>OX621237.1:25000000-30000000 GCA_951640165.1 Pseudoips prasinana | reverse complement strand
CCGTCTGACCGTAAAGCACGGGCACGGTGTGGTGCGCGAGCGCACGGCGATTTGACGGATTTCACGGCGCGATGACGGGTCACGGCGCGGGGTCACGCCCCGCTAATATCACGCTCCCAGCTTTCCATTAGTTCACGGAATGAAAGTAGGTAGGTACGAACGTGGTGACATTATTTTTCAATCTTTCGTTAAGCACGGAATAGGGACACGTGAATAATCACTTCTCATTATGGACCTACCTTGTTGGTCTTGTATGCATTGCGCTATAAAAAAATATAGATTCAATTTTTGTCTTATTTACCTATTCTGAAACAAAATGATAGTAAGTAATCCTTTTTCAAATCAAGTCATAGTATCATTTTAATAATAATTAAAATATAAATAATTATAAAAAATCATCGTACAAGCATTCAATTGCGCCATTGCGGATTGTTACCGCAATGGCGCAATTGAATGCTTGTACGATGATTTTTTATAATTATTTATATTTTGTTTTTAAAAGTAACTGAAAATAACAATTCCGAAATACAGGTAGCACAAGATGTGGAGATTCTTGGGAAGCCTTCTTCCAGTGGTGGACGTCTTTCGGCTGATATGATGACGAAGAATTTAGTAAGTGGCGGGCTGTGCGTTTTGCATTTAAAATCATTTTGCTTTAATTATATTGAATTGTATCGTTAACACATTGGCAATTATTATTATTAAGTGTTTATCACACTAGCAGCTAGTAAGCTGATGCGTGTGTTTTTGTTTGCAATTTGGAAAATTTGTCAAGTCTGTTTTTGAAGCAGTTTAAATTGTGTGCCTTTATGACAGTTTCAGGAAGTTTATTCCACTCATTGACCACACAGTTTGGCAGGAAATGTTTTAGTGGATTCTTTTGTGCGTATCTTTTGTCTCAGATATTGATTATCACTTAGAGTAAACAAGTCCCTAATCCCTGCTACATTGTAGGACCCAGACAAAATTTTGTAGGTTTCAATGAGACTTCCCCTCTGTCTACGTTTTTCGAGAGAAGTGAGGCCTAGGTCTTTTAATCGTTCCTCATATGGTTTGTTTCTCAGTACTGAAGCCATTTTAGCCGCTCTTCTCTGGACCTTCTCTAATAGCATGATGTCTTTCTTGAAATAAGGATCCCGTATCACATATGCATATTCTAATAGTGGTCTTATATAAGTTTTATAAATTTTCAAGAGAGTTTTTGGAGTAAGAATTGTGGATACCTTTGGGTGTAGCCTTTGTCCAGCAGTCTTTCGACTGATATTAAGATGACATAATTTTTAGGTAGTAATTAAAAGTGCTTATAATCTAAAAATAATCTACTCAAGATATACATTGCTGTGGAATTACCCCCAATGAAGTTTTTTGCTTTTAGGTACATTAATTTTATTTATTACCCTTTCCTGGGAAATATTGTCCAGGGTAATATTCTCCATGCTTACTAATTTGTAATGTTCTTTCGCGGTCTAGTAGAACAGTCGTCTATAATGTTGACATGGGTAACGGACTCAGAATTAATTTCGGTGAACTCTGTTGGATATAGAGCTGTGGGAATCCCGAGAGACAATATTCTTAAACAATGCTTTTGGGACAAATACTAGGCAATTTTACATTTGCAAAGTTGTCATTAAAGACCAATTGCTAAAAAATACGTGAAACTATTTTCTTACTTATAATATGTATGTTACACTATATTTTACACATTTAAATAGATGCCATTCTATTCCGTTCCTAGCTGTTTATAATGTAGGGAATCAAAATTCTTCAAATCCAATAAATATAAAGAAATTTAGGGATTTATTTCAATTATTTTATTTTTATTTTATTTATTTATTGTTTCCTTAATATTAAAACACAAGTCCAGAAAAATACCCCACAAAACCAATCAGTCGGTTTGACTGCGGGAGAAAAGTCTCAATAAACAAGAAAACAACAACAAGATATATACTAAAAATAACTAATAACTATTATTAATCACAGTTGATATTATGGCACTATTTTATGTATAAACTGTATCTCTATTATCTATCTAATCTAATTTAGTAAGTAAGTATTTATACAATTTGTTTTTCAATATATATTTTTTTGGTTCATTACTAATGTCAGCCGGTAAGCTATTTAAAATATAAGGTAATCGTTTATTAATTTAAATATTTAACAATAATATATAAATCTTGATTTTACTTAGGTCACGCGACATAACCTCACTCAGTCGCATCATTACCAGTATTTCTATCATCAGTTAAGTTAGATGAATAAGACTGAGTCGCCTACAAACTGCGTTAGCCGTTTGGCGTATAATATGTTAAGAACCATTAATGTAACTTGAATATGAATTATCAATAAAGACAAAGATATTTTATTTCGCAAGTATGGGTACATGGTGCATGTTATTGAGTATAAATAAAAGTCCAGCCATACTTTACCTGCTGGCATGCAAAAAATTAACACAAAATAAATTCCTATAAATTGCGCATTAACTATCTATAAAACAAATTTAATTATAATTTCTATGTCTTTTATGAAGTAACAATCAATAGAATATGTCAATGTCAATCAATCAAATAAGTATTACAATGTCAATAAATTAAATAATTAATACAATATCCATAAAATAATATCCATAAAAATAATAAAAAAAAAACGAAAAAAAAGTAAAAAGTAGTCAATAATAATAGATATTATTACAATTTTGAATAAATCTGCACGTGTACGTCGTAGTCCCGCCGCACTGGTACCAGGGTATCCACTACACACGATGAAACATATAAACTTTAGTAAGTATATTAGAAGAGCATTGCTTTAAAAAATATATATCCAATATTTAAAAATAAATAACTTTTTCGGCAATATCTATTTATAATATAAACGAGAAAGTTTGTGTGAGAAAGATGTATGGATGCATAGATATATGAATGATTTTTACTCTTTTACGCAAAAACTACAGAACAGATGTTGATAAAACTTTGTAGTAATATATCTCTTTAGAAGTCTCTCTAGATCTTTTATATCCAAATTTATAAAATTTATCGCGGGTGAAACCGCGGGGCACACCTAGGTAGGAATATATTTAACACCAAGTTTTATATTTACAATAATTACCTCGATAATGTTAATATGATGTTTAATTAAAGAAAGCTGAATAAATAGGAATTAAAGCGATCTGGTCGAAAATGTGCGAAAATAACAAAAGCCTACGATTTCATTACTTGACAATTAAATAATATCTTATAAAATCAGGTTATAAAAAAATCATTGAAGGCCTGGAAGACAACTTGCGGATCAATTAATAATAATAATATCTCTTAATACTTAATTTATTATGAAAAGAACTCATAGCTAGATGCTCTCACCGGTCCGTAAATAATCGGTGAGGTTAAGCAACTAGGCTCGCGGTCGATCCATAGATGGGTGACCACCAAAGTGATTTAATTTCTGAGAGTCTCCGTGTTTCGGGGAACACGTTAAGCGGTCGGTCCCAGTAGTAGTCATTAGACAACAGTCGTTAAGCCATGTCAGAGGCCTATTGGGCGGCGTGAACAACTCTGACACTAGGGTAACCATTGCCCATACGATAAATATGAAAAGAATAATTTCATGAAATAGGTTGAAGAACATTACAATGCAAATTACTATCTACCTTTCGACATATATTTATATTTGGAAAGTAGGAATTAGTAATTAATATATTAAATATTAGTTATTAGTAGGAAGTAAAGTAAAGTATAATAAAGTAAATTATAATAATAATAATAATATCCTAGGACATTATTCACACACGGTCATCTGATCCCAAACTAAGCAGAGCTTGTACTATGGAAACCAGATAACTGATATACTACATATAATACTTTTCTTTAGTAAATACATACTTATATAGATAATTACACCCAGACTCAGGACAAACAGACATGTTCATGTACACAAATATTTGTCCTGGGTGGGAATCGAACCCACGACCTCCTGCGTGAAATGTAAACATTTGCCAACCACGCCAACAGGCACGTTAAACAACGTATTAGAAATGGGGACTTGGATACGTGTGACGTATGTTTGCACTGCTTCACTGGACAATAGAGACACTTAGTAGCATTTTGACGATAAATCGTTGAAACTCGTGGAAACAAAATGGGAGGTCATTATATAATGTGCTTATTCACACATTTAGGTATGAAGCTGCTTAAATGCACCGGCTTAAATACGATTGTCTTCTCTTGTGAAATATACCACGATTCGTCACTGGTATGATGATTATATCGGTGCCGATCATTATCATGATAATCGACACGTAGATAATGATTTAAATGTCTATTGGCTGCTTTCGGCTACGGTGGCTCGTCTCAGTGGAGGCCAGATATCTTCATGCACTCTTTATTCCTCGCTCTTATTATCCGATGGGATGGGCTAACCAAAACGACCTGAGAGAGAGGTTATGTGCCAAACCAACAACTTAACGTGCCCTCCGAGGCACATGAGAGTAACACCGCCAACATCTAGACTACGTGTTGCGCTGAGATGTTTTTTTTTTGTTTTCTTACATTTCATTTTGGTCCTACCCAGGATTTTAACCGTATTCCTCATTATATGAGTTTCAACGCTACTGCTAGAATAAGGAGGCTCGTAGGTATAATGATGCCTAAATTGTGAAACAAATCCATGTTCCAAAAATACCAGACGTAATCAACAAAAGCTGAACCAACTAAAATAACTGTTTCCACACCAAATACCACATACTTAATTATACACGGTGGCATAACGAGCCATCCGCCATATTGCCACAGATGAGCGAGCGAACACGCCCGTGACTTCCGTTTCCGTCGCAGGCGCAGCATCCGAGTGCAGCAGACCGACGCGCTGTCAATAATACCAACACAATGTTTGCTATTTATAATTGTTGATCCTTCACTGAAAATGTCTAAGATTTTTGCCTAGGGTGCAAGGGGCTAGGGGCTTTTAAGGTTGTGGAACCAGTTGCGACTAGCTGAAAAGTAATAATAATAATATAATAATATTCTGGGGCACTTACGTTAACACCTCACCAAAAATGAAGATTTTACTTCAAAAAGATGATATCGTGCATAAATAAGCTAATATATCTATGTTTATGACAATATTCATCACAAACTGCATCTTATTACGACACAACAACTCCTTACAACTCTAAAGCCTTCCTCTAAGGAAATTGCAATTGAAACAAAAACAATGGTTACGTAAAACTTCTGCACATGCAAGACGTGCGTCACGGAGTCGTCACAATCACGTGTCGGAACCGTCCCGTCACGTCACGTGTCGGAAGCGCGTCCATTATCCCGTCGGCCTGACGCATCCGTCAAACAGTGTATAAAAATAATGTTAAGTCATAAAGATAATAAATGCATTTTGTAGTGTTGATTCATATAATAGTATTCTCTTTCATTTCATTCTAATAAACTAATTAGACCGTTTAAAAGACTTGTGTTGACATCAAATAATTGCTATATAATGTGCATTAAAATATTTAATAAAATTCCTTATAAATTTAAATCTTTGACATTCAATAAATTTAAAATACAGTTGACAAAGAGAAATGTTTTTATAGCATCCATGAATTTTTTTAATATAAATTATAATAGAGTATTAAAAAAAAAGAAGGTGTTTTTATGGTTCTTATAATAATAGTAAGTAAGATAATAATTAATTATAGTCAAATAATGTAGTTTTTAAGCATGCATATGGAAATGTTATCCAATCAGTTTATGTTGTATTTGTATGCTCGAAAGAGTAAAACATGGCGCACATATGTTTTGTATCTAAATTTTATACTTACCTGTGGTTGTGACAAATAAAGATTTTGTATATTTGTATTTAGTTTCACTAGTTTATCGATTTAGATATTTTTCTGCAAGATGTTTGTTAAAAATAAGCCGCCAATCTGAGTCTGTCTCTCGAAATTTTTCTTGTTTGTAACCCCCTCTTTGGTGTCGGAGGCTAATACCTCCATTGCCTCGATACTACCACGGCGTCTTCGTGCTTCGGGTTCGATCCCCGCTCAGAAAACTATTTGTGTGTCCCATATATTGTTGTTCTGAGTTTGAATGTGCTTTGTGTCCATGAATTTCATGTTTATAAAGTGCCCCGCGACACACAAATATTTATCACTAATGCAACAAAAAAGCTTGTAATTTTAAAAGAAAAGGAAAAATATAATTATTTAGCCATTCGTGTAACAGTTATTTTTTTTTTATTAAATCTCAGTTCTTCAGGGTTTTCTTAGTTCTGGTTATATTTCCAATATTCAATGGGCTTTCAAATCCTGCCTAGTCCGTGATGCAAGAGGAATGTAAACATCGATTTATAGTGATGTAGGATTGCATTGTTTATTTGCTTATGTTCAATTAACCGGAGATAAAAACTGGGGTTAGTAGCGACAAAAAACTAGTTCTAATGTGACATGTTCTTCGGTCAGTAACAGTAAGAGGATCTATGCGATAGATCCCCTTACTATCGGTAGGTCACCGCCGCATCCTGTACGAGATGAGACGCGCCTTCCTGCGCTCGCGCGGTTGCACGCGCCGCTGAGCGCGACGGGGCGAACGGGGTAAACTGGCCCATTAGATAGGATTTTATACCATTAATTTAATACTAATTTTTGAATTTATTCAAACTAATTTAAGGCTGAAGTTTAGTGCTTTTAAAGGATAAAGTCTACTTAGGCTTCTGATAGATAGACTTGTATATTTTTCCTGATCAATGTTTGGTATTTCGTGATGCATTTTACCACTACTATAGAGGAGTAGGGGGCACCTAGCTCGTTGGCTCGATGGCCGTTGGGGTAGAAAGGTTCTTGAGTGGTGACCACGAACCGGAAGACGCAGCGTGGGCAGGTCCCCTACAAGATGGACCAATGATCTTGTGCGGGTCGCTGGAAACTGCTGGATGCGAATAGCGCAAGACCGGCAATTGTGGAGATCTTTGGGGGAGGCCTTTGTCCAGCACTGGACGTCTTTCGGCTGATATGATGACGATGATGATGATAGAGGGGTAGAAGGCAAATAATTTGAATGATAAATGTGGTGTAATTTGGTGAGAAACTCGATGGATTGCGGGATATTTTCGTGCAGTCCGTAATATCCAACAGTCACCTTTAGGTAAATATTTAATCAATTATCCGATCTTTGGTGAACAATGAGTTTCAGTACCTAGGCGCGTGGACAATCTATAGATGAACGCCAAAGTAGTTTATCTTCTGACTAATTTCATACTTCGCAGCAGTAGTTCAGTCATGTCTAAGACCAATTGGGTGTCTTGAATAACTCTACCACAAGGGTAACCACTGCCCGTACCACTAAAAGAAACATCTGCTCGTATTTATAAAAAAAAATATTTAAAAAAAATCGTATATTCTTTCACCCTATCTATATTTACGGTTTAGAGCGTTTATTTCTCATAAGGAATACAATTCATTTATCTGAAAAATACAGGATACTTAATTTAAGCGTATTACTAAACTAACAAGTATTCACAAAGCAGTATTGAGTAAGTATGATTAACAACGAAAAGTGATGAAAAGATACATAATATATTGGTAAAATTGGTACAATCAATAAAAAAATAAAAACAATGCAGGTATTACAAAAACAAAATATTAGCAACGCCACAAAATAACTCTATTGAGAAAGGCTCTTATATATATAACATAATTGCTAAGGCATATCAATTTATTTTTCATTTTAAGCAAAGGAGAATAATGTTCAGTTTTCTGTTAATTATATAATTTAAATTATTGTAATACCAGTTATATATTCGTTTTAAACTTCTATTTGTAACCCACAGAGTTTTGGTAATTTTTAAATGTTGTGATAATTGGACCTCTGTTTTAGCTATAAGAAAATTAAATTATTAAATTTTTATTAGTCTGTTTCTGTACCTATGACATAAAATTAAATAAATACATAAAAAAACTTGAGAGGTGTCAAGGGATACCCGGATGGAACGAAGTTATTACTTATTACTTATTATGTACAAAAAACCTGTATGCACTCAACAAAAATAATCGTCGCGACACCACACTGTTCAATGCGAAATAGAAATGAAAATATCTGGCTTGCTTTCTATAAGAGAGAGAGAGAGAGAGAGAAACATGCGCACGCCGCACAGCTGCAAAAAGTGTCGTGACAACTTTTCGTAAGAATTTTTTCCGTCTAGAATTTTTTCCCCCTTTCACAACGCGCGATGAGGAACTTCGTTCCAATTATAATAAATAAATAATATATATGTTCCATTTCACCCATATATCCTCTTGACCACTGCGCATCAGTATAATATTACTGCCAGTAGCCGGACATCGTGCTCAATGTGTAATCTCACTGACATCTATTAGCAGATCCATTTAATCACAGGTACTTAGGTACCAACAATTGTTATTAGTTTTGCGCTATACGTCTCGACCGAGCTATTAAATTAAGAGCGTGTGTGCACCGGACGATGACCGATAACGACAAAACCGCCCCAACATATCAGTATAATAAATAAATAATAATAATAAATATTCTGGGACATTATTTACACACGATCATCTGATCCCAAACTAAGCAGACCTTGTACTATGGAAACCAGATAACTGATATACTACATATACTATTTTTCTGTTGTAAATACATACTTATATAGATAGTATCTACGGTCACCGTAGCCTAGTTGGTAGTGCTCCTGCCTACGAAGCTGGTGGTCCTGGGTTCGAATCCCGGTAGGTGCAAATATTTATGTGATGAGCACGAATATTTGTTTCTTGTCATGGATGTTTTCTATGTATATAAGTATTTATCTATCTATATAAGTATGTATATCGTCACCTGGCACCCAAAGTACAAGCTTTGCTTAGTTTGGGGCTAGGATGATCTGTGTGACATTGTGCCGAGATATTATTTTTATTATTATTATTATTATCTAATGTCCTCCTAGTCGAATTTCAGCCCCGGCGGCCAGTCTCAACAGAGATTGGGCATCTGTGCGGGACATATTATAATGCACAAGTGTGTGCGCAAACACAGGAACACTTTATATTCCATCACTCTCGTGCTCCGATGGGATGCCTAGCGACACGACCGAAAAGAGGTCAGGTACAGGATCGACGGCTTTACGTGCTCTCCGAGGAACGAGGGTATAACACCACCAACTCCCAGACTTCGGGCTGATGCAGGGAATATTTTCTTTTTACAGAAAAGTCCCAAAATCACTTTTAGCCAGACTCGGGATTTAAACCCAGGACCTCGTACTCTGCGGGTGAACACGCTAAATAGACCAACGACGCAGTCAGTATCTACAATTTATATGTATCGGCGTGGTGCAGTGGTTAAGTTAGATGCCTCGCTACAAACCTCAGCACCTCATGTTACGGTTTCGACCCCCGCTTTTGACAACTATTTGTGTGATCCATATGTAGTTTTAATAGTAATAGTAAATTATTGTGGGACATTATTCACACACGGCCATCTGATCCCAAACTAAGCAGAACTTGTTATATGGGAACCTGTTAACTGATATTCTACATATACTACTTTTTTGTAAATACATACTTACATAGATAATTACACCCAGTCTCCTGAGACTGGGTGTAATTCTCTATTTAATATGTATATTACCACCCAGGACAGATATTTGTGTGCATAAACATGTCTGTTGGTCCTGACCAACATTATCTGCGGTTAAACACAATACCCAGAAAGCAGACTTCTTAACTATGGTAAAACTTACTAGTCACTTCTATTAGTCGCAATTGGCTATTGATCGGTGCACAAACGCTCTTAGTTTAATAGTTTGACGTATAGCGAAAACCTAATAACAATTGTTAGTACCTAAGTATTTTTAGTCATCCAGTTAGTACATTTAGTCTATCATGCAAACATGTCAGTATCTTTTATTTCCGATTGTGAAATCTCTCTTATAATCATTATTGCAGTTGACGAGGTTCTCTATTTTTTTAAGTTGAAAGCGTCCTGAGTGGGAACGCTTTAAGATTCTTTATTTCCCATAAGAATAATATTTACGTACATTAGAATAAATTATTTTGCAGACTAGGGTGCGTAAGCGTTAAATATAACATGGTAATTCAATTAAAACCATTAATTAAGTTACTTGTAGGTAAGAAGTACACGAAGGAGAAATACAAGTATTTTATTGGAGACTATATAGTACATTATGACATCATGAATGCCATGTCCCATGTAAGATATTAGCGATTAGGAGGACGCCTTTTGAACGATAAAAAATTAAATCTTATCCAGGTCTTCGAATAATATCTTTCAGAATAGACAGCAGCGTCTCTCTGTCCGTCTGTACTATGAGCACCATACTGCGATCGCCAATCCACTTGCCAAGTGTGGTGATTATGACATATCCCTCCAAATGATGGACACAAATCCATTGTGGAAATCTTTACGTAGACCTTTGTCCAGCAGTGGACGTCATTCGGCTGACATGATGAGGTTATTGCAGTTTTTTTGCATAAAATATTAATTAGGTTGTTTATTTACCTAATATAAACTAAGCTTAGCTAAGTTCCACAGCAGGAAACTAGCGCCTCATTTGAAAATTTAAATTCGATATTCAAACTCGACAAACGATGGCTTGCGTTGGCTAGATAGCATAAGTCATTTGGCAATCTTCCTGACTTGGCAAACCTACACACATATGTGTCAGGCGCTTTATAGGTTTGCCCCTGCTGCATATCATGGAGAGGTCAAGCTGTATATCGGTCTTACTTTTCTAGGGAATACAGCCTTAACTCCCTTTCCAGTATGTCATCTTTATGTCGTCATAACTTGTTTACGTGTTTAGAAGAACTGGCTACAACTAACCTGTCTTTATTTATTGGGTACTATTTCAATTTCTATTTATAAAAAGACACACCATAACAGTTTTAAGCTTAGGCTACAAATTTTACGCATTAACTAGCAATATTTCTCGCCATATCATTTAAACTACTCTTAAACTTTTACAGTTTTGCAGATAAACTGCGAATAGACTTAACGTAAGTATCTAGCTGAAGCTTGAATGTGGTTTTATGCTGTTTCTGGCAAATTAAATTAGTAAAATTGATATCTTGTGAGTTTAACGTATGAAGAAGTGAAGTTTCTTGAACATCGTTTGGCTTTTTTCATTATTATGTCGTAAGGAGTATATTTTTAATGATCACTATACTCTCACTGTCCAAAAATCATCAATATCACTTTTAATGGCAAGACTTTTGTTTATTGTAAAGTGTATTATATAGTTTAGTCTAATATTTGTAGTTCAATGCAATAATATGTCTGAAATTTGATTAAATTAATTACTAGATATTGTCAGATAATTGTTTAAAATGCTGGACAAACCGCTCCTAAGAATCGTCTTGAGGGAATATGCCCAGATCGAAGCTGCCGGTCGTCCTCTGTTAGATATTCCCTCGGGTTGACTTCTACGCCCCTTTATTCTGATATTACTTATTTAATAATAAATAATAATACCTCTCCAATGTTCTTTAGGTGCCCTTGAGCCGTCTGATAAGGCACATAGTGAGATACCACGTCTCTGTTCCGTAAGTCATCACTGGCAACACACACTGGACTTTCGACTTGAGACACTGTGGTACTCGGGACGAGATGTTATGTAGCTTCCCGAACGCTGCCCAGCCGAGAAATTTGCAGTTCTATTAACAGCACATCTGTGGGGTATACCACGAGAAAGAAAATATCTCAAAAATATTGGAACATTTAGTTAGTTAGTTGGAAAGTAACGAAAGCAAATGTCTCGCGTTGATGTCTTTTACAAGCGCATCCAAGCAGTCTTAATCGTCTTATAAAGGATGGTAACATCTATAGTAATCTAAAGGCCGTGACGTCACAAGCGCTTTAATAAATTTAAAGGAGGCGACAAAGTATACAATACAAATAAAATGTCACAGTGATGAATACCGTGCGTGTCAATAGTTCAATACTGAATCGATTCAAAGCAGGATTTTATGTAAATTCGTTTAGCACGAGCGTTTGTCAACCTACGTTCCTTCCTAGCACGCTTCTAAATTTAAACATTAATATCAATAGATATGCAAAAATATTATGTTTACAATCTGTATTATGGTTTTATAATGGCGGCCAATGAACTTCATACGAGTACAATCAACGACAATGAAATGAGCACTACTACTACTCGCATTATCTTTTGTCATGCAATAAAGTATGTCTTGTAAATCGTGTTTAGACATCATAAATCGATGTCTTTTCAAATTCAAATTAGATTTCGATTACTTCAATAAACGAAATTTGCATTTCTTTAACATTTAGAGTTGAATGGGAGATAATTATATCATTTAAGTGCAATATAGAAACTACCCTCACAATATGTACGGTATTTTAAGTAATGTACAACTAAATGTAGGAAAATTAAATTCTTACTCATTTTACGGACTACTTATTGATGTTGTAATTAGATCTCGAAACTTATGTATTATAAAACTAATCATATATAAAGAGTTTATCTTTTTATTATATATATCACAAACGAGTGGGTCACCTCATGGTGAGTGATCACTGCCGCCCATGGACACTCGCAACACCAGAGAAGTCGCGGATGCGTTGCCGGCCTTTAAGAGTCAGCAAACAAGTGTTGCTGACCCTTCCCCCCATCCCAATGAGCTCTGGCGACCTTACTCACACTCGGAAACACAACATTAAATTATTAATGTTATTATTAAGGAACGTCTTCTGTAAGGTGGACTTACTACTTAAAATTATTGGACACATAGAAAGCTACGGTCATCATCATCCGCTGATATCGTCCACTGCTGGACAGATGCTTCCCCCAAAGGTTTCTATAACGTTGCCACTTGGAGAAGTTTGCCGTAGTCACTGCGCTTGGCATGCGAGTTGGCGACCGCAGTTAGATGATATCTACTACACTGGTAGCGCTGCTGCGCGACTACCTGGTGTATCCCTTCGTCACCTTTTGCGACACCCACGGGATGGCATGAGGTGGCATGGCCTTATTATTCTTTAGGCCGGAAAGCACACGACAAACTGCGGTCTATATTTAATTTTCAATAAAAATACAATATAGGATTAAAAATAAAAAACTTGAGGTATCAAGGGACACCCGGATGGAACGAAGTACCTTTCGATTAATTAGTGAAAGAATTGTAATAACATTTTATTTAATTTTTAAGTTATAATCATATTTTTACTATTATTAACAAACATAATGCAATATAAACTTAATCAGTAGGCACAATTTAAGTAAAAAATAAAGCAAAAAGTGTCGTTACAACTTTTCGTCTTAATTTTATCCGTCTGGCCTCCTTTTGCAACGCGCTATAAGGAACTTCGTTCCAAAAATACTTATAAACATCATTCATTGGCGTGTTCTGCAAAACTCTTTCCTGTTCCTGTCTTTTGATGATACATAAAATAGTGTACTATATGTTTATACTACTCATCACCTAATTTATCTTTCTATATATGTATAGATGCCGAGGCGGGTTGCTAGTGTATTACAAAATTATTTACATTAAAATGTTATCATCAGATACAAAACAATGATGGCTCGATACTTAATTAAAACACACAAAACGATTGCAATCGAAACTAACAGTTTCAAAAGGTCGCCGACCTTATTAGCAGAACACTTACGTTAGTACATCCAATCACAAAAGCGTAATGAGCAATATCACAATTTAATTTAACTTATACTATTCAGACACATTCCTCGCAATGGGTTTGCATTCCTAATGAAAAAAGTAGATTCTCCAAATTGCAGTAAGTGTGGTACTGAAGATGTAGGTATATCACTTGTTGATGGAGTGTGTGCGGAACGAGACGTTCAGAAGGCGTATTTTTAGTCATGTAGTAGGTACTTCATAATGTAGGCGAATGTAATAATCTAAGACTAAGACTGCTCTAACCCTTAATAAATTAGCTAAGGTAGGATTGAAGGCTAGTTCTAGGGTCGTAGCCTTTAAAGTTCCTTAATTTTCTTAGAGTTGTAATATGCGATGCTCGGCAATGTTCAATCATAATAAAAATTACATATTTGATAAGTTGTTATTTCCAAGCTATAATCAAGTGTTGTATTGAGTTATGACGACATTATCATGTTATTTGTGTACAAATTTCATTAATAAAAATGAAAAATAAACCTTTAGAGTATCGAATTATAGATTTATTTGTATAAGTGCATATCTATATACGGAGTTATGTCGCTAAACATTGATAATCGCGTTTCAATATCGATTTTGTGAATGTTTTGTTTTGGTCATTAACTTTTGCTTCTGATTGTACCATACCGTTCTTTTCAAACGTACTATTGTACTAGTATTATTATACTTAGTATTTATTGCTGTAAACTGAACTGTTTGGCCGCACTATTGTGTACTATTGTAACACGATTATCATGAGATGACACTCAAAGGTTTTATGGTGTCATCATAGTAATTAAGACACTGTAGACACTTTTCATTGGTTATGGGTGGGATTTGTAGTTATAAATTTGGGAGTACTTTGTGATAATATTTATTTATTAATTTATTAAGTCCTTCACAGCTAACAATTAATTGATTGCTATACTTGTGTAGGATTGAGGGAGGGAGATTGTTCAGTTATTGTACTGCTTATATATGACTCAATGTAAATTTTTAGTGCCTTATTTAGCGTGACGTTTACAGTTGTATACTAGGCTTTCACTGCTTCACCAGACTGAAATGAAACTGAACAGAATGAAATGTTATTTGTCTATATTTGTTACATGTCTATAATTTATAAAGACATGGTACATGGGACTACTACATAAGTACTAAACAAACGATATAATTTTGTGTTTAAAATCACATTGTCGTAATACTATATAGTATGAATGATAATTTCTTATTTTATTATGTATAACCATTTAAGTTGGTGGTCAGATAATTTTGTAAGAAAACCTAATACTTAATAGAATTAAAATAGTGTTAATGTTACGGAATTTCGGATCGGGTTACACAAATCCTAATAATAATCGCTTTCATCAACAACAGATACGACGCTTCCGTATTATAAGCGTTGTAAGCAACAACAAATTGAATTAGTTCCATCTTTAAAAGTAGAAGTTACGTAAGGTCTAAAGTTACAAAATATTCGAAAAATTGTTTCAAAATTTGATGAACTAGATTCCCAAGTATCAACTACACAAAATTTTCACAAAGTACCTCAACATTTAATACTAATATAAAGAAAGATAAAAACTATTCTCTGTAAAACTTTTACACTGCTTTGAGTAGATACATTTCTTATTTGCTTTAATTTGACAGTTAAAAAGAAGTATTTAAAAGGAATTCTTTTACTGATTGATTCCATTTATTTATATTTTAGCTTCATTATACTCACGTACAATAAGCTAAGGAGATACTAATAGCAAGCCAGCAGCGATGATTGGTTTAAACTTTACAAGGTAGGTCTTAATCCTCATTAAAGAATAATATCTAGAATCATAGATATTGACCTAGTGTAGACATCTCCTTTATTGAATGTGCATATTGGACATTGACATAGTGTCATGGTATGTCTGGTAGCAACGAACATAACCATCCCATCTCATCCCGTGAAGAAGAAATCGTGAGAAGTCGTTTCGAACATGTATCAGAGAGGAGAGAAGTGAGTGTCTCTCTGAGTATTAAAACCATCACACTGTAATCCCCAATTCATCTGCCAAGCTAGGTGATTATGGCATATTCCTTTAAATGATAGACACCATTCCATTATGGAGATCTTTAGCCAGCTGTGGACGTCATACAGCTGACATGATAGTTACACGCATATATATGTATAGCTGTGATTGCTCACAAGGTTTATTTAAAAAATACTAAAAAGAAGACTTAATTCTTAGCATTCCATGTTTTCACCGAACGGAAGCCGGGTCCATCGCGTGGTAGAGAACACGCGACAGAGACTGAGACTTGCGACTCAGATGTAGGTTTAAGGGGCTCCCCTGTGATCCATCAACGCTCACCTTCTCTGTCTCTCAGTGTTACCCACTTGGTACTTAAATATATACATATGTATGGAGTTAAATGCCATTTTAGTAAATACATAGAATTATTACGGTGCTTTTAGACCCCATTAGACACACATGAGGTATGTATGTAAGCATACGTATATAAAAATAAGTATTACATCATTTTATGCTCCTAATTTTCCCATAACACGTGCACAAATTTCGCAAACAAATTATAAATATACAAGCGAGTACAAGACCCGAATTATTTTGCCCTGAATAATTTTATACGCATTTTAAAACATCTTTTGAAAGCCGAAACGTGGGATCTACAAGGCCGAAACCCGTTCGTACATTGAAGGGTGGTCCGCCCTTCTCTCTTCAAGAAGCGAGGGGTCCCGTGGATTCATTTTCTTACACATATTTTTTTGACAAACCCCAGCTGGTATAATACGACATGTTATAAATAAAATCGCGATTTTGACCCGTCACGCAGATAAGGGATACTCAGTAGATTGGCGTGCATAAATCCTTTCCAACTACCGAAAATAATTACTATCACCCTTATTTTAATAGCAATAAAGCCAAATTTTCTGTAACAACTTGTCGTGTAGAGATAGATATAAAATTGTATTTGTGCACTATGATTCGACACAGGACGTCCTGTCTGTTTTGCACCAATTATTATTATACCAAACCGGAACCGTTTGAATGTGTTATATGATAAGTGTACGTAGAAACGATCAAATTGCTTTGAAGTATTAGCGATTTCAATTACGATGAACTTTCCATTCAATTATTTTCATTTGGACGTTGCTACCTGTACCTACACTACCTTTTATGCACTCTAATTATGCATATTTAAGTTGAGAAAGTTATAATACCAAGATTTATGTTTATTTACTCGTACACCTAATAAGTCTCTGGCCTAGTTTAACAACTGTAGCTTCATAGACTTAGGTCCCAGTTCTAATTATTGCTAGAACTGAGACCGAGAACTTACCGTGAGGCACGTTAACTAGACCGGCAGCGTAACGTGCCTTCCAAAGACAGAGAAGTGTTTGGAATTCTCTGGCCTAGTTTAACAACTGTACTTTCATAGACATACGGTCCCAGTTCTAATGATTGCTAGAACTGAGACCGAGAACTTGCCGTGTGGTAGTTGACTAGACCGACAGCGTAACGTACCTTCCAAAGACAGAAAAGTGTCTGGAAGTCTCTGGCCTAGTTTAACAACTGTAGTTTCATATAGGTACATACGTTCCTAGTTCTAATTATGGCTAGAACTGAGACCGAAAACTTACCGTGTAGCAGTTAACTAGACCGACAGCATAACGTATCTTCCAAAGACAGAGAAGTGTCTGGAAGTCTCTGGCCTAGTTTAACAACTGTAGTTTCATAGACATACGGCTCCAGTTATAATTATTGCTAGAACTGAGACCTAGAACTTACCGTGTGGTAGTTAACTAGACCGACAGCGTAACGTACCTTCCAAAGACAGAGAAGTGTGTGGAAGTCTCTGGCCTAGTTTAACAACTGTAGTTTCATATACATACGTTCCTAGTTCTAATGATGGCTAGAACTGAGACCGAAAACTTACCGTGTAGCAGTTAACTAGACCGACAGCGTAACGTATCTTCCAAAGACAGAGAAGTGTCTGGAAGTCTCTGGCCTAGTTTAACAACTGTAGTTTCATAGACATACGGTCCCAGTTCTAATTATTGCTAGAACTGAGACCGAGAACTTGCCGTGTGGTAGTTGACTAGACCGACAGCGAGCGTAACGTATCTTCCAAAGACAGAGAAGTGTTTGGAATTCTCTGACCTAGTTTAACAACTGTAGTTTCATATACATACGTTCCTAGTTCTAATGATGGCTAGAACTGAGACCGAAAACTTACCGTGTAGCAGTTAACTAGACCGACAGCGTAACGTATCTTCCAAAGACAGAGAAGTGTCTGGAAGTCTCTGGCCTAGTTTAACAACTGTAGTTTCATAGACATACGGTCCCAGTTCTAATTATTGCTAGAACTGAGAGCGAGAATTTACCGTGTGGCACGTTAACTAGACTGACAGCGCAACGTGCCATCCAAAGACGGACTCGAATATTAAACCACTTTTATGGCCGTTCGTTTAAAGATTAACTGCGCGCCTAAGTGATTAATCTCGCTGACCATTAACGGACTGGTGAGGGCAACAGGCTATGAATGCCCCTTTAGAACAAGATAATAATAAATTATTAAAAATCACGTATGGTAAGGTTTTCCCGATATTCCTAATAATACTTTTATAATATAATACTGTAAGTTCAAGCATTCTAATACTCTCATAGTGGTTTTAGATAATCATTTTCCGTGTGTGTCCATATGTGTTTACCACTGTGGTACTCGACCGGTCACTCCAGTGCCAGTGATATCTACTGAACTTATATTATAAAGAGAAAAGATTTGATTAGATTTTTTAAGTAAAACTTCTATACGCACGCTTGAGTTGGGGAGTAAGCTGGTGTATGTAAGGTAATGCGTAAGGAGCATTACGGAAATTGTGATTGGGCGAGGCGAACGGAAGTTGAGAGGGAGATGTGAGTTAATGAAGATAGAAAGTGAGACGTCACTAATACCTCCAAGTAAGTAAGCAAACAGTTTTGAACCATAAAAAGGGTGCCTAGACTGCTTGAACTCCCGTTCACTTATAATTTCCGGTGAAACAGTGAAAGTCTCCTGGGTTAACAAACAAACACAAAACTGTATAAAAAATCATTAATCATAAAATAAAAAACATGATAGTTTGAGTGAATTCAATTTTATATTGATAGTATCAATCAGACTCAAAACACGATACAGAAACTACTAATTACTATATTGTAAAGAAGTCTTAAAACAAAAAATACTGATTGGAACTTTAAAATAAGTTTGAAAATTCTTTCGCAAATTTATATAATGTAACCGCAAGCGCAGACGTACTCGTACCGTGGGAACTACCCCACTTTACTGTCCCCTACCCTGCACCCTTGCGTGTGGAACTACCTTGTAAACGATTTTTGATGTGCTGTTATTTAACTTTTATTGTTAAATAGCTGAAGTATCGCTTTAAAATATTTTAATGTTGATTTTCTTTTGAGTGGAGAAGTGTTTTAACAGTATTTTTTTTATTTTTTCAGATAGGTCACTGTTAGGTTACCCGTGGTTTTATACAATCATCCTCTTTATATTCAAAAATATTGATGATCACGTGTCGTATCGTACCTGTACCGCCCATACATATAAATAAAGGTGTTCACCGATATTTTTCAGACAAATGGATTGTAACGCAATCTTGAACTTGTCTTACCAATACTTTTGTACGAAATATTTTTCTTCTGATTTTCATTTATTCGTTTCATCAATTCATTTTCTAACAATTTCAATTTCAGTTACGTTGTATTAATTTTAAAGTATTGCATTATTCACCAAGGTTAGTTATATTTATTGATATAAGAAAAATGTTTTTATCGTTTATTTGTCAATCAGCACAATATCAGACCTGTGTCACTCAACATTTTTCATTGGACCGTATGGGTACCTCAGTCTTAGATGTAGGTACTCATATGGTCGAATAAAAAATGTTGAGTACGAGGCGTAATCTGAACACTGTTCCAATACTTAGATCACAATAAACACTATTGTGTAATGATTCGTTAAATAATAGTCTGCTAGAGTATTTTAGGGAAATTTATTGTATCGTTACGAAAGTAGCAATTTATTTAAAATTACAAAGGTAATTTAAACTACCAAGTCGTAATATCTATAGTGTGACTGTTTGTAGTTATTGAAACTAGTACCTCCCAGTAAGCTAGGATGAACAGTGATACACAATTAAATGACACTGAGCGGTGAGGCTCTGGGACGTTCCGGGAAATCGTTTCAATCCTCCAATCACTTGGATCCCGTAACGAATTTAATCAGCAATAAACAAGGAAGTGTTACAAAAAAGTAATGCTTCTAGAGAGATATATAAAGAGGCTAGAGTGTCATAAACGAGAGAAGCCAGCTGGCAAGCAGCAAGTGAGCATTTATATTTAATTTCAATAGTAGGTATGACAAAATGTCATTCTAGTTAACGTGTCTATCTGTGATGACTACCGTCAATGGTTACCGCGTTATAAGATTAAAAGACAACTATTTATGTTAAAACCTAAAGATATAAAATATGATCAAAATGTACACGTAATTTGTAAGAAATGTTAATTTATGTTGTTATATCAAGCAATATACTTCATTATTAATTACATTAACATTTCATAAATCAAAGTTATGATATTTCAACTATTAAGCTAATAATAAGCCTAATACTCGTAAGTATGCATTTATTAGTAATCAGCATTTATTAACATAAAACGCGGCTTATAAAGTACTACTACTAAATTGCAAAGGGAGCGGTAACATTGCGAAATATACCTATCTCGTACATATTTAC
The DNA here is from genome assembly GCA_951640165.1 of Pseudoips prasinana. Taxonomy (NCBI): domain Eukaryota; kingdom Metazoa; phylum Arthropoda; class Insecta; order Lepidoptera; family Nolidae; genus Pseudoips; species Pseudoips prasinana. The sequence goes on along the minus strand of OX621237.1, from coordinate 29,979,571 downwards.
ATAACAAGATCAAATTCCAATTACTTACACAATAGCACAAAAACTGACACATTAATTTATTTCTGTCATCGAAGCAAAAAACAAGCCTACCCATTCTCTAAAAAACTAAGAATAAGTAGCAAACACGAACTTATAAAAGTCATATTTCATTGCATTTCAGTTCAACATAATTTCATCGGCAATCAACTGTGAAATAAAATCTAACGAAATTAAACTTCACGTTACGCAACTTTCGTTATAACGCCGCGCGCCGTTAGAATGTCGTAACGTAATAACGAATCAAACGAAGTGTCTTGTAACGGACACGCAAAAAACAAACTTCCGATTGAGGAATCCGTAGGAGGTATGGCGTTGCGTAAAGATATCTAAGGAAATCGCTATTATTTGCGCCGAACAATCTATTTTGGTAGGCTTGTAAAAATAATGTATTAATTTAATGCTATAATTTGGTACAATGTCCTTTTTAAAGCGTTTTTATATGTGGGTATTTCATCAACTTGGCCTAGTTTTTTAGGTCGATTGATTCTAATGTCAACGTTTTCTTTTGTTGGGTATTCGATTAAATTAAACTGAATACGATGAGGTACACGGATGATATCGAATTGTCGATCTGATTATTTAGGTTTCATTACCTTTCAAAGTAGACATTCGAAAGTAGATAATAGAATTGTGAATGACCGTTGGACATCCCTGCTCACGGACACGTAGAACCGCTTCCTTGCAAAATTATAGTAATTTAATAACCTCGTCTGTTCAACTTCAACCCTTCATATTAAAACCCATTCATTCGCGAAAGAAGCACAATTGATCACTTGTCATAGTTACATAAAATTCTGTTATACAAAATGTTTGGGATCATAAATTGTGAGACACATTCACACAATTCTTTAGATTGGTATCACGGTAGTATAATTTACAAGGTAGATAGAAAGATAACGGGTGTGTAAATCGCACTAATAGCTTGTTTAAGGTGGTATAAAGATTGTAAAAGCTTGTTTAACTTGCTAATAGTTGCTCAAGTTGTAGATGAGCCGATAAATTCACCCTCATTTGGGACTATGTCTGCCTTGAAGTTGTAAAAAACTGTATATATGTGAAAGTATGGTTCATAGTTCCTTATTATTATTATTCGTTTCATTTGATACTTTTATTTTGAAGCTTAAAATTAATGGCTTACGGCTTGTGTAACAATACTCTTTCAACCACTCCGAAGTATCTTGGTCAGAGTGAGAAGGTAACCGAAGACACCTCGGACCACGATAAGGTTCCTTATTACTACAAATGGCATACATATACCTTCATCTTTAAACTATAATAAGTAATCAAAAATAACATTAAACTTTCAACCCATCAGATCAGATCAAATCATACAATTTTGTCGTCCAATTCAAATTACACACATCCAGAGGTCTTCTTTTTAATCTACTGAAAAAGATACTAAAGGAGATCAGAGTCTCTCTGCAAGTTTATGGCAATAATTAGTTATGAAAGACCATTTTTATCCACCATCTCCATCCACCATATTGGTGGTTATGAAATTTAAAGAAACGTAAAAAAATATCGAATATCAATGCAGCATGCCAAATTTAGAAAAGTTACCTTTTCCAAATATACGTTCAAATTTTTCCTCACTCAATGATTTCGTGTTCTAGTATCCAATCTAGGACAGTTCCCTAAACACGGTTTAATCTAAGCTCCGAGATTCAACTATATCTTCTTTATAACAAACGTGTCTTACTTGGTTTCACACCACCACCAACCGCAAACTAAACTTCTACTATTACATTTTCTAAACAACCGACCGAGAAGAGGAAACACCAAACACAAACATCTTCAATAGAACTGGGACATTCAATAATTACAATGTAAAAATTTGAACTGGTTCACAATAGACCATATGATAACATAAAGGAGGTGACCTTCACGAAACATAATGATAAAAAAGGTTCATTTACACTGCAACTGTTGAATGAGACTATTGTACAGCGCCCACATGCCAGCAGGTGTTGCATTGTTATATGCAAATTATGACTTTCGCTCTCAACTATACAATTATTTAGGGATATTATCCGAGTTTTTTGATTTTGTTTGATCGAAAAATGTGTAAATCATGCTTAGAAATGAAGAGTGACTTTATGAATAAAGACTCTCTCTAGTTTTTTGTGCAAATAGCGAGTGATAGTGAACCGTATTCACACAAGTGATTAAAATTAATTTTAAAATCTCTTATGGCTACGCTACCAGTAGCTGGTTGGACCTTATCAAAGTTCTTCATCATCATATCAGCCGAAAAACGCCCACTGCTGGACAAGACCTCAATTGCCGGTCTTGGGGTACCCACATCCAACGGCTTCCAGCGAGCCTGACAAGATCATCGGTCCATCTTGTAGGCACCGTGAGCAGGCCCCACGCTGCATCTTCCGATTCATGGTCGCCACTCGAGAACCTTTTTGCCCCAGCTGTCGTCGGCGCTACGAGCTATGTGACACTGCCACTTCAGCATGGCAATTCTGCGGACTATGTGGGTTACTTTGATTCCCCTGCGGCTCTCAGCATTTCTGATTCGGTCCCGAAGGGACACTTCAAGCATAGCCGTCAAAACTCTTACAGGACTCTAAATCACAACTGACCTAAGACCAGCTTGGATCATAATATAGCTGGAGGAAAGGTAAATGCAGATATGTAGTCAATGCTGAAGATCATCAGTTTAATACTTTATTATTCAACTATCGTCTTCAAATTTTCAATCGATTTTATTTATATATCAGAGGTGACAAACGAGCAGACCAGAGGTGTCACGGGTGCGTTAGGTGCGTTGCCGGCCTTTAAAAATCATCGTACAAGTGTTGCTGACGACATTACTCACACACAGAAACACAACATTAAGTAATTAATGTTATTATTAAGGAATGTCTTCTGTAAGGTGGAGGAACTTCCCCAGTCGGGCTGCTCTTTGAGCTGTGCCCTTTTCAATCGTCCATTCCATGCTTTTCTTAGGTAAATAATGTAAAATAAAGAAAAAGCCATCACTTATACTTACTCTTACACAGAAAATATCTTAATAGCATTGTTTTTTTTACGTGACGTTGACCGTTAGCCTAGGGTTTTTCACTGCTTCACCAGTCCATGAATAGCATTGCTCATAGGTTTATGTCGTATTAGATTAGGTACATCTTAGGTCTGCGGTGGCAGTACGAGAAGTGTCCTCTACTGCCGCCACGTGCAAGCAGCTCCGGGAAGATAGTGTACTGTTTGTGGCGCAGTCGCTATGCCGTACTGGCAGGAGTCGGCAATTGGGGAGGGCAAGTCAGAACCCTCTCAGGGTGCGTGTCGCGAACAACTGGGACACGGCGCAAAAGGGGGGCACCGGAGCACCATACCCGCGTTCCAAGGGCTCCTATCAGGCCCAGAAGTCCACAGCTAGGTTAGGTTTAGTCGGTGCGAGTCCGACATACCCACCCGCAGACGCTTTTTGCGGGTGGCATGCGCATCCACCTGTTACACGTGGGTAGATAGGCTTTCCCTAAGCCTTACCAAAAAAAAACGGTACACCTTAGGTAACCAAGTAAAGTTTATATGACATATATAAACTTTACTTGGTTCCCCATATATAAACTTTACTTGTACCGTATCCGTCTTCTTTCTTTCTCCTTTATCGTATAGACAATGGTTACCCCGGTGTCATAGATTTTAAAGCCACACAGAGGCCTATGCCTCTGAAATGGCTTAACGACTCATGTCTAACAACAGACCGGAGCCGCTCAAAACGTCTTTAGTCACTTTAACGGGTACCCATCATTAGAATGACCGCGAGCCTAGGAGCTTTACCTCGCCGATCACATGGCATTTAGGAAGGAAAGTCAGGAAAGTGTTTGTTGGTAATATCAAAATAACAGCTTTCTACTAAATGCATATGGAAATACGAACACGATAATATTACGACACTTATTAATAATATCTAGGGACAATGTCACACAGATCATTCTAGCCCCAAACTAAGCAAAGCTGAAGTACTATGGGTACCAGGCGACGATATACATACTTATATAGATAGATAAATACTTAAATACATAGAAAACATCCATGACTCAGAAACAAATATTCATGCTCATCACACAAATATTTGCACTTACCGGGATTCGAACCCAGGACCACCAGGTTCGTAGGTAGGAGCACTACCAACTAGGCTACGGTGCCCGTCTTTTTACAAAAAATCTTTCGTCTATCTGTATCAGTTTGTTTTAGCCCATCTCCGAAATAGCTGAACTGATTATGTCTGGACTTTCACAGACTGATGTCACAAAAAAGTTAACGTTACACGTTATGTAAAGAGTAATGAACTATACTAGCTACCGTCCTCGGCTTCGCTCGCGTAAATTATACAGCCATCTTAAAGTTGTTTCTCTATCACTTGGGAACAGAAACCAGTGTTACATTTATGGTTTAAAACATTTATGTCTCATAAATAATACAATTCATTTATCGGAGAAATAATTTAAGCTTATTACTAAGTATACTGACAAGAATTCACACAGCCGTATTGAGTAGATAAGTATTAACAAAGAAAAGTGATTTTCTACATAATTTGTTGGTAAAAATTGGTACATTCGATGAAAAATAAAAACAATGTAGGTATTACGGGAACAAAATATTAGCAATGCCAATTAGAGATTTAATTTTTATTTCATCACAAATATGACTTTTATATTAAATACGAGATATTAGAACAGTTTACTAATAGTCTTGCCGACTCAGGGTGGTTAATAAACATCAGAAATACACTTCGTTACTTATTTCATAATTGATATTTTTTAAAATTGCCTGTATCTATGTCCAACACAGACAAAATAGTACAGTACTGGGCACTGTCGTACCAGGAACCTCTTGGACTATCCAGACGACGAGATTACCACTTACATGGAGCAATTCGAGACTATTATAAAGTCTTTTAACACTACACAAACCGTACTGTTGGCAAATTCTTGCTTTTCACGCCGGAGGTCGTGGGTTCCATTCCCTTGTGTCGTGGATATTTGTGTGCATGAACATGTCTACTTGTCCAGAGTCTGGATATACATAATCTATATATATAAAAATCAATGCCACTTTTCGTTGTAATGTTATAACTCAACAACGCCTTTACCGATTTGGCTAATTTTGGTCTTGAATTATACGTGGAAGACCAGGGAAACTTTGTACGTAGAGAAAATTTAAAAAAGTCTTGAAACGTGTAAAATCAACATCTTTCTATACTCCCATATACAAACAATTTGTACTAATACTTAAAAGCGTAACGAAGCACGTACCGGCCCGCTAGTTATCTATATAAGTATGTTTTCGAAAAAAAAAGTAGTATATCATTTATCTGGTTTAATAGTACAAGCTTTGCTTAGTTTGGGATCAGATGGCCGTATGTAAATAATGTCCCAAGATATTATACCTATATATGTAGTTTTCGCCAGCCGAGGCTTCGACTGCCAACGCGTCGTGACCACAGCATCCTCTATGGCGCTTTGTTTAGACCATCACTCCATGGGATGAGAGACCCGCGTTTTAATGTAGAGTGACAGTTGCACAACATGGATTCGCAAGTCAGTAACCATCCATAGTCGTAGGTCGTACCCCAAAGACGATGGCCTCTAGAGGGCTTGAGTCGACGCTAACTAGACACATCACAGACATCATAGACAAAACAGCTATAAATAATTTACATTTGATTTTTCTTAGATAATAAATTAAGTAAAGTAAATTTATCGTTTACCCGATCAGAGAAGCAGAGGCAAGCTTCAAGCGTACTTATTTTAAAATATATCAGTAATAAATACAATTTACCATTAAGACGCTAATGGATTGATACAATTACCACGTTCCATAAACTACGCTCCAGACTATAATTATTCATAGACAATGCCATTTATTCTGACGCAACTGGACTACGGTACCGAACCAGTTAAGTAGGTATCCACCCTAGAGTTAAATAAATTGAACCAGTACGCTATTGAAGTCAAAACTAGTGCAACAACTGATAAACGGCTTGTTAATCGCTTTTGTTGTTAATGTCTCCTAGTCGTACAAACGGATCGACTTAAAAGGATTCGTAGGACACTCGATTGATATATGAAAGCACGGACAAGCATTAGTACACTTGTATACATATAGGGTCAAACCAAACAATCGAATTCTATTTAAAATCAGTTAAATGTCAACATTTGTCATGAAGCGTTTCTGCTGTTAATTCGATAACTATTGTGGCTGTCGTCTTTTCATTGGGAGAAAGGAAAACGACCGGTTTTTTGCAAGGAGGAAACAGTTGGATTAATAATTGCAGTTTCTCGACGACAAAATCGTTTTATTAACCGTTAACTGATACTCTATTATCTGTAATAGTACGTTATTTGGTATTACAATGTTGGACAAACGAATTTCTGTTATAAAAATACTTTAACTAGTCTTTGACCTAGTTTTTTGACACCTGTTTGTGGCCACACTGAATTTATATAAAATAAAATATTGTTACACAAGTAATAATTCATTACATCGTGGCGAGATGTTTAAAAATAAAATTAAATGTAAATTTAATTTTATAAAATCTATAGGTTGTTTATTTTGTCGATACAATTTAAAAACTAATTTAGAAATTTCATCTTTATAAATTTAAAGTTGATAATAATAAAAAACACCCATTTCCCGTATATTGCATAAGTTTCTCCGCTTAAGTCCGGTTTTGACAGTTTCACAAACATTGCCAAAACAATGTATAATATTGACATTCTGCAATACAGATAGATAGATATTTATTTATTTCCCATAAATGTTGGTACAAACAACGGTCTTAGATATAAAAACCAGGGACCGTCCGGATACTCGTTGAACGGGTTTTTGAACGGGTATTTTTAAGCGCTTAAAAAATAAACCCTATGATACGAGTTACACCTTCGAACGGGTGTAATGAACCGCTTCCGAAAGGGTTACCCTTTCAAACCCTGTAACACTGTAACAGGGTAAGCCATTCCAGCCAAGACATTGTAATATGCACTCTTTCGCATCGAAATTGGTTTGATAATTGCATAAACACCACCGCACGTGACATCTAGTCATAATAATTTGGAATTTATTATTTTAAAGTTCAATATAGCTTGTCGCTAAACACTGTAATATTATTTTTTCGTGTTTGTTCTTGTTTATTGTCATAATTTCTTTTAATTTGGAACTCGGTAGGTACTACAGAATTAAGTATGAGCAATTTAGCAGTTCTTTTTTTAAAGAATGTGTTACGCTTCGTTGGTCTAGTGGTAGCGTCTTCATACGTAGATAACGAGGGCCTGGGTTCAAATCCCGGGTTGGGCCAAAAGTGTCTATGGGATTTTTGCGTAAAAAGAAAAATTTCTTAGTGTCAGCCCGAAGTCTGGGAGTTGGCGGTATTATAGCCTCATGCCTCGGAGAGCACGTAAAGCCGTTTATCCTGTACCTGACCTTCCGGTCGTTCCGCTAGTCGTCCCATCGGATAATGAGAGTGATGGAATAGATAGTGCCCCTGTGTTTGCACACACACTTGTGGTATGTCCCGCTCACATGGCCAGTCTCCATTGAGACTGGCCGCTGGGGCCGAAATTCGGCTAGGAGGACATAATTATATTATAACAAAGAATTTGATTTTCATTCTGTTAAAGTTAAACCGCGGAGGCGTGGTGACGTACACCGTTATTGAATAGATGCATCATCATCATTACCATCACCATTATCATCATATCAGCCGAAGGTACTGCTGGGCAAAGTCCATTGCTTCCCAAAGATACTCCACAACTGCCTTGCCCGCTTCCAGCGGCTGTCATCGACCTTCGCAAGATCATCGGTCCATCTTGTTGGGGGCCCCACGCTGCGTTTTCCGGTTTATGGTCGTCACTTGAGAAACTTTCTGCCCCAGCGGCCGTAGATTCTGCAAGCTATGTACCCTGCCCACCGCCACTTTTGCTTGGCAATTATTCAAGCTATGTCGGTTTTTTTTATTTGCCTCTCTTGGTTGGATCTTGAGATTTGTGATTTGATCTCGGAGGGAAACTCCGAACATGGCGTACTCCATTGCTCTTTGGGTGACCATGAGCCGTTTTATTAGCCCCGTAGTGAGCGGCTACGTCTTGGTTCCCTAATTAATCGGAGGCAACACATACTAATCGAAGACTTTTGATTGGTATTTGGGACCAGAAGCTTAGCTATCCGAACGCTGCCCAGGCAAGTTAGATTCTACAATTGATCTCCTACTCGAAGTGGACCTCTTACCTTTTTTTTTGATAAGGCAGGTCGAATGCCTACTTATGCCACCTGCAAAAATGTTTACGGATGGATGCGTCAGACTCGCACCAACTAAACCTACCTGCCGTGGGCTTCTCTTGGCGCCTGATGGGGGAGCCCCGGGAACGCGGGTATGTTGCTCCGGTGCACCCCTTATGGGAAAAGTTCCATATGGTATGATGGTCCCACACGTACCGTGAGAGGGCTCTGGATTGTCCTCGCTATTTGCCGACTTCTGCCAGTCCGGCACAGCGACTGCGCCATAAACAGATCGCTGTCTTCTTTTAGCTGGTAACATTGACTTCTCTTACTGCCGCCGCGGCTCCGAGGGGGAGTTAGGCTACCGGTTGCAGCCGCCACCCCGACGCCTCCTCCGTCTGCTATCTCTCCCGTTCGCGCTCGGCGGCCTCCTTTTGGAACATGACTGCCTCATAAAAGGAGACCACGGCGTGCCATTTAGAAGAGTCAGCCACCAGCATTGCCCCTACGATTGCCGGCAGGGACAGATCCCGTCCGATTGAGATCTTGATTCGCCTTTTGGCCACCCGGGCCAGGCACTCAGCGAGAGTGTGTTGGGCAGACTCCTTTCCACCCAGGCCTTGAGGTGAGGTAGGATGGCACTGACGGCACGCTGGCGCGCGTTTAGGCGTAACTCTAGCCGTGCGTGCCAGTGCACTAATACGTGCCGGTAGTCATCCCGTCGGTACTCAGTGAACGTTTCTTCTGGCGCCCTCCCGTTCTCTGGCGCACGCAGATTTCGGTGAAAACCACCGCGTTGGACCGCCTCCCTAGTGGGGTGGTCCGTCCTAGGTATAGATATAGCTCTCCACAACCTCGAGTGCAGAGTCCCTTACCTTAACTGGAATGGGTGCCACCTGAATGTTCAACATGATATTCGTCTTATCCATGTTCATTTTGAGACCCACTAGTAGAGAGACCCTGCTGAAATCTTCGAGCATTGTACCGAGATATTTCAATGTTTCAGCCATGATTACGAAGGTGAGGGATGTATTCGCCATTGAGATTGATGCCAAAGCCTTTCAGTCCAGGAGCTTAAAGACATCTTCCAATGCAGCGATGAATAGTTCTGGAGATAGAGATGTTATATCCCCCTGTATCACGCCTCGCTGCAATCGTATAGGTTGCGAGTTCTCATACAAACACTTAACACCTCGACATACCGGTAGTTAAATTGGAATTTTGGAAAGATCACAGTACATCCAGGTTTCGATTCAATCAAGCGCTAAGCATAATGGCTGGATATATCCTCGGTCTTCTGAATAACTTGCCGCTGCGTATGTATGTGGTATATCGTACTAAAGCATTTTCGGCGACCGGCTTGTTCAGGAGGGTGGTTGACGTCAAACCTGTGCGTGAGACGATTCGTAATGACTCTCGAAAACAACTTGTAAACATGGCTCAGTAACGTGATGGGTCTGTTATTTTTTCAAAGGGTTTTTATCGCCCTTATTGAAGAAAGCACTACCACACCAATATGTGCCATCCTTGTGACGTTTGACCTTTTAGTATGAAGAAGTTAAATAGCTTTTGAAAAGCTCGTAGGATCGGTATACCATCCGCATTAAAAAGCTCTATTGTAACTCTGTTATCACCAGGAGCCTTATTGTTCTTAAAATGTTTAAGAACCATGCTAATCTAATCTTAAAAGGTCTTTAGGCATTAAGTTACAATATTTCAGACAAGGCCAAGTTAGTCAGTTAGAAATTTAGCTGTTTGGAAAATTTTAAAACAACAAACAGGCGTTTTCTTAAAAGATTAAGTTTGAGAGGTGTTGAATTATTTTTCAATCACTAGTGACAATGCCAGTTATTATAAAAAAATGACAAGATTGTTGGCAGCTCATTGCTCTAGAATAATAGAAGATATTGATTGAATTGGTATGATCGACGACTAAAATGTTGGTGACTCAGAGATATGTAAATACTATAACTATTAATACAAACGTCCATATCTTTATTAATGTAATCAGAAATGAACACGCTGTTAAAGCTAATAGCTTGCAATTTACTTGCAAGAGCGGCTGGTAACCTTCTTTTTTTCGAAAATCGTTATAACATCGCAATATTTAAAAAAACAGGCCAAGTGCGAGTCGGCCTCGCCCATGAAGGGTTCCATAGCAGCAAGTATTTCAGTTGATTAAATGAAAGGTAAATTGCGGTTTACGATTTATGACGTATTAAAAAATCTACTTACTAGATTTCGATCAAACCAATTTTCAGTGGTAGTTTGCATGGTAATCTACATCATATATTTTTTTCAGTTTTATCATTCTCCTATTTTAGAAGTTACAAGGGGGGGGAGGGGGGCACACATTTTACTGCTTTGGAAGTGTCTCTTGCTCAAACTATTCAGTTAAGAAAAATATGATATTAGAAACCTCAATATCATTTTTGAAGACCTATCCATAGATCCCCACTTGTACGGGTACGATGAAAAAAAAATTAGCATCAGTTCTATGTATGGGGAACCCCCAAAATTATTGTTCTTTTTCTATTTTTGTGAGAAAATCTTAATGCGGTTCACAGAATAGATCTACCAAGTTTCAACAGTACAGCTCTTATAGTTTTGGAAAAAAGTGGCTGTGACATACGGACAGACAGACAGACATGACGAATCTATAAGGGTTCTGTTTTTTGCCATTTGGCTACAGAAGCCGTATAATTGATTGTCCTACTAGATTGTCATCCATTTGTCAAATTCTAAGGCCATTGGTTTCTGTAAAAGATATATGGGATAGCCAGTTTGTCATTTTTTCAGACGACATCATGGCACAAAAAACAGGCAGTTGCCTTAAGCCAATTAATGAGGCCACAAAAGCCGTATTTTTATTTCAACTATATTTGCAAATAAATAAGTAACTAATATGAAATTACGGTAAAGAACTTTATGGAATACAGAATTAGTCTTGGAAAACTTGTACCTAGGTGGTCGCCTAAATGTATTTTTATCAGACCAAGGTTGCTGTCGATATATGAAATATATAGACAATTACATAACCTAAGATTGCTTGACTCTGAAAATTCTTAAAGTGATAATATTCTTATGATAATGAACATTTAAGTCACGTCAATGATGTTTTAGAATACCCATAATATATCAGTTCATTTTATACAATAATTTAAATAATAATAATATCCAGGGACATTATTTACACACGGCCATCTGATCCCAAACTAAGTAGAGCTTATACTTTGGAAACCAGATAACTGATATATTACATATACTACTTTTCTTTTGTGAATACATACTAATATAGATAATTACACCCAGACTCAGGACAAACAGACATGTTCATGCACACCAATATCTGTCCTAGATGGAATCGAACCCACGAGCTCCGGCGTGAAAAGCAAGCATTTGCCAACAATGCCAACACGCCCGTCAATTATTTCATCGTCCTCATGTCAGCCAAAGTACGTCCACTGCTGGACAAAAGCCTCCCCAAAGAATGGGAGCTTGGCAGACCCCCAGAGCCCCATAGCTTGGCAGACGGGTTGGCGAAAGAAAGTTTGATGGTCATAGTTCATAGATAAACGCTGCTGCCGGTTCTCTGGTAGGTATGCCCTCGGTCGATTTCTGCGCCCCCTACGTGATAAAATGGGGTATGATATCCTATGCCATCACCACACAGCAAAATATTATAATAATTATTTAACAAAATATAATCACATCATACAGATTGTCACAATATTAAGATTAAAGTAAGTCAGTTCTTTAAATAACACGTTAATTATTAGCTCGACTATTTGTCGTCACTAAACTTTCAAATTTAAAATATAAAAAGTCGTTCGTTCGTCAAATTTGTTGTACCTACCTGAAAGTAGTTAGGCAATGAGGCACCGCACGGGTGCGAGTATACCTACTCCCATCTTCACGCTGCTAAGTTGATTGGGTAATTCAAGTTAACACGAATAAAACCTTTTCAAGAGGGTAAGCTATTCAAGGGCTTAAGTCATTGAAGGGGTTAACCCCTTCCCGTGGTTACCATGAAAAAGGTGTTAACCCTTTCACTGGGTTTCGAGGCTGTAAGTCAATCAAAGGGTAACACTGCGATACGAGTTACCCAATGAACGGGTTACCCTATCAAACGGCTTAACTCAGAAGCGGGGTTGTCCGGTCCCTGATAAAAACAGATCCACGCCACTTAGTCATATACATAGTGACAGGCAAATATTTAAATTATTATATACATCGGTTCTGTAACTGACTTGATCAAATTGTTTTTGATCTGACTGAGAAATAATAATTAACATCCATTTCCCGTACATTGCATAAGGCTCACCTCTGAAGTCCGGTTTTAACAGTTACACAAACATTTCGAAAACAATGTTGAATATTGACATTTTACAATACATCAGTTCTGTAACTTACTTGAGCAAATTGTTTTTGATCAAATTAGACCGAGAAATAATAAGTAACATCCATTTCCCGTACATTGCATAAGGCTTACCTCTGAAGTCCGGTTTTATCATTTTCACAAACATTGCCAAAACAATATAGAACATTAGACATTCTGCAATACATCGCTTCTGTTACTGACTTGATCAAACTGTTTTTGATTTAATTTGACCAAGAAATAATAATTAACATCCATTTCCCGTATATTGCATATGTCTCTCCCCTAAAGTCCGGTTTCGACAGTTTCACAAAAATTGCCAAAACAATGTAGAATATTGACATTCTGAAATACATCAGTTCTGTAACTCACTTGATCAAACTGTTTTTGATCAAATTAGACCGAGAAATATGAAAATGGGTGTTCCATTTCCAGTATATTGCATAAGTCTCTCCGCTAAAGCCCCCTTTTGATAGTTTCACATTGCCAAAACGATGCAGAATATTGACATTCTGCAATACATCGGTTCTTGAACTGACTGAGAAATGATAATTAACATCCCTTTAACAGTTTTGTTTTAACAGTTTATTTAATTAGACATTCTGTAATATATCGCTTCTGTTACTGACTGTTTTTGATTTAATTTGACCGAGAAATAATAAAAAAAACATCCATTTCCCATACATTGCACTAGGCTTATCGCTGAGGTTCGTGTTTAATATTTTAACTGTGGTTTTGATCGTAATAACAATAATAAAAACATCCATATACCGTATATTGCATAAGGCTTATCACTCAGGTCCGTTTATAGTAGTTTAACAAACATTACCAAAACTATACTATAGAATATTAGATATACAATACATCGTTTGTTTTACGGACTTTATCAGATTGTTTTTAATCGAATTAGACCTAGTAATAATAAAAAACCACGAACGGAAGATGCAGCGTTGGCAGGCCCCCTACAAGATGGACCGATGATTTTGTGCGGGTCGAAACTGCTGGATGCGAATAGTGCAAGATATAGGTAAATGTGAAATTGTGGAGATCTTTGGGGGAGGCCTTTGTCCAATAGTGGACGTGTTTCGGCTGATATGATGAATAATAAAAATTATCAATTTCCCGTGTATTGCATAAGGCTGACCCCTGAGGTCCAGTTTTAATAGTTTTACAATCATTGCCAAAACAAAAGCCTAAGACGATTTCTCGGCTGAGGAGACGAGGACATCATGATGATGGCGCGAACACGTGGTAAGTGGAAGGGCCGATGTTACGGCAATGGCGCTGCTACCACCATTATTGCTCGGCTGCTCGGGTCGTCGTCGTCGATACGCGTCTTAAGAGCTGTGTTTGGTGATTTTTCACTTATTCTTCTTTCTATAATTAAATAATAAAAAAAAGTCGATTACGCTTTTGAACATCAGAAGTGGGATTCGCTTAAAAACACGTGACTTTCATCGCTCGCCATCTCTCTAGCTGCAAATAATTTTTGTTCGCGTAGTAAATTACCACATATAAATAATTTTCTTTGTTCCCATTAAAAATAAATTCGTGCTGATTTTGTAAAAATGCTCCTGTTCCTGTACCAACAATCCTGGTCGCAAGTCAAGGAGACAAAAAGCATCCGAATTGCTTGCTGAAAATCAGCAGCGATACGATGTTTATGTCAATAACCAACGGCGACAAGCGGTAAAATTTCTACTGGCCTAAACACAAAAAGAAATTAATCAACATGTGAGCCGACTTACGCCCACTGCTGGACAAGAGCCTCCCCCAAGAATGGAGGATATGCGATCGCAGTAAGATGGTCATAGTACTTAAAAGAACGCTGCTGTCTGTTCCCTGTATATTTTCCTTCGGGACGACTTCTACGCCTCCTCACGGGATGAGACGGTGTGGCGATAAGCATCTTCTACACGGTTGCCAACCAACGTCCCAACGGAGGTCACCCTGGTGGTTGCCATCCATCTAGACTGCACAACTGCAGTCTAGATGGATGGAGGCGTAGAAGTCATCCCGAGGGAAAATATACAGGGAACGGGCAGCAGCGTTCTTGTGAGTACTATGACCATTTTACTGCGATCCATCCATCCATCTAGACAGTAGTTGTGCAGTCTAGATGGATGGCAACCACCAGGGTGATCTCTGTTGGGACGTTGCGTTGGTGTGCAACCGTGTAGAAGATGCTATATTCTATTAGGCCGTCCGCCACACAGCCAAAACAAAGAAATTAAAATGTATTTATTATACCTATATTTTAAATCCATGCATATGATAATTAAAATTCCCAGCAAACATGCTGTCCTCCGAGTGACGTCGGTTTGCTCAGCTGTGTTCTAAATACACATATTTGTTTGTAACAGTATATGTAACAGCAGGTGAACCAATAATTTCTGCTAGTTTGTTTTAAAAAGATTATTTCGTTACATTATATGAGTACTTTCAGATTTTTCTGAAATATTTATATTTTTGAATCTGGGTCCAAATAAAAGTGTTATCAGATTAAACCTTTATATATAAGAAGAGATACTGACTGACTGATCGATCACCGCACAGCTGAAATCCCTACGTCTAGAACCATGCAATTTTGCACAAATATTCCTTAAGTGATTTAGGTGGGCTCTAAGAAATAAATTTTGAAAATTCAACCCCTTAGTGGGTGAAAAGGGATTGCAAAGTTTGTATGGAACAACGTGTTTTCTTAGTCTGATCAACTTCAAACCTAGCATTTATATTGATATGACATGGTTGAATACTATGATTTACCCCGTCAGGGGTTAAAGTGGGGGTAAGAAGTGTGTAAGAAACTTGATCAAGTGTTTTTTGTTTCAGACGAAAACATAAGACAAAACAAACCTATGCTGGGTTTTTTTTTATCCTCTTTGATGTCTGTTTTCGACTACCACGCCGATGAAGTCACGAGCAAAAGCTAGTATATCTATATTTGTGTATAATTTTAGCTACAACACTATACTTCTAGCAACCCTTTCACTTCCAATATTTAATTTTGGATGCTTTTTTATTGGTACTGCTGCTAGCAAATTAGGAAGATTGGGCTTGCCACTTTTATTACAAGTCATTATAATATTAGTTAAGGTGTTAGTCACCACACCTGTAAGACATTAACATCGATATATTATTTATGTATCAATGTGATATTATTAAAAATAACCTACCATTATATTACAGCAGCGCTACAGTTATGTTTGCCGAAGAACGCACACGAGACTTCTTTCTACTCACAAATGTTTTCCTAGCCGTCTTCCTAGCCGAATTTCGACCACGGCGGCCAGTCTCAAAAGTCATCTGTGGGACATATAATAGTGCACAAGTGGTGCGCAAAAACAGGAGCACTCTCTATTCCATCACTCTCATGATCCGACAGGACGCTTAGCGACACGACCGGAAAGAGGTCAGGTATAGGACCGACGGCTTTATGAACTCTCCGAGACACGGGGGTACGATACCGCCAACTCCCAGACTTCGGGCTGATGCTGAGAAAATTTTCTTTTTACAGGTAAATCCCAAAATCACTTTTGGCCCAACCCGGGATTTGAACCCAGGACCTGGTTGTGAACACGCTACCGCTAGACCAACGAGGTGAGTATTGCCTCTCTGGTGCGCGTAGCGGGACAGTTCCAACAAATGCTTGTTATATTCGCAGAAAGAATAGAGAGCGCAGTATTGGGTAAGTTCATACAGTTGCACGTCATACGACCAACTGGTAGAGACTAGCGCGACTGAGAAATTGTTATGTTAATAAGGAAATTGGCATTACATTATTAACATATAATAAGAATATTATGAACCTACTAAACTAGCAAATGATTAAGCTACTACCATATTTTAACCATTTGTGTACTTGTTTTCATTGTATTGCAGGGATATTTCCGAGGTAGAAATTAACTTCCAATCTTCAAAAACACAACCATTCAAAATGATCACAGACATCCAACTGGCAGTGTTATCCAACATCTTGGGAGTGTCCATCTTCTCTTCCCGTGGGGTGCGTAGAAGACGAGAAAATCTACCAGAAACCTGCTAGCAGCATCTCTCTGAATACTATAATCATCATATTTCGATCGCCAATCCGTTTACTAAGCTTGGTAGTTATGAAACTCACCCAATTGGAAGCTTGGTACACTTATGTACTGCAGTGAACGTCAGTCCATGATGCTTATGCCTTAGTTTTCAGTTTACCTTTTTAAATGTTTGTATATTATTTCTTCTTCTTCCATACAATGACTGCAGATCTCCAAAATGTTTATAAATAGGTTCTTAATTTATTTAATATTGTGAGCAGTGGGTACTAGATGTGCCAATTGATGTGGCTTATTGACTGTTGGCCAATGATTATAGCCGGTAACGTAGAAGCACGGAGATAGTTCAAACATTAAACCACTTATGCACGCGCATCCACTCCACCGTAGATAGACACTTTAGTAAAAATCTGTTATACTCACAATACATATAGAGAGTTAAATATTGGTTATTTTTATAAACGAAGTGAAGGTGTGCTAGGCCGCAGTGGCGGGCGAACGATATGTACAGACGCCAGCGCATCCAGCTACTCCAATCTGTCGAATTTCTTTTACAGATTTTCAACTTTATCACAAAAGTATAAGGTTCACTTTCAATCGGGGAAATTTGACAGATTGGGGTAGCTTGATGTGTTGGCGTCTGTACAAAAAACAAATAGGTAAAGAACAATTTGTATTGAATTCTTATGTCGTGAACTGGCCACCCGGCCGCTTGCGCCAATTCCAACGCGGTCAAATTCAAACATTTCTGTATGGCCAGTACCTTCTATTTTTAAATCTCATCTAAAACCAGTAAAACCTTTTCAATAGCCTCTGCTAAGTTCAAAAAGTAAAAACTATACTAGGATGAACTGCAAAAAAGAAAAATAATAAAAACTGAGATGTAATGGATTCCTATACAATTTTTTGCAAATTTTTCATTATGAGTATAAACACGGTGCTTTCTGCTCACGTTTCAGGTGGACACATGAATGAACTATTTTGATATTACTTTATAGTTGAAAGAAAAAGCATTTTTTAGAACCTCTGTTTAATAAATAACGCGGGAAGAGTGTGAAATATTAGTTTACGTAAAGGCTTTATTATACTGAAATACAAACGTTAAAGGTTATGTTAGGGTTAGAGAACCCTCCAAAAATCAATCATCATCATGTTAGCCAAATTACGTCCACTGCTGGTCAAAAGCCTCCCCAAAAGATGGAGGGATATGACATACTCACCATGCTTGGTAGACGACTTCGCGATCGCAGTTTGATGGTCATAGTTCACAGAAAAAGCTGCTCTCCGTTGATATGTATTCCTTCGGGACAATTTCTACGTTCCCCACGGGATGAAATGGAGTGATAATATGCTTCGACATCGCCACACAGCGACAAAAAATAGTAATAAATCGAATTTAAAAAAATATATACAATAATAAAATATATACTTTAAAAATCTAATACTTTTACAAAATAATGTCGATGTTTCACATCTGCCAGGCGGTGACGGCTCACATTTTTTTTTATTGCCTAACTACTTGTACATGACTCTTCGTAAGAAATGACTCATCATGAAAGTTAAAAGACGTCCACTGCTGCATAAAAGTATCCGGCAAGGACTTTCACAATGTCCACTTTGTTGCGGCCTGCCCACGCTGCATTTTCTGGTTCACGGGTGCATTCGAGGATCATTCTGCCCCAACGGACGCTGAATCTACAGGCTATGTGTCCCGTCTACTGCCGGTTCAGTGAGGCAATTCTTAGAGCCATGTCAGTCCATATCTTGAGTATCAGTTGTAGCAGTTCCGCTTTAGGTACGATATGTAGGCACGTCTAAGGAATCACCTGTATCATCTTCTCATCAGCCACAAAACGCAGCTAGACAAAGGCCTCCCCCAAAGATTTCCAAAATTGCCGGTCTTCCCGCATCCAAAGGCCCTCACAAAATAGTCGGTCCATCTTGTAGGGCTCACGCTGCGTCTTTCCATTCGTAGTCCCTAGTCGAGAACCTTTCTGGTACAACGGATTGCAGTCCTACGAGCTACGTACCCCGCACTGTTACTTCAGTTAAGCAAGTCTTAGGTTCTGTAGTCTGTAGGTTACTTTGGTTAACTTCTATATCTTCGCAGTATTCAGGTAGTTTCACACGTTATTCGCCGCCCTGAGCCGAGATCCGAACTCCAAATCGAGTGCCCTCTGGAGAAGGTTACCCATAGTTTGTAATCTTGTTTTTCTATATAGTTAGATAACCTCAACTTGCCTCAATTTTCCAGTGAAGCAATGAAAGCCATCTGGGCTAGCTGTAAATATCATGTTAAAAAAGGAAGTTACAGGATAGGAGATAGGAAGAATTAAGCTTAGTATATACTCGTACATATCTATATATATAAAAATCAATGCCACTTTTCGTTGTAATGTTATAACTCAACAACGCCTTTACCGATTTGGCTAATTTTGGTCTTGAATTATCCGTGGAAGGTTTGTAAGTAGATAAAATTTAAAAAAACTCTTAAAAAAGTGTAAAATCACCATCTTTCTATACTCCCATATACAAACAATTTGTACTAATACTTAAAAGCGTAGCGAAGCACATACCGGGCCGCTAGTCATTTATAAATATGGCGCAGATTAGACGGGCCGATTGGTGTGGTTGGTAGAGACTTGCCTTTCACGCCGCAGATCGTGGGCTCTATTCCCACCCAGAACAGTTAATTGTATGCATGAAGAACATGTATGTTTGTTCTGTATGTATTTACAAAAGCAATGTAGTATCTATACATATAATAAAATCGTAGGTAAGTCAAAACTGTTCATTGAATATATTTTTAAAAGGATATTTGGGGGGTGATTTACTATCGATATCGAAGCCAAAAATATAGTTTTTAGAATTTTTGTCTGTTTGTTTGTATGTATGTCCGGGCTAAACTCAAAAAGTACTGCATGGATTTACTTCAAATTTTGCATGAATATTACTAAGAGGTCGGTCAACATATTATCACGCTATCACTTACGGGGGAGGAGCTGTGATAATTTATAAAATTTAACGCGGGTAAAACCGCGGGGCACAGCTAGTATGTAATATATCAGTTATCAGGTTTCTATAGTACAACCTATACTTAGTTTGAGATCAGATGGCCGAGTTTGAATAATGCCCCAAGATATTATTATTACTATTATTATTCATGGTGACACTTTATGTTACTTCACCATAAGCACCATCTTTAAGAATACGTCACCATCAGCTAAATAGGTGATCATGATACCCACATAATGAAATCGTGTTATCGTAATGGAAAGAATAGTCTTTATTACAAGTCAACCAACCAATTTAGTTGAACCTTATTTTTTTCACTTGTTTTATTTCAACAAGAGAGTGTGCTTACTTTTTTGTTTCTCGCCACACGTATATAACACGATGGATCTTTTTTTTAGAAAGGAACTATCGTTGATTTAATTTCGCATCCAAAGCCGGTAGCAAGTACATTTTAGTTTTATTTATCAATCTCTGTTCTTTAAATAAAGAAGATTGTACGCACCGAATTAAAAAAATAATGAAATGGAAACCGGAACTCAAAAATATTAGTTTTAGAAGCTTGTGAAACCACTCCCACTTGTTATGCCGAATTGACATTTTGTATTTACTGTCCATTCTCCTTTGGAATCCTCTTCATCATCATCAGACTGTTATCGTCCAAAGTGCTGGACATGGACCTCCCTCAAAGGTTTCTAACGTTTCCTTTTGGAGCGGATTACTGAAGTCATCGCGCTTGGCATGGCGACTACAGTTACGCCTAAACGCGCCAGCGTGCCGTCCCTACCTCACCTCGAGACCTGAGTGGGAAGGAGAAGTGGTTGCGTCACCTACAGACTGACTCAGATACTCATCGGACTCGGGTGTTTCGGTGAGTATCAGAGCCGAATCCGCCGAGAAGCGACGATACACTGACACCATTGCGGAAGCGACCTTGACTCTGCCCAGCACACGCTGGTGGACTGCCCGACCTGGGAGGCCGAGAGACGAGTCCTGGTCACTGAGATCGCAAGGGATCTTTCGCCGCTAGCAGCCGTTTATGCTATGCTGACTGGCGACCTCCACCAAATGGACGCCGTGGTCTCCTTCTGTGAGGCAGTCATGCTCCAGAAGGAGGCCGCCGAGCGGGATCGGGAGCGAGCCGATCCCGCTCGCAGACGGAGAAGGCCTCGGGGTGGCGGCAGCAGCCGGTATCCCGACTCCCCTCGGGGTTGCGGTGGCGGTATGATAAGTGATCTCTACTGCCACCACGTGAAAGCAGCTCCGGCAAGAAAGCGATCTATTTGTGGCGCAGTCACTGCGCCGGACCGGCAGGAGTTCAGGGAGGGCAATCCAGAGCCCTCCCAGGGTACGTGTCTTGACCAACTGGGACATGGCGTAAAAGGGGGCATCGGAGCAGCATTCCCGCGTTCCCAGGTCTCCCTCAATCAGGCGCCGCGAGAAGTCCTCGGCATGTTAGGTTTAGTCGGTGCGAGTCCAACATACCCACCCGCAGACACGTTTTTTGCACATTGCTCGTGCCTTATCAAAAAAAGCTAGTGCACAGATAAGTACTGAGTTTGTAGTCCAATATTCATGCTTGCCTCTATTCCCCGGTCAAGTAGTGCAAGTCTAGCTGAAAACGCCATGCAAAAAAATCCTATGACAATGCATTTATTTAATAGATATAATTGGGCGTTATATATACTGTCGGCTCTTTAGAACCGAACTTCTTCTAGTTAACAACACGGGATTAAATCGTCAGTAGTTACTCGTGAGCTACGAAAACCACCCATACGGCCTAGGTAATAAAGTCGCTGTCAAAGTCAAGGAGTATCCACCTATACGTAACGGCGACTGTATCTCCATATTTAGTTTTGACTAATAACAAAATTTGAACCATGACTGGAAGCTGATGTTAATATATTTAATTTGAAATGGACATTAATAACCTGCCTGCTAATTTCATTATAATATTTCCTAATTTATGTATTGCTACTTATGATTAATTTTATATCTATTCAAACACATTTTTTTTTACTCAAATATCATCATATCAATTTTAATGACCCTTTTAACGGCATTTTTCTCTAACAACGGATTCCAAATTTTCCTCCTTCCTTTCCTTGGATTTTTAGACTAGTCCACTACATTTTATTCATGCCATTTAATTATGGTCTATGGGTCGGGCGAGTCATTTCACCTTTATTTGGCCGTTTTACCATAAACCTATACTTGCAGAAGTAATGACCCTCCAAAAATAAATAAACAAACCTTTTTAAAAACTGCCGAAAATAAAATAACGAATATGCAGGAATATCACATTCTCTAATCCTACCTTTCTATTATGTTTTCCATCATCAGACGGCTAACATAATAGAAAGATTTAGTTTTGGAGAAGTTAGTGCAGTTTATCATATTATGGGCAGTGGTTACTCTATTGTCAGAGTTGTTGTCTAACGACTACAACCGGGACCGACAGCTTAACGTGCCCTTCAAAGCAATGAGACGCACGAAAATTGAACCACTCTGGCGGTAACCCATATATTGACTGACCGCGTGCCCACACGTGGTGATAAGGTAAACCCAGGTGCTTTACCCCACCACCACATACGGATCGATGAGAGCAACTGTGAGAAAGCTGTGAGGTTTAGTTTTGGAGAACAGGAGTGAAACCGTGATTTTCGTATTATTTTCGATTTCGCACGTATGCGTGGAGAGCGCGACCGTTTTGCCGTAGGGATTCCTCTTAACTAGACCGATTTGAAAACAACCCTACGTAATAAAAATTTGGTTATATACCTATACGTTACGATTTGGAAATGTTTAATATTGTTTTATTTGAATTCCAATTTTCCAAATGAAACATGTTCTAAGAAACTTAGCGTCCATTCAAATCAAAACCAAGGAAATATCAAAATGAAAATTTCCAAACGTAAAAGGATTACATTGACGTTGTGATTAGAAGTTTGCTTTCAATTTGAAATAGAAATCAATTACAGAAATGGATTTTAGGTATTACTTTCTTGGAACTTATTATTACGAGTACATAGTTGGTACCTGGCATCAATGTAACAGTGACTTGCGTGTTACGGAGGGCGCTTTCGGGTAAAAACTACAAAAAGTAAATTATATTGATGGAATCGAGGCCGTTTGATTGATGATGAGTAAGCATTTTCTAATTTATTTCGAGGATTCGACCGCGCCGTCTGCTGAGGTCACAGACACAACTCGCATCCACTGTTATACCCGTCAAAGGCATCGCTTCGCCTTCTAACTAGAAGGTTCCTTATAAAATATATGAAACCTATTAATTTTCCTTTCAATTTGTTTGATGTTTCTTCGCAATAAAGGTACGTATGGTGCAAGATTCCAAGGTTTATAGACTTATTAAAATGCAGAATTAATTTCAATCGAAAAATTACCTGCAAGTGATTAGATTGAAACTGAATAAGAATGATAAAGGCCTTATAAGATAATTTGTTTGTAATACTGTGCGGAACCATTTTGGGTTGATAATAAAGACGAGAGCCCCTGCAGCTCCATGGTTTTTTTCTTGCGGGAGTTTTAGCTAAGGTGTCTATTATTAATATTAATTGACGTTTGTGAAATTTTGTTTTTAACGTACGCAGAACAATGACGGTGCAATGTTGCGATGGATTCTATTTCGTGGCCGTTTTCTCTTACTAATTGTTATTTAAGTAGCGGATTCTAACAGGGTGGATTCCGAAATTATTATTAGATATATATAATATTAGTTTGTATAATTTATTATTATATGTGTTCTTGATGTTATTGAACCGTTTCAATTAAAATTGTATGCGTCTTTGAGTATTAACGTAGAGCAACGGTGCCACAAAACATGCATTTAACCGACCCTTTCATGTTTCTCCACGCCAGTAACCACTATGAGCTAAAGTTCGGAGTTTATTTTTATACATTTATTTGGCATACACGCATACGGCCCGCCTCTTGGCAAGTGGTCACCGTAGCCTATGTACGCTACCTCCTTTTTTGATGGGCCCCATGCTGTAGTCTTATGTGTAAACCAGAACAGGGTGTTCATTCTACAGCCTTAACGTACGGAGTTTGAACTTCGGTTCGCTTAGGGTGTTCGGTGAAGCAGTGTGTCATCGTTTTAACGTTATATTATTATAATTAGTTATCGTCATTGTATAGCTTACTAAATAAACTAAAATACAATATAAAAATAAAACACATTTATCAAAAAACTTTTCAGAAATACAAAAGAATACGAAATAGAAGCATGGAGTTGAATTTAAAAATATGTGTTTTTTAAGTGTTTCTGGCTATCCCGTTTTACTCCCAATGAGATTGTTTCGGAAATCTTATTTACTTATCAGCAGTAGATAGACAAAAACCGCATTCATACGCTGTGACCATACTGGTCAAAAATGTTTAGCGTACCAGTTAAAATGATCGACAATTTTACATTTTGGTTTTTCCGTTTATGTCACAAAATCTTTAACATAGGTACCATGTTCCACGCCCGTCTATTGTCAAAATATACCCGTTGTACATAGTGGTGACATGTCGAAACGGTCGGCCGTGGCGTCCGTAATCGGTTTTCTCCAATAAACGCCGATTAGACTCGCTGGCGTCAGCACGCCCGGACTGGCCGCATACTGTCGAGCGATACGCTTTTAACGAACAAAACTACAGCTTTTGTTTCACGAGGAGGACACAAAATACAAGTGATGGTATAAAATGTTATGTTGACGACGTCATTATATCTGAAGCGGCGCCTGAGGCGTATTTTATAGTACGCTTTAAGTCCTGTAAGATCTTAAGATAGTTGATCACGCGGATCTTACAGGACTTAAACCGTTCTATAGAATAAGCCCCAGGCGCCGCTTCATATATAATGACGTCGTCAACATACATGTGTACAGGTGTGTGGCCCTGCATACCAGTTTCCAATCAACTAAAAGATAAACTAATTCTATACGTAAAGGGTCCATATATAGGATCTCTCTCGTCCAAACAGTTTAAGATTTATAAATTAGATTATCTTTTTCATTTTCATATGATAATTCCTATGTAAGGGGATTTTGGAATTAATTATATTTTTCTAACCTATTTTTTCCTTACAGCTTTTAACAGTATTCCATAAGAAAAAATTACGGATACATTTTTAGGTATTATTTGAGAATTTTAGTAATTTTCAACAGCATGAGAATAGAAAAATATAAATTCAAATTTAGTTATTATACTAATAGCAATAACCAAAAATAAAAAAAGTTAACAATAAATTAAATGTACTCATTTTTTATTACACAAATATCTAACTTTTTTGTAACTATACATCATGTATGTATCTTTGTACCATAAATGGTTGCCTACTTCAGCATTACCAACAGCAAACCCTTGCAGATTTGTTTCTGTATATTACACTATTTGTTTATTTTGCTTAATATAAAAATTCGTAACTTGCTATTTGTAAATACACAGTTTACGTTACATTTTTTTTTTCTAAACTATAATAATAAAAATTACTTCAAAATATGGAAATGAATAATGCGAAGTTAAAAATACCTACTGTGGGTAGTCAGAAATATCAAGAATGGAAATGGCCAAAATTAATTTTGATAAATGCTTTACATGAACAATAAATTTGACGATGACTGAGTGAAATATTTGAGAATACAATTGTTAATCGAATGTTCTAATTAAATGGCCACGCAATGCTTTAAACGTCGCGTATTTAAAAAATATTTAAACCATTGATCATCATCTCATATGTTACGCAATTCTAAGCCTTATTCTAATGAAACAACATCCTTCTTTCACAGCATTTTAAAAACATTCCACTTTAAATAAAACTACTAAACAGAACGTTTAAAGAATAATGAAAACGTCCAAAGCATTATTAAAGAAAACCTACAAAGCATTTTGTCATCGAGTGTACAAGTTATGGTCGTGACCAGACGGCGATTTCAATTATTATCTAGAAGTCGTTTCACGAGCACTGCAGCACTTTTAATCATTCTCTTATCCTACTTTTAATAAGAATACCGTTTTTCGTGGTGTAAATATAACAGCTTATTTCCCGGATATCTGTTCACTTCAAATCGTGTCCGTCAAATTAAAAATTATATTATTACCAAAACACGTAAACAATAACAAAAAATCAGCAGGGTTATCACTCGTTAACGAACGACAAAAACTACTGAAGATGGACTTGAAGATACGTCACGAAATTAACATCGGGAGAACTTCGTTTACATACTGTATTAGGAATAAAAAACATTATTTCTACTTTACACCTCGTCTTGGAGTAAAAAACACAACATTCCATCTGTCTCTCTAAGCCTTCCAAAACGATAAATAAACACTAGTCGAGCTCTCGTATGGAGTAACGTTCGGGGTCCTATTATTCAATCGCTCGACATTATCGAACGAAAAAATGTCAATCAATATACCGATGCTGCAATACATGCTTCAGATAAACCTAACTGGGGCATGTATTATGCACCATCGGTATATCGATTTATTTCCTTTTTGCAAATACTCTCCACTTAACTTATTAGTGATATATTTAAATGCAACTTAGAACTCAGGCAGTGGTTACCGTAGTGCCGTTTGCAATCATAATCTTATTTTTTCTTTTATTCCATACTCCAATCCCTGCCTAGGTTGCCTGGAAGAGATCACACTTAGTGATAAGGCCGCCAATTGTACATTTCTGTAATGCATCCTTGTTCTTTATGTTTTATTTTACTTGGTGTACAATAAAGAGTTATCTATCTATCTATCTTAGATTAGGATTATTGTTTCTTTAATACAAGCTTTAAAAGTGCATGCACACTGCATAAAATGGCTTTAACCCACTGTATATTAGAAATAGAGTATATGATGTAAGTATTATGAAATATTTTTTTATTCCTTAAAATATTTTTATATTACAATTAAACTTTAAGTATGTGAATGTTTGTCATATGATTGCCATATGATGACTTGTGAGATTATTTTATTATTACCTATTATGATGAGTACATTGTAACGGACTCATAACATATGTAAAAATAATAAAAACATTGAAGGCTGTTAAAAATTTGTTTCTTAAATGTTTATGAATATATAAACTAAGATATTTAACAAAATATTAATTTAAAAAGCTAAAGAAAATATGTCATATTCGATTTAGTAAAATTTTTATATTTATTTATAGTGGCCGCTTATAAATAACCCTATTTGACCATCAAACTTATCAACTTTTCAGTGACATGACATACGGAAAGCAGAACTCTTAAACCTAACATTTCACAAAAGTGTCATTTTTATTTATTATAAAGTAATTCCCCTTTGTACAGACGCCAGCACATACACCGTCCCCAATATGTCAAATTTATTTTATCGATTTTTAACTTTATCACATTAGCATAAGGTTCACTTTCAATTGGGGAAATTTTACAGATTGGGGTAGCTTGATGTGCTGGCGTCTGTACATTGTCATGCACATTGACGGGTCTGCTGGCGTTGTTGGCAAATGCTTGCTATTCACGCCGGAGGTCGTGGGTTCGATTCCCACCCAGGACTGATATTTGTGTGCATAAACATGTCTGTTTGTCCTGAGTCTGGATGTAATTTATCTATATTAGTAGGTATTTACAAAAAAAAATTGTGTATGCAGTTATCTGGTTTCCATAGTAGCTCCGATGCCCGTAAATAATTTCCCAGGATATTATTATTATTATTATATTGCAAAATGATGATAATTCCATTAAAAATTATCCATACCCATCGATATGTATCTACATAACGATGGGTATGGATAATTTGTCAACTTTTAAGAAAGAGCTTAAGATTTTGTTGATAAATAAATGCTATTATAATGTAGTAGACTATTTAAATGGTAAAATATAATTTTTAATTATTTTTATTCCTTAATTTCATATTAGCATTATGAAAACTGACAACATTTTTTGATTCTTACACTATGCATTGACATTATATTTTCAATCCCATTATACTTATTTGACATTATTTTGCTACTTTTGATATAATTTTGTTACTTTTGTCATTATTTTACTATTTTATTTAATTAAGTAATTGCTATTTTAATGCAATGCGTGGTTATGATGTATCTATTGATTCTTAAATACTAATCATTTTCTACTACTTGGATATTATTTAAGATAATGTAAAATAAAAAATACTGTTCGCATGCCTTATTTTAAGGTAGAATATAGAGCACAATACGAACACGATAACAACTTGTACTTTTAACCCGTATTCTGTGCATAAAGATTATTATGATTATGAACGAACATTCTGGCAAATATAATAATAATAATATTTAGGGACAATGTCACACAGATTATCCTAGCCCCAAACTAAGCAAAGCTTTTACTATGGGTACCAGGCGACGATATACATACTTATATAGATAAATAAATACTGAAATACATAGAAAACATCCATGACTCAGAAACAAATATTCGTGCTCATCACACAAATATTTGCACTTATCGGGATTCGAACCCAGTACCACCAGCTTCGTAGGGGATATGGCAAATGTGAATGTACATATTTGCCATACCTATTCCTTCGCCCTAATTTTGTAAAAAAAAGGAATTCGCATATTTCCAACTGATTTATGCTGGCACATTTTTATGAATTCCATAGTATATATTGGTCACAGACACACATAAGTTCCTTGAACCCATAGAGTTAGAAATAAAGTTATGAATAAGAGTTAAATGAAAACAACGACTAATGCAATATTTGCTTTTCTACTAATCAGCCTCAACCAAGTTTGTTACCACTAGTCGAACAACTTCAAGAATAGGTGCATTGGCGCTGAACGGCGCGAAGTCGGCCCGAGGTGACGGCGCGACTCAAAGCTTCGACAGGCGTCCAGCACGGCTCATAATTAAGAACGGTGACTGTTGAAAAATGGCTGCCGCCCCCGGCCCGCCGTGAATAATCGTTGTAATTACGATTCGGAATAATTTCCATCCAGTCATAGCGATGCTATCGGTAGGTGTCGACGGGTTGTTACGCGCACGCACAGAAATCACCGCTCGTGGAAATTGCAATTTTTTGATAATAGGACGTTTGTTTTAACTATTTGATTCGCTATGGTCGTGGCTTAATCGTTCTTTTTGATGGTAATCAAACTTTTTTTTTCTCAGTTGGAAGAGGTAATTACTACGCTTTAACAATCCAATTTCGTTGTATATTTTAGTAAGTAATGCGTGCATAATTTGTATTAAATCGCTCTGAATGTTTATCCAATTTATCAAATCTTTATTGTTTTAAATATGAATAATTTTAGGTGTATATGATATTAAGATTAATATTTTTCGAAGAAGCTAACTGTTAATTGAAATTTTGGTGCAATACCACTTTCTGATTTCTTCGACTTCTCTTGAATACGGATGCAAGAAATGTGTATAATAATTTATTATAGCCCTACAATAATAGATAAAGATGGTCAAATCATAACGAACATGGTGTTAGGAACCGCTAACTAATAACCTCGCAATGATGGAATTTAAGAATGGTTTCTTTTAGACAAAAACTCCTAGAACTGTAGTTTTTTCCAGATCAAAGTACAGAACAGGGACAACATCAGATCAAAAGTTCTGTACTTTTGATCTGTTGGAAAACTGTGTCTTCGTCGATTTTTACATATCGGAAAATCGGGTCAATTTTTAATGGTATTGATGGAGTTCTTTACAAGACTCTACAGTCTTACCCTGTCTCAATCATGCCTGAGTCCGGTAACTGATGTTACTTGGATGAAGTAGCAGCTAGTTGAGGCCTATATTCTTATTCCATTTATGAGGAAAACTAAGGGTGATGAATATTGGCAATGAATTGGACATAATTTTTCAGAAGTCATTAAAATATCAGCTGATTGTTTCCTTTGGTGTATATAGAATCCTACTAATATTATAAACGCGAAAGTTTGTAAGTATGGATGGATGGATGTATCTCTTTCACGTAAAAACTACTGAATGGATTTTAATGAAACTTTACAATAATTAAGCTTATACACCATAATAACACATAATTTATAAATAATATCCAAAATATGACGATAAGTGTCAAGTAAGTAGGCCAGTAGTAATCTACCATTTGCGAGCTATTCCGGCGTGTACTGTCAAAACCGCTAGAGGTACCCATCCTACTAATATTATAAATGCGAAAATTTGTGAGTATAGATGTACTATGTTTGTTACTCTTTTACACCAAAACTACTTTAACGGCGGGGCAGAGCTTGTATTAAATAATATTGTGCTTACCTTTGAAGGGAATACCCTCACCATACAGAGAATCCTAGTATGGAGTCTGGTGTCTTCTTATGCAAAATGATCACAATGCTATACTCATCGTTATCATTACCTGATATCGTCCACTGCTGGACATCAGCCTCCCTCAAAGGTTTCTTCAACATTGCCATTTGGAGGGATTTTCCGTAGTCACCCCTCTTGGTGTGCGAGTGGGTGGCCGAAATTAGGTGCTAGCTAGTACCCAGTTGTCGCTGCTACCCGACTTCCTGCTATACATGACATCTTATGCAATTTTATTCTAATTAGGTGGCAATATATTTTGTAATCATTAAAAATCAGAATTAGTTTCATCTGATTATACTGTAGTACAATAATCCTGCCCTTTTATACTTAGTACCAAGTAATGAAACATAATTATAATAGGTTGATACTTACGAAAATCTAATTTCAATTAGCAAACATTAATAAGAAAATAAACTTAGGCGATTTGCATTAGACTACGTGGCCAAGTGCATTTTTTAACCTCGTAAAATAATTTTTATAAGAAACTTACCTTACCTTACCTCATGCAAGAAACTAGATATTTTTTTTATAATATTTTCTATTAATTCGTATCCATGCATTCCCCCCTCCGATGCTGCAAGTGACCCACGTCTTCGCTTAGTAACGTAGAGCGAGTTGCAAATGTAAGTTGCACAATAACTCCTCTAAAATAAAAATACTTGTGTGTACTTATGTACACGCGTTAGAAGTTATACTTCTTAATATACATCTTGAACATAGTTATCAATTTTCATACCACCTAGAACTAACGTCATGCTGTTATTTTTACGATGCGCGCGCATCGTAAAAATTCACTCTCGTACATTTTCATACCACCTAGAACTAACTTCATGCTGTTAAATTTTTTGGTGTCGGTGTGCGCGCGCATCGTAAAAATTCACTCTCATCATTTTTCTCCATCGCGCCAAAAGAAGTATAACTTCAATAACAGACCCTCCCATGCATCAGAAGTATTCAAATCCCAAATGTAATGCTCTCTATCGCAAGTACTTAGTTTTAAATTTAATATTGCATGACGAAAAGAGTCCTCACTAGTGTTCGCTGTTCTTTTTCTTTTTTTTATGCAAAATGGGTTTGCGCTTGACCACGATCTCACCTGATGGTAAGTGGAGATGTGGTCAAAGGTGGACCGCGCGTACCCATAAGATGACTGTTCACTCGAACCTTGAATAAACCCATGATATATGAGTCTGGAAACACGTCGTTTGGGAGGTTGTTCCATGGCTTAGCCGTGCGTATGATGAAAGAGGAAGCAAAACGCTTCGTACGATTCGCTTCGTTCGGTGAAGCCGTGAAAGCCTCCTAGGCTAACTGTAAACGTTATGATAAAAATACTACAATCTGTAACAAAAAATATTATTAACTGCCATTTACCTTAAGCGATCATCAATCAAGAAATACAGGGTGGCCGAGGAGTTGACGTTAAAACGCAATATTTAGATACTTTATGATGAGTAGTATCCGAATCACCCCCATGTATGTTCTAATATTTTGCGTTATTTGATACTTTGAAAATTTATGAGTCCTGAGCTGAAATTCTAATTTAGAATTTTCGAATAAATTCTAAGTCAGTTCTGCAATGATTAGATAAACCATACTTTTTAGGGTATTTGTTTAAACTATGCTAGTTAGTTATCACAAAAAACTGAACCAGAAATGTTCAACAGAACGAGAAAAAATCGAAAACTGATGTTTGAAATTTGATTTGGAAATTTACATAAAAAATCAATAAAAACATTATATCTCGTAAACTACGTAAAATCGTAGAACAAACATGGGGGTGATTTGCATACTCCTCATCATAAAGTATCTAAATTTTGCGTTTGAACGTCAACTGCTCGGCCAGCCTGTATACCTAACTGAGGATCAATGACTAAATACAGTAAACCCACTTACAACCCGACGTAAATCATTGTGCAGATTAACAATTTTGCCGTGCAATGATCATAAACATCGCGATATTAATTATTATTCTGATCCGAGACAAGTATTTATCTACGAGTACACTTCACTATTTTCATACTTCATTATAAAATAAATAAACGACTGTTTTTATGCACATAGACTTTAAAGGCGTTTGTAAATAGTCTGAACACGGCTTGTGGTTACAAGTTATATATTTAAGACCAAATAAACGATTTGATCTATGATTATATTTCATCAAAATATTTATATTTATAGATACACTTATAGACACTGATAGATATCGGTAGAAACCTCTATATAATGAATTATGTCACTGTGTGAATTGTTAG
This sequence comes from Pseudoips prasinana, assembly GCA_951640165.1. Classification (NCBI taxonomy): domain Eukaryota; kingdom Metazoa; phylum Arthropoda; class Insecta; order Lepidoptera; family Nolidae; genus Pseudoips; species Pseudoips prasinana. The sequence continues at coordinate 29,947,314 of OX621237.1, read as the reverse complement.
TAAGATTCTTAATGGATAACACTCGTTATACTGTCTTTTACTCTACTAATCTAATTAAATATCATTACAATTCTCTCCAATATCACTCGTATTAAAAGAACATGGCATACAAAGAAATATCAAACTACAAAAACTGCACCAATTATGCGCACCGAGCGCATAATCTGGTCGACGGATTCTAACGAGTCGCGTATATTCCCTCCATATTTTGCTCCTATACTAAATTGACACGTAAAGATGTCCTATCGTTCTCATGCGAAGAACGTAAAAAAGAAATGCAATAATATTAAAAAAACGAGCGTAGCGTAAGCTAAAACATTCATATCCTGGGGCATTATTCACACACGGCCATTTGCTTCCAAAGCTTGTACTATGGAAAATCTAATAAACTACATGTACTTTTCTTTTGAATATATACTTATATAGATAATTACACCAACTCAGGATAAACAGACATGTTCGTGCACACATATATCTGCCCAAGGTGGAAATCTCACCCACGACCTGCGGCGTGAATGGCAAGTTTTCACCAACCACGCCAACCGGCGCCGGCGCGTCATATATTTCATCTTTTTTTTTTTTAAGCAATAAGATTAATTTTAATACACACATACTATACGCATAACTATAATATATCTATATATATAAAAATCAATGCCACTTTTCGTTGTAATGTTATAACTCAACAACGCCTTTACTGATTTGGCTAATTTTGGTCTTGAATTATTCGTGGAAGTCCAGGGAAGGTTTGTACGTAGAGAAAATTTAAAAAAGTCATGAAAGTGTAAAATCAACATCTTTTAGCAATTTAACATATTTTTTTGTTTGAATTAATGAACTTAATAATATTTTTTTTATTACTATGCGTTATACGTAGCGTAGCACGTACCGGGCCGCTAGTAGTAGTATATATTATAGATCCTATATAATATCCGATCCTATATCCTATAGAATTATGTTAGTACTTATAGTTAACTTGATAACCAACTTCAGAAGGAGTTAGTAATTAATTTAAATTTATATTTTTCGTATGTTATCATCATCATCAGCCTGATGTATTCCACTACTGGCAAAGTTGTAAAAAGGTTAGGTTAGGTTAGGTTTTTACAACTTTGCCATTTTGAAGGGTTTTCCGTAGTCTCCGCGCTTGGCATGCGAGTTCGCAATCATGAAATCATATGGCTCGTTTTCGTATATATTTCTCCGTTGTGGCGAATAGATTTTGAGTACTCCTTTTTTGTTCACAAATCCTCTATAGTCCCAAATAAAGGTCGGTTGTTAGCCAGAAGAGTTAGATTAGGCTAGAGTAGACCAGATGAGTTTTAAAACAAGAATTATATTATTTATTGTTGCTGTGTCCATAATTTTTTAAATTGACAAGTTGAAGTGAGAGGGGGCGGGGCAGTTAACTCACAAAACTAACGCCGCAGGGCTACAAAGGATCTTGAGTAGCGAACACGAACCTCTGAAGACGCAGCACAGGCAGTCCGTACATGATGGACCGATGATCTTCTGAGTGCCACTGCCGCTGTCTATGTCCAGCTGTGGATATCATTCAGCTGATATGATTTCTGACCGAGCCAAAATGTACTGTTCAAATCGCTGTCTATGTCCAGCTGTGGGCGTCATTCAGCTGATATGATTTCTGACCGAGCCAAAATGTACTGTTCAAATCGCTGTCTATGTCCAGCTGTGGACGTCATTCAGCTGATATGATTTCTGACCGAGCCAAAATGTACTGTTCAAATCGGTTTCAAGAAATAAAAATTAAAGACGTAACAGTCAATTACGTCTTTAATTTTTATTTACGTGTGGCGCAGCGGCTAAGATAGTCGCCTCGTCTCTTCGTGTCGCATGTTCGAGTCCCGCGCCGGACAATTAATTGTGTAAACCATAAATAGTTGTTCTGAGTCTGGATGTAATTTGTGTCCGTCTATTATATGTTTGTAAAGTACCCCGTGACACAGGGATTAGATTCCATAGTGCGGGCGTTGTCTTTAAAAAAAATATATTTAAATCAGTTAGCATGTTCTAATATGCGTAGGTATACCTATATATGCATCTATATATATAATTTTTTTTTCATTTTATATAAGTAATATTTATATTAAATACGTATGTACACAATATATATATATTTCCATCTTCCGTTTTCCTCACCAAACTTTAAATTAAATCTCTTCCTCAAAACTCACAACCATCCTCATATGGAAAAGGGGCAGACTTATCCTAAGCGTTACCCCTTTTCCTTCCAAATAACCCGGAAAAAAAACCATTCTCAAGTGCTATTTAAGCAAGTACCTATATCTCAATAACAATTATTTATTCATACTATAAGTGTGAATAAATAATTGTTATTGAGATATAGGTACTTGCTTAAATAGCACTTGAGAATGGTTTTTAAGTATGATAATCAGAATTCGTAATAAAAAATATGAAATGTTGTGGTTAGTATAAAGGTTGAATACCATTATTCTTTGCTTCCTCTTTAAAGGAATATATCTTTAATTCAGTTCATTTACATCCAAGATGCAAAGATAATGAGATAATCTAATCCTTTCTCTAATTATTACGAGCGCAGCAGAGGCGTGGCTGTTGCCGCAAGCTCGTGGGTAGATTTAATTAGCTGTAAATACTTTTTTTTCGTTACGTCATCACCGACCTCAATCACAATGTTGTTTACGAAGTTCTGACTTGCTGCTACAAATTGTTTATTTTTAATCATTTTGTTCAACGTGGAAAATGTGCCCAGTAATTATTATTAAGCTTGGAAATTTGTAAAAAAATCTATTCAATTGACTGATATTAGTAAGGTGTTTTGGTAATTATTTTTGATCTTTCGAAACGATAAAAATAACCATGTTTTTGCTACGAGTTGGTATAATAGTGCCCAAGTTCTTTATTATCTGTTTTGCCAGTCTTGCATATCTACGTGGTTTTTGAGCAGAGACCACCGTAACTTAGGGGGGTGGAGTTATGGGTTTGATCCTCGTACAAGACATGAACAGTTTGTCTTGGTCTGAGTATTTCCTAGTATCCATACTTAGTGCAAGATTTGCTTCTTTTCAGGTAGATGGCGCTGTGTGATATGTCCCAGATATTTATTATTTTTTTATTATTCTATTAGGTGTGCCCCGCAGTTTTGCCCGCGTTAAACTTTATAAATTATAGCGTTAAAGTTATTTGGATATATGAGCTATATTACTACAAAGTTTCATCAACTTCCGTCCGTTAGTTTTTGCGTGAAAGAGTAACAAACATACATACTCACAAACTTTCGCCTTTATAATATTAGTGTGATTTACGCGAATAATATAATAATAGCATAGTAAGCCAGATAATCTTCTTAAACCTTTCTTTCAATCAATCAATTTGAACAAATTGATATAGGATCATCTTGAAAGCATTTCTTATATAATACAAATGAATCAGAATATGTTCTTGAAAAATGGAGAATTCGCGTAACATGGACAAAAAAAGGTTTAAAGTTGTTTGCCTTATTCTTTTAAAGACTATACTTATAATTAGCGTTTCTTAAACACTATATAACGACTGATTAACTTTTTATCTAACAATAATTGTTAATAAAATAATAATTATCAAAATTTGTTCACAAATAACGGAGAAATTAGGTACACCGCGAGTGATAATGACTTACCTAACAGAGTCGTGGTCGCTCACTATGGGCCTTATGAAATGGTTTCACCCACAGAGCAATGGAGAGGGCTATGCTCGGAGTTTTCCTGCGGGTTTGCATCAGAAATGTTGAGATTCACAGGCGAACCAAAATAACAAACATAGCCCGTAGAATTTCCAAGCTAAAGTGACATTAGACAGCGCTCATAGCTAGTAGAACCGATTCGCGGCGGCCGCTAGGGCAGAAAAGTTCTCGAGTGGCAACCACACATCGGAAGACGCAGCGTGGGAGACCCCCTGAAAAGTGGCCCGATGATCTTGTGAGGCTCGCTGTAAGCCACTGGATTCGAGTGGGCGTCTTTCGGTTAATATGATGATGATGATCATGACATACAAAAAATAACATGCAATTGAATTTATAATCTTCTTCTTTTGTAATAATTTAAAATAGAAAAGCCTAAAATATCAAGTGGACCAAATAGTCGTGAACATGTAAGGCCTAAAGCCCGTACAAGACTAAGTAAACGTCCTATAGATAATCTCTACATCGTATGGTATTACAAGTAAGCATTTCGTACCAGGAACTAATCGTGCTATGTGATAGATGACAAAGCTAATTGCTCTTCGTCAGCGACTTAAAACACATCACACACAATTTTTCATAACTTATTCTGGCAACTCACAGTTCTGGTAATCGGAGCTATTAGTTTTTATCCGTAGAAATAACGTTCGCTGGAAGTTATACAGTTGTAAGGCGCAGCGCATACTCACACAAACGACAAACTTTTAAAGTACTACGTGTAGAGTAATTTGCGGCCCATCTCATACAGACCGATTATAAACAGAGGAGAAAATAGTTTAGGTAAGTCAGTAATAGGGTTCCGTTAGCTTCCTTTTCGGTACAGAACCTTAAAAACGATTCAGTTGCCATACAAAACAACTGATCAGCTGACGTACAGACGCCAGCACATCCAGCTACCCCAATCTGTCAATTTTCTTGTATAGATTGTTAACTTTATCACAAAAGCATAAGGTTTACTTTCAATTGAGGAAATTTGACAGATTGGGGTAGCTTAATGTGCTGGCGTCTGTACTTTCAATAAAATAGGAGTTTATTTTTTGCGTGCTTTGAGAACTGATATTCTACTATTCTAAGTCTAATATGAAGATCAATCTTAAAATATCTGGACTTAATATTCTTATCAGATTGACTAGTAAGCTTTTTACCAATGTATTGGTTTGCGTACTGCCTTAAATTTTACGAAAAGGTCGTTATATTAATAGGTTGCAGTTAAAATATGTGAATAGCAAACTTAGTTGAGTGTCATTTGTCATGAGTGTGGATGACGCGTAGTAGTAAACAGGCCCAACCCTAGACAATTGGAATACCTAAATTTCAAGGCTTTAATATTTTGTGGAGCAAGGTTTACAAACAGATGCACATAATATCCATAGAAGATACATCAATTCAATACTCATATCATTTTACTGGCGTACTAAAGCTATATTATGTGTGGCGCAGCGCCTAAGACAGTCGCCTCGCCGCTTCGTGTCGCAGGTTCGAGTCCCGCACCGGACAAGTTTTCTGAGTCTGGATGTAATTTTTTTCCGTCTATTATATGTTTGTAAAGTACCCCGCGACACAGGGATTATATTCCCAAATGCGGGCGTTGTTTTAAAAGTAAAAGAAAGAATATACATACATATACTCCTGCTGCCTGCAAAAATCCCATAAGCCGATTTGAATTTATACATATACTGTGTGGTGACGGCGGCGGATATCAGGATATCATCACCCCATCTCTTCCCATGGGAAGCGTAGAAGTTGACCCGAGGGAATATCTATCAGAGGACGGACAGCAGCTTCCTTCTGGGTACTATGACCATCTTACTGCGATAGTCAACCCGTCTGCCAAGCGCCATATGCCATAATTGCCAATTATGGCATATCCGTCCAAAATGATTCTTAGGGGAAGCTTGTCCAGCATTGGACTTCTTAATGATGATGATGCCAAATGATCTCATGGTACTTAAAACCGCTTGTCAACCAATTTAGCAAACGTCACTTTCCTTTTTCGGAAAAAATCGCAAAAATCATAAGTGAAAGAAATCTATATCTAATTAAAAACTTTAAAAATATAATTAAAATGATGTTCGAATATTACATACAGACAATTCCCTCGACTCCATGCAATACCTATGAAACTAATTTTGTTGTTTAATTAATTATATATATTAGTTTTAATACAAAGGACCAGGCATATTATCATTTTATTTTTGGCGCGAATCCTACTAATATTATAAAGGCGAAAGTTTGTAACTGTGTATATTTGTTACTTCTTCACGTCTAAACGGCTGGAGCGATTTTAATAAAATTTCGTACGGAGTTAGCTGACACCCTGGATACCACATAGACTATAAATTTATAAAGTTTAATGTGGGTAAAACCGCGGGACACAGCTTGTTACTGAATAAAAAGATGTGACACTTTAGTACTAATGGACTAATTATGTAGCCGTTGCGTGCGCAGTTTAGTACTTTGGCAATTCTAAGTATACTCTATTCTTTTCATAAGAGCTATAAAAGAGAGAGATGTACTGACATTTGCTGTTAAATATAAAATCACCAGCATTAATCTCTATATCAACATCTATAGATCATAACCATTGTTTAAAAGGGATAATTTGCACCAAATAGGAGACCTTTCCTCACTTCATTAGTGTCTTTGTCGTTAACTAGCAAAAAACAAGCAATATTTTCAAAACACCACAACAAAAAAAAGAGATCCCTAATTTACTGAGCGTAAAATATTTACAATACAGCTTTTATTATTTTTTTCTTTTTGTACAACAAAACTGTCACATTACATTTTCACATAAAACAAACAAATACGTTATCACTTCCAGTATTTCTACATAATGGTTCACAAAATCAGGTAGCCCCACGGCCCATGAGTTATTAAGACACTCATTTAAGAGGCCGTCTTGTTTTAATTGAGTTATGGACTATGCTACGCCTATTAAAATATGTAATATTTCGTGCCTTCGTGTGAGAATTATAAATGCACTTTACGTTTATAATTTAATTGGAATTGTAAACTTTATGAATGAATTATACAAAGCGATAATTGCTAGCTACCAAAGATATTGTTCCTTATATCAAAGAAGTCATAAACATATAAATAAATTTCTATGTAAAGCTCAGATTAATTTTATTTGGACTAAGTTTGTTTATTTTGTATGAGTCGGTGTGGGCAGTGGAGGGTTATGAGTATATTTTATTATCTAACTTGTATGAGATTAACGTTGTTGAATGTTAATAAGAATGTTAGTAATGTAACCGCTTAAGTAGATATATAGTCCTTAGTTTAAACATCATCATCATCTTCGTTAACTGGCCTGTTTGTCTAGTGGTTACTGAGCCTGACTGCTAAACCAGAGGTCGTCAGTTCGATCTCTGCCCAGAACAAATCTTGACAAATTTGTTCTGTGACTGGGTATAATCTATCTATATATATTTGTGCGACCCATAAATAGTTGTTCTGAGTCTGGATGTAATTTGTGTCCGTCTATTATATGTTTGTAAAGTACCCCGCGGAGTTGATGCCCGAGTGCGGGCGTTGTCTGCCTAAAATAAAAAACAATATTTTAACTACTTACGGAACAGAGACATGGCCTTTACTACGCATGTGCCTCATAAGAAGGTTCAAGGTAACAAAGAAACAATTCGGGGTTTCCTTGCGTGATCGAATCAGTAATGTCGAAATCCGCAGGCGAAGCAAAGTAACCGACATTTCCTGAGGAATTGCCAAGCTGAAGGGGCACTGGGCAAAGCACAGTAGAACTTACGGCTGCTGGAGCATAAAGATTCTTCAGGGGTTCCACAAAATTAAACAATTCTTAACATATGAACGAGCGTTTCGAGTCTTCATGTATTAACCCAGAGAGACAACTGCACAAAGCCTCACTAAAAACCGAACCACTTATGCATCTTCAGCCGTCAGTAACCACCCAAAGCCGAAGTTCGAAGCTAATAAGAAATAGTTATAACTAACTATTTCTTATTAGCTTCGAACTTCGGCTTTGGGTGGTTACTGACGACTAACGTTAGTTTTGTAGTCTTCGATTTACTCGACGGCTTCAGCACCTATTCGCGTCATTAGGTATAGCCCGTTGAAGCAGATAACTCTCTTAGGCTAAAGGTAACTTTGACTAACTAAAACTTAAAAATACTATACTTCCCACTAACAAATTGTGGCAGCACTTAATTGTAAAAATAATATATAGTAAGACAGCATAATGTGTGGTATTCGCCTGATTATACGTCAGTTTGACAATACGTTCTCACGGGTTAATGAACGTAAATTTGAGACACATGCGTAATAATTTAATGGTATTCAGACACATTGTACGAGAAAGGTAATATATTTCCCACAGACTACCAACTAATCATTTTATCTTATGAAAGGTTGAAAGTAACATACTTCCGTGTGTTCATTTGGCATAATTTAAAATAGAGTGAGCAGCGATAGTGTTATTTGGTATTTAAACTAGTACATATCCAATCGGGACCGGCTATTGTGGAGATCCTTGGGGGAGGCCTTTGTCAAGCAGTGGACGTCTTTCGGGTGATATTATGATGGACTGGACTTGCAGGATTAGGCAATAGGGGACGGCATCCCAGAGCCCTCCCAGCCCCTCCCTATTGCCGACTCCTGCAAGTCCGGCACAGCGACGGCGCCTCTATCAAATCGCTGTCTCCCCGGAGATTGGATACCATCATCATCATCATCATCATATCAGCCGAAAGACGTCCACTGCTAGACAAAGGCCTCCCCCAAGGATTTCCACAATGGCCGGTTTTGTGCTGCTGATATTCTCACCATATTATAAGCGAGCTTTGGAAAGCACGTGAAACTATTTGTTCCAGCTGCAGTCATCAGACTATAGTCGATAATACATGTCGAAGACATACTGAGCATCTTGTACAACTCTGACTCAATCATCGCCCACTTGAATAAATAACCAGTAAATTATTAAACAAGCAACATTTGTATTTAAAAAACCATAATATAAGTATGTTTTTACACGGAAAATATTTACAAAAATGAAAGCATCTATTTTGAGGCCTTTACCAACCAAATTTTAAGATAACCAATTTTATTTTAGGAAAGGAGCCCAAAATGATTTCGATACAGATTTTTGGTAACCTATTTATCGTACAAAAAAATCAAAAATCTTTTAATTCATATAGTTTTCTAGCTACTACTACCACTTAAGACTAACAGGCTTAGAACTAATCTTTAGAATTTTCACTTACTTGCAAAAAGAAACAACAAAACGAAAAGTAAAACAAACGTTTTTTCTCCCTACTGATGTCCATGTATGTTTGATGGGCGGAAACTAAACTTAATTACATTTTCACAAATTTGCAAGAAGAAACAACCAATTACACAGTTCTAATAAAACGAAAAGAAAATTAAAAACAAGCGAGTATATCTCAAAAGGCAAGTGAATTGCAACTGTGGCAACGTTAATAAGTCAAAAGTGAAATATTGGTCGATATTCGAATAGCGATGAGTGGCGACCTCGCTTCCGAAAACCATCACACTGTCGACCATAGCATAAACAAAAAGGTAGACGCCGGCGGCGCGCTTCCGATTGCACTGCCAACGCTGAAAAATTACATGAACAACCCCCGACAAGGCGGGTTAATATATTACCAGTCTCCACTGCACTCCGCACCGTCCTACCTGATGTTCTTTTTTTGAAACTCTAATTTTATCGACTGTGTTGCCTGTTTTCTCTACCATCTCGCTACTCAATAAAATTTCACATACTCGTCCAGGTGAATTGAAATGAAAAATTGGATGATTGAGCAACCGCAGATTGTAAGTCTTATAATCTGAAACAGGCCTAGTACTGAATAGAAAATTATTCTAGAAAAGTTCTTAGTAACAGCCCGAAATCATGAAGGTGGCGGTGGTTTTATACCATTGTGCCTCGAAGAGCACAGCTTTTTACGGATATATCTGTCAGTGACTGTATCTCTAGTGCGGGCTACATTGTTTGTAACTTTATTCTGCTATACGACTACAGCTCTCGCTTGTTTTCTGGTGAAACAGTAAAAGCCTCCTACGCTAACCAATCCCGCGCCTGTAGTTTTTGAGGTTGTGTTCCGTATTACTATCGCCTCCGATTGTAACGATGACTGAAAATAAAGTTCACCTGTGAATAAACTTGTTAACTATAAGTCCATCGTAATTGGCTTGTCTCCATTGACTTTTACCCGTAAATATTCAGAAGCACTATTATTTATGCCCTCAAATTAAACATATTTCATTATTTTGAATATTCGTCATAAAGCAATTATTGTTCTCTGACTGTCAGTTTAACGCTCTACTAACATTCGTATCAAAATTGCTAACATGTCAAAATAATACCAAGCGTACCGAATTCGTTGTGGGAAAATACATTGTCATTTATGTGCTTCATAATGTTGTCAAATCAGGATAAAACGTCAGACATAATGGATGATGATATCCTTTAAAGCCTTACTGCAATTTTTCAATGAGCGTTAATGTTCGCAATCAAAGTGTGTCCAAATACCGCAGCTTCCTAATGGGTCTGCACACCACAAATCTTCCTGTTAATGGGTGCACTATTTTTTTTAAGTAATCACGACACACCTCTGGCCGTCCTTCAAGCCTTCCGAGAAGTGTTCATGACTTATGTAAAAAAATTCAACAATTACAAGTTTCCGCCGTAAATGTTACAAGGTTCGGGGAACGGTACGGTCGGCTTTCTTTTGTTTTGCACGCATCACTCCCGGAGCGCACCGAATTGCGACGGAGTTGTTAGCTAGCGGGCACATGTTTTGTCAATACATTTCAACGCAATATTTTTCTGCAGACATAAATTACTAAAGAAACAATGAAGCAACCATTTATTTATCAGTAAGACAATATCAACATCCTCATCAATTTAGTAATGAAGAGTAGTGCAGGATACTTTAACCTTCAAAATGATGAAGGTTATTAATTATTTTTATGTATTTTTTTACATGTTTGTTATGCGATTTCTTCGTTGTAGAGATGCTCTCACCGGTCCGTAAGCTATTGGCGAGGTCAAGTAACTAGGCACGCGGTCAGTCCATGGATGGGTGACCGCCAAAGTGGTTTAATTTCTGAGCGTCTCCGTGCTTCAGAGGGCACGTTAAGCTGTCGGTCCCGGTTGTAGTCATTAGGCAACAGTCGTTAAGCCATGTCAGAGGCCTAATGGGCGGCTTGAACGACTCTGACACTAGGGTAACCACTGCCCACACGATAAGTAAGTAAGTTTGTTGTTTGTGAACCGATTATGATAACAAAAGTATCACAACCGAATCTCATCGCGCGGGGGGCGTGAAAATCGGCTCAAGAAGTTCTGATCTACCAAAGAACGGGAAACAGCATCTCTTTAAGTACTACGACCATTATACTGCGATCCCTAACCTGTGTGCCAAGCGTAGCGAATATGGCATATCTCTCCAAATCATTGAAATATCCTTGGGGAGGCCTTTGTCCAGCAGTGGATGTCTTCTGATGGCGAGGTAAAGCTTTGTAATTATTTGTTTTATAGGTACACATTTTGATTAACTTGGGTTTTTCATAAAAAAAATCAAGTCAATTTTACGTTTTATAACATTAACTATTAGCATTCAAGTTACGTTATTTTTATAATGATCAAGTAACCTTATTTGACGTAGATCTTAAGTCACATGCTTGAACACACTTTTTTGTTCTTCTCTTCTTTGCTATGATGAAGTTTAAGTTTGCTTTCATACAAGTGGCCATATTTTTATATTAGCAGTAAAAAGTCTTTATTTTTTGAAAGACAACGCCCGCACTAGTGAATATAAACTCTGTATCGCGGGGTACTTTACAAACATATAATAGACGGACACAAATTATATCCAAACTCAGAACAAACATTTATGGGTCAAACAAATAGTTGTCCGGCGCGGGACTCAAACCCGCGACACGAAGAGGCGAGAGGGCTGTCTTAGCAACTGCGCCACACGTGCAAATATGTTTTATTTACCTACTTAATGGCGTCAATTTAGTTGCATCATTTCAGGGAACCTATTGCGATAGGAAAGTTACCCTTCAATTGTCTATTGTGTACATTTCTCGTGATCAAATAACGAAATTGAATTATTTTTTCTCTACCCAGAAGTATCTAGAAAACATTGCTATTTAGAACTTACAAATAAAAGTTACCGTTTATAAACCCGGGTTCAAAGTTCGGGTGCTATCTATAGAGAGGTCAAGAACACAATTGATTCGAAGTTAGTACCTAGATTTATCTAACATTTTATTTGAATCTGAAATTTGTGAATAATGCGTAACTGTATATCTATGTATATTTTATAACAATAAGTAGAACCATTTTCTGAGTTATCATCATCATCTTATCAGCCGAAAGACGTCCACTGCTGGACAAAGGCCTCCCTCAAAGATCTCCACAATTGCCGGTCTTGCGCTATCCGCATCCAGCGTTTTCCAGCGACCCGCACAAGATCATCGGTCCATCTTGTAGGTTTTCTGAGTACTACTATCTATATAATTTAAATAAAATAAAATATTTATACAGGATGTTATGTACATTTGAAGGCGCTCATCTACTTACATATTCCGACATTTCGATTTATTAACCGACTTCAAAAGAAGGAGGTTATCAATTTGGCTGTATGATTTGTTTTCACATTATTTATTAAAAAAAAACGCCCGAACTAGGGAATTTAATCACTGTTACTTTACAAACATATAATACCCAAATTACATCCAGATACACAAATGGTGGTCCAGTCATCTTCGTGTCGCAGGACTCGAACCCGCGACACGAAGCGGCGGGGCGACTGTTTTAACCGCTGCGCCACACGTGCAGTCAAGTTCACATATACATATGTTACCCGATTTCTCCATTGTTCGGAAACCGATTTTAAAAATGTTCATGCAACATAGATACATACAAATCAGTTGTCATACAGAAAAGATGAAACCAGTTCTTAATTATGTTTATTTGAGTTTTTAGTTATTTTCAATAAAAATATAATTATAACGCTCACAAAGCTATGGCTGTCTATGTGCAAAATACTCTACTAAAATACTCTATATATATATGGCTCATGTAGTAATATAAAAATACGACCTACTTAAGATATGAAGGTTGCTATTGACAATTTTTCCCCGTCCTGTATTTTAAGAATTTCAGGACTTACTACAAAGTTGTTCAGCTGGAATGAATACAAAACCTTTATATTTGACGGTCATCGTAGCCTAGTTGGTAGTGCTCCTGCCTACGAAGCTGGTGGTCCTGGGTTCGAATCCCGGTAAGTGCAAATATTTGTGTGATGAGCACGAATATTTGTTTCTAAGTCTTGGATGTTTTCTATGTATTTAAGTATTTATCTATCTATATAAGTATGTATATCGTCACCTGGTACCCATAGTACAAGCTTTGTTTAGTTTGGGGCTAGGATGATTTGTGTGACATTGTCCCTAGATATTATTATTATTATTACATAACTATTAACTATTAAACCAGTAACCAAATTTCAATAAATACAATACATATCTATAACCAACTTATCATAGCAATTCTATCGTACCCTCCTTACGGGCTCCTAAGTTTCTTTTGTTTGCTTTGATGTTAACTTAATCTTCTCCCAAAAACTTCATATTTTAAACTGGTTTATTACTACTAAGACAGCAAATAAGCATACGACCCACTCAATGGTAATTTTTTCGCCATTCAAGAACCATTCTGAGCCAGTGGTAGTCGGTTCTACTAGCTATCACTGCTCTGCCTACTGTCACTCCTGCTTTGGTTACTTTCCTTCGTCAGAGAATTTCGACATTTCTGATTCGATCTAGCAGGATAACTTCAAGTATATGCTCCTCCAATGCTCTTTGGGTGACCTTGAACCTCTTGTGACGCACATAGTAAGTGACCACGTTTCTGTTCCGTAAGTTTTGTTTTAATAAAATAGGATGGCAAACGAGCAAGTGGGTCACCAAATGGTAAGTGATCACCGCCGCCCATGGACACTCGCATCACCAGAGGAACCGCAAGTGCATTGCCGGCCTTTAAAAAAGGAATAGGCTCGCTTCTTGAAGGTTGTCATGTCATACCAGAGTCCCAAGAGTTTAGAATTTGACATGTTAAATTGCTTTACTGGCAATTACTAGCCGCCAAGGCTCGGAGCGTAGGTTTCAATATACTTCGCGATGACTGCAATAAATAGTTACGAGTTACAAAAACAATAAGATCATGTGTGTCCGTCTGTTCTACGTGCAATATGGGCTCGTACATTGTAACGAACACATGTGTAAACACTAATATGCCCAAGTAAAATATTTAACTGTCAGCTATAACAACTGGTTATTTTAATGTCTTCCAATTACAGTCTTCAGTTGGTTAACGATTCTGCTCAATATTAACTATTCCAATTTAATGTTTTGTGCTTGACGAAACGCGAAATTCTTGACAGGTTATTACTTCGACAGTCCGCATCAATATTGTGGAAAGTAATTAATATTACACGTTAAGGCGACGCATTGATATCATAAGAAAAAAACCGAAGCCGCTGGAAGCGGGTAGCGCAGGACCGGCAATTGACAACATTTCAAAACTGACACCACCTTAAAACAAAAATACCTTTTCTTTATTTTTGTATACTGAGTTCAAATATATTTTTTTTCTTTCTTCATTTCTGAGGAATAAAACAAAAACTAAAAAAGGTGTGATGACGTCACTTATACGGCGGACGAGGTAGTTTCCTTTGCCTAAGCATTCCAATGTTATATTAATATTATGTATTATGTTATTTATTATTATTATGTTCCAATGTTATGTAATATTAATACATGCCAGTTAAAAATATGAAATGTTGTCAATTGTGGAGATCTTAAGGCCGATCTTTGTCCAGCAGTGGACTTCTTTCGGCTGATATGATAATGATAATTGATATAACAAACTTACCATGTATCGTACGATCGAAGGCAACAAAACCGTTTTAGTCTTATAAAAAAATTATACAATTGCCGGTCTTGTACTACCCGCATCCACTGGTTAACAAATTCTATAAAATCTAATACAACAGCAAAAAACAGATTATGCAGATAGAATATGTCTTTTACTGAGTTCTGGTTCTGTTTTGGTTACTTAGTAAAAGTTAAAATCTTTTTTAACAAGCAGTTTTTCTTATTATTTTTATTATAAATATTAACGAATCACTAAAAGTATCTCAAAGACCTGAATAATAAAATACATGAATATCAGGTTTGAATATTTTATAATTTCTGTAAAATTTCTGTAAATAGGTATCGCCAGAGCCTTTAATGTGTTAACATGTTCTTCTATAGCAACAACAATATACTGTATAGTAGTTTTGCGCGGACCATCAGATAGTTTAATTTTGGTTAAGAGTCGAGGCAGTAAGTATATTTTCAACAGGGACAGTGTACTAAAACATTAGGTTAGGTTAACACAGCCTTTTGAGGCGCTATCACGAGCACTGCCTTTATTTAAGTGCCTTTATTGAAAATGTCTGAACGGTGTGATACAATTACTTTAGAAATTGCATGCGTCGGGAAATGGTTATACTGCGCAATGAACAAACTGTTCTTAACTGCTACATTCTGTAGGAAATGTGCATATCTAATTTCACTTTGCATTAGTTTCGGCCATGAATGCAACGAAATCGTTACAACTTTTCTATTAATTAAAAGGAATATGAACGACGTGCGTCTTATAATGGCTATACTTCGCGCAGATGCTCAAATTCACTTTACTTAAAACAATAAACAACTTTTAACTGCTATAGCAAATGGCCTTTTTAATTTACACCATTTCATTTAATTTTCTCTATAAATTAAATTGAATATGGTGAGTGAAAAATCCACAACATTTGCGATGTATCCCCTTTAATAGATTTAAACATTACGAGTGAATCATTTGAAGATAAAGCAAAAACCGTACCTGCTTCTACAAGTCTTTAACTTTAATATATAATTCATGATTTGGTACAAAAACATTGCTAACCTTCTGCTAACATTTTCAAATCAGTTTGATGCAAATTAATAAATGCATTAAGGCAGTTGAGACCGTAAACACAAGCGAGTAACGTACTCGCATGCAGCTTCCCGTTTCTGCACTCTCGTCCGGCTTGGTGACTAACGAATTTTATTATCTATGGCTTAAAATGATATATGGCCGCTCTTAACTGGAGAATCATAAAATATTTTCTGTTTGTGAAATATTTCTGAAGCAATAAAGCAATAATTCACTACGGGACTACGGGGAAGACGTCGGCCTTTATTTGCCGTCATAAACGTTCTGTTTATGGTGTACTTTTTTGCTGGTCGGGCCGTGGAGGCACACGGCCGCACATAAACCTCCGCCAAATCATTACTTACAGACATACCTGTCCTCGACGACGCTTAAAACACATCAGTGTGAAATTACTAACAACTGCGTATCTAATCACATGAAATCTATTGCTTTCCAACCAGACGTTTATAGTTTTCAATGTCAATATTTTCTAATGATGTGTAGTGGTCGGTGTGAAATTTATGTATAGGCACGGTTTTGGACGTGTATAAATCGATAATTTAACTAAGTTCTATAATAATAACACTTTACTACGAGAAGAAATAACCCATGTTATAGAATGTTAAATCACAAAGTTTGCTGCAAGTCATCGACGATACAAGCTTAGGTTGTGTTGTTGTACCTCGGCTATAGGTACACTACCTTCGTCAAAATGCTTCATGACACAATGTATGCCTACCGAACCCCTTCGCAGTCACTTTAATTGGTACACTCATTGATCATAGCAGATCATTCGTTCTCGTCAACTAAATCAAAACTGACACTGAGGCGTCAATCGTTAGTGCGTCGGCGTTTCACACGAACCAATGCGAGTGTGAAACTTAGGAAGTGTCGACGGGGGGCTCCATTAGTCAGCGTGATTAGTTCTCGAGAGCGTTAATGTTTCAATGAGATGAATAATCGCCGGCAACAGTGACAAATGCGCTTCGGTCTTTGCGCGCACGCACCTGACTCCCCCCTCAAACGCGCCGCGCCATCACTCTACATCAGACACCGCAACGTGTACCAGATGAAGAGATTTATATTTATTAATGTTAGTACGCCCAACATTTTTGTTATTTTATGGACTTCCACAAAATGAGTTTCATTAGTCGTCACTCCAGTATATATTTATACGAGAGCCATAAAATAAATGTAAGTAGAAAATGATCGTTTGGTGAAATAGGCTTTATCCAAGTGTGAAAGGGAGAGTGGAAATAAAAATTATGTTCCGAGATTTTTATTGGCTTTTATGGTCACAGTGTGTATTGATAAATGACTCAGCTTACGTATTCAGAGTCAAGGGTTAAAATCGGCTGCGATCTAGTGTCGGGATCTTTTTCACATGTTCGGCTCTCGAATGATTTTTTGTGTTATGCGGTGTATCGATGTGTGTCACTTTACTATGATTTAACATTGATTGCGCCCTTTGCGAGCGACCGGCAAGCCGCCAGCCAGCGTCAACGAGATTTACAACTGAAGCGATAGCTACCGTCGGTGTTATTACGCTAAAATATTCGTATGCAGCACTCAAATGATATATAGTTTCCGAGAATCCGGGACGTTAAGACCTTGCGAAGGAAATTATGGCGGGATTAGTTTCTAGACCTGTGATGCGAAGGATTTAGTGCGACTAACTATTCTCGTAGATAAGTAGACATAGATGCTGTAAAGCTGTGAATTTCTTCACATGTGACTGTGGTCAATGATATTGCCTAAATTACCTGCATGCCTAAACGATTTGCTTTGCTAATTTAGTTGAACAATTTACCGGTGAAATATTAATATAAATGTTATAGACCAACTATTCTCGCACATAAGCGCATATAGATAATTTTTTAGTTTTTTTTTTCACATGACTCTCTGTACGCGTAATGTTACTACATTACCACTAGCATTACTACATTATTTGCCTCACCAATTTTGGTGAACAACTTCTGACATTTTTTAAATCAAGTAGTTAAACAAAAACAAAAGAAAGTAAGTAAGTAATAAGTTAATTGGTACATATTACGACTCAAAAGTTAAACGGTGACGTCAATATATTTTTGTAATTTTTAAAATCGTATCTACATACGTACATAGGAAATTATATAGGAAATACCAAAACTTCAAAGCTCCATTGTATAAAGGAGCAACATATGAAATCTTTATATTGAATCGTTTTATTGAATTTGTCCTAATAACTTTGAGATGTCATATTTCAATAAGATTTTGCTTTATAATTAAGAGATGTTATAATTCAAAAAGATATATTTAAATATGACGTCGTATATACCTACAACATGTGTTTCTTCTTTTAGTATTAAATAGGTATAATAAAATAGGATACACGTGTTTACTCAAAGATTTATTAACGAAAATTATGCGAACGGAGGTGTATGAAATTTTGCACATGAACTGTGCAAAATTTATTTTTAGCTTATATCTATGGTGTAGAAGAGCAAAAATCTAATATTTTTATATTATAGTACCTATGCATTAGAAATTATTTAAATTAATAATAAAACGTACACTCACGAAAATAAAGACTCTCTGAGTCTTTCTTAATGTCAAAAATAATTAAAGAGGTGCTCGCCTTTCACGCCGCAAGCCCTGGGTTCGATTCCCACCCAGGACAGTATGTCTGTATGTCCGGAATCCGGGTGTATTTATAAAATAAAATAAAATATAAAAACCTTTTTTATTTTATTTTGTAAATACACCCGGATTCCGTTTTTCCGGTTCACGTAGACGTTAAAAAAGCGCTGGTAAATAGTCAGAACATGTTTGTAGTAATACAGTTATTATTTATAGTTACTTATTACAGATATTTAGGTACACGGCATATTAAAACATTTATACAATTTATTCTATAATGGTAGTGATATTTAGCTAGCTTGTATTAAGTTATTGTCAAGGAGATTATGTTTAGGTTTAATTATTGAAATTTATATTTTACTACATATTGTCTGAATGGTTCTGTCTATATTAAGGTATGAATTCAGTATTATTATTATAACGGACCTTGTGTTTAAAATGACGGTCGCGCTTTAATGCTACCACCGGATCCAATGCGCCCCAACTGAGAAGACCCAGCGAAACAAACTCAGCAGGTTCATCTACTACCGGTTTCAACACGGCCCAGTTGAGACGGTCCGGCGTAACATACTCAAGCGGGCATGAACACGGGATTTGGTCCACTTAAAGTAATTATTTAGTAGGCAAACACAATATCTGCTCGATCGGTTGTCTGAATGAATATTAATTTAGATGTAAAAAAAGTAGTACTTATATGTAATATATCAGTTATCTGATTTCCATAGTACAAGCTCTGCTCACTTTAGGATCAGATGGCCGTGTATGAATAATGTCCCAGGATATTATTATTATTAAAGTTTGGGCTCGTAGTGCCAACATGCCAACAAGTAGTTCTAGGTAGGTACCTAATCTAATTTTACTTCTAACATTAACTAAGCTGTAAAGTTAAATAAAATTCATTGAATGAAATGATGTGTATAAAATTCTTAAAGATAAAAAAAGCTATTCACACAAAATCGTAACATCAAATATCTAGGTAATAGCCATCGCGTTTAATCAGTCCCCCCGTCAATCGAAACCGATGGCGATCGAACAAGATCATAAATCAAAACATTTGAGTTTGTGATTAATCAAACAGACCGATACACCTTGAGTTCGTATTTATGTACGTACCTGTCAGGTGGAATATTAACAGGTATAAAAGTATGGGTTTGTGTAGACTGCTTGGTTGATCTAACGGTAGCGGTTGAACTGCAGACGATGGGGTTCTGAGTTCAAATCCCGGATCGGGCGAAAAGTAATAATAAAAATGTCCTCCCGGCCGAATTTCAGACCCAGTAGAGATTAACCAACTGTGCAAGACATATTATAACGCACAACTGTGTGGGCAAACACAGGGGCACTTTCTTTTCCATCACTCTCATGATCTGATGGGACGACTAGCGACAGCGATAAGAAGTCAGGTACATGACAAACGGCGGAAGGAAAGTGTAGGTGTACTACATCCAATTCAGTTTACAGTCTTCAGGCTGATACTGTCAATTTTTTTTATAGAAAAATCCCAATATACTTTTTTGGTCCGACCCGGGATTTGAACCCAGGACCTCATTATCTGCGGTTGAACACGCTACCGCTAGACCAATGAGGCAGTCAAGTATAATTTATGTTTTATGGCAAGAAGCAAGTGTCATATTTGGTGTCAAGCTTCCATGTCCCAGAGAACTATCGTAATAACATGACTTTGTTGAAATAAGGTGTTCATGCCTCTCCGTAAACGATCGGCGGGGTTAAGCGCCTAGGTAGGCTCGAAGTCAGACGTTGACGAGTTTTAGACGCTGAAGGCTCGGCCCAATCTAGATGACCACAAAAGTGGTTTGAATTCGAAGTGTCTTCGTGCCTTGGGAGCATGTTAAGTTGTCGGTCTCAATTGTAGTCAGACCACAGTCGGTAAGCCATGTCAGAGGCGTACTAGCCGGCTTGAGAGACTTTGACACTAGGGTGACAAAGTCACAGCCTACCTACAGTAGAAAAAAGTCACTGCGATGGCCAATAAAATTGCAGTAAATTGTGTATTTGACCCTGACTGCTAAGCTAGAGGTCCTGGGTCCGATCCCCACCCGGGACAAATATTTGTGTGATGAGCATGATTAGTGTAATTTATCTTCATATAATATTTAGAATTATTTAAGCATGTTGATCAGTTCTCAGCCTCTTCTAAGTTTGAGACCAGATGGCAGTTTGTTGGATGCCCCAATATACATATTTATTATTTATAACGAGTGAACAACTAAACTTACAGAATATATAAAGGGCTTTGTCAAATTTTACTATAACAAGTTTAGTTACAACGATTGGTTATCATTTATTTACATATATCTATATAAAACTGTTCATTATTCGTTAAGAACACCAAATCGCCAATTCGCCAAACATCTAAGTATATGCAAGTTCAGAAATATTACAATAAATGCGTATTAAGTGGGAAATATTAATTGATGATTGTATGATAAAAAACAAACCGGAATCGAATCGCGAGATCGATATTTCGACCTTTTTGTAATTTGGTATGTCGCATTCAAGCACTCGCCGAATTATAGCGTCCTTTGTGAATGGTCCGTGCACAATTGAAACACGTGTTGGTATCATACGGTATTGGGTATAATATGCATGTTTATATTTTCCTTCTTGTACGTGTATATTTTTTGCGCATCCCGGCTTGATTAAACTGACAATTAGCGGAATTAACACTACATATTTACTTTGCACTTTGAATATGGTGTTTAAATTTTTAGCTAATGTTATAAGAGTAATAAAAGAATCTAAGTACCACCTTGAAATGTAATTAAATTCATATAAGCGCCTAACCATGGTATGACTAATAAAACCACTCAAAAATCCATCATATTTATCAACCGCAACGGTAATTTTTTTAGTAACATTAATTACTTTCTATATCATTTAATACAATTTCATAATGTCCGCCTGTGGTCAGTGCGGTGGGCAGCGTGCCACACAACGCGATGATGTAGCGATTTGTACCACGTCGGTTTAAATGAAACCCAGTCTCCTACTCTTTTTTTATATCAATAAATATTTTTATTATAAGTTCTTCACTCATGTTGAAAGGATCGTAATCAGGAGAATTCTCAAAATAGATTTTGCACCTCTTCCAATTTCGAAATTCCTCTAAAGAGGCTGGTAAGCCGTTTTACTACTCGATATAATTAGTAAGTGCGGGTGTTGTCCTATTTTTTTTAAGTATCTTGCTAAATATGTTTATGAACAGTCTAAGAGTGAAAAATAAATTAAAATAAAGAAAATTATAAATAAAACCGGCCAAATTTGTTCTTATCAAAATGCATAGAACACAGATGATGCATAAAATAATAGACGTTGAGTTATGAATCACTTCTCAAATTTGAAATTAAACAAGTTCTTAATGATGTGATTCATTTATAAGTACTAAGGACTCGGTGACAATTAAATGGAATGCCTTTAATTGTCACCGAGTCCATCATTCATCCATTCAGCACCAATGTAATCTACAAACAAACGAAAACATGAACATTTTACTGACTTTGAACTCTAAGTTTTGATTCCATATTTTTTATACTCAGATTAGGTATGTGATATTAATTGTATTTGTACACACGGCTACACATCAAGCTATACATTTCCATTATAAGCTGACCTCTCATTGTATGAAAATCCTATACAATTCGGGATCAGCTCATACTGGAAATGCATAGCTTAATATGTAGCCGCGTGTACATTCAACGAAATCGAATGTTGAAAATTATGATACAAGAAGAAGAAGAGAAATTCTTAGACATAATTCAGAATATTCTTAAACCTCGTGATTTTCAAGATTGGTTTCCTAAGCAGGATTTGTGGTCGATGTTGGTAGGATTAGAGGTATTTAGGAATTTCCAGTCTTGAAGGGTAAAAGACCCAATTTCCTTACATTATTTTTGTCATCTGACTTTGTAATGAGTAAAATATTTGTGGTCGAAACATTATAGACGAAAAATTAAAAAATATTCACTTTTCATTAATCTAAAAATATTAATAGTCTTGATATCAGAAACTTATTTGATATTACAAGGACATTTTTATATATAATCCGCTATTTTCCTCTAAATAATCCGCTTTTTACTATAATTTGAGGTTAAGCAAAGATTTTTACGCTTCAAATAATGGCATACAAAATGAAGAAATCTCATTGTTATTATCATTCAAGATTCAAAATAATTAATATAATGTTTAATATATCTAAATAATAAAAATATTTTTTAAAGGTAACTGATAAATAATGATAAGACTGTTGTCAGCCCTTTAACAAACGGTCTGTTTGAATTTCGAATTTTTATAATTGTTTACAGATTTGATGTCAAACGAAACTAACAGCCGGTGTAATTCAAATTATTGCGACTCATCTTTGGAATTAAATTCAATTACACAATAAAATGAAATGTGTGATTTTTCATTACTGATCTAAATATCACAATGAACATAACAGTATATAGATCTGCTGATGTTACAAAAACTTTATCAAAAAAAATCTAGAACGTGTCATCGAAATTTAATTTTGAATCAAACCACTACATTTATAAGTTCCTGGAAATAAAAAAGGTATGTATATTTTATTTTATCTTTTACAAACCACGCGTAAATAAATCCGTTAATACGGTTAGACGTAAGTTACCAATTTGTTTGTAAATATAGTGTCTTTTGTGCATCAGAAACAAATTTTATTATAAATTAACATGTTTATATAGAGACTCATTTGGTCGGAGATTTTCTTCCATAGTGTTTCTTTGCATTCTTAACACAACGGGATATGAATTGAATTCTGTGTTGTACGTTTTATGGTTTATTTTTGTATAACACATTGTTAATATACAGCTTAGGTCCAAGCTGACTGGATGTCAAAGTTATGACGTGTTAGATTGATTATCGGATGGATGTTAAAATACGTTTTATGACTTTTTATGGCGAGCTTTCGGTGTAAAACTGCCTTAACAGATTCGTTCGTGGTCTTAACAGGTACGATTGTGTCTGTTGATGGAAAGAAAAAGAAAGGAATGTCATACGTCGAAAATACTTTATTAACCACGGACAGAAATGAGGAGTGTCCTTTAGGGAAAAATATAAGCTGTGCAGAAAAAATAATTTAATTAACTAACGTTACCCTGAAGAATCGCCTAGTTGAACCGCTGGGGCAGAAAGGTTCTCGAGTGGTGATCACGAAGACGTGACGCAGGCAGTACCAGCAGGCATACCCACTACAAGATAGACCGATAATCTTCTGAGGGTCACTGGAAGCCGCTGGATACGGGTAGCGCAAGACCGGCAACTGTCCAACTTTTTTAGGGAGCCCTTTGGTCAGCAGTGGATGTCTTTTGGCCGACAGGATGATGATTATCACAGCAAAATTAAACCATTTAAAATTAACTATTGAGAAACTAAAAAGTTACGATCGCACTAGAAGCTAGGATAACTTTAATTTTGAAACTGACTGTGTACCACCCTAACTCCGAATAAACCGATAAAAGTGTGGTATTTAAGAGAGGGGCATTCGGATACGGCTCAGCTACAGGATGACGTAGGAGTCAGGACTTAAATCTTCGCAGGCAAGTTACGGCTGCGTCTATAAGCTTGCCCAGCTTTTTGTGCACATAATGCGTAAAAAATCTGATTCATTTTACTTTTTAATAAATTTAAATTAAGAGCATCTCGGCTTGTTAAGTATCTCCACTTTAGAATACTTAAATACATAGAATCACGCCTGTTTCCCAGAGGCGTAGGCAGCGACAACGGATTTCCATCTGTCTCGATCTTTGCTGCCTCGCCTTTTAGGATAGTTTTGACCTGACCTTTCTTGAGAACATATCCGACTTGATCAGAGAATGTTCTACGAAGTCTTCCCATTCCCGGAGAATACCTACACTCTAAGTAATATCTTCAATGCCAGCTCTTATGCTCATAGTCAGTTCCACTCAACGGCCCGTAAGTATTCTTATATTTTTTTAGTTCGCTTGCGTTTAATTTTTTTTTATATTACCTAGATACTAGAATTATATAATGTATTTGTTGTAAGAAGTACGTAAAAAGGAGCTACATCTGCCAATAAACTGTTTTGATGTTTGGCAGAGGTATCAAAATGTTTGTAAAATAATTCAATTTAAAGACAGATTAAAGAGAGAGATTCAATTTGAATTTAGAGGACTTGAACAACTCTGACACCAGCCAACGCCTCTCCATACGACGGAAAAGAAGAGAAGTAATATTATGTTCACGGTCGCCAGCGCTCATCGAGCAGGTGCAAAAGTCGGCATCGCGAAAGTGATGTCGTTGGTGTCGCAAGCGTCATAAGCCAAGTAACTACTAACTGTTTCGTATGCTTGTTTATCGACCTGCAGTAGAAAAAATATCTTATATTGAACAACAAAATAATTTAAAGACATGTGGAAATTGTAATGGCGGCCCTCTATCTATATCACTGCTAAGATAACATGGATTTCGACTTCGTTAACACTCTGTATAAAAACCTACGTATTTATAATTTACGCCCCGTCAGTATATAAGCTATCACCACGAAAGCCACCCTTATTACTGGAGTAATAAAGTCGTCATTAATGACAAAAATTTATCTAGCGACTGCGCGTCAACTGTACGCTCATAACACCGGATCTTATTGCCAACTTCCTAAGTATAGCATTGACGTAATTGGCGATACGACGTAACGCTTCGCCTTAGGCCCAAGTCCGTAAGGCGCCTTGCCAAAAAACTGCAATAATTAGACCAAGTTAAAAATGACTTAATCAATCGTTAAATCGGCTTCCATGAGCACGTGTGACGTCATAAATAGTCCGGAATCGATTGTCAAAGTTGAAGCCGATTTAACGATTGATTAAGTCATTTTTAACCTTTATTCATTTGAACGCCATTTAAGAAATCGATGTTCGGCGACTTAGCCGGTAGAGGCCCAGGTGTTGACCGATCCTATCGCCTTAAATTTGGCCATCGCAAAGAGTTAATCAATGAACACTCATTTGTATCATTTAGACATGCAGCACAACCGTGTAAAACTGAACTGCCCCTGTAGGCAGATGAATATTCAGGTCTAGCAAGCCCACGCACTATACTCTGATGTTTTTTAAAACAAATCTGCCTCACCCATATACTGTACCTGTCACATATCCGGAACAATTAAGTCCGAACGCAAGTTCAACGGACGGAATGTCCACGAACCGTGACGCCGAAACATTGACACACGTTCTAGTTCCGAATATTCTAAATGATCCGATTTGTATCCGTATATCGGACATTCGTAGATAGGTAGATAGTTTGGCGGTAGTTTTTATATGTGCTAAAAAAGTTTACATGTCGAACTAATAAATTGGGTCTTAAATTGTTTTGTTGAGAACTGAATCAATTTGTTATCTGGACTACAAGACCGCTTGAAAATAGTATTGAGTGTTTAGTTATGGAATTGCTGTTTAATAGTGGATTTTTTTTAGTGGAAAGTATATTTCCAAATTAATCGGAGTACGGGAGTACGGTAGTTGATCGGTACGGTGGTTGGTAAATACTAGTTTTTCACGCCGCAGGTGGTGGATTCGATTCCCACCCAGGACAGATATGTGTGTGCATATTATTTGACCCAAGTTTAATTAATGGTAGATAATCGATGCCTCTGCTATATAATTTATTTTTTGTTTACTATAATTTATTCTTGCGCGACATGCAAGACTGGAGTATGCCTGGAGACCTGTCATACTGGCTTAAGTTCTATTACAGACTTCAGCTCTCTTTAAAATTCTATCTAAGCACCTATAATTGTCTAAACATCGCAATGTTATATATGAACTTTTAAGAGAGAGATAAACCATTTTTTTTATTTATACGTCCTGATGACGGTCGAATGTATAATGGCAGTTTCCATTCCCACAAGAGTTAAAAAAAATAATTATATATTAACTTTTACGTGAGGAATAAACCATATTTTTATTTTATTTATACGTCCTGATCACGGTCAAATGTGGCAGTTTCCATACCCACAAAAGTTTTTAAAAATTAAAAAATTTCGATACGATTTATTTGTTTTTGTCAATCAGAGCTCTTAATGTTATAGTTGGAAGTAAACAAATTGTATTGTATTCTAACTTACGTTGAAAACTGCTATTCATATTTTGAGATGAATCACCTACAATTACGTCATCGGTATCTACTTTCGTCTTCGGCTGGCCACAGGGCTCATTACTGAGATCAATTTTTTTTTAGAACAGAAATTAACCTTCCCACTTTCAATATCTCTTTACTAACCACAGTAAAAATCTTCGCTCTTCTCACAATCGTCTCCTTCAATGTCCATCTCACCGCTCTGACTTCCTTCACCCTTCTTTCTTTGTAGAATCTATTTTTCAGTGGAATGCATTACCTTTCGAAATCAGGATGGCCAAGAGTCGCTTCTCATTTAATAGAAAGGTTCGAGAGCATATCCTTCGGAAATTCTTAGCAGAAACCCCTCGATGATAAATTTATGATTACATGATCGGATTCAATAGTATAATATAGTATTATATTATTATATAGTATAGTATCGTATGTATTGCATTGTATAGTATTTTATAGTATTGGATATTCCTGTTTTTTTATTATTAATATTAATACATAATATTAATTAAGCTAAACAAGCTTATGATCTGTGCACCTACCATGCTCTCTCTGCACCACCTTAAGGTTGACTGGCAGAAAATGCCTAGGGCATTAAGTCCGCCTTTGTACAATTTTATGTGCATAAAGTGATAAATAAATAAATAAAATACCTACGTACCGTGCGTCAATTCCCTATACCTTGTCCATATATTTCTTATTATTTTGTGAGCACAACCGCAACACAAACGGCATGCAATATCTAAAAGACGTGCAGATTCTATTTTGTTACGATATAAGAAACAGCAATATCAAATAAAATACGAACGCTAATGACCTAATAATGTATCATTGTGTGTAGTGTTACCTTATTTCAGACGCAGCCGCATCATTCAAAAGTACCTAGAGTAGTTTCAAATAAAGGGGATATATATGGGTGGTTTTATCTATAACTGAATAATAAATTCGACAGAGTTAAACTTACTGGTAAAATATTGTACCTAAATTTCAGGTAAATAATATCTTACATTTATACAAGATTAAAAACAACAGAGGTTCATTGATTTTAATATGCATTATATTTTTATAATTAACAATAAAGAACAATGCTCGATGACCTCAGTACAGTCTCTTAACAAGTGGGTCTAAAAATGAAAATAGACAAGACAAAAATCATTTCGAACGTCCATGATGCACCCACTTTTGAGAGGTCATAGCGTTCATTCGCTCAAAGAGCAGCCCGACAGGAGAAGTACCTCCACCTTACAGAAGACATTCCTTAATAATAACATTAATAATTTTAATATTGTGTTTCCGAGTGTGAGTAAGGTCGCCAGAGCTCATCGGGGTGGGGGGAAGGGTCAGCAACACTTGTTTGCAGACTTTTAAAGGCCGGCAACGCACCCGCGTCTCCTCTGGTGTTGCGAGTGTCCATGGGCGGCGGTAATCAATTACCATCAGGTGACCCACTAGCTCGTTTGATAGAAAAAAAAGAATAAAATTTAAAGGCATTAGCGTCTCTATGTGAACTATGACTATCAAACGGTGATCGTCAACCCGTCTACCAAGGGTGACGATTATGCCAGATCGCTCCGTTCTGACATAAGATGATGATAAATTATAAAAGCACCTCCCCCTTATAGTACCAAACAGAAGCCAAGTATAAGCAAAATTTATGCAATAACTTCTTTTCAATTGCAAATCTGTATTATGTATGTCGAATGACGTATGAACGATACATAATACAAATTCAATTAAAGTACAATTATTGCATAAATATAGCCGTCGTAACTGACGTAATAAACCCGGTGCCCTGTGTTTGAGCCCCGCCAGATTGTGGATATTTATAGAAGTTAATTTTACAAAAACATTGTTGTTTGGGGTAAAACCTTTGATTATGTAATCAATTTAGATGGTCTAAGTGTAAAAGAAAACGCGTCTTTATTTAATCTCACTATAAATTGCAGTCTTTTGTACTCTACTAAACTATTGCCCCTTTCAGAGTTCGCTCCCCAGTAACAATAAAATATTGTGATGGCAAAAGAAAAAGACATTGAAAATTCTGAAAGCAAAAGTGAAATTAGATGATTCTAGATAAATTATAAAGATGGTTGGAATTTCCTAATAGAAAATTAAGAGATTGGTGCAGAAAAGGACGAATAATATCAAATCATGATCATTATCTATAGCAGAATATCAAATCATATGAAACACAAGTGAAGCTACTAAAAAAAAACAGAAGACTTTCAAAATGTTTGTAATTTGGAACATTGTTAGGGGTATATAAGCAGTGTATCGAGTATCGACACCAAACGTTAATTCAAGTGAAGTCGGAGGCGAATTAAGAAGAACATCTTTATAAATGTAAATTTTGCAGTACAGCTTAACATTTTCTGCTTTGTTGAAAATTTATACACATAACATTCAGACTAATGCAATGCATCAACTATAATAAAACTGGAGGTGGATCTAAGTTGACGTACAAAATTTTCAGTGGATTTAGGGTTAGCTTTAAGCAATGAAGAATTCGATTACTGGATGTGCCTCACAGCATGTGGTAGCGTGAATTCAACAAGCATTCTTCCCATAGTGGTTTCTGTTAATGGCCTTATATTGAAGAGCCTCGATCATCATCTAGGGACGCTCTAGCTACAAAGCTGCTTCAAGGATGTGGTGCAGAAGTCAGTAGCACTGTACACGGCACACTTTGTGCGACGGTTCCTCAGTCTCAGGCCTTGACCACCGTTAACTTCAATGCAATACCTCTTGCTGTGGATGGAAGAGGTTTAATATTTATCATATTTTTATATAATAAGTTTTTAAATAAAGAAATATGGAACTAATATTCTACGCATTAGAAATTTTATTATGTTGTATTAAAATGAATTTAAATTGATTTATCATAGGCCCCATAATGTGATAAAACAGGTTGAACAACAAGTGTGTGACATCGGAAACGGAAGCTGCTCCCACGCGGGTGGAAGGGGAAGGTTCCGGCGCGTGCGCACGGCGAGCTGATCTGCATGATTACGTCACTTCCGGACGGGCCTTGGTTGAGTGAGGTAACGGTTAATCACTGATTGCGGTTCGATAGCATTATCTGGACAATTTGTATGTGGTTGCAGTTTTAGTCAATATAACCTTGTAAGTGAATTAGACTGATAGAAAAGATAACGGGTTCAACATTCTACTGTAGGCACCGTGAAAGTTGAACAGTAAACACAGTACTTAGCGACCATTTCTGTTGCCAAAGCCTGTAATGTAAAGAATTTGATTGAACCATCAACTTTTCAACAATTCTAAACTTGAACAGCAACATTTCCAACCATTATATGACGCGATATATTTCTTGTGATTTTTTTCAAGCCACCTGGAAATCTATATACGCCAGTTTTCGGTGATATGTCCTAGAGCTTGGTTAGCGAGCAATTCCTTGAAACCAAATTTTTACCCAATTATGTATTGGATTGACCTTACTGACCTGTGCTGAAACCTGCTCGGCTTAACCCAGGTTGCGCGCTCGGCCTTAAACCCAGTGGGTTGGTTTGTAGGTGGGTGCTGCGTATGGTGCCTAATACAATCAAAGTTCATTGAAAACCTCCCAAGATGAAAGCGACAGTACTTTAATACAAAATGGGAATTTAAGTCAGCCGTCCAGTTTGGAAATCTTGAGAAACCGAACTGAGTGAGTGATGTGTCTTTCCAGCGTTTTACGAATGTTTATAGTATACCGCTGGATTTCTACCACTCTGAACCTGCCAAATTGCATCTGCTTAAGTTTGGTGGGAGTAAGCGTGCCGCGACGGGAATATACTTCATTATCTAAAGAATCCTGCAAAATTGAGCATATATTTCGTGACATTAGAAACCGACTAAAGGGTACTACTATCCTTAGTCCATTTTTTTGTCATTTATTTTGAGATGTCATTGAAAATACCCATTTTAAAATTGATGTTTATCAATGCAATACCACTACCTATTACTGTGACATATACAATTTTACTTATAATATCCTGGGACATTATTCACACACATTAAGCAGAGCTTGTACTGTGGAAACCAAACCAACACATATTAGAAAAATATAACATAAATAAAATAATGAATCTGGTATCAATTTTTATTTTTGAAGTTATACTTCTTTTGGCGCCATGGAGAAAAATGATGAGAGTGAATTTTTACGATGCGCGCGCACACCGACACCAAAAAATTTAACAGCATGAAGTTAGTTATAGGTGGTATGAGAGTGAATTTTTAAGATGCGCGCGCACGATGCGCGCGCATCGTAAAAATTCACTCTCATCATTTTTCTCCATGGCGCCGTAAAAATAACAGCATGACGTTAGTTCTAGGTGGTATGAAAATTGATAACTATGTTCAAGTTGTATATTAAGAAGTATAACTTCTAACGCGTGTACATAAGTACACACAAGTTTTTTTTTTACAAAGGGATTAATCTCTCTATAAATAACTTGAATGCAAAACCTCTCGTTTCGTTTGGACAGTTTGGAAGCTTGACGTTTTTTTATAGGTTCTACGCGAAAAGGCCACGGGAACTTCTAAGTCGCACTGTTATCATGCGGATTTTCACTTACTACAATTATAATAATATCCTGAGACATTATTCACACACGGCCATCTGATCCCAAACTAAGCAGTGTACAATGGGAAGCAGATAACTGATATACTACATATATTACTTTTCTTTTGTAAATACATACTTGTAGATAATTACACCCAGACTCAGGACAAACAGACATGTTCATGCACACAAATATCTGTCCTGGGTGGGAGTGGAACCCACAACCTGCAGCGTGAAAGCAAGCATTTACCAACCACGCCAACAGGCCCGTCAAATACTTATACTGTCATTATAATCCGCCCACATGCACGTTAGTTATGGATATTTCTAAAATAATGGTAGGTTAAAAGTACCCAAAATCGACGTATTCACGGGAATATATCCCGGGCCGTCGAGAAACTGACGCACTGAAAAATCTAAATGTAGTTACTGTAATGTTATCTATCACTGACCATGTATTAAGTACACTCTTGTTTCTTCCATCCTCTTTAAATGTTGAAACCATATGGATATGAAAATATTGAATTGAAAAAATCCTTTGTAGGCTATTCTACATACATATATCATCCTTATGGATTTGCGCAGAACACCTACCTTTTGATGAGATTGTTGTAAATGCGGTGTGCGCATTGGTATCGCGCATTGGTATCGCGCATTGGTATTGCAGTGGTATCGCGTTTACCAATACTGAGTTTTTTTAGTTCGTATTTATAAATCAAAATCTACTCAGAGCGCTATTCAACTTCACACTGATTAACCAAAACTCAAGTGAGTTGTTTTCACTGCTTCACTGGACAATTCAAGTGTGACGATATGGTCTGGAGTTGAGTTTCATATCTAAATACAGCCCATAGTCTTTAAACAGAACTCAAGAAAATATAATTAGCAACTTCGCTTTGAAACCCATACTTACACTAGAAAGTTGAGTGCACTAAATCATCTGTAGTTAAGCTTAAAAATTGCATACATTCGCACACTCCCACGTAGAGGGCCGTAAAAGCGCGCAACATAACAGTATTTCCCTACTTTGTAACAGTCTATAAAACAGAGACAACTCCCATCTTTGCAAAGATAATTACAATATATTATTATGTTTGCCAACTAGACGCGATGACAGCGCCACACCTACGCCACCGACTTTCCGTTCCACATTCAAACTTTCAATCAATGCCATTGTTTGCCTAATTACGGTCTGTCTTTTAAATTGTAATGATACAGTTTCGTTTGTTTCAAACAACGCCAACACGCTTATTCATCAACCATCTCACCGACCTCTCTTTAAAACTAATTCGTTCGTAAATTGTATCGTCATAATTTGCCATAAGCATCACGTAATATCTCTCGTTATCTCCAAACTCGTAGCGTTATGCTTCATAAGAACCCTAAGAAGGCAACACTTAAAGACCGGTGAATTATCATAATGCGAAATAACCAATTGCACGAAGCTCACGTCAAAATCGGCTTAACTCATGGAAATGTATGGTTATAACTCAACTTTTTTCGTATTTTAAGTCAAATTGCTGCGCATTTTAAGCGATGAGCCGCAACGGGGTCTATTAGCGGCCAAATGGCGTAAGGCAGGAACGATTCTTGAAAGAAATCGAATTACAATAACCATGCACGCTACACCGCCACGGATACTTAAATAACGGGTTATGTCTAATTTATAAGAGGTAAATTGTAGGATGCCACGCGCTAGAGATGTCATTAGAAGAGCCCTCGTCACGAATTATGTTTGGTTAAGTTTGTTCAACGATGATTACACGTATTAGTGCGCAGTTCAATACGACGGAAGTTCCTCGTCTTTCACTGGTCGTGGGCTCGTGGGCGATTCATCAATTTAATGTTCATTTTCATTAACAAAACAAGCAAAGCAACCCGTGATGATGATAGATTTTTTGCACATATTTCGTTGACCTCGACTTGACACTGAACATTTCTCAACACTTACTCATTAGGTATATTATTTATCACTAAATAATGCAATTATAACGTGCAGAAGCGATATATGAATAGCTGTAAAAACTTGAACAATTTTTTTTTAAGTAATAAATCATCAACGATTAGCAACATATAATACTGTTGTTTTGGATATTCTTTCGCTTTAGACATTTTCTTGATTTAATCCTGGTCATTGGATGAATGTTATCACTTAGGGACTCATACGCACAATTGTACAAAATGGTTGATAATCCCGAATTCATTTCATATTATTTTCAATTAAGTACTGATTTGATTTTTTCGTCGATCCATAGCACAAAAATAACACCGTGAATGATGCCACCTTCACAGGTTAATTCTGGTGTGTTTGAACGACAACGTTAACTTCTGTTCAGTTCAGTTAAATAGTCGACCAATTTCCAACAACAATCTATAATTCCATTGTAATTCCTAATCTTATAACTTGTAACAATTAATAAATAATCAAAAGTTGTTAACTTTTGATTATTGTTACTATTTACGTTACGTTTACGTATTATGTTCATACTTGTATTATTTGTTAACTAAGCTTCATAGTAATAACGGAGTCGTAAAAAAACAGAACTTAGTCGTCAATGTGTTTGTTTTGGGCACGCGGATGACGCTTCCACCCATTGTACGAATGAAATATGAGATGTACCACATTAAAATCATAATATTAACATGAAAGCTATGGCAAGCCTAAATATAAT
Source organism: Pseudoips prasinana (assembly GCA_951640165.1). Classification (NCBI taxonomy): domain Eukaryota; kingdom Metazoa; phylum Arthropoda; class Insecta; order Lepidoptera; family Nolidae; genus Pseudoips; species Pseudoips prasinana. The sequence continues at coordinate 29,913,613 of OX621237.1, read as the reverse complement.
CTGAGAGAAAATCCTTAGGGTCTTGTATTATATCTTCTTCTATAACAGATACGAGGCCAATACACTTGAATCTAAACTATAATTAAAAATTGTCACTAGGGTACGTACAATGTTTTGACCACACTGTATTTATTAAATTAATTGAATAATCCTAAACCTGCTGCATCGAATGTTTACAAATACATATTGAAGTCTATGGGCACTGAACACAGAACAAACCACTGCATAGACAATCAGCCAACAAAATTGCTAATGGCGTCAGAGGATGTGCCTACTCAATTAACATTGATATTTAAAGAGGAAATAGAATAGGGCAGCTTATACATACATATAAAGTAACAAAATTCTCGTCCCAGTTTTATACGCCAATAATCAGCTGTTCTCACTGGTCCTGGTGATCGGCGAACATAAGGTCAGTTCATAAATGGGTGACTGCCAAAGATTAATTCTGAGCGTCTTCGTGCTTCGGATGGCACATTAAGCCATTGGTCCCGGTTGTCATAATTAGACAACAGCCGGCAAGCCATGTGTGAGGCCTACTGGGTGGCTTGAAGCACTCTGATACTAGGGTACCCATTCCCATATAACAAGCTATTAACTAAGTAGTGCTATACTAATTCACACACACACACACACACATCGATGGATACTGAAGACAGGCCAAATAGTGAAGTAACTGTGACTGTGTAAAGTATTGTGAACATGAATGTGAGCTGTGTTTCTACTGGACTCTTATGACGGCTTTGAACATTATTGGAAAAGAAACTAAGTGCTAATCCTGCTTATAGAATTTCGACATTACGGCCATTCTCGACGGAGACTAGCTGTTTTAAACTTGACGGCTTTGCAAGACTGAACTGTTGCACCCCCAACTTCCAGACTTGGATCCGGGATCTTACTGATACTAATTCTTTCTAGATATATATCGTTAACATTTTTGCCAGATTGGACCTCACAGCATCATATCTTAGGGTTAAACATATTACAGCGATACCAACGAGTTAGTCATCATATCAGCCGAATGACGTCAACAAAAACATAGGATAAAAGCCTCTCCAAAAAATTTCCACAATGGAGCTGGTCCATAATTTGAAGGGATCTTCTATAATCAGACGCTTGGCAGACGGGTTGGCGATCGCAGTATCATGGTCATAGTACATAGAGAGACGCTGCTGAAGTTTACAGGTCGACTTCTATGCCCACCACGGGATGAAATAGGAGCCACACAACAAAGCTCATTGGGGTGGGGGGAAGGGTCAGCAACACTTGTTTACTGACTTTTAAAGGCCGGCAATGCACCCGCGACACCTCTGGTGTTGCGAGTGTCCATGGGCGGCGGTGATCACTTACCATCAGGTGACCCACTTGCTCGTTTATCGCCCTCTGATATAAAAAATAACCAGTCAGTTAGTTAATTATAAAAAAATAATAAAAACTATGGTCTCGAGGCAATGCTAACCAACCACGGCATATTGACTTAACTAGACACCGATAGGAACAGTGTAGGATACTGAAGAGGTCAATACATCAGATGCCAACCCACCAAAATCGGTAACGAGATCTCGAGACAGTGTGTCTACGTATGTGGATGTATGTGCGGCAGCGTCCAGGTAGGCATGAATGGCCGGCGCCCCGCTGCTCGTGAGTTATGCGAGCCCCCGGGGCGCAGCCCGGGCGCTCCTTCACACCTCCGCCCGCGTGTGGTCCCGCGGTTTACGAGCCGGCCCGGGCTGCTGCGCGCGCGCTGGTCTTACTTATGCAAGAATGCGCCAATATATAACTATTTTCAGGCTGTTATTTTTTACCGAAAAACAACCATTTAAGTAGGTTAATTAAAATTACTTGAGAGCAGGCTTAAGCTTTGAAATCTTTTATATGTATATGATATTTTCTATCGTGAAGAAAGATCTATATAAAAATATAATGTGAATGAAATGATCAAAAATAAAATAAAAAACTCCTAGTCGTTACGGCGTTTGTGCGCCTGACGATGGTTCCCGAAGCCAATCATAAGATAATATCTAAGGTTGGGCAAGGCGTGTTCGCCTACCCTCCTATGGCTCAGAAAAAAAGATGCTTTTTTCTTTGCCACATCTTTTTCTAATATCGTGAGATAAATCTGAACCATCATAGTTTTCAAAACATTAAATACGACTCAATGTCAGCAATATTGGCTAATCGCACAACTGGAGTATTACGCACGCGATCAGACCATCTAATCTGACGGATGCTACCGGGGTATTTTAGATGGAAACGGTAAATCGTGGGTATGTGCTAATGGTACCCACACACCATATCACAGAGGAGTATAGAAAGGTTGGCAACACAATTACCGAAATTTTAGTGACCAGTTTCAAGTCATGTGAGCAGACTACCTTGGAACACAATTTACGGAATACTGCTAAGCATTACTAATACTGCTGTTGATTTTAGCATCAATGGCAACCACTGTTATTACTAGCTATACTACAGCATATTTGAAATTTAAAACAAAGAAATAGAAAACACCACGAGAAGTATGATCCCCCAATACACAATTAATCTATTTCCAATAATGTTTTCTTGAAGCTAAAGTTATATTGCATTCTTTGTTTTAAAGGCTGCGAATGCGTGAATCAAAGTTTCGTTGAGTTCTTCTGTCCATACAAAATATGTTTCCCAGCCAGAGTTTGAGACATATCATTACTACCAAATAAGTTATAAAATAAATATGTGAATAAAATATTTTTGGGCTATCCATATAATATTTTTTTGCATTTATGCATGTCACTGGTACGTATTTTAAAGTAAATACTAGACACTTCTTCAATATATTATTTGGCCAGTTATCAATCCCTCAACTAAAAATATAAGAACTTATAGTTTAAACGTGGAACTTTATAACGGATTTATTCTGTTGGAAAATCTTTTTGCTGAAGTTGCTGATTAACTTCAGCAAACCTGGCTGTTACAGGATGTTTTTCTTGCTAAGTCCATAAATCGCAGTAAAAATATTTGGCCTCACCCATTTCAATCCAGGCTAATACATCAAGATTGCTCAAATTTGACGTTAAATGTTACAGCAACCCCAATTTAGCTCAATACAGTATGGTCATGGTCATAAGTTTATATTCAGTTTAAATTTAAACTTACATACTTCTTTTTGAATTGTCATATTTTTCTATTGTTATTATTGCAGATCTAGAAATAAAAAAGATAAAAATCCGTAGTCTCTGCCTACCCCTCTGGGAAACAGGCGTGATTCTATGTATGTATGTATGTAAATCTAGAAAGTTTAAATGACGTAAGAAATTCATGGCTACCTTTGTTATTACGCATCCTTACCGGCACCTAAATCTTCCGGCGTTACTAGTAGATATCCTTACCGCAAGATATTATAATATTAGTCACATTAGTGTGTATATTTTATCCGGGAATTATTTTATTTGTTAGACTTATTACGACCTGCCGGGTTTCCTTCGAGATACGATACAGGCCGGTGCCATTTTTATTGGACAGGAAGGAAATTCTAACGTTTAATATATTGGAAGTAAAGCGTTTGAGGTTTATTTATAATAGTCGTATACCCTTCGAACTGGTTTGGGTTATTGAGCACCGAGTATCGTATTGTCTATAGTTTTATTTCATTGTACACGAAAATAATCGATTTTTGGGGATTAATAGGGAACAGGTTTCACTGATTTTTAGATTGAGTTAAAATAAAGGTCTTAACTTAATAGCGTGGGTCTGACTGACCAGATGACTGTAATAATACATATACTACTTTACTTTCGTAATTACATACTTGTATAGATAATTACACCCAGAATCAGGACAAACCATACCGAAATTTGTGCAATATCGCTCATCAATTCAAATCAAATCAAATCGTTTATTTGCATAACACAGGTTATAGGCGGTGGTAACATAGTAATACATGTGCACTGTGTTCTACCACAAGGTGTGCAAATTTTGTCATAGGATAATTGTATATGTATAATTGTATATGTATTTATACGTATCACACTAATTAGCGACTGAATACCAATTATCAAGTAAATTTTAATTTCGTCGGTTTCTGCAAGATACGTTATAAATAAGGACACTGCTGTCTACAGTTTGAAGTCTTATTAGTGGCAGACTAACAGCTGGTTAAAATACACGTTATAAAGGTTCATAATTACGGGTAATATTTAATTTGGTCTGACATTCTACATGATGTACTTTTTTAGTGTTCCGCACCGAAAAGGTGAACCGGGACCCTATTACTATGACTTCGCTGCTGTCTGTCCGTCTGTTACCAGGCAGTATCTCATGAACCGTGATAGTTAGACAGTTGACATTTTCACAGATGAATGTGGCTGTTGCCGCTATAACAACAAATACTAAAAAACACAACAAAAAGAAATATTTAAAGCAAAAAATTCACGTTTGTTGTTTGGGAGCCAATACTACAAACGTGAATTTTTTTGCTCGTATTTATAGACTAGCTGTTCCCCGCGGTTTTCCCCGCGTTAAACTTTATAAATTATCACAGCTCCTCCCCGTAGGTGATAGCGTGATAATATGTAGCCTATATGTTGACCCGACCTCTTCGTAATATTCATGCGAAATTTGAAGTAAATCCATGCAGTACTTTTTGAGTTTAGCCCGGACATACATACAGACAAACAGATAAACAGACAAAAATTCTAAAAACTATATTTTTGGTTTCGATATCGATTGTAGATAACGCCCCAAGTATCCTTTTAAAAAAATATTCTATGTACAGTTTGACTTTCCTACGATTTTATTATATGTATAGATTATGGTACGGAACCTTTCGTGCGCGAGTCCGACTCGTACTTGGCCGGTTTTTTATACCAAGACGTTAATAATTAGTGGCTTTCTCCAGACAATAGAGGTAAGTGAACACTCAAACTATATATATGACGGTCACCGTAGTCTAGTTGGTAGTGCTCCTGCCTACGAAGCTGGTGGTCCTAGGTTCGAATCCCGGTAAGTGCAAATATTTATGTGATGAGCACGAATATTTGCTCCTGAGTCATGGATTTTTTCTATGTATTTAAGTATTTATCTATCTATATAGGTATGTATATCGTCGCCTGGTACCCATAGTACAAGCTTTGCTTAGTTTGGGGCTAGGATGATCTCTGTGACATTGCCCCTCTATATAGCAAACTACAACTACAAACCGATACACACCTAAATTTGCAATATCTCAGGATATATCGTGAGATGTCAGGATATTTAGACTCTTCTCAGGATTGAGGCTAGATTTTGATCATCTCATGAGATCTCAGGATATTTATAATCTATACATATAATAAAATCGTAGAAAAGTCAAAACTGTACATTGAATATTTTTTTAAATGGATACTTGGGGCGTGATCTACAATCGATATCGAAGCCAGAATTATAGTTTTTAGATTTTTTGTCTGTTTATCTGTTTGTCTGTATGTATGTCCGGGCTAAACTCAAAAAGTACTGTATGGATTTACTTCAAATTTTGCATGAATATTATTAAGAGGTCGGGTCAACATATATGCTACATATTATCACGCATCACCTACGGGGGAGGACCTGTGATAATTTATAAAATTTAACGCTGGTAAAACCGCGGGGCACAGCTAGTTTTCTATAGAATACAACCCCGTTTGAGAGTAAATTACCAAACTGTAAATATCTCAGGATTTTTCAATGGAAATGAGGCTTTTTCTCCGGTTTTTTTTATTTTTGCATTTGGTATGCACACCAGAAATTTGGCGATCGAACCTCTACTTAAGACTGTTACTAAGTTTATACTGATAAGTTTGTTAAGTTGGTATAGTGTGGTTTATGAACCATTATACCAACTTAATTAATTTGAATGTCATTGCATTTCTTTCTTACATATCTCTTATGACAAGGGCAGGGCTTCTTAGTTGTGACATTTTAGTTTTGGCGTAAATACTCTGTTAAAATAAGCGACATGTAAGGGCCTTAGACTAATTTTGTATATAGACATACAGTTAGTAGAAGTACAGTTTTAGTTGTTTGGCAATTTTATGTATACCCTGTTTTTTCATATGGCCTATATTAGAAATAAATGGATACCTGATAAATTTGTTAAGTGATTTAAAATACAGAATCGCCAGCATTGACAAATAAAGGTAAATGCCTATATCAGATGATACTCCATATGTCTCTAAAATAACTCCATGGATTATATTTTTTTCCGTAAACACGTTATTCTTTTTTATTTACAGACCTAGCCCGCGCTATTAAAATAAATCTGTGTATCGACATACAACAAGAACACCCAGAATAAGAACAAGTCTATAGAGGTATTATATCAATTACGAAGGCGCTGAGGTAGTAGCCAGGCGAATTCCTACACGTGCATTCTAATCATATATACTATTACTACATTACTATATACTAGTCATACACAAAAAAAAAAAAATTAACAAATTGTAGTATTGCTATTTCTTGGAAAATAGTAGCTACAGGTACGCACGTACTTATTTCACACGCTGTGTAAAGAAAAATAAAGTACACTTAAGTGGGGTTATTATTCTGTTGACAATGCTATTTATTTGCCAAACACTGTTCGTCATTAGAGCAGTTGTTTAGGGCTCAACATGTGTGGAATAGTCATGCCAATCCGCACGTACAGTCAACAGCAAAAGTAGATGATCAAAGTCGGATATTCAATACTAACATAACATAACATAGACTCAAGCCTGTTTCCCAGAGGGGTAGGCAGAGACAACGGATTTCCATTTGTCACGATCTTTGCATACTTCTTTTGCCTCGATTACTGTCATTATATTCAATACTAATTATTATAAATTGCGACAAAGTAGTGTGGTAGTGAAGAGTATCTAGTTGAAGGTGTGCGTGGGTGTTAAGTGTAAAAAATATTAACTAGTGAAAACTGCCGCCCAATAGCATCATAAACTCAAAACTCAGGTCCGAATTTGATCATCTACTTATGCTGTTGACTGTACCGTCAGCAAGACAAGTACCTACACAAGGACTAACCGGTCTGTGTCCCAACTTTCGGCAACTGGAGATATATTAAAGTGCACTCTCTATTCCCTTAGTTTAATGATCCGTTGGAAAGGGTGGATCAGCATGACCAGATAGAGGTCAGGTTCAGGACCGACGGCTTTATGTGGCTTCAAGTTGCTTCATCGATTTTTTTATTGCAGATAATACACAACAATAGTGTTGAGCATGACCCGGGTTTTGAAACCAGCATCCCATAATCCATACATAAGCTATCTGTCATATTAGGCATATTGACTGTACCAAGCCTCTATATATTGATTATTTTAAGCAATTTGTCTAAATACATTCATAAGCAAGAGTCGCAAAATGAGAGGGAGCTTAAAGAAAGCACACAAAGAAAGGATATCAAAAATCAATTGGTGCCTAAATTTAATATAGCCAAACATAGTACCCAGTATCAAGCAATAGAAATTTTTCATAAATTACCAACTAATTTAAAATTGTTTATTATTTAAAACGCGGTTAAAAACCTTCCTTTTAGAAAATTGCTTGTACTCAGTATCTGACTTATCTCATGTAAACAGCTCTTCTCAAAAATTTTATGTAAAATTATCATTTTTATTAAACGTGTAAATAACTTTATTACTGTTTAATTTTAAGTTTAATATTGTAATGATTTGACTTATATAATAAAGTAATTTTTATTTTTTAACATTGTAGTATTATAAATTGGTTTATTGTTTAAATTATGTGTAATAAGTATATATAGTATTATGTAATTTTGTCTATAAGAATGTAATTCAAACACAATGTATATTGTTATTGAAGTAAATAAATGAAAATGAAATGAAACACACAGACAGTTCTTTTATTTTATTTATTCCTCTTTGATATGGACTCACTCGATTAGAGTATTTGCCTGTGTCAAATTATTTGAAAAAAAAACTAATTTTAGAACATTATTTAAGTTAAGCTTTTGGATGCCATGTTCAACTGGACGAAGCCCGGGTTCGATTTTCAAGTTTGACCATAAATATTTTCAAATGTTTTTCTTACAAGAAAAAATCTCTTTAGCAGTAAGGAGTTAGGAAGTTCTGAGAGCATGTAAACTCTTTCGTCGATAACAAAGCTGTTACAGCTGTAAACTTCTTCTAAATAATTTTTATATTAGCAACATTATAATTAAAATACATTAAATACAATGCAGTTAATTATTGTTATGGAACTAGGCATATTTTACATAAATTCTCTCGAATTAATAATTAATCGGCTCTTATGACAGCTGCAGATAATTTACGACTATCGGATAATTTATGTGGTTTGTAAATAAAAAAACCTGAGTGACTCTATCGCATTTGTTAGTCCACGATATATTAAATAAAGAACTATCAATATGTATAAGTTATTTATACATATGAGACAACTAGCAAATCAATTAAGATAATAAATGACTTGATGATGAATTTACTGCACGTGTGGCGCACTGTGGAATATTTCGGTGCGTTTCGGATCAAAAATCTGTATATCCGTCAATTTGAAAGATAGGGCTATGAAATTTTGCACACTATAAAGTAACATAATAAGGATTCATATAAGTAGTATTTGATGTATTAAAGTTACGCATATATTTTTTTATATGACAAAGAAAAGTGACAATGTTTAAAATGGTACATATTTATTAAAATATCATATTTTTGACAGTAATATCGTATGTGTATTTCATAATCCTAATTACGCATTTATGCTAACTAACATTTAGTGATTAAATAAAATTAAAAATGGTACAATATCTATAACATTTGTCTAAAACATAGGAAACATCTAAATTATCGCAATATCTCTTTAAATTTTGATCAAGAAGATTCACATTTAGACCTGGTGAGTTTCAGGATCTGAAATAAGTTCATTGACCTTGAGAAGGTGTAAAGTATCCTCATCTAGCTCCTTCACATTTTTAGCGTATGGTTTTCGTAAGCTCGTTATATATGGATCTGATGTATAAAGTAGTGTATGGAACACATCTTCGTTGGTAGATGTTCGTGAACATTTTCGAGAATGGTGTAGCCGAAATTTTTTATAATCCTTATTGCGCGTTTCTTGCGCATCTTCGGAAAGTTGTCCTATGGGTAAAACTGCGAAATGATTTATAATACTTTCTCCATGGATTAAAATTTTGTGCACAGATGATGGCATGTAATACCAACTATATTTACTGACATATATCCTTGCAGTCTCCAGAGCATAATTCCCAAATTTCTTACTATCTACCACTATACCAGATGACAAAGCTTGCAAAACTATGTATAACCGTTTAATAAATCAATGTCCACCCCTGTGATATCGGCAGAACAGGAAGCATTGTAAAAAAATCTTCTAGCAGTATTACCATCGTTACTATTTCCCGTTCCCTGACGTGGTTTATCTATATGTAGACCTAACTCTTCACGAAAACGCTTCTGTACTTCGGTCTTCTTTTCTTGCTTGAGTCTTTTTTTTTCTTCGCTTGTCGCAGACCACGTTTGGAAAGATAAATTATATGATATGTGCAAGATCATTTCCATGCACCGAATCCAGGCATGTAATGTGGACAATCCGTATTGATAAGCATTTTCATTTGCAGGCCTGGCTGTTACTTTGGTTAAATCATTCATTTGCCTGGGAGTTGCTCCGCATATTGTACAAGTAGAACTAGAAGCCGTGTCTGTCAAAACTTGTGCCACTTTTCCGTCTATCATCGTCAGAAAAAGTTCATGTTTGACTTGAACTCCTACGCCTTCTTTGTTGATTATGGATGGAAGCAAAGTTTGTATCTGGTTTTTTTATTTCATCTACAACAGATTTCGTCTTTTCCGGTGTTTCTTTGCAAAATTCGATAGATATAGGCCGACAGAAACGAACAGATGAAGGCACTGGATTTTGCCATACGATAGAGCCTGACTCCTCGTCAATGAATCTGATGGGCACAAAAGAAGTAATAAATAAATTTGCATCGGAAATAAGTTCAGACTCCTCTGGAAGTTTTTGTTTGTACTGGCTTTGTCCAGATGACCCATCACAACCCCATTTGCTATATAATAGTAAATGTTTTTGTCCATTCTTGTAAACTGTATCTATAGATAAAATTCTAGCTGCAGTGTGATCTAATAGATCTTGAATTTTCAATATTTTTGCATACGTATTTGTGATTTCGATTGTTGGCGATGGTGGATAGCACCTCTGTTTCATTTCTTGTATTTTGTAGTAAGGTGGAAATATTGAACAGTTTCTTTCATCTGTAACGTTCCGGAGATACAGATACTGAGCTTTTGTTAGTTCCAAGTCGATGAACACACTTAAAGCTTCTTCATCGGTAAGCCCTTTGATTATTTTTGCATTATCTAACTGATTCATAACAAAAACCTTTTTTTCGGCATCAGCCAATCTTAAATTTTCAACTAGTTTTGCTTCAGTTCCTTCTCCTATAGATCGCAATCCTTGTAGATATGCGCTTGTAATGTGCTCCAAACCATGTTCATTTAACAAAATAGTGTTTTTTCTTTTTTTGCTCGATTCTGAAGAGTCTCCATATGACACACACGGTCTTCCTCGTTTACCAGAAGAAGTAGATGGTACAGAGTCGGCTGATACGTTTTCTGATGTCGGTATAGTCAAAGAATATTCAGAAACCAACCAACTAGCGTTCTTTCTTAAAAAGTTTTCCTTGTTGCGCCCTGCTTCACCCCAGCGTTTATTAAACGAAGGGATGATACTTCTTTGAATATTGCCAATAATAAAACATATATTGTCTTCCGAAACTTGTTTTTCCTCCAAATATGTTGAAAGTGCCGCAGTCGTTCTTCCGCCTTCTATATAAGACACTATTAACTCACGTTTAATACAGTTAAAAGTAGACATTTTGAAGAATAAAATAGCCGTACTCTAGTTAAAGACCACTGAAACTGTAATGGAGACATATTTTTACAGCCCCTTTTTATATTGTTTCAGTATGTGGGAATTATTTCAGATATCTATTTTCTGACGGAAATTGATAAAAACTTAACAAAATAAAACAATTATTTGATAAAACATACCACAAACTATTGATAAAAGTCAACTACGAAACCGCAATTGATAGCAATTTCCGTTCCCAAACTAATATTCCATTTTTTGACATATCTTCGTAACGCGCAAAAATGCGCAGCTAATTTTTTGATATGTTTTTGATGAGCAACTAAACTATGAATTAACACTAATTTCAAAGCATCGGTAAATGTCGGTAAGTGTTAAAAGCTTGGACGAAGTTGAGGAAAACTTTTTTTTGTTCATTTTTTCTTTAAATTATTTTCTATTTATATAGTCGTATTTAAAACAATCAATTCTATATACTCTAAACTTACGATAGATGAGCTTTTCAAAAACATATAATACCTTGTACCTTTTCCTTTGAAGTTTTAAAACTATTTCACTTTGAAAATCGTAAATGAACAATTTAATATTTACCGATTGCAAAAACGTTTAACTTGACGACATGTAAAAAAATACTTTCAATATGTACAACGTGATTTATGTTATAGAATATTGAACTTCGACTTTCGAACTGTTAAATTACATTCATAAAGTACCCTATTTCAATCAGTTGTAAAAATCAATTTTGATATGCGTTTGTTCTACCATATTCCATAGTGTGGCGCAGCGGCTAAGACAGTCGCCTCGCTGCTTCGTATCTCGGGTTAGAGCCCTGCGCCGGACAACTATTTGTGTAACCAATAAATAGTAGTTCTCAGTCTGGATGTAATTTGTGTCCGTCTATTATATGTTTGTAAAGTACCCCGCGACACAGGGACAAGATTCCCTAATGCGGGCGTTGTCTTTTAAAAAGGAAGAAAAGAAATGCAATGTTCTTGTTTATGTGTATATTTCTACTGTGTGGTGACTGCGGTAAATATCAGCATTTCATCACCCCATCCCATGGAGGGTCTAAAAGTCTACCCGAGGGAATAACTACCAAAGGACGGGTAGCAGCTTCTATTTGTGTACTATGACCATCATACTGCCATTGTGAACCCGTCTGTCAAACGTGGTGATTATATGTACTATGACCATCATACTGCCATTGTGAACCCGTCTGTCAAACGTGGTGATTATAACATATCCCCTAAGATGATTCTAGGGAGACTTTTGTTGAGCAGTGGACTTCTTACAGCTGTCATGATGATGATATGTATAGTATGGACGTACAGGGTGCACATTCACTAAGGTCTTCCGGTCGCTCCGTAACTTAAACGGCTGCTGATTTTAATAGCGCAAATTGAACATCCATTAAGCCATTTACGCTACAGAGCGTGCTTAACCCAACAAAGCGATGCATTGTATTTGTACAAGATATTACAAGTGTTTTTGGAGTGAAGAGATAAGAAAGTACAGACGCCAGTACATCAATCTACCCCAATCTGTCAAATTTCCCCAATTGAAAGTGTACCTAATGCTTATGTGATAAAGTTGAAAATCTATAAAATAAATTTAACAGATTGGGGTAGCTGGATGTACTTCAAAGATGTCTTGGACGTAGGTTTTGTGGTCTAGGTTGAGTGTTCTGTCTGCGTCTCTGTCTGAACAAGCAATACTTTTGTATAAAGCCATATGAAAGCTTGTGGTGGTATGTACTGTCCTATTAATGTAAAAATGTTACCATTTTGTGTTACTTGTAAGATCAACAGGACTGAGATAGTCAAATATTATCTCTAAATGCAGCCACAAACATAACGCAGACGAAACACCTCTACACCTGCTCTGTCGGTGTGAGCCACTGACGTATAAACGTAACACCGTCCGGGGCCAACACTTCTTGCACCAGGACGACGTTATCGTTACTCCTGCCAAGAAGATTCTGCAATTTATCGATGTTGCAGGGTTAGACAGGGAAGTTTAGTTGGAGCGGCGAGCACAATAGTTCATCACTGGACGCAGTGTTACCAGGACCTCCGGGGACTGGAAATAGCCGCCACCAGAAGAATACGAATAAGAAGCCACAAACAACAAAAAAAATACAAGTGTTATAGATATATTTTCGCCAATCCCGGTGTCAGTCTGTATGTCTGTTATCAAATATTGCAAGTTAAAATGGCTCGCTTCAATGAAATTATTAATAATAAGTAAATCACATGATAATTAAATAATATTATGTCATGAAGCTTCACTTCAGCTCTCAGTTACGTGCCTTATTGCTACATTCCCAAGTACCCCAGCAACGTCAACTTCAAAATCTATACAAATAATAAAATCGTAGGAAAGTTAAAACTGTACATTGAATATTTTTAAAAAAAGGATACTTGGGGCGTGATCTACAATCGATATCAAAGCCAAAAATAAAGTTTTTAGAATTTTTGTCTGTTTGTCTGTATGTATGTCCGGGCTAAACTCAAAAAGTACCGCATAGATTTACTTAAAATTTTGCATGAAGATTACTATGAGGTCGGGTCAACATATAGGGTACATATTATCACGCTATCACCTACGGGGGAGGAGCTGTGATAATTCATAAAGTTTAACGCGGGTAAAACCGCGAGACACAGCTAGTTTACAATAAAGAGATTTTTTGCCCTTGCCGTTAAAATGTAACACACTTTGATTAGAAAACCGGAAACTGTAATTATTTATTACAATTTCAGGTTATCAAATAAAATTGTATACAAATTTAGTTTATCGTATGATATTTCAAGGTTTTTAAATATATAATAATGACATAGAAGAAGAAGGGTTCATTATCCTAATAAGGTTAAGAAGTAAAACGCTTTGACTGCACGTGTGGCGCAGCGGCTAAGACAGTCGCCTCGCCGCTTCGTGTGCGGGTTCAAGTCCCGCGCCGGACAACTATTTGTGTGACCCATAAATAGTCGTTCTGAGTCTGGATGTAATTTGTGTCCGTCTATTATGTATATGTTTGTAAAGTACCCTGCGACACAGGAAATATATTCCCAGGTGCGAGCGTTGTTGTTGGTATAATTCGCAGCAGCAGGGTGAGAATAATGCAATGAAAATATATAGTAACTAGGAAGTATAATCAGGAACGGAAGAGAAGATTGTATAAATAAACGATTTCTAATTTTTATTCTTTTTCATTTCACTGAAATACAAATATGGATATACATATCACTTTGCTTTAATCTTTCCCTTATGTTTGATATATATATACGAATATCTAAGTAAGCAAAGGGAATTAACACGGCCAGCGCAGTAGGTAAGTTCTGTTATTTATGGCCGTCCCACTGGCCACGCGAAGATTTATACTGGCCAGAGGAAATCACGTCACAACGCATTTTTAATTTAATTTCTTTGCACTGAAAAATGTGTAAAATTTTATTGAAATATGAAATTTTGGGCACTTGAATATTAACATATACTTGTAGTTGTCAAGCTCACAATGCAGTACATAAACATAGCCAAATACAGTAACAAAAACAATTGAATTAGTCCGTCCGGGCGATCTGTTTATTTTCATGACCACATTTATTTTTAAATTCTGAAATAAAAAGTAATAACAAGTCACTAAGATATTATTTTTAAATTTAGTACTAGAATATGAAAATCACGCTAATATTATAAAGGCGAAATTTTGTGAGTGTGTGAGTATGTATGTTTGTTACTTCTTCACGTCTAAACGGCCGGAGCAATTTTAATAAAATTTGGTATGGAGTTAGCTGACACCCTGGATTAACACATAGGCTATAATTTACTAAGTTTAATGCGGGTAAAACCGCGGGGCACGCTTGTTAAAAATAAATTGAAGACAATGAGCAGATGGTTAGCGCAGTAGCCTCTGCCAGCAGCTTCATTTAAGCGACTAATATCTAAGGGCACCCTTATGGCTAATTTGGGCCACAGCTCAAGAGGTCGCTGAAGTAAAAAGATGGAATTCTAAATGAGGGTGTGAGCACTTGCACGGGGTCAGCAATCACGTGTTATTCTACAGGAGGCGCGCCGCTGCCCGACTACCTTTTTTTTACGTTTTGGAAATGTTCAAACCGCATGTCATGTGGGCCGACCCACTCAAACCACCACGGTAGCCAGCCTCACAGTGCTTGTAGAGGCTCTGGGTACTCGTGAACGATCTCGCCAGTACCCCCGCTGTACACAGCAGCCTCCGCGAGACTCTCAGAGACGGGGCACGAATGCCTCCCCCCCTCCCCAGCACTCATAAGCGTCTTTAGGCAATCTGAGCTACAGCAGGTTACCTCTTCCCGGGGGTGCTTATACAAGACGAGTGGAGTTCCTCCTCCAAATGCCAGCGGTCCTAGGGGCGGCACCCAGCTGGGGAGAATACAGCATAATCTCTCGCGCTGGGATTAGCTCCCAGCAGCGCCGGCGCTGCCCGACTACCTGGTGTATCCAGTCACCATTTACGATACCCACGGGAAGATATGCCCTGTTATTTTTCCTGGGCAAGAAACCACACGGCTAGCCACCTGTTGTTATTCCCCAATGACAGGCATTAAGGTGTAGACGCCAGCACATCAAGCTACCCCAATCTGTCAAATTTCCCTAATTGAAAGTGAACCTTATGTGATAAAGTAGAAAATCTATAAAAGAAATTTTATAGATCGGGGCAGCTGGATGTGCTGGCGTCTGTACTTACTTATAGTATGGGCAGCGGTTACCCTAGTGTCAGAATTGTTCAAGCCGACCAGTGTTAAAATCTATATCTATACATATAATAAATCTGTAGAAAAATAATTGTTGTACATCAAAAGAAAATCCAAAAAGAATAGCCGGGGTATTAAAGATCAATCAATAGAACCCATTTCCAGCATTTTTAGAATTTTTGTCTGTTTGTTTGTTTGTCTGTTTATATGTTCGGGTATCACGTAAAATATACGAAAGCAATGTAGATAACTTTTATACACAACGATTGAGCGTAACTTGAGGTAACATTTAGTTTTTGTTCTATTGCAATCGGTTCAGTCTATCAAAAGATATTAAAGTTTAAAGTAATCATGAAAAAATAACACACATTTCGTTACTTCAAGATGAACTAATGTTTATAGTTGAACTAATTAACTGTCCGATAGATGTCATTGTGCATATTATCTCATCATGTCTGAATGAACTAGGTTGATAGTTGATTTTTATTTCGATAGAAAATGTCGTTGTGCATTTCTTTTGACTCGCGGTGTTAAGATTTGCCCGTGTTTGCTGATTGCATCAGTTACGTAGGGTTTTGAATGTTCTGAATTGTTTCGAAATAAGGTCTTGGTTGGCTAGAAGTATGTCGTTGTCCAAAATTGGTTATTAAAATATTCTGTTTTCTTTGGGCAAATTGAATTATGTACAAGGTTGGATTTGTTATAATTTAATTTTAAATTATAATGTCAGTCGATCGAAAGTTTGTCTGTCGATCGCTGTCGATTCGTTTGTAACGCGAATATTATAATATTTTATTTATAATATTGAGCCTGCCCGATTGAATGCATTTGAATGTAGTAAATAAACCCTGTCTCTCATAATTTTCTCAGCACAAATCTATATACCTACCTATGTAAAAGAGGAAACTGACTGTCATATCAACGCACAGCCTGAACGGCTTTGGTACGGAAATTTTGCCGGTAGGTACTTTTTATGACGTATGAATTCACTAAGGAAGGGTTTTTGGAAATACTAACCCTAAGGGCGTAAAATAGAGAATGAGAGATTGTATGAAAATCCGTCATTTTTGAAGTTAAAGGCATTGAAACTTATATTTAGTAGTTCAGCTAAAAATAAAAATTAATTTTTAGAATTTTTGGAAATTCCACCCCAAGGGCGTAAAATAGGGGATGTAAGTTTGTATGAAAAGTGTGTAATTTTTTAAGTGAAATGCATGAAAATTGGTATTTGGCCTTTCCGTTAAAAATATGTATTTCAGGATTTTAGGATTTTCCACCGCTAAGGGCGTATAATAGAGGATGTATGTTGCGTGTGGGTATACCTATAATGGTTCTGAGGAATTTGAAGCCACCTAAACTTTGCAAGGGCCTTCAAGTCAAAACTTTGCATCGTGTTATAGAGGCTACTATTATGCCTGGATCCGCCCAGGGAGAAACAAGTTTAAAATACACCCTATAAAGTGTGTGTCGCGATAACCATCAACAAATCGCAAAGTCCAACTCTCAAGTTAGCTGGAATTGACTTAAGGAAGGTTCACGTGGCGTGCTCACGTGTGAGTTCATCCCACAGTCTGGTCCATGTAGTGCGAGGACCTACGTCTTTTGCTGAGCTCCGTAAAGTGGATAATATTGAACATCCCATATACCCCGGCCGCTTGCCGAGAACGCCATTTATTAGATGGAGGTCAGCATTGGGATGACGCTCTAGCGAAGCATGCGTGAGCGATAGTCCACATCGCTTGCGACATTTGTTTGCCATCTTATTGACCTTTTGTGCGTTATCGGGTGCTAACCAGTTATGGCATAAGTACCATGACAAGTTTGCTGAAGATTTTATGAGACATGTACAGCTAAATACTGATGGAGAAATTCCTGACAGGGTACGTGAAATTTGTCACAACAGGTCCTTATTGGCTATTCAAGAGATAATTATAAGTATAGGAGGGAGCCCGATCAGTCAGAGGCTGCGAAAATGCACAGGAGTTAGCCAATTTATTGTAATAAATAGGCGATGGCACCCCGTACAAGAAGATGGAAGTTATTTTGATTGGTAATCTCTGCTCTTACGTTACATCACAGCAGGAGCTAATTTCTTCTGTGTACGGTGATACCACAAACATGGGAAATCAAACTGGTTCTTGGCTATGTCAGCGAGCTATTTTGACTCCCCGCAATGACCAAGCTGCGGCAATTAATTTCAAAAAAATTACTCATGCGTCCGGGAATAGTAAAGAATATATCTCAATAAATACAGTTATAGAAGAAGAAGACGCCACGCACTACCTGGTAGAATGTTTGGATTCCCTCAGCACACCCGGACTTCCAGCCCACAGAATAGTTTTAAAAATCGGTGTACCAATAATTTTCCTCAGAAATTTATGTCCTCCCAAACTTTGTAACGGCACTCAGCTCAAAGTCACAAATCTGCACGAAGCTGAAATATTAACAGGTTGCGGCGCCGGTGATTTTGTTTTTATTCCAAGGATACCTATAATTCCTAAAAACTTTCCTTTCTCTTTCAAACCAGTGCAATTCCCAGTCAGTCTCTGTTATGCCATGACGATTAATAAAGCTCAGGGCCAGACATTATCCGTTGCGGGGGTGGATGCTTTTCCCATGGTCAACTATACGTAGCTCTTTCACGCGTAAACAACCCCAATAACGTTTTTGTGTACGCTCCAGATGGTTCCACAGGCAAAATAATGAAGCACTAAATTAAATAAAAAATAAATTGTATCGGTATCCTCCCACAGCGCTTTACACAAAAAAATACATTGTTAAGTTCCGACATCCACGCGAACGTAGTCGCGGGCACAGCTAGTGTAAAATATATTGATTTTTCTTTCCTCAACATTGTTATTTGTTTGAGTGAAGGCACTTGAACAGATAACTAGAGTCACTTAGTGTCTTGACTAAGGAGTCAAGACTTCAAGTGACTCTTAAAGTATCATTACTAATCTCGTGTTAGCCAATGGTAAAGCTCGAAATCACACAATTCAGAGATAGCACTTTACTAGACTGTTTTGATTGCCGAAAAGTTGTCAATGGTTATTTGATTCGAATCTTTTGGCTACATGCCTAAGGACAACGTATTATAGTATAGTATTATATATATTATTATAGTTGAGTTTTTATAATTCGAACTTTTTATTCATATGCTACCCACAATTGATTTTGCCGTTCTCAAATGAACATTGATGTTCTGAAAGGTATTTTAATAGACACCACTCATAGCCAGATGCTCTCATCGGTCCGTAAATGATTAGCGAGGTTAAGCAACTAGGCTCACGGTCAGTCCATAGATGAGTGTCTGCCAAAGTGAGCATTTCTGAGCGTCTCCGTGCACGTTAAGCTGTCGGTCCCGATTTTAGCCTTTAGCCAACAGTCAGAATAGTTTTTATAAATGTAACGTAAATCACTGCTAACACTAAAAAAAATCTGCTACTTCATAATCGACCACCCCAACGGGTACCATGGCTATTGAGATGGGGTTCACGACTGTTGTGCGCGAACTCTATTCGAACTATGTTCGCGTTCGTTATATGCCGTCCATACGTACAAATGTTCATGTTTGATATTTGTGTTCACTATGTTCGTGTTCGTACGTGCGTACACGGCTTCAGAGGCCTAATGGGTGGCTTGAACAAATCTGACACTAGAGTAACCACTGCCCATATGATAAGTAAGTTAATCTATTCACGGTAGTATATTTGGTTAACGCTCTTAACAAATTTAAATGTTCTATCATCCGTACGTAATACAGCGCCTTATTACCAGATAACAAGACATTTTTAAATATAATACACACAAAAAATATACTTATCTTCAAATACTTTATTATTGAAATAAAGTGCTACAAAAAAAAGAATTCTAATAATGAACAACAAAAATAAATTAATTCCAGATTATCATGCAATTTAATACGCACGAAAACATTTGATTGTAGGTCGCAGTCCAATAAGTTACACGTTACAAAATAATTTATTTATTCTGGACAATGATACGCTTCAAAGGTCACTTCAGTCGATTTCACATGTTTGTTTAGAACGAGTTACACACCTGTTTATATTCCTTCGTTTTTGTGATACAGAGAACTACGACAAATAGAGAGTTTGAAAAATGGAATCTCTAGTCCATCCAATTTTTATCTTACTTTTGAAGGCTCCAGAGGTCTAGGTCGGCCTGTGAATTACCCAACGATGCAGATGAAACACAACTACACTTACTCTTCCAAAAGGCAGCACTGACGCATTAACGTAACGCCATCCTGGGGCACCTTTCCCCCAGGCCATTGTTAGCGAATTCCTAACACAAATACTTATAATTATTAATTTTTTTTCGAAACATGGTTGACAGGATGTTTAGTTATAAAAATAAAAATGTACAGTATGCTTCGCCGATAGCACGGCATGTAAATATTAACAAACAATCAATTAAGAAACGGTATTTATACTATAATTTTACACTAATATAAGCGTAGATGCATCACAGGGGGGTTACTCAAACCTACATCTGAGTCGCAAGTCCTGGATACAGTCGAGTGTTCCCTCTTCTACCACGCGATGGACCCGGTTCCCGCACGGTGAATCCATTGAATGCTAAGAATTAAGTCTTCTATACTCTGCAATTGAACCTATGAGCACAATAGTTTTACGCTGGACGTAGACAGGCAATAGCCGCCACCAGAAGAATAAGCATAATAAAAATACGAGGTCCGTGTTGTCTTATGTGATATTAAAGAGCACTAAGAAGGTATGACTCACCAATGACCAGTGGTCTTTTTATAACTTAACGTTTGCTGCTACCCTAAGACACTTCACTGCTTCACCGGCCGATGGAGAAGATCGGGCACTCAAGCCACCTATAAAATTAAACTACTAACTCGCATCAGGGGGAACTTGCTTTAGGCTTCGAACCTCGGCTCAGGGTGGTTAATGACTTGGAGATATTTTGCCAGCTTTTAAAACATTTTGTGCAACTGTCGCCCTACGTTAATACACAGGGCCCTTGTGCGATTAAGTTGACATCTGTAGTAGTTCTGCCGAATGGTGTACACAGCTCAAACTGTGGCGACACAGTGCTTGCCTAACCATCCCATTCGTCCCTTTCGCCGAAACTCGTCCGCCTGGACACAAGTTGCCTTGGTTAACCTGGACGTCTCTAAACGGACTTTGGTCAAAGTAAGGAAAACTTGCTCAAGTGGGGATTTTTAAACGGTTCCAACCTAAAGTGCGGATGTGGTTCTGTCCCTATTGCTATAGCATACTTGTTTACATGTCCTGCGTGCCCTAATTCCTGCACGTTACTAATGAGGCGAAGTAGAATTAATGGTAGCATCCAAACAACACTCAACACAACAATCTTAATTATGTGAGCCCAGAATCACTGGCACATCTGGGCACACTTAATTAAGATTGTCATCGACACGTTAAGAAGAAGAAGTACGCAAGAAAACTTTGACACGTATTGTCTTTGTTTTTCACAAGCATCGTACAATGTTATAGTCATATATATTTATTCAGTACATTTTTTTTTACCGTCAATAGTTAAATTTATATATGTACATGTTATTACAAACGTAATTCGGTACACATCTTGCTTTTCTTTACAAATATACAAACCTGATACACAGTGAATCGATCTTACGCCTTGCGATTATACTCAACACTCAATTAGGGCCACGCCCATTCATTAGGCTCTAACAGTTTTATTGCAGCTTATTTTTTTATGATATTCTTCTTATATTTCGAACTCTATAACTATTTATTATAGTTCTTACTGTGGATACGATTTATTAATAATACCTTTGAATGACGCAACCTTTTGTGATAAGAGCATAAATATATATATATATATATATATATATATATATATATATATATATATATATATATATATATATATATATATATATATATATATATATATATATATATATATATTCTATATATATCTGCTTAAGAAATAATAATATGTAACAAAGAATCTTTATCTTACGTTATACTTTGACTAACTATATAGGTTTCCGGTCTAGAAAAAATGGAAGGGCCACCCTAGTCCATCCCGTGAGTGTCTTAAAAGGTGACTAAAGGAATATTGTCTTCTTGACCTAATTACCAAAGAGATCAGCAGCCCTGGTGCAGTCTCTATCACCCACTCTGATAATCATATAGGCCGGGCAAGTAGGCATAATCAAATAATGGTCAATCGAAGAACTAAGGTACAGCAAAAAGTCATAACATACCTGAAAGAGTCACTTTTAGAAACTGTAAAATGAATGTGAACAAATAAAGAAAGACCGTTGATTAAATTCTGTATGCCGTTTATGTCATAAACGGTTTTAGAAATTATGCAATTAAAATTAATAGTGATACTAAAGTCGATAGGCTCATAGTGTCAACTTGTTTTAAGTTCCACACTCAGAAAAAAAGGATTAACCCAACAGAAAAAAACACGGGGTTTTACTGACTCACTAATAAACACATACCTAAATAGGTATAGTTTTGCAGACAATTTTCCATTGGCCTACAATTTTGAAATTTGTTACCAAGAGATAAAAGAAAAAAAGGGAAAATTATCGATTTTTGATAAATGTAAATTCAGTATTCTGCGCTCTTCGATGTCCCGCTACATTCCCGATAGCAAGTTTAGACCAAACCCAGACACATTATTATCGGTACCGCTAGACTGTGCAGTTTATAAATACAGATATGATAATGAACAATCTGTTCGTTTTATACTCTGCGGTCATGACCGCTGCAAGATGTGACCTAGGATGGTGCGCTCGCGTTGCGGGGGCGACGATTTATTAAACTGCTACTGGCTTGCCAGTTGCCGGACAGCGGAGGTCGATTTAAACACATTTTATTTATACGTTTCAATATAATTATTATTGGTTGTGGCTCGATTCGAATATTGTATCGTTGTTTGTCTTATCTGGTAAAATACTTTACACTAAGTAAACTTTTGCGGCTACCTACCACTGAGCAAACCAAAAACTAAAATACTGACTACCTATACCCTTGACGGGCCGGTTGGCGTGGTTGGTAAATGCTTGCCTTTCACGCCGCAGGTCGTGAGTTCGATTCTTACCCAGGGCAAATATTTCTGTGCATGAACATGTCTGTTTGTCCTGAGTCTGGGTGTTATTATCTATATAATTATGTATTCACAAAAGAAAAGTAGTATATCAGTTATTTGGTTTCCATAGTAGGTACAAGCTATGCTTAGTTTGGGGTCAGATGGCCGTGTGTAAATAATGTCCCAGGATATTATTATTATTACTATAACAATGTTCTTATAGCACCTACCAGTCCCGACGGGACGAGATTTTATTTTATTTATTTAGAATATTAGTCGCAATTACCACACAGACCGTTATGCTAGAAAAGCTTCAGCTGCTTTGACTATCGTAAGATAATTCTGTTCCTCTTTTCCTCGCTAAAGTAATACGTGTCTACTTTGCTATACTTGTATGGTCGCATCAAAAGTGCCGAATAGCATAGACCTACTTTTAGTATACAAATTCATACAAATGCTCATGCGGAGGGAGCCCATAATGGATTTTTCCTCATAAATAATGACTCGGCCAGGAGACCCGAACCTCGCCACAGCCGCCAATCCTAACGGAAACTACTAGCCAACTACTCAGGAAATAATACAGTGCAGAAGTGTGTGAAAACACGAGCTCTATTCTTTCACTTTTAGAAACCGATGGGAAGGCTATTCGTCTCGACCGGATAGACCAGTCAAAGCTTTAAATGACCTCCGAGGCACGGGCCTATATCATCAACTTCTAGATTACAAGTTGTTACTAGGTGTACCTTCTAGCTTACCCAGGAAGACAACATTACTTGCGGTATAATACTCTAGCGTTACACCAAAGAGGCACTCAAGTTCCTTATATAACAATTATGGATAGATACTTAATTCTAACAGCTCTTAAAATCAAATTAGCTATTCTCCCACAATTATAAAAATGCAACTAATACTTATTAAAAAAAAAACCGGAATATCATGCCAGCTAATTTGCATCGCTCAGCGAATCTACGCACTTGTAACTCGTGGAATCTTCAAAGTACACTTCAACGTTAACAACAGCTTTGTTACGTACTCAGTAAGAGCGTTTTCATAGTACAAGTATATCCACCAATTTAGCGTCAACAGTACCTATGTACAGACGCCAGCACATTCAGCTTCCCCAATCTGTCAAATTTCTTTTATAGATTTTCAACTTTATCACCTAAGCATAAGGTTCACTTTCAATTGGGGAAATTTGACAGGTGAGCTTGATGTGCTGGCGTCTGTACAACAAGAATAATAATTACAATTATCTACCTTCATTCTCCATACATCGAATTGTAATTATGAAGATAAGAAATTATTTAGAATCGTATTAACTATGCGAACGTCGTAAGTGGGATAGCTCACGACATAGATGATAGGATGACGAACTGTTTTGCCGAAAGAACATCGTCAGAGATTATGCAAAACGGGGATTTGTGGAAAGTGGAGGGAAAACTCACGTAAAAATACTAAAATAATAGCAATAATGTAAGTAAGGAAAACAAACCAGAAGCTAGTACAGCTACTGGCACCTGGCGTGGCCGCCGATCTCAACAGACTTTTGTGTGATAGCTAAGAGTAAACCTGAGACCTCTCTAGTCCTCAAATAGATACCTAGTATTATCGTGGAACAGGGTACAGGAACATGGTATTAAACACTAAATTTTCTTGGAATATAAATCGTAATGACACTTTTCTACTCTTGTATATATTTAGATCTTACCTATATGAACATATGTTATTATTTAAATCATTTTGAAAAAAAATGTAAATGATTCCAATATTGAAAGGCACTGAATTCGTTTACTTTTTGCTACAAATTGTCAGATAGAAGTCTAATTGCTGCGATATTTGGCACAGTCAATAAACGATTAGCAATGTTCAGTTCCATATCAACGATATGGATCTGCGACCGATTCAATTTGTTACTGAGAATTGCAAGTTTCAACGTACTAGAACAAATCTACTTCAATTCTCGTGTCTAGAATGCAATCACCACCTCCAGGCATTGATACAAATAATCTGACCCAACTTTAAATCTCTAACAGTTGCTATATTACAAAATACTTTCAGTTCATAATGTGCGATTGCGGAATGCACTGCCAAAACCAATGCAACAAGCTCGAATTTTGCATGAGTTACACGAACGTGTCAAAGAACACTACCGGACAGTACAACCGCACATTAAATTAAGAACAGATATTATAAATAACATGTACTGAAAACGCAATTTCTATTATATTTTATGGGCTCTTATACATACTACAAATTGGTACTATTAGTAAGTTGTATAACACGAAAACTGTCTCTCTAAAAGTTCCATGGTTGCCAACAGGGAATCGGATTGATATTCAATTTCTTCATCATCTTCATATCAGCCGAAAGACGTCCACCGCTGGACAAAGGCCTTCCGCAAAGATCTTCACATCTGCCTATCTGGTCTTGCGCTATCCGCATCCAGCGATTTCCAGCGACCCGCACAAGATCATCGGTCCATCTTGTAGGGGGCCTGCCCACGCTGCGTCTTCCGGTTCGTGGTCGCCACTCGAGAATCTTTCTGCCCCAGCGGCCGTCGGCTCTATGAGCTATGTGCCCTGCCCACTGCCACTTCAGCCTGATAATTCTTACGGCTATGTCGGTTACTTTGGTTCGCCTGCGGATTTCAGCATTTCTGATTCGATCTCACAGGGAAACTCCAAGCATAACCCTTTCCATTGCTCGTTGAATGACCTGAGCCGCCTGATAAGGCCCATAGTGAGCGACCACGTCTCTGTTCTGTAAGTCATCACTGGCAACACACACTGGTCGAAGACTTTCGACTTGAGACACTGCGGTATTTGGGACGAGAAGATATTACGGAGCTTCCCGAACGCTGTTGAATTTAATTTATTTAAGATAAATAAGAAATAGGCACAAATATAATCCATGACAAGAAAAGATAAAGATAAAGGTTTTTGATATAAACGTTCCAAATACTTGGCGGGGAGCGGGGGATTTTAAAGTGGGGATGCATTGTCCCTTTTACGAAAAATTACTGTTAGCATGGAGCTTCTATGGTTCCACTACAAGTGACGTCATATGTTAGTATAGCGCGCTCTTTATCTAATATGATTTTTAAATGGCTACAGCTTTATTGATTTTACTGTAATTTAAATTGTACTGTTCGGTTTTATTTATGATCAACCTTAATATTGACAAAAAACAAGTTCTCCACCTGTAAATGTTCATACTAGTATACAGTAAAGAGTTTATACATGTATCTATATTAGTTTAGTTAATACATGAAAGCAACGAGTAGGTATATATCTAAGATTTAATTGCCTCCAGATCTATTGCCGCTATGATTAGTGTAATGAGATCCAAATTGATATCGATACGAGCAATCACAGGTAAGTAGGTAGCTATATTAGGCCGCGTCTAGACGAGTGTAAATTCTAACCCAATGTAACAATTATATATGTTACACATTTGTCTTGTTAGTGTGCTACAAAAGGTGAGTAACTCATATACTTTGACTACCTGGGAGTTAATTAGTTCCATGCCAGTTTTTGGCAAAACGGTGATGCTTACGTATAAATAATTTGCATCAATCGCGTGTTATTTATTTTCAACACAATTTGCCTTACAATAAGTTACATTACACATTTCTACACCCGGCTTTAGCTATTCGATTGACCGAGATGTTGTTATTTGATAAGCAAGTAATTGGTTTATTTTTTTTAGCAGTCAAGTAGAGCACTGTACGCTGTAGTTTACTTGCAATAACTGAGTAGTGATTTTTTTCTATGGGCCTTGGCGAATAACTACTGAAGTCACATTACAAAACCATAGACAAATTAAAATAGTTTATTGCATTTTTATTAACCCTCCCAATATTTCATGAATATCTAAGTTATTATACCAGACGTTGACGGCAATAAAATTACATTTCTTTTCTGTAAGTTAAATCAATGCAATTCCAAATACATGGACATGTTTTACTATTAACATTTACTTTTTGTCATTATTTATTTATAAATTAGTAATGTAATCTATAAGTATAATAACGTGTTCATCTAAGTTTGAACCACAATTGGAAGGACCTAGCCTTCGCAACACAGGGAACCCTAGTGCGAGGACTAGACCACGCTTAATTATATATTGATAATTATTTGCAAATAAACTTAAACTTATTGTTAAACTTATCGTTTGTTCATAATAAATTTAAAATCCTGGTTAATAATATTTTACAATAATCGTTTAATTTATAATACTTAATAATAATCTTTCAATACTTGGATATGAAATTATATATTTATATATATTATAACTTTATTCTGGCGAAGTATGTGAAACGATAAATTAAGGTAGCTTGTAATAATGACTGAATTAGGATTCTGTAAAAGAAAATGCATTCTAAATAAAGATGATATCACAAAATTCCATTTTAGTTATTCACCTAAAACAAAACATACTCCACCCAGAAAAATGTAGAAGCGAGATTACACCAGTTCCTACTAGATTTCATTTGCGGATTCATTCTCTTAGATTAAGTTAGTGCACTCCAGTTCATTGTTGCATTTTCACGAGAACTTTAATAAAGTCCTTCCACACAATACTCGTATTTCAAGCCCACGCGAGCCTCCGTCTGTGAATAAACTCCGGTTGTTACGGCTAGTGTGAAATGTTGCTTACATTAAATATGAATATATTTTAATAAATGTACAATATCGCCATAATATGCGTAGTTTATTGCGTAAGATAAAGAAGGAAAGTTCATGTGGTGGTCTATAACGTAGCGGGAATATTTAAATAAGGTTCAAAGTTTAATCTTGGTCGCCAACGGGAGTCGTCTCTAATGGTATAGAGACAATTATAATACATACAAACTAATGATAGAACACTAAAGTGTCTATACTGTGTATACTAGGTAGATTAAGATTCTGTGCCAAATCGTAAAAAAGATTCAGCATATCAGTCCGTCTGCCTGTCTGTCACTAATATTAACTAAAAGTGATAGCAAAATAAACTGATGTGTTAAGGAGCGTTTTATAAACTTATCACATAAGTTTATAAAAAGCTCCTTAACACAATACGGAAAAATTGTGGGTATCTAGTAAAATGGGGAATGAAATAAAGCTCTTAATTTGTACATATCAAAACAACTTTCCTAATTTTTTTAAACATATTATTAAAAACATCACAGCAATATCACCCCCTCTCTCCTTCTCACAAGTTGGGGTTGGAAAATTTGGTAAAAGGTTGACAATTAAATTTAAAATATAACTAGAAAATAAAGTATATCTTTTTATCGTCATGTGTTTTTGCGGTATATGACAAAATAAATCATTTTTTACATGTTCAAGGCAGATACGGAACCGTGGCACAAATTTCCCCAATTGAAAATGAACCTCATGCTTATGTCATAAAGTTGAAAATCGATTATAGAAATTTGACAGATTCGGGTAGCTGTATGTGCTGGCGTCGCGTCTGTACTTCTTCTAACTAGCTTTAAAAAAATAACGTGGATGCCAATTCGTTTGTGCGGTCTACCGGAGGAAAACGTTCGAAAAACTTAACGCATAGTCCCATTTTTAGGGTTCCGTAGCCAAATGGCAAAAAACGGAGCCCTTATAGATTCGTCATGTCTGTCTGTCTGTCCGTCCGTATGTCATAGCCACTTTTTTCCGAAACTATAAGAGCCGCATTAAGATTTTTACACAAAAATAGAAAAGGAACAATAAATTTGGGGGGTCCCCATACATAGAACTGAAACTTAAATTTATTTTTTCATCGTAACCATACATGTGGGGTGTCTATGGATAGGTCTTCAAAAATGATATTGAGGTTTCTAATATCATATTTTTCTAAACTGCATAGCTTGCGCGAGATACACTGCCAAAGTGGTAAAAATAGTGTAACTTCTAAAATAAGAGAATGATAAAACTAAAAATAATATATGATGTACATTACCATGCAAACTAACAACGAAAATTGGTTTGAACGAGATCTAGCAAGTAGTTTTTTTTAAACGTCATAAATCGTAAACCGCAATTTGTCTTGCTTATTTAATCAACTGAAATACAACGAACCCTTCATGGGCGAGTCCAACTCGCACTTGGCCAGGTTTTTTTATTTTTTGGCAGAAGGGTTCGCGATAGCAGTTGAATGGTCATAGTACACAGATGGAAGCTGCTGCCCGTCCTCTGATAGATATTCCCTCGGCTCGACTTCTACGCCCGCCACGGGACGAAATGGGCTGATGATATTCTGAAATTAGCCGACGTCACCACACAGACTCCGCCATCACTACACAGCCTATAAATGAATAATAATCCTTCTAATCATATTTTTCTCCCAATCATTGAATCATCATCATCATCTTTACAGCTAAATAAGTCCATTGCTGGACAAGCCTCCCTCAAGAATCGTCTTTAGGGATATGCCATAATCGCCACGCTTGGCAGGCGGGTTGGCGATCGCAGTAAGATGATCATTGTAATCAGAAGGAAGCTGCTGCCCGTCCTCTGGTAGATATCATTGAATAAATAAATTAAAAATTATTAAACCTTTTTGAATCAAATTGCTACTTGGTACTACCATGTTCAAGGTTCACTTCTCCTATATAATATCTTCAGCTAAGTATAATAACAATGTTGTTATGACTCATACCTAATCTCCAGTCCCGAAGCGTTACAAAATTCAGAATCTAAGTAGGCGTGTCTTCAAACTTGCATTCCTTACGCATTTACTTACATTCTTAGGGCCAGCGCAGACAGAGAGGATTTTACTAAGGCACAAAATAATCAACTTTAAAATGATTTAGATAAAGTGCATATATGCTTGAACATTATATTCCCGAGACTGCGCGAGCATTATATGTCAGGTTTAAGAGGCCTATTACAGTCCACTAGCGCCGCCAATCGAAAAAATGTCATAACTCGTAAATAGAATCAAAAATACAAAATATGTTCTCATTGTAGCTGTTTAGCTAAATCGTGCATTTGTAACAAAAACGGCTGTTTATGTTTTGAATGCACGATTTAGCTAAACAGCTATATTTCAAGTGTTGATAAGGTGTTATACAATTACGTTATTGCCTTTACCACAGTAATAATAGACCACATTTTGTATTTTTGATTCTATTTACGAGTTATGACATTTTTTCGATTGGCGGCGCTAGTGGACTGTAAAAGGCCCCTTAAGCATATATGAACTTAATTCCTATAATATTAATGTTCATTTTCTAGTGCCTTAATAAAATCCTCTCCGCTGCGCTCCTCTCTGGCTGTGCTGGCCCTTATCGTGTGGGCAGTGGTTACCCTATTGTCAGAGTTGTTCAAGCCGCTCAGTAGGCCTCTGACATGGCTTAACATCTGTTGGTTAATGGCTACAACCGGGACCTACAGCATAGCGTGCCTTCCGAAGCACTGAGACGCTCAGAAATTAAACTACTTTGACGGCCACTCATCTATGGACTGACCGCGAGTCTAGTTGCTTGACCTCGCCAATCATTTACGGACCGGTGAGTCTATGAGCGCCTAAATCTGTGCGCTTTTAGGCACTGCATAGTATATAGTACCATAATGTTGTCTATAATTTTAAGTACCTACTCATTATAATGGCTTTACTGACATCGTGCTCAACCGATTTGCGAGTCAGAATGGGCTCCAATGATGACCCAAAGTACGCTGGATCTACCGACTTGTATGGCCAGCCTTATAGCAAAGAGGAATTGCTGAGGCTATATTCTTTAAATTATGTATTGTTAATTAGTGAACTTACAGTTAAAGCTATGAATAAATAATTCGAGTTAAAACGAAAAGAGTGAGCAATATTTGACTGAAATAGACAACTTAGGCATTATTCTAATTTTAACTTTATTTAAAATAAATTCTAATTTAAGTCCAAACGTGAAGAGCTTAGAATTATTTCTGACTATACTACAGAGTTAAAACATGAGAAATGTTTACCACACAAACTTTGTGCGAGCAAAGCTCAAGCAAAGTAAGACTGATAGATCTGTAGAATTTGGTCATTGCATTGAATTTACGACAACAAGGTTGGCGTGGTTGGTAGATACGCGGCCTTTCACGCCGCACGCGCAGGTGTGGTTTCGATTTCCACCCGGGACAGATATTTGTGTGCATGAACATGTCTGTTCTGTGTGTCCTGAGTCTGGGTGTAAATTATCTATATAAGTATATATTTACTAAAGAAAAATAATCTATGTAGTATATATCAGTTATCTGGTTTCCATAGTATAAGCTCTGCTTAGTTTGGGATCAGATGGCCGTGAGTAAATAATGTCCCAGGATATTTATTTATTTAAAATTAAAATGTAGTATTGTTTTTCCTTTTTTGTAATAAAAATAATAATTTTATAATACCTAATTCCTAGAAAAAGGTACTGCTGATTACTGGTCTGGGTGTAAATTATCTATATAAGTATATATTTACAAAAGAAAAATAATATATGTAGTATATCAGTTATCTGGTTTCCGTAGTACAAGTTCTGCTTAGTTTAGGATCAGATAGCCGTTTGTGAATAATGTCCCGGGATATTATAAAGTAAGGAAAAAAATTGTGCAAATATTAACAATTCAATATGTTTCCGAAATATTGACTCCTTATTACCTCCGTATTACCTACTTAATTAAGCAAAAAAAATATATGTGTAGAAGGCACCAAAAAAGCAACCTACATAATATATTCTTTGCCCTGACAAGTTAGGACTGGATTGGAGTAAAAATATGATCCTATTTTCAATATGCAAGTTTCTGCTATCAAACAATAGGCAGGATAATATCCTAGTATAATCAAACCATACTACAACATACTCAGTTTATTCCTATGCCTATTAACCCCGCATCCAAGTGCACAGGCGTAAATTCTTTACGTAAGCGCGGTAGGCTCCGTATCATGTTAAGACATTAGCCACTGCGAGCGAATAAAGCGGTGTTTACATTGTACACCAGCCCAAGATCCAATCTAGACTGTAACAAATCGTACCAGCCGATGTTCTCGCGATTGAGTTATTACATCTTCCTGTTGGGCTACTTGTTTTTGTGACTCCCGTGTGTTTTTATTAATTATACACAATAAATAATAAATATTTTATGTGTAATTTGATACGCAGGTTGTGATAGGGCCCCCTGATACGCCTGCGCGCCCGGATCGAATGTACAGTTATTATTCACGCCGCTACTTTTTATTGTTTTGAGTCGATATTAATGTTTTTCGTGTCCGCTTTGTATCTGATGCTGGCATTTCTTTCGCTGGAACTGCTACTGTATTGACATAATTACGCATTTGTTTCTTTACTCATATTCTCGAAGACCGAAGCACTTTTATCAGCTTTGTTGAACAAAATAATTAATGAGTTTAAATTAATGTATTGTAGATTATAGATACGCAGCACATTAATTTAATCTTAAATCTATACATATATCTATGACCTAGAGGCTTGATTGATTTTTTGTGGGACCACTTTAGAATTATGTAACCTAGTCTAATGATTTTGATACAAATCAAGACTGCTAGGAAATATGTTTTAGAAGTTATCAGTCAATGATGGTGTTTAGGAACCTATTATATACACTCACCGGCACGGAATCTTGGCCAAGCGCGTATTTCGCGATAACAAGAGCTTTAAGTGTTTCCTATGAGTATTTATTATGGAGGTTGGTCTAAAAAATGTTTACCTTTAGTTCAAGAGGGTAATTTATCATGTTTGAGTGCAATATGACGTTATTTTTAAGTTTTAGTTGAACCCGGACATCTGAGCGACTAAGTTGCTGTTTTAAATTTGTGTTTTGTGAAAGTTTATTGTTAGGTTGTTCAATTATTGTGATATCGTACTGTTACTTCAATAACTAAAGGTGATTTAATTCCAATAAAAATGCCATTAATACCATCACAGGTTGCACAAGCTGTAGCATTGATCGAACAAGGGCTGACACAGCGAGAAGTTGCTGTTATACTGAATGTACCACGTTCATCGATGCAGTATGCGCTGAAACGATACCAGGAGACAGGCCGCTACTCCCGCAGACCAGGCAGCGGAGGCGTCAGATGCACATCAGCCCGGGATGACCGCTTTATTGTCCTGGAAATTTTGAGAAACCGCTACCTCACCGCTGTTGAGATACGCCAGCGACTCCAGTTCACAAGAGGTGTCAATGTTAGTGAACGTACAGTGAGAAGACGAATGGAGGAAGTGAATTAACAAGCTCGTAGACCAGCACGCGGCCCAGAACCTCTCAGAAGTCACCGAGTAGCTCGACTTCGATTCGCACGAGAACACGCCAACTGGACCCATGAGCAGTGGGCTCGAGTACTGTTCACAGATGAGTGTCGAATCGCTTTACGAGCTCCAGATGGTCGGGAGCGAGTGTGGAGAAGAAGAGGAGAGCGGTTTTTACCCATTACCACCACACAAACTGTTAGTTTTCATGGAGGCTCTATAATGGTTTGGGGAGGAATAAGTTCCGATGCACGTACGGAGTTAGTTATCGTCGATAACCGATTAACGGCAACACGATACATCGAGGAGATTCTTCAGGAACACGTGTTACCATATTCAGGGTTTATTGGATTTGACGAAACACGTTGCACATTGCGTGGAGGAATACCTTACAGAGGTTGGTATTCAAAAATTGCAGTGGCCAGCTCGTAGTCCAGACTTAAATCCAATAGAGCATATCTGGGACAAGCTTAAAAGAAAAATAAAGTCCTCCTCCAACCCGCCTGAAACTCTGAATCAGCTTCAAAATGCAGCACTGACCGCTTGGGAAAGCATACCACAAGTTGAGATCAGAAACATCATCCAAAGTATGCCAGAACGAATGCAAGCTGTTATCGGGGCTAGGGGAGGAAACACCCGATATTAAAATGCAAACACAACGAAGACTTTTTGGTTATTTTTCATCTTGTGTTCTTTTTAAATTGACAGTGTTAAAACCAATATTTTTGTGAAACTGCTTATTTTTTTAAAGATTACTGCTGGTGCATCATTTTTTCAATAACTGAGTTACAAAACCATAAAAAAACCCTAATTTAGTGCATAAACCCATAATATAGTGAAAATTAAATATTTAAATAGAAATTATCGGTAAGTTATTGGTGGCCAAGTTTCCGTGCCGGTGAGTGTATTTGAACTTTAGGTTACTATTTTGCTGCTAGTGCACTTTAACCTTATTTCGAAGGCAGTTAGGGTGATTTTCCTAGTGCAAATGTGTCATCGAACATGGACATAAGATACTCGACTTATTTGGACTTCATTTCGAATAGTAGTCGAGACAATCATAGCAGTTGCAGTCCGTAAGTTATCAACGAAGTAAATTACTCGATTAGTCTCTAAATATTAGTCTTCGGAGGGATTAGCTAGTCTTCGGAGGGATCGTTAACCTGTCTGTCAACAATCGTTAAGCCATGTCAGAAGCCTAATAATCTGCAGAAACAATGCTGGCCGCAGGGTAATTGCTTCCCATACGATAAAGAAGAAGCTCCAGTTGGTTTAGTCCCTGTGAGTTATATAGCAGCATCTTTGACCTTAGGTATTTGAATATGGGATCCGCATGGAGCTGTGTTATTACCTTATCCAATTATCGTATGTTACGCTGGATTATGTTTTATTCAAACATATTTTTTATGCAGAAAGATTCGGTGGTTAAGGTATGACCATCAAACTAACACACAACAGGCACCCTTTTTTAATACATACCAGTATAAATAATTTATTTCACTGATAGTGTTCTGATTGATACTTGTCATTTATCATAACTTTCTATAGTTTAAAATTGTCAAACTTCCTCAAACGTATACAACGTTATTAGTTAACAATATTTTTTAACAACATGTTAAAATAAAAAAAAACACTTGAAAAATAAATTGAAAACATTTCTGTTTCATTTCAGACTATTTTGGTCTTAGAATATTAACTGAATATTAACTGAAAGAAAAAGATTGTAAAGTATGAAACGGTAATTAAAATTCCTTCTCCACAAATAAAGGAAAGGAGTTAAGACATCTACGGTGATATTACGTACGCTTTTCCAATATGTTCGCAATAAAAACAGTTAGCATAAAGTTACGGTTCATCGGAGGTCGGAGTGGTCTGAGTTCGTTACGAGACGTGACGCTGCACTCCGAAGGCTCATTAGACTAACCCTTTGAGGTACACTACCGACATACTGCCTGACAAACTGCGACTCTCACGTCTATGTACCAACTTAACAAGTATCAGGTATTACTACCTATTTACGTATTAATAAACTTTGTTGACTAGGTACGAGTTCGATGCGATGAAATCCGCTGGGCCCTTTTCGAATTGAAATGCGATGTTTGGAATCCTGGTTTGGTAAATGGAAAAATGAAAATACTAGGTAGACATGGAATATTTTCTTGACGTTTGATAACTGAAAAAAAAAAAATTAATTAGTTCAATTTCGGAGTACGATATAGAAATCAATTAATACGAATCGATTCATTACCGTGTTCTTTTTCACTCATATACGAGAACAACAATGTAGGCAACGGGGATTCTTCTTAATTGCGGTGGATGGCTTTGACTATGCCTTAAGCATTAAATAAATTATGTTATGATGAACAAATCAACTATATCAAAATAACTTCATACATTATTTAAGAAAAAAATTGTATTGTTGCAATGAAACAGCACAGCAAGCGATTTCGTCGAATAGGATAATATTAAGGATTGAACAGAACCTAATTACCTACTTAGGTTCGAATTTCCTTATAAACCCTATACGAGTAACCCTCATTTGACCTTGAATGCAACGCTAATTGTCAAAATCAGTTCACATGAAACGGAGAGATCATATAAAGTACAAATAAAAACTCATTTTTTAAATCGGTTTGTTAATAACCATATTTAATTTACGAGTACTAAGTTGTCAAACCTAAGAATTATTTACGCCACTTAGGTATACGTACATTCAAAAGACAAGTACCGTCCAATATCTGTCAAATTATTTCGCTGCGGTCATATCCTTAGGCGACCATCCCATCAGGCCCTGATTATATGAGCTTATTGTCATTAAGGACTATTACCGCTAACAGTCCACGGAGACACACGAAAATTGTTTAAGAATTCTTTAACAGCTTGTTCTTACACGTCGCGTGTTTGGAATTCCTACACGGATTCGCACAACTATATGTCACGATTTGAAATGTACAATGTAATTATGAGTGAAATTGTTACGGAATTCCTTGTTGTTCTGGTTGGTGGGTACTGTGAATGTTTTCAATTAGGTATTTTAGTGTATACTAGCTGTGCCCCGCGGTTTCATCCGCGTTATACTTTATAAATTATCACAGCTCCTCCCCCGAAGGATGATTATATGTAGCCTATATGTTGACCCGACCTCATTCATGCCCGACCCGATTCATGCAAAATTTGAAGTAAATCCATGCAGTACTTTTTGAGTTTAACCCGGTCATACATACAGCCAAACAGACAAACAGACAAACAGACAAAAATTCTAAAAACTATATTTTTGGCTTCGACATCGATTGTAGATCACGCCCCTAGTATCCTTTTAAATAAATATTCAATGTGCAGTTTTGACTTTCCTACGATTTTATTTATAGTGTATATTAGCCTCGTTGGTCTAGCGATAGTGTGTTCGAAGGCAGATAATGAGATCTTGGGTTCAAACCCGGGTCGTTGTTGCTTTTGCAGCTGGCTTTTCTAGTTGAAATTATCTCGTTTTATGACGCTCTAGCCTGTTATATCAGTCTGTGTCCCTTATCGCTCTTGTATGAAGTGGAACTGATTTTTTAAATTATATACGTTGCGGGATTTAAAATAGTTAAAGCGATTTCCCTGGGACTTTCCCGTGTCTCACGGCTCAGTGTGATTTCTTTGGGTGCCATTGTTGATCCTAGCTTATAGGAGTTGCAGCGGTGGGTAAGAG
This sequence comes from Pseudoips prasinana, assembly GCA_951640165.1. Lineage (NCBI taxonomy): Eukaryota > Metazoa > Arthropoda > Insecta > Lepidoptera > Nolidae > Pseudoips > Pseudoips prasinana. The sequence continues at coordinate 29,877,036 of OX621237.1, read as the reverse complement.
GGAGGGACTAGTCCCGATTAAATATCATATGATAATGACGATGATGTTTGTTTGGATTCCTTAGTGATACTCAATCAGATGAGCAACTTCGCGTCTAAGTAGTATACCTATCAGTAAGAGTCTTAAGTTGTGGGACGAATCCTAAAGGGAGGAACCTGTGGCGCAGGTAACATAGGTTGTAGTTTTATTTTGCTTGTGCCCTCGCTCGCCTCTATGGAGAAGCAATCAAAGCCTAAGGCAACGTCATCGTAAAAAATCAAGTTTTATATGCATAGCTTTCACAGAAAAGTTCTAAATTGATATTGATGGTTAATGATAGTTTAACGTTACGAATGCACTACGATATTACAAACTAATAGATGCAATTTCCAATAAAATTATTTCTAATATCGAGGATAAAAAGTGATCGAAACCACATCGATGTCATTAATTCCAAAAGGGTCGTATTAGACACGTCGAATTAGGTTCGGAACGGAAATCACAAGAGCTGATGGCTCACCATAACATATGGTGGTTTTAATCAAGGGAAAGGACTAAGATGCTTACTTATAATAATAATAATAAATTATAAAAGTTTATTTATTCAGGTACTAAGTCACAATAAAAACAAAAATCGATTAAACATTAACAAAGGTTTATAAAAAATTATAATTCAATATAAATAAACCAATACGGTCTGACGCTATATGCTTGCTTTTTACACCGGAGGTCGTGGATGCGATTCCCACCCAGGGGCTCTAACGGCTAAGTCACCAAAGTCACAGACGTCATAAATGGTCCGGAATCGATTGTCAACGTTGAAGTCGATTTAACGATTGATTAAGTAATTTTTAACCTTTATTTATTTGAACGCCATTTAATAAATCGAATTTCGGTGACTTAGCCGGTAGAGCCCCCGGACAGATATTTGTGTACACAAACATGTATGTTTGTCCTGAATCTGGGTGTAATTATCTATATAAGTATGTACTTACAAAAGAAAAGTAGTATATCAGTTATCTGGTTTCCATAGTAAATGCTCTGCTTAGTTTGGGATCAGATGGCCGCGTGTGAATGATGTCCCAGTATATTATTATTAATGTGTTAAGGACTTCTTTCGGTTCAATTAGTAAGTAAAATTAGATCAATTTTGAAGTCAAAGTCAACTGGCGACAATGATATGATGTCATATCTCTTTACAGCTATCGACTAATTCCCATTCTTGCAGTCATAGACTCATGTGTTTTTTACTGTGATCTCATTGGTCGAATGCTGTACAGAGACATGAGTTTCCGCCGCCATGCTAGCTACGTTGATAGAAGATCACATTAAGAAGCATAAGCTGCACGAGCGCGACGAGATAGAAAATCTTAAGCTTCTGTGGCGTCGGTTTAAATATAATAAAAAAAAAAACTATCTTTCTCTCTTTTCCCTCAAATAAGAAAGAAAAGAGGTTTATTCCCTACTAGCACATATAATACAAATCCTTAACTTAATAACTAACTTAGTTTAGATTGCATGCAATATTTTTCGTCTACAATCCAGGTAAAGACGCCTGTATATATATTTTCTGTCAAATAAGAAAGAAAAAAGGTTTGTTTCCTACAATCAATACAAATACAAATCCTTAACTTACCTTAATTTAGATAGCATGCAAAATTATCCGTACAATCCAGGAAACGGTGCCTACCTCGACTAATACTACAGTAAATAATTGAATAAACTGTAATGCTGAACTTCCAATAATACAATTAAATTTCCAAGAAACGAGTTGGAAAATAGTATTAAATATGTCGAAACATGACGCACCCTTAAAATATTACTCTCAATCTTCTTTCACTTATCAAATCGTTGTTTCACTCCAAAATACCATTAAGGTCCACAACTGATATGGATCCATGGTATACAACAGATAGTAATAAACAATCATGTAACGTAGTTGACGTATATATACTGTTAAGTCGTGATCACGAAGAAAATCTATTAAAACGACTACTCTGTACATCACATCGTGAACGTTTCGGTCAGTCGTACGCATACATCGAACGTAAATTAGTTTCGCTCTCAACGTTTTTGTCTCAGTCGAAACCGCGTCGTCACTCTTTTTTGTGAGTCTTATCACGTCGAAAAATGATGTAAAAACAAAATATAATTTTTCGTCACGCCCGTCCACGGCACACTACCTATTTATTTTTGAATTTCTAATTAATTAGTTTCTGCTAGTCTCGATGAAATAAACTTTTCAACTCCATAAAATTTTCTGTGACCCAAATGACAGATGGCCGATAAAATACTCCTTAGTTTAAAAAGTAATTTCGTTATAATAACTTACTGTAATTTGGCTTATAGAACACTGAAAATACTAACTTAAAACTGGAACTGATTAAAAACTAAGCAAAATGTGCTACTTCGCACATGTCGCATCCCCTACATATAAAGGAAAAAAATTAAGAGGGCGTCACACAAAACGCGACTTTAATTATATCTTACAATCACTTACTGTTTTACTTCAATTTTATTCATTATTCCTTTTAACCATAAAAGACTATAATTGCGTACCAACCCGTATGTTCCAAATTTACTTGCATCATACATTCCGTGTTTGATGCTGGTCGTTTGCTAATACACTCCTCGGAACCTTCGATGTATTAACCAAAACGATTAAATTCATATAGGTAAATGAGAGGCGTAGATCGCGTGCGACCCTGCCGAGCTACTAGTGGAGGCCGACATATGGGCATGACCGCTGTCAGGTGGCCCTTAAGGCACCTGTCAATATAATGATATTGTAGGTATATTGTAACGTAGATACTTGACGTCCCTGACTCGTCGGTGTTAAACGTACAAATGAAAATAACATTTTTAATATTGATATAGTTACCAGCAAGGTAAAAGGACCAGTAAACAGCAGTCTTTTTAGCTTTTTATTACAAAAAATGAAAATTCAAATTCAATAATTTATCTGTCATACATCCTCCATAAAAAGTTAAATACTTAGTCACACACACTAAAAGTAAAAACACGGGTTTTATTACTTCGCTCCAATGATTATTTATTTGGAAGATGACAAGAAATGAACTCATATAACCAATAAAAATTAAAATAAATAAATAAATATCCTGGGACATTATTTACTCACGGCCATCTGATCCCAAACTAAGCAGAGCTTATACTATGGAAACCAGATAACGGATATATTACATATACTAGTTTTCTTTTGTAAATACATACTTATATAGCTAATAACACCCAGACTCAGGACAAACAGACATGTTCATGCACACAAATATATGCCCTGGGTGGGAATCGAACCCACGACCAGCGGCGTGAAAGGCAAGCATTTGCCAACCACGCCAACCGGCGCGCCGTCAATTCTTAGGCACCTAATACTTGTTATTTCATGCGTTCACATTTAGATAGGACATGATGAAAACAGGAAGCTAATTCAGACTTTCTCTAGTTGGTGGTCTAGTGGTGTACTCATAAATGATTTTTCTACTCATCGGCTTCCTTATCACCACTGCTACTGCCTGTGAAAAATATTTACGGTCGACGATACTTACGATCGTAACCGCCATTTCATCATTAATCGAAATACGTCTGCAGCTGGACATCATTTGGGGGGGATATTCCATAAACACCACGCTTACGCATTGCACATAGTACACAGAGAGACGCTGCAGCCCGTACTCTCTCGAGTAAGGTAGCCAGACCTCGTAAGGAGTGGTTAAGGGTTTAAAATTAGTGATCCTATACGTAGTTTTAAAACGTCATGCAGTTACCTTAACTGCATACCTTCAGGCGGGCTATACTCTTCTTACTTATAACTTTTGCGATTTGTACACATTTTTATATATAGTGGACACGGGCTTCAATCGCATAACGATTTAAGGTAAATCATTACCTTTACTTTTTTACTTAGTTCTTTGACATGAAAATCCTTATTGACTGGAGTAGCGCAGTGGAAATCAAACGTTTCGGATTGGATTCCCACAAACGACAATGGTTTGTGTGAGATGTATAGTTGCTCCAAGTCTGGATTTGCTTTTTTTTTTTTCATCATCACCATTACAGCTGTAAGAAGTCCATTGCTGGACAAATTCTCTCCCAAGAATCATATACGGTGGATATGCCATAATCACTACACTTGGCAGACGGGTTAGCGATCACATTAAGATGGTCATAGTACACACGCCAGCACATCCAGCTACCACAATCTGTCAAATTTCTTTTATAGATTTTCAACTTTATCACAAAACCATAAGGTTGACTTTTAAATGGGGAAATCTGACATATTGGGGAAGCTTGATGTGCTGGCATCTATACACAGAAAGAAGCTGTTGCCCGTCCTCTAGTAGGTATTCCCTCGATTCGACCTCTACGCCCCCCACGGGCTGAGATAGGGTAATGATATTCTGATCACACAGCAGCTTAAAATATGAATTCAGTTCATTCATAATAAGTTTTGGTATGCAATATATTTATATCACAGTTCCTTAGAATAATTTATTTGTTGCACTCCTGCTACTGTTTACATTACTTTCAGTTCCTATCCATCCAAAGGTTGTCTGGAAGAGATCGCATAAGGCGATAAGACCGCCCGTTTATGTTCTTTATATCCTATGTATTGTCTTTCCCTTTGAGTGTGTCTAATAAAGATCTATTCTATCTATCTGGCAGTTCAATTAACTTCATGTATTTTACTAAAAGACTAATCAAAAACTACAAGAGCATCTTAAATATTCACTTATAAAACTCCAGTAATTGAAGAACATGCATTATGCATATTTGGTACATTGCTATATTGCTATTTGGTAGTGTATCTATACTAAAAAAGTCATCATCATCATCATATCAGCCGAAAGACGTTCACAGCTGGACAAAGGCCTCCCCCAAAGATCTCAACAATTGCCGGTCTTGCGCTATCCGCATCCAGCGATTTCCAGCGACCCGCACAAGATCATCGGTCCATCTTATAGGGGGCCTACCCACGCTGCGTCTTCCGGTTCGTGGTCGCCACTCGACAACCTTTCTGCCCCAGCGGCTCGAAGTTGGACCTACCTAGTTGGATGGTTGGATAGGTAATATAGTTCTCTACAACTTCGAATGCAAAGTCTCCAACTTTAACTAGTGTGGGTGTAACATGGATTTTCGACATGATTTTCGTCTTATCCATGTTCATTTTCATACCCACTTGTTGTGAGACTCTGCTGAGGCCATTGAGCATTGTATGTATTTAGGGTCTCAGCCATGACTACTAAAAAAGTATTTGTCCATATTCCGATTTGAGGAGATTGCACTATAGAATGCAACTATCAAAAATAGAGATTAGGTGACACAGTAATGTTTTACTTTGGTATCTATTTAACAGCACTTATGTAATAAAATTTTGGAACCAAACAAATTGATTTACGAACCTCTTAGCAGACGTCGCGTTAGTTGTGATAAGTTCGAGGAATATTTCTTTTTGGAAGAGACAATAATACTATGAATTGTGTTTATTGTAGCATCCGTCTTGTTGTAGGCACATTTAAATATTAATTGATTTGCTATGTAAATGCACGTAAATTAAAAAATATATATATTACAACTACTTTCTACGCCTCCTCTTTGCATTAACAATTTAGCAAACATGTACTTATTTAGTTAAATCTTGTAGTATTTAAGGGTTTTTAATTAGAAATTATATAATTTATATTAATATTTTTAATTTGTACGTCATATTCATTAAATCTTAAACAACTTGTTTTATTTTGAAATTTAGGAGTATATATGTACCTATATAAAATGGTTATAGTATTCATGCATGATGCGTGTAATGTTATAAATAATTTGATTAAATGGACCAAAACCCGCGTAGGTACCCTACATACCCTTTTGAGTATGTTTCGCCGGACTGTCGCAACCGGGCCGTGTTGCATCCGGTAGTTGACGACACACTGAATTTGTTTCGCTGGGTCTTCTCCCGGGACAGGATGGTAGCATTAAAACTTCCTCAACCTTTGTGTCTAAAAAAACATTTCTTGTGTATTATGGTGTACTTACTTATCGTATGGGCAGGGGTTACCCTAGTGTCACCCGGACCGATAATTCCACGTGCCCTCCGAAGCACGAAAACACTCAGAATTTAAACAACTTTTGCGGGCACCCATCTATGGACTGGCCGCGAGCCTAGTTGCTTAACCTCGCCAATCACTTACGGAACGGTGAGAGCATCTAGTTATGAATCTGCTAAATTTAATCTGTAGTTATCTTGTCAGTTGTTAGATTTCTGACCATTACCTACCTAGATATATATCTGTGTTGAGACATACCAAAACAGTTTAGTAAGTCAGGCAAACAACAGAATCATTAATAGGCATAAGGTTATTAAAGCACTCTGATCTAAACACACAAAATGTCCCTTCCAGCTTGTCGGAGCCACGTGACGGCGCCGACGCGTGCCCGGAAGCGTCACGGCCGCGTGAAGACCGGAAATGGGCAGGATGACCGGATCCTATCTCCGCTCCTACCTGCCGGCCATGTTGTGACGTCACCCGCTTCTCCGACAATAACATTCTGGTTAGATTTTGGAATTGTTGTGTCACTCAAAATCGGTTTCCTGCTCTTTTTGGTGGGCTTGGAAATAGGATACAAATATGGTATGTAAATATGCTGTTGTTGTTTGGGAACCTAACAATTGTTACCTACTTATTTAGTGACACTTTATATACCGAAACTACTTGGTTAATAAAATCATAGATTTATTTATTACTTGTATCAAGTAATAAATAAATCTACAGTACTATAGCTACATAAAGGTTTTCTCTCGTAGACCGACCTCTGTATCCAGGTGGTGCGATCGTTCGATTTTGGGCCTTTAAGGCCCAAACAAAGGTTGCTGCATCGAACGATCTTTGTTTACAAGCAAGTATTTGTTAGTAGATATGTGCCTCGGAGAGTTAAGCCGTCGTCATCGGTGGTCGTGGAGAGAGCATGAGTCTCTAACACTGCCACCTCACTCCAGGCTGGTACTAAGATACAATATTACAAACACGCTACCGATTATCCAATTCTGAACGTCTTCACGCGTCGGACGTAAGACATCTGATTCAACTGTATTCATTAGAACGACTCGGCGCGGCGGCGGTTTGATTAACTCTGTACTAGGGTAAGCAATCTCAACAAAAGTATGTATCAATGCCTACATAGGTATTGTTCGTATTTTTTTTTTTTTTGATAACCAGGTGTCATGCCTACCCATACCACCCGCAAAAAGTGTTTGCGGGTGAGTATGTCGGACTCTAAAATAAAATAATAAATAAAATAAAAAAGGTTTTTATTCACGTAGACTTTAAAAAAGCGCTTGTAAATAGTCAGAACATATTCGTAGTAACATATAATTAATTTATAATTCTTTCTAGGTACATATAGATATTTAGGTACACGGATTGTAGGAAATAATTTACAATAAGATTTATTTTATAACAGTAACGATATTTAACTAACTTAAATTAAGTTATTGTCAAGGATCATGTGTAGGTTTAATTATCAAAATTTTAAATTTTAGCTATATTTTTACTACATATTGTCGAATGGTTCTGTACGAATTAAATGTTATTATTATGGCGGACCTTGTGTTTATAACGACGGTCGCGCTTTAATGCTACCACCGGATCCAATGCGCCCCAACCCCAACTGAGAAGACCCACTACCACCACTTTCCCCGACTAAACCTAACCTGTCGTGGACTTGGATGAGAGGCGCCCTGGGAATCCGGGTATGGTGTTCCAGTACCTACATATTGTACCTATGCATTGATTATGCTCAGATAGTTGTTGTTGACGAAGTTCTAATACAGGGTGTAAGAGACAGGGCTAGCTTGAAGTTTAGTTAATGCTTTTAAACCTACCAGTGCGGTGCTATAATTTCACAAATAAATCTTCTAGGTCCTTAACAACAATAGCCTAAAATTTGTTTTGGATGAAGACAACTTCAGCCTCTCTTCGGTAAAGTGGTATTACCAATGTGATTCAAACATCAATAAATAATAATAATAATATAGTATCAAATTCATTTAAAAGGTAATCCTAAACTTCGTACAATTTTTGACTAGAATTGCCTGCAAATATATTGCACGAAATTTCAACATAGGTCTAATACAATTTTGCAAACCTTAACTGGTTACGAGGATTGAAGTTCAGAGCGTCTAGATGTTTGAACGAAACTTATTTACGATTTCAAGATCCCGCCGGGAATGAAGCAGTTTGATGAAAAACACGTATGACGATAATAGATTAATGCTATCTAGACCATAGTTCAATACATCTATGCAATAATCAATCTCGCGCGCTCTTAAATAGTATGGCGTGTTCGGATTCGGTGGTAAGATCCTCTTTTTACAACATGAGTTAAAAGGGTTAAGGGTTCGTATAGTATACAATTTTTACCTAAATTTAAGAATACCGTCAACCTATATACATATTCATCCGGAAATATTCCAGGCACTATTAAACACCTCCCCGCCTTCCCACTAAAACCAGCCACACCCCAAACCCGAGTTTGCCGAAGTAGAACATCCACCAGTTATCATTGCCAGAGTATATAATTGTTGGTAATTTCACGTCTCCATTCAGTCAGTGAATGGCAACCATTAGCCAGAACCCTCGACGCGCCCTTCTCGGCTAATAAGTGCATTTTCCTTCACAGGACTCCTTAGTGCCATAGTTATAGCCTCTACTTTTTTAATGGCTGCCTACGACATTTTATATTCAGCCTAACATTGAAATTACTGTAAATTATCGCGATTAAGTAATTTGGTTAATTAATAGGAAGCCGTCGAGTTATTACTGGTTTTAATTCATATTAGGCTTCTGTACAGAAATAAAAGTGGCACTTTCGCAATGATTCATGTATCCGTCGATCCCAGAGTTCAGTTCAGTTCAGAATCACTAGTTTGCAATTAGCTCTATGTATGTAAAATATATTCGAGATCAAACGAGGTGGTTAGATTTATAATAATATTCCTTTTTTAATATGTCAATCGAAATATGCTTTAAAATATCCACAAGATACTTTTTTATAAATTATATTTCACCCAGTCTTTGTTTGCGTCTTTAAATATCGATGCACCTTAAAAACTTCTAATAGGTATTCCCGATATCGTATTAGAAGCTTTGAAAAATATGTCAAATGCATATATTTTTTCAAAGCTAATGTTAAATTACAACATGCCAGGATAGATATTTGTGTGCATGAACATGTCTGTTTCTCCTGAGTCTGGGTGGGTGTAAGTATGTATTTACAAAAGTATATCAGTTATCTGGTTTCCATAGTACAAGTTCTGCATACTTTGGGATTACAGGGCCGTGTGTGAATAATGTGCCAGAATATTATTATTATTATTTTATCGCAGGAAGTAAAACTTACCGCTACGATACTGTCGCGTATTAACAAACAAGGCCTGATTGAATTTCTAAAATTGCAGCGATTATAAAATATACCGCTGTGGCAGATGGATGGAGTCATACCATAAAGGTCTTTTTTCTCTAAAACTACTAAGCTAAACTCTATATTGTTCTGCTTTAATTTAATAACCAATATCCTCAGCAACTAATAGTTTTCACGTAATTACCATTTTTTGATGACCTTAGGTATACTTGTCTCTGGCATCAGTCATTGAGGAATTCCCGCCCACAAACATTGTGGCTTCCAGACTTTTCTCACTCGGATACCAGATGGCGTTTAAATATACGTCTCGTGTTTTTCTGGTTAAATACAGCATATTACTGTAAGTAATTACAACTCCGTGGTTCATTTACTATGACCATGGTATTAATATGACATGTTTCAAAAAGATACTAATTAAAAAAGTCTGTTGATAAGTATATCGGCACATAGTGCCATCAGACCTATTTATGCTTGACTCTGAATTGTTCTAGAAATCAAAAGACTTAGATTCAACTTTTGCCCGAAAGAATGAGAGTTCTGTAAAAAGTCTAATAATGAAGGTAGGGGGAATGCTACGCATGCCACACGCAAGGAATGGCTAGGAATGTGTTTGTTGGATTCGCACCAACTAGACCGCCGTGGACTCGTCTTGGCGCCTGGTGAGGGGAGCCCCAGGAACATGGGTATGCTACTCCGGTGCTCCCCTTTTGCGCCTCGCCCCAAGTGGTCGATACCCGTACCCTGGAAGGACATTCATTTGACCTCGCGAATTACCGACTCCTGCACACCAGGCACAGTGCCTGTGGGTATTTTAGAAACTCGTTTAGGAAGTTAGGTTTTCGAAGATAAGTGGCTAGGTTCATTCCAAAGAATTTTAACGACCTAGAGGGTTTTTAAAACGTATTCAAACTTCTTTATTACAACTAGCAGTATATCAACAGCTATTCTTGCAGTTCCGTAACTATGCAGTTGATAAGACTAGGTAAATGTTTTTTCTTTTCAATCATCATTATTATGGTTGACACCAAGCGGAAAACAATGCGGATAACAAAACTGCTCTGGACTGGTTTTTACCAAATTGTCTGAAGTTTTCCTTCCTTCTTTCAACGCCTCTCTGAATCAAAATAGGAAAGTTATGTTCATAAGGAATGTATGTGTCGGTTTATCTAATCTATACTCCTTGCCAGTTGTGGTCTGATATTTGACTATAGGTGTCATCATCATAAGATTATTATGTCATGATCATAGGTGTGATTGGAAGCAATCAAAAACTGACAAAAACTCGACATTTTAGTATGCCCGAAAAGAATATTTTGAGACAGCTAAAACTATGACTGTTAATAGAGCTTTTTTTATCTAGGGACAATGTCACACAGATCACCCTAGCCCCAAACTAAGCAAAGCTGTACTATGGGACGATATACATACTTATATAGATAAATAAATACTTATATAGAAAACATCCATGACTCAGAAAGAAATATTCGTGCTCATCACACAAATATTTGCAAATTGCTTTCAGAATTAATTCAATGTGATCGACCTGTTGAGAAGCTAGGAAGCCTCAGACTTACAGAGATAGGATTCAACCTTATAATGCTCCTTTTTCCGTATAGGGATAGAAAACTATAGACCATACTTTGAACTTTATGATTGCTACCCTACAAAAATTCATGGAGATTTTTCAGTAAATTGATAAATAAGCATACTGCCGTAGCCTACGACGATTGCGACACACATGGCATCGCCTTACTAACCTTTACTCCCTCCGATGAACCCTGACGTCTTTAGTCACACCCAGGACAGGGACATAAACAATATATTGCTACTGCTGATAGCCTCGTCGAGCTGCCGTTGAACCACAGATAATGAGGTCATGGGTCAGATCCCGGCTCAGTCCAAAATTGAATAGTGCGATACTTCTGTCAAAACTAATTCTCAGCATTAGCCTTGAGTCTGGAAGTCGGCGGTTTACACCCCCATGCCTCGGAAAACACGTAAAGCCATCGGATCTGTACCAGAAATCTTACCAGTCGTGTCAGCTATTTGTCCCATCGGATCATGAAAGTGAGAGAATAGAAAGTGCATCTGAGTTCATATGTCTCGCGCAGATGGTTAATCTCCATTGAGACTGGCTGGAATCGCCAAAATTTGACCAGGAGGACATTTTATTGTTAATATTGGGAGTGTATTCTGTAAGGTACCTGGAAGTCGAACCGCTCATGAATCGACAGAACTCAAAGTTAAACTAAGCGCGGATTCCATCCTCAAACATGTGTCGGATACGTCAATCATATCAAAAAGTGACAGATCGTTCGTAACGTTTACGTAGGTATAAATTATATGTTATATTTATCTAAGTGAGAATAAAGTACCGAAAGGAATTTGAAATTAAGTACCTAAATACTTCCGTAAATCATAATTCGTGTTGCGGTGTCTTTAAGCTCCCCATGATTGGTGTACCTAACTGCCAATTTGGAGTAGTCGCTTCACAACGTGCAGCCGCTTTCGACTCAACCTCATCCTTATTTCAATGAATCCCTGACAATGGGTAAATCAGAGTAAGTCACGACTGAGTCCCGCAGGCACCCACCTGTGCGACTCATGAAAATTTGGAAATATTTTGCAACATTTATATAATAATTTGACGGGTCTTTGTCCAGAGCTCACGTTATTCGTGAGCGTGATCTGTGGACAAAGAAAGGCTTCTTACAATGTTTTCTACCTACCTACTGGTCCCATACTAAATTAAATATCTGCATGTGTTGATGTGTCTATAAAATTTTAAAAACAATTGAACAACAATTTCCTTAAAATCTATACATATTATAAAATCGTAGGAAAGTCAAAACTGTACATTGAATATTTTTTTAAAAGGATACTTGGGGCGTGATCTACAATAGACATCGAAGCCAAAAATATAGTTTTTAGAATTTTTATCTGTTTATCTGTTTGTATATCCGGGCGAAACTCAAAAAGTACTGCATGGATTTACTTTAAATTTTGCATAAATACATAGTTCAACATATAGGGTACATAATATTACCTATCACCTACGGGGGAGGAGCTGTAATAATTTATAAAGTTTAATGCGGGTAAAACCGCGGGGCACAGCTAGTATATCATAAAACGAAGCATTTTTTCCAAATGCCCGGCTTTATTATTGAAGGTATTTTAGGACTTCTGGTCCTTACCTGCTTTAGGTCATCATCATCATATCAGCCGAAAGACGTCACTGCTGGATAAAGGCCTACCCCAAGGATCTCCACAATAGCTGGTCCTGTGCTGCCCGCATCCAGCGGCTTCCCGCTACCCTTGCAATATCGTCGGTCCACCTTGTAGGGGGCCTGCCCACGCTGTGTGTTCCGGTTCGTGGTCGGCACTCGAGAACCTTTCTGCCCCATCGGCCGTCGGTTCTACGAGCTATGTGCCCCGCCCACTGCCACTTCAGTTTAGCCATTCTTTTGGCTGTGACGGCTACTTTGGTTCGCCGGCGGATTTCGATATTTTTGATTCGATCGCTCAGGGATATTCCGAGCATATATAAATATATGCTTTAGGTGCTTATTTATATTTCATCCATCTTTTATAAATAACAAAAACATTAACGTGTAAGTCATTATTTATTAAAAATATATCTTGTAACTTTAACTGTAAGTTCAGGTAAGTGCCAACAGCTTTAGTACCCAAGTTAGAAACGATTCGAAATTAATATTCTTCAAAGTAAAGTTACTCTATCGGGAACTTCGATGGCTACTTCCTCAGTGAAGACCTCTTCTGTTTCTCGCAGTTGTAATTGTTCCAACTTTATTATCTCGCTCCTGACTACCACGATGACGTAGAACTGCATAACTGTTGACAAAGATATATTAATTTACACTCTAAATATCTCAGGTTAGCCATCTGGATAGGGTAAATGGTAAGGATAATGAGTGAACATTATGTTGTAGTTCATTTGTTGTTGTGTTGACTAAACTTTGTAAAAAGTAATATAAAAACCGGCCAAGTGCGAGTCGGACGAAGGGCTCCGTACCATTATCTATAAAAACGAGCAAAAAATTCACGTTTATTGTATGGGAGCCCCCTTAAATATGCATTTTATTTTGTGTTTTAGTATTTGTTGTTTTAGCGGCAACAGAAATAAATCATCTGTGAAAATTTCAACTGTCTAACTATCACGGTTCATGAGATACAGCCTGGTGACAGGCGGACAGACAGACAGCGAAGTCTTAGTAATAGGGCACGTTTTACCATTTGGGTACGGAACCCTAAAAATGGAAACCTGTGTTTTAGAAATAAAATATAATTTCCGACTTCCCATACAGACCGTTTCAATGTATTTTTTTTTCGTTTACCGTATTGTGTATAGATAAATGAATTTATAACTTCGTTGTCTGTAGTAAAACAATATTCAATGTTTTCTGCCGAAACTGAAACTGTTTTTTAAGGCCGGAACTTGCTGGAAGTGAAACTGACTGCACGTGTGGCGCAGCGGCTAAGACAGTCGCCTCGCCGCTTCGTGTCGCGGGTTCCGCGCCGGACAGCTATTTGTGTGACCCATAAATAGTTGTTCTGAGTCTGGATGTAATTTGTGTCCGTCTATTATATGTTTGTAAAGTACCTACCCCGCGACACACGGATTAGATTCCCTAGTGTCTTTAAAAAACTGTTACTTGATAAAAATTGTTGTTAAAACTGATACGGAGTTTTCATTTCGTTCTGTAATCTACTCACATATAGCAAATAAAGCAGCACCGACGTCATATAACATTCTCCGAGACAGCAATACAAAGGTAGGCACGAGGGCTGCTAGAGTTGTCAGCAATGCATAGTACAGGTAAAGACGCAGCATCGGTATGTCTTTCTGTAAAGTAAGCATTATTCAAAACATAGACTAAGAATAGATGAATAGCAAGGCAAATGATCAAACGCGTCAACTGATGTAAGTAAGCGAGGTAGGGCATAGCGTCATTTCGCTCAAAGAGCAACTCGACTGGGGAAGTACCTCCTTACAGAAGACATTCCTTAATAATAACATTAATCATTTTAATGTTGTGTTTCCGAGTGTGATTAAGGTCGCCAGAGCTAATTGTGTTGGGGAGAAAGGCCAGCAACACTCGTTTGCTGACTCTTTTTAAAGGCCGGCAACGAACTCGCGACTCCTCTGATGTTGTGAGTGTCCATGGGCGGTGGTGATCACTTACCAGCACTTACCCACTTGATTGTTTGTCGCCCTGTGATTAAAAAAAAAACGAAAAGTGATCATCGCCGCCCATTAGCAAGCTGCAAGTGCGTTGTCCGCCTTCTAAACAATTAATAGACTCGCTATTTGAAGGTTATCATGTATTTAGTATCTATACATATAATAAAATCGTAGGAAAGTCAAAACTGTACATTGAATATTTTTAAAAAGGATACGTGGGGCGTGATGTACAATCGATATCGAAGCCAAAAATATAGTTTTCAGAATTTTTGTCTGTTTGTCTGTATGAATGTCCGGACTAAACTCAAAAAGTACTCCATGGATTTACTTCAAATTTTGCATGAATATTACTAAGAGATCGGGACAACATATAGGCTACATATTATCACGCTATCACCTACAGGGGAGGAGCTGTGATAATTTATAAAATTTAACGCGAGTAAAACCGCGGGGCACAGCTAGTAATTAATACTTCCTAACCGTGCGCTATAAAAACATGAGTGTTGTGTTATTAAAGTCAACAAAACCCCGTACTGGCTTCTCTTAGTGGGAGGATCTAGAGATCCGCCTTTATAACTGTGACCTCCATATCTTCTGTTCTTTCGTTCAAAGAGCTGCCTGATTGGGGAAGTACTGGAAGCACTCCAGTCTTCAAACAGGCTGGTCTTTTAATACATGTAATATAAGTAAGATTACCAAAGCGCATCAGTGATAGATGGTTTATAGCTATTATAGCGTAAGGCTTTGGTAACCGCTTACGGTAAGGAGGGCCGTATTATTACGTTTGTTCTATAAAAAAGAGTTTATGATCACGACTTCTTTTTTTTAATTAGTTGTCCAACTGTTTTATCTGTGGAAGGCCTGACGAGTCGAAGGCAAAAATTTTCACCCTATAAGTATCTAATAACGCCAAAAGAGTAAGTGGTAAAAAAAGAAACCAAAGTTGGGGAGAGGAACTAGGGCCTACATCAGAATTCTCTTTTTTAAAGGCGCTCAGTTCATCCTGCCATAGAGGTTTACCCGATACTGACCATAATAACAATAACCAAAATCAAACCTGGCATCCCGCCACCAGCAGCAACACATTCAAGATGACGCCCATGCCGAGGATGCTGAACAGTATTGTCGAAGTCACCACTTCTAACGAGGACCCGTCGTATATCGTGGCTCTCTTCCACTCAGTTGTAATCATTAAGCAGGCTACGGAAGCTATGGAAAATAGCTGAAAAGATATATTTGTATTTCATTAATACATATTTATATACCGCTGTTTAACTAATACCACCATAGATTAGACTAGTATTTTTTTCATATTTAAACTTATTCTTTTTAAGATATTACTACCATATTTTTTCTAAACAACGCCTAGGGAATCTAATCCCTTTGCCGCGGGCTACTTTACAAACATATAATAGACGGACTCAAATTACATCCAGATTCAGAACAACAATTTATGGGTCACACAAATAGTTGTCCGGCGCGGGACTCGAACCCGTGGCACGAAGCGGCGAGGCGATTGTCTTAGCCGCTGCGCCATTCGTGCATTATTCATATGCTATAAAATTAATAAATAGTTAGGTGTGTACGAACTATGAACTACTGTACGTGTTGAGTAGAAGATACATATATAAAGAACCTGCCTTCCTATCCAAAGTTTGCGGGTTCGATCTTCGCATAAGAGAAATATTAGTGCGTCTTTGCGTATTTTATATTTTTACAAAAAATAAGTCTATAAGTATTTCTATCCGTTTACTGGTATCTAAAGCCAAGACCAAACAATCTGGATAGACAGCGCTATGTCATAAGTCTTGGGTATTTGTTTATAATTACAAATAGTTTTAATGCGTTCAAGTTCAAAACTGGGAAATCATAACGTTAAATGTCTAGTACAAAATGAACTTGCATATTCTAACAATCCAAGTAAGATCAAAGCGTACGATAAACAGCGGTAGATTATATTTACGAGTACCCTTTTAACATCCTAACGAGAGATCGTGGTGCCATCTATCAGTTAAGTTTAGAAACACGGCAGACTGACGGACGGCGAATTAATTCAAGACGCTACACAGGCTACGTCAGTAGAAATGACACATTGCGAAAAACACTGAGGATATTTTGTAAAAATTACAATACAGTCATCCATTATATACTGTATTAAATATAAATAATAAACAAATTGAAAAAATAAATTAAACAAAGGTTTATTCCCAACAAGCACAAAAATAAAATAAAATAATTATATATGTATGTATATTTTGTGTTTATTGCTTGTCGGGTTGTCATAGTACAGGCTCTGTCTAGTTCGGGATCAAATGGTAGTGTGTTAGTTGTCTTAAGATATAGTTTCCCCCGCGTTAAACTTTATAAATTATACCCTATGAGTTAATCGGATATATAAACTGTATTACAACAAAGTTTCATCAAAATCCGTTCAGTAGTTTTTGCGTGAAAGAGTTACAAACTTCCATACATCTATACATCCATACTGACAAACAGTCGCATTTATAATATTAGTAGGATTTACATTTTGTTCCACTCAGTTGCTTCAGAAAGAATATAAAGTCGATTTTATGTTTTTTAAACAGTAATAATATAAAATATGAGCCCTTATAAATACTTACAATATTTAAGAATCCAAATACAATGATCCCCTGTCTCAGAGGAAAGCAACAACAACATTTTTTCACTTCTGGTACTTTTACTATCATTGTTAAAAAAACGATTAATTAAAATTAATGCAAAATTATGCAACTTATAGCAGCCGCGGTATTCTATCTGCTGCACAAATAAAACTATTGTGAATTATTCATGATTATTGTTATGAATTAACTATCTGTTAACACACTCGCAATGTCAATAGGTTCATTGACACTTAGTATAAACAAAATGTCAATGTTATTAGCATTATATGATTAATTGCGGTATGTTTACTTGTTAAATGCGTCTGATAAACTTTTAATGCAATATTTGGTATTACCTGCAAATATAACCTACCTATCTAAATTATATTGTTTTTTTATTAGCAAAGACTTTTCTAACAAAACAATAATCTCACTTTTTCTTTTTTAGCTAGACTTAGACTGTCAATGTACCTAATAGGTTATCAATTCTACCACTTCACGCCAATCCCACCTGTATAAGTAAACAAATACGGTTAAAAATTCCACACACATACCTACACATAAAATAACAATGTAAGTAAAGAGTATGTTTATTTTCTATTAAGCATTTTTAAGAGGTGACTCAGCAATTGTTTTTAATATTAGGTCTTTACCTATGAAATTGCCGTTCTGCAGTACTGGCCATTTCAAATCAAAATAATTTTTGTTTGGCTAAGAATTCTAATTTCAAATTAATTTTATTTTAAAAACATGGATTCTTTTTTCCAAAAGTAGTCATTTCTTTATTGATTAGTGTTACATTTTCATCGCATTTCAATCTTTTTCGTCATCATGGATACGTTAAAAATTCGAGTAATTATGGAATATGAGTACCGTCGTGGCAGCAACGCGGCACAAGCGGCACGCAACATCAACGACGTTTACGGAGCTAACACTACAAACCAACGCACCACCTGTTATTGGTTTGCTCGCTTCCGTTCTGGAAATTTCGACCTGAAAAATGAACCTCGCGGTCGTCCGAAGACTTTGGTCGACAATGACGAATTAAAGGCGGTTGTGGAAGCTGATGATACACAATCTACGGCTGAATTAGCAGCAGCTTTCGACGTTAGCGTCAAAACAATATTGGTCCATTTGCGTCAAATTGGCAAGGTAAAAAAGCTTGACAAATGGGTGCCCCACGAACTCAATGATCGCCAGCGCGAAGTACGCGTCGAGACGTGCCTTGCACTGCTCAACAGACACACAAATGAAGGAATTTTGAACCGCATTGTTACCTGCGATGAAAAATGGATTCTGTTTGATAACCGCAAGCGCTCAGCAAGTTGGTTGGATCCTGGTTCAGCACCTAAACAATGCCCTAAACGAAAACTTACCCCTAGAAAAGTGATGGTCACTGTTTGGTGGTCTAGCGCCGGTGTGATTCATCACAGCTTCTTACCAAACGGGGTGAGCATTACTGCAGATGTGTACTGTGAAGAACTGAGCACAATGATGGAGAAGCTGGCGCATCTCCAACCAGCATTGGTCAATCGCTCGTCTCCGCTGCTCCTGCACGACAACGCGCGACCTCATACTGCACAGCAGACGGTCTCCAAGTTGCAAGAACTGGGGTTGGAAGCTCTCCGTCATCCGCCCTACTCACCAGACCTTGCGCCTACAGACTACTACTTTTTCCAGAATTTGGATAACTTCTTGGCGGGAAAAAAATTCAATACCCGAGAGGCAGTACAAAATGCCTTTGAAGAATTTGTTGCCTCCCGTCCAGCTGATTTCTTTAAGAAGGGCATCAATAAACTGCCACTGCGATGGCAAAGATGCATTGATTGCATGGGTGATTACTTCGATTAATACAAATAAAAAAATTCATGAAAAAAATTCGTTTAAATTTTTTCATACAAAACGGCAATTTCATAGGTAAAGACCTATTATATAAAGAATACTGAATTAGGGAAACTTAGATCATGACCAGAGTCAAACTATTTTTTCATTTTTTTAAGATATATTACCTTTGCATATCTTCTATACCTACATATAATAAAATCGTAGGACAGTCAAAACTGTACCGTGAATATTTTTTTTAAAAAGATACTCGGGGCATGATCTACAATCGATATCGAAGCCAAAAATATAGTTTTTAGAATTTTTGTCTGGTTCTCTGTTTGTCTGTATGTATGTCCGGACTAAACTCAAAAAGTACTGCATGGGTTTACTTCAAATTTTGCATGAATATTACTAAGAGGTCGGGTCAACATATAGGCTACATATTATTACGCTATCACCTACGGGAGAGGAGGTGTGGAGGAAATTTAACGCGGGTAAAACCGCGGGGCACAGCTATTTCGGCTATAAGTTATTCAAGTACCCCGCGACACAGGGATTCATTTACCTAATGCGGGCGTTGTTTAATTTTTTTTTATAATTTGGTAAGTAATACCCAACAGTTGCTATTGGATATTACCAAATAAGAATATTATATCAGACCACAGATTCAGCTATCGAGACAGCTATAACAATGCTATAACAATATTTTACAGCCCTACAGATGGCTTTTCTCCGGAGACACTAAAACCATGAGGATATTATTTATTACTACTTCTTTATGAACGATTTGCTCATTGCTCGTTATTGCATAATTGAGCCACCCACGAGCGACCCCCTACATACTCGACGATTATCCCCTCATTGTTTATTTTTCGTTCAATTACTTCCAATCTTGTTCCAGTAACCGAATTAGCGGCTTGTTTGCAGATTTAACTAACGAACTCTATCTGGTATAGGTATCATCGAACGCAGCCCGGTAAAAATATTTAATTATAAACATAAAATACTGGCTAGTGGTAATAATAAATACTAATAAACTTCTAGTCGAATTTCAGCCATAGCGGCCCGTCTCAACAGAGGATAGCCATCATCATAGCACGGGACTTATTAAAGTTCCCATTTGTGTTGGCAAACACAGGTCCATTCTCTATTACCCCACTCACGTGGTCCTATAGGTAAACTATGCCGAAACTTAATATTATTATATTCAAATTATTGAGGACATTATAGGTAGGTATAGAATATAGAATTGTCGAATTTATGGATCAAATAAACAAACTTAAGAAACATAAGTAGATACATTATATTATCTCCACTCGAAATGGAAAAGTGGAAAAAGGGAACGTACCTATCGATTATTTTTAAAGGCTTGATATAATTACTTAGGTAGCCGTCATATTTTATAAGTAGCTAAGTACCATAATTGGCAATAATATTTTTTTCATACTTACATAAATGCATAAATAACAAGATCACAAAAATAACTTATTTCTTGGTCTTGATTCCAGAACCTTGTTAAATGTCCCTAACGTGAAAGATTCTCATGTCTCTGTCCATTATTTTTAAAAGTTAGGTACAACTGTAACACAATAAATGAATACTTAAATGATAAACAAATAACCTAAATTACAATAAACACACATACATTCAAATTTATACATTTTTATTTATATAATCTATTAAATTGTTAGATCCACAAGGTTTACACAAATATAAATTATTACTGTTAATAAGTGGAATTTATTTCCCTATTGAATGACCTGATAGTTAAATAATAATATGCTAGGGTAATTTATAAATATATACCTAAATGTAAAGTAGTCATATGGAATAGAAGACTGAATTAGTTCCTTAACAATTTACGAAAAATAATAATTTACCGATATACATACCTACTTACCTATAGGTATAATTATAAATTTGCTGTGCCCGACAGGGTCCATAATGCTCCTAGCTATAAGCCTAATGTTTACCACCTAAGTATGGATCGGTAAGGTTGATCCTCTTCTTGCGGTACCTACCGATATTGTGTCTGAACCTGTTCCTAAGAAACTAAGTACTTCAGACAGCTGGTTCCAGGATAACTACATTTCTGTCTGTGGTTCTACTGGTAGGTACCTTGGGTAACTTCTGGAAGGCTGCCAATGATACCATTGCAGAGACAAGTGTATCTGACGCCCGAGTTGTGGAGGAATCCCATTAATTAATACCCGTTACTCCCAATAAAAACCCTAAACCAATTTCTGGAATGTAAGACTAGAGTTCAAATAAAAAGTCTGAGTTTCAAATAGGTACATTCTTGTTGTCTTGAACATGACGTTACAGGCAATGTAAGAAGGTTTTACTTCCTATAAAAAGAAGGTCGATATAAACTCCTTTCATGTTTAGATAAGTAGCTTTGTCGATGGATAAATAGTTTAGAAAACCAACACATTGCCATTAAGTTCATAATAGGCGAAAAAGATGACAATCGTTGCGTTTAGTTCCTCAATAAAGACAGAAAAACGTAGGTATTCGAAACCTTGTATTTAACACGAAAACCTAATAGAGTACAAAAACAAACAAAACAGTACATAATATGTTCCCACAAAACAAAACAACAGATTTCTTACAATTAAATTTAAAATTTGAAAGATATAGATAGCAAGTACTGAAGTTCCCGCAACAAGACGTAGTATCGATATCTATCTTGTTTTATCTGTGCGCGGTCTTGCTGAGTTTTGATAGAATTTGAGCTTCAATTTATTAATATATTTGAGAAATACAAATAATATAGATATAAATACAATTAAAATAATAAGGTAAATAGTAACAAAGCATTAATCTTTCTAAAACTGTTCACCTAGAGCTTATTCTAGAAAATTATTTTGAGGTTAGGTAACATATCGTGGAATTAGATAATTTTAAGGTATATAGTGATTTTTCCAGTTTAAGTAGCTATTTATTAGTGCATCGCAATAAATGGATAAATTTTGCGTTTATTTAATATCCTTTATAAGTGTTTGTTTATATATTGGTTCGCGTATGATCAAATGATTTTAATGATGCTGCAATACCAGCGATATATGCCGCTAAGATTATCCAGTTGGAATTTAGTACTGTTCAAGAATAATTTGGATTGTAATGCTTTCAGAAATGGCTGCTCAGCTCTTTAACCGAATTGGACAGGTTGGCCTGGGTGTGGCGCTTGTCGGTGGAGTCGTCAACTCCGCTCTCTACAACGGTAGGTAACATAAAAGCCATTTTATGAACAAAAGCTCTTTTCCATTTTAAATTAAGCTTGCTGTGTGGTTGATTGCATAGCTTATCACCAACCCATTTCATCTCGAGGTGTAGCGGTTGAAGTCAACCCAAAGGAATATCTCCCAGGAATGGGTAGCAGCAACTTTGTGTGTTCTCTGACCATCATACAGTGATCGCCAACCAATCCATCTCCAAATGATGGACACAGCTTCTTTGTGGTAATCTTTTGGGAAGGCCTTTACCCAGCGGTAGATATCATTCGACAGACATAATGATGGCGAATTGGAGAGAACTAAAAATCTCATATTTATACACTCACCGGCACGGAATCTTGGCCAAGCGCGTATTTCGCGATAACAAGAGCTTTAAGTGTTTCCTATGAGTATTTATTATGAAGGTTGGTCTAAAAAATGTTTACCTTTAGTTCAAGAGGGTAATTTATCATGTTTGAGTGCAATATGACGTTATTTTTAAGTTTTAGTTGAACCCGGACATCTGAGTGACTAAGTTGCTGTTTTAAATTTGTGTTTTGTGAAAGTTTATTGTTAGGTTGTTCAATTATTGTGATATCATACTGTTACTTCAATAACTAAAGGTGATTTAATTCCAATAAAAATGCCATTAACACCATCACAGGTTGCACAAGCTGTAGCATTGATCGAACAAGGGCTGACACAGCGAGAAGTTGCTGTTATACTGAATGTACCACGTTCATCGATGCAGTATGCGCTGAAACGATACCAGGAGACAGGCCGCTACTCCCGCAGACCAGGCAGCGGAGGCGTCAGATGCACATCAGCCCGGGATGACCGCTTTATTGTCCTGGAAATTTTGAGAAACCGCTACCTCACCGCTGTTGAGATACGCCAGCAACTCCAGTTCACAAGAGGTGTCAATGTTAGTGAACGTACAGTGAGAAGACGAATGGAGGAAGTGTATTTACAAGCTCGTAGACCAGC
The DNA here is from genome assembly GCA_951640165.1 of Pseudoips prasinana. Classification (NCBI taxonomy): domain Eukaryota; kingdom Metazoa; phylum Arthropoda; class Insecta; order Lepidoptera; family Nolidae; genus Pseudoips; species Pseudoips prasinana. The sequence continues at coordinate 29,853,778 of OX621237.1, read as the reverse complement.
ACGCGGCCCAGAACTTCTCAGAAGTTACCGAGTAGCTCGACTTCGATTCGCACGAGAACACGCCAACTGGACCCATGAGCAGTGGGCTCGAGTACTGTTCACAGATGAGTGTCGAATCGCTTTACGAGCTCCAGATGGTCGGGAGCGAGTGTGGTGAAGAAGAGGAGAGCGGTTTTTACCCATTACCACCACACAAACTGTTAGTTTTCATGGAGGCTCTATAATGGTTTGGGGAGGAATAAGTTCCGATGCACGTACGGAGTTAGTTATCGTCGATAACCGATTAACGGCAACACGATACATCGAGGAGATTCTTCAGGAACACGTGTTACCATATTCAGGGTTTATTGGATTTGACGAATTCCTCCTAATGCACGATAACGCGCGCCCACACGTTGCACATTGCGTGGAGGAATACCTTACAGAGGTTGGTATTCAAAAATTGCAGTGGCCAGCTCGTAGTCCAGACTTAAATCCAATAGAGCATATCTGGGACAAGCTTAAAAGAAAAATAAAGTCCTCCTCCAACCCGCCTGAAACTCTGAATCAGCTTCAAAATGCAGCACTGACCGCTTGGGAAAGCATACCACAAGTTGAGATCAGAAACATCATCCAAAGTATGCCAGAACGAATGCAAGCTGTTATCGGGGCTAGGGGAGGAAACACCCGATATTAAAATGCAAACACAACGAAGACTTTTTGGTTATTTTTCATCTTGTGTTCTTTTTAAATTGACAGTGTTAAAACCAATATTTTTGTGAAACTGCTTATTTTTTTAAAGATTACTGCTAGTGCATCATTTTTTCAATAACTGAGTTACAAAACCATAAAAAAACCCTAATTTAGTACATAAACCCATAATATAGTGAAAATTAAATATTTAAATAGAAATTATCGGCAAGTTATTGGTGGCCAAGTTTCCGTGCGGTGAGTGTATATATAAGTATGTATTTACAAATACCAAAAGGTAATATAACCATATATATAAGGTATGGCAGTAATCTAGTATCCAGAGCACAAGCTCTGCTTAGTTTGGGATCAGATGGCCATGTGTGAATAATGTCCCAGGATATTATTATTTATGGTAATCAATTAAATAGGTCAGAAGTCAAATCTCATAGAATAACAATATAATAATAATAATGTGTCTTTGTTGAATAAAATTTAATTTCCTTCTTTCAAATTTTCACTATTAAATTTTTCTCTATGTTGCTATCTGGTTCAGTTTTACATGCCAAGCTGTACATTCTTTATGTAATTAGTTTTCTATGCATTTATGATGACAAAATAGATGATTGCAAATTATGGCACTGACCAATGATGGCATGCAATTATTGTCAAGAAATAATTTCTAAGAAAAAGTGATTTTTGATGATGAATTCCCTTTTTAGGGTTCCGTAGCCAAATGGCAAAAAACTGAACCCTTATAGATTCATCATGTCCATCTGTCTGTCCGTCCGTATGTCACAGCCACTATTTTCCGAAACTATAAGAGCTGTACTGTTGCAATTTGAAAAGTAGATGTATTTGGTGAACCGCATTAAGATTTTTACTCAAAAATAGAAAAAGAACAATAATTTTGGGGGGTCCCCATACTAGAACTGAAATTTATAAATATTTTTCATCATACCCATACATGTGGGGTGTCTATGGAAAGGTCTTCAAAAATGATATTGAGGTTTCTAATATAATTTTTATTTGAGAAGTAGTACAATCAAACACACCAGTGCTTGTATTACATTGTACCCGCAAGAAGCTTTCTTATAAAAGCAACACTAAAATAAAAATTTATGTTATTATTTTTCAGTTGATGGTGGCCACAGGGCAGTCATCTTCGACAGATTTGCTGGTGTCAAAAACTTGGTTGTTGGAGAGGGCACTCACTTCTTTGTACCTTGGGTACAGAGGCCCATCATCTTTGACATCAGATCCCGACCCAGAAATGTCCCAACTGTTACAGGAAGTAAAGGTAATTAAACATTGCTAATTTATAATTCATCCTTTCTGATATTAATCAACAAACAATATACATAATCTATATTACATTTCATAGAATTAGACTATTTAATTTGATCTTTACTTAAAAGCAAACATACAACTAACACTCAATAGTGCTACTATTCATATTTTTTTATTGTGTTCTAGACAAATTTAAGCCAACGTCACAACAAAGGTGACTTTGGTTATTGCCATCCATCTTGATTGCCGATGTTATTCAAATTTTGCTTTGTAATCCAAATTTTTATTTATACATAGACCTGTTTTGTCTTGTGGCTGGTTTTCCATGTATATAATTTTTGTATATATGTTATTATTAGTGAACAGGCAAGCAGTTGATTCAACTGGTAAGTGCTTGTATCCAGCTCTTCTCCACTAGTTTCTAATGCAGCTGAGATATTTGTCGAGTATATTTTTTAATTGATTGACATTTTGGGCTAAGATTACGTTTTCTGGGAGTTTATTCCACTGAGTTTGTTCCCTAAAAATTCCAAAATGCATGGAGAGGTTTTGTCAGACAAGTTCACATTAGCCCAGCTGGTAATCCTGTAAATTTTGGTACATATTGGGTCTTTAATTTAGATTTTGATAATTTTGTGTTGTATTTTTCATACAAATTTAAATATTTCTTCTTATAAAAAATGGCTGGCCATTACTATTATTAACACATAAGCTAAAAAGCCATTCTCATGGAACTCCTAAAATAGGTGGCGCAATTTTGATGAAATTTTCCAACAAAATTCATATTGATCCTGTAAATTTTGATAGCAATATCATCAACACATTTATACAGCTAGTACGTGGCATTTTTGTTTATATAGCTTTTAATCATTTGTTTGTGAATTCCAGATCTCCAGAATGTTAACATCACACTCCGTATCTTGTTCAGGCCTATTCCTGACCAGTTGCCAAAGATCTACACCATCCTGGGTGTTGACTATGATGAGAGAGTCTTGCCTTCTATTACATCTGAAGTCTTGAAGTCTGTAGTTGCACAGTTTGATGCTGGAGAACTTATTACGCAGAGAGAGGTATGTTCTTCTTTTAATATGTTTTTAAAATTGGGATGAATACCTAAGATTACCAAGAACTGGATTGTAGGATATAATAATAATATAAATATCAACTAACACACTGCCATTGGATGCCAAACTAAGCAGAACCTTTACAACAGAATTGATAATTGATGATTATCACACTAAGATTTGTCCTGGGTGGGGATCAAATCCATGCGCTTATCAGTCAGGGTCACTAGCCATTAGACCAGCAGGTTAGTCAACTAAGGGTAAAACTGCAAATACAACATTTGCAGTTTATGTGAAGCAACTCTTCATTCCTTCATCATCAATGATTGATGATTTCACATAATTTTGTGTTTTTAAGTTTTCAACCATTTGCAGTTATAAATAATAAATAAATAATTTATTCTCCAGCAACTAAGACTCATTACAATTCATATAATAACATCACATAAAATAAAATAATAATATACATAAAATAAAAACTCTATCACATTAATTAAATTAAATACAAAAAATAAAATCAAAACAAAAATACAAAATACAATTAACTAAAAAATCATTATTATTACGTAATAAGAAAATCGGCTTTAGTCAACTTATCCCCCGTGCACAATGTGGAGCTTGCAGCAGTGATTTATATAGGGGCAGTCGAGTCTATCAGCCAGCATGCTGTTGCGGCTCCCCCGCACGCGTCGCACTAAGGAAATGCCCCGCTTGCGCATGGTTGTAAAGAAGCAATCTACGCGAGCATCTGCGAACATGGTCGACGCACTGCAAAGGCGGGGGAGCCCCACCAGCATCCTGAACGCGTTATTGAATTGGACTTGAAGGGCTCCATACGATTTTCGCGTGTAGCTAGTCCACAGGCTGCATGCATAAAAAGAGGTACAATGAGCTCTAGAGTTATTTTCACCTCAGTCGAGCACCGTGCAACCCTACGGATAGCCATGTTCGCTCTGACCGATAGCGCCCTTTGCTCCCTTTCAATGGCAGCGTCATCCTTCAGGGCGGAGGTAACTCCATGACCCAGATATTTAAACTCCTCAACCCTAGTCAACGGGGATCCGTTTACTAATATAGGTAGCATCTCAGCCACTTTTCTTGGGCCACTCTGAAAGACCATGCGCCGACTCTTTTTGACATTATAAGACAGCCCATGTTCAGGTGCATAGCTCTCACATATTGACAGTTGCTTCCTGAGCCCACAGACCGAGGCACTGAGAAGCACATTGTCGTCGGAGTATATAATGTGATTGAAGCATACGTCGTCTATGTCACAGCCAATATGTTGCTTGTTCAGCGCCTCAATTAGACCATTAATATATAGATTGAAAAGTGAGGGAGAACTTGCCTCACCCCACATTCCAACCTATAAGTATTGAATAAGGTGCCCATCCACTTCACATTATTTTCTTGGTTCAAGTACCAATATTGAAAAATATTGATAAGTTCTTCTGGTATTTGGGATTCCCTCATTTTCTTCCATAAGATGTCTTATGAGACCATGTCAAACGCCCTCGCAAGGTCAAGGAAACAAGCGTACACAGACGTTTTTTCTCGGTATAGTACTCGACAGCACTCTTCACACACAATATCGCAGTTTCCGTGGAAAGTCCCGGTCGGAACCCAAACTGGCTATGCTACTATAGGCTAAACGGACGTACTTGGTACTCCCCTACTGCACCCTAGGAGGTATGTTAATGCATTAGATTTTCTTTACCACTTATTGATTTCGCAATATTTTTTGTGATTTAAGCTTGTTAATTATTAATACTTGCTAGATAATATTAATTAATAATAGAATTGTAAATATATAAACATTAAATTAACATTTTGTGTGTGGTTTAAGCGAGGGTCGTATACAACATGTAACTTAATTAACGCACACCCTGAAAATATATTTTTTTCCAAAATAATTAAAACTACGGAAATTATTGGCATACTAACCCTATACAGTCAAAATAAATTGCAATGGACCGTAAGTCAAATAATAATACTTTTAAAATTGCAGTTTTATTTGTATTCATACAAATTCCATCATTCAATACAAAATAAAGAAAAATAAAATTTATTGAAAGAAACTAATTTAGTAAATAACAATGCATATACATGTTATATAAAAAATTCAGTGTATTTATTATGATTACAACATAATATTCTAATTGGGGTGTCTGAGGGTGTGCGTTAATTACGTTACATGTTGTATAGTTTGATCAGCAAATTAAAAAAACTTCACCACAATGACGCCTGATGATAGATAATGATGTGCTCTGGTACATTCGATAAATGCTTTGAAGTGAGACTAAAATTGTAAAGGATTTTGTAGGAAATAAATTGTAACCTGTTGTAGTCCTGGAATCGTTGTAGTACCATTCAAGTACATCGAATTGCACGCGGAGAGCTTTTTGCAGTTCTGCCAGGTTGTAGCGGAATTCTGGTTTTAACGCTTCTCTTTAACAAGTCTCATGCATGCTCAGGCCAAGTATACTGGTAACGCAGTGGCACTGAATTCGAATATATCTAGGGATCTTACTGTTTCACTATTATACATGCGGGCGGGCACCGTCAGCCCAAGTATAATCCTGCATCAAAATAGATTAATCCTCGCTTATATTATAAATACGAAAGTAACTCTCCCTATCTGTCTGTTTGTCGCGATTTCGACTTGTCAAAAACTACTGAACCAGTTTAAATTAAATTTGGTACACAGGTAGTCTAGAGTCGGAGAAAGGAAAAAGTTATAAGGAAAGAGCGAAGCTTGAAACTTATTTTTTAGGCTGTTGATATAAATAAATATGACATTCAAAGTTTAGAAAAGTGTTACTCTCAAGGTTGTAAAATATATTTTTTTTTATAAGGTATTATTATTGATAATAATAATAATATTCTGGGACATTATTCACATACGGCCATCTGATCCCAAACTAAACAGAGCTTGTACTATGGAAACCAAATAACTGATATACTACATATCCTATTTTTTTCTTTTGATAATACATACTTATATAGATAATTACACCCAGACTCAGGACAAACAGACATGTTCATGCACACAAATATCCGTCCTGGGTCCTCCGGCGTGAAAAGCAAGCATTTTCCAATCACGCCAGCAGGCCCGTCAAATAGGGGATGAAATTTTGTACACACACAAGACACAAAATATTAGAGATATGTATTCTGATGTAACATCTACGGAGTCATTACAAAATGTGCGGATGATGTCGCGGGCACAACTAGTCATATCATATAATAATATCGTCAATATTATAGGGGGCAAATTGGAGTATGTGTTCATCTAAGAACCTCATATACTGATCAGCAGTCATATCGACCGCCACTAACTCCATACGAGCTCCCAAACTTATACCATACCAATACAGAACCACCCCCATAAGTCACCGTATTTTTAGAATTAGTACTGAATGTAAGGTTCGACTTTGCAACTACATACGCGCATACTCGATCTCTTTAAATTTTGTAATTTAATAGTTACACAGTTGATTACTGAAGGCTGGCGGCAATAGATTTATAGCATTTCATCTACCCTTATAGTCTCTTGTGGTGTTAAGTGGGCCTTTTTAGTAGATTTCATCTAAGGTGACCTAAGTTTCACATGAAACTGAGCTCGTACCACAAACAAATTAGTAAGAGAAATAGTGTCCTTAAGTGTTCCATTTTTAAATGAGTTTTAGGTAAAATTACGATAGTGAATACCTTTTTATGTTCCGCTAACTGTGCCAATGTTTGTAGTCAAGCAAGCAGATGTAAAGATAGCTGAACAAAAGCTTTACTCTGGTCACTTATAAACTTGGCTGGGCACTCCGTGTGTCTAGATATAGCAGTACAGTGTTAAACTTACATTGGTTTCTGACATGGACGGTTTTATGTATATCAACTATCCCAATTATCTAGAGAAACCTGTACAGAAAATCAGTTAGTAGTAATCTGTAGATATTTGACAAAACCAAATGGCAGTTCATTCAGGTTTGTTCAATATAACCGTCTTGCCCTACTCTGCTATGCACTGTCTTATCAATCCCAGCACTTGCCTACCGGATTGATTCTAATATGTAAAATGTATTTCCTTGCAGGTGGTGTCACAAAAAGTAAGCGAGAGTTTGACCGAGAGAGCTCAACAGTTCGGCCTTATCCTCGACGACATTTCAATCACACATTTAACATTCGGCAAGGAATTCACACAGGCCGTCGAGTTGAAACAAGTCGCACAACAAGATGCCGAGAAGGCGAGATTTTTAGTAGAAAAGGCTGAACAACAGAAGAAGGCTGCCGTTATCGCGGCAGAGGGTGACGCACAAGCCGCTATTCTCCTCGCTAAGTCTTTCGGCGGTGCTGGTGAAGGTCTCGTCGAACTACGACGTATCGAAGCCGCCGAAGACATCGCCTATCAACTATCCAAATCTCGCAATGTTACTTACCTTCCGCAAGGACAAAACGTCCTCTTAAATCTTCCAACACAAAACTAACTCAATACTTTAACATTTAACTGCTGGACAAGTTTATTGTATAGGGTTGGTGATGCATTTGTATTTACAAAGCGAATAATATTAAGGATGTTGCATTTGTTGAAGCAGGACAGTATGGTTGCGCCAATAGAGTAGTCCACTATTAGTTTTATGAAAAATTGTAATTATGCATTAAACTATAATTTTGTTGATGTTGCTCTTTTATTTTATTTCACAGAACAATGGCCCCTATTCTGCCTTATAATAATGATATATATAATTATGATTTCTCTTTTAACAGATAATCAGAGTATTTATTTAGAGTATTATAACTATTTGCACAAAATTTCATTACTTCACGCATTTTCATACCACCGATTGGCACCAATTCTATCTATCCACTTACATTAGACCTTTGTAGGTTCATTTGAATTCGGTACATTTACACAGGAGTTAAGAAATTCTATTGTTTGTTTTAAACCCGCCGTGAAAAGTACCTCTCCTTAAAAAACGGAATAGAAGTGCACCTATATTTGCACGGGCACATGGTTTGTCTCCATTGAGAATGGCCGCTCGTGACCGAACTTCTGTAAGCGTCAGAATGGCTGGCTGCCTATGGCAGGCGGCTCTGAAAGTATATTGTAGAATTGCTCTCAAATTGCTTATATTTGCTTCGTTTCTTCAATAATTGCTACATATATTTTTTTGACCAGCCTTCTGACGTCAGGATGGATGTTGGCCGCCGTTTCCAGCGTGAAAGACTCAGAATTTCTAAAAGTTTGTTGTATCAATAATTGCTTACTAATGGCTTCATTCACCAATTTGAGTTTGAGCTTTGTACATACATTAGGTAAAAAATATAGCTTATAGGTTATATTAATATTTGTACGTATAATATACATTTATTATAAAAGTGCCTGATAATTTGAAAAGGCAACAGTTTTTTTGTGCTACAGCGTCTTGTTCAAATTGTGCAGGCGTTCACTTCGACAAAGCTAAAATAAAGCTTTAATTTTTACCTAATGTATGTGAGAAGCTTAAACTTACATTAGTGAATGAAGCAATTATTAATACAACTAACTTTTAGAAATTTTGCGTTCTTCACGCTGAACACGGAACCCACCATTCATGCTGACGTCAGAATGGCTGGTCAAAAAATATTCATATGAAATATCCATATTTCTCTGAATGTAGCCCCCCTCAACGCGGACGGGGGGCCGCGTCATGTCATTAACGTTAACGTAGAGCGAAAGTTGCACAAAACTCCCTAAAATGATGATCTCTGCCCTCTCCCCGCCAGTAATCGCCCAGAGTCGAGGTTCGAACCCCACAGGGGGTGCCCTCCGGCGCGGGTTACTTAATTTCTAGACGGCTCGAGCCCTCTGCTCGCCTCTATAGTCCGGTGAAGCAGTGAAAGCCTCCTAGGCAAACTGTAGCGTCAGGTTAAAAAAAAAAAAAAAAAAAATCTCTGAATGTATTATATGTAGCAATTATTGAAGAAACGAAGCAAATATATGCAGTTACAATAAATACTCGTTATGATATGGGATGGCTCTGTTGTTCTTTCTGGACCGAAAACTGTTGTTAATGATATCCGGCACCTCTAAGCACATATTTTTGTAAGCTTATACAATAAATTACCAAATTTATTGTAAGAGCTTACAAAAATATGTGCACTAGATTTTTACCCTTTCATTCGATTCAGACGTCCTCCACGGTGACTTAAAGATAAGGCAAAGGCAAATATTTTTATTCTGGAATAATGTTCCATATGGCATCTATACTTAAATTCAACTGAATACATACCATGGTAGGTTTTTAATAGTCCCACAGGAACGCGTCCACACAGAGCGAGCAGCCTCGCGAGGCATTTGCCGCGCGAGGAAACTATCTCCAAACGAGCGCGGCAGCCTCGGTATCATCGCGAGGCTGCCGCGCGCGGCAAACCCGAGCCATTATGCTCGTTCGTTCAGTTGAGAATTAAAACATCATGGCACCACAGGTACGTGTCGCGGTGGCAGCTGTTGCTTTTATCCTTATAAATAGGATTATAAAAAAGAGAAGACAACAAAAGCTTAAACGAAGACGATATTGGATCCAGACTTTATACAAAAACAGATTATTATATAATGGGAACGAACTGTACCAAGAATTGATAAATGATGGAGTGGAGAAAAATTTTGCACGCATTACTGCAGAGGAGTTGGATCTATTGTGTTCAAACTTGCAAAGCAGACTTCAAAGAAATGATACGAACTGGCGTCGAGCGATAACCGTGAGAGAAAAGATACTTTTGACATTACGGTTCTTAGTGACAGGAGATTCTTATAACAGTTTGCAGTATCTCTTTCGCATTTCCAAACAATCCATTTCGAAGATTGTCCCTGAAGTTTGCGATGCTATCATCGAACATTTAAAGGATCATGTAATGGTAATTAAAAAAAACAATATCTTGTCAATTTAGTCCAATCACTTTAATAGAACTTTAAAATAACCATAAAAAGAAAGGTAAAATTATTTTTAATTAGTGGCTCGCATTATGTTTTAGTGTAATTAGTCAATCGAAGGGGAAGGGAGAGGTTGAATCTCTGTTTGAATTGGAGAAGTCATTGGAACGGTGGTATTAGATGGTTGAGGAGTTAGTGGTGAGGGGGACGTCGGATCGTTATAAGATGAAGCATGAGTGCTTGGACGTTGCATAGACCCATCATAGCTTTGTGTATAATAGCCATATTGTCGATAAGCTCCTGTGTCGGCTTGAAATATTATTCCGCATATATCTTTTTTTACGTATGCCAGAGTTACTGGATCATACTTTCTCAATTCGTTGGCTATGTATTGTCCAAATGTCGAGTATGAGTCACAAGGCGGTGGGGTTGACTGTGGTTCTGTGCACTGCTGGAGAATCCTGAAAGCTTCAGAAAGAGTTTCGTCTGATAAATCGTTTGTGTCTTTCGCTGGTCTTCTTTTGCTTCGTTTTCTGGATCTCTGGTCTTGTGTTCCAACATTAGATTGTGTGTTACTGGTGCCATCTTGTTGTTGTTGCTGATGTTCCATAACTTGAATGTTGTCGTCGTCAATTGAAGGGTCTTGAGCGACTTGAGTTGCGCTTAGTGTTTCATCATTAGTATCGGTTTCATTCTGTAAAATAATAAGTATATATTATTTTATATCTATATTTTTAGATTTATATTTTTGATAGAATTTTAATTAAGTAATATAATTAATTAATTTCAGAAATCTGTAATTGGCCTTGCTAATAACTAATATTAGTTGTAATTATTAAACATGTAACGCTGTAGATTTCGTTAAATAAATAAATATCTGTTTCAGGTACCAGAAACAGAACAACAGTGGCTTGCAATTTCAAACGGTTTCCTAAATAAATGGGATTTCCCACATGCTGTGGCGGCGATGGATGGAAAACATGTTGTTTTACAGTCTCCGATAAACAGTGGCAATGACTACGATAATTATAAATCATTTTCAAGTATAGTTTTGTGTGCCTTAGTAGATGATAATTACAAGTTTCTATATGTAAACGTTGGGAGTAAAGGACGGATTTCAGATGGAGGTGTATTTAAAAATACAAAATTATACCAAAACTTGAAAAAAGGGAAATTAACATTCCATCACCCACAATTTTGCAAATACCGTACTATCCCAAAGTACCATTTTATATATTAGGTGACAAAGCTTTTCAGCTAAATGAATACACCTTGAAACCTTACGAGGGTAATCCAGAAAGAGGTTCAAAGGAAATAATTTTTAATTATAGACTCTCCAGAGCACGAAGAGTTGTAGAAAATGCTTTCGGAGTGTTAAGTTCTGTTTATAGAGTTTTGCGGAAACCACTTTTATTGGAACCCGAACAAGCAACAAAAGTAGTCTTAGCATCAATACATTTGTACAACTATTTACGGAGAACATCTAATAATAGCTTTGCAGCTCCTGGCTTTTTTGATGCGGTGGGAAATGACGGGGAAATCGTAGAAGGAAGTTGGCGAAATGAATCAGAACCAACATCATTATTACCAATTCAACAAATACCACGACGTGGAGGATATAATGCTAATGAGATACGTGACCACCTAGCAAGACATTTTATTACGAATGGAACTGTCTCATGGCAAGATGACTATCAATAAAAACTATACTAAGTAGTACTTACATTCTCCATAGTATCCCGCGTGGTACCTGGCTCGTTCCTATCAGACATAAATGCAAGGGCATTATATGCAAACCAGCTAGATCTGTAAACGTCATCACGACCTGGAAAATAAAAGTTACAAGTTTTTTATAATAGATAAATAGTTCTTATTAGTAACTGTGAAAGCAATTAATAAATATAATTTTTACCTGATCCTGTTAAACGACTTTTCTTTTCTCGTGATTTTTCCCGCCGGAAGGATCCCATTAATGACTCCATTTTCTTTTTTAAATCAGGAACGGGTACATTCATCTCGCGGCTAATATTTAACCAGGCGTCTTCTCTAAGTCTCTATTTGTATAATTAGGATCACTTGCATTCCATAGCCAGGTGTTTACACCATAGAGAGATATTAATTTTAAACACTGATCTTTATTCATGTTTTACTCTTATTATACTCGAGCGAGGCGCGAAAGAATATGCGACCGTCTAGAGTGCACGCGGCAAACGACTGAGGCGCCTTTGAGCAAAACAAAAAACCGACACTGAACGGCTCGGGCGCTCGCCCGCGGCAGCGCGCGCGCTTGCCTCGGCCGAGGCGCGTCCACACAAATCGAGTTGCTTCGCGCGGCAAATTCCTCGCGAGGCTGCTCGCTCTGTGTGGACGCGCCTATTAAGTAACAAACTTATATATTCACATTTATAGTAAAGTAGTGGTACTGTAAGGTTGAAAAACTACAAAGTTATAACCAATGATATGAAATATTAACAAACTTTATTAAATGCTTTTCGAGCTTCTTATACATAATAGAGTTAAACTTGTCACGATAACGTTAGCACCTCTTGGTAGAACCTTCTGTAATTACTATACAAAGTCACTTTCCATTTCACTAAATATTTGCGAACCTTTACTATTTGCCTTAAAGCTCCTTTTAACAGACACATAGTCTTGTTGTACATCTTCCTCAACTTCTTCTGATTCTTGTTCTCCCTCTGGCACAACTGGCTCTTGATAAATCTTACTGAAAAAGAAATTTTCCCGAATACAAGCTTGTTTCAAGTACGCCATTTCCTCGGAATTAAAATGAGATGGCAGTAATATTTCATCCTGCTCATTGTTCATTTTGAAATTGCTTATAAGCTCATCTATTTCTTTTTTAAAAGCATCAGTAATTAGTACAGCCCTTTCTTTTGATCTCTCTGCATTTAGTTTGGCCTCTTTGCTAGCATTCCAAGTTGTCATAAGCAGATTGTATTCTTCTTTGATATCCTCATTTTTCGGTTCTAAAGACATTGCTCGTTTTATCTTTCTCTCAGCTTGGTCATATACTCCAATAACTCTAAGAGCTTTAGCATTTTGAAACAGTACCTTTCCATTATTCCACAAACTTCTCAACCTATTAAGTTCATTGCAAGCAGTACATGCCATTAGTGGTTTGTTTACTTTATTATAACAAATAACTAGGTTTATATACAATTTTTTGAGTAGTTTCTCCTGTATTTTTTCTTCAGCTTCATCAGCAAGACGGCATCGATGGAGCATTCCTACTGCCTTCCTGAACATTTGGACTGCAGCTGTATAGTTATTTGTCTTATATAGAGTACTTCCTGAGACATACAACTTCTTGACCTCAAGCTGTAACCTTTGAAATTGATTGGGCTCCGAAAAGTTTATTTTCCTAAAATTAGAAAGTTTTATTCTTATTACTATGTATATATTAGTACAAACATGTTCTGAATATTTACAAGCGTTTTTTTTAAGTCTACGTAAATAAAGTCCTTCTTTATTTTATTTTATTGAGTTAGCGTTTACTGTAGTTTATAGGCACTAGCAACACTCACTCAAAAAATACCCTTTGGACAGCTTGTTCCCACATTTAATTTTAGCTAGATTAATGGGCAAACTAACAATTGACCATATAAAAAACAGATTAACTTTTATAACTAATAATATACTGATCAGCAAGAAAGAAATCCATATATTTAATAATTATTGAGGCTTACCCATCCTTAGGAGTCAAAATGCTTTTAACTAGTTTAATATAAAACACACAGTCTGCTTTAGGCTTGATTCTTGGTGGAATGCCCATATCACCATACATGACATGGTAGGACAATAGAAATAGAGATATTTCTCCCACCAACATGGACTTTATTGCAATGTTAAGGCCTGGAAGCAACCCATTTTCTTTCAGGTCCACCTCCTAAAAAATGGGTAAACATATTTTAATACAATGTATGATTGGCACTGATTACACTATAAATGATAAAATCAGTCTATGCTTTTACTTTGACTATATAGTCTAGTGATTAGTGACCCTGCTTGCAACACCAGAGGTAGTGATTTAACCCCACCCAAGACAAATATTTGTGTGATGTGAATAATTCATTTATTCTGTGTCTTAGTGTAACTTATCTATAATAATTATGTTTATCAGTTGTCTCCTTGACAGTTAAGGCTCCCAGACGTCCCAAGATATTATTTATTTTTGAATAGTAGTTTATTAGCCAAGAATGGTTTTATTGTATTCATTACTATTTAATAACAAAGCCTCCACCAATACCTTAAAGAGATATCCCATAGTCGCCATTCTTGGATGGGTTTGAGATTGCAGTATGATGGTCATAACATAAACTCAAACTAGAGGGAACATCTATCGCTTCTCTGCCTTTTGGCTGAGATCAAAGTTTAGAGGGAACATCTGTTCCCTCTATGAATAAAGATAATATGTAAGTAAACTAACATAATAAAAAGTTTTGCTATCCAATAACAATCCTTATTTAGAGGACTGATGGATAATGATAAGACAAATATACTAACCATAGGTTTATTCAATGGTGCCACATCAAATGGTACCTCATTATTCTCCCAATAGCCAGCGAAGGCAATGCTCACAGTGCAGCCCTCATGGAGTGGAAAACCACCTCCCTCCTCTATAATTTTCTTTCTGACATAACAGTCTGAATAAATTGCCTGTAAGTTAGCTAGAGAGGAAAAATCTGCAACAGGCTGGCCAAGAATATCTACCAAACCAGGATCAGGCTTGAATTTATCAGATGAGATGTCAGGTTCGTCATAATCTTGATCTTGATTGATGTGTAAGACTGAACCGGTGGTAACAATATCACTGTAATATTAGTAATATTCAATGTAAACATTAATTGAGCTTAACCCTTTAAGTGAAATTATGATCTAATATGGCAGATACCATTGTTTACCAGTTGTCCATACTATCTGTGCATCACTAAACAATTGATTATAAGTTATTATACTAAACAAATTACAAGTTTGGATGAAGCATTGTGCAAGTAATTTATCTGAATTTACATGCTCCACTTGCATATCCATAAAAGATCATTGTAGAATTTAGATTTGAATATATTGGTAAAGGTAGAGGTAAATATAAGGGTAAAGGTTGCATGCCAGGCAAATCATTAGATCCAACCACTAAGCATATGGAATTAAATGGCATTAACAAGAATAGTTTATTTTATTTTACATATATTGCCTTATTTTCTAGCAAAAAAATCCTAGAAAATAAGGCAAGAACTTTCTTGCTTAGACCACCATCATAGTGGTGGCTAATTTGTAAAACAAAAGATGTCAGGTTCGTCATAATCTTGATCTTGATTGATGTGTAAGACTGAACCGGTGGTAACAATATCACTGTAATATTAGTAATATTCAATGTAAACATTAATTGAGCTTAACCCTTTAAGTGAAATTATGATCTAATATGGCAGATACCATTGTTTACCAGTTGTCCATACCATCTGTGCATCACTAAACAATTGATTATAAGTTAATATACTAAACAAATTACAAGTTTGGATGAAGCATTGTGCAAGTAATTTATCTGAATTTACATGCTCCACTTGCATATCCATAAAAGATCATTGTAGAATTTTGATTTGAATATATTGGTAAAGGTAGAGGTAAATATAAGGGTAAAGGTTGCATGCCAGGCAAATCATTAGATCCAACCACTAAGCATATGGAATTAAATGGCATTAACAAGAATAGTTTATTTTATTTTACGTATATTGCCTTATTTTCTAGCACAAAATCCTAGAAAATAAGGCAAGAACTTTCTTGCTTAGACCACCATCATAGTGGTGGCTAATTTGTAAACAATAGTTATAAAATGTATTTATAGTATTGAAGATCCATGCCTTTACCCTAAGAGCAAGAACTTATTCTTGCAGACTGAATACTAATCATATGTTTTTCCATCTATTGCGGTTCTAAATTAACCCTCCAATTACAGCTTTGGCAAAATATATCATTTAACATTGTTATACTATTGTATAGGTAATGTCTTCCACTTGATAAAATATTACTGGTGATTTATTAAAATTCATTTTTAGTTCTAGACGTTTGTACCCTAGTTGGTTTGTGATATGGATCAATCCCTAGTTAGTTTAAAAACTAAACTGGACAGCAGAAAATTAAATTTTTAATAATATTTTATCGGGTATTTTTAATGAATGCTTACCTTAAATTCAAACCGTTTTCTAGCATAAAACTTAAAGAATTTGAAGACATTTTTAATCTTTATCTAATGGAAGATATAAATTATTATATATTTCACAAAATTACCTACTAAATCAAAAAAATACCATCTCGCAATGCAAGAATTTCAATAACAAGTGACAATGACACACATGACAAGTAATGACAACAACCGTAAATTTCACAACAACAAGATTTATGAAATATTTATAGGGTACGGCTTCTCCAGCCTTTTGAACCTAACACATCCTTACTGGATATTTTCCAAACGGTATTTATTTATGTAGTCAACCTTCGAGCATTTAAAATGTTGGACGTAGTCAACACATCTAAAGTATGAAGAGATCAAACAAGTTTTGTATAGAAAAATGCTACAAGAGCCCTAACTCACAGTTAGAGATGGGCAGCGGGAAAAACCCAACGGGAATAATCCCAAGTTTTTCCCATTTGGGAAAAAACCGGGTATTTATATGGGAAATAACCAATAAAGGGACCATTTTCATTATTTATATAATATAATAATCTATATAATCATCACGATTATATAGTATATTTTTCAATCTAGCATCCCAACATGACACCACGCTGCCTGCTGATATACGTGTCAAATTTAAAAGCGGTGGCTGACATTTCAATTCTATTTCATAACTTTAAGAACCAATGTAGTTAGTGAAAAATAAACACTGCGCTGCGTTCACTAGCACTAAGTATGGTTTTTGGTTTCTATTCATAACACATGCTTATGAGTTTGCATTGTGTTGGAATGATAGCTAATCGCAGAAACAAAACATATGAAAACTTTCAAGACTGTAACAAAAAATAAACAAAACCAGAGACAATCACAATTATTTATTACACAATAGAAAGGTTACAAAAGTATTTTTCAATCGAAAAGGTTCAATCACTATCACTACTATCATTAATACTACAAAATTCTATTTCCTGTTGTGTTCCACGAGATTTAGAAGCTTGTTCTTCATCAATCAGGTTGTTCAAGGGGCTAGAGAACTGTCTGGGACTAAATAATGGCTCTTCGTCTTCGTCGTTATCATCTTGATGATTGTGTAAAAGATTTCAGTTATATGATATAAAAGCTATTTTTGATGCCCTGTCTGTGTTCAATCTGTTCCTTTTGTGACTATGTATATGAACATGTGTGCTATATGAACGTTCAGTGGCTGCTGAAGTACAGGGAGCGGTCAGGCAGGCGTACTGCAACCCTACTCAGCAATTTAGATCTGCAGATACCTCTCACCTGTTTGGTGAGAGGTATCTGCAGATCTAAAAAAAAGCATTGTGCAAGTAATTTATCTGAATTTACATGCTCCACTTGCATATCCATAAAAGATCATTGTAGAATTTTGATTTGAATATATTGGTAAAGGTAGAGGTAAATATAAGGGTAAAGGTTGCATGCCAGGCAAATCATTAGATCCAACCACTAAGCATATGGAATTAAATGGCATTAACAAGAATAGTTTATTTTATTTTACGTATATTGCCTTATTTTCTAGCACAAAATCCTAGAAAATAAGGCAAGAACTTTCTTGCTTAGACCACCATCATAGTGGTGGCTAATTTGTAAACAATAGTTATAAAATGTATTTATAGTATTGAAGATCCATGCCTTTACCCTAAGAGCAAGAGCTTATTCTTGCAGACTGAATACTAATCATATGTTTTTCCATCTATTGCGGTTCTAAATTAACCCTCCAATTACAGCTTTGGCAAAATATATCATTTAACATTGTTATACTATTGTATAGGTAATGTCTTCCACTTGATAAAATATTACTGGTGATTTATTAAAATTCATTTTTAGTTCTAGACGTTTGTACCCTAGTTGGTTTGTGATATGGATCAATCCCTAGTTAGTTTAAAAACTAAACTGGACAGCAGAAAATTAAATTTTTAATAATATTTTATCGGGTATTTTTAATGAATGCTTACCTTAAATTCAAACCGTTTTCTAGCATAAAACTTAAAGAATTTGAAGACATTTTTAATCTTTATCTAATGGAAGATATAAATTATTATATATTTCACAAAATTACCTACTAAATCAAAAAAATACCATCTCGCAATGCAAGAATTTCAATAACAAGTGACAATGACACACATGACAAGTAATGACAACAACCGTAAATTTCACAACAACAAGATTTATGAAATATTTATAGGGTACGGCTTCTCCAGCCTTTTGAACCTAACACATCCTTACTGGATATTTTCCAAACGGTATTTATTTATGTAGTCAACCTTCGAGCATTTAAAATGTTGGACGTAGTCAACACATCTAAAGTATGAAGAGATCAAACAAGTTTTGTATAGAAAAATGCTACAAGAGCCCTAACTCACAGTTAGAGATGGGCAGCGGGAAAAACCCAACGGGAATAATCCCAAGTTTTTCCCATTTGGGAAAAAACCGGGTATTTATATGGGAAATAACCAATAAAGGGACCATTTTCATTATTTATATAATATAATAATCTATATAATCATCACGATTATATAGTATATTTTTCAATCTAGCATCCCAACATGACACCACGCTGCCTGCTGATATACGTGTCAAATTTAAAAGCGGTGGCTGACATTTCAATTCTATTTCATAACTTTAAGAACCAATGTAGTTAGTGAAAAATAAACACTGCGCTGCGTTCACTAGCACTAAGTATGGTTTTTGGTTTCTATTCATAACACATGCTTATGAGTTTGCATTGTGTTGGAATGATAGCTAATCGCAGAAACAAAACATATGAAAACTTTCAAGACTGTAACAAAAAATAAACAAAACCAGAGACAATCACAATTATTTATTACACAATAGAAAGGTTACAAAAGTATTTTTCAATCGAAAAGGTTCAATCACTATCACTACTATCATTAATACTACAAAATTCTATTTCCTGTTGTGTTCCACGAGATTTAGAAGCTTGTTCTTCATCAATCAGGTTGTTCAAGGGGCTAGAGAACTGTCTGGGACTAAATAATGGCTCTTCGTCTTCGTCGTTATCATCTTGATGATTGTGTAAAAGATTTCAGTTATATGATATAAAAGCTATTTTTGATGCCCTGTCTGTGTTCAATCTGTTCCTTTTGTGACTATGTATATGAACATGTGTGCTATATGAACGTTCAGTGGCTGCTGAAGTACAGGGAGCGGTCAGGCAGGCGTACTGCAACCCTACTCAGCAATTTAGATCTGCAGATACCTCTCACCAAACAACTGGGTCCATTTCGGCGACATTATTCCATATAAATGGTCTGCCCCATAAACCCTGTTTCGCTCAATTATAGAGCGAAACAACAGGAAAATCTACATCAATATCATTATTAAGTAATTGACTCATATCATGAATAAATTCCATGGCATCCACTTCATGTTCTTGTTCCAGTTCAGCGCCTTGCGATCTCGGATTTAATAAATATGCAGCAAATATTTGTTCGTCTGGTTACAGCATTTATATCTTCTGCTGGACATTTAATATGGAAATGTCGGGTAGTACAAAAATCTAATGCGGACTTACTATTTTTGAAAGCCCTTCATTTATTAAAATACCGTTGCCTTCAAGTTTAAAAATTTTATCCGTTATTGGTTGCAATAATTGAATACATTTTTCGGCCATGGTCCAGAAGTTGAGATACAATAAATTTGATTTTATTTCTTCTGAAATCGTACAATCTTTGTGAACGACTAATGTGCTTCTTTCGAATTTTTGATGCTTTTTAACGCAGTAGAGTAACTGCCTCAGCGGTTTTTTTTACAATCTGAGACAATAAATAATTCTTTGATTTCTTTTGGGCATGATGTGATCTAAAAAAATTAAAAATCAATTTCAAAACCAGAATAAAGCATAGAGCTATCGATAGAATTATTTAAGTTTTCTACGACTATATTATACTTTATTAATTAACGGCTCTATGTAGACTTGACTTATTTCAACTGTAGTATAGTAAATATTTCTACAGGTAATTGGTATTGGAGACCAAAGTAAATCAAGTCCAATCCTTAAAAGTAGAAGGTTTGCTAGGTATCAAAAATATAGTGACACTTTTTTAGTGTAATATAACACATAGTAAAGCCATATTAAAATAAAGTCTTAAGTTATCTATTAAATCAAACTTACCGGGAAATTTACGTTGATAGTAAGAACTTCTTACTATCAACGTATATTCATACATACCTACCTAAGAAGTATCGAAGTTTGTAAGGGTAAAAGCAGTTATCAATCCAAAGCAACACGAAACGTATTTAATCAATTGGACAAATCTTACAGAGCGTACCTGGAGTGCATAGTACAGACGCCAAGCAAATCCAGCTACCCCAATCTGTCAAATTACTTTTTTAGATTTTCAACTTTATCACAAAAGCATAAAGTTCACCTTTAATAGGTGAAATTTGACACATTGGGGTAGCTAGATATGCTGGCGTCTGTACATACACCGTTCGCCGGCGTTTATTACCCTGGTTGACACTTTGGTTTGGGTCTATTTCTCTATACCTTCCCCCTGTCCCTGCGCAGGTAGTTTTGAGCGGGTTAGTGGTTGCCATGAGCGCATGTTGCTTAATGAAGAGCTAAATTCCTGGTTATAATATAACCAAGTATTTAGCTGTACGTTTTTTTTAAATTGCATTTCATATTATCTAGGTGCACTGGATATGATGTAATTATTCATAAAAGGTTCGGTTAGGGATAGATTTATAGTATTAATAAACTTAAATACTATGCATTATAAGAAAATACGTGTATACATAGGTATTACTAAGATATTACATAAGCTATATTTAAAAAACCCGAATATTATATTTACCCGGGAATTTTCGCTATTTTTTCCCACATTTGGGTTTTTTTCCGGGTAAAATCCAATCTCTACTCACAGTAGGGAGGACAAAACACGTAGGTTTAGGTAAGTTGTTCATTTATTGAATGTTTACAATATCTACACATTTACACAAGTATTTATTAAATTAATGACTAATAAATCTACTGTCTACTTAATCACGTTACTTTCTCCCTTTTTGATCAATAGACTGTCTTAAAATAGCAATGTAGGATGAAATTAAATCATCCATTTTATATCCCAGAGAGGTTTCGCATAAAATCTTAGTTCCACGTAGAAAGTTGCCCATCGTCATATGGAAGAATGTATTTCCCGATGACCAGTTAGACAGTTGTGAAAACGGGTGCGTTACTAATACATCCTGAAAAAAAAAGAATGTAGTTAGATATTGTTAGCAAATTCCACGAACAGGTGACAACAGTACGGCACATCATGATTAACATTATTACTTCAAGCAGCAAACACGCCAAACACAATAATTAGATAATAGCGCTAATAGAGCTAATCTATAAGATAAAAGTAGTAAGGGTGGTTTTCGAAGTAGAAATGTGACGTCGACTGTACTTGAAACCAATTTAATTGTTAGATAACTATACTATGAAATATTGCTTGTTCGATATTAGAGGACTCTCACTGGAGCACCTAAAAAGATACTGAATCATGGCTAGTGGCATGACACAGGTTGGCGGCTGCAGGCTACAGCAACTAAATTAGGTAATCGATTGTGAAAGCCGTTGCCGCGCAGATTTTTTATACTTACTCGACTTTGGGGATGAATCACACTGACACCGTTCCTATTGATTCCTATAACAACCATTTCCGGATACGAAGGATCAGATGTTTGCTTCACCTCAAAGAAAGCGGTCCCAAATGTCGGCAATTGATATATTTTTTTTAAGAATTGTTCTTTTGCTTCATTTTCTGACATAGCACCTTGCTGTAAATATGCCGTTGTGATTGCCGACTTCCATTGTGTTTCTTTCTGAATTCTTAACATATCAGCAGGTACAAAGTCTTGAAGCATTTGCGTAATCCGTGGTATCATTGATTGGTCACTGCCATATCTTGCTCTATAAATCAATGCAGCTAATTCTGCTAAATCTTGCTTAGATGTTTTGTGGTAACCCCTCAAGTATTTAGGCAGTTCTTGAGGAAAATAGAATATTTGGTCAGCGTTCTTATCTTTTCCGGGGACTGTACTGATCCAAAGCTTCTTCATGAAGAATA
This sequence comes from Pseudoips prasinana, assembly GCA_951640165.1. Taxonomy (NCBI): domain Eukaryota; kingdom Metazoa; phylum Arthropoda; class Insecta; order Lepidoptera; family Nolidae; genus Pseudoips; species Pseudoips prasinana. The sequence goes on along the minus strand of OX621237.1, from coordinate 29,831,560 downwards.
TTTGATAGTTCATTTGCATTTGGGTTCCACCTGCAAAAATATATTATCATCATCACGCTGAAAGACCTCCATTGCTGGACAAAGGCCTCCCCAATTTTAAGTTAAGTTTTAATTAATAAGCAAGCTACCTGATTTTGCCGTACTCTACGTGCTCGTTCGTTCTATGCACCCGGACAAGACTGTTTAAAAACTCAAATTTGTAATATGTATATGCTACCCTGGTCTTATTTTCGTCTTATTCTGCTTTATAATATTACAAAGCAGAATAAGACCAAAAGCAGAAAATTGGATAGGGATTGATCAGTATGAATTTAGACAGGGAAAGCGTACTAAAGAGGCGATACTGGATCTGAGAATGATTATTGATAGAAGAATGAGCCTGGGCCTTAACACACATATTGCATTTATTGGCCTAGAGAAGGCTTTTGTAAAAATTAATTGGACAGCGATGGTGAAAGCTTTAACGAATGCTGGATTGGATTACAGGGATAGAAGGATAATCTGCGAATTATATAAAGGACAACAAGCTATAATACAAAAAGGCGAGGAAAAGGAAAGAACAAGGATCAGACAAGGTGTGAGGCAAGGGTGTCCACTGTCTCCAATAATCTTCAATATATTTATAGAGATGGCTATAAGGCAAGTAACAGAGGAAGTACAAGGTGGTGTGAAAATTAACGGAGAAAAAATATAATTTATTAGATACGCTGATGATATAGCAGCTTTCACTGACAATAAACAAGAGATTGAATGTTTAATAAATATAATGGACAAGGGTTTTCAAGAAAATGGCTTAAGAATTAATAGAAAAAAAACTAAAACTATGATAGCAACAAAAAAGGCACCCACGCCACACGTGACAGAATCAAACTGGATAACTACCAAATAGAGCAAGTTGACACATTCAAATAGTTAGGCAGTGTAATAGCGAGCACCTCCAGATGTACACCAGAATAAGTTGCTAGGATAGCAACGGCTAGAAGAGCCTTCAAAAAGAAAAGACAACTCTTCACAAACAAAATAGTCCCCAAGATTCGAAAGCGCCTAATTAAAACATATATATGGAGTATAGCTTTATATGGATGTGAGACATGGACACTGAGAAAAAGAGATGGAATTATTACGAACGGTAGATGAGAAGAGATTCATATTAAGAATCATAGAAAACAGAAGCGGAAAGATGTTAGGGCACATGACACCTTTATGAGGAATATTATTGAAGGCATAATAGAGACAAGGAGAGGACGAGGAAGACCAAGAAGGACCTATATGGATCAGATAACGGAAAAGTTAAATGTAATGTGGTATCAAGAAGTCAACGCGCTCGCCGAAAGCCGAGACGATTGGAAGAAGCTCCACCGACAAGAGCATAGCTCTTAAATATGATGATGATATGCTACCCTCCGTGCCACTAAATGACGAAGATGTCCATAACTATTGGGACCGAACAGGACCGAAGGCTTTACTATGTGGACGACTAATACTTAAATCTAATAATTAGTAATAAAATTAAAATTTTATAGATAGGTATACATATGTTGTGATATTTATCAATATCTTATCTTTAGCTCATAATAGAAAAATGAGTATCTAATTAAACTGGCGCTAATCTACAGTAATATAATAATAATATTGTGGGACATTATTCACACACGGCCATCTGATCCCAAACTAAACAGAGTTTGTACTATGGAAACCAGATAACTGATATAATACATATACTATTTTTCTTTTGTAAATGCATACTTATATAGATAATTTACACCCAGACTCGGGACAAACAGATATGTTCATGCACACAAATATCTGGTGGGAATCGAACCCACGACCTGCGACGTGAAAGGCAGCGTATCTACCAACCACCCCAACAGGCCCGTCGATATAGAACTTACCACCTCGAAGCGGTCGTGTTTTTTTCATCCATTCCACAAGTTCATGTATAAAGTCAAAGAAGTAGTAGTTTTCAGGCACTGAGAACACCTTGTCTGCTATTTTGACGAAGAGACTAAAACCATCACTGTTTTTCAGATTCAACCTTCCTGTGATTTGTTCGCATAGATCCCTCGCTTTTGTTGACGAATCTACTTCGAAAGCTTCATCAGTATCATCAGGGAAGTACACTTTATGATATATCTGCATACTCCTGTGCTGGATTGCTTCTACCTCAACGATGTAGGGCTCGTACATCCTAGGACCTTTCTTTTGTGTCTTAAAAACACGTTTTAAGCATTCTTTCGCAATAGGATGCGGTCTTGTTTTGAGGAATTCTACCAACTCTTTTATTAGGGTCTGACCACAAGCAAATACTCCCGTCACGATCCACATTAGTTCCCATCCTCGTTCCTCACTTAGTTGTATCCTGTTGTTTGTCAATTGTTTCATTATCTGACAGTAGATTTCATCACGCAAACCAGGCTCTATAACTGCAGATCTAAATATTTCGTCTGTATATTCAGTAGCGGAACGAGCTTTAGGAGCTGGCATATCTCCCATATATTTCAAAATTGCAAAGAATGCAGCTACTGCACTCTTTTCTAATATCTCTTGACCTATTAGTTTCTTTAGTAAAGGTTTCCGTATAGGATCTCTTGTATGGGACCATAGGTCACCAGCAATAGCACGCTTAGCTGTAGATAAAGTTCCTTGTCTCGAAACAGTAGCATTTATATCATAGTTCTCCCTAAAATGTTCTTTGGCAAACTTCTCTAAAGTATGCATTCTCTTTCTTTGGATGGTATTGTATTTTGAATTGGTTTTCTTGTCATGGGAAACATTTCCTTTTTTAAACACTTCTAGTATTGCACTGGAAGGCATTTCTAGTGTCGGCAAAATATAAACTTGTTCAGTTGGGAATAACCCTTCCTCACCATTACATAAGCCTTGCCCCCATGTAGAGTTCATTAAGGTTTCTCCAGTGCAATCTTGTAAAAGTGTAATAAGGTCTCCCTTTTTAAACTGGATGAAGGACGATGCGTCACTGTAGCCTTGAAGATCAGATTGAGCAACTACATAAATTGAACGCCTCTTTAATCCATCAATCAAGTATATAATTAGTGAACTCATTTCAGTAGCTTCCACACTCTGGAACTCAAATTCTTCTTGTTGTATTGTTCGAATTGTCACTCTTCCAACATGATCTAAATCTTTATCATCATTATATGCAACGTAGGTAACTTCCGGAAACGATATCTCAAGAAGAATTTGTTCAAGTTGATCAATAATATAAATCCCGGTCCAGTTAATTGCTATTATGACAACATCTTTATTAATTGTGTCTCCCTTTAATTTGATGGCCTCGAAAAATCTTGAAAACAGCATTGGCCACTTTAATTTTGCAAACAGAACAATATCCTCTTTACACTTCAAAGGATTAATCTTATTTTTGATACTCGAAGAATTTTCAAAAGCCTTTGTGACTAGATGTTCCCATTTCGTTAACGCCGCATCATTTGACTGTAAGAATTGATTAGGTATGTAATTAACTATAACCTTTCTTAACATGTTGGGATCTATTTGTGGTCCATATTCAATATAATGTTGTTGTGCTGCAATCATGGCCAAATCTTTTTCTAAATTACATCTGTATTCACCAAACTTAACTCCTTTTGCTACTTGGCAGTAAATTAAGTGTGTGGCAACATGATCATGCACAGGATTGTGCCAAGGAGTAAATACTTCCTTTCTATAGAACAATCTCCACGGGGCACTCTTCTCTGGGGTACCTTGTTCTTTAGCAAACTGTTCACATTGCGAAATGGCATCCATAATGTGTTCTCCTTCGCTACCTAGTGAAAGAACTTTATCGTATAGAGTAATGTACAACGAAAAACCAAACGTATCAGTCAATCCTATGCTTTCTGCTATCTGCTGACAAATTTCCTCAGCATTGGAGGCTGAGTCTGATTGGACTGTCTTCATAGATTCATCCATTAAGGTCACTGTAAGTAATATTGGTTTCTTTGTCTTAGTAGCCTGGAGTTCCAGCCAGCTAGGAGGTTGAGTACGCGGGCCATTCTTGAATGTCCTTAAAAGTCTTCCTTCGCAATATGGTGCATAACCAGGTGGCCCCATGCGTATAAAAGCTCTTAAATATTTAACAAATCTTTCGGATGGAGGAAAACATCCAACGCACAGGGATAATAGAATCCAACCGCGAGCATGAGAGGCTTTAGATGGATTGTTTGTAAGCTGCTTGCATAACTGACAGAATATTTCGTCTCTAAAACAAAAAGTAGCAAACATTAGTATCGATCATTCATTTTCAGACCAATAAACCTCCCCTCGCCCTCTTACAATGAAAATCTTGATTTGAGTATGTTTAGAGTTATGCTAACTTACCTCAACTCTCTCCTTATAATGCCATGACCGATAATAAAATGTAATTTTTCTAGATTAGTACTTCGTTTTGAGTTAAGCCAATTACTATACATATCATTAGTAACTTCGTCATTCACTAAAGTTTTCAACAAGTCTTCATCTAATTTTGTTTGTCGTTTTAGTGTTTTAGATACTAACTTGCTCCTACTTTGATTATCTTTCTGGAGATATTCCTGCAAGGACAACTCATAATTTTAAATGATCAAATGTACAATAAAATGGTTCTTATAAGTCTAGCGATTATGTTTCCTACTATCAGCATTAGTTTAACACAGACTTACTTCAAATTCCTTATTCTTTTGGAATGCTCGCCCTATAGTATCAGTTAATTTTGACATAACAGGTACATTGTCAACTTTTTCATCAACATATTTTGGCTCAGCTAAATCTCCTGTGAATCGCAGTATAGTTATCCATAGAGCTTGTGCGGCTACTTTGTCAATGTGGGATGGTAGGTCTAGCAATGAATGTTTCAGGGGCTTCCGGGAATACTGGTGAGTTACGTTGCCCAGGAAATATGTAGCTGCAAACTTCCTGAAGTTAAATTCATCGAAAGGTTCTTCGTCTATTTCTTGCGGCATTGGAATAATGGATGATACTTCTGGCTTAGCGGTGGATGTCTGTAAAACATTAATATATAGAAGCCTAACGTCTCCATGACACTTAGTTGTTCTTATTTAGTCATTGATTCGTTCAAGAAAATCAAATTTAAATGGTTTTGATAACAGTCTTCATCGTCCATAATTGTGTTAATCCAATGAAACAAATAGGAAGATCCATTAATAAAAAAATAAGCGCAATTTGATAGCATACCACGTCATGAGCATTACAAAAGCAGCCTTCTATATGTATTATCAGGTCAGTCTAGGTACTTAATGGTACCCTGGGATCGCTGGCGTTTGGAGGAAGGGCACTCCACTCGTCTTGTTTAAGCGGTCCCGGGAAGAGGTAACCTGCTGTAGCTCAGGTTGCCTAAACGCGCTTGTGCGTGATGGGGAGGGGGTGGCATTCGGGCCCCTCCCGTCCCGGGGGGAGAGTCTCAGACGCTCAGTGTACGGCGGGGGTACTGGCGAGATCGTTCAATAGTTCCCAGAGTCCCCGCTACAGGAACTGTGAGGCTGGCTACCGTGGTGGTTTTAGTGGGTTAGCCCTTCACAAAGTGCGAATGGCATATCCACCACGTAAAAAACTACTTAATGGTAAGATTTCATGAAAATTTGAGAAATCAGCTCTAAAGCAATGCTACGTGTCTTCAAAGTCCGGCATCTAATAAATGACGTCAGTCTTATGGTCTTATCAGTATAAAATTTAATCAACGAGTGCATACTCGATATAAAATACCGATATTTGGGCTTAGCAGTAACACTAATTTCTATCCGCAGAAACTCCAGAAACAGTCTCTTTTGTCAGTAATGAAATCAGTCCAATTGGTCATGTCGAAGAAATCATCAATCCTAAAAAAATATGCTCAAGCTTGATACACGAGTCATCATGTTATATTCGTTATCAGGTCAGTCCAGTCGTGCATATTATAAGTTCTCATCACGTAAGTAGGACTTTTAGATGTTCATCATCAGATCTGCAGGTGTATGTCCTTCTTCCTTTCTTATAGCAAAATTTCATTATAACTAAAACAATAATTATACTATTTTATCTGTTCATTAAATCAGTTTAGTCTCTTCAGTCATGTGGTAAAATCTTATTCGTAAGCTATGAACCCACACGTGACATACGTAGCATATAACGGGACGGGTTTTCTGCAAGAGTTTACGATGTCCTTCATCAGATCAGTCCAGTCTGTTAAAATTTAAAAGAGTAAATGTCATTAACACTAGGTATAGTCCATGTGGTTAACATTTTTTTAGAGAGATATTTTAACAGTTTTTATATAAGTAGTGACGTGTTATTCCATTGTAATTTTATTGTTATATATATATATACCTATAATATGTTATTTGCACAGTACTCTGAAGACTAGGTAGAGCCTGTACTATGACAACTAAAAAACATACTTAAACATTTCTAAATACATACATTTTATAGGTAAATTACAACCAGACATGGAACAAAGAATCGTGTTCATCACAAATAGTTGTCCTTGGTGGGGATCGAACCCACGATCCCTGGCTTAGAAGTTAGGGTCTCTAACCTACTAATCTAAAATGCAAGCAACTTAACTCACCACTCCAAAACCAGTTCCTCGCACTGTACCACCCGGTGTCACCGAGTCTTTCAGGAATCCGAAAACATCATCAACATATCTATCGTCGATGACTGCTGCGTTTTCAACATTATTTTCAGTCGGCATTTCTTTGAGGAACCATAACGATCGCATAAACTCCGAATATTTTTTCTCGTATTTATCTTCCGCAACATCGATATTCTTGCTATAATCCAAATCATTATTTCTATCTTTTTTCAGTTGTAACAATTTTGCTCTGATGATATGACCATTCTCTTTAACTAACTTCCTTATAAGATATCCTCTACAGCGAGCTTGGAACTTCCGGAAGAAGACCTTCGTATTCAAAAACGTTTTTCTCAATTCTCTGGATCTTATAGCAGCTTGTAAACGTAAGTAGCCTCGTCGTATTATGAGGTATCTACTTCTATAACCACGAGAACGATACGTCTTTTGTACCATTAGGGCAGCAGCGCGTAGTTTTAAGAATCTCTTCCTATAAATGAACCTTCTTGCATTTGCTTGTACTTTGATTACAGCTCCAATCAATACCTTGTGTCTTTGCTGTTCTAGAATTTCATCATGATAATCTTTAAGAAAAACTTTAGTATGCCCGAGACGATATTCTTGATCTCTTAAAACGGTGTCGCATATATTTTTAGTTGCACTTTTACAATCGGTTTTTTCTGCAGGGGGTATACCGGGAGCTACAAGACGATAACGATGGACAAATTCAGAATATGAATACCGTATTGGAAATCCAGCTTGTCGGATTTTTGCTGTTTCCATTAATCCCGCATACCTCAATTGACGGACGCATAAACTTCTATCGAAGAGCTAAAAATTACACAAAAATAGTACTCATTAGAACATGGTGTTGAAAGAGTTAAAAATTATACTATTTGAAGACGTATTTCTTTTAAATACTTATTTAAAAGAAATACTCATATCTACCTTGGGTTTTTTGAACTCATTAGGCTTGATGCATCTAACAAAGAATGGATGACATGCGTATAAAGTCTTCATGAGTGAATCTAGAGATGTTCTGAACTGGTGGCTCAATGAAACAGTTTTTCTATTACCACTGTGTGATGACGTGGACAGTGACTCAGAAAACAGATTTTTCAAAAACTCGTTGGTCGAGTCTAAAACCATTTCTTTTATGTCAGCTGTTAACATATCTCTATTTTTATCTAGAAACCCTGCAATAAATCAGTTTATTAATAAAAGGACGCGGTATAAATTTGTGAAATTTCACCGGGCGAGCTAGGTTATAATATACTAATCTTACCTCGTACTTCATAAGATACATCCCCGGCAAAATGTTTAATACTAAATCTATGTTCATGAGTGGATTTAGGAGGAATGTAACATGATTTATTTCCATGATTGCTATGCAATTTAGATAGTAGAGTGATATCCGTGCCTTTGGGAAATCTTGATTCTTCATCAATAAGAGACAGTAAATTCATGGGCTTAAGCCCTATAACATCCAAATTTTCTTGATTGTCGACATAATTGATATTTGTCCAAGTGATTCCTTCTTTTTCATATTGTTCTTGTTCGAGTTTGAAAATATGTTTCACGAAAAATTGTTGGAGATTTTCATTCGCGTAATTTATACACAATTGTTCAAAACTATTATAATCAAAATTCTCAAACCCAAAGATGTCTAATATTCCTACCGAACCACTAGACAGTTGTTGATCCTTAAACAGAGTCTTGTTTATCATTTCAACGATGTACTCAAATACGTGTCCATAAATTGCTTTAACTAAGGCATCTCTGCCTTCTACAGCTGAAGATACTGATAATGTAGATACAACCTTATCTCCGTGTGCAATGAACGTTTTTCTTGTCAATACATCACATAGTCTAGTTTTATTAACTCCTAGAAGAGTAGCTATTCTATTAGCATTGACAGCGTCTGACACTTCAGAAGACTCTATGTTATTAAAATTAAAAGACTTAAATTTTAAATTTCCTAGATGAAGTATCGCTGCAAGTAAACTGAATATTCCCCATACTTCATTGTCAGGAAAATTGAGAACTTTGAAAGCGGATCTTATATCATTAAATTCAATACTATCGTTACGGCCATCGCACGTCAGCATACCACCTGAATTTAAATAAATATAGTCTTCAGCTCGTCCTAATTCTAACTTCTTTCTTTCATCTGCTGATAATCCAGTCACAAGTGAGTAAAATATGTGATAGTTTCTTTCTCCTTTGTTTTGATATACAATGCGTGATTTCTCTAAAAGATATTGTTCTATATTTCCTCCTTCAATTATTCCTTTTCTACTGAAATAAATATTAACATATTTGCCAAATCTGGATGAGTTATCATTTCTGACCGTCTTTGCATTACCAAAGGCCTCTAAAATTGGATTCGTTTCTTGAATTTGTTGTTCGATCCATGAATGTTTTCCGCTGGCAGCTGCTAGATATTGAAGTAACAATTTTGTGCTTTCGGTTTTACCAGCGCCACTTTCACCACTAAAAATATCAAGGTTATGTTATTGTAATTGTGATATTTAGGGTAATTTAGGAAGGTAGTTATTATTATATATTATTAAGGGTCGGGAAATTAGGAATATCGTCAAAATAAAGCATTTTAACAATGTTATCATGGAGTTACCTGATGACAATACATTGGTTTGATGCTGTGTCCAAAAGTTTTCTGTAGGAATTATCTCCGATGGCGAAAATATGCGGCGGTATTTCTCCCATACCCCGTTCTTGATAAAAGTTGATTTGGTCCATCGTATATATCGGCAGAATTTCATAGGGGTTTATTGCTATCAACATTGAACCAGTATATGTCTGTAACAAACATAACCGTTTTAAAAACATAGAACCGAATCCAGCTTTTCTCTACTATAACCGATTTAAAAAATATATTATTTACCTATACTTATACAACATGTAACTTAATTAACGCACATCCTGAAAATAGTTTGTTCAGAATCGTTTACTGAATCCATTTATATCATTTTTAATATAGGTAATTTTTTATTCCAAAATAATTTAAACTATGGAAATTATCATCATTTTAACCCTGTATTGTCATAACAAATTGAAATGGACCGTAAGTCAAAATAATAAGACTTTTAAATCGCAGTTTTATTTGTATTCATACAAATTCCATCATTCAACACAAAATAAAGAAAAATAAACTTTATTCCAAAAAACTAATTAAGTAAATAACAATGCATATACATGTCAAATTGAAAATTTTGTGTATGTATTATGATTACAACATAATATTCTAATTGGGGTGTCTAAGGGGTGCGTTAATTACGTTACATGTTGTATATGGGACCATTTCGAAAGCATTCCGTATCCGTACAAATATTTTCAAATCAATTCGCACACAATTTATGTGTGTGCGAAATTAATATTTTACCTATATATTTGTTGAAAATAAATACCTACCTACAAAAAACATAGGTAAGTAGGTACAGTTAAATTGCAAACCTACTGCTTTTGAAGCCGGTTAAAAATAAACAGCACTCTAACTACAATCAATTTTGACATAAAAAATAATGAATAAACCATTTCGAGAAAAAAAATATTTTTCATATCGATTCATAAATTAAAGAGATATGAAAATTAAAAAAAAACTGAAATGGGCAACTGCTCTTATTTTGGAGTCGGTTAAAAAGAGCAGTTTAAAAATCTAAAACACATATTGTATGTTTTCATAATACCTAACATCGGCTTACAAATTCTGATTACCTACGTACATTTGATTTAAGCAGATAAAATCAACATTCATAATAATTATACCTACAGTAGGTACCTACTGTTTAAGCCAGTAGTATCTACATATGATAAAACAATATAAATATTTTTGTTGTTAGAGAACAGGTTTTATCCTTAAAGTTATCGTCTATGACTACATACTTATTTAAAACAATGTTCTAAATTATGTATAATGTCATGTCACTTGAAAAAAAATATTTGCTTTATCAAGCAGTGAACGCAATTTGCGTTCACTGTTATCAAGTCAACAATTTTTCCTTTTTGCATTTTTAATCCATAGGATTAAAATACTTTACATTTATAACCTCTATTTCATAAGTTGTCACTGAGAAATGAGAATCGATTGTTTAACCTTATGAACATTTTTTTTATCTCCTCTCCAATTTAGGGTTTCCTAGTATAGAATCGGAGGCTATGTAGGGCATTTGTGCTAAATTTGAAAATCTATAAAAGAAATTTGACTAGTTGGGGTAGCTGGATGCGCTGGTGTATGTACCTAGCGATACCGATTGGATGCTGTAGCGGAAATTCATCGAATAAGTTATAACTTTTAAATGAGATTAACTTTATGTTTTCCCAGTTTTATGGATATATATGTAGTGTTGAAAGAACTCGAGTCTTTTAAGTCCTATAAAAGAAACTCGACTCGTTTACGACGACTTATGATGCTTGACAACTTGAACGAGTCTTTACGTCTTGAGTCTTAAGTCTTTTAGGAGTTTTCGACTATGACTCGAGTCTTATTTTGAACCGAGTCGTTTTAAAAAGACTCGAGTTTTTTATATGACTCAGTCGTGACGAAGAGACTCCTCCATTTTAAAATGACTCGACTCGTTAGAGTCGTAAGTCGTGCTCAGGTTGACATGTCATAATAAATTTACGTTCATTTGGTACTTTTTTACTGTAGGTATTATTATTTTTATTTATTAAGTATATAGGTGTTTAATTATTTCAGTTCATTTTTTGTTTGCTACAGCTAAACTAATGTAAGGCCACCTATTAACGTATAATAACGTAAGGTAGGATAGAAAAATTTTATTGAGGGTATTTTGATAATAGATTGACATACTTCAATAAAGTTACACTGAGTGGTTTCTGTTTATGATTGCAATCATGGAGCTATTACAAAGAGGAGACGTTGTAATTCGATTTTTCTATGAAACAACGCGTGACATTTTGCGGGGGGGAGAGGGTGTTAGATCCCGCCTACTTCTTTGTTTACATCTACCGGTCAATAGGTAAACTAATCGCATGTTTTGTGGACTATAATTAGTAGTAACGTAACTTTTTTACACTAGATGTCACACAGTGCAGGATGCAACAGGGCCGGACTCATAACTTCGTACCAGGGAGTACCTACTGTTTTTTTATACTTTTGCGAACCATAATGATATCTTTTTTTTATTGACAGTGATATTATTATAAAATAAATGTGAGAATAAAAAGGTCATTGATGAATGATGATGATGATGATGAAGATTATGGGATTTTGATTAAGACTTATTATTAATATTCCGAATTTTTATTCATGTTATATTGGAAATAAAATTAAATATTTTATGGGTAAAAAAATGCATTGTTACGAACCGATATATCCAGTTTTAAACAAGGTAAAGTTCCCTTCTTTAATTTTCTAAGGCCTTTTTTTGTTACTACGAAGTCTTCATCGTTAAAATGGCAAGAACAAATTTTTGTATATTTAGAGGGAGACCAGTCTTGTCTGTTAATTTTTGCTATCCATTTTTGTCTAAGGTTATCTTCAGATGGCAATCTATAACATTCATAATTTTAAAATTTGACTAAATAAACTAGGTAGGCTTAAAGTACTTAATTTAAATTAAGTAAACAACGAGCATACTAATGAAGGGAAGTAGGTACATTAATTAAATTACTGTACATAGAATATTTAATTTATAGGAGATTGTATTTTTTTTGTGCAGTGCATTCCATGTTTAAGTACTTTCTATTTATGATACAGCTGCGGGACATTAGGTAAAATAACTGGATCCTAATTACGGCCCTGTTTTTGTTATGTTCATATTTGTACGATAGATGGCGGTTATTTTTTTAAAAATTATATTAAAAGCTACAAAAATGTATTTTGGCCATTAAAGGGGTTTTACGAATGAATGTAAAACAAATTTCAGTACATACGATTATTAGATTATGATAGTACTGAGCTCTGCGTACCTAAATATTTTTTATTCCCATGACCCCAAGTATCGCCATCTAATGTCGTGTAGAATTATGTTTCGAAACGCCGACGTTAAGGGAATTTTCTAGAACTATTTTGATAAAAAATCGAATAAAATTACTTACAAATGAAATTTGATGCCATCCATAGCATTAGAACGTCTGTCCGAGTAGTTTTTACAAGATAAAACACAACACTTCATTATTTTTATCTTCTAGCGCAAATATAGCTGTAAATTGTGAACGTGACGTAGTTGTGCACAGGACGAACGCCAACAATACATTGACTTAGGCCACGCCTACATGATGACGTTTAGACTCAGTTGAAAATCACAGTGCTCAGTTGCTTAGGCCGTCTCCTCTTTGTAATAGCTCCATGATTGCAATAGTAATTCGTTCCTGTTGTTTTCCTCTTAATTACATAAATAAATCTCGACGCATAACAATGGGTGATCACGAATTACGACAAAAACGTAAAAGGAAGTCATTAATTTTAGAAAATTATGATAAAAACGATTCTAAAGTGAAGTATAAAATATGTCCGAAAGAATTTTCTATCAAAACCTCTCATACTGTTTTGAAAAAACACTTTGGAAGTCACGAAAATAATGTTCCGGAAGCTGCTAGTACACCTGCAGTTCTATGTCGTCGTAGTCGCAAATCAAGTAAGGAAAGTAGCCATTTAAATAAATTACTTGTGAATTTTATTGTTCACGGAAATCATCCGTTTTCGATAGTTGATGAACCACATTTCAAAAAAATTATTCAAAATCTAAATCCTGGCTATTCTGTACTTTGCCGCACACAACTACAAACAAACATTACAAATCTTTTTGAAGAAAAGCAGACTGAGTTAAAAGAGTGTTGGAAAACTGTTACAAATAAAATTGCATTAACACTAGATTTTTGGACATCTATTACAAATAAGCCTTACATTGTCGTCACAGCACACTTTATGCTAAATTCTAAATTAACTGCAATAATATTAGATTTTGATTTGCTGCCTTATCCCCATGCAAGTGAACAAATTTTAAGTAAGGGAATGGAAATATTAAGATTTTATTGTATCGAAAAGAAAATATCATCAATCACATCTGATAATGAAGCTGCTAATAGAAATTTATGCAGCTATTAACATTATTTAATGATGACTATGAACATGTGGTACACACGAGGTGCCTTTCCCATATTTTAAATTTAATCGTTAAACGAGGATTGTCTTTAGCAGAAAAAGTTATAAAAGATGTTAGTATCTTAGTAAAGCACATAAACTTATCTCCAAAACAAAAACAGATGTATTTTGAAACATGCACGTTGTTAAAGGCCCCTGAATTATCTCTTCTTCAGGATATGCCCGTGCGATGGAATTCGACTTATTTAATGCTCGAGAGAGCATACAAGATGAGAGAGGTTCTGGATTATATTTGTCAAGAGAAAAGGGAATACCACCGTTATTTAATAGAAAACTGGGATGTAATAAATAATTTTATAATTTTTCTGAAACCTTTCTATGATGCAACTTTGTTACTTTTTAAGTCAAAGTATCCCAGTATAATATACGTTGTTCCCATAATTGACGTCTTACAAAACCAAATTGTACAAAGAATAAACAATGATGACGCAGACGTTGCAGCTCTCAACCACAATAATTGTGCCAAAGCTATGAAGGAGAAGTTGAACCAATATTTGCCTCATTTATATACAGATTTTGCCATATATGCTGTTATATTAGATCCTCGTTTAAAAAATGAATATTTTACATATCATGGGAAAGAAGAATACTTGGTGCGCTTCAGACGGTATTTTGAAAGTAATTATGTAAACAATTCACAAGAAGAGGACATCATGCAAAACACACCACCAACTACATTGCCACCAAGCACGAGCCAAACTGTATTTTCTATGATTTATAGACAGAAAAATACAGTGCAAATTCAAGACGAAATAGAGAAGTATTTTTCTTTGCCAGTTGAAACAGAGGACAAAGATGTATTGTCTTGGTGGTTTAATCAAAGAAATTATTTGCCAATTTTGACAAGAATGGCGTTTGATATTTTACCTATTCCGGCTGCTAGTGTTCCCAGTGAGCAAGCCTTTTCTAAAGCTGGAAATCTAATCGTTAGGAAAAGGAACCGATTGGGGAATAAAACTATAAGGGCTTCTATGTGACTACCTTCTTGGCTCGAAGTGTTAAAGGAAAAAATTAAATGACTAAGCTATAATTGATTTACAAACATAGAAAATTGATTAACCTAATAAATCTTTGACTTGAATCAAAAATGCTTATTGGTTTTAATTTAGTCTATTTTACTTACTAGTACTTACTTTACAATTATTTTATTTTTAAAATGCTCATCGTATGCTAAACGACTCGAGTCCTTTATTAAAAGACTTGTGATTATGTGTGAGACTTTTAATAAAGAACTCAAGTCGTTTTATTTCAGAGTAAATTTATAATAACTGGAGTCACCTTAGATTAATAAAAAGACATGAGTCGTATTTTTTGAGTCGACTCCTGAAAATTTAGTCTAGTCCTTTCTTAAAGGACTTAAAAGACTCGAGTTCTTTCATCACTATATATATGGCACTGAGATAACATTTATGTTCGGGTAAAACACATTTTAGTTACCCTCGAGCCGGAAAACTTTATATTAAAACGGTTGATAATGATAAACTTAAATGCTATGTTTATATAGCATATTCGTTCTTATGCATAGTCATAAGAACGAATATTTTATATATTAATATAAATAAAAATATGTTTCATTTTATATACTGACATAACCTTTAACATTATTTATATATTAGGTAGGTACTCGTATAACTTTTATTACACTCCTAACTCGGAAACGGTGCGTCGTAGGACCATGTGTCTCAGGACCTAAACGGTTTCAAGTTTAGTAGGGGAAACCTAGGAGATTAGTGACAGAGGTGAGTTGTGACAGATGCGATTTCTCCCTAACTATGAAAGTGAGCGTGCTGGTAAAAACGCTAGATTGATTAGAGACGCGCTATTTCACTCAATACCCGCCGGCGGTGCACGCGAAACGGTTGCGAAGTTATGACGTCCAAGTGCAAAAAAATGCGAAAAGTCAGTATTTCGTCAAAACTTTGATTGAATTTATATCATATCTTATTACGTGTGCGTTGTTGTGTTATTTTTTCTTAAGTTGTGTGGTTATTTAAGTTTCAAAACGTATCATTGATTTTTTGTGTTTCCATCGTGTTTAGAAAATTTGAATTATTATTCGGACCAAGTCGTAATTTTGAGCACCTAGGAGAATTGTGACAGCCTGTCACAACTCTCCTATTTGACTTCATTTTCTGCTGGGTTATTGTAACTGGGTTATTTTTATTCATTTGCGATGTCTGTATGTGTATTTGTACATTAGTATATTAAAGGCAAATCTTGCAAGTACATTCCACAATAAAGCTTGTATCGAAAAAGTAATTTTCGATAAAAAATATACTCGGTTGGTGGTGTGATGTTACATGCTGGATGGCTACTTTTTTTGTTTCAGAATGCCTAATAAGTACATACAAAAAACTGATATTGGAGATATATTATATTTGAAGACACCGATTTCCTGCCAAGTCGAGGGACTGATCGTCCCAAGCCAGAACTAGATGAATCCGTTTCAAAAATTGTGGACAATCCAGCAGAAATAACCATAACTCTAAATCACAACACCGGCACAGTTGATAAAGTTGAAGCAAGAGTCTAGGTTCATCTATTGAACATACCATGCCATCTAGAAACTCATAAGTTGTGAACAATAATGCCAATGAACCTGTTGCCTTCACGTCTACAGCTCATACCCTGGTTCAGAATAATAATGCCATTTAACCTGTTCTTACTGATACACCTACTAAGGACGAAATAGCTGCTATAAAGCCAATAGGAAGGCGAAGAATGTGAAAAAGTGTCTCTTAAGCGAAGATAAGAAGAAACTTAAAAAGCCAAGAAGTCTAATACGAAGAAGAGAACTAGTGATGACGAATGAGAGGCAGAAAATAATAGCTTTTGCTTGGTTTGCCCTGAAACCTAATCAAACGGCAGATCGAATGAGGAGTGGGTGCAGTGCCTAGAATGGAGAGGCTGGTCACACGCAGATTGTACTGGAGGCGAGCTGCAATACATTTGCCATTATTGCCTATCAGATTAGATTTAAATATAATGTGATTGATCTCTAAACGATCCCCTAATCACTTGTCACTTGTCACAATGTTATGAAAATGTTAAACGCTGTGTTTATTGGAAATTGTAGTGCTAAAAGATGATTTAACTACTTTTTGCAAAAAAGAAACATATTTCATGTATTTATAATATGTGTAATGGTATTAATACTCAAACAGTCTAAATACATAGCTGTCACAACTTTCCTCGGTACCTGTCACATCTTACCTCGGTGGTAGGGGAGTTGTGACAAATGGAGTAGTCTTTCTTTTTGTTGATTTTTTCGGAAACCGTATTATTTTACTTAATTTTGATGATTGTTTTGGAAAGGGAAGGAATGGTGCTAGATTTATTCACATAGTTCGTAACCGAGGAATGTTTCTGGAGCGAGATATTCCCACAAAATTAAAAATTGTCACAACTATCCTAGGTCTCCCCTAAGCTGTCGCAATAAAAATGGTCGAATTCAATTAAAAATAACTCCGAAAATATGTCTAAGGCCCCTGAGGCTACTCAAGCTGAATAATCGGCTTATAAAGCGTGGTATGCATAGGCAATGAATGTTCGTCGTTGACTGGGATAGATGCCAAGTTTAGTTTCAACCAATAATGAGTTCGCCAAAAGTTTCCAGTGAATAAAGAAACGGTTCCACATTCGTTGGATAGTGGGCTCAGGTGGCGCCAGTTTCGACATTTTGCCACAGCCGTGGCTGGTGCAATCCATGCCGAAACGTTGGGTAACCTAAAGGCCTTTAAAGCCTTAAATCGTTATCGCGATTGATACCCACCATATATAAAAATGTCCACAATATATAAAAATGTACAAAACGCGAAAGCTTAAAAATATTAACAGATTGTTCTCCTTAACACTTTATACCTGAGAGCTTCGTACCTGTCACATGGACTAAATCCTCTAGTACAGTTGTAAACGAAGTGAAAGTTGAAAATTACACT
Source organism: Pseudoips prasinana (assembly GCA_951640165.1). Taxonomy (NCBI): domain Eukaryota; kingdom Metazoa; phylum Arthropoda; class Insecta; order Lepidoptera; family Nolidae; genus Pseudoips; species Pseudoips prasinana. The sequence goes on along the minus strand of OX621237.1, from coordinate 29,813,910 downwards.
TTATCACAAAAGCATAAGGTTCACTTTCAATTGGGTAACCTAAAGGCCTTTAAAGCCTTAAGGTAGATGTACCATATTACGTAAGTGTACGAAATTCCGTAAGTTTTCGGTTTAGGCCTAAAAATAAGAAAACTTCTAATTGTATCAAAAAGTTCTAAAATTATCTCGTAAGTATGTACAATAGAGCGTCAATTACACACGTTAAAAAGAACTGTAACCATCGTCGGCTCAGTTGTCACGTATCCCTCGGTCGGTCTGCGCCAAACCGCCATAAAGGTAGTGTGTGTGTTGCGTACGCGTAAGCTACCGCGCGGATTTTCATAAGGATATAGCGAGTGATATGTAAGTATTTTCATAACTAAGTAATGTAATTATTTTTAAGGGTTTTAAAACAAACTGATTGATTACCGTTTCAAGTTACTTTATTTCGTTTTTAGCGAGTTAATTGAAATTTTCTGATTGCCGGAATTACCTACACCAAAAACCAACCGTGTCCATTATTACGTAACAATTACGGAATAGAGGAAAGGAAGGTGATTTTGTTTTTTGTAATTTGTCAGGAACGAGATGAGATAAGTAAACAAAAAAAGCTGTTACAGGTCTAATATATAACATAGTTTCTTGGAATCAAATTACGTATTACGATTTTATTTCTCTATGTTATGAAATACGTGTGTAAAGAGAAAACATTTTTTTACTTTAAACAGATTCGTCACAAATAACATCGGTACAAAATCATTAATTTGTTTAATTAAATTGTATCTTCCAGTATATTTTTGGTACCTATTACTAGTATGATTGCATTCCTATACAATTCAAGTCATTTTATGTTGTTAAGAAATTATTATGTTATAATAATATATGTTGTTATTAAATTTAAATAAACTGTTTTCCTACACTTATAAAATAAAGTTGTTTTATTTAGAACACGTCACATTAAATTTATGTTTCATATTTCATGTAATCCTGCAGAAAAACGGCATTTTTCTGCATATGCCGGAATTACCAGCACCCATTTACGGAATTACCTGGAGAGTCAAATTTTATACAGTAATAACGGACATTTACTAGGTCCAGAAAAATTACGATTACTTTTATAAAATAGTTTAAATATAGTTGTGTTACGTAACAATCTCTTCTCTGAAAACCTCTTTTTACGACTAAACTAACTTCAATTCGCAGATTTTTCCTGCTTTACTGGAAATTGCTAGGAAAGACAAGAATGCCTTAGTACTCCGGAATTACGTACATTTACCTTAAATCGTTATCGCGATTGATACCCACCATATATAAAAATGTCCACAATATATAAAAATTTACAAAACGCGAAAGCTTAAAAACATTAACAGATTGTTCTCCTTAACACTTTATACCTGAGAGCTTCGTACCTGTCACATGGACTAAATCCTCTAGTACAGTTGTAAACGAAGTGAAAGTTGAAAATTACACTTTATCACAAAAGCATAAGGTTCACTTTCAATTGGGGACATTTGACAGATTGGGATAGCTTGATGTGCTGGCGTCTGTACATACATTTTACCCTGTTAACCCATATATTACGGACACTACGAATTCTACTCTACCTTGCCCGCTGGCCGTTATAAAATCTTCTTGTAACAAATAGGTTAATCGGTTAAAATCTAAGGATTAACTAAGTATAATTCTCACTGCAGACTTTGTTTTTTAATAACTTAATACAAACTAGCTAAATATCATTGCTATTATAAAATAAATTTTATAAATGTGTTCTTACAATCCGTCTACCTAAATATCTATGTATCTAACTAGAAATAATACCTAATGTATTGAACTATATTACTACAAACATGTTCTGACTATTTACAAGGGCTTTTTTAAAGTATACGTGAATAAAAACCTTTTTGAAGTTATACTTCTTTTGGCGCGATGGAGAAAAATGATGAGAGTGAATTTTTACGATGCGCGCGCACACCGACACCAAAAAATTTAACAGCATGAAGTTAGTTCTAGGTGGTATGAGAGTGAATTTTTACGATGCGCGCGCACGATGCGCGCGCATTTTAAAAATAACAGCATGAAGTTAGTTCTAGGTGGTATGAAAATGTATGAGAGTGAATTTTAAAAAATAACAGCATGACGTTAGTTCTAGGTGGTATGAAAATTGATAACTATGTTCAAGTTGTATATTAAGAAGTATAACTTCTAACGCGTGTACATAAGTACACACAATTTTTTTTTTTATTTCATTTTAAATAAAATGCTTTACCGTTTACATCGTTACGTAAAATAGACGATTTTTACAATTGATTGGTCCATTACCAAGGGAGACTTGAATCTTGTTTTTCTGATTGGTCTAGCGGAAGCGTCGTGAAGCTGATAATAAGATCCTGGGTTTTTATATCCCTGGCCAGAAAGGAAGGTGATATTTTTTCTAAAAAAGAAGTCCTTGTAGTCCGGAGTCTGGAAGTTGCTGGTTTAAGCCGCCGTGCCTTTAAGAGGATTTAAAGCCATCGGCCTGACCGTCGCCGAATCGTGTACCTGACTAGCCCCATCGGCACATGAGAGTAAGGCACAAAATTTGTGGGTCTAATATTTCAGTAATTATTTCGCAAAATACTTAAATTGAGGTCTTTATAATCTAAAATCTAAATCTAAAATCTAAATCTTATAAACATTCAGCTTTACCTAATTTTAGAAAAAATCAAACATTATTACTCAAAGACTGAGAAGCACGTGGATCTCGGTACCACCATTTAAAGTTAAAAACCATCGTGAATTAAAATATTGAATAGAAATAGGTCATTAAAACAATTCCATACTTTTAGAAAAAGACCAGCCAAGTGCGAGTCGGACTCGCCCATGAAGGGTTCCGTAGCAGCAAGTATTTCAGTTGATTAAATGAAAGGTAAATTCCGGTTTACGATTTATGACGTTTAAAAAAAAATACTTAATGGATCTCGTTCAAACTAATTTTTGTTGTTAGTTTACATGGTAACGTACATCATATATTTTTTTTAGTTTTATCATTCTCTTATTTTAGAAGTTACAGGAGGGAGGGGGACACTCATTTTACCACTTTGGAAGTGTGTCTCGCGCAAACTATTAAGTTTAGAAAAAAAATTATATTAGAAACCTCAATATCATTTTTGAAGACCTATGCATAGATACCCCACATGTATGGGTACGATGAAAAAATTTTTTTCTATTCTATGTATGGGGAACCCCCAAAATTATTGTTCTTTTTCTATTTTTCTGTGAAAATCTTAATGCGGTTCACAGAATACACTTACTTACCAAGTTTCAACAGTCCAGCTCTTATAGTTTCGGAAAAAAGTGGCTGTGACATACGGACGGACAGACAGACATGAAGAATTTATTAGGGTTCCATTTTTTGCCATATTGCTACGGAACCCTAAAAAGTGCATCTGTGTTTGGTCACACACTTTTGCACTACGATATGACTGCACGCATGACATGCTCAGTATCACCAATAAGAAAATCGCACTGTATTTTAATTTTCGTGATGGTAAAATAATCTAAAGTATGCGCTAGTTACTGTATTTTTTCGCTGTCATCGCAATATTTGTTGAAATAATTATTTAATTCTTTGTATAAATGCTATTTTCCCAAAAAGGATTAGGTAATGGAATCCTTAGTTTATTTAAACTATTTGAAATAAAATTATAAAGAGAAAGGATTTGATTTTTGTATCTATGTCAGTCTGTTAGTTTGAAAAGGATGGTACTAAACTGATTATAAAAGTTTTTTCACAAGTAGTAAGCTACATTATCAGCGTGTAAAATGGGCTATATTTTATTTTTTAAAATCCCTATTACAATACCCAAAATATAAACAATTTGCCTGCAAAATTCATAATTTGGCGTGCGTTGTGAAAACTATTTATGACACATAAAATAATTAATTACATATTTATAATACTCATCACTACCCAGAAAAAATGCGGTTAATATATCTAACTTGAATATTTATCCGAATGCATTCACGAAGATAGCGTTATTTTGTAATAAGCTACAATCAATAGTTATACTACTGTATTAGGTTAACACCTGTAAAATTAATTGTAAATACATTAAAAATAAATAAAACTTTTATAGTTAGTCCTACTAACAAGTGAAAGGAGTTGTCGTTATTATCTATTTGTACCAATAACGACCATATTTAAAAACAATGATTTATATTTCTATCTATCTATCCGTCCGAAGCCGGGGGAGTCCCTATCGCTAGTACCTACATAAAAATGGATGTTTGTCTGTATGTCCTTTATAGAATCGTAAACTATGCATTTGATCATGCTGTGATCTTCAGCAAAGTGTTTTGCAAGAACTCACGAAGGTTTCTGTGTTGGTACGACCAATCTTCGACAGATGGCGCCACTATCATTCCAATGAATTTCAATATTTCCGTAGAAATTGCGATATATAAACTTGGTCCGCGAGAATCTTTGAGAGAGAAGTTTAAAGAGATTAACATTCTGACTGTGGCATGTCAGTATATATATGACAATCTAATTTATATGCATAAATATAAAGACTCCTTCTGTAAAAGGAGTGATACTCATAATATAAATACTAGATATAAGCATAACTTTGTGTTACATACCACCCGTCTCCACAAAGTAAGTAACTCTTTTATGGGGCAATGTATAAGATTCTATAACAAACTTCCCAATGATATCCGAGAAATGTCTATGAATAAGTTTAAAAGAATTATAAAAGCCAAATTGTGTAGCAGGGCTTTCTACAAAACTTCTGATTATTTAAGTGACAAAACAGCTTGGGATTGAGTCGCTCTAAATTAACACATTTAAATACAATGTAATTTTATGTAAGAAATAAATATTTTAAAAAAGGATTCCTACTGAGTTTTCTGGCAGTGTTTCTCAGTAGCTGCCACGTCATGCACTGCACGGTAGGGTAAAAAAAATTGACGATTCCACACAAATGTTTTAACGGAATAAATGACTTTTTCATTTTTTTTCGAAACGCGTGCAGGGTAAGTACACCTAGTTCTTTATTCTTTTTAAAGAAGATAGTTTTTTTATGTTTTAGGGGTTCCGTACCCAAAGGGTATAACGGGATCCTATTACTAAGACTTCGCTGTTTGTCGGTCTGTCTGCCTGTCTGTCCGTCTGTCACCAGGCTGTATCTCATGAACCGTGATAGTTAGACAGTTGAAATTATTTCACAGATGATGTATTTCTGTTGTCGCTATAACAACAAATACTAAAAAACAAAATAAAATAAATATTTAAGGGGGCTCCCATACAACAAATGTGAATTTTTTTGCTCGTTTTTATAGATAATGGTACTGAACCCTTAGTGCGCGAGTCCGACTCGCACTTGGCCGGTTTTTTTTAGTAAGTTTTACGGAAACGTTGATCTTCATTATCGAGGAACTACATCTAGGTACTTACATAAATAAGTTGCTGATGATACCGGATATGCAGATTATGGAGGATCGTGTACTCTTGCAGTTCTCCCAGCGTGATCATGTCTTCCACTCCAGCGACAGACGTTTCGTGTAGTAACTTGAGAACATTTTGTGCAGAAGTGGTAAAGACTTTACCGTCATAGTCTTGCACTTCGATTCTATCACCAGAGCTTTTCAGGATCTTCACTGCTATTGGGACATTAAATTCTGATGCCCCTGCTGGCTTAAGCCAGACGCGATCCTAAAAGAAATATAATATCTATAAGTATATAAAATCTTAGGATCTTAATTTGACCCACTTCCCAGTCTCCGATTAGGATGATATTTTGCACACGCTCCGAGTTCTGATGACAATACATGACTAGCTAAGAAACTTCATTACAAATCCAATATGGTGGCCTCCCCAAGATGGTGGACTGGCTGTTCGAAATCCACCCCCATGATATGGGTATCAAATGAAAGGAAGGAGTACAGGAATATTTTGTAATTTTTTGTGAGTGCTAAGAGCGTGTTTTTTTGTTTTTTAAACTATTGTATTATTTCAAGACAAACGAAGTGTACAGTATGTACAGAAAATGTGCGGGTGTACTATTGAAATTAATCCCTGTGTAGCGGGGGTGCTGCGTCCCTGTGTACTTTACAAACATATAATTGACGTACATCCAGACTCAGAACAACTATTTATGGGTCGCACAAATAGTTATTCAGAAACGAACCCGGGACACGAAGTGGCGGGGCGACTGTCTCAACCGCTGAACCACATTATATATTAAGAATGCATATACTTAGTTGCAGATAGCTAAATAAATAATATCCAGGGACATTATTAACACACGTCCATTAGATTCCAAACTAATAATAATGATATCAAAATTATTATATTACACATACACATTCATGCACACAAATATCTGTCTTGAGTGGGAATCGAACCCACTACCTGCGCCTGCGGCGTTTTCACAAAAAGCAGTTTAACAAATTCGGGAAATACTAACTTCATCCATTACAACAATGCCAAATCTACGTTTATAAATATATTACACGAGTTACACTTTACTACTGTATTAATTTTGCTACTTAAATAATTTAACACACATATGACTCTAACATCGCTAGCGCAAGTCCACTACCGCTCGCAAGCGCGTGTTTGAGCGCGTGCGGTACCAGACTCCTCAATAAATATGTATATGGGCGACGGCAAACGGCTCGTCATATAAAGTATAGTTATTAGGTTAGATTTTCCTCCAGCCTCCGTAGTCCCTTAGGCGATTGGCACACTGCCCCGCATGATGCAGCGTAGTGCGTGAGTGCGTGTTCTAACGTTACTTGTACGTTAGAAGCTCTCTCGCACTACGCTGCATCATGCGGGGCAATCGCCTTAGAGCTATTGTCCGTGCAATTTAAAGACTACGGCAATATTTTTTATGCTTTATATGGAGTGTATATTAAGCGTTGAAAATTCTTAAAACGTGGTCTGTTACTGATATAGAGAAGTCATCTACCAGAATTTTACATTTTGTATTTGTATAAAATAAGAGAATCCCACACGTAGCACCTATGCCTTACTATCAGTTAGGTAATTTCATATACAATATGTAGGTACATATTATTATTGATAATCATCATGCCAGCCGAAAAACATCCACTGTTAGACATAGCCCCCCCCTCCCCAAAGATAGTTGCCGGCACTGTGCTAGTTGCAATAAAATTTTATGCAACTATACTAGGTATCAATTTAATGATCAATACCTACATAGTAAGCAGATTCACTATTACACTACGAATGAAACACGCTGTATATCAATAGCTCCATGGTGTAAGGATTTTACCATACACAGTAGGTAAACAACTATTCATCATCATCATATCAGCCGAAAGACGTCCACGGCTGGACAAAGGCCTCCACCAAAGATCTCCACAATTGCCGGTCTTGCGCTATTCGCATCCAGCAGTTTAGCCCCGCATAAGATCATCGGTCCATCTTATAGGGTGCCTGCCCACGCTGCTTCTCCCGGTTCGTGGTCGCCACTCGAGAACCTTTTTATCCCAACGACCGTTGGTTCTACGAGCTATGTGCCCCACCCACAGCCACTTCAGTTTTGCAATTATTCGGGCTATGTCGGTGACTTTGGTTCGCCTGCGGATTTCGACATATCTGATTCGATCCCGCAGGGAAAGTCCGAGCATAGCTACAACTATTCACCAAGTTCGAAAAGAAATCTTGGAGATTCATACAAAGCTAACGATCCAGCCAACGACGTCATTGTCCATGGTGGTTATGCTGACCTGGCATAAAACTGTAGCAGAAAGTACTAGTAGTAACCAACACGTCTGTTATATTTAATAACTGCATTGATTGGGAGAAGTCAAATCTTTATGACACCCAATTTAAATGACTTATGAAACATAATATTAATTGATTAGACCACAACACCGGGTGTGGGGAAAGTATCTAGAAACGCAAACACGAGTTTTCGATTAAATATAAGTCACAGAGTATTATATGCAAGTCTAACAATCATAATTAACACCTAATTAAACCTAAGCCAAAGTACGTCCACAGCTGGACAAAAGCCTCCCCAAAGAATGGGGGGATATGCCATAATCGCCACGCTTGGCAGACGGGTTGGCGATCGCAGTTTGATGGTCGTAGTTCAGAGAAAAACGCTGCCGCCCGTTCTCCGGTAGGTATTCCCTCGGACGATTTGTACGCCCCCCACGGGTTGAGATGGGGTAATGATATTCTATGCCGTCACCACCACACAGCAAACACCTAATCCTTAATACCTAACCTAACTTATTGAAGGTATCTAGTCAAAAAACTGCATTAACACTTTTCAGAACTTGTGAATACTCAGAGACCTTATATAATGGCAAACCCGTTATAACAAAATAGCCTGTACTATTAATAGTGCATCTGTGTTTACTAAGTATAGGTGAAAGTTCCCTAAAAAGTAGGTATGCATTTAGTCCTAGCTATTTTACACTAAACTTTAAATGAATCCCAAATTAATAGGGGATTATAATAGATAACTCTGTGAAGTGACTTTTATGCTAACCGTATTTGGGAGGTATCTTTAGATTTGAAAATTATTCAGCAACTGCATGAGTAGATAGACAACGAGTCACTAGTATAAGGATGTGCGATAAAGTGAAGTAGCACACCTAAATACAAGTAACGACAAATCTAAGGACATTATTTATAATCGTCGTTTAAATCTGTGATTATCTTATACATAAACTAAGGAAACTAAGGAGCTTAATTGGCCTATAACACTTTACAATGTGTAGACCATAAACATATACAAAAATAATATTAACTTCCCATTCGTAACTGTCGATCAGTTGACGCAAATGGTATCTTAATGCAAAAATGTTTATGTTCAGTTTCATGGGTATATTGCGATCCCTAAATTTTCACCACTATACCTATTACTGTTTTACCAACTATCTGATTTGTAGACGGCTTAAGTAAAGTTAAAGGTTGCTAAACAGAATGTATTAAGTCTCCGTCGTCCTTCCTTAAACCACTGACTATAAGAACTATTTTCCAATGAAATCGTTTCTATTGATGTGACTGACTACAGCTTACCGATGGACGCACCCGGCCCGCCATTTTCCCTTTGAGATTCACTTCACAAAAATCGGAACTCAAACATTATCAGATTCACAAATAATGCCAACATGTGGGACCGTCCTCACACAAAGACTGTCTATCATTATCAGTATACCAGGTTTGTCTTATCAATAATCAGATACCACTAACTTATCACAATAATTTCTGATATATACCTACTTATACTTTACCACCATATCGCAAGAAAATATTTAGATTAACGATAGGAACCTATTTATTTGTGTTTATGAATCAAATATGTATAAATATAATAACTAGTCATAATGTTAAAAATGGTACCTACCTAGCCAACTTCTGGTCACAGTAACAAAGTGGGTACTGTAACTAAAGAACAGTTATCGCTAATCAATCTATAGGGAGTTGTCAAATAATTGTTGTGTTCCTGAATAACGTAAATGCGTACCTAAGTAGGAAATTAGGTATGGACGTAGAGGCGCCTTCATGTTCTGCGCCTGCGCGTCTTGCATACGCCAATCGATAGCGTCATTTGTTCAATAATTGCTCTAAAATTGCACATGCGTATTATGGTACGAGGAAATACCTAAGGTCTGAAGTTGAACCCTGCAAGAAGCCATCATTTGAGAGTCTATGCAGAGGCTTTGAGGTTGCTTAGACTTTACTATTGGTATGACAAAGTCTGATCAGAGCAAAATATACTGTTTACATTTATGTGCTTGTTCAAAGCGAGATGCAGGGAAGGACGTAGATACATATATAGAGACTTGGCACAGGCTTTGACATTGCTCTGTCTTCACTCTCGTGTTAAGGCAGAAATGGTATTCACTGTAGTATTTCTATGTCCAATCTAATCAAAGTAATACAAATAATACTCATGTTTAGATTTGAGAGTGGGAGAAAATGTGAAAAATATTTGTTTAATACTGGGTAAATAGCAGATATCCAACGACCCAGCGGCGAAGGGTCCACGTAACTTGAGTCCTCGCATCACAGCTTGAGTTCAATTTCACTCCTCAGCTGGAGTTCAATTGAAAGACGTAGGTATGCAACGACGCCACACACAATGACATCGAGGCAAGGTGTAAAAGAAAACAATAGGTACCCGAAAAGTATGTGTAGATCATGAACCACAGGTGGGCCGACTCCTGTGAGGGTCTCTGGAAGCCGCTGGATGCGTGTAGCGCAAGACCGGCGACTGTAAAGATATTTAGGGACTTTGTCCAGCTGAGGACGGCTAGCGGCTTTCGACTTGCATGATGATGATTTTATATTCCAAAATCTCTTCAGAAATCTTTGTAGGTGTTACTAGTTAATATTATGTACTTAGGTATTATAATGATGTTAACTCATAGGTATGGAGCCTTTTTGTATGAGTTGTGAATAGGATCCCATTTCGTCTATCGATAGCTGGTCTTTACATTTGAAATTAGAATAATATATTTTATAAATATAAAAAAAAAAATAGTTGATTCTCTTTCGTTGCGTGTATTGAGCTAGGCAAGAAAGAAAAGGAATTATATAATTTTATATAAATGGGCAGAAAATATAAACTGAGTCAGTAAAACGTCTTTATTACACCATACTAGAAGTTGGTTATCATTTAAAATCTCCCCAAGGATACCAGTTCTATACCTCTCGTTGTGATTGCCAGCAAATGTTGCAGTTTCTAGGTACAGTCAACGTGAAATAGTTAGTGACACTCAAGATATGCAAATAAATAGTCCCAACCAAGAAGTCAATAATATCGGTACAAACTAAGTTTCATTGTCAACAATATGGTCACTAAAAACTACTCAAAAGGTCGAGACGATTAAAATGTCATAAAGATAGGTTCAGTCAGACCGCCATAAAATGATTATAGTCATCCAGCCAATGGTATCCAAGCATTCTAAGTAAAATATGGATCACAGTAGAAAAATAAAGATGAATTTCTCAATGTGTTGTTGGCATAACAAAATCTATCAATCATATCAATGTGAAGTGCAATACTAAACCAAGCTAGAACTAATATCTATTGAAGCAATAATAGTGTATAATGCTTAATTATAGCTATATATTATGACATTAGTGACACCACAACAAAATCAAATTATATATTTAAGGGAGGAAGGTGTCTGCGTAACAGATACTTTGAATGAACTGGGAATGGGTGACCCCGATAGAAAGATATCCTCGAAAACTGTTGCTTTTCCACGTGATAGGATTAGGTTTGTCCAAGATAACAGTGCACAAATCCAGAGTTGCTTGAAATTACTTGGAAAATGACAGGGACCTGGAGTTAATTGCGATGCGCGCCTCATAGCCCTGATCTAAACTCTATCAAAAATTTGTGGGGCAATATAGTTAAGGTACGGTCAAGTACTCGAGCACAAACTACCGCAAAGACTAGTGTCGATGAAGTTTGGGAGTGAGGGATGAGATGAGAATTTTTGCTTAAGATATATTTCTGACATCAATAGGGATAGCAGACAGTTTAAGCAAAAAAAAACCAAGTGCAAGTCGGACTCGCGCACCGAGGAATCCGTACAAACCTGTAGTGCAGCCTATAGACAAGTAACTAAAAATTTAGGTATGCACAATTTTTCCTTTCCTTGCGTTGGATTAGAAGTTTGATTTTTTCACAGGTCCAAGGGACAGTAGACCCGAGTATTTGATATAAATTCCAGCTTGATACCTCCTGCATTCCTGAGAAAAAGGGGTTTGACAGGCAGACGGACGGACAGACAACAAAGTGATCCTATATTTTTTCCTTTCGAGGTACGGATCCCTAAAAAAGAAAATTAGGGCTAAAATGTAATATGGTTGTTACTTCTTCACGGCTAAACGGCTGTAAAGATTTTAATAAAATTTGGTACGGAGTTAGCTGACACCCTGGATTAACACATCATACTTCATACTGATATTATAAAGGCGAAAGTTTGTGACTGTGTGAGTGTGTATGTTTGTTACTTCTTCACGTCTAAACGGCTGGAGCGATTATTATAAAATTTGGTATGGAGTTAGCTGACACCCTGGATTAACTCATAGGCTATAATTTATAAAGTATTACGCGGGTAAAACCGTGGGGCACAGCCAGTATGTAATAATTGAGTATTAATATAAATTTGTGACATGAGCATGGTATTGAATCTTGTTCTATGAGATATATAGGTATGGTTAGTTTTACTCACAGTCACTGCTTTTCACGCCGGAGGTCGTGGGTTCGATTCGATAAGTATGTATTTAAAAAAGAAAAGTATTATATGTAGTATATCGGTTAACTGATTTTTTTAACGTGTTTCATATTTTTGAACCCTTAAAATGCTTGGATATCACTGGCGAGATGACTATAATTCGTCGTGGTTTGACTGAACCTATCTTTATGAAATTTAAAACGTCTCGACCTTTTGACCTTATTTTAACCTTCTGACGGCTATCGTACTACTCATAGGACATCAGATTCAAAAAAATATTAGCGGTTATTCGACTTTCTTGAGATGACAAAGCCTTAAAATGACATCTAGTTTTTGTTTGCCGAACTACAAAAAAATATATTGAGTCGGATCCACCTGCCATTTTTGACAAAATGGCGTCGACTAGTGGAGAGGTGTGTTCACGCCGAAGGGCCGGTAAGTACAATCTAGTTTAATCTTGTCAATTAATGTGAATTACGTTGAAAACTAATTAGTTACAGTTTAGTTGATTGACTAACGTAATATATTTTGAACTAGCTGTGCCCGCGACTTCGTTCGCGTGGATGTCGGAACTTAACAATGTATTTTTTTGTGTATGGCTGTGGGAGGATACTGATACAATTTTTTTTTTATTTAATTTAGCGCTAATTTATTTTACCTGCGGAACCATCTGGAGCGTACACAAAAACGTTATTGGGGTTGTTTACGCGTGAAAGAGCTACGTATAGTTGACCATGGGAAAAGCATCCAATACTTAGGTCCACCCCCGCAACGGATAATGTCTGGCCCTGAGCTTTATTAATCTTCATGCCATAACAGAGACTGACTGGGAATTGCACTGGTTTGAAAGCGAAAGGAAAGTTTTTAGGAATTATAGGTATCCTTGGAATAAAAAAAATATCACCGGCGCCGCAACCTGTTAATATTTCAGCTTCGATAATGTTTTGCTGCAGATTTGTGACTTTGAGCTGAGTGCCGTTACAAAGTTTGGGAGGACATAAATTTCTGAGGAGAATTATTGGTACACTGATTTTTAAAACTATTTTGTGGGCTGGAAGTCCGGGTGTGCTGAGGGAATCCAACAATTCGACCAGGTAGTGCGTGGCGTCATCTTCTTCCATAACTGTATTTATTGAGCTATATTCTTTACTATTCCCGGACGCATGAGTCAATATTTTGAAATTAATTGCCGCAGCTTGGTCATTGCGGGGAGTAAAATAGCTCGCTGACATAGCCAAGAACCAGCTTGATTTCCCATGTTTGTGGTTTCTCCGTACACAGAAGAAATTAGCTCCTGCTGTGATATAACGTAAGAGCAGAGATTACCAATCAAAATAACTTCCATCTTCTTGTACGGGGTATGTGCCATCACCTATTTTTTACAATAAATTAGCAAACTCCTGTGCATTTTCGCAGCCTATGACTGATCGAGTTCCCTCCTATACTTATAACTATCTCTTGAATAAGGACCTGTTGTGACAAATTTCACGAAACCCTGTCAGGAACTTCTCCATCAGTATTTAGTTGTACATGTCTCATAAAATCTTCAGCAAACTTGTCATGGTACTTTTGCCATAACTGGTTAGCACCCGACAACGCACAAAAGGTCAATAAGATGGCAAACAAATGTCGCAAGCGATGTGGACTATCGCTCACCCATGCTTTCCGCTATAGCGTCATCCCAATGCTGACCTCCATCTAATAAATGGCGTGCTTGTCAAGCGGCCTGGTATGTGGGATGTGCAATATCATCAACTTTACGGAGCTCAGCAAAAGACGTAGGTCCTCGCACTACATGGACCAGACTGTGGGATGAACTCACACATGAGCACGCCACGTGAACCTGCCCGCCTTCCATAACTCAATTCCAGCTAACTTGAGAGTAGGACTTTGCGATTTGTTGATGGTTATCGCGACACACACTTTTATAGGGAACTACAGTATTCGCGAGTCAAAAGCAATGAACAACGACATCTATCCAAATAAAATTCACGACATCTATCGAAATAAAAATCAACTATCAATAATTTAAAATTAAATTATAACAAATCCAACCTTCTACATAATTCAATTTGCCCAAAGAAAACAGATTTTTTTAATAACCAATTTTTGACAACGACTATAGTAATACTTCTAGGCAACCAAGACCTTATTACGAAACAATTCAAAACCCTACGTAACTCATGCAATCAGCAAACACGGGCAAATCTTAACACTGCGAGTCAAAAGAAATGTACAACGACATCTATTTAAAATCTTTTAAAATCTAATATCTTTTGATAGACTGAACCGATTGCAATAAAACAAAAACTAAATGTTACCTCAAGTTACGCTCAATCGTTGTGTATAAAAGTTATCTACATTGCTTTCGTATATTTTACGTGATACCCGAACATATAAACAGACAAACAGACACACAGACAAACAGACAAAAATTCCAAAAATGCTGGATATGGGTTCTACTGGTTGTTCTTTAATACCCTGGCTATTCTTTCTGGATTTTCTTTCGATGTACAAAAAATATTTTTCTACAGATTTATTATATGTATAGATTATTTCACGAAATATGCTAATATTTCGTCTTCCACTTACACTTGTTGTTAGATGTCCTTTATGTAGTACAATGTCAGCCTATAAAGTTTTGATTGCATACACTATCAGTGTTCTAGGTATAGTATGTACATAGTCTATATTTATTATTCTTTTATTAATATGATTACTTTTTTTTTGTTTTAGTGTTGACAGAAGACAATATTACCAATATATTAAATCAATCTGATTTTGATGATGGTTCTGAAGTTTCTAAAGATGATTGCAGTTATACTCCACAAACAATTGAGCGAGATATAAATTCCGGAAGTTCTTCATAGAGTTCTTCGGATAATGATCAATTAATTGAATCTACACCAGCTTCGCCAGTATTATCAGTTAGTTCTGAAAGGCCGGGTCATTGTACACGTGGGAGACGTGGTGGTAGACGTGGATTGCTGCCTAGATCGAGGAATACACGTTCGTCGACACTTCGAAATGTCGATAGACATAACTGTTGGACATAACGGGTTGGAGATAAATTAGAGCATAGCGATCGTCATCTTCAACAGCCAGCTTATATTCCAAAAGCCACATCGAGGTGGAACAATTTTTAATTTATACAGCAATATAATTGATGTCGATATTCTGGATACCATAGTAGTTTGCCCAAATAGGACTGAAGTTCTACTAAAAGTACACACGCACTTTTTTTGTAAGTCCTAATGTTTTTCACATTAGCACTTACAAAAAAAGTGCGTGTTGGACTCGCCCATGAAGGGTTCCGTAGCAGTATTTTATTTGATTGAATGAAAGGTAAATTGCGGTTTACGATTTATGACGTATCATAAAAAACTACTTACTAGATCTCGTTCAGACCAATTTTCGGTGGAAGTTTGCATGGTAATGTACACCAAATACATTTTTTGATTTATCATTCTCTTATTTTAGAATTTACAGGGGGGGACACCCATCTTACCACTTTGGAAGTGTCTCTCGCACAAACTATTCAGTGTAGAAAAAAAATATATTAGAAACCTCAACATCGTTTTTGAACAGCTATCCATAGACGAAATGAGTTTCAGTTATATGTATTGGGAACCCTAAAACTTACTGTTTATTTTCTATTTTTGTATGAAAATCTAAATGCGTTTCAGAATACATCTACTTACCAAGTTTCAACAATACAGCTCTTATGGTTTCGAAAAAAGAGACTGTGACATACGGACGGACAGACAGACCGACATGACGAATCTATTAGGGTTCCGTTTTTGGCCATTTGGCTACGGAACCCTAAAAAGAGCTTTAGAATAAAAATTTACTTTTTAAAGTAAATTTTTATTCTTTATGTATTTTTAGATTCTAATATGTTTCGCTTTTGACGTCAATCATTTTGACTGAATATAGATTTAAGTTCAAACATTTTTGATAGATCGTTCACCAAGTATTACAAGACCGTTGTTCTTTTTTTATTTTAAGTTTAAAACATTGTTAAGTACATGAGTAGGTACGTAATAATATTATGTTTAGTTGTGAATGAGTATATGACGTTGATTTATTGTGTAAAGTTGTAGATTTTGATCTATTTATATGGCTAAATAATTTGTTTCTAATAATTAGACTAGATTGATGATAAACCAGTTCCAAGACTGGCGTTTTTTAATATTTTTTGATAATAAATATGCCTTTCATTAAAAGTAAAGTTGTTTTATTAGTCATACTATTAAAATAACAACAATATATGTATTTATTTCTGAATAAAATGCTATGTACTATACAAAGCACAACTTCATATTCTGCGTTTGTCCTATATAAGTGACATAGTGAAAATCCATATTTTCCGGCTAGGGTTTTTTTTTAATATTTTTAACAAAACACTAGGGTCTTTATGTGCAACATATCAAATTTTCACAATCAAATTCGAAAAAAAGTACCTGGGACAGTCAGGAGGTTAAATAGGTAATAAGGGAAGTTTGCACCGGTTATATTGACTTTTTGGTTAGGTCTATTTGACACTGACTGTACCTACTTATGGTAAATTACAGCTTTGTGTACCTACGTATTGAGTTTAGATGGTTATCATCCTCATTAAGTATGTAGGTAGTAGGTATGATTATATGCAAATGATATATGTATATTCCGGGTGACAAATAATGCATCATAGGTAGGTATGCCTTTTTGAAATAAATAAATTGAAAAGTATTGTATAGGTACTGGAAATTAGGCACAAAATTGTTGAAGAAGTAATTGTGGACATGGGCCACAAAATAGAATTAACTCATCCAAGAAAGCCCGCTATTTAGAAGCCTCTTTAACTCACTAAAAGAAACCCAATGAAACCACTCCTCGTTTGCGTTTACCTATTGTAAATTGTAACCAATGACATTGTGTATAGAATGTTAACGATTGTACCTAATAATAATATAGGTAACCTGAGACATTCATAATATCCTGGGACAAAATTTACACACGGCCATCTGATCCCACACTAAACTTAGCTGGTACACACGGCTACACATCAAGCTATAAATTCCAGTATAAGCTGATCACGCGTTGTATACGATTTCCACATATTGAGAGGTCAGCTTATATTGGAAATATATATGTAGCTTGATATGTAGCCGTGTGTACTATGGAAACCAGATAACAGACATACTATTTTTTTAAATACATAGGTACTTAAGTATACCTACTTATAGATAATTACACCCAGACTCAGGACAAACAGACATGTTCATGCACCCAAATATCTGACCTGGGTGGGAATCGAACCCACGACCTCTGGCGGGAAAAGCCAGCATTTGTCAACCACGCCAACACCGTTTTGAAAATATTGATATCTTTTGAAGACCAGTGGCCTACGATACGAATGTGTACCAAACTTAATGGTTAAAGACATGCCAAGATCCACATGTGATGGTACCGCCAAGTAAAACTACCGATTCAAAATACTATTATCAACAGAAGTGGGTATTAATATTCATAATTTGCATTATGTAAGTATGTGACTTTAAACAAACATCACATTGGTATACCTAATGTATGGTCGCAACAAAAACAAAATATTTATGTTTTTAAACTTTCGCGATTTGTACACATTTTTATATACTGTGGACACGGGTTTCAATCCCGTGACCACGGCTGGTGCAATCCACGTTGGGTAACCAAGGTAATGATTTGCCTATATCTTTATCGCGATTGAGACCCATGTCCACAGTATATAAAAAAAAAAACAAAATAGCCAACCAAAATTACAATGACCTAATAGAACTTTATATTATTATGTAAACCTAAATTTTTTTTGCTATTATTAATGTTAAATATAAGGGACCTGATAGAAGTCATGGTGTAGAAACCCTCTCAATGCCAATTCATCTCGAACCTGTGTTAACAATTATAAAATGTAATGACGCCTAAAATCGCACTAATCCCATACGCCCTGTAACACGTTGCTGGTTATGTAAATATCAAAATGATAGATACGAATCAAAGGCGATCTTAGGCGCCGTTATTCGATTCCCACAATGGACAGATATTTGTGTGCATGAACATGTCTGATTGTCCTGAGTCTGGTTGTAATTATCTATATACTTCAGTATGTATTTAGGAAAGAAGTATATATAATATATCACTTATCTGGTCTCCATAGTACATAGTCTGCATAGTTTGGGATCAGATGGCCGACTGTAAATAATGTCCCTGAATAATTATTTATAAATATATTTAAAGTTCAAAAAAATTGTTTGCTTCATTGTTTGTAACATGTTTAATTTCACGCTTAATAAATATCTGTTTTTTCTTGTAAGTGGATATTGTATATTCTTTTTGAGGAATAAACGTCTTTAACCTTAATATACTTCAGTGTGCAAAAATTACAACTATGCATAGGTAACTTAAATTCCAGAAGTGTTAACAATTACTACTGTATACCACAATTTTATGACTGAAAAAAATAGAGCTCCATTTTAGAACTTGGTGTACACCAAATATCTAAAAGCTCAATTCAGGATGGAACAGTTGTCTGTCATATTAGTTAAAGCTATTAACTTTATAAATTTACTAGCGGCCCGGTACGTACTTCGCTACGTATAAGGCATAGTAATAAAAAAAATTATTATTAAGTTAATTTATTCAAACAAAAAAATATTTTAAATTGCTAAAAGATGTTGAATTTACACTTTTTTAAATTTTCTCTACGTGCTAACCTTCCCTGGACTTCCACGAATAATTCAAGACCAAAATTAGCCAAATCGGTAAAGGCGTTGTTGAGTTATAACATTACAACGAAAAGTGGCATTGATTATTATATATATAGATTTTTTAAATTAAAATTTTAAAATGATAACTAAAACAGCAAGCAAGCTGAAAAATATTGCGAATTGTTTAAGGATTATGGAAATTTGTGTTTTATATAATGTTATAATTTAGAGTTGTTTTAAATAAAAAATAGAGTATACAACAGTTTTACTTTTAATGGCTTTGTGCCAATGTTATAAAATATGTTTTAATTAACTTTTGTAAACTTTCAAACTTTGCAAAATAAGCCTCAACATACAATTAGTAAATACAATTTATTTAAAAATAATTCAGCATTACAAACAACTTAATCTAATGATGATTTTAAATTACTTCTTTTTTTCCTCTTTTTCTTTCTTTTCTCCTTTTACTTTCTCATCACTTTTCTTATCTTCCTCCTTTCCATCCTTTCCTTCTTTCTTTTCTTTTTTGTCCTTATCTTCTTTCTTTCCTTCCTCAGCATCTCTGTTTGTAATTTTATTATTAATAAGATTGTGGAGGGCTATTATCGACCTTACCAGTGCTGCCAGATACACAACAAGTGCTTGATCATTTGTTTTAATGTAGAGGTTGTCAATAAAACTGTCATTTGCAATGTCAGGCAATAAGTTAAAGATGTCTTGTAACTGGTAAATGATCTGATGATTCATAGGCAGTGAACCTTGACCAACTTGGAGCAGGTAGTCTCTGATTTCGCTCAGCTGTGAGTGAAGGCCTTTGAGTCCAAGTAACTGGTTGGTTATTCTCTGAGAGAGACTGCCTACAGTTGTATCCTTGATGTCCCTTAAGAGATGTTCTACTCCAACTTCCTCTGCTTCTTCAGCTCCAATCTCACTGGGTACATGCTCAAAGGTTCTTGTTGTTGGTGTGCCATCATCATGCACTTCTTCTACAGCTTGGTAAGCTTCAGTGGGAAGACCAAGGTCTTTAGGTTTTGCATCAATGATAACAAGGACTGAATTGGGGCAATAACGCCTGATGAGTTCATTGATGGCAACATCATTCTGGTGAAGCTTGGGGCCAGTGTGGTACCAGCCAACAACCTTCTCTCTCGCATTGACTTTCTTAAACATACCATACATGTTCTCTAAGTAGTCATGGTCAAGGAACCACACTGACTTGTCTTTATCATCTTCATCAAATGGCACTGGAACAGAAAAAGTTAATATTAGATATGAATTGAAACATCAGCAAGCCAGTAATTGTTTTGCAGACTGTACTAGAAGGGTGAGAGTTTCCAATCAACAACTAAGAATGTGCTGTACAGTATGAATACAGATTTCTACACTTGTAACACTAGAAGGAGGGTATATTATTAGTACACTATTGTTTAAAATAATTTGCTGTATCATACCTGAGGTTAAAAGAATGACTAATCATAACCAACACACAAATTGTAAAACTCAACAGGAATGCTAGGATTTATTTAAATACATAAACACTATAAAGAGGACAGAACGGGAGCAGACTAGTGACTAAATCTTTTGTTTACCTGCAAAGCTATTGGACACGTCCAGGACACCTTTAGCTCTCCAGCAACCCAGCAGGACGCCGACTACTCGTTTTTGATTGCCTATTTTGCCCATACGATTGAAATGGTCCACGACGCTCAATAGAACCAAGGGATGGACCACAACTTTTGTGGTTAACACTTCTTGACTAGGCATCGTTCTTGTAGTTTTTAGTTTTACAATTACTAAGTTTAACTCTAATTATGCGATAACGGCGACAACAATATTTATTTAGTACTGTAATACACCTCAATTATTTGAAATAATGATTTTTGCCAAGCGGCAATCAAAACTAAAATTTGACAGTCATTATAAAAAAAGAAATATTTTATTTATGGTCCAACGCAGAATATAACCTAGTCTTTTGACTCACTTAGGGCGTATTCACACGAAGTCTGTTTCTGAGTTGCTAACGCGTGTCGCCCAGTTACAATTATTGTAAATTTATATGCAAATTTGGCATAAAGTGATTTATTTTTCTCCATTTGTGACACAACTTGTAAAGAAATTGTAATTTATATTCCTAATTTTACTTCCCAGTAAGATATGTGACACATAAATATTGACGTGACGAATAGTGTTTAGCGACAGTTAATGGAATAATACGGGGCGGTTATATACAACATTACCAAAATTTGTCTTTGCAGTTCGTTTTTGTTGTGTTGATCAAATAGATACAGTATTCAGAGTCCACCAAAAATTATTATTATTTTGTTTTATTTAAATGTAACTCAGTAATAATATGAAGACCGTACTATAAAACAGGCTGCATAGAAATCCAGTTGTTATTAGTTTTGGGAACAAAATAGAACATCAGTTTTTCCCGCCAAGTATTTCCCATACAAAGTTTCTTAATTGTGGAGTAGATAAAAAAAAATATGAGGCATATCCAATACGAGAGGCATATCCCATATTATGATGTTTTGGAGAGTATTTTATATACCTACTTATTTTTTACCTTCTCTTAAAACATTTTCTGTTTTTTGGTAGAACATTGGATTTAGCGTAAATAATTCCATTAATCTTGTAGACATTCATCGCTTGGGAGTGAAACTATGTATTCGCACTGAGTGAAATTTTGGAACGCTAATATATATGTGTAGACAAACATAATTCAGACAGAAATACTGTAAAGACAAAAAATCTTGATTTAGATTTTAAATACAGTTTTAAAGCTTGTGAAATTCATTATAAAATTTTAATAGAAAGTGTGTGATAACAGTTTTATCCTCTACAATATTTTTATTTATTTTTGTGGCAATCTTGTAGCCGATAAGAACAGTGCTTAGTAAATAAATCCTTATCGTAGTCACGTAACGTTTTAAGCCATTAGATAGAACGCCTGTGATACAGATTTAACCTAAACAGAGCCTACTGTCTGTAGCTTGGCTTAGTGATAATTATTTTATTATAAATGGATATAATTTTGTAAGAATTTACTTGAATAAACAGACTCGTAATATTGATACAACTATATTGATATGATTTTCCCAACCCAATCATTATTCATACAATAATAGATTTATAATCTGTCGGAGAGGAGTTTTGGCGCCAACGCGGAAAAGGACGCATCGAGGCTATGTTTTATTTTCAAAAACTGGTGTAAATTCGAGTTTTATGTGTAAATATGGTGGATTTTTAGACATAACATCTTCGACAACATACTTACACAAGTGCAATATTGCCGTGAATTGTGATATTCCGTGTTGTAACCAAAACTCCTTAGAAGCCTCTAGTAAAGACTCCACTGCTTTACTGGGGTAGGAAAATGACTTGACTGTGACGGACGTGACGGACATGACTGACTGACTTTGAAACCATAAAGTTAGTATACCTACGGAATAGAGGAACAAAGGGCTGAGGGAGCGAAATGTCACTACCTGCAACACTGTATGATAAAAAGAGATGCGTGATCCGACGCAACAGAACTGTTTTTGGCATCAGTTTGACAGTACTTCAACACTTATCGACACGCTGCGAATTTGACTCTTGATGTTTTTTCTGATATTATGTGAAATCGTAGATATTTTTGAAAAATATTTCTTCAGAAACATGGTGACTTGTTCAGTGATTGATTGTGGTACAACACAGAGGAATAACCCTGAAAAATGTTCATTTCACAGGTAAATTATTCCAAATCGACACCTACTAACTTAGGCTTTATTTTTGCTAATGCGTTTCGAATTTTAGGCACTAAGTGTGTTCATTATCGTCTATAAACATTTATTAATGTAAGAAGCAAAGATCTAACACACATAATGCAGAATTTACGAATATTTTGTGTAAAGAAATAATTTTCTGTTTACACTAGGGCTGAATCAAGTTATCGATATTTCTTGTCCACTGTCTATCACGCGGTAAACTAATATGTATTATTAATATTAAAATACGTATGTGATGTTTAGATGTGAATCACATGGAAATGGAAGTAATCCCAAATTCCCATGTAAGACACTAAGCCGATTCATAGGTAGGTATTAGTTTCAGACTGTTAGAATAGAAACTATTAGTAATTAAAGTAACTTTCAGATTTCCATCTTACTTGGATTCAAGAAATGCATGGCTTAAATTAATTAGTCGTCCAAACTGGATTCCCACGAAAAATTCATGTATATGCAGTAAGCATTTTGAGGAAAAATATTTCCAAATGCGAGGAGCGAAACGATTTTTGATGAAATGTGCAATTCCGACTAATTTTATTGTAATTAAACTATGTAATTAAACTTCAGTAAATTTTATTTCAAAATAGATTTCCTACGGAGTTTTCTGGCAGTGTTTTCAGTAGTTGCCGCGTCCTGTACTGCACAGTAGGGTAAAAAATGACGATTCCTCCTAAATGTATTTTTTTATAAATTCATTCAGAATTTGAATTTATTGAGACGGACGCGCGTTTCTAATTATAATTGTGTATATCTGTACCTATCTAGTGATTGAAAATTATAAACGACCTTAATTTTAATCGTTCAAAGTATATAGGCTCACTAAATTGTCAAACGACGTAGAGTTAAGCGACAACCGACCACTCTATTGCGAAAAATAAATGATTTAAAATGTCTTAGGAGTTTTTCTTAAATATTCATACTTCACTTCACGAATCGTTGTTTCAGCCATGCAAAATCCCATCCCATCCTATTTTAATACTATCACTGAGACTGATTCATCATCATCATGTCAGCCAAATTTCATCCACTGCTGGACCAAAGCCTTCCCAAAGAATGGGATGGTCACAGTTTACGGGATGAGATGGAGTGATGATATTCTATGCCGTCACCACACATTACTGATTAATATTATCGATATCGATATTAATGCAAAAATCGACATGAGATACATCATTGATACGCAGACATAAACATTTGTACACACACAAATGTCATCCTATTTCGGTTTCGTTTGACAGCTCTTGTTTGTTGCTCTATTCCGTAGGTATACTAACTTTATGTTTGAAACATAAATATTACAACTGAAGACGAGGCGGTATGGTCACAGACCTTAGCCTGCCCATAGAGGGCAAAAAAAATTATAATCTGTCATTTACCGACTTAAAATTTTCTTAGAGCTTGAAAGTATTAAAGTGATGATGTTATTAATGTAGGCTCCATCCAAAGAGTATTTAACCTACAGGCTCCATCATTGAATATATCAGCACCTCTTGAAAGTGGTTTCATCCAAAGAATAATCGGAATTATGTCGAAACGAACTATAACCTTCGTTACAGGGAATGCCAAAAAATTAGAAGAACTACGAGCTATTCTCGGCAATAACTTTCCTTTAGAGATCATCAGCCACAAGCTAGACTTGCCTGAACTTCAAGGGGAGATAGACGAGGTATCTATAAAGAAATGCCAGGAAGCGGCACGTCGTTTGAAACGTCCCGTCCTCGTCGAAGATACATCATTATGTTACAACGCATTAAAAGGCCTCCCTGGCCCTTATATTAAGTGGTTCCTAGAAAAAATTGAGCCTGAGGGGCTCACAAATCTGCTGGCCGGATGGGAAGACAAGTCTGCTCAAGCAGTTTGTACATTTGCGTATTGTAGTGGCGATTGCGAAGATGTTTTACTCTTTCAAGGCGTAACTAATGGCAAAATTGTTACACCCAGAGGTACCAGAGACTTTGGATGGGATTGTGTTTTCCAACCTAATGGATACAATGAAACTTATGCTGAACTACCAAAGCCAGAGAAGAATAAGATAT
This sequence comes from Pseudoips prasinana, assembly GCA_951640165.1. Lineage (NCBI taxonomy): Eukaryota > Metazoa > Arthropoda > Insecta > Lepidoptera > Nolidae > Pseudoips > Pseudoips prasinana. The sequence continues at coordinate 29,789,178 of OX621237.1, read as the reverse complement.
CACATAGGTACAAAGCTCTAGAAAAATTCAAAGCTCACTTTCTAGACAAATCTGAAAAATGAGTTTGAATGGCGAGCTTACTAGAACCAAAATATTGATTATTTGACTTTTTTAACAAAATAGCATCAAATTTTATTGACTTTGTAGCTAAAGCAATTGTATAAAAGTTCCTTCTATTATTTAAGTGGTCATAATAGTTAAGGATAGGATATAACGTCAGGTAGCATTTGCAAGGTGGAAATCTTGCCATGCAACATGGCACATTTAATATTTTATTTGGTTAGTAAATTCCACTATTAATTATTGTAGCAACTTACAAATCAAACCTATTACCTTGATATTATTGTTTAACATGCTACTGTTGAACCATTGAGACAGTGGCAACATTAAAATGTAAATTATTATTATGTATTGAATTTCACATGTCTTAAATGCATGAGTGAACAAATGAGTATTTTAGTAGATCTTAAACAAAATGCATAGATAAGCCATGTACACTAAAACTTAATACAAGGCATGCAAATGTTTATATCTAGGCACCAATAACTTTCCAATTATTTAGCCCCAATATCTTTTCAATTATTTATAAATAAATGAAAAGATATATTTACAATTGCCTGTTTTTACTAACAAATTATGAAGTATACATAATAATAATTCTTAATTTGTCTTAGATAACATTAAGATGTGAACTTATCTTAGTATTTAACACAGACATGACTGATCTCGGTAAATACTGTATGACAGATCATTTCATTCAATTTTTCTTAAGAATGTATGTAGAATAAAATGGAAGACAAATCCTATTAAATCCTACAATATATGATTACAGTGATATACATTTCATAAAAAAAATCTAAGAAAGAGACTAAGACTCTTTCTTTGAATTTTTCTGTGTTATTGAATTTGTCATAGTGCATCAAGTGGCATTAATTCCTGATTAGTAATAGAATGGTATCTGTCACATTTTGGCATGCTACTGAATGCCATTTTGTCTACCATATTATATGATCATTGTTCGATTTTATATTTAAATAAAAAGGTTTTGGTAAGTCACCAACGGGTAACAATTGTGATAAAAATATAATGTAGTGACAATAAACTCAAAATAAACAACCAATTTTTCCTTATAATTTATTTATTTCAGTTACCAAATACTAAGTCTATTGAAGTCTATATACAAATATTAATATTAGGAGTATAAATCTGGTATAAATATTAATTGTTAACAATTTTGATGATAATTGTTAAATATACTTAATTAGGTACATTTCATATGTCATTCTAGATCAAATATTTAGAAAATATTAATGCAGATATTATAATTTCATTGCATTTTGTAATACTATTGCTTTGTGAAGTAGGCATATGCACTCCTGGTGCAATGTAAGGTTCTAAATTAGATTTATTGTAATTTTTATAATACCAGTCATTATTTTCTGCTTGTCTTGTTTTCGTGTTACTGGTACTCATGAGTTCTGTAAATCTTGTTTTAGGCTCTCTATTTGGTGAGAAATTGTCTCTATGGTCATAATGTTCTATTTCAGGGAAATTTACTTTGGTAATAGTGGCTGGTCTTTTGCTGGGATGCCTTTCGAGTAGCTCTGCATTGGGTGCTAGTAATGCTGACAATGCAGTTGGTGTTGGCTGGTCTATATGCTTCTTCATAGGTGGCTTAGAAGTTACTTCAGTTGATGAGGAGTAAGCTAAGGTACTGCTTTCCATCCAAGTGTGTAGAGACATGTCATTGGTTGTGTCGGTTGTTATCAACAGACTTTCTTTTTCTGTTACTTGAGTTATGGTTAAATTAGACTCCATCAAATTGTATTTGCTCAAATTATTTGGATCCATCTGCTGTTCTTCTACATTCTTTGTTCTATTGTAAGCTACATGGGTACTATTGTCATCATTGAGATAAGCTTGTAATTCATGTATTTCACTTTTTATTTTCTTGTGTGTAGTACTATTTTGAACAGTTTTCGTTGGTGGTTTTGATGATACTACAGAAATCGCCGATTCAACATTCGCTTTCTTATCATACCTCATTACTGGCATATCTTTAGGTTTCATAATGGGTTGTGATATATTTAGTGCAGGATCAGGTATAGGCATGAATCCTCCAGCAGTAGTAGGCAAAATTGGAGAAAATCCACCTGTTTCAAATTTAGGTGGTTCTGGTATTTGATATTTATTGCTACTGTGCGACGTTTTCTTATCGGGCCAGTCTAGTTTCCGACCCGTGTTCAATAATTTTCCCATATCTATAGATGGAAGTGGCATACCGAAAAATGTAAAGCCACTGTTGGAGGATTTTGTAGGTGGCACCGTATTTTTGTTGGCTGTATTATTCATGGCAGCGTAAAGCGTAGGAACACCGCCTGTTGATCGGTTATTATTTTGCGAAGCGCTGACTTCGTTGTTTAAACCGTCGACTAGAGTTTCGTTGTAGGGATAGTCAACATATTCATCATAGAAATATTCTGATTCTTCTGGCGAAGGTCTGTTTATTTTGTTCGCTTGATAATTGTTTTTTATTTGGGATGTATAATCTTTAATCTTATCCAATGTGGAGAATACTTGTGATGTTGCCAAATTGGGTAAAAGTGCCTCATTTTCATGGGTCATACATGACCTTAAATCTTCCTCTTCAATTTGATTTTGCACTGTATTTGAGCAATCATTTCGTCCGAAGGGCATTCCCTTAACGTATGTCCCATCTGCGCATTTAGGTCCAATAGAGGATGATTCCGAGAGCCATGATTTTAGCCAGATAATATGGCAGTTGCAAATTAATGGGTTACCTGAAAATAACAGAAAAACGATATCAATATCCCAAAGCCTTGTATCTTTAACCTCTAGACATTCTAAAGACTTACCATCAAGATCCAAAATGGCGATGTTATTTCTTAGTTTTGCAAAAATGTTTTCAGATACAGTACTTAATTTATTGTGCCTTAATGATAAAACTTTCATTCTTGGCATGAAATCAAAAGGTTCACCACTTATGTGGCATATCAAGTTGTTATCCAAATTAAGCTCAACCAACCATTCCATGTATTGAAAAGAAGCTCTTGTCAATCTCATAAGCTTATTGAAGCTCAAATCTAGCACCTCCAATGAAGATAATTGCCTTAATCCAGAGTTATCTATACTATTAATATGATTATTGCTTAAATTTAAATATTGGACTAAAGGAATTTCATCAAAAGCTCTCAGTGAGATATATTGCAGCCGATTACCTTGCAATTCTATTATTCTCAATTTGGGTAAGTTAGAAAATACTCGATCTGGTAAATCAATTATATGATTCCTGCTCAAATAAATAGAAAGCAGGTTCGGCAAACTCGCTATTGCTTTTGGATGAATAATTTCAATATTATTATTATCTAAGTCGATTGTTTGAAGATCTCTAAGGTCTTTAAAACTTCCAGTTCGTAATTCCAACAATTTATTGTTGGGAATTTTAAAATCCACTAATGTGTTGATACTATTAATTGAATTACCGTCGAACTGTTTGATGTGATTGTAGCTAGCATCTAGCACTTTTAGTTTAGATAACATGTTTAGAGTAGCCGGTAGTTCATTGAGATTATTAGAAGAAATATTTAATATTTCGACATCTAATGCTCTATCTAAAATATTCGGGCTTATACTCTTTAGTTTGTTTTTACTAAAATCTAGACTTGATAGAGCGGCGTTTTCCTGAATGGATATAAAATCGAAATTTTCAATAGTATTTCCATGTAAGTTGACTTGTTTTAGGTTACTTAGTTTGCTAAAACTCTTTGGGTGTATTGCTAATATTTGATTATAACTTAAATCTAACACTTCCAAACGAGTCAGATCATTGAAAGTCGTGAATTCGACTTGTCTTAAGCCATTACGTCTCATATAAAAACGACGTAAATTATGCAAAGTCTTTAAACTTCCATGGGGAATTTTCTGAACACCATTACTTGAAATATCTAAAGTTCGCAGAGAAGGTAAATCTAGGTCTGGTGATGGAGCCATCGGCAAACTCGTTATTTGATTTTGTTGTAGATATAACTGTTCTAATCCTCTCGGTAATCCAGGTACAAACTCTATTAATTTATTATGGCTAGCATCCAGTTCATAAAGATTTGCCAAATTTCTGAAAGTAGCTGGATGTATTGATACTAATGAGTTTCTAGAAACATTTACGTATTCTAATAATGGGGATTCTATGAAGGTAATTGGATCAATCATAGCCAATTGATTGTTGCTGAAATTTATTCTTCGTAATGATGGAAGGTTGTACAACAATTTAGGCTGTAGACGGGTAAAGTAATTGTATGACAAGTCTAAACCTTTGAGAGCTGGTAAATTCCAATATGGGCCCTCACTTATATCACTCAAGGAATTGTTACTTAAGTGTAACTCTCTCAAAGCTGGCATTGCAACAAATGCGTCCGCCTGTATGAATTTGATTTTGTTTTTATTTAAATGTAATCTTTCTAGACTGGGATGGCCTCTAAGGGCACCTCGAGGAATTTCCTGAAGCAAATTATTGCTTAAATCCAGAAATTTTAACCGAGGCAAAGCATCGAGTAAAGCTCTGAATTCGGAAATATGCATAATTTGGTTTCCAATAAGAGTAAGCTCTTCGACCCCACTACCAGATTGTTGCAAAAATGATTCAGGATGTATCTGATTAATCTTATTATGGTTTAAGTCCACTACCCTCAATTTAGGAACTCTATGAAATGCTCCATGATGTATAATGTTGATATGATTGTTAGAAAGTAAAAGTTGTTCCATCATAGGCTGGTCGACAAAAGCCCCTTCGTTTAACTTGTCTATAAAGTTATAATTGAGATTTAAATATGATAACATTGGCAAGTCTCTCAGAGCCCTACCAACCATAGTAGCGTCGGATATCTTGTTGTTGCTGAAGGATATTTCACTCAAAGATGGAAGAACAGATAATGCTCTCATGTGTATATGATTAATACCACAATCAGTAAGTTCCAGCTTTCTTAACTTAGGCAAATTATAAAAAGCATTTTCTTTGAGTATCCTCAGATTGGGGCTGCCATGAACAAAAAGCTTTTCTAAGTTAGGCAAGTTATCAAACGTGTTTTCATTAACTGCATTTAAATTTTCAGACTGAATGTTAATGTAACGTAATTTAGGTAAACTCGCAAACGGAGGTATTCTTTTTAGGTTTTGTGCTTGTATTGTTATAGCTTGAAGATTTTGTAGTTTCATTAAACTTTCTGCTGGCAGGCTTCTAAGTTCATTTTCGACTATAAATATTTCTACCAAATTCGTCTCCTGTGCCTCAAGCCATGCTGCTGATAATCGTTCTAAGCCATTGTGGCGAAGCATTAATCTCATTATTTTTACATTCTGGAATATCTTTCCAGGCAAAGATGGAAGATAGTTGCTTTCTATTATTAGTTCATCTATTGGTCTTCTGACGAGCTCCCCAACTTTCTGAACACCTTTTAAGACTTGCGGGAGATCGCTGTGTGTACACCTGTAAAATATTTTAATTTGCATATTATTGATCTATAGTAACTATGTGCTACTTGACTACAATTACTTATACCAACCATATTTGAAAATCTTCTTGTCGATTTGAGCATATGCACGGCAATATCATCTCTGGAGCAGGACATAGCGGAGATTGTCCTGTAACACAGGCGCACAGTAGTAGGAGTAACCATGAAACTATTTCTCCTTTCTTTGGGTCCATTCCTCTAAATCTTCTGTGATTATCATTGTAGCATAATTGCACTTGCTATTTCCGTACTGCTAATCTGAAATTGAGAAGACAGTTTCTTGTCAATTCGTTGCGGCATTCTAGACAGTTGGAGTTATTCCTCGGGCTCTGCCTGAGCCTCACCGCCCAGTTTCATTTCTTTGTTGGTGTACCACTGTTGACCCTGGTTTACAGGACTTGCAGTGGTGGGTAAGAGGGAGGGACTAGTCCCATAAGAAAAAGTTAATTATCAAAGAAACAAATTTGTATTTTTTACTAGTTATTGTTCTCGTAAATGGAGTAGAGCCCTTGCTCAACGGCCTTTATATTAGGGAAATACAAATGAAAAATCGTAATCCGGTGGCACAGGCGTCAAGGACCGGCACTAATGAAAACAATGAGTTTGAAACAATGGACCAACGATCAACGGTCCGGTGGTTAAGTTGTACTTTCACTTATTCACTATTGTCAGTAATGGTGATCTATAGTGTGTGCAATGTTTACGTCATTCAAGGTTATGCAAGCTATTGATACGTTGATGTAGGTCACTATGCATCCTTGGAAGACTGATGTTTAAACATTTAGGCTAATTTTGTGCTTTTCGGAAATTTTTGATGCATGATGAATTGTTAATAAATTAGATAAATGTTATGGCAACACGCACAGTAAGTACCTAATATGCTATCAAGAAATACTACTTACTTTGGTACTTACTACGAATAATTTAGGTAATGATCTAGCGATAGCGTGCTCAGTCCTAGATTCCCAGTATATGATACAAAAGCTGCTATTTCTGTATCAAGAGACATTATCTGTAGCAGTTAAGCTAAGAAGATATTGTACCCTAGACCGCACGTAAAGCGGCTGATTTCGCCCTGGTAATGTCGGTATTACAAAGAGTGAAATTCGATCAGATAAGTAGAATGTTAATCAAACGATACGTAACGATAAACACCATTACATTCTAAACAATCAATATACATACTCCAGTCGATCTGCATGTGATCGGTACTTTCCTAGCTCTATAGGTATAATCCTAAACCTAGGTTTATACAATCTTAACCATAATTTCTTAACGTATAATTATTTACACATAGCTATCACATATACAACATGTATCGATTTTTGAAACAATAGGCTAACCTAATGTCATTCGATTTAATACGTGATTTCGTTTTCTCTGATGTGAGATATAACTTTCTTAACTTCTCCCTTGATTCAGATTATTCTAGCTCACGTTTATTCTGTCCCCAAAACCTTCATATTACCTTGCTTTCCTATCCGAAGTACCTACTAGAATCCTGTGTCTAAAACGAAGTCACTAAGTAGTCCACGATAATCTGGATACGGACCTGATCATAGTAGGTAGGTACTATCACTGCATTTCGGCGAGACTCATGGACAGTCATTAATACCAAAGTTACAGTGACAATTCGAATAGACGTTTCGAATGTTTTAAACGTTGTATTCTTTCTCGTCTCTTGTTCTCCTTTATTTATAAATCTCTTAAAGTCAGTACAGAAATAGTTATTCATTGTACAAATATGCCTACACTTGTGTTTCATACAACTTAATATAGTGCCAATACCTTGCTTTGGAATTAACTTCACCTCTGTACATGAATGTGCAAAAGTTTAATAATTAAAAGATACAGGTACCTAAGTGCTGTCGTCTGTGCATCATGCATCCCTAACGAAGGAGTGATTTTTTATTTGATTGGATTTACTCATAGGCTAGTAACAATAAAAATAAATAATTGAAATTATCCCCAAGTCTGTGATGTCACAGGATTTCTAGCTTGAAAACGATGTTACAATAATAAGGAATTAATTATCTGTTAATTGTCTTCGACGATTAGGAATTTAAGTACCTAGCAGTGGACCTTTGCAGTAAATATTTATTTTAATCTACTGATTAAATATTTCTACGACATCTGTTTATCTGGGTTAAGGCGCTGTGACATACAGCATTAATAAAAAGTATGTTGGTAAGTAACAGCACTTATTACTTGGATTTTAAAGACCGTTTTACTAGTGCCTACCAACCTATTGATAATTCTAGGCTAGAATATCATACATAGTATATACTTGAAGCAAACGGGACTATACCCGTCACAGTACAGTTATCGCGTTTATCTCTAACTGTTGTCGCGACTGTCATCTTGTAATAGCTGCTCATGAAACTATGACATCTTAGAACTTGTTATTTGCCTTTTAGATTTATAAATGCCTCATGATACTTTTGAGTTTTGGAGGGAAATAAGTACAGACGCCAGTACATCCACCTACCCCAATCTGTCAAATTTATTTTATAGATTTTCAAGTTTATCACATAAGCATAAGGTTCACTTTCAATTAGGGAATTTTGGCAGATTGGGGTGGCTTGATATGCTAGCGTCTGTACCTACGCAGGTAGGTACGTTGTGTTTAGTTCTATCAAATCGCAAAAATACAAATTATTATCACGTCTCTAAAATCCTTATTAGTCATAACCTAACATAGACACTCCGATACAATATACCTAGAATAAAAAATAATCTTAAATTGAGATAAAGGCAAGGTGACATGTAAGGTATATATAGGTAGGTATTCTTCGATAAAAAGCCCGAACCATTCTATGAGTTGTAATCTACAGCAAGACGAAATCTTTCCCGCATTTAGACACTTTCTCAACTTATCCGAAAACAGTTTAATTTCGAAACTCCTTTTCAGAATCCAAGATCTAGAATAACTTATTCCTAGTTACTTAGGTAACTCTGATTACGAAGGACTTTTACAGTCTGATTATGAATCAACCGAAAGACGCTCCTAGCTGGACAAAGGGCTTCCTTAAAGATCTCCGCAATTACCGACGTGGCCCTACCCGCATACAATGTCTTCCACCTCACTAGACCATCGGTTTTCGGATTCGTGGTCGCCATTCGAGAACCTTTCTGCCATTCTGCGCAATTGCTGGTTGACCCGCCCACTGCCACTTCAGATTGTCAATTGTTCGAGCGATCTCGCAGGGAAACTCCGAGCAAAGCCCTCACTATTGATCTTTGGGTGACCTTGAACCTTATTATGAGGCCCATAGTGAACGACCACGTGTCTGTTCCGAAATCATCACTGGCGGAGTTTCATAATGACTGAAACACGAACATTTAAATCTGTTATTTGTTTTAAAAGATAACGCTTTCACTAAGACTTTAAATCATGCAATTCATGGACATAAAGCACATCCAGATTTAGTACAGTTTGATACAGGAACATCAACATCTATGTGGGGATCGAACCCCAACCACGAGGACGCGGTGAAGAGTGGTACGTCATAGTATGTAGAACAAGATGATGCAACTGGTGGCCTAACCGCTAAATGCTCAAGCTTCAATTGATAACTGTCATTTATCTCAGAAGCTGCTAAGTCCTTATACTAGTCAAGGATTTTGTCTTATAACTCTTTACTCAATTAACAAAAAACACCATGTAACGATACCGGAAGAACCGAAATCAAGTTATTGTTATAAATTTAAATGGTTCTCATCTTGCGTAACGTTACATATACAATGTGCCTATGGTTCAAATGATTACCTACAAACGTATTTTCGGTAAACTTTTGATTTTATTTTGTACCTAACGGTTATTATGTTCAGACAGCTGACATGAAGTCTTTAGAACAATTCGTTACTTGAATTATTCCAAACTTTAGCTTTTCTTTTGGTTTCTTCTTGACATAAGTAGGTATCTCTTTAGGTGACCTAATAATTATAGAAATAACAGAAAGACAATATAGGGCAATGCCCCTGATTCTATGCAATAAATAAATATCTTGGGACAAGTAACTGCCAACTGATCCCATACTAGGCAGAGCCTTTATTATGGCAACCAGCACATACATATTATATATAAATTACACCCAGACACAGAACAAATAATCGTATTCATTTCACAAAGATTAGTCCCAGGTGGGAATCGAACCCACGACCTCTGGCATAGCAGTCAGGGTCACTAACCACTAGACCAGCACGCTATAAATACCAACTAAGCTTATTTTAATATCATGGCAAATAAATGGCAGAACACCTTTACTCGTGTCAATTTAAATTTGTGGCAAAAATTAAGGGAAACGTTAGAACCTGCCTGACTTTAGTACCTAGACGACATGCCTACGAGCTAAATTAGAGATGAGGGATGTAGTAATGACATTTAAATTAAGCATTATTTAGAACAATCTGAAGGTTAAGTTATTTATTATCCAATAAGCGCAGAATTTTAAGGACAATCAATCAAGTTTAATGCTACTGATAAAATGTTCTTTAATCGTTAATGTTTTGCAACTTTCGCAGTAACAAATTAAGGCAAATCATTAAATGAAGACAGGTTGCGCATTGCTGATTTATGGGCACCCAAATGCATCAAAAACCGTTATTTTCACCGCATCTGTGCAAGGATCAAACGTCCGGACTATTATAATCGCCACCACCAAGGCGTAGTCATAGTAACCAATTTACTTACGTAGTGATATATTCTGCAAATTGACAACCCATTCGTAGAACATGAGGTATATTTTTCGGACGCTTATTGCCTCCCGCCTTAATGATCACAAGTTCCTACTTAATTTATTTTCTCGGCATTCACTGGGTATGATTGTAAAATTTAAGTTTTAAATAAATCTGTTTAAAAAATCAGGACACCGACTTTAAAATAAAAATAATCTATACATATAATAAAATCGTAGAAAATTCAAAACTGTACATTGAAAATTCTTTTAAAATATGTAATACTTGGGGCGTAATCTACATTCGATGTTGGGGCCAAAAATATGGTTTTTAGAATTTTTGTCCGTATGTCTGTTTGTCGGTATGTATGTCCGGGCTAAATTCAAACAGTACTGCATGGATTTACTTCAAATTTTGCATGATTATTACTAAGAGGTCGAATCAACATATAAATATAATAACATATTATCACGCTATCACCTACGGGGGAGGAGCTAAGATAATTTATAAAATTTAACGCGGGTAAAACCGGAGGGCACAGCTAGTTTTAGAATAGAAAGAAATCAATTAAGTATTAGACCTGACAAAAATCATAGTGCATTTTTAAATTAGCCATTAACTTTCTAATGGGGACGCTGCTTAAGCTGTCTTAATATTTAATGGCAATTTTGGTATAAAAAGAATATCAATTCAACTGGATACCTACTAATTGTATAAATTGCGCTATTCAGATTTTCCATTTGTAGTTATCTCGCACTTTTGCGAACCCATGGGATTGGCAGTACCTAGTACTTCGGTAGTATTGACTATAACGTCTATAACTCAGACTAATTCCGCAAGCCCTAGTAGAGACTAACTTTAAGGCTTTAAGCAAACCTGCTTTATTTGGGCCTGTTCGCGTGGTTGGCAAATGCTTGCTTTTCACGCCGGAGGTAGTGGGTTCGCTTCCCACCCAGGACAGATATTTGTGTGCATGAACATGTCTGTTTGTCCTGAGTCTGGGTGTAATTTATCTATATAAGTATGTATTTACAAAAGAAAAGTATTATATGGAGTATATCAGTTATCTGGTTTTCATAGTACAAGCTCTGCTTAATTTGGGATCAGATGACCGTGTGTAATAAATTTCCAGGATATTATTATTATCATTTACATATTCTTTCTTGGTTTTCTCTGCTTCACCGGACGGCGGACTTATCAGAAGCTTATTGTAGCGCCCCTTACTTAATTGTAAATCTTAATTATCAAGGGTGCAGTCGCAACTGTTATATAATGTTATTCAGGCACAGATTATTTTTAAATGTTGTATTTTTTTTGTATCTGAAGATAATTCTATTCAACTCCATGAAAGAGCACAAAATATTCAACTTTAAGGCCTTAATAAGCGATTTGCACTTTGGTACCTACTACGGTTTCCTACAATATTAGTTACATAATTTCTTTATAACTCTTAGACTAAATTAGAGGCTAAACTGAGACGGAATATATTATTTAAAAGACCCTCCGCAACTGCTAACTACTGAACCTGCTGGAACGAAAACAAATCATTATCATGATCATCATGCTAGCCAAAAGTCGTTCACTGCTAGACAAAAGCCTACCCAAATCACGTATAAAGGTCCATATCAGGGACTAAGCAAGTAGGGAAGAAAACTATCCCCACTAGCATAGACATTGGGAAAACATTGATTATGATGATGAATCCTACCCCAAAGATCTCCACAATTACAAGATAAAACTCCCTCCCACCTCGCAACCTGCGTCTTCGCGTACTATCGTACAACTTAAGCACTGTATCTAAATTAAAGAGAATTTCATTCTTCCGAGTATGCAAGAAGGTAATAGGCCTTTCTACTAAGGGACGCATATAATTGAGTTATTACGCAAACGATATAATAGAAGCTAGGAAACTAGCGCAAAACCGCAAGCATGGCGAACCGAAGATGATAGTAAATTACGCATAAAATAAAGAACAGCTTCGTAACATAGTGCCCTATTACTGTTGCATCTTTCTTACAGTCACTTACGAACCCGATCAAAAAATTACTTCAATATGTACCGTACAATACATATTTTAATAATCATAATGATTGTTTAAAAACAGATTCGTCTTCAACTTTTCTTCTTCACTACCACTTGGAAGCAAAATATTGGACCATTCAAAAAGCATATACTTGCTAAGGGAACCTCATTTGTAGATGCATGGCCTGCAAGCCTTCGCTAGACGGTAAGCTATCGGTGACACGGTAGTGATCAATTATCTCAAATCACCCACAAACACGGTAGTTCTATTGATGTGTGACCGCCTCCACATCCTCGTGCTTCTGATGATTTTTGGCAGCATACATATATTGGAAGAAATATTTAAAATTTGCCAAAGAAACCCATAACAGCATGCGAGTCAGTCCGTCCGTCTGCCACAGCAGTATATCTCAATCGCTTCTATTAATCAATGAAACTTAAACTTTAAATTGACTGACCTTTTGGACTAATGGTTAGTGACCCTAAGTGTTACGCCAGAGGTTGTAGGTTCGTTCCACCCGGGACAAATCCGTGTGACAACCATTATTTGTTCTGTGTCTGTGTGTAATTTATCTATAATTGTCTGGTTGCCATAGTTCAGGCTTTGTCTAGTTTTGGATCAGATGGCAGTATGTTAGTTGTCCCAAGAGATTAACTATTTATTCATATTGCTAGCCCAACCATGATGCAAGTGGAAAAATTAAATAGTTGGTATATTTTTATGTTTAAAAAGTTAATTCAAGTCGAATGAGCTTCAATCTGATTATTCTTAACTGCGTTTTTATACTTAAATTTAAAAGTAAACAATGTAACTTTTAAAAAATACCTCATATTATATTTGTGATACAAAATCTCAAATAATTGCAGTAAACATTACTGCAATTATTTGAGATTTTGTTACTAAAATACTCTAAGAAATATACAGGTACGATATTTCTAACTAGGACAATTTTATTTCCAGCATAAATAATACTGCACAAAACAACTTAGTTATGCAGTCCTGATTTTTAGAGGTAAATTGCTATAGTTAAATAACTTTAATAATTCTAACGAAGGAGCTATTGGTGTGCGTTACCTATTCACACTGCGCTTGTTTATTTTATAACACACACTCTAAGTTTTAGGAGACTATTACAAAGACCAGTAGGTACAGCAAAATCGTATTGTAACTCTAAACCTCTGGCCTCTTATTTACTTTTTATGTACGGAAGGCCTATCAGACAGTTTCACGTACCTAGACGTGCATTTAGAAAACTTCGCACTTCAAACCTATATCTTGCGTAAGTGGTAGCTTCCCACGATGCTACCAAGATGAGATTACAATTATTTAGAATCTATATGTCACTTAGAGTTTATTCTAGTATTGAAAAGCCTAGGGCCATGACCCGATTGTTAATCAATAAATTAATTGAAAATTCGTGACTACAACGAAGTAAAAAAATATTTTTGTGTTCCCTCCTTTCTCGTTATAATATTATAGGATATATGTAGGTATCGATTCAGATCTCAGTTTACCTAATTCAAATTCAAGATTAATTTATTCTTACTCTTTATTGCACACAGAAACATATAAGTTAAAAGTTAGAAAAGGCATGTTACATAGGCGAGCTTAATTCATTATTGAATTTTCTTTATAATTTTTTTTATATTCTTCTTTATTTACGATTTTAGGACTTCAAAAATACAGATGTGGGTATCCATAAACCCTCAATATCTATCTAGCTATGACAATAAAAACAGTAGGTATACCGTCCTTTGCACTACGGAAACCGCCCTTTTGTAGTATAGGTGATTTTCGTAGTGCGGACGTTCTACTGTTTTTAAATACTGAAAACACTGATACACTAAATATAGTAATTGGGGTTATGAGTAAAACAAGTTATTAATAACCTTTTCTTTCAAGGGTGTACGGAGTCTAAAAAGTAGGTAAACCCCTTTTTATGTCAATATCTATCTATACATATAATAAAATCGTACGAAGTGAAAACTGTACATTGAATATTTTTTTAAAAGGATACTTGGGGCGTGATCTACAACCTATATCGGAGCTATAAATATAGTTTTTAGAATTTTTGTCTGTGTATCTGTTTGTCTGTATGTAGGTATATGTCCGGGCTAAACTCAAAAAGTACTGCATGGATTTACTTCAAATTTTGCATGAATATTACTAAGAGTTCGGGTCAACATATAGGCTTCATATTATCCCGCTATGTATATATTAACGCGGGTGAAACCGCGGGGCACAGCTAGTAAGTAGGTACCAATGATTATGTTCCAGTTGTATCGAATTTATGACAGAGGCGACTACAATGCAACTTATATTCAAACATAATTCAGTAAACAAACACATATTGAACTACAAACAACAACAAAATTGCTCCTACCGTCAAAGAAGATCAACTGAAGCACAACGTCAATATCTCTGAATCAGATACTCCGAAGGCAGAAACACGATCACTATTAATTTAATTTGTTACGTAATACACAAAACAATACAAGGTCTGGACAAGCGAGGCTTATGGCGGCTGAACATGGACTGGGATGCGAGTATTTCGCATGTAAACACCAGACTTTCGGTTCACAGCTCGATGCACATCAAGTAACTTATCTTTCACCATTGTGGCGCGTGCTGCCGCCCGTAACTGCGACTATTGCAGATGTGCACACCCGTTTGATTTATTCTTGGCACGTTTTTTACCTTTGGAGTCGCGAATGCTTTTAATTATAAAATTCTTGTGTTTTCGTCATTCATGAATAGCTTATAGTTAGTTATTATTAGTACCTTTTCCAACCGAAGTCTTTTAAATAAATGTCTTGGGACAACTAACACACTGGCATCTGATCCCAAACTAGGCAGAGCGTGAACTGGTGCAACCAGACAATTGATATATATATATATATATATATATATATATATATTTCCAAATACTATTATAGATAAATTAGACCCAGACACTGGTCAAATAATCGTTCTCATCACACAAAAAGATTTTTCCTGGGTGGGGATCGAGCCCACCAGTTCCAGCTTAGCAGTCAGGGTAACTGCTAGACCAACATTTACAGGCCAAAATATTACCCGCCTAATTCTGGAACTTGAAAACATCGGTATGAGTCAAGTGACAGTAACACGCCGTTATGAGCTACTCATTAAATTGAGGATCCGAGAATACATTTTATCGATACGAATGCAAACTAAGTTGATGGAAGATGATAGTCGCCGCGGCGAGTTCGTAGTCCTACGATAAGGCGGGTGTAAAGCAGTGACGAACCTTAGAATTCCAAGTATAAGGTCCATTTTGCAGCAACAAACTATATTATTAACGTGACTTAATAATATTTAATTAGTTCGGTCCTGTCAATGTCAAAAATTATAATTTAGCTTTTCTACCGTGAATAGGTTGGCATAGTCCACGTATTTCCTATGCCAAATATCTATAAAAATACCGTCCAGAATAATAAATATCATTGCCAATTAATACTTGGAATGCCATTTAATAAAGTAAAATTAGAATTCTATCATCATCAACTTTATACAACAGAAGTTTGACTATACCTGATCGTGACTATGAATTTCTTTCGATTCTTTCTTCACCAAACTCGATACTGTTCTACCAAACCACAGTGCAAGCTGCTTTCACACGAGTGGTTTTTGAACAAGGTTTTACAAAAGCAAGGTATCACATGTCATAGTTCTTATACTTCACAAAGGTACATCTGATATACTTATCTGATCTTTGACCGCATGTTGCAAAATAAAGAATGCTTAGGCGACTTATCTCGATTAAATTGTACGATGTGGTAACAAGGAAGGTGGCCGCTTGGACAATAAAATTGCCATAAAATGTCGCTTTAATTGTCTCATGGAAAAACGTATGAAATCGCAATTGTAATTTATAAGGCGATTAACGTACCTTTTAAATAAACCCCGGTAAACTGCAATAATACCTAAACAAAGTCTTATCCGCTTAACTCGTAGATCAGTGTACCACAAGGGTCCTCGGTTTATAATAATATCTTGGGATTTATTCACACACGGCCATCTGATCCCAAACTAAGCAGAGCTTGTACCTACTATGAAAACCAGATAACTGATATACTAGATATACTACTTTTCTTCTGTAAATTCAT
Organism: Pseudoips prasinana; assembly: GCA_951640165.1. NCBI lineage: Eukaryota > Metazoa > Arthropoda > Insecta > Lepidoptera > Nolidae > Pseudoips > Pseudoips prasinana. The sequence continues at coordinate 29,772,826 of OX621237.1, read as the reverse complement.
ACTTATATAGATAACTACACCCTGACTCAGGACACACAGACATGTTCATGCACACAAATATCTGTCCTGGGTGGGAATCGAACCCACGATAAACAATGTTTGATCCGCTTAACTCAGAGATCGGTGTACACACAAGGGTCCACGGTTTCACACTATTATCTGACCTGCTCAATGTTTTGCCAGAAGCGACATCTGAAGCCAAAATCTCCATGTAGGTACGCTGGTGATGTCGGATATCTTGTAAAGGCTACATCGGTAGATGAACATGAACAAAAATTCTGGTTGACGACTCCAACTCGCTAGACGGTTTCTCATAAATGGTCTAGCTTTAAATTCAAATAAAACCCACCTTATACACTTCAACCTGCCGGATCGTAGGTATAGAGATCTTACTGGTATTGTCAATAGTCTTGGGTTGACGGCCTTAAATACATAGTTCAAACATATTGACAAGCTTTGCTTTACACTCGCTGTGTAGATAGTGTGGTGTAGAAAGAACGAGCAATTTTGCCATTCGGCTGCAATACGGTGCAGATCTATTTGGCGCGCCATTTACATACTGAGAGCGAGCGCTCAGAATGTAGCAACGCACTATTAAAGCAATTGAATGTAGGTAGGTATACCTCTCTTTAATCTACCAAACCACAATTCACGAAACATGCTGGGTATAGCTTGCCGTCCATTGAAATCTTCCAAGTAGCAATATACGTTAGAGTTAACCTAGAAACTGTACGACACAAACTAAAGTACTTCACTCCGATATGCAAGAGTGCGTTTTACGGCCGGAATTTGATTCGTGTGTTTAGTATTATATAATACTAGAAACATTCATTAATAACATAACTTATGTCGTGCGTCCTACTACTATATACGAGTACAACAAGTTATCAGAGGCCTTAAAATCAGATCCCACTTTGTCAACTTTTAAATACTGACTTAAACATTGGCTTGTCGAGTGGTTTTACGACGACTTTGGGAATTTCGAATGATTGACTAAATTTACAATTGTATAAGTTTGTTCATTTAACCTTAATAAAATAAAAGTTTAAAAATTCGTTGCGGGATCCAAGACAGTTAAAGCGATTCCCCGGGACATACCTGAGCCTCACCGCTCAGTGTCATTTCATTGTGTGCCACTGTTGATACTGGCTTACAGGAGTTGCAGTGGTGGAACTAGTTCCGAAAAAAAAAAATATTTTGTTTTACTTTAGGACCATATAATTGACATACATAAACAACACCTAGATATAAGAACAACTACTTATGGGTCACATGAATATTTTTCTTATGCGGGAATTGAACCTGGGATTAAATAAAAATCATCACCCTACCTCATCCCGTGGGGGGCGTAGAAGTCGACCCGAGGGAATATCTACCAGAGGACGGGCAGCAGCTTCTTTCTGAGTACTATGACCATTATACAACGATCGCCAACCCATCTGCCAAGTGTAGCGATTATGGCATTTCCCCCCAAGATGATTCTTGGAGGAGGCTTTTATCCAGTAGTGGATTTCTTACAGCTGTTATGATGATGACTATTAAGTACGGGACGTAGAGGACTTGCAACCCATTATCAAGCTGCACATAGAGCGAAAGAACGCTCTGCTGTACCTCACTTAAAGAAACTCCAGCACATTTTGTATATATACTAGTTTTATTTTTTTTATATAAGAGGGAGACAAAAAGCATGTAGGTATGTCACCTGATGGTAAGTGATCACCGCCGTCCACTCACAAAACCAGAGCAGTCGCCGGAGCTATGCCAGCCGTCAAATTACACCAAAGAACTGTTGCTGACCCCGATGAGCTCTGGCGACCTTACTCTCACGCAGAAACACTACATTATGTTATTCATGGTATTATTAAGGAATGTCTCTTGTAAGGTGCTCTTTAAGCGGATTATTATAAACGTGGTGACGACAAATATCAGAATCAGAATATCATCACCCCATCTCATCCCGTGGGGGGCGTAGAAGTCGACCCGAGGGAATATCTACCAGAGGACGGGAAGCAGCTTCCTTCTGATTACTATGATCATCTTACTGCGATCGCCAACCCGCCTGCCAAGCGTGGCGATTATGGCATAACCCCTCAAGATGATTCTTGAGAGAGGCTTGTCCAGCAGTGGACTTATTTAAGCTATAATGATGATTCTTGTTGTCAAGTTGTGTTCACAGACGGTAACTACCGGAGAGAAAACAAGCAGTCCCCAAGAAACAATTACCAAACCGAAGGTCTCACTCTCACTTTACGGATATTTTTAAATGTTTGCTAATATTATTACTTTTCATATAAACCCTCTCCAGACAATAACGAATACATTAAAGAAAGATTTATCCAATTTGGTGCATTCGTTTGGAAGTTATGAAACATTTTGGTGATTAATTTTGATTTATAAGATCTATTGGCTCCGTCACATCGTGTGTTGCGGCATGCGTGTACTGGCAACACAGAACGAGGGCGAACGTACACTACGTTCGCCCTCTTTCTGTGTGCATGTGCTGTGCGAGCAGATAAATATAAAATATGGTATATATGTTATAAAATATGGTATGTATATATGTTATGGTAATTACTAAATTTATGTCTACTACAAATACCATACATGACTTTTTAATTATATTCAATCGTGTATACTTGAGTTATTACAAACGTGTGAGCTACGTCATACATAAAAACCGGCCGAGTGCGAGTTGGACTCGCGCGCGAATGGTTCCGTACCATTATCTATAAAAACGAGCACGTTTGTTGTATGGGGGCCCCCTTAAATATTTATTTTGTTTTGTTTTTTATAATATAGCGGCAACAGTAATACATCATCTGTGATAATGTCAACTGTCTTACTATGACAGTTCATGAGATACAGCCTGGTGATAGACGGACAGACAGACAGACAGCGAAGCCTTAGTAATAGGGTCCCGTTTTACACTTTGGATACGGAACCCTAAAAAGGAATGTGATAATGTCGCCGACCTTGCTATCGATAAAGGATGCTACTCGGACGCAGGTATTCAAAAAATTGTTACATAATGTCTGTAGTTGTATATTTTATACTTTATTTTATTATTATTATTGTATATTTTAGAAGCAGAACAAGAAAATAGATTATAAAAAATGTTTTGCATTATTTCCTTATCCTTTCCCTCAATACTGACTATTGTACCTTTAAGACATTTTTTTTATTGTTACACACAACACTACAGCAGTTCCATAAGGCCTATAAGTGCGAACGAGAGATCCTATAAAAATGATTTATGACTAGTTAGGGTATAATAGGAGGGGTATGGGACAAGTTTCCAGCTTGCCTCTAATACCTACTCAAATGTTAGTGCCAGCTCTCGGACTAATCAGGTTGTTATAAAACTTAGTTTGTAGTTCTATTTGGCTTGATGGCTTGAGCCCAATACATCGTCCGGTGAAGCAGTGGAAGCCTCTAAGGGCCAGCGCCCACTATCGGTGGGTATCGGTGCGGCTCGGCTCGGTACAGCTCGGCACAAACTCTTCTTCTTTGCCTTCCTTTCCTTAGGCGCAGAATAAAAAGAACTTTGCCTTAACACTATGGACTAGGATGTACAGACGCGAGATATACATCAAGCTACCTAAATCTGTCAAATGTCCCCAATTGAAAGTGAACCTTATGCTTATGTGATAAAGTTGAAAATCTGTAAAAGAAATTTGATGATCGGGGTAGCTGGATGTGCTGGCGTCTGTACATATATAACGAAAAACATTTTTCCTTTTGCAACAAAATTGGTATCATTACATAAAAATTGTAAACAATAAAAAGGTTGTGCAATAGATTTGCACAAATCTTGTTTAAGTAAAGAATTGGGCGACTATTTATTATCAAGTAGGTTTTAATAGAAAATAGTTGTCCAATCCTTTGGATTTTCTTAAATCTTAACCTATCAAAAGTCTTTCAACTCATTTACGCAAGTGTTCTATTGCTTACATTTTTAATAAACGTTGACGACTTTGATATAAATAGGAAAATATATTTTACACAGATTCAACTTTCCAATTCCCTTATTGTACTAACAGGGGCTCTACCAGCTAAGTCCATGAACATCGATTTCTTAAATGGCGGTCAAATAAATAAAGGTTAAAAATGATTTAATCAATCGTTAAATCGGCTTCAACGTTGACAATCGATTCCGGACCATTTATGACGTCACATGTGCTCATGGAAGCCGATTTAACGATTGATTAAGTCATTTTTAACCTTTATTTATTTGAACGCCATTTAAGAAATCGATGTTCGGCGACTTAGCCGGTAGAGCCCCAGAAGTTGTCCATGTCGCGCTGTATATAGATATGTACTACGTGGGGGACCGGACCAGCATACCCCCCTTTTCCCGGGGCTCCCCCCGTCAGGTGCCAAGACAATTCCACGGCAGGTTAGGTTTAGTCGGTACGAGTCCGATATACCCATCCGTAGACACTTTTTGCGGGTGGCATGCGTAGGCATTCCGCCTGTCATATAAAAAATATATAAAAAAAGTTACGTAATAAATACCGCTGCTACGTAAAAAATACCATTTGTATAAAATATATTTAAGTAAAATCACAGTAAGCGTGGCAATAGAGGTGTGCAAAGATTGCGACAACTGGAAATCCGTTGTCTCTGCCTACCTCTCTGGGAAACAGGCGTGAGTCTATGAATGTATAACATACTGACGGAAAAGACCATTGTGTTGCACAATTTCTTACCGGACACGGCAATTTTAAAAGTAAATTGTATAGTTTCAAATTAGTATCTTCACCAATCTGTCTGTGCTCAACATCCAGTAACGAATATGAACAAACTGCTCACCACATCCTGTGGGAGTGTGATCTCTGGCAAAATCAGCGTGATATTATGTTAAACAGCTTGCAACCAATATCTGGAGTAGTTTATTATACGGATCTTGTAGCAACAAGGAACAACTTCCGTGCGTTTAAGCGTTGTTGCCATACCTACTATTGGAATCAAATATAACAGTTCACTTAGGACCCTTAAATTGATCCTCGGTGCTTTTGCAGCTGGCTTCTCTAGTTGCAAATCTCTCATTTTATGAGGCTATAGCCTCTTTACATCATTCTGTCTCCCGCTTTGCTCTGGAGGGAAGTGGAACTATTCATTTTCTAACTCCTCCTTTTTTCTGTTTCTGATTAAATTCGTTGCGGGATCCAAGACAGTTAAAGCGATTCCCCGGGACATGCCTGAGCTTCACCGCTCAGTGTCATTTCATTGTGTGCCACTGTTGATCCTGGCTTACAGGAGTTGCAGTGGTGGGAAAGAGGGAGGGACTAGTCCCGATAAAAAAAAATGACGGAAAATTATCATAAAATTATAAAAACTATATAACGTCATATGCGAAACTAAAGTTGTTTGTGAATTTAATTATTCACGTCTGCGTCTACACAATAGTTACCTACGTCTGTTCGCAAAACTCAACTATCCTGTTAGCCTTGAGCTAATTATAATATTATGACAAAAAATTAATTTAGAGCTCTATCAACCTTTACAGCTAATATCGTACGAATAGGTGCCATGATGTACGGAAAGCATAGATAATATTACTGTACTGTACGATATCCTACGCTGCGGTGGTTGGCGTGGTGGTTACATACTTGCCTTTCACGCCGCAGGTTGTTGGCTCGATTCCCAACCAGGACAGATATTTGTGTGCATGAAAATGACTATTTGTCCTGACTCTGGGTGTGTATATAGATAGATAGATAGATAGATAGATAACACTTTATTGCACCAAATCGGAACATACATTGAAACATATGTAAGTTAACTTATATTATGAGGTACAAACGGCGGTCTTATCGCTAATATAGCAATCTCTTCCAGACAACCGATTGGATGAACCAAAGCAATGCAGGGAGACAAAATGGTAGTTGACAGTGTATCTACTTATATTAATTTACATATATATGTACCTATGTACGAATATTTATATATAAACATATAATATATACATATATATATACATACTTTTTAATATACTATAATAAATATTAATACTAATTATGAAGACTAAGGAAGTTTTTGAGGAAGGTGGAAGATCGCAAGCTGAGAGAATTACAGTGATAAATAATGATTCTTTAAAAGTGTTTTAAAAGATGTCAAAGTTTGTGCGCGTCTGATATGCAGAGGGAGTGAGTTCCACAATCGAGCAGCCTGTACAGTGAATGATTTGTCCAAGAAATTGGTGGAATGTGTGGGCAACTGGAGTTCTAGATTCTCTGATGATCTCAAGGACCTATATATCTATATAAGTATACAACATGTTAGTTAATTAACGCACACCCTGAAAATAGTTTGTTCAGAATCGTTTACTGAATCGATTTATATCATTTTTAATATGAGTAATTTTTTATACCAAAATGATTAAAACTGCGGAAATTATTGTCATATTAACCCTGTACAGTCAAAACAAATTGAAATGGACCGTAACTCAAAGTAATAAGGCTTTTAAATCGCAGTTTTATTTGTATTCATTCAAATTCCATCATTTAATACAAAATAAACAAAAATAAACTTTATTCCAAGAAACTAATTTAGTTAATAACAATGAATATACATGTTAAATTAAAAATTCAGTGTAGGTATGTATTATGATTACAACATAATATTCTAATTGAGGTGTTTGAGGGTGTGCGTTAATTACGTTACATGTTGTATAATAGCTAGCAAGTAGGTACAGATCATTCATGATTATAATATTAAAATAAATGAGCTATGTTTAGAAATTGTGTTGAATAATTACAGTAAGTAGTAGTACTAGTAGCTCAAATTCAGAAATTTGTATTAAGGAGTAAGAAAAACCCTTAAAAATGGCTAAGTTTGACCCAAAAGTTACACTGATTTTAGTGGCAACAAGGACCAGTAACGATGAATGTAGTATTAAGCAAATTAAAGATTTTATCTCTATGTTAGATTTGGATTCTAAGAAACAATTAGTTGTCTTTGTGTTGAAAAGTCGTTTGTCTCAGGCAGCTAAATTGAAATTAAATACCAAATATGAATCTGACGATATAAAGTGACAGTTATTGCAAAAGAAATCTGCAACCACTTTAAAAAATAGACTTCTTTCTTCCACTCAAAACAATTTAACGATTGACGAATATTATAATGCAATTACTGAGATGTTTGTGGATTTGACTTTATCGCAATCCGAAGGAAAACGCCAAAATTATAAAATTTAAATGCCTTTAAATGAAAAACTGTCCTTAAAAAGATTTGGCGATGGATTGCGGAATCGTCGATTAAGCACAATTATCACGGCTCGGAATTTTGATGCCCTGAAAGAAGCTATATAGGCTGCTGTAGACGAGAAGACTTCAATGCCTTCCACATTTCATGGAGAAATCAGGACTTTTAATATAAATACTAATTATAATTACAGGCGAGATATTAATAATTATGATAGGGGTCAACGTGGTCAGAGCTCTAGGGGGCCTTCGAGTGGTTCTCAAGTGCGTGGGAGGCAGTACCAGGCTCCAGCCTGAGGTCAAACACCGAGAGTTTCGTGGCACCGCAGAGCAAATCATATAGAGGTAGGTCCTCGTTTCGTAATCATCCAAACAAGTCAATCAATCAATATTATTTATTTCCTTCCACAATATTATAACATGGTAAATAGTGTATACATAGGTAGTGGTTACAGACATTGAAAGTTTTAGAACATCAAACAAAAATATGGTGGAAGACTGATCCCTAAACTAGGCACTAGTAGGCCTGTATTTCAGGTCACCAGGTCCCCCACGCCTTGGAGTATTGTCCATATTAACAGTATAAAATATGATAAAAGAATTAAAAAAAATAAAAGTTTGAGCAAAAATGTGTGTGTGAGTGTGTCACATACCACACACACGCATACTCATGTGTGTGTGGTATGTGAGTGTATGAAGTGTTTTGTGGATGCACGTATGAGAACTTTTTATTATTTTTACTTTTTGCCCAAGTGGACGCGTAATTATAATATCCACAATGAGGGTTGTGTTGGAAAAGATTAATGAAAATAGGTGTAAAAATTCTAATAAGTTTTTCGTGCCTAATACATTTTTGTCATGCAACAACAATATGTCAATTGAGTTTTCATTAAACGGTTATCGGTATCGATTTTTATGTGACTTATGTGCCTCAATTTCGGCCATAAAACTTGCTGTATTTAAGTTTTATGTCCGAGCAAGATATTCCTATTTGTTATAAATAAAATAAGAGTAAAAAAAAAAATTAATCAAAGCTTTTATTTAAATGCTCTAAAAAGAAGAAATTAAAATTTTCCTTTAAAATTTCAATCATCAACTCATAACCTTATTATACACAATTTATATGTTCATAAAAGCTTGTCGCGAGGTTTAAGTACCTATAAGTATTAATTTTTTTATTTTTTATTTAAACTTAGCAGATCAAGTTACTTAATTGAAGAGGTACTAGTTTGTTTACGCAATTTAATCGCGCGACAAGCTTTTATGAACATATAAATTGTGTATAATAAGGTTATGAGTTGATGATTGAAATTTTAAAGGAAAATTTTATTTTCTTCTTTTTAGAGTATTTAAATAAAAGCTTTGATCAAAATTTGAAAAATTGCACAGACTTGGGCTGAATCAGGTGAACACCATCTTTACCAAAGTCTATACAGACGGATGGTAGATCAGTGTCATACATTTGTGCTCTTCAGAAGCAGGGCCATATAATTTCTGTAATATGTCCAATAGCACCATTTACCAGACCTTTAAACACATCTACATTGTAACGCAACATCACTTTGGCCCCAACGAATATTTCTAGCGCCTTAGGTAGCCCTCCTGTCTTGTTTATATCGGATGGTATAATATTATTTAGATCTAAGTTGTCAGCTTTTCGAGTACAATCTACTAGACTATCCTGTGCTAACATTTTGTTAATAGTTATACCACGAGCTCGGAAATGTTCGAAAACAGTTTTGTTGTGATTGTATACTTGTTGGTATGTGGGATAAAAATTTTGACTTTTTTTTTAAATATTGACTTTTTTTTTAAAATTTTTTCTTTTTTTTGTAAATTTTGATTTTATTTTAAATTTTGACTTTTTTAAAAATTCTGATTTATTTTTCAATTTTGTCCTTTTTTTGAAAATTAAGACTATTTTGAAAATATTGACGTCACATATTTTTTGAGTTACTCTCAACAATCCCTGTCATTTGATACCCATATTGCAGTAGAGCATCAAAAATAACTATTCCGCCATCTTGGATTTTCCGCCATATTGAATTTAGAATAACGTCACATATTTGTTCGAGTTACTGTCAACAATACCTTTCATTTGATACCCATATTGTAGTACCTAGAGCATCAAAAATAACTATTCCGCCATATTGGATTTAGAATAACGTCACATATTTTTTCGAGTTACTGTCAACAATCCCTTTCATTTGATACCCATATTGTAGAAGTGCATAAAAAATCCCTATTCCGCCATCTTGGATGGTCCGCCATGTTGGATTTAGGATGACGTCACATGATTTATCATGAATTGTCATCCAAACTAACCGTGTATACAAAATTTCAGCTCAATCGGCTGAAAATATCTGCTTCAAAATTCAGTTGCAAGATTCCACCCGAACATACATACATACATACATTGCAAGTTAAATAAAAGCTTTTAATAAAATACAGAGATTAATGACCTAGGAGGTAAAGTGAAATCAATAGGGCACGTGTATTTATACTTAGTAGCTAACAGCAGCACTTTTATTCACATGTTCTATGTTTTTACAACGTTGCAGTTGCAATTGGAGACGATTTCTTGCGTTGATATAATTCAAGCTAAGCTTAGCTTGGCTTAACATTTCATCAGTTGGTCGAAAATATAGCTGGATATGACGGTCACCGTAGCCTAGTTGGTAGTGCTCCTGCCTACGAAGCTGGTGGTCCTGGGTTCGAATCCCGGTAAGTGCAAATATTTGTGTGATGAGCACGAATATTTGTTTCTGAGCCATGGATGTTTTCTATGTATTTAAGTATTTATCTATCTATATAAGTATGTATATCGTCGCCTGGTACCCATAGTACAAGCTTTGCTTAGTTTGGGGCTAGGATGATCTGTGTGACATTGTCCCTACATATTATTATTATTATTATTATATGCTGGCGTCTGTACCTAAATAAGTATAATGTTGCTTGAATAAAGTCGATACCTAAGGATGTTAAACTTAGGTAATGTAATATAAGTAGATATGTACACATGTCAGCAAATTAGGTATCCCTGTAGTGTGTAACAAAAGTAATGTTGTAATTGATCTGTAGGTATTTATACTAATATTATAAAGAGGAAAAGTTTGTATGTAAGTATGTTTGTAACGAAATGGCTCAAAAAGTACTGAACCAATTTTAAAAATTCTTTCACCATTTGAATGCTCCATTATCACTGATTAATATAGGGTATTTTAATTACAAGAAAAAAATAAGGATCACTACTAAAACTATAATAATGTTACCCAAGGGGTAAAATCCGCCTATACAATATATTTCATCGCATGCGCTGCGAAAACTATTGATGATAGAACAAAAAATGTTCCACAATATTAAAGAACATATCAATATCTACAAAATCGCGATAGCACGTGTCTAACTATTGTAGTTATGTCACTATAACTACCTACTTTGAAACATTTTAAAATTTAATAGAAATTCCGATCTAAATCAGACCAAGTTGTTTATACCTTTGCCTTAATCCTTACCTAAATAAATGATTTCTCAAGTAAGGATGTTTAAATACCTGTAAATTACATTTAAGTTTATTAAAATCGGACATTCCATTCGAAAGATATTACGAGTTTAATAAAATTAGAATGTAATTAAGTATTTGCCGCTACGCCGCGCCGCCGCCGTCGCGCCGGGTCCGGAGGGCAGGAAAGGTGAATATCCTGGTATAAAAAAGATGGGGCAATGCTAAGAGTGTGCAGCGATCATCTTTCCCAGTCAGTGTTTTTACCTGAGGGTACTACTTCACCATCTACAAGGCCCAACATTGTTCCAGGACTTAAAATTGACGGGGTTAGACTAAAGAAACTTACCAAGCCGCTTGCCGAGATAGGGGTTTGCTGGTAAATGATATGCAATGGGAAATTACTTTGAGAGCAGATCCAATTAAAGAATGTCCCTTAAAGCTGAGAGAACTATTGCTAAATACAAAATTATTTAGGTATGTCCTGCATTTACTGTATGTTTATGCCAAAATGTTTATAAAATAAATGTCCACCCGTGTGAAGCCGGGACGGGCCGCTATTAAGTTATAATTTCATTGTTTGTTGTTCATAAAAATAATAAGGTATTCATTATTTTTATGATGGAGATGTAGTGTAGGTGCAAGTATGTATTCAACTATTTGAATATGCACGTGTAAAGCTATATAAACGGAAGGGTTTATAAATAAATGAGTTTTCGTATTCCGTAAATCTATTGTTTAATTTCGGACATAAAAACCAACACTTTTTTTAAATTTTCCTACGGCTTAATAAAAATATCGTACCCCACTCATCATTTATGCAGTAAAGTGTTTTTACTTTATTTTTTGGATATAACCTGGCGCATGGCAGTAGTCTGTTCGTAACAATTGACTTCACTCATCTCATTTATTTTAGTTTTGTGGTGAAGTCTTTTTTTAAAATAAAATAAATAAGGTTTTTATTCACGTAGACTTTAAAAAAGCGCTTGTAAATAGTCAGAACATGTTTGTAGTGATATAGTTGTATACATTAGATATTATTTCTAGTAACATAGATATTTAGGTACATCTTGTATGAAAACATTTACAAAATTTATTTTATTACAGAAATGATATTTAGCTAGCTCGTATCAAGTTATTGTCAAGAGATTATGTTTAATTATCTAGTTTAAGTCTAATATTTTTACTACATATTGTCAATGGTTCTGTCTATATTAAAGGTATTATTATTATGACGGACCTTGTGTTAATAACGACGGTCGCGCTTTAATGCTACCACCGGATCCAATGCGCCCCAACTGAGAAGACCCAGCGAAACAAACTCAGTGGGTTCATCTACTACCGGTTTCAACACGACCCAGTTGAGACGGTCCGGCGAAACATACTCAAGCGGGCATGAACACGGGATTTGGTCCAATTAGAGTAATTATTTAGTAGGCAAACACAATATATGCTCGATCGGTTGTCTGAATGCTTATTATTTTAGATTATATTTAGGTATACAAAAGAAAAAAATTTAATGTAGGTATATCAGTTTCTGGTACCGGAGCAGCAAACCCGCGTTCCCGGGACTCCCCCATCAGGCGCCAAGAGAAGTCCACGGCAGGTAGGTTAGTCGGTGCAAGTCCGACATACCCACCCGCAGACACTTTTTGCGGGTGGCATGCGCAGGCATTCCCCATGCCTAATAAAAAAAAAAAAAATTGGAATCAGTTTCAAGACTATCTTTACTCTCACTGACCTTTGTTACATAACTGACCTAGTACCTCGACGCGGCGACCAAGGTCCTCTTGTTTTTTTATATAGTTACTTACTTTATCGTATGGCCAGTACTGAAGTGGTTACGTATTATTATACAACTGGCCTGTCGGGGTGTAGTGTTTTTATTGGAACGAAGTTCCTTATCGCGCGTTGTGAAAGGGGGCTAGACGGAAAAAATCTTACGATAAGTTGTCACGACACTTTTTGCAGCTGTGCGGCGTGCGCATGTTTCTCTGTCTGTCTCTCTCTCTTATAGAAAGCAAGCCAGATATATTCATTTCTATTTCGCATTGAACAGTGTGGTGTCGCGACGATTATTATTGTTGAGTGTATACAGGTTCTTTGTACATAATAAACTTCGTTCCATCCGGGTGTCTCTTGACACCTCTCAAGTTTTTTTTTTCTAACATGAATACAGTTAGCCTAGGAGGCGCTCACTGCTTCACTGGACTTAGGTATAACGTGTATTAGTTTACACCCCGACAGGCGCATATTAAATACAGGTGTTCCCAGAAATATTACCGTTAGTAATATACCTCTATTATATTTATATTTTATTATATTATATTATTATATTACTACTAGCTGGTGCCCGCGACTTCGTCCGCGACAATTTTGAATGATGACCAATGTAACTACTTACTTCTAGCTTAATCTAAAAAAATATAACTTTTAAAAGAAATAAGCAATATAAATTTAAGAAAACCTTACCTATAAATAACCTATCTAAGAAATAAACTAAAGACTGTTTTGCTACTGTTATTTAAAAAAGAAGGACCCGATATCATCAACCAAAAAAAATCAAAGACTACATATCAATTGTCCTTAAGTAAAGTCAGTAAGTAAAATAATAATCAACGATGCATTAATCACAAAGGTAACTCCCATTAGATTAGGTTGATAGGTCTAATATCACATTTTGTGAACGAAACCAAAGCGCGATCTAAAACGATGATTACGCCATTTACTAACAAAAAACTAAACTTGTAAAGCGGTAAAATTAAGATGTGTGCATATTTTTTGGGTGAGATTTAGGCGATCATCTATTGATTCAGTTTTGGACTACCTTTTATTTCAAGCATTTATTTATTTTAACTGATATGTCATATAAGTTCTGCGATCTGAAACGATATAAAAGCCATCTAGTTACAAAATTGTGAACTTGTACCGTAAATGTACCGTAGTAAAATTAAGATGATATTTTTTGGGTGCGATCATCTCGACACGAACAATTTATACTACGCTAACTCGAATTTTAGGTAAATTCTTTTTTTATCCCAATTTGATAAAGATGTAGTTTTTTAATGTGTTATAAAAATTACCAACAAAAAGAAGTTACAGATCCTATAAAACGCTAAATCTTTACTTAGACGACAACGACCACGACATTTTAAGAAACTTGGGAAAGAAACGAATTTCTCTAAAATTGAAGTTGGCGTAAATTTTTGGTGTCGATCTATTGAATCAGTTTTGGATTTCCTTATTTTAACAACAAATAATTCCCTTGATTGCTTTATTTTTAACTGAAATACCAATTTACATGCGTTTAACTACAAAAAGACTACAAAAAAACGCCAGATTTTCATACAAACTTACATCCCCTATTTTAGTCCTCCTTAGGGGTGGAATTTCCAAAAATCCTGAAACATATATATTTATAATTCTTAAATGAAAAGCCAAATACCAATTTTCATACGTTTACCTTAAAAAATGTCATATTTTTCATACAAACTTCCATCCCCTATTTGTCACCCTAAAGGGCTGGAATTTCAGAAAATACTAAAACATATATTTTAAATTTTTAACTGAAAGGCCAAATACCAATATTTATGCGTTTACCTTAAAAAATGTCACATTTTTTATACAAACTTACATCCCCTATTTGTCACCCTTAGTGGTGGAATTGCTAAATACCAGTTTTCTTGCGTTTAACTTAAAACTCGTTGTCACATTTTCCATACAAACTTACATCCCCAATTTTACGGTCTTGGGGGTGGAATTTCCAAAAATCCTGAAACACGTAATTTTTTATTTTTAACTGGAAGGCCAAATACCAATTTTTATGCCTTTAACTTCAAAAACGGCAAAGTTTCATACTAACTTTGCACCCCCGTTTTACCCCTTTAGGGGTTGAATTTCGAAAAATCCTTCCTTATTCCTTGTCTCCAGTATAAAAAAAACATTTGTGCAAAATTTCAGCTTTCTAGATCCAAGGGTTTGGGCTGGGCGTTGATGAGTCAGACAGTCAGTCAGGACTTCTCTTTTTATTTATATAGATAACGGACAAGGAAAATCTTCAACACTGGCAAGTAAAAAGGATATTCACTCAAAAGGCTGCACGCAATATTATTCTATACCTGGTGTTATTCTGTATTAAACGAATAACTAATCATTTGGGTTTTTAGTTACGGCTGGTCACGATGAGTTGAAACCAGTTTCTATGGTTGTATTATACTCTAAAAATATACCATGACCGGTAATGACAAGCCCTTGTCTTATAATAAGCGAAATTGAGAATTCTCTATCAACAAAAATTTCTACCTACCCAGCCTGGAGTCTAGGGCTGAGATCTATAGAGCGTACTTAGACTTTGCTCAAACTTTACTTACGTAAAACTTTGCTAAGTGTATGCTAAGCTTATACTTTGATTTGGTATTTATAGACTTTTTGAAGTTAAGATTATGCTTAGCATAAGTTAAGACAGACAAAGTCAAAACACCAATTGTAATTTCGTTACATGCATTAACTTCTGTCTAAGTAAAGTCTGAGCAAAGTCTAAGTACGCTCTTTAGATCTCAGCCTAAGAGTTGATCTTGGAGTTCTGATTTTCCAGTCGCGTCAGATGCTGTCATTGGATTATGACACTGAGGCAGTAGTACCTGTGTTGGGGCGCACACTTGTATACGATACGAAATTCGGTCAGCTGTACTATAAATTAACAAGCGAATCTTACCTGCCTTCTTGGGCTAGTGTATAACGGCAGATAATGAGGTCCTGGGTTCAAATCACGGGTCGGGCTAAAAAGTGACTTTGGGAAGTTTCAGTTAAGAAAATTTCCCAGTTTCAGTCTAGAAGCGGTATAACACCCCCGTGCCTCGGAGAGCACTTAAAGCTGTCACTCCTGTACCCGACCTCATTCTGGTCGTGAATGAATGAATGAATGAAAGATTTATTTGTCAGAATACGAGTACATAGAAGATGTTTATTTTTACGTAGGATCATCATATTCTACCGATATTGTCGGTGTACAAATTCACATTATTATTACTTGAAAATATTTAACATTACAAAGATTACATTACATTATAGATTACATTACATTATCACATTTACTATTCATTACATAAATTAAATTATCATACCCAATTAAGTTTAATGTCAATTGTTATAAGATCTCCTTTATGCTTTTGTCCATAAGTAAATCCTTTACTGAGTAGTACATTTTTTGTAAAGCAAGTTCTCCCATAGGATCATAAGACTGATGGAATAGAAAGCGCTAGTCTCCATTGCGACCGACCGCCGTGGCTGGAAACGACCAGGAGGACATTATTATTATTACAACATTGGTAACTAGGTGAAAGAATCGTCCTCTGTTATGAATTAGTCTGGTCTACCACAATATATGAACAGTTGTGTGTACACAAGTGCACTAGGAATCCTCCAAATGTCTTTAATTCACTACCAAACTACGCAGTGAAATACTATACTTCTATTCCAATACTACTGTTATCACGACTTTGAACCACGTCATGATAATCGTGATGTTGCGCTACACGAAGGCGGTCCAAGTCCAACCTGCTAACAAACTTCGCAGTGTTTTTCGCTAATACAATTAGAAGTGTAAAAAATTCAATGTCAAGTTCGAAAATTGACATTTGAAGACACACCTACCAATTCCGCTTCTAAAAATACAGATAAAACACCACCTTATTTGCGAGACGATAAGTTTTACTATTCATTGGAGGTTGGTTTCCAACCAGTTTTACTCACGCGACGGACACCTTATGAATTACCAGTTACCGTTCGCCTTACGTAGTGTTTTATCGCGTACACACCTCCGTAATTATGTTACTGCGAAATGTATTGAGAACTACAATACAATTAAATATAAGAAAATATTCCAACAATAATTTGACGAAAAAGCCGCCAAAGATTTTGATTACAGGTAAGTGTTATTTTAAGTATTATTATTACAAATGTTATGAAATCCAACCTCTATGCCTTCAATATTATTATCAAATTTTATTCGAATTCAAATTTATTTGTGGCATTCCATTTTATCCACGCACAATTTTATCAATGGCCAGTGAGAATTTTAAACTATATTTCTGGACGCTATTTAAAAAAAATATTTAGATCTGTAATTTTACACAACATTTACGGCAGAATACAGCAGAGTGAAATAAAAAATATTTCAGTGAGAGTTATTTATTAGTTAACAGTTTCCAACCTTATGGAAGAAATATAAAGATGGATAAGTTAAATCAACTGGCAATTATAGGCGAATATCGTCCACTGCTGGACAAAAGCCTCCACAAAAGATTTCTACAATAGAGTTATATCCATAATTTGGAGGAATATCACATAATCGCCACGCTTGGCAGAGGGGTTGGTAATAGCAAAATGGTCATAGAACTCGGAGAGGTGCTGCTCCCTGTTCTCTGGTAGATATTCCCTCGGCACTGCTATACGCCCCCCACGGGATGAAATGGGTTGTTGATATTTTTGCAGTCAGCCACAAACCAAATTATACTTAAGTAGTTATATTATTAATAAAAATATCTAACTCGTGCTAAAATAAGACTAGTTCATCGACATTTGAAGTGAAAGGACTTATGAAGGTTGAACCTTAAACACTCAGGGGGTTTTCAATACTGTGCTATTATATATCTGTACTAATATTATAAAGAGGTAACATTTGTGAGGTTGTTAGTTTGTGACGTTGTAAGGGGTAAGCTCTGGATCCACTGAACCGATTTTACTACGTTATTGTGGAGTGTCATAGATATAATCATAATTTTTATTTATCCCGAAATTTTAACCCGTAGCTTTACGCCGGACAAACGGAGATATTTATAACGCGGAACGAAGTCCGCGGGCACTGCTAGGACTTTATATACATTATCAGTAACGTTTGATCAAAACGAAAGTGCGGTTGAACTAATTCATTGCTGCGTCCGATCGCGCGGTTACCTGTGGAACCGGTAGGAAGAGTCTAATTACCTACATAAACAGCAGTAGCATAGCCTCGGTTAGAAAAGGATATCTTAAAGTAAACATCTCTGCATAACAAACATAAGCCGATGTTTCTAATGCCTCCTCCGAACTACGAGTACCTAGATCTAAACGATCTAAGATAAATGATAAATAAATATCTAGGGACAAGTACCACACTGCGATCTGATCCCAAACTAGACAGAGCCTGTACTATGGCAACTAGTCAATGGATAAAAATACTTATATATTTCTAAATACATACATATTATAAGTCCGTGAGTGATGGCGAGGTTAAGTAGCTAGGCTCGCGGTCAGTCCATAGATGGGTGACCACCAAAGTGGTTTAATTTCTGAGCATCTCCGTCCTTCGGAGGGCACCTTAACCTGTCGGTCCCGGTTGTAGCCATCAGACAACAGTCGTTAAGGCATATCAGAGGCCTACTGGGCGGCTTGAACTACTCTGACACTAGCGTAACCACTGCCCATACGATAAGTAAGTAATTATAGATAAATTACACCCAGACACAAAACGAATAATCGTGTTCATCATACAAAGATTTGTCCTGAGTGGGAATAGAACTCACGACCCCTAGCCTAGCAGTCAGGATTTCTAAACACTAGACCAACAGGCCAGTCAAGTTAGCAAAACAAACAAATGACAGTCGCAATAGGCTAAACAACCTACAAAGCTCTCTCTATATGGTGAACACAGGAGCTAAATCTTAAAGCCAAGACCAAGCTTAGCACAGCTTGGTCTTGGCTTGAAGATTTAGCTCCCGTGTACCTTGTAACTTACCATACATTTATAGAGGTACACTCTAAAGCAAAAAGAAGCATGCTGTGAGGGAGATGGCTGCACAGGGGATAAAAAAATACTAGAAACTGTAGCATGTTTTTATGCCTTGTAGGGAATAAAAACATGCTACAGTTTCTAGTATTTTTTTCAAGAGATCAATAATTGAAACTAAAATAACACAACATCTGTAAATTATCTCTACATTTAATGTATTCTATATAAAAAAAAGTTAACTCTATAATAGAGCATGTATTATTTATATTAACTCTTTAGAACATGGCAGCATATCGGAAAAGAGGCTGGAAATATATACTGTACAAGCTTATATTTAAAACTATATTTTAGTGCAAAAGTATGAAGGTACGTTAAATGATCAGGTGATATCGGCAAGTTCACACCAAAAAAAGAGATCATATCCAAATATTGTAAATTGTTTGATAAGCCTGGATTCGTTCTTAGGTTAAATAAAGAGCGACTAAATAGCGTATAATGCAAAGATTATGAAAACACTGCATAGTCCTACTTTATTTAAATTTTTCTTTATTTCACAATCAGTAAATTAACACCGTTGTAATTTGCGTTATATAAGTATAAAAATAATGGGACAACAAATAAGTAGTGAAATGCCTTTTTTAATTGGAATTATGGGTATGTAGAGGAGGCATCTTATTTACAGAGCTAGAATTTTATGAAGAAATTATATGTTAAAGTACAAGGAAGTTTAGTTAGAGTAATAAGTTAGTTAATGTTTTAAATGATTTTAATTCTTGTATACCTTCTCAATTTCAAATAAAAGGATTTAGGAAGGAAGTATTTGCGTATTTAATTATGTTTTTTGCAAACAGATCGAAATATCGTTTAGAAACAAATTAGTGATGGCAAACGAACAGGTTGTATAGTTACATATAATGTAATTGTGACCTGGGGCTTTTGTATGAGTGTACAAAAAACGAAAGGTAACTAAAAGATCGAGCTCTCGACGGGCATGCAGCGCTATGATTGGTGACTGTCGTGATGGCGTGATAAGTTTTACCAATCACAAAGCTTTGTTCCCATCGAGAACTCGAATACATGCATTCGTTTGGTTACCTGTGAATTCCTACTAAGCCTATTGTTGTGTGTATCGTTCGTAACTTAAGCATTAACGGCGACGCGCCCCCGAACGTCCCGTACGTAGTTTGTACTGAACTTGGGCCTCTTTTTAACATAAATGTTTTTGTTGGGATGACATTATACATCCGTGTAAGTTACTTACGCTAGATACGCATCCAAAGCAAATATGGTCGCGCTTATTTTGGGTTTAAAAACTTCTGGTGGAGACCGATCTATTGGGGCTATATGCCCCAATTATCGATTTGAATTGTAAATTATTTGTGATATTGTTTTTTGCGCTATCTGAACATACAGTAATTATTTACTGTAGTATTTGCTGAGGTAGGCGTCTTTTCCTCGCTTGTACCTACGTAGTATTTGCTGAATTGAAGCAATAAATGATTGAGTATTGAGTTAGGCGTCTTTTCCTCGCTTGTGCCTACTGATACCTAATGTTGCATTCTTCCAAATGAATATGTATGTATTTAGAAATATATATCTAAGTATGTTTATCAGTTGTCTAGTTGCCATAGTACAGAACAGGCAGTGTGTTAGTTGCCCCCAGATGTGTATTTATTTATAAATATAAATTCGACAAAGCATTGGCCAATTGAACGAAGTTGAAAAAAAAATCTATTAAGAATACTATGCTTAGCAGAAGAAAAGCTACGTATATGACGTAGGTAGGCTAGGAGGAGTTTTTTTTGTCTCTCCTAAGTATATAGTCTAGATCTAGGTAGTAGATATTTAGTGGTAAATATCTTGCATCCTACTAAACTTGTGCAATACAAGAAGGATGCAAGCTATCGAAGATCACAGTCACACACATAACCGTCCCAAACATGTCTATATACTTGCACAGTTATACATAAGCAATGAAAATGTTTATGTCTTTTATGGAATACTATGTCAAGGCTCTATATTTATATAATGTATTCTTCTATTTACTCTCACGAATCAAATCGTTATTTATTTACGCTGTATACTTCACGTATTATTTTTTTAATAATTATAATATCTAGGGATAATGTCACACAGATCATCCTAGCCCCAAACTAAGCAATGCTTGTACTATGGGTACCAGGCGACGATATACATACTTATATAGATAGATAAATACTTATATACATAGAAAACATCCATGACTCAGAAACAAATATTCGTGCTCATCACACTAATATTAGCACTTACCGTGATTCGAACCCTGGACCACCAGCTTCGTAGGCAGGAGCACTACCAACTAGACTACGGTGACCGTCATTATTAAATGCTCATAGTAAGTAATAATAGTAATGCTTTGTTATGTCAAAAACCCGTCATTATAACATGTAGCCTTGTAAAACTTGCCTATTTGTTTAGTTTGCCACCATGTTATGCGTATATAATGATACGTCGTAATACTCGTTAATAACATGTTTACCTGTGGAAAACAGAAATAATAATTATGTATCTACGTCACGAATATTATTGTAATTTTGTTTTGCATAATATAATAATTGCCTCATAGTCGAATTTCGGCCATTGCGCTCAGTCTCAACGAAGAATAGCCATCTGAGCGGGATATATTATACTGCACTAGTGTGTGAGAAAACGGGTTGGCTTTCTATGTCCTAACTCTCATAGTTCGATGAAACAGTAGTAGTTCAGATTCAGGACTTACTTGTTCTCCGAGGCACGGGGATTATCTAACCAGTATGGGATTGAAATCTATGACTTCATGATCTCCAATCCAATCTCATGATCTACGAATGAACTAACGACTGAATTCATGACCAACGAGACAGTAGATTTTGCATAAACCAGACCACTAGGTAACTAACCTCTTCAATCTCCACTATGCTGATTTAGTGACTTAGTCCTTGACTGCACTAGTAAGTACCTACGTAAGAAAACTTACGAAAAAATTCATACTAAATTTGAGAAAATCGGGGTATTACAATCTCCTATTTTCTCGTCCCAAACTGAAATATATTGTTTTTCAATCATTTAAAAACATGAAAGTAGAGAAGGAAAGTAAAGATATTTTTTTATCAGTCATTAATTTTTGGCAGTCTTTATTGATTTTGGAGGGTAATAACTTCTCCAGAAAAACCAGTAGCTAGAGATATTATTCTAGTCTTAAAACCACTAGAAGGAAATAGAGAATAAGTTTATAAACCTATGTACCTATAACCCTACATTGATATGTATATATAACTTTTGGGAACACGAAAGCTAGGATTAGGCTTTATATATTCATGTTTATCCTCTCTTAACCAGCCTGTATCAACAAGAGATTGTGTCTGTATAGGAATATAAACACACAATTTTAAGTTACACATACATATAGTCAAATCATCCGAAAAACAAAGTAAGGTATATGGAAAAACTTAAAGATTTTGGAAACATTTCCAAGCCAGCCAACGCATCATACCTACCTACCCTTCAAAAAATCAAAGAATAATAGTCTTTGGTTGTAATCATTTGTAACCTCGACGAACGCAAATACAGCTATGAGAACCAAAGAAATATACTCTTCTACCTACTTGTCTTATGAATGACAGATGAATGAGATTATGGTTAAAAGCTATAAACTATAGTTGATTTGTACTTATATTTAAAAGATTTTTATTGATTGCTTACAGGGGGCCTCGGTCAACTAGGCGTTGAATGTGCTAAGTACCTTCGAGGAAAATACGGAAGAGACCAAGTCATCCTCTCCGACATAATCAAGCCGTCTCCAGAGATAGTCAACGACGGACCTTACATTTTCGTCGACATCCTAGATTTCAAGGGGCTCCAGAAAACCGTAGTGGACCACAGAGTAGACTGGCTTATCCATTTCTCAGCTCTACTTAGCGCAATTGGAGAACAAAATGTTCCTTTAGCTGTACGAGTGAATATTGAAGGAGTACACAATGTTATAGAACTAGCCAAACAGTATAATTTAAGGATTTTCGTGCCAAGCACTATAGGGGCATTCGGTCCCGACTCCCCTAGGAATCCTACACCAAATATCACTGTGCAGAGACCAAGAACTATTTATGGTGTGTCGAAAGTGCACGCGGAGTTGTTAGGCGAATATTACTTCCATAAGTTCGGTTTAGACTTTCGTTGCCTGAGATTTCCCGGTGTTATATCCAGTGATCCTCCAGGTGGAGGAACAACAGGTAAGATTAAAAACTTATTATATACTTATAACTTTATAACGTAGCTGTAGGATATATGTAGGTATAGGAATTGGCAAAGATGTATTTCGTCAACCTGCCAGCATTTACCATGCCTAATTTGGTCAAGTATTTGCGGCATCACCATTTCGGTACCAAGTTGAAATCAGCAGATTATCTCATTTATATTAGTACTAAATTAAATTTAATAAAAGTGGTTTCAAATTGAATATTGCGAGGAGTCTTACATCTACACGTTAAACTCTTCTGGCCAAATTAAATCTATATGGAAGAGCTGTGGTTCCCCTGGTGTCTCAGCTCAGCCAGAAAACCCTAGACATGACTGTAGTCATATTTCTTACCGGACACGGCAATTTTAAAAGTAAATTGTATAGTTTCAAATTAGTATCTTCACCAATCTGTCTGTGCTCAACTTCCAGTAACGAATATGAACAAACTGCTCACCACATCCTGTGGGAGTGTGATCTCTGGCAAAATCAGCGTGATATTATGTTAAACAGCTTGCAACCAATATCTGGAGTAGTTTATTATACGGATCTTGTAGCAACAAGGAACAACTTCCGTGCGTTTAAGCGCTTTTGCCATATCTACTATTGGAATCAAATATAACAGCTCACTTAGGACCCTTAAATTGATCCTCGGTGCTTTTGCAGCTGGCTTCTCTAGTTGCAAATCTCTCATTTTATGAGGCTATAGCCACTTTACATCATTCTGTCTCCCGCTTTGCTCTGGAGGGAAGTGGAACTATTCATTTTCTAACTCCTCCTTTTTTCTGTTTCTGATTAAATTCGTTGCGGGATCCAAGACAGTTAAAGCGATTCCCCGGGACATGACTGAGCTTTACCGCTCAGTGTCATTTCATTGTGTGCCACTGTTGATCCTGGCTTACAGGAGTTGCAGTGGTGGGTAAGAGGGAGGGACTAGTCCCGATTACAAATAAAAAAAAATGTAGTCATATGACTACAGACGTGACCGATAGCTTATTATGATAGAACAGATATTCACAATTCATGTAATCTAATTATGCGTTTATTTATGCCTCTCGAAAATACCCCTAAATGTGACGTCGAAGTGCTTCCAACCGTTGAATCCTAATAGGCTTTCAAACAAACATTGCTCCGATGGAGTTTGCAATTATTTCCAATATCGATCGCGTCATTTCGTCCTTGTGTTAATATCCTTATCGTAGGTTTGCTTACCTTTAGTATAATTTATTCGTTGCTATGCTAAAATTCAAACACGTGACCGCAGTTACAGCAAATTGCCCATGATTTGTTTAAGAGTTTAGTTTCCTACATGTAGTTTGAGGCCTTGAACGCGGCAAGTGACCGCATTCACGAATAGGCGTGATATTACAAACTATAATAAGTTATTTCGTTTGCTATAAACACACCTTCGCTTGCGTAGTAAGCATACCTAATTCATTCCCCTTCTGAAGTATTGTAGCGATAGCTACTTACTTATCGTATGGGCAGTGGTTACCCTGGTGTCAGAGTTGTTAAAGCCGATCAGAAGGTAATGGTTGCGTATTTAAGTTGATGTTACACATGTAGTTTAGAATAATAGGCAAATAGAGCTCTTAAATTTTCGTCCACTTTATTATACCTTGTATTAATAAATATAGTTTTCATTAAAGCCATCCCACAACACGGTTTCATAAAGTAATTATATCATACCGCTCTGATAGCCCACAAGGACATGGCCATTCATTTCCAGGGTAGGCCTTAAGGTGGAGTTACCGCGTTTTAGCCCGTATTAAGAGGATTAATTAAATAGAGCCTTTGAACTTACTAACCAGGCACTAGGCTTACAATGAGTGTCGAACACTGCAGGAAACATTAGTCTTCTTCACTATTCTAACATGTAGCTACGCTGGAGATGCGTACAAAATCCCTAGACACGCGTAAATATTAATACTTACATCTGTGATTGATTTGTGGACTAAACTAGGTCAGGTTAGGTAACTACGACCATACAACACCAGACAAAAAATTGTTATTTACATTAAGAATCCATTATCAATTATCATCAAAAATATTGCAATTAATTTTTATAGGTGACGGGTTTCAATAAAATAGAATTAAATATTTTCTGTGATCCAAGGAATTATAAGAATTACTTTCAAATAACAGATTATCTAACTTTTATAAAGACAACGCCCGATTAGGGAAATTAATTCCTGTATCGCAGGGTACTTTACAAACATATAATAAACGGACACAAATTACATCCAGACTCAGAACAACTATTTATGGGTCACACAAATAGTTGTCCAGCGCGGGACTCGAACCCGCGACACGGAGCGGCGAGGTGACTGTCTTAGCTGCTGCGCCACACGTGCAGTCAAGGCTATCGCTTATATAAAGTGTATTGCTTAATCCATTAAACAGTATGCTTTTATTAATTTAAGTATACATATTTAGTAGGTATTATTGCTAGTGCTACTTACGAATATTGTTTCCCAAAAAATGGCCAGTTGCACTCACCGGTCCGTAAGTGATCAGCGAGGTAGAGCTACCAGGCACGCGGTCAGTCCATAGATGGGTGACCGTTAAAGTGGTTTAATTTCTGAGCGTCTCCGTGCTTCGGAGGGCACGTTAAGCTGTCGGTCCCGGTTGTTTTCAATAGACAACAGTCGATAGGCGATAGGATATGTCAGAGGCCTACTGGGCGGCTTGAACAACTCTTGACACCCGTGTACCCATTGCTCATACGATAAAGAAAGAAAAGAAAGAATTTAATTTAGAGTTATAGCATTTAATACTATCCTCTAAATTAATCATATTTCAGACTATGCAATCGCAGTTTTCCACGATGTGCTGCGCAAAGGACAATACCAGTGTTACCTGAAGCCCGACACGAGACTTCCCATGATGCACGTGAGAGACGCTCTCCGAGCCCTCTACGAGTACCTGGAGGTCCCTAATGAAAAACTCACAAGAAGAGTCTACAATGTCACTTCAATGAGCTTTACGCCCGAAGAGTTGGTGGAAGCCATGTCCAAATATATGCCTGAGCTCCAAATTTCTTATAGGCCCGACAGCAGACAAGATATAGGTTAGTAAATGAAACATAATTTCTTTAGTCCCGCTGCGCATAAATACATTTTATCTCAATTTGATTGTTAGACAAAACCCAGCAAATATGGAAAATTATTAGGTAATATGAATAGGAAAAATACCACCTGACCAGCAAAGTTAGCCTTCAAACAGTTTTACAGTATATGGAAGTGTGTGACTTCTAGGTTGGTCTAGCGGCAACGTGTTCCATCACAGACAATTCGGCCCATTGTAGACCCGTTACCGAAGGTACACTACCATGGCTATGAGACCACGTAAACCCGACGATTAAGAGTCTCTTCAGTCGTATCAGCTTGCACCTCCTCCCGTATAATGTGAGCGAAATATCTATACATATAATAAAATCGGAGGAAAGTCAAAACTGTACATTGAGTATTTTTTTAAAAGGATACTTGGGGCATGATCTGCAATCAACATCGAAGCCAAAAATATAGATTTTAGAATGTTTGTCTGTGTGCCTGTTTGTCTGTATGTATCCGGGCTAAACTCAAAAAGTACAGCATGGGTTTACTTCAAATTTTGCATAAATATTACTAAGAGGTCGGGTCAACATATTATCACGCAATCGCCTACGGGGGAGGAGCTATGATAATTTATAAAATTTAACGCGGGTAAAACCGCGGGGCACAGCTAGTACAAAATAAACCTGTTTGCGCACATACATTTTCAAATGTCTGCCGGAGATCGCTAGTCGCTGGTTAGAACAGCCGCCAATTCACACAAACTCATGTCTATATTACAATTCGCCTGACCAAACACAGAAAGACACGTGTTATGGGGATCAGGGGAGCGATATAGGGCCGGCTGCTACAATAAAAAAACAAGGAGTTAACAGTCTCAGTTTTCAGAACGATGTAAATCTCTTGATATCATCTCTCTCTAGACATCATTAGGATTGAAACGAACATTCGACTCGTAATCTTTCAAAATAGGGTAATCTAGATCAGGATCAGGCTTAAAATCAGCCTCGTAACTCGTGTCAGAGTAGCCGAATAAGGTTTGGGCCAATCAAGACGTTATACGCAAAAACCTACTTACTCTCTTTCTTTCTCGTCTTACTTTTATACTGAACTTGTGTAACTTTAACATTTATGTTTTAGCGGACTCCTGGCCCCAAGTATTTGACGACAGCGAAGCACGTCGGGACTGGAACTGGAAACCAGAAGTCAACTTGGACGACCTGGTGAAGCTTATGTTGAAGGAAGTCAAGGAAAAGATAGCAGCCAATGGATTCAATGGAAACGGACATTAATCCGCTTCCATATGGTATTCTTCTACTGGACTGTGACAACCTAAATAATAAGTAGGTAAAATATATCAGAATCCTCTGCACCGAAATATTCAACTTTAAATTAATCAAGACCAAAATCATGCCAGCATGCGACCGGAAGGGGAATAATCGACTGCATAGGTGTAGAATTAGTTAAGGTACTTGCCTCGCTCGCCCAGATGATCGCTATTCCCACAGATAACAATTTTGTGACACAGACATTATTGTTTCTGAGGCGGCTGTGCTTTTTGTCGGTGAATTGTAGTATTTGCTAAGTCTTCGGACTCCACGACGTTTCCTCAAGTTTGCCAAAAAATATATTTTTAATATGGGAAATTTTCGGTCAAAAGGAGCAACTATCTCTTCACCTTTTATGTGTACAAGCTTCCAAACCGTTATATATTCTTAGGGATTTATACAGTGCCGCATACAGATATTATCTCAGTGTTGTTACTCGAATGCAAGAAATAAACAGTGCGTATTCAATTGTACCTTATTATTGTCCGTAGGTACTATACTATAGTTTTAAGTGTAAATAAACGGTAAAATATTTTTATGTTTTTATTTTATCTTTAATGGGGCAGCAGACACTTTCTGAGTACTATGGCCATCATACTACGATCGCCTAGCCACGTCTGGCAAGCGTGGCGATTATATTACTTTCAAATTTGAGAATCTGGTTAATCAATCAGATTTAATCCAATCAGTTATAACTTTCTTATAAGCCTCAACTGCTCCTATATGTGAACACAAAAATATGCTGATCTAATAACAGACCGACTAGACTGTGTTCATACAAACCGTTCTCAATTAAGTTCCAATGTTTTAAGTAACATTGCACCTGATAATGTAATAAAGGGAGATTTTTGTTTCCTCTATAGGTACTTAAGAAAAGTATAAATAAATACAAAAAAGGTTCGATCAATTCCTTTATTGAAGCATTAAACTAAATATTTACCTTTGCTTTAAAGGAATATTAAAAAACTTTCAAGCATAATTCTATAAAAAATACAAACAAGAACAAAGTAACTCCACCATGAGTAAAATAACTACAAATCCATTTATATTTAATTTAATATTCGTGATGTATGTATAAACAATAAAACATACGCCAGACAGGTTAAACGAAATCGAAACTAACTACCCAATCTTAAACGGTTGTTGATAGATGTCGCTATAAGCGCACGCAAGTGTAGCCAGCTTAAAAAATTACCCATAATGTGGGATGTACAAATTTACATCGGGGTATTTTTTATTCAATTATATATTATATTCAATAATTTGAAACTTGCATTATACACTCTTGACTCGACTTTCATAAGTAAGAATGCCAAATGTATGCAATTGATATACCGCTTTAATTCTTTAAAAAAATTAAAGCGACCGACAGTATCTGGTCTCTCTGACATATTACAACGCTTCGTGGTTCTGTGAATGAACGCGATTTACTCAAAAACTACCCAACAGATTTTCCTACGGTTTTCTCCAATGGACGGAGTAATTCATGAGGAATATTTAGGTGTATAATTCATGAAGGTTTTGAGTAAATTGGCCGAACAATGACGATGATTCTTGAAGATGTCGGAAAAAAAACATGCTAACTGGGAAATATTAAGAAATAACTCATCTTAAAGATCTATAAAATGTAGCATATATTTTGCTACCCGTTCAAAGCTAGGCCGTGTTGCTAGGAATAAATATTTAGTAGTAGTGCCTACGTATGCCTGTCGTATGTTTAATATTGCAAAAAAAAGGAAATCAATACTCATGATGGAGCTTGTATACATAGAATGTCAAGGATGAAACTTAAAAGATAAAATGACTTCCAATTCACACTATACACAACTCAGTCTTCGTTACGTTACGCGTCGGCAACACGGTCACTTACATTACTCCTATGATATTCACTAAATGGACGTAACATCACTAGAGGCTGAACGGATATCGTTGTCGTTATATTTTTTAAATGTCTAATAATATTGCCGCGTAATAAAAATATAACAATATTATTTTAATGCGAATATGAGTCCTAATATTTAATATTTTATTCTAATTCCTACTAGTGGTGTTAACGTGATTTTATATAAAAAAAATTAAATTAATTAAATTTTAATTGTAAGATTAACTTTCGAGTTGAAAGTCACCATGTCCTTTTATTACTTCTCTTAAAAATTATTTCGGTATGAACAAGAAAAATAACTAAAATATACAAACATTCAAATTTTCTAGCCGAATCTATCAACTTAATGTATTGCACCGTCTATTTTATTATAATAATTATCACAAACATATATACAGTCATTGTGAATTTACGGTAATGGCACTTGTTTTGTAAAGCATGGATAGCGATTGTTGGTCGCCTTAATAACATGCTATAGGCAAATCATTTTTAATTTATGGTTACCTAAACCTTAATAATGACCCTAATTACAAGAAACTGAAACGTTTTTCTATCTTAGTTCTTATTATAAGGATGGCGCATTTTAGAAGCGTTAATTAGTCTCATCTTGCTAAAAGACTATAGCGTCATTTTAAATCCTGTCTACGAATAACGCGTTCTGTACAAGTCATTTAACGTTAATAGAATTTGAGATTTTGTTAACTATCTCGGTTGTAAGTTATCTCTGGGTTCCAAGAGAAATGTAAAAAAGGTCATTTCATTAAAAAAAGCTCATCGTTTTAAAATTGCCTTTCCAATCCATATGATCTTTTATAGAAAAAATGTGGATTTATAGTAAAATTAGTTTAGTTTGTGATATAAAGTTAGTGTTAATTCCAGAAATCTTGAATCTATACATGAGAAACGCCCAGCGGGGTTCTCATTATCATTCTTTGTTTCACATACCATTTTTTGTTTCATACTTAACTACATCTGCTCCGATGTGTTGAGCATGAAACAACAAATAGTACATCTGCTCCGATGTGTTGGGTATGAAACCAAAAATAGTTTTCCATCAACTACCATGTGATAGAACTAAATTTAGGTGTATTATAATGTTAACCCTTAATCGGACAATGGTTTTTAAACTCTATAGAAGCTAAAACCAATCCATTAAGGGTTAAAAGTCTAGTAGTGGTCACGTTAATAATTTTCTTGACAAAGTACCAGCGCTCCTTGCATAGTAGTTTTTGGCAACTAAAATCTGCCCAATAGTAGGGGCGCTTACTATGACAATATTACATCAACACACAGATATGTAAACCATAAATGTAATCATTGTGTATTATGTTTTAACGCGACTGTTTCTATATCATAGTCGAAAAGCATCTCTCTACTCTAGCATCAGTTTTTACATAGAATATTTAAGTACACTAGTAATGGTAATTTAAAATTTTATTTTTATAGCATTAAACGTAATGAAACGCGTAAATCTAATCTCAAAACTGATAAATCATGAAAAAAAATTTCTGTCGGCGTGTATCGTTCATAGATAGATATTAGGGTTAGGGCGACTACCCCACTACTGCTGCACAATTTATAAACGCAGTAAAGTACATGTGAACGACATGTCATTTACTGCATTTATAAATTGTGCGGCATCCCAGATTAGTAAATGGTGCTGGTTCGAACTCCGCCGGACGCTTAAATGTATGATTTCCCAGTTGTGAGATTATAAAAATGGTGTTGTAATGGCGTCCATAATTATCACCTACGATTTAAACAACAACGAAACATTCACAATAACAATCAAATTCTCTTACTTTGTCTTACAAAAAATTGGTAACAATAACATAAAAATCGCCAAAAAAACGTAATCTAGATTATTATAACTTCACCAAAAATAATAAGCCTAAATATATCCCATTACCTATCTACAAAATGTATCAGATCAACACATAAAACATGGCAAAATATGATTACAACGCATGTTTTAAATAAAAATGCATACACAAGTGGCGAAAGAGTAAAAATGCAGTATCATGTTCATTTAAGTACACAAGTCATAAATAAAATACAAATTACAATAGTTATAATCGAAATAAATATTAAGTAAATTTACAATTAGGTACACATTACACAAGGCCATTAAAACATACGAAATTAATTTTAAAAACGATATACGAATGAATGTTTATGGTATAATCTGAAATTGCCATAGTAAATAATTTTTATCAACACTTACCCTATTTTTAATAATTGTTATTGTCAGAAATTTATAACAAGAATTAAATTCCTAAGAATGCACTATTCAAGTAAGTAGCTCGACAGAATATCATGGTTTTCAAGTTTATCGTGCCATGAGGTGTCCACGAGAGAAGCAACAAATACGGTAAAAATCTATTCTGGTTTCCCATGAATATTCGACTGTTTTTATCTATTCCATACGCCTGCTTTTTAACAGATAATTGTTTGCATTTGATTTTTCCCGAAGTGTTGCATTCTCTACGGTCTTCACGCCTGATTAACACCTTGTTAAGCTGCAAGTGTAAATATAAATTGTACCTATGTATTAAGTGCCTAGTAAAATTAACGTACAAACAGTAATGCTGTTAATTAATAAGCGCAAGTGCAGTGCTTAACATTTCAAAAAGCCACGCATACTAAACACATCACTTCTACACTTGTAATTTAACAAAATGTTTATTATACTGTGGAAACCAATAAAATTTCCCATCAAATCGCAAAGTATATACATAGTTTTGTTGACACATAAGTTTAATACCTCTGGCATGATTAAACTTCATTCTACCATTTATATTCGTAACCCTTAAACAGTCTATGTATAAAAGACACCGCAACAATTTCAACCTTATCATTTTGTAATAAGGTCCAATATCAATAAAAAGTAACTATAACAATACCTGGTTAAGGGTTAACATACTAACTACCTTCTTATACGTCGTCAAGTCGTCATAGCGATTGCTTACAAAATGGACGGCAATCACGTACCATAACATGAGAAGTGTAGCTAATTTTATGATGACACGGCAAGACTTTGAATATTACAAACATTAACGTAAGTATAACCTCCAACAGTGAGGAATAGAATCGAAATAAACTATCAATCCTGTGGTATCTCACTCGAACAATTTAGAACAAGCAGGATGCACGATATCCGTATATAATTTCCAAACTGTTCTTAAATACCATGGTTTTTATATATATAGATTCAAGTTTGATATCAAAAAGCGTTAGCCTTCTACTTAATTGTTAAAAAGGCAAGTCCGTAAATTAACACCGATTTTCTTGAGTTTAGTGCTTCTAAGTATATACTTAATTTATTTCGTCCAAGTAAAGTGCAGCAACAGTCGTGTCACAAGGAACTTCGGCCGAATTATAACGTTAATATATTTACATACTGCTTATATAAGATGGCGCGTCAGTTGTTAAAATATAGTCAGTGTTGCCAACTTCTTTTACGAGTACCCAAAATAATTTAAAACAATTTTTTATTAATATTGATAAATTAATTGGTCGAAGAACGTTGCCTTATTTATGTGCTGGGCACGTTTTATGATAAAAATTGCTTATTGAGTTGTCTTCTTAGAAATAATACTAAGTCGAAGTGCGAAATGTAAGGCCAGAATTTTGTCGAAAACAAATATGTCTCACCTAAAGCTCATTTATTGAGAAACGGGGCGTTGGTTGTGGAGTGTTCAGCGCAGTGTGTCACGGGATTCTAGAAACGTGGCGATACCTGGATTTGTGCCCGCGGTGACACTCAAGCAAGATATATAGTTTAAGTTTGGATCACTTATCTCGCCAACGTCAAAAAAACTAAGAGTACCCTGCACCGCCACGTGACAATGCCGTGATGCAAGCAGATTACTCTAATAATAATTATACTTTCTTTGTGACGGTCTATGCGCAGCCGCAACTAATGCCATGTGCGTCACAATGATACCTGTCGCGAGTACCTGTGACGAGTGACGTGACATATTCTAGTGACGTTACCGTATCAGTATCAACCCATTCCTATATGGCTCTTAATAGGGTTGCCATACGTCCCGTATATACGGGACTTGGGATTTGTCCCGTTTATCAATATTTCAATATACACGTGTCATATTAAAGGCTAGAAGCCGACGGCAGGCGAGAGTCGCGCTGTTTTCGTTGTTTCCCATTGATTTGTATTATAATAAACCTACTTTATTTATATTCAGTTTTTTATAATTGCCACTAACAATTCCCGTATCAGTTCTCAACAATAATGGCAACCCTGGCTATAATGTGTTTGAATTGACAACACCACGCTATACACGACGCACCACATCTCCATAAACGAGCCTTTAGACGCGCTTTCTTATATTTGTAGCATTAGACCATGGCCTACGAATTTATTCAACATTCAGTATAAATTAACATCCGTTTCCGTCACAATGCTAGCAAAAATATTGATTCTCTTCATACCTATATAATTGACTTTTGTTATTACTCCGCCTTGAAGTGCTGCTGTTCTCTGTTCATGTTCATTTCTTTCAAACGCTGCCTTAACTGTGCGTTCTTTAGATTGGCCATTATTTGTGTCGACTGGTAGAGCCATGAACCCTGGAAAGTGGAAAGTTTACGGTTCAATTAAGCTTGAAGTTATATATATAAGCGTGTAACATTAGCTAAAGTGCGTCCACTGCTGGACAAAAGCCTCCACAAAGAATGGGAGGAAATGCCATAACCGCCACGCTTAGCAGACGGGTTGGCGATCGCAGTTTGATGGTCATATTTCACAGAAAAACGCTGTTGCCCGTTCTATGGTATGTATTCCCTCTGACTATTTCTATGCCCCCCACGGGATGAGATGAGGTGGTGACATTCTATGACGTCACCACACATCGTTTACGTTTTAATTAAGTTAGAAGTTATTATAGAAGGTGTAACATAAATAGTGGATGTAACTTAAGAAGTTTAATTTGTCTTCGAAACTGAACAAAGTATAGTGCATCAACAAGCAAAAATCACAAAACAAAAAGAACACTTCCCACAAAGAATAACAATCAGCTGATGCATTTTCAATGAGAAGTCAAATGAATTATTCCTTTTATTCGGACCGTTTTTTGTTCTAATTGATTTGTTTGCCAAACTTTTATATTCGGCCGTGCTAAACGAAACGTCGTGGCAGGTTACAAAATAATATTAAATATGAAGACAAAATTCAGAAATGAAAAAGGCTTTTATAAAAGCCTCGTAAATACCAATATAAAAATGCTACTAAATATGATTTATGCAACAAAACAAAATTGTCAGGTATAGTCGTGGCAGATATCTATATTACGTAATACATAAAAAATAAATTTTACTGGTCCCAAAAACCAGAGAGGAAAAAGCAGTTTTGTCTTTATTTAGATACTCGCAACAGATTTCTACATTACGTCAAAAATATATTGGTCTAAATCGTAAATCCAGCGAAGAAAATTAAACTTCAAATAGAATTTTTATAGACTTTTGGAGCTTTATAATTGCTATAAAATAAGATTTGTCAATTATATTTATATATGAAAAATGAAAAAAAAAATGTTTATTGTTACTCAAATGGTTACATCAGCAAATGTGTATGAGACAGCCCCAGTAAGTAATTAATAACACTTGTGTTGGGGTTGTCTCGCTCCTTCCCTTATTCCATACTTAACAATATTTGAGAAAGATGAATATAACTATTACATTAAAAAATAAAAGATAAGATAAAATTAACAAACAGAATCTTAGAAATTAAAAATAAAAGTAAAAATAGAAGAGAAACAATAATAACTTCAACTAGTTTGCAGCTCTGTGTATTGTTTGATTGTGAGTGGATGTATGTATGTGTGATTATAGCAGTGTGCGAGGTTGAGTTTGTGTTTGTGTTATTGTATGTGTTTACCTGTTTTCTGGTGGTACGGTATAGGAAATAAGTGTTTATGTAAGTCTATCTAGAATATGTTCTGTTTCTTCGTAAGTTAAAGATTTTAACCACTCGGTTATCACTTTTTTGCATTTGTGCGAGACCTCGTAGTGGAACTTTAGCTCACCGTTAATTTTATTGTATATGTAGGCTGATTGGCATACATACTGGCGCCTTGCAAACATTGTGCGTACCCGTGGCGAATGAGCTACAATATTATTTCGCCTTCTAGCTAAGTTTTCTGGGTTAAATGGGATGTTTGTGTAAATAAAGTATAATTGTTAAAATGTACAGTTTTCTTACAGATAATAGGCCACATATATTATAAAGATCGACTGTGGGGTATCTATATGGTTTAAAATACATTACCTTTAAAAGTGATCGTTGAGCTCTTTCTAACTCAAGTAATTTAGTTTTAGTGGCTCCTCCCCAAACTGGTAAGCAGTATGATATTACTGACTGCGCGAGTGCTATATAAATGTTGCTTAGTGTATTTTGAGGCTTCACATGTGGCAGATTTTTAAAGATCCATATCAATTTTCGAACTCGGGACATAATAACTTCGACATGTGAGTGCCATGCCAGGCGCTCGTCAACTATAACCCCCAGGTATCTTGTAGTTGGTACGTGTTTGATGGATTGACAGTCACAATTTTGATTCAAGCCATTTTCACACTCATGTAACCGAATATTGAAGTTACTACATACATTAGACCTTGCACTTGGAGAGAAACAAATATAGTTTGTTTTAGCAATATTAAGACTTAGTAAATTTTCTTTGAGCCACTTATCTACAACAGCTAAACCATTTTCGGTCTTATTACGTACCACTTCCCAAGTGCTGCCAAAATAGACAATAGCCGTATCGTCCGCATATGAAAAGATTTTCCCGCCACTGTTTCGTAGGTTACAGAGTTCATTAATATACACCAGAAACAGTGGCGGGCCGAGCACAGAGCCCTGTGGTACACCGAAAACAACGTCTTCCTCGTCACTGTACAAGTTGCCAATTTTAACCTGTTGTCTCCTGCCCCGGAGATAACTGTTGAAAAGAGAAAGAGCCTTGCCTCTGATCCCAATAGCTTCAAGTCTCTGCACAAGAATGGGTACAGATATTGTGTCAAAAGCTTTCTTTAGGTCTAGAAACACCGTAACACATTTATATCCCTTGTCAACCATATCTGTAATTTCAGACGTAAGCGCTAGTACTGCGTCCTGAGTTGACCGCCCCTGTCTAAAACCATATTGTGAATCGGAAAGAATGTTATATTTAATCAAGTAATTTATTAGCCTTTTATTTATGATTTTTTCAATTATTTTGGAAAATGACGGTAAGACGGAAATTGGTCGATAATTGTTAACATCGCTTTTATCTCCATCCTTGTGCACAGGCGTGACGACAGATCGTTTTAACGCGTTACAAAATATTCCCGTTTCAAAACACAAATTGGTTAATTTGCAAATGAGAGGAACTACAAAGTCTCGAGATAACTTCAGGAAGCTTATTGGTATGCCATCCCACCCCGAAGCACTTCCCGAGTCAAGTGCCATGAGTGTACTATCCACTTCTGCCAAATCAGTCTCCAACAACACAAATGAGTTTACTTGAGATGGTGCATGTAAGCTGTTTATGATGGGTATATATTCTTGCTGAGTTAAAGTGATGATTTCTTCCGCCAATGTTTTCCCAATAGTTACAAAAAAGTGATTTACGCGGTTTAACGAGTCGAGAGGGTGTGGTGTGATTTGAAGTAGGTGTGTACTAGTCGCCTTGGGTTTTTTATAATGGGTTATATCATTTATTTTCCTCCAAAGTTGCTTCGGATTTTTCGAAGATATCAAAATTTGGCTCTTATGATATTGCCTTTTTAGTTTCTTAATAAGATTGGAGCAAAATGTGCGATAACGCTTATACGTTATAATTAAGATAACATTAAAAGGGTCTCTCTTTGCCTGTAGCTGCATTTTATTTCTAAGTCTAATGCATTTCAATGCCCCCGTGGATATCCAGGGCTTTAGAGTACGCTTAGAGCTAGAGAATGAAACAATTTTTGTGTTTTGGTGGAGAGATGTCCTAATCACATCTATCATCGCGTTAACTAATATGTTTGGGTCTCTATATGCATTGAGAAAAGACGTTTCCATTTTTATAAGATCTTTGTAGGCATTCTCGAAATTGGTCACAGTCTTAGGTTTAGTTTTTTGATAAGACTTTTCTTGGCAAGTATAAGATATGTTTAATAATACCGTTGAATGATCCGTAATAGACGTGTTTAATACTGCTACGAAAGCCAAGTATTTAGATTTGTCTAACTTAAGTAGCATGTGGTCGAGGCAGTTGTCAATCCTCGTAGGTAAACAGTGCCCTGGAAGAAAACCATGTAAAGCCGCCATATTTAAATAATTTAATCTGTTACTTCTCGTTTGTGGTGTCTCGGCAGGTCTCTCTATTAGGTTAATATTTATATCTCCAGTAATAATAGTGTTACTATGTGAATGTATAGTTTGCAGGTATTTATCTAGCGAGAAAATGAAATTATCGGCGGATGTATTCGATGGAGACCGATAAATACCAATAATTGTGAAAAAAGAAATAGTAATTTGCAAAGCTGAGGCATGAGTCATGTTTATTTCTAATACCTGTAGACCAGGGTAGAAGCGTTTAAAATTAATAAAAAGTGAAAAAAAATAATAGTAGGATGAAACCCATTAGAAAAGGGGGGAATATTATAAAATTGGAAGGAAAAATAATTTACGGGCGATCTGAGGTCGGGAAGGGGATGGGGTCACTTTTTAATTGCAGCAATCACATTTTTAGATGATTTTTTCATAATAAATAAAAAAAAAATCGAATTAGAGTTATTTTCGATTTTTTGCATTTTTTGAGGAAATTTAGTAAAGTAACATATATAGTTTTTTGTCACCATCGGAAAGAAGAGATTTCAACGAATAGAAAACATACCAACTTTTTGAAAAAAGCTGATATTTTGACGGGTGACTTTTCGATTGAAAATTAGGGTGTTTTTTCGATATTAATTCGAAATAAGGTGCAAAAAATAAATATTTTTAATCAAATAAATTACAGCGTATTTGGGACATAATAAGGTAAGTTTTCACCAAATTTCGTTAAAAAAGAAATATTTATGTAAAAGATAAAAATAAAAACCAAAAACTTGGTTTTTTGAAGTTTTCACATAAATTTTAGGTTATGTGAAAACAGTGTAAATACAAAAGTTTTAGATCTTTTTATTACCTACAACTTTGCCATTTGACTTTTTTCGATAGGACTTTTAGTTTTGCCGGAAATCGAGAAAAACCGTTTTTTACCCTTAAAAACTCACCCCCATCCCCTTCCCGAACTCAGATCGCCCGTAAATTATTTTTCCTTTCGTTTTTATAATATTCCCCTCCTTTTCTAATGGGTTTCATCCTACTATTATTTTTTTTGGTTTTAAAAATTATCGACCCTGGTCTACTGGGGTAAGTGGCAGTTTTTAATATAGGCGACTACGCCATCATTTTGATTTAAATGTCTAGATGTATTAAACGAAGTATAATTATTTAACACAGGTATTTGTTTATCGGTGTTTAATCTGCACTCTGTTAATACTAGGACATCTACTTCATGTCCTATTTGAGACAAATTTATCTCAAGGTCATCAATATTACTGTAGATACTCCGTATATTTTGAGTCAGGATCGTTAAGCTTTGATTATTATGTTGTAGGTAAGTGTACAAGTGTGCAATATCAAGTATAGCACAATTAGCGATCTCAGCAGTATCCAACTCCTGCAAATTACGTAAATTACTATCCATTATTAATTAGAGTAAACGAATTAAGTTTCTTACAGTTTATAACGAACATATATATATATATATGTTCGTTATAGCCGGCGTGACGGCTTTTTGCACATGAATCAGTCAGGTATAATAATAACGACTCCTGACCTCGGCCTACTAAAGCACCTACCATACTCGTATGTATACAAATGGACAGAAATCGTGCAATACTGCGCAACGAAAACTATTTTACAAATGCATATGCAGATAAAATGAAAAACTAATGTATTTTTTTTTTATTCTTCATTCATTTGTATGGCCAGCGCAGCGGTTACACTGGTGCAAGAGTTGTTCAAGCCGCCTAATGAACAAGGGCAAAAGGGCAAGAAGGGTACCTATGAGGTATAATTACTACATGTAAATTTTAAACATAATCTAGTCCTCTTATTATTGTATGTCAACTTTATTTTTTTAAATAAACAATAAAAATAAACGAAGGAATGCATGACTCTACATGGATTAGTTCAAAAACTTACATTGTGTTCTTTATATCCAATGTATATTTTCCGTTTAAATATGTACAATAAAGAGAATCTATACCGTAATTATTTTATGTTATTCGTGCAGCCCTTGGATTATTTTGAGAACAATTGAGTTTTTCCATACAGATTTCACTTTAAATTTTTCGTGCAACTGCTGCACAAAAAATATAAAGTAAAATCTGTATGGAAAATCGCAATTGTTTGGCATCTAAGTTCAATCGCACATTGTATGGAATTGTAAACAATTATACTTTTTTACACTTACATACTATATTATAATTATATATATATATATATATATATATATAATTATACATAAATAGCAACTTTATCGTTATCTGCAATTCATTTCAATGTGTTTACAAATAGAATTAGCATAACACAATCAAAGTTAGACAATCTTATGCCGTGTTTGGAAAAGAACTAACGATTTGATATGACACATACTTATTTTATGATAGCAATAAAAGCTTATCGTAATCAATGATAATAGTATAAGTATAGAAGTATTAACTAATTTTATCCAGATTGTTACTGCAGCACATTGAAATAGTCAGCGACATCTCACTCTATTTAGCGAGATGTGATATTCTGCAGCTACCAATAGTTATATGAGTCATTGTACGTCACACAAAGGAAAATTGTAAAGTAGAATCTCCCTCATGAATTCCTTCATATGACGTCATACATGTGTTTATAGTGAGCGACTACCTATCCTCCTAACCTACATATCACGGGGACGATGAGCTCTGTTTTATCTAGTCTGATGTTCCTCATAAAGAACTATAGTAAAAGGGAGTTAAACTAAGCGCTTATAGTGAGCGACAACCTATCTTCACATTTAACTCGTTCTATGTTACATAACCTGCATATCACGGGAATGATGCGCTCTGATTTAGCTTATCTGGTTCCTTATAAAGAACTATAGTAACAATTGAGTTAAGATAAGTGCGTATAGTGAGCGACAACCTATCAAATTTAGATCGCGCTATGTTACATAACCAAATGTTACATATGAGCACTATACATATATTAAGTACTATAGTAATAAGTGAGTTAAGTTAAGTGATTGTAGTGAGCGACAACTGTCCTCATATTTAGCTCGCTCCATGTTTCTTAACTTACAAATCACGGACACAACAAGCTCTGCTTTATCTAGTCTGGTGTTCCTCCCAAAGAACTATAGTAACAAATGAGTTAAGCTAAGTGCTTATAGTGGGCGACAACCTGT
This sequence comes from Pseudoips prasinana, assembly GCA_951640165.1. Lineage (NCBI taxonomy): Eukaryota > Metazoa > Arthropoda > Insecta > Lepidoptera > Nolidae > Pseudoips > Pseudoips prasinana. Next base: position 29,732,365 of record OX621237.1, on the reverse strand, counting down.
CCTCACATTTAGATCGATCTATGTTACATAACCTGCATATCATGGGAACCATGAGCTCTCTTTCAGTTAGCCTCTTGTTTCTTATAAAGAACTATAGTAACAATTGAGTTAAGCTAAGTGCGTATAGTGATCGACAACCTATCACATTTAGATATGTTACTTATGCGCTATGTTACTTAACCAAATGTTACATATGAGTCCTGTTTTATCTAGTCTGCTATTCTATAACTACTATAGTAACAACTGAGTTAAGCTAAGTGCTTGTAGTGAGCGACAACCTACCCTCACATTTAGCTCGTTCTATGTTACATAACCTACATATCTCGGACACAATGAGCTCTGCTTTATCTAGTCTGGTGTTCCTCATAAAGAACTATAGTGAGTGACAACCTATCACATTTAGATCGCGCTATGTTACGTTACCAAATGTTACATATGAGCCCTGTTTTATCTAGTCTGCTATTCCATACGTACTATAGTAACAAGTGAGTTAAGCTAAGTGTTTTTAATGAGCGACAACCTAACCTCACATTTAGCTCCTTCTATGTCACATAACGTCACGATGAGCTCTGCTTTATCTGCTCTCTTACTTAAGTATTATCGTAACAAGTGAGTAAGCTATGCGGCAATATTGAGCGACAACCTATCCTCACATTTGGAACGCAATATGTCACATAACCTACAAATCACGGACACGATGAGCTCTGTTTTATCTAGTCTGGTGTTCCTCATAAAGAACTATAGTAACAAGCTAAGTGCTTATAGTGGGCTACAACCTGTCCTCACATTTAGCTCGTTATATGTTACATAACCTACATATCACGAGATTCATGAGCTCTCTTTCAGTTAGCCTCTTGTTCCATATAAAGAACTATAGTAACAATTGAATTAATCTAAGTGCGTATAGTGAGCGACCACCTATCTCACTTAGATCGCGCTATGTTACTTAACCAAATGCTACATATGAGCCCTGTTTTATCTAGTCTGCTATTCCTTAAGTACTATAGTAACAAGTGAGTTAAGCCAAGTGCTTTTAGTAAGCGACAACCTATCTTCACATTTAGCTCGCTCTATGTTACATACCTACATATCACGGGCACGATAAGTTATGATTTATCTAGTCTAGTGTCTCTTAGTACTATAGTAGCAAGTGAGTCCGCTAAGTCCTCCTAGTGAGTGACTATCACGGGTATGATATCCGTTTCAGCTAGCCTATTTTTCCACATATAGTAAGAAGAAGGCTGGAGTTACGATACAACGGTGGAGGGGAGATACTCTGCATGTGCACACGTCTATACCACTAAAAATATCACGATCATACGACAATTATCAACTTACCACCATTATCATACAGTTGAGGAGTATGGGGATTGAGAATACAACTGATATAAAAAGTCCTTTACTGTCGAAGTACTGTTGTCTTGAAAACAGGGCCCAGTTCCTCGCTGCCACTTCATTTATGCTCTCGGAGAAATATACTAGAAGTACTGAAACATTCAATGCCAAGGTTATATAAGCTGCTTGGTTAATTCGGTAGAGCATTGAACAAATGCTAATTTAGATATACGTAATTACATTGTTATTACATCGTTCAGTATACTTAAACAAGGTCGTTATAACGTTGAAATAATTATTGTGAAACTTAAAATACTTTTGAATAGCGTAAAAACTCAAAAATAGGAGGTCATAAAAAGCCGGTAATCATCGATTACACTTAACGGTTAATGCATCTACCCTAAATTGGTAGAAAAAGAACTTGAAGGGCTTTGACGACGTTTGATTTCCGCTGGACGAATAGTTTTAATACTTTCTAGTTTTGAGTTAAGATTTACATAATATATAATACTTGTCCAAATTCACAACCCAATTGGTGGAAAATTGTATGACTATAACATTCCCTCCAAGGGATCACTTTTGGAGTACTAATAACATGGGTGTACGAAGGGATGACCTTGTCCCATGAATTATATATAAAACTCAGAGTAAAATAGATAAATACGTAGTTATTCGATTATCTCGCATTATGATTTAATACTTTTTGGTGACCTAACCTAAAAATCCTCCAACTACAAGTAAACAAAGATTTGTAAGTGAAACGGCTAATATTCATGAAACAAAAGATGCAACTTTTCATGAAAAACAATCGTAATGTAATCGAACAAGGAATGCCATAAGCTTAACACACACACACCAATCCTCTTTATGCGTCGGGCGTTTAAAACTGAAATGCACCTTTTCAACCACTTCTGGACTTCCTGGTCCAACGAAAGAATTCCTCGTACCGTACATAACTTAGAATTAGGTACAGACGCCAACACATCCAGTTACCCCAATCTGTCAAATTTCTTTTATAGATTTTCAACTTTATCACATAAGCATACGATTACCTTTCAATTGGGGAAGTTTGACAGATTGTGGTAGCTTGATGTGCTGGCGTCTGTACTATGTTAAAAAAAACTGAATTATACTTACATAATATTATAAATAGGACGACTTGGAAATTTCCATAGTTTCTCGTCGAAAAACATGTGAACGTTATTATGATGTGGAAAGATATGAGCGCAATCAGCCACGGGTCGCCCCATTCAATCTAGAATAAAAGAAAATAAAATAAGACTTTTTTTTATTACATTTATTTATTTTATATTAAGTTCATTTATAATTGTAAACGTTTGGCATACTATGTCTATAGCATACACAAACGAGCTTAAACTATTGAAAGGAGTCCACCATTTACTTTACGTTTATTACGTTTGCAGTTATCAAAAAGGATTGCAAAACTGCAGTTCGCTTGTAGAACCGACGGCCGGCCGTTGGGGCAGAAAGGTTCTCGAGTTGGTAGAGTTCGCAGGGTGGGCAGGCCCCCTACAAGATGAATAAATGATCTTGTGAGGGTCGGTAGAAACAGCTAGATGTGGATAGTGCAACACCGGCAATTGGACGCGAATCTTTGGAGGAGGCCTTTTTCTAGCAGTGAACGTCTTTTAGCTAATACTATGATTACTGTTTTATCGGACAAAATAGGTAAGTGATGACTCAAGCCACCTAATGCTGCCAGAGGAGTTTTTAGTTCGAATGTCGACTCAGGGCAGTTACTGACCTGGGTCTGATTTTAGGGGCGCTATGTGCAACTGGGTCGTATATGGAGGAGGATATTGGTCGCGGCGTGGACGCGCTCGGACCCTCGGCCAGCGAGTACAATTTATCGAATTGTGTACAATACCACGAGATTTCAGTCATTCGGATCGTCTATCACGTTCCTGGGATGAGGGCGCTTACGGGAGAGGTCGAGCAAGGTGTATTTGACTGCCGCGGGCACACAAGGCGTTTGAATGGTGCGTGGGATGCACACAATCCTTAAGGTCCTCCGCCATTTATGTTAAACCTGACGTAATAATACCACAAACGAAGCACCGCGAGCTTGAGAGCACCCCGATTGGGGTTTGAACGTCGTCTCCGAGCAATTACTTAATTGTAGATGCTTTAGGGCCGCTTTGTGCACTGTCACTCGACGTTAATACGCGAAGATTGTCCGATTGAAGATTGGAGAGTGAATTTCATCGATACTGATACAAATTAAGGATCATGGCCGACAACGCTGGCCGAGATTTGTTAGCGGTCTTCCTCTGTTATATGTAACTCACATACAGAATATAAGACTTCTTAAAAAGAAACAAATGAAACCAATAATTACAGGTTTTTCCATTAAAATGCTAAATTATCGACAGATACGAGAAAATACCAGACAGATAAAAAAAAACCAGATGGTTTTTTTTATCTGTTTTTTTTTTACAAAACAATATTATTAATACAAGTACAAAGTCAAAGAATGTATCAAGCAATATTTAAAGAATGTTATGATTTAGGACGCTCAGGTTACGCCGTCTGCATTTTTACGGTATGATCTTCATTCGTCATCGGTTAATAATAACATACAATTTTGCACTGGAATAAAATTCAAAACTCTTAATAAAGTTGAGCGTACTTTCGGTCATTGAAAATGTTGAGGTAAAGGCCAGGCCTATTATACAACATGTAACCATCACGTAACGCACACCATCAAACACCCCAATTAGAATATTATGTTGTAATCATAATACATACACTGAATTTTTTATTTAACATATAGGTATATGCATTATTATTTACTAAATTAGTTTTTAGGTAATTGTTTATTTTTCATTATTTTGTATTGAATAATGGAATTTGTATGAATACAAATAAAACTGCGATTTATAAGTCTTATTACTTTGACTTACGGTCCATTTCAATTGGTTTGGACTCTACAGGGTTGATATGACAATAATTTCCATAGTTTTAATTATTTTTGAATAAAAAATCGCCTATATGAAAAATGATATACATCGATTCAGTAAAGGATTCTGAACAAACTTTTTTCAAGAAGTGCGTTAATTACGTTACATGTTGTATACAACGTGTAACCCTGTCTCCCACTATTTTAGATACTATATCTAACCGTGACTTTGAACAAGTGATTGGAAAAATCTTTACGTGATACATTTTATGAGGGTTGTACTTTGGTCGCCATATTTGTCACATTTTGTGTAAGTAATTAAAAAAAAATAACAGAGTAGTACAATGGGGGCGAAAGTCTATTTAGATTTAGTATTTTGTCTAGAATATCTGCTTCCGCAAATGACGACCAATAGCAGCGAAGCTCAGGTACATAATACGTATTACTCATTTAAATTAAAACATTACGTTTTTCTATTTATTCCAGAAAGATCTATGAACCCAAACAAAAAATAAATCAATATCCATTCTGCTATACATTTTGTATACTAATGAAATTTATTCAGCACTTGGGTATTAACATACACGTGTCCTTGTCAAGCTCACAATGCAGTACATAAATATAGTTTTAAAGTAACTACATTTTTTACTAGTCCGTCTGTGCAGTCTGTTATATCACATTAAATCTTAAAAATCCTTAATTAAATAACAAGTTACATACGTAACAATTTTAAGTTTAGTACTATTATAATAACAATTGAAGTTACCGAGCGAACGCATTATCATCCATCATCATCGCATCCAGTAGCTTTACTTATACAACGAGCTTTGGGGTTGATGAATTATAAAAGCTGAATGCTACAAAGACGGAGAGAAAGCTGGCACGACATACAGGCTCGAAACTAATAGTAGATTTTCGACATGCTATTAGATAAATAAACAATTCAATTACAACACATTACACCGTCGTACAGAGAATGCAAGACTTACTCCTCGACAAATTATAAAAACGTCGGAAAGGTCAATCCTCAATTATTTAAATCTTTAAAAGAAGCTCGATATCGTAGTCTCTGTGAGATCACAGTACCAAAACTTATTGTATGAAGGAAAACAGCTTTGTTTAAAAAAGTGTGATGGGAATGGCTCCTGTTACTGCTACTAACGTTGTATTAGTTTTAAGGTTATTGTGAGCAAATGTCGCTCATAAATGTTGGTATGCCTAAATAGGCAGAATGTACTCGTTGAATGGATTCGTTATATATCTGTAACACCAATTGTAAACACCCACATACTTTGCAAATAAATGATTACTTACTTCAACAAAAAGGTGTTTTTGCCATCTAGGTATTTTATATATATTATTTAATTAAGTATTGTATTTGTCGTGTGTACCTGCAGCTTAACGTATCAGATTAAATATCTTCGCACCTTCCTAATTAATTCACCATGCGAGAGCTAAAGTAACGAATACTATTTAATTTAAAATTGTATCATACTTCCTTGGCTACTTTGAAACTTATAAAGCTATTTTAATCATAAATAGGCAATAGGGTGACTCGGAAGCCTATAATTTATCGTAAAAATCGATAATATACAAGGTTAAATGCAACTTTGTATAACAATAACCGTGACATAAAGCAGACCATTTCTTTTTTTAACCGTATCTCCGTAATTTTATAAAAAGTTTACAAGGAATAAATCATTCATAAAATTACAGAGATTCGGATATTTAATGTTGCAATTTTCATCAATTAAAAACGAAATTTCTGGAATGCATCTCAAATGGCAAGAAGAGCACGTGGCAAAATACATTTTCTTTTAAAAGCTCCAGCTCCAGCGGAAACGCCGACGTGATCAGTATTTACAATATAAGGATGTTTTGAACAGACATTCAAAAAAGATGCCTCTTAACCATAGCCAAACTGGAGACAATGAAGCTGTCGCTAAAGCCGAATGCGGTTTTGAGGCTGTTGAAATGGAAATGAATTTTCTTTTCATTTCAAACCTACTTTACTCTTGTTTCAAGTGCAAAAATCGAGTTATACTGTTACCTGTTTACAATCATAGATATGTTCTAAGATGGAATACAAGTCATTAGGAAGCTTTTAATGCTGATAATTGAAGATAGGTAAGCAAGGACGCGTTGCCCGTTGGTATTGCAGTACGATCGGTTTGCGCAATGGAATTGTTTGACCGACGTTGCTATATCTAAATAAAATTACCTCAATAGAGTATCTTATTTTGGAGATCGGCCGAAATGTATCAAAATTTATATTATATATCGATCATTACGAGCGAGGTCATCGCTATAACCTAATCAAAAGTGAACGTCACTGTTTGGCACTGCCTCGCCCGGTAGTTCATGGTCGAATAGCCTTACTATCGCGTTATCTTTATATTATTATTAGACGATATTTTGGCTTTTTACGACAGCGAGACATTTATTGCATACCTTTTTGGTAATTGTGTATATTTCGCAATATATCTATGCTGTTTTGCTCACTTACTTACAGTACATTACAATAATGACAGAGATCGACGAATTCCTCAATGAAACAACTGTTGTATTTCTAATGAAACAAGCCGCGCCCTCTTACTCATCTCGTCGTCCATAAGTCAGGACCTACAGAGGATCTAAATAAAGAAGTTCTAAGCGGCGAAACTAGAACTAACTTAGATCTCATAAGTTTAATTAGAAAGAAAATAGGAAACAAAATGGCAGATAGAAGAAGTTGGCTAAGCAGCCAAAACCACTGGGGATATATTTTAAGGGTTTTATCAAGCTAAGGTGTCATTACACTCGATTACTATAGTAGTCGAAAGAAGTTGTTTCTGATATTACCAAAAAGTCGCATACAGTTTACAGACATAACAATTTATTTTTCTAGTGTTTGCTGAACCCTACACTATATTTCGCTATTTTATGTGGTCCAATCATCTATACATATAATAAAATCGTAGGAAAGTCAAAACTGTACATTGAATATTTTTTTTAAAAGATACTTGGGCCGTGATCTATAATAGATATCGAAGCCAAAAATATAGTATTTAGAATTTTTGTCTATTTGTCTGTTTGGTTGTATGTATGTCCGAGCTAAACTCAAAAAGTACTGCATGGATTTAATTCAATGTTTGCATGAATATCACTAAGAGGTCGGGTCAACATATAGGCTACATATTATCACGCTATCACCTACGCTGTCTCAGATTCTCTGCCCACCTGGTATACCTGGTTGCCCATAATAATTATATGCAACAATATATCCATGCTCCAAACGCATACACGCGTCGGTTATTCTACGGTACGGTGTTTCCGTAACACAATAACGCGTCCTAAGTAGGCCTTGTGCCTGTCTTCTTTCAGAGCAATTTTTCCATGTTATGTTATAATTAATACAATGTATCTTTATTGTTTTTCAATAAACAAAACCTTGTGTAGTTTGCTCTGAAAGAAGTCAGGCACAAGGCCTACTTAGGACGCGTTATTGTGTTACGGAAACACCGTACCGTAGAATAACCGACGCGTGTATGCGTTTGGGGCATGGAGATATTGTTGCATATATGGGCAACCAGGTATACCAGGTGGGCAGAGAATCTGAGACACACACACAAGAAATACCATTTCGCTGATAGATCTGAAACAGTTTAACTGGAAATTTTAATGAAGTGTTAAATTAAAATGAAGTACCAAACCATAGTATTCTTTTACGTTAAGCACATTATATTTATTGCATTAATATTTATTAAAGTCACTACTTATCTCACGACTTTTCTTTTGTTTATTATAATTTATGAGATACCATTAAAGTGATAACCCTAACTTTTGGATAACGGGTCTTAATAAAATAAATGTTATTTTTGATTGGGATATTAAAGAAAATACCTGAAGTTAAATAGCAGCTGTAATAAGAATAATAAAAATATCCCGGCCATCTCTGATCCCAAACTGAGCAGAGCTTGTACTATGGAAACCAGATAACTGATATATTACATATACCAACTACTTTTCTTTTGTAAATACATACGTATATCAGGACATATAGACATGTTCATGCACACAAATATCTGTCCTAAGTAGGAATCGAACCCGTGACCTGCGGCGTGAAAGGCAAGCATTTACTAACCACGCCAACCGGCACTGCAATATTTGTATCTATGGCACTGTTATGGATTGGATGGTACCCTTATATTATCTGCCAGGTTCAACTAATCCAGCTACGAACTAGCTTTAGTTCTAGGCGAATGATAACAAACAACTATAATCATAATAATGTTCTCCTGGTCCAATTTTAAGGGTTCGGCGATGGCAGTCTTAATAGAGACTAACCATCTGCGCGGGTCATTAGTCCACATGTTTCTGCACTCAAGATTGCGACGGGTAGCCGCCGCAATCGTTGCAAAAGTCGGTACAGGACCGACGGCTTTTATAATAATAAATCTTATATGCTTGGCCCTGGCCCGCATATAAGTTTCTGTCATATACCCTCAAAGAGGAGAATATACATTTGTCAAAAATAATAATAATAATTTATTTCAGATAATTAGAATCCATTTTTGTTAGTAAATAATTTATGAACTTAAACACTATTGTTAGTTAATACCTTAAAGCTAAACATTCAAAAAACACCCCATTTCCAGTTCCAGTATTGGGCTGTCCCACCGGTCCACGATCGTGTTTAATATGCTATTGGGACTGCCTCGTACCCTGTTCATAATAGAAGCGCATCGCTTACGCATGATGGCGTGGAATCCATCCGTGTGTGCTTCACGTGCTCTACGAGGCACGGGAATGTAACACGGCCAACACCCCACCTACCGTTCAATAACCGCTCACTATGAGGCTGGCCGCATATTTTTTGGTGACTTTGTTGTGTAAAGTAATCCACCTATTGTGTTGTTCATTTCATTTTATTTGATGTTTTATATTCACACCTGTTATTGACACTGACGTGGCAATTCAGTAGTCGTATCACCATGTGCTAACTTATCTTGGCGAAATTTTCCGCCATGGGAATGTGCGATCCTACCCACTAACTATAAAATAATACCAGCCGTCGTACTCAGAGACGAAGGATTCTGTACTATCCGATTCTAACTCAAATTTAAATTGTCTACCTATTACGGTTTACGAGATACAGCCTTTATTTCATCAGATCAGATCATACAGACCGACGGACATTATTTTTTATTTTGAGCCTGTGAGGCTGTTGCTGCTTCACAGGACAATAGAGACGAGCGGGAATCCAAGCCATCTAGCAAATAAGACTACAAACTATGTAACCCACGCCAGAGGGTAATTTGGGGTCCGAAACTTGGCTCAGGGCAGTCACTGACATGACATGACAGGTCCCTTAAAAGCCTACACTTAAATCCATCCCTTAAGTGTAGGCTTTTAAGGGACCTGTTGTGCAACTGTCTCTTTACATTAGAACGCAAAGTCGTTCGGGCGGAGGGGGGGGGGGGGGGGGCATTTCACTAATAGGAATGCAAACTAAGGGTCATAGAGAGACGATGGTGATGTGTTAGACTGACGGACAATGGGGACTTTTAGTACTCTTCGGGTCTTTAAGAAGTAATTAAAAACAACTACAAAATAACACTCAATTTCAACAGCGCAAACAAACCGGCGGCGCGGCGTCGCGTCACGGTGTAAAGAGCAAAATCGGGTTTACGCAATAAGATGACTCAGTAGCACTTCAACATTATATATCAAAAATTTTAAATACATGATTTTAATTTGGAGGTTAAATTTATAATATCAATTAGTGGCGCTTAGTTATATTAAATACCAAATTTCCTTATAAGGGACAACTATCAAGGTCAAAACATTGAATCATCATTGCAATTTGCAGCCGAAAATCCAGTGTATCCCCAAGAATCATCTTGAGGGGAAATTCCATAATCGCCACGCTTAGCAGACGGGTTGGCGATCGCAGTAAGATGGTAATAGTACTCAAAAAGAAGCTGCTGCCCGTCCCCGGGTAGATATTCCCTCGGGTCGACTTCTACGCCCCTCACGGGATGAGATGGGGTGATGATACTCTGATATTCGCCGCCACCACTCAACTTGTATAACTTACACTTATTGTAGTAAGCAAGTCAATAACAGTTCTAAGTTACGCACATTAAGTCTTCGTTAAATTACAGTCCATGCCACTTAAAAAAATAAACTTACAATGCGAAATCCGTTCTTACTACGTTCTTAATAAAGACGCAAATCCGTAACTTATACTTAGCACAAGTATAATATAAGCCTTGTACCTAAGTGTTCAATAAATGCAAGAACCAAATGAATGGAGGTCGATAGCAGTTTAATATCTGTCTATTTGTGCTGCTGACTCTACCTAATTAATGACGAGCGGTAACAGCTTAGTATTTGTCTATTTGTGCTGCTGACTCTACCTAATTAATGACGAGCGATAACAGCTTAGTATCTGTCTATTTGTGCTGCTGACTCTACCTAATTAATGACAAGCGATAACAGCTGAGTATCTGTCTATTTGTGCTGCTGACTCTACCTAATTAATGACGAGCGATAACAGCTGAGTATCTGTCTATTTGTGCTGCTGACTCTACCTAATTAATGACGAGCGATAACAGCTTAGTATATGTCTATTTGTGCTGCTGACTCTACCTAATTAATGACGAGCGATAACAGCTTAGTATCTGTCTATTTGTGCTGCTGACTCTACCTAATCAATGACGAGCGATAACAGCTTAGTATCTGTCTATTTGTGCTGCTGACTCTACCTAATCAATGACGAGCGATAACAGCTTAGTATCTGTCTATTTGTGCTGCTGACTCTACCTAATCAATGACGAGCGATAACAGCTTAATATCTGTCTATTTGTGATTGTGATGCTGACTCTACCTAATTAATGACGAGCGATAACAGCTTAGTATCTGTCTATTTGTGCTGCTGACTCTACCTAATTCGTTAAGTTGTTAAAGGGAAGTAAGTACCAAATGAATAAGCGGCAATCATAGCCAGATGCTCTCTCTCATCGGTCAGTAAGTAATCGGCGAGGTTAAGCAACTAGGGTCGCGGTCAGTCCATACATGGGTGACAGCCAAAGTGGTTTCTGAGCGTCTCCGTGCTTCGGAGGGCACATTGAGCTGTCGGTTCCGGTCGTAGCCATTAGGCAACAGTCGTTAAGCCATATGGGAGGTCTACTGGGCGGCTTGACTACAATAAGTACTACAGTAACCACTGCCCATACAATATATAAATATAAATAATGCCACTTTGTTAAAAAATATACCTAATTTCCTTAATAAGTGACACTAACAAGGTCAAAACATTGTCTAACTTACACTTAATGTATTATAAGCATGTCAATAACAGTTTTAATTTACCTAATTGTGGAACATGGAGGCATAACATTAATTCTTCGTTTAATTACATTCGATGCCACTTAAAAGAATAAACTTAAACTGCGAAAACCGCTCTTACCACATTCTTTAAAAAGACCCTGCTAGTAAGTCCCATATTTATAATCCGATACTTGTACTGCCTTGTCCAGACGCCACCACATCCAGCTACCCCAATCTGTCAAATTTCTTTTATAGATTTCCAACTTTATCACAAAAGGATAAGGTTCACTTTCAATTGGGGAAATATGACAGATTGGGGTAGCTTGGTGTCGGGAAGAGGTAACCTGCAGTAGCTCAGGTTGCCTAAACGCGCTTGTGCGTGATGGGGAGGGGGGAGGCATTCGGGCCCCTCCCCTCCCCGGAGGAGTCCCGCGGACGCTCAGTGTACAGCGGGGGTGCTGGCGAGATCGTTCACGAGTACCCAGAGCCCCCGCTACAGGCACTGCGAGGCTGGCTACCGTGGTGGTTTTAGTGGGTCGGCCCTACACAACGTGCAAATGGCATTTCCACCACGTAAAAAAAAAAACTTGGTGTGCTGTCGTCTGTACCTAAGTGTTCAATAAATTTAAGTACCAAATGAATGGACGAAGATAACAGCTTAGTATCTCTCTATTTGTGCTGCTGATTCTACCTAATTCGTTAAATTGTTAAATGCACTCTATTACCAAATGAATAGGGGGCAATCAAAATTAATTTAGTCTATGCCTAGTATGCTGTAACTGTACGTAATTGGTAAATTGTTATGTAAATATAGAATAAATGAGATTGCTCATTTTTCATCAATTGATATTACAAATTGATATGATCGTAAATCTTCGGAATTCAGAAAATGAAGTTTCGTAATTAATCTTAAACTCTATATTCGGCGCCATTTTTGGAATGGTCCTATGCAAATTCTGTTTAAATTTGATGTTCGCTAGTAAAATTGAAATAAGTTGTATGTTTTTACTGATAGAAAATGTATTAAACATAACAAATTACTAAAATGAGTAATATGCACAAATATAATACAGAATTAAAAATCGGCTGATAGTTTCCAGAAATAAGTGTTTTAAGTTGTTGGGGGGGAGGGGGGGGGGGATAAAGAGGTGATGCTCTGTGCCTTTTACGCAAAATGGATTTTGGTATGGAGCTTCTATGTTTAACTAACGTTTTATTTTTAAGACAAGGACCGTACTAGTGAATACAAAGATTCAATTGAAGTTCACAAGGTACACCCAAAATCAGAATAACTACTTCTGGTCCACACAAATAGTTATCTTGCGCAAGATTCGAACCCGAGGCACGGGGTTGCGAGGCGACTGTCTTAACCATTGAGTCAATTTTTACATGCTTATAACTTCGTTAGTTTTCAGGTAATCCATATTTTGTTTTTACTGGTAGGCTTTAGTTATCGTCCGTCTTAACATAGGCAAATAAAAAAGTTAATACACATCTCTCTCTATTGCTTAATAATCCAATCGTTCTGCTAATTTATAATACGATAATCCTCCAAAGCTAGAGTACTCCCGTATTCAGTTTTATCACAAAAAAACACGACCACGGCGAAATTCGTCACTATTGATACAACCGCGTTTAAATTCTGCAAACCACCTGTGCACATGCATGGTGCTTCATCGCCAAAAGCAGCTTGCAGGCGAGAGACACTCCACTGGGACAGTCAAACTACACTTGAAATCTACAGACGTTTCTTTTTCTGCGTATAATCGGTAATTCAAATGGCGCCAAAATGTAAAAACAAGTGACAATTGAAAAAGAAATAGATTAAATAAATTGCAATGCCTATAAGTTCCATGTTCAAATGTCATCATCTATCATCTATATAAATAAAAAGAGAAGTCCTGACTGACTGACTGACTCATCAACGCCCAGCCCAAACCCTTGGCCCTAGAAAGCTGAAATTTTGCACAGATGTTTTCTTTATAATGTAGACAAGGAATAAGGAAGGATTTTTCGAAATTCAACCCCTAAGGGGGTAGAACGGGGGTGCGAAGTTAGTATGAAACTTTGCCGTTCTTTAAGTTAGACGCATGAAAGTTGGTATTTGGCCTTGCAGTTAAAAATAAAAAATATATGTTTCAGGATTTTTGGAAATTTTACCCCCAAGGACAAAAAATAGGGGATGTAAGTTTGTACGAAAAAAGTCCCAATGTTTAAGTTAAACGCATGAAAATTAGCATTTGGCTTTTTAGTTAAAAATAAAAATTATATATTTCAGGATTTTTGAAAATTCCACCCCGAAGGTCATAAAATAGGGGATGTAAGTTTGTATGAAAAACTTTTTTTTTTGTTGGAGTTATAAGCATGTAAATTGGTATTTCAGTTAAAAATAAAGCAATCAAGGGAATAATTTGTTGTTAAAAAAGGTAATCCATAACTGATTCAATAGGTCAACACCAAAAATGTACGCCAACTTAAATTATAGAGAAATTCGTTTCTTATTGCTTAAAATGTGGTGTTTGTTGTCGTCTAAGTAAAGATTTAGCGTTTTATAAGATTTGTAACTTCTTTTTTTTGGTATTTTTCATAACATATTAAAAAACGTCAATTTAAAAAAATTGGGATAAAAAATTCGAGTATGTATGTATGTATTCTTTGATATTTTTGGGTTTAGGTTAGGTTTAAAAAAAAGACCCGATATCATAATATCGGGTCTTTTTTTTAAATAACAGTAGCAAAGTAGTCTTTAGTTTATTTCTTAACTAGGTTCTTTATAGGTTAGGTTTTCTTAAATTTAAATTTATATTGCTTATTTCTTTTAAAAGTATTTTTTTAGATTAAGCTAGAAGTAAGTAGTTACATTGGTAATCACTCAAAATTGTCGCGGACGAAGTCGCGGGCATCAGCTAGTCCTAACTAATATTATAAATGCGAAAGTAACTCTGTCTGTCTGTCAGTCTGTTACTCTTTCACGCCAAAACTACTGAACGGATTTGAATGAAATTTGGTATACAGATGATCTAGACCCTGAGAAAGAACATAGGCTAATTTTTATAGTTAGGATAACACATAGGCCATATTTTATAATGTTTAACGCGGGTAAAACCGCGGGGCACAGCTAGTTAGTTTATAAAGTTGTTGAGGAACTTTCTGGCACTGGCTCTCACATACCCACTAAGAACAATGGCTCTAACAATTGCATTGACAACCGCAACGAAAATACAGGTTTTTGAAGTAAAATTTCATCTAGTTCTAGTACTACTACTCTCAAATCTCGTTTACGCGAATTATTAACAAAACGCGCCGAGTTCATTGCCCTACGTACCTACTTTATGCTTTATAAACAGAATTCAAACGAAGGACTTTATTAATTCGGCCGTATTTTCTTTTTATATGTATGTTGTTCTATTTATCCGTTGTTTGAGAATGGATTTCAACTTTTTTTTTATTTAGGTTATAGGGAATGCTTTCGGAATGGTACCATATAAAATTTGTTGAAATTGTTTGTTGTAAAGAAATGTAAGTGATATATATATATATATATATATTAACGATCTTAATAAACATAGAATCCATTTAAGGATTCTATGTTTATTAAGATCGTAATTATATATTTATCGTTTATACACTGGTCATCAGAAAAATCGGCCCACCTGCGCTATCTCCGTAAATCACGTTTTTCTTAAGCAAAACCAAACAAAATGTTTCAGTACTGAAATGGTTTTATTTAACTTGTTTAATTACACTAATTTAATCACAAATTACACATCAAAATTATTTTTTGACAATATTTTTTGATTAAAAATTCAAAGTCATAACTTTTCGCAATTTTTTTATTAATTTTAAATATGCCCTAGTTTTTTTGTATTAATTTTTTTGTACATAATTATTGCGATTTAATATTGCGTGTTTCCTCCTCTTGCTCGAATGACGGCCTGCATTCGCCGTTTTAATGACCTTATCAAAATTTTGATGGTCTCTTGAGGGATTCGATTCCATTCTTCCCTAATTGCGATTTCCAGGTCTTCTAATGTTGTAGGTACTGGATTACGGGCTCTAACCTTTTGTTTTAGAGTGTCCCACATGTGCTCTATAGGGTTTATATCAGGACTTCTTGCTGGCCACGACATAACACGAATGCCGACTTCTTCAAGGTAATCAGTCGTAATGCGCGCTACGTGTAGTCGTGCATTATCATGCATTAATTCGAAATTGTCTCCAATATAGCCAGCATATGCCAACACATGGCCTTCTAGGATCTCTGTGATGTAACGTGCAGCAGTTAAAGCACCTCTTCGTATAAAAACTAACTCTGTGCGTCCAGTCAAAGATATCCCAGCCCAAAACATTACAGAGCCCCCACCATAACTTACAGTTTCTCTTATACAGCACTGGGTATAACGTTCACCTGGGCGTCGCATGACATTACGACGTCCATCAGAACCATATAAAGTCATTCGACTTTCATCACAAAAAAGAACTGACTCCCATTGCCCTATAGTCACGTTGACGTGATCACGGGCAAATTGTAGTCTGGCTTGACGATGAGCTGTGGTCAATTGTGGTCCCGTTGCTGGCTTGTGTGGTCTTAAATTCTGCTCACGAAGTCACCTTCTTACTGTACTGTCACTTATAGCCACACCCCGTACTTCACGTAAGCGTCGCTGAAGATCAACACCAGACAGATGTCGATTTCGAAGGGCTGATACCACTATAAAGCGATCATCTCTTTGATTTGTCACCCTATGTCTTCCGGATCCAGATCTTCGATATTGACCAGTCTCCAGAAACCTTTGGTAAACTCGCCGCACTGCAGAACGGCTCAGATTTAGCCTCCTGGCCACGACACGTTGACTTAAGCCTAGTTGCAGCAAAGTCACAACTTGGGCCGCCTCAGCTTCAGTAGTGTCCATTATTTTTATAAAAAGTAATCAAAACTACAGCCTCAGTAAACCAACTCAACGTTATTAACAAGAAATCCCTACAAAAGTCAGCTTCGAACTGAAAGAACGGATCGAATTTGTTCAGACGTAAAACCATTCAATCAGCACTCAACAGTATTTCTACAAAAAATTGTTAAGTACCTTCAAGAGCAACAAGATTTACGACAAACAAGATGTCAAACATCATATTCGACCCTTAAAACAAAAAACAAACGTGTGAAACTGCTTATCTGTGACAAAATCGATAAATATTAAACAAAAAGTGGGTGGGTCGATTTTTTTGATGACCAGTGTAGAATTATATATTTGTTCTATGTTTACTGACTTTGGTTTAGCGGTAGCGTGTTCAACTGCAGATAATGAGGTATTCAGTTCAAATCCCGTGTCGGGCCAAAAAGTGAATTTGTAATTTATTCTGTAAGGGAAATTCTCAGTAGTAGCCCGAAGTCTGGAAGTTAGTGGTATTATACTCCCTTGCCTCGGAGAGCACGTAAAGCCGACGGTCCTGTACCTGACCTCTTTCCGGTCGCGTCGATAGCCGTCCCGTCGAATCATGAGAGTGATGCAATAGAAAGTACCCCACACTTGTGCACTATAATATGTCCCGCGCAGATAGCTTATTCCAATGGGGAAGATCCCTTAAAAATATATTTGTTATTTTAAATACAAAACCCACTCTGAGTAAATAAATGAATGTATTACCGGGGATTTTATAAACATTCAATTCACGGACAAAACACATCCAGACTCGGAAGAACAACATATTATGTTAACAACTATATTATAGTCGTTGAGATCGTAAGGAGGTGACTACCTTGGTCACTATGCTATAGTCGCAGTATTGGTCCAACAGTTTCCTCACGCAAAGGTAAAAGGCAGATAAGGCAGAAATATTACTATGGATAGGTATAAATAATTACTTATTCTGATACTACATATATTCATTAATTATTCTTTTTTTACAAAATATTATTGATGATTACAAAGTACACCGTGACCTAGAACAACTATTTTTGGGTCAGACAAACAATAGTCTCGTAGGGGCATCGAACCTGGGCCATGGATTACAGAGTCAACTTTCTTAACCGCTACTTGTAAGTATCAAAAACAAAAAGTCAAGCCAATAATAATAAGGTTATTTTGTAAACGTGATATTTTTTGCATGTATTGGTATTCAGGTAGGAACACGAAAAAACTAGCCAAGTACGAAGGGCTCCCTACCATTATCTATAAAGACAAGCAAAAAATTCACGTTTGTTGTATGGGATGATGAGATATATTTTTTTTTTGTACTTGTTGTTATAGCATCAACAGAAATACATCATCTGTGAAAATTTCAACTGTCTAACTATCACGGTTCACAAGATACAGCCTGGTGACAGACAGACAGCAAAGTCTTAGTAACAGTTTTACCCTTTGCGGTACGGAACACTAAAAACAAAAATGTTTAAATTTTTACTCTCACTCAAGGCTAACACATAATCTTACTTGCCTTGTAATTATCAAAAACATAATATTTGAATTGTACTACTAAACATATATTATTGTGAGAACTTATCTATTCTGTATATAGCTGAGTCATTACACTTTTCTTATTGTAACTACAAAAAAGGATTTTTGCAGACATTATGTATCTAGATTTATATTTGACCTCCATAAACTAAATAGAGATGTGGATTAATGTTTTTTTATTTGCCAATACTGAGAAGGACCATAAATTATGCCTAGCAGTAAAAACTAAATCCAAATTACCTTAAAACTAAAATAATTATAAGCATTTAAAGATCAAGTTAGATACAGAAAGCACTATATGTGCCCATAGAGTCATAAAAAGTTTGTTAGGTATCTGTTTGTTTGGTAGACACAAATTGATAATTTTACAATTTTTATGTCAATAAAAAAATAAATAAAAAAGGTTTTTATTCACGTAGACTTTAAAAAAGCGCTTGTAAATAGTCAGAACATGTTTGTAGAAATACAGTTATTATTTCTAGTTACTTATTACAGATATTTAGGTACACGGAATGTTAAACATTTATACAATTTTTTTTATAATGGTAGTGATATTTAGCTAGCTTGTATTAAGTTATTGTCATATTGAAAAATATGTAATTCACTTAAACCCATTTAAATGCCTGCTTGTAAGCTATTAGTTAAAACATTACTTGTACACACGGCTACATATGAAGCTATACATTTCCAGTATAAGCTGATCTTGGGTTGTATAGAATTTCCATACAATGAGAGGTCAGCTGGTATTGGAAATGTATAGCTTGATATGTAGCTCTGTGTACTATTAAAACCAAATTTATATGGAACTGGTTACATAAATTTTTCAGAAGTTAAACATATGCAATTAATGCAATACATTATTTTTGTTTGTGTTTTTTTAATTATTATTTTCATTTGTTTTGATCTATCAGTAGCCTTAGTATGTGTCAGCATAAAACAAAACATATACAAATTTGAACTTAAAATGAGAATGAAGCATTATAAGTGGAATAACTTATCACAGCAGTAACCAGTGATAGCATTGCATGCCCACTGAGACCTGAAATTTCTTTACAATATGTTTAGTTTTTTGAAAATTCATCCAGTAATCTCTATTCTTAGGATTGGTCGGAGCTACCCAAACCAGGCAAGCTAGAATGAAGAATATAGATTAAAAATCGCAAAGGAGGTGTAATAATTGTCACAATCTGGGAAATAGTAGTGAATCTATGTATGTATAAATGAATATCCATTTCTATATCTATGTAATATTAAAGAATTCATTCAAGAAGGTTCTATATTCTGTATTATTGTTTCTTATTATTTCTTTTTTACTTTTATCTTGTTTGTACCTAGACATTTAAGTATTGTATGTACGTAATTCTTTATTAATGTAAAATATTTGGTTCCTGCAAGACAAGCCTGCGTGCTTAGTGCAGAAATCATTGCTGAAAGCAACATGGGTACTTAAAGTTTTGTGGATGTAAATGTTTATTCGCGGCGAGGGAAGACTCGCAAGGTGCATTAGGTATCTTTTGTGATTTGTCCAAAGCGTTCGATTGCGTTCATCATGATACTCTGGTCAGAAAATTACACCACTACGGTATTAGGAACAAGGCTCTCGAACTTCTGACTTCTTACTTGGGCAATAGAATTCAGAAGGTCGAAATAAACGGTAAAATATCTCCGGGATCTCCAGTGGTAATGGGCGTCCCACAGGCGTCAATTCTTAGCCCATTTTTGTTTTTAATTTATATAAATGACTTAAACGACAATTAAGCAATTTTGACGATGTTAATGATGCAATCTCTAAAGTTGTTCATTGGTTTAATGCCAATAATCTTGTGCTTAATGATAAGAAAACTAAAGTCATAAAATTCACTACACCGAATGTGAAACAGGCGACAACCAATGTACAACTTAATGGAGCTAGGTTGGACCCTGTTGAATCAACTGTGTTCTTGGGTATCACTATTGACTCAAAGCTACAATGGAGCCCACAAATAGAAAAACTGTCCGGCAAATTAAGTTCTGCAGCATATGCAGTGAAAACTATTAGACGGCTGACTGATGTTGACACAGCTAGAATGGTTTATTTCAGTTATTTTCACAGTGTAATGTCCTATGGAATTCTTCTCTGGGGTAGCTCTGCTGACATTAACACCATATTTATATTGCAAAAAAGAGCTGTAAGAGCTATCTATAATCTTGGCCCGAGAGTGTCTCTAAGAGAAAAGTTCAAAGAGGTCAACATTCTAACTGTACCATCTCAGTATATATATGAAAACTTACTATATGTGCATAAAAATTTCGATTTCTTCTGTAAAAGGAGCGATATACATAATGTAAATCTACTATATAAAAATAATCTCATATTGCATACTACCCGTCTCCACAAAATAAGTAACTCTTTTATGGGGCAATGTATAAGATTCTATAACAAACTTCCCAATGATATTAGAGAATTGTCTATGAATAAGTTTAAAAGAATTATTAAAGCCAAATTGTGTAGCAGGGCATATTACAAAATTTCTGATTATTTAAGTGATAAAAGTGCTTGGGATTGAGTTGTTCTGAGTCAACACACATGATTGTAATTAATCTTAAGTATTTTTTATTTAAAAAAAGGATTCCTACTGAGTTTTCTGGCAGTGTTTCTCAGTAACTGCCACGTCATGCACTGCACGGTGGGGTAAAAAAAAATATAACGATTCCACATAAATGTAAAATTTTTACAGAATAAAGTACCTTTGACTTTTTTGACTTGAAGAATGTGGATGTTTAAGATGTTATTTTTTTAGGTGGTTCTTGATGGGTATGACAATGTTTGGGCTTCATTTCTGCTAGCAGATCAATGCTGTCTAACTGAGAAGAAATGGTGGAACCAACTCAGTAGCTTCTCTACTCTAATACATTGATTACTTTTAACATGCTAAACTGAAAACTAAATAGTCTTAATAAATATCGAATGGATTGTATAAATTGTGTCTGAGAACGGTGGACGACCCACAGAGCATCCTGCCCCAGCTGCGTTAACCGTTCAGCCACTACACTGTGTTTCTCAGACACAATTTATACAATCCATTCGATATTTATTAAGACTATTTAGTTAGTGGGTTTGTTTTCCAACTGCACTTAAATGTATACAATTAATTTAAAGATGTTTGGTTATTTTGCCATGCTACTGCCCATTACGATGGATTTAACAATTTACCATGTACCTCTAATTCATGACACAGAGGTACACTACCTTTCAAAATGATGTCTTTGAAGAGTGAAGGTTAAAATAAATGCTTACTGCTTAGTATTATTTTTATCTATTCCAGGATTCAAAATGTTTCGAATTAATTAACTTCAATGTAAAATGCAAGCCAAACCTGTCGGTCACGTTTGCCGGCAAAACAATATGCAAAATGCTATTTAAATCTCGTACCTATTACGGATGCCGTTGACATGAACCACGAAAGGTAAGCTGCACGTATTGATAACAAGAACCGGCCTTCAAATAATTATGGCATACAGTTCATTAAATTAAACATACTACGAGCGACTAGTGTTGAAAATACTGCAGCCTACATATTCGTCATAGTACACTGAGATTAGGAAAAAAAGTTATCAACACTTACACTGCGTAGATACGAAATAAAATCAGAGATTTGATTAACTTCGACGAATTCTTCCATAGCGAAAACTTAGCACAAAACTATTAAAATCCTTTGAATAAAACTATTTCACAGCAAATTCTTTCCAATCAATGAGTGGGACGAAAATATATGCGAATTGAATGATTGAACGAATGGTTGACGCATTTGACGCTTTGGTGACGTAACTGACGTAACCAATGTTGCAAGGGCTAGTACTAGAAAACATATCCTATTTCTAAATTATTACGCTCGGCTAAGTATTATATGTATGACTGACTGACCTTTTGGTTTAATAGCTAGTGATCCTGACTATTCAGCCAGTTTACATATAATATGTATTTATAAATATATAAGTATGTTTATCAGTCGTCTGTTCGCCACCATGGTACTGGCTTTGCTTAGTTTGGGATCAGTACCCACATGTCTGCCTTGTCTGCCTGGTTGGTAGCGATAGCGTGTTCACCAGCAGAGAAAGAGGTCCTGGGTTGAAATCCCGGGTCGGGCCAAAAGTGATTTTGGGACTCTCTCAATATAAGTCCGCAGTCTGGGACTTGGCGGTATTATAGCCCCGTGCCTCGGAGAGCAAGTAGAGCGATGATCCTGCACCTGACCTCTTACAGTTGCTAGTCGTCCCATTGTATCATGAGAATGATGGAATGTGTTTGCGCCCTACACCCTTGTGCTCTATAATATTTCCCGCGCCATACCATTGAAACTGGCCGCCGTGGCCAATTTTGGCTAGGAAGATATTATTGATACCCATATTTATACACCTACAAATTGAAATTGATCCACAGCTTATTTTTCGAGGAGCCGGTTGGTGTGGTTGGTAAATGCTTGCCTTTCAGGCCGCAGTCCATTGGTTCGATTCCCACCCAGGACATATTATTATATTTGTGTGCAAGAACGTGTCTGTATGTCCTGAGTGTAATTATTTATATAAGTAGATATGTATTTACAAAAAAGAAAAGTAGTATATAATATATCAGTAATCTGGTTTCCATAGTACAAGCTCTTATTAGTTTGGGATCAGATGGCCGTGTGTGAATATATTTTTATTTGTTTATGATTTACTGCTGGACAAAGGCCTTCACTAAATATTTCCACAATGGAGTTGGGTCCATCATTTGGAGAGATATGCCATAATCGCCACGCTTGGCAGACGGGTTGGCGATCGCAGTATTATGGTCACAGTACATAGAGAGATGGTGCTGCCCATTCCTTAGTAGATATTCTTCCGGGATGACTTCTACGCCCACCACAGGATATGATGGGGTGGCGATATTCTATGCCGTCAGCCACACAGCATATGTGTTTATTTACTGAGTAATAATGTAAAATTTTAATAATATCCTAATTGTGTGTTGTGTTTGTGTAGTTTACATAAAAGGGATAGTTATTTATAATTTACATCATTTGTTTAACCATAAAAACCAGCATACGTAAATGGTTAATTAATATTACTTTTTAGGAATTCATCTATTGAGTACAGTACAACGGTTGGGTGCTTTTTAAATGAATTATCGGTGGTTGCGTTTTTGATGTGAAACATCTATAGCCGCACGTAAAATTGATTTCTGGCGTGGTGACGCATGCCGTGACGCATGCGCAATCGAATTTTTATTTTATCATTATGACATATTTAGTTCCTATCACAATATGTTCTTTTCTGCATATTACTTTTACAAAATAATGTCAATGTTTCACATCTGCCAGGCGTCCCGTGACGGCTCACATTTTTTTTTTATGTATGTTAGTACCGCATTTTACATATTTGGACTGATTGTGTGCAGACATTTGTTGGACCAATCATATCTGCGGTGACTGCAGTTCGTTCGGACGCCTCATGTTACGATTGTGCAGTTCGACACTATAGTTGTTATAAACAAGTCTAGATTGTATCGCACGTATTTAGTACATAAAGGGAAGGTAAAGACAATATTCTAAGATTTTAATTAGACATGTTGCTGGGGATTTTTACAATCGAAATATTTTTTTCATGGTCAGCCACGGTGCTATACATCTCTACACCATGGCTGAGGGTCTTTTTTTGTTTTACGTGGTGGAAATGATCAATTCGCATGCCCGTCGCTTAGTGAGGCGACGGGGTATGTAAGACTTGACAAACTAAAACCACCACAGTAGCCAGTCTCACAGTGCACGTAGGGGGGGTCTGGTACTCATGAACGATCATACCAGTACCACCACAGTACACTGCAGTTTCAGCGAGACTCTCACCCGGGGAGGGGAGGAAGGCATGAATGCCTCCCCCCTCCCCAGCACGAAAAAGCGTGTTTAGGCAACCTGAGGTACAACAGGTTACCTCTTCCCGGACCGCTTATACTTTAAGAGTGGAGTTCTCCAACCCCAACCGCCAGCGATCCCAGTGCTGGTGGTTGGGGTTGGAGAATTCCATACTATTTTAATTTTATTTTGAATATACTACCAAGTATCCGTCTATTATTTGTGACCAAAATTCAGTAAAATGTTATTTTGGTGTGGTGAAAATATGGCAAATAAAGCATGTGATAAAGAAAAAAGTAATAAAAAACGGTATTATTTTGTAAATCTCAGAAATATAGTTTGGTAAAATTATACCTATGACACATGACACTTCGATTATATTAAAATATGTATGTCAAATAATGTATATAGCAAAAAAGACGTCGGTGAATGGTTTTCAGAAAAATGAAAATCAAACAAAAATAAATCAGTAAAGTGAACGGTTCCCCAAGTAAGGTAAAAGTGTGGATCGTTCGTAGCTTAACACAGAGCACCTACCCCGGATTGGTAGAAAATGCTGGTTCAAGTCCCGCTGTAGCATTAAATTTATAACATAAAATTAAAATTCTGTTTTTATGCCAGAGTTATAAAAAAATCAATATTGATTTTTCCTATTACAATTAAGTACATCCTTTTGAGGTTGTTCGTGTCCTCTCAGACTAAATATAATAAATTGTATATTTGTGTAACGAGGTTTTATAATGTCGGGAACATTCAAATCATAGTCATTCAATAATTTCTGCATAAATGTGCTATTTTTGTCAACCATGTTATTTCATTCATTGCAAACTACTGGCGAGCTCATCCTTGGTTTAAACCAAACTTAACTTTATGCTAGCCAATGACAAACATACATTTAATTTCTGTACTTGAATTGTCAACTCCGTTGTATGTATTTGTTTTTGTACCTATACTAGCTGGTGCCCGCGATTTCGTCCGCGTCATAATCTAAATAATATAACTTCCATAATTTAAGAAAACCTTACCTAAAAATAACCCAACTAAGAAAGATACTAAAGACTACTTTAAGGACCCGATATCATCAACCAAAAAAATCAAAGAATACATATCAATTGTCCTTAAAGATAGCCAGTAAGTAAAATTAAGTAAAATAATAATCAACGATGCATTAATCACTAAGGTAACTCTCATTAGATTAGGTTGCGACCACGGCATTGATTAGTCTAAAATCACAATTTGTGAACGAAACCATAGCGCGATCTAAAACAATGATTACGCCATCTACTAACAAAAATATAAACTTGTAAAGCGGTAAAATTAAGATGTGTGCATATTTTTGGGATTTAGGCGATTATCTATTTTTATGATTTAGTTTTGGGCTACCTTTTCTTTCAAGCATTTATTTATTGTAACCGATATGCCAAATAAATTCCGCGATTTGAAACGATATTAACGCCATCTAGTTACAAAATTGTGAACTTGTAGAGCAGTAAAATTGAAATGAATATTTTTTGGGTGCGATCATCTCGACACCAACAATTTATACTGCGCTAACTCGAATTTTAGATAAAATCGTTTATTATCCCAATTTGATTAAAATGTCATTTTTTAATTTGTTATAAAAATTATAAAAAACAAGTTACAAATCTTATAAAACGCTAAATCATTACTTAGACAACGACAACTATGATATTTTAAGCAACTTGGTATAAAAAACGATATTATGTATGATTCGAGTTGGCGTAAATTGATGGTGACGATTTATTGAATCAGTTTTGGATGACTTTTTTTAACAACAAATTATTCCCTGAACTTTGACTTAAAAACATGTGTTGCTTTATTTTTAATTGAAAAACCAAATACCAATTTTCATAAGTATAACTCCAAATAACAATAGATTTTCATACAAACTTATAACCCCTATTTTAGTCGTCCTTAGAGGTGATATTAATTTTTAACGGAAATGCCAAATAGCAATTTTCATGCGTTTAACTTAAAACTTGTCACATTTTTCATACAAACTTACATCCCCAATTTTACGCCCTTGGGGGTGGAATTTAAAAAAATCCTAGAATATATATTTTAATTTTTAATTGTAAGGCCAAATACCGAAGCCTATAACATAAAAAATGACGGATTTTCATAAAATATTTCATCCCTTATTTCACTCCCTTAGGGGTGGTATTTTCAAAACCCTTCTTTAGTGGATGCCTACGTCATAAAAGGTACCTACTGTCAAAATTTCAAGTCTCTAACGCCAGCCGTTTAGACTGTGCGTTCATAATTGATGACAATCAGTATAAACTTAACCCTATTTTGCGCCCTTGGGGGTGAAATTTCCAAAAATCCTGAAATCAATGTTTTATCTTTTTTAACAGAAAAACGCGTTTAACTTCAAAAATGTCGCATTTTTCATACAAACTTACATCCCCTATTTTATGCCCTTAGGTGTGGAATTTTCAGAAATCCTGAAATATATATTTTTTATTTTTAACTTAAAGGCCAAATGCCAATTTTCATGGGTTTAACTTCAAAAATGTCGGATTTTTCATACAAACTTACATCCCCTATTTTTCGCCATTGGGGGTGAGATTTCCAAAAATCCTGAAACACGTGATTTTTTATTTTTAACTGAAAGGCCAAATACCAATTGTCATGCCCTTAACTTCAAAAACGGCCAAGTTTCACACTAACTTTGCACCCTCGTTTTACCCCCTTAGGGATTGAATATCCAAAAATCCTTCCTTATTCCTCGTCTACATTATAAAGAAAACATTTATGCAAAATTTCAGTTTTCTAGGTCCAAGGGTTTGGGCTGGGCGTTGATGAGTCAGTCAATCAGTCAGGACTTCTCTTTTTATTTATATAGATAGTGGTTTGCCTTTCTTATGTAGATTATAATCTAGGATTATTTATTCGTTATTATCCAGAATTAACTAAATATTTGAATAGCAAAATGTTTAATTGGCAACCCTATTAGACAGAATGAGCACTTTGCACAAAGAGTATTTTTTTTTTATTCTCATTCGTTCGCTGTCATTCATTACTTACACTTACTTCGTATTTTCCTGTTCACTCATTATCTAAACAATAAATTGTTTGTTATCAATTCTGTAATTAAGTATTGGTGTATTTAAATCTAACAGGAATAAGTATCTATACGGAAGTTCTATAATACCTTTGTAGTGAGTCAATCGCAAAATATAAATAATATGAGTTAAGTGTGACAATATTTGCTGATTCCCATTTCACTAAAGTTCGCGTGCCGGCGGCGAAATGCTGAATAACAATATATTAGCTACGACAGCATTAATAGCTACGTGGTTAAATATATTAATCGGGAATGCTCAAGTACTGGGTAATTTGGTAAACCGACAGAGTGATAGATTTTCACTAGACTTATCTGGATGTGCTTTGTACCAAAAACTGTGCTCTCATTTTGATGATGATCTCGACACGTTATTGTGTGCGCTGTCTGCGTCATACAACAAAACTCAAGTATTAATAGTTTGCCAGCACAAGGTATGGACACATCAAGCTGAACTTCTAGATAATGCTTACCTAGAACACAAACTAAAACTGCCATGTCAGGAAGAGCCCGCGATTATAAACTGCCTTAGTCCCACAGAATACTCAATAGATTGTGTGTTGAAGAAGAAGGGGAGTGTTAAGGACAAGATATGTTGGAGGGTATTAAATAAAATTGAATCTCTCATTTTCAATGACTGGCAGATAATTGGGAACTTTTTGAAGAACTGTTATGATGATATTGAAGCTCATGTTTGTGGAAGGGTCCCACCTGATCAGAGGAGCTTGTCTCAATCACAAACATTGAAATGCTTGCAAAATTTAGAGATGAATCTTAAACCTGAGTGTCAGTCTGAGATGGGTGCTTTAACAAACATGAAATACAATGGCCTCCAGTTGGACAAGCTTATATTTGCAGCATGTTACCCGGAACAGCAGAACTTTTGCCCTGATGAGGTACCAGATTCATGGCTCATGTATAAGTGTCTACTGAGGCATAAGTATGAAAATGGTAATTGTCTTTATTTTAATATAGATTATAGACCTTACTAAAAAGTTAATAAAATAAAAAAATCTTGGGATTACTAACTCTGTGCTATTTGCTGCCAAACTAGGTGACGCCAGACAGACAACCAGTAAAAATACTTATATATGTCTAAATACATACATATTATAGATATTAAAATTACTTACACCCAGGCACATATAATCATGCTCATGAAACAAAGATTTATCCTGGGTGGGGTTCAAACTCACAAACATTGGCTTAGCAGTCAGGATCACTAACCAGTAGACCATAAACAATATAGAAATGTCACTAGCCTTTCTATATTGTATTCTTTAATCAAAATCCTTAAAGATGGTTTTTAAGGTTCCGTACCCAAAGGGTAAAACGGGACCCTATTACTAAGACTTCGCTGTCTGTCTGTCTGTCCATCTGTCACCAGGCTGTATCTCATGAACCGTGATAGACAGTTGAAATTTTCACAGATGATGTATTTCTGTTGCCGCTATAACAACAAATACAAAAAAAATAAAATAAATATTTAAGGGGGCTCCCATACAACAGATGTGAATTTTTTGCTTGTTTTTATAGATAATTTTACAGAACCCTTTGTGCGCGAGTCCAACTCGCTATTGGCCGGGTTTTTGTGTACTACACATCTTTGTTTCAATAGCAGTCTAATTTTATTTCTTTGTAGTAAGACTAACCATATATAAAACTAAACAAGTTATATATATAAGTATTTGAAAATCATGTTAGATCAGGAATGCTATATCTCGCATATGCTGTCATTTGTAGTGGAGTCATGGTAACTCTTTCTATATTATCTCTTTATTCCAGCAAAGAATTTAAAATGCTTATATCTAAAAAGTTTAGGAATTATTTTTGTATCTATTTGTTTAATTTACTGCTTTTAATTAATTGTACATCTGTCTGAGCACCTGTAATTTATAGGATAGGTATTTTCAACTGCAGCCAGTCATACCTTTTATGTCTTGTACTGGTCGATCTCGGCTGCACCATTCAGGCGTGTGCTGTCATGGGAAACATTGGCGGCGTCTATGAAGGTCTCATACGAATTTGTGGACCTGTCATTAAAAAGACAGCCCCTCATAAGGACATAACAGGTGCTATTATTACTGATAGCGAAAAGCAGCTTGACCGTTGGGTTGAGCACTACACCTGTCTCTTCTCACGTCCTGTATACATAAAACCGGGTGCAGCGCAAAGCATACCTATACTGGATGTATTGACTGAGTTAGACAACCTTCCGTCCATTGAGGAGTTCATCAAGGCTGTCAACCAGCTTAAACGCGGAAAGAGCTCTGGCGGCGATGGCACCCAGGCTGAAATCATTAAACTCCATTGCGTGCGCCCTATTCTGCACAATCTACTGGTTAAATGTTGGGAAGCGGGGAGGTGCCACAGGATATGCGAGACGCTAACATCACTACATTATACAAAGGGAAAGAGGACCGCGGTGACTGCAACCACTACTGTGGCATCTCTCTTTGGAGCATAGTCGGTAAGCTTTTCGCTAGAATCGTCTTGTTACTGCAAAAGCTTGCTGAGCGCGTCTATCCTGAGGCACAATGTGGCTTCCGTCCTCAGCGTTCTACAGTGGATATGATCTTTACACTTCGCCAATTACAGGAGAAGTGTAGAGAACAAAAGACTCCCTTGTTTATAGCGTTTGTTGACCTGAATAAGGCCTTCGACACTGTCAGCAGGGAAGGTCTATACTATGCATTGGAGGAGAGTATTGAGTGTCCGCCTAAACTCCTGAGCCTCGTCAAATCATTCCACGAGAGCATGAAAGGCGCAGTAATTTTTAACGGTAATACATCTGAGCCGTTTGACGTTCGCAGAGGCGTGCGCCAGGGCTGCGTGTTGGCACCTACCCTGTTCGGAATATATTTTTCGTTAATATTACAATCAGCTTTCGGCGTAGGCCAACAGAGTATCCATCTACACACGAGGGCTGACGGAAAGATGTTGAACATCTCTCTCCTCAAATCTAAAAGAAACCGTGAGGATCTTTTCGTTGACAGTCTTCTCTTTGCCGACGACGCAGCCTTTGTGGCTAGTTCTGCGGGCGAGCTTCAGTTAATGGTGGATAAATTTTTTCAGGCTTGTTCTCTGTTTGCCATGTCTATAAATACAAAAAAGACAGTTGTGGTAGCACAAGGCACTCCTGTGGCCCCAGAGATTTCTCTGAATGGCACGCACACTTAACGCAGAGATAGATGCTCGCATCGGGAAAGCGGCGACCATGTTTGGGAAGCTTGGCACGAGAGTATGACACAATAAACTGCTTACAATTAAGACCAAGATGATATTCTTCCGGCCTCCATCTTAAGCATACTCTTGTACGGAGCAGAGACGTGGACGTCGTATGCGAAAGAGGAGCGCCGAATAGGTTCCTTTTACATGCGTTGTCTCCGTAAGATCTTGGGCATTACATGGCAAGATAGGGTCACTAACGAGAGAGTTCTAGAAATAGCACAGCTAGCACCTAGCCTGACAGCGTTTCTTAAACAGGAGCATTTACGTTGGTTGGGGCATGTGCACAGAATGGAACCCACTCGAATACCACGATGTGTTCTGTTGGGCGCGGTAGCTAATGCGAAGCGCAATGTCGGAAGACCTCTGCTTCGCTTTAAAGAATGCAAACGGGATATGGCTGCTTTTAAAATTGACCACTGTAGCTGGGAAAAGCTCGCTGAAAATAGAGTTGAATGGCGCAAACGTGTAGTGGAGGGTCGTAAGATCTGTGATGAAGCCTGGTTCGGAGTACTTGCTGATAAGAGACAGAAGCGACATGAAAGCGGCTCGGCACCAACCACCGCAAACTTCTCTTGTAAGGCCTGCGGCAGGCTATGTCGCTCTCGCATCGGTTTGTTTAGCCACCAAAAGAAATGTCTCTCAGACAAATCGTCTGTAACAGACGCAAAGGCCATATATGTATGTAAAGTATTCAAAATTGACCTAAAACAGTTCATTCAATTCGGTCTCAAACACAGGATACACATTAAGTGTCCATAGTGTATGCCTATCTAGTATCTACTTAGCTTATAAATTAAGAAATAAGAGACTTTAAATGAGTTCTCTGGAAGCTAAACTTAACTAAATATTTATGTACTAACTACATCAATATTTAGTCAAGTAACTTGGCATAATATATAAATGTATAGAAAATAAACTTAATAAATATAATTCAATCAAGTTTTAAGTTTATTCCTCACTCATTTGATAAAAAATTACATAAAATTTTATGCTAAAGAAAAGGTATAGCTTAAATATAAACATATACAAGAATTTCTATTTTTCTTCTTGCTTCCATCCTGTCCGAATTTATGTACAGTATGGACAGTATGGTAAAGTTCCTTTCATAGAAACTTATTTGGTCATTATTTGGTCTACAGCCACATGTTCATGTCTTAGAGGCTCTAGTTGGTAGGTAGGGTGATATTTCTCGGTGTATGGCAGGTATGACTAACACCATTCTCTATGCACTGGGGGGCTGATTTGTAACAACCATCAGGGATGATCACTGCATCACCTCAATTATGAGTGTGTGTCACCTACCATAAATTTTATTGTTCAGCAGGGATCGAACCAGTTTAGTTCAGAACTAGAATAATACTATTTAACAAAAATTTTAACTTCAATATGGTTTAAAATCTAAAATCATATGCTAGCCTTAGTAAGCTCAGATGTTATGATGCTCTTGTCTTCTGTGATCAATTAGTCTGGAGAATGCCTATACTTTATCTCAGAGACAAAGTCAGAGGGACTCAATCAACTCTGTATTATGTGTTGACTGAGCCCCTCTGACTTTGTCTCCGATTCTCCAACAGGCGAGTAGCCCACATCTTCTGACCCCATCACACTCTGAACCGAAGGTGAATCTATGATAGCCTCTTAATAAACTGTAAATGTCAAGTTAAAAAAATATTTTCCTAGTATAAAATTATTGCAGCCAATTAAACTATTGCCTTGTAATCTATTTGTTATTTCAAGTGTTGGCTAATTAAACAATTGACTTGTTAACTGTTTGTTATGTCAAGTGTTTCCTGTACAATTTGGAAATGTCATCATGTTCAAAACTATAAATTCAAACGAAGCCACAGCCACGTCGCGTCGCTGTATACACACCTAGACTTTATTTCGTAGGTAGAAAGAGTGGTTTCTGTAGTGCAAGTGTGTCCATTGACATGGCGTTAACTGCAGTTACGACAATATTATGATCAGAATTTTCCTTAATTTGTTGAAGCCATATTAAAACTCAGTTATTATGATTAAATTTATAATTGCTTGGTTACATAATAAAGTACTGGATAAATGGTCACTAACTTATATATACTCACTCAGCACTCTAACACCACGAACTTTGACACTTGGGACCGTATCTCTGATACTTTGTTAGTGAACATGCTGTTAGCGGTTCCAATTATAGACTTTATATATATCCCACAGGTATGAGGAAGAAATGTAAAGATCAATTATTTTATGACCAAAGAAATATTGTAATGAATTATAGAATGAGCAAAGGTCTAGTAAAGTCATGTAAAGAAGATATTAGAAAATATCATTGCCGAAAAGGTGTTGTAGAGGACAAAGACGTCAGACTTGCACAAATCTTATTATGTTTAGAAAATGTCTCTCGTAATGAAACTGCAAAACTATCTCCCGAATGTACTGCAGAAATGGTTGACCATAGAAAGATGCTTATGGAAGATTACAGACTTTCCCCAGAATTGATGCAAAACTGTGCCAATGACATATCAACACTTTGCAGAGGTATTGAAGCCGGAGGTCGAACAATACACTGTCTCATGGATCATGCCCGACCCAGGAAAAGGAAAGATAAAAGAATCAGCATCCCATGTCAGAAGTCTTTGGAGATTTTAGTTCAAGAAGCAGATCCTGGAGAAGACTGGCGTGTGGATCCTATTTTGCGAAAAGCCTGTAAACCTGTAGTTGATACAGCTTGCAGAGAGGTTGTAGGGGGAAATGGCAGAGTAATGTCATGCCTCATGGAGAAACTTGGAACCAACTTAATGACCAATGACTGTGAAGCTGCTCTATTGCAAATTCAGTATTTCATATCCAGGGACTTCAAGCTGGATCCACAATTATACAAAGCCTGTAAATATGATGCAGTTACAGTTTGCAAAGCCAAACTGCATTGGGCTGATGTCACTGAACATCAATCTGAGAAAGATCCTCTAGTTTTACCCTGCTTGTATAATTTTGCATACAATCCTGATGTTAGAGGTAAATTGAAGCCAGGTTGTGAGGCCCAAGTTAGAAGAGTAATGAGACAGAGGGCTATAAATGTAGATCTACTTCCAGAAATTGAAGACTATTGTATGGATGATCTTATAAACTTGTGCTTTGAAAATACTGGCAAAGGTGAAGAAATATCATGCTTACAAAGCAAAATAAAAGATTTATCACCCAAATGTAAGGAGATTGTGACTAATTTTACGGAAACACAAAGTGGCCATATAGAGTTGAATGCTGTTGTAAATACTAATTGTAGGGTTCCTATTGAGAGGCTATGCTCTTCAGAGCTTAAGAGCAAGAAGGAAGACGATGATATCATGGAATGTTTAATATCTCATAAAAATGATCCTGAAATTAAAACAAATGTCAATTGCAGAGCTGCCATAGAACATGAGCAGTTGATCTCATTGAAGAATTATAGATTTACTAGAAAGTTCAAAAACGCATGTAAATCTTATGTTGTTAGATTTTGTCCTAAAGCACTAACTAAAAGTGAGGTAGTGACATGTTTGAGTGAAATAGTAAGGAACGACACGATCTCCAAACGAAAACATACAATACCGAAAGACTGCCGGCAACAGTTACGGCAGCAGTTGTTCCAGCAGAAAGAGAATATAGACTTAGATCCCGAACTAAAGGAGGCTTGTAAACATGATTTACAGACATACTGTCCTAATGTTCCACATGGGGAATCAGCTGCTTTAGAATGTCTTCAAACTGCAAAGACATTGTCACCTATTTGCAGGAGAGCCATATTTGTGGTGAGAAAACAGGAGTTCTCTGACAATGCTGTAGACTATCATTTAATTACTAGTTGTAACGACATGATAGACTTATATTGTCATAATACGGACACATCCAATATTCTTGATTGTTTAAAGGTAATTTACTACTACTATTTATTTAAAAATACTTTCCCCGTGTGTCCATGGGCAGTGGTGATCCTTTACCAATTTGCTTGTTTGCTTTGCTATCAAGTAAAAAACCTCATAGGTTTAAAGTTTCAATAAGTTGTCAATTATTACGAAATCACACACTAGGCCATTAAATAAACATTGGCCTAAATAGTGACCTACACCATCTAAACTCATTTTTATAGCATTTCTTTCAAACAAAATTCTTGGAAAAATAAGTTTGGGCTATTTTGTTGATTTACTCATGTAGTTACTATAGCTTATCATGTTATTCGAACATATTGTTCTAATTATCCGCAAACATATCATACTAAAAATGTCCTTGCCTTTTAATAGAACTGTAACAGTAAGATATACCTTAAAATTAATTAAAAATGCTTGAATCATGTAAAAACCGATCAGTACGCAATGTTTAATACTAAAACTCTGATTTTTCTTCCAGGCTCATCGACAAGAAGCAGTGTTCGATAAAAAATGCAGTGTAGTTATTGTTAATAGAATGATAGAACAAAACATGGATTACAGGTTCAATAACAATTTGCAAATAGCTTGCAAAATGGACATCACCAAGTTTTGTTCAGATGTCATTGGTATTAAACCTTTTTCTAAACTGGGTAGCCAACATTTATGAATTATTATTGTATTTATTTATGTTTTAGTTTTAATTTTAATTGTGTATTTTTTTCTAGCAAAAGAACCACAAGATATGGAGCTTCAAGGGAAAATGTTGTATTGCTTGAAGGAAAAGTTCCGAGAGAATAAATTGACAACACCTTGTGAGAACGAGCTAGCAAATGTATTAAAGGAACAAGCTTTGAACTATCGCCTTGATCCTCTACTTGGTAAACTCTGTAATGCTGAAATACAGACGATTTGCGCGGTGCCAAGCGATATTACGAACTCTGATGGTCAGGTAATACAATATTTAGTTAGCTTTTATGTCTATCTTGAACTGTTTCATATTAAGGCGCTCAAAACCAGTGACCTTGTAAAATACTTTCCACTTCCAATCGTTACTCGTCCATACAGTATTGCAGACAGTGATGAAGCAATATTACAGGCTGAACGAGGAGTTGACGTTCAAACACAAAATTTAGATATTTTATGATGAGGAATATCCGAATCAGCCCCATGTATGTTCTACGATTTTGCGTAGTTCGTAAATTTCATCTAACATCAGTTTAAGATATTTTCCTTGTTCTGTGGAACATTTTCGGTTTAGTTCTTTTGTGATAACCTAACACCCTAAAAAGTATGGTTTATATAATTATTGCAGAACTGACTTCAAAAGAAAGTTCAAAGTTAGGGTTTGAGCGCAGGACTCATAAATTTTCACAGTATCAAAATACGCAAAATCGTTGAACTTACATGGGGGTGATTCGAATACTCCTCATCATAATGTATCTAAATTTCGCGTTTGAACCTCAACTCCTCGGTAGCCCTGTATGTAAAACAAGCTTTCCGCCCGTCCGAGTGGATTAGGTTTTATATCGCGGAGGGAGACCTGTGCCCATACGTGGTACCATAAGTACCTCCAATTCAATCTATCTCTTTTACCAAGTAACATACAAACTGAAACCGACAAGCCGGATTGCTATTTAATTAACTAAGTTTCTTTTGCGGTCATCCATCTTTCGATCTTGTTATCATCGGCGGTTACCGGATATTAAAATAAACATATATAGAATCATATAAAATGACATGTGACAAATGCACTTTGATATGATAGTATGACGTGTTATACGTTAAGCACCAAGGATTTTTCTAGAACCTATTATAGTATCATGAGCCCTTTGGAAATTTCAACAAGTTCCTGGCATAAGATTCTGTGTATTTGTAGCTAGAAATTTATTTTATTGATAGACATTAATGAACCAAAGCATAGCTATTGAATGCAGTTTTTTTTATAATAATCATCATCATATGCTAGGGTAGGTTCCTCAGCAGCGAGGATCGATTTGGCCCCTTAACGCGTCATCGGTGATCCCGTGCAACTGATCACACCCTCTCTTAGAATTCTGTCCTTTTGCTTCAGCAGCGGCCCCCTGAGCTGTGGTCCGAACCCCAAAAGGGTGGCCTCAGGTATTAGTCGTTTTATTTAAGCTACTGGTTAAGGGCCTTCTGCGCTAGCCAAATGTACATAGCCTTCAATTCTTTAATTTTAATATAGTACAACTAAATTTCAAAATAATAGATTAGTAACTTGTTATTTATTTTAGGATTTAAGAAAATATATCTGATAAATCAGCCCGCACGGACGGACTAATAATTTTTTTGTATTTTTTATACTGTATTATTATTTATTATTTAGATTATGTTTATGTACTGCATTGTTAGCTTGACAAGTACAAGTGTATGTTAATACCCAAGTGCTGAATAAATTTCATTATTTCATTATCAGCCGAAAGACATCCACTGCTGGACAAAAACTCCCCCAAAGATCCAATTGTCGGTCTTGCGCTCTCCGCATCAAGCGGTTTCCAGTGACCCGCACATGATCATCGGTCCATCGTTTTTTATAATAGTTAAAACATTTTTTTAAGGTTGAAGAATGTCTAAAGAACGCTCTTTTGCACCACAAAATCGTATCAGCGGAATGCGCTCGGGAGGTCGCACAAATAATTGAAGAGACTGAAGTTGACATCGAAGCGGATCCCCTGTTGGAACGGGCCTGCGCTTTTGACTTGTTGGAGTATTGCAAAGATTTAGAACATGGTGCTGGCAGGCGTAAGTATACTATATTTGTATAGCTATATAACTTATTCAAGGGGGGATAATAATAATATCCTGGGACGTTATTTACACACGGCCATCTGATCCCAATGTATTTACTGCTTAGTTTTATAGATAATTACCCCCAGACTCAGGACATATTCACACAAATCGTCACCATAGTGTTGCACACAAGCTCAATGAGCGTTACCTGTAAAAAATATTGCAAAATTGTAATCCTGTAGAGTTTTAGTATAAATAGGCACATCAAGTTCAATTGCCGCTATTGGGCAGAAAAGCCATGTTAAAAACTTCAAAAGAGTGTTCTTGGGTAGATGGCCTTTAGGGATCGTCAGTCCATAATTCCTTGAGACCTTAAATTCCGACCGATTCCCAGCCATCTTACGACAATCTGAAGTCGATTACCGCGCGGCATGGTTCGCAAGAAAACTCATGCCGCGCAGAAGTGATAATCTATGACCGTCTTGAAGTCAAGATCTGACACCACCTTTTTTGTGGGAATCCATGACTACTACAATAATTCAACCAATACCCATCTCAATATTAATTCATTTGTAATGGTATCTAGAAATCTAAATGTAGGTATATCTGTCATATTTATGTTTTTTTATTTAATTAATATCTAATCAGTTGCTGATATTATTCATTTTTTTTGTAATATAATTAGTAGGTATACGTAATTCTAAGTTAAATTTATCGACGGCATATCGTAATTTGATTGACTGGACTGATGTATAATTTTTTTATTATTTTACCGATGATGCAACGTGACTTTTCGATAGGTTTTCGTGTAAAACCATTAATGATATTGAATATTTAACATTGAATTGATTATTTCAATGATTAAAAAAAGAGATTAACCAATTCGATAATTCTCAATCTACATTTGTTTTACTTCGCATCTGATACCATAGAGTAACATAGCGGTGCCTCGTCCGCCTATTTGTAATGCAAAATGTAATTATGTATATAAGCTGGCATGACGCATAAATATAATTGTATGACGATCATTGTTCTTTTGGCTGTCAGTTTCGTTTTTAATATCATTAACAATAATTATCAGTAGTAACTTTGCGGATATAGTAACATCTACAGATACAAACACGTTGGTACCTTTTTTATAAGAGTCTACCCGACTCTTCGCCTGCACGCATGCTAAAAATTAATTCGATTTAGCAGTTAGGTCGTATTTGAAAAACGAATTCCACTAAATTTAGACATGATTGGGAAATCCCTGAATTGCTGAGTACTTTTTTACATAGAATGCAAGTTGACAAATACTATGCCTGCGGCCATGACCCACAACAGTTAGAACAGGTAGCGTTCAGTATCCGGCGTTCAGTGGCAATTACAAATCAGACCTGAGTAGTTGTTACTCAATAAGTTTCCTCAGTACCATAAGATTACTCAAAGAGCGCATAATGTATTTCCGCCTGTTGGCGTTCACCAACGTAAATGAGGTCTATCCCGTCGAACAGTTCAGCCATATAGCCAGACACTCGTGTGTTCACTTCGCGTTCACGACATTCGAGCATGATGGGTTAATTTTATAAGCTGTTTCGGCTCAGAGGTGCCTAACCGCCTCGTACACATCTTAAAATATTTATTTTCCGGGAGAACCCTTTTTCGGAGTTAAATACCGCATGGAAGGAGCTTTCTTCTCTCCAGTCTCCCTTATTCGGGTTAGAGTTCGCCAAGAAAGTTGCAACTTCCGGTTCGTGGTCGCCAAGCTGCTACTCGAAAACCTTTCTGCCCCAACGACCGTCGTAATCCGCAACGTCGAATGCCCCGTTTGCGCAATATCTACTACAGCCGCTTGGGGAGACGGTAATGAGCCTCGACGGCACGCGTCATATTATATACCTACAATTATCTATTTCATCCAAATATCAGATAGGTTCACTTTTTACAAGAAAATTGTACAAGCTAACTATATAGTTTAAGTAAGTATTGACAATGCAGTCGGCATTGTACGGTATAGAATAAACTCTTCGACTGCGACAAGTCTATTTAAATAAGGAGTTCGCGGGACTAATTTCTGTTGCGTACTTACGTATATGATGATATTTTACGTGATTAGGTACACCCTTCTCATTAATACTGACGTGAGCTCTCGACGGTAGCGCCATGTGCCTACTACTAGAAAATTTTATCCCCTTAGTTAACTTCATCTATGATCTGAGATCGCCTGGATTCGCCGGTATTGTAGTCGGTTACAATAAAATGACATGTCCTTAATATACTATGCCTGCCTCGTTAGTTTAGCGGTAGCGTGTTCAATCGTAGATAATGAGGTCCTGGGTTCATATCCCGGGTCGAGACGAAGTGATATTGGGATTTTTCCATAAATAGAAATTTCTCAGTATCAGCCCGAAGTCTGGGAGTTGGCTATATTACACCCCCGTGCCTCGGAGAGCACGTAAAGCAGTCTGTCTTATACCTGAACTCTTCCGGTCGTATCGCTAGTCGTCCCTTCGGATCATGAGAGTAATGGATAGAAGAAGAAAGTACCCCTGTGTTTGCGCACACCTTTGTGCACTATAATATGTCCTGCGCAGTTGGCTAGTCTCCATTGAGACTGGCCGTCGTGATCCAAATTCGGCCTGTAGGACATTATTATATAAAAATATTTTTTTGATTTCAGGTTTAAAATGTCTGAAGATAATTCTCAACGATAACAGTAGGAAACTAGAGCCTGACTGTCAAAAAGCTCTCTCAAATAGATTAGAAATGTATAAACATGTTGCAGCTGTAAGTATTTTCTTTACCATTGACAAAAATCATTAATTCCTATGACACTACGTCAGGAGATATACTTTGATTGTGACAGCGCCTTTATTATCGCAGTATGAAGGTCATATCAGAGACACAGCTGCTTATCATCTTGTAGGTATTCCCTCGAGCCGACTTCTAACGGGATAAGTTGAGATGTTCATGTAATAATATTGTATAAAATCCATTGACTTATATGTATAACTAGACACGCTGTTTCGAATTAAAACTCTGCCCCAGTCCGGCTGTGCGCGAGGTGAGCGGCGCGCGCGCGGCGGCCAAAATTGCTTACTGAGTTGCAGCGCCCGCGCTGCAACTCGATGAGCAAATTCTCAATATGGGATTGCGCTTCTAGTAGAATACATATAGGTCAATGATTAAATCAACGAAATTATTGGCAACATCGTATGTTCGACGTTTGGTAACACCCAGCTGGACTGCGAGGGCAGGGTACAGGCAACACAAACCTCGCCACAAGCCTAATCTTTACCCCTCTGTTGTCTCTCTCTATCGCTGGTATTCTTAATCGATCCTGTTTTTCTGTTTCAGTTGAATGTGATAGAAAATTTTGGCGATATGTATAACGAAATATCGTCATCTCCATCTAAGAAGTACTTCCTAATTGTAGGCATTTCAATTATAGGTTTAATTTTTATATGTGGTTTATATTGCGGCACTCTGGCTAGAAGAGCGATGTATGTTAAAAGGAAATAGACTATTATTATAATATATAATTAATTAAATCAATAAAACTTTTAAAATTTGTATATGAAATTTATTATTTAATTTTCTATATACTTAACCTTAATTTAAGTTTTATAGGTAATCACTATGCTTTCAATCAAAGTGTAGGAGGTACAAGACCATGCTAATGTAGAGTTTTCAGTCTGCTTTTAGATAATGAAATGGATCACATCAAGATGAATGAACCCCAAAGGGTGTTTTAACAAGATCTGCCTTTATTGGTATGCTTGAATAGACAGTAAGACACTGGCAAAAATAGTTAAGCTCCATATGGCAATATACTTGCTTTACATACAGGCTGTAAAGGACTGGTAACCTGCCCTAAAGTACATCTTTTTTGTACTATTTTATACTGCTGGATTATTTCAGCTCAAATATTTTATACAAAATTGGCTATTGTTGGCATTTTTTTTTTTGGTTTTATTAAATTAACTATTCTAAAGTAAAACAATAATAAGGTAAGGGGACAGATTGTATTTTTTTTTAATTATTTAATATTCTTTCAGAAGTGGTAGTACCTATGCATAGTAAGTGAAACCATAGCTATGGTTTCACTTGGGTTGTGTTAAACAGTCCTTTACACCCTGTAGCAGTTGGCAAGGTATATTCACCTTGTACCCAATGGTCTCTATTCATCCATCCAGGATTTTATACCAAATTACATAACATCATCAAAATCCATAGACTCCAAATCTTAAATATGTTCCTTTTTAACAGCTGGTTTCACTTCTTTCTTCACTTCCACTTTTATTTCTCCCTTTGATAATTTCTGGCTCTCTTCAAAGTATTGGTTGGGATGGTTGATGCCTAATCCCAAGTCAGAATGATGAACAGCATCAAAATATTTACTGCAGGCAATTTGGAAGTGCCCTTTTTTGGTCATATCTATAATTTCATTGACGGCTGGAACAATGATAAAATATTAAAAAACAGGAAGAAATAAATAGGGAACAGTTTATACTGTTCCACACTGGGAGGTTAAATGCTAGTATATCACTTTTCATATAATTTAAAACCTACTTCGTTTCTAATGTCATCTCACTAAATTATCAAATCACGTTTTTCAAGTGCTTATAATATTTTAATAACCTACTAGCTGTGCCCCACATTTTACCCGCATTAAACTTTATAGATTATAGCCTATGTGTTAATCCAGGGTGTCGGTAACTCCATAGGAA
This sequence comes from Pseudoips prasinana, assembly GCA_951640165.1. Taxonomy (NCBI): domain Eukaryota; kingdom Metazoa; phylum Arthropoda; class Insecta; order Lepidoptera; family Nolidae; genus Pseudoips; species Pseudoips prasinana. Next base: position 29,690,808 of record OX621237.1, on the reverse strand, counting down.
ATTTTATCAAAATCGCTCCAGCCATGTCATTGGACGTGAAGAAGTTGCAAACATACATACTCAGAAACTTTCCGCTTTATAATACCAGCTGTGCCCCGCAGTTCATCCTGCATTTAACTTTATAAATTGTAGCCTATGTGTTTATCCAGGGTGTCAGCTAACTCCATACCAAATTTTACTAACACCGCTGCAGCCATTTATACATGAAGAAGTAACAAACATACACTCACAAACTTTCATCTTTATAATATTAGTGTGATTAAACATGTAAGTGAACATAGCCAGTTGCAATCAATTGTTCAAAAGTGATTGGTGAGGTACAGCACCTAGGGAAGTGGTCATTCAATTGATGGGTGTTAATCATGTTGGTTAAATTTCTAAGCATCTCTGAAATATGGAGGGCATGTTAAGCTGTTAGTCTCAGTTGTTGTTGTTGTTGTTACTTGGCAGCTTTAACAACTTGAAACCAGAATAGCCATTGTTGTTATGATAAAGAAGACATCATCTAAATGGGTGATAGCTGGGTGCTGAAGTATATGCCTAATATTAGCATAGACATTAATATTATTTGTTTATATACTTTTATATACTAGCAGCTCTACAAGCTGACCTGTGTATATCACTGGACTTGTATATTTCAGGTTGTAAAATGTTTGTCAAGTCTGGTTTTGCTACTGATCACTGTTGGAGCACTTATCTGTTTCTGGTAGACTGTTCTACAATTTATTCACTTGAAATGGCAAGTAAGTTCTGAGGTGTGCAAGCTTACACATGGGAGGTTTGGTTAGGTTTAAACATTTACAAATCCTTTATGATTTCAAAGCTTGAAATCCATGATAAGATTAAATTTGTGAAGAATTACTAAGATCACAGGGATGTGAGTGAACTTAAACTTGATACCACATTAGACTCACTGAAATATGAACACATGTATTTAGTACAGACGCCAGCACATCGAGCTACCCCAATCTGTCAAATTCCTTTTATAGATTTTGAACTTTTTCACCGAATCGTAAGGTTCACTTTCAATTGGGGACTTTTGACAGACTGGGGTAGCTTGACGTGCTGGCGTCTGTACATACAGGCGTTTTCAAAATAGAAATCAAATACCTTGTGGATCTAGTCCATATCCTTGGAGTCTGTTCTTTAAGTTACTGACATCACAATGTCTATAAGGACATCCATGGCAGTCTCCTGGTCCCACTGTATTATTAATTATCTTCAAACAGCTGAAAGGTGAAAAATTCTTCTTGCTTCCTTCTTTCCCATAATTATACCTAACATTATAAGCATAAGATTTTTCAAATTTATCATGCTCCATTATCTTTGTGAACTCCTCTCTCCAGAACCTTAAAGAATCTTCTAGTGTGACTCCGATGCCTTTCAAGAATAATCCATATTGAAGTCTCCCGCCATGTTTTAGATGGTGAGCTGCTTTTAGTTGCTCATGGAGCTGCCTCATACATAATGGGAATGATTTGGTAGACAGTGAGTCCAAGCTTTCTACAGGTATTACTGCTTTAGAATTGCTATAGTCATTACCAGAGTAAGATTGATGTAATCCTTTTAGTAATGAGACTAACCTCTCATCCTGCTCTATCTCACCTAGATGGTGACATGACACAGCTAAACTCTGCTTCAGTTGTGTCCTGTACTGTGCTGATAATACTGAAATAAAATCTTTATGCGAAATGTAGGCATACCCGCCACTAAGATACACTTTCCTTGTTCTCACCAAATCTAGTACTTCGTAAAACCTCACTTTATAAAATTTCATGTTATCAATATTCGGATGAGGGGTTGATTCTCTTAAAAAGTGCATTATTTCACTTTTCTCTTCGTCGGAAATGTTTATGTAACACAGATTATTTAATTTAAAAAATTTTTCTACTGCATCACCTCTCATAGTGGCAAACCTCATACGGAACAGCTCCAGTTCTCTTGCGATGAACCAACGACGCAATTCTTCAGTCCTACAGTACGCTAGTCTGAGAATAAAGTGGGCTACGTGATCTTTTCGTCTTGCTTCCAAATCTGCTTCAGAAGTACCACATGCGGATTTTTCACATAGCTTTGCATAATATTTTAATCCTTGAGTTTTCAGTTCACCGACTATAAATTCTACCCATTCGTCAGAGTATGGACGCAGTCCTTTCAGCGTAGTGGCGGTAGCTAAACTCCTTAACAAAGTCACCCTTTCCAAAGCCAGAGTTTCAAATTCTTGCAATGATAACTGTTCTATGGGGGGGATTTTATACATTTGAAGATCATGAGGATATGTTTCTACACGACTCCCAGTCAGCGGGAGCTTAGATGACTTTCGTTTTATATTTAAATCCATCTTTAAACTACTTTAAAGCTGGATAACAACTAATAAGGAATTATTACACTATTTCATCACGACAACAAAACTACTTTTGGCGCCATTTATTGACATGTTTGACAAATATCATTTGACAGTTAAAAATGTTGCCAATTCAGATTAGAACGAAAGGTTCCACACCTCATCATATAGCTATAAAAATTGACTTACTTTGGAACGATCCATACCTTATGGTTTTGTACTCAATCATCAATATTGAAAGTCACGTGCCATTGTTTGAAGGGTAATTTCCTGCAGATAATTTCTGATAACTATATGGCCCTGCTATGGGTTTCGTGCTCATTAACTCGCACCTAAACCGTAGGAGTACCACAAACGAGCGAGCACGATCTAAGATTGACACCTTACATTTGGACCGTGCGATGCAGCACGTGTGTGATGAAGATAATTTGAAGCAATCATATATGACCTTTGCACATTGAAACTTTTAAATGAACTGCTTTGGCACTGTAGAGGCATTTCGGTGGACTAAAGAATTTGATTCTCGAACAGCAAAATTGCATTTGGTGGTGCCGCGTAAGAACATAAGTCGGATGGATCCATTATTGCTATCATCAGCTAGTGTCCTAAGAATGAATAGTTGTAAAAAATATTCAATAATATTAATATCTGTAGCGCATTACGAGGTTCCCTCAAATATAATATGTTTGACACCTTGACACCTCACATTTCAATTTGATCATCTAAGTTCATCTAACACAGTTAACGATGTTGCCATCAAAATAACAGAAGGTAATGATGATCATAAGTAATGACATTATGATTTAAGTTACGTTCCATTCACCGCAATCGAAAATGTAAACTCATCGTAAAGGCTCATTATCATCGCCGGAGTTGCATTGTGCTTTTAAACTTTTTGGTACCCGTGTTACTACCTCGTGATATCAGAGTTCCATATATAATAAATAATACGGCTAGTTGAAATGATAACTAAGATTTTAAAAATATGCTAAGGTTTATTTCAGTTAATTTTGTATTAATCGTATTAATTTAGAAAATATTTCAGAATTTTATCTTCATTCATTTTTCTGCTTGGTAGATATTGGAAAACTATGAAAGTTTAGTTTAGTTTCTTTTTTAAATATGATTATACAGATTATTTAGTTATGTTAACTATTTATTTAGTCTGCGTGTAGTGAGAAAACAAATATATGACACGCATGCTCCTCCTTTGGCATGCTGTTTCCGGTTTTCCTCCTCACCCCTCTCCTTCATAGGTTGTCTGTCAATCTGTCAAGTTGAGTAAACTCAATAAAATTGAATTTTATTTGTGTTTTGAATTATTTTCTTTCAGGGAAATAGTGAATAATGTATAACTATGTTCTAAAAAGTTTAAAAGGATATTAGCACTATAGTTAATACAAGTCTATTGTGAAATTGATTAGTGAAATGGTATCTAATAAGATGCAGTCGTCATTGGACGATTTAGTTCAATATACACAGCTTTTCAAGCCGGTGCCAACTGTTTTGCAAGGGACCGTGTTGCCTTTCTTGATAATTTATCCAATAGTGTTTTATTCGTGGATTGCCGTGTACGGTTTTGATGAGAACTTCGAGGCTGGGTTCGTGACTGTGGCGGTGGTCGCATCAGTACAAATACTCATTTGTCTGTGTTGCTACTGGAGCGTACACATTCAGTGTTTCTTGTCCTGTTCGTCGGTAAGTAATTTTTAATTTAATATACAACTTGCATGTTTAAGTTAACGATTTGTTTATTTATTTCTCGCGTAACTAATGTTGTGATGGCCCTTTTCGTTTGTTACAGGTCAAGGATCCAATTCAAGCGGAAATAGTTAAAGTTGTGCCTACTTCTAATAATGGATTTTCTGAAATTGTTAAACTTCATCATACAAAGGTACTTTTCACAAATTCTTACTACTCATGCGTTAAGAGTTTCAAAGTTAACATGAATGCTATATAGCAGTCATGATTTGGTTGAATGAGAATACTTTAAGTTGCTCTGTACAATTTTAAAGTCTTGTAAAATGTGCTTGACTTAATGCAGCTAAACAAATAACATAATTTAATAATAGCCAATTAAGATAGGCCACATCACTTAGTGTGTAGACCTGTACCATTAGTTGTAAACTTGATTGATGAGAATTATTAATTTGAAATGACATGAGCTGTGCTTATTTTGCAGGAATTGTAATAGTTATATAGTGCAATTTTGTAGGTTAATATTATTTAATTAACAATTCACGATATAATTATAATAATATCCTGGGATATTATTTACACATGGCCATCTGATCCCATACTAAGCAGAGCTTGTACTATGTAAACCAGATAACTGATATACTGCATATAGTACTTTTTTTTTGTAAATACATAGGTACTTATATAGATAAACTACACCTAGACTCAGGATAAATAGACATGTTGTTCATGCACACAAATATCTGTCCTGGGTGGGGATCGAATGCACTACCTCCAGTGTGAAAAGCAAGCATTTGCCAACTAGGCACATTATCTAAAGTTAAACATTTTAAATCTCTAATAAATAATGATATAAGCTCTATTGGTGCTTCAGAAGTTCAGAATATCAAATCAAAATGTAATAATTTATATCATCCTAAAATTACAAATTATTTTAAAATATGGATGGACAGCTAATTAAATATTTAATTTTCCTTATACCTAAAATAATCACCTGGTGACTCCTGATAGTGCATTTGGATGTGCTGATTTTAAATCTATTTATTGGGTTCTGGTAATTTATTGTATATCTTTATGGCCATTGAGTAACAGCTGTTGTTGTAGCTACAACATTTTCATGTAGAATTATAGGTAATACTAGTTTATTAAGAAATCTTGTGTTAAATTTAGTATTATTTTCAAAAGTAGGCATAGAATGTAAATGATTATAAGTGGTCACAAATAATGTAGCTGATTATGTATAAGGTAAAATTCAAATATTAAAAATAATTGTTCAGGCATGCTAGCTATCCAATTTAAAAACTGTGCTTTTGTCTGTGAACCTTGGGCCTATTAGGTGTTTTAAGTATTGCTTAGAAGAAAAAGATTATTAAAATTTTGTTTAGCAGTCTTTATCAGATATTGCATTATTAACTTGATACTGTTAAGTAAGGCTCATTAAAATTATATCATGCAGCACCTCTATTGTTTAGGCATTCAGCATATTATAATATAGCAAAGTAGGTATATTATATTAAGAAATGAGGCAGAGAATATTATTAAAATATTTTTTTACAGTCAACCAAAAAAGGTAGTTTACAGCCTGATGTATGGTTTACATTCCAAAAAAGCAAGTACATTTATGACTGGGAGAAGAAATCTTTTCATACTATAGAGTTTCCTAACAACAAGACTTATGAGGAATACATGGAGTCCAAGGGCTACTCTGATGATGAAGCCATTGATATAGCAGAGAAAGAATATGGGAAGAATGAAATGACTATGGTGAGATTTTTTTTTGTATTTAGAAATAATAAACCTGGCATGGCAGACATATTCCCTAATTGATGATAGAAAGCAGACAAACTGAGGGCTGAACCAATTTTATAAAAATGCAGCATGTCTATTGTTCTATTTTGCTATTCTGTCCTACCACAATTACATCTAAGTTTGACTTTTAAAATAATTTGATTGGCAAGGTTAAGCATCTAGGCGCGCAATTAGTCTATAGATGGCCACCAAAGTAGTTTAATTGCTTAGTGTCTCTGTGCTTCAGAAGGGCATGATAAGCTGTCAGTCCTGATTGTAGTCATTTTGACGGTTGTTAAGCCATATGAAAGGCCTACTGGGCAGCTTGAACTCTTGACACTTAAGTAACCACTACCCATACAATAAGACGAGAGAAGCCAAAATATCATTACATCTCTTTCCTACAATCTATTATTAAGCTGGTATGAAAAGTATAGGGCACACATAGAACTGTGAAACCACTGAAACTGCTTATAATATGCCCTTCAATTATACGCGCCAGGTGCATTAAATTACTATTCATCATCCTGAAGGATCATAAAGCTGACAAAATCCTTGTATAAACAATTATGATATCTCAATCAGTACTAGCCCTCATTATTTACAGTTGAAAATGTTAACAAGTATTAAAACTGAGTAATGTATGTGAAATAATTAAATTATTCTGAATAATCTGCAAATTAACAATGTCATAATAACATTGTAAGCATTTTTGTCACTAATGTTTATCAAACAACATTTTTCAATATATTTGTCATTCTATTGTGTAAGTTCATACTTTCCATTGTATTAATATTTATTTTTCAGGTGGTTCCAGAATTCATGGAATTATTTAAGGAGAGAGCAACTGCCCCATTCTTTGTTTTCCAAGTATTTTGTGTTGCACTGTGGTGCTTAGACAAATACTGGTACTACTCCATATTCACTCTTGTGATGCTTGTCATGTTCGAATGTACGTTAGTACAACAACAGTTAAGGAATATGGCAGAAATACGGAAAATGGGCAACAAACCATATAACACCAATGTATATAGAAATAGAAGGTGGAGAATGGTAATGAGTGACCAGCTTCTACCTGGCGATATAGTGTCTCTTACTCGGTCCACCAATGAAAACTTAGTACCTTGTGATATACTGCTTTTAAGAGGTTCCTGCATAGTTGATGAATCTATGTTGACTGGTGAAAGTGTGCCCCAAATGAAGGAACCTGTAGAAAATGAGAAAAACCTGAAGCAAAATTTAGATCCTGAAAGTGATGGGAAATTGCACATGCTATTTGGGGGTACAAAGATTGTTCAACATTCCTCTCCAAGTAAAACCGCTTCATCCGCCTTAAAAGCCCCTGACAATGGATGTATTGGATACGTCATTCGAAATGGTTTCAATACGTCACAAGGGAAACTCTTGAGAACTATTTTGTTTGGCGTCAAAAGAGTAACAGCAAATAATATTGAAACTTTTGGATTTATTTTATTCCTCCTCATCTTTGCAATTGCTGCTGCTGCTTATGTGTGGATCAAGGGTTGTGAGGATCCAGAAAGGAATAGATATAAACTATTTTTAGAATGCACTTTAATTTTAACTTCAGTTGTACCTCCTGAACTACCTATAGAGTTATCGCTAGCAGTTAATACATCTCTATTATCATTATCTAAGCTAGCTGTATTTTGTACAGAACCATTCAGAATACCGTTTGCTGGAAAAGTTGAAATCTGTTGTTTTGATAAGACTGGTACACTAACTAGTGATAATTTAGTTGTAGAAGGTGTGGCTGGAATTGGCGAACACAAAGATGCCACAGTCATTCCACTGTCGCAGGCGCCAATGGAAACTATACAGGTGTTGGCGTCGTGCCACTCGCTTGTTCAGCTCGATGACAGCGTGGTAGGGGACCCTCTAGAAAAAGCGACTCTAAAAGCTGCAGAGTGGAACCTGACCAAAGGAGATGCTGTCGTACCAAAGAAAGGAAAATCGCCTGGTCTCAAAATTATTCATAGAAATCATTTCTCAAGTGCTCTTAAGAGAATGTCTGTCATAGCAGGCTACCAGGTTGCAGAGCGCGGTTTTATAGAGACCCATTACATTAGCAGTGTAAAGGGTGCACCAGAAACCATAAAATCTATGCTGACAGAAGTTCCTAGTCACTATGATCATGTTTATTTAACTCTATCCAGGCGAGGAGCTCGAGTTTTGGCGTTAGGTTATAGAAATTTAGGAAAATTAAGTTCTCAACAGATTAGAGAATTGTCTCGCGAGGATATAGAGTCTGATTTAACTTTTGTCGGGTTTGTGATAATATCTTGCCCATTGAAAACCGATTCTAAGAAAGCAATATCTGAAATCGTGAATGCGTCTCATTCAGTTGTTATGATTACGGGTGACAATCCGTTGACGGCGTGTCATGTTGCAAGAGAGTTGAAGTTTACTCAGAAGCAGGAAGTGCTCATTTTGTCGGAAACTGATGAAAAGTGGGGATGGAAGTCTATAGATGAGCAAATGAGTTTACCTGTAAATCCTTTCAAGACTTCAAGGCAGTTGACGTCGAAGTTTGACTTGTGTATAACAGGCGAGGGATTGGCGTTTTTAAATGAGTTCCATCATAAGTTTCTGTTGGAGCTAATGCCATATATTAAAGTGTTTGCAAGATTTGCGCCGAAACAAAAAGAGTTTGTAATTGTGACACTGAAAGCTCTAGGCTATACGACGCTGATGTGTGGCGATGGAACAAATGACGTAGGAGCTTTGAAACATGCTGATGTAAGTATAATTCCACAATTTATTTAAGTAACGCCGTTATAGGTAGGCTAAAGCAAAATGAGTTGTCAATAATGAGGACAAGTTGTAAATTGAACATGTGTGCTCTAGGCCTCCCTCAAGGATCTCTACAATGGCCGGTCTTGTGCTGCCCGTATACATCAGCTTCCCGCGACCCTTGCAAGATCGACGGTTCACTTTGTAGGGGGCCTGTCCACAATTTTTTGTCGTTGAACTTATCAATATCATATTAAAAAAACGGGTTTATTTTAAAGTTATTGTCGAACTATTATTGACAAATTATCTTATATTTGCAGGTTGGTGTGGCCATTTTAGCGAATGCGCCGGAGAAACCTCGCGAAAAGCCAAAGGAAGACCGGTTGGAACGCTTAGAGGATGCCCCGAGACGCCTGACGTCCCGCGCCGAGACCGCCAACCGCTTGCGCCGCGCCATGAAGGAGCTCGAGGAAGAGGAGCAGCCACAGCTTGTGAGGTTGGGTGACGCTAGCGTCGCAGCACCCTTTACCAGTCGGCTTTCCAGTATATTTTGCAGTAAGTTGTTATAGCTTATATTTTATTATAGCTTCATGTTTAATTCTTTTTTTTATAGAGTATCAAAGTGGTTAACCTGATGGTAAGTGATCACCGTGCCGTACCGTGATTAGCCGTGTGTTTCCCTCCCCATAAGGAATAACAGGGTTTTTTTTTTTTTTGGACAATGTCACACAGATCATCCTAGCCCCAAACTAAGCAAAGCTTGTACTATGGGTACCAGGCGACGATATACATACTTATATAGATAGATAAATACTTATATACATTGAAAACATCCATGACTCAGAAACAAATATTCGTGCTCATCACACAAATATTTGCACTTACCGGGATTCGAACCCGGGACCACCAGCTTCGTAGGCAGGAGCACTACCAACTAGGCTACGGTGACCGTCAGAGTTAGGGTCTACGTTGACCGTCAGTGTTACTCAATTACATCCCGTGGGTGTCGTAAAAGGCAACTAAGGAAGCAAAGGACATATATACTAGCTACCACTTAACTGCGGTGGCCAACGCGCATGCCAAGCGTGATGACTACGGCAAATGGCAACGTTGTGGAAACTTTTGGGTAGGCTTATTTCCAGCAGTAAACAATATCAGCTGATAATGATGAAGTGATCAGCGACACTCATGGACCAACGCAAGTGGGTTGCCTGACTATAAGAAAGAGATAGAGTCACTTATAGATGTTTGCCATGTCAAACTGGAACCGAATTGCTCCCGCAGTTAATTTATTCCACAGAGTTGAAATGCGCGGTCAAAAGGTTCCTTCGTTTCTTTTGAAACACATGGTGATAGACGAACATTATTTTTTACCGAATTCTAAAATGGACGGGGATATAAATTTTAGGTTTTTTTTGTATGTTTATAATGCCTTACCTCTATGTTTTCGAGATGGTCTTTTAAATTTTATTCACCAATTGTGTTTTGAGAGAACATTTTAAGTCTACTGCGTGTGTTGTTTATTTTCACCAACATCTGAGAGTTCATAGTTTCGTATATTGCTCATTTAGCAAGTGTAAAAAACATTCACCGATCATAATATTTACTTTCATCACTTTTCGACTTTTTGTAGTTCATGCAAATTACTACCTATACAAAGGTCCCTATAATAGAATAATCCTCATTTCAGATCTTATATGAAGTGTTTCATTTTATTGTGGAGCGATATAATAATCATATTTTAATACAGTACTTCTATGCCAAAGTGACTATTGACGCAATGTCAAGTTGGGTTTTTATTAGGTTTCAATTACTAAGCTCATTTTGCTGATATCAGCATACTTACGTTATCGTTTCGGCAGTAGTTACTTTTGTGTCAGAGTTGTTCAAGCTGCCCTATAGGCCTCTGGCTTGGGCGACTGTTGTCTAACGACGACATCCGGGACGAACACCTTAACGTACCCTCCGAAGCACGGAGACGTTCAGAGAATTAAACCATTTCGGCGGTGACCCATCTAGAGACTGACTGCATGCCTAGGTTATTTACCTTGCCGATCACTTACGGTCCAGTGAGGGCAACTTTTCATTAGCTATATAGACCACCTAGAAAATAAAAAGCATAAGAATAAAAAAAAAACAAGCTAGTCAAACATTAAAATCAGTTAAAAGGTTTTTTAAAAATAAAAGATTTGATTAAGTGCTGCCGATCTGGAGGCTAACTCTATAATGAATAATAATCTTATTAACTAATGCCTTCGAGGGGCGTCAAAACATATCATATTATCATCTTGGACAATATTCTAAGAACCGCATCCGGCGACAATGCTGAGCCATCGGTAACGGTCACGTACCATGTATCTAATCTAAAACAGAGGATGTGACAGGATGCATAACTCCTCCCTCCTCAAGAGCGAAATTATCGGGTTGTTCTTTTTTAATAACTTTCTGATGATTTCGCGAATACAAAATGATCTTATTACGTAAAATATATGATAAAGATAAAAGTATACAAGACAAAACTAAGAATAATGTTACATAAACTAAAACTACACTGATGTTAGAGTCTGTTTGGTAAAAATCACCATTTGATAATTCACTTTCCTTCAATACACTTGACATATATTTCACTTCATCTAAGTTCACACCTCTCATGTTAAGTACACGTGCACCGGATAGCGTCGGCAGCATGCTCGCAGGTAACTGTGGCAGGTTCACAACTGGAATTGGCTCTACAACTTCATTTTCGATGAAAATTTGTTTGTGGCGAATTTTCATTTGTTGTATCTCAATATCACATGGCTCATCGAGGGTCATAATGTAAGTTCCGAAGACAGGGTGCATGCTGACATCATTATTACAGGTTATGACTAGGGTAGTTTTAATCCTCGTGAATAGTATCCAACTCGTAGCTGTTAAACGTTGCATTCTTACATCCTCGATATTAATCTGGTGTTGCTTACATTGTGTAAAATTTTCCTCAAACTTTAAAAGTTGTTCAATACAGGTGGACTCAGGATATGGTGTTAAGTTTTCTTCAGTGCATAAGAATTGGTTTCTTACAGCCAGCGAAGTGCATGGTTTCACGATCGGCAGATGTTTCATCCCCCTTGCCAAAAGGTTAGGGTATTTGGGAAATATGGAAACGGTTTTATTTTCTGATTGACGGAAAATCGGTACAGAATAGACTTTAAAATAGTTATATGTATTGTTATCTGTAAGTGGAATCTCTAGTATGAACGTAATCTGGTTTTGCTTTATATAGGTTTTTACATTAAAAGTTTCTTCCAATTTTACTAAATTATCCTCAGTAGCGGGATATATCAAGTTTTCAGTTATAGATATTAATTTTAAGTGTTCCAGTAATTCAGTGGAGTTAATGATGCTCTGATGTAGCACAGATATTTTACTAAATGCAAGAGCGGTCTCTATCTCTCCTAGTTTTATAAAGATAGTACGAAAATTGCTAACGAACACATTAAACAAACTTATAATATATGCACTATAATTCCATTGATTACTTTTAGACACTAATTCAGCTAACATAGTTTCAACAGCGTTAATTCTTTGATCTAAGACAATAGAATTTTGGTTTATAACTTCGGTTGAATTAATAAAACTGTCAAGCATTTGAGAAACTATAGTTAATTTTCTTTTAACAATCATTTGATTGTGAGTAAGTTCGGACGTTATTTTATCATACCGTAGCGCATCGTCATGGTCTAGGTTTCCAGTGATAACTTTTATGAGGGAACCTAACGGGTTTATAATGCCTCTTTTTGTACGGTATTGTGGTACTAATTGTGAATATTTCTGTGTGGTTATTTTACATACGTAATCAACGTGTGCTACCATAGTTATGAGATAAGGTGGATATGACCCATTTCTCTTAATCATATTGCTAAACTCGTTATACTTAAATATTACGAATTGTAAGTCGTCCTGAATTCTATCTAAGTTAAGAACCTTAATAATAGTCCAATAGTCTGTTTGGAGATAGGCCTGGCCTTCTTTAACAGGAAGAATTCCGGGGTTTTCTTCAAGGGATTGCAGTTGAAGGGCCAGCACCGGCATCGCTATCGTCAACGCGCACCACCTGCGGAGGGCGTTTAACATTTTTAATAGGGACTTTAGTTTTTCTTTGACCTACCTCTATGGGTACTATATTTCGGGTAACTTTACCAATAATTTTCGCTTTGGTGTATCGCGGCTTATCTTTGCTTTTTCTTTTATTGACATCCTTAGCATAAATTACCTTTCCTTCGGGAAGATCAATTTCACCTTCACCTCCTCTCTTTTTCCTAATATTTTCTTTTATTTCTATCATTTTATCTGTTAGATATTTATATAAGAATTTTGTTCGCTTAGCGTGATCTCTTACTAACTTTTGTACATACTGTTTCTCAAACTCTAGAGCAAAGGGACTATTTGAGTCTGTATGCCCAAATACGGTCTCAAATGGCGTTAATCCCGTAACAGAGTGTATTGCGTTATTGTAGGCCATAATAGAGTACATCATTACTGATGCCGCATCAGTACATCTTTCTTCATATTTGGCACATCTGTAAATTTCATTTATAGTGGAATGTAACCTTTCGATAAGGCCCATCGAGTTAGGGTTATTAGGTGTGCCAATATGGAGCTCTATTTTATGTAAGTTTAAAAATTCTTTTAGTAATTCATTATTGAATTCACTTCCGGGGTCTGAACTTATCTTTTGGGGAATGCCATAAAAAGAGAAATATTTCATGAGTGCTCGCACTACTTCGGGTGTTGATCTATTAGAAATTGGAATAGCCTGCCCTAATTTGCTGAATGCGTCGATGAGAGTTAAATAGTACTGTCCTTCAATTTGGAAAAGGTCAATAAATACTTCTTGAAATGGAGCGTCTTGAGTTTGGGTTAATTGTAGAAACGGTTTGATTGGTTTACGGTCATATTTCATTTTACGACAAATTTCGCAGGCATTTATTATAGCTGAAATGGTTTCTTGCATGTTTTGCCAAAAATAATTTCTACGTATGCGTCCTAGGGTTTCCTTTATACCTCGGTGACATGATTTTCCTTCGTGATGTTTGATTACTATGGCTCTCTGTTCTTTTTCATCTTCTACGTAAACAACTCGCTCAGTACACTCAAATAATTGGACAGTGTCTTTTCTAAATAACTCTATCACCTTGGTACTAAACTGTCGGCGATGCTCATCGTCTTCAAAATATATAAAATATTTGGTTTTTGGCCTAATATACTCTAATAAGAATCTTTTGACTAAATCAGGATTGTTGATAGGTAAGAAAACTTCCAAAATCTTTTGCTTTTCACCTGAAAGATTTCGGACTTGCATTTCATTTCTCAACCACGTAAATACTAGAATTTGGTTAGGTTTAGTGTCAATCGCTTCCTGTAATATTGGTATACCAGATGACTCGACATCTATAGCAGAATGGATTGTATCAGATTTAGTTGTCACAGATGGCGATCTAATAGGATACTCGGATATTTTTACAGAATTTGTAACAGACATTTTATCCGAATCAGAAGATATTGAAATTGGGCTTGCTGATATCGTAGCACTGGAATCAGATACTGTTATCGTGGAGGAACTATTGCGTCTATCTCTAGGTTTTGCAGTTACCTTTTTCACGTTTTGTCTGTCTGAACCTTCCCTACGTTTTTGTTCTGTGTCGTCAATATTAACTTGCATTGATTGTCCCTCATCTTCCGAATGAGTTGCATTGATTTTAATCCGGGATAGGGCGTCAGCATTTAAATTTTGTTTCCCACTTTTGTATATTACTTTATAATCATAATCCTGAAGCCTTAAACGCCAACGAGTAAGCTTATTACTAGCGTCTTTTTGTGAATTAAGCCATGATAACGGTTTATGGTCTGTGTAGATACTAAATTTCTTGCCATAAAGGTAAGGACGAAAATGTTTGATCGCCCAGACTATTGCAAGACATTCCCGTTCGATAGTACTATAGCGAGTTTCTGTATCGCTTAGGGTACGACTGGCATATGCCACCGGTTTATCACCTCCTATCGGTCCTTGCGACAATACGGCGCCTATAGCGACGTTAGATGCGTCTGTAGTCAAGATAAAAGGTTTTTCAAAGTCGGGGTATTGTAGAAGCGGTGCACTTGTCAGGAGTTCTTTACACTTATTGAAGGCATCTATATAATTTTTATCTAAAACTATTTTGTTCCGCTTCTTGAGGCAAGAGGTCAACGGTTTAGTGGTATGAGCAAAGTCTTTGATAAATCGTCTGTAATAGCCAATGAGTCCTAAGAAAGATTTAATTTCAGTAGTCGTTTTTGGTAAAGGGTAGTTTAAAACAGCAGCTATTTTATCGTCATTTGGTTTAAGTCCGTCTCTAGTAATGGTATGACCAAGGTAAATGATTTCCTTTCGTAGAAATTCTGATTTGTCCAGTTGTAATTTTAAATTTGTCTGTCTAAGTCGGTCAAAGATAGTTCGTAGTTTTTGTACGTGTTCGTCTAAGCTGGATGAAAATATAATTACGTCATCTAAGTAAACCATGCAATGGAGGCCTTGCAGCCCTTTGAAAACGCTATCCATTGTTCTTTGGAATGTCGCTGGGGCCGTTTTAAGTCCGAATGGCATTCTTAAAAATTCCCAATGTCCGTTCTGTGTACTAAATGCTGTCTTTTGTCTATCCTCTACTTCAACTTCGATCTGATGGTATCCGCTCGCCAAATCAAGCGTAGTGAAGTAAAAACTCTTCCCTAGTTTGTCAAATAATTCAGTTATGTTCGGTAATGGGTAACGGTCGTCAACAGTAATGTCGTTCAGTCGTCTATAGTCAACTACCATCCGCCATTTAGCCTCTCCCGATGCATCAGCTTTCTTGGGGACTAAGTGAACGGGTGCATTCCAGGGTGAGTGTGACTCCTGAATGACGTTTTCCTTAAGTAATTTTTCAGTTTGTCTATTAATCTCTTCTGCTTGTGTGGGGGCTTGTCTGTAAGGTCTTACGTAAATAGGATCTTCGTTTGTAGTACGAATTTTATGTTTAACCTGATTTGTGAAACTTAAGGGAATTTGGTCACAGTAGAATATATCTTTATATTCCGTACAGAGATTAAATATTTTGTTGCGTTCCTCGTCATTCATGTGGTCAAGTCTAAGTTTTTGTAAATTATCTGTTAGAAGCTTTTCCGTTTCTATTGTAGGTCTTTCGACATTAAAGTTTAATACACATTCGGTCATATTTAGTTGGGTAACAGTAAAAGGTTTGGTTATAGTTATACGTACGGGTTTATCTAAAGTACTTTGTATAATCGTCGTTGCATATCCGTTTACACAATTTACCAATGCGGAAGGCATTCGTAGACCAGGAGTAAATTCTTTAAAATCAATGACGCCTTCGCCTGAATGTAGATCTATCGGAATTTTGACACGTTGTTCACATCGTGGTTGCATATCAATAATATAGTTTAAGTTATGGATTATAGGGATACTAGCAGATTTAGTTTTTAGTTCTAAATGTTTAAGGTCAATTATCGCTTCTAATAGTTGAAGCAGATCGTTACCAATAAGTCCTTCATAGCGGTTATCTACATCATATAAGTGGAATTTGTGGAAGTTAGGAGAATTGAAGGTCGGTAATAAGGGAATTTCTATGACTTCATTATGACGGCTAGAAGAATGAGTGCTTACTACCTGAAATGGTTCATGCTTAATGTACTCAGAAAAATATAAATATGCAACGCGTGGACTTATAAACGATCGGGTGCTCCCCGTATCGATCATGAACCTCGCCTCTATTTCGGGGATATATATATACGGTAGCTTAAGACTATGGTCACAATTTAATTCTATATTTTCTCCTTCTTGGTAGAGGCATCTATGTGAAAATTTTCCTCTTTAGACGGGTCATTGTTTTCATTTTTATATTCCTCGTCATAATAAAATTCTTCGGCCTGAGTAGGATAACCTTCCTCGTATTCTTCGGTCTCATAGCAAACATTGTCATAGTCATAGTGGTCATAATTATCGACTGTTAGTTCGTTTAGTCTGTAACCATTTTGGGGCTGTGGCCTTGGAATTGCTGTCCTCATTGTTACATCTGGATCGTGCGACCTAGAAGCTTGAACTTGGGGCGGTCTGTAGCCGAATTGTTGGGGTGTCATTCCTAAATTTTGTGAAGGCCTATAGCCAAACTGTTGAGGCATTACACCTAAATTCTGTGGAGGTTTATAGCCAAATTGTTGGTTATTACTTTGGAATTGAGGTGGTTTGTAACCTTGGAACTGAGGTCTGTATCCAAATGGCTGTTGTGGTTGCGTCTGAGGACGGAACCCTAATTGCTGTGGGCGGAAGCCGAACTGTGGCCTAACACCAGTATTTTGATATTGACCAAACTGCGGCCTGTTATGCGGAATACCGAAATTAAATTTTTGTTGGGGTGTAAAATTTTGTAGAACTGGTTTATAAGCAGGTTGCGACATAGGCGATGAGTTGCCGAATTTAAAATTAGTAGGACTTGATGTATTAAACGGTGGTTTAGGTGTCACTTGGTTATTTTGCATACGATTTCGTAATATATATTGTTCGTGGAAGTTTACTTCCTCGAGAACTAATGATAAAGCTTGCTCTAGCGTAGAGGGGGTCTTTAACCTAACTACGCGTACCATATTTTCCGGTAAGTTGTAGAGGAAAACATTTAAGGCTGTGTTATTGTATATAGTAATTTTAGCCCGTTTCAAGTCGGCATCTGGCGATAAGTTAGCCTTCGAGATAAGTAACGACCGAATATTTTGAAGCCTATTACAGAAATCTAAGTAAGTTTCCCCTGGTTTAATTTTACATGATTCTAATTCTATATTGATGCACTCCTCGCTACGTGGGTCACCGAAATGTTGTTCTAGTAACTCTTTTAACGCAGACCATGTCGATATATCTTCGCGTTCTGATAGTAACGCGGCTGCATTATCAGTGAGCCTACTAGTTATCGCATGTAATATATATATATTCTGTTCTTCGTGGCCCCTATACCTTTCGATAACGTATTCAGATTTTCGAATGAATAAATTTAAATGTCTTTTATCGCCACTAAAAAGGGGTATTAACTTTAGCATTTCATTTGGGATCGGTACTACTCGAATTACTGGTTCCGGTAATGGTATTTCGTGTGCTTGCTGCATTTTGTACAGTAAATGACAGTCACTGAAGTTATAAAATCAAAATTCTAACACATACAAATTAAAATACACAGTTAAATATAACTTAGTATAAATCCTTTAAATTATTTAAAATATAAACTTTTCAAATAAATTTATTTAGTACATATTTCTAATATAAAGTTACTCTGCGATTTTTATAGAAACTGCTTTCTTATCTAAGGTTAGAACTTAACAAATATTGATATTAAGTTTACCAGATTACGTTATACTGAGAGACGTCTAATCTCAAAATAACAATTAAATAAAACCTTTTTGGACAAGTAAGGGAATATATATGGCAAGGAAGGCAAGAATTTTGACTTACCAGCCGACCGCTACTCCCATGCTTGAAGTCCTTGAAGAAGTTTGACGAATTTATTTGGTTCGATGATCGCGTCGAGCGTTTCGCGCCGCGGTCACGTAATCTACGTGAATTTTTACACTTCGATTTTCGCGAGACGGCGCAGCTTTTAACGACACGATCCTGTCCTCAGCGCCAGTCAAACATTAAAATCAGTTAAAAGGTTTTTTAAAAATAAAAGATTTGATTAAGTGCTGCCGATCTGGAGGCTAACTCTATAATGAATAATAATCTTATTAACTAATGCCTTCGAGGGGCGTCAAAACATATCATATTATCATCTTGGACAATATTCTAAGAACCGCATCCGGCGACAATGCTGAGCCATCGGTAACGGTCACGTACCATGTATCTAATCTAAAACAGAGGATGTGACAGGATGCATAACTAGCTGGAGTTTTTCATTTTTATTAGGATTCATTAATAATTTAATTCGCACCGCATTGGTTTTATTTTAGTAGTACAATAAAGAATTATATTACAAAAATATTGTCTTTTGGTCAACTTAATTTGTTTTTTAATTATTTATTAGCTCTTAATTTTTCATTTTATTCATATATGAGTTAACCCCAGTAAGTTATATTAATACATGTGTTGGGGTGGACTCGCATCCTCCCTTAATTGCTCATAACAAAACGGAGAGACCAAATAAACATCAAATATATAATATTCTGTTTCCAGTTTGCCACATAATCAAGCAAGGCCGCTGCACCCTGGTAACCACACTGCAAATGTTCAAGATATTGGCTCTAAATGCTCTAATCCTGGCCTACTCGCAGTCCGTGTTGTACCTGGATGGGATCAAGTTCAGTGATACTCAAGCCACATTGCAGAGTCTGCTGCTGGCGTCGTGTTTCTTATTTATATCCCGGTCTAAGGTATGTGTGAACGAAATATTGGGTCCGCTTATTTCATTCCGCTGGTTTTACTCTTGTGATGATGTTGTCTTAACATAGTCTCCGACTCATGCCTGGGACCGCTGGCGTTTGGAGGAGGACTCCACTCGTCTTGTACAAGCGGTCCCGGGAAGAGGTAACCTGCTGCTCAGGTTGCCTAAACACCCTTGTGCGTGCTGCCCCTCCCCAGCACGCACAAGGGTGTTTAGGCAACCTGAGCAGCAGGTTACCTCTAACCGGGACCGCTTGTACAAGACATAGTACGCACGCGCTTGTACGAGGCATTCATGCCCCCTCCCTTCCTCGGGTGAGAGCCTCGCGAAGGCTGCAGTGTACAGCGGGGGTTTTACCACGTAAAAAAAAATTCTTCGACTCATGGAGACGCTCGTATGTTAAACAACTTATGGACTGACTTAAAGCTTGAACTGAACTTTAACGGTGTGGTTCAAGCACACGCGTTTAACCTATATCTGTATCTTTGTTTATTTCCCTCCGGTCGTTGGTTTCAAATAATCCTGAATAAAAATAAAACTTCTTACCGACCAGGAGTTGGATGGTGTTAGATCTCCGTGGCTGAGAGCGGCATAAAGTCGTTGGTTCTGCGCCTAACCTCTCCGTTTCTATCGCCTAGCCCGTCCCATTTATATAATCAGAGGGACAGATAGACAAGTTTATGTGCACTCTACACATAAATTTGTGGTAGAAAATTTTCCAATAAGAACAAATTTGGATAGATTCACTCAGTGTAGCCTATGTGAAGAACCTATAGGGATACATACATTTATACATAGTATAAAGGGGACAGTTGTGTGCGAGGAAATGTCATTAGGAATATTGCGGGGTGTAGCGACCCAGAGCTACTCTAATACCAGTCAATACAGGAAAAAATTACATTAAAGTATTCAGTAAAATTTTTCTTGTAAGTTCACAATGGATCCAACTAAGTGTGTTAGAGTTGTTCATGTCGGCCCGAAGGCATTCGATATGGCTTAACGAATGTTGTCTTATGACTACAGCCCTGCACAATCTCATATAATGTCCACCGAAACCCGAACACGCATATAGATTGAACCACATTAGCGGTCAGTCATCTATAGATTAACCCTGTTAATAAGTGCTTATTCTCTGGAAAATTAAATAGCTGTGCCCTGCGGTTTTACCCTCGCTAAACAGTATAAATTATAGCCTATGTGTTATTCTGATATATAAGCTATATTACTACAAAGTGCTAGTAGTAGTAGTAGTGCTAGACTCTGCACTCGAAGTTGTAGAGAACTATATTTACCTAGGACAGACCATCCAACTAGGTAGGTCCAACTTCGAGAAGGAGGTCAATCGTAGAATCCAACTCGGCTGGGCAGCGTTCGGGAAGCTACGTAATATCTTCTCGTCCCAAATACCGCAGTGTCTCAAGTCGAAAGTCTTCGACCAGTGTGTGTTGCCAGTGATGACTTACGGAACAGAGACGTGGTCGCTAACTATGGGCCTTATCAGGCGGCTCAAGGTCACCCAAAGAGCAATGGAAAGGGCTATGCTTGGAGTTTCCCTGCGAGATCGAATCAGAAATGATGAGATCCGCAGGCGAACCAAAGTCACCGACATAGCCCTAAGAATTGCCAAGCTGAAGTGGCAGTGGGCAGGGCACATAGCTCGTAGAGCCGACGGCCGCTGGGGCAGAAAGGTTCTCGAGTGGCGACCACGAACCGGAAGACGCAGCGTGGGCAGGCCCCCTACAAGATGGACCGATGATCTTGTGCGGGTCGCTGGAAAACGCTGGATGCGGATAGCGCAAGACCGGCAATTGTGGAGATCTTTGAGGGAGGCCTTTGTCCAGCAGTGGACGTCTTTCGGCTGATATGATGATGACTACAAAGTTTCATCAAAATCCGTTCAGTAGCTTTTGCAACAAAACATCACCCAAAAACAATACAAAATACAACATCCATATATATTATACATTCTCATAAACTTTCGCATTTATAACATGTAGGATTGTATCGTTTCCACACAAATGTAATATTTTAACGGAATAAATGACTTTTGAGTTTGATTTTATCGAAAGGTCTTTTCACAAAGAGGATTTATGAGGTGGCTATATGTATATTCTTAATGTTTTTTTTTTGTTTTATGGCAATCTGCCGATGTTTTCATAAAGAACAATGCCCACTTTCCATACATTTAAAAACCTGATAGTGAAAATGTATGTATAGTTATAAGGTTTAGCAGAAAGGCTACCTGTAAGTTTAGAAAATGATGTCATAAAGTAATTTTTACGATATAAACGCTATGAAGTCCAGAAAATATTAATTTTACTTTTCTTAGCATAATAGCCGGCGGCCTTTGCTTGCCTTAGTCAGAAATAGGTAATTAAACTGTCTGTCTATTAGTAGGATTTGCCATTTACCAAATATCTATACTTATAATAAAATCTTAGGAAAGTCAAAACTGTACATTGATATTTTTTAAAAAGGATAATTGGGGCGTCATCTAATATCGACATCGAAACC
Source organism: Pseudoips prasinana (assembly GCA_951640165.1). Taxonomy (NCBI): domain Eukaryota; kingdom Metazoa; phylum Arthropoda; class Insecta; order Lepidoptera; family Nolidae; genus Pseudoips; species Pseudoips prasinana. The sequence continues at coordinate 29,669,280 of OX621237.1, read as the reverse complement.
AAAAATATAGTTTTTAGAATTTTTGTCTGTGTGTCTGTATGTATGTCCGGGCTAAACTCAAAAAGTACTGCATGGATTTACTTCATATTTTGCATGAATATTACTAAGAGGTCGGGTCAACATATAGGCTACAAATTATCGCGCTATCACCTACGGGGGAGGAGCTATGATAATTTATAAAGGTTAACGCGGGTAAAACCACGGGGCACAGCTAGTAAAGAAATAAATGTGCTTGACCTATCATTAACGCTCGAAGTTTAGATAGTAATACTTACTTAGCTATGGTCTAAAACGTAATTTCTGTCTATCAGCTGTTTCACCAGCACACTTATGTACCTAGGTATCTACTTTATAATTACCATTTTTTGTAATAAAACGATAAGTTTCGATATCTTTAAAAGTCTTAATTTCTTGTATTGTCAAAAGTGATTAGATCACGTAAAGAATTAGGTACCTACCAAACACATTTCAGTAGCCTACGGTAGGTACATAGGTACATACCTGATGTATAAAATGGGAAAAACAAATAAAACGCTATATTCAAGTAAAATAGTTTATTAATTATCATAATTTTCATCTAAATCTCTTACAACTACTTCATCCAGAAATTCTGCAGGAGCAGAAATATTTTCTTCATACCTAGCCCATCCAAGGTACCACACTAACGTCATTACGTGAGCGCAACATCCAATGGTTCGTCGACCGACCAAACAATTGCAACAGTATTCGACTATACCAGCTCTGCCAGACACATTATTTTCTATTAAAATATAGACATAATATTGTCTTCTTGAAATGTGCCTGGACTTTATTTTTCCTCTTATTAATGTTCTATCACCACTTCCTCTGAGATTATACTGTGAGAAATCTTGTGTATCCCTACATATTTCTATTCTGTATGACCCATGAAATCTAATATGTTCACCGTAATATGATCTGGCTTGTCTAATCTGGTAAGTACCGAGAGCAAATAGTATTACTTCACTATAAGTTAATCTAGGAAACATAAATAAATTGTCTCTGTCAGCCGTTATACTGTGAAAAACAGTAAACCTTCTATTCATGTTTAGTTCCTCAACCAATAGGGCTAAATTATTTTCAAAATTAATTCTTTCTCTAATTATTGTGACTATTTCATTCGAATCATCTCTATCACGAAAACGAACACCAAAACGGTTAAGTAAACTGGCTGCTATCTGAAAGTTTTGCATCATATTTGGAACCGATTTGTTAAAATAGTCTTGTCTCAGGAGCTTAAAATCTCTTTTAAAATGTCCATTTACTGCCTCAACTACCCAGCGGCATATTGTTACACAGCGGCTCTGGTTGGCCTAATGTGTTGTTAATTGGTGTTCGCCTTCTAATAGAGAATCAGGCATATATGGCCGATAATTACACCCTTCTAGCATTCTTATAGAGTCTCTGAAACCCCTATCCAATATAAACACATCATTATCTTGAAAATATAATCTCAGAGGTGAGTTTTCATAATCAAAAAGGGAATTCATAATGTCAGCATCAGATGTGGTAGCCTTGTATGGACCGTAACAATCCAAGATGTAACCATCACATGCCACAAATAAAAATGGCTTTAATAGATTTTTATATTTGTGTAATGAATACGTATCTTTTTGGAAGGAGTAATTCGAACTTTTATTTATATTTATGTATGTCCCATCACAAATAATTATAGCATTTGTATAATTTATATTGTATATACCATTTGGTATTGTGAGGTTGTGATGCGTTAGACTTTCCCTCGATATGTGAGTAATTCCCAGGTGCATAGGTACAAAATCTTGAACCAGGATTTCCCTGCATTTGTTCATTAGTCGCTCTAATGTGGTACGCGGTACATCTAATAATGTAGACAACCGAACATCTGATTAACCAGTCCTCATTTTCATTAATAATGCAGCTAATCCCAAAATGCCTTTGTGCATTCCTTGTATGCGAGGAACTTCATTAAGGAGTGTAAAAAAGTTTTGCTTAGACTTTCCTGTCCAAAAGAAAAATATATTATCTTCAATTCCTTGTATTGCTTCCACATTTGTGAAGTTAAGGTAAGGCTTGAAAGCATTAACAAATGAAAAAATATGTTCTACTTGTTGTGAAGAAAATGTACTCATGCTATTACTGGAATCATACAGATTACTCCACTCGTTACTCAGTCTATGTTCTGTACAGACACGGCTGTGCACAGGGATATAATATTTATAAGTACTGAGTATTGTTGCTCTAAATGAGTCTGTCATATTATGTAGATTACTATTAGTGCATTGTGGGAAAACACAGTGAGAAGCAGTATTTGCTGCTCGTCTATAATTTTCCAATGTTATGTCACTAGATATAACTTCAGAAGGCACTTCTAGACTTTCATTAACTGGTTCAGCAGTGATTGGCTCAGAGTCACCTGTTTCAAGGTCAACTTCTTCAGTAGCAGATACTCGACGAGCTTCATCGACTTGTTCATTACGAATGGCAGCACGCTTACAACTCATCCAGCATGAATGGCATAGCTTATCAGCTGTTGATATCTGCAAAAGAAAACATTGAATTAATATCAAGTATTACATATATATAAGATATATTTATGAGAGACATGTGATTTTCACTTTTCTATTTATTTGTGGCTAAAATTCCTAGAGCATCAGTCAATCAGATATGATCATTTCTGTCCAGAAGACAAAAAAAGTAATCATCAAGAGTTACAGTATGAAGAATTATACTAGCAAATAATGAATGATATAGAAACATAAATACCTGACGTGGTGCAATTCTTGTTTGAATGACAACATTTATCTGTCTTTGCTCTTCTGAAGGATTGTCCAAAACAATAGAATGGCTTTGACGATTATGTGTTGACCGTCCACAAATACTGCACACTTGTCTTTGGCCTGGTTGAGATGACCCTGAAGCTTGAGCACCATCACAACTTGTTGTTAATTGCTGGTTTACGCTCCTTATGAGAAGATCATTACAATGTTCACAAATGTAATCTTCCTCAGTAATCTGAAGTAGGAAATGCAATGTAAACTTCTTTTGAATACAATTGATACAATAGCTTATTGCTATGTTGTAATAAATTATATTCAATATAATAGTTATTTGTAATAAACAACAGACAAAGATCAACAGTTCAAAAACGAAACATAATAACGAAATGTATTAGTTTAGTCGATGTTTAATCTATAATAAGCATAAATACTTACGATTACTGGTGATATCCACTCGCTAAGTAACGAAATAACTCTCGAGTTCAGCTCATGAACGAGATAACGTCGAAACGTATTTATGCAGACGTTGCAGTTTATGCAAAGTATACGTCGACTTTTTGCTGTCGGCGGCATTGTCAAGAGGACGGATTTAAAACGGTATGGAAAGCAAAGGTCGTCAGATGAGGAAGATATCGAGGTCCAGGGGCGGTAAATATGGTCGTAAAATCAGTAACACACACAAAATGGCACAGTACACAACGATTCCCAAACGCAACAACGAAGGACTGCGTCTATGCCAATCGCAGAACTGTCATATGTCATAAAATCCGTTTCACTTGTGCGCATTTAATAACATACTGCATGATTAATTAATTAATTTATTATGTTATATTTAATTATCCTGTACTTTAAAAAGATATAAATGTACAGAAATACTTACTGATTAAATAAAACGTAAAATAATGTATAAAACTCAGAAACAAAGTTGAATAAAGTCAAGTAGCAGTATGTAAAATGGAACGTCCTAGAAAAAGGTTAGCTGAGATCACAGACTATATAGAGAAACTGTTGAGATGCGTTCAAAATATGGTAAATACGTTTGCCCTTGACCTAGAGAACTATTAAAATATCTTTTTTTCCTGCGTTTCTTTCAAAATTGTGATCAGCGTAATTAATTTACAATTAAATTAGCAGAATTTTAAGATTTATGTCATCTCTATACATAGTCAGGTCAAAAGTGGACATTGTTCTTTCAGCCAGTGTCACGTGTTTGTTGACTGCTTATTCTTAATGTTTCAGCCGCTGAAGCAGTTATCGAAGCAGCGTCCATTGCCGAACATCTTCAACGTGTACACGATAATGACGGTGCTCACACAATTCGCGGTGCATTTCCTGTGTCTCATTTATTTGGTGCACGAGGCTACGGCACGGTCGCCTGGAAGGTAATAAAATATTTTTTTATTTTATCTTCTTGTACAGACGCCGCACATCAAGCTACCCCAATCCACAAACCCCAAATGATAAAGTTGAAAATCTATAAAAGATGGTCACCCATCTATGGACTGACTGCGAACCTAGTTGCTGACCCTCGCTTACGAACTACTGCCTATATGATTAAATAATAAAAACAATACAGCTCAGTCCACTATGCCACATACCATCGACAAGTAGAATACTTTTGAAGACCGAAATGGGTGTGAAGTCAAAGTCGAAAATCATTTATTCCGTAAAAAAATTACATTTATGTGGAATCGTCATTTTTTTTACCCTACCGTGCAATGCATGACGTGGCAGCTACTGAGAAACACTGCCAGAAAACTCAGTAAGAATCCTTTTTTAAACTAAAATATATTTAAGATTAATTATAATCATGTGTGTTGACTCAGAACTACTCAATCCCAAGCACTTTTGTTACATAAATAATCAGAAATTTTGTAACATGCCCTGCTACACAATTTGGCTTTAATAATTCTTTTAAACTTATTATTTTTTTTGACTTATTCTAAATCATACTTTAGTGATGAACAGCATTTAAAACGCTATTAACAATTGTTTCAGGGACAATAAGCCTAAACTAGACATGGACTTAGCTGAAGACGAGGAACGTGAGTTCGCGCCCGACCTGCTCAACAGCACCGTCTACATCATCTCTATGTCTCTGCAGATCTCTACCTTTGCTATCAACTACAGGGTAGGTCCTCTTTGTTTCGCCAACTCTTTCTGTATATTTTCTAACTTAATTCGTTGTTGGAACTATAACAGTCCTATGCCTTGGCACTAATCTTGCGTAGTGCCTTTTCGAATTCATGTCCGTATTAATACAAGAGTGCAAAGTTTCTTTTTAACTGCGTGCTTAATTTTGATAGCAAGCGAAGGATTCGAAAATTGAATAGTAATTAATTAAAAATTAGAATCCTGAGCGCCAGCGAGGGAATCTAAAACGTACGAGGTGAAAAATCTTTGCACTTGAGTGCAACACGTAACTTTACATCCCACCTCAGCGAGGAAATGACTAATCATTACAAAATCATTTACAGTCCCTAGATACTTTTATTTTCAGTTTAGGTATTACCTACAATATTATGATAGATTTTAGATTACAGAATAATCTTTAAATTATAACAGATAATACCTCCCAGGTTCCGAGTCTCAGACTTTAACGAATTACATAAAGCTGTATGATAAAATCGGCACCATGGAGGTAGAAGTAAATTCGTTTAATAATGTTTTGAATTCACGACGAATTTCGACGATGTTCGAAATTCAAATTTACTTCATCCTCTCGCGGATAAAAACGACTTTTGCACTCAGATAGAAGAGCAAGTACTCTGGGGGGATCTCAAAATGGGGGCATGAAAAAGTTAATTATCTCGTAAGTACGCCTGAGAGTTCTCTCCTAAACGTTCTTAATGGCATATGAAATATCCCACCCTGCAATGGGCCAGAGTGGTGGACTTAGGCCTATACCCTCTCACTGTCAGAGGTGGCCCTTAAGCTGCAGTGAGACCGAAATGGGAATTATACACTCGTCCAATGTTGGAGTGTGAGTGCAATATTCAATGTCTATAGACTGTGAGGTGCTGATTTTCTGTGTGGTAATGGCATAGAATATCATCACCCCATCTGATCCCGTGGGGGGCGTAGAAATCGTCCGAGGGAATACCTACCAGAGAAGGGCAGCAGCGTTTTCTGTGAACTGTGACCGTCAAACTGCGATCGCCAACCCGTCTTCCAAGCGTGGCGGTTATGGCATCTTACCCCATTCTTTGGCGAGGCTTTTCGTCCAGCAATGAGCGTACTTTGACTGACATGATGATGACTGTGAGTCCAATTCCAACTCCCTTAACAGTGTACCGAAAATTCCTATCACGTTTGCGCTCATGCTTTTTTTAAGACATCGTAGGTGAATCATTGTTTCCGACCTTTGCCGCGCGATTCTAATGGCATCCCGTTATTAAGTGTACTCCAACTTAGAGTTCAAACCAAGTCCAAGTCCAAGTCTCACTCAGACTCGGACTCGGACTCAGACTCAGACTCGAACTCAAACTGCGCTCACGACTCGTGACGCTTATAATAGTCATAGTAATCGAGTGATGCTGAATATATTTCCTCTGGATGACTTCTACGCCCCTCACCGTATGATATGGGGTTGCGATATTCTTCTCTGTCATCAGACAGCACCGTTATTTTCAATACTGTCATCAATTTTATAGTAATTACACAAAACTTATTACTTTCAGGGTGAACCGTTCATGGAGGGTCTGCGCGACAACAAGCCCCTGCTTTACAGTATTGTGGTATCTGGCGGCGCCGTGTTAGCGCTCGCCGCCGGCATCTTTCCCGACCTGTCCAATATGTTCGAGATTGTTTATTTTCCTCCTGATGTAAGTATACAAATAATGAAATTTATTCAGCACTTGGGTATTTATATACACTTGTTCTGGTCAAGCTCACAATGCAGTACATAAACATAGTGGTATACAGTAGATAATAATCTCATCAGTAAAAATAGTCCGTCCGTGCGGTCTGTTTTACCTAGACATATAATAAAATCGTAGGATAGTCAAAACTGTACATTGAATTTTGTTTTTTAAAGGATACTTGGGCCGTGATCTACAAACGATATCGAAGCCAAAAATATAGTTTTTAGAATTTTTGTCTGTGTGTCTGTTTGTCTGTATGTATTTCCGGACAAAACTCAAAAAGTACCGCATAGATTTACTTCAAATTTTGCATGAATATTACTAAGAGGTCGGGTCAACATATAGGCTACAAATTATCGCGCTATCACCTACGGGGGAGGAGTTATGCTAATTTATAGAATTTAACGCGGGTAAACCCGCGGGGCACAGCTAGTCACATATATTTTTTAAGCCTTTAATAAATAACAAGTTACTTAGCTATTATTTTTAAATTTAGTACTACGATATTAAAATTAAAGAATTGAAGACAACAAGCAGTTGGCTAGCGCAGAAGGCTCTCAACCAGTAATTTAATTTTAGCGACAGTACCTGAGGCACCCTGGGGTTGGGGCCACAAACCAAAACTAAACTAATATCAAGATATAAATTTAAGAATAATATAAATAAATAATAGGTCTTTACCTATGAAATTGCCGTTTTGTATGAAAAAATTTAAACGAATTTTTTTCATGAATTTTTTTATTTGTATTAATCGAAGTAATCACCCATGCAATCAATGCATCTTTGCCATCGCAGTGGCAGTTTATTGATGCCCTTCTTAAAGAAATCAGCTGGACGGGAGGCAACAAATTCTTCAAAGGCATTTTGTACTGCCTCTCGGGTATTGAATTTTTTTCCCGCCAAGAAGTTATCCAAATTCTGGAAAAAGTAGTAGTCTGTAGGCGCAAGGTCTGGTGAGTAGGGCGGATGACGGAGAGCTTCCAACCCCAGTTCTTGCAACTTGGAGACCGTCTGCTGTGCAGTATGAGGTCGCGCGTTGTCGTGCAGGAGCAGCGGAGACGAGCGATTGACCAATGCTGGTTGGAGATGCGCCAGCTTCTCCATCATTGTGCTCAGTTCTTCACAGTACACATCTGCAGTAATGCTCACCCCGTTTGGTAAGAAGCTGTGATGAATCACACCGGCGCTAGACCACCAAACAGTGACCATCACTTTTCTAGGGGTAAGTTTTCGTTTAGGGCATTGTTTAGGTGCTGAACCAGGATCCAACCAACTTGCTGAGCGCTTGCGGTTATCAAACAGAATCCATTTTTCATCGCAGGTAACAATGCGGTTCAAAATTCCTTCATTTGTGTGTCTGTTGAGCAGTGCAAGGCACGTCTCGACGCGTACTTCGCGCTGGCGATCATTGAGTTCGTGGGGCACCCATTTGTCAAGCTTTTTTACCTTGCCAATTTGACGCAAATGGAATAATATTGTTTTGACGCTAACGTCGAAAGCTGCTGCTAATTCAGCCGTAGATTGTGTATCATCAGCTTCCACAACCGCCTTTAATTCGTCATTGTCGACCAAAGTCTTCGGACGACCGCGAGGTTCATTTTTCAGGTCGAAATTTCCAGAACGGAAGCGAGCAAACCAATAACAGGTGGTGCGTTGGTTTGTAGTGTTAGCTCCGTAAACGTCGTTGATGTTGCGTGCCGCTTGTGCCGCGTTGCTGCCACGACGGTACTCATATTCCATAATTACTCGAATTTTTAACGTATCCATGATGACGAAAAAGATTGAAATGCGATGAAAATGTAACACTAATCAATAAAGAAATGACTACTTTTGGAAAAAAGAATCCATGTTTTTAAAATAAAATTAATTTGAAATTAGAATTCTTAGCCAAACAAAAATTATTTTGATTTGAAATGGCCAGTACTGCAGAACGGCAATTTCATAGGTAAAGACCTAATATCTTGGGACTACTAACACAATGCCATCTGATCCCAAACAAGGTAGAGCCTGTACTATGGAAACCAGACAACTGATAAACATACTTATATCGTCGTTGTGGTGCGAAAACTCACTAACTAACATTCTTGGCAAAAATGAGTTATTGATGCCAAGTTGTCTATAAATACATTATCTACCTTATGAATTAATATTTTAGGCAGATAATTTAATAATAATGAAGTTATAAAAATACATTAAGTACCTAACTACTCCATCAATCGCAGTAATCTTTACGAAAATTAATTAAGACACTTGGTTAATAGTCGCATTATATTGTTTATGCAAGTTGATATCCATACTCTGTTTACAAATATCACTAAATGCTCTTAATTACTTTTCGTTGGAAGATATTCTCACTCGTAGTTTACTAATTGTACTTAGTTACTTTTCGCATACATTATATCGAGAAGTTTTATCAAATCTGTATCAGAAATAGTCATTAACATAACTTAAGTATTTTATCATTTCACGTTTATTACATATTTTTTAAATATTTGATGAAGAGTAAGCTCACTAAAGTAGTTTAGTGATTAATAATTTGAACTAAGCGACAGGTTGTGACCTGTTGTCGATTTGATCGCACGTGTATTTTTCGCCGCTTGCGCTTAGTTCAACAGTACGAAGTTTATTACGCATCATTACACTTGTGTTTTAAGTTATCCCGTGTATAATGAAGAAACGTGCTCAATATCTAGTATCACTTGCGCGAGGGAAAAGAGAAGAACAAGATGTAAGTACTTTTTAAAACTTGTAACAAAAGAGTCTTTCTATTCATATGAAAATGTTTAGGTAATAGCTGGTACATTTTAAAGTGTTATAGTCATAAATATTATAATATTCTACTAATACCTGCCTCGGTAATTCAATAGTGGTATTGGTACTGTTTATTTATTTTTATTTATTTATTCATAAAACAATTTACATTGTATCTGAATAGTGATTACAAATAAGTACATTAATTAGATTATATTAGATATATGAATAACATTTACATAGGTCAGGTACAAGTCAAACATATAATGGAATAAAATTATAAAACATTAAAAACAGTTAACATAACATAAATAATCTACGCATAAATTATTCAATCATAGTACATTTTTTTCACTATTATCTGTAAGACTGATGTGCTGAGAACCCAGCGTCTCTCCCCGGGTCGCGCAAACAATAGTATTATTTTTATCTATCACAGAATACTCAGAGTTAACCTGGCGTCTAGAATTGTATCTGGAATTTAGCACTAGGCTCGCCTTCTATTACATGACATTGTCGTAGGTATAAGATAATTTCAGAGTAAATCAAAAATAGTAGTTTTCAAGTAAATTCATTCATCGTTATTATTAACATGGAAAGTTACATACATTCAGTCCGCCTGATGGTAAGCACATACCTAATAGTAGAACTAGCGTTCTATGATAAGCTACCGGAGCCCATGGATCCTTGCAATGTTAAGACTTAGGATTGAAATCGTGAAGTGACATCAGTCAACATCTCTCTTTAATTTATTTTTGGCGAAGTTTCGTAAACGGGAGACGTTTACGAGAAGTTTCGTAATAATAAATTTACTCACAAGGGATACGTTTAAACAGTGTCTAGTTATGGTAAAGTTAAAGCAAGAGCTAAAGCTGCGTAGCTCTCGCTTTAACCTTAGAATAGTTATGCCATTTGGTTATCTTACAAGTATACAATAATTTTGTTCTTTTTTACAGGAATCCGACATAACTCCTATCCTACATCCATTGGATGTTGAAGGAGATCAAGCAAATATGGTTCAAAATGACCATGGCTGTGGTGCTGCTCCATTATCAGAATTTATAACGCCTTCCAATGAAATATATTCACCAGCTACTCGATGCCATTATGAAAAAACGATCGAACCAGTTTCTACACCCTCATCACTTAGGTTGGACTGCAACACTCCCAAACAATACACCTATTTAGAACGCGCAAAATTTAATGAGTGCTCTCCATTTTCGATGAATTTAAATCCACCATATTCAGAACCACCTGCTGATTCATATTCAACAAAAATTTACACCCAAGGACCAAGATCAGCCTGTTTACCGTTACGAGAGTCACCTGTGATAGATTTAGATATTAATATACCATCCATCACTGCATCTGATTTTGATGTATTGCCAGTGTCACGACCTTCAAGTTCAGCAAATGAAGAACCGTCAAGTACAGATGATTTCCGTGCCTCCGAAACTTCATGGATACCAGACAGTGATCACGAGTATGTCACTAGCACTGTCAGTCGTAAAAAAGTATGTCAAATATCAGATTCAGATGCCACCTCAGCAAGTAGCCCCATAGCTCGAGATTTGGAACTTGAAAGTCCATCACTACTGCATAATCAAGATTGTTCAACCACAAATCAACCATTAGCTACAGATATGGTTACAAGTACTATTTGTGAGGATAAAGGAAATGAAGTAGAGCAAAAAAATGAAAACAAACGATGGAAAAAGGCAGATCCCTCTAAATGGAAAATTAATCTGAACAAAAAGAATAAACACGAGTGTCTTCCTTACCAAGATAAATTGGGTAAAACCATGTCCGCTAAACTTCCAAAACCTGTAAACTGTGGTGCTAATTGCCGTTTTGACTGCTTTAAATTTACAGAAAGCGATAGAAAAATGATTTGTAAATCTTTTTGGTTACTAACTAATTACACTTCTCAGAAACAGTTTATATTGACTCATGTTAAAGAACAAAAACCCAAACGGCAAAATCTCGAAGTTAAAACAAAAAACCGAAGGGTATCCAGGGAGTATTATCTAATTAGAAACGGTATAAAGACGAGGGTTTGTAGTATTTTCTTCATGAGAACTTTAAGTGTCTCTAACGGACCCATTAATAACGCTTTTAAGTTTATTAATGAATATGGTACCTTTGTTGGATCTGATAATCGCGGTAGAAGGTCACCTAAAAATAAGAGTGCTCCAGAAGATGTGGAGTTTCTTAAAGCACATATCGAAAGTTTCCCTAAAATGGAGTCCCATTATTGTAGGCAATCATCAAAACGGCTGTATTTAGACAAAAATCTATCGATTGCGAAAATGTATCAGTTATACAAACAAACATGTATGGAAAATACCAAGAACCCACTATCAAAACACAAGTACAGAGCAATATTTGGTTCGGAATATAACTATTCATTTTATACCCCGAAAAAGGACCAGTGCTCCATATGTCGTAAATATCAGACAGATTCAGTCAAATACGAAACGGTTTATAAAGAACACCAACAAAGAAAAATATCATCCAATACAGCGAAACAGCTCGACAAAGAAAGGTCTATTACAGATAATACTTTTCTATCAGTGACTGCTGATCTCCAAAGCGTGCTACAAATACCGAGTGGTGATGTAGGAGAGTTATATTATACCCGAAAATTATGCGTTTATAATTTTACAGTTTATGAGGCTAAGCCACCAAATAAAGGGTTTTGTATGTTGTGGAACGAGCTGAACGGTAAACGAGGAAGTTCAGAGATAGCTACTTGTTTGAAAAAGTGGTTAGATACAATTCCACAGGAGATTAAAGAAGTATCTATTTTTTCGGATACGTGTTCGGGGCAAAATCGCAATCAATACATGTCTGCTTTTTTTCTTAACATAATTCAAACATCGCATTTGAACGTGATAGAACAGAAGTTTCTAGAGTCTGGGCACACGATGATGGAGGTCGATTCGATGCACTCTGCAATTGAATTGGAACGGAGAAAAGCTTCAATTTATAGCATGAATGACTGGAAAAATGTAGTAAAACGAGCACGATCTAATAGACATAGGAAGGATGCACTTCCTTACGAAGTACATGACATAAAATATCATGAAATAATTGATGTGAAGAAGATAGCTGCTTATACAATGTCTAATAAAATATTGGCACAGGATGGTAGTAAAGTACAATGGTTGAAAATTAAGTGTCTCAGGTATGAAAAAGAGAATCCAGGTATCATAAAATTTAGATACGATCATATTGGAGATTATTTAATTCTTGATACTAAAGATGTTAAAAAGACCAGAAATAATACAAAGAAAACTGCTACTACATCTGAGGAATCGACCTTTCCAAAGGCCTATACTTCATTGATACCCATAGCCAAAGCAAAAAAGAACGATTTACTTATACTTTGCAAAAAAGACATCATACCCGAAGAACTTCATCCTTGGTTTGAGTCTTTGCCTGTTAGTAAATCTGATCAAAATGATAGGTTGCCAGAACCAGATGTTTATGATACAGACGATGAACATTTTTAGGAGTTTTAATTCATTTTAGTAATTTCCAAGTATTTAATTCGTTTCAACAAGTTTGAAGTTTTTATTCTTTTCCTTGAAACTCTTTTAACATTAAGTACAAACATTTTAAATAATGTAAATGATATGTTAGATAATTTGGATAACGTTACTTTTTCAAACGCGATAACATGTGACCCAGATGATTGTTCCAAGCTGGTGCCCTCTAACACATGTTTGACTATTTTATCCCAAAACATTCGCAGTATAAATGCTAATTATGCTGGGCTTTTAACTCTGTTACAAAGAATTATGATACCTAGTGACGTTATTATTCTTTCAGAATGTTGGCTCTCCCGCAACCCCGTCATTCCGATTCTAGAAGGATATACTTCTCATAAGTCCTCAAAAACCTTTAATCAAAATGACGGAGTAATTGTATACGTCAACAGTTTGCTAGCTAATGTGAAAGTTAAAGAACCCATCATATCCGAAGCGAACTGTTTGACAGTCACGGTTGGAACGGATATAGCCATAATTGCCGTGTACAGGCCCTATGCATTTAAAGATCCCTCAAAATTTATACAATCTATGGACAGTGTTTTATGTGAGCTTAAATCGTTTAGAAACATCGTAATTATGGGAGATATAAATATTGACATTACCTGCAATAATAAAGATGCATACTCACTGGACTATTTGGATCTACTAGGCCACCACGGACTTTTCCCGGGACATGCGTTAAAAACACATGGATCTACATGTCTTGATCACGCCAATATAAAGACTTCTTTCTCAAGCACAGTCATGGTGCTAGAATCCACTGTTACAGACCACTTTTCAGTTTTACTCTCTCTGTCACCAAATAGAATCAAAGTTCTAAATCCACGCCAAATCACAAAAACAAATGAGGATGAGCTTGCTAATGACATTAGCAACATAAGTTTCGATGCCGTCTATGCAACAAAGGATCCAAATTTGGCTACAAAATATTTAATAGAACCACTAATCCTAGCTTTATCTAAAAACATTAAAACTATTTCAACTTCACGTAGACGCAGGCCGTTTAAACCCTGGATTACCCAAGGACTACTAAAATGTATGCGCCACAGAGACAATTTGTTTAAAAAGCTTAGAACAAATCCAACAAATGAAGTCCTCGTGGTGTCCTACAGAAGGTATCGTAATTATTGTACAAATCTGCTAAGAAAAGCAAAGAGAGATTATGAGAGACTAGAATTTGAAAAAGCAGGTAGAAATTCTAAGCAGCTATGGCGTGTTATTAAGAGTGTCACAAATATAGGACAACTGAAGTCATCAGCCCATGATCTCATAGCGAATAATCAAGATAAGCAGGGCACTATAAATCATATTAATGATTACTTCGCAAATGTAGGGAGACGCCTAGCTGATAAAATACATAGAGACCCTCGATCTTTTTCGTTACCCGACCCCCAGAAGGAGTCTTTTGTATTGCTTAAGACAAATGAGCTAGAGGTGGAACACTTAATCCTACCACTTAAGAGTGATTGTGCAGTTGGTTGGGACGGTATCTCTTCTAGTTTTCTAAAACGGCATAGAAACATTATTGTACCTCCACTGACACATGTTTGCAACCTTTGCCTAGACTCTGGTGTCTTCCCTAACTGGTTCAAAAAGGCAACTCTTCACCCAATTTTTAAATCTGGAGATCGTGACCGTGTCGAAAACTATAGGCCCAAGATACTGGAAAAAATCATAAATACAAGGCTGGTTGCATATTTAGAGGAACGCAATCTTTTGTCGATTAACCAGTTTGGCTTTCGAAAAAATCTATCGACTGCTGATGCTGTTCACAAACTGGTTAATCACATAGCTCAGAAACTTGACAACGGTAAGAAATGTGTTGCATTGTTTCTGGATCTCGCGAAGGCATTCGACACGGTCTCGATTCCCATCTTAATATCTAAGCTCGAATGCCTGGGTATACGAGGTACCCAGCTATCCTTATTTCAGAGCTATCTTACAAATAGAACACAGAGTGCCAAAATTGGAACCTACTCCAGCTCTGACCTGAATGTAGTTTTTGGTGTGCCACAGGGCAGTATTCTTGGTCCCAGTTTATTTTTAATTTACATGAATGACCTGTGTTGCCTCGACCTAGAAAGTGGTACAATATTTTCCTATGCGGACGATACAGCACTCGTGTTTGCGTCGGACAGCTGGGAAGAGGCATATCGCCTTGCTCAGAAGGGTTTCGATACTGTCAGTGAATGGCTGAAGAACAATTTGCTTACCCTAAACATATCGAAAACAAAGCTGATAAATTTTTCAATTCGAAATACCAAGGTGTCAGTTACAAGCTCGCTTAATGTTGCTGCCCAGGTGACACTATCAAATGGTAGTAGCGGCGGCAGTGGCACCCTTGATCACTGTAAGATTGAACGAGTCACTTCGATAAAGTATCTAGGCATAGTGATTGACTCCAACCTTACATTCAAGGAATACATAATACACCTATCAAATAGAGTGCGCAAACTAATGTACATTTTTAAACAACTACGCAATTCAGCAGATGCTGTTGTCATGAAGATGACATATCAGGCACTGTGTCAATCAATTTTGGTCTATTGTATCTCTTCCTGGGGCGGGGCAGCTAAATCCCACTATATTCGGATTGAACGTGCGCAGAGAGCGGTTCTTAAGGTGTGCTGTTTCAAGCCAAGACTTTATCCCACCGTCAAGCTCTATGAATATTGTCAGGTCCTTACGGTTAGGCAATTGTTTGTACTGACCACCGTTACTAAGCAACACTCTATTTCCAACTATTCACAGCAAACAAATCGCCGTAACCGTATAGTTGCCTTGGCTACTCCACTTAAAACCTCTTTCAGTGGAAGATTCTTTGTTTTCCTCGGACCCTACCTTTACAACAAATTAAACCAAATTCTTTCCCTACACCCAATGAACAAGCATAACTGTAAAATCACTTTACATGCCTGGCTACAAAGCCAAACATATACTGCCACAGAAGCTCTCCTTAACGTGTTAGTCTAATCAGACTCATCCTCTAACACTCTCTCTAACACACACACACACATACACATCACGCACACACAAACTTACATTCATAAAAACCACCAACGTTTGTACTTTAACTTTTTAATTATTATTTTACTTAAATTACTGTAATACTCTCTTGTGTCTTTTTTTATAATAAGCTCACTAATCGTTTGAAATATTTGTTATTTGCTGTGATACCAGATGTAAGCTATCAATTGTGTAACTTTAAACAGGTGGGGACCTGGTGACCTGTATTACAGGTGTTACTACCTACCACAGGCACCAGCGATCCACAACCAAAAAAAAATCGTTGGCTACTTTTTACATGTAAATATTGTTTGTATTATTTGGCTTGTGGTGAGAAATAAACAATTATTATTATTATTATTATATTATTATTATATTATTATTATTTAGTATTATATTCATTATGCCAATAAATGACCAATTTTTATTTACAATATTTTGTTTTAATTAACAGACTTTTTATTTCTCTCAATATTTTTGATAAGTTTAATGAATAATTAAATGCTAAATATATTTTATTGTATTTGAATAGCTAATTAAGTCACATTTATAAATAACTAAGTGTTACGAATAACATTTTTCAATTATGCGAAAAGTCATTATTTCAGTAATAATTGAATAATTAAATCAATTTAAAAGATACACATTTTTTTATTGATTATTAGGTTTTATTGACATATTGAACACATTTTTTTCAAAGACATCACCATTCTAACTATAACCATGTAAGAGTAATTTAAGATCTAACCTAAAAAATACTTTAGAAGCGATTATCTCCGAATCACCTTTTTGTTAGTTATCGAGTTTTCGCACCACAACGACGATATATTTCTGAATATATTCATATTATAGATAAATTACATTACTTAATAATAATATCCTGGGACATTATTTACACAAGGGCATCTGATCCCAAATTAAGCACTGTACTATGGAAACCAGATAACTGATATACTACATATACTACTTTTCTTTTGTAAATACATGCTTATATAGATAGTGACACCCAGACTCAGGACAAACAGACACATACATGCACACAAATATCTGGCCTGGGTGGGAATCGAACCCACGACCTGCGGCGTAAAGGCAAGTGTCTACCAACCTCGGTCATTTAATCTGATAAACATCCTATCTAACCAAATTTTGATGTTTTTATGATTATGGTCCGACCACTATAGTATATTCCGAGCAGATCGCTCAACAACTTCCTTTGAGAATGACCGTCATTTGCGAAATTACATTAGAAATACAATTTTATTATTATTATTTTTATACAACTTAGTTGGGAAACAAGCATACGGTCCATTTGATGGTAAGTGGTTACCGTAGCCTATGAACGCTTGCAACACCAATGACATCATTAGCGCGTTGCCGACCCTTTACAAACCTTATAACTTCCATATTTGAAGGGCCCTATGCTGTAGTCTCTAGGGAAAACCGTAACAGGGAGATCATTCCACCACCTCAACGTACGCGGGAGGAAGTTTCGCTGAAAGCGAACCGTACGAGATCGAAAAGGTTTGAGGATGTGAGGATGAACTGCCTGTCTGTGGCGTGAGGTGCGATGGTAGAAGGTAATAGGTATTTCTTTTAAGTATTTTTCTTTTCGTTTGTTTCAGTACCGGCTGATTTTAGTACAAGTATTGATAGCTGATATGGTGTTCGCGTACCTCGTGGACCGTCTCTGCTTGGTTCTGTTCGGCGAAGGCAGCGTACGTAAGGTCACGTAGCGCAGACACAAACACGTCACATGGTTTTATCATATTGTTAATATAGGTAATATAAAGATATGTATTTTGGTAAGCGTTCATTTAATCCTTGGACCAAAAGAACGAAGAAAAATAACAGATAACTTGACACCAATAGTTGTAATACGCGATGACACTGCGATACCAGTATTTGCTTTGATAATTAATCGTTCAAAATTGAATCGTATTTTACTATAGATATGGTATAGTTTTGAGTGACTGTGACGTCACAAACAAGTTCCATCCATGCTGATCTATTTCCGTAAGAGAGAGTATATCCCCACTCAACCCCTACTGACTAAACGATGTTGTATCATCATCATCATCATATCAGCCGAAAGACGTCCACTGCTGGACAAAGGCCTCCCCCAAGGATCTACACAATGGCCGGTCTTCTGCTGCATCCACCGGCTTCCCGCAACCTTTTCAAGATCGTCGGTCCACCTTGTAGGGGGCCTGCCCACTCTGCGTCTTCCGGTTCGTGGTCGCCACTCGAGCACCTTTCTGCCCCATCAGCCGTCGGTACTACAATTTCAATACAACGATTTGGTATATTTAATATATGACATTTATCAGCCAATATTTCTTTCTATTTTATAATTAATAATTTCTTTACTTAATTTGACATTCTTCAAACACCCTATTTGGTTCCTTTCCTATTTCACCTATTTCAAAATATTCATATGGATATTCAGAATGCAGTACAAATTAGATAGATAGGTACAATTTCTTTTGACATTCAACCGAAATATTGGAAGCATATATATCTTATAATTTTCTTTCATAAATGGTGGTTTTATCGCCAACAGTATATTAGTTCAAAATGGCGTCTGGCAACGGAAGGGATAACAGCAATTTGTTCCGGGCAACTGGTAGGTTGTATTTATTGTGATTCATGATTTTTCTGTATCGCGGGTACATACATGCAACTAATGCACTGAACAAAGCAAACCTAGACTCAGGACAACTATAGGTGTAGATGAGACAGACAACTAGTTGTCTAGTGCGGGAGTCGAACTTGAAACATGTAGTAGCGAGGCGATTACCAACACGCCACAGTTGCAACCCATATAAAATTTATATTATCCGTCTACAACTACTTCTTTGACTGTCAGTTTAAAAATATGGTTTAGTTGTTATATTTCCGGATCCCGTCATTTTAAGGTTGTTGCCACTTGCTGCATGTGAAACTGACGGGGATTTTTAATGCATACGGGCCGTGACAATAGCTCGGAACTAACATGCGAGTGTTGTGTCCTTATCACTTCTTGTTCCGGGTTCGGTTCCTGCGCAGGACATCAATTTGTATGACCCATGAGTAGAAGTTCTTTGTGTTTGTGTTTTATTATTATTTAGTTACCTAGTGCGAGCGTTGCCTGAAAAATAAACAGGTAGTATTTGGGTGATGTTTTACTCCCGTCCTTATTCGCCCCTGCACTTTTATTCCACACAATTACCAGGTATTGACCAGGTAAATAATTACCAACTTAGTAGTGTTTACCTGGTCGACTTACGGTCCACAAGAAATGAAATGATGCGCTATATTCTATGCCGTCAGCCAAACAGCATGTAGCCGACAGCACCGTACCATGTAAGAACAATCCATACTGTCTGTTATTATGGCTAGAACCCTGTTGGACTTGTTCTTTTAGGGTTCCGTATCTAAAGGGACTTCGCTGTCTGTCTGTCTATACGTCTGTCACCAGGCTGTATCTCATGAACCGTGATAGTTAGACAGTTGAAATTTTCACAGTTGATGTATTTCTGTTGCCGCCATAACAACAAATGCAAAAAAAAATTAAGGGGGTTCCCATACAACAAACATGAATTTTTGCTCGTTTTTATAGATAATGGTACGGAAGCCTTCGTGCGCGAGTCCGACTCGCACTTGGCCGGTTTTTTAAAACACGACATTTTTGTCTGACCCGGTATTCGAAGACCCTAACTATTTGCTCTGAAACACCGCTAGACTATGAGACACTCAAATACTGAATATAATAGTGTTGTGGCGTATTACATACATATTTTGGTTTACCCCCTTAATAATAATATTAAGAAGCGCTAGATAAGAGCCTTTCAATTCTTAGTTAAATATACGGTTAAATGAACGGTTATTATTAGTGTAAATATCTGAATGAATGTAGTACAGACGCAAGCACATCCAGCTACCCAATTTGTCAAATTTCCTCAATTGAAAATGAACCTTATGCTTTTGTGGAAAGTTGAAAATCTATAAAAGAATTTCGGCAGATGGGGTAGCTGGATGTGCTGGCGTCTGTACGTTACGTGTCCGGCCTCGGATGTAGTGACCGCTCAAATATACTTATGTGCATTTAAGTATGACGAATAAATGTGTTGATGGTATTTATAAATATAATTGTGTAGCTAAATGTGAGACGTCGTTTTATTTTATAACTGGACTAGCGGCCCGTCCCGGCTTCGCATGGTTGGACATTTATTTTTTAAACATTTTGGCATATCGTAAACCTCTATCTCGACAAGTGGCTTGGTAAGTTTCTTTAGTAACTCCGTAAATTGATTTTAAGTTCTGGAACGATGTTGGACCCCTACCCTGAGGTAAAAACACTGACTGAGAAGGATGAACGCTGTACACTCTTCACTGTGCCGCATCATTTTTTATACCAGGATTTCCAACTCTCCTACACTTCGGCCCCGGCGCTCGAGCGCGTTACGGCACGGCGGCGGCGTAGCGGCGAATTAATTTTATTTCAATATTTTTTAAACTCTTAATATTATTCAATGATAATTTTTTTTTTAATAAAAAAAAACTCTTAATATAATTCTTATTAAATATCATTCGAATGGAATGTCCGATTTTAATAAACTAAAAAGTAATTTACAGGTATTTAAACGGCCTTGCTTGAGAAATCATTTATTTAGGTAAGGATTAAGGCAAAGGTCGATAACTTGGTCTGATTTTGGACAGAATTTCTATTACATTTTAAAATGTTAAAAAGTCATTATAGCGACATAACTATAATAGTTAGACACATGCTATCGCGATTTTTTTTTCAGATATTTATATGTCCTTAAATGTTGAGAAACAATTTATTGTTCTATCATCACTAGTTTTTTACACCTTGGGTAACATTATTGTAGTTTTAGTAGGGATCCTTATTTAGGATGAACGCTGTACACTCTTCACTATGCCGCATCATTTTTTATACCATTCGGCCCCGGCGCTCGTGCGCGTTACGGCGCGGCGGCGGCGTAGCGGCGAATTAATTTTATTTCAATATTTTTTAAACTTAATATAATTCAATTATAATTCTTATTAAATATCATTCGAATGGAATGTCCGATTTTAATAAACTAAAAAGTAATTTACAGGTATTTAAACGGCCTTGCTTGAGAAATCATTTATTTAGGTAAGGATTAAGGCAAAGGTCGATAACTTGGTCTGATTTTGGACAGAATTTCTATTACATTTTAAAATGTTAAAAAGTCATTATAGTGACATAACTACATACAAACCTTTCCCTTTAATAATACTAGTATAGATGTATCCTGCGCTCATTGCTTCGCTCTACGCTCCACTCATCACGTCAGCCATATCTTATTAATTTGTTCACCAGAAGAGAATGCGTAAAATCTTTATTATTTGTATCCTAACCTAATTAACCTTTTGGCCGCCACAGTCATTTATAGGTGACATATACAGGCTTACAGGTTAAGTCGACCTAGGTCCTTTAAGAGGTTGTAGTTTCTATAATTTCTGACTGATTTGTCTATAAAACACCATACCCCAAACTTAACTGTTTTCAAAATACTGGACTTTGAAGGTTTTTTGAGATAAAATCGGTTTTATGACTATTGGCCTATATTTTTTTGAGGGTTTTGCCTCTAACTGCGTGTGTTTGCAATTTTTGTGTAGTAGATAAGTTGTTTTATTATTCTCAACACTAAAATAGCAGTTCACTGAACTGACTGGGTCGTAGTAGACGATTGATAGTTATAAATTGAAATAAATTCGTCAAAAAATATTTTTTCTTTCTGAAATAATAAAAGAAAAGTCTATGACAGTTATGCTGCAGATGTGCTTAAAAATATCTACATTTCATCAGCTATCCAACAAGGTATAACAAGCTAGGTTATTATCAGAATTCTTAGTAAAAAACTTCGATGAAAGGCTCTCGGGTAGTAGTAAAGATAACAGTACTAATTTATCACGGGTCAGAAAACAAAATAAAACAATCCAAATAGGTACAAAATGACATCTATTACTGCTATTTTTACAGAAAGTCATGATTCATGTTCCACATGGCCGCCTCTGTTTCGCACACATATTCTCATTCTGTGTATTAATCCACTCTTTACTACACCAGTTGTTAAACCCCTTCTTATTTCATTTGCCGCATCGATTATTCTCTGTCTCAAAACATCAACAGATGTGATTGGATTAGGTTCGTTTTACACCAAACTCTTCATGTGTCCCCACACATAAAAATCCATGGGGGTCAGGTCTGGACTTCTAGCTGGCCACGGTATGGGTCCACCTCTTCCGATCCACTTATTAGGATAATTAGTGTCTAGCCATTCTCTGACACTTCTCCTGTAGTGTGCAGGACAACCGTCATGTTGAAACCACATATCACGAATGAGATAGAGTGGTACGTCGTCTAGTAAGTCGGATAAATCTTCTCTTAAAAAGTTTTCATAATGTTCTCCATTTAAATTGTCGGGAAGAAAGTAAGGCCCAATCAAATGGTTTGATATGATTCCCATCCATACATTCAAACTGAATCGTCTTTGTGATGCCTTTGGCCACTTCTTATTGGGATTTCTTTGAACTTTTGGGGCCCAATAATGAACATTGTGGTAATTGGTTATGCCGTCTTTATCAAATTTGGACTCGTCTGTCCACAAGATCTTTTTAAAAAATGATGGATCTTCTAAATCTGCATTGAGCATGAATCTGCAGAAATCCAACCTCCTCACAGGATCTCCTTCTTCGATGGTGTGTACCGGCGTGTAATGATAAGGATAGAGGCCGGCAGTATTCACCGTAAACCATACTTTCCACTGCGAGAGTCCAAGTTCTCGGGCAACAATATTGGTCGAAGTAGTTGGATCCAATCTAAACCGTCGAACTATTTCATTGTCTTGCTCTTCATCATCATCATTGACACGTGGTCTACCCAAGTCTGTTCGTCGCCTCGAAACAGAGCCAGTCTCTCGAAGTCGTCGGTAAACTCCGTCAAAGACACTAACATCCGGTACTCGGCGGCCTGGGTAACGTGATATGTATTCATCACGAGCTCGTGCCGATACACAATTGCAGTACCCATAACAAATCAAAATATCAGCATATTCCTCGTTCGTGTAGGTCGTCATCTTCAACAGTTCCAAATCAGAAGCACAAATCAATAGTCCAGTTTGCAAGCACAGTCACGATTTGAAAGAAACAGTCCAGAAATCCAAGCCAAGTCGAATGAAAAACCAAGAGCACTAAGAATCGCATCTACTACAGACGAATCGCGTAAGCAGACTAACCAAACAATAACAACAAAATGGCTGTGGTTTTTTTTTCTCGCTCACACCTAATTACATTGTATGATATCTCGCTTGCACGCACCGCAGTCCCATGAAGAACAATAGGCGCAACAAGTAACGCAAGGAAACACGTTATCTTTACTACTACTACTACCCGAGAGCCTTTCATCGAAGTTTTTTTCTAAGAATTATAATAATACCCTAGCTTGTTATACCTTGTTGGATAGCTGATGAAATGTAGATATTTTTAAGCACATCTGCAGCATAACTGTCATAGACTTTTTTTTTATTATTACAGAAAGAAAAATTATTTTTTACGAATTTATTTCAATTTATAACTATCAATCGTCTACTACGACCCAGTCAGTTCAGTGAACTGCTATTTTAGTGTTGAGAATAATAAAGCAACTTATCTACTACACAAAATCGGAAACACAAATAAATTAGAGGCAAAAAACCCAAAAAAATATAGGCCAATAGATGTAAAACCGTTTTTTTTTTTAAAAAAAGCTTCAAAGTCCAATATCTTGAAAACGGTTAAGTTTGGGGTACGGTGTTTCATAGACAAATCAGTCGGGAATTATGGAAACTATCACCTCTTAAAGGATCTAGGTCGACTTAACCTGTAACCCTGTATAGATGAAGTAAAAAACACGAGCTTCAGTCTGTCTTTACATTTATTCATTTACAATACATGTATGTACATACATCAACCTATACTATTCATATCGCTAATGAACTACTATAATTCAGCGAAAGGAAAGTGAAGTTGCGATAACGTCATGAAAGGAAGGTTACCTTTCGTTATCATATCAGTGGTGCAAACTGCCATGCCCTCCGAGGCCATACCCATGCCCTCCGAGGCCATAGCCATGCCCTCCGAGTCCATAGCCATGCCCTCCGAGGCCATAGCCATGCCCTCCGAGGCTATAGCCATGCCCTCCGAGGCCATAGCCATGCCCTCCTAGGCCATAGCCATACCCTTCGTGGCCGATACCGAGATCAAGATCGCCGACGCCGACTCCATGACCCCCGAGGCCGATTCCATGACCGCCTAGACCGAGTCCAATGCCACCATACCCGTAACCTAATTCTTCAACGCCGACGTGACTACTTGCGGGAGCAACAGCAATAGGGGCGGGGGCAACAGCAATAGGGGCGGGAGCAACAGCAATAGGGGCGGGAGCAACAGCAATAGGGGCTACAATTTCTCTGGCGACAATAGGTGTCGCTACCACAGTTTGGGGATGGCCAGCATGTCCAATTCTCTTCACAACCGCGTTGAACCCTGTTACGGGGTCTGCAGTATAGTCTACAACTCGCAGAGTGCCGTCAGGTTCTGCTAATGAGTATGAGCCTCTTACGATGCCGCCTTCGCGGGTCTCCGTTTGGGCTTTACGGTCTCCAGTGTGGGGGTCATTCACTGCGTAGTTAAAAGCGTAGCGGGGAATCGACTGTAATGAAGAAGTGGACAGTTAGTTTCAGTTTCTCATGAGTCTCTTTATTCCTAAGTGCGCCTCGAGCCCAGCGTGTTTATAAACAGAAAGGAAAGAAGCACACGAACGAACTAGTTTATATATCTACGTAGAGAACATTCTAACAAGTGAACATTTTAGTAATATAAGTATAGTACAGACGCCAGCACATCTAGCTTCCCCAATCTGTCAAATTTCTTTTATAGATTTTCAACTTTATCACAAAAGCATAATGTTCACTTTTAATTGGGAAAATTTGACAGATTGGGATAGCTTGATGTGCTGGCGTCTGTACATACTTAAAGTGTCACGAGGCGGGGATATTTGAGGGTAAGAATCCCTATACCCCAAGATCACATCACGATCTTTAAAACCTAATAATTACGTATATATCTATACTAATATTATAAAGAGGTAACGTTTGTGACGTTGTAAGGAGTAATCTCTGGAACCAATGAACCGATTTTCAAAATTATTTCACCAATAGAAAGGTACGTTATTGTGCAGTGTCATAGGATATGATTCATCATCATAATTTTTATTTATCCCTAACTTCTAACCCGAAGTTTGACCCGGGACAAACGGGCAGGGACAAAAATACTTATAACAGCGAACGAAGTCCGCGGGCACTGCTAGTCCGTTATATTTAGGGTTGCCATTATTGTTGAGCACTGAAGCGGGACTTATTAGTGGCAAATAAATAAAAACTGAAAATAAGTCAGAATTATTATAATAAAAGTCAATGAAAAATAACAACAACCGCGAATCTCTCCATCGGTTTCGAGCGTTTAGTACGTGTATATTGATAAACGGGACAAGTAACAATACGGGACGTGTTGCTTAAATACGGTGCTAGTCCCGTATATACGGGACGTATGGCAACCCTAGTTATTGTATGCCAATACTGAATTGTTTCAGGTTGATTGAACTATTTATAGACGATAATTTATTCACACGTGTATTGCGGTCCAAGTTATTTTCATGAAATAGTGTTCTATTCGAGGCCAATTAGTAGGTAGTAAGTAGTTAGTTACTGTAAATTTTTACTTCCGTGCACTTTCATAACTAAGTTTTGTTAACTGGTTAAGAAAAACCCTTTTTTATTATTAAACAATAATAAAAAACTGGTTTTTAAACAAGAATACGAAGTGTTCATTCATAACTGACAATCACAATATCCATAATAATTTGGGTTAGGTTATGTTAGAACGGTGACCATTTGGCGCGCGAAGGCGAGCGAGCGTAGCGAGCGTGCCGCGGCAGCGGCCGCCGAGCGCTAGAAAAACATTAACCATGGATTGTATTTGTGATTGTCAGTTATGAATGAACACTTCGTATTCTTGTTTAAAAACCAGTTGTGAAAACAATAATAAAAAAGGGTTTTTCTTAACCAGTTAACAAAACTTAGTTATGAAAGTGCACGAAAGGAAATTTTTCACTTTTGCTGGTATATTAACTTTATTTTTATAAATACGACGTTTTTCGGCTGTCGCGTACCACCGTAATTATGGAGTGTTAATTTGGACACTACTGCTTGAAAGTTAATATTTAAAAGCCGCTACAATAATTCGGCAGCCGCAATAGTGCTGGGAATACAGAATACTTATTAGATTGATCTGTTTTGGTGTAGCTTAACCACAAAAACCGTGGGGTTTTCGGCCCAAAAAGAATGAAAGAGCAACCCCATATCGTCCTGTGAGTATTGTAACAGGCGACTAAGGGATACGGCAGATTTTTGGGCAGCAGCACTACCTGTGTACTAGCTGCCACCTAACTGCGGTCGCTCACTCGCCTGCCAAGCGCAGTGACTAAGGTAAACCCCTCCGAATTGCAACATTATATAAATTTGGGAGAGGCCTATGTCCGGCAGTGGACGATTTCACTTACACTTACCCTTCGATGATGATGTTGAAACCACAGAACTTACGAATAAGACAGTATAAAGTTTCCCATGTTAACGGCGAGAAATATCAACTCAACCCTGTGGGGGCTTAGAGGTCGTACCGAGGTAAATAAGAGAGCGGATGACTGCTCTCAGCTCTGCGATCAGCTAAGCCTGGCGATTAAGGCATCGCCCACCATTCTTATGGGAAGCTCTTGTCCAGATGTCGACTTCATTCGATATTATTTATCTTCATATTGTTTTATGCTATTACTTACTTATCGTATGTCCAGTGGTTACCCTAGTGTCAGAGCTGTTCAAGCCGCCCCGTGAAGCCACCTAATGGCAGGCCGGGACCGACAACTTAACGTCCCTCCGAAGCACGGAGATGCTCGGTAATTAAATCAATTTGGCGGTCACCCATCTAAGGATTGACCGCATGCCTAGTTGCTTAACCTCGCTGATCATGTCATCATTTTAATGCAATGAAGCAATAAACACTTACTATACTGCCAGTGGCGATGGGGACTGCAGCAATATCGGAAGGAGCGGCCGCCGCTACACCAAGCAGGCAAGTAATCTGAAAACATCAAATAAAAACAATAAGTAAATCTGGTCGTCTCCTATCTCGCATTGCTTCGAGTTCGGGGCCATCGTCTTTCGGGTTTGATCCCCGTTTCTGACAAATATTTTAACTTTCCATAAATGATTGTTCTGAGTGTGGATGTGTGTGGTTGTGTAAATGGCATGTTTGTAAAGTCCTTCGCGAATCACGGATTTTGCTAATAGTAGAGACAGCTACTCCGATGAAGTTAATAAACAAAGGATGAGGGATTTACTTAAAAAAAGAAAAAAAAAATGTGTTTTTTTTTCGAAGGCACCTATTTCATTCTCATTCATGTATATTATATAAGCCTAAATCGATTGTCTATATTGTTTATTTACATGAGTATCTACGCTTCTAATGTTTGCCTTTATCAATATTTATTTGGAGAATATTTTTTGATTAATATTAATAAGCAACACAGAGATCATTGCTTAATATTAGAAAACACTGAAAATTGCCATAATTTATAGGAATTACATATTTTCCGTCATTCTAATAATTGTGCGTATCAGGATCATTGTATCTCACATGTTTCAGATGCAACTTATCTAAAATATTAAAAAATCGGATAAAAAAATATGATTGATGATAAAGGAACTAAACTAATTCATTCGAGTTATTTTTTTCAACGCCCCGTCATATATAAGTATCATGGCCCGAAAACATCCAAAACTGCAAATCCGAATAAGTCTATAGGTACTACTAATTAGATAAACTTTACAGATTTACAAGAATATTGAATATTAATTTACAAAACGTCTGCTGTTTTTTCACATGACGATACAATTTACGATCTCGTGATTTTATATCTAAAATGTACTATTTACGACTGTTATTCTCGCAATCTTACCGCAAGAAATCTGAACATGTTGTATATCCTGAGCACCACGTACGCTAGACAAACTGTATATTCACCAAGTAATACCCTACAACTTCAACAAACGTATTTATACACGCCACGACTCCTGATTTGTCAATAAATTTATTCCTTACAGTCCTCAATTGTTCACGCTTATTGACTATTCACGTTACGCACACTCTGAATGTTATGAAAATTCATAATGTGCCCTAAAAGCGTCCGTAATTGGTTAATTGCGGTATACCTTAGTACAACATTTTAATTATTTCATCAGATGGTTAGCTCAAATTACATGAATTAGTGTAACTTACACGTGATATAAACATATTATTATAGTGAAGTCAGAATGTAATTTTTAGTTTGACGAGTTAGCGCCCAATAGTTCAGAGCCCGCATTTAAGGGCAGCATTTATAACCAAATCTTGATTATGTACCTACCTTATTCTCAAGTTAAGTACCGACCTATTTAATAATTATATTATCCTGGGACATTATTTATAAACGGCCATCTGCTCCCAAACTATGCCGAGCTTGTACTATGGAAACCACATAACTGATATATTACATACTAGCTGTGCCCGCGACTTCGTTCGCGTGGATGTCGGAACTTAACAATGTATTTTTTTGTGTAAAGCGCTGTGGGAGGATACCGATACAATTTCTTTTTTAATTTAATTTAGTGCTTCTTTATTTTACCTGTGGAACCATCTAGAGCGTACACAAAAACGTTATTGGGGTTGTTTACGCGTGAAAGAGCTACGTATAGTTGACCATGGGAAAAGCATCCAATACTTAGGTCCATCCCCGCAACGGATAATGTCTAGCTTTATTAATCGTCATGGCATAACAGAGACTGACTGGGAATTGCACTGGTTTGAAAGAGAAAGGAAATTTTTAAGGAATTATAGGTATCCTTGGAATAAAAACAATATCACCGGCGCCGCAACCTGTTAATATTTCAGCTTCGATAATGTTTTGCTGCAGATTTGTGACTTTGAGCCGAGTGCCGTTACAAAGTTTGGGGGGACATAAAAGTGAATGGCAGAATTCGTATCGCATACTTCCGTAGTTGATCAGCTATATAATTTGTACCACTTATTAAGACAACTAAGGCATTGATTTTAATGTAAGTATAATATTTTTAGAACTTGGGATTAATTAATAAAATCAAAAAGAATATTTCAATTATTTTCAATAAATAAACGTAATAAAATCGTAAATTAAACGCAGTTACGTTTACAGAAATTGCCACGTGTAAAATAATATAAATGTCGAAATTATAATTAATTATTTATAAATGGGAACAACATTACATACAAATCATATAATTATAGACTTATTTATTATACCTAAGAAAGCACAGTAGTTGCATTAAAACTTAATAATTAATGATTTAGAATAGGAACGATTTTCGTCGTCAATATTTTTTTGTTCATGGCAATTATTTATTGACAGGCAAAGACAATCTGTCAGGTATTTATTGCTGTTGTTTTGATACATGTCATCAATTTAGCAAATAATTTTGCAGATATTACGTGAGGTCAGCATCAATTCCTCCGTGCTATAATATATATTTGTTGACAGTGGATTCACGAAAGGACTTTATCATTTAATTAAAATGACGAGTTTGCAATATGTTAATTGCAACATTCGTTTGCCCCGACTAAAGACAAGCATTATCCGAAGAGAGTGAAGTTCTCAATAAACCAATGTTGCTTTGTGCTACGTGATAATTATTATTGTTTGGTACTTATATGAAGATATTCTTAGATGAAGTAATACTAAGGATAAATTAATAATAATATCAATAAAATTAATGTAGTTACAAAAACAAGGAATCTATATTATCCTCCACTCAAAACCTCATATATAACCCCTCGCAACCGCACACAAATGTACACTGGGTTATGAACTATGTAATTAATGGAAATAAAGACCTTTTCATTATTTTAACAAATAATAGCTTTTTGCATCTTCCTAACCTAACTCGCGACCCGTTTAGGGTTTTCGGGGCAGGTTCGGAATAAATCCATGTAAAAACTATAAAAAGAGCTACAACATTTACGTTATCACCATAACAATGTTTATGTAATAATAATAATAATATCTAGGGACAATGTGACACAGATCATCCTAGCCCCAAACTAAGCAAAGCTTGTACTATGGGTATCAGGCGACGCGACGATATACATACTTATATAGATAGATAAATAGTTAAATACATAGAAAACATCCATGACTCAGAAACAAATATTCGTGCTCATCACACAAATATTTGCACTTACTGGGATTCGAATCCAGCTTCGTAGGCAGGAGCACTACCAACTAGGCTACGGTGTAAATATAATATGTAACAATCTTCATTGGTACACTAGTTAACGCTAGCATTTCATTGCCACATCAGTAGACACACTTTGATATTTACAGTATCTTTATTACTTAGGCAGTAAGAGTGATTTTCGAACTGCAATGTTTCCACGGTCATGGGGTTGACCCACAGATTACCAAACATAACCATAAAATAAAACTGGCTATAACTTTTATATCCCAAGTTCTCAAAATCTAAGAAATTAAAAATGCCTTTTCTATAACATTAACCACCAATTAAAACATAAAATATCCCGTAACACGAAATTTTACTAGCGGTACAAAAGTCTCATACATTTTTGCCGTTTACCTTTCTGAGGAGAATTATTGGTACACCGATTTTTAAAACTATTTTGTGGGTTGGAAGACCGGGTGTGCTGAGGGAATCCAAAAATTCTACCGGGTAGTGCGTGGCGTCATCTTCTTCCATACCTGTATTTATTGAGCTATATTCTTTACTATTCCCGGACGCATGAGTCAATATTTTGAAATTAATTGCCGCAGCTTGGTCATTGCGGGGAGTCAAAATAGCTCGCTGACATAGCGAAGAACCAGCTTGATTGCCAATGTTTGTGGTATCTCCGTACACAGAAGAAATTAGCTCCAGCTGTGATGTAACGTAAGAGCAGAGATTACCAATCAATATAACTTTTCCATCTTCTTGTACGGGGTATGTGCTATCGCCTATTTTTTTTACAATAAATTGGCAAACTCCTGTGCATTTTCGCAGCCTCTGACTGATCAGGTTCCCTCCTATACTTATAACTATCTCTTGAATAGCCAATAAGGACCTGTTGTGATAAATTTCACGTACCTTGTCATGAATTTCTCCATCAGTATTTAGTTGCACATGTCTCATAAAATCTTCAGCATACTTGTCATGGTACTTTTGCCATAACTGGTTAGCACCCGATAACGCACAAAAGGTCAATAAGATGGCAAACAAATGTCGCAAGCGATGTGGACTATCGCTCACGCATCCTTCCGCTAGAGCGTCATCCCAATGCTGACCTCCATCTAATAAATGGCGTGCTCGGCAAGCGGCCTGGTATGTGGGATGTTCAATATCATCCATTTTACGGAGCTCAGCTAAAGACGTAGGTCCTCGCACTACATGGACCAGACTGTGGGATGAACTCACACGTGAGCACGCCACGTGAACCTGCCCGCCTTCCTTAAGTCAATTCCAGTTAACTTGAGAGTTGGACTTTGCGATTTGTTGATGGTTATCGCGACACACACTTTTATAGGGAACTACAGTATTTTAAACTGAAAAGGGAGATCATTTGGCACTAACGGAATACGTGACACGAACACTGTTTCTCCCTGGGCGGATCCAGGCATAATAGTAGCCTCTATAACACGATGCAAAGCTTTGACTTGAAGCCTAGTGCCGTTGCAAAGTTTAGGTGGCTTCAAATTCCTCAGAACCATTATAGGTATACCCACACGCAACATACATTCGCGTTACAAACGAATCGACAGCACAAACTTTCGATCGACTGACATTATAATTTAAAATTAAATTATAACAAATCCAACCTTGTACATAATTCAATTTGCCCAAAGAAAACAGAATATTTTAATAACCAATTTTGGACAACGACATACTTCTAGCCAACCAAGACCTTATTTCGAAACAATTCGGAACATTTAAAGCCCTAATCTTAACACCGCGAGTCAAAAGCAATGCACAACGACATCTATCGAAACAAAATTCAACTATCAAGCACAACGATATCTATCGAATTAAAAATCAACTATCAATAATTTAAAATTAAATTATAATAAATCCAACCTTCTACATAATTCAATTTGCCCAAGGAAAACAGATTTTTTTAATAACCAATTTTGGACAACGACATACTTCTAGGCAACCAAGACCTTATTTCGAAACAATTTAGTACATTCAAAACCCTACGTAATCATGCAATCAGCAAACACGGGCAAACCTTAACACCGCGAGTCAAAAGAAATGTACAATGACATCTATCGAAATAAAAATCAACTATCAACCTAGTTCATTCGAAAAGAGATGTCATAATATGCACAATGACATCTATCGGACAGTTAGGTAGCTCAACTATAAACATTAGTTCATCTTGAAGTAATGAAATGAGTGTTATTTTTCTTCATGATTACTTTAAAATCTAATATCTTTTGATAGACTGAACCGATTGCAATAAAACAAAAACTAAATGTTACCTCAAGTTACGCTCAATCGTTGTGTATAAAAGTTATCTACATTGCTTTAGTATATTTTACGTGATACCCGAACATATAAACAGACACACAGACAAACAGACAAAAATTCTAAAAAGGCTGGAAATGGGTTCTATTGGTTGTTCTTTAATACCCTGGCTATTTTTTTTGGATTTTCTTTTGATGTACAAAAATTATTTTTCTACAGATTTATTATATGTATAGATTATACTTCTTTTGTTTTGTAAATACATACTTATATAGATAATTACACCCCAGACTCAGGACATACAGACATGTTCATGCGCATAAATATCTGTCGTGGTATTCGAAATCACGACCTGCGGCGTGAAAGGCTACCAACCACGCCATGTGGCTAAATTTTTATTTGATTAGTTATATAGCGCCCATATAGTTCAGAGTTCGCATATAGGGTCAGTATTTATAACCAAATCTTGCCTCTGTACCTACCTTATTCTCAGGTTAAGAAGGGATCTATATATCTTTATATTATATTAGTTATATTTTTAGTTAAAATAACCATATTAGATGGTTTGTTTAGAATGACTTATCTTAGAGACAGTGCTGGTGTCTACGTCGCTGATTTAATACATACATATATAGACTCACACCTGTTTCCCAGTGGGGTAGGCAGAGACAACGGACTTCCATTTATTACGATCCTTGCTGATTTAATGATCAGATTATATTTTACATCTGAAGTTACTACGGTCTTATGAACGAAGTTACGGCTTGGTTTTCTTTCTTGCGCTAGCCCTTCCTACTTGAGAGATAATAGTCCGTTTGGGACCTTATTTCTGTCAACAAATTAGCATCTTTAATTAGTAGGTATGGTAGGTAGGTGTGTTGCTTCGTTAACCCAGATAATACCATCACCAAGATGTAACCTCTTACTGGTCTGCAGTAGCAAAAGGGTTGACTTAAGTGTTTAATGGAGGAGGTAGAGAACTTCAGCGAACGCGCCGCATTCACCATCACGCTCCTTGACCCTTATTGTTCATACGTATTGATGAAATGCCATCTCCGATCTTTAATTAGACAAGCGGGCGTCGACTAACGTAGATTGATTGTTGCACAAAACGTCCGAAAGAATCCGAAGCTCACATGGGTCGCCAAATCAGTAATCGCCCTGAAACGAGGTTAGTTTCTAGTCCTTTAAACTATATTTCCCATAGTTTAATGTCCTATGGAATTCTTCTCTGGGGTAGCTCTGCTGACATTAACACCATATTTATATTGCAAAAAAGAGCTGTAAGAGCTATCTATAATCTTGGCCCGAGAGTGTCTCTAAGAGAAAAGTTCAAAGAGGTTAACATTCTAACTGTACCATCTCAGTATATATATGAAAACCTACTATATGTGCATAAAAATATCGATTCCTTCTGTAAAAGGAGCGATACACATAATGTAAATACTAGATATAGGAATAATCTCATATTGCATACTACCCGTCTCCACAAAATAAGTAACTCTTTTATGGGGCAATGTATAAGATTGTATAACAAACTTCCCAATGATATTAGAGAATTGTCTACGAATAAGTTTAAAAGAATTATTAAAGCCAAATTGTGTAGCAGGGCATATTACAAAATATCAGATTATTTAGGTGATAAAAGTGCTTGGGATTGAGTTGTTCTGAGTCAACGCACATGATTGTAATTAATCTTAGTATATATTATTTTAAAAAAGGATTCCTACTGAGTTTTCTGGCAGTGTTACTCAGTAGCTGCCACGTCATGCACTGCACGGTACGGTAAAAAAATATGACGATTCCATATAAATGTAATTTTTTTACGGAATAAAGACTTTTTTGATTTTGAGTTTTGATAAACTGCTTGCTTCCAGCTCGCCTCTATTGTTTGATGAAGCAGTGAAAGCCTCCTTGGTTAACTGTAAACATAAAGTAAAAAAAACCTTCGCTATAGGGCAATCATAGGATTCTAGGCTTTCCAACCCGATTTTGATGATATTTTTGTGTATTTTTGAGTGGGTCTCTAGTTATACAATTGGAAGCTATAGGTGGCACTTTGACCAGATTCCAGGTTCTTTTTGTATTTTACAGGCTGGACAATAACTACCGTGAGAGCTAGTTTTGAATAAATCAGACACGAGTCTTTACCTAATTTTGGACTTCAAATAAAGCAATGTCGAATGATTGCTTAAATTAATCCAATTAAGCCTTCTCCTTCAGGAAGCACCTATTATAAGACCCAAATTAACAGAAGGCGATTAAACTTTAGTCCAACTTAAGCTACTTTTGCTGACCGTACTTGCATTAAATTAGAATGATATAAGTATGACTTTAACCAACTCACCTTGCATTATTTATTAACACAACGTCCGCTATAATAACAACTTCCTGAATATCCTTACCGTAATATTAATGGTAAAAAAAACTTCCAAATGCAAGTCGGACCCGCGCACGATGGGTTCCGTACCATATACCATATCTATAAAAACGAGCAAAAATTCACGTTTGTTGTATGGGTAGCCCCCTTAATATTTATTTTATTTTGTTTTTTAGTACTTCTTGTTATAGCGGCAACAGAAATACATCACCTGTCTAAATATCACGGTTTAAGAGAAACAGCGTGGTGACAGATGGACCGACAGATAGACAGCGAAGTCTTAGTAATAGGGTTCCGTTTTACTCTTTGGATACGGAACCCTAAAAATAGGCACTATAACAATAGTAAATTAAATATAGAAACTTGGAAAATGATAGTAAAATTATTACACCTACTAAATTGAACTGAGGTCCTATAAGGGATCTATTATCAAGACCAATGCAGAACATGTTGCCGGAGTTGACGAGCGACTAGAAAAGTATCCCTCCGGGAGCTACTTCGATCTCTCACCACTGCACAAACATGTTGGCATTCTAGTGTAAAGTAGAAGGCAGATCTTCTACGCCGAACCTTTGCCTCAAACTCGACTACGCTGCCGTGCATATGTTAAAGAGCCGTTATAAATGAAAAATTGTCATGGTAAACGCTACTCTATGAGACC
The DNA here is from genome assembly GCA_951640165.1 of Pseudoips prasinana. Classification (NCBI taxonomy): domain Eukaryota; kingdom Metazoa; phylum Arthropoda; class Insecta; order Lepidoptera; family Nolidae; genus Pseudoips; species Pseudoips prasinana. Next base: position 29,633,642 of record OX621237.1, on the reverse strand, counting down.
GTGTCATTACCTTAACATCTCATTGTTTTGTTACGGTAATCTAGTGATTGTACGGCAGTACGACCCCCTAACATCTTACGCACAGAAACATACCTACATTTAAGTTAAATGTTACAAAAGGCGAGCTTAATCCATTAATGTATGGAAAAAAATTGTAAGAAAATTTTCTTCCATTTTTACCATCAGGACAGTGAGATATATCAATATATACAAAGACGTGGGTTCCTGAGTTGACCCCGGTTTTAACTCGCCTTTACCGTCTCTCTTACAGCGCTAAAAGGGTTCCATTTTCGTAAAAGGTGGCCAACGTCCACCCTATTCCCAAAAACATTTCCCGGATAAAAAAAAATTGTGACTATTTTCATAACATTCTTTTTTCACTTTTAATGGATAATAACTTATTATACACATAATTACCTACATACGCTTAAATATGTTATAAACAAGTGATTTTTTTTTTAATTTAGTCAAGTGGGTATTTCTTTACTTTCGTTGGTAATACAATATTGGTTTCCTTCTATATTTTACTACAACGTTAAGTGTAACACCTTGTGTTTTAATTTTCTACTTTCTTTCGTCCTTTGAACACACAAGAAAACAGTTGTGAACACAATTGTCATTCATTGTCGTATTTATATATATACTTATTTTATATTATATAATTGTATGTAATTTGTTTCATTTTAATATAAGTGAATATTATGTAGAAGTAGAGATATTTTAAGTTTATAGCTTTAAGTTTATAAAACTATTATTTAAATTCTTTGGAAATCCAGACACGGATTCCACGATACAGGCTTGCCTAGTGTGGGTCCGCAGGAAATGTGTAACTTGTACAATTTTTATGAAATAAAGATTTTATTATTATTATTCCTAGCTGCCTTAGACACATATTTCTTAAGGGAAGCCGATGGCACAAAACTGGGACATGTTCCTATTATAAATACTATTGTAAAATATACTTGGACGTGTTGGTAACAAATCACCACTTGATAAGTAAGAATTCACTTGAGTATTTATTATCATTTGATAATATCCCTTTGATATAAAATGTTTCACGAGAGGCAAAATGAAAATAATCCAAAACCCTTCGCCACTGGTCCCTTACAATATCCGGGCGTTGCTGGTATTTGCCCATTAGTCATGCTGCTCTTTGACCAAAAAAGTGAAAGGCAAAGCCTTCGCTCTCACATACACACTTCAGAACTCCGTCAAAACTGCTTGAAAAAGGCCTTACATGCGAGAGTAGCTCCTACCACCAAGCAAGTCAAAGTAATGCTCAGAAAGTGAGGGGTTTAACCGCAAAACAAAACACAAACCGTTCTTCATTTGTTCTCTGTGAGTATATTGACGCGCGCTTGACCGTCAGCACTAAAGCTACTAAAAAGTGTGTTTACCGCATTCTGGAAAAATGGGCACGCACATTTTTCCAGATAACGGCGAGGAAGCATTGTACTCTAACCCGTCCTCAAGTATCACCTTTTGCGCAATACTATGTGCACTAAAATGTTATATATTTAGAACAGCAGCATCTAATTCGGCCTCACTCGACCGCCTCATTACCCCTTTTCAGTAGAAACACTCTTTCTACTCAGACTTACACAAATTCACATTTGCAATCAGAGCCCGGAGAAAAGTTCCTCCTGCCCCCGCCCCTCCACCCCACGCCGCCTTTAATTAACAGAAAGTGGTTCATTAGAGCTTATTCATTAAAGCAAGGAGTAATTAGCGAACTCTAATGAATGCTGTAATAATGTAAGAGCGACCGACGGACTGCGGCCCGACTTCTAGATTAATCTAGAAGTCGGGAATAATTTAGTAATGGCGTTAATTTATTACTGGGCTGATTGCGGGAATTAACGGGATACATAATGTAGGCAAGTTGCAAAGTTACAAGTGGCGAGATGTTCCGGATTCTATTTTCAGGACTTCTCCTGATGTTCATTTTGAAGGATACCTATTTACATTATCTACTGACATATGGTATGTACGCATTTATGTATTGAACTAAAGTGACCAAGTGCGAATTGTGCTTCAATTGTGCGACAACAGAACAACGGATGAAGAAAAAAAGATTTTTTTGTTTATATCTTACAGACGATTTTGATATGAATAAATAATAATAATATATCACGTGACATTATTCACAAACGGCCATCTGATCACAAACTAAATAGAGCTTGTACTATGGAATCCATATAACTGATATACTACCAACTTTTCTTTTGTAAATACATACTTATATACATAACTAGTTGTGCCCCGCTGTTATACCCGCGTTAAACTTTATAAATTATCACTGCTCCCCCCCTGTTTACCCGACGTCTTGGTAATATTCATTCAAAATTTGAAGTAAATCCATGCAGTACTTTTGGAGTTTAGCCCGGACATACATACAGACAAACAGACATACAGACAAAAATTCTAAAAACTAAACTTTTGGCTTCGATATCGATTGTAGATAACGCCCCAAATATCTTTTTAAAGAAATATGCAGTGTGCAGTTTTGACTTTCCTACGATTTTATTATATGTATATATTACACCCAGACTCAGAACAAACAGACATCTTCATGGAATCAAACCCTGACCTGTGACGTGTAAGGCTAGTATGGACCAACCACGTCACCGGTCCCGTATATTCTTCGGTAGGCACGTTGTTGTCGGTTCCGGTTGCATCCATTACACATCAGTCTTCAAACCATGTGAAAGACTTACTTCCAAAAAGATAACCACTGCCTACAAGGAAGCAAGCGTCGAAGCTCTTTGTCGACTTAGCCTTGCACCATTCAAGTTTCTTGGTGGACGCGGCAGTCAAATAAACACCGATCGTCCTCTCCGCAAGCACAGACGCCGCTTTGTACCAAGAACGTCTTAGACAATCCAGGTGGTGAGAATACAACCGCAAACGCGCTGCGACCACCATCTCCTATCATAACCTTTAATTTGCACTCGTATCGATGACATTTCCCTACAGATTCTCAATCAGACTAGCGGCTAGAGCCTTCTAGTGTTAATGTAGAGCGACAGTTGCACAAAGCATCCCTAAGAACCGACTCTCTCGTGCACAAAATTCAATTCAAAATTCAAAAAGTCATTTATTCCGTTAAAATATTACATTTGTGTGGAATCGTCAATTTTTTTTTACCCTACCGTGCAGTGCATGACGTGGCAGCCACTGAGAAACACTGCCAGAAGACTCAGTAGGAATCCTTTTTTAAAGTATTTATTTCTTAAATAAGGTTCTGACTTTATTTATTTATTTACTTATTTAACACCATATAATTAACGTGACAGGTTTACACCTAATGCGTTAATTATTTATAACATCACTAATCTAAAACATATCATATTATTAAAAAAGAAGATTAATTAAATTACACATTATTACATTAAATATACATTATTTTTATACATTATAATTAGGTATTATTATAAAAATTATTAAATAACATAAATCCTTACAATTTTGTCAAATAATCCAGAGTCACTCTCATAAATTCCGCCAGTGTACAAGTAAAGATGTCAAGTCTTTGGGACACTTCATTAAGTATCTTTAATGAGGTACTAATTGGTGAAAATTTTAAGATATTAGTCCTAGCTGATGGGACTTTAAACAGTCTTCGTCTCGGCCCCTGTCTCAATCTGGTATTTGGAACCATCAATTTTAATGATTCCAACACCTCAGGATTATTTATCTTGCCGCGAAATACACAGAAGCTGTATTTAGCTAGAGCTAAGTTTCGCCTCACCTCCAATTTATAGTATCCAACCATACCTATAACGAAGAGAGTTGGATACATTAGTGGATAGAATGGATATACTCCGTACTGCTTGAAATATAGAAACCGCGTGAATTTATTTTGTATCTTATCCACCATGAGACCATATTTAGCTTCATGGGGATTCCAGATGATAGCATTCGTTTCTAGCCTACTCCTTACCAATGCATTGTAAAGTGACTTTAGGGCTACTATACTTGTGAAGTTCCTGGTTTCTCGTAAAACAAATCCTAGATTTTGAAAAGCTTTCTTACATAGTTGAAAAACAAACTGGCGAAACGTCAAATCACTGGAGAATAAGACACCGAGGTCACGCACGGACGTAACGCGTGGAATCGTCTCTCCTTGCATGAGATACTTGTGATGTATTGGCACCACGGCACGTGTAAAAGACATTAAATTACATTTTGACACGTTAAAATACAATTTATTTTTCAAGCTCCATTCCACTACGTGATCAATGTCTTCTTGTAGGCGCTTGCAATCCTCATCGGTCCTAATCTGTGTAAATAACTTGAGATCGTCTGCAAACAGTAAGCATCGAGCCTCTTTCACCACTTCTGGGAGGTCAATGATCATTATAATGAATTCTAGCGGGCCCAAGTTACTCCCCTGACTGACTCCAGTACGAGTGCGATATGAGCCTGACATGCTGCCAGCATACTCCACGTATTGCTTTCGATCTTTAAGGTAGCTTGCAAAGAACTGTAGTAAGTGCGGAGTGAATCCTACTTTTGCTAATTTCGACAGTAGAATATCATTGTCGACACTATCGAACGCTTTCTGAAAATCAAAGTATGCAACATCTAGCTGAGCTCCTGCTTCAGAGTCAAGTGTAGGAGCTGCAATGTTCATGAAACACATCAGATTAGAATCAGTGCCGCGGCCTATCCTAAATCCATGCTGCGCGTCACTAAGTTGCGGGCTCACTTGCGAATAAATTGTTGAGCATAGTGCCGATTCAAAAACCTTCGCAAAAGTCGATAACACGGCAACCGGCCTATATCCTCTTACATCTGAACTCGCAGCACCTTTTGGTACTGGCGTCACTCTTGTCAATTTCCATCCATTCGGATAAGATCGTTCCTTTAAGCACAAATTAAAAAGATGCATAAGAGGACGCGCTAAGACCATTCTGCAGTCTTTGACAATATAGGGAGGCACCCCATCTGGACCCACCGATTGCTTAGGTTTAAGGCGCGCCAGTGCAGTACTCACGTCATGTAAAGACAGTTGCCCCACGTGTATACGGGCACCACACTCAGGTACCGCTTGAGCTGCAGTTTTTGCATCCAGATATGGATCAATATTTCCATAGACTGACTGAAAGTAGTCAGCGAATGCCTGTGCGTACTCAGTTTCCAATAATGGTACCCCATTCCTAACAATACGTGTTTTACTGCGCTTTGAGCGCTTATGACCAATAAAGTTCCAAAAAGATCGTGGCTCAGTAACAAATTGGGATTGAATACGATGTTGGTATTCATAATATGCCTTATCGATCTTATTTTTAACTTGGGAACGATAGTAAGAAAACTTTTCATAATCATCTCTAGAACCAGATTTTTTGTAAGCTCTGTGCCAAGCTGCCTTTAGTTTTATGTCGCCTATTAGCTCGGCCGTATACCACTCAGGGTAATGGTACCGAGAGTTGTTGGCCTTAGGCTTTTTCCTGGGAACGCTATCATCCAGTAATTTATAAAATATGTTATAAAATAAATTGTATGCATCTTCGACGTTACTTGTCTCGCACAACTCAGCCCAATCCACTTTGGCCAACGATAAGTACAATGAATGAAAATCAGCCTTGGCGTAGTTCCATAGAGGATGAAAGGAAATGGGCTGTGTAGACTCAGGGCTGTCGGATTTGAATAGTTGTGCGGTTATACGATTAAAATTTACCCGTAACGGTGGGTGCTGCGGATCAACACAAGACAAACACTCACACTCCTCACTAACAGTTACCTCCTCTTCAGAAAATGTGGTTAATACTAAGTCAAGAGTACGGTCATTACAGTTCCTAACATTATTACATTGGCGAAATCCACAATAAGTGACAAAATATTCATAGTAACACTGGATATCCTGATTTGTAGAATACATATTAAAGTCTGCAACAAGAATCACTTTATCGTACCTAATACATAATTGTTCTAGTAAGTGAAACATATACATATATTCTCTTTCAATTGTTTTTGGTGGTATATACACAACACAACACAGGAACAATAGATTGTTTTCACGATAGACAGTCGCACACACTAACTCAAACGGATGTTCGTCTAAATTTGCCTGATCAGGCAGTGCCACTCTTCTCAACTCGAGACCGCCTTGTGGGGTAGCTGCTAGCAATACGCCTCCGTGCTTACGGCCATCTGCACGATCGCATCGGTGTATCACGAAGCCGTTCGGTGCAATTTCTCCATCGTGTATGGACTCATTTATTCCGCTCTCTGTGATGGCTATTAAGTCCGCTGTAGATCCCAATAAGTTTGTATAAAAACTTTTCAGCTTTGTCCGCAAACCTCTGACATTTTGGTAATACAGCTCCAAATTACTAATCTTAGTTATATTTCGCGGTTTGGCGAAAGTTGCGAAACGACACCCATTCGCTAAAACGTACATTTAGTGGCCAAACTTCAGACTTAGCAATTTTCTTGAACTGACTCTCACTGACTCCTATTTTGAATGATGCATAATCCCTCTCTCTCTTAGGTAATATTTTTTCTACGCTGATGTTCGCCAAATTTTCACAACAAATACCTGCTACGTGGGCTAACACCGCTTCCTTTGTTGTTTCACGGGTAAGAGACCATACATGCAAGTATTTTTTTATTTCCACCGCCTTTAAATCATTTATGTTGTTATTTATTCCACTCATTACTTCTGTTCTCTTGGCTTTAATACGTTTCGTTCGATTTATATGCATTAGCCAGTCCTCATTTGTTGTTTGTTCTTTGTCTATTATATTTGAGTCATCTATTTCTATCGTTGATGTACTATCTTTATTAGCATCGTTTCGATATGTAGCCTTTCCAGGAACGGGTTCGTTTGACCGGGTAGATTTTTCGGGAGTTTGGGTAGCAACGAACTGAGCATTCCTCGTATCTTTACTGGATGATCTAACATTCTTTCCTTTAATGATTTTCGTTTCGCCATTTTGGTTGCCCTTCCTCTCCGTTGCTGTTGACGGTTCTTGCATTTTTGGCGGGTAAGACGGTTTGTTTGTTACTTGTTTTTCTTTCGACTCGTCTATTTTTTGTAACAACCTCTCTTTGCCACGCTCTTCTTCTTTTTTTGCCAACATATCCACCTTTGACATGTAAGTATCTAGTTACATTGTATTTAAATGTTTTAATTTAGAGCGACTCAATCCCAAGCTGTTTTGTCACTTAAATAATCAGAAGTTTTGTAGTAAGCCCTGCTACACAATTTGGCTTTTATAATTCTTTTAAACTTATTCATAGACATTTCTCACTGGGAAGTTTGTTATAGAATCTTATACATTGCCCCATAAAAGAGTTACTTACTTTGTGGTATGTAACACAAAGTTATGCTTATATCGAGTATTTATATTATGAGTATCACTCCTTTTACAGAAGGAGTCTTTATATTTATGCATATAAATTAGATTCACATAATACTGACATGCTACAGTCAGAATGTTAATCTCTTTAAACTTCTCTCTCAAAGATTCTCGCGGACCAAGTTTATATATAGCTCTTACAGCTCTTTTTTGCAATACAAATATGGTGTTAATTTCCGCAGCGCTACCCCAGAGAAGAATTCCATAGAACATTATACTATGAAAATAACTGAAATAAACCATTCTAGCTGTATCCACATCAGTAAGCCGTCTTATAGTTTTAACAGCATATGCAGCAGAACTTAATTTGCCTGATATTTTTTCTATTTGTGGGCCCCATTGTAGTTTTGAATCGATTGTGATACCCAAGAACACAGTTGACTCAACAGGGGTCAATCCAGCCCCATTAAGCTGTACATTGGTAGCCACCTGTTTCACATTAGGTGTAGAGAATTTTATGACTTTAGTTTTCTTGTCATTTAGCAAAAGATTATTAGCATTAAACCAATGAACAACTTTAGAGATTGCGTCATTTACTTCGTCAAAATTGCGTAATTGTCTATTTATTTTAAACGTCATTGAAGTATCATCCGCAAACAAAACAATCTCATGTTTATCCCTTACATAGTAGGGTAAGTCATTTATATAGATTAAAAATAAGAATGGGCCGAGAATCGATCCCTGTGGAACGCCCATTACCACTGGGGATCCCGCAGATTTTTTACCATTTATATCGACCTTCTGAATTATATTGCCCAAGTAAGAAGTCAAAAGTTCGAGAGCCTTGTTCCTGATACCGTAGTGGTGTAGTTTCCTGACAAGAGTGTCATGATGAACACAATCAAATGCTTTGGACAAATCGCAAAAGATACCTAATGCATCCTGCGAGTCCTCCCAAGCCGCGAATATACTTTTTAACAGATTGACTCCTGCATCTATAGTTGAACAACCCTTCATGAATCCAAACTGTTTCCGATGAAGTAAATTATGTATATTAAAGTGACTGAGCAACTGGCTAAGCATTAGCTTTTCAAATATTTTACTTAGAGTGAGCAATACGGAAACAGGTCGGAAATTTGAAGGATCTGAAGTATCACCCACTTTAAACAATGGAATAATTTTACTATACTTCATCAAGTCAGGAAATACGCCAGATGCGACACAGCAATTGAACACAGCAGCTAGATGTGGGGCGATTATAGGTATAATTGATGAAATAGTCTTAACAGATAAACCCCACAGATCCCTAGTGGTTTTCATATTAATACTTTTGAAAGCATTCAAAATATCTTTAGGGTTAACCACCGAGAATTCAAAATCTGTGTCACACTTCTCTACGCTTTGCTGGAGTATTAGCTCAGCAGATACAGAAGAAGACGCGAGAGATTTGGTAACATCGATTGGAACATTAGAAAAATATTTTTCAAACTCAGTCGCAACTTCTAAATCGCTTTTAATGTCAACATTATTTATTCTTAAATTAAAATCACGACTACGTATTTTTTCCTACCTGTCTCAGTATTAATAATCTTCCAGGTGGTTTTAATAATATTTGTCGAATTTTTTATAACATTTTTTAAGTATAACGATTTAGCAATGGAACAGGCTCTTCGAAAGGTTTTGGCATATTGTTTTACATGTTCTAGAAAAGTCGTATTTTGATTATATTATCTTTCTTCATACAATTTATATAATTGATTGCGACTTTTATAAATTCCTGGAGTTGCCCAATCACAGAATATCAGACGGTTACTTACAGACAACTGTTTGGGTGTGAATATTGAGCAGAACTCACCATTAATCAAGTTGAATAAAGAGTTGTACAAGTGATCCGGATCACTATGATAGGGCAAAAATGCCAGTTTTCTTGCTATATTATATTTAAATATTCCTAAACGGCTTTCACTATATGGTATGTAACTTATTTGTGTACTTTGAACCTTTGGAGAATTTGGAAAAGTGACCAACTGACCAGAATGATCTGACTGAATCTTATTAATTATTAATTTATGTAAAGGTTTTGCCGAGCTAAATATATTGTCAATGCATGTAGCACTTGTGGCAGTAACTCTAGTTGGTTCTGTAAAGTTGTGATGTAAATTATAGGACTTAAACAAATTTAAAAAATTACAACTTGTTGAGTTTTTCTCCAAAATATTTACATTAAAATCTCCACAAATGATAACAGTTTTATGGCTATTAGATAACTTATTTAAGGCATCCTCCATAATGTCTGAAAAGGTATCAAATGGTGCACAAGGAGGTTTGTAAAGACTCACAACAATACATCGCTCCAACTCAACACATGAAATCTCTACTACTCGCTCAACAGAGAGGCTCACGACGTCACTTTTTTCTTTAAACTTCAACAAATTATTTATTAATATTAGAGAGCCACCATGAATATACTTTTCTCTGATGAACGAGCTTGCAACCTGGTGATTATTGAAGCTGGAAATGAATTGATGGCGTTGTAGCCAGTGCTCAGTTAAACATAAAATATCAATATTGCTACAATTCAAAAACAACTCCAATTCTAACTCTTTCCCCATCAAACCTTGAATATTTTATCTTTTTTTGGTGTGTGGGTAGTTGTAGCATTGACACTTAAGTTCAATAGCTCTATATTTAAAATTAAAATTTAATTATTTATATATCATTTAAATAGTATTCAATGCTTAAATTCAATAGTTGATACTGTCTACCTACCGGATTAGTGTTATCTCCCACAAGTTCAAGAAGAATAAATACATCAGAAATCACATCAACTCACTCTCACTAAGCACTATGGAGTCAATTGTACAATCCATTGATGGGATGAGAGAGCTCTTCAAAACAAAGATGGCAGATATGGAAGCACAAATTCAGCAGTCCAGCAACCTCCAGCCCACTGGTCTAGCAGCAGAATTTGGTACATTTCGGAACCTTATGTGCCAGCTGCTCAACAGTCTTCAGCAACAGGTACAAATATTAACACATGCAACTGATCGCCTTGAGATGCATAGTAGACGCAAGATCTTGTTACTACATGGAGTTCCGGAAAGCAAGGATGAAGCTGTGGAGACTGTAGTTAACATCATAACCAGCCGTCTAGAGTTTCGGGAGTTCGCTGCTAGTGACATTAGACGGTGCCATAGATTGGGTCGGGCAGCTAAGCCGGAAAAGCCACGTCCTATCCTTCTTAAATTCCAGGATATGGGTATCCGGGACAAGGTATGGGGGGCCAAAACCAAACAGAAGAGCTCTGGCATCACAATGTCAGAATTTCTAACCAAAGCCAGACACGCCGTATTTCTCGCTTGTCGTCAACGTTTCGGCATTCATAGATCGTTTACGAATCGAGGTGTTATTTATGTTGTTGGCCAAGACAATACACGGCATATAATACACTCAATGTCGGACCTAAACAACATCGGGCATCAAAATACAGCTGAAGACAACGAATCGGCTGCCTCCGAGCCGGCCGCATCGACTACTGCGCCGAAGAACATCACAAGGTCCAAGCGAGCCGTCACTAAAAAGTGATACTTTTATTTGTGATCGCAGTCTGGGTAGTAAGTACCTTGTATTAGCTTCTACCCCTTTTTTGCTTTTACTTTTAGCATGCCGTTCAATGTTTTCTTTTCTCATGGATGTCACACTGATGTCATAAAATGACATTAGACTCAAAGAGAATATAAATATCTATGATTAGACTAACAATAGGTAGTGATTTGGACGGATATTCTCGCTCGAGTTAACGTTTTTCTTTAATTATGTTTCTTTTTTTGTGTTGCCATTCTGTTTAATTGAAATACCCCGACTGCGATAACTTTTTAAGACTGACGTGTTACAAGCATAGTGTTTGAGTTTGTTCCTATCTTTTACATTTATATTTATTTTTTATATTATTGTTGTACCCTAATCAACACATAACCGGTGGGTGGACAATCTAAAGCAATTTTATTGGTAGGTACCTATAATTATAGGTTAGTTTTAGTAATTATTGTATATTTATATTATTTTATTTAGCTATTATTTTCTATTTATGTTACAATCAAGTTTTAATAGTGACGATGAAGACTTTGTTTCATTGACAAGTGATGAAACAAGTTTTGCCAGTATACCCTCCTTGGCAGAAACTTTAGATTCTCAGTTCTCTGATGTTCCAAGGAACTTTAATGTTATTCACATTAACGCCCAGAGTATTCCGGCACATTATTCTGATATGCTGGCCAGTTTTGACTGTAAGAATATCCATGCAATCCTTGTCTCTGAATCATGGCTTAAACCATGTTTGCTCTCTACTTCATATTCCCTACCCGGTTTCCATTTGATTAGGAACGATCGTATTAACGGTAATGGCGGAGGCGTAGCTATATATCTTCGATCACATATACCTTATCGTATTGTTAATATGTCATCGCAGCCTCCCCCATCAAACGCCGGCGAGGATCTATTCCTAGAAGTAGAGATGCATCACACCAAAGTCCTTCTTGGTGTTTACTACTGTCCTTCTTTGCGTATAAACTACTTCTCTTCTTTGGATATCCTTCTAGAAAACTTAGTCCCAACTTACAGTCATGTAATAGTCATGGGGGACTTCAACACTTGCCTACTTAAAAACGATTCTCGTTCATCTACTCTTCAGTCTATAGTTCAGTCGCATAATCTTTCTCTGTTACCTCTTAATGCTACGCATAATTTCCCTAACTATACACCTTCTCTCTTAGACTTAGTAATTGTTTCTTCCAAAGGGCATGTGGCTCAATATGGTCAATGCCCCGCGGACTCTTTTTCTTATCACGACCTTTTCTTGTCGTATAAAATTCGTCCACCTAAAGCGAAACCAAAAATTCTTTTGCAGCGCAATTTTAGTGGCATAAACACTGATAATCTTCGGAGAGATGCTGGTAATATTGACTGGAGCTCACTTACTTCTTCGAACTCCATTGATACCAAGGTGTATTTGTTTGAAACTTCCTTAATCCAACTCTATGATGTCCACGCACCTATTAAAAGCATCAAACTTAGGCATCTTCCTGCTCCATGGCTTACTCCAGATATTAAGAAATTGATCGATAAGAAAGCAGTAGCTAAGTCACGATACAAATCAGATCCTTCAGATAAAAATAAATCAAAATATAATTCGGCTAGAAATCACTGCAATAAGGTATGTAGGAATGCTCAACGCCAACACATTCACAGCTCTGTCCAAAATGGTGACCCAGCAAAAGTCTGGAGATACTTGAGATCTTTGGGTATAGGGAAGTCACGTCAAGACAACATTTCTAAAGATTTAGATATTAATTCGCTAAATCTTCATTTCTCGACGTCGTCCAATTTTGATAGGACCACCAAAAATAACACTCTACAGCGTCTTTCGTCGCTTCCCAGCCCCAACTATTCACAATTTAATTTTAATCAATTCTCTGCTTGTGATGTTAAGAAAAGCGTACTATCAATCACGTCCAATTCTATTGGAAGTGATTGTATCAGTCGTAATATGATCCTCCCAATACTCGATGAGATCATACCTGTCCTTGTTCACATCCTTAATTTCTCAGTTTCCAGCCGTACTTTTCCGTCTGCTTGGAAAACTGCGCAAATTACTCCGCTGCCTAAAAAGCCTAATCCTTCTTCCTTTTCTGACTATCGGCCCATATCCATATTACCTTTCCTCTCCAAAGTCCTAGAGCGTCTTATCCATTCCCAATTGAGTTTATTCCTGTGTAAAAATTGTCTCCTTAATCCGTGTCAGTCCGGGTTCCGTCCCGGCCACAGTACAACCACAGCCTTGGTCAATATTACGGATGATATACGACTGGGCATGGAGTGTGGAAAGTTGACGGTGCTTGCGCTGCTAGACTTTAGCAACGCATTCAACACCGTGGACTTCGACATTCTGCTTGGCATATTACGCTCTCTTAACATATCTCCAACGGCAATTGATTGGTTTCGTAGTTACCTGTTTGGTCGTCGGCAACGTATTCGCATCGAGGAGTCTTATTCTTCGTGGTGCTATACTACTGCAGGCGTGCCACAGGGTGGCGTTTTATCTCCATTACTCTTCACGATATTTATAAATTGTATTTCCTTTAATTTAACTTCTTCCTACCACCTTTATGCAGATGACCTACAAATTTATACTCAGGCACCTGTAGAACGACTTAGTGAAGCGATTGGTATAATCAATAGTGACTTAGGCCGAATAAGTCAATGGAGTGCGGAGCATGGTCTTAAAGTGAACCCCATTAAAACCCAGGTTATTGTCATTGGTAGTTCGCGCATGATATCCAAGGTTGACTGGACACAGATCCCCGTGATTATCTTTAATAATACTATAATACCTTTTAGTGACAATGTAAGAAATCTAGGGGTTTACTTCGACAAAACACTTTCATGGGGTCCACAGCTTGAGCAGACTAGTCGCAAATTATATGCGGCAGCAGGTTCCTTGCGAAGAATGCGTAATTTCCTTCCAACCGCCACTAAAATTGCACTAGCTCAATCTCTTCTTTTCCCCATCCTTGACTATGCTGCTGCCAGTTATCTTGACCTTACAGAGGACAAACTTGATAAACTCGAGCGCCTTCAAAATTTCTGTATAAGATTCGTATTTGGACTCCGCAAATACGATCACGTCACCCAATTTCGTAAAAAACTCGAGTGGTTACCAATCCGACTTCGCCGTAATTCTCACATACTTTGTCTCCTTTACAATATTTTGTTTAATCCAACAGCTCCTATTTACCTTAAGCAACGGTTTGAATTCGTTTGTGATACACATTCTAGGTCTTTGAGATCATCAGAGAACTTAAAACTACATATTCCAGTGCACTCTACAGATTTTTTTGATAAGTCTTTTTCTGTCCAAGCAGCTCGGCTATGGAATTTACTTCCAGTAGAAATAAGACGTGCACAAACTCTGACTTCCTTCAAAATTTCTTTAAAAAAACACTTTTTATCTCTTTAAATTACCTTCATAATTTGTCTTTTTTCCTTTAACTGCTTTTCGTAACCTCCTTTTTCAAAACTCCTTAATTGAATATATGCATAATATTTTGTATGTATAGTATATTATTTATTATAGTATAGTATTATTAGTATTTAGAATATAAGTATGTTTATGTAAATTGTATATAAGTACATAACTTTGAATATTTGACTGTACACTACAACTATCGCCTTTTTTGTCTTACTTTTTCCTTGTCCACCCAACGGTTGTCTGGAAGAGATCGCTACAAAGCGATAAGACCGCCGATTGTACCTGTATTTGCTTATTTGTAAGTTATATATTGTTTCTTTTGGTGCAATAAAGTGTACTCTATCTATCTATTTTGATGCACCAGGTTGATACAATTTTTTTGGTTTTTCTTATTGTAGGCATTTATGTTTGATGGGTTCACATTATTTTCCATTACAAGATCTGAACATTCCTTATCATGCTTGACAGTACAATTCATATTTGAATTTGCTATTACGCAAGAGTGATTCTCTATTGTCATATCAGTTAATTTAAATTATCCTGTATACAGATGTCACCATTCAAGCTGGATATGTCATTGTCAGTAGGAAAAGTACTGACATTATCTATAGCAGTACATTGCTCAATAGGAGCAGTATGTTTAGCCAAGTTCTTGGCTGAAATACGAAAACAATAACATAGCGACAAAGCTATTTGTCTGGTATAAAAACTAGGCAGATAACAATAGTTATCTTTTGTCAAATAAAAGGGTTTCTTAACATATGAGTTAATGTCAATTACATGTAGTTTTTCTCTCATGTAGGTAGATATTGTATGTAATGTCAAATTCAAATTATACCTTATCCTATTTTCCTCCTGTGACAAACTATGGCTATAAGGAAATGTAAACATAACAATTTTACTTATATTTAAATGATCTAAACAATCAATATACTGTATTAGGGTTTTTTTGTTTAAATTACCCCTATTTCCCATAAAAAGAATTAGATTTCCATCATTATTAAATTTATAATTAAAGACCTTTTTAAAAATGTGGTGACAAGAGGCACCCGGCATACAAAAATTGATGTTTGAATGTCCTTCTGTTGACAGTAGGCGCCCTAAGTTTTTACCTATTTCATCACTGAATATTGTTATTTCAGGTTTAAAAATATTTTTTTCATTCCTTGTGTATGACTTAACTGCTAATGTATTGTTCATTACAGATTGAGATTGACTAATGAAACTAGTGTTAATCTTATCATTACTAATTTGCAATAAAGCAGAAGTATCATTTGGTGGTGAGGAACGGCTAAGTGACCGTTGACACATACAAGAATAATTATTGCTGAGCGATTCTAACCTTTCATTATTATAATTGCCAAGGTCAATCAGATCATTCATAGCCAGAATGTAATGTTGTGTCTGTTTTTCAGATAGTTCATACTTTATTGATAATGTATGGAGTTCATCTTTAAGAGAGTCCATTTTCTTCTGTTGAGCTTCTAAATCACAAGAGTATTTTAAACAAACATTTTTTAATTTCATGGTATACATATTCAATTTTTCTATTAATTCTAATCGTTCCCTATTTTGGCTATCATATTTAAAGAAGAATTTATGTTTTTTTATCAAGTTTTGGGACTTTCTAATAAATTTATTTATTTTTAGGTATTCTTTAAATTTATTTTTGCTACAGCCATCAACCATTGAATTCAATTTAATACAATCATCATCCCTTGTGGGCAGTTTTGTGCTACAGGACTGGTTATTGGCAGCAACAAAAACCATGGAAGGGTTTTTGACTACCAACTCATCATATAGTGTTTGGCACCACATCAGTAATCGCTCTGAGTGGAGGTTCGAATCCCTAAAGGTCCTCTGCCTGGTTACATAGTATGTAGTCATATTTGCTCGATGGCTTGAACCCTGGTTCACCTCTATATTCCGGTGAAAGCCTACAGCCAAATTCGAGTGGTTCGTTGATCTAGTCGTAAGTGACCCTGACTGTTAAGCCAGGGATTGTGGGTTCAGTCCACAACCAGAACAAATGTTAGTGTGATGTGCTCGATTATTTGTTTTATGTGTGGGTGTGATATACATATGTTTGTGAGTTGTTCGTCGTTGATGATTGACGGACCAGTTTACGTGGTTGGTAAATGCTTGCCTTTCACTCCGCAGCTCGAGGGTTAGAATTCCACCCAGGACAGATATTTGTGTGCATGAACATGTAAGTTTGTCCTGAGTCTGGGTGTAAATATCTATATGTATTTACAAAAGAAAAGTAGTATGTGTATTATATCAGTTACCATTTCATTCATCATTTCCATAGTACAAGCGCTGCTTAATTTGGGATCAGGTGGCCTAGTGTGAATTATGTCCCACGATATTATTATTATATTTATTTATTATTGTATTTATTACCAGCTGTACCCCGCGGTTGTACCCGCGTTAAACTTTATAAATATGGTAATCCAGAATCTCAGCTAACTCCATTCAAAATTTTATGAAAATCGCTCCAGCCGTGAAGAAGCAAGAACGTGAAGAAGTGACAAGCATTCGCACTCACACACTTTCGCCTTTATAATATAAGTGTGATAACTGAAAAAGCTAAGTTAAAAACCGCCTACACGGGAAAGAATGCAGAAAGTAAAACAATCCCAAATTCTGTTATCTCGTCCTTAACTTCGTTGTTGGTACATGTCCTCGTGACGTCGGATGTTGAGCATGGCTCGCTGCACATGGCATACGCATAATGATGTATGCTAACGTCATTAAAGTGTACCATAATAAGCTGACAGAAAGAAAACAACGTACAGTCCCCACAATAAGTTTGAGTATGTATAAGATTCTATAACAAACTTCCCAATGCAATGATATTAGAGAATTGTCGACGAATAAGTTTAAAGGAATTATTAAAGTCAAATTGTGTAGCAAAGCAAAAAAAAACACATAGTTTCTGATTATTAAAGTGACAAAACTGCTAGGGATAGAGTTGTTCTGAGTCAACATACATGATTGTAATATTTATTGTATATTTTATTTAAAAAAAGGATTCCTACTGAGTTTTCTGGCAGAGTTTCTCAGTAGCTGCACTGCACGGTAGGGTAAAAAAGTTAAGATTCCACATAAATGTAATTTTTTAACGGAATATATGATTTTTGAATTTGAATATGTACCTTATTACGATACGCCAATCTGATACTTCGATGAAAAATATAAATATATATTTATAGAGGCTTTGAGACTTGTAAGTTGTAACACATGGATAACCTAGTACCGTCGCCAGTTTCCACAAAATATTTGTACAACTTTGAACATTAGTTTTTTTAATATTTGTGGAGCATATAAACAATATTTGAATTAAATTTATTTTCTTTTGGTTGACACTCACACTTGGTAATTCAGTATGGTAAATGGATCAGACACAGAACAGATCACACAAATCATTGTTGTGTGGAATCGAACAACGCCCGCACTTGAGAAATTAATCCCTGCAATGACATTCTATACACTTATGGGTATAGAATTGATAAATAAAAATATGTGAATAATTTATTTGTGTGTCCCTGCGATACAAGGATTCATTGACAATCTATACACATAGATATGTGAATACTCGTAGAAAGTCATTGAATCCCTGTATCGCAAATTGATATATTAATGATGATCTTGCATATGACTTCAGTTAACCCCCTTAATAAATATATATAAAGAGACATGCAATATTTTCCAAGTCCTTCAGTTTCAATAATAGACTGCGCTCTCTGTTTAACTCACTGTTTAAGTTACTCTTTCTAAATATCTTCTAACTGAGTTTAACATTTGAGATTTTAGGTGATAGACTGGGCAATTATCTCTTATCTGCGATGCCGAAAAGCAGATGCTGTTGTTTAATTATTTTTTTCTGCAACGCATAAGAAAAGACAAATTTCAAAACTCCTGGAACGATTGGATAGTATTTTGTAATATTTTATATGACATGTATTTTTTTTTATTGATGATTGCCGTTATCCCGTGTGTCTTCTACTGGTTTACCGGATATTAAAAAAATATGTGTAGTACCAATGGTAGTACAGATGCCAGCACATCAAGCTACCCCAATCTGTCAAATTTACTCAATTGGAAGTGAACCTTATGCTTATGTGATAATGTTGAAACTCTATAAAAGAAATTTGACAGATAGGTAGCTGGATGTGCTGGCGTTTGTACCTATTTGTCTTTCAAAACTAAAATTTAATGTCACGCGACATTACATCGATATTAAAATGTAACAATAACATATTACAATAAAACTAAAAACAACAAATTATAGAATAAATTATTAAATTTGTATTTAAAACTTGTTGCCTAGGGTGTACGTACAGAGGACTGGGCAGCTCCGAGTGACCCTCGCTGACTTACATACAGTTAACGATTCGTCGCTCTAGTACTTGTGCGGCCCACCGATCACTGCAAATTGACTTCTATTTCATTTCAATAAGATTCAATTTCGTCTTCTATTTGGCTAGATCAGTTGACCATATAAGCACCGGGAAAAGAATTGCTGCGGGATGGCAACATAACATGTCCATTGCTAATTTAATGAGATTATTTTTCGATTTTATAATATAATATATTTGTTTTAAGTTAGATTTGGATTAAGATTCAGATTCTGGTCAATTATTCACATTACAGAATAGGTATCTACACTTTAGACTTTATTATAGAAAGTGTAACATAAATAGCGGAGGAGCGATATTTCCCATTCATCATCATCATCATCATCATCAGGATCATATCGTCCACTGGTGGACAAGTTGGAGGGATTTAATACACAGAAGCAATTATGTAATTATTCCATTAGCCTTGCAAATTAAGAAGAATGTATATGACGGTTACCGTAGCCTAGTTGGTAGTGCTCCTGCCTACGAAGCTGGTGGTCCTGGGTTCGAATCCCGGTAAGTGCAAATATTTGTGTGATGAGCACGAATATTTGTTTCTGAGTCATGGATGTTTTCTATGTATATAAGTATTTATCTATCTATATAAGTATGTATATCGTCGCCTGGTACCAATAGTACAAGCTTTGCTTAGTTTGGGGCTAGGATGATCTGTGTGACATTGTCCCGAGATATTATTATAAAATAAATGTTCTTGTAGCGTGTAAAATAAAAACACTCTCTGACACTGACTCTCAAACGCGTTTGACTGCGGCGCGGGGGTTTGGTCTAACGGTATAGAGATATGAGTATTCGTCGCGATGAGGGCGAATCAGTACCTCACTGCTAGACTATACCTGTTTAAAGCACAAGTCCTGCCACACAAAGAATGTTGTTCAAGCCGCCCAATAGGCCTCTGACAGTTTAACGTGCCCTCCGACGCACGGATACGCTCATAAATTAAACCATTTTGGCCGTCACCCATATATAGACTGACTGCGAGCCTAGTTGCTTAACCTCGCCAATCACCCACAGACCGTAAAGAGCATCTGACTATGCTTTCTAGGGCTGACAGGCAGGTGTAACTTGGGACGCCAAAGACGAGTTGTTCGATTTGTCAACAATGCTAAGCTTCCAGGCCGTATTGACCCTAAAATCTGAGGGCAGATTTTGGCTTCTTGTGTGTGTTCTACCACAGTGTGCAGAAGAACTGATTTAATTCATGCACACGGTCACCATTGCAACTCCCGTTCAGCGAACCTTCTTCTCACTTACGCTTTTTTTTTATTCTGCTTTACACGGCTCTGGCTTCTTCTGCCATATTATATTTATATATATAAAGTCCGTCACAGTCAATTCATACGTAGTCCTTGTCGTACCCCAGTAAAGCAGTGGAGACTTTACTAGAGGCTTATATGGAGTTTTAGATTCAACACAGAAAATCGCAATTCACGGCAATATGGCACTTTCCTCCGCTTGTGTACGTTGTCCATGATGTTATGTCTAAAAATCCACCATATTTACACATAAAAACTTGAATTTACACCAGTTTTTGAAAATGAAACAATACCCTGATGCGTCTTTTACCGCGTTGGAGCCAAAACTAAGTGAGGGACTTACGCTGACGCTGTGGGATTGCCACGGTATAGCCAAGATACTACAGCAAGGAGAAATTTAAAAGTTCTTAAAGGTCGGCAACACACTATCAGGTGTTGCAAACTTCCATAGGCTGCGGTGATCGCTTACCCTAAAGTGATGAGTGTAATAAAATATTACTTTTTATGGTTAGTATTAGTATTTTTACTGCGTAATCTGAGTATACTCACTAAAGAACAAATGTGTAAACAATTTATTCAAATTGCTTTTTTGGTATTTTGCACCGCAAAAATAATGTTTTTAATTTTGGAAGCCGCTGAATGCGTCTACCGCAAGACCGGAAATTGTGGAGATCTTTACCTAGAGGTCTTTGTACAGCAGTGGACTTCTTGGTATATGCTAATGAAACTAATCTATATGTTATTAATTGTATAAAAAGGTAAACGAGTTTTAATACTATTAAACTAGATTTTTTAACACTATGACTGCACTAGGTAAATGAACCCTTGTATCGCGGGGGTTCTTTTCAAACATAATTAACGGGCATAAACCACACCCAGATTCAAAACAACTACTTATGGGGACAGGACACATAGTGGCGGGTGACTGCCTGTAATGTCGTCCACCTAGGTAGCTAGAGAAAGCCGCAGGTTCGCTAGGGTAGGCCCCTCAGCGGCGAGGATCGCTTTGGCCCATTAACGCGTCATCGGTGACCCCGTGCAACTGATCACACCCTCTCTTAGAATTCTGTCCTTTTGCTTAAGCGGCCCCCTGAGCGGTGGCCCGAACCCCAAAATCGTGGCCTCGGGTATTAGCAATGATGAAAGAAAGGGTAGAGGATGAGCTGTAAACTGCATATACAATTTCTTATTGTATAAATATCGGACAAAAATGAACCTCACAAAAAAAAAAGTATTTATCTCGTTCTAACACATCGTACTTTACCGATGTAAAAAAAGTTCAACATATGTCAAAAACTTCAGAATCCCGTTGAAATTGTTCGTATGACGTCACTATGCCCCGCCTTGAAGCCATGACGCCATTTTAGGAAATCATTCGCGTCACGTAGCTTGTGGTAGTTCATCTGTCATCTGCTTGTCGGTTCGAGTAAATTTTCAGTTTTAAATTGAATATTGTGCCTTTCTTGGTGTTTTGGTGAAGTTAAAGAGATTCATTGAGCAGAAACTAACATGGCAAAGTGTTGCATCAGGGGATGTAATTCAAATTCGCGTAAAAATGACGAAGGATTGTCATTTTTCAGGTTAGTTCAATTTTCTTACTTAACAAGCCAATTTTTTGAGTAATATAAGTGTTATTACTGTAGTAAGTAATTAAGATTGTGCTGCCAACTGTTAACTATAACTTTCATCGAATACTATCTACTTTTTAATAAAAAAATAAACATTAGAATGTTTACATACAAACATAGTGTTGTTCTTACGTGTCTTGGTATTTTGTTGTTATCGATATACGGTTTACCTTGTTTTCAATAGCAGGAACATGAACATATCTTGAGATTAAAACTGTTTTCATGTCACTATGCGTAGATATCAATTGGTAACGTATTTCAGTAAAGTAAGTTAAAAAAAAAACAAAGTCTATATCAGTATTTTTACTACCAATCTATTAATCTTATTACTAATAAATAAATATATTAACAGTAATGTATTTCATGCAAGCTTTAGCAAAGGAGTAGGCAATAAGGATACCCATCGACCCACATTGATGCATATTATTATTGTTTTAGATTTCCAAAAAATGAAGCTCTTCGAAAGTTGTGGATCGATACAATTGGGAATGAGAACCTAAAACCAGCAGGAGTAATTAAAATATGCTCGAAGCACTTTGAAGAAAATTGTTTAAATAGAACGCTGAATGTAGTTCGGCTGAAAGATGATGTGATTCCGACTCTGTTCCCAGTAAGTATATTTTCTGTCTAAAAAGTACTAGTATATGAAACTCTAAATTTACTATCAATTTCAACTTTGGCTATATTATTATATATATAAAAGTGTGTTGAAAGGACATGTTTATGAGTGGGTACTGCCAATGAGCAGAGAAGAACTAATATTTTTATAAAAGTATATATAATTAATGAATTAACTCTCAACACAGAGTAATGATTGATTCCGGCAACATTTTACTATTGTTCTTTCAATCACTTTCAATGTCAGTTAGAATGTGCAGAATAATGCTGTGCATGAATGAGGACACCACCCGGACCGATTCTTTTCAATTATATTATGGAAAATGATTCCAGTTGAAAAAATGAAGTCCTGCGGTTAATGTAGCACACATGAAGAAAAATAGGATATGAATGGTGATATTGCTCAAGACACGTGCAGAGTTCTGCTGCGCGCAGTTAAACCACAAAATTTAAATTAGAATGTATCAATGTATGTAATAAGTTCTTCTCTACTCAGAGACTGCAGTCTCCAAAGAAACCATAAACATCTCCTTTATATTTATTGTTTGAATTTGATTATTTTACTTATTTTTATTATATTTTTTCAGTTTTCTTCATCTTCTGTGCAGCTTAGAGCGGTGTTGTCAACAAAAAATGATAACACTGGGAACACAACTGATTTGATACAAGTAATATAATTTTTTGTTGTTTGTTTTTCACATTCAAAATACATAATTTAGTCTCCATATTATTCTGAGTAAATGATTATTCAATTTAACGATACTCCTATACTAATATCTCCTCTATACAACGTGTAACAGAAAGTGTGAACGTAACTTAAGGGGGTTGTAGGGTATCAGGACGGCTACCTTTGGACGAAACTTCAAACAGAAATAATCATTTTTTATTCAACTAGTAATTTATTTTTCTATCGACAACCTAAATCAACAAGTAAGATTACCGACATTATGAACAACACTAAAAACTCAGCCGCAAGGGTAATGAACCTTACCGCCAACTCTTTGGGTACCTACTACTTAGACTGTAAATAAAAAGTGTGGTTCTGTACAGTCACATAATTTCTTACACGTGTTTATTTTAAGATTCAATCAAATGTTTAACTGAATTTTAGCTCTAATTTTTTAAGATTTAATTTTTGCTCTAAATTTTTATCATTCATACAAATTTGATATCTAGGAAAAATCACTTAATTTAATTTAAATTGATATTCCGCAAGATGTTGGATCTAGGAGAAATAAATAATTTAATTGACTTATGTAACTGCAGATATTTTTTAGTGTGTTAAATAGTAAGAATATTAAATTTTTCTTTCAGTATGTGAATTTAATCTGGCCGGAAACGAATAAGTACTTAATTTTTAATACAAACTATACAAACTAACCAGATAAACACACGCGGTACGACTACTGATAAATTACGAAAAAATATGAATAATGTACTAGGCTCATATGAACATTAAGGGACATTTCGAATTCCGTCCTGATTTTGTCGCAAAGAACTCTAATACGGCGGCGAATACAACGGATTGATGTAGGTAAACAATAAATGGTTAAATATTTTTTAATATTTGAATGTGTTCGTGTATAACTCATTGGTCTAGCGGTAGCGTGTTCAACTGCAGATAATAAAGTCCTGGGTTCAAATCCCGGGTCGGGCCAAAAAGTGATTATGGGAAAATTGAAGTCCTGGGTTCAATTCCCGGGTCGGGCCAAAAAGTGATTATGGGATTTTTCCGTAAAAAGAAATTTCTCAGTATCAGCCCGAAGTCTGGGAGTTGACGATATTACACCCCCATGCCTCGGAGAGCACGTGAAGCCGTCGTTCCTGTGCCTGACCTCTTTCCGGTCGTATCGCTAGTCGTCCCATCGGATCATGAGAGTGATGGAATAGAAAGTGCAGGGGCACTTTCAATTCCACCTTTAAAATTTAGAGTGATACACTAAATTTTAAAGGTTCCTTGTAACGACATATTAATCATTCATACAATACATACAAATAAAAAAATATGAATAATGTACTAGGCTCATATGAACAGTAGGGGACATTTCAAATTCCGTCCTGATTATATCCAAAGTTTCACTAATATGGCGGCAAAATCAAAGAGTTGATGTAGGTAAATAATAAACGGTTAAATATCTTTTAATATTCATGTTAGCGAGCCGCGCGCGTCGTCGATACCTAGGCGGCTCTTTTGAGTGGACTCAAAGGGGCCGCCAAAGGGGCCGCGTTCGAAGCAAGCCGCCAAATTCATCAAATATTGTGCATTTATTTAAAAATATTAAAATCATCAGTTGTTCGTAAACTGCTGTCTATTTAGGTCGTGTTTAGTTACTAAATCGTCTAAAACGTCGTTTAGTAATGAGTAAAGTGTTCCGCGTAATCTTTAACCATGTCGTTTAGTGATCGTAATAATTTTGAAAATTTCGTGCATTCATTTATGAAAGAATAGCCTCAGACGTGCACTTTGTGATGATGAGGATTCATAGGTCACAGAATTTAAGGCTGTTTAATTACGAGGAACCTATGTCGTGAAGGGTACAGTGTCGCGATGGAGGCCACACCTCTTTATAACTAAGAAACATGAAAGCTTTACGATTCTATGAATATGTTGTACATGAGAAAGACTCGTGTTAGTTGGCAAGTCTTAGAGTTAATCTTTCGGTGTCGGTGCAGATTTTAGTGAACGTGAAATGATGAAATTCTTCCATCAGTACTGAAAACAACTTCAACTAGAAGTTAAACTATAAAAAGATTCTCGTAATGTGTTTGTGTATCACGTACTTATACGATGTAAAGTATCCAATAGCTATTCAGCAGTGCTATAATTAAAAACATAACTCGAAAATAAAACAAAATATGTGTAGTGAGTGCAATCGGAATCAAACTACCAGGCGTGCATAGAAACACAGAGGTATGTCAAACAATTTCTAGCGTAAATCAGAATCAGCTGTGCTGTGTTAGTACGGATGTTCGTTATATCGATAAAAATACTTGTCGATATATTGAATGGTATATTATTTTACGATCATGATTAAAATGATGGTATTTCGGTATGAGATTTTGTGTATAGGTAGGCTTAAGGAGACCGTATATGCCCCTTAAGTTACGTTCACTCTTTCTGTTACACGTTGTATAATAAAATTAACATAATATGTTTTCTTACAGTGTACTTCAATGGATGTAGCTTGCTTAAATCCCATCAATACAGAACAGTTACAAACAGCTAATATGGATGTAGATTTATCCATAAATCCAGAAGACAGCCAGCCAGCCTTGGTTAGTATTTATACTCTGTATCCATGTTGACTGCTTGAAACTATGAACTCAAAATGATTGCCATCCGGAACTAGTACATTCCTACATAGAGACTTAAATCCTATAGTTATATAGTCTTTAAAATGTGGAAAATGCTAAATAGTCCTAAGCTATCCTTATTTTATACTACCTTAGATAATTGGCACAGTAATTTTCCCAAATAAAATTAAATTAAATATCAGGATAGATACACAAATATGAATATGTTTCAAATTAGAAATGACGTCTTGGATTATAATAAATAAGAATAAATGTTTTTCTTGCAGCATTTGCCGATGGATGAAGATATTTTAAATCCTCACTGCACGGAGCAGTTACAGCTGACAAGTGTTTCGTCAGGAGATACGAAAAAGAGTTCTATGGTTAGTATTTATGTTCTTCAACCGTAACCGAGAGCCACATACAGTGCTTTAGAATAAATATTGTTCATTGGCTAACTTTTTTTTATGAAAGGGCAAGAAATTCCACAATTGATCTTTTACATAGTAGGTAGTAGATGAACCCACAGAATTTGTTTTGCTGGGTCTTCTCAGTTGGGGGGCATTGGATCCGGTGGTAGCATTAAAGCGCGACCGTCGTTATTTACACAAGGTCCGTCATATTAATAATACCTTAATATAGACAGAACCATTGACAATATGTAGTCAAAATATTAGACATAAACTAGATAATTAAACATAATATCTTGACAATAACTTAATACGAGCTAGCTAATATCATTGTTATAATAAAATAAATTTTATGAATGTTTTCATACA
The DNA here is from genome assembly GCA_951640165.1 of Pseudoips prasinana. Taxonomy (NCBI): domain Eukaryota; kingdom Metazoa; phylum Arthropoda; class Insecta; order Lepidoptera; family Nolidae; genus Pseudoips; species Pseudoips prasinana. The sequence goes on along the minus strand of OX621237.1, from coordinate 29,607,312 downwards.
ATATGTACCTAAATATCTATGTTACTAGAAATAATAATGTATACAACTATATTACTACAATCATGTTCTGACTATTTACAAGCGCTTTTTTAAAGTGAATAAAAACCCTTTTTATTTTTTTTATTTTATTTTTAAAAACTTTAGGTATTTTTCTAATAAGTAGTAGTAGTACTTAATAGTTGAAGTTGTATTTTTTTTTAATGGTTTTCAATTCACAATATTAATTCTAAAACTGAACTGAACTGAAGAAAATACGTAAGTTAATATTTGTTATGTCACTTCTAGGATTTCGCTGGTCAAGAAGCATCAAATATGCAGAAGATAAAAATACGAGTGCAACAGCAAAGAAAAAAGATTAGAACTCTAAACCAGAAATGCCGAAGATTAGCGCAGAAAGTACACACGTATCAAAACATAGTAGATGTTTTGAAAAATCAAAATTTAGTACAGCAAGAAGGTGCTATTTTGTTGGAAGAATGCGCTGGCTCCCCAGAATTTCTCACAAGACAAATTTCGAAACATCGAGGAGAACCTTGTCCAAGAACGTATGGTGAAGACATACGTAAGTTCGCGCTTACGTTGAACTTTTTGTCGCCTAAAGCCTATAAATACATTAGGACAACTTACAAAGATTGCTTACCTCATCCGAGAACATTGACAAAGTGGTACCAACGGGTAGATGCAGAGCCAGGATTCACTGCAGAGGCTTTTAAAACTTTAAAAATGAAGGCTGAAAATACAAAAAGACCTATCCTTTGCACATTAATAATTGATGAGATGGCAATAAGAAAAGGGTTGTATTGGGACAACTCTACCAAAAAGTTTTATGGCAGAGTAAATACGGGAATTAATGAAGAAACAGACTCCACAGAAGAAGCCAGTGAGTGCTTTGTTATGCTTCTTACTGCGATAAATGAGTCATGGAAACTCCCGGTAGGATATTTTTTAATCAACGCTTTGTCAGGAGAACAAAAAGCTCATTTGGTGCAAATTTGCATACAAATGGCGGAGGCAGCTGGGGTATACGTGGTTGCACTTACTTGTGACGGGCCCGCCGCCAATTTCGCCATGTATCAAGAACTTGGATGTGACCTGCAAAAAAATCAAGAAAAAACGGATTTTTTGGTTGGAAACCAAAAAATTTCCGCATTTATAGACCCCTGCCATGCAATAAAACTAATTAGGAACGCATTTGGAGACTTAGGTAAAATCGTTGATGGTGAAGGGGGTCTAGTTAATTTTAATTATATTAAGTTTCTTCTCCAAATACAGGAAATGGAAGGCCTCCATTTAGGAACCAAATTAAGCAAAGCGCATGTAGAGTTTGCCTCGCAGAAAATGAAAGTTCGTCTTGCCACTCAGTTGTTCAGTAACTCTGTGGCAGATGCACTAGAATTTTGCGAGAAGCAATTAAAACTTGCTCAATTTCAAGGTTGCAGTGCCACAGCACAGTTCATAAGAATATTCAATAATTTATTTGATTGCCTCAACAGCAGATCTCTTAGACCTCCTTGGGTGGAAGAAAGCATTATTTTGTAAAAATTATGGAGATATTCTAAAAATGTTCGCTGATGCTAAAACATATATTAAAACACTGAAATTGGAAACTGGGCAGTTGATTATCACTTCTCGGCGAAAAACTGGGTTTATTGGTATGCTTGTAGATATGACCAGCGCACTCAATTTGTACCAAAGATTGGTGATAGAATCAAAATATTTAGATTATTTGCCATTGTATAAAATTTCACAGGACCACCTGGAACTTTTTTTTTCGTCAATTCGCTCAAGAGGTGGCTATAATAATAATCCCAATGCTGTGCAGTTCAAGGCAGCATATAAGAGATTATTAATTCGTGCCGAAATTAGGGAACATGGCATTGGGAACTGTATTCCGCTGGAACAAATATCTATTTTAAATTGTCCTAGTACAGAAGATCCAATTAAAAATATAAACAAATTAACGGAGCGCAATACGTTAATTGAAGAGGACGATAGTACTCTTTATGAAGAGTATCTTGACCATTTAAATATAACACAAAGTGAATATACAGAACAGGTTGTCATGTATATATCGGGTTTTATTGCTAGGAAACTAAGTAAATCTTTAAAATGTGATGAGTGCGTTGGACTCCTACATGGGTCAAAGGATCAGTATCCTACTAGCATTATTGAAAAGAAATCGAGAGGTGGTCTTACCTATCCGTCTCCCGGGTTAGTCAAAATTGTTAGCAAAACGGAAAAAATTGTTAAACATAACTTAATTTATAAACAAAGTCCAGATAAATACTATATTTATATTTATAAGTTTTTAATGGAACATTTTGAAAACGATTCAATTTTTAATAACGGCAACAGCGAACACGAGAGTACCCATAAATTACTGTTAATCAAATCGGTAATATTAGCATATTTAGACATAAGATACAACTTTTATGGAAAGAAACATGCTGAACGAGTTTCAAAAAGAAATTTTTTGACTAAGTTAATATTATTTCGACATGAATAAACAGTTTTAATTTGTTTGAAATTGTCTATTTTTATCCTTTTATATCGATTAGACCCCTAATACCCATAGTATCTAAAACCGTTAACATCTCGTTAACGGTTTCTTTAGAAGTTGGGTGCAGTCTATGGGCTGAGAAGAACGTATATTTTATGAAAATTTAATAAACTAAGGAACTTCTACATAATTATTATAGTCATTGATTTTTTAAGCCGTTTTATTGTCAAATATTCAAATTTTGAATATCTTCATATTAATGGTCTCACCGAACCTAATCTATTTTTGTCCATCTCATTGTCACCGGTGCACGGTGGTGGCAACTGGGAATCACCAAATATTACGGTGTTTCCTTGTAATATCTCATTAGGAAGTCGCTGGAGTCAAGGTTTTATATTTAGAATTATGACTATCGAAATGTAGGAGTTATGAACCGACTTCAAAAAAATTAAGGTTCTGTTTTGGGCATGTCACCAATTGAGACGGTGATGCGGAGGAATATACTTCGACGCGTTGTTTTAGATTAGTTTTTAGATTGAAACATCTTTAATCTTGATGTTAAGAATTTTGTGTGTTTATTTTGTATCTAATACAATTTAAACTACGTCTATATAAATAAATAAGTTCAATTCGTAATGATTGCCAACTTTTTCTCTTCAGACTTAAGGTAGAAAAACAAAAGTCTATCGTTATGTCGATTTGGACACTTTCGATGTAATGAGCACAACACTATTCGCAGGGGCGGAGTTGACGCCATATTTGAGAAACATTTGGCTTCAGATCACGTGACTTCATTTCTTATCCTCTACCTTTTCTTTCATCATTGGGTATTAGTCGTTTAATTTAAGCTACTAGTTAAGAGCCTTCTGCGCTAGCCAAATGCTCATTGCCTTCAATTCTTTAATTTTAATATTGTACAACTAAATTTCAAAATAATAGATTAGTAACTTGTTATTTATTTTAGGATTTAAGAAAATATATCTGTAAAACAGACCGCACGGACGGACTAATTAATTTCTTGTAATTTTTATACTGTATTCGACTATGTTTATGTACTGCATTGTTAACTTCACAAGTACAAGTGTATGTTAATACCCAAGTGCTGAATAAATTTAATTATTTAATTATTTCCTTTTATTTTGTATAAAAAAATAAGAAAAGGTCTAGTAAAATATTGAAAATAAATCATTTGGCAATTGTAAATCGGCGAAATTTTATTCGATAAACTAATATGTATGACAGACACATGATACTTCAATGATCTAAAAATATGTCAAATCACACTAATATTATAAAGGCGAAAGTTTGTGAGTGTGTGTTTACTTCTTCACGTCCAAACGGCTAAAGTGTTTTTAACAAAACTTGGTATGGAGTTAGCTGACACCCTAGATAATGGAACTCATAGGCTATAATTTACACAGTTTAATGCAGGTAAAACCGCGGGGCACAGCTAGTAATGCATATAGGAAAAAAGACGTCGATCAAATGTGCGCAACGCACCTCTTTGTATATATAAACTCCTTGTATATAAATACTTTTTATTACTATTCTAATTTTGACGTGTTCTATATAGTAGTCTTTTGTTCTGTCAGTTGGCTATGTGAAGAGAAATTATTATACCATATTATATCTGAACCAGCTCTTTTTATAATTACCAGTCCCAGTCCCTTACATTTGGTTTTCGGTAAAATTAATTCGAACAAAGGAAATAGGAAAAGTAATCGGTTCCAAAATGTACATTACTGACCCTATACTTTTAATGTGTATGTATAATGAACAACAACCTATATTCCCATTGATATCGCTCTTTGTAACATAACTCAATTATTACGGGCAGTATGAGTTCTGCCTTAATTAGTCCGCTGTACCTTATAAATTCCCTACTCTAGTAACGAACGGGTTAAACCGCAACGAAATCATAAATCTATCCTAGATTGCGCCGTAAAGGAAATCTTTCAAATAATACAGCCAATTACGTCGTGTCCATTCGTCACTCACTGAAGCTTACAGTTTGTAGGCGAGTGGTTTCGGCCATTACTAACTTGAATATTGCAGGGTTGCCTGCAGCGACTCTATTGATTAGTCTCTCGCATACCGCCCATCATTCATTCAGCTTCGTGTTCGCACGTCATTCAGGCCTCGCTATTTTTCGCCGTTTTCGGCATTTTTCGCCATTTCTCGGCAAAGGCCGAGGTACATATTTGATGGTGCGTCTGTCAGGAAGGAAACCCAGTTGCGTAATTGGTCCTGCCGGCGGATAAATTCTGACAAAACCCTAGGGTTCACCGAGTCGGATGTCTGTTAATGAGATGTATTGAAAATTAAAAAAGTAAATCTCGCAAATGGGTTTTGTACGCGTTTTAGGTACGGTGCGTATATATCATATTCTCAAATGGGTGGATATTATTATTGAGCTCAAGTAATTTGGCCAATTTATTTCTCTGAATAAATGAAGCTATATTTTATGTTGGTCACTATACTGAGGCAGTATTTCCTGCCCACACATAAACATAAATTAAGAATTTCGTTACTAAGTCGATGTCGTAAAATCAGATCTTTACCTACGTTATTACCGATATTTAATACTGCTACATCATAATGCTACTTAGAATTTCAAATTTAAATTAATTACATGACTGGCTTGTTGGTCAAGTGGTTAGTGACCCTACCTGCTAAGCCAGAGGTCGTGGGTTCGATTCCCATTTGGGACAAATCTTTGCGTTATGAAATAGGGTCCATGACCGGATAGATATACTGACCTGTACCAAGAGTGAATTCGCAAAGGTTATTATATACTTTGTGTTATTAATTCTATTTGATGTTATGTACCTATTAGATAAGACTTATAATATGTTTGCTTTTATATATACACACTATCGCATTAGGTCTACCCTGTAATGATTATGTGTTAAGGAGCTGATAAATAAATAAATTTGTGGGTGTAATTTGTCTGTAATAGAATGTATCTGCGATGGTTGTGATAATTCAGACTTTTTAAACTAATGAATTAAGGCTATAATTTGCTAACCAGTATGTGGATTGTGTAGCAAATTTCTTATCGCCAATACTTAAGTATTTTTGTTTAAATTTAAAATCATCAAAAGTCGTTTAAGTCTATTGTATAACTTCTTTATTGTTTACATTTTGATATAATGTTGCCGACTATGATACAAAAATAAAAATGAGCTTTGCACACCAGCCTATGCAATGCCTTTAACTCTGCGGCCTAAGTTATAATAATAATAATAATCTGGGATATTCACACACGGCCAGCACATCAAGCTACCCCAATCTGTCAAATTTCCCCAATTTAAAGTGATAAAGTTATGCTTACGTGATAAAGTTGAAATCTATAAAATAAATTTGACAGATCGGGGTAGCTGGATGTGCGTCTGTACTATGGAAACCAGAAAGCAGATATATTACATATACTACTTTTTCTTTTGTAAATACATACTTATATAGATAATTACACTCTGACTCTGGACAAACTGACGTGTTCATTCACACAAATATCGGTCCCGGGTGGGAATCAAACCCACGACCTACGGCGTGAAAAGGAAGCATTTACTAACCACACCCACCTGCCCGTCAAGAGTTTGAAATAATGAAATTTATTCAGCACTTGGGTATTTACATATACTTGTACTTGTCAAGCTCACAATGTATTACATAAACACAGGTTAAAAACAGTAATTAAGGGTCTGTTTCACAATGTCCAGATAAAGTCCCGAATTAGCTACTTGCAACTTATCTATCGAATAAAGACATCGTTTGCGTTTCATAATTCATAAATAGTACTAACTGGCAAATAAACTGCAAAGTAAACTATTGGCCAGACCAAGCTTCAGATAGCAAAGTTAACTGATGGATAAGATATCTGACAGATGTCATTCGATGCTTATTTCGGTGGTGTTTATTGTTAGAATAAAATGGTAAAATTTGATATTATTGAAGACGAAATTGATGAATTATTTGATCGTGAACCGCGCATAAATCCGACACCGCTAAGAAAAACACCACCGAAACACCGCAACAAACATTTGTTGACATTTGACGTCTATTTATTTGACTTTCGTATGTTTAATTACACGCAAAAAAATCAATTTATGTATGTATTTTTATTTGATAAAATAATAGTTAGAAGATAAATTTGAAAATATTTATGCAAACCTGAAAATGCTAACCATAAAAAATTTGTAAATAGATATTTTTAGGTGTGTTTATCATAAGAAATGTATTTATAGGTTGTCTGTTTCGTAAGACGGAACAACAAAATGCGACGCTGCCAAACCTACCTATTAGTAACTGCTGAATAGCTATCTGGCAAATAAATTTGTCGGGAAGGTGGTGGTGAAACGCAATGTGTTTTATCCAGAACAAATATATCTGTCAGTTTATTTATTGGGTAGTTAGCTATCCGACACTTTATCTGGACATTGGGAAACAGACCCTTAAGCAACAAAATATTTTGAATTAGTCCGTCCGTGCGGTCTGTTTTGTCACATATATTTTTAATATCCTTTAATAAATAAAGTTAAAAGTATAAAAGTATAACTGCATTTTTCGTGAAAGACGAGTCCCGATTACACTTATTGAACCCAAGACCTCATTATCAGCTGCATAAAACTCTACCTCTCGACTAAGTAGTTTATAGAGCTACTTAAGAAGCAGAATGTTATGTTTAGAATAAACTGGCTGGTGGAGTAAATTTTATGATATTTTTCTGTAGTGAGATACTTGCCGGTACAACAAGATAATCCAATTGTCAGACCAAACTCGTGCCTAACAGGCGTGAGTCGCTTTCGTCTGTGCTCTCCATTCCAAACGCCCCTACCATTTAATCTAGATAGAAGCTCGCGTTCGAAAATTGTACTATCGAGATTTTTTATGAAGATATTAGACGCAAGTGTTAAAATATACTACACACTACCCATTTTTTTTATCATATCTGCGCTTAGTCTTAGAAAATGGCTGAATGATTCAAACCGAATCAAAACCTATATCTTTTTGGCCAGTGTAGAGCGTGTAGAGCGTTAAGTACTTATGCTTGGTCGAAAATCTATACATATAATAAAATCGTAGGAAAGTCAAAACTGTACATTAAATATTTTTTTAAAAGGATACTTGGGGCGTGATCGAACAATCGATATCGAAGCCAAAAATATAGTTTTTAGAATTTTTGTCTGTTTATCTGTTTTGTCTGTATGTATGTCCGAGCTAAACTCAAAAAGTACTGCATAGACTAACTTAAAATTTTGCATACATATTATTAAGAGGTCGGGTCAACATATAGGGTACATATTATCACGCTATCACTTATGGGGGAAGAGCTGTAATAATTTATAAAGTTTAATATATTGATAAATTTAGAATAGCTTAGGAACTTGTCTAAGCGCCCAGTATTTCCTGAGATTGTACTTACTTACTGCTTTTATTCTTCCTTTGCTAGGACGCATGTTCTCGAACTTTCGTCCTCCGGCTGTTGCTGTGAGTTTTAATAAAATATATTTTCCACTTATGTATAGTTACATAACCGTGTGTCGTAAAACAGTTCAAGGAATTTTTAAATGGTAACATAACTTATTTCTAAGAATAAATCTATCATATTGGGAGGTAACAGGTTGGAAATTGCAGGTAACTTAGGAACTATTCCTTTTCTAACTTCATGTTTCTTTCTGACTAAATTCGTAGCGGGATCCAAGACAGTCAAATCGCCCAGTACATGCTAGAGCCTCACCGCTCGTTGTCATTTCATTGTGTGGCACTGTTGATCCTTGCTTACAGGAGTTGCAGGCCGCTAGTCCGATCAAAAATCGGATGAGGCATTTCATGGATACGAATGCAAACTAAGGGTAGGTCCTTACGTGTCGCAAATTTTTCCTTAGTATTTCACCCCATATCTTTAACAACGCACACACACACAAAAGCACGCACACGCAATGCCGTCCTTTGCGTAAGAACTATGTTAGAAAAAAAATACAATGATAATAAATTTAATTTCGTTGGTTTGCATGCGATCGGGGCGTTGACCCTGAAACCTATAGGTAAATCATACTAGACTTTTAAACGGCTTCAACAGAAAATGTTCTATGCATGCATAGTAAGGGGAAATGGCTGATATAGAGGTTTGGGCTCAGATTACAGGCTGATAGCTGCCCAGTTCGATGAATTTGTGTGAACTCATTGAGTCGATGTAACGTGAACATATACACAGATTTGTCTTATTATTTCCATTCTTCATTCACTCACAAAAACAGTTTTTGTACACTGAAATATGTGTTACTACTTACTTATCGTATGGGCAGTGGTTACCCTTGTATCAGAAGTGTACACTGTACATGCCAACCAGTAACCAGTAACTACTGTTAAAATCAAAATACAAAATCAATATGTAGTGTTAATTCCGCTAATTGTCACTTTAATCATGCCGGGATGCAATTTGCACCGCCCTCCCGCCCGCAAAAATGTGCACATGCAAGAAGGACAATATAAAAAAAAAAGCAAATTACATGCGCCAGTACGATACCCAACATGTCTCCTTCGAGTTCTTTTGTAGAGTGCAAGGTATGGTTTTTTATGATTACGCTTTTCATTCTTTTACTTTGTAACCATTACTATACTACGGCTTTGGTAATTTTATTTTATTTAATGAATTGTTCAGAGATACAGCATTGATTCGCTCAAAGAGCAGCCCGACTGGGGAAGTACCTCCACCTTACAGAAGACATTCCTTAATAATCTATACATATAATAAAATCGTAGGAAAGTCAAAACTGTACTTAGAATATTTTTTAAAATGAATACTTGGGGCGTCATCTACAATCGATATCGAAGCCAAAAATATAGTTATTAGAATTTTTGTCTGTGTGTCTGTTTGTCTTTATGTATTTCCGGGCTAAACTCAAAAAGTACTGCATGGATTTACTTCAAATTTTGCATGAATATTACTAAGAGGTCGGGTCAACATATAGGCTACATATTATCACGCTATCACCTACGGGGGAGGAGCTGTGATAATTTATACAATTTAATGCGGGTAAAACCGCGGGGCACAGCTAGTAACATTAATAACTTTATGTTGTGTTTCTGCGTGTGAGTAAGGTCGACAGAACTCATCGGGGTGGGGGGAAGGGTAAGCAACACTGGTTTGCTGACTCTTTTAAAGGCGTTGCGAGTGTACATGGGCGGTGGTGGTCACTTACCATCAGGTGACCACTTGAGTACTTAGTGACCTCCCACTCTAGGGTCTCTCAAGTTTCGTCATTTTACCAGCGCGTGCACAGAGTTGTTGTTGCGGCGCCGGCGAAGTGAGCCCTTATCTTGCCTTTGTAGCGATGAAATTCCCTCTCTGATTTTTAATCGGAGACGGTTGGCGTCTTTGCCTTTTAAGATAGATCGACAAGACGCAGAGAACCATTCGTACAAAGGCCTCTAACAACCGACTCCTTCATGCTTTTCCGTGTTAGCATCCACTCTGAGCCGAGGTTCGAACCCTATAGGGATCTTCCGGCCCGGGATACTTACTTATTTGGAGTCTTATTTGCTTGATAGCTTCAAGCCTCCCCTCGCTTCTATTGTCCGATAAAGCAGCGAAAACTTCATTGGAAAAAAAAACTTTAGTCCTTTCAAGCGTTATATGCCGAATGATAGATCATATACAAATATGTGAAAATCTGGAATTTTTCGTTATTATTACCTGAAATCGTTCTTTAACAGTAGGAGAACCCATATTATAAGCCTTTAACTGCAAATAGAGTTACACCTGTTAGTTAATCGTTGGTCTAGCGCTAGTTTTAAATCGAAAGCTCTAGTAATAAAGTGTTATTGAGATTTTTCAGTGACTTTAAAATTCTAGGTTACAGCCTCGAGAAAGGATTAGGTGATATTAAGCCCTCGTGACGCGATAATCACGTTAGGTAGTCAGTCCTGCACGGGACCTCTCTCCAGTCCTGTCGGCTGGCTTGTCGGATCAGATCATGTGAGTAAGGAAGTAGAGAGTGCTCCTGTGTTTGTGCTGCATAAGCTCATAATATTATAATATTTTGAGGGTGGAATTACTTGGTGTCCGTTAATCACGTGTTTTTAAAGTCTTCCACGATACAGGGATTATTTTCCAGTGCCGATTTTCTTGATTTTTTTGCTTTTATGATAATGATTTGCTATACTTTAAATTGTTATTGTAATTTATAGATAAATTACACCCAGACACGGTACGAATAATCATGCTCAACCCACGACCTCTGCCGAAAAAAAAAGAGGCGGCAAACACCAGGCCAATGGGCCAGTCAACGACGTAGATAGAATATAAAATAATCCTTAAACAATACCTTTATACGCAACCGAAAATGTATACGGTTTGTATTAGAAATAGGGGGTTGAAACAATTACGTTAATTTATGTATGTGTGTATGTACTGTATGTATGTACTGTGTGTATGTACTGTGTTAAGTAATTTGTAATTTAATTTATGTAATTTATATAATATCCTGAGATATTATTAACACACGGCCATCTGATCCCAAACCAAGCAGAGCTTGTACTATGGAAACCAGATAACTGCTATATACTTATTTCCTTTTGAAAATATACATATTTATACCAGTATAGATAAATACACCACACACAGGACAAACAGACATGTTCATGCACACAAATATCTGTCCTGGGTGGGAATCAAACCTAAGACTTGCGGCGTGAAAGGCAAGTCTCAACCAACCACTCTGATCATTATAAATCACATGTGGTGTTAATCTGTAACTGGTTGCTACACAAGAGAATATATTTCGTAAGTTAAGATATACCAATCTCAAATTAAATGTGTAAGCAATTGTTGGCTACCTAATCTATACATATAATAAAATCGTAGGAAAGTCAAAACTGTACATTGAATATTTTTTAAAAAGGATATATGGGGCTATCTCAAAGCCAAAAATATAGTTTTTAGAATTTTTGTCTGTGTGTCTGTTTGTCTGTATGTATGTCCGGGCTAAACTCAAAAAGTACTGCATGGATTTACTTAAAATTGGGCATGAATATTACTAAGAGGTCGGGTCAACATATACGCTACATATTATCACGCTATCACCTACGGGGGAGGAGCTGTGATAATTTATAAAATTTAACGCGGGTAAAACCGCGGGGCACAGCTAGTAAACAAATAAAAAAAAATTGTATTTGGAAAAAAAATATTGAAGAAGTGATCGAAATTGAAACAACATAGTTAATTTACAAAATTTTATTTTCTTCTCCTGTCACCGGCTCTCTTAGGCTAGGTATGTATGCTCTTTCTTTGTGTATTGGTAACACCATAACTGTCGTTCTAAACTGCCACAGACTCGGGGTTCGATTTCATAACACGATTCTAAAACGATGGTAATACGATAACAATCAACAACCCCGAACCTGTAGAGTTCCGTAAATTAAACATTAGATGGCAAGATTCACTAAACGCTAACATTATATTGTATGCCGGTCGTTATACCTCTAGCCTACCATTAGTTGCAAGCGGAGAATGACTTCACACTATATTTTTCGTATCAACGTCTTAGTTCATTCCCTTTAGTTTATGATACACTTGATTCCGTGGTCTCCAGCCCAGAAAGAATAAAAGGGGCCACCCCATACTATCCCGTGGGAATCATAAAAGGCGACTAAGGGATACACCAGGTAGACGGGCAGTAGCATTACCTTTGTACTAGCTACGACCTAACTGCGTGTATAGGCAAACCGTTCCAAATGACAACGGTATAGAAACCTTTGTGGAGGCCCATACCGATGTATATCAGGCTGATGATATTTGATTCATCTTGAGTCGACTATGCAAGTTCGTGTAGTTCAAGTTTTTGTGAATATGTTTATAATAATTTTCCACCTCATTCAAACTATTTGATACTTTTTTTTTAGTAGTAACGTATTTCTAATCATGAAACGGTTGATGCATTGATAACTATACAATGTATAAAATAAATAGTAAAGGTAATTTAAGGAGCCATCTAACCATGAAACTGAATAAATATAAGAAAACCAACTTTCTAAAATACGAAAAATATTTTATTATTTATTGTGTATTTCGAAAATTTATGTTCTACAAGTTGGTCAGTTTCAAAACCAAATTAAGCTCCTTAAGTTTTGTCCACTTTTAATATTACACCTTGTATAACTGTTTAAACAAACGAAAAAGTTGAGGAACCAAATTCCGCGCGCGTTGAAATTTATCGGCGCAAGAGTGCGACTAATGGCAGGCAAACGTCAGTTAATATCTAAGCACATTTATAGATCTAATAAATTCGAATCAAAGTAAAAATACTGAACCACCAATTTAGCATATGTAATCGATTAACAATTCCATTTTCGAATAAAATCGAGTAGGTATGCTATCAATAGTATGGATCGATATTGAGATAATGAGATTTATGGATGTCTATGGTTTATGAAATTACACATAAAAAGGAATGTTAGCGTTTAAGATTACTTATATACATTTAAAAGTTGATTCGAACAACTGGTAAAACGCAGATCAATATATACATAGACCGTTAGCAAGTTGAATTTAAAACTTCAAAGATGTTGGCATCCAAATTATTGCTACGAAGTTTTGCCCAAACTGGTACGTACAAGATGTGTCTACTTAAATCTATAATGTAATGCTAATATTTACAATATAAATGTTTAATAACGAGTTATTTGATTTACAGCTCGTTTATAATGAAATAACAAAAGTTGAGAAAATTACTTATTTACATAGCAAGATTGCAGATCACAGAGATGCGTGCACAAGAAACACAGTTGTTGCAATATATTAACAGATCCTAAAATTAATTCGTACAATCTCTGGCAAGATTCGACAATATTTCGTACGACAGGCTGTTATGATAAGGCTATAGTAACGGGGTAACTTTTCTGTTCGATCATTGCCTTAGTTGCAAATAATTTTCCCATTATTCCGCAATATAAAGACGAATCCCACTTCTGATTTCGATGGCTATGAATGCGTCTCAGAGAGGTGGACCATAATATTTCTTTTTTCTATTAGCAGCGGAACTGACGAAGTACGTGTCTTTTTTGAGACAATGCGTCTTCGCTTTCCAGATTTTCACAGCCTAGTAACTTTAAGATGTCATATTTTGTGGTTTTATTTATTTATTTAATTATTTACGGCCAAACCCTTCAAATGACAATATTATTGAAACCTTAGGGGAAGGCTTACGTCCAGCAATGGACGATATGAGGCTGACGATGTTCTTGTACTATCCAAATCAAAGTTCTAAAAGTCAACCGAACTAAAAGTTTCTCTATGATCTCTGGAGACCTTAATCAAACAGGTTCCCGAATGGCACCCGAGAATGATACTGAGGTGGTAACATTCAAGGCTTACAGTAACTACCATTTGACATCATAAGGAAAGGCCATTTGCTTGTTTTCCAACACGTTTAATACAACGTGTTGGAAAACAAGTAAATGAAAATAATGAAAGCGTTTTTAACAGGACCAAGTAGCCACATATATGCAGGTACCTCGATATTTTTCTGTCCTAATTTAACTGTGTACATCATCCCGTTATTTTAGCCATACCATCATGTAATCCTACGGGTGACAATGTGGTACAAGATACGTTATTTATTAATACAACAAGAAATCTTCAGGGGCATCATTCAAGTACAGACGCCAGCACATCCAGCTACCCCTATCTGTCAAGTTTCCTTTATAGATTTTCAACTTTTATCACATAAGCATAAGGTACTTATTCAATTGGGGAAAATTGACAGATTGGGGTAGCTTGATGTGTTGACGTCTGTACTTTATTACACCGCTTATACAAGAATATGAAGCTCCAAATTTTATTCTTTTACAATAATGAGATAGGGCGAATTACAATTATTGTATTGCTTATATATCCCATAAGTGACGCCGTAAGCTTGAAAGGGCGATAAGAAGCCTCTTGTCAGTTCCACAAAATTCTGTGAAATGGCAAGTTTTTCAATGGCCTAAGGTTTTAAGGTTCAGTTTAAGGTTAGGAAGGGAGATTTTTGAAATGAACCCTTCAGCATGAATCGCTAAGTCCCTGAAAGCATTTCGCTCTGTGATCCCCTGAAAATGTTTCAGTTGAGTACATTAACTTGCCTATCTATTTATCTTAAATCACATTTTTTTTAAATTCATACCGCATCTTGCAACACTGGTAAGTCATAAAGAAAATTATATTTTAATGAAAGGCATTGTTCATTAATATATTCTCATAAAAACTACGTGAATGGAATTTGATTTTGTTAATTCCATATCGCGGAACATCTTGCATTCGTTTAATACATTTTACTTGATATCATATTATTTTGTTCGGTAGATTTGATTCAAAGATAAAATAAATTAAAACAATGTAAACAATAAAATTGTGCATTCAAAAACAATGTTACAAACTTTAATAGTAAGATATGCTTCAATTTTCACGTCCATAGTTAATTATCACTTTAGTTTAAAATAGAAACAACAGGCTTGTGTTTAACACATCTCATTATGTTCAACTCTTATGTACCAGTAATTAATGGAAATTTACATATAGCAAGTTAAAGTTATATAAATTGCCATTTTCACAACCGAAATTAAATATGTAGTAGGTACTAACGTATAACTTAACAGTTCACTGACGTTAGAAAAATTGTTACTGACGGGAAAAATAAAATGCTGTCAGTAATAATTTTACTGGAGTCGTAAGTTCAGTATATCGTCTGAGGCACAACACTGTCACTCGGTCTCTTCGTCGCCTGCCGGTGACGGGAGACGGGGCTTGAGGGACGGTGACGCCATGGTCAGGTCGAGGGCTGGTTCGTGTGAGGGTCCGGGCAACGCGGGCCCAGGCAACGTCAGGCCAGGCGGCCGCAGAAAGGGCGGCGGCAGCACGTGGGATCCCTCTACGGGCGCCAGGGCCGGAATCCCAGGGGGCGTCCAGCACGCCGCGCCTGACGTCTCACCCACCATCGACGCCGCGCTCAAATACGAACACGCCATCATCTGGAACAATCACATTAACAATTTAAAATATTTCCTCGGAATATAATTTCGCAGTATCACAATTACGTTGATTGTGTGTGTACCTAATCTCCGAGAGAGTAGATTGGAGTAAAAACAGGGCTTACATAAATAATGAAATATGTAAGTAGTAAGTATTATGAGACGAGAGGCCTAAAGAATTCGTGGATGGTGGCGGGGGTGTTGTCTAATCACGCTAATGGCCAATGCGCAGAGCCCGCCCGCTCCGCCGCTTCAAGGAGGCTTTCATACTAATGCAGATTGGGCGCAGGAGCAGTTCAGTAGTAAATCGCATCACATGTCCACTGCGACGTGGAACCAACTTTCACACCAAAAGTTATTGCTAAGCAAAATCGTGAACTTCCCCTACGCGAGTAAGATTTGTGTAACATGAATAAAGTAGTTCCTTCCTACTTCAGTATATATATAGAATACTAGTCCTTTGGCCTCCTTTGGGATACGGCGGCCAATCTCAAGAAAGACATTTAGACAGACATTATAGTACAGGATTATGTGCGCATTAATTTTCTCTTTACTTTATTGAATGTGTAGTGGTTGGCTAGCACAGTGCCAGATTACTTCAAGCAGCTCCGTAAACCTCTGACATATCTTATCGACTGTAGTCCAAAGGCTACAACCGAGATCAACACCAAGGCGTCTTACAAATCACGCAGACGCCCAAAAATTAACCCGCTCTGGCGGCCACCCATCTAACCTTAACCTCGCCAATCACTGACCGATGAGTGCTAAAGCTGTGAGCGCAATAAAAATGTCTAACTGACACGACCAGGAAGCAATCTAAAATAATTCAACATTATATGGATAATTATGGTATTTTTTTTTTGTCTTTAAAATATTTGGCTCTTCAAGTCAGCCCATATATCATAAAGTAATTGTCATGTTTAGTGGAAATATACGAGGCGCCGGTGCAGCAGCCCGCTTCCATTTTTCACACATATTGGTACGAAATTGATTACCAATACAATGCAGGAGGCGTCCAACGCCCGGGCACCGTCGCGCCGTTGTCGAAACAACTTGTACTGTACACTAATACCGAAAAATAACAGAAAGCACCTAATGAATTCCATTATACGGCAACCATATTAATTAATACATTTCCAACTAAATGTATGAATAGTGAATTGATTTGTATCCGGTCGATAGGCATGTATTGTTAAATAGTTTCATAGTTAATACCGCATACAAAAGGCTCTACACAATTGGCATAGTTTGAGGCAACAGCTGCTTGTATATACGAGTAGGTACTGTATCGTAACAATGATATTGTGCTTTTAATATTTATTACACTTGATCAACTCAGAGCGGGTTCGCTATAGGACTCGCTTAAGACGCCCGCGTTGCCATTATGCATGAGCTCAATTTTCATGCATTAAATTAAATTTATTCTAAAGCAACAATCTACTCACGTCAAGTCTTTAAACAAGCAGAACTTAATTAACTTGACGCCATTGTACCCAAGAACGTAAAGTGCATAATTAAACCCTTCACGTAAACGCTTTGGTTAATATGTTTAAGCGTCGGTATTGCTTTAGGAGACCTAAACTCTCCTATGAGAATAAACAGGGACCGGAGGCGGCGCGCTGGACGAACCTCGCCGCACAAATGAATTAGTGGTGTTGTGACCCTCCCCCCTTCTAGTGGAGGGCCCCGCGCGGGCCGTCACCGGCGCACCGGCCCGTCGCAGGGCGGGGGGCATGTTGCGATTAAAATATAATTAGGCGCTCAGCAATTGTTTCGCCATCGAGCCAGGTGGCGCGGCTCAGGCGGCTAGGTAAATTAAATAGCCGTATAGGGTTTCCAATTACGTTCGACCGGTGGCCGCGGAAAACACGCTTATTGCCTAATAATAGAACGGGGGGGAACAATATGAGGATCTTGTGTAGCTGATTAATTATTTCCCGCGGCGCGGCGGTTCGCGTTAAAAATCGGTACAAGGTGCCTTATGGGGCGACGGTAACGTGATATTAATTAGTATCAAGACAGTGTGAGGTATCTAATAAATCACGTTCACCTACCTCCGTACCTACGTAGTTTCAGCATTAATGAATTCAAACGGGCCGCGATAATTGCGTACCTAATTACGGGCGGACGGAGCTGTCTAATTTATCACTGTCGGATTATGAATTAGGAATGGCGTTAATTAAACATGCATAATATTTGTGGAGGCGATGTAGTGGTGTGTTATTGTGTAGTTTGTCGTGACCCGCTTGTTTGGCAGAAACAATTACGGATCACGCTACTCATATGACATATCAATTCATATGACTATATTTGGAACATTGACCTAAATATACTCGAACTTTACGTTGAACATATTTCCATATGCTTCAACCTTAGCAATAGAAGTTTTAAGAACTAATTGTGTGACTGTGATTGCAATAAATCCTTACAAAGTTATACTTAGCTCTATATCAAGAAATCAAAGCTATTAAAGGTTGGGTATTAATACTTTATATCCTGTGTCTGCCAGGTGCAAGCTATAATGCACCTGAATCCGATCCAATTGTATAAGGTCAGTTAGGTGGTGGCTTTTGACCCACGGGTACTGCAGTTTTTATAGGCTATCGTCCAGCTGTGCTGGGAAAGAATGAGTTTACGCTTGCTAAAAATGCTGATTTTATTTACTTCGTATTCTATATTAGATAGGCCTTATATTCTTGTTTGCCAACTTGGTTTCTACGAAGATACTACCAGAAGAAAAAATGAGCACTGGTGATCTTAATCAAAGCAGACCACAACATTTATGCCTTTAAAAAAAGATGACGCCTGACGTAGTGAAATAAATCCCCGTGCTGCGGGGAACGGAGACAAAGCTGACCTAGGCTCAGAACAACTCTTAATGGGCCACACAAATAATTGTCTTGTGCTAGAATTGAGGGTCCCTTTGTAGTAGCAGACTATCTTAATAATTGCTCCACATGTGCAGCCAACATAATAATGCAGTACATTCTTTAAGGATTATTATCTCACAAAGTCGAGGTGCTTAAGTTGAAGATGTTCATGTGATTCAGAAGGTACAGGTAGTCTAACTAAAGGTAAATCCAATGGTCGTATCACCATTCGATTTCCAGTAATAGGTAATGTAGAGACGATGATAAATAAGAAGCTCAAAATTACGGTCCCGGAACTCTTCCATTTAACTTTGATTTAAAAGCTGTGTCCCCATCCCAAAAGGAGCAACTGGACCTTTTTTCCTGAGCGATAGTCAGAACCTTACTTATTTTATTTCTTCCGGGGTAAGAGATTTCTTCTCATCTTTATTTCATCAGTTTTGACAACTTATTTGATATGAACGAAAGCATGTTTTAATATAGTGTCAACGTCATTAAGGTGCGTCAACGTCTTTCTCGCTTTACTCCATGGAAAGCTAAAGCTAGATATGACATAATTATGTTAAGTACATTCAAACGTAGTTCTGGTAGCTATCACCTAAGTAGACTGATAGACAGTAGTAGTAGGAGTTTACTCTAATATAAACGGGAATAAGTAAAGGAGGAAGAGGATAGAATCTCTCTACTGCTTTACTGGCCTTCATTAATGTCATTGTATAGGCTGAGTGAGAGCATAACACATTTTAAGTTTTATACTAAAATTGGGAACATAAATGAAAAGTGTGAACAATAGAAAAGTTTGATAAATACAGATTTATTTTTAAACTTATGAAATATGTCACAATTATATTAGCAAAGTATAGCCCAATTCTTTAATTCTTAGTAATCTTAACTTATCAAAAACCTATTCTACAACTTTTCTATTGTTTATTTTTTTATTAAATGTTGCCGATATTGGTAGAAAAAGAAAATGCATTTTGCACAATATCAGTCTATGCAATGTCCTTTCACAAAATCATCGCCTCAATGTAGCTTAGAGATTATTATATAATTTCAAGATAAGTCTATATTAGGATCATGTTTTACAGTCTTACTGAAGTTAGAGGTTATTCATTTTACCAAGAATTTTATCGTGCCATGACTTGCATCTATAATTCTCTTTGATCTAGATAGGTATAGTTATCATAAACTTGTGGGGCCTTGGGTCACGGTTATTACATAAGTTTAGTTACCTGTACTGAACTTGCCCTTGAACCATTTTTATTTATGTGGTTTAAAATACCGGCCAAGTGCGAGTCGGACTCGCGCACGAAGGGTTCCATACCATTATCTATAAAAACGTTCACGAAAAAATTCACATTTGTTGTATCGGAGCCTTAAATATTTATTTTATTTTGTTTTTTAGTATTTGTTGTTATAGCGGCAACAGAAATACATCATCTATGAAAATTTCAACCGTCTTACTATCACGGTTCATGAGATACAGCCTGGTGACAGACGGACAGACAGCGAAGTCCGATAGACTAGCCGATAGGTTCGCGATCGACGACCGCGACGTTCAGTTACAAGACCGAAGCCGCGACGTGCTCTCAGAGGCACGGTCATGTAACACTGCCAAGTTCCAGACTCTGGCTTGATACTGAGAGCTTGTTCTTCTAAGTCTTAACAAAATAATCCCGCCCTACCCAGAAAAATCTCATTAGGTGCGGTTCAACATGATAACGCTACAAAGACGAGGCATTTAGTATGGATGCTGTGGTGTAAGACACCTTAACATAACTGATACTAGGTGCTCAGTGCCAGCATCAGGATCTCATGATGTTCATCAACTTTAGTATATGGTATCAACTTCGATCTGCAGAAAACGATACACAACCTGGGGATCTACCGGCTAAGGCACCGAACATCGATTTCTTAAATGGCGCTCAAATAAATTAAGGTTAAAAATGACTTAATCAATCGTTAAATCGGCTTCCATGAGCACATGTGACGTCATAAATGGTAGGAACCCATTGTCAACGTTGAAGCCGATTTAACGATTGATTTAGTCCTTTATTTATTTGAACGCCATTCACGAATACGACTGTCGGTGGCTTAGTCAATTTTTAATTTTATTTATTTTTTGTCATTGATTTTACACGGTCAAACAAAAAGGAAAGATATTGTTTATCGTTCAACCGTTCTGCCCGTTCTGTATCTACGTGTAATATTCCATAACCTGCATAATTTTAATAATACCGTCTAGAATATCATTTCTCACTTGAAATAAGTAAAATGGTGGATAGCGTGGAATTTCATTAAGTAAGATAAAATAAATACACTTTATTGCCTAAATATATAAGATTAAATTATATAACATTAAAAATGGTACAGACGCCAGCACATCACGCTACCCCAATCTGTCAAATTTCCCCAATTGAAAGGGAACCTTATGCTTATATGATAAAGTTTTTCAACTTTAAAAGAAATTTGACACATTGGGGTAGCTGGATGTGCTGGCGTCTGTACATTTGGCAGTCTTATAGCTTAGAGCGATCTCTTCTTTATTTACATTGGAGTTAGAAGAACAATGCAGAGGATAAAAAATCGTCCCTGCCCTAAGTAAGCGTATTACAGATTACTAGTATTATATTTTCATATTAAATCTAATATATTACACAACGTCCTGTGTAAAAAATAAACTACAATTAAATAAGTAATACGCCTGCATTTTTTGTCATTGTTTTTTAGTATGAACCTCATATCCAAATGTTATTGATATTGTTATTCGTCGTATTTGGCTAACAACGGGTTGTTACCTACTCGGCGTTTGAACAACAGCATCAACCAATTTTCGGTTTATAGGGATCCGTACGTCTGAGCGTAAAACGGACCCCTCATAGGATCGCTTGTCACTTAAGACAATTTACTCTGAATCGAATGAAGCAATTTTTTATAATGTGGTACACATATTATAATTATTTAATGAGTATCAAATAACTTACTTGTAACGTAAATAAATAAATGTAATATGGGGCTGTTGTTGTCAGATGTAGAACATTCCAAATGTAAGGGCGTATCGTGACGGTCATTTACTTATAATTTTTAACTTAAGTTATTTATGAATATTCACTCTTATCGACCTAACGACCGAGTCTAAAATACGAAATAAAGCAATCGATTTTTAGTCAGAAATAACAGAAAAGAAAGTATTTTATGGTCTTAAAATAACTAAATATTGTGCGTAATATTTTTTTTTTTACTTTCTTGCACCTACTACATAATAATCTGCTCCTAAACTAAGCAGAGCTTTTACTATGGAAACCAGATAACTGATATATTACAATACTTCTTTTCTTTTATTAATAATAAAAATTTTATTAAAAATAATATCAATCATACGGAACTGTCTCCGCGAGAGTGTAACTCGCACTTGTCCACGTTTTAGAACTGACGTCAGTTATTAATGGGCGAATAGAACCCTCCCGCTTCCACATGTAATAGTTCACAGACGGCTTACGTAGTCGAGTTCTAATCACACTAAACGAAAAATGATTAGAAAATAACTGCCGGAAATGGTACCGTAATTTGAAGGTTTCATTGTGTATATGCATGTGTATATCAATCTTGGAAGGTCACGACTAGAGGTCAGGAGGTCGCGTGACCTCGCAACCTGCGCTGCATCGTAATCACCGATATTCGATATTTCACTAGGAATAGATGGGTTGTAACGAAGATAAGATATAGATTATGCTACCTACCTACATAATGGTTACAATATGTAGAAGGTAGAATCAAAATAATACAGAAATGTCTACTTAGAAAAAAAACTGAGTAGAAATGTAATCAGTTACTCATCGCAAAGGATGATATCCTAACTAATATAAATATAATAACGATTATTTTTTGAAGTTGTAGTCCGCTTTAGGGAAATGAGTCCCTGTGTCGCGGGGTTTTCAAACATATATAATTGACGGAGAAGACTATTTATGGGTCACACGAATAGATATTCTGTGCGGAAATCGAACCTGTTGATAATCAAACACGAAGCGGCTGTCTTAACCGCTCCGCTACGCTGTCAAACAATATTATAAATGTGAATATGAGTTTGTTTGTAATGCTTTCATGGCTTAACTACTCCAATGATCATCATGAAATTGTCCACACATGTCAGGTCAGAGGCCCAGAAAAAGTCATAAGATATCATCCTACACAACTGGTGTAGACTAACAATTTATAACAATAATAAAGATTGATTATTTATCAGGCAAGTAAGGTATTAAGGAAATCGTGTCTATGGTGGCTCTATAATATATTTATGCAATGCTAGCTATGCCCCGCGGTTTCACTCGCGTTAAAGTAGTTTTGGCCTAAAAGAGTGACAAACATACATTCATACATCTGTACTCACAAATTTTCGCATTTATAATATTAGTAGGAGGTCTACCTCTAGCGGTTATGGCAGTGCACGCCGGAAAAGCTCACAGATGGTAGATTTTTTCCTACTTACTTGACACCTATCGTCATATTTTGGACAATTCACACAATATCTTTATAAATTGTAGCCTATGTGTTATTCTGATGTATAAGCTATATTATTGTAAAGTTTTATTAAAATCTATTCAGTAGTTTTTACGTGAAAGAGTAACTTTCGCGTTTATAATATTAATAGGATATAACACGACTTATGGTTATTAACATTTCCCTACATACGAAAAAGTATACACATAACTAATGTCAAATAACTACTATGTATATAGTATACAGGTATGTCTTTATAGAAGCTCAAGTACTGCATATTCCATTAATAAGACAATAGACCTTTCACAAATTTCGGTTATTACACATCGTACCGTTAAGGAACCTGCGTACGTTCAATTTAATATCGGCTATTGAATAGAAAACGCCTCTCTGTTCACAATGGCCTATCGGCATTCCATTAACTACTAGAGCAAACACGGGGACGCGTGCGGGCAGTAACTCAATACAAAACGATTCCTAGCGAGCGATACTCGCACATTCGTGAGGATTCGGGACATTCGGGTACATTCCAATACGACTGTAACAACACTAACGACTGTTTATACTAACGGGTTCGGCAGGATTGGGTGGACCGACTTTCGCGTGACAATGCAAGACTAGGCCTAAATAATTTAATAGTTTAGGTTTCGAGCGGTCGGCAAACAATTGGCCTACGGTCTACAGTTCTACGCTGAATGATATTGCACCGAGTAAGCACACCAAAGGTTTATGAAGTAGGCTTTGTCTTATATGTGTTGATTAATCGTATACGTTTAATTGAGGACTTTGTTCATGGATCGCCAATGAATATTGGGCAAGTTTAGTCATGTTACTGGCATATATTGAAATGACAAAATGTCAGTAAAGAGAATTTGTTCTGTTTGCAACAAAAAATATACAGGTTGTAGACGTAACCGGGCAAAAACATAAGATAAAGGATAATAAGACAAAAAATGTATTCAAGTATTTTGATCGCCCGCAATGTTTGTGTTTGGAGTGTTTCTAAGTAAAAGGGGTGACAAGTTAGAGTCTGTGCGATTATGAAGGCAAATTTGTTGTTGTTCATTTACAACAATTATATATCTACAGGTAGAATACATTCGGTTTTACACATTCTGTAATCAGGGTGAGCGCCATGTGATCTACTAGCAAAAGTATAACCTTGCGAATGAATTTTAACTTTTAAGATTGAAGGGGGAATATACTATTTAACCTAAAAGTAATAATACCACGTATTCATTCCTAGTGCTTATTTTTATGAATCCTAGAACTTTTCAATAATTGCTCTATAAATAAACAATGCACGTTAAATTCACGATTTAATAACAATTTTTACGGAAATGTTCGCTTCCGTAAAAAGCGTAAGAATGCGTAAGGTTCTTGTTGACAATGAAATAAATATATTTCGTAAATAAATGTCGCACATTTCCGTATAAACATTTCGAACCAGTTCGGAAAGAAACTCATCTTAAGACACCGCAAGATTGTTATTGTCAATCATTATTGAAAATACCAAGGATCCAGTTATGTAATGGATCTACAGTCCATATCAACAAATACACCATACACTAATTTATTAAAATGCTCATAGCTATATTTTTAGGGTTCAATATAATAATAAATACAATAATGTCTTCCTAGCAAAAGTTGTCTCAACAGAGATTAGCCATCTGCGCGGACATATTATAGTGCACAAGTTTGGGCGCAAACACAGGAGCACTTTCTATCCATCACTCTCACGATCCGATAGTATGCCTAGCGACACGACCGGAAAGCGGTCAGGTATAGGAGTGACGTCTTTACGTGCTCTCCGATGCACGGGGGTATAATACCGTCAACTCCCAGACTTCGTGCTGATGCTGAGAATTTTTTCTTTTTACAGAAAACTCCCAAAATCACTTTGACCCGGAATTTGAACCCAGGACCTCGTTTTCTGGAGGCGAACACGCTTCCGCTAGACCACTACACCTGAATATGAGAAAGTGTGTATTTCAAAAGTCAGATTACGATTGCATCTTTTGAGTAGATCGCCGGTAACTAGTGACAAATAAGAAATATAACGACCACATTCCCAGCCAAACTTGTTTCTGGCCATATTGTATACATATAAAAGATACTCTGTAACTTTTTTTAACTGGCCAAGTGTACAAAATCAAAAATAATTGCAGCGACGAGAAACTTCGAAAGACCTATGGACTTCGCTGAGGATGTACTTTGTAAACTTTTCCCTCGCAATCATGGATGATATGGGGCTTTGCGAGTTTTAAGGTCACCGCGGGTTAACATAGCGGGCCACTTATAATTAAGGAGGTCAAACAATTTTTATCTGACTAAGTGTAATGTAACTTAATGTAATATTAGTTCTAGTTATAGTAAACTAGATATGCCCCGCGGTTTCACCTGCGTTAAACTTAATAAATTATAGCCTATGTGTTATTCGGATAGATTTAAAGTTATATTAATACAAAGTTACAACAAAATCCGTTCCGTAGTTTCTGCTTGAAAGAGTTACAAACATTCGTACATCGATACATCCATACTCGCTAACTTACGCATTTATAATATTAGTAGTATCATTTTCATCATCATCATCATCATATCAGCCGAAAGACACCCACTGCTGGACAAAGGCCTCCCCCAAGGATCTCCATAAATCTGGCGCTATCCGCATCCAGCGACTTCCAGCGACCCTCACAAGATCATCAGTCCAACTTTTAGGGTGTCTGCCTTCGCTCTACGTCTTCCGGTTAGCACGATAGATATTTCTTTATTGCGCTCGTTTTCTAACCGGATTTTAAAATAGGCTGTCAACGTGATTAAAAAGATTAATAGTAAGATTATAAAACTATACAGTACAGTAATATACTAAGTAATCTACCATAAAAAATAAGAAGCGCTAAAGATATGGTAAGGTAAGATATGGAGTGATAGTGAGTTGGGCGGGCGGTAATAAATTAGGGCGGGCGGGTAGGGCGGCTCGCGTGCGCGCCGGCCGTTTGTCGCGTCGCGTGCGCGCGCGCTCATTGCTTATTCATGCTCCGCGCGGCACGCACCGCGCTACGGTTACAACCGTGCTACGGCAGAGTGTTACTCTACCGATAATGGGTTAAAAGCCCCGATGTTACACCGATCGCGGATCCGATTACTGATTAGAGAGGAGAATGATTAATTGGTGCATATTATATTGATTTTTTATAAAATTACAATAGCTCGTTTTACTTACAAAGCACGCCTGTTTCTCAGTGGGGTAGACAGAGACAACGGACTTCCTTTTTTTTTAAAGACAACGCTCGCTTGGGTAATATTATCACTGTGTCGCGGGGTACTTTACAAACATATAATTTTAATTACATCTAGACTCAGAACAACTATTTATGAGTCACACAAATAGTTGTCCGGCGCGGGACTCGTACCCGCGACACGAAGCGGCGAGGCGATTGTCTTAGCCGCTACGCCACACGTGCAGTCTAACTTGTTACGATCCGACACGAGCGATCGACGGTTTAGGGTACCTTTGTCTGACCTGGCCTTTCTTGGAAACGTCTCAGCTTGTACGGGAATATAGAATATGAGAAATATTTATTTAATAAAGTCATTGTTTAGTATAGGTGTAGTCGCGGTAAAACGTGTCTCGTATCTCGTCGAGTGCACATTAATCACCATTCGTGTCTCGTACGGTAACCGCGCGGCGCCGCTCCCGTCGTAGCTTGTCTGCACCCACAGCTTCTTAGCGATAATCATCTCAGTTGTTTATTGATCCTTCCACACCTCACGTCGCCAATCGTCTCACTAATCGTTTAACTACATCTTAACATTATAATTATTACAAGTATCGGTAAAGTGTACCGACCAAGACTAATGAAATCAATTTTCCGTCAACTTTTGCCTTCAAAGCGAAATTTGACTTACCATACTGGATATATTACTTAGAACTTATAAAGTTACAATAACGTAGTAGATTCTTAGGTAAACTTTAAAGAAATAATTGTATACGTCAAAGGATTTCGCATAATTCCCGATAACGAGCGATTCGAGTCGCTCTCTTACTTCAAAGCCGCCGTTTCAGTTACAGTTTATTATTAATAAAATTTGGTCGGGTTGTCGGCGAGCGGGTAACGAGCGGCGCGGTCCGCGCTCGTTATCGGCGCTCGGCCCGGTCAGCGCCGCGGAAAATTCGCCCGAAACTGACGCGCGTGAAAATTTAATGAACGGCCGGACGCTAGTTAACTAAAAGGTAAAGTGCACCCTCTTGACGTGTTCGGTAAATATTAATAGTGAGTGTGCTAGCGTGCGCCATTAAAAATGCACGAGTCCGCGGACACGGTGCCCCGCCGGCGGCGGTGGAGGCAGCCTTCATTAGCCTCTTTACATGCGGTCCCTTCTCTAAATTAACTCGAGACCGACCGCTGCACCACATCTCTCAGACACTCCATCTATTATTATACGCAACTAAGTAGCACTTTTCTACTAGACTGTTTTGCCATCCAATTTATCCAATAAAATGCGACATTCAATATCGAACTTCCTCCGATTCCGTGCTCTGCATGGCCTGCGAACACTTCCTGAGAACAAGTTTTACTATCTGAGCCATTTTAAAACTCTTACGGACGCTATTAAGGATAATAGAAACTGTCGAGCCGGAACGATGAGTCAAGGAATTATGTTTGCGACTGGAATGATCTAAGTTTGACTTTTATGTCGTTTTCTGTAGCAAGAGCATCGGCTGCTCGGAATCCGTGCGAAAAGTCCGCGAAAGTCGCGGGGGACGAGCATGTTGAGAAGCGACGGCGGGCGAGGGTGCGGGCGCGGGTAGCGTCGTGAAGATACGGGGTGTCTGTTACTCAGTAATGAGGATCGTTAATTATGTATCGCTAGATGCGTAAGCTTTTCAATTTGGAAACGGTTCAGTGTCGCGGGCTCTTCCAAACGAGGTCAAGGGTTCGCGACTCTCTCAACCCTGAGGGGCGGCCAAATTAATGAGGCACTCCTTTGTAATAAAGAAATAACAAGAACTGCGCACGCGAACGCGGCCTCACCGACGTCGATGTCATTAAAGGCGTCGCGAAGTCTTGAAAGGAGTCGTTACGCCGCCTCGGCTAAACAACCGAGTTTCATCAACATTCCTAAATATGTACACTTATATTGCTTGGCTCTCACGCCAGGGAGATGAGAATTAGAAATGTTGTTAAAAATAAATAATAAAGAGAATTGGAGCTTATGGAACAAGTACATATTGTGTGTAGGAATTATTACGGTGCTAATATTGTGTCTATTTTAGCAGAAGTTGCAATTGTTTCCCGCAGTAAGGCAGTGTGTACGGTTGTGACGGTTCATATTAGTGGAACCGACAGGGTAGATTAGAGCGGGGGTGCGCGCCCGGTCCCGGCGGCCTGCGGGCACGGGTTTCTAAGTCCCGGCTAATTGGATGAGCCGCCAGGGCAGCCCAATTAGCAGCACCGTTGTGATTCATTTTAATCGGGCGCCCTTATCAGTGCACCACTCCGCGGTCGTATAACCTTCGCTTTAAATTATATATATTTTAAGTATAAAACTCGCTAAAATTAATCTAGTTAATACCAGTGCTTGTTTTATTAAAGATAATGAGTTAGGTAGGGAAATTATATTCAGTATTTATTTATGTATTGTAGTGTTTGTTCCAAGTCGTGCAAGGTTGTCTGACAGCACACTTGTGCGTATTTAATTAATTGTTAATTAGTCTGCATGCTATATATTTATAGGTACTAAGACTACATAACTATGTAGCTATTGGTCTAGTGGAAGCGTGCTCAACATTTTTTTATATAAGACGACGACTATTAGCAAGTGAGTCACCGGATGATAAGTGGTCACCACCGCCCATGGACACTCGCAACACCAGAGGCATTGCGGGTGCGTTGCCGGCCTTTAAAAGAGTTAGCAAACAAGTGTCGTTAACTCTTCCCCCACCTCGATGAGCTCAAATAGTATGTAGTTGTAATTTTTTTGCCAAACTAGTTGACATATAAACTGTTTAACGACCACTAACCTATTAAACATAGCCCGTATTAAAACATGACCGATATCGTTGTAATAGTTTATTTCATCATCATCATGTCAGCCAAAGTATATCCACAGCTGGACAAAAGCCTCATATAATGGAGGAATATGCCATAATCAGCACGCTTGGCAGACGGTTTGGCGACTACGATCGCCATAGGTGGTCATAGTTCACAGAAAACGCTGCTGCCCGTCCTCTGGTTGGTATTCCCTCGGACGAATTCTACGCACCCCGTGGGATGTGATGGGGTGATGATATTCAATGCCGTAACCACACAGCAGTTAGTTTATTTGTTTACGAATAAATGTACAAGATTAATCAATTTGCGTGTATGTGTAAATAATGGGCTAGTGGGTTACGCCGGGAACTCGATCCCGTGACGTAGGCCGGCCCCGTGATAAGAATTAATCAAGCCAGACCGGTCGGCTAGATACACGTTAATTGAAAGTAAAAAATAGGACTGCAAAGTGTTTAGTTACCGTTTAAACCTGTTTGTGTTCATTTATTTTCCCACATAGAGTAGGGTTGAGTATACATTTGTTTTCAGAATAAGTTTTTAGTTGGATATTTTGATATTCGCAATGCAAAGAGTTAATCTAGAATTTTTCAGACATCTTTAAAATTATTTGTATTAATTGTGCGGATGGGAAACGAACCCACGACCACGGGGTATCCGGCCCCATGTGCGTTAACCACTCCTCCTCCACACAGTAGTAATGACACTTCGAATTTGTACAATCCATTCGATATTTCTTAACGCATTTAAGGCGCTTTAATCTAGACTCGGAACAGAACCACCACCCCTAACAAGGTAGGCGTTGTGCCGTTAACTTACGAATGATAAACATCGACAGATCAATTTACAAGTTCCCTTACTGACACTCTTACGGGTGGTTCAGGTGCCATCTATCGGCTTTGTTTCGAGAAACATGACTCACTGTATTAAGAATATCATGAAAATAATAGAAGTGCCAGATGGTTTTCTACAGCCAAGTTCTATTGGTTAACTTTAAGTAAAACTTTACAGATGGCAACTAAATCGTAAAAAAAATGTATTCATATTTATTACAAGATGGAATTCGCTGGATGCGGATAGCGCAAGACCGGCAATTGTGGAGATCTTTGGGGAAGGCCTTTGTCCAGCAGTGGACAGTCTTTCGGCTGATATGATGATGATGATCATGACAAGATGAAAAAATCCTATGTAGGACTACTTACTCGGTATAATTAGATTTTATGTTGAGATGTAACAGTCAATTAGCTTTTATAAAGAAACTTTTGAACATTTATTTCATAGACAACGCACTCCGACTCTCTTGAAATCTCTTCTCATGTAAACATAACAACCAATACATTGGAAAATTGTAAACCCAACGTCTGAATAACGAAAAGCCATGCTAACGTTTTTCATCAACCGAAATGCATTCGATCGCGGCATATCAAGCAGACGTGCGTCCATTAACACAAGTTTACAAAACACAACACAGACGCTGGTGTGAGGGAGACAACAAGAGAAACCACTTCCGCAATGAGATGGCGCACTTCCTGTGATTGAGTGTTGCCCAGTCCTATTTTCAGTTTACACCGCCCTCGGCCGTACTTAATCCAAGCCAGCATATCATGAAAAAATATCGTATTTCTTTCACTCTGAATATTCAGTTTACTGTAATGATTTAAACCAAATGATATACATGTATAAATTATGACAGAATATTATACGAGTGATTTAAAATAAACACAAAGGCCAGTATCCGCCACATCGTACAAATCAAATCAAATTCAAACACTTTGGCTTTGATTTGATTTGTAAGTCTATTTTTGTTCCAATGATGTGGCGACGACTGTAACATTTATCATTTGGTTTTATTCAACACAATGGTTAAGATAGTCGCCTTTTGCTACTATTCGGCGTCTTCGTGTTTCGGGTTCGGTTCCCGTGCAGGGCAACTATTTTCGGCCTATAAATGGTTGTTCCGAGTCTGACTTTGCTTTGCTTCGGGAATGGCATATTTGTAAAGTTCCCGTGATACCAGGCTTTTATACTAGCGTAGGCGTAGTCTTATTCTTAAAAAAAAAAAGAGAAATTATCGTTCCAATACTTATTATATCAACCGGAAGTTGCCCCCTGCTGGACATAGGCCTCCCCAAAGTTCTCTACATTTATAATTATAACTATTATAATTGTAAATTGCTATCATTGTTTTTACCCGAATTCTAGGGTAATATAATCTACATTGGCAGCACTTTTGTGATTGAGGGCCGCCCTGACCGGATTGCTCTCGACTGGGAAAAGTTCGAAATGTGAAATTAGCTGTGAGTACAAGAAAATTACATTAATATTGTAATGAGATGAACGGTAATGGCTGCCGGGGTGTCGAAGAGTGACTAGCAATTAAGGAGATCAGTTAACTGCATGTTATTTTATTTTGGTTTTACTGAAACTTTCGTGACTTGAGAAACATTAAGGGCAGCTATAAGATGTCTGATCTATCCTTTTATTTCTTATTATCAAATAAACTAAATATTATAACATGAAAACTTGGTTTTCTTCTATAATGACGTCCAATGTTACCTTATCTTTACTTGGATACCTGTCGAACTTTTATGTAATTCATTTTATTCTATATCTAATTTCACTATTTTAGTTTTTCCAAACAAATTATTTTTTTATTCTTTATTTAAATTATTTTATTTCCAAACATTTTTTTTAAAAAGACAACGCCCGTAATTATTGTTGCGGATCCCTGTGTCGCGGAATATTTTACAAATATGTAACTGACGGACAAAAAGTACAACTAGTCTGTACATAGTTACTTATGGGTCACAGAAATAGTTGTCCAGTGCGGGAATCAAACCCGGGACACGAAGTGACTGTCTTAACTGCTGCGCCACACGTACAACCCAAGTGTCAGTGTCAGTCAATACTATCTCTAATACAATTATATAAAGTTCTTATTGAAAAGAACTACTTCCGTTTATCACCCTGTCCTATTAGGACTGGAATTGTTGTTGTTTTTAACGGCTGCAAAAGAAGGAGGTTATCACGTCGAATTTATAATATTTTTTTTGATTTTGTATGTACGTAACCCGATTTCTCGGTTGTTTTTTAACCGATTTTTATGAAAATAAAGTTGAAGTCGATACGATAATGTCAGATGTTGGTACGACGCGATGGTATTGTATTCGTATAATGATGTACTGAGTCCATGTCCGTTCATATGTCCAAATTGCATAGCCATTAAAAGAAATAACTTTGTCAGCAATTCGCTTCATAAGTCTTAGGAACCCAATAATTGGGACTGCGTTTGGGTATAACAATTACCGTGCAAATTTGGCAAATACACTGGCTACATATATTGTGTTGCAAAGGCACGCATAGCGTTAGTACTAGCTATGAACACTAGCTCGTGTAATTTCCAGTGCATCCCGTTCTCATCTCTCTCGCTCAGCTAAGTAATGACTTAGATCCATTCCCGGATAAATAGCAAATTGAATGTGTACCCCTCGTAGTGAGCACACAACGCCACCCCGTCTACTACGTCAGCCGATACCTGTGTGCGTGTATGCAGACCTGACGGGCGCCCGTGTGCACCAAACAATATTAACGTACAACTTGTATATTTTGTTGATTAGTGGTTGCAGGCTATTAATGCTAAAACCTTGCTTAATATTGCACTTGCCTAAACAAATTACTCCAAATTATTTTCGACCAGACAACCACTGTATTAGCCGAGACATTAAACCGGAAAAACTATCTCATTTTTGTGCAACAAGAATAGTTAAAACTATGTTTTAAAACTAATTTCCAGGCAGTGGCTGCGCCGTCGATAACCCGCTACTATTTACAATGTTTTCCGTCGGTCGTATTTTTTGGCTTGTTTTATGGTCCGGGAATATGAAAAGTTTTGAGGTGCTCTCGCGGAGAGGCGTAAAGGCGGTTTACGACGCGTCTTCGAGTTGAATGCGCCACATGTTAGCGTGTTTCACTGAATTTTCACGCGGTATAACCGCATTACACGTGCTCCATGACCTGACCATGAAAATTTTAAACGTCTCTCTTCAAACTAAAAGGCTCATTCACGCCGTCGTAAGCCGAGGATCGGCGAGCGGTGTATAATGCAGAACCCGCATTTGTACTGGGGAACACTTGGTACTTACGTTAAACCGACGTCTTTTTAAACATTGCATAATGCAATCCCGACCGACTCAGCTGCAAAAACTCCCGTTCCCGGGACAACAAAGAGATGTCCTTATAAATTCTCGATTAAATTTTGGATACGAACTCCAATGAACACAAATTCCTAGAGTCGGTCCAATAAAGGACGCCGTGCAGCCGCGTTAGGAGGCCATAAACGAACGTATTATCCATGTAAGGCGGAATAGCCGTTGCACAATTAATTGTTTCATTTTGGGAAACAATTCCCGCTCCTCATTCAATTAAGAGCGGCGACTAAGGGGTGTGGGTTGGCGCGCGGGGTTGGGGCTACCCCGCCCGCTCATGAGACGGACGTATTAATAGCGCCTGCAATATTGATATACTCGTATCGTATCCCGCGTACCGCGTTCGAATACGATATTGTTTGTTAGCGAATTCGATTTGTGTCGATCATAAATCTTGCGCCTTATGTTGAATTTGGAGTTGATTGAATTCTTACTCTGAAACGCAAGAGAAAGGGACAACTGTCGCGCGAGTCCATTTCCGTCGCGGCCTTGCCACGGCCTATACCTATGCACGGAGCACGCGTTCGCGTTTTAATTAGTCTTTCTGGATAAATAATAGATTAACTAAGCTCAGTCATGACGAGCGGAGCACGAGCTCAGGTGATGCCGAAGCGGGACTCAATTAGCAAAAACACACAGAATTAAGAGAGACAAACATGTCGGGCGGGACACATGACGAGGCGCCCTCCTCAATCCGAATTTTATATTGCGCCATTCATTATTCATTGTGTTTGTCAAGAAAATTACTGTGGACCTTTTAATATAACTTCCCGAGTCGCACAAACGGAGCTACAAATTGGAGTTGTGAACAAGTTCGCGCTGGGAGTCTCGACTTAACCTTGCCGATTAGAATATAGTAGCATGTCGAGCTGTCAAAATAATTTAATCAGGTGTTAAATTGATGTGGATCGTGGGCCTCACTTTGTGTGACTGCCAATTAAGTCGTCCGTTATGAGCTGCGTTTTATCGTTAATTAAACATACAAGGCTAAATGGATACTCTACCAATAATAGCATCTACAGCAGGTATTTAATTTAAAAGATACTACGTCTCAGAGCAGAGCTTTCAAATCAGTGGTGTTGGCTAAAGATTCAAGAGCAATCTGTTAGATTGGTTCATTACGGCCTCCATTAGTGAAGTAATGAGTCGCGATGCATGCAAGCGGGTGAGGAGCAGACGGGCCAACGGGATTGTTAAAACGCTCGGTAACCGCCCCAGTACAACAAAAAAGGGTAAATACATAGTCATATTAAGGCAGTTTAACTTATGGGTTGAAACTGAAACATAAGAGTGGGGCTGTTTGTTGGAGTGACATTTTTCATAGAACACATAATGCTACAGGTATTCAGCATGGATCAAACATTTTTAACCTTTTGCTTCTTAGGTCACACAGTCGATATATATCTGTGTTTGAATAATGAATAATGTACTGTATATACATCAGGCTAGCTCTATTTTTCACGTATAAAATGGGCGTTACCTTGGAAATATATCACTAAAATTCCAAGTCTAATCACGTAGAAAACCTTATACCAATATTTATTTATACTTATTTAATTGCATCATCGACTTATATCGTACTAGCTATGCCCCGCGATTTAACCGCATTAACTGTATAAATTATAGCCTGTGTTATTCGTATATATACGCTATGTTACTACATAGTTTCATCAAAATACGTTCGGTAGTTTTTGCGTGAAAGAGTAAACATCCATAGGTACTAACAAACTTTCGCATTTATAATATTAATAGATTTATTTATTATTTATCACTAGCTGTGCCCAACGGTTTTGCCCGCGTTAAGCTTTATAAATTATAGCCTATGTGTTAATCCAGGGTGTCAGCTAACGCCATAACAAATTTTATTAAATTCGCTTCAGGCGTTTAGAAGTGAAGAAGTAACAAATATACACACTCACACACTCAGAAACTTTCGCGTTTATAATATTAGTGTGATAGTGTGATATTATATCTCAAATGAAGTAGGACGGCAGTATAAATGCAAATTCTAAGTTTAAAATCGTGATAGGTTGCTAGCATAGCAACACGTCAAGTTGACCTATCACCTCATATTGCTGTTCGAACTACGAGTATGTGAGTCTATTTCCTGCATGAGAACCTTTGGAAAACAACACACTAATTGTAATACGTCTGTAGCCGTAACATCTGTGTGTTGGGACATTCTAGCCTTCATTTAAAGTTATTCCTGATGCCTTGATGTATGTCATAAAATCACTGATCTATCATGACAGTTTCATATATTGCCGATTTATA
This sequence comes from Pseudoips prasinana, assembly GCA_951640165.1. Taxonomy (NCBI): domain Eukaryota; kingdom Metazoa; phylum Arthropoda; class Insecta; order Lepidoptera; family Nolidae; genus Pseudoips; species Pseudoips prasinana. Next base: position 29,571,902 of record OX621237.1, on the reverse strand, counting down.
AACTAAAGTCGTAATGGAGATTACTTTGTTGAAAAATAATGACAGATATTTAATACTGTAGCTAAATGTGAAATAATATAATTCGTATATCTAAATTTTTCGTCTTTTAAGTTAGGAGCAGTGTGTATGTGTATGACGTGTTAATTGTAGATGATATTTTGCTATCATGTTTATTACATTTAACAGTAAATTAACAGTTTATTAGAAATTAGAATTAGTACCTATGAAGGTTAAGTACTAGTCTACAAAATACGAAACTGAAAAATGTTCGAACGAGTTCAAACTCTCGATGTGATCATTAGGAAACGTATGATGACAACCAATCACAGTGATCCATACTCATCGAAAGCTCGAACACGCTCATGCTTTAAATTTTGCATATACGTCATAGACAGTTGAAAAGAAAAGATTATAATCTGAATGTGTTCAACCGCCGCGTTTCACCCGCTGCTCTGTACTTCCCGACGTTTAAGCGAAAATTAGCTGTAGCTTGGTAGAGGATTTCGAGTATGAATGCAGGTCGGGTCTGTCCATTACCCTAATTGGAGACGAGTTGCACTGCACCTACGACACGGCCCTTTGTTATCACAGACACTAAATTTCACTGAATTCCCCTAATAGACTACGAGATATGTGGTTTTTGATTTATCGCATTTTAACCGACAAACAGAAAAATTAACAATTCCGTGTATTTATTGGTATATTGTCTTTAATATTAAAAATAGTTATAAACTAAGCTTTTGATTGTATGTATATACTAATTAAGTCATTTCTAGTATATTTTACGTATCCAGTTTCTCATATTAATAAGTTTTTTTTTTTAATTTCTACATTAATGAAGTATTTTTGGGTATGACGTCTATCTATAATACTCAATATATATTATTAATAAATACATTTATACCTTTAATAAATGTCTATATTCAAGGCATAAATGAGTTTATTAATAATAATAAATATCTTGAGCCAACTAACACACGGCCATCTGATAAACGTAGTTACATATTTCTAAATTGACGGTCACCGTAACCTAGTTGATAGTGCTCCTGCCTACGAAGCTGATGGTCCTGGATTCGAATCCCGGTAAGTGCAAATATTTGTGTGATGAGCACGAATATTTGTTTCTGAGTCATGGATGTTTTCTATGTATTTAAGTAATTACCTATCTATATAAGTATGTATATCGTCGCCTGGTACCCATAGTACAAGCTTTGCTTAGTTTGGGGCTAAGATGATCTGTGTGACATTGTCCCTATATATTATTATTATTATTAAATTCATACATATTACATATAAATTACACCCATATTATACCCATATTTATAGATTTGTCCTGGATGGGGATCGAAATCACGACCTCGGGCTTAACAGTCTGGGTCACTGATCACTAGACCAACAGGCCAGTTAGATAGTTATTTACATATATTATATGTATGTAAATATATTTGCAATAAGTTTTGTACATAAATTTATGAAATTGATCAAATGCTCGCTTTAAATTCATACCCGATGATATTGATAAAGATATGAATGTTAATCATAGGACAATTTTTTGGCTATAAAGTGAGCTATTAATTCATGTCATATGTAGGAAGTTAATTTCACAGGAACCAAGTCTTTTTTTGTATTCTGCATAATTTTTTCTGAACATTATACTACTATTTTAAAATATAATAAGTACACAAGCGTTCTAATTTATTTCGGTCACCCCTGTAAAAAGCTAATTAGAAGTCACTAACAATTTGAAACTTAATACATGGCTAATGAGAAACCTTAAGTTGCGCTTATACACATAGCATTACAACAAAAGGTAGGGCGGGCTCCTTCTAATTAAATGGTAAACTTTCATGAGTCCCCCCCTTCTTCCTTGTCCCGCTAATTAATACGCCCACGGGAGTCTTGGACGTCTCCTTGCGAAACGCTACATCATACGTGCATTGTACTCACTCAAAACAATTAAGGTTAATCATATACTACGATAAAGTCATATATGTCTTGAAAGTAAAATACTTTTTAACTCATGATTAGATTATATAGATGCCGATTAAGTATATATTGTGGTAACATTATAATAAATGTACAATGTGTTCTACCAAAAGGAGTGCAAATTTTTGTGATAGGATATAGGGGTTCAAGAGTATATTCTTCAACCCCTATATCCTATCACAAAAATTTCCTATCACAAGAAAAAGAAGTGTGTTATTTGCTTGAAATTTAAGTCCGCGACTCTGTGTATCTGTGTATCTGTCTGTGTCACTCATATTCGTTAACTATTCCCAATTTTTTTTAAATTATTGCATTGGCCCTTTTCCGCAAATTGGAGCGTACAATGTTTCAGTAGGAATTGCATTATAAACTAATTTAAATTAATTTATTTTTTTCATTTCAATAACTAGCGCTTTCAAATAAAGAATATTCTATCAAACTTGGTGGCTTATTTTAAGTTAGTTTCGTGAAAAAAGAATTGCCGTTTAAAAGTTACGGCTACTTTATTTAGGTTATACAACATGTAATTTTATTAACGCACATCCTGTAAATAGTTTGTTCTGAATCGTTTACTGAATCCATTTATATCATTTTTATAATAGGTAATTTTTTATTCCAAAAATAATTGAAACTACAGAAATTATTGTCACATTAACCCTGTACAGTCAAAACAAATTGAAATGGACCGTAAGTCAATGTAATAAGACTTTTAAAATCGCAGTTTTATTTGTATTCATAAAAATTCCATCATTCAATACAAAACAAAGAAAAACAAACTTTATTCCAAGAAACTAATTTAATAAATAACAATGTATATACATTTTAAATTAATCAGTGTATGTATTATGATTATAACATAATATTCTAATTGGCGTGTTTGAGAGTGTGCGTTAATTACGTTACATGTTGTATATAATGTCATTTCAGAACACACACACGATGGCTTAGAAACATACTTTAAATGACCTGCGTTATTGAACTTCAAACATTAATTTGAGAGAAAACACCCTGATGACATTTAGAATAAACTAGTTCTGGCACGGGTTTCCACAATATTTGTATACAATTTTCTGTGATATCATATCAATAGTATCTGCAAATAGAATACAATATTATTTATTATATACAAATATAGGACAGTGAAAAAAAAAACACGATTCCATTGAGCGATTTCTTAACTTCAATACCATATAATGAAATAAAGTATTAAAACCAAAATGGGTTGAAAGTTAGTTCCAAGCTCAAGTATCGATACGAACACGGCAATCCTTTTAGTAAGCGCTAAAAACTACTGCAGAGGAAGTCAATTCGCGGGCAGGTGCCGCCCGCGCCGTGGCCCGCGGCCGCTCGCTCGCGCTAAACGTATTGTCGTGTTCCGCTTCTGATGTGGTCGAAACTAAACCCCAACTACTTAATTGAAAACCGTAATAGAGAATCCAAATACACGGTATCCCTTTTGATCGCTATATGGGAGGTGCGATGCCAAATTAATTGATCGTCTCGTTAATGTGTCGCGTAATGGAATACGAATGTAGAGCAGATCGACTATTACAATTTATACCACCGCTGCGGCTCGCCGCTTAAATTTAAATGTATGAAATTTCCTCTCGAAATAATCCTAAATTAATTCAAATCACTGTTAGTAATAAACGTCTGCGCTAGCGCCGTAGTATCTTCTGGGAGCCCGAAGAATACGGTAAAATGTTCCAAGTTTCTTCAAGCAATCAAGGCTTAATACCGTAGTGAAGTTTCAAGTTGGGAAATTATAGGGCGCGGGGTGAGACGCGGGGGGCGGACGTCCGCCGCGTGTCATCTCGTAACATCAAAAATGCATTTAAATTCTGCGCAATAAAAAACAGCGGCGGGAAGTTTCACAGCGGCCCGGGGATTGAAGACGCCTGCTTCCAACCCGTGCGCTTTATAGCACTACACAATTTCTGTCCACCCACACTTTACGCGATCCCCGATCTACTTACTAATAAAATTGTTTCATGAAATAACTAGTATCTGAAAGGAAAAGCGAAGGAAAAATAAAGCGCGGTCCGCGTCAGGATTGTTAGTACATGCAATTGCCTCATTGTATCGACGAGTTCTCCTACAAGACTCTCAGCAGTTCGCTCGAGTCCTCTTTTCTTGTTGTTTAAGTTTAGCTGTGCTATCGAATCATAGTGGTGTGCACTTGTTAAAAGTTAGGGACTCCCCACTTTAAATCAAGTTTCTACTAATAACGATAGTGATGGGTATGTGTAAACCTTATCATACAGGGTGCGCGCGGGAACTGCCTACTTAAAACTGATTAAACATTAACACATAACGGTACATTGTGAGTAATTTTATTGCATTTCGAAAATTATATAAAATATTATATATAAGGAAAGTCGAAATCTGAAGTTTTGGTACACTTTATGAAATACGAATATTGTTCTTCAGCTCATCTGGGGTTTTCTTACGATTGATATACATCAAGGATTTACGATCCCATCACCCCAACGCATCCCGTGGGGGCTTAGAAGTCGACCCGAAAGAATATTTACCAGAGGACGGACGGGACGGACATTGCGATCGCCAACCCTTTTCAAGCGTGGCCAATTTGGAATTCCCCCCCCCCCCCCCCCCCCCCACCGCAGATGATTCTTGGGGAGGTTTTTGTCCAGCGGTGGACTTCTTATAGCTGTTATGATGAACAAAATCATAGGTTGTTCGATACGGCGAGCGTGCTTCAGTGCTTTTTTAAAAGGGTTACTTAGTTACAGTAAAGCATCTTCTACTCGGTTGCAAACCGACGTCCCAACAGAGGTCACCCTTGCTTGCCATCCATCTAGACTGCAGTTGTCTAGATGGATGGCAACAAATATAGAAGATGCTTTATTGAATTAAAGAAGAAAAGTACTTTGATCTATTCGTTCCAAAAACTTCAGGTTGGGCTCTTTTAAATGCGAATCAAACCAAATTACAATCAAGTCAGTCTGGAGACGTGATGGAGAAACAAGTAATAACATAGTAACAGACAACTTCCGGGTCCGCTGAAAAACTGGACGGGAATATTTTCTGCCGTTGTCCTATCGTTCGCACGCTGGACGGCGGGCACCCCGGACTTGATGCGATAATTAGCCCTCCCACTGCCGAGTAATTGCGGGATCCGATATTGTCCCGGATATTTCAAGAATTGTTTGCAGACAACCAGTTTAATGGCTTTATTTTCTTTTCTGTTTATGTAGGTTTATGTGATTTTTGTTTCAATTTGTTCAATTGATTAAATTTAGGACACAATAGATATATTGTCTATAACTAGTGATTATTTCATAGGATATTATTAAAAGATTAAGCTTTTGCATATGAAAGATAAACTCAAATATGAAGCCGTGAATTTTAATGAAACAAACCAATATGTCGTTACCCCCCATTTAATAATTTGGTAATTACGATCACATTTTAACTATTGGTTATAAATTGAATGCCACAAAGGGACCACTATAACGCTAGTTACAATAATACAGACTAATTACATTGTGACAGGAATTCTTTCATTAGCGAAATGAAACATGTCCGGGCGGGCCGACCGAACCACCCTATCAATTACAAAGCAATGCAATTACATTCGGTACCTAATAAGCTACTTTATGGTACACGTGAAATACGACAATTTAACAGGAAATTAAAGTTGGCGCCGCAAACCGCGAACGTCATTTCGCAATAGTTTGTCCAATTTATCAGTGTTGAGAGTCGTTCGGGAATAATCGTAATCGAAGCGAGCACTGCGCTGAACAATATGGACCGATGTCGGCCTCTCTAATTGGCCCTTACCTGGAGCGCACTCGAGAATGATAAAGCCCCCATTAGCCGCCCTATTATTTACCTACTCGTCATTAGCGTAGACTTCATTAGGATAACGAGATAACGGAGCCGGCTCGAGTACCCAGCCCGTGCAGTATTTTTGGTGTTTTTGAGTGAAATACAAGGAATTACGAGGAGGTTGCTATCGAGCGGGGGTTGGTGAAATAGGCTAATTATTTCCGTATATTCAGTCTTGCTTGAATGAAAAGTTGAATTAGTGTGCGAATACGTAACGGACCACCGGTACAGCATTATGGCGCATGTGTTATTAAGATCAATATCGAGTTCAGGAAAAAATATGTTGCAACGAGCCTTCGCGGCCTCGGCCCGGTGCCACAAAAAACGTACCGAATTTATTGTTAATTATAAAACTCCAGCGTCGAACATTAACGCAGAGATGCACTGCTACGATAGCTGCTCGTCTATTTATTTATTATTTAGATATCGGCCGGTGCGGTCACGATCCATATTGTTTCGCTGTAATGGCATTAATGACCTCGGTTTAAAGTTGAAGTGTTAATTTGATTTAAAATTATGCTCGCGATACAATCTTCACGTTCCAACTTTCGCCTCGAAGCTTTAATTACAGCTGTGATCCCCGATGGAGCGGGCGCGATATGCCTTCCCATGTTTATAATGCTCGATGCTAATAAAACCTGGACGTAACAACATCGGCTAGTAAAACTCACTGCAATGCAGTTTAATGCACAAGTTGACATTATAAAAGTTAGAATTAATGATTTTAATCTCGTTCATCTTATTCCTGTGGGTATGTCGGTTTTATGGCGTATTTAGTAACAAATTATGCAAACTGACCCGATGACTTCTGTAGGTTCTGCCTAGATGTCTATCGAGACAATAAAAAAATAAAATAACGAACCGTTTTGTATATTCTACGGTAAGACGGGCTGGCAACATTCAATTAAAAAAATGTTGTTAATGCTTCATTTTATTTTTAAATTCAGCCAGCCTATAACAGTGACTGACAAGTTAATTCTGTAACTTAAAAAACCTACCGATAGGGGTACGGACTAATGTTCAACTTTAAAGATAGAAGATCTAATAAAAAAAAGGCATAAATATAATTCAAAGAGTAAAAAGATGCTTCAAATCAGCTGATAATCTTTTAAGATACAATATAGTTAAAACTTTTAGCGGGGATAGTGTTGGAATGCTCTGACCAGTTCTCTGTAATAAGACTGTTAGCATGAAGATTCCATGGCTTCACTACAAGTGACGTCATAACATATTAGTATACTTAGTGCATTCCTTATCTAACATAATCTTAACATACTTATATCTTCACTATTTTAAGGTTTATTTTCCCATTAGGCTTAATTTCTGGCTAGTTTTAATACTGACAAAAAATTTAGTACGCACCTTAATTACGACGCAATGTTGCCATTCTTATTGTAAAGGTGCTTGCTACCAAATGAGTCCTTAAGTGTTTTAAAATAAAAAAAATATAGATAAGGATCTTAAAAACCCTTTATCGTGGAAGCAAAGTAGTAAAATAAGCATTCCAATTGTTTCTGTTTACCATACAATGGCCGCCACGGTTTTCCATGACAAGTTTCTACTAATATATAACTAAATATACAAACCATAACTGCAGGGAACAGTTATGTTCTGACTGCCTACCTGCCAGAATAGACACACAACCGGCACAAGCAAAATTAAGTACAAGTACTATTAAATTTGGCAGTAGATTAATGTTACACCTTGCATATGAAGCAACACACTCTAAAAATAAACTTTAATAATATTCTAGCGTACCGTAGCCTAGTTGGTAGTGATCCTGCCTACGAAGCAGGTGGTCCTGGGTTCGAATCCCGGTAAGTGCAAATATTTGTGTAATTAGCACGAATATTTGTTTCTGAGTCATGGATGTTTTCTATGTTTATAAGTATTTATCTATCTACATAAGTATGTATATCGTCGCCTGGTACCCATAGTACAAGCTTTGCTTAGTTTGGGGGTGATCTGTGTGACATTGTCCCCAGATATTATTATTTACGTTTGATAAAATAAGAATTTTTAATTCTTTACCGTTGTGTCATTAGAGTGAGGGAATAGAAAAGTCACCAATGTTTGCGTACACGCTTGTGCACTATAATAGGTTCCGCGCAGAAAGCTAGTGTCCATAGAGTCTGGCCGTCATTAGACTAGGAGAAAATTAATTTATTATTAATGAATATTGTCAAATTAATATCCTGGGACATTATTCACACTTGCCATCTGATCCCAAACAAACAGAGCTTGTACTATGGAAACCGGGTAACTAATATACCTACTACATATATATAGAGGTATATATTTTCTTTTGTAAATACATACTTATATAGATAATTACACCCAGACTCAGGACAAACAGACATGTTCATGCACACAAATATCTGTCCTAGATGGGAATCGAACCCACGACCTGCGGCGTGAAGAACAAGCATTTGCCAACCACGCCAACAGGCCCTTCAATTTGAATAGAAAGTGCACTAATGTTTACTTACACACTTGTGCACTATAATAGGTTCCGCGCAGATAGGTAGTCTCCATAGAAACTCGCCGTCATTCAAGCAGGAAAACATTATTAGATGCTATTGCTGCTTCAGGAAGAAGAAAGCTGTAATATTTTTTCTGTGGAATAAAATTGACGTATCGGGAACGAGCCGGGCGTCCATGGGCTGCCATGGAGTGAGTTACGGCCGCCGGTACTCGTAAACGTCACATTAATTAGCATGCCCACTAATGAGGAGTTATGGCGCTCTAATGAGAGGACTTGTACTCGACGTATTTATTAACGTACGCCCGGCGGCGAGATTATATCGACCTGTGCGGCTGCTGGCCAGCGCTAATCGCATAGATTTTTAAAATTAGCACTGCTATTAATATTTTTTGTTTTAATGTGACTAAATAAAATATATAAATCAACCAAATGTGAGTTGTGCACCGGGGATTCTGTACAGACGCCAGCACATCCAGCTACCCCAATCCGTCAAATTTCTTTTATAGATTTTCACCTTCATCACAAAAGCATAAGGTTCACTTTTAATTGGGGAAATTTGACAGATTGGTTGGGGTAGCTTGATGTGCTGGCGACTGTACAAATTTATTGATTTTCTGATGTAACACAAATTTGGAGTTGCTGATTTTCCCCCTTACTTTGGTATATATAAATGGGACAGTATAAATGTTAAATTGTCCTAAGATATTCCTTCTTCTCAAATTTCAGTAGGTATTCGATGGGACAGTGTATCATCATATTAGCCGAATTATGTCCACTGCTGGACAAAGGCTATCCACATGCAGGATTTCACGCGTTCCGTTTAAGAACCAAATCGACTAAGCTAACCTTCTAATTACGCTAAGAAGAAGAATATACTTTTTAGTCCATCCAACGGTTGCCTGGCAGATATTGCAGTTATGCGAGAAATCTACCGATTGTACATAAATAGATATAAACCATATCTGTATAATATACATTTTTATTTTGTGATGTGCAATAAAGTACCTATATATTTATTTATTAAAATGATTTCATTTTATTCAAATCCTGAGAGTGAATTCAAATTATCCTATAGTATTCAAGATACTGTGAGAAAATTATAGAAATAAATCAATCCATGTAAGGTTGCACTGACAGGATAATTAAGCTTTACACATAGACACAGTAGAATTACTAAACGCACTTAGCAAGGTCAAAGTTCCAACCTATGCGAACGACTAATTAAGATTTATTTGTCATAAATTTCTTAAAAAGGTAACTCAGGTCTATACAAATATACATTAACACAAATCCCACCCAGACCCAGCACAAATATATATAAGGTTTAACATAAACAGTGGATGAAAATTAAATGGCATATAACCCATAAAACTGAAGAAACGAAAGGAAACCAGTGAGTGAAAAACTAAAATATTTTATGAGTTGCCTATTTTAATACGTCGCCATTTTGTATGGGAAGTTAATCTTCTTTTTTTGATTGTTTTGTAAATATATATCCCACACCGTTGTTTCATAAACTAAATAAGATCTTTAAGTTTAGTTCACAATTTTTTTTTATGTCATAGGGCGACAAACGAGCAAGCGGGTCACCTGATGGTAAGTGATCACCGCCGCACACGTACCCTCGCAACACCAGAGGACTTCACGGGTGCGTTGCCGGCCTTTGAGAGTCAGCAAACAAGTGTTGCTGACCCTTCCCCCTACCTCGATGAGCTGTGGCGTACTGACACGCAGAAACAAAACATTAAGTTATTAATGTTATTATTAAGGAATGTCTACTGTAATGTGGAGGTACTTCCCCAGTCGGGCTGCTCTTTGAACGAATATACGCTGTGCCCTACCTCTCTAGAAATGTATGTTACACTTTGTATCGTCACAAATAGTCCGGCTAAGTCGCCGAACCTCGATTTCTTAAATGGCGTTGAAAGAAGTAAAGGTTAAAAATGACTTAATCATTCGTTAAATCGGCTTCAACGTTGACAAACGATTCCGGACCATTTATGACGTCACATGTGCGCATGGAAGCCGATAATATTATTGATTAAGTCATTTTTAACCTTTATTTATTTGAACGCCATTTAAGAAATCGAGGTTCGGCGAGTTAGCCGGTAGAGCCCCTGGGCGGGGAACTAACTGTGGTGCCGAGACGGCTACATTAACCCCTACTCCAAACGTGCAGTCAAATAAGTTGTATGAGTCCTTCCATATCTTCACCCGTTCTCGAGATTTAGATAAGTGTGATTCAATGTTGTACAAAACCGCGTGAAAGAACAAAGCGCACGTTACCGCCTCCACAATGGAGGGGCGAAAAAGACGTTAATAATATTCGTCAAAGCACTCTGGTTACATTAAATCAATTTGCCCTTTCCGCGCCGTAAGTAGCGAACGGTGTAATTGATAAGTTGAAACCCTTGTACCGAGAAGGCTACAGTTTGGCACTGCCAACATTCTGCCTGAGTTCTGCGTCACGTGCATCTTTCCTCTCTTTCTTTGAACAAATGAAAGTTGGTTATGTTACCTAGTAACGTAATTATTTTATCAAATTAGAAACTATTATCTGCCCGTTACTTTATAGCAGTGGGAATGATTGCCGTCTTGTACAGTCGACGGCATAAGTGTTACCTGCACCATAAAAACCGACCTTACTGTAAACGTAATAAAGACGTTGTCTAGGTCACAATGTATCGACATGTATGCAATACATAATAATAATAATTATGTTCTCCTAGCCGAATTTCGGCCACGGCGGCCACTCTCAATTGAGATTAGCCATCTGCGCGGGACATATTATAGTGCACAAGTGTGCGCAAACACAGGAACACTTTCTATTCCATCACTCTCATGATCCGATGGGACGCCTGGCGACACGACCGGAAAGAGGTCAGGTACAGGACAGACAGCTTTACGTGCTTTCTGAGGCACGGGGGTATAATACCGCCAACTGCCAGAATTCGGGCTGATGCTGAGAAATTCCCAAAATCACTTTTGGCCCGACCCGGGATTTGAACCCAGAACCTCGATTCTGCGGGTGAACACGCTACCTCTAGACCAACGAGGCAGTCAAAATAATATTACAATAATGCTATTCACGTTGAAAGAGGTATAACTGGCATCGCTGGATTCTATCTCTAATATAGCTCATACGAAAAGAGCAGGGCATACATAAATCTGTCAAACTATTAAAACTGTTTATAAAACACGAACCAATCGCGAGCACTGGGTGGTTCCCGCAGTATTTCGGGCCAAATTTAATTTACGCAACTGAAGACGCACAGTTCGTTTCATGAAACTGTTAGAAAAAATGCAACTATATTAAAACTAGCTGTGCCCCGCAGTTTTACCCGCGTCAAACATTATAAAATTTCATAAAAATCCGGTTTTGCGTGAAAGAGTAACAAACATCCTTATATTTTTTTAAATATTCCCCTTTTAATATTAGTAGGAATTCATTTAGATGGTATTACATAAATCGGGCATTTATAAAAAAGACGCGAATATATTTAGATAACTCAACGAGCTATGTACAGACGCTAGCACATCAATCTAACCCAATCTGTCAAATTTCCCCAATTGAAAGTGAACCTTATGCTTATGTGTTAAAGTTGAAAATCTATAAAAGAAATTTGACAGATTGGGGTAACTGGATGTGCTGGCGTCTGTACATCGTTCGAGTCAATAATATAAAGCCAAGCTTCTTAAAGAATCGAATCCATGAACTACGGAGTATCTGGTCCCATATGGGTTAACCGCCCCTCCACCGCACCGTGGTTTAAACTGTTTATATAATAGGAGCTCCATAGGAATAGTAGCATCAAATAAATGCACCAATTTTGTTTTTATTTTATCTAAAGAATTTTTCTTAGCAGTTCCATAATTGAACCCCTTGAAAATTTAAATATATTTTGGATACTAAATACCTTGCCATTATTAAATCCTACAGTACAAAATGCACAAAACGTATAATCCATTTATGCACTAAACATATACCTACATACATAAACTCACGCCTCTCTCCCAGACGGGTAGGCAGAGGCAACGAATTTGCATTTGTCACGATCTTTGACCACCTCTTTTGCCTTGCTTACTGCATTATATTCTTCATACATGCTCGCCGGTTTAGGGTACTTCTGATCTGGCCTTTCTTAAAAACGTCTGCGATTTGGTCAGAGAATGTTCTACGAGGTCTTCCTCTTCCGGTTGTACCATTCACGCAGGCCAGGTATTAATCTTTTGTCAATCTTCTTTCCATCATACTAAACACAGTAGGGGAAAACATATAATTCCACAAACGTTTATATTTTTTACAGATTATTCAAATATTAATGTCGAAATCCGCAGGCGAACCAAAGTCACCGACATAGCCCGAAGAATTGCATAACTGAAGTGGCAGTGGGCTGGGCACACCTATCCGTAGAACCGATGGCCGTTGGGGCAGAAAGGTTCTTGAGTGGCGACCACGAACCGGAAGACGCAGCGTGGGCAGGCTAGGGGCCTGTCCACGCTGGAGATGGACCGATGATCTTGTGCGGGTCGCTGGAAACTACTGGATGCGAATAGCGCAAGACCAGCAATTGTGGAGATCTTTGGGGGAGGCCTTTGTCCAGCAGTGCACGTCTGTCGGCTGATATAATGATGATGATGATGATGATTAAAATGTTTATATTTCAAATCAACGGTAATCGTTTGGTTCGATTGAATAAATCTAATCTAATCTAAGTTACTTGGATAAGGCTTTCTTGCACTTAATATTCGTATCTTTTTTGTAAACAGAAAGTATAAATTCCTGAACGAACGCTGCGCTCACTATCCTCTTTACAGAATAACAGTAGCTGGTATTCTTTTACGTTTGAAACAAATTAAGGGCAATTGTATTCATTCACACTGTGACATCATGGACTGTTTCAATTCAATTAGGAGGTTAAAAGTGCATTTAAAAGTGAAAGCACGCTTCTCGCCAACGGGCTGGGCGGATAGCTTATTCGAATGAAATAGTAGATTGTTTTCACTGTATGATATTGGCTATTTAGTGTCACTTAAATTGTATCGCTACGTTCGTATATCTGACAAAAAGTATATGCATTAATGTAATATTACCAGGAATTTTTGAGACTTCCACTACTGGACAAATGCCACCCGCAAGCCCGCGGCGTCCCGCGTTCCTTGCAAGATCATCGGTCCACTTTGTGGGGGACCTATGATATCGAGTCTTCCGGTTCTTGGCCGCCACTCAAGAATCTTTCTGCCCCTGCGGCCTTCGGTCGATCCCTATGTGTCATGCCCACTGCCTCTTCAGTTTTATCATTTTTTCGGTCTATGTTGATTACTTTGGTTCGTAAATGTTTCTATATAAATTAAAAATGTTGAATATCAATGTCATATAAATTAGAGTTAATTCTATATTACTTGTACATAAACTCATTACTTTGGTGGAAATGGAATCCTTACATCAAATACAAACAGACACGCCTATCTCATATGTTACGGTGTCATACTCTGTGCTAGGATGCTTCGTCTTTACTACGCCATTTTACAATATGCTATTCCATACATACTACAGTATGCTACAACGTCCTACGTGTGGACTACGGTGTTGTAGATGATGCTACGCTGTCCTATACAAAATAACACTATTCTGCTCTGGAATGGTGCAAAAAAAATCATATCCAGAGAAAGAACCGTTGGGCTAAAAAGGTATGTTTTATGTTATTTTCTTGATCAATGTAGCTAAATGACATGTCGTTTTTTTTTTAAAGACTACGCTAGTTTTTGGGAAATTAATCCCTGTGTCGCGGGGTACTTTACAAACATAAAAGAAGGACACAAATTACATCAAAACTCAGAACAACTATTTATGGGTCACACGAATAGTTATCCGGCGCGGGACTCGAACCCGCGACACGAAGAGGCGAGGCGACTGTGTTAGCAGGTGCGCCACACGTGCAGTCAAATTTGCTCATTTATTATTTCATAATTTTAGTATATATTACTTATTGGACATAATTAAATTATTATAGCAAGTCTGTACGTTTTTTGACATTTTGAACATTGAATGATTCTGAATTGGTAATTACTGAAAACTATTACTGGTTATAAACTGGCTATAAAGCTTTTTTTGCTTATATCATCACCGTAATTGGATATTATTTTGCATTTTACGGGTATGATCAATATGTATCAGTTTGAGATCATTTGCTATAAATGAAGATGTCGTGCGGGACCCTTAATTGTATTGCTTTATCAATATTTAATATGTAATGATGAATGTGTATGTGTGAGTGAATAGCATCATAAAGGAGTGCACCGGAACAGATCGCACGACAATATCCTAATTCACTCGCGCGAATGTAATCCATTAGTGTTCCCTCCTCCTCAGGGCAGCCCCGCTCGCCCCCCGTCCCCCTTACCCCCACCAGTCTGTCATTCATAAACCTCCATATAATTTGTATTGGCACATGTTTCATATGACTAATGGACGAGGGCACATTAAATATAAAAAACGGCGTACTGCTTATTGCTGTTTACAAAACTGAAACAAATATTTCATTTTGAATAGTAAGGGTTGTATGAACGAGAGAAATTTCTTGATAAAATCACACTGAGGCGGTTTAAGTATCTCAGTGCGTTAACTGATTAAAGGGAAATGTTGATCTCATTTTTTTTATGAGAATATTTATATCAACAACAATCTTGAGTACCTCTTCATATCTTAAAACATCAATGAAATTAGTGTAATATATTTAAGAGTACTAGAGATCGCACTTGTTCGAAATTCAAGCATTAAAGTTCTATTGTCATAGACAATAGACATTAAAGACAAATAATATTAATATGTTCTCAAATTTGACACTCAGTACAGGTAGGGTGTGTAAATATTTTTTTATTTAAATAATTTACTTCTAATGCCTATTATATAAATTAAATATCTGCACTCCTTCACCATATGACCTTTAACTGTAGCAAATTTCATATTCCTCCGTACGTGCAATTTATGTACAGAGACACATCCAGTACCAGCACATCCAGTTACCCCAATCTGTCAAATTTCTTTTATAGATTTTCAACTTTATCACTTAAGCATAAGGTTCACTTTCAATTGGGGAAATTTTACAGATTGGGGTAGCTTGATGTGCTGGCGTCTGTACAAAAAAGGGTACAATGTTTTTGTTTGACGTATTATTATTATAAATAAAAAACGCGTCAAACCTGCGTAAAAGGTAAAACATCTGTATGCTAAGATGCCATAATTGGATTTCACTTCTCATAACAACTTGTGTTAGAGCACATTATTTCCGTATTTCAATAACTTATACATACATACAGGCACGTGAGCATAGGCTCCAAACTTTAACATTAAATATCTTCGTTGGGGGTTTAATAATTATTTTACCTACCTTCTCGCAAAGCGATTCATACCCTATTGTAGAAATACCATCAGTTTGTTTCTTACGTTTTATATAATACAATAAAACCGATTGCGATATGCTTTTATCCTTTAAAAGTTTTACCGAAATTCGCTCGACAATAGTTCTAAAACTATTATTGTACTCTGTTCGTACCGAACGCAAGTTTAATTTAAAAGGACCTTTCGAGTATTATTTAGGCATTGCTAGAAAGTGGCAAATGTATAATACTTTACCGACTTCATAATAAGGTGTATTTTTCAATAACCGTTTGATACTACCTGAAGAAATTTAAAAACATAGTGTGATAGGGGTAACAATAAGGATTAAAATATTTATTTCTTATGAATGGAATAGTCCTTGTTGGTTGTTTATTCATCTATTGCAATGTGTTCTTCCCAGAAGCATAATATATTTAATGATTTTTAAGAGCAGATGCATAGTAAGAAGAGAAATGGAATTCTATGAATTTATATTACATGTAACAAGAATGAATTCTAGAAATGACTAACTATGAGGGAAATTGTCTGGTTACTCGGTTAAACACGAAGATAACAGCTGCAGTGAAGACTTTATTATTAGTGATCCAGTGGCGGCAAACGTGAAATTGAAAAGCCGATAGCGAGACGGTCTTATTGTAACGGATGGTAATTAGAAAAAAGTAGAAATATAAAAAAATTAGTATTTTGTAAGCTAATGGTTTATACACACTTATAACAACTTGTACATCATATAAGCAAAAAATTTACTTAAACGTTATTTTTATAGTTAATATAATAATATAGATAACTATTATTATAGATAGTAATACAGAAAAATATAAGTAATATAGTTAAAAATATTCCACATGATACTAATCCTTCCATTTTGGACCTACGATGTCACTCAGAGAGCCAACTCAGGCTTTCAACTTAAAAGTCCACGGTTTTTATTTTAATGTTACTAATAAATACAAGATTTCTCTGTGTACCCACAATAAATTGTTTATTTAAGATGTATGCTTTCAAGTCCAAGTTATTAGTGTAGTTATTAGCAAACATACTAATTAGAATTCTTAGAAATATTGTTATGACATCTGTATCCGACTCACATTACAAAGAAATGGCTTTATTCCAGGAATTATCTAAACATAGGACTTCAGTTTTGATTGATACTATCTTCCTTTGTGATGTTGGCGCGATATACAATGTGTAAGATAAATAGTGTGCCATACTCAAGCAGCTCAATCTCAAACGAACAACATCAGTTTTCGAGATATGCACGAAATATTGCGACCGCTGATGGACATGTTTGTAGAAATTAAAAGGAATTAAAGGCGTAGGTGTGCCTTGATTTAAGTTTATATTAATATTTTGCGTTGTTTACTAACTTATTTATCGTATGGGCAGAAGTTTCCCCAGTCAGATAAGTTCAAGTCGTACAGCCTCTGACATGGCTTACAGACTGTTGTCTAATTTCGAAGACGCTCAGAAATTAAACCCCTTTGGCAATCTCCCATCTAGGGACTGGCGCGTATCTAGTGCTTAGTCTAGCCGAACACGGACACGTGGTGATAGCAACTGGAGTATCAACGTAACTCCAGTTGCTTTCACCGCGGCAACGCAACGGTCGGAACGTCGACATATATATAACGTATGTATACATTTCAGGTATAATTGGTGCAAGAGACGGCTTCACATAAAATTATACAACAGATCCTGAATGATTATCTCTAAATGCTCTAGATATAAATTAATTTATCTTCATTTGACAAGAATATAGTCAAATTGTCTTCGAGAAATGGCTAAGAGAAGAATCTTATCAACATAGCCTAAGAAGAAATTTTATATCTCCTCTAGTATGTCAAATTTACAATTGTAGTTCGTTTTCCCAAGTTACCCGTTGGTGTGTTCCATATGAGTAGCTAGCTGCGTGTGAATTCGCCCTAATCTTTCATTTCGTTTCTTTACTTTTATACTTTACAGTAATATTTGTTAGAAATATAAGTCAGCCATTAAAATGGGAACAAAATTAAGATCCGAAAAAAGTATTTTGTTTAAATTTTCATTCATTTAATGTGTGCTCTCTTTACGGAGTTTAATACACTTAGGTAAGTACCGGCTGCATAACGTTTTCAGAAAAATTAAAGAAAGTAATCAGTGGAATTACGTTGGCTACTAAAATATGTATTCGTCATAAAAGTATGCGCCGACTTCTGTCGAGGATAAATATTCATTATGGAGGATCGTGTAGCGTTTTAGCGGGATTAAACGCTATTAAGCTAACGTCGCGAAGCTCTCAGCTAAATCAATCGGCCGGTATCCGTTGCTATGTAACAATATGTTCTGTCTGTCAGGCCAATTTCCTACGTTAGGTATTCTTGTTGGAGCTAGGTTTTATTAGTGAAGTGGAGCTTCATATTGGATTGGGATTGGGGGTGAACTGGAAGAAATTATTATGATACTAGTGAATGGAAACTTTATTCTTTCAAAATAGAGATAAAGGAATATTAAAAAAATATATTGATTTTTAATAAACTCTCCTACTTAATATAATTGCTGGCGGCAGATATGTAGGTGTAGTTAAGGTTACAAACAGGGGTGCGGACTAACCCTTCTTTATTTTTTATTAACAGTAAAAAAACAAATTGCCTTACATATAATGAAGTTATACTTATTTAATGTATTTATAGACTGACGACCCTATGACACCGATCATTTATGGATCAAAAGCAACTAATTATGTCATAATTGTAATTATTAAATAAAATGTGTGTGGTCGTAGGACCTCCACCCCATAAGAAACAAAATTCCTTATGTTTTTTCTTCAACTCCGATTGTAATTTGATATAGAGATTTAGATTGTTTATATTTGTATACTAAAGCATGTGATTGGTTATACAACTAGCCGCGTAGAATGTTCGGCTGCTCGAATTGCGGTACTCGAACGCGCACACGCAGTCGCAAGAGAGAGTAGGTGGGAAACAGAAAGTCCCATGGAGAGCACAACACATTTCCTTACACCAGTCAAGACATACCGCACGATGCGAACCTATTTAAAAAAAAAACGTCGCGGCCAAATTCTACATAGCTTTTATTTTTCGTACCTATCTTATATGTATTTCTTTAACCTACCTAAAAGTACAGGAAAAATTCGCTTTTACAGCCTTGTTGGTTATAATGAGCTTATTAGTATTCACGTTTAAATATGACTGTTATAAAATAAAAGCTGAAGACAACATTTTATACTATGTCTTTAATAAACAAACAAAAATATAAAGACGCATGATCCGCGTTCCTTCACTTAATATGCATGAGGGTTGTAAAGAGAAGTAAGTACATACCGTTCGCTTCATCCAGCTGAGAGGCTCTCATTCGCCTCTAATTAATTACTCAACTCAGTTTCAATTAAATTAACTGGAGATCGGGGCATCGACACGCAATGAATCGATGGCAGCCGCGATTCGATTAAGATCGTTAATACCGATCAATTTTATTCGTTAGGTATCAATAAATGTATTAAACGTGCGCCGCGGAACCCCTACACTAACATGCAATGTGATTTGCAGTACGGTCTGCAATTTAAGTAACTTAAATATTAATATTGAGTAAATTTTAATATTGATACTTATCATACGCTCTGCCCTAGCTAGCCCGTGGTCCTTTATAAGCTACTTTTGGTAACAATCAGGTTAAGGGTCTATACTGAGATTTACAACCTATTTTGATATTGAGCTCGGTCTTTATTAAATAACTCAAACATTACGGAGAGTATATGCATTCCTTTAGGTAATCTGGGAACCCTTGAAAGCTGCTCTAGTAACAAGCGGATTAGGTTAAGTATATATTACTTAAGCTGTTTTGATATTGAGCGTGTTCTTTATAACTTAACTCAGACATTAAGAACAGTATAAGCTCTACTTTCGCTGGTCTGTTGTTCCTTATAAACTACTCTAGTAACGAGCGGGTGAAGAAGGACTAAACTATTATCATCCTCTATTAACTTGGTGATTGCAAAGATATTCCGCTACGCGGCGCCACACATCGCCGGTTACATTAATAATAATAACGAACTGCAACGCAGCCGGTAATATTATAATCAGCAATGGGTAGCGATGCGTAACGAAAAAATCTGACAAGTCAAAAAAAACGGCGGGGTAAAGACAAAGTACGTAATTCTCCTTATGATTAAATAGTTCGGTTTCATTTGGACTACAGTAGCCAATCAGAACATATTATATGCCAGGATATATTATATGGGAAGAAACGACGCTCTTACTGGCAACGTAACTCTTGACGGTCACCGTAGCCTAGTTGGTAGTGCTCCTGCCTACGAAGCTGGTGGTCCTGGGTTCGAATCCCGGTAAGTGCAAATATTTGTGTGATGAGCACGAATGTTTGTTTCTGAGTCATGGATGTTTTCTATGTATATAAGTATCTATCTATCTATATAAGTATGTATATCGTCGCCTGGTACCCATAGTACAAGCTTTGCTTAGTTTGGGGCTAGGATGATCTGTGTGACATTGTCCCCAGATATTATTATTATTATTAATATAAATAAAGATTGCCAAATTCTATTGCTAATTATCTTCAATCTTAAATACCCGATTAATAAAAGTGCTAGTAATTTAAATATATGTGCATTTTAGGTGTACGCACAGTAAATTTTCTATTTCAATATACATATTGAAATAACATATAATAAACATAACAGGCATTTGCCAAGAATATACTCGTATTAATACTATATCAAAGGGGGACGATTACGGCTGAATATGAAGCTACTTGTTTTCCTGTCTGTACTTTGTGACAGCTTTGTTTTGAGAAATATAAGAAACTTTGTTTTTCTATACTTAAACAATATTTAATAATTTTTTTTTTTTGTATTTTATTGCCCTATTTTAAAACGGGAGGGGTTTTATGTAACGTTGAGTTGTTGTAAAATATAAGTTACATCTAGTTTCTAGTTCTATAGACGGAGGAGATAAGTTATTGAACTTATTAAAGTTGACTGATTATGTTGGTACTCAATTTTATTTGTTTGTCAACAAAACAATACGAAGACTGTAAAATTTTAAGTGCAGTTTTCAGATACGGTGAAGTTCTAATTGTCCATTGTGAAGTTGTAATTAAAGGTGATATAAATATTATAAGTAAATATTGTGCAGCATGATGTGTAAATATAATATTATGAATTGGTATTTACACTATGTAATTATTTATTGATTTAGATAAAGACAACGCTCCCACTAGGGAATTTAATCTCTGTATTGCGGGGTATTTTACAAACATATAATTGATGGACACAAAACACTCCAAGACTTAGAGTTCTTTGTGTCCATCACAAAGCACTCGAAGTCTTTGTTATTTGTGTGATACTTATGGATCACATAAATAATTTTCCTACGCGGGAAATACCAAGGATACGTAGCGGCGAAGTAGCGTTATGTTAAACTTTTCTTTACAAATCCTAAGTTCTAATCCGATTTGAGCAAAATTTACATGGTACTAATTGACATGTTTTGCAACATGACAGTTGTCGGTAGCTATGGCAGTTCGATCGACAATCGAACGAGCCCTGCCAGCCACTCATGTTGATATAAAAGGTTGAATATTCGATGTCTCTTCCACACAGGCAAAACCCACAGAAAACTAACACAACTCAAAGTAAATATATGGGACAAC
The DNA here is from genome assembly GCA_951640165.1 of Pseudoips prasinana. Classification (NCBI taxonomy): domain Eukaryota; kingdom Metazoa; phylum Arthropoda; class Insecta; order Lepidoptera; family Nolidae; genus Pseudoips; species Pseudoips prasinana. Next base: position 29,550,513 of record OX621237.1, on the reverse strand, counting down.
TAATCTTCTCTAATCTCCAGCTAATCACAAATTTTGCAATTAAAGCTTAAACTCTCACAAACGCTACTATGACGCTTTTGATACATGAACTTAAAATTTGTATCTCAAACACGAAGTAACACTAAAACTAAATTGGCCACTCGAAACTAGTTGAACCTAGTTTAAAACTGCGCCCTTAGCGGGGAGGGGACGTTTTAATTACGGCGTTTAAGTAAAAGCGACGCAGCGTCTAGTCTAGCTAGCTGCATTACACAGATTCAGCCACCAAAAGCCTCCCACTTAGCTAATGAAACATGTTCGCGTATAGTGTTTTAAGCGTCGTCGTAGCCGGGAGCCAGAGCCGGCTTCCCGCCGCATTGTGAGCGGTAAGCGGACGCCAGCGGATTCGGTCCACCCGTCTCCGCAAATCCTCATTTACTTGCATTATTTTAATGGAACTATTGTGGGCGGATGTCCTTTGTCGCGTACGGATGCGGATCCGGCGCACCGGTTGTGGGAAATGTGCTGGTGCATAAGTGCATCGCCGCTTCTGCCCTAAATTTTACCGCTGATCCCGAATTATACGACAGAAAGCTCTGTTTCAATTTACTCTGTTTGAATACTTGCTCAGATACCCGTCGCGATGAGAACTGTGTCCATTGTACACGTAAGTTCTATAAAAATAGAGAAAAGAAATACCGACGTATCCATTTAACTAATTAAGTGGGGCAGAGTCGTTTCGAGGCCACGCAGCGCGTCCACAGAGAAATCCCACGGACCTCTAATAGCTGGCTTCCCTAATAAGCTAAGAGGTTGTCTTACTCGTATAAAAATGCAATCGGCGGAGCGAAGGCCCGGCGACGTCGTTCAAACTTTTCAAATTTTCCACCCGCCCGACGGTATTAATTTTAAATTAGAGCCAGAGACGTAAATTGTCTCCACATGTGAAACGAGTAGCATTAATTAAAGTTTTCTTTATTTTCATCATAATATTCCTTATTTAATATAAATATACTTAGATGAGATTGTATCAATTCTCAATCATCTCTTTTTAATGAATTATGAGTTTTTAGCCTTACGTGTTTATGCAAAGAAGCTAAGATTTAATTTCCATAATGGCGTATTAATTAACGCTTTGCTCTTGTTTGCAGCACGCGTTCACTTAGGCCGGGCATACATCGCCCGACTGCCACTTAACATGATCAAGTCGTGACTGAATTACGAGCAATATGGTTCATAATATTGCCAGTGTTCGGTAAACGTTCGGCCGCAGTTTCACACGATTGACCGTGTAATTTTTCGTGATCATGGAGGGGTGAGTGTGCACCGATCCTTAGTGTCACGACGTGATTAATTTCTAAACCTCCTGACGCCTTAACTACCTCCGTAATAACTAAACTAGACACGAACCCGAGCCCAATGAATAAATTAAATACTAATTTCTTGACATACTTTGTTGGAAGCGGATTGCCTTGCCCGTAATTACGGTTATATTTTTATTAAGGTTCTGTACCTAAAGTGAAAGTAATATTACCTTTAATTTAGTTTGTAATATTTAATTCTCAAGATATTACAAAGTCACAAAGAAATCTATTAAGAGGATTATTATTCTTTAGTTTAGTAATTACACACTAATGAATACATTTTTTATTTACTTAATCTCTACAGTTTTAATGTTGTTAATATCGTTTCAAAATGTTAAAAGATGATTGCCTCTACAATGTATTATGATAAAGCGTTTGGACTTATTTAGCAGGACAAAGTAAAATTCCCCCTTTAATCCCCTGGAAATTAATCGGTAACTCATAAAATTATACATTTTAAGAGTTACCGTAATCAACTCTTAAAAATGTATAATTTTATGAGTTACCGACTAATAATGATCGGATAATCATTCAAAGTTTAAATATCGAAGTCAGATAAAGCCTTTAATATAACAAAAGCCTTCCTTAACATTCGTATACTTATGATATGCTCATATATTAAAAAGATTTGCATAATGATGTCATAAAATAATGGTACAGCAATACGAGGTGGCTGAAGTGGCAGTGGGCGAGGCATATCATTTTTAGGACTGACGGCCACTGGGGGAAAGGATCTTGAGGGGCGACCACGAACTAGAAGACGCAGTGTAGGCACGCCTTCTACAATGTGGTCCGATGATCTTTCAAGGATCGCGGTAAGCAGTTTGATGCGCAAGACAGGAAATAGCGGAGATCCTTGGGGAGGCATTTTTCCAGCCGGACGTTTAAAGGCTAATATGTTGAAAACGAGTTCAATAGCGATCTATCTCGCCAATTCTCTCTATTCAAATAACTTTACGGAAAGTGGATTATAAATGGTGGCGTTCGTGGCCCTCTTTGCCGATGACTCTGATATATTGGGTACCGTACCCGCCGATTTTGCAAGGGTCGCGGGAAGAGCCTAGATGAGGGCATCACAAGACAGGCCATGTTAGTGATCCTTGTGGGAGGCCTTTGTTTTCCAGTGGAAGTCTCTCACCTACCGGCAAAGTCACCCAACATCGGGATAGTGATCGGCGTTGAAATAAATGAAGGTTAAAAATGACTTAATCAATCGTCAAAGCGGCTTCCATTAGCACATGTGACGTCATAAATGACCCGGAATCCATTTTAAACGTCGAAGCCGATTTAACGATTGATTAATTCATTTTTAACCTTCATTTATTTGAACGCCGATCACTATCCCGATGTTCGGCGACTTAGCCGGTAGCCTCCCTGATATGATGATGATGATCTTAGAAGAAGCGTTTAGGTGCTTGGTTGATCCAATGCTTGATGTATTACCTATGAATGGTCGTATGAACCGATTTTTCAAGCGTTTGGTATAAAAACCTAAAAGTGACGTGTGTGAACCCCGCCCTCGCGTAGCTCTTTATGGGCCTACATATCGTATAAATCCATCATAGAAATACATTTTACTGCGCGTATTCAGAAGGTAGTGAATTCGACTAAGAAGATTAGAAACAAACTTTAAAAAATACACTATAGGTTTATAGCACAAATTGCGATGAGCTTCACCTAAGAAACTTGAAAAATGCTTTATTTCGTAGCTACGTTCTATAAATATTGCTAGGCGGATTAAGAATAATATAAGTATTTAGTTAGTTAATCTATTAAGATTTTAAGAAGTCTTTTTGTACAGTATAACGTATTATTTCTTTTTATGTCCCGTTAAATTAGAACAATACGAATTTTTCATTTGTAAAATAATACAAATACCTACGTACAGACGCCAGCACATCAAGCTACCCCAATCTGTAAAATTTCCCCAATTGAAAGTGAACCTTAGGCTCATGAGATAAAGTTGAGAAACTACGTATATAAGAGATTTGACAGGTTGGGGTAGCTCGATGTGCTGGCGTCTGTACATTGCCATTGAACTAAAAATTCTCAATTAATTAAAAAAATCGATCTATATTGTTTTTAAATTTGTATACTTGAAACATTCTTATTCTTATTCTTTATTGTACACAGAAAATAAATACATAAGTTAGAAGTTACAAAAAGAAAAGGCATGTACATAGGCGAGCTTAATTCATTATTGAATTTTCTTCCAGCAAACCATCAGGAAAGAGAGATTTTCAAAATTATGGGTATAGGCAGTGTACAACAAACTATTATAATTATGTACCTTGTCGGGTAAATATATTGATAAAATACACACTAATAATTACATACGATACCTTATAAAAATATATATCTATTTAATAAACTACATAAACCTACATACCTTATATATACGTAAGTTACAGAGATAAGAAGTGATTCTTAGTTCTGCTCTTAAAAATACTCAATGACGAGCTATCACGTATGGAATGTGGTAAGGAATTCCAAAGGCGTACTGCGCGTACAGAAAATGAACCATCATAGCGGCTGGAAGTATGGGAAGGAGTCCTAAGAAGAAGAGATGTAGCTGTGCGACAAGGTTTGCCACTGGGCACCAGGTACTCAAAGCGTTCACGGAGATAGATGGGAGCAACAGGGTTATGAAGAATGGAATAAAGTAGATAAAGAATATGACAGTCCCGACGCTGCCGAATAGGCAGCCATTTCAATTGCAACCGGAACTCCGACACGTGGTCGTACTTCCGTAGGCCGAAAATGAAGCGGATGCATAGGTTCTGCAGGCGTTCGAGCTTATCTAGAAGTTCTTCTGTTGCATCAAGGAAACAGACATCAGCATAGTCAAGAAGAGGGAGTAAAAGCGATTGAGCGAGAGTGACTTTAGTCTGAAACGGTAAGAGTTTTTGGAGACGTTTGATGGATTGAAACGAACAGTATACTCTCCTGCTTACTTCTGCAACGTGATTGTTCCACGAAAGGTTACAGTCTATTAAGATACCTAAATTCTTGACAAGATTCGTATATGGTATAGGAACGTCATCAAAAAGAACAGGAGGAATGCTTAAAGAATTGATGGAGTTAAGCAGGTATCTGCCACCAATAATGAGAGCTTGTGATTTAGAGGGATTGACCAGGAGGCCGAAAGATTTCGCCCACTTGCTAATGTTTTCAAGATCATTATTGATGGCAGAAATAGCCTCCGTAGTTTCAATGCCCTTGAAGTGCCTATATAACTGCAAGTCGTCTGCATAGAGATGATAGTTAGAAGTTAAGATTTTAGTGATTGCGTTTATAAAAACGGAGAATAGAAGAGGAGATAGTACGCCACCTTGAGGCACACCCGCAGTAAGATCACACCACTGAGAGAAAGACTCTTCAGCGTGTACAGACTGTGAGCGCCCTCGAAGATATGAGTCGAACCACGCAATTACAGGAGCCGAGACATTCAGGGAGGAAAGGATACCAAGTAGGATGTCAAAGTCCACTGAATTAAAAGCACTGCTAAAATCCAGTAGTACTAAGACGGTGAGTAGCTTCTGTTCCATAGCCAAGCGAATATCGTCTGTGATTTTCACAAGTGCAGTGACAGTGCTGTGGCCAGGACGAAAACCGGACTGGAAAGGACTTAAAAGGTTGTGAGTACAGAGGTAATGAGACAGTTGCTTATGCACAATGCTCTCTAGGATTTTAGACAGGAAAGGAAGAATTGAAATTGGACGGTAGTGAGAGAAGGAAGAAGGATTTGTGGTTTTAGGAAGCGGTAGTACATGAGCTTTTTTCCAAGCAGACGGGAAAGAACTTGACTCCAAGGAAAGGTTAATGATATGGGTTAAGATAGGAGCAAGTTCTTCCACAATGATAGTGATCATCTGTGGTTGGAGTCCGTCGTTACCTACCGCTTTGGTGGAAATGGATTTTATGGATTTTATGACGTCTCTCTCAGTGATTGGTGTGAAAGAAAAAGCAGTACATAATGGCTTAGAAATATTTAGAAGTTGTTCAAGAGTAGAACATTTGATGTCGGCACTCATAGCAACAGGTGGTCTAGAAAAGTGCTGATTAAGAGTGTTAATATCCACGTTTATTGTGTTGTCACTAGTAGATTTACCGACACCGAGAGATTTTAAAAATTGCCATACTTGTGCTGTGTTGAGGTTATTAATAGAGTTGTAAATGTGGCGTCTCTTTTCATCTCTACACATACGACTGCATCTGTTACGGAGTTTTTTATAGATATCCCAGTTTTCATTAGTTGCACTTTTTTTGAATCTCCTTTTGGCCTTATCCCTTAGAGACATCAGTTTTTTAATTTGGTCATTAATCCAAGGGGCTGGGGCATGTTTTACTCTCACCCTTTTGAGTGGAGCATGTTTGTCGAACAACTGAATTAGTAGCTGGTTGAACATGGCCACTTTGGAGTCAATATCGTTGCAGATATAAACAGGTGACCAGTCAATACTGCCCGCATCCGCCCTCAAACGTTCCAGACAAATATTTTTAAAGCTGCGAAGGAAGAGAAACTGTGACTTACGTCGAGGGCAGCGAATTTTATAAGAGAGATATATAAGATCGTGATAAGAGAAGGAGGCTGGAAGTTGGCCATGCGTTACCACTTTGGTGGACTCAGAGACGAGAATGAGGTCTAGAAGAGAAGGAGTGGAATGAGGAGCATGGTGTGTAGCACTCAGAGGCAGGACATGCATATTGACAGACGAAACAAGAGAGAGGAGTCGACGACTCCGTGCATCATCTTTAAGCAAGCAGGTATTGAAGTCTCCAAGGACAATTACATGTTCATAAAGAGAATGTAGATTCTCGAGTTTCGATTCAAAAGAAGAGAAGTAATCTATCTGACTCATGTAACATGTAATTAGTGTTGGAGTGATTAGGTGAGAGTAAGTGATCGGTTTGAACACGCAATGGTGGTGGGTTCGATGCCCAGCCAGCTCTTACGAAGGGCACTCAATCAAACTACCTTCATTAAAAAAGTTGAGGTAAACAACCTCTCTTACTTTGTAAAGAACATTAAAGATGAGTAAATTATCTGCGATTATTGAAATGAGAGTCCTACGAGTTTACAAGAGACTCATTAAAGTTTTTAAAGGGCGCAATTTGAGAGCTTAATACATAAGTTGATACAGGAATGTTGGGTAAATATCGCCTGAAACAAGATTACTACCTAGTTATTTTTTATTTATTGACATGTACAGCGACGCCTTATGTCTGAATTGTTAAGGCCACTGTTGCCTATTGACGAGTGCCTCGAACCATAACTATAACCTGCATAATCCCGTTCAGATCACAGGACATGCCCCTTAATTTTTGAAGAAGCCTTTTTGTGCAAACCTATAGATAAACCGCACGAATTAGTGAGGGTGTCTGAGCTAGATTGCCTCAAAACTAATTATATAAATACGTTTAAAAAAGAAATAATTAGTCTTTAATCTTTCTTATAAAATTTTAAGAATTGGTTCATTACATATATTTCTATCGCAGATCGGCAGCAAGGTTACGAAGTTATACTAAAAGGTACACAAAACTATCGTGTCTAACATCACAGTGCAAACGACCCTTAGCTCGCGTGCCTCGATCGCTTTGAGGCCGATTGAATTAGATAGACAATAGATATCAGTCATCAATCAAAACGTCCAAGAGTTTAATTGTTGAAAGTGAATTGTTTATTATCGGCGGAATTTATAGCCCGTCACGAACCAACCTCTTCATCGACAAAGAGTTGAGTCTTCACCCGTCGACTGCACTACGTTAGAGGACCGAGATCAGAGGGCCGGCCCTCGCCCGCAGCAGCCCTTTGTGGAAAGATTCACGGGGCACTTTGATGTCGAGCCCGCCAGGTAATTTGGAAAAACGTTATTTAATTAACTTTCGACAAGTCGGCGTAATCGTGTTACAAAGCCGCCGGGTGAACGGTCAAGTCTTTGAGCGGCGGTTCCCGGACTTGATTTTTACGCCAAACATACCGACCATAAAGGCGCTGTCATTTTCAGGTGTTTTCCAATTAACATCACGCCTTTGACCACGTCCGCACAAAGCAATAACAACATGTACTGCAGTACAACCTTTGTTATTAACGGTGTAGTTTTATTAAAGGGATGGCGGTGTAATAGAGACGCATGTTGATTAAACATCGAGCTAATTTAATTAATCTATAAACAAGCGCCGGTTTTCAATTTAGATTTTTTCGTTAAGCGAAGCTGAAGTTTGAAGTTAAAACTTAACAGACCAGAAACTGTTAGTTCATTAACAGGACAATAGTTTTATGAGTTGCCGAAATAGGTTGTGTTAAAACTTTGGAATTGGTTAGCGGTGCATTTTGTGTAAACGCCGTGAGCGAGTCCGGGGCTCGGCACTATCTCGGACGCCCGCGGCGACTGTCCAGCTATAGCTCCGCTCCAAGGGGTAATTAACTGTGCGAACTATCCTGTTGTGCGACAAGTACTGCAATTAGAAATTTACTTTCAACTCTATAACGTTGATAAATATCATTAGCATTCGACACTTAACTACAAACTCGACATTGGGGTCTATAAAATTAAACTTAGGTAAAATGCTCTTTAAAATGACTTGCTGGATGCGAATAGCGCAAGACCGCTAATTAATAATAATAATAATATCCTGGGACACTATTTACACACGGCCATCTGATCCCAAACTAAGCAGAGCTTGTACTATGGAAACCAGATAACTGATACATTACATATACTACTTTTCTTTTGTAAATTCATACTTATATAGATAATTACACCCAGACTCAGGACAAACAGACATGTTCATGCACACAAATATCTGTCCTGGGTGGGAATTAAGCCCGTCCAATAGTAGAGATCTTTGGGGAAGGCCTTTGTCCAGCAGTGGAAGTCTTTGGACGGATATGATGATGATAATTATGAAAATGTTTTACAAAATTGTATGTATTCATCAATTAACACGTCAACTAAATTTCTTTGTTGGTTCTATTAGTGGACTTTACGTACGATGGGATATTATTACAAGCCCTTATTTATAGTTCATAGCACGTATTGCTTATTTCCACATAAACCCTTGTGCATTTCAGTGATTATGGCCTCTCTACCTAATCCGTTGGCGAAGTGGTCGTGAGTGCAAATGGTTTCGCGTGGCTCCTTCATCCCTCTGTTTCGCTTATGATTCGTGAATTTTTAACACGTCTAAAAGGACTCGCAGTCCGTGCTTCGTTGTTCGAAAAGAGTTTGCTATTGGGGTTTTAAATTGTGGAAAAGCTAAATTTATCTTTTGTTTGGTTACTGTATAATAAAAAATGTTGATGAATTCAGGTCTGCTTTTCACTTAGATATAGTGTCAGCTAAATTATTGTTCAAATATTGAGCTGCAAATGCAGACGTGTCACGTGCAGGTATTAATAATATAATTATATCTTAGGACATTATTCACACACGGTCATCTGATCCCAAACTAAGCAGAGCTTGTACTATGGAAACCAGATAACTGATATTCTACATATACTACTTTTCTTTTGTAAATTACATACTTATATAGATAATTACAACCAGACTCAGGACAAACAGACATGTTCATGCACACAAATATCTGTTCTGGGTGGGAATCGAACCCACGACCTACGGCATCCAAAGCAAGCATTTCCAACCACGTGATTAGTTAGGTACATCAATAAGTGTTTTCAAACTAGAGGCCATGGAGCACGCGGTCGCGGCGCGTTCGCGGTCGTACTCTCGTCCGGCCAGTACAGACTGATAGACAGGTTTTTAAATCAATTTTAGTTTTATTTATTAGCTAATAAATATAAACATAAATACATGTGTATCATAAATAGTGGACGAAATTTGAGAATTGCAATCTACCCTTACAGAATGCTTCAGCTAACCGACATTTTAAAAAAGTATGTTCATTGCATATTAATTAATAACACTAGCACCAAGTTCTTCTCAGTGCAACACTATACATATAATTACGATAGAGTACATAATATATATACATCACAATGGTAATTCCATATCGTGTAAACATAAGATGATTATTACCCACTATTTTCATTAAAAATGTATTTTGAATTATCATTTAACAAAACACGGCGTACATTCCAGACATTAAGTATATCCCACTTAGCACATATAGGCTATTGTGACTACTTATCAACAGGCAAATCGTATGATTATTTTCTGACTAAGTCTCATTAAAGAAATAACGAATACTTAATTGCTCCATTTATTACGTACTAGCTGTGCCCGCGACTTCGTCCACGTGTTAATTAGTTGATTTTGTTTTATTTTCTTTCGATAAAAAAGTTTTTTCAAAAATAAAAGTAGCCTAAGTTACTCCTTATTACATCAGCTACTTGCCAATAAAAGTCCCTTCAAAATCTGTCCAGCCATTTCAGAGATTAGCCGGAACAAACAGACAGACAGACAAAAATTGTAAAAAATGTTATTTTGGTGTATGTACCGTATATACACACATCAACAAAGTCTAGGGATACGTTATTTTGAAATCAAACATGGCTTTATTGTTTAAAACCTATTTAGTTTCCTTAAAAAGTTTATTTACAGATTTAAACCTTGTCTATTCTTTATTCAAAATTTAAAAATTAAAATGAGAAACAAATGAAAACACGCAAAGCACAGCGCAATCTTGAGTTGTATCTAATTTCAAGAAGTTGCATTAAAATTTTTTTTGCGTGTTAATTGAAGAAAACCTGATAAATTGTTTTATTTTCTTTTCTCAATTGGTTGTGTAAGCTTTTTAGCGTCATGCCACGCCATCATTTGAGTCGAGATGAAATGTTACGGGCAGTTGGCATGTTACAAAACGGTGCTATTCAACGCGTCGTTGCTGAGTCTCTGGGCACAAGCCAAAATGTGGTATCCAGGCTGTGGTCACGTTATCGCGCTACTGGAGATGTGGCAGAACGGCACACAGGTAGATATCGTGTTACCACTCAGAGACAGGATCGATTTCTCCAAATGACCGCCAGAAGACTACCCAATATCACAGCGATGCAACTAGTGCAAAGGCTCCAGGAGGGTCAGCAGCTGCTGGTGAGCGACCAAACCGTGCGAAGGAGGCTGCATGAAGTTGGTCTTCATGCTCGCAGACCGCTACGAGTCCCAGCGCTGCGACGTGGCAATCGCGGTAGGCGACTTTTATGGGCTCAAGAACATTTGACATGGAGTGATCAACAATGGTCATTGGTGCTGTTCACTGATGAGTCCCGCTATGGATTTCATCCAGATTCGAGACGAACACGCGTTTGGAGAACTCCAGGCAGGGTCAGCCGTCTCCGACATCCACAGGAGGTCCACTCTTACCAAGGCGGGACAATTATGGTGTGGGCAGGAATACGAATCGGCGGACGAACCCAACTCATTTGGATTCAGGGCAGCATGACTGCCCATAGATACCGTGAGGAGGTAGTAGAACGTGTAATTGTCCCGCTCAGGGCCCTAACGGGGCAAGAATTTCAGCTCATGCATGACAATGCACCTTCCCATACAGCGCGGCTGGTGAGGGCCGCCCTTCGAGAACACGATGTTCAGGTATTAGATTGGCCTCCACAGTCGCCAGACTTAAACCCAATTGAACACGCCTGGGACATGTTACAGCGAAGAGCATTGAGGGATTTTCCGCCCAACTTGACAACAGAAGAACAACTTTTCGAACATTTAAAAAGAACTTGGGACTGCATACCCCAGCAAGACATTGACACCTTAATTTTAAGTATGGAAAATCGTTGCCGCTGTGTGATTAATGTTAGAGGAGGAAATACCGATTACTGATTATCAGATTTGGTAAGATTTTTATTCATTTAATTCGATTGAATAATTTTATAAGAATAAAATGTTTTTGTTCACTCAGTAATTTTCTATGGCTTAATTAATTTAAGACTTTTATTAATTAGAAAAACAAAATCGCATCGTGTTGTTAATGTTTAAATATCGGCCATGAAATTATCTTTAATTCTTCCATTTACAGTCATAACAAAATGTTTATAGTTTTCTAGATAATCAATGAAATGTTCAATATCCCTAGATTGTGTTGATGTGTGTATATTCATATACATGTAGTAAAAAACGGTTATTTCAATATTACAAACAGACACTTCAATTTTATTTATTTGTATTGTATAGGGTATAGATGTATAGATTTGCTGTGTGGACGACAAAGAACACCTCCACTCCACCACATCACGAGGGTGACGTTGAAGTCATCCCGAGGGAATATCTCCCAGATAGCGGGCAGCAGCGTCTCTCTGTGTCTATGACCATTATACTGCGTTCACCAACCCGTTTGGCAAGCTTGACGATTGAGGCATATCCGTCCAAATGATGGAAAGCATCATTGCGAACAGCTCCATTGTGGAAAACTATTGGGGAGGCCTTTTTCCAGCAGTGGACGTCATTCAGCTGACATGATGACATGACATTAATTTCGAAATCATTTTGGATTATAATTTATTAACTGGCCACACTGCTCATATTACAGACATAACAAAGTATTTCCTACTTCCTATATCATTAAATCGTAGGAAAGTCAAAACTGTACATTGATTTTTTTTAAAGGACATTTGGGGCGTGATCGACTATCAATATCGAAGCCAAAAATATAGCTTTTAGAATTTTTGTCAGTTTGTCTGTATGTATGTCCGGGCTAAACTCAAAAAGTGCATGGATTTACTTCAAATTTTGCATGAATATTACTAAGAGGTCGGGTCAACATATAGGCTACATATTATCACGCTATCATCTACGGGGGAGGAGCTGTAATAATTTATAAAGTTTAACGCGGGAAATACCGCGGGGCACTGCTAGTCATTCCTATTACTGTGTCGGTTACTTTACGAGGCGTGTTTCTTTTATCACTGTCAGTGTATCTGTAGTGACAATACCTAATTACTCAGTAACACGACAAACTACCAGTTAAGTAGTCAATTAAACCGTATCCGTCGTAAATTGCTTTTTATCACCAAGTGTTTTAAAAATGTAAATAGACAGAAGTGGCGCAGTACTTGAACGAACATTTGCCATAGTAACAATACGTGAGTATAGTATACTCCTTCCATCCTTAATCGGAGAAGTAACCAACGTCTTCGCGTATTCTTAGTTTAAAGTCACCTTTGCCAGAAAAATCAACTGCCTCTATTGTAATTTCCCGTCTCTTTAAAATGGAGATAAATGATATAATATCTGGGGACAATGTCACACAGATCATCCTAGCCCCAAACTAAGCAAAGCTTGTACTATGGGTACCAGGCGACGATATACATACTTATATATAGATAGATAAATACTTATATACATAGAAAACATCCATGACTCAGAAACAATTATTCGTGCTCATCACACAAATATTTGCACTTACCGGGATTCGAACCCAGGTCCACCAGCTTCGTAGGCAGGATCACTACCAACTAGGCGACGGTGACCAAATGATATGCAGGATAGGCAATGCGGCAATGATATTATTATGTATTTGTCGGGTGTTATAAGTTATAAGCGACATACCTACTGGAACCGCTTACTATCACACATAGGTTAACTCTAGCTGTAGGTACATGTCATGTTAAAAAATATAGAAAAGAGGTAAATGTTGTTTAAGTTAAAAATCTTATAAAGGGAGTAATTCTGGTTATAATTTACGTCTCTTTAGAAAAGGAGTGAAATGATATGCGAAATAGGCTATGCGGCAGTTTTTCCTGGGTGTCATAAGCGACACAAATATTGTAACCGCTTACTATCAAACATACTGTATGTATATTTGTTGACTAAGGGGTCTAAAAGAAGTAAAGTTGAAGTATACCTACTTTGCACTTGAATATTTGACCTATTAACAACACGAAAATATAGAAACGAGGTAAATTTTGGTATGATTTATCATCGTTATTATCTCCTAAAAAAGAAGTGAAGTGTTTGCTTACCAGAAGACCGTACAGTACCGTGTTTGTTGAATAAGGCGTCTTAAATTAGAAAAAAAAATACTTAGTCTATTCTTACACTTAATTGAATTCATGACATCATTACACAATGTAAAGGATTCCTTTAGCATAGAATATAAGTTAAATGCTGTAAAAAGTTCACTGATGGACAAAGGCCTCCCCGTAGAATCATTTTGGGGGATATGCCATAATCGTCACGGGTTGCCGATAGCAGTATGATGGTCATACTACTCAGATAGACGCTGCTACCCGTCCTCTGGTAGATATTCCCTCGGGTCCACTTCTACGCCCCCGACGGGATGAGATGGGGTAATGATATTCTGATATTCGCCCCCGTCACCATACGGCAATGGCAATGATGTGATACGTTAAATATGTACTTTAATAATGTCGGAGTAGGTCACAAGTGAGAGTAATGCCACAGAACAAAAAGTACTAACGATAATGCCCCAGAAAGACACAAATTACGGAAATTCTATTGCTCTATTTAATATATCAAATAAAATGCTTATAATCCTGGGACATTATTCACACACCAAACTAAGCAGAGCTTGTACTATGGAAACCAGATAACTGATATATTTCACATAATACTTTTCTATTGTAAATACATAGTTATATAGATAATTACACCCAGACCCAGGATAAACAGATTAACATTCTGACTGTGGCATGTCAGTATATATATGACAATCTAATTTATATGCATAAATATTAAGACTCCTTCTGTAAAAGGAGTGATACTCATAATATAAATACTAGATATAAGCATGACTTTGTGTTACATACCACCCGTCTCCACAAAGTAAGTAACTCTTTTATGGGGCAATGTATAAGATTCTATAACTACTTTAAATGATATCCGAGAAATGTCTATGAATAAGTTTAAAAGAATTATAAAAGCCAAATTGTGTAGCAGGGCTTTCTACAAAACTTCTGATTATTTAAGTGACAAAACAGCTTGGGATTGAGTCGCTCTAAATTAACACATTTAAATACAATGAAATTTTATGTAAGAAATAAATATTTTAAAAAAGGATTCCTACTGAGTTTTCTGGCAGTGTTTCTCAGTAGCTGCCACGTCATGCACTGCACGGTAGGGTAAAAAAAATTGACGATTCCACACAAATGTAATGTTTTAACGGAATAAATGACTTTTACATTTTCATTTTTCAAAAACAGACATGTTCATGCACACAAATATCTGTCCTGGGTGAGAATCGAACCGACTACCAGCGGCGCGAAAGGCAAGCATCAACCAAACGCGCCACGGGATGTTTCGTAATAACAGCACATCAATAGTAATTTAGTATGTTATTCTTGCTAATTAGTAAGCAGGTAAATACACGTTTCCCATCCTGGTTATAGGTAAATATATTGGCTATTAATGATTGGGTATGTATTGAATATAATACATACGAATGGCAGCATCGATTCCTGAGTGCCACTGGATTGCCAAGTCATGGTAGATGTCGATCAAACGCCCGCCCGGTAGACAATAATTAACGTAATTAATTAGGCCTAGGAAATACCTTAATTAATGATCACGCCGTTCACGACATGCGAGTGTTAATAACGTAAAGGTCAAGCGTGAAACGAAACTCGAGGGTTAAGGAATGTATGGGCGCGGTTGTAATCGATTTCTGTAATCGATTTATAATTTAATCGATGTTGATTCGTTAATGAAAGCGTGACGATTAAATTTTTATGTAATGTCAAATTATTATGTTTAATTATTTATTTTTTATAATGAATGCGTTGTTGAGTAATGTTCTGTACGTGAATTTTTTACTTTAAGGCGTGCAGCCTATAATTAAGTTCTCGGAATTTAATGTTCAGTGTTATTATTAAACACGAAATATTTAAGGAGTGTTTATTTTATTTAAATTTCATATTAATTATATAAAGGATAAACACATAGTGTAATAAGTATTATGAAGGCATTATTCCTCTACATTCCTAAACTATTGATACAATTTTGAATAAAATTGCTGGGAAGTTTAACGAAGGATCCTAGATCAATTTTTTCTTGACTGATGACTTCCTACACATTTCCGACTGCTTAGTTGTGGATCTTTAAGCAACAGTCAACTAAAATGACCTTAGAAATGAGTATCTTGGAATTTTCATGGATGGACCTCAGTTATTTTTCATTGGCTCTCGCTTCACCAATTTTTCCACCAATTTCTTCTTCTCCCCAACTGGAATTTGGTTCACACACAGGGTTTGTTATGTGTGTGTGGAGGATCACTTTAAAAAGTTTACCTCATAAATGTTTTAAATTGCTACATACCTCCTCATAGTCCCTGTTCGAGTGTTGCACTGGAGCTCATTCGCGCGAGCGACGCGGACGGCCCACCTTGTTCTTGCGCATGGGCGCGCCGGGTGCTGCCGTCGCGTTTGCACTCTTCATTAGTTTCTGCCAGTCCTGCTCACACACTAGTGACCCAGCGAGCATGTAATACCTGAGAAGTGAAAAGGATTGGTTACTGTTAAAATTTACAAAATATAAATTACATTATATTTGTTGAAATTTGTTATAATAATCTCTTCTGATATAATAATTACTTTTTTCTGGATTTTAATGCTGTCATCATAGCCCTGAATGTTGATGGATAGTTTCGACAAATCCTTGATTAAAGTTTGCTGTTGACGGGCCTCTAATTATAGACAAAATTATAGTCAAGACGTAGGGTCTCTACATAATACTTGAAGAGAACAAATATTATGTAGAGATCTGTATAAACGGATACCCTGACAGGTCCCATAAAAACTCATCATGTCTCAATCATGTCACGTACAATGGCCCACATTGGGACTAAGTGCGGAAACCATACCCTACCTATACCATACCATACCTAATCATAACCTGCCTACATTTCCAACATGGAACAGTTCCACATTCCTCTGCTAGACGAGATATAAAAGGTTATTACTATCTCTTTGATTGTCATGGGGTCTAACTGCAGCAATAGCAGTTGAAATCCTGAGTTCAGTGTCTGAGCCAAAACAACAAATAACTAGTACTACTCCGGAGCGGAGGTACGAAGTTGGCGGTGTGAGACCTTATACTTCGATGAGCTAAAGAACCTGATATTTCTTCGGCTAGACCTTTCCATAGGACTATGTAAGGTTATAGAGAGGTCTATATCTCTGTATAACCTCTATAATGGAATTAGGTATTATTCTTATCTTATTGTATGTGTAGGTGGTAAGCTAAGACTCAAATTTCTCAAGTGTGTATATGTTTTCTAGATGTAGAACGCGTATTGTCTTAAAAAGTGTACTAATATCCCGAAATGGAAGAACATTACCTATCGCCTTGCATAAGGTGTGATCCACATTTCGAGCAGGCGAAGCACTTTATGTGGAATACATGGAGCGGTTGCTGTGGCGCGTTTGTTCTCATCACGAACTCGCTCGCTGGGATTGCCTGCCCGCACGCTGCGCACGCGCCCCCTGAACCGAACATTCTGGAACAAACAAAAATCGGTTGAAATAATGGTCAGACCAAAAGCCAGAGTAGAGGCAGGTTATTCGTAAAATTCCTAGCATGCGAAGAATTCGCAATCTCACTCTCACACGAGATAAGAAAATTTATGGCCAATCTAATCTAAACAACCTTAACGTATTTTTAGATTGTGAATTTTAATGGACGTATGCAACTTCATTCAAACTGCTTATATCTAAGTTTTACTTCTACACATTAGTTGTAATCATCATTTAGGTAATATTTAAAATTATGATAAAAATATAATTTTAAAATACCTTACTGAACCTTATTACAAATTAAAAAAGTTTTAAAATACTAGTAAATAAGGCGATATCTTTTTAACACAGTTTTTTTTAATAGACATGGTTATGTAGTCCGGTTAAAACAAAAATAGTTTGTGTTTCGGTATGTAGTTGTTATAACAACCATTTTATGTCTAAGAAAGACACGAACAGACCGTTGCCGTTGGGTGTGCAAGTCCGACTCTCCTTTGAACGTTCCTTTTTATTTTATCACAGTTATATGCTAGATTTGTTGGCGAATGACGTTAATTATTCATAATTTTTTTCACTTATCCTACTTTGGTAAAAATTAAGTATATTTTTAGAAACATTAGATTAAGCACCTATTTAAACAAATAAAAATGCCAGTACTTTTTACCGTTACAATTAAACTAAGAATCAGCCACGCATTAAATTAATTGTAAACATAAAAGTAGAAAAAAGTTTAACCAAACTTTTTACATCGTTAATTAAAACGCAAACTAATTACAACTATTGAAATATTCTCTAATGAGGTCGAAGTATTTTAAACGACTTGCTCCTTATAGCAGGGATGGCTGACCGACGCGGCGACGGTCGCTTAGTAGAATAAGCGCCGTACGGCTGTGGTACTGAGCAATATACGTTTTTTGAGTTTTTAACTGCATTATAAAGAAGCTGACAGTTCAGCAACATCTTTCTACATAGAAATACCATAACCTAGTGAGTTATTAATGTTATGTGTAACCTTTATAAAATGGCTTTTTCTACTTAACAATAAAATTTTATAATGTATGATAGGGACACTCTGGGCTGCAAGTGCATTTTTATTGTCATTTACATGTAAAAAACAACAACATAAATAACTAAAATATTCAAATAAAGCTATGAAAAGTTCTGTAAACTTCAAAAACAGGATTTGTATTGTTTAAAAAATCGAATATTGCAATTGCAGGATAAGCTCGTGATTTAGATGGTTGTTAATATTTAGTTTTTTTTTTTTATGACAACGTGTTAGGGAAGTTAATTCCCGTGTCGCGTTTCGCGTGGTACCTACTTTATAAACATATAATTGACGGATACAAATCATTCTGACTCAGTAGAACTATCTATGGGTCACACAAATAGCTGCCATACATGGGCATCGAACCAGGGACATAAGTAGCGAGGCCTTAACCGCTGAGCCACACGTTCATTAGGATTATTAATGGCATGTTATTAATTATCATAGTTGTTGTTCGATCCGGTAGAAGAATTATAACGAATGTCTGTATTCATTATAATTCTTGAACTGGATTCATTCCCCTCAATTGAGAAGACCCTGTGTAACAAACTCAGTGGGATATGTGACTTAAACACTACCGTAAAAATTCGATACGGTGATAAAAGAGAAAAGACTCTTATTCTATAGCTGTTTGGTGGTGGTCAAGATCACATTAAATTCAGTTTTTGTTATGGACTAGAAATTGCATTGGCACCAATGTGAATGTGGCAGTCCTATGGGAACCTTCTCAGTCGGTTTTGACGCTTAAGTTCATTATTAATAACTATTATTCAAATTTTTTTTTTATAATTTGTATATTGTGTAATAATAGGTACTCGTAACACACTCAGCGGAATAAAGAGGACCGCTAATTACGCATAAAACTGTCCAAATTAAAAAAAATTGAGGAATTGTAATGGATTGCCTCCCCGTACTAATTTCTTATTGTTTTTAATTTTTACTAACATATGTTCGGACACGTTGTTGCGTTTCGTAGAGAATAAAGGAGCAATGTCTTGTCCACTATTTATGTAACAATTTGTTTCTTATTCAATCAATTAAACAGTTCTGAATTTATTTTATCTCACTATAATACATTTATACATAAGTTAGTTTCCAAATCAATTTGGCAAGAATTTATCTAAAGATTTACCATCCCTGTCGTATAATATGTTTAAAAAGATTATAATGATCGACATCCAGTGAGGACTAGAGTTAACAATTTTAACAAGCAAAGCTTCAATCCGTTAAAATGCCACTATTATTGCTCGTTAAGCTTTGATAAATGGATAATAAAATAACGACGTTGACGATAAATCATTTGAAAATACAGCTTATTTGTATTATAGTTACTTGTGTTATAATGTTATTTTAAGCAGGCGTAATTTTAGCGCTGCCAAACTGGTTGATTCGAGTTTTGCGTTACAAAGAGCTAGAATGCATGTTCACGTGGTCAGGAATAGGTAAGCCGGTAATTGGCGGATACATTTTAATGACCTTTAAACTTGATAAGCTTTGAAACAAGTTGAATTAACTCGCCTTACCTTAGGTGTACAAACAAGCGAAGATTAGAACAAGAAGTAGATGGTTAGACATAGACCACTTTCTTGCTATTTGTATACTGAAAAAAACATCAGTTCGGTTTTGAAGAAGGACATAGGAGAATACAAAGTTTCTGATGCAATAACTTCATCAAACTTAATAGAAAGGTATTACTAAAAAGGCGCCCGCGTTTAGGCATGTGTATTGATTTAATTATTCTTTAGTTGAAACATACGACTACCAAACTAGTTTAGCAGTCAATAAAAGTATGGTACGTATATATCAAATATTTAACATCATCTTAGGCTTAAATTATTGACCATATCTGGACGACAACAATCTTAGTTTTTTACTGTTATATTGCAATAAAGTATAACGTTGATCTCTGAACCCGAGAGATGTGTTTGATCTGCTGTACCTGGAAGGTTGCTGGTTCAAATCTTTGAACGTGAAACGAGCCGATATAGAAACAAGTCAGGTCCAACAAAACTCCTGTACAAAATACTTGCAAATCATTCGAGCAGATGCTCGCCTGCTCGAATAATAGAAAGAGACAGAGGGAGAGAGAGTCGCATGGAGGGGTTTTATCGCGTATAACGCTATAAGTGTTATGTGATAACGTTCCAAAATGATGGGTTTTTTTAGCAGTTGGCCAGCTTTAAGACTACGTTGCGAAGCTCGGAAGGTAAGCTACATATTTCTTTAAACAGTCGGTTACATTTAGAAGACTGATAGAATCTAACTCTTGGTCTTACCATCAGCTTCACAATAGATTTCGAGGTCAGATAACAGTTACTAGTTTGATTTTGTAACGGTAATAAGTTTGATTGGGTGCCGAACCCAGTACAAATAGGGAAAATGCAAGATGATGGGCATATATACAATTAATAAAAGCCAGTAATTAAATTAACTGAAACAATTATTAAACCTGCCACTGTGAACATACATATAGTTGATGGAGTGGTTGGTGTCCCTAACTGCCAAGTCAGAGGTCGTGGGTTCGATCCTCACCCAGGACAATCTTTGTGCTATGATAAACATTATTTGTTCTGTGTCTAGGTGTAATTTATCTATAATATTTATCATTTGTCTGGTTAGTACAGCTGCCAAGTTTGGGGTCAGATGTCAGTAAAATAAAATAAAATAAAAAAGGTTTTTATTCACGTAGACTTTAAAAAAGCGCTTGTAAATAGTCAGAACATGTTTGTAGTAACACAGTTATTATTTCTAGTTACTTATTACAGATATTTAGGTACACGGAATGTTAAAACGCACAACTACACGCGAATCATTATATTTTTTTTTTCTTTATCTACCCCATTTTGCTTAATATTCTTCTATAGACATAACTTGTGTATTGTAAATTAAATTAAGTAACCGCCCGATTAGTATTTAAGAACCTTTTGTTTAATTTGTTAAATATGTTTCTCATATAAGTGAATTGTATTCTTTTGAGGAATAAAGATCTTAAACCAGAAAACAATTTATTTTATAATGGTAGTGATATTTAGCTAGCTTATTACTTTATTAGATATTAAGTTATTGGCAAGGAGATTATGTTTAGGTTTAATTATCGAAATTTATATTTCATATTCAGTGTGTTAGTTGTACTAAGATATAAAGTCTCGTATCTTTATTACAAATTCATCTAGGTAGGTACTTAAGCTAACAGTTTATATGTGTCCTTCCAAAAATCTGAGGCCACTGTTCTCACAACGGCTGTGGCAGTTTAATAGCGACATTTAATACTTAATGAGTCATTATTGCAATCGCTATTAGCGCCGCCGCCGAGCCGGTATTATTTACAACCGGACTGAATATTAATAAATCGCAATAACAATCAGGCCGAAAGCAATCAAAATTTAATTACCTGCGCTTCTTAACGTTATTCGTTTTGAAATTATTCAACACCGGCAAAGGGTTAAAGATAAATTTGAAAGTCTTAAAAGATAAATTCGCTTCAATCACTCGGAGCAAATAGGATTTCGTTTCATTTACTCCGTAAGAGCGTTTTCAATTAAGGAGCGCCCGACAAACAGTATCGGCGTATGAAGGTAAAATTAATTAAACCGAGCCAAGACAAACATGTACGAATCTATTTGTGTTGGACGCTCGCGGGGAGCCGCTGAACGGGAAGATGTGCGGATTATACCCCGAAAAATACGAAAAACAACGACAACCTCTCTGCTATCGAGTCTCACTCAACTTGAGCATCTGTTTTGGAGTTGTTGGCTTCAGATTCCTTTAATGTTTATAATCTTTTGGATACCTATTACTTATATTATAACTGCAACGGTTTTGTTTTTCATTTGTTCAGCTTTATTACCACTATTTATGTTACGCCGGAACAAGGTCACCCAAAGCCTAAAGAGCAATGGAGATGGCTGTGCTCGGAGTTCCCTGCGAGATCCAATCAGAAATGTCGGGATCCGCAGGCCACCCAAAGTAACCGAAGTAAACCGCGCTCCCGAAGAGATGCCAAGCTGAAGTGGCAGTGGGCAGCGCACATAGCTCGTAGAACCGACGGCCGCTGGAGCAAAAAGCGGTTCTTGAATGAGACGCAATATGAGCAGACCCTACAAGATGGATCGATGATCTTGTGAGAGACCATGGAAGCCGCTGGATGCGGGTAGCACAAGACCGGCAATTGAGGAAATCTTTGGGAGACACTTTAGCCCAGATGGCTAGTCTCCATTGAAACTGGCCACCATGGCCGAAATTGTACCAAAACGACTTTATTATTATTATAAATCTACATGAAGCTAAATAAAATACCTCTTATTAAACAAACTAGCCAATTGTGAGCTGTTAATTTAGATAAAAGAGCAACACGATTTATTATAATGTTGCGATTTGCCCAAATTGCCAAGGCCGGTGTAACCGTACATTATAATTAATTAACAAAATTAATATGTTGTATATTTCCTAAAGAATCTTTTGAACTTTGTACATCGCACATCAATTCTCAGAACGGACTTAATTAAAATGAGGACATTAACACACGCGAAGTTGTTTTATTTATTCGCCCGTGATACTTTAACAACTTTAGGTCGGGTTTGGAAATTTGGAACTGATAAAGGATTCGTTTAGTTTGATACTAGCCTATCTGCCACCGTGATATCTAATTTTATTAATGTAATTGAAAGTTGGGAAGAATTTCTAATGGAATAAACTTTTAGGTTCCCTTTCATACTCATATTAATTAACGAGTGTGTGTTTAACACGAGTGTAATAAATGCGAAAGTTTCAGCAACGCACGGGGCCCGATGCGGTGCCTACTCGAACTTTATTTACCTTCGTAACTTGTAAAATTGAATACGTCGCCGTGAATCCTCATTAATTTAAGATGTACACTGTATCTTGACATGTTATTTTATTCATTAAAGGAGCGTCTTGAGTCGCACGGTTGTGTACGTGTCGACTTTAGATTGTTGTAAGGAACATAATTTAAAACCTCTCGACGAGATCATTAGAGCAGAGGGTGTGGAAGGGGCACGAAAGGCGCGCACTTATCGTTTCCACACAAATGTAGGTGAAAAGCAACGCGATAGCGACACGTAATTATTGTTGACCATTTTCCTAGAACTTGCTGATTACGTCTTCGAGCGAGTGTGTAATTAAATACATAATTATAACAAAAGTAGGTATTTATTGTGCAACATGCACAGACGCCAGCACATCCAGCAAGGTACCCCAACCTGTCAAATTTCTTTTAAAGATTTTCAACTTTATCACATAAGCAGTAGGTTCAGTTTCAATTGGGGAAATTTGACGGATTGGGGTAGCTTGATGTGCTGGCGTCTGTACCTTAACTGTATCTGTGCCCAAAAGGCAGGTCAAAACAGCTTTGATGACCGCCGTGAGTCAGTCGGTAGTGAACCTGCTTTCTGATCCAAAGGCTGATACTATAGAACAAAATAATACCCTGGGAAATTATTCACCCAAGGCCATCTGATCCCAAACTAAGCGAAGCTTGTACAGACGCCAGCACATCCAGTTACCCCAATCTGTCAAATTTCTTTTATAGATTTTCAACCTTATTACATACGCATAAGGTTCACTTTCAATTGGGGAAATTTAACAGATAGCGGTAGCTTGATGTGCTGGCGTCTGTACTTTGGAAACCAGATAACTGATATATTACAAACACTACTTTTCTTTTGTAAATACAGATTTATATAGATAACTAGCGGCCCGGTACGTGCTTCGCTACGTATAAGGCATAGTAATAAAAAAATGATTACTAAGTTCATTTATTCAAACAAAAAAATATTTTAAATTGATAAAAGATGTTGATTTTACAATTTTTCAAAACTTGCTTAAAATTTTCTCTACGTATATACCTTTCCTGGACTTCCACGATTAATTCAAGACCAAAATTAGCCAAATCGGTAAAGGCGTTGTTGAGTTATAACATTACAACGAAAAGTGGCATTAATTTTTATATATATAGATTACACCAAGACAAACAGACATATTCATTACACAAATATCTGTCCTGGTTGGGAATCGAACCCCCGACGTGAAAGGCAAATATTTACCAACTACGCCAACCGGTCCGTCATTAGATAAGACTATCATCATCATCATTTCAGCCGAATGACGTCCACTGCTGAACATGAGCCCTCCCCCCAGAATGGAGGATATGCCATAATTGCCACGCTTGGCAGACGGGTTGGCGATCGCAGTAGATGGTCATAGTACTCAGAACGCTGCTGCCCGTTCTCTGGTAATTATTTCCTCGGTCGACTCCTACGACCCCCCACGGGATGAGAGGGGGTGGCGATATTCTTTTTGGCTGTCAGCCACAACAGAAAAAAGACTATTGTAATGAAGGAATGATAGGTTTCTATATTTTCGCCTAAGTCACTTACAGTGGATAAGTAAATAAAATAAAAGGCTTCAAATATGTTATATAGCAGCACGCCGTGTTCACTATTTTAGCACGCCGTGTTCACTATTTTAGGGCATACAATTTGGATATTTGTTTTATATACTTTTGTGTCTTATATGAATGAGTTATTGTATTGTCCGATTTGTGAACCAATTAAAAAAAAAAAAAAAAAAAAAAAAAAATATAGACTAGTGCGTGGTGATAATAGAAAGTCGTAGGTTAGAGATATGGTAATTATGGTGTATTCACTGAACACTAGTCTAAGATGAGGTTGAGATGGTGATGGTGTATGGTAATATATGAATAGTAATGTGACTCGACGTGGTAGCCGACCGAGGTACAATTCACTACTAATGAAATTACATTAATATAATAAGTATGAAACCTCGCGCTACGGTAAAATGCTGTCGGTGCAAGTGCAACGCACTTAGCCCGTACATATGTCTTACATTTTTGAAGACCTACAATAGACTTTTTGACTAACAATAGTCTGTTTGACTACACGTGTGGCACCATTTCGTGTCGCGGGTTCGAGTCTCGCGCCGGACAACTATATGTGTGACCCATAAATAGTTGTTCAGAGTCTGGATGTAATTTGTGTCTGTCTATTATATGTTTGTAAAGTACCCCGCGACACATTGGATCTGGTAGCATTAAAGCGCGAGCGTCATTATTAACACAAGGTCCGTCATAATAATAATACCTTAATATA
The DNA here is from genome assembly GCA_951640165.1 of Pseudoips prasinana. Taxonomy (NCBI): domain Eukaryota; kingdom Metazoa; phylum Arthropoda; class Insecta; order Lepidoptera; family Nolidae; genus Pseudoips; species Pseudoips prasinana. Next base: position 29,525,559 of record OX621237.1, on the reverse strand, counting down.
GACAGAACCATTGACAATATGTAGTAAAAATATTAGACTTAAACTAGATAATTAAACATAATCTCTTGACAATAACTTGATACGAGCTAGCTAAATATCATTGCTATATAAATTTTATAAATGTTTTCATACAATCAATACAATGTGTACCTAAATATCTATGTTACTAGAAATAATAATGTATACAACTATATTACTACAAACATGTTCTGACTATTTACAAGCGCTTTTTTAAAGTCTTTGTGAATAAAAACCTTTTTTATTTTATTTTTATTTTACACAGGGATTAGATAATCTAGTGCGGGTGTTTTCTTAAGAAAAAACTGTTATTAAAAATTCTGTTATTCTTTTAAAAGACCCTGATACTGTATTGCAGTTTACAGAGTAATTGGATGCGTTAGCTAAGTATAGGCTGTGATTAGCTTATCACAGCCTATAGTTAGCTAACGCATCCAATTACTACAGAGTTTCCTTCCTGTTCTATGATAAACATTATTAAATTTAAATGTTTGTTTCAAAAAACCCAAGATAAAGCAAATAACGACATTAAAGGCATTATAGCTGTTTTTTGTACAGCAAAGTATCCGCTTTATAATCGTACTGACGGTCACCGTAGCCTAGTTGGTAGTGCTCCTGCCTACGAAGCTGGTGGTCCTGGGTTCGAATCCCGGTAAGTGCAAATATTTTTGTGATGAGCACGAATATTTGTTTCTGAGTCATGGATGTTTTCTATGTATATAAGTATTTATCTATCTATATAAGTATGTATATCGTCGCCTGGTACCCATAGTACAAGCTTTGCTTAGTTTGGGGCTAGGATGATCTGTGTGACATTGTCCCTAGATATTATTATATTATTATTATTTGCTAACAAGTAGGTTGTTTTATAATAATATATAATAATAAAACGTTTATTTCAAGTTTTGTTTTAAAAACTCATAATTGTTAGTAAAACTTAGCCTAGGTGTTAGTAATAAAATATAATATTATTTACATTCCGCCGCTACGATGTGCATGTCGCAGCACCTTCTTATAAACGGACAGTCAATCCTGTCCGCGATCATTTTCAGCACTATGTTGGAACTAGCTCGCACCCTGCGCACCAACGATGTGCCGCGCTTGCGTATTGTTGTATAAAAACAATCAGTTCGCGCTTCGGCGAACATAGCTGAGGCACTGCAGTAGCGAGGTAGTCCCAACATAGCCCTGAATGCATTGTTGAACTGTACGCGGAGGGCACTGTAGGATTTTAAAGTGAAACTACATACAATTTATAGCAAATTGTATGTAGCATTTCATTATTTTTGCACGAGAACGACAAAAATGTGTTTCACACGCACAGGCCACCTATCCTAACGCTTAGTCTGAGGTTTAATTTCTAAGCGACTCCATGTTCCGTAGACCAATTCAAACAATCGTTTAGAGCTGTAATCATTAGTCTACGGTCTTTAAGCCCTGTCTGACGCCTTCAGGGGCGGCTTCAAGAGGTTTAAACAAATATATAAATTTACTAAAACTAAACGTTTATTAAAACTAAACATAATTTCGATTCGTATCGTCTTCATAAAAATTACAGTAAAACATATACAATATGTAACGTAATTAACGCACACCCTCAAACACCCCAATTAGAATATTATGCTGTAATCATAATATATACACTGAATTTTTAATTTAACATGTATATGCATTGTTATTTACTAAATTAGTTTCTTGGAATAAAGTTTATTTTTCTTTATTTTGTATTGAATGATGGAATTTGTATGAATACAATAAAACTGCGATTTTAAAAGGCTTATTACTTTGACTTACGGTCCATTTCAATTTGTTTTGACTGTACAGGGTTAATATGACAATAATTTCCGTAGTTTTAATTATTTTGAAATAAAAAATTACCTATGTTAAAAATGATATAAATCGATTCAGTAAACGATTCTGATCAAACTATTTTCAGGATGTGCGTTAATTAAGTTACATGTTGTATAATATATGTCAAAAATATATATTTCAAAGGTAATTTAGCGCAAGTTTAGGCATAAGAACGAAGAATTACCAAAGTGTATCTATTAGATATAAACTTCACATAGTTTTGGAGATTTTTTTATTGATTTGTTTTTTCATAATATAACAGACAGAAAGATCTGGTAAGTGTTCAGTTAGGTTTAGTTTTTAGTATCTTACTGATTAACTGTCCTTGGCTGTGTAGATGTAGGACGTTCGCCTCTGTAGTAAATTATTAGGTCAACACAGTCTTCACATTATTTTAGGCCTAGGTTACGTAAGTACTCTTTATTCTGTGCCTAGGTGTAGTACTCACTGTCAACTGTAGGTGAGTGTCACTGGCAGATAGGTGATACTATAGTTTCCACCCGCGGCTTGAGCCCTTAGGAAGATTTCTATGTAAATTTTAAATGTACAGACGCCAGCACATCAAGCTACCCTAATCTGTAAATTTTCCCCAATTTAAAGTGAACTTTATGTTTTTGTGATAAAGTTGAAAATTATAAAAGAAATTTTACAGATTGGGGTAGCTGGATGTGCTGGCGTCTGTTCTTTTCTGTACCGCTAAACCGTCTCAATCTTAAGTGTAATAGAAAAGACAATAGTCAACAATGCGTTGATAATTAACTACTCGTATCAACACACTGTCTATCTTTGGCAAATTGATTAAATATATATTAATTTCATTTATTTCATTTTCAAATACGAAGTGTAATAAAATTATTCTTGACCTCATTATAATCATGATCATCATATCAGCCAAAAGACGTCCACGGCTGGACAAAGGCATCCCCCAAGGATCTCCACAATGGCCGGACTTGTCATATGTATGTATGTTAATTTTAGGAGGTAGGCAGTTTATTGGTAGGAAACGCCTGTTACGAACGAATTTTAGAATAGGGCTAAATTAAGTACGTTTGAAGGCTTTCATCACACTAATTTTATAAAGGCGAAGAAAGTTTGTGAGTGTGTATATTTGTTACTTCTTCACGTCCAAACGGCTGGAGCGATTTAAATACAATTTGGTATGGAGTTAGCTGACACCCTGGATTAAGACATAGGCTATAATTTATAAAATTGAATGCGGGTAAAGCCACGGGGCACAGCTAGTAACTCTATATACGGGATTAGCTGCGGCATAAGCAAGTATACAACAACTATTGTTCTTTTAAGTTTAAAATAAATACATCAGTAATTCATAAATTTAATTAACTAAACCATATCGATAATAAACAATACCATACAATAGCTTCATTAGCGCTATGTAAAAATCATTGGGCCGTGGAGCCCCCTACCACACGAGGGGGCGCGATTGAGACCCGAGACGAATGGCCCTCAATCGAGATGCGTCCGGGCTGGGATAACTGACTTGTTGCTTCGAATCGTGTTTGCTATCAGACTTAAGGAAAGGTCCTTGGAATCTTTAGCGACTTCATTATGAGGAGAGAATTATCGAGCTTTTTACTGTTTTGTCGGTTAATGTTATATGTACCTACCCAAATATTTGTGTGTGAATTATGTTTGGAATTTCATTTAAGAAGCCATTTTAATTTTTGGGTTTGATTCCCCGTTAGATCACAATTGTAAAACCAACATAATTTTATATCTCAGAAATCATTTATTCGCTTAAAATATATGTTACATAACCAGATATATTGGCGACAATTTTGTGTACAAGCCATATTCTACCTATTACAGGCTTGCAAATATTAAAATAATGAATACAGTTTAAATATAAAAAAATACAAAATAAGCAATGTCAAGTATATAAATTAATAATACACTCTTATAATCCGTTGAGACTTGACCTGCGAAATATCAAGACCGCTTTACGCTCTATCCGAGGCATGGGGGTGTAACCCGCCAAAGTTCAGATTCTATTGCTCCAAGGAAATTTCTAACCAGAAAAATTCCCGAAACACATTGCCCTCACCCGGGAGACTATGTGTTTCTGGGAATTTTCAGTCATCTCATTATACGCAACTTGAGGACGTTGATGATCCTCGTCATACTTCTCCGCCTGAACTACGTAATTATACAAACTACAAAATTACAAATCTGTTTACCGACACTGCCCACTGCCCCACAGTGTAAGCAAAGCGATTGGCAATGGATATACTCGTATATGTGTATGTGTAAATACGTCGTAGATATAGATAATTAAGGGACTTACAATAAACCAAATTATACAGGGTATTAACTACAACTTAGTGGTTTGATCTTACTCATATGACTTTTTCATAGAAATGTTCAAATTCGAAAAAAAATATATAATAGGGAATACCATGTAACGCAACTAGGGATTTTGTAAGCTACGCTATGTAACGATGAATAATATAAAAAAGAATAGTTTACTACATACGAAGGTTAGAACAATAGCTACGCCACGTAGCTAAACAGTGGATAGGTTACGTAGTAAAGAATGACTACGCTACGTAATCATTTGTTTTTATCATAAACCCCTTACTTATAATTATTGAAGCATACTTAAGCATAAAGGCGTATATTCTTTGACTTCCTTATGCGATATAAAAAATTGAGGGAATAAGATATATCTTCTGTTGAGGTGATCAGTATTTAAATATTTTTGTAAGTGAAGAGGCAAATCCTTATATACTCAGCAAATAATGATGAAGGAAAATGGCAGCTAGGAGTATACACTATATGGAAACTTTGTTTTACCTAGGTAGATGTTTTAATGAGTTACCGCCAGTCTTCTAAGCGTCTCCGTGCTTTGGAAGCACGATAAGGTCTCAGTTGTAGTAGATAGACAATAGGCATGTCAAAGACCGACTGTGCAGCTTGATTATCTGTGAATACACGCGACCACGAACCGGAAGACACAGCGTGGGCAGGCCCCCTACAAGATGGACCGATGAACTTGTGTAGGGCGCTGGATAGCGCTCGATGCGGATAGCACAAAACCGGTAATTGTGGAGGTCTTAGTAGGAGGCCTTTGTCCAGCAGTGAACGTTTAATTGCTTATATTATGTTGATGATAATGATAGAGTAAGCAGTGCCCATACGATAAATACGGAAAATCTAAAGCATCTTCAACACGGTTGTAAACCCACGTCCCAACATACGTCACCCTGGTGGTTGCCATCTGCCACTGCACAACTGCAGTCTAGATGGATTTTGCAACCGTGTAAAAGATGCAAATAACTTTTTATTTTAAATTACCCACAATTTTTTCTAGTATTCATAACGAAGGGGTGAGCTTCGTTATCATGGTCGGGATTAGTTCTGTTATATAGCCCAAAATCGATACACTTTACATAAGAAGACGGCTAAGATGGGTTCAATAGTTATTGTGATGACAATGTATGGAAGGCGGGACGCACCGCGCTGTATCAAGTTAGCACGTCGTTAGCAAGTCTCGTTAGAGCGCGTGCCGGCGACAAGCCAAGAATTTGCTAATGACACATGCTCGCGATAGGGTTGACTGCTATAACGAGATGGAGGGTAATTAATAGCTTGGATTTAAAAAAAACTTAATTTAAACTTATTTATCGCCCTATTGTTTTGGCGTAATTTAATTTAAGCGGTTAGTAATATTTTTCATCTTCTTAAATTAAATATTATTTGTAATCTTTGAGGAAAATAAAAAGAAATCTTTTAATACCAACTGAGTGTTCATCGGTACTACGAATATTGAGAATGATTAAATTGATAAAGTCTATATTATTGTTGTTTTCAAAACCGGGATTTATCCTATAATGCCTCATGCTAGGCATGAGGCATTATAGGATAAATCCCGGTTTTAAATAAATATTGGTTATTATTATTAATTAAATTAACTTTTTTTAAATAAAGAACTGTACCTGAACCTATAAACATCAGCAATCTAGATTAAACTTTATTGTATCAAATCAAAACATTACATCAAAACATGAGTTTACAGAGATTATGCAGTCATAGAGTGGTCATACTGTGGTTTACAATGACAGTTAAAATTTAATTTTTAAATTGGATGAAGCTTAATTATCAACCGTTGAAGTAGAATGTTTAAGAGATGTGATATCCAGTTTTGACATAAAATGGAAAACGTACAACAGAGAAGTATGTAGGTACCTTACATAATAAGCAAGTTACTTTATAATGTTCAAATTTAAAATCAATATTGCTGTCCCTATTTTTTCTACAGTATAAAAAGGGTCTATGATGGAACACGCAATTATCATTAGGTTGCTATTGTTATTTGGCTAATACTATTTAATAATTGATTGTGAGGAACAAAGAGCGGTTAAAATTTAATTGTAATAATGAATGACGCTTAATTATTGATCGTTGAAACAGAATGAGTAAGAGATGTGACATCCAATTTTGCCATAAAATCATACACACAATCATATGATGATTCGCTTTATGAGCAGAGATATTATACACATAATATGCAAGTTTCTTTATTATGTTCAAATTAAAATTCAATATTGTCGTCTCTGTCTTTTATATAGAATAGAGAGGGTCTAAGACGGAACACGCAATCATCGTTAGGTTGCTATTGTTACTTGGCTAATACTATGTATATATTTAATAAATATTTTATTAAATATATACATTGCAATTAATCTTCATTAATTGCGATTGTTAATTTTAGTTGTGATTGCTATTAATGAAATTTATTACCTTTTGCATACTTTTTTGGCAGAATGTATAGGATCCTAATAATAATTGTAACACCTAAATGTTTTACCTGCATTCTAAGCAAATAAATTGATTGATTGATTGATAGTGGTCTAAATTTATCCTTATAATAACTACTAGCTGTGCCCCGCGGTTTTACCCGCGTTTAATTTTATAAATTATCACAGCTCCTCCCCCGTAGGTGACAGCATGATAATATGTAGCCTATGTGTTGACCCGACCTCTTAGTAATATTCATGCAAAATTTCAAGTAAATCCATGCAGTACTTTTTGAGTTTAGCCCGGACATACATACAGACATACAAGACAAACAGACAAAAATTCTAAAAACTACATTTTTGGCTTCGATATCGATTTTAGATCACGCCCTAAGTATCCTTTTTAAAAAATATTCAGTGTACAGTTTTGACTTACCTACGATTTTATTATATGTATAGATGATGAGTAACGCATACACACCTGTTGCTCTTCACTATTATCGCTTTTTTAAGGTTAATATTATACTAATATTGCAGAATAAATTGATATGGATTAGTTGATATTTGATATTCAGTACGTCTCACCGGTCCGTAAGTGATCGGTCAGTCAGTACTCAGTACATAGAAAGGTATACCTACGCCAAAGTCGTTTAATTTCGGAGCGGTTCCGCGCTGTCGGTCGCGGTTGTAGTTATTATGTCTAATAACAACAACCGGGACCGACAGCTTAACGTGCTCTCGCATGGAGCACGGAGACGCTCAGAAATTAAACCACTTTAATGGTCACCCATCTGTGGACTGACCGTGTTCTTAGGTAGTTTACCTCGCCGATCACTTACGGACCGATGAAAGGTCCACCGGACGGCCAAGGGCACTTAAAGTGAGTTGCCTTGTGACAACGCTATTTAGTTTTTTTTTTTATATTAGAGGGCGACAAACGAGCAAGTGGGTCACCTGATGGTAAGTGATCACCGCTGCCCATGGACACTCGCAACACCAGAGGAGTCACGGGTACGTTGCCGGCCTTTAAGAGTCAGCAAACAAGTGTTGCTGACCCTTCACCCTACCCCGATGAGCTCTGGCGACCTTACTCACATCCAGAAACACAACAGTATTATTAAGGTATGTCTTCTGTAAGGTGGAGGTACTTCCCCAGTCTGGCTGCTCTTTAACGAATGAACGCTGTGCCCTACCTCTCTTAAAATGTGCTCGAAGACTGCCAGAATGCGCACGACATTCACTTACTTCTGTTAAATTAGAAATTGGTTGTACAGACGCAAGCACATTCAGCTACACCAATCTGTCAAATTTCTTTTATAGATTTTCAACTTTATCACATAAGCATATGGTTCACTTTTAATTGGGTAAATTTGACAAATTGGGATAGCTTGATGTGCTGGCGTCTGTACGTTTTTTGTATGTAGGTATGTTACGCGCTTTCTCCCTTGTTTGTAAACCGATTTAAATAATTCCTTTTATATTCAATGTGAAATGGTTTCATACATGTTTTCTACGAAATCGATTATCATAAATAAAATATTATTAAGACAGTCCAATTTATACAAAAAAAACAGTTATTATTATTCACAAGATAATAAACGAAAGTAAACGTTAAATTCACTTACGTTAAATATTCTGAATGATGCCAATGTCCAATAAATAAAGATGTTGATAGCCCTACTCGGCGGCCGCATCTCATACGCGGATGAATCAAGCGGTTTGACAAATCGGATCGGTTTAATGAATATCATGTTTATTATTCGCAACGAGTCGCATACGATTGAGCGTAATGACTGAACTTGCTGGTGCCCTGCGAGCATGGACGATTTGAATAATATCGCTTTCAGGTTTTATTTTTATAGCTTTTTGCATGGTTTGAGTATAGAATATCTTTTTATTGTCCTGACCGGCCATTACATTTTAATATATATCGGAATGATTTTAAAATTATTGAAGATAGGTAGCAAACTTAATACCAGTCGATATGTTAATGCCCTTCTCTTCTGAAGTCCGTTAAAATCTGTATAAGCTAAATCATCTTTGTATTTTTGGTGTCAACTGTAATAATTTGGAGTTTATTGTTTGTGAACTTTGGATACTCGATTGTATAGATAATTTTAAGGACTTTTACCGATTTTGAATTACGTCAATTGTAATATAATATACATTTTCTATGGATTTACATTTTATGTGACACCTATCAAAAAAGCTCTATTAACGAAACGCTCGCGACGAGATTTTATTTCGAGTTGCGTTCGTTAACGTGGAGCAATCTCGTATTCAAATTGACATAGTAAAACAACAGAGCCTCCGGACTAAGTTCCATAAACTCGTTCCGAACTCCCCTCTACACACTCTATCGACGATTTTTAATTAAGTCCCTAGCGAGCGCCAAGCGAGCAAAGTAACACCATCAATTCATTATCCTAAACTCTCGCTCGATTGTTCCTCGCTCGCTACTTACGCAAACTTTCATTTTAATCAAGCGTTTAATTAAAAATTATCCGAGAAAAACAAAATAAGCCCGTTAGGGGGCGGTCTGAACTAATTAAGGCGCATGCGATGAGCCGGCCGAGAACGGCGGTCCGTGAGGTGAGCGTCCTTTAATTAAACGCCTTGTTCTACTGCAGTGGCCGTCGGTTAGTGAAACTATTACTAGGTACAACTCGTGGAAAAACCTAACAAGTGTTATGGGCGTAGTCCGGTGATTGCGGCCACCTCGAGCCATGTAACGATGTCATTATTAGCGCGACGCCGAGTCTCAGTTCTACATGTACTTACTATTATTACAAAAGAATGGATAGATCCGGACTCAGTCCATCCCTCTTCTTAACAAGTTGGTGGTAACCTAAATTGTGCCTACAAAGAACTTGCGTCCTTGGATATTTGTACTTTGAGTTTGCAGTTTCTAGGGCATGCAACATCATAATAAGTGTTTTATTGTTTATGGGACCGCACCGCATTTGAACTTCAGGTTAGAATTGTAAATTTATTCTCACCTGAAGAGGTGTTCCTTTTTTTTCAATACAACGCCCGCACTAAGGAAATGATTTCCGGAGTCACGGGATACTTAACAAACAAATTGATGGATACAAAGCTTGATCCCTCGACTCTATTGTCCAGTGAAGCAGTGGAAGCCGCCTAGGCTAAGATTAAGTTAAGCTTTAAAGAAAGAAAGAAATAATTTCATTTTCATTACAAATACGTAAAAAACATTTAATGTGGTACCTATACATTTTAATCATTATTAATTTTATCCGTACTGGTATGAAAAATGGCCCTATCTCAGCTAGTACTGCATTTCTGCAGTGCTGATCTTCCGATAGGGCCAGTAGGTACTGGAAGCGTGATACCAGACGAATTTACATTATAATACTTATTAGCTAAGAAAAAATCCTGGATTGATACAACATTATAGGTACATAGCTACACTTTAAGATTATTATTATGATGAAATATAGAACAGAAAAATAGAACAGAACAGAGAGAAAAAATAATAATAACAAAAAATATAAATAACAATTAACGCTCATAACAATACCATTACACATAAATAACATACAATCACATTACTCTTCACATTATTCATGCATTAATTTAATTTTTTATTTAATAATTTACACATATAGTTATCCTGTACGGGAATCGAACCCGTGACACGAACTGGCGAGGCATCTGTCGAAACCGCTGCGCCACACATGCAAGGTGAATCAGTAAGTTTGTTTATACATTATTTTTTTAATTATTTAAACTGATAGTTCACATTATTTTTGGCTATAACGCGACTTAGTTTACACTCTCTACAGTTCTTAATTATTTCTTTATGCCATGGTTTGACAGTCTACCCGCTGCGCCACACGTGCCTGACTACCTTGCAACGGACAATCTAAATCCTGAGTCTATTCAACGATGTTCCATTAGCCAAAGCAGGGGGGCTACCGACTAAGTCGCCAAACATCGGGATAGTGATCGGCGTTCAAATAAATATAGGGTTAAACATTACTTAATCAATTGGTAAATCGGCTTCGACGTTGAAAATCGAGTCAGGGGCTCCACCGGCTAAGTCGCCGAACATCGATTTCTTAAATGGCGTTCCAATAAATAAAGGTTAAAAATGACTTAATCAATCGTTAAATCGGCTTCAACGTTGACAATCGATTCCGGACCATTTATGACGTCACATGTGCTCATGGAAGCCGATTTAACGATTGATTAAGTCATTTTTTACCTTTGCTTATTTGAACGCCATTTAAGTAATCGATGTTCGGCGACTTAGCCGGTAGAGCCCCATGTCCATTTATGGCGTCACATTTGCTAATGGAAGCCGATTTAACGATTGATTAAGTAATTTTTAACCTTAATTTATTTGAGCGCTGATCACTATCCCGATGTTCGGCGACTTAGCCGGTAGTCCCCCAGTTTCTATCCAGGAACTGATTCTATGCTGGTATAGGCAGTTTGGTATATTCTCGCCACATTTGGCATCTAGCCTGTGAGAATTCTCTACTAAGCGAAAGGTCCACAAAGCTGTGTCGGCTTTTTACCGTTTATGGCACAATATTGTGGTCGAGCAGTTGGTGCCGTTTGTCATCCATCCATTAGTTAAGCGCTTCATTATGCCCGAATGATAGTTCCGACCAGACTTCTGTAATTACACTAACGCGAAATACAATTAAAATTTTGCTAATGAGCACACGTTTTACACTCCGACGATTAGCGATACAAAAGATTTAAACTGCTTTCTAAAAGTACTCGTTCTCTATGGTTAGGGTTGCTATTATTACAAACAATACGGGACTTATTAGTGGCAAATAAATACATAAACACTGAAAATATTGATTATTTTATTATAATAAACTGTTAATATAATGACAGTAAACGAGGCAAAAGAGGTGTGCAAATATCGTGACAAATGGAAATCCGTTGTCTCTGCCTAACCCTCTGGGAAACAGGCGTGAGTCTGTGTATATATATATAAACTGTTACTACCCTTACAGTTTATTATAATAAAAAATCAATGGAAAACAACGACAACAAAAACAATTCACTTCAATCGTGATTAGTAATAATAATAATAATATCTTAGTAGTAGATGAACCCACTGAGTTTGTTTCGCTGGGTCTTCTCAGTTGGGGCGCATTGAATCCGGTGGTAGCATTAAAGCGCGACCGTCGTTATTAACACAAGGTCCGTCATAATAATAATACCTTAATATAGACAGAACCATTGACAATATGTAGTAAAAATATTAAACTTAAACTAGATAGATAATTAATCTCTTGACAATAACTTGATACGAGCTAGCTAAATATCAATGCTATAATAAAATAAATTTTATAAATGTTTTCATACAATGTGTACCTAAATATCTATGTTACTAGAAATAATAATTTATACAGCTATATTACTACAAACATGTTCTGACTATTTACAAGCGCTTTTTTAAAGTCTGTAAGTGAATAAAAACCTTTTTTATTTATTTTAGGACATTATTCACACGGTCATCTGATTGAAAACTAAGCAGAGCTTGTACTATGGAAGCCTGATATCTGATAAACGACATATACTACTTTTCTTTTGTAAATACATGTTTATGTAGATAATTACATCCAGACTCAGGACAAACAGACATGTTCATGCACAGAAATATCTGTCCTGGGTGGGAATCGAACCCACGACCTGCGGATTGCAAAGCAAGCATTTACCAACCCCGCCACAGGCCCGTCTCAAAGTAATAAAAAACCAGTTCAATTACTCTTGAGAAGAAGCACCAGGAATAGGTTCCTGTTTCTTCTCCCAGTCATATTTTGACGTAGATTTTCGTACAGGTATATTGAAATATTGATAAATGGGACAAAAACAACTTCCCAGTTCCAGTCTATTTAACGATTTCCAGGTTAGTGAAAGCAGTTTCCGTCAAGGAACGAGATTCTATGCTGGTATCTCATGTCAGCCGAATGACGCCACTACAGGAAAAAGGCCTTCCCAAAAGATTTCCACAATGGAGTTGTGTCCATTATTTGGAGGGGATAGCCCTCCAAATAATCGACAAAAACGGAACGTGATACTTAAATACGGTGACAGTCCCGTATATAAGGTACGTATGGCAACCCTATCTATGGTAATAACGTAGTAAATAAACATACAACAAAAACCCTATAGCAAACTTTTCTAATTACTGTTAATACCAATATCAATTAACTTGCGCTAAGAATTAATTATCTCGGTATTACGGTCCCTCATTTATTACTAAACTTTCACTAATCAATCTTTTAACGGAGCCTACATAATTCTATAAAATTTCCACTATGTTTTTCTTTATTAATTAGGTAGATGTTGGTGAATACGAGAGTCGGTAATTATTTAAAGTTAGGTATGAGTTCCTTTAATTAGTTTTAAAGCTTGAATGTTTAATTATACTCTGGATCGTTTACAGTTTCTTCCAGAATACTAGTGAACGTCCCACCAGTCTAAGTATCTACACGAAGAAAGGTTTACGTTTCTTCAGGTACAGACGCCGGCACATCAAGCTACCCCAATCTGTCAAATTTCCCCATTTGAAAATGAACCTTATGCTTATGTGATAAAGTTGAAAATCGATAAAAGAAATTTGACAGATTGGGGTAGGTGCATGTGCTGGCGTCTGTACAAGGTCTGTCGTAGAAAGACAGTACTTATCGAACACATCTCTTAAAATACTTTCTACACAATGGACAAAAATATAGTAGGTTATAAGTTATAACTCACAGTAATGGGCAACAGTTTCAATTAAATCACATTTAATATCGCAAATTAACCCTAAATATAGAACAAAAAAACAAAATGCGATATACCCACTTCCGTCTTGATTAAGATTGAAGAAGTGCACTCTACGTAACTTCTACATCATTGGCTGGGCAGGAATAGTACATACTAAGTATTGTTTCTTATTGTTGCATAACAAGAATTTAGTTCAGATTAGTCAACCCATTTCTTATTGTTAATAATTACACTTTGATTGTCATGGACGCTAAAATATTGAAATATAGTCCCTTACCTATGCATGCTGTTCCGGTACTGTAAGGACCCACATACCCATTTTACTATAAAGCTGGACTTTTAAAAAATCAAAGATAAATTAATAAATTTATTTTTCCACTAGCCTTTCTTTATCTAATAAACAGATATACAACTTTGCTAATTTAATTTTGATTGACGTTAAGTATTAATTATCCCAATTATCGGTATGTCCCATAAATAATATAATTTATAAGTGGTAACATTTGACAAATGCCGCACTCGCACGATGAGCTAATCGACTATCACCGCTAATTGGCACCCTCCCCCGACGGGCGCCCCCGCTCCCTCCACCCGACGCCCCTAACTAATTAGATAAGTTTCCAACTCGACAGTACTTCTGGTTCTCCATTCTGCCGGTAAGCATCAATCTTTTTAATTAAACATTTTTGACACCGCAACGATTAGCCATCGAACCCATTTCTATGCTAATATTGTGAATAGTTTTAATTTAAATGCAAAACGAGGAGCGAATATGGCCACAGCTTGGCACCGTGTGTAAACGTACATTCATATTGTTATAGGATTTTACGACTTTAATAAAAAATTATAATTTTACAAAATAAAATATTATGTGGATTTGAAATACCAAATAATAAAATAACAAACGGAGGCTGTACCGGTAATATAATAATTTAGAAATTCTTTATTTGAAGAAAATAATACCAAGCCGTAGATTCCAAGAACTTGAAGACAGTTACTTAGGCGAATCTTGGTTCACTTTTATTATGTTGATAAGGAATAAGATTGTGTCACAATCTAATTATAAGATTTACAATGACTTTATGTATATGTCGCAGGGAAATGAGGCTATCAGGGATTTCACGAAATCCCTAGGGATATCACAAAATCCCGGTAGATGTCGAATATTCTTATTTATTACGTCTTCTTACTAAAACTATCTAGTGATATGACAAAACACCAATTTATGGTCAGTGATATGTCGTTTCACTAAACTAAATCTAGTAAATGTCAGGAAAGTGGCTACTGCTGAATAAAAAATACTGTTGATAAATAAATTAGGTTAGGTTGGTGTCCTAATTTTTATTGGGCAGTTCCCGCATTTCTGACATTTTACTAGATTTAGTTTAGTGAAACGACATATCACTGACGATAAATTGGTGTTTTGTCATATCACACGATCGACATCTACCGGGATTTTGTGATACCCCTGGGGATTTCGTGATATCTCTGATATCCTCATTTCGCTGCAACATATATAAACTAGAATTTATTAAACATTATTTTATTAATTATTAGAATTTATTGAACATTATGCCTTTAAACATTATTTTATTAAATATAAATTTCACAAAGCACAATCAACAAATTCCATGTTTGCAACTCACTCAGTTTATAAGAAAGAGATCAGTGAAATACGGGCAGAAGGACTAGGGTGTACAGGACTTGTTTGGATTAAAACATCGTTACGTCACAACTCAGTTAAAATAAAAAAATATAATCGTGTTCAGCTGCGTGAAAAGCATTCAATTAAGATGTATCATAATGTGTCTATCAATACAAGTGATATTATGGTAATATTGAAGCCCAAAAGTGGAATTCATATACAAAATAGGTTGTTATCATAATTAATTGGTTATTGACTCAGTTCCCGAGCCCATAATACGTGTTTTAATCAACCCATTTATAAGCAACAAAAATTAAATAGACGAATCAATTTTGTTAATAGTACGACCGCACTCGGAATCGATTGACATTAACACGAGTAAATTCTATAATGACCACCTAACCAAATATTACATTTTGTGTAAACAAATTTATTAAAATTGATTGGGATTTATGCCAATTTGATCATAATCAATTTAGACGAGGATTAATTTATGAGAAAAACGTGTATTCTTGTTCATAAAACGTGGTTTGAGTCCATAATAGATGTGCTGCGGGTTGAAATAAATCAGGACTTACAATGGCACATTGTCTGTCGCTCAACCTGATTAAATAAATAAATAGGTGCTGATCGGAGACGCTTGCGCCGATCTTATCACACATCTTGGGACATTTATAGAAGCGAAAACGCCGAAACGACCTCTCTATATAAGATTATAAGGCTTTAAGTATCAACGTATGAAATCGCATGTATCTAACCGTTGAGCTCTTGTGAAAAGCGATTTAGAGCTTTATGAGTAGCGATTGTTGGTTGAAAATTGATTGGTCAAGTTGCCTTGTTAGTTTAAGAGTTGTGGATATGTTTGGCATCAGAAAGTGAACTACGGAGGTTTGCACTTCATCTTTCATTCTTATTAGTTTAGTGACGCCCGAGTCTGCAATTTAACTTAGACATATGGCAAAACTTAAGTCTTACTCATGTTCATTTTAACTAAAAGAAGGTTTTTCTTGAAGTGAATATATAGGTTATATATTTTGAAAAAACAAACAGACGGAATTCAGGAGTCAAACCACCGTACCTGATAGAGCTCGTAGATGTCATGCGCCTGCGACTCTTTGCTGTTCAGTCAAATTGTATTGGATTTATGAGAGTAAGGGATTAAAGAGTGCAATTATTCTACTACTATTACTATTTGCATGAACTATAAAATAATCCGAAGGGTATTATACTTTGAAGTAAAATTCTACTGCGTCCCCATTAGCCCTAATTAGGCATGTATGTAAGTGTCTGTTTCCTCAAGAACAGCGCATCCGGCCGGAACAAACGCAGCTAACCAAACAGGCAGACACGTATCGCAAAAACAAGTGTCTAAACACGAGCTATCTCTGTCCGGCGATAATTAAGTCCGCGTTCACATTACACGCAACAATGACATCACAATTTACATACGATATTAATGAATCTCAACGCAAATTTTAACTGGTGTCCAGTAATGGTCGTTAGGGAGCTTTATTTAGGGTAAAATGCCCAGTAATTGGCCCGGCCGGATGCACAGGTGCGCTGTGCGTGCGCCCTCTCGCGGTGGCCACGGGAAATGAGAGCCAATTTGAATTTCTTCCGTAGCGAATCGATTAATTGGAGAGCTATTAAATCATGTTTCGGTTATGAATACTGAAGGGTATTATTGACGTTATTTATATCTCACATCTGTACTTACAGATGAATGAGATAGAAGCATTTAATACGGTAAAAAATACAAAAGGGGTTGATTGGTTTGAGATGTGTAGTTAATGTATTTTAAAATAACAGTCAAATAAAACAATACAGTAATGAGAATACTATAAATCATCCTACAATAAAAGGAGGAACTGGTACCCCTAACAATGTTATGAAGGCACGTAGTTCATATTTCGCTCGATCTTGATTCGCCATCGCAAACAATTTGTAACGTAAAAGGGTAATTAGGAGTTTAACCTGCACGAAAATAAAGGAATTATTAGAAAACAATCCGGACAGAAAGGAGTGGGGGTGGAAGCACGAAGGAAGGGTTTCTAATTAGGGAGTGGGGGCGAAGGTAATGAGCCGCGATCGCCGCTCCGATATAACGAAGGCTATTTACGCGGTGGTCGCTCTGAAAATTGCGAGGTTTTGTTTTTAAAGCGGTTACCGTTTGAGTTTCGCGATTAAGGAGTTTAATTAGACAGTGTTGTTTACAACCTCATTACTGAAGGTAACGGTGGGAAATAGCCGCGGATATCGGCCGATAATTTATGAAGTTGAAAAATGAGTTTCTTGCTGCTAAGTAGATTCTGTTGTAGATTACAACGAAACAATTCGGGACTATGAATAAACATGAACTCAATATCCGTTCTTGTTACTTAACACGCTAATTTAGACCTAATAGAGTTTTATTTAAGGTATTTTTTTTACTTTTATATACGTTTAACTTGACATTCAATTGTTTTTGAATAAATTTCAACCGCCGTTACCATCAATAGAGTGGTACAAATTTATGTTTTGACTATTATGTTCTTTGGAGAACTATTTTAATATAGCATTAAATGGTTATCGAAAGAACATTGTTGTACATTTTAATTTAATGGACACGTGACATTTTAATTTACACCTTTGAGATTATGAGCTACAAGAAGAAAAAATAAACAATTTTTCCGGATATAGCCAATTTAATATAGTGTCAGAGTTGTGCAAGCTGCCCATTGGGCCCCTGACATGCCTTAACGACTGGTTCTCAATGGCTACAACCGGGGCCGACGCTTTAACGTACCCTCTGAAGCATGAACCCTCAGTAATTAAACTACTTTGGTGGTCACCCATCTATGGACTGACCGCGAGCCCAATTACTTAACCTCACCGATCGCTTAAGGACCGGTGAGAGCATCTAGTTATGATCACTTTAAAGCAATTCCCCGGGACATGCCTGAGCGTCACCGCTCCGTGTCATTTCATTGTATGCCACCGTTGATCCTGGCTTACAGGAGTTGCAGTAGGAGTCACACTATTCCCGCGACCCCCGGCGCAGGTGTGAGATGGAACACCTACACCACCAATGGAACACATAGTCAGTAGGAGTCTGACAGACCCCTCCGCCTCCCCTGCGGCGGAGGACATCCATGCAGGATTTTCCAAACCCCGAAAAAAAAAAGGATTCACACTATGTGGTTAAGAGGGAGTAGTTCTTAAAAAGATTGTGGGTACTAATTGTACGAAGATATGTAAATGTACAGTCAGCTTCAAGTAGTCGGTCAGTAGTGTCAGTGACAGACCCATTTTCCAATGAAAAATATATTTATGTCTCGTACTAATATGAAATCACATTTGACATAACTGTGAATTCTATATAAAGTATTATTTTATAGGGCTCAATATAATTTCCTTATTCTTTTTCCTTTAATTATACGGTACATTACATTTTCGATTAACCTAATGAACAGGATAAAATAACCGTATTTTCCATATATTAATATTTTGTTACACTACTGGTATATTTGATAGTGGCGTGCTAACAACTATCGTATAAAATTATTTATAAAACGTATAATTACTTATTCAAATCGAGCATATTCTGAAGGTTCTGTGTGCTTGAAGGCAATGAATATCACCATACCAAGTCGGCTCGAGGCAATATCTACCAGACAACGGGCTAAGCGAGACGATAATAAACATAATATATAATACCTACACATAAGCATACAGGCGACATTTCTTAAGTAAATATGAGCACATCTAGAGCATTAGAACAAAAAATGTACTTAGAAACTCCTTGACTTAAAAAATCTTGTAATTAAAAATAAGATTAGCGGTTAAGATTGTAAATTAATTATTATTTTTTACATTTAAATAAACAGTTTTTACTATATTATTATTTTATATTATACATATAATAAAATCGTAGATATAATAGAATCGAAAGTCAAAACTGTACATTGAATATTTTTTTTAAAGGATACTTGGGGAGTGATCTACAACCGATATCGAAACCAAAAATATAATTTTTAGAATTTTTGTCTGTTTGTCTATATGTATGTCCGGAACTCAAAAAGTAGGTACTGCATAAATTTACTTCAAATGTTGCTTGAATATTACTAAGAGGTCGGGTCAACATATACGTTACATATTATCACGCTATCGCCTACGGGGAGGAGCTGTGATAATTTATAAAATTTCACGCGGGTTAAACCGCGGGGCACAGTATAATAATAACATCTCAGGAAATTTTTCAAACATGGTCATGTGATCCCAAACAAAGCAGAGCTTGTACTATGGAAACCAGATAACTGATATACAACATAATACTACTTTTCTTTTGTAAATGCATACTTATATAGATAAATTACACCCAGAGTCAGGACAAACAGGCATGTTCATGCACACAAATGTCTGTCCTGGGTGGGAGTCGAACCCACGACCTTCGGTGTGAAAAGCAAGCATTTGGCAACCACGCCTAAAGGCGTATATATTAATAATATAATAATAATTCCAATAACCTTTTGACCCGGCCAAGGTTGTGAACCCAGGACTTATCTACCAAAATTTTTCAACATATTTAGAAAACGTATTAGTTTAATTAGTAGTTAAGAAAACGATAAAAAAGTCTTTCAATGCTTTGGTATAAGGTCCAGTGAATATCAAGTACACATGGCCTATACATTTTTTTAAATATTTATTTGGATGTATAATTAATAATATAATATATAGGGACAATGTCACACAGATCATCCTAGCCCCAAACTAAGCAAAGTTTGTACTATGGGTACCAGGCGACGATATACATACTTATATAGATAGATAAATACTTAAATACATAGAAGTAGACATGGCTTATATATTTTATTTATAAATTAATTTATATATTTTATTTATATTATAAAACGTATATATAAAAATATATAAGCCATGTCTACTTGATATTCACTGGACCTTATACCAAAGCATTAAAATTTTTTTTCCTATGCAAGTGTAAATTTTGATTTCTTGTTGTTACTTATTTAGTAGTCGATTTCGTAACAGTCGAGTTCTGTTTAAACAAAGTTTTGGATTCATATCAGTACGCATACTGATGGGTACAACTCTTTAGTAAAGTAAATTAATATTGACCTGAGAAATTACTGACTCGATTCCGTTAAAGTAATTGTCCTTTCGGGAAATACTAAAAGCAAAGTATTTAACTCACTAATACTGTTCAAAAAATGGTCATAAGAAAGCGAGGCCACGATCCAGTCCAGAGCCTTTCCTTCTAACATAGTTGTTATGAAAATGACATAGCATCATTAGTTGTTTCAATTTAGTTATTGCGCAAAATACTGAGTTGGGACAATGTTCTGAAAATAAAAAATATCCTGAAATCTTGCAGAGGTGGCGCTGCAAGATTTCAGGATATTTTTTATTTTCAGGTATTGAATAGGTGTTAGTTTCGGTTCCAACCGAAACTAACACCTATTCAATAACTCGACCGACTATACTTTATAGGAGTATATATTATATATATACTCATATATGTATACATAAAAAGTGTTTAGGTTATCTGTCAGGGATACATTATTTTGCGATTTATGGTAAAAATTATATTGTTGAGATAATTTTTATTGTATTATTTAAAATACATAAATATAAAATATTTTGTTTGTTTTATATCCTTTTCTTTCTTTAATAACGGATTACAGAAATAGAGAGTGTTATCCAACTCCATCCAACTATTCTAAAGCACGTATTCCAGATGTTTACTTATTTCAAATGGAAAAGATACCTATGGGAAATAATCTACTAAACAAGAAACAGTGTAAGAAATGGAGACATATTTCCCAAAATTAATAAATATACCAAGATTCATATACATATACACCACAGCACAGTTCGAATTAAAACACTTTATATATATTTGAAAATAAAAACCCCTCCCAATTCCCCGTAAGTGTTAGGTGTGAGAAGGACAGCGCGACATGCGGCCCAAAAAGAACCTTTCACATTTTTTGTCCGTAATAGACATCCCGCCATCATTAACGTATCGACAAAGTTGGCCGCAGTTATTCGCTAATGTGACAACAACAGAGAAAGCCCGCCATCCCGCCACAAATGAGGGACGATCTTTTCGGCTTAGGATTTGGACACACTGCGGTTTTGTGCCGCCGCGCCGCGCCGCCGCCACGGCATGCGGCATCGGGGTTTCTCTGTATTGGGAAGGTTTGTACGAAGATGTTGTGGCTTCTATTGTTTTTGTAGACTGACCCCCTTTTTATTACCGACACAAAATGAGATGTTTAAGATGTCTTAAATTTGTTAAGATGTATGTTTGATACAATGCGTGTATGTATTTAAAATTGATTATGAAATGGTGCATACTTTAGTCAGAAATTTAATCCGATTATCCATTCAAAAATTTAAGATTTTTAGTTTAAGTTTCAAACCAAAAAAATATCTTTAACTTTACTTTAATTTCTTTTTACATTCAACTCGTATAATGTGAACAAATTCCGTTGAACTTCTGTAAAATATAACGAAGACCTTGAGAAAACTTTAACTCTAAGTAGAGTTAAAGTATTTATACTCAAAGTAGAGTTAAAGTCTACTCAAGGCCAATTATATTAAGTATTATTATTATGGTATAGTTATTGTCAATTGGTGTTATTTATATTAAGAGTGCTTACTACAAATATATATAACACCAATTGACAATAACTCAATTAAGCTATCAAGTAACTTAATTTATGATCACTATCATAAATCCAATGTTAATTCTAAACGATTCAATACAAACCGTAGATCTTAATATTTACATGTACCTAGAAATAATTACGTATAATTAAATATATTCCTTCAAATATGTTCTGACTTTTAGCAATTTCACCACTTTTTATTGAAGTTATTTCCATTATAACTTTAAAAAAATTCTAATATGATTTAAGCCAACTTATTTAAATTAATGCGCATTTAGTTGTTTTCAGTTTGTACCTATTAAGTGCGGTTAAAATACTAAAACCACAAGAATTTGTTACTTATTAGTTTAACTTATTTACAATTATAATTAATTATTATGAGTCAATGTTTTGTTTGTTAGAGGATGTCTCTCGTAAGTGCGTATTAGAATATATCTTATGCACATATATGCAATTAATTTAATATGATATTTCGCAGTTAGTTTTATTATGGAAATACATTAATTACTGAAGTATTTTTGAAGTTGTAAATTATTATGTGTAAAAGATATGTTTATGTGCTGCTGTTTATTTAACTTTGAACCTGTCATAAAATGTTTCTCGGACGTTTATGATATTAGAATTAGTTATTGATTAGGTGCCAAGTAATAACTCTCGTCTATATAATAAGTATGCATAACTTAGTTGTTTTGACATAATTTAAAGAACTAAGCTATAATCATCGAACCGTACTGAATGTTAGTGTTGTTTAGTTTAATCATATAAATTTTTGTAGGTGGTGTTGCGTCCGGTGTGCCCCGGGCCGCGGGGGTGTATTCTAATCGCGTGTTAGCGTGGCCCGTTTTTGCGCTAACGAACAGGTTGCGTTAAGGCGACGTAGACGGCGAATCGACGGGAATTTCGCCTCATTAAAAGTTGCGACCTGCGGAGGAGGCAATTTGGAGGCTCGCGACGACTTCGCCCGCTACTTATTAACGACCCGTCTTTACACTATCACTTCGGCTCCGACGCGGCGGACGTCTTCGTTTCGTCCCTTTATACATATTTTATTTGTATGGCGTTAGTGGCGCACTATTATTATTAGCAGCATCCCTCGCGTGCTGCGGTCTCCGCCCCACCTGCCCCACTCGAATTAGTAAACAAACGTCTTTACGAGCGGTTTTACGATCCCCACGATATTTCGGTCTCGCGCACGCCGGTTTACGACATAATGAATTTGTTGATGAACTAGGTATTAGAAAGTTTGGAAATAGACGCGTTAGTGACCGAGGCATATCGGTGGCTGGTTACGGGCCGGTAACAACGAACAGACAGACGTTTTATGAACTATTATTACGTGACATCATGACTATATTTGTTTTTACATGGGTAATGGTTACGCTTTTGTTCACGATACAGATAGTTGAACAAATACATGGAAACATAGTATATTCCTATAAATGTAATCATTACATAGTTTAGAGAAAGATTGCAGTAAATGTAATGTATTATTTGTATTTATTATCGTGGCTTTCTTTTCTAGTACACCTTAGGGAGGCGGTTATCTGGGATAGAATGCATATACATATATAAAAATATACATTCAATTGAGCTGTTCAGCAATCAAAAAGATGTTGTTAAAGAAAATTGTTGTATCTGAAAACTAAACTAACTTGAATTGTTTAATGTTTCTTATCGGCATGCTACATCGCAAGTACAAAAGATTCAAAAAGGGTATTTAGAGTGCAATATAAACGACTAATAAACACGAGATAATAGTGGTAAAGTTAAGCGCTCTGCTATTAAATTACAGCCGCTCCGGTACATAATTAAAGCATCTTCAATAAAGTTAAGCATAAATTTACATATCGGTAGGAGCATGCCTCCTGTTATTAATAAGTAAGTCGTAGTAAGTTAGTAGTGCAGAGAGCACGCGTCTCATAGTTATGGCGAGGTTAACACATGAGGTTAATTAAGATCAGAAGCGGGACCTATAACAAGCTAACGTCGCTGCCGACACTCCGAGCGAGTTTACTGAGTGCTTCTCCTTAATTGATACGATTTGATCGTCATCACAAGCTCCCGCTTATTCCCGGTATATAATTTAATTAAAATTTATGTTCCCATAATTTAATTTATTTGCGACGATAAACGTAATTGGTTAGTTCTCTCACCGCGTTGAAGCGCGGTGCAAAACACGGAATATAACTGAAAAAGTTCCAACAAGGTTCAATAAAAATCTCCAGTGACGAGTTCATGGAATATCTTTTGACTGTATAATATGAACTGTCACAGGCGGCAATGGTAACAAGTGGGAGGCCGGCTCCAACCGAATCTCGGCCGGCAGTAAACATTATTAAAAATTCCTTTGACAGTGGTGGCTATCGAATAATGATTTGTGTACGTCACGCCGGCTTCCGCTGTCATACTTGCGCCAAATTTTCACCGGGAACATTTTTTACTATTTTTTGACGGCTAGCCGGACGCCGGGCACTGCGTTTATTTATTAACGAAATTCGTCCACCTATGTAACACGTCTCGTTCGGCATCCGCGGACCGATCAAAATGAACTCCATAACGAGGGAATACAGTAGAAGATTCATCACCAAGTTGCAACCGCGATGAGCCTTTTTCGATCGGGCGGGTATCGTTTACGAGGCTGCATAGGCGCGACGCGGCAATGCGACCGTGCGCTCCACCCATATCAATTTCGAATAGGTTTCCTATTCGGCCGGAGAGATTGCGTTTTGATCGTTTTGTGTGTAAAACTGTTGCCCTAAATTAAACGCTTTAATAATAGAATAGAAATAAAACTGGTACGGTTCTGTTGACATGACAACGTGAGCGATATCGAGCGCGCAGTCGATTTTAATATTTCATTAGTGGAAGCAAACTGTCGAAACGGTGGATATTTGGTTTGGTAGGCACGCGGCGGTAGTGGCTAGACGGGACACGTAGCGAGGATCATCAATTACAAACTACTTCCAATTAACGATAGTGCAGTTACAAATCAAATTTAACTGGGACCTGTTGGGGAGTCGTTCGCTAATTAGAGGCGCGGGCTGGGTGCTCTTGTGAACTAATCAGGTGGCTAAATAATGTAGTCGTGACGGCGTCGTTAGCGTTCGTGAGACAGACGTTATTAATTAACATGACATCGCCACCCGACCGCCCCCAGCCGAATCATTCAACACTTACTGTAATCATGTGTATTGTCAATTAATTAGTGTTACGTACATTAGGCATTTCTCAGTATCAACTTGGTATTCAAAGAAATAGTACAATGTTACTCATAGTATGAAATTTATAGACGATAGACGAAATATATACATGTTCTTACAAGGGTTGCGATGCAATGAAAAACCGTCAAGCTGTGCACATTATAGAAACTACTACCGTTTGGTCTTTTCATCATGTAAAGTCATATACCATGATATAACTATCGAGATAACCTAGTGGTTAGACCGTAAGAATGTAGAGTCAGTAGTTTTGAGTTCAAATCCAAGGCGCACACTACTGTCTTTTCGAATTCATGTGTGAAGTCAGGAAAACTTGAGGAAACATGCATGCCTAAAAGTTCTCAAAAATGCATGTGAAGTTTTCTAACCCGCACTAGGCCAGCGTGGCAAAATATGTGCCCTTTCATTTTGAGAGGGGGCGTTAGCCTTGCAGTGGTAGAGTAATGGACTGCATCCTCATTATCATAATACGATTTCTAAATATTGATCGCTCTAAGTGTACTATTCTATTTCAAACTTTAAATTTTCCGTGTAGAGCTACTAGGAAATTACAGTAGTACGTAACATGCAAGTTGAAGTAAACTTCTTGCATACGATCACAGTTGAATGATGTGACAGTTCAATAATGTCCCATGACCCATCCTTTTCACACAACATTATCATAAAAAAGGGCATATTGACTTATAAACTTGTCGTGTCGTATCGTATTATAAAACACAGAATTGTCGCTACTGACTCCTATAGAAATCTACTAAAGTATGCAGTTAACCTGTTTTGGGTGATTTCTGCTGACTTTTAAAAGAAGCTTGTAGTACGTATGTAAAATTGAATTTTACTAAACTTTATCATTGAATTTACAAATAGCTTGATAGCGCCATTAAAGTCGTGTTGTAGTTTAAGATGAAATGAATTCTCTTTAATTTATGGTGATTACATTATGAACACAAGATCGATCAAGAGTACATCGAAAACGAACTTATTAAAATACTAACAAAGATTAGTAGATAATTTATTGTTAAGAGAAGCCAAGTCTGAAGTAAATATAAAACCTTGATTATAATTAGTTAGTAATTAATATTTCTTATAATTTAAACCATACTGGTTACTATCACTTTAAATGGAGATATGCACTTGCAAGCAACAAAGTCGCGAATGAACTGATTAATATTAAAAGAACAGATTGATTGATGATTCTACTGATTAAATCAATATTAAGCTATGCGTAGCACTCTTGTGTAGTTTCGTAGCAAATTCGTAGCATAATGAAAAAAGTAACATTAAAATTCGTTGATAACCGCAAATCTTACGCTTTTGTTCGCGTGTCTTTCTTGATAATTTAAAGATGCTACTTTTTATTATGTATTGTTTTAAATTTAACGTTAATGCGTATAGCGTAGCTAGTTTACCGTACAGTTTCGTAGCATATCCACGATACTTTCTAATAATTAACACAGTTTAGGAATAATTAATGTATCATGTTACTGAAAAAGTATTTAGAGTTGATATAATTGAATTATTGGTTGGGCTAAGTTTGGCTGTAGATACGAATAAAAGCGTTCCGTACATAGCTTAAGAATTTAAATTTTTAGTCCTTCCATCTGTCAAGAAGGGCAGAATATTAATTCAAATAACTATGGTATCTTAAAGGTATAAGCTGCTTCATAGTAATAATTTTATTTATTTATTTTACATGCACAAACTCACTCATCAAAACGATAGTATTTTTTTACCATTTACAAATTACTAGTAACTATTTTATATATTTGTACCTGTTGTGTGAGCCCGATTCGCTCTTGACAGGTTTATATAGTAGAAACTGCAACTGCGCATGGTCAATGTAATTTAGTTTTTTATTTAATACGTAAATGATTATAGTGTAACTATTCAGTGGCAGTTTTTAGGGTTAAAGAAAAAATTATGATATTTCAATAAATAACTAGTTTTTACAATACCTTATTTATTTTTGGTAGTAGTTCTATTTAGTTCTTCTATTAGTGTTATACTTTCGTCTCCGATTTCATCTTATATAATATATTTATACATATACGGTAAAATATTTTATTTTTATTTTACCTAATTTTGTATTTTCTTTATATGGTATGTAATAAATACATTTAAATCTTTTTTTCTTTTCTCTCTAAATCAACGTGATTATAATCTAAGTGATCTCTCAATGTTTCGATATGAAGTTGCGATAAAAACGCAATTTATACACATTCAAAAGGAATCGCTAACTGGTGTACACCTTGTATCGATACAATAAAACCGTGGCCTAGCGCCGTATTACTTGTAAGCCAAGACTGTCCAATTAAGAAGCCAAACAGTATCAATTTAATGTAACAGAGACTTGGTCGTACATGTACAGACGGCTGCACGAAGATAGCAACACTTTTATTGGATACTGGTTCTTAAAGTTACACAGTTAAGGTGGTGTACTGTTTCTAACGAAGTGCTTTGAATGTACAAGATTGGTTCATCTAGTGAATTTCTGGTGGCTTTTGGTACAAGACTGGGCGACGACGCTTTGCAAACATGTAGGTACGATGATGTTCAGCGATGCTAAATTGATGACGACAAATATCGTTAGAAGATAACTGTAGGTACCAAAATTGTTGGACATACTACGGCGGCCATTGGATGGCGGTCATATGAGAAGTAACCCAATATATAACTATGCTGGACGTTATTTGCCGTCCACAAATTGTTTTCAGTGATAGACTGGTGTATTTGGTTAGGTACACGTTCTAATAAAATATCCTATTTTTTTGCGTTAGAGTGCAGCAATTAATTTCCATAGTTTGGTGACAGGACATACAATGAATCTCCCTTAAAAATGTATGTTATAATTTAGTAAGTTTACATTATTTACATAAACAACCTTATGAACAATTCAGTCATTCTATTATTCAGAAATATAAACACATTAATTACTTGTATAATTATTAAAAATGGGTGTGTTCTTATGACCACACGATAGATATGTAAACTTCTAACTTCTTGTCGGGTAGTAAACGTTGGCGATGTCAGAGGAGCCAAGCAATCCGTTTCAATGACTGTTTAATTACGTTCACTCCTCAGCAAAAACGCGATTAAAAAGGAGCCACTTAAAAAAAATATGTTCAGCGTTTGTGATTACTAAACCTTGAATTAAATTGAATTAAAAGATAAACTTTATCTATAATTACCATTCGTAGTTAGCTTGAATATTTAAGTAACCTTACTTTAAATTATAATTGAGACGCTGGGTTCTATCTAGCTATAAATTGTGTGATAAACAAGAATTATTACGGAATACTTATTGCCAAATTAAATTGTATACTTATCTAAATTGTAAATCCGGTTGGTAAGACCAATTACATAGCATTTGTACAATTTGATCAATCTACTAGTTTTTGCCCGCTACGTCATTCGCGTGGTAGGTAGTCGAAATCAGACATCGAAGAGGTTAAAATGAAATAACCTATTATTTCGTTTTAACCTCTTCGATAGGATTAGGTGAGGTGGGGTTAAAACGAAATAATAAGTTTTAGGATAGATAATATTATCCTAAAGCCTATTATATCGTTTTAACCACTTCGATATCTGATTTCGACTACCATGCGAAAGACGTAGCGGACAAAAACTAGTCAATGATAGATATTACACGTATTCTATGTTAGCTATGGTTTAGCACGTCCACTTTTCTACGAAACGAAAAAGCACTTTATTTATTACGTATATGTTTTTACATTTGATCTATTAGAAACTTTCTTACAAACGTTCAACTCCTACTATAACTCCTTACGGGGTAAATCTTAGCATTCAAACATGTCATATGAATATGAATGCCAAGTTTGAAGTTGATCACACCAAGAAAACATACACAGCCATACAAATTTTGCACCCCCTTTTCACCCCCTTACGGGTAAAATGTTCAGAAATCCTTTCTAAGTGCACACCTACGTCATTTAACAAATATTTGTGGAATATTTCATGGTTATGGACCCAGAGGTTTCAGTTGAGAGTTGAGTATTTATTTGATTATGGGTACATATAAAATTACCATAAATAGTAAATAATTATAAATATGTACAATAAACGTTACGACACCATTAAATCAGTATATTCATTACATTAACAAAGTAACTATTTGAAATGTACTTCATCTATCGGGAATGGGATGAAAATGTATCTTCTTAATAGATTTAGCTTGGCAATGTGCCACTACAATGCAGTGTTATCAATTATACTACGAGTATATGGAATTTAATGTCGAACCCACATTCGCATTAAATGTAACGCCTTAAAAAGATTTATTTTTATTATAATTTTTAACAAGGATGAGGCCTTTTCAGGTGGGGTCCTGAAATGACCTCATCTTAGATCGGGTTTCGATCGTACAAGCTCTGCTTAGTATGGGATCAGATGCCCATGTGTGAATAATGTTCCAGGATCCATTATATTATAGTAATAGAAATATATCAATTTTTTTTCAGTATCTACGCATGGTTGTTGTTGGATGTTAATGTTGGAGCTTATGTGGGTTTTATGATAAACTCTGAAGGCATATAAATGTCTTAATACCAATATCTATTTATATAAAGAGCTGTACAATTATAAACTTTGACTTGCGACTGGCAAATGATGAGAAAACTACATTGAAAAAGTTTAGAACACGTTTTACGCAGTTAAGAAGGATACTTTTAACAACTCATTAAATTTCATCTAAAATAATCTTTGTTATAAAATCACGTTTAAATATAATTTAAAATAATGACCTTTAAGTTTTCGGCTTCAGTAGTGCGTGGGATTCGACTGGGAGGGTAAGAAAAGGCACAAATGCGTTTTTCATTTGTTCCTCATACAAATTTTCGTTTCAGTTTCAAATATCTAAAATAAGATGCAAACTCTTTATTTCCGATTTTGGTCATTTATTTTTCCCGTTGTATACTTGGATTATACAGGCAGGATTGGCCTGAAAAGGCAAAATTTGGGTGTTGCCTCTTAATAAGAATACGACATGCCATATAAATGCCAAGTTTGAAGTTTATCAGACCAAGAAAACACGTTGTTCCATATATACTTTGCAACCCATTTTCACCCCCTTAGAGGATGTATTTTAAGAAATTCTTTCTTTATGCACACCTGTCTCTTAATATATATTATAAGCCTTATAATATCATATATTATAAGGCCGGTTTTTTTTCTAATCATGTAGTTATTCAAGGCCGACCTCTCCAGCCTTTGGGTAGTTAAGGTAATGCCAGTTGCATAAAGCAAACTATAAACGTTATTTATTGAACATGCTAATGTATTTAAATTTAAAACCATTAGTGTAACATTGCGAAGTCTGTGTTTGTTAAAGCCACAGTTCACATTGAATAGACAAATATAATCACGAAAATTATCGTGCGAGTTTATTTCACCTATATAAATGTTATTTTATTATTAGTCATGTTTGAATAAATTTTGGTTAAGTGTTCTAATGTTATATAATTATGGATATTATTCTTTTTTAATTAGATTTGAAGAATGGCGTAGCGTTTGCCTGGACCTTAACTCTTAACTCTCCACAGATGACAGCTATTTGTATGAACCCTATACAAGGTGTAACTAAATTCGGCAGGAAATTTAAGTAACGTAATTCATCCATGAAACAGAAAAAAAGATAAAAAACCAATCAGTGATTAATTTTTTTTTTCACCCTATACAAAATCTTATATTTCTATATTCTGGAAGTTGATGTTTTACACGTTATTCAGTTCCTTATGCAAAATATCGGTTCACTTTACAAGGTGGACGTAGCTTAAGAAGCGCTTTCTACTAATGAAACTTAACAAAAGTTTGTTAAATACAATTTTTTTCTGACCCCATAAAACTTCAGCTGTTTATTATTGTTGTGAGGGAAATTAATAATGAATATGCATGTTGTTCAGTAATAGGTAAATTAAGCTAAGTTATGTTACATCTTCTATTTATGTTGCACCTTGTATAAAGAACCCCGCGATACAGATTTGAACTTACAGATTCAGAACCTTATCCGTTCATTACTAAATCAGCATCACCATTTAAGTTAGTGGCATTGAATTTTTTTTTTTTATTATTTTTATATTTTAATTATTCAATTACATAAAATTTACGTGTCTGACGAACGACGATTATTCGCTCCAATTAAGATTTCTTGGAACGAAGTTCGTTAACGCCTCATGCGGTAAAAGTTAACTGGTAGAAATCGTCATTGTTAGGAAAAGCCATGCGGCTGTATTTATGATATGATATTAGTTAGTATATGTTAGTAAAAATAATTGCAGCAATCTGTCAGTCAGGAAGTAGCCTTTGTTACACCTTCGAAGGCCATGTGAAGCCGTCGTTCTTGACCTGATGAACCAGACTTCTTCTTGGTCGCGACGGCGAGCTCGTCTCGGATATTGGCACCGAGTAAAACTACACAATTACCCACACTGTTAAAAATTATGATTAATAATAATAACAATAATAAAATAGTTTAATAATAATATCTGGTTGATGATGAACTCTGTGAAGAAATTCTTTCCCACGAGTATGTAAGTTATAGTACCACGTTTCCTAATCAATTTCACTTTAATAATAATAATATAAAACTAAAAAACCAGTAATTAAGCGACTCCATGTCGATAAGCAGTCTTTTTTTGTAAACAAAACACCCGCTCTTTGGAAATAATTAATTATTTATGTAACTTATGGACATTTTTATTAAAACTGACGTGAGGAGCTAAAATAATGAAAGATAGTAACGGGTAACTCACGTTATTAATTTTATGCTGGATTCGGAAACAGTTTCAACTTCTTCAGGAAGTCATCTTCAGGGCGAATGCGACGTCGTCGCGTCCCGTCTCGCGACGACTGTTGGTCGAATCCAACATAAAATTAATTATGTGAATTACCCGTTACTATCTTTCATTGTGTTAACTTATGGACCTTTGTCCAGCAGAGGGCGTCTTTCGGCTGATGTGATAATGATGATGAATTTATGGACACAAAGTACGCTCAGACAAAGAACAACCCTTTCTGGGTCAATAATTGTTGTGACAAAAATTGTTCTCGTCTGCTGGGATTGAATCCAAACCATGACAGTGATAGTAGCGAGGTGGCTACTTTAACCCCTTTACCACACGTAGCAGCTAAATTAGTAATATGCTAATAAAGTAATTATGAAGCTCTATTTTCGTTTTACAAAGATTTGCATATTTTATTTCTTCATAATGAACTGGTTGTTCTCATTACACATATTAATTAAAATCAGTAGCCATGCAAATTACGCAAAATATGAACATCTGAAGATATAAATCTGATGAAGAACAGCAACAATTCACGTTATTTACCTAATTAAAACTAAACATGAAATAATTATAAATGAATCCCATGAAATAATTAAATCTCGCCCGATTCTAGTCAAAGGCAGATATAGTCATTCATTTTGAAATGAACCTGCTAATCATTTACTAAATATTAATTGCGAATTATGTGAATATAATATTTGACATGTAAAATTTAGATATTTCCTCGAGTTTATTCCTGACATTAGACCTAACGGTTACTTATCGCAACACCGCCATGTTGTTTCCGAACATCGCATAACTTTGTCATGCATTTTTGTGGATCTTTCTTATTTGGCTTCTGACTACTCATAACGATTGTTCGTATTACAACGTGCTCTCACAGATAGTCCATTATCCAACTACTCTCGAAAAGAACCGTCACCACCTTCACGCAAAGCTAGTATAAAGTTTAAATTCCAAGGCATTGACTAAATGTTTAATGGTGAATAATAGCGATTCTATAGATTGAACAAACAATGACATTCATTATCCGGAATTGACATAAAATGTCGTTACTTTTCACTTTTGAGGGATCTCTAAGTCATTATTGATATCATACTGATGATTCAATCGACTTAATTCGCATTTGACTAGGTCCTCAAGAGTGATGCGAAAAACTTTGCGGACAAAAGGTAGTTTACTTATTACTCAACCTATGACTAAATTTAAGGCTTGACGACTGACTAGGTACTGTACAAATATATTTTTTTTATATTGACATACCAGTAGTTTAAGATTATGATGAAATGTTATTATTATTCTTAAAAGGTTGACATCCATAGTCCCTGCACGTTTTCTAAATCCCTGATTTCTATATAATTCGTAATTATACACAAATGCTGTACGCATTTGTGTATAATTACGTAACGGGAATATGTACGTACGGAAATATGATTATTAAGTTGCATGTCTTCATTTGCACACATATTAAGGTAGAAGAAGATAAAGATATATTTAAGAGTTAGAAGTATAAAATATTGTTTCAACACAATATTTTATACTTCTAACTCTTAAATATATCTTTATCTTTACATAGATGTGTAGAATAATAGCTTTGTTAATTAACAACTGACATTCATATTCAATTCATACACAAGAAATGCAGTAGAACCATACTGCATGAAAACCCGCCAGAACTATGACAGAAGCTAGGACTGTCAAACGTCAACACAACTCTGGTGCAGTGATTTACAGATGGGCATGTGTCGTCGGGACACATCGGACGTCGTCACCAGAGCCCGCCACTAAATTGCTTCTGACTAGTGCTGCCATAGCTTTGCGTACACCGGATAAATATTCAGAAACTCCGGATATTTGGACGAATTTAGGTTTGTATTTCAGACTCCAGAGGCCGAATAAAAAAAGTTTTTGCCCAATTAAACCAGTCGTTCGGTCCGGACAATGACGTCGCGCTGTCAAACAGTCTGATTCCTCTAAAAGTTTTATGCTGATATCCATATCTACTAACTAACCAGTTAGTGGGAAAGTGTGATATTGTTCATTTAGTGAAGCTGAGTGCATTTATGCCGGTGTTAGATGCTTGATAAGTTGGTGTAAATCATAAATTAAACCTAATAGCGTATACTGACAATGGTATTCACTCATTCACGTAAGTTATTGACATTATATTAGCAAGCCGAGATATATATCTGGACGCTAGAGCAAATATTAAATTTCTGTAAGTACATATGTGTGACTTTTAGTTGCCTCTTCACGGCTAATTTACAGAACCGTTCTGACTGAAATTTAACACGAGAGTGGATCTTAATCCAGAGTTACAGAATTATCTCGGATGTTGTTACAATTTTGCAGACAACGACTAGTCATATTAAACATCGTATTAAACATTCTAATATTATATATTTGTATTATCTACTTACCAATTTCAATAATAATAATCGCAATTCATTATAATTTATAACAAATTGAAAGTCTATATTTCCTAGACGAGTGGAAACCTAACTAAACTTGATGAAACATTCATAGTAGGTGTAATATTATTTAAGGACGCCTGACTCCAAACTAAAAAAAGAACTTTGACTTTAGAACCATCAGTTAACCCAGATTTTAGGCAAATAACTGAGATTGATATCAGATGTTCCATTCTGGAGGTCCAGTGTCATAAACATCTATCAATTTGAGACCGAATGACATGAACAATTTGTCCATTTGAGAGCTCCAGATTCATAAACATTTATTCGTTTTATAGTCCCAGTATAATAAACTTCCGAATGTACGTAAACCCTAGTTTAAACCTTAGAACTACTCTCCTTTTGTGTTGAAGGTTAAACACCCTGAATAAGATACGTTTCTGACGAAGAATAGATATAATTGACCATATCTATCATTTTAAATATCGATAACACGTATAGATCATTTCGGGGGAACAGAAAATGTAACAGCGTCTGGTGGTAACAAAGAGACCATAGCGGAGAGGAAGTAGTCACATAATAAATTACGTTGATGCTAATATTGAAACACCTGAATAACAACAGACTCGTAAACTCAATAAATAATTCGAAAATTTATGAAATTATTACATGACGTAAAAAAAATTAAACGGGCACATGTTATATGCTCACATAAGGCTTAGAATCAGTCGCTACTTTAGGATCGAACCCGCAACCTTATGGTCAGAAGACAGGGTCACTACCAACGGAGCGCGGCGCAATTAATATAATATAATAATATGATATATCCTGGGACATTATTTACACACGGCCATCTGATCCCAAACTAAGCAGAGCTTGGAAACCAGATAACTGATATACTACTTTTCTTTTGTAAATACATACTTATATAGATAATTACACCCAGACTCAGGACAAACAAACATGATCATGCACACAAATATCTGTCCTGAGTGGGAATCGAACCCACGACCTCCGGCGTGAAAAGAAGGCATTCGCCAAGCACGCCAACAGGCTCATTAATTACCATAGTTCTGAATAAATATACGAGAACAACCCAGATAATCGGGATGAATAGTGGTCCTACTCCTATAATGTCTTTAGTGGAGTTCAATCCTACTGCGTTATAACTACGCTTGTAGTGTTGACGCCTCTTATGGTTTCAGTTTGACATACACAGCATCTTTATTACGTACACACAGCTACACATTAAGCTATACATTTCCAGTAGAAGCCGATTTCGCGTTGTATAGGATTTCCATACAATGACAGGTCAACTTATATTGGAAATGTTTAGCTTGATATGTAGCCGTGCGTACGTAAGTGCGGTTTTCATAGTGCGATAGTATCCACTGCCAGCTTTAACTATCTGAAAGTATATTTAGATCTCTAATTAACAGACTAAAAGCTAACGTTAATTGATTAAGCTGCACATTTCCTTGGTGTGACGGAAGTTAATTAACTATTTATATCGTAGTGAGAATTTAATTGTCAAGGTTTGCGCTCTACTTGTTTCTATGTGTCTGTTAGCGAAGGTCTGTTAATTAAGTGACGTCTGATACTGTGGTGAAGGGGTCGAATCGTACAATTTTTAATAGAACTTATAGCTAGTCCCGTTTCAACTAAAACCTCGTCCAAACATAACCTCTGAGTCTGCTTATTGCAAAACTCCTTAGCAAAATAAAAATTGTGCAAATTACAAAAAAAATATATAATAAAATATACGCAAATAAAAAAAAAAATCTATTTACTCCTTTTGGGATACATCGGAATAATGATACAATTACTTAGCGCCGGCAAACATTCATACAATTGCAGTCTTACCCCAGTTGAAAGAAATTAGGAATCAAGGGGTAAAAATGAAACGTGAAGAAAATTACGCTTAAGTATGAAATTATCCTATGTTTTACATTTGGTTTATATCCCGGATGACTGTTCGTGCCACCCGAAGCTTACTGCCTGGGGTGGCACGGACCGTCAACGCATTTCTTCTCATGCGACCGGGCGGGATGGCAGGTTGCGGATAGCCTAGCCCTGACTGCGGGACCGACCTGAAGTCGGTCCTGTATCCAGGGTGCCCAAATTTCCAAAGGGTCCCGGACAGGAGAAGTTCCCGCAAGTCAAATCCCAGGCCTAGGGAAACCCAAACCCGACTTCCCATGCTCCCAAACTTTTCCAAACTCCCTCCCTCCTTATCCCTTTTCCACGTCGGTCCAGAGGAGGGGTAACCTTGTTTCCAAAAAAGCCCACCACCGTCGGAAAAAAAAAAAATGAAGCAGGTAGGAAAAACAATTCCCCAGGTGGGTCCCGGCCGAGCCGGGGAGTCCCACACCGAGTCATCGGTCAGCTCCCATCGTATCCTGGGGGGGAGCACCCAACTGCCAAATTTTAATGCCGCGCCTTCAGCGCGGTCGGCTGCTTTAGCGCCCCTGACACTGGCTGCGACTCACGCGCCACACGACACGATCTCGGCAGCGACACACGCGCCACTTGACACCCGAACGGCTGCGACTCACGCGCCAAAAATACGGACACAGAACGAGCCGTCCACGAGTGCCTGGCAACAGAGCCTCGTCAGGAACAGCGTCACGAATAACCCGGACAACGACAAAGACGACGCCCGACTCTCAAGTCTCGGTGGCGAACTCCGTGCGCTGGCACTCCAGCGCGAGAAGATCGACACCAGACTGACAGAACTGATTGAGAAAGAGACGGGATCTGATGCGGGACCGAGTGGCTCCTCCTCTGCCGATGAAGTACGCCTGCTGACACACAAGCGCGGAAAAATCATGGCCAGGGAGGGGAAACTCAACAGCCGTATGCGCGCAATACGCGAAGGCGACAGCCAGCGCGACGCGCAAGCGGCAGTTGAAAGAGCAGTACGCGACCAGTCGCTAGTACGCGAAGGGAACACCCAGCGCGAAAAGCAACCGGACGCGGAAACGCGCGGACAGGCACTTCTACGCGAAGGGGAAACCCAGCGCGAGATCTCCCTGCCCGTGACTAAACCCAGCGGACCCGCTGATCAGACCCGAGACGACACGACAAGACCAAAAGACAGGCCCCGGAACAGGAAGAGAGGGAAGCGGGCTGGAGTCTCACGCAATGCGGCCTTGACAGAAATTCTGTCAAGCACCTCTGACCCGCAACCAAGCACGAGTGGCATGGGTGCGGCAAAGAGAGTGCGCCCGGACGACTCGGCTTCACCGAGTGGTCTACAGGGAGGCCCCAAACGCGTGAGGATCCAATCCGCTCAAGGGGAGCGGAGAACCTACGCGCTGGCTACAAAGGACATACCGGCGGAGCTGGCCGTAGCTATCTGCTTCTCTCCTCCTTCCAGAGACATGACCACCGAAGAAGCGACTCACGTACAGAAGACCTTGGAAAACCTCGTCATGGACACTGACCCCACTAGCCCACTCCCGGCCTTCCGCGGATATCCTCGGATAGCGGATGGCACCGTGCAGATGTGGTGCGAGGACAGACATGCCTTGACCTGGTTAACTCTGAATGTTCCAAAGATTACGATGCCGCACACTGATCTGACACTGACCGTGATGAAACAGGCCGACATACCTACCCGTGTCCGAGCCGCGCTCTTCGTACCCAGGTACAATGGAGATATAGCGTGGCTACAGAGCGTTCTGAAACGTCAGAACACCTGGTACGACATAGGTAGGTGGACCTTATACAGGGCGACAGCAGTCGGTGGCGATAACTACGGGACTTATTTGACCCTGGGTATCCCACCGGATGAGGCCGAAAAAGTCTTGGCGCGGGAGCGACGAGTAGCGTACCTTTTAGGTTCGATATACGTCCGCTTCTACCCCAAGACCCAACCCTCAGACACCCGAACTGACACCACTAACCCGACAGACCAAACACCGACACCGACACCGACACCGACACAGACAGACCTACCCACGACTGACGACATGACACAACTAGAGGAGGAGATGGCGAGGGCCGCGATGGCTGACAGTGTACCACCCGAGTCACCTGGGTGGACCGAGCAACTGCTCGCATCTTCACCGGATGTAGGCGATCACAGGATGGGGGAGGGAGACAGGATACCCGATGGATCCGTCTCGCCCTAACTCCACCCGGCCGCCGCCACCCTCGCCCCCTCCCCTAGAAATAATACAAACAAATCTCCAGCATAGCCAGACTGCCACGGCTAGCCTGCGCAGGGCGCTGGAGACAAAACCAAATACGGTCGCACTGATCCAGGAGCCGTGGGTCAGAAACAACAGAATATGCGGCCTCAGTAACATCGGAGGTAAGCTGATCCTAGACACACATGGCACTGGAACACCAAGAACCTGTGTCTACATACCTAAAGATATACCCACAACAACACTCACCCAATTCTGTTCCAGAGATTTAACAGCTATCAGGCTCCAGACACAAGGCGAGGCCCCGGACATCGTACTGGCCTCAATATACATGCCAGGCGACGACGAGGTTTGACTGCTACGAGGTATCAGCTCTTATTAAACCAGGTGCTACTTGCTCACAAATCCTACACCGTAGATTGGAAATGCTCAATTCTCTTAATGAGCAAGACATTATTATTATTTCTGTAGGGACCAATGATAAAGATCCATACTATTTTATTAAAGAACTGACTATCGCACTCGAATGTATGAAATTAAGTAATCAGATATTTTTACTTGGCGTACAATCTAACCTTTATTTAAATGAAAATAAGTTGAACCATAATTTACAAATGCTAACAAAATACTATAAAAATTGTAAATACATTAACTTAAATGAAATGTATAGCTATAAGTACCCAAGATTCAATCACAAGTACTTGAATCAACTAGCTTATAAATTAAATATTGAAATAGACTTCATTAAATATCGACATGAATTTATTGTGCACAAAAACATGCATGACGTAAACTCGTTTAAATCCGTATCCAAGAAATTTAGTAAAACGTGTTACCATCAACAAAAATCAATATTGGATTACTTTAAACCGATAAATGATTGTAATATTGTTATGACAAAAAATAGGAACGATAAACAGCGATCGACATTGTATGACATGGCTGTGAATACTGACCCTATTTGTAAAAATCTTTTTCGTCTATAATCATATATTTATTTTACATCAAAACATTAATGGACTTAGGAACAAATCGGACTTATTAAGTGTACACCTGAATGACTTGGTGGACAAGGGAAAATCAGTGGATATTATTTGCATAACAGAAACAAACATGAAAAAAGGTGACGATATCCATGTGTCGTTGGATAATTACACATTCCACACTCAGTATGCTAGGGACAGCAGAAATGGAGGCTGCTGTATTCTTATGAAACACACATTGAAAGGTCATGTGATAAATGTAAACAAATGGTGCAAACCAAACCTGCTGGAATGCTGTGCAGTAGAATTACGGTATCATCCTATCATTATAATATGCATATATAGGCCTCCCAAACAGGACAACCACTCGTTAAATACTTTTTTTTCTACACTAGATAACATTTTGCACGAACTATGTTTACGCCGTAAAAAGAAAATAGTACTGTGTGGTGATTTCAACATAGACCTTTTAAAAAAAAGTAATAGTGCCAAGGCTTTCCAAAATTTATTGCAGAGTTTTAATTTAAAACTGGGGGTACGGTCCCCAACGCGCCTGTGTAGCGGTACGTGCATTGACAACATCATTCATAATATAAAGGGTAGCAAATGTGAAATCTTTGAATTCGCAATTTCAGACCATACAGCTCAACTTATACGATGTCCTGTAAAAAGAACGTGTGTACTCTCTCACTGGTTCATTTACAAGCGTGACTATTCAAACGAAAACATATCAAAATTTAAAAAATGTCTACAAAATATACATTTTAAGGACGTATTCAACTGTAATGACCCTAACGAAGCATTTGATGAATTTCACAAAAAATTTAAACAGTTTTACGACTTATGTTTTCCACTTACGAAAATTAAAATCCGTGCGTTTAAAAAACCCAGTTGGATTAGTAAGGGAATCAAGTTGTGCTGTAGGCGTAAACGACAGATGCTATGGCAATACCGAAAAATCACTAACACTACTAACAAAACTTTGTTTAAAACCTACTCTAAAAGACTAAAAAGCATAATTAGTCAAACAAAAAAAGCTCAGAATAACCACTTTATACATAATGCCGCTAATAAAAATAAAGCAGCGTGGCATGTTATAAACAGATGCAAAACCAATAAACCCTCAGAAGGAATCCAAAGCATCTTAATCCATAGCAAAATTATAACTGACCCAAAAAATATCGCCAATGCCTTTAACAACTACTTTATTGATGAAATTGAATCTAAAACTGACATTACAAATGACTATTCACCAAAATTTGACATGCATTGTAACTCCATATTCCTAAGCCCCACAGTTCCCTCGGACATTATTAAAATAATAGGTTCACTTAAAAATACTAAGAGCACAGGCTATGATGATATTGCCACAAACGTGATAAAATCTACATCCTATATAATCGCACCAGTACTCAGCCACATCATAAATTTATGTATTGAGAATGGTGTGTTTCCAGATAGGCTCAAACTTACCATCATAAAGCCACTTCATAAAAAAGGTACAAAACATGATCCCGGCAACTACAGGCCTATTGCATTACTGCCGATAATATCTAAAATATTAGAAAAAGTGATTTACAATTCACTTAGTTCGTTTTTGGAAATTAATAATATCTTAGCAGACGTACAGTATGGGTTTAGAAAAAACAAAAATATTAATATGGCTATCTTTAAACTTTTTGAGAAAATTATTACCAATGTAGATAATAGAAGGCCTGTGGCAGCTCTATTTATGGACTTGACCAAGGCTTTTGATTTTGTGGACCCCAGAATACTTTTAAACAAATTGGAAAGGTATGGAATTAGAGGAAATGCATTCAACCTGCTAAGGTCGTATCTAACGAATAGAAAACAAATTACGCAATTAAATCAAATTTGTATGTCTACAAGAACTGAACAAAGTTACGTCTCAAGTCAGAGATTAATTTATTATGGTGTACCTCAAGGCAGCATTTTGGGACCTTTGCTTTTCCTTATCTACATTAACGATATGCCTAATGTAACTTATCATCCAATGGTACTGTTTGCTGATGATAGTACGGTAGTCTTTAGTGCAAAGGATGTTCAGACCCTTGAAAGCGAAATAAATGTTTGTCTTAACTTATTGATTGACTGGTTAAAAGTAAACAACTTAAAGATAAATCTCGAAAAAACCAAAATTATGACATTTGAACAGAAAACTAACCATACTAAACCAGACGTACGATATGGGGATACTATAATTTCTCAAACCACAAGTACCAAGTTTTTAGGACTTGAACTGGACAGAGATATTTCATGGAGAACACACACAGACAGTGTATGTAGCCGCCTTAGTCAGTACTCATATGCTCTGTACAAACTTTATACGGAGGTAAATAGGACAACTTTATTAACTGCCTACCACGCTTATGTTACATCGACTCTACGTTACGGGTTAATATACTGGGGAAATGCAACAAATATTGAGATAGTCTTCAAAGCCCAAAAAAAGTGTCTTCGAGCCATATGTGGAATACAAAGTACCGATAGCTGCAAACCATGGTTTACTCATCTTAGTATATTGACAATAACCAGCCTTTATATTTATGAGGTTGTAATGTTTGTAAAAAATAATTTTTCCCTATTTGACACTTTAAATAGCATGCGAAATAAAACCAAAATTAGATGCAGGCCACATAAAAAGGCAGTATACAACAAAAATTTGTTAGGCATGGCTCCCAAAATTTTTAATAAACTACCAAAAAATATTCTACGAGAAGATAATGTCCCTAAATTCAAAAATAAACTTCTCGAACTTTTAATAAGTAAGGCGTACTATTCTCTAAGAGAGTATTTTACCGATAAGCTAGATATTTAGGCGAATACTTCATAGGTCCGATTTGTGATACAATTTCGTTTTGATTTATTTATGTGATATTTTTAAGTGTAAATTTGTATTGACATGAAATGAAATTGATATAACTAATTTTTTAATTTAATATTTGTGAATTTGTTGTAAAATATTTTGCATGCCCTATCAGGCAGAACATATTGGCCACACCTACATTTACCTGACATCTTGAAATGTACTATATATTGTAATTACTATGTTCAGCAATAAATGATTGATTGATTGATTGAAAATTTTTCGGCACAACCCTGACCCTTTCAACTGAAACCAAATATCTGGGCATATATTTGGACAAACAACTGAATTGGGCAAAACACACTGAATACTTGACCACCAAAGCCAGCATATCAATGTGGCAGTGTAAGCAACTGCTGGGAAAAAACTGGGGCATTAGCCCTAGGGTCACCTACTGGCTATACACCTCTGTTATCAGACCACTCGTCACATACGGCTCGCTGGTCTGGTGGCCCAGGACCAACTTGAGCTCAAATCAAAAAGAACTAGAAAAGCTGCAGCGACTGGCATGTGTAGCAATCACTGGCAGCATGAGAACAACACCCACCGCCGCCCTACAAGCAATGCTGGGACTGCCACCCCTACATCTTACTGTGCAGGAGGATGCAACCATAGCAATCTTTAGACTCAGCATGAACGACACCCTAAACAATGACCCTAGAATAAAGCATACTCGTATTCACGAAAACGCGATCAAACGGCAACCCATGATGGCATCACCTAGTGATAAAATCTTAAAAACACACCATTTCCAGAAGCACTACAATATACAACTCACTGAAGAAGAATGTGACCATCCGAACCCAACGGAGATAAGAATCTACACTGATGGGTCAAAAACCAACTCCGGAACAGGAGTGGGAGTTTTCTCAAATGACCTGAACATCAAAATATCAAGGCCCCTAAGTACGTTCAACACTGTATACCAGGCTGAGTGTGTTGGCATCATCCTTGCAGCACATGCAATTAAGGCTAGAAAAATCACAAACACCTGCATACGCATACTATCTGATAGCGCATCAGTACTCCAATCCTTGGAAAGATACCACTTTGCCTCGGGATTAATACTGGAATGCCATAACGCACTGGAACATGTTGTGGGACACTACAACAACACAATAACTCTACAATGGATCAAAGGACACAGCGGGTCGCTGGGCAATGATGCAGCTGACGAGCTAGCCAGGAGAGGCTCAAACACAGCGGCCATTGGACCGGAACCAACTGTGCCCATACCCTTCACTCAAATACGTAGATGGCTACAAAAACACACACACACACAGTCCGAGATCTGGTGGTCCTCAGCATCGGGCTGTAGACAATCCAAAGAAGCAATGCCATGCCTGGATGGTAAGCTGAACCGGCGTCTACTACGGCTCAACAGGAAAAACCTACGAGTTGTGGTGGGGACCATCACCGGACACTGCTCACTCAACAAACACTTTCACACTATTGGCATAACTGACAGCCCTTTGTGTAGAGCGTGCATGGACGCTGACGAAACGGTCGCGCATGTGCTCCTCGAGTGCACAG
Organism: Pseudoips prasinana; assembly: GCA_951640165.1. NCBI lineage: Eukaryota > Metazoa > Arthropoda > Insecta > Lepidoptera > Nolidae > Pseudoips > Pseudoips prasinana. The sequence continues at coordinate 29,481,875 of OX621237.1, read as the reverse complement.
GCATCGTGAAAATCCGGAGAGAAACCTTGGGCTCACCAAGAACTCTTCCGGAGGCCCTGAGAAGTTTGGGAGATCTAATATGCTTCTGGAAGGAGGTGGGCTGGATGGAGTAAAGGCCACCGTGGCTTACGTACAATGGTCCACATCGGGACTAAGTGCGGAAACCAGACCCACTGGCATATTGGTGGGTCAAGATGATGATGATGATGATGATTGATAATTATCGGTTCAACATATTCTTGACACGGTATGTAATTAATTAAAAACGAAAACAATTTTATTGCGTAAACAACTTAGGGCCCAGACTTTATTACGCAGTTATCTCACATTTGCATGAGGATATTTTATAGCGTATGAAATTATTGTATTATAATATAATTATTTCATATGGTTCGGTCATCATTTGAGATAAATATTGCATAACATCCAAAACAAAATTCCATTTTCATATTATTTATAATGATAACCACAAATAAGAAAAATAGTTTTTCTTATTTAATTTCCTTGTAAAAAATCGGATTCTCAATATTTTTAAGAATTTTAATATCTAAATTAGAGAGCGACTACAATAAGGCCAGACTTCAAGTCTGGGTAAACATTTAATATCTTGATAAAATTCATAAAAAGATTTTAAAAATCTTGTTGTGGGATCTATAATATTCTTAGAAACATAATCAACTTTGCCGCAATGTTTTCTAATAAGATGCAAGGTTTAAGTTGCCTCACCACTACACATACACTACGCACTCGTGTTAAAGGATTGATTCCTCATAGAACGATTATTTGTAAGACGAATAAAAAAGGATTGTGCGTCGTGGTGTTCTTTTGTGACATTATTCGCATATTTAAAGCCAGCATTAATTTCTATAGTGCGGCCCTTAAATTAAATAATTTAAACTAACATTCTCCTCTCCTATCTCGAGTTTTTCCCAGTTTCTATTGAGGTTGGTTCTCAGTCTCAACTGTTGCGCCAGGCTAACAGGATGAATCGACGGGCTACCATCTAATCTCAAAACCCAATAATCAAGGTGAAGAAAAAGGTTTCTTCAACTCGTAAGTGATGTTTCAGGTGTGGCAAGAGTCCAAAAGCCGTTCGATGATCCTTCAAGAAAAACAGCAGTCATTGGTTTAAGAAAACCAATAAAAAAATACCGAAGCCGGTCCTTCTTTAAGAAAAGGTATTAAGGGTGCGAGTTACTGATTTCTTAAGTTTTTCTATATTTGTATACTAATCTTCGTCTGCATCACAGATTTTTAGCATTTATTAAGTATTTTTACCAAAGAGCTTATACCATCATGTAGACTGTTTACTTGTCCGAAGTTCCATATACAGATCCAAAGTTAAAGCTCATTCATATTCCAAGTTTCCAAGATGAGTATGGGTAATCGAATTGTATCCAAAGATAGTTTGCTGGACGCTCTTTAGTTCCTATTTAGAGGTCCAAGACGACAAAGAGCAAACCAAATTAATAGGGACATGCGACAACGTAATCCAATAGCGTCGGCCTCTGCCTTTTAAATAGATCAACTATGGCTTCAGGCTTCAGACTTGCAAGAACTAGCCTCTGAGTAGGAATATTGGAATAACCTCGTTGGGACAAGGTTTCCATTTTAGTAATCTATTTTACCGAAAGACATCCTTTGATATGTATTTTTCATGGGGAATATAATGAGTTGTTTTTAAATGGTATGATTTTATATAGTACGGAGCAATAGTTCAGCAGTATAAAACATATCGCACATTAATTTCCTTAACGTCACTAAACAAAATATACACATTTTCAGTACAAGCGTTTAAAGTTTTGATTATTTTGGAAAGGGTATAAATAAAAGTAGAGTAATTATGTCGGTCATATCTTTTGTTTTTATTATGGAATAAAAGTAGCAGTACTTATTAAAAAAATCTGAAAAACGAAAACACCCTTTCTTGGTAATAAAAAACTGAAAAAACTAATATAGTGTCACTATTCTGCGCGATGCACAGGCCCTTTTATAAGTTTTTATAAAACAATAATGTCTTAAACAATAACAATTTTACCTTAATTATACTTAAAACAGTATTAAAAAATCAGTTCTGTCATATTTAGGTACTATACTTATCATTAGAATAACACTTTGGTTGGCAATGACAAACTATTAATTAAAATACACAATGTTTGAGATCAAAAATTAACTTAAGTATGAAAAATATAACAATATTCTCGTTTCTAAATTATTAAAAATATTTTTAAGTATGTTGTTTTATTTTTAAATTTACTAATATAAGAACAATACTAAATTACAAAGAAAAAATATGGTCAAAATAAGATGAGGCGTAGTATTTAGGAATATGATTATGATCAACAAGAGCCTTCAAATCTTTTTTTTTCCTTTCAGCTAATGGTAATTTAGCCGTGTATAGGGGTTTCAGATCAGATATTGTAGCAGTTGTCCCTTGTCTGCGTGTTGCGACTTTACTGGTTTCTAACTTAATCTCCTTAAAATCAGTGTCAGCATAAGAGGTTTTATAAAAAAACTGTATTTTACTTGCTTCTTTTTCATTTTTTATGATTTTTATTATCTTTATATCTGCAAGTTTCACCTTTTCTCCATCCATATTTTTCGAAATAGCTTTGTCAGTTACTGCTTTAATATCATAAAATTCCGTGTGACTCATTTCATTTACATTATACGGTTGTCCTCGTTTTTTGGCACTTCTCATGGCAACTATGTACTGAGCTGGTACATAGATCGGTCCCGATTTCAACATTTTCTTTACTTCTCTTTCTATTGTGGAGTGAACCGCGTCTCCTTCATTTTGTGTATGTCCCTTTGTCAGGAATTTATGGGTAATTGATTTAATTGGTAGCATTTTTAAAGCATGCTGATACATGAAAAACATGAAGTTATTCTTTTGCTGACCACAGCAGTTATCTGAATAAAATATCGGCGTCAGGGTTGGAAGACGACATCTTCTGTAGATATTTGTACACGCATGATGCAATTTCGTTCACTCCTCTATTTCCTTCTACTTCAGTCCAAAAGTAACATTCTGTATGATCCTTGCCAAGCTCTGAAATTGTGAAATTCAAACAGTTCAATTTAGATTTGTAATAAAATATAGACACATCGCCTTTAGGAACAGTCATCACTGCTTGTAAATCGTAACATGAAACAATACGCGTTGGTCCTATATCTTTTTTGTCTTGTTCTTTCTCATTGCGACTCAGTTGTTTTTCTTTTAAATGATTCTCGTGGAGATCCTTCATTGCTTCTTTACCAGCAGCATCAGCATTCTTATAGGCCACACAGTCATCGCATTGATCCTTTTTAGGTACGAAGAAACCAATATTGTATTCTGATTTAAATATTTTGCGGTAAGTATGAATTTTAACATGAGGTACGTTTCTTGATATGCAATCTTTTTTGTAGTCATTAAACAAATCGGTCAAGGTTTTGCCACCATCGATGTATTGTTTTGTCGTTTGTTTCCGGAGGTAATGACTTTCAATTCTTGGTATAGATTCGATATGTTCTTTAACAATGTCTATCATCTGTGTAGGGATCCCGGTGCTGCTGTGCTTTCCCCTTTTCTCAATGATCTCCGCAGTTCCTTGTTGATTTTTATTATCTAAAACAGTTCTTATAGGTCGATCATTTATACCAAGGGTATTCTTAAAAAAAGTTTTACAGACCCTCTGTTTTTTGTCATCTACATGAAAGTAGAATGCATTTTTAAGTTTTCTGTTGCTGTCCACTTTTTTATATTGGTACTTTGGGACAATATTGGTCATATGCATAGCAATATAATCTCGCTGTCGCATCAGTGACCCCATCTTCCAATAATTATCAAAAAGACCTTGGCGAATCTCCTCTGAAATAAGCTCACGACACTTAATTCGACATTTTTCTTTACACGGCGGTCCTATTTTTCTTTCAGGCACGAATTTTAAAGAAGCTGAGACGTACGATTGACCCTTATTTCGTAAAATCTTGGCTAACTTTTTTTTGTTTTGAACACGTGCTCTCTTTTGGGCACGGACAGCAAGAACAGGCTCATTAAAGCTAGTCTCATTATTTTCAATGTCTGATACAATATTATTTGCGTTTGATGGAATATTGTGTAAATGTGTGTCGGTTACAGCATTGCTTGCAGTAACTTCAAGTTCCATAACTGGCATCAAATTATTGCCTTGTTCGTTGAGTGCTTTACTGGTAACAGTGGAATTTGTTGATGAAGAGTCTGACGATGAGGAACTTGACGTCGACGAGGATGATGATGACGTGGATGAATCACAGGACGTTACTGAACACTTGCGACGACGTCGTTTTCTTGAAGGTAAGTATGTACGATCATCATCAGAAGCTGGTGAGAAATCGCCGTTTGATCCATTACTTAGGTTTGATGTGGATGAATCTCTTCTATTAACCGCGATATTCAGTGGTTCATTGCATATTATGTTGTCACCTGAATACTCGGGCAAAGTAGATACTGATGGTGCACAGTTTTGTTCAAGGCTCTTTTGTTCTTCAATAAATGTACATTGTTCATCAATATAATTTGCTTCCATGGGTTCATTTTCTATATTGTAATTATTAGAGTCATTTTCCATATTTGTAAATAATTGTCTTTTGACATTTCTTAGCCGTTCTACACTGTCATTAGTTACACGGCGTCTTAACTGCAAAGTACTCAATGGATTGTATGAAGTCTTACACTCCAATTGTTCAATGTGCGGAATATCTTGAGATCTTTGTTCATTGGTACTTGCATTGTGATTTTCAAGACAGCTTCCAACTATGTCTCGTAGCTTTTTAATTCGCTCAGAAGGTAGTGGCATCGTTTACTGAAAAAAGTTATTTTATTTGAAAATTATCAATAATTATTACTACCTATATTCGTAAAAATTAAACAAATAATTGAACCATAAATGAAGAGAAAAATATTTTAAATCAAATTGCCCAGAATAAACCAAAGTACTACATACTCGTATCTGGCTCAACGAAATTGGTTAATTTTTTTACCAAGATCACAATAATGTAATTGTTATTAGTGCCTTTATAGCAAATTATGTCATAATTAGATGCATTTCCATTTTAAATGTATGGGTACCAAATGCCACTAAACAAAAATATACATAATTCAGTAAAGCGAGAACTAAAACTCTCGAAAGCATAATGTCACTATGCGTATAGTGTCGATATTAAGCACATAAATTCTATACTAAACTATGAGGTATAACGTCAGTAAGCTTATTATGTCAATATACATTAAAAAATGAAGCTACTTTGCAAAAGTCATAACGACATTTTTATTATAGTGTCATTATGTTGTTAACTGTTAAAAAAAAAAACAGGCTATTGTTATTTAATTAAAGACACTAAACAAAAAATGTCGTTATGACATCATTATAGATCTAAAACTTACCGATTTTTTAACTGCTTCAACGTCTCAATGCGTAAAGTGTCACGATTCCTTGCACTGAATAATCATTCACTGTTGACAACTCGTTGCGTAATGGTGAATGTGTCATTCTGCAGTCACAACTCATGCGTTTCGCGGGAAACAACGTAACGTCATTATGCCATCTAGCGGATTCTACGTGAACTATTAAAGCCAGTGTTTTTGGAAAAAATAGGGAATAGTTCATAGTATAGATGGCGTTACTTAGCTCAAAATTGATAATTTTTGTTTAATGACGTTAAGGAAATTAATGTGCGATATCTTAGTCTTACTTCTAGCCTACTCATTAAGTCTTAAAACAAATAGACGAAATATTTATATTTTAAGATAACGCCTGCACTTCGGAATTTATTCCCTGTGTCGCGGGGTACTTTACAAACATATAATAGACGGACACAAATTACATCTAGACTCAGAACAACTATTTATGGGTCACACAAATAGTTGTCCGGCGCGGGAACCGAACCCGCGACACCAAGAGGCAAAGCGTCTGTCTTAGCCGCTGCCCCACACTGTTGTCTTGTTCTGTGTCTGGTTATAATTTATTTATTATATGTATGTCTGGTTGCCAGAGCACAGTTTTGTATCAGATGGCAGGGTGTTAGTTTTCCCAAGATATTTATTTATTTAAAATATCTAAATTTCAGATCTGTAACCAAATTTGTTTACAAATTAGTGGCCCGTGAGATCGCAATATACACAGACGTACCGCAGAGCGACAACAGTAGGGAATCCATTCAAACCTTCGAGCACGGCATCCTAAAAATGTGCGAAAGTAACGAAATAGACGATATAGTTTTTTTGATTTGTTGATAGATTATTGGAATAAATTATGTGCATAATTTGTATAAGACAAATAAATATTCACATTATTTGTCTTATACAGAACTTAGAAGAAAAATAATATAATAATAATTCTTTATTTTAGAACAACATAGGCTCCACTGTGTTAGTAACAAATTGTCTTAAAAATATGTTAGTAACTTAATATGCTAGTTTTAGTAGGTTAGTAATGTTTTACTTATTCTATGTTAATACTTATAATCTAATTTTAATTTACTGATATATATAACAATTTATTAGTTCACTTGCACTAGGCTCTATCAGTAGGCCGTATGACGTGCAACTGAAAGAACCTACCTAATACAGCACTCTCCATTCTTTCAGCAAATACAACAAGCATCTTGTTGGGACTGTCCCGCCACCTGCGCACCAGGGAGGCAATATTTTAACGCATGAGCGTGTAGAAGTCTTGTGTGCGCTCCTCGGCAAACATACCTGAAGCGCTGCAGTAACGGGGCAGTCCCAACAACATTCGGAATGCGTTGTTGTATTATATATATCTCAATGTGTTATAGGTTCTCTTGTAGAAGTTAGCCCACAGGCTACTAGTGTACATTGCCTGCACAAAAGCCTTGAATAATGTAATTTTGACAGGCTTGGAACATTTACCAAACCTCCTTGTGAGCATGTTACATCTAGTAGCCAGTGCCCTTCGCTCTCTCTCTATATCTAGATCATCCTTGAGATCCTCGGTCACAATATATCCCAGGTATTTAAACTGAGCAACTCTAGTCAAGGGCGAACCACTTAGTGTAACTGGAGGTACATAATGCGGACTCATGTTCTTGCCAGAAAACACCATAAGTTCGCTCTTCACTGAGTTGTATCTTAGTCCATGTTCTTTAGCGTACTTCTCACATATGCCAACTAGCCTTCTCAATCCATTAGGGCTAAGCTATATAGTTTGTTAAACTTAATGTATTTTAGTATGCCAAAATTTTTTAAGTCTCATCTCTTGGCTAAGGCCTACCGTTTATCCCTACAAACATCACTATCATGAGCAGGTTCTGAACATTTCTTTTAGTTTTTCTATCCCATTAGGAACTACGTTAACATAAAATTTAATACAATAAACTTTAAAGCTTATGTTGCTTCGAAGTTAAATATTTGCGTGTGTATTATTACTAACTAGCTGTACCCCGCGGTTTTACCCGCATTAAACTTTATAAATTATAGCCTATGTGTTAATCCAGGGTGTCAGCTGACTCCATACCAAATTTATTAAAATCGATCTAGCCGTTTGGACGTTAAAAAGTAACAAACACACACACTCATAAACAATTTATTTTTGTATTGGAATTAAAAATAACTTATTTATTATACATTGTTATAGCTTTTATTTAAACGAAAAACTTTAGAATTAAGTGTCTGCTACAAAATATAGGCACGAATACTAATAACTTTATAAAAACGTACAATTAGTTAACTATATGTATATAAGAAGTCGGCTTCTAAATTATAAGTAATTAGAATATTATTAATATAACTGACACATTAGATAGACGTGGAAATGTCTTCCACGAAACACCCGGTAAATATGAAACAGAATCTATAGGTACACATAATAAAATCGGAGGAAAGTCAAAACTGTATTTAATTTTTTTTTACAGGATACTTGGTGCGTGATCTGCAATCGATATGGAAGCCAAAAGTATAGTGTTTAGAATTTTTATCTGTGTGTCTGTTTGTCTGTATGTATGTCCGGGCTAAACTCAAAAAGTACTGCATAGATTTACTTCAAATTTTGCATGAGTATTACCAAGCGGTCGAGTCAACATTTAGGCTACATATTATCACGCTATCACCTACGAGGGAGGTGCTGTGATAATTTATAAAATTTTACGCGGGTAAAACCGCGGGGCACAGCTAGTATTGAAATAAATTCTATCTAATGAAATCCATTAATAAATTCAAATTAAAAATAAACCATAAATAACAAAACAAATACCCTTTTATGAAGAGTACAAGTAAAATGTTTATTTTGCTTTGTTTCTGTGCCTGCATATTAAATTACAGCTTTTTAGGACTTGCCACTTGCCGTAAAACCTCAAGTTATGGCACATGGCTCTTGAGCTACCATCGCCCTAGAAGATATTGACATCAATCGAATGGCTTTGCCATTTGTCTAATCCTGACGTCTTGTGGTTATTACGTGCCGCTCATCGTTTGGCATCGCGTATCGGAGTTTGGAGACATCAATCCACGTACAATGTCAATTTGCGTAAGAGAAATGCCCGAGTTTGTGATACAGGGCCTCATTAGGGAACGGTTGCAATTAAAAGCGCGTCTTTTGCGAGCTAACGAGCACCCAAATTGGACGGCCCGCCCGCCCTGGACATGGTTTAATAAATACATTATATGCATACATATTTATAAAACTATATATGTTACAGGTAAGTGGCGGCAAATAACTTTGTAAACGAATGAGGGTAGGTCGGTCACGCATTAAATCGCTTAATTATTACACACTAGCTGTACCCCACGGTTTTACCCGCGTTTAACTTTATAAATTATAGCCTTATGTGTTAATCCAGGGTGTCAGTTGACTCTATACAAAATTTTATTAAAATCGCTCCAGCCGTTTAGCCGTGAAGAACTAACAAACATACACAATCGCACAGTCACACAGTCACACACTCACAAACTTTCAGCTTGATAATATTAGTGTCATAAACTAACTATCTAATTCTACTACACTAGTTATTAAACCCACGCTACAGCGACTTGTGAAAAAAGGCACCCTTCTATATAAATATTTTTGTCTCAATAGTTAATATAAAATAGAGACATGCCGAAATTTTTACAATACATATAATTTATACTGACTGATAGCACAGTTAACCTATTTTCAGAGTCACGGGTCCATTAACTTAGTGTAAACTTTCCAGTATAACCCGTACATACCGATTATTTTGCTTAACGTTGTAAAAAAATACTTGTTGGATTATGAATAAATGATAATAAAATACACTTTATTGTACACAAAAAAAGGACATTTTACAATGAAACATTAATTATTATATAAAATGGGCTGTCTTATCGCATAAAGCGATTTCTTCCAGGCAACCTTTGGATGGATAGGAATTAAATGTGTAAAAAAAGCCGGGGACGGTCCAACAAAGTGTGGTACATAGATAAAAATAGAAAGAAAAGAGATAATTAAGAAGGTATACTAAAAGCTAAAATTAGTTTAATGAATTATTATAATTATTTACTAATAATTATCCAAACACAAATACAATATGTATCCGTAGTCGTGTGCAAATCAACTAATTTCAACGAGTTTACCCTTGGCAATATTTTGATTCGATTTCATCATTTAATACAATAAAAATTTTCATTGTTGCTGCTGTCAATAAAATACTTCCCCAGTCACCACCAGTTAAGAAGTTTATGTCGAATTACCTAAAGACGTATATATTCAGTACAAATTTTATTATATATCCGACTCGCAATAAATATATTTGCTGATGCTATCGCTGTGAAATAAACCTTCGTTTGTGTTTAAATGAGGATATGCAATTCTGGTAATGATGAGCAGGAAATTGTTTATTCTGATGCGATTTTCTTGCATTTAAGTAAGCGAGTATTTGTGCAGATGGGAAATACCCGTTATTTTTAAACAAAGATTATTCGTTTTTTTTTTTGCCTTAGCCACGTAATTCAGCTTTATGGATGGTGTGAAATCCATTGTGTTTATAATAGAATGTTATAAAGTTAAACTGTTACTATTCCAAAAATAGAATAAAATTCATTCCTATCATCCATTTAAAGGAGAAGAAAATGACTCCATACATTCCTGGGCCCAGGTGTTAACTGAATCAAACTAGCCTTATTTGTGAGAGGATATAATAACAAGACCTCACTGAAATTTTGGTGAAATTTGGCTATCCAGGAATGAAGTTATATGAAGTATAGTAAAAGTGAGGTTAAATTATAACATTGTAGTTTTTTACAAAATATTTTTGAATGGCTTCGGTTGTGTTATGGTTTTATGCATGGAGAGTGTGACATGTCGAAGATCTGGCACGTTTGGATCCCCCGCGCCCCGTGCAGTCACTACAGTCGAAGAAAACCACAAATAAAACATGGAAAATACGTGCGCACTTAAGCCGAAAGACAACGAACGGATGACAGTCAAAGAGTATGTAAAGGCTGTCCGGCAGAGAAGTGATGCCCGAAGAAAAATTAAAGGAATACAATCCGCTATGAATCGATTCCACGAAAAACACTTGTCACTCGATTTTCAAACATATTCTGAGATTTTACCGATTTATTCTTAATCGATTGCGAGCAATTCATCATTATTTTATCGATTATTTCGTTTCATAACTGAATTTAAGTTTTCTCGCTTCCTAGATAGAAACATGATACCATATTTTGTGATTTCCTTTAGAAAAATATAACGGTTTTTTTAATTCCCATATCAACTAGTTAACTGCTGGGCCCAGAAGTTTCCTTCTCCTTTTTTGTCCTCTATAAGATTATTTTTATGGTTATTGTAAAAAATAGTACCAACTTAATTAATTGATAGGCACATTGATATTATGAATTTTGGGATATACGAAATAATTATGTTATATTTTATGTTGGACTTATAACAATTCAACTAGATTGAAAAGTAGTATTTTTACCTTTAATACTTTTCACGAATTAATTAAATAATTTTAATAATTACATAAACATTAATATTCTTTATTTTTCATTTTCAACCTTTCATTATGCCTAAATTCCTATGAGGGGTTACGGTACACATACAGTCATAAAACACTGCAATAATAGTATGTTAAACACAAATTCCTTCCCCAACGTTAGTTTCCCCTTAGTAAAAGTATTAGGAAGAAGTTGGTATTTTAGAGGGGGCTCGTTACAGCGGCGCGGGACGGTCGGGACGCTTGATTGCCGATTGAGCACCAATTGCGTTGATTGACGGCGCCCGCACGGCTAACGAACCTGCTTCAATGTGGACGTGCCCTAACAGCAACATCGCCTTACATCTTACAGGATAAATGTGGGTCACAGAATAGAATGTCGGTTAGTGTGCTTACTAACAGTTTACTTGGGCTTGGCTGTATTTATATTAAGCAGAACATTTTAGTTTAAAACATGCATGCAGTTTATATAGCCAATTGGTTTCAAAAAAAGGCACGTTATGATTTTTTTTCTTGTCCAAATAAGCGACCCATCCATGACCACACCTTCGGTAGTTAATGTGTGTGATCGGGGGTCAAGCGCAAACCGCTTTATAATATTTTTTTTTAATGGAAATAGTTTACTAAGACTATTTGTTTTCATTTCATGCGTAAAAATAGCTCTGAAACTGAATATGTTCAAAATTTCGTAGTAGTGCTACGCGCTACGACAAATTTCTGATTGCTGACGGACTCTGGGGCTCCAATAATTTGGCACGATTGACGTCGTGGCGTCCCTACAGAATTTACTTCATTTGTACACAATCAAGGAATTGTGTAGCGCTTCCGAAGCTTGCATGCCCGCCACGTGCATATAGGTAGGCATGCTTCACGCAACATATACGTACAGAAGTCAATGTCTTCAGCAACATAATGCGAGACACGCTATAAATCATTATAAATCCAAAGTGAGCTTAATGTTTATGTAACGCTTCCGCCGCTTTTATAACACACACGTGTAACAGCTCGCCGCGTAATTTGGTGCGTACATAGTAATCAGCAGCACGTACCTAACATCAGCGTCTTTGTGGAGCGAGACCGCAATCCATCATATCGGGACAAAAGGAGGCGGATAAACGCGGCAGTTGTTTGCGTGCGAGAGCGTTAATTTTGTTAAGGAGTCTCAATCAGTGAAGGCGTGTAAGTAAAGTCGACGCGACCGCCGCGGGAGCGATTCGAGCGAATTACCGTACCTGGAGGCGCGGGGGCCGACTCGTTAGTTGTTGTTTGTCGAGTGACGCGGGTCAATCAGCAGAGACATGCACGGAACCGCACTTCTTCATCCCCCTGTGTCCCCTCGCCTCACCTGTCCCCCTGCCCCGCTCGTTAGGCCGCGCCGTCTCTGTCAACTGTGAGACGAGCTTTATCGAATCTACGACGCACGACCCGCGCCGCTGTCGGCCCACTCTTCGCTCTAGTTTGACTCACAACCGCCAGTAAACAGGGGAAATCAGTGTAAAACGAATTTATATGAACACCAAATATGATGCTAAATAACTAAACTAACTATAATATCGACCGTATAAAAGTTGAAGATTGTAAATCTTGCAAACTATTCCAGACGGATTCCGTTTTATCTCTCTTTTAATCTGGAGTTTTAGACAAAAAGTCTTAAATAATTATATTAATGTAAATGAGTATGGTTGTGTGCGTACGATAATGGCATTGCATGGCATGCGTTTAGCTAATTAACACCTATGGTTGAGGCAGCTGCGGTCCACGTGCGCTCCACTACCCGTGTCTCCCTCACTTCATAAAAAACCTGACAGACTTAGACTTATGATACGTTAATTAACGTACTTTTATTTGTGAAGTTATATTACGTATGCAATATAATACCGTGGCATAGTTTGATATATAGTTTTTGCACTCGTATCTTCTACTGTTTAAGTATACTAATTTTAACTTGTATGCGTCCAAATGTTACCTGGAAGAGGTCGCTAAACGTGATATAAACACAGGGGTTAAGGATCATACTACGGCAACTCCGCCTGTCGTAAGAGGTGATTAAAAAGAGGCTGCGGCGCTGAAAGGAACTCACGGCAGATATGCAATAGGAGTTGGTGGACCCGGCAAAGTAGGCTAGGTGGAAGGCCGGGGTACCATCGTTCCTAGCAAGTATCCGTTTCACGAGATCACGAAGCCAACTCATCCCGTTAGAGCCATGAAAGTCGTCCTGGGGGAATAACTTCCAGAGAAGACGGCAAGAGAGACAAGAGAGGAAATCTTTTGGGGAGGCTTATGTCCAGCAGTGGACGTCAATCCGCTGTTATGATGATACCATGCTTTATTTTTCAGTTACGACCATTTTATCCCAACACGTTAGTTAGACTGCCTCGTTGGTCTAGCGGTAGCGTGTTCACCCGCAGAGAACGAGGTCCTGGCTTCAAATCCCGAGTCAGGCCAAAAGTGATTTCAGGACTTTTCGGTAAAAAGAAAAATTTCTCAGCATCAGCCCGAAGTCTGGGAGTTGGCGGTATTATACCCCCGTGCCTAGCACGTAAAGCCGTCGGTCCTGTGCCTGACCTCTTTCCGGTCGTGTCGCTAGGCGTCCCATCGGATCATGAGAGAGATGGAATAGAAAGTGCTCCTGTGTTTGCGCACACACTTGAGGACTATAATATGTCCCGCGCGGATGGCTAATCTCTGTTGAGACGGGCCGCCGTGGAAATTCGGCTAGGAGGACATTATCCCCACACGGAACATTTATTGCGCAAGTCATATTACTTACGCATTTATGTAAAAGAAGTCAACCTTACATAGTTTCATTGTATTTTACATAAGTACGGTCGACGTCACGCCGAACATATATTATCGTAGAAGTGTGTGCGCCAACATAACTGCACTCTCTATTCACTAGTAGGTACTCATAATACGATGTAACAGCTATCCGATACGACCATTTTAAACAGGCGCATTCCGACAGCTGTACGTGCTATTCTAGTGTTTAACAACGCCGAATTTCCAAGTACAATAATCCCAATAATACATTATGGCTTAACCCAAGGATTTAAATCTAGGACATGATTATATCATTAGATGTTGAATAAACAACCCCTACATGAACAAGGCAGTCTAACTCAGAGCCTACGAATAAGAGGCTCTGTCAAGGTGAGTGTCCAAATACGTGGCGTCGACTGTACTACACAAAACAGTAATATAAAAACAACATAAAAAGAAACATGTATGTACCTACTAACTAGTCATTTTAACGAACATAACAATTATTCTCATTTAATTATATATAACTTTATATCAGTGATTAAGCCTTATTCCACAGCGATCATCTTTATGACTCCAGTAATGTATGGAAATTCAAGGCGTAATTTATATATCACACAGCTTTGTATTTATAACCGGGATTATTATGAGATATATCTTATTCTTTGGTAATAAGCACTGAAATGAATTGCAAACAAACGATTCAACTATTTATCAACAGTCGCAACCGACTAGGTAGGTAACTCCGCTTATTCATTAGTTACCAAGGAGACATAAAATTTCCATAATCGTAGATATAGCCGTAACGTCGACTGCCAGCTAAATAAAGTCGCGGTACACACAAAAGAATGATTACTGATTAGTATGGGGCCTTTACAGGCTGACAACACCCGGTTTTATTGTAGTACGCCAATCCAATGGTCGTAGAACCTCCGCCAGAAAGGTCTAGAGCAGAATGGTTCTCGACTGGCGAAGACTTTTACAAGATTATCGGTCTCTCTTGTTGACCTGCTCACGGTAAGGCCGGATAACAAGTTGGATGACCTTGTAAGGGTAGCTGGAAGACGTTGGAGACCTGCAATTGTGCAGATTTTTGGGGAGGCCTTTATGCAGCAGTCATCCTCTTTCGGCTGACAGGATCATGATGATGTAGCCAATCTCGTATTAGTAATCTATCAACTATGGGGCCAAATAGAGTGAACAGAAAACTAATAAGTGTTATACGTATGAAGTACAATCTTTATGAATAATCTAAGACAAAAAGGTTTTTTCTTATCATAAAATAGCCATTCAAATGAAGTGGTAATTTTTTGAGATGTTGTTTTGTTTTTAACATTATGATTATTTTTATTAGAGGTTGGTTCAAAATATAGTCCAACAAGACATATGTGTTTTAACAAGATGAAATTAGTCAAAAATGCCAATTTATCTGTTGTCAGCGTCTTAAATAAAAACTTTGTTGGTTACATCTTAAATTAGTGGTTAGCGTTCTTTAACGAGATCAATTTAGTCGGTCAGCGAGACGCCGTCGATCGCTGTTGTGTGCAAAACTGTTTACTTTTTGCTTCTTTCCAGGTAGAAAACACGACGGTTAAAAGCATTTTCATAACAATGCGCCTGCGGCTTTCTCGGTATACTTTTTTGGACGATGCGTTTGACAGACACGCCATTGTCATCCTCAGATGACGGTCTAAAAACTAAACCTTTTATTGATGATCAATGAGAAAAATCAAACCGAAAGCGAACACTCCGAATGCCGTTCCATAAAAGGTACCAATTAGCCGTCTCAAAGAGTGGAGCAGTTCTATCGGAATAATTAGATTATAAATAACAAATCTGGTCGCTCACCTTGTGTAATCGTTTTTGCATAATATCATTCCTCCTTTGAAGTAGAAGGAGCGGCCTATGTCGGCAAGGGCTTGTCCACAGCATGTGCATTTGAGGCAGCCGTGGTGCCAGTATCTGTCGAGCGCGTGCAAGAGGAACCTCTCCACGATCTTGCCGTTGCAGCCGGCGCACTCTTTGAGCGCGGGGTTGTTGTTGTTATGCGGGTAGTCGTGCCCGTTGGCTGCAAACGCGGCCTCGGGCGAGGGCGGGTGCGGTGAGCTGAGCTCCGCGTACCCGTGGTAGTGCGGGTTCATGCTCAACGCGCTCGCAGCCAGCTTGACGGTTGGAGCGGAAACCGCTCGCACCGACCACCACGACTACACGCCCTGTTGACAAAACAAATAGACACATTTACCACGACAAATAAACATTATTATAATTTTTAGCAATAGGTATAGAATAGAGGAAGGTTAGCGCTATAATTTAAATCCGACTTTTGTAAGATGTTGACCCGTTGTATAATTTTTCTTGGCAACCCTTGGTCAGGGCTCAGCGGGTTCGGGAGTAGGCCTGCGGGCGGCCGCGTTTATAAAATTTTCCAATTAGCAATTTCATACAATTAGGAGCGGGGTGTAGGTGCGGGCGCGGGGGACGGTTAGCGCGGGTCGCGGGGAGTGCGTCAACCCGATCCAATTAGCTCGCTGCCGGCGGAGCGGCGGGACGCCCGTGCCGTCTGAGCGGCCCTGTCGCCATAAAACTTAATTAAACGTTTTAAAACAAGTATTCATTAAAGAATAATCAAGCTTATGTAGTCATAAATAACCGGATTGTCCCGCGCAGAACGGGTGCCGTAATTAAGACTGCACAGAGTTGATCAAACGCACTGATTTGAAACTACCCTTCATTAAGAGAGCGCGAGTCGGGCGCGGGAGCTTCCGCTGCGGTGCAGAAACTAATTAAGAATAACGGACGCTTTAAAAGCGTAATTAATTTAGATTGTAATTCTATTTCTCCGAGAGTAAAGTAGACAATTATTTCAGTAGCCCTTTCTTTTGGAACGATTTGCTTTGCTGAATGTAATTTGCTTAATTTCTGTGTCCGACAGGATAAAGGGTTGTAGCAGTTGTATCTTGTATCGGAACGGATGCGTAAAGCATAATAAATAGACGTAGGAGTAAACAACTAGATGAATTTATAATGGTTGAGTGCGATGTACTAACGAGCATATCGTGATTAATTGGCAGACTTCAGTTAGATACGATATGTGCGTTGTTGCGAATGTAGCGTTGGTAATATTAGTATCTGTAGCTAGACAATGTTACTCCAGTACACTGGGCATATGGCAGAAATAGCATGTGAAATGTGTACTACATAAGGGCGTGGTGGATTGCGTGCCTCCTAATGAGGTGCGTCGCGTGCGCACGTATCGCACTTCGTTAAATCGCTCCCGAACTACGCGAGCCGGTTCAAGGGGTATTAATGTCTCTGTTAATGTTTCTGCAACACGTGGAAATCGACCCGAGGTGAGGGCTTAATTACGGCTGATGTAAATCAGTTGTGATTGATCCTTACATAACCATGTAAAACATTACTCAAATAATGATTTAAGTGTCGGAGTTGTTCAAGTCCGAAGACCTGTAACATAACTTCTCATTTGTTGTCTAACCACTATAACCGGAACGACTGCAACGTACCTTCCGAAGCACGGAGACTATCAGTAATTAATTCACCTCGGCGGTCACCCATCTATAGACTGAGCAAGATGCCAAAAGCTTAATCTCAACAATCACTTACAGTCCCGTGAGAGTACCGACTATTTATTAACAATAACCACGATAGCAACTGCCCGGAGTCAAGGTTGAAGTCAAGATGTTGTATGACAACGGGGTTCCTAAGGGGTTCGATCCCCTTAGGAACCCCGTTGTCATACAACATTGGTAAGGAATTTATTTATTAAATATGATACATAACTAAAAACAATTTGACCAACTTAACTAACAGTAGAAAAATAAGTATACATAATAATATACAGGTTATTATATAATAAACTTTCCTTAAACAGAAATCAATTAAAAGATGTGACATTTGACAAAGTATTTCTACAACAAAATCCCGATGATCTCAGACAATTGTCAGTAATCATTGGCATGCACTGCACGATGAGGAAAAAAGCTGACTATTGAAAAAGACATTCTAAATATTAATTGATTATTATTCCTTAATTTTTGACAGTTTTTTTTTCGAATTAAGTATTCGTATATAAAAGATTTAATTTAATTCGTAATGTAGTCTTTGTTTTATAATTAAAATGTTGTTCCCGTTAATATTTTTCAAACACATGCATTAGATCCTTCTAACGACACGCATTCTTAAAGCACCAACCGAATCACTTCATTTTGCTCAAATCGGACACAGACACATGCCCCTTTATTTCAAGTTAGGTCATTAATTGAAATGAAAACAGATTTTTGTCAGTTCACACTTTTATATTTCTCCTACTTCTTAAATATACCAGCCAAGCTGAACGATTAAATTTTACTACTATAAAATATATATTCAAAGCTATACCAGGCAAATGGGTTATGATCACTGATATGATTATATGAATATCAAGAGTAGGAATTAAAATTTGTATAGGCCATAAAAATGTTATTATACCACTTATGGAAAATATCACTGATGCTATCTGTAGACGCTTACATCTATCACCAGCATCGTGAACTTCAATATTAAATATAGCACACACAACTCTAACATAAATAAACAAATTAACCATTAGATTAACAAATATATACGTTCCAAAAAAATAAAGTCTTACTCGAAACGTAACTATTAATGATAACACAAAAAAGTAAAATACAACTACTGGTAGAGGTATCGCCCACGCGAATAGACTGCTTTTAAGATATTTTCTTCTTATATCATTGAATACAATCACAAAATCCATATAGAATAGATAACACATCACTAACAGCCAGGAAATTGCCGTCAATTTAAAATATATAAATAGAAACGTGAACATAGATCCAACCGGCCTACTAAAATACATGTTAAGCTGAAAATCAACTACGAAACGAAATAAAACATTTATCATGTTATTGAAGATATTGTTAAGAAACACAAAGTTCTGGAAACGTTTGAATTTTTTGATCTTAATCCAGGATAATACACCAATGGTGAAGATTGCTGAGGTCATTATGAAGACTGCGATGTCGATGCATGTTGCTGGTGTAAATAAGTTGTATTCACCGGCTTCTATTCTCGAGAATACTGAATTATTCGCCGATGTATTCATGTTTCTTGGGGAAGGAGAACCGTCCGATTGCTCGAAGGATGTCTTGTCGACCGTTATATATACTGTAGAATAAAAATCGTTTTTAATGTTTCCAGATTCTAGGTGATCGCGGTTAATTTATATAGTCAACTTATCAAAACAACTAACCAGTATCACGTTAATTCCCATGTTCGTAAGCAAATGTAAATAGCGGTGCACTTCCGCTCAGTTCAACGATTGGTGCGTGAATGCACGATAGCTGGATTTCATCACAATTCTTTATTACATTGTCCTCATTTATGCTTACGAAGGAAATTTGTATGACGTAAATGTGGATTTGTAAACAACCGTTTTTGTAGGAAATCCACCTTTGAGTCATTAGGTAAGCGCCCAGCACTTCTTGTTCTAGCGATCTTTATTTTCCTCTACCTACTTTCCTTAACAGAAGAAATCTATATTTCATGTACTTTCTGGTATCCGATTGAGTTGATATATGTACGCCAGCACATCAAGCTACCTCAATCTGTCAAATTTCCCCGATTGAAAGTGAACCTTATACTTTTGCGATAAAGTTGAAAATCTATAAAAGAAATTTGACAGATTGGGTTAGCTGGGTGTGTTGGCGTCTGTACATCTGTGTAACTTAGGGAAGCCGCCGATAGTGTGTGGGACCGGCCCAAACGTGGAACAGAGCACAGGGGTTTTTCGCTCTGTGACTAGTTAATCTTATTATGATGAAAATGTTGTAGTACTGCGCGTGAGTTACTTACTATCGAGGTCCGTGGAAAAGGTCAACAACGTGCGAGTGTTGCTATGTGAGTCGGAGTGTCATAGGTGAAGCAGTACCTACTTTACCAAGACAAAGGATAAGTTACTAGCTCAATACAAAAAAAAATATGTTAGGTACTTTGTTAAGGTCAAAACCATAAGACTATTTCATCGTTACACAGTATTATACCACAATACGCCAATTATTGCAAAAATATACTATATATACGCGCAATAAATTATGCGTAATATATAATATTAATTGAATATTATACAAGTTACTTCTGCTTAATTGGTACTTATTAAATCGTTGTGTTCATTCGTAATTAGTCACAAAGGCGGATAGACATCTACATCACTCAGTAGGAACCAACATAATCACTGGTTGCAGTTTGTACAAACAATAACAAATCCGAGTCATTTCTTGGTTTTCCCGGTATTCTATACAAACCTAGATATCATGTTACGAGGCCAATCTAGCCCGTACAAGCTTGCAGTACGGGCCATGCATAGACAATTACATACTATAAAATACTTTAAAACGGGGTGAATTCCAAATTGGAATCTAGGGCTATAAAGTTTTCTAACGTTTTTCTTCTTTACGGTTTGGGCAGTGGTTTCCCTCGTGTCATAGTCGCCCATTAGGCCCCTGACATTACTTAACAATTGGGACCGATAGCTTATAGTGATCTTCGAAGAACGGAGACGCTCAGAAATTGAGACGAGAACACTTTGGGGGCTACACATCTCTAGACAGATCGGCTGATTAGGTGCTTTACCTCTACGATATGGATTGTTGAGAGTATATTCACAATCATAATTGTATAAAATAACGATTTAATATACTTATATATTAAATAGTTATATATATGTTTGGAGATTCTTTTGTTTCAAGCATTTTATGGCGACTGTGACCGGGAAAAGCAAATTTTTTTTTGGAAGACGTTTCTATTATGATTTTGTTATTAATCCTTACACACCACTTTTCCCTCAATAACTCTACTTAAATTTTCACTTTAGAAATGTTATCATTCATTCTTTATTGGTTTAAGAAAAGTTAATCACAGACACGAAGAGATTTTTCTATTGATTTTATCGGAAAAATGGTGAAACTAATAGACTCTTCTCCTTTTCTGATGCGGTGGAATGGGCTCCCTTGTCACAGAAACTACAGCATGGAGCTCTACAAAAAAAGGAGATTTAAGGTTTCTAAAGGGCATCGTGTGATTGATACCCTGAGCGTTGCAAATATCCATAAGCGACGGTAACTGCTCACCTTCAATTAAGCGGATTTAGTTGTATACAAACGGTATTCCGATTGTAATTTTTGTTATCGTACATAAAAAAATAATGCTTGTTTTCGTGTCACGAATACAATTGTGCATAATTACTCAAACTTATGTCTATTTGAGTTCAAACGAGCGATTAGTAGTTCCAAATTCAATTGTACTACACAAATATAAGGTTTAAAGTATTTTTATTTGGAAGTCGCGACCGCGGTGCGTGTTTCGGCTCGCGGGGGAGGCTTGGGAACTAAGCAGGTGCCGTTTTCATTATTCAAGCCCCATTGATTGGATACTTTGTTGCCGTTTAAAAATCTTATTAGCAACCGCCCGACAACAAAGCGAGAACGATGAGCCTCCTCATGACCCCTCTATTTACCTGTTAAGTGATTTTTTTTACTTTTTTTCAATTACAACGATGAACTGTTTGAAATATTGAAGCCGCGAAAGTGTAAGTCATCTTGTTAGTGAATGTTCATTTCCTCACTTTCTTCCTACTTTTGAAGTATTTGCCAGCTGCAGTAAAACTCCATGACGCGGCATAAAATAACTGCGTATTTTGCAAAAATATGCAAATGTAATGTTAAGGCGACACAGAATTAATCATAGGTATTTATTTAACTTTACTTAGGTATTATAGTGCGCGTTATAGACAGTTATAACGACTAGTATTTTGTAAAGAATTTAGGTAAGTATTATATAATTGACTGCATGTGTGGCGCAGCGGTTAAGACAATAGCCTGACGACTTGGTGTCGTGGGATCGATTCCCGCGCCGGAAAGCTATTTGCATGACCCTTGAATAGAAATTCTGAGGCTGGATGTACAGACGCCAGCACATCAAGCTACCCCCAATTTGTCAAATTTCCCCAATTGAAAGTGAACCTTATGCTTAAGTGATAAAGTTGAAAATCTATAAAAGAAATTTGACCGATTGGGGTAGCTGAATGTGCTGGCGTCTGAACTTTGTGTCCGACAATTATATGTTTGTAAATTACCCCGCGACACCGGGATAATTTCTCTAATGCGGGCGTTGTCTTTTTAACATCAAAAATATATCTAGAAAAAAAAAGTTAGACTGTAAGTGAGGTGCAGTGCTTAAGCTACTAGCTGCGCAACCTTGGCACCCTCGTATTTATGTGACCCATATATAGTTGTACGTAAATTGCATTGTTCACAGCTAGTTGCTCTCACCGGTCCGTAAGTGATTGGCGAGGTGAAGCAACTAGGCTCGCGGTCAGTCCATAGATGGGTGACCGCGAAAGTGGTTTTAGTTCTGAGCATCTCCGGAGGGCACGTTAAGCTGCCGGTCCCGGTTGTAGCCATTAGGCAACAGTCGTTAAGCCATGTCAGAGGCCTAATGGGCGGCTTGAACAACTCTGACACTAGGGTAACCACTGCCCACACGATAAGTAAGTAAGTATTTTTGTATAATGCTCTGCGTTGTAAGGAAATAATTTCTAAATGCGGGTAAGAGTAAAATTTTATCTATAATCGCACGATCTCGGCCATCTCTAGGCTAACATGTTTAAATGAGTGAAAACTATCTACAATCACCACCAGTTGCGTCTAAAATAGATAACCAGTGCAAATCTCTTCAACAGGGGCTATACCGGCTAGGGAAGACAGCGATCTGTTTGTGGCACAGTCGCTGTGCCGGACTGGCAGGAGTCGGCAATAGGGGAGGGCAATCTCGGGCCTTCCCAGGTTACGTGTCCCGACCATCTGGGACATGGCGCAAAAGGGGGGCACCGGAGCAGCATGCCCGCGTTCCCGGGGCTCCTCCCGTTAGACGCCAAGAGAAGTCCACGGCAGGTTAGGTTTAGTCGGTGCGAGTCCGACATACCCACCCTCAGATTCTGATCATTTTCGTGAATGGCGTTCAAATAAATGAAGGTTAAAAATGACTTAATCAATCATTACATCGGCTTCCATGAGCACATGTTTTGCAACATTGATTAAGTAATTTTTCACCTTTATTTATTTGAACGCCATTTAAGAAATCGATGTTCGGTGAGTTAGCCGATAAAGCTCCTGGTAGAGCCCCAGGCTTCATTTCCATTAAATGGTTAATCTTATTGCAGTAATAAATTATAACAACACGAGATCTTGCGAGATTTGTTTTCTAATTGTTGCCAGTTGGTCTACTGGTAAGTGACTCTAAGAATAAGAATGAGTGACCCTGACTGCTCAGCCGGATGAGGTTCGATTTCCACCCGGGACAAATATTTGTGTGATGAACACTATTATTTGTTCTGCGTCTCGGTGTAATTTATCTATAATATGTATGTATTTAGATATACAGAAGTATGTTTATCAGTTGTCTGGTTGCTATAGTACAGGGTCTGCCTAGTTTCGGATCAGCTGGTAGTGTTTTAGTTGTCCAAATATATTTATTTAAGATATCATCATCTTTATAATGTCCGCCCAAGTACGTCCTCAGCTGGACCAAAGTCTCACCAAAGAATGGGGGGATATGCCATAATCGCCACGCTTGGCAGACGGGTTGGCGATCGTAGTTTGATGGTAATAGTTAACATAAAAATCGCTGCTGCCCGCTCTCTGGTAGGTATTTCCTCAGACAATTTCTATGCCCCCAGGGATGAGATGGGTTGATGATATTCTATGCCGTCACCACACAGCATATACAAGATGTAATAGGACAATATTTCAAGTCCAAAGTTCAAATCTAACATAACAACTGGCTATGATAAAGTCCTAACGTATGTTAACGTATCGGTCACTTGTTTTAAGTGAAGGAATCCCGAGAACAGTCGGGTGCCCGCCCGCCGCGAATAATGTAATTAAGGCGAAACCACCGGCAAAATTAAACGCGGAAACGGAATGAGAATGTGAGCCTAATTAGAGCCGGGAGGGAAGACGGTGCAGCTACGACCCTTACCGTGCACGCGGGCCGTGTACACGTGACGTCATATATCCTACTAATGTTCGGATATCGTTATTACACGTAGAGCTTTGTTTGGCTTCATTATACGGACGCTAGGATAGATACAACGTACCTTACGTTGTGTGATGGAAGGGGGACTGATCCTCCTGTTCGATGGGACCCATCTACGTGGAGATTGGCTAAAACCTGTCTAGACTGCGGTGAATGCTTGCGTGGATTCCGTGGCCAAATGTAAAGGTAGTCGTGGAAACACCGCGGGGTTTTAGTCGATACATGGTAAATCTACAGGTAGTCCGACATACCTTGTCGCTTGCCCAGCGGCAAGGATTGGTAATGGATTTCACCAGGTTAAAAACAAGTAAGGTACGTTGAATGACAAAAGTCGTGATCCTCGGGAAAGTGGTATATTATAGGTACTCGTATTAGTTGGCTGTCCTGTTGATCTAGCTATACAGTACTCAACTGCTGATAATGTTGACATCTAATTTCAAGTCCCAGATCACACCAAAAATGTATACAAATCAGTAGCAGCTCGAAGTTTGGAAGTTGGTCTTTCCATACATCTTAGAGAATGTAAAGCACCTGAACTTGAGCTTTTTCCAGTCGACTAGAAGGTTTTAGATTTTAGTATATATTGGTGTTTGTGTATTACAACCAGTGCTAGAATGAAGCTGTAACAGTAGGTATAGTATTTCCCATGCACCATCATGTCAGGCTTATGCTGGACAAAAGTCTTTCCAAAAGATTTCCCCAATAGAGTTGTGTCCATAACTTGGGAGGGATACGTAATAAATGGCCACGCTTGGCAGAGAGGTTGGCGATCGCAGTATGATGATCATAGAACACACATACGCTGGTTCGCTTCGTTCTCTGAGAGGTATTCCTTCGGGTCGACTTCTACGCCCCCTCGGGATGAAATGGGGTGACAATATTCTGTGCCGTCAGCTAAACAGCATATTTCTTTTTGCACAAACTTTACGGGCAATGTGGTTGCATAGCTAATTTCATCAAAAATAAACCCGTAAGCCATAACTATTTAAGCATACAAAAATGCCAATTAATTTTAATTTCCAATTGAACTAATGACAATCATTACTGCGCCAGCAATATTAACGCTAATGAGCCGAGTTATAATAACGAAAGGCCATTAAATGATTACCTTTTGCTCTTTTTATATGGTACCACGTAAATAATCACAGCGTACGTCGTTCGCAAGCATAAATCCAATTCGTTCTCTCTCACATCCATACTAATTAAAAAACTGCGGACAAATTGGAGCCCACTCTTCGCCCACGAGAACATAAAATATCCATTCCATCGACGGTACCGGTCTGCCATTGATTAATTTTATTCAACCGAATGCGAATTCAAGTTTTTTCAGGAGTTAATTGTCATACTTCATTAGTTGAGTGACTTTCAGCGATTCTGCGTTCGATTACTGCATGATTTATACAGTGGTTATTCGATTACAGAATGGAAAATGAAATTAATCACGAGTGAAATATATGTCAGTAGGGGAGTATTATATATACCTAACTTTTCTGAATGCCTCTTAGGTTTGGTTAGGTTAGGTTAGATTTTATCCAACCGAATGCGAATTCAAGTTTTTCAGGAGTTAATTGTCATACTTCATTAGGTGAGTGACTTTCAGCGATTCTGCGTTCGATTAATGCATGATTTATACAGTGGTTATTCGATTAACGAATGGAAAATGAAATTAATCACGAGTGAAATATATGTCAGTGGGGGAGTATAAGTAGTATACCTAACTTTTATTAATGCCTCTTAGGTTTGGTTAACATCCAAGGGATTCATTGCTCTAACTGGCCCTTACGTGATCGGTGAGGTTAATCACCTAGGCATGCGGTCCGACTTTTGATGGGTGACCGTGGAAGGGGTTTAATCTATAAACTTCGCCGTGCTGCTTCAAACTGTTGGTAACGGTTGTAGTTGTTAGAAAACGGTAGGTAAGCCATGTCAGAGGCTGACTGGGTGGTTTGAACCACTCACTAGTGTAAGCACTTGCCATATGTAAAAAAGAAGAAAGAGTGGATACATTTAAAATACGTTTTACTAGAACTTTATAAAAAAATCTTTCAGGAAGCTACATTATCAGAAAGTAGCGTGGGCTGTATTTTATAAAAAAGTACTTGCTTACTAGCCACTTGATGGCTTTAAAATTAAGTTTAAAAAAGATCTTAATTATTAATATTCTGTGCAGTGTATTTGTGGGTCACTGCGCTAAGTGGTGGCTTAAATTATAAAATAACTAGTTTGAGTACCATAACAACTATCTTGAAAATCAGTATATCATTATGCCAAATACTCATTAAGAATCTAATGGAATTGGTAGCAAGGCAAGTATGCTCGCTACATGATTCATTATTAAACATACTTAAGGTTAGGCAAGGCGATAGGACCGTTAAAACTTTCAGTTAAATGGATACATCATTCGATTAATTAAATATATACACGTTGTAACTTCCGAACGGATAGACAGAGCTTAAAATGGTTCTTGGCTACTGGAAGCTAGCTCCTCTTAAGTCGTAACCATTTACCCTTTAAAAGTAACTTTTTTAATTCGTTTAAACAGGTTTTTGTTCATTTCAACGTTTAGGCTAAGTACTTATTATTATTAGTCGACAAGTCCTAAAGTGTCGTTTATTTTCATTCGATATTTCACGCTGTAACTAAATAGACCCAACTAAAGATGCTCTATCCTTTTCATAAGAACTATGTTAGAAAGAAATACAAATTATAATTAACTTGTTATTAAAATTAAGTTGGTATTGAATGGAATCGAGGGCATTAACGATTAAATCACTCACAACTCGCGTTAATAAAGTCATGGTGATCAAATCGAACGCCCCTGACCGAACGCAAATGCCCCTTCATTTTCAACGGTGGCCCTTAAGTATTCTGGCGTGCAAGACCTAGATGCATGTACTACTGGCAGGAGTCGGCAATAGGGGAGGGCAATTCTGAGCCCTCCCAGGGTACGTGTCCCGACCATCTAGGACATGGCGCAAAAAGGGGGGCACCGGAGCAGCATACCCGCGTTCCCGGGGCTCCTCCCATAAGGCCAAGAAGTCCACGGCAGGTAGGTTTTGTCGGTGCGAGTCCGACATACCCACCCGTAGACACTTTTTGCGGGTGGCATGCGTAGGCATTCCCCCTGCCTTAACAAAAAAAAAAAGAAAAATGATGCATGTACTAACGATATGAATAAATTGGGAATAGTTTTGTATTGGGATGCCGTGGTATCCAAGTGCGAGACAGTAACGCCCTCGTTACTGCGGTGGCAGTAAGAGAAGTATCCTCTTCTGCCGCTACTTGCTAACAGCTCCGGTTCAATCGCTATGCCTGACTGGCAGGAGTCACCAATCCGGCAGGAAAAACCAATGTTTTCGCAGGGTGCGTGTTCCAACCACCTGGGGCATTGCGCAAATGGGGGCACCGGGGCAGCATACCCACGTTCCCGGAGCTACCCACAATAGACGTCCACGGCAGGTTAAATCGTTCTATGCCCATCGCACTTTTATGCTCGCCGCTGCCATGGTCACCACTTACCGTCCGGCAGTGTTCCATGATATCTATACATATAATAAAATCGTAGGAAATTCAAAACTGTACATTGAACATTTTTTTAAAAGGATATTTGGGGCGTCATTTACAATAGAGATCGAAGCCAAAAATATAGTTTTTAGAATTTTTGTCTGTTTGTCTGTATTTATGTCCCGTAAACTCAAAAAGTACTGCATGAATTTACTTCAAATTTTGAATGAATATTACTAAGAGGTCGGGTCAATATATAGGCTACATATTATGACGCTATTATCACCTACGGGGGAGGAGCTGTGATAATTTATAAAATTGAACGCGGGTAAAACCGCGGGGCACAGCTCGAATAAGAAAGAATCAATGTCAGTAAAGAATATATGAAAGCCACTCACAGTAAACGAGTATACAGTACATGAGGCTAATGTGTGTAATATTATTTGCATATAATGACCGTTAATGTGCCCAGCGCATTATTCATCTGGCGTGACCTCAAAAGCCGCAAGAACCGTTTGATCGATGTATATATTCGTAAGTACCATAACATATTATATGTTACGGATAAAGTGAACAACCTATGTTGCAATATTATTGCCATAAAGAAACTAATTTATAAACATGTTTACACTAAGCTCCTTTGAATTTATACTAAGGGAAAGGCTGAATGTTACTGATTGTTTTTTGTATATAATAATAAATTGGCAAAATTAACTTAAAATGTAGGTAAACAAAAAGTTCTCAATGTGAAGTGTCAACTATTATATTGCAGATTATTTCGATTAGAAGTGTAGAAAATAGTGTTCACTTCTATCGGCAGTAACCAACGACTGCCCCGTGGGTTTTTTTTAATCAATCCTTTTAACTTTTTAGTTGTGCTTGCGATTAGAGTAACTTTTTCTATCGGTTTTTATTTTTTATAACTTTATGCACATCAAATAGTACAAAGGCGGACTTAATGCCCAAGGCATTTTCTGCCAGACAACCACTTCACCAAAGTAAAATCAAGTGGCTATGTTGGATGTAAACCGAATATAGCATTACGAAACCTATTTAAAAAAGTATAATTAACTCACCGAAAGACAATAGTAGTTTATGAATAAATAGGAATATATAAAAATGATAACTCACGGTTCGATGGAAGGAAGTCTTGTGGGCGGCATACATACCACTACCGTTTGATCAAAGTAACGGTAAGAAAACTTTTAAAACTGACATTATTAAATTGACGCCAATTGATTGAGCTGCACGTGTGGTGCAGTGGTGGTCGCATCGCTATTACTACGGAGAGGGAGAGGCCCGGACAGGACAACTATTTGAGTGATTCATAAATTGTTATATTGCTGAATCTGGATGTGCTTTGTGTATGTTTGGAAGGTCTCCCATGATACTGGGATTTAATAACATGGTGCGGGCGTTGCCTTTAAAAAAATTAAGCATTATTAACAAAGCCAAGTGGAACTATTCATTCCTAACTACTTTTTTCTTTGTGATAAATTCGTTGCGGGATCCAAGACAGTTAAAGCGATTCTCCGGGACATGCCTGACCCTCACCGCTCCGTGTCATTTCATTGTGTGCCAATGTTAATCCTGGCTTACAGGAGTTGCAGTGGTGGGTAAGAGGGAGGGACTATAAAATAATTAACAAAGCCTTCATCATCATCATGTCAGCCGAAAGACAACCACTGCTGGAGAAAAACATCCCCCAGAGATCTCCACAAATGCCGATCTTGCGCTATCCGCACCCAGCGACTTCCAGCACCGGATACTACTATTAAAAATGAATTTTTACACATTGACTGCAACATTTACATCTGTCTATTTTAAAATAGTTATTTCATGATAGATAATTACAATTACTGACGAATCACGTAGCGTATACAGGTATAATTTCATAGAAATCATGTGAGATAAACGATGGTATAGACATAGACAAACCTAATCATGGCACGACGGTGCTCTCCCGGTTAAATTATGGTGATTATCCGTTATCAAATAGAACGTGTTTTCCGTGTTTAAAATAAAATATATGTACATATCGATATTTTATTTACAGCGACTAATAACAGCCAGCAACTCTTGCTGCCTTCTATGGCAACAAAGATCATCTCTAAGCATTCGGATCAATGAAATAATTGAAAAACATACGAATTGACTGCGAAAATAATATCCTGGGACATTATTCACACACGCGGCCATCTGATCCCAAACTGAGCAGGGGCTCTCCCGGCTTGGTCGCCTAACATCGATTTCTTAAATGGCGTTCAAATAAATAAAGGTTTAAAATGACTTAATCAATCGTTAAATATACTTCGATGAGAACATGTGACGTCATAAATGGTCCGGAGTCGATTGTCAACGTTGTAGCCGATTTAACGATTGATTAAGTTATTTTGAACCTTTATTTATTTGAACGCCATTTAAGAAATTAGACGGTAGAGCCCCAGAGCTTGTACTATGGAATCCAGATAACTGATATACCTACCTATACTAATTTTCTTTTGTAAATACATACTTATGTGGATAATTACACCAAGACTGACAGACAGACATACAGATATGTATATGTGCGCGTTATTATCAAGACAGACGAGCATTATCCGCGGCCAGTACAACCTTAACACGGATCGCGTAGAAATTTCGTTGAAACCTATTAGTAATTAAATGAAAACGATGAAAATTTTAAATCATGAATTGTTATTAACTGTTACGCTTTCTCATATTAGAAAAGGCGATACGAACGAATAATCCTACTACTATTATAAACGCGAAAGTTTGTAAGTATGGATGGATGGATGTTTTTTACTCTTTCACGTAAAAACTACTGAATGGATTTTAATGAAACTTTACAATAATATAGCACATAGGCTACAATTTATAAAGACATTGTGTGCATTGTCCAAAATATGACGATAAGCGTCAAGTATGTAGGAAAAGATCATCATCTGCGAGCTCTTGCGGCGTGCTCTGCCAAAACCGCTAGAGGTACATTCTAATAATATATCTTATAAATGCGAAAGTTTGTGAGTATAGATGTATGGATGTATGTTTGCTTCTCTATAACGCGGGTGAAACCGCGGGGCATAGCTAGTTTATAATGTGCTACTGGCAACCCTATTAACGTTATTATAAAAATAAGCATGTAATATTATCTTCCTACCTAATACGTATAGGTACGTTTAAAAGTTATAATGGCTCCACGGTTCTGTTTGTACTTATGAATATTCGTGAAGGTTGACTCACTTTACCTTGCATTAATTACAATTAGTTAGCAATGATAAATATTAATTGTATTTTAATTAATCCTTTTGAACTCATATAAAAACTTGACCATGTATCACGCACACTCACGCACGTGTATGTGAGTGGGTGAAGGAACTGTATAGGGTTGCCTCTCGCCCAAGCTTCAGGGATTTTCCTGCAACAATGGTGAGCCGTTACAAGTGTATTATTTGAAATCTGGTCATACTTGACGTCCGATGTGCGAGATTTTTTCAACTATTGGTCAGGCTTGCAGCCCTAACTCGAAAGTCGTTCGCGTGAAGAATGTTAATAAGACCGTTTTGTAGTACACTAATGGTAAAGGATTTGTCATTGTCGCCAAACAGGTGTGTCGTGACGAAAAACACGTAATAATGGCCGTACAAGTGTAGACATTGTCTCCGACAGATCGCCCGCTCTCGCCCGTAATTAGAGGCGGCCGACCGAGGACGCCCGCGAGCTACGAATGCCTACGAATTATAGAGGCGCTGTAAATCTCCAAGAATAATTTGCAGTCGATAACTTTTTGCCGCTGTTTTGGATAGAGAAATTAAATATGAACTTATGTAAATTTAGCATCTGTCTATGATTTACATGAAATCATGCTTATTCAAAATAATTTTCTAGTAATAAGGTTGCCCACCTTAATAGATGTATATCCATCTAAAAACTAGACATGGTATCAACTGACTGATTTTTTATTTATAACTAGCTGTGCCCCGCGGTTTCACCCGCGTTAAGCTTTATAAATTATCACAGCTCCTCCCCCGAAGGTGATAGCGTGATAATATGTAGCCTATATGTTGACCCGACCTATTATTAATATACATGCAAAATTTGAAGTAAATCCATGCGGTACTTTTTGAGTTTAGCCCGGACATACATACAGCCAAACAGACAAAAATTCTAAAAAATATATTTTTGGCTTCGACATCGATTTTAGATCAAGCCCCAAGTATCCTTTTAAAAAAATATTGAATGTACAGTTTTGACTTTCCTACGATTTTATTATATGTATAGATTAAAAATAAACAAGTTTGAGTCCAATGTGAATAAAAAAAATATATTTACTAAATACAATGATGCATACTTAATACACAGAACGCTCAATTGGAGGTTATATATCTGTATTGAATGCTGTTCTTTATAAGTAATTATTATACGTGTTATATAAATAAGTAAAAAAAATCTAAACCTTGATTATATCATGTCGTCAAAATAAATGATACTAATCAATTTTACAATCGGGCAATAAATCTGAAATGTTAAAAGTTACCGTTTACACATTTACGAATAGATAAGCTATAAAATTGATAATCTATGCATCTATGTATAATTATAGATGGAAGATTACTCGAAATTTTGATACAACTTCTTTTGTTTGACACGATTGTTAATTAAATAGATAACAATTTCTAATTCCTAAACTGCAAATAGGTCGTCTTACGTCAGGTATGAGGAGGTACATATAAAACGACAGACCATTGGTACTAGCTGGTTGGTTTGGACAAGGAACCTTAAGGCTTGGAATGGAAGTTCCTAGAGAAAAATGGCATGGATTAGAAGTAAATGAAATAATACTTTTTCTTAGACGTAAGGTGGTGTTAAACCATATTGTCTACTACTGCTACATAAACATTATATATTTTCATTTTCAAATATGATTTTGCCAAAAATATGTATCATCATCATCATCATCATAATATCAGCCGAAAGACGTCCACTATCCAAAATATGTATAGTAACAAACAAAGACTTAGACTGGTCTTTTTTGGTAGTAGGGTGACTACCTTAACCACTGCGTCACAGGTGCAGTCAAACACCTATGTCACGTTATTTCTCCATTAATTTACAAACCTGTTTAAGTTATCCTTGTTTATCTGATAGGGAACGCATTTGGAATAAATTTTGGTTCAAATGGTAATTAGAAAGAAAATATGAATTTTTGCGAGAAGAAAAACGTAGACAAACTAGGTTTTTAAATATAAATCAGTAATCTGCTGGACCCTTCTTGGTGTCGTCAACAAAGTACCTCATCCAATCGCTCTGTTTCAAGATTCTTTGTCCAGCGGAGCGGTTCGTCACGGCGGGCTGACCATAATTGTGCTTCGTCCGACAAATATATTAAGTATTCGTGATAGAACCGAGCAGTGTGTAATTTTAGACCGTTTTGCCACAAATGTCAGCCTCGGGCAAGTTCGAACGCCCTGAACACTTGAACTTGTTGCAACGAACACGAATGATTGTCTTTTGTTATCAGACTAGACAACCCATCCCTAGGCTATATACAGTCGTACTTAGTGTAGCTGTCAACATTATGATGGACAAATCAGACGAGAGTTGAGGTAGCGCAATAATATTAACCCGAAGTTCATGTTCTTGAACTGCGATCAATTCAAAATTCGCGTATCGATTCTTCCTACATGCAAATAAATTTGCACAGACATTTATTTGCATTGAAGAAGAATCGATAAAAATGGACCGATTTCAAAATCATTTATATTTTTATACATGAAGAACAGTTTAACCTTGTTGTAAATTAGTAATTTGGTATAAATGAATATGGCAGCTCGAAGAAAAAGCCCATCTCTTATATAGATGGCCACTATTACTATTAATCCTAATTATTGGTGTCCACTTAAAGACCTTACTAACCTTCAGAATACCTGGCCTATCTACCGCTATTTTCTCCCTGTGATAACGGAAGCTTCCATTTTGATTGCTAACCATTGCTATCCAGTCCATCAGTATTTTTTTTAAGACAACACCCGCAATAGTGTTTCTGTTGACGGGCCTGTTGGCGTGGTTGGCAAATGCTTGCTTTTCACGCCGGAGGTCGTGGGTTCGATTCCCACCCAGGTCAAATATTTGTGTGCATGAACTTGTGTGTTTGTACTGAGTCTGGGTGTAATTATCTATACTTATAAGTATGTATTTACAAAAGAAAAGTAGTATATGTAATATATCAGTTACCTGGTTTCCATAGCACAAGCTCTGCTTAGATTGGGATCAGATGGCCGTGTGTAAATAATGTCCCAGGATATTATTAATTCCCGTGCCGCGCGCGGCTACTTTACAAACTTATAATAGACGGGCACAAATTACATCCAGACTCAGAACAACTATTTACGGGTCACACAAATAGTAGTCCAACGCGGGACTGGAACCCACGACACGAAGCGGCGAGGCAACTGTCTTAGCCGCTACGCCACACGTGCAGTATTGAAACTGTAACGTATAAAATTATAGAAACGTCTATTAAATTAATAGTCTTCGGTAATTTTATTGCATAGAGGGATCTTATCCATCAGATAGCAACCCTATATTATTGTAATTGCGGTAAATGCACTTGTAAAGGTGTGTAATAAATGTAGCGAAACGAACGACATTATTAGTGAATTTCGCCCTCGGGGGCCATGCTATGGAAATACGCCAACACGATTTATGCGCTTCTTACTTATTACCATATCATTATTTGCAGTTGAGGTACTGCTTAATAATATATCCTATCCATCTTAATAGTTTACGTCGGTTATACAGAAAGGTTTTAGATAATGTATATTATTGATCTTTATCAATTCTTCAGAAACATTTTTGGATTATAGCGTCATAACCAATGCTCGGGGTAAAAGTTTGAAATGGGTTTGAACCCGAAACACGAGAGCACCGAAGTGGTAGCGAGGCGGCTAACTTAACCACTGAGCCATACGCACGTATGGCTCAACACCCTATGTACAGACGCCAGCACATCAAGCTACCCCAATCTGTCAAATTTCCCCAATTGAAAGTAAACCTTATACTTTTGTGATAAAGTTGAAAATCTATAAAAGAAATTTGACAAATTGGGGTAGCTGGATGTGCTGGCGTCTGTACACAATACACCTAGAATGAGATGTCCATAAAGTAACATAAAGTCAATTTCTATATATCCTGTGACACACGGTGTCTCTGTATCAAATCCAAAGATTTGTTAAAATAGTTTCAATGGTTTATGAGATACGAGGAAACTCAAGAACACAAGCAGATGTAGACGTTAGAAAAAAAAGATAACCTGCCTTTCCTTAGTCCTTACATATTATAGAACCATAATAATAGAAGTCACCTGGTTGTACCTGACCTCTTTCCGGTCGTGTCGCTAGGCGACCTATCGGATCATGAGAGTGATGGGATAGAAAGTGCTCCTGTGTTTGCGCACACACTTGACCACTATAATATGTCCCGCGCAGATGGCTAATCTCTATTGAGACTGGCCGCCGTAGCCGTAATTCGGCTAGGAGGACATTATTATTAATGTTACTATTAATAGACACCAAATAACAAAACTATGAACATACTTACGAACTGTCTGTTTTAAGCAGAGTCCGTTAATGCTGATACCTACTTAAATCATAAAAGTACGTTGTTAGTGTTCAAGTTAATGTCACCTAGCTCATTATGTGATGGTTGAACGTCGATTAAACAACAAACGCTATTGTTTCCATCAGTGAATGAACTTTAATGTCATCTCTGTCACCGCGCGTATATTGCGTCATCAGCAAATATATTAGGTCTTTACCTATGAAATTGCCGTTCTGCAGTACTGGCCATTTCAAATCAAAATAATTTTTGTTTGGCTAAGAATTCTAATTTCAAATTAATTTT
Source organism: Pseudoips prasinana (assembly GCA_951640165.1). Lineage (NCBI taxonomy): Eukaryota > Metazoa > Arthropoda > Insecta > Lepidoptera > Nolidae > Pseudoips > Pseudoips prasinana. Next base: position 29,446,661 of record OX621237.1, on the reverse strand, counting down.
ATTTTAAAAACATGGATTCTTTTTTCCAAAAGTAGTCATTTCTTTATTGATTAGTGTTACATTTTCATCGCATTTCAATCTTTTTCGTCATCATGGATACGTTAAAAATTCGAGTAATTATGGAATATGAGTACCGTCGTGGCAGCAACGCGGCACAAGCAGCACGCAACATCAACGACGTTTACGGAGCTAACACTACAAACCAACGCACCACCTGTTATTGGTTTGCTCGCTTCCGTTCTGGAAATTTCGACCTGAAAAATGAACCTCGCGGTCGTCCGAAGACTTTGGTCGACAATGACGAATTAAAGGCGGTTGTGGAAGCTGATGATACACAATCTACGGCTGAATTAGCAGCAGCTTTCGACGTTAGCGTCAAAACAATATTGGTCCATTTGCGTCAAATTGGCAAGGTAAAAAAGCTTGACAAATGGGTGCCCCACGAACTCAATGATCGCCAGCGCGAAGTACGCGTCGAGACGTGCCTTGCACTGCTCAACAGACACACAAATGAAGGAATTTTGAACCGCATTGTTACCTGCGATGAAAAATGGATTCTGTTTGATAACCGCAAGCGCTCAGCAAGTTGGTTGGATCCTGGTTCAGCACCTAAACAATGCCCTAAACGAAAACTTACCCCTAGAAAAGTGATGGTCACTGTTTGGTGGTCTAGCGCCGGTGTGATTCATCACAGCTTCTTACCAAACGGGGTGAGCATTACTGCAGATGTGTACTGTGAAGAACTGAGCACAATGATGGAGAAGCTGGCGCATCTCCAACCAGCATTGGTCAATCGCTCGTCTCCGCTGCTCCTGCACGACAACGCGCGACCTCATACTGCACAGCAGACGGTCTCCAAGTTGCAAGAACTGGGGTTGGAAGCTCTCCGTCATCCGCCCTACTCACCAGACCTTGCGCCTACAGACTACTACTTTTTCCAGAATTTGGATAACTTCTTGGCGGGAAAAAAATTCAATACCCGAGAGGCAGTACAAAATGCCTTTGAAGAATTTGTTGCCTCCCGTCCAGCTGATTTCTTTAAGAAGGGCATCAATAAACTGCCACTGCGATGGCAAAGATGCATTGATTGCATGGGTGATTACTTCGATTAATACAAATAAAAAAATTCATGAAAAAAATTCGTTTAAATTTTTTCATACAAAACGGCAATTTCATAGGTAAAGACCTATTATATTGAGATTGTTTATTTGTATATTATACTTCAACGCGTTCAGTATTGTGGATACACAACCGGCCGCGCACAATGCTCGTCTGCTCGAATCTCAATACTCGCTTGCTATACACACTCGCATATAATTAAGGGAGATAGGGCCGGTTGGCGTGATTGGTAAATGCTTGCCTATCATGCCGCAGGTCGTGGTTTCAATTCCCACCCAGAACAGATATTTGTGTGCATGGACATAGCTGTTTGTCCTAAGTCTGGGTGTAATTATCTATATACTTAAGTATTTACAAAAGAAAAGAAGTATATATAGTATATCAGTTATCTGCTTTCCATAGTTGTAGTAGTACAAGTTCTGCTTAGTTTGGGATCAGATGACCATGTGTGAATAATGTCCCAGAGAGTCTTAGAGAGAATAAGTCGCATACGGAGGAGATATAAAGCTTTTTCCTTACGTGACGATTTCGACTAGTCAACTTTTACCGCAAAACGCACCTTGCGGTATGGAACATCATTCCAATATTTTATTCCCTACATGCATACATGATAAATGTTAAGACAATGATATGAATGCTATCAAGGAAAATTCGGGTTTATATCCACTTCACAAGGTTTATAATGAAATAGTTTAATTTTTGCCGAACGCTTTATACGTTCGTGAGAATGTAGGCTATGTATATCGCGACGTTCAAATCTCGGCGCGGAACTTCAAATAACTGTAAGATAGGGGCCTAGCCTACCTACCTACCTAGAGAATAGCAACACCTGCTGTGTTGCTATTCTCTCAGTATTAGGCTTTTAACACTTGTCATCTTAATGACAAGTGTTAAAAGTGCCCTTAAAAAACCTTAGTGCCCTGTTAAGAGTAACGCGCCTCGCGTATTCGGGGGACAATTCATGCCATTGCCACCCATCAGTAGTGACTCATTCGGATCATCATCATCATATCAGCCGGAAGACGCTGCTGGACAAGCCGCCCCCAACGGTCTCCAAAATTGCCGATCTTGCGCTATCCGAATCCAGCGACCCTCACAAGATAATCGGTCCATCTTGTAGGTGGCCTGCCCACGCTGCGTCTTCCGGTTCGTGGTCGCCACTCGAGAACCTTTCTGCCCCAGCGGCCGTCGGCTGTACAAGCTATGTGCCCTGCTCACTGCCATTCAGCTTGGCTATTCTTCGGGCTATGCCGGTTACGTTGGTTCGCCTGCGGATCTCACTCATTCTGTGATTCGAATGAGTGAGTAATGAGCTATTATTTTTAAGTTAACATAATTTTAAGAGATTTATGATTTGGCGACAGGGCCATAGTGGTATAGACCGATGAACAGCTCGCCTGGAGAAAAATCACGATACGCATTATAGAATTCATTGCTGGTATTATGGATTATTCATCATATCAGCCGAAAGACGTCCACTGCTGGACAAAGGCCTCCCCCAAAGATCTCCACAATTGCCGGTCTTGTGCTATTCGCATCCAGCAGTTTCCAGCGACCCGCACAAGATCATCGGTCCATCTTGTAGGGGGCCTGCCCACGCTGCGTCTTCCGGTTCGTGGTCGCCACTCGAGAACCTTTCTGCCCCAACGGCCGTCGGCTCTACGAGCTATGTGCCCTGCCCACTGCCACTTCAGCTTGGCAATTCTTCGGGCTATGTCGGTGACTTTGGTTCGCCTGCGGATTCCGACATTTCTGATTCGATCCCGCAGGGAAACTCCGAGCATAACCCTCTCCATTGCTCTTTGGGTGACCTTGAGCCTTCTAATAAGGCCCATAGTGAGCGACCACGTCTCTGTTCCGTATGTCATCACTGGCAACACACACTGGTCGAAGACTTTCGACTTGAGACACTGCGGTATTTGGGATGAGAAGATTTTGCGTAGCTTCCCGAACGCTGCCCAGCCGAGTTGGATTCTACGATTGACCTCCTTCTCGAAGTTGGACCTACCTAGTTGGATGGTCTGTCCTAGGTAAATATAGTTCTCTACAACTTCGAGTGCAGAGTCACCAACTTTCAATTGAGTGGGTGCAACATGGACGTTTGACATGATTTTCGTCTTATCCATGTTCATTTTCAGACCCACTTGTTGAGAGACTCTGTTGAGGTCATCGAGCATTGTACCGATGTCTTCCATGGTCTCAGCCATGACTACGATATCATCGGCAAATCGAAGGTGAGTGATGTACTCGCCATTGACATTGATGCCAAAGCCTTTCCAGTCCAGAAGCTTGAAGACGTCTTCCAATGCAGCGGTGAACAGTTTCGGAGATATAACATCTCCCTGTCTCACGCCTCGCTGCAAGTGGATAGGTTTCGAGATCTGGTCCTGGAGTCGCACTGACATAGTGGCGTTTTCATACAAACACTTTATCACCTCGATATACCGGTAGTCAATTTGGCACCTTATGAGAGACCTCAGCACGGCCCATGTTTCGATAGAATCAAAGGCTTTCTCATAGTCCACAAACGCTAAGCACAGTGGCTTGTTATACTCTTCGGTCTTCTGTATAACTTGCCGCAGTGTATGTATGTGGTCTATGGTGCTAAAGCCTTTTCGGAAACCGGCTTGTTCGGGAGGCTGGAAGTCGTCAAACCTGCGCGCGAGACGATTCGTAACGACCCTCGAAAACAACTTGTAAACATGGCTCAGCAGTGTGATGGGTCTATAATTCTTCAATAGGGTTTTTTCGCCCTTTTTGAAGAAGAGCACCACCACACTTCTGTGCCATGCTTGTGGCGTTTGACCATCTAGTATGACGGAGTTAAATAACTTCTGAAGGGCCCGTAGGATTGGTGTACCACCCGCCTTCAGAAGCTCTGCTGTAACTCCATCATCACCAGGCGCCTTGTTGTTCTTGAGTTGTTTGAGAGCCATTCTAATCTCGTACAGGCTGACGTCCGGGATGTCTTCGGTGTAATGTCGGGTTAGTCGTGCTCTGGGATCTGAGGCATGACTTTTGACAGGTGGCTGTGTTGTCGTATATAACTGTCCGTAGAACTTCTCGATCTCTCCCAGCAACTCAGGTTTAGACGTGACGATTCTACCATCCTCAGTCTTCAGCTTCGTCAGTTGGCTCTGTCCAACAGACAGAGCTCTTGCGAACACTTTGGAGCCTTTGTTCCGCTCGATGGCCTCTTTAATACTAATTGTATTAAATTGCCGCGTGTCGCGAGTCAAAGACTTTGAGATCTGTCTGTTGAGCTGCCGATATTTGGTAGCATCATCTGAGGATGTCAGAACCATTTTCCGTCTATCTTCCATAAGTTGCAGGGTAAAGTCAGAGATCTTTTTAGTTCTGTTTGTACGACGGGCCTTGAAGACCTTAGACCCAGCCGTATGGACAGCTTCTACGAGCCTGTCATAGTATGAGTCCACTTCCTCGCAGTCTGCTAGGCATTCGAAACGGTTTTGCAGTTCGAGCTGAAATGGTTCGGGGTTTTGGACGTGGATAGGTAAGGGTCGGAGCGTAGACTTTATCAGTCGGGACCTCTGGAGTTTGACATTAAGGTTCAATGAGCCTCTGACCAGTCTGTGATCGCTCCCGGTTTTAACCGCATTGATCACGGAGACATCATTGAACATCTGTCGTCTCGTCGACAAGATAAAGTCTATCTCATTTTTAGTTTTACCATCGGGGCTCACCCAGGTCGATTTGCGGTGATCCGGCTTCCTGAAGAAGGAATTCATCATAAAGAGTCCCTCCTTCTCCATGAAGTCGGCCAACATTTGGCCCCGGGGGTTCCGGTCACCAGTTCCAAATTGCCCCACTCTCAGCTCATTACCGAATCGTTTGCCCAGCTTCGCGTTAAAGTCCCCCATGACCACAGTGAAATAGGAGTTAGAGGTATGTATGGCTCTGGATATGTCCTCATACATAACCTCGACTTCATCGTCGGAGTGTGTCGAAGTGGGCGCGTAAACCTGTATAACCTTCAACGAATACCGCTTGGTGATTCTGAGTATAAGGTACGCAACCCTCGTCGACACACTCTCGATTTTCACTAGGTTGTTCACGAGGGACTTGTGGACTATGAACCCGACACCACCTTGGGATATTTGGTCACCCTCCCGGTAATAGAGCAGGTTTCCGGATTTCAGTATTATCGAGTCCTCCCCCTCTCTTCGGACTTCAGATAATCCTACAATATCCCAATGTCGACGATCACCGTAGCCTAGTTGTTAGTGCTCCTGCCTACGAAGCTGGTGGTCCTGGGTTCGAATCCCGGTAAGTGCAAATATTTGTGTGATGAGCACGAATATTTGTTTCTGAGTCATGGATGTTTTCTATGTATATAAGTATTTATCTATCTATATAAGTATGTATATAGTCGCCTGGTACCCATAGTACAAGCTTTGCTTAGTTTGGGGCTAGGATGATCTGTGTGACATTGTCCCCAGATATTATTATATTATTATTATTATTAATGTAACCTGCTCAATTCTTCCTCCAGTTCGGTTATCTTCTCGTCGGACCGCAGTGTACGTGTGTTATATGTTGCCAGGGCCAGAGGTCGTCGGTGTTGGTAACGCGGAATCTGCCGGGGATTCTTAGCACCCCCTGCCCTGCCGTAACCACGGCTGTTACCACGGCTGGGAATAGCAGGGCTGCCGGGGACTGGGGGCCGCGGTTTGGTTGTGTCCATCATTTGAGGGGATTTGCCATAATCGCCACGCTTGGCAGACGGGTTGGAGATCGCAGTAAGGTGGACATGGTACTCAGGAGAACGCTGCTGCCCGTTCTCTGGTATATATTCCCTCGGGACGACTTTTACGTCCTCCCACGGGATGAGAGGGGGTAGTGATATTCTAAGGCCGTCACCACACAGCCTTTATGGATTATTATCTTACTATTATAATGATGCCCGTGAGGAAGTCGTTGCCGGTGTACATCAGCGAGGGGCAAAGGTCTGTAACGCTTAAGCGAAGAAGCCTATAAGGCTATGGTGACCGATGACTGTACTTTTCTGACGTGTTTGTATAAAAAACAACATTTCCACTACTTGATAACCTTTCCTAACCCTCAATCGTTCGGCAAAACGTCACCAAAAATAGGCCCTTTAACGCAAGTAGCGTGTCATCGCCTGCCTCGTTTATCCAGTGAAGCAGTAAAAGCCTCTGAGGTTAGTTGTAAACTTCTAACAAAAAACAACAAATGGATTATTATACAAAAGATTTAAACACTAATTCGAAATCAAGAATGAGTTTATGAATAGAGTATTACCATTTGGCCGCATCATCAAATTTTCGAAAGTGCGCAATGAGAAAGTAGAATTACAAGTATGACGAAGTTCCATTTCAAATGAATTGCAGTCAATTTAAATATCGCAACATTTGTGACAAGTGAGTCTATGAGAACTTAGTAGTATCTAACCTGTTTCCTTACTTACTTGTACAACAATCATACTAGTTATACGTAAGGCTCGGTTGAAAAAGAAGGGAATGAAATTGACAACAAATACAGTAGAAAACTAAGTTGAGAGGCCAACAAGACTCATCTTTATCATTTAAGGCCTATCCCGCTCGTATAAGCTGACAGGTATGGGTCAAAATTGAATGAATAAGACACTAACAAAAGGAGTTAAAATATAGGAGGTATTTGAAACAAAATAAACAAATAACTGAATACAAAGTTTACAACTTTAAAATGAGTTGTAGAAAGTTCAGCGCGGTATGGGAATCCAACCCACGAAGCAAGGGGTATCCAGCCCCAAGTACGTTAACCGCTGCGCCTGGTTTTAGGACTCGGGTATGCATGATGCAATTCTTAAATTACATCTTGAACAACAGATGGCGCTTTTAAAATAGTTATCTTTTTAATAATTCTAAATCATAGTTTCTGTGGTACGTAAAAAAAGGAAATTAAAAATAAAAGATTGGGAGTTTTTCGAGATTCTTTTGTTATAAGCATTTGGAGAGGTGACTTAGCGATTTGTGTTTTGGAATTTCCGCAACTTTATGGTCAATACTTACCATACTAAAAAAATTATGTCAAGTTTGATTATATTTAGAAGATACTCGTTGATATTCATATAAGTACAATAATACTAGTATACTTACAATACTTCTCCTCATTTGAAAATTAAATGAGACATAACCTCAAAAAAATAATATAACTAATAAAATATGGAGAATTACCACTTATACTTTCATTAACTGTAATTGTTCATATATGATGCTTGATGCATATATGATTAGGAACTTTGGTGTCTTATTTTGTGGTTAAGTGATATTTTACCCGCAATTCATGTTTTAACGTGTGTTTTGTATTTACTCATTTTTGAACGGTAACTTTAATGTTATATATAATTTAATCTTATATTATATTTATTACATTGCGTCTAAACAAGCCAAAACTTCAGCGCAAAACCATCTCACTAGCGCATACTATAAAATGATTGTATGCACTTTTAAAAATGGGCTTCGGTGATTTGTTCAGATTAATATTCAAAGATATTCAGATTAAGTTGTCATTTGATATTTGTGTCGTAGGAAAAGCGATTTTTTAAGTAAATCTTTACACACCCTTGGATTGGGGTTACGAAAAGTGAAATCGGGCGGGGCAAACGCAAGTCGTGAGGGAGATATAAGTTAGTGAAGATAGAAAGATAAAGTGTTACGTTTCATATATTACTGAAGGGACAAGAGCATAGAATACACATCTTTCTCTCTTTCTCTCATAGCCAGATACGTATGGATGGAGCTTAATAAGTTTTACTTCACTCCTGTGGTTTGGTGGTGGTAAGTGGTAACTGCTGCTCATGGACATTCGCAGTGCCAGGGGGCACAGCAAACCGCTGCCTACCGTGATATTAGTACTCTTTTTAAACCTCGTTTGAAGAAGGACATGTCGTAGCGCTGGGGAAACACCGCAGCAGGTAGTTCATTCCAGAGCCGGCACGTACGTGGGATGTATGAACGCTGAAAGCGAACCGTGCTTGACGAGATCGCTTCCAGGTGATACGGATGAACCTTACTGCGAGTGCGCGTGGTCCGATGATAAAAAGGGGACGGTGGCACCAGCTCAAACAGTTCCTCAGAGCATTCCCCGTGATAGAGACGGTAGAACACGCAGAGAGATCCGAAGTCTCTCCGCTGCTCTAGCGACTCCAATCTGTCCGTAAGATTGGTATCCCCAACGATTCTAATAGCACGCCTTTGGAGGGAGTCAAGTGGGTCGAGCTGGTATTTAGGGGCTCCTGCCCAGATATGTGAGCAATACTCCATGTGCGGGCGGACTTGTGCTTTATATAGCGCAAACCGCTGTCTTGGAGTGAAGTACCGCCTAGCTCTATTCAGGACGCCCAACTTCTTACTTGCCAGTTTGGCTTTGTCCTCCAAATGACCCCTAAATTGGCAGGTGCTCGAAATTTCGATTCCGAGGATCCCAATACTCTCGGATACACGGAGATCAACCCCTTGGAATCGGGGCGCTACGACAAATGGGTCCTTCTTGGCAGTGAACGCGCACACTTGTGTCTTATTGGGGTTAAACTGGGCTAGGTTCTCTACACCCCATTCATAGGCCCGCCCGAGAGAACCCTCGACTTCAGACACAAGTTGCAACCGTTTCTCTTGTACCGAGCTGCGAGAGACATTCTGGTGGCCGCTATACTGCGCATCACCCGTGCTGTCATCCGCATAGCAATGCATGTTTTCTATAGATAACATGTCATTGATATGCAGAATGAATAGCGTACGGGAGAGCACCGAGCCTTGTGGTACGCCAGCGTTAATGGTTTTGGTGTCGGAGCAAGAACCGTCTGCTACGACTTTAATGCTCCGACCGTCCAAAAAGCTGGTGATCCAACTGCAGAGTCCCTCGGGGATTCCATATGATGGTAGCTTCGATAGAAGAGCCTTATGCCAGACCCTATCGAAGCTATCTATAATCTTGGCCCGAGAGTGTCTCTAAGAGAAAAATTCAAAGAGGTCAACATTCTAACTGTACCATCTCAGTATATATATGAAAACTTACTATATGTGCATAAAAATATCGATTCCTTCTGTAAAAGGAGCGATACACATAATGTAAATACTAGATATAAGAATAATCTCATACTGCATACTACCCGTCTCCACAAAATAAGTAACTCTTTTATGGGGCAATGTATAAGATTCTATAACAAACTTCCCAATGATATTAGAGAATTGTCTACGAATAAGTTTAAAAGAATTATTAAAGCCAAATTGTGTAGCAGGGCATATTACAAAATTTCTGATTATTTAAGTGATAAAAGTGCTTGGGATGGAGTTGTTCTGAGTCAACACACATGATTATAATTAATCTTAAGTATATTTTATTTTAAAAAAGGATTCCTACTGAGTTTTCTGGCAGTGTTTCTCAGTAGCTGCCACGTCATGCACTGCACGGTAGGGTAAAAAAAATATGACGATTCCACATAAATGTAAAATTTTTACGGAATAAACTTACTTTGACTTTGACTTTGAATGCCTTGGCGATGTCAAGACTACAGGCTAGAGCCTCACCCTTGCTTTCCAAGGTTTGTGCCCAACGATGTGTAAAATACACTAGAAGATCACCAGCTGAACGACCGTGACGGAAGCCATACTGACGATCGCTTATCAGCTGGTGTTTCTCTAGGTATTGTAGGAGCTTAGAGTTGATGACTCTCTCCATGACCTTGGATAGCAAGGATGTTACCGCTATAGGCCTGTAGTTCGTAGGGTCCGACCGGTCACCCTTTTTGGGAATAGGGTGGACGTTGGCTACCTTCCACGAAGATGGAACCCTTTTAGCGCTGTAAGAGAGACGGTAAAGGCGCGTTAAAACCGGGGTCATCTCAGGGGCGCACGTCTTTAGCACCACTGAAGTGATGCCGTCCGGCCTGCTCGACTTATGGACGTCTAGGAGCTTAAGCTCCCGCCTAACCGCGTGGTCTAAAGCACACTCCGTTTTATACATTTTTTGGTAAGTCAAGTTATTTTTGAATATTAATCCCACAGTAGCACCGATGATTCTTCGAAGTGCTGACAATAATTGTATATGCACGAGCGAGATAGCAGCGCTATCTCGCTCATGCATTCTGAAGTCTAGGCTTTAAGACAATAGGAAAACATTTACAATGTAATCTCTTAAATTACATCCATAGCATAGTCTAATTCTAAGTGCGCTCTATAGACCTGAACTTAATATCCTTCGTAATAAAAATGATTTATTAGCATGACCATTATAATTATATTTGCTCGTAAACCAAAGCATTTTATAGTACATTAAGTAACTAATTAACTATAGTTATTATTAGATTTAATTACCAATTAAGATTTAAATAAAATAATTAAATTGTTTTTCGTTACTTACTTTTTATAAGTAGACACTTAATTATCCGATCGTTATCATTAGTTTTATAAAAAAGAGATAACTTAAATCACAGATATTGGAGCATAGAATAAAGCTTTTATTAGATTTCCGTAAGATGGCGTTGGCGTCTTCATTACGTCGGAAACTTGGTTGAGAATCGAATGACTTGGGTCCGATTACCACGTTGCAATGGCGGAGCTATTAAAGCACCTGGAGCCGGATACCCTATCGTTAGTGGGTCCGCATCTTAATTTATCCAACTCATTTTAATTATGTTTACCCTCATTATCATTATTAAGAAATAATATAATGATGGCCCTTGGTCCTACAAGAAAACTTCGAGTACAATAAAAATTTAGAATCGTCACACAATTTTAGTTACGTAACTTACTGGATAATGATTTATCATCTTCTTTCAACCGTAGTATCAAATGTGACACTGCGCAACTGCGCTACATCTCCATTCTAAATTTCACCAAAATTCAGTCAGCCAATCTTAATACAACACAAAATCACTAATAATAAAAACTAATAACCTGGTTATCTGAACACGACTTAAATTAAAAAGATCACCCTCCGGGCTAATATGAGAATTGTCTGAAAATTTAATTTAAATAGCTCCACCCGTAATTTACTCCAAAGCGAACATACATACAAACATCGATTTATTAATATATCATATAAATGTTTGTATGTATGTTATCTTAGATTGAATTTCTATCTTACGGAATATCCATTCATACTGTTAATAAAATCAATACATTTTTGTCTTTTCAAGTTCTTATGGTCGATGTAGTTTTATGGACCATAGTATCGCAGCGTTGTACCAATGTAGGAAAGTGTCGGATCGTGCAACCAAGACGTAGTGCCGAGATATCCACGATTCCATGTTAATTTATCGCTTTTACCGCATACAAGCGTATACTAGTTACTTTCTATCAGATACAGTATTTATCATTACATTTCCTTTTAATAACAATATAAATTTTATTAATATACTGTGAATAACAGGTAGTATTTTTTATATTTGCATACCTTGTGTGGTTATAATACAGCGTACTTATAATTATATCATGTAACCAACTCTATGTACCTTACCTGTATTATGCAAATAAATGTTTTACTTTTCATCTAGGAATTCCGTCACCTAGCAATTCGTACTCAAATCTACAGCGAGCCGCGATTAGGAACTAAGTTCCAAAAACATATTTGAATTTTGCCATTGAGATTTCACTGAGGCCGCCTTGACAAAATTCCACTAGGAAGACGTTACTAGAAGAAAACGGATGGCTTTTCTGGTGCAAGCGTTAACTGTACAAAATAAATGTTTAAGTTTTGATCTAGGACTTTCGTCACCTAGCAATACGTACTCAAATCCTGCCGCGAGCCGCGTTTAGGAACTAAGTTCCAAAAACATATTTAAATTTTGCCAATGAGACTTCACTGACGCCGCCTTGACAAAATTCCACTAGGAGGACATTACTAGAAGAAAACGGGTGGTTTTTATAGTGCAAGCGTACCAAATAAATGTTTTAGTTTTGATCTACGACTTTCGTCACCTTGCAATACGAAACGTGAGAGCCACGACCACTTCTTTCTGTTGAAAAAACTTTTAGTGATTACATGCCGTTTTTTACATTTCCACTTTTTTGTACAAAACTAGCTTTTGAAGTAAACACCATTCATGAACCAAGGTGTTGGCGGTTTTGTTTCTCGTAACGTTAACTATTAAAAGGCTGACACAACCTTATTAGATCATGACGCGCTCGTACAAAATCAGAAGTTACGGCTAATCGTAATCCATGTGTTTTTAATCCATATTTACTATCCCAAATATCCTTAAAAATATCAATTCTCATCATGACATTACTCAAATTGCGCGTTGATAACATTACATTAAATAAATTAGAAGTCGTTTATGGAAAACTCTTAAAACGAGATAAATAACCTTTATATAAAATTTAGAGAAATATAAGACAACCAATTATTTTAAAATCAAAAATAAAATTACTATTTAAAATTACTAATATACAGTTATTAGACGGACATTTTGTTTTAAACATTTTAGAATTTGTTTTTATCATCTGAACGTGTTCCAGGTTACTCCCAGTCTTCGCTATCCTTAGTCAAAATATTCGTATATTATATAGGACCTAAACTTAAGAAAAAACCGCAGTCGGGTGGCCCCGTCAGAAACCAAGTTTTCTACGCTTTTTCAATTCCAAATTTAATTTGATTTTGTATATTTTAATATTGTTCGCGCGCAATGCTCGTCTGCTCGAATCTCAATACTTGGACGCCCACACATTCGTATATAATAAAGCGAGGCATGGAGGGGACTTAACACTTTTTCCTTACGTGACGAGTAGAATTCAGTGTACTCAAATCCAACCGCGAGCCCCATTAAGGAACTTAGTATCAAAAACCCATTTGAATTTTGCCAGCATCTTAACTGTTAAGCGGTAACTGATTACCTACCGTTAGTTTCCCGTCTGCGCATGCGACTTCGACATCGCATTAAATATAAAAAAGAATCCTACTTATTTTGAATTCCTTTTACTTTTTTACCGCCTGAATATTAATACAATGTTTATTAAAACAAGCTATTAATTATTTTCTTTGATTGTGGTTCGCTCGGAGCTATATCAAGAATAGAATTATAAAAGGATCAATTATGATAAATGTAGCTAATTTCAATCAAATAATAGCACTAATTAGCTGACATGGAGCCTTCTTTGTGCGAGCCGCTTAACAAATGACTCAATTGATGTTGTTAATAGTCCGACTCTGTGGCCTTATTATAACCAAGTCAATCGGGATTCGGAGTCACGACGTCAAACTTTAAGAGTATTAGATATCAACGTATAAATAATTACTGGTACTTCTTCATCATCAATAATATTTTAAAATATTATAACGTAATCAGCTGCGTCCCGCGGCGTTACCCGCTTATAAGCAATGTTTGTAGCCTATGTGTTATCAGGTTATGAAGTTTTTACTTTCCTAATATAGTGCGAATCTATTCCAGCATTAATGAGTAACCAAGAAGAGGGTCGAGGAAGAACTATCATAAATACAAAAGATTTTGAGCGTGTGTGCGTGTTTGTGTTACTTCCAGAACCATAATATTGATTATAATGTAATGTATACTAGAAATTTACTTACAGCGGTCCGTAAGTGATCGGTGAAGTTAAGCACCTAGGCACGCAGTCACTCAGGCAGATGGGTGACTGCCAAAATAGTTGAATTTCTGGATGTCGACATTCTTCGGAAAGCACGATAAGCTGGCAATCTCTGTTTTAGTCTGTAGACAACAGTCGTTAAGCCACGTCGGAGGCTTATTGGCCTATAGACGACTTGAACAACTCTATACTAGGGCAACCACTGTCTTTACCAAAAATATTTAATTTGATTGCACATTTGACCCAGTGCTTAAGGTAGTCGCCTCGCTACTACCCAGCGACCACGTGTTTCTGATTCTCCTCCAACGCACAGGAAAATTGAATTCACCCATTAACGACTGATTCTCATTTTGGATGTGCTTTGTATGCGCGAATTGCATGTTCTAGAAGTTTAAAAAAAAGGCAACGCCTCACTAGTGAATCTAATCCCTGTGTCGCAGGGTACTTTACAAACATATAATAGACGGACACAAATTACATCCAGACACAGAACTACTATATATGGGTCACACAAATAGTTGTCGAGCGCGGGACTCGAACCCGCGACACGAAGCGGCGAGGCGACTGTCTTAGCCGCTGCGCCACACGTGCAGTCAAATCCCCTAAATACAGGGATTAATATCTCCAGATTTAGGAATCTGGAAGGAATCATTGCTTTAAAAAAGTAAGAAAATAATATTATGAACGTTTATTAATAACGGAACTACAAAGAACAGCAATCTACTAGGAATAAAGTTATGCGTCTACAGCTATCATTTTAATGATTCCTAATCGCTAAAGAATTTTACAATGTGAAGTTTCCACGCGTGTAAATATTCCTAACAATCAACTCGCGACAAGAATTTTATAGTAATGGGGGAAAAAACATTGAAAAAACAACAAAAACATCAGTATTCCATTACTCTCTGTGTAACAATAAATGTGATAATTCAATCTCCATAACACTTTAAGACCCGCTAACTAATTGCGTATCTTGACGCTATAACTATATAATATTTAATAATAATAATATCTAGAGACAATGTCACACAGATCATCCTAGCCCCAAACTAAGCAAAGCTTGTACTATGGGTACCAGGCGACGATATACATACTTATATAGATAGGTAAATACTTAAATACATAGAAAACATTCATGACTCAGAAACAAATATTCGTGCTCATCACACAAATATTTGCACTTACCGGGATTCGAACCAGGACCACCAGCTTCGTAGGCAGGAGCACTACCAACTAGGCTATGGTGACCGTCATATTTGACGGGCCTGTTGGCGTGGTTGTCAAATGCTTGCTTTTCACGCCGAATATCGGGTCCGATTCCCACCCAAGACATATTTGTGTGCATGAACATGTCTGTTTGTCCTGAGTCTGGGTGTAATTATCTATATAAGTATGGATTAACAAAAGAAAAGTAGTATATGTAGTATATCAGTTATTTGGTTTCCATAGTACAAGCTCTGCTTAGTTTGGGACCAGATGGCCGTGTGTAAATAATGTCACAGGATATATTTACTTATTTATCTATATTTATAACAAAATCGGTGCAATAACGGCTCTTTAATGGCAAATTCATATAATGTGTAAATAAATATTAACTAGCAAATATTGTGCAAATATCATCAATACAATATTACAAGGGTCGCGGGAAGCCGCTGGCTGTGGGCAGCTCATCGGCCATTGTGGAGATCCGTAGGAAAAAGGTCTTAGTCCAGCAGTGGACGTCTTACGCCTGATATTATGATGACGAGCCCGTTTGTCTTTTAAACATATTTTTCTCCCTTTCTATGTATAACATGCCTATAGGTACTTACATTCAAAACCAAATTCCTTATATCAATTTGAAGGTAGCGTTTGTAAAAACAAAAGATGGAAGCGGTAGAAACGTCTACAAAATTGTATCACTATGGAACAATTACTTAAAAAAATTACTTCAACTATACAACCGATATGGAGAAAATTTAAACGGGACCATATCTTATATATCACATAAAAAAAGTTAAAATTCAGGTAACGAACTATTATTTATAACACGTGAGATCGCGTATCATATGTAAAAAAACAGGCCAAGTGCGAGTCAGACTGGCACACGAAGGGTTCTATACCATCGAAAGATTTTTAATGATTTTCTAAACTTTTTTATTATTTATTGTTATAGCGGCAATAGAATAACAAGGTCTGTGAAAATGCAGACAGTCAAAACGTTTATATTTAAATAAACACAAATTAACCAAAATAAATTGATAACGTCTTTCTTTTTGAAGTCGGTTAAAAAGCGCCGGCGTCATTACAATTACCAACCGCCAAAAACGGCTTCATTAATATTTTGTTATATGTAAAAAATAAGCTTAGTTAGTTACCGTAATGAATGGCCAAAAACATTGTTAATCGCGAGGTTCATTACGGACTAATTATCGTGAGCCCGGGGCCACGATGGCGTCTAACAAATATTTTTGTTTATCAACTAATTAAAATTAGACGTTGTTACGCTAGTTAATGTTACAACATTCGGTTTTTCCAATAATTGCTACACGTGTACCGACCTATTTGACATAAATTAGGCTTTTTATTGTGGCTGACGGTAGTGAATATCGCCGCCCCATCTCTTCCCGTGGGCGGCGAAGAAGTCGTCCCGAAGAAATTGGGTGGCAGTTATCATCAGCCAATTTTTTTTTAAACTTAACACACTTTAGTATTGAATATCTGATTTAATTACTGTATGGTGCCTAGTGTTGAAAATGACTAAAGTGACTGAATTAGACTGACTGTCATTTACGGTCAAATTGGTCAAAAATGGTCATTAACTGTCGAAAATGGTCATTTTCAGTCAATTTCATTTCAGTAATCAGTTTAGTACCTTTTGAGTTTTGGTCGTTGGTAAAAGTATACAACTTCTAAATTGAAACAAAAATGTGGTTTCTATGACTTTAGTGTTATTATATAGTGTTAATCATTTTACATTTCTAATCATGCGTGCATTTAATACAAAATGGCAACGTCGCATCGCCTCGCGCATCGATTTTGATGTCGTCTCATGATATAGGTAATACAAAATAAACCGTTGCTTCATTTAAACTTGCATATAAATTGGGTACCTAAATAAATAACTAATTGAATGGTTGTCGAAAATAGACAGTAAAATTTGAGTCAAATTGACTGAATTTGACCGTAAATGACCGGTCATTAAGGTTTATGACAATTGTGACTAGTCAAATTCAGTCATTTTACATCTCTAATGGTGACGGCGGTGAATATCAGAATATCATCACCCCATCTCATCCCGTGTGGAGCGTAGAAGTCGACCCGAGGGAATATCTATCAGAGGACGGGCAGCAGCTTCTTTCTGAAAACTATGGCCTACCCGTCTGCTAAGCATGGCGATTATGGCACATATCTCCACATGATGGACATAATTCCATTGCGGAAATCTTTTACGGAGGCATTTGTCCAGCAGTCTGATGATATAATGTTTTTTTTTTTAAATAGCTTCAAATAAGCATATGTTCTCAATTCGATTACTATTGACTCTTGACTGGCCTATTGGGTTAGTGGCCCTGATAGCTAATCCAGAGGTTGTGGGTTCGCAGATATCTATACTTTTACATTGATATCTTCGTGGCTTGTTCGATCTTTATGATATATGCATTCAACGAGTATGGTCATTTGTAGAAGATCGGTTCAGCCGTTCAGGAGTATGATCAGGAACGAACTACGTAAGTCGCCTAAGAAAGAGCTTGGTTTACACTCAACTTAATAAAACTTCTTTTCTGGAACGCTTGGTCTACATTACGCGTCGAAACTAAATTGACAGAACTAAAGATGCTCTGAGCTTTTCATTATAACTACGTTATAAAGAAATGGATTGATATATAAATTTGTTAAATATAACTGATTTGCAGTACAGTCAGCGCCAATAGTAGATGATCAAAATCGGACGAGAGGTTTATGAAAGATCATGGACATTGGGCGGCACTATCAGTAGCCAATATTTTTTACACTTAACACTCACGCACTATTTTAATGCAGTTTACGATAATTAGTATCGAATCAGATTTAACTGCTGTGTGGTGACGGCGGCGAATATCAGAATATTATCACACACCATCTCATCCTATGGGGGGCTTAGAAGTCGACCCGAGGGAATATCTGCCAGAGGACGAGCAGCAGCTTCTTTCTGAGTACTATGAACTTCAGCGATCGCCTACCCGTCTGCTAAGCGTGGCGATTATAGCATAGCCGCCCTAGATGATTCTTCTTCAGCTGCTATAATGATCCGATTTTGTTCATCTACTTTTGCGGTTGACTGTACAAACAACACTGAAATCTCATTTACCAACCACAGTGGTTGTATCTGACTAATAGCGCTACAATATTTTTGTGCTTTTAAACCTAACAACTAACAAGGTGCGTCAGCGCACAGTGGAACAAATTATTTTTTGGACAGAAACAGTTAACATTTTTAGTATAGGATTTAGTTATTTTTTGTTAAAGAGGATCAAACGGTCAACTTTTGAAAATCTAAAAACCGCGGGGGATCTGACAGAGACAAGATTCTGCTGGTTTAAAAAAAAAGGTAGGTACTTATTTCTTATTATAAATATATTAACTTAAGTATTATAAAAGCGTCCGTTTTTAAGAGGTCGGTGTAAGAATTGTTGTTTATGGGAAAATATTTTAGGAACGGATCAGTGATTTAGATTGTTGTTGTCTATGAATGAAGAGTGACGTTGAGTGACGTGGACCCAGCTAGACGGCAGGCGGTCTACAATGGAAAGCAATCTCCACGAATATCAAATTGAAAGAATAATTATCGCCCTAACTTTTGTACCGGACTTCAAATAGAAGGACATTTTTAATTCGATTTTATGGTTTTTGTGTATGTTATCTCCGTCATTGTCATCCAATTTTGATCATTATTTTTTATCTAATAAGTATCCTCTCTAAATAAACTCATAAAAATTTTGTAGTGGTCGTTCTTAGAATAGTAATATTTAAATAACAGCGGACTTGTTGGCGTGGTTAGTAGACTTGCATCTTACGCCGAAGGTCGTGGGTTCTATTCCCACCCAGGACAGATATTTGTGTGCATGAACAGATCTGTTTGACCTGAGTCTGGGCATAATTGTCTATATAAGTATGTATTTACAAAAGAAAGGTAGTATATCAGAATAAGAATAAGAAATTTTATTTGCTTAAACATGTGTATGCATCAGTTATCTGGTTTCCATAATACATGCTCTGCTTAGTTTGGGATCAGATGGCAGTGTGTAAATAATGTCCCATAATATAGATTGTATGTTTTAAAACAGAAATTATAATTATTGTTTTCGATATTTTTTCAATATAATTAGTTATTAAAATCTTGAATGTGATAGATGTAAGTATATTTTACCTGTGCCTTTTAAACTGAGTGGGCTTATTGGCTCCTATTTGCCAGCTATATATAGTATACACAGAATGTAATACGTAGGTAACTAGTTGATGCAGATATGTTAATAATGAATAAGCTTAAAAGGTTTACGTATGCATGCGTAGGCGATTGTAAGCTTTAGAATACATAGAACGAAGCTCCATCCCGGTAGGTGAGCAAACAGCTTTGTTTGCGTAGACCAACCTATGTTGGCGATATGATCTGACAATTCGTTCATATAATAATTACTATTTTAAAAATCATAAAACAGAGTTCACATTTTCTTTTTGATAACGGACTGGAACATATATATTAGATCACTAGCTGTGCCCCGCGGTTTTACCCGCATTAAACTGTTTAAATTATAGCCTATGTGTTATCCAGGTTGTCAGCTAACTATGAAGTTAGCTGACAACCTGGATTAACACATAGGCTGGAGCGGTTTTATTCAAATTTGGTATGGACAAAATTTGATTTAAATCGCTCCAGCCGTTCAGCCGTGAAGAAGTAACAAACATACACACTGACAAACTTTTGCCTTTATAATATTAGTGTGATTGCGAGGAGTTTTCCCGCCAAAGCGGAAAAGACGCATCGAGGCATTATTCCATTTTCAAAAACTGTTGTAAATTCGAGTTTTAATGTGTGGTGGACACACATTAAAACTCGAATAATTGTAAATTGCGAATTATGTATAAATTCGCAATTTATACAAAAATTGCGAATTTATGTGTTGAATCTAAAACTCCATAGAATCTTGTAGTTAAGTCTGCACTGCTTTACTGGGGAAGGACAAGGACTATGACTTGACTGTGACGGACTTTACTTGACATTGACTTTATGGCGAAAACCAACGAAATGAAAATATATTCTACTGACTAGTCTACTGAAGATGGCTCATAAGGCCGGAGAAGACAGGGCCGTAAAACTGAATTAAAAATACCATTTAGAATGCATTCCCTATAGATTGAAAAATAATGAATAGAATCGGTTCATACACAACGGAGAAATCGGCTAATACACATACAAAAAAATCACTTGAACCTCCTTATTAAAATGTCTGTTAAACACCTTGAAATTTATACAATCAAAATCGTTAAACTAATAACTTATTACTATGCGTTTATTATATCTAGATATAACAATTATAGTTACAAAGTGAAATGTACATAGGTAATCTATACAATAATAAAATCGTAGGAAATTCAAAACTGTACATTAAATATTTTTTTAATAGCATACTTGGGGCGTGATGTACAATCGATATCGAAGTCAAAAATATAGTTTTTCGATATTTTGTCTGTTTGTCTGTATGTATGTCCGGGCTAAATTCAAAAAGTACTGTATGGTTTTACTTCAAATTTTGCATGAGTATTACTAAGAGGTCGGGTCAACATATAGGCTATATATTATCACGCACCTACAGGGGAGGAGCTGTGATAATTTATAAAATTAAACGCGGGTAAAACCGCGGGGCACAGCTAGTAATTGTAATAAAATTGACCATGTTACGATGAAGCTATGCGTTCTCTCTGCACGTGTATCACGGATCAACGCTGTTTTGACGAGCGCATTAAAAGTTTTATTATATAGAGAGACGGGATAGTAAGCGTCCGTCGCCGTGCACATTGATAGACGTTTGACTCGGTGCCTGACAGACGGTTGCCAGGTGGTCCCCGGCCCTGACATTGCTATTGTCATACAATTTTATAACCCTAACTACAGTCTACATTTAAATTTTCGTATGACTACCACCGGCCAGTCACTAAACGGACCGTTTTATTTGTCGCGTGTGTCATCGATATTAGAATAAAACGTCAAAATGTCTCCTGTCCTGTACCAGGCCGAGTCGTTTCTATGCGCATGATTTTCTCTGTTACTTGTAGCTTTAACGAGCGCGACAGAACATTACCAACGTGAGGCGCTCATAAAAAATAATCCTAGGCAAGTTTCCAAAGTACTATAACCGGGTAATACACGTTCCGGTCACAGAAATGTTTGAGAGCAAAGCAAACAACGCGGACATAAATCTAGGAGTTGTAATGAAGCGTTATTGGTACGATAATAAAAGCTAAATTGATTAGCGGTGGTCCCGCGCAGGTAGACCGCATTCCGGGCCCCTCCCCCCGCGCGCCCCCCGCCTCTGGGACAGGGGAATGTTTGACATTATATTAAAGAACTCACGCTCAGAAATTACATCATAAAGATTGGTACAGCCCAAAAAACAAAGGGAAAAAAATGTCATCTTGCTTTCCTGCAGGTGTATAGCATAAACTAAGGGGCTATTGTATTTCGTTATAAATCCAATTATGTTCGTTTAATTAAAAACTTGAACCTTTTTTTCCCTTGATACCTTACTTGAATTACATCTTTTTGAAGACCAGACATGTTCTTACCTGTAACAAAAAATAAACAAATCACATTAGTTCTGTAAACCCGCAATATGGATCCAGGTAGATCTCTACAAGAGTAAATTAATCTATGTTGCGCAGCCGCATGACTCACCGCTGAGGGCAGATGAAAATAAGCGTAAAATTAATAACAGATCATGGTTTCGATCAAAAGCGCACGCTCCACGTGTAGTAATTATATTCTTTAAAATAAACATTCATTTTACGAATATGTTTAATATTACATAGCTTCATATGTAATTACATCGTAAAATAATTACGTTATCTAAGATTTTTCTTTTTAAATTAATTTAGCATAATATTTTTAGTCTATGCACGTTATATACTTAACTCAGTGTGCTGAATCTGCGGATACAAATTGTTCCTAAAAACAACCGTATAACCATGTATTCAATACGTTAATTACATAGATACAACAAAATTGTACTGATATAAGTCTGTAGTTCCTACACCGGGAAGAGGTAACAAATTCTTATCCTTCAAAATTATTTATCATACAAAGCAAACATTCAATCGATCGGTATGAGACTCTAAGTTATCTGTAAACAAGTCTCATACAATTATTTTATTATCTTATTAAAAAGAGTTATAGTTAGCAGATGAACAATTTATCATTTATTACCAACAAACAAGCCGAAACGCTGGTCACGCTATGTATCTTTGAATAAATATGTCTTTATATTTGCTCCACTGTGGTCTGGCGCGCAGTGACCATTTTATTGACCGAAGCTGCGTGGGCGCATACCTACAAACTATAAATTTAAAGGCCGCTAATAAAAATACTACTAACACATTTCCTACACTTTGATTCGACCTGTTTATATAGATCAAAGCTTTATGAAATAAGGTTTATCTAATCTCCCATCATAATTTTATAAATTCAGAGGATATATGACCCAGTTTGTATCTCCTGTTCATCGTCACACCATACGTCTAATTAACTTTAAGACTGTGGTAGCTAATTAAACTGACTTATAATTGGCAGTATAATGAGGAAAAATACGAACTGATATATAGAATACACTTCATGTCGTTAATAATTGCGATTATTTCGATTAAGCCGTTCTGTGTCAATTTTATTCTTAGGATAGTTTACCAAGAACAGCGACTGCGGTTTAATTTATTTATTTATTTATTTATTACAGATATCTTATTGCTAACAGGTAATTCCAAGCACAATAAGTGATACTTAATTAAGCGATATATCTGGTAATATTCGAATATCGAATCGTGTGCGTTCGTGTGGAATTCCGGCAAAATTATTAGGAAGTGAATGAGTACTACGCGCCGCACGATGTTACTCAAGATGCGACATTGGGAGCGGCGCGGTGCCCTCGCGTGATGGCATCCCAGCTTCATGAATGAACGGCGGCGTTCGGACCATTCAACCAGTTTGGTCTCGCACTGATTACCGCTTACCCACTTTTAATCTTATCTACTACACGACTTGGAACCACCACGTGAACTCAATCCGGCGACAGGCGACTGCCATTGGCCGGCTGGTCGATCGTTCCAAAAAACCAACCGCTGCCTTCCTCTTTTCATTCACACCTTTTTATGATGTTTTTTGGTGAATGAAGTCGTGTTGGGGATAATTATTGAATTTCGACGATTCGTTACGAATATCGATGAGCCGGAAGCCTATCGGCGCGGGTGATTGCATCGGTGATAAAGTTCCGTCGCTCAGAAAGTAATTTTATGGTTTTTAAACTGAATTTTTGGTTAATCTGAAATTTATTGTCGATTACGCCGTATGTCGGGCAAACTACGACATTATAGTAGCCTGTACTATTAAATTTGCAATATTACATCCTGTGTATAAGGAAATTATTACCGATATTAGATCACGGTAAACATAATAGGTAATTAATGTTTAAAATAAGAGAAACAAAGCTATTTAATTAGTCTGGGTGTAATTATCTATACAAAAATGTGTATTTACAAAAGAAAAGTATCAGGGATCAGATGGTCGTGTGTGAATAATGTCAATTTATAGAAACCATTTCCACAAAATTTAACAAAAATAAACTAAGCAGGCTCGCAAAATAAGGAAAAATCGTGTAATTTACATACGAAATAAGAACCTTCGTCGAAATAACCTCTTTCTTTAAAAGTTCACCAAAACCTATAAAATATTCTATTTTATTTCTTTTAATATATTTGAGTTCGATTGGAACTATGCTAACGCAAATAATAATGTCTTTTTTTTTCTTCTGACATTTCTCCATCTTTTTAAACATGATAGAATTAGAATGTAATGTAATCCCAAACCCTTTAAAAAGCACAAAATGAAAAAAAATGCAATAAATTTTGATAATGGGCACTAAAATCTTGAGTATATATAAACACGTATATCGCTTTGCCAGATCAACTTAGTTGTATTGACAAAAAAATGTGGTAGGTAGTTCAGTCTACCAGGCACATTCATATTGATTCAACCGTACTAAGAACTACGTCGCGTCGCACCGCCATTAACATTGTTTAGTCCGTTTCTGTAATTCCATCACAATGAGTGTAATTTGAGTGTCGAATTAAATTCTCCATAACAAACAAGTCGTCTCGCGCCGGCCACTGGGTGGATATTAGAAGGGCATTATAAAACGAATCAGTGGTAATAACGCAGGGGATCTAATTAAATTGCCGCCGATAATAATGGCACTCGGTCTCCCCTCACAGACCCCTCGACATTTATTATTCGAACTGTACCTGCATCGTGCACAGTACAGACAGAAACAACGAACACGTTTTCGTAATCACTGAATGTGGCAACAACAAATATTATTTTTAGTAAAGATTCTGATT
Source organism: Pseudoips prasinana (assembly GCA_951640165.1). Taxonomy (NCBI): domain Eukaryota; kingdom Metazoa; phylum Arthropoda; class Insecta; order Lepidoptera; family Nolidae; genus Pseudoips; species Pseudoips prasinana. Next base: position 29,422,359 of record OX621237.1, on the reverse strand, counting down.
AAATGGGAATAGTTGGTATGTGGATCAAGGGCATCCTGATGTACGGACGCCAGCACATCCAGCTACGGCTAAAATCTGTCAAATTTCTTTTATAGATTTTCAACTTTATCACAAAAGCATCTGGTTCACTTTCAATTGGGGAAATTTGACAGATTGGGGTAGCTTCCTGTGCTGGCGTCTGTACTATAACTAAAGGGCTCTGGAGAATGTTCAAAAACGTGTCAAGGATCAATCAGGGAGTGAAAGACCAAATATGTTATGGTTTTCATCTTATTTTTAAAAAAAACTTACCCTAGTGAACGCTTTACTTTACAAACATACAGTTTACATTTTCACTGTTGCTAGCTAACGTACAGACGCCAGCACATCAAGCTATCCCAATCTGTCAAATTTTCGCAATTGAAAGTGAACCTTATGCTTATATGATAAAGTTGAAAATCTATAAAAGAAATTTGACTAATTGGGTTAACGGGATGTGCTGGCGTCTGTACATACATATCGTCGATTTGAGAGAATTCTTTTTCTGTGTACCTAGGCACAATAAAATTTGACAACAATGAGAAAAGCCAATGTTTTATGTTAGATAACTTAATTACAAGTAGATATGTTTAACGAATAATTATATGAATTCTTTATTCGAATTAAGGGTAAGTTTGCAATAAACGGTAAGTTATTGTAAAAATGTATGCTTCGTTTCTTTATTCGAATTTTAAATATTAGGCTGAATCTTGCGCTGGATATAAAATTTCTGTAATGTCTATAAACATAGGTAACTACAATTTTTTTTACTACTTTGACTAATATCACGCAGTTAAAAGCAATAATTTCTTTTTTAAAAGTGCGGGCTATCCTTATGGTCACAAAAATGTACCAAAGTATTGATAAACTATTGCGACAAGAACATTCAATTTCCTTAACATGGCGTCTCTCGTGCGATTTGGATGTGTCTACATCGTCTAGTACACTATCGAATAGCAATTCACGGCAATTCAAACACACACCTTTATATTGTTATATCTCCATTTCATTGCTCGCCAGGGAGTACATCTGCTCGGGGCACCTCGCACCCCGCTCTCCCCACGTCCATTAGTGTTTTGTGAATGATTTAAAAGCTCTTTCGGATAACTACTCTGTAAGTGAGTAATAAGACTTGCTTCCTATTTTATCAGGTCTCCCAAATTTGAGTGCGCATTAAAACATTAACTCGTATATCTGAGTAGATAGATGTAAGAGCTTACTTACCGCACTGATGTATCAGAATTTAACTCGTTTTGCTCGTCACATTAATGGACGACGAATTCTTGGCGGCATATAAAAATATAATTGATTGAGAGACAATAAAATAGCTTTTAGCATAACACAGATTCCTTGGCAACGCAGAAAATCCCGGCTGATAGTAAGTCTTCGGTATTACAATGTATTTGAACAAAGGCGTTATTTGTGGGCTACGCAAATATTTTGAGTTCGCCAAAGTAGTTTGTGCGTATTACTTATGCAAAGTGTGGCGTACAGTCCATACAACGTGATTAATCTTAGCTTCCCTTTTACTAACTTACTTCTATTTTAGACTGCACGTGTCGCAGCGGTTAACATATCCTCGCCCCTTCGTGTCCCGGATTCGATTCCAGACATTTGTGTGACCTATAAGTAGTTGTTCTGCGTTTATTAGTTATATTATAATTGATGGACACAAAGTACATTTGTGTCCATCAATTATAATATTTGTAAAATACCCCGAACACATGGATTCAGTACCCTAGTGCGGGCGTAGTCTTGTAAAAAGAAATAGTTCAAGCCGGCTATAGTAGACCCTTAACATGGCCTAAGTTCTGTTGTCTTATGACATATTAACGTGCCCTCAGAAGTGCGCAGACGCTCAGAAATACTACTTATTTACCCATCTTTAAACTGACCCTGAGGGTCATCGTAGCCTATGACTGTTCCAACAAAAATGATCGTCATGTCCCTCATGTGTTGCCGGCACTTCTCCCCTTGTTGTACACATCTCTGGCAAGCTTCCTCGCCGGATCACAATATTAACGTTATAGTGCCTGCAGCTAATTTTGGAATATTCCGCTTATAAAACAAAGATCACTATGCCCTTCCGCACTTAAAACACTCACATTAAGTAAATCTACCAGTTACGAACGAAAAGCAAAACACAACACGAAATTTCCGAATCGCAGTTTTAGGCGGAGCAAAAGCGGAAGAAAATCCGTCATCTCTGGGTCGTAAACAATGAGCGCCGGTACGTAGGTGCATGTAAATGAGAGTTATGGTAATTTATCGGCGGGGATGGGGTGGGAATGATAAGATAACGCTTTTGTTGCCGCGCCGGAGATACGGCCCGTGGACGCCGCGCACGACACCGAATTATTTTTAGAGTTACCTAATAAAATGGGAAACGGGACGCTTATGGAATTGTCTCGTCCGCCGTCTGGCTTTGTGTCACGATATATTATTATTTTCTTGGCGTTCGGCTAATTTATTTTGAGATACTTACCTAGTTAATTAAATGGACTACTTTGTAAAACATTAATGATATTCGTATTTGTACTTGTCTCTTTATACAATACTCATATATCTACGTGTATGGAGAAATTATTACTTATTATATTACATTACTTGTAAGTTATTTGTAATTAACAATAAACACGCTTAAATTGTTAATTATGTTGAAATACTGGAGACATGAGGTACGATAATGATATTAATGTAAAGCCGCGTAATTGGTAAACATGATGATATGCCTGGAAAAGCGCCAGTATATGACAGTTCGCCATAGTTTCACAATTGTGATCATTTTTGATCACTTGTTATGAGATGCTGTGCGCAAATTCGGAAAATAAAGCCAACAATATTGTTCTTACAAAAAACTATTAAGTTATTAATTAAAAATAATGCTTTAAAAGATTTTTTTGCTATAATTTTATATTTTTCGAATTCGTAAAGAAGACACAATTGGAAAAAGTATCATAGAGTGAAAAAAATATTTTTTTTTGTAAAAAAAATCAGTCTATTGTTTTTAGCTATATCGACATTAAAAAAAACGAGTTCCATATCTATTAACTCATATAGAGTTAATAGATATGGAACTCGTTTTTTAATTATATATCTCGAATGTCGATATATATTCACTTTATAACTAGGTACATTATCAATATCATTTTAACTAGTCTACAACTCAGTTGAGATATGTTTGCACCTCACTGGAATGCGAAACCCGTCGACATTCGCGCCAACTTAACTCAAACTCTTAACAAACTTCGTAAAAATATCAATTCTGCCAAATTTATTGAATACGTATACAGCTACGGCTTTTTTGTTATCTTCTCTTCTAATTGTCGATAGGATTATTGGCAGTTACCCGGTTGCGTAAAGACCGATCATAACTGGAAGTGCGTAGTCAGTTCTGAACGCCGCAACGGATTTTCTGCAACCATAGCTAAAAAAAAGAACTCTGCTTTTAAATTATATAATTGAAATGGGAACTACGACTCCAAAGACACAGACTATGTTTCAGGGTGGCAATTAGCATTTATAAAACATAGTCTGTGTGTATGTAGTCGTAGTTCCAATTTCAATTATATAATTTAAAAGCCGAGTTCTTTTTTTAGCTATGGTTCAAGAAAAACCGTTGAGCCGTTTAAAAGTGACTACCCACTTCCATTTATAATCGGTCTTTACTGCACCGGGTAACCAAATGAACAATGCATTTAATCCATACCTTGAAATGATAATTCCAATCTACGTTGAAAACGTCGTTTCGAAAGTATAAAGCCGTACGTATATATATTCATTTAAACAGTTTGTTAATTTGTTATACATGTAAACAATTTGGTCAGAATGTGGCAGTACATTTATCACAAGACTCACAATTGACCGCCTTTTTATCGTGAAAAATTACAAAACAAAAACAAGATTTCACACTTAAAGCATTTTATTGGGCGGCGGAGGAATCCGCTGGACCATTGAGGTGAATGGTCGGGGATAATTTTTAACGCACAAGCTTTTACCGAATGCTGTACTGAGTATAAATAATTTACATTAACGCAATCTTTTACATTCTTTTAATTCATGCAGACATGTTCGTTATTCGCAACTAGTATTTTCGAACAGAGACATATTCGTTTTTATAAAACAAATATGGTAGAATATTTCATAAATGTTATAATTACACATAAAAATGTTTTTACTGTCTGTTCTACAAATTATTAATTTTATGGCAAGCTTTTATATGTGTACTGAATCTAAATGAATAATTTTCACTAAACCTCACCAATTTGCCTTGTAAATCCTGAGATCGTACATTTTTTTAACATTCAATTGTAAATGTTTCAGTTAAATTTATAGTTAACTAGATTATTATATGTTTAACTAAGAAACAAATTGCAGGTATTTCTTTTAAGCTTAGCTGTAAGAAGGATCGTCAGTCATAAGATAACGGTGCCTTTTAAATAATTTCGTTACGGAACTATAAAAATCGATGTAAAAAAAGCAGTCCTCTTTGGGAGACGATTGAAAATCCACAAAATTTCAGAACTTTTTTTTACGCAGTCCCCACTACCAAAAATTACGCATCCGAGTTATCCACATAAGGGATAATCGCAGGGGTCAACCCATCCGCAGTGCAATGGAAAGGCCTCGCCCTGGGGAAACCGCCTTCATGATCACGGTGTCCCCTATGCCAGGTAAGTATAGTCTATTCGTATGGGCAGTAGTAACCGTAGTATCAAAGTATTTCAATCCGGCCAGAATTGTCCAGTGAAGCAATGAAAACCTAGGCTAACTGCGAGCCTCACGTAAAAAGAAAACAGGCCAGTATGGTTTTTTTTCTGACTGAGCAAATGTTATCTATCTATTGAATACAGACGACCGCGAGCTTAACGTTACCTCCTTCCAAGTCAGTTATAGCACTTTTTGGTGACCCATCTATAGTAGAGAGAGCCTGGATACTTAACCACGCCAGTCCTTTTTAAGACCGATGAGGGCCACTAGATTGGAGCACTCAATAAAAATGGTTACTAATAATAATTGTCGTTATAATAAAATCTTTATTTCGTCATTGACTATGAGTATCCATTTTGTCACTAAGCTAACGATTATCACTTACTAACAATAGAGAAGATTGGGGTAAATTGGCAGATAAAAATACATTTATCTATCTATGTGCAGTTAACGAGAGCCGACAGGGGGCCCCGGCCCCATCTGTTTCCCCTGCAGACATCGCGACGCCGAAAACTATTATTATTGTTGTTAAAATGATAATTTATTGGATTTGTTTATTCAAAAATAAGTGTTTTATTTATATACGGGCACCTATTCTATAAATCTCTTAATAAATAATAATAAAATCATATCATGGGAAAACTAAAAGACCATTGCGCCATCTGCCATATATTTAAATATATACATATTATAGAAAAAATTACACCGACACAGAAAAAATAATCGTGCTCATCGCACAAACATTTTTCTGGATTGGAATTAGCATTGAAAATGCCAGAAAAATAAGTGCTTTTTTAACGAAAACGGTTTTTTCGCATGTTACATAGACAAATTAACAAAAAAAATCCTTTGGAAAGAAAAATAATACTACGAATTTTTGGTTTGATGTTTCAAAAAGTTGAAAAAAACTTTTGAGTTCTATTTAAATATTTTTTAATAGGTGAAATATGTAACAAATAGAGTAAAAAATAATAAGTCTGCTAGTGGGTATTTTGATTTGTTAGATTTTTCAGGACCCAGGACAATAATCACTACGCTTGCACACTACTCTAGAACAACAAGGCAGTCTGTAGGCTGAGATAAATACAGAAATCATAGCAGCTGTTAGAAGTCCACTACTGGATAAAAGCCGCCCCCAAGTCTTTCGGGATAATATGCCATAATCGCCACACTTGGCGGACGGGTTACTAGTCCCTCTCTCTTACCCACCGCTGCAACTCCTGTAAGCCAGGATCAACAGTGGCACACAATGAAATGTCACTGAGCGGTGTGGCTCAGGCGAATCGCTTGAACTGTCTTGGATCCCGCAACGCATTTAATCAGAAAGAAAAAAAGGAGGAGGTAGAAATGAATAGTTCCACTTCTTGGCGATCGCAGTGAGAAGGTCATAGTACTCAGAAAGAAGCTGCTGCCCGACCCCTGGTGGATATTCGCTCGGGTCGACTTATACGCTCTTCACGGGATGAGATGGAATGATGATAATCGCCGCCGTCATCACACACAGATCCTGTATTTAATATTAATACAGTTGTTGAATGCAAAAATGTGTGTCAAAGTTATTTGGATTTTTGCGTTGGTATAACAGTGTTAAGGGTTAACGATTGAAAATCGTATTTATAAATAAACTGTTAAGGCTCTATTGGTTAAAGTCATAGTGAAATGACTCCATGTGTGGCGCAGCGGTTAAACAGTCGCCTCGCTACTTCGTCTCCCGAGTTCGATTCCCGCACTGTTTTTCTATTTGTGTGAGCCATTAGTAGTCTAAATCTTGTCTCTGAGCAATTTTTTCAGCTACTAGCCCCTATCATAATAAGTAGGCTCTTGACATGCACATAATAATATGTCAACGCTTCATAATTAAGCAATGAGGCTGCTTTTGGCGTTAACTAAAACAATACACATAAAGACCTACAACGTACCAAAAACAATAACTGGAAAATAGCTTTGAACATAAAACCTTAGGGTCAAAAGAGTACAGTTGAAGGTGGTAAATGTGTAAATAATTCATAAACAGGTAGCGAAGCGTTGGAAGCGCGCGCGCAGTTTGGCATTGTTTGGGCTGATGAGCGGTGTCACCGTGACAAAGAGGTCACAGACCATGAACAAAGTTAGAGATCCTAAATACTCTTCGCTTTGGAAACGTATGAGTATCATTAGAATATTTTAGATTGTTTTTAGTCTGTAGTAAATCTTCTATACATTCATACAATTACTTACACCGGCTACTTAACTGATCTGATATTGTCCAACATATGATATGATCCAACCGTGACTTCGCCCGCAGAAATTATATTGTTATTTATATCCGCCACCATTTATTACCCACCGTAATTCAGTTGTAAAACACTGAATTTTATTTAATTGATCGTATGATTGCAATACCGCCTGCAAGAGCTTACAAGTACGGGTGAACAGTTATTGAACAAAATAGTTACATAATTGTGCGCAATATACCTATAACATTTTTAATGTAGGTAACCTATAAAAATACAATAATGATTAAAATTGAGTAGTATTTTTCGAGACTTTTTCTTTTTTTATGTGTTTTGTTTTCATGGTCACAATGTATATGTTTATTAGGGTAAATATTTTATTAAAGTAATATACTATTACTCGGATAAAGCATGCTAAAAATATTCATTAATTAAAAAGTAATTTAATTAAACGGTCGTATACAAAATAATTCTAAAGTAATAACTTTAAGTGGCAAAATAAACAAAGGTAAGAATGTGGCATGTACTTTAGTATCGCAACAGAATTTTTATCATGAATCATGATATTCATAAACTCGTAAACCTTGCCTTCACTTTGTCCTTATAAAGTTATAATATGACTATGTGGTAGTTATTTTATTCGCAAGCTGTGGATGCCATAATAAGCTAACTATTAAGTGGCTAAGTACCTATCCCGGTGTTGGATCAACCTCGTTAAAACTTCACACATCTCGGAATACTTTAACAAGGCGTTTCTTTATGATTTTAGACGCCCAACATTCATTGGCATTTGTTAGAAAATCGCGATTTATGTATGAGTTATCATATAAATTTAAATAACTATTCATTGAATATTAATTGAATACTTCTGATTCTTGGAAAAACTTGATTATTTGATTTAAATATTAATACAGAGTTTTGCGCATTTGGCTGTGTCGAATCGATATTTGGATTCGATTATCATAAAGAAAATATCTGGTACATACGAATAGCCTTAATACTGAACGCGTATAAGAAGCTTCGTTACGTACGATTCAATTGTAATTTGCATTTATTTTAAATTTGTAGAAGAGAATTATGGAAAATAAATCCATAACAAACAACATTTAGAGTTTCAACAATAATGCTCAAAGGCATTTTATTTTAGTAACGTTTTTAATTAAATTAACGATACCTACTATTCTTGCGAAGATTCGCGAACTACGTTTACGTTATACGAACCCAGAATATCAATATATAGATAAGTGACAAGTAAGTAGGAAAAAATCTACCATCTGCGAGTTATTCCGGCGTGCACTGCCAAAACCTCTAGAGGTACACATCCTACTAATATTTATTTATTTGTAATGTATGTAATATAAATGCTAAAGTTTGCGAGTATAGATGTATGGATGTATGTGTGTTAGTCTTTTACCACAGAATAAAGAGTACTTACGTACTTTTACGCCAAAACAACTTTAACGCGGGTGAAACCGCGGGACATAGCTCTGGACTGGACATACACTCGCTACTACTGCATGATAACTTGGAATATCAACTTGGTTATTCCTCATAAAAGTTTAAAATAACAACTATATGGAATTCCCCAAACTGAGTATGAAACAATTTTATCAGTAAGTAAATAACTATGCCTCGAGATTTCGTAGTTGCTGCCGATGCTGTTAAATATTATTATGACACATAACGAGACAGTTGTCTTATCTCAGAATAGTTAACGGACTTACTTCTTTCTTTGAACCGATGTTTAGATATTAGGTCAGAAATAATATAATAATATCTAGGGACAATGTCACACAGATCATCCTAGCCCCAAACTAAGCAAAGCTTGTACTATGGGTACCAGGCGACCATATACATACTTATATAGAAAGATGAATACTTATATACATAGAAAACATCCATGACTCGGAAACAAATATTCGTGTTCATCACACAAATATTTGCACTTACCGGGATTCGAACCCGGGACACCAGCTTCGTAGGCAGGATCACTACCAACTAGGCTACGGTGACCGTCAAAATCATCAATGAATCTCAATTGATTGATGATTTCTTTCACAGCATTTTTACAGATTTATTAGGTGGTTTTCAGGCGTTTACCGGAATATAAAACAAGTTCAAGAGTTTTTAATTAATAGGCTTATAAGTAGTTGTTGTATTAAGGCTGGTAAGTAATTTCATATTCATCAATGATTTGACAGTTTTTATTTACATGGTTGATTAAATAATACAACCGTATGATTATTTATTTATAGGTAGATGTTTGTTTTGACTGCATGTGTGATGGAGCGGTTAAGACAGTCGCCTCGCCACTTCGTTTCCTGGGTTCGATGCCCGCACAGGACAACTATTTGTGCGATCGATAAGAAGTTGTTTTAATTCTAACTGTCATTCCTCTACTGTAAGCGGTTTCTTTACAAAATTAATAATTATTACAACACTAGAAATGTATACTTATAAAACTTACCATCAATAATCTCTCAGTATAATTATGTAATGTTGATGTTCATAAATAAGTACCATTAACTTTAAATCTTCTTTAAGTTTTACCTTTGTTCCGGTTCGTAATTCAAAAGGTGAAGTATTGATATATCTTTGATATGAACTATTGATGACTCTCTGCAACTTACTGACATATTTGTACCATTGTGTAGGAGATATAATATATGGTTAAAGAAATTTATTTTTCTCAAAAGAACGTTTTTTTACAATAATGTAACTTAATAAGTGCCTGCCAAGCGCAGCTTAACTTATGAATAAAATCTTACATGCAAAATGTTATTCTAGTAATAAAAAACATATTACATACTTAATACCTAACAATCTTATATATAACCGCCCACAGTAGGTATATGTAATGTTGATATTCATAAATAAAAAAGGGGTAATACCTATAGGTTTACTAAACTACTATGTAACATGATATTAAATTTAAAATAATCTTAACATCCTTAACCGGTAGCAAAATATGACATACCTACGTCGTTGTATAGAAATATGTGACACTTGGAATGAATTACAATCTATATACTTTTTAAATATTGTTACTAATGCTAAATAATTAGATAAATGTTGTTAAATAATATGATAAATTTAAGGCTTAAAACTGTCAGATCGAACGCCTTAACATTGTTTGCGTTTAACAATATCAAAGTAATATATTATATTATAGAGTTACCGGATTGTGTTGATAAGCGTCCTGCAGAAATGCATTTTCTGGGTTCGAAGATAACAAGTAATTGTACGCATAAGTGTGCGCACGCGGCGCAACGCGATTAACTCAAATGTTTTGATTATTTCTAGTGACCGTAGATAGATACACTTTATAGTACTATAAAGAAAAAAAACTTAATATCTAAAATAATGCACAATTGGCGGTCTTATCGCATAGTAGCGATTTCTCCCAGACAACCGTGGGACTAGTACCTGGCAGGTACCTACTTATAACTTGAAAATGACAGGCAGCTGGTAGTGTAGTAGGTACACACGGCATATCAAGCTATACATTTCCATTATAAGCTGACCTCTCCTTGTATGGAACTCCTTTACAACGCGAGATCAGCTTATACTGGAAATGTATAGCTTGATATGAAGCCGTGTGTACCATCGTCAGTTCTACAGAGCGTAGTGTTTATACCTAATAAATATATACTACATAGATATACTTACATAATATATAAACAAGTATAATGAACCAATAAATATTTCATAATACATTTAAAATCCATAAATAGATAAATATATTTAACCGTATTTAAATTCAAAGTTCAACTGAAAACCGAGCTTAACTTAATAGTTGAGAAGCTGATCGAACTGGTTATCAGCTCCACATATTTAAAGTTTAGTTTTATTTACAAATATGTTTGTTAAAAATACTGTAGAAAATAATATTTCCTGTAATATTTACATAATTATACATTTAATTACTGTAATTTTTCAGAACTTTTTATATTAAGACAGACCGATGAGTACAGAGTAAGGGGTCTAAAATGCCGGATCAAAAAAATCTAGATCGATGCTACGTCGAGTACCTAGATATTAAAAAAAATTACAGCGTTTTTATTACGGTCTAAATAAGACCAATTTTTGACCTGACGTAGCATCAACTGTACAAGCAAATCATAATATTGTGCAAAGAGAAAATATTTATAAGTTGTGGTTTGAGAAGAACAATGGACTTTACGCTTTTGCTTAATTAAGTAGGTACTTAACTAATACGCGTCATATATATTTATATTCTTTTTATTTACTCACGGCCATCTGATCCTGAACTAAGCAGAGCTTGTACTATGGAAACCAGATAACTGATATACTACTTTTGTTTTGTAAATACATACTCGTACTAATATAAACAATTACACCCAGACTCAGGTCAAACTGACAAAATCATGTACACAAATATCTGTCCTGTGTGAGAATCGAATCCACAACCTCCGGCGTGAAAAGCAGCGTGTCTACCAACCACGCCAACAGGCCATCTTTCAATTTTCTTTCAATAAATAACTTCGGGAAAGTATAAAAGCTCTTGTTTTCTGATTGCTGTCATAATTAGAAATCGACTGTTATGTAGTCAAATTGCATGTCATTGTTTATTTAGGACGCGTAAATGTTTAAGGTTCCGTTCCAAATGGATAAAAAGGGACCCTATGATGCGACTCAGTCGTCTGTCCGTCTGTCTGTTAATCTTTAGGAATATTTCAGCAACAACTGTTCCTAGCTATTGAAATTAATAATATTTCTTATCCAATTTAAGAGTTCAGCTCCATTTACTCCAAGAACTTTGAATTTTTGGTCCAACGTCTTTTGGCCCATGAAATGTTTTAATTGGTCTGGCCGGGCTTCATTCTCCCTCTACTTTTACTGCCATGTTGTTTCTTATCAAGGTTCTTTCTATCTATGGTGGTTAGAGTAATTGTTCCATTTGCAACACTAATTCAATTGTTTTTATTATCTCTGCTTAACTTTCTTTTATTTTTATTTTTAAAACACAGCACTCGGACTAACATTCTCTATATCATGAGGTACTATACACACCTGCAATTCACGGACACAAAGCACACCCAGACTTAGAACACAAAATAGGTATTTGCCCGATGTGGGGATTGAACCAGAAACACGCGGGCGCCGAGGTAGTGGCAAGACGACCACCTCATCCACTCCGCCACAGCGACAGGTTTTTGGAATAATTGTGCTTATCTATTATTGTTATAAAACTTGTTTGTAAAGCTCTAAAAATTCTCTCCAACTATCCAGTGTCTGTAATGAAATATCTACTACTTCTAGTTGATAGATTTTACGTTTAAGCGAATATTAAAGGAAAGCAAAACGATATTTGTAACTAGCTTCGCAAACAAACTTATTTGTCTGAAAGTTTAGATTTCTAAAGTACGGAACCTTACAGGCTTGAGTCTAACTCTCACTTCTGTGGATTTTATATGTAACTCATGTGAATATAATGAAAATAAGTAGCGTTAACAATATAACAATAATTACAAGATTGTATTGATTGAGCTGCGAGTGCTGTGACATAGTGAACTCGTCGACATTCGCCCCAAAAAAAGATGCGTAATTGATTGCATCGACTCGAGCTCATTTGACTGATTGTATAGAGCTCCAAATTGCGTATTTAACGTATGGGAAAGACCCTCGTGAACCGTTGCCAATTTGGATGGCGCGGCGCCCCCCGGAGTCGGCGGCTCCCCTCCCCAAACATGTTTATATTGCATTAACATTCGGGTAATTCTAAAAGGCATTAAGTTCACTTTTTTCCCTTTAAATATAAGTTTACTTTACCTCGAAATCGTGGTTCCAATTACAATCATTAGTGTTTGTGTTTATAACTCCTAATTAGTTCAAGAACAATTTTGAACAAAATTTATAATTTTTTCAAATTTGTTAAGATACAACGAAGAAATCACGATACATAGGTTGTATATATAAACACATATAGACAAAAGTGAAGTAGGTTAAAAAGAAACGTTACGTATGAACTAATAAACTTTTTTCATGAAACATAGCTAGAAACCATCTAGTAAACTACCTTAAGTGCGTACTACCTTAAGGTAAGTAGTGCTTGGGATTACTTTGGCGCACTCTACTCTACTCTACGATGTCACAAACAGAGAGTAAACTAGCTTTCAGTTGAAGTGTTTGAGATTTCTCTGACACACTTTACTCTATGATGCCGTATACAGATAAAGACACAGGATTAAACACATCCTACAAACCTCGGCTCCAACTACAAAAATAGACGTATAACTAATGAACGGTCTTTCAATAGAACTCGATTAAATTAGCTTCGACATGAATTGCTTGTGATTACTCTACGATATGACAGAGAGACGCAGACATAGGATTCCAAACGATAACACCGTTCTATTTGTGTCGGGTTTTTTAAAACCACGACTTGTACCACATTGTCGTAAAGTAGAACACTGTTGCAAAATACCGATCCGTTAAGGGCCATTCGCAGCATTATCAGAGTGCAAATAACCCGCCCTGAGCAGATTAGATAAACTACAGAAAACGGAGCGAGGTGGGAAGCGAGCTGAGAATTATGACGTAAACAGCGTTTTAATTACAAACAGTTGTGTGGAAATTACATCCTCGCCATTAATCTCTTAAGAAAAGTGTCAGAGACGCCATTTTTCATAATTTTAAATAATTTAGAACGTCTTACGTCTCATCCGGCTAAAGTGACACTTGGGTCGTTAAAGGTATTAGAATTGTTGTACAATGACAATTAAGTCGATATAGATGGCAGTGCAAATGAATGCGCATAATTTGTCAAAACTGTCGGATTTACAGAAACGCGTACCAGCGATTCCCGGATCGTTCGGTATCTATGCAGATCTAAATTTAGAGAGTAATCGCTTGTTTAATAATATATGCCGCTGGGAGCACTCAGTATAATCTATTTACATTCGAAGTGGACCGAACTATACATTAGATGTTTTATGTGCTGTATTTACTATAAATGAGGAACTATGTCAACACACTCTATCACACATCTATATTTGCTAGAAACTGCTTTTTTAATGTCTGATTCATCTACCTCTTGATCGACGTCATCCTGGTCACTAATTCATCATATCCGAATTATATCTAATGTGGTACTAGATTTAACTAATTGCCACGGTTGGCGATCGCAGTATGATGGTCATAGTTCACATACAGATGGACACAGATCACATCAAAGTCAAAAATAATTAATCCGCAAAAAAATTACATTTATGTGGAATCGTCATTTTTTTACCCTACCGTGCAGTGCATGACGTGACAGCTACTGAGAAACACTGCCACAAATCTCAGCAGGATTTTTTTTTTAATAAACTAACTTAAGATTAATTACAATCATGTGTGTCGACACAGAACAATACTAAGCACTTTTGTCACTTAAATAATCAGAAATGTTGTAATATGCCCTGCTACACAATTTGGCTTTAATTAATATTTATTTTAAACTTATTCGTAGACAATTCTCTAATATCATTGGGAACTTCGTTATAGAATCTTATACATTGCACCATAAAAGAGTTACTTATTTGGCTGTTTTCTCGTATGTATACCCTCGGGACGATATCTACGCCCACCGTGGGATGAGTTGGGTAGTGATATCACTAACTACTATATTTCACCTCGTTGGATTAAAATATAGTACCAGCCGAATTTCAACTACGGTAATCAATCTCAACAGAGTCAACTGCGGTCATATTTTAATGCACAAGTCATTGCGAAAGACACATACCTAGATGTTGAGTACATATGTGGTTCTCTTATTCCATCACTCTCACAACTGTGGTTTAACGTATTGTACAAGGCATGGGAGTGAACACTGCTAACGTCCTAACTCTTGGCTGCTACCAATTTTTTTTAAAGCCAGAAAAATCCTAATACTACTTTTTGGTCCCAATTACATATTTGATTATCTACTATTGAAAACGTTACCGAAGGCAGTCAAAAAAGTTGAGTATTAAAATCTATTCTATACATTTGTAGACTGCCTTCATTGAAAATACATACTATCGTAAAAATAAACGAGGTATAACGTATTGTTTTGAAACTAACTAGAAGTTTTTCAATAATAATGCGTAACTAAGTAAAAACAGTAGATAAAAGCGAAGGCACTGCTGTCATTAGGTCACGGATATCGTCAGTCGTCACTGCCGTAACAGATGGCGCATTGTGTTAAAGAGTGAAGATAAGCCATGACTTCTATACACTTACATATACCTCGAGTTGCCTCACCTACTTCAAATAAATTAGCTGTTTCATAAATATGCTTATAAACTTCCAACGTAACATCTAAAACAACACTAACCCAGGTATCTTATTGTGTAACAAGCAATTAATAAAATCATTGGACGTAAGTAAACACAACATAATTATCTTTATATGATGATGATTCAGCTCAACTCGACACAAATATCAGCATTGTCTTCACCATTATAAAATTAATAATAACAATGAGTCAGTACCGAATAAATCAAATTACATCGCCCACTATGTAGGGAACAATGAAACAAAATATTGCGTTTAAAGTAACAATTAAACACAAGACAATAAGCTGCTCCGCAAACTGAGAAGTTGTTGGGTCCTCATCAATCAGCTATTGCAACCCCACCCAGTCTTCACTCGTTACATATAATTAATCACGGAATATAATTAAAATTCCCGATGACAAGGCGCGATCACCGCAATATTCATCACAGAGGAAAAGCTCTAGAAAGAATATTGGTGAGTTCAAAAGGCCAATGAAAGGACAATTTTTAACCCTTTGGGACCGTCTTCGAGTGATTCAATTTTCTATGAATATTTGACGTGACTTGCAAATGAGTGACTAATTCGTTTATCTCTTATCGCGGGTGAGAGTTAGGAGGTAATAGGTTTTAGATTGATTACGATGGCGTTTTCATCATGTGCGGTAGTGGAGTTTCACAGTAATGAGTCGCAAGATAATGCTAGATTTGAGGCGCCTCGCTGCCGTCTGCCGTAGTGTAATTACCTAGTGACTCAGCATGGCTTTGTTCGCCCTGCATAGGATCCGCGAACAAACTTGTTTTAATTAATTTCGTGTCTCGAACAAGCCTTCAGCTGATTGTTATCTACTTAGTTGCTGTTAGCGCTCCGGACGCCCCGATAATGAAGCAACAAATTGTTCTAAAGTCGGCTTATGATTTTGATATCAATGGATATATATAGCATAAAGCTCGTCATGGTTGATGTGATGAATAGGAAGGAGTACTTGCTTAGTTAAGGTTCGGTACAAGAAGGACTTTACTGTCACAGAAACATACTTAAAAGTAGCGCATACAATATAATTCAAGATGCACGGTTTTCTACGAGCAAGCTATTTAGTTTATAAATTAAACTAGCTGTGCCCCGCGGTTTTACCCGCGTTAAACTTTATAAATGATCACAGCTCCTCCCCCGTAGGTGATAGCGTGATAATATGTACGCTGTATGTTGAACCGACCTCTTAGTAATATTCATGCAAAATTTAAAGTAAATCCATGCAATAATTTTTGAGTTTAGCCCGGACATACATACAGACAAATAGATAAACAAACAAAATTCTAAAAACTATATTTTTGGCTTCGATATCGATTGTAGTTCAAGCCCCAAGTATCCTTTTAAAAAAATAATCAATGTACAGTTTTGACTTTCCTACGATTTTATTATATGTATAGATTATCAATTTCTCCCTTATACACTAGCCGGATTAATTTAATATTTAATGGTAATTGTTTATCTTTTTTAATTCAGAAGGTTTTTAATAAGAAATCAACATTTATTGACTAGGAACGGATTTACTGTTTTGTTTATGATTAATATTATTTTAATTTAAGCATTTTTTTGTCTAAGTTTTATATATTTCCATTTTTGATATCATTGCTTGTCATGGTATTTTATGCATCTGTTAGTTCATTTTGGTTAAGCGACTAAACTAGAGGTTTGAAGGAGAGCTTTTTAATTTGACCTTAGGCGGCAAGCGCTTTAATTTGAAACTGTTTCCATTACATAGAAATTAAAGTAACTAGGTCCATTAATTTATTTTACAGCTCAATCCATGAGTCATTTACATAAATTGCGTACTTCTTTAAAATTATTTGTTAGACATTTGTGTTTACAAGGATTGTTCACATTAAACAAGGACACGAGCCATTGCTCAATAACAGGAGGCAAAAAAAAAAAAAAAAAAAAAAAAACAAGGACACTATTGACAATTTCACGAATGAACATAGCTTATTTAAAAAAAATCAATGTTTCATGTTTACTGTGATCTGATAATGATTTTGAGAGACTTATTTTGAGGACATACTGTCAAAGAATTTAACAGGAATGGTTTACGCCAAGATGGAAATAGATTTTGTATTGTTTTTGAAGAAAGTTTTGTATTATATAGTTCTTTGGTTAGTGTAAGTGATTCCGCGAACTAATTTTTACTTATGACATATAGATATAGCTTTATAAATATGAGTAACGATATACGAATAATAAATAAATAAATGATTATTACATGTGTTGTGTGGATTAGGCAATGAAAAGCTAATACTTCTGACCCTAGAATTCGTGGAGAGTTATTAACAAATATGCTGCGGCTGTTAGAAGTAAATGAAACCAATTTAGTAAATAACATCTATCAGATAATTACTGACCAATATCAAGCTTCGTGAATTCAAAAGGGCTAGTCTTATTTCGGAGCCATATTTGATACTTTATCAAGTTCAAACAGTTTCATTATACCTCGTATTCATGTGGTATCGTCATATCAAGTTGCAATTACATAATAATAACTTTATGTGCCAACAGACATAATATACCTACAATTTCAAAATACCCAATGCTACTTAACAAATGTATAATTTCTTGTATCAGCAAAATAATAATATCAATGCCAAGTAACTATGACGTCAATATATACAGACATTATGATTAGGTAGTACAACGCCAGCACAAATACAAGCATTGGCCTTAATTATTCAAATTTCATATAGCTACAAAACACGTTTATCTTTTTCCAAAAAGCTCTTCACTCGCTCATTATATTCTTATTATGAAGGTGTATTTAGATGTAAGCCAGATATCGACGCGTAACTACCTTTAATATCTCGTAGCTGGCCGTGTTTGGCACGCCCGTTGCCATAGCTACCAGTGAAATATGGGCACCGTCTTTACTACGCTTATGCCCGTTATTAGCTAAGGATACCTATTAATTTAACTTCTATTCTTATGTGCTTGTAGTCGGATTGCAGAGAAACTTCGGATCAATAATCGGTAGTATTTACTCGCATTTGGATTGCTCGAAGACCTATAACTCGCATCAAACACACTCGTGGACTAAAATAAATAAAAAACATGTTCTCGTAAAACCTGTTTAAGTCATTTGTCGCAACTAAATGTGTAACCGCATATATTGTTTATATAACCGAACCGTATAAGGAATAGCGTTTAACGAAACGTCATTTGTGAAATTACAACCATTCAACTAATAAAAAGGCAATTGAAATGTTAATATCATTAGAAAAATCTATTACTAATAGCCGCAATCAATAAAACATAATCCATGGTGATGAAGCCCACATGAATTTTACAACAGTCCATATAACAGAGTGCCCTCAAAACAATAATTAGTACCAATTACGACACAACATTCCCTCAACAATCAAATAGGATGACTGGCAGAAGTTGAGTGGCCGCACGCAGAGAGAAATTAAGATGATCATCCTTCTCTGTCCATTCAACGTATAACAGTGTATATCTTTTACACTCTACACAATTCTATTTAATCTTTCAATCATTGACATACAAAACTACTATTAAGACAGTGAGAATAGTATTAATTGAGATCAGGAAAAGATAAACAATATTTTTTCTTGACTTGCTAATTAGGTAGAACAGGTTGAATTATGTAAGCGCTGATCATTAAAAATAATTGGGAACCAACTAAAAACTTAAGTAGCTTATTATATAATTTTGCAGATATTGGTAAAATCTCGTTGTAGAGTGCAAAATTAAATATTTCTACATTAATGTTGCTGTTAATATTATATTGGTTTAAAACATTGTTTGGATCGAGTTGATAAATAAAAACAAACATTATTAAACTTAATAGAATGTTTTATTTCATAGTTTCGCTTGGGTACGTTAAGTAAATTGTATATTTAATATCTCCAGTATTTTTCTCCAACACAGTCTCAGCTATATTAAAATTCTCCGATTCAAAGAATGCTCGTCTCGTTATTATGATAGAGGTTAAACTCTTGTTCCTAAATTCTTCAAACATCATTATTTCATGGCTGGAGACCCTCTTACCTACAGAACAAATAAACTCTGGTTGACTTTGTTTATTTTTGTATGGGAGTTAAATTGCTTCTTCCCGGAATGTGGGTAATATCGGTAATCGCTCTGTAAATAACTTTAGAAAATGTTCTAATAATGATACCTCTAAACTAGTTAACTACTCCTACAGATTAGCAGTAGAATCGAAAGTTCTATGTTTTAGTATTAAAGGAATCTATACTTATAAAGCTAAGAGTAGATACTCAAGTAAATTATTGAATGTTCATTTGAAACATTGTACAAGAACAAAAAATCAAATTGTTCATTGTATTAAGAATATGCACAAGAACCTATGTGAGAGGTTCGTTTCCGCCAAACGGATAAGTAGGTAGCTATAACCTGTAATCGGAACCGGTTTAGTAAATGTGGACTTACGGACTGGGGAGAGGGCATGCGCGATATCATAGCAGGTGTTCCACTGAGAGCCTACTGCCTCAATGAGAATTCCATTTCGAGCCTTAAATAGTTTGTCCGAGATTTACTTCACCGTCTAGCTATAACTCGAGATAAATGTTGCCACACAGCTGGACTGATATCTATATTATTTTACTTTGATGGATGAAGATAAAATGTTGCAAATTTCATGAAGAAGTGGCAATGATTACTTCATCAGACGCCATAGAAACTCTGTAAGATGAATTTAGGACGGCGTGTCTGTAACGTATGTTTAATAATTTAAGGTCTGGAGACGCGCCGCCTTACCGGTCTGTTCTCTGAATAATGGATGCAACAATAATATGACTGAGTATGCCGTCTCAATTTATTCAATACCGAATTGACCATAATTCGAACAAGAATAATTTTGAACCACAGAATATTTTGGAAATAAATTTATTAAATATTGATGTCTTTGGATGGTACGCAGTACTCAGATAGGTAATCCTCTTACTTCAACAATCAACTCTCATTTGTGGCGTTAGAATATCCTCCTCCGAATAAAAGGCTTTTATAAGAGAAACATGGGAACGTACACCTGTCGCACCCCGCATTTTAGAATAGCGTCTGGCATCAGTATCAAATATATTAGAATTTATTCAAAATGTATCACAAATGAAATAACTGTTTGTCTTGCAGAATATTTCACGTGAATGATTGTATACAGATATTTCGAATATCCCATTATTATTTAAGAAAATATAAGTTCGTACACCCTAGCATGCTATATGCAAGCTTTATTTGCATAGTAAGCGAGTCGTTTAGGAACTAACGTGTAGGTAGATGGCTAGCCAAGCGGAACTGGTTATGTTCTGCTTGGTAATGTTTCACTAAGTAAAATTATCATTATCTGTTCTCGGTTTAAGAGTTAGGCACCGGATATTACGGGTTTTATTTCGATCATAAAGTAGGTAATGTTTAAATTATATCATTAAATGCTTCTCTTTGCTTGTTAGGATGTTTGAAATGGATATACCAAGGTTTCTACAAGATCATAATCTTGATGAAAGGTTTCTTCATTTCCAATCTATATTTGTACGTGTGTTGTTTGTGCGAGGGTGCAGCAGAATGCGTTTAATTCGTTAATAAATCAGGGTGCGGGGTGGTACGGGTTCATTAGGCTGATCGCTCGGGGCCTTCCGGGGTGTCTGCCGTGGTCTGCCCACTCCATGCCCTGTCCTTCTGTTGCTTGATGCATTTAATTTTGCGAGGGCATTCGATGATGGATGCGTCGCTAATTCCATTTGTCCATCAGCGGGTATATCGTTTATAAACCACCGAAGCACGAAATATCAATTTGCCTTTGTTTTGTAAAGTCATTTATTTTATTTGCTGCAGCGAAAAGCATTTATGCAAAAATTCAATTACAGCCCCGGGTATAATACGAGTATATTTGTATCCAAATATGTTGTAATATTCAATTTTTTAAGTTTAAAATAAGTAATTCAATGGTTCTTCTTTTAATTCGACCTTACTGCTAGGTAGCATAAATTAAGGTAGATTCGCGCGGCGCCTCGTCCACGCACGTAGTGAAACTTTTAATTGCATTGAGCTCGATCACTGTCGTCAACTGGGAGTTATGAACACCGCAGAGATTGTTCTCTTATCTCTTCACAACGATACAACCAGAAAATATAAGCGATCTATTAAGTGCAACTTTGAAAGCTCTCATTTCGTTAATGTAATTCATATCATACTAATACATCATTAATATTAATCTATTCTTCACAGAACAGAATCTATGAAAAGTTCAGAATTAAAATCCTCCGTAAAATATTTAGGATCTCGAGAGCCAAGCACGAAATGAATAATGGATTAATTAAAATTTTTAAATTAAAATTGTCACCGTGTATCCGTTCTGCGGCCAGCGCAAACATAACACAATAGAGGCCAGGGCCGGACGAGAGGACTCATTAATTTAGATGATTGTACAATTATCTAAATATAAGCGGAGCGAGACGCCCACGCGGGCGCAGGGGGTACTCCAACCCGAAAACGGGGGAGGGGAGAGCGGGCACTCGTTTTTAATTAAACCGGCGATGAAATGAAGTGGTCCGTATAATATTGCTTAGACATGTTTTAAATTAATTTTAACCCGTCTTATTACGAATGATTTGATGAAATAATTTGCGCACCCCGGGGAATAGTCGACACATTTTCGTCGGCCAAAGCGATGTTACTTATTTGATCAATTCTAAACATTAATGTAGTAACGTTATTCGTAGCTTAATGTAACCGAATGTGCCCCCAGTTCCAAATAAGCCTAAGTTCTCAATAACAATTACGCGGGCCGCAGTGACGGAGCGGAGCGCTCGTACGCAAGGGTTGTGCGCCTCACTCTCCTCTTCTCTATTTGTTTTTCGTTAAAGCTTTAATTAAAAGTAGGTTTATTTTAAAGAAAATTGATGTTCAAAGTAAATAAATCCTTGATGGTTTAATTATCTCTTAGTAATTGAGTTTCACCTGACGGTAAAATAATTAGTGCTGTGCTCACGAGATGCTTATAATTAATGAATTTGTAGGTATTGTTCTATAAAGAACGTAATTTTTTTATTAAGGTTTGTGCTTAATTAACTTATTCAACAGTTTGATTTGTTGTCAGCAGTTATTTCGAAACATATCCTTGCCTAAACTTCATTATGAGTGAGTATCCGTTGTACTTACTGCATTGCCTTGAAACTAATTGCATTTCGGTCCATTTTATAACAAAAAAGATGTATACAAAAAGCAGATCTTAATAATTAATATTACTTGTAGGAGATAACATCTACAATTAATGATTTTGTTCTTCACCATTAGCTAAATACTCCTCACTTGAATTGGCAAAATAGCACGTGGTCGTTAGCCCGCCGTCGCCAGCCAGCTGTCATGGCAGTAACTTCTTCTACAAATAATTGCTGTTACCTTCGGCCTACTGTGATTGTCCTAATGTGTCCAATCTGTCAAAGTTTATTAGTCGGTGCAGTGTTTACAAACATGCTGCATTGCAGTTCGACGCTCAAAGCGTTCGATCGTTACATGCCGACCATCAACTTCTTCCCGATAGTTACCTAAAGGCTTTGTCCTCTGGGGTCTGTGAGCCACGCGTCCAGGCTCGGTGCCTCGAAGGGACCGCCGGTCTCCGGACCGGCACGATGCACCAAACAAAAAAAACTTAACAATAACAAAAAACACAATAAACGTAAAACTTAAGAAACTACTACACCGAGCGCAGTCTCTTAATCGTCGAGTTCGGCAGGATAAACGGCCGGTCACATAAAAACTTCCTCGTGAAACTTTAAAACAAAACTGTACAGACAACTTCGAAAAAAGTAGTTATGTTTAGGGGGATCGACGACACTTCCCCGTACGGCGTTCCGGTCGCGACTGAGCCACGCGGTCGCGCGCGGGGCGCGGGGGGCGGCAGGGCGCCGGCCCCGCACCTCCGCGGTATTATTTGATTAATTCGCCTCCCCCTTCTATACTCGGTGAGTCGTTACGACGACGGCGACGTTAAGTTTTTAAATTTCAGTGAGAGGACCGCAACCTTCACCTACTCCTTAATACTTTAATTGAATTAATTAAGATCGACGGGCGCTAACAAAGATTAGACGTTAATAAGCAAACGCTGAAGGACACGTCCCGTTCATGGTTAATTACGGCGCGGGCCGTGGTGTTCTCGCAGGAAAAATCTCAACTTGAAATAATGAGTGGAACGTAAGACCCGCTAATTGGTGCATTTGCATACAGAAGTAAAATAAAGTCAGAGTGAGTTATTTGACGATGTCAGATGTTCGCAAACAAGTGGCGGCTGTATACACGCTTACTTTGGTAGGAGAGAGTCGTATTTTATTTGTTTATTTTTTTTAAACATGACTTTAACAGTAAATAGCAGCAGGTTTTCACTGCTTCACCGGAGTATAGAGTCGGTTTTATAGTTCTTTCCTTTGGGGTCACTTTATGCTTACTTTTAATAATTTCGGTTCCAGTCCATCCTTTGGGTTTACAATAATGGTAAGTAAGTTAGAACTTAACGTCTATAAGTAGGTACTTAAATATATAATTATAATAAAAGAAATGTCCGAATCTTCCCAGTCCTACACCTTGGCAACACATACACAAAAGCGGTTATGGTGTGACAACAACAAAAAAAAATACAACAATTAAATAAAATGTAGGTTATCTTCTAAGTGTTAAGCCTGGTTAGCTCGACGATGTATCACTACTGTTGAAAGATAAAAATATAACGCTGAAGCCGTCAAAGGCTCAGACTGATCCCTTCCATTCCACTAATTGTTAAGGGGCAACCTCTCACAATGAGTATAGGCCATAGACAGACTAGAGCCATAGACTCTGATCTAGTGTAGGTTGCCAGACTTCACATGCCATCAATTACAGTTGATGGCCTCTTTGAAGGATCTCACGATATTTACATTTACTAATAATAATAATAATATTTAGGGACAATGTCACACAGATCATCCTAGCCCCAAACTAAGCAAAGCTTGTACTATGGGTACCAGGCGACGATATACATACTTATATAGATAGATAAATACTTATATACATAGAAAACATGACTCAGAAACCCAGGACCACCAGCTTCGTAGGCAGAAGCACTACCAACTAGGCTACGGTGACCGTAATTTATGTTATGTTAGTTATTTTATTATTTCTATTACGTACATGAATTGAAAAGTCAGTTGTGCGCGCCTCTGACTCTACAGTCCAACTTTGAGGCTATCTCGATTTATGACGGGCCGGTTGATGTAGGTTCGATTCCCACCCAGGACAGATATTTATGTGCCTGAGCATGAACATGTCTGTTAGTCTGGGTGTAATTCTCTATGTAAGTATGTATTTACAAAAGAAAAATATTATATGTAGTATATCAGTTATTTGGTTTCCATAGTACAAGCTCTGCTTACTTTGGGATCAATGGCCGTATCTGAATAATGTACCAGGATAATTATCATAGCGAGCCGTTACAAATTTCTAAAATACTGGTCCGCGTTTTTCGTAACAAAAATATTGTTTTTTCTCTAAGGTACTTCTGCCACAACTTATAAAAGGCGATGTAGAGCATGTTCTGGACGCCAAGTCGATTTTAATTTTTACTGCGAATAATAGACCATCCTTAAGGCTTGTTTAGATATTGTTGAATTTCAATTGCAAGTGCAATGTAACTAGTTTACACCTGGTGTGAAGTGAAAAGCTTAAATCAAACGTAAACTATGTTAATGCGGAAGAGGCTGAGCGTGTGGACAGTAAACTTAAACGTGCACTTAACATATGCACTTGAAGTTGTTCACATAACTACAACATACCAAATGACATCACGCTATATTCCTCAAAGAATTAGATGTAAAAATTATAATGCCAGAAAAATTCAACTCGTACTTAATAGAAAAAGAACATTCCTGACCCATCATCTACGGGCAAGAAAGGGGAAATTTCACAAATGTCTTCTTCCTGTTCAAGTTATAAAAGGCTTGTATCTACAAAGTCCACACAGACTAAATAATTGACATAGATGTATGTATATTCTCTTTGCATTTGTTACAATCAGTTCATAAATAAATGGATTCGATATAACATTATCGAAGATCATTTGTATATAAAATATAGTTTAATCATAATAATAATGCATAAGTTTTAATTCATGTATTCCTATTAAACATTTACATAAAATCGGGTTATAAATAACATTCATTTTTGCACATAAATAATGAACTTCTTTAAAAATCATGAAACTGGTAAAAATCTGATTACCATCGTCCGAACCGGAAACTGTCATGCATTCCGCGTCGGAGTACATGAAAGAGGTCGGTCCCGATTTCTGGTTAATTCAATAATTTCATGGATCGAGTATTATCGGGTTAATTTGGCTTAGACCGATCGATCAACTTGCGCGGGCGCAGGTGGGCGCTTAACAAAGTAGGCATGCACCAATATCCTGTATTATGAAATCTCGAGGACTTTCTGGAGATTTTAATGAGTTTTATTTGTTTTGCTTATTTCGTGGATAGTGATATTAAAGTGCTAAAGTCCAAAAGTCACGGCGATAATTTTAATTTTAAATTTTTAATTAATCCATTATTCATTTTGGGCTAGGCTCTCGAGATTTTAAATACTTAAGGAGGGTTTTAATATAAATATTCTCATAGATTCTGTTCTAAGCATCAAAACTTTAGTATGATATTATTATATTAATAAAAGGAGAGCTTTCAACAATGCCCTTAATAGATCGCTTATATTTTCTGGTTGTATCGTTGTGAAGAGATAAGAGAACAATCTCTGCGGTGTTCATAACTCCCAGTTGACGACAGTGATCGAGCTCAATGCAATTAAAAGTTTCACTACGTGGCGTGCGTGGACGAGGCGCCGCGCGAATCTACCTTAATTTATGCTAGCTTGTGATAAGCTCGAGTTAAGAGAACCATTTAATTACTTACATCAAACTAAATTTTGAATTTTGTGTAATGTAAAGTGGTAAAGACTAAAATAGAAATGGGTAATTATACTTTTGGACAAAGCTTTAGATAATAATGAATTCTGACAGACCAACTGGACTTCATCATTACAGCTGAAAAAAGTCCACTGCTTGTCCTGCAGGATAGAGGATACAACCTGAAAATATAAGCGATCTATTAAGGGCTTTGTTGATAGCCTCTCCCAAGACACATCTTGGCGGAAATACCATAATCGCCACGCTTGACAGACGGGTTGGCGATCGCAGTAAGATGGTCATAGTACTCAGAAGGAAGCTGCTGCTCGTCCTCGGGTAGATATTAGAGTTCTACGCCCCCCCCCCCCCCCCCCCCACCCCCGCGATGAGATGGGACTTAATCAACGGTAAAATTTAAACAAAATTAAAAAAATCTTTATAAAATCGTCCATTACTACGTCACTAGGTTGAACAACCAAAAAGATACAGTAAGAGTTGTCTTTTCATCCGTTTTACGACTGACCTTAAGGAATAAACGCAACGTTTAATTACTGAATTAAAGCAACGTTTAATTAACGAATTAATAACTCTACTTAAAGTTTGCGCAATGTTTAATATCGCTTTGTTGGGTAGATCTGGAGATATACTTTTGGCAATGTGAAATACGCCATATAACGTGATAAAATAATGATGTTATTTCTAAAATCCTGAGTAACATTTTACAAAATAATAACATTTTTAGTCTGGCAACCCAGCCACTATATATTTACATTACGTTT
The DNA here is from genome assembly GCA_951640165.1 of Pseudoips prasinana. Taxonomy (NCBI): domain Eukaryota; kingdom Metazoa; phylum Arthropoda; class Insecta; order Lepidoptera; family Nolidae; genus Pseudoips; species Pseudoips prasinana. Next base: position 29,395,435 of record OX621237.1, on the reverse strand, counting down.
TCGCTATCATTTGTAATGTATAACATATTGCATGCTGTGTTTACTTCAAGAAGGTCGTACACTAAGCTTTTTTCAAGAACTTACATATTTATCTTTTATTAAACCTAATTTATTTATTGTTTAGTAAACCAAATAAAAAAAAGTCTTTTAGATGTTGGCACATAAATAACGAAATAATAAGTATATTACCTACTGCATTTGAAGAGATCTTGGTCTACGAAATGTGACTGAGGCATATTTTATTTTACTTCATAATGTTGGTACAATGTTCATAGCACAGTTTAATATCGTTCATAAAGCGTAGTCCATCGATCATCTAGGTTTCGTGGTAGAGAAAAACTTTTACCATGCTGGCTCGCTTCGAAATTATTCTTTGTTTAAACTTAATGGGCCTTATTAATCATGGGCATTCATGGACATTATGTCTAGATGAATATAATGTGGTAATCGGTGACTCACTTGAAAGATATCGAGGCTTTTATTACGAAAACAAATGCACCGTTACACAACCTGTTTGCTGCTCTACTATATCTACACCTAACAATCAAATAGAAACTTTAAATCAGTGTACTAAAGTCTATTATAAATTTGTTTTACTATTATACTTGGGACAGGTGAACGTGTTACCGATATTATATTTCTTAATTAATAGAGGTGAGAACGCTCAGATCTAAGGGAATTTAATATAATGGGTATTATTCCTGACTAATTTAACTGTAATGGAATTAATTTATGGCTTATAATTTTATGCTAAGCGCCTGAATGGAGTTGCAGTAATAACTTTAATGTGATGAATATCGACAGCGGGGTTAGTGACTATAGTTTAGTAAATAAACATGAGGCTGTAAAAGATGGACGTTAAATCTAATAATAATTGCAGGGGCTTTTGTTGAAACGTGAATGAATAGAATATGACTTAGGCCTAAATTATTTAGTAAAATAATTTAAAGTAACCCGCGAATATTGTTAAAATAAGTTATTGGAAATGAAAGGCTCTTCCTTTGCTTTTGGATTGACGGAGACATGACTTGACTTTTATAATATAATTATAAAAATAAAATGCTAATATATATTACATTTTATTGACATTAATAAAATAAAAAGGATTTTATTCTCGTAGACTTTAAAAAAACGCTTGTAAATTGTCAGAACATGTATGTAGTAATATAGTTAAGTAGGTATACATAATTACAATTTATTCTTAAGTACACAATTATACATCGCCTTGTCAAAAAATTAAAGCACATCTGTTGCTGTTAATGTCGAATTTCAACCACGGAGTCTAGACTTCATCTGCGCCAGCCATTAGAGTGGACAACAATACTTTATATTCCATCACTCTTATGATCTGATTTGACGACTAGCGGCACGATCGGAAAGAGGTTAGGTAAATGACCGACAGCTCTCCTAAATACCCCCAACTCCCAGACCGGACTAATACTGAGAATTTTTTCTTAATAGAAAAATCCCTTAATCACTATTTGAACGAACCCGGGATTTGATTCCATGTTATCTGTGTACCGCTAGAACAACGAGTCGGCCAATACTTCAGTTACATAAATACTTCAGTGCAGTGCGCACAATTAATACATAAATAAAACAAAAAAGAAGTGGAACTATTCATTTCTAACTCCTCCTTTTTTCTTTATGATTAAATTCGTTGCGGGATCCAAGGCAGTTAAAGCGATTCCCCGGGACATGCCTGAGCCTCACCGCTCAGTGTCATTTCATTGTGTGCTGTGTGTGTGATCCTGGCTTACAGGAGTTGCAGTGGTGGGTAAAGGGAAGGAGTCCCAATAAAAAAAACATAATTCACGATCATCGTCTAAATTGAAATTACTTACGTGCCCAGCATCATAATACTGTCAAATAAATAGTTCTGATACTCAACATTTATAGCGGCGGCGGCTAATATAAGAATACCATCACCACATCTCATCCCGTGGGGGCGTAGAAGTCGACCCGAGGGAATATCGACCAAAAAATGGGCAGCAGCTTCCTTGAGTACTATGACTATCTAACTGCGATCGCCTGCCCGTCTGCCAAGCGTGGAGATTGTGGCATATCATTATAATGCTATTTAATAAAATGTTCAAATAATTCAATATTAATTTCTTTTAATTAATACGTTACTCGTTAATATCGTACTAATTTTAAGAAATTAGTAGTGGTACTCTTTAGTTCTATCGTTTAGACGGCATGTTATGTATATTCAACTAAAGAAAATATATGATATATCTTATAGACGATGTCAATATAGATACATTACTTCAATGTTATTTTCTATCACGATGTAATGCAAGCAAAAGAGTTATCCCTTTATTTGAAATTGGTATAAAAACTACACACGGCTACGTATCAAGCTATACATTTCCAATATAAGCTGACCTGTCATTGTATGGAAATCCTATACAACGCGAGATCAGCTTATACTGGAAATGTATAGCTTGATGTGTAGCCGTGTGTACCACAAGCACTTCTGGATATGCCTTTGGTGTTTATTTCTTGGCCACGGCGTCAAAGGTTTGTTAAGATGTTGCTTATATTCTATACTAGCTGTGCCCCGCGGTTTTACCCGCGATAAAAGTTACATCAAAATCCGTTCGGTAGTTTTTGCGTGAAAGAGCATACATACATACAACCATACGTCCACACATGCATACATCCATGCTCACAAACTTTTGCATTTGTAATATTAGTAAGATAGTAAGTCTAGAACATAAGTTGAATTAGGTTTTATGTTTTTTAAACAGTAATTATTGAAGTGGAAACTTCTTTACTGAGGGGTAAACGTAAGTGAATCATCTGGGGCTCTACCGGCTAAGTCGCCGAACATCGATTTTTTTAATGGCGTTCAAATAAATAAATGTTAAAAATGACTTAATCAATCGTTAAATCGATTTAACGATTAAATAATAAGTCATAAATGGTCCGGAATTGATTGTCAACTTTGACGCCAATTTAACGATTAACTAAGTCGTCTTTAACCTTTATTTATTTGAACGCCATTTGAGAAATTGATGTTCGGCGACTTAGCCGGTAGAGCCCCAGGCTCGGGGCGATGATATACTGAATCATGTTCACTCGGTTCCTGTCGTTATCAGTCACGTCTACTGTCCGACGAGAAGTGTCATCATCATCATATCAGCTGCAAGACGTCCACTGCTGGACAAAGCTCGATAATTGCCGGCCTTGCGCTATTTGCATCCAGCGACTTCCAGCGACTCTCACAAGATCATCGGTCCATCTTGTAGGGGGCCTGTCCATGCCGAGTCTTCCGGTTCGTGGTCGCCACGTCACAAGAAGTGTGTCCATTATACTGTATCGTGCGTGTGGTCATAAGTATACAAACGTTTTTTTTAGGGTTCGGTAGCCAAATGGCAAAAAACAGAACCCTTATAGATTTGTCATGTCTGTCTGTCCGAAACTATAAGAGCTGTACTTTTGAAACTTGGTAAGTAGATGTATTCTGTGAACCGCATCAAAATTTTCACACAAGAACAGAAAAATAACAATAATTTTGGGGGTTCCCCATACGTAGAACTGAAACTCAACATTTTTCTTTTCATCGTACCCATACATGTGGGGAATCTATGGATAGGTTTTCAAAAATGATATTGAGGTTTCTAATATCATTGTTTTCTAAACTGAATAGTTTGCGCGGGAGACACTTCCAAAGTGGTAAAATGAGTGTAACTTCTAAAATAAGAGAATGATAAAACTAAAAAAAATATATGATGTACATTAATATAAACTAACAAAAAAAATTGGTTTGAACGAGATCTAGCTAGTAGTTATTTTTTAATACGTCATAAAAACCGTAAACCGCAATTTGCTTTCATTTAATCAACTGAAATACTTGCTGCTACGGAACCCTTCATGGGCGAGTCCGACTCGCACTTGGCCGGTTTTTTTTACTTTTGTCTTGTATGTGTATCCACTGATGCAAAATTAATATGTACTGTTAATTCCGCTAATTGTCAGTTTAATCAAGCCTGGATACCTTGGGTATCGTACCGGCACATGTAATTTACATTTTTATATGCACAATATTCTTGCATGTGCATATTTTTTGCGGGTGGGAGGGCGCTGCATATTGCATCCCGGCTTAATTAAACTGACAATTAGCGGAATTAACACTACATATTAATATTGTATTTTGAATGTTATGGGTTTCTGCAAAATAACGCCTGATTCCATTCATCATCATCATATCAGCCGAAAGACGTCCACTGCTGGACAAAGGCCTCCCCCAAAGATCTCCATAATTGCCGGTCTTGCGCTATTCGCATCCAGCAGTTTTCAGCGACCCGTATAAGATCATCGGTCCATCTTGTAGGGGACCTGCCCACGCTGCGTCTTCCGGTTCGTGGCCGCTTCTCGAGAATCTTTCTGCCCCAACAGAACCGACCTACGAGCTATGTGCCTCTCCCACTGCCACTTCAGTTTTGCAATTCTTCGGGCTATGTCGGTGACTTTACTTTGCCTGCGGATTTCGTCATTTCTGATTCGATCCTGCAGGGAAACTCCATTAACTTCCTGATTCCATTACTTACAATTTATTATAGCAAGGCATGTCAACATTTACATGTATACAATTGAAAATGTTATCCCAGACATCTTATTCCATGATTAGTTTAACATATTCATCTCTAAAACTAGTAACAACGAGACAAGGGCACAATTAAGGCGGTGGCACACTGCACCGGTGCAGTCTGCGTCGACAATACAGCAAATGACGGCCGCCGGCCGGTACGCAAATGAAGAATATTGTCGGACGCCGTGAATACTCCTTAATGACGCGTCTGCCCCCGTGTGGAGTCCAATGTTGCCAGAATATACTGTATAGGTACAATTTTCTGTGTATGTCGGTTGGTTTGTAGTGCACCAACTTTATTGGGGTTTTTTTTAATTGATTTTGATTTTTTTTTTAATTTTGATATTGATAGGCTTATATATATAAATAAATAGTTAAAAGCCGTTTTTAACTCTTCATAGAATTTGCAACCCAGGCTTTAAAAAAGTTCACTGAACAGAGTCAATAAACAATAATAGGTATAAAGAAAACAAAACCAAAAACTTCAAAACTACTTACTATTTATGAGGAACCCAGAGACCACAATTCCTAAAATCTAACGTTTTGCTGAAAACGTATATTTTAAATAATCTTTATTGAATACTTTTACCAGACACTAATAAATATTTGAAGATGGTGACTATAAATAAGGTATGTTACTTTAATTATTATTCATGGCAGAATTTAAGTAGACACTTAGGTATATTCATTGCTGCTTGTTTACTTTCAGCAATGATTTAGAATACTTTATAGAGAGAATTAAAAGTCTATTTTTTATTTTAACCCAGGCTTCCGCGGTAAATAAAATAGTAAAAGGGGATTGTAATGGCCAGTATTTAGTTCCCTCAACTTCCGAAATAGTGTATCTAAGCTGGCAACACTAGTGGAGTCACCCACACCACATTTGCGCGATTGTCAACTGTTAATTATTGGATCATTGTCATGATGGCTAAATGGCGGTCTTTAGACTTTGCGCCCTTTACAATAAGTACGTCTAAGGGTAAGGGGACGATTTTGCAGTCAAAGAAAGAGAAAAGAATGGTGTTAATTTCATATTGTGAGGTGTGCACGTAATTGGTAGATAGGCGACATAAAAGACCAAGTAAATGTATGAGTTTATATAAATACTATCATCATCATCATTATAGCTGAAATAAGTCCACTGCTGGACAAGCCTCCCTCGAGAATAACCTTGAGGGGATATGCCATAATCGCCGCGTTTGGCAGGCGGGTTAGCGATCGCAGTACGACGGTCATAGTACTCAGAAGGAAGCTGTTGCCCTTCCTCTGGTAGATATTCCCTCGGGTCGACTTCTACGCCGTCCACGGGATGAGATGGGGTGATGATATTCTGATTCTGATATTTGTCGCCGTCACCACACACTCACATGCCCTATAACAACTGCGAGCTCAAAGATCTGAAGGACTGAGGTCCTGGGCAGACACAATTTAGATTGCCATCGACTCGCTGAGAAAAAGAAGAGTAAGGGAGTCAGATATATACAATGTTAATATTGTACTGTCTCGTTGGTGTACGGTGTATGGTGACCGTATCCGCAGAAATGGTACTGAGTTAAATTCTGGGTCGGGCACAAAAGTGTAATGTATGGATTTTTATGGCATTAGACATCCCTATTGCGGATAATGTGTAAAGCTATCGGTTCTTCACCTGTCTTCCCTCCAACATTCTTTAAGAGGAAAGATGCGGTGTCAACTATTTGACTGACTCATAGGTAGTTGTTCTGAGTCTGGGTGTACTTTGTGTCCACCAGAGTTTGTAAAGTACACAGGGCTTCATTTTCCTAGTGCGTCCATTTTGTTGAATCTTTCTTTTTTTAAATAATACATTGAACTTATACCAAGTCATCTTTCATCGAGTTTTAATTGATCATTCAAATTTTATTCATTTATTCTGTAACAATATTACATTTGTGTGGAATTTTCTTTTCTTAACGTTACCGTGCAGTGCATGACGTGGCAGCTACTGAGAACCACTGCCCGAAAACTACGTAGGAATCTTTTTTTTTAATATTTATATGTTAACACTAGCTGTGCCCCGCGGTGTTACCCGCGTTAAATTTAATAAATTTTCTTTGCTATAAACCTCACGGAGCCCGAGACCTTTCCAACGAATGCAAAACCGTGGAAATCGGTTCGTGCGTTCTGGAGTTATAGCGTCAGGAAGGAAAACCCGACTTATTTTTATATAGTAGAGATAAAATAACATTGTATTTAAAGGTTTTAATTTAGAGCCAATCAAGCCCAAGCCGTTTTGTCCCTTAAATAAATCAGAAGTTTTGTAGTAAGCCCTGCCACACAATTTGGCTCTTATTTTAAACTTATTCATTCATGCACAATTACTGGGAAGTTTGTTATTGAATTTATGTATTACACTATAATAGAATAGAAATATCGAACTTCCTTAGAATATGTTCTGGTAAGAAAATGTAAAAGGGCCTATCTCAAAAATGACGGTTCACGTCTCGGCGTCTGATATAATCGGGGTGATGTCTTTATGAAACCGTCTTGTTAGATGGATGTAGGTACTTCCTGTAGGTAGTGAAAAAAAAACAACTCTATTAAGAGAACTACGTTACGAAATCCTTTTGGGAAAATAATACCTTTAGATGTGATCATCGACATCAATGTTAGACAATTAAACTATTTTGTTTTCTTTTATATACTATAGACAAAGTCAAGATATAGGTACCTACCTATATATACTTAAAAATCATGTTCCTTTTATATAAATGTGTGGATCACCCACAAAAAGAATGATTTAAAAACAATATTGCTGTTTATAACTGGTACTTACAGAATATAATAATATCTTGGCACCTTATTTACTTATTCTGCTGATTGTACTATGGAAACCAGATACCTGATATATTACATAAACAAGTTTGTGTGTGTATTTGTATTACAATTTACATCCAGACTCAGGGCAAACAGACGGAATCGAACCCACGATCTGCGGCGTGAAAGGCAAGCATTTACCAAGCACACCAACCGGGAAAATTCGTCTTGGTACTCGTATATACGATACAAAGTTAATAATATAATTAAGTTTTCGCAAGTCTGTGTACCTAACAGACTTGCGAAATATAATAAATAACGCTGCACAATTCATCATCTAGACATTATGATTTGTTGTTAATGCAATTCATATTTATTACAACTGTTAACAGCTTGGTTGGAATTCTCTGCGTATTTGGGCGTAACGTGTGCTTACGCATGTTTGACCAAAGCAACAGTTACACAAACGAAACTCAAGAGCAGTGCCGACAACTTGAGAATATTGTCAACAAAATGAACCAACAGGATTTGTACGTACAGCACACTTAATAAAGATAGTGACAGCATACCAAAAACTGTACTTGGCAAATGCATAATATGCATTTCGTATGAAGTTTGAATGATTTCATACGAAATACTCTATTCATTATAAACAAATAAGCGGGATTGTAGAAACAAAATTATGATTCCTTTAAAAATAACGGGAAAACAAACGTTATAAACACAGTACGCAATAATTATGACGTCATTAGCCGGTAGCTAAATAAGTTCTTTTGTAAAGTTATTTTGCAAGAAAGCATCATTAGTGATCCCACACTACAATTTGTACCTTTTTTTAGAATTTGTGGTCATGTGTATGTGTACGGTTCAATTTTAATATTATCTATTTACTTTACTATCTTTATCTATATGCTTCCATCTACTTAGTGTTTCAACAAATTCAATCGAACCTGTCGAATATTTTTGGGTTCTGGTCCAAAACGGAACAAAGGAACGCTTGCCGTGCCTCTCTGTCCGTCTATTGCTTCTAATACTAATGCTATCGTTAAGAAGTTTTGTACTATATAAAATATTGTGTCGTAAACAATATTTTAAATAGTTCTTAATTTTATTGCCACTGAAAAATTGGGACAATATTTTCATATTGTTTGCCAAAAATGGGTGTCAGTTTTTCAAATATGGTCATGTTGATGTGCTTCATTTGCACATTCCAAAACAGATTGTTTTATTTTTCAAGTTAGTATAGGTATGGATATCAAGGATGTGGATATGTCAAAGGCACCAATGCGGCCAGAATAGCAGTAGAAACTCAAGTATCTCCTTTGCATTCGACACTGAAATCACGGAATCATACCATTCCATTGGGATACAGTATGCAGGGTTGCGTTAATAACTGGTGTTACATGATTAAGAATTTTTTTTAACCGCTTGTAATTCATAATAATATTATTTTATTCGATTGACAAAGAAAAGTATCAGTAAAACATTCCATCTTTGGAGGTTCAAGAATCATCTAGGCCGTCGCAAATGAAGACACCGTCAAGGTCAAAGTATAGTACCTACGTAGAAAGATTTTTAATTACATCGAATTCTTGGTACTATATTTTGACCATGACGGTGTCTTCATTTGTGTCGGCCTAGATGATTCTGGAACCTCCAAAGATGGAATGATTTACAGCTCTCGGTATGCATTCACTTACACCCTTAATATGAAGAGATTTCACCGTTGCTTCTCATATAAAATATTACGTGTGCACACAGTAGTGTGGCGTACGATCGTAAAGTTGATGTAATCACATGCAGTATGATTTCCGACGAAAATAGATTTAAGTTGGCACTCAAATGGGTACTTAACCATGACCAAAGTTGTTTGGTGTTTGCTAATGATGACTATTTTCAAGATAAGTATTACCTAAATTATATACGATCAAAATATTAGGACAAACGATTTACTAAGTATTTCCGGGTCTAAGATGAGTATTTGTACTATTTTATAGCATATATACATATATTACGTATGGAATAACTGCTAGTCTACCAAGATTTAATAATAATAATAATATCCTGGGACATTATTTACACACGGCCATCTGATCCCAAACTAAACAGAGCTTGTACTATGGAAACCAGATAACTTCTTTTGTAAATACATACTTATATAGATAGACCCAGACTCAGGACAAACAGACATGTTCATGCACACAAATATCTGTCCTGGGTGGGAATCGAACCCACGACCTCCGGCGTGAAAAGCAAGCATTTGCCAACCACGCCAACAGGCCCGTCAATTGAATACAAGAATACGAGTCTAAAAAGACTTTGCTGGACTTTTTACACTGTAACAGTTAAAATATTGACTGGTCTTTGGTCTCGTGGTAAGTGACCCTGCCTGATCGATCCCCACCCAATACAAATCTTTGAGTGATGAGCACGATTATTGGTTCTGTGTATATATTTAGGAATATATATGTATTTTTATCAGTGTTCTGGTTGCCATAGTACAGGCTCTGACTTGTTTGGGATCAGATGGCAGTTTTTTTTTTTTTATGGGTGTTTTGTAGTTATTTACATTAATTATAAAAATAAGTGTTTTTAATACAACATTGTTTACAGGTATTAACGCGACTAACCTTTATTGTTATTTTTCCGACGTTTTACCCAAGTTGCATTGATCATAGTCACGGGCTGACTATGATACACAACAGTTTAAAAGTGTGTATCATCACCATCATCATTACAGATGAAAGAAGTCCACTGCTGGACAAGCCTCTCCCAAGACTCATCTTGGGGGAATGCTATAAACGCCACGCTTGGCAGACGGGTTGGCGATCGCAGTATGATGATCATAGCACTCAGAAGGAAGCTGCTGCCCGACCTCTGGTAGATATTCCCTCGGGTAGACTTCTACGCCGGCACGGGATGAGATGGGGTGATCATATTCTTATAATCGCCGCCGTCACCACACAGGAAAAAAAGTGTATATAACATTTTTAAATTTTTGTCACGCTCATTGACTCAGAGCCAACAAAAATAAAATTTCCAGTAATTGCTAAGTAGTCTATTATTGAAACCGAAGGAACTTCGTTCACTATTTTAATTTAATTAAAAATATTAAATATTTTTTTAATTTATTCGTGGAAGTGGATACGATCATAGTACGGATCGGCTAGAGCAACTTGCTATGAACGCCTAAATTCACTAACAGCGATTTTTTTTTTAACAGTAGAAGTAAGAACCTTAGTAGAACTTTTTATGTTCTCTTCGGCATAGAATATCGTTAACCCATCTCATTCCGTGGGGGGCGTAGAAATCATCCCGAGGGAATATGACGGTCACCGTAGCCTAGTTGGTAGTGCTCCTGCCTACGAAGCTGGTGGTCCTGGGTTCGAATCCCGGTAAGTGCAAATATTTGTGTGATGAACACGAATCTTTGTTTCTGAGTCATGGATGTTTTCTATGTATATGAGTATTTATCTATCTATATAAGTATGTATATCGTCGCCTGGTACCCATAGTACAAGCTTTGCTTAGTTTGGGGCTAGGATGATCTGTGTGACATTGTCCAAAAAAAAAAAAAACTCACAGAGAATGGCAGCGTCTCTCTGCGTACTTTGACCATTATACTACGATCGCCAACCCGTCTGCCTAGATAGCGTGGCGATTATATACCTCCAAATGCGCAACTCCATTGTGGAAAATATTTTGGAGAGGCGTTTGTCCAACAGTGGACGTCATTTGGCTGACGTGATGATTCTTCCTTTTATAGCTAGAGAAAGCCGCAGATTAGCTAGGGTAGGTTCCTCAGCGGCGAGAATCGCTTTGGCCCCTTAACGTGTGATCGGTGAAGCCGTGCATGTGATCACACCCTCATTTAGAATTTCGTCTTTTTGCTTTAGTCTTCCATTCTTTAATTTTAATATATTAGAACTAAATTTCAAAATAATAGATTAGTAACTTGTTATTTATTTGAGGAATTCTGAAAATATATGCGATAAAACAAACCGCACGGACGGACAATTTTTTTTTTGTAAGCGTTATACTATCCACTATGTTTATGTACTGCATTGTGAGCTTGATAAGTACAAGTGTATGTTAATACCCAAGTACTGAATAAATTTCATATCATTTCATACGCCGTCGGTGCGCACTTGGCCAAGACTAGGCACCAACCTCAAGGAAGCGTAATGCGGTTCATCAGGACCATCTATCCGTCTGAGTTTTTATACGAATATAAATAATAAGACTATATATAATAGCTTACGACCATGAAATTCTGCAAAGTAAACTTGAATAAATTATGTTTGGGGTACGTCATCTATAAAGTGGAGATAACTTTTATCTATATTTCTATCCCCATATATAGGATCTTACCACCACCGCCCTCTAAAAGCTTTAGTATACTTTGGTAACGATGAAATGCCCTTCCCACAACTACAATTATTGGACAAGTGCTTGCGTGAGCCTATCATGGTGCGATCCACAACCGCTAGTAACCATTCTGGTTCGAGGTTCAAACCCTGATATGCTCATATCTTCGTGAAAACAGTTAACAGTGGATAAAAAAAATAATTTATTTGTACCTGGAATTAAGTAGAGTTAATAGGTATGTAATACTACTATTATTTTTCAAGTTATAACTATTTACCATATTTTTCATTTTTCAAGGAAAACTTTTTGTCTTAGATTTGGAAGAAATTGCATCATTCGTAGCTTAACATAAGAACTTATGCCCGGAATAGGAGAGGGTGCTGGTTCGAGCCCCGCTGAACGATTCAATTTACGATTGCCCAGTTTGAGCTTAAGATAATATTTTGCCCGCAATTATTATAAATATTGTATTGTTTGGCTTATTTTAGTAGTTGTCTATTTACTCAGTTTTGACCCCTACTTGTTAGTTTATATTTTTTGACATGATACTATAAAAATAGGAGTTGCCAGTCTCTTAAACTTTAGTCAGTAATTTAAAAACTCTATTATGTTGTTATAAGAGCTATAATGAACATACGCTATGACCGAGAGAACGTGAGCTCGTAATGCTAATGCAATCAAAATTAATCATTAAGTATAATTTTCATAACGTTATAATAATATAAGATCGTGGCTAAAATACTTAAATATTATCTTCGTGCTAAACGTAATACAGTAGAACATGTTATTGCTAGTTATAAAAGCGAAGACAAACCGCTGTTGTAATAAGGTTACGACGGCACTAAATGTCGAAGTCTGACGTTTTCTGACGAAGAATGAGACGCGACTTTATTAACACTACTTTTAAACTACCTATTCTACAATTGAGGAGATTTTAGCTTTGTGGTAAAACCTGATAATTCGCATATACTAGAATTTATAACCTAACCTAATAAATAAAAAATTGTTAGGTTAGTTTAGTAATGCTGATGTCTGAGAATTACTCCGCAACCTGAATAAAGCTTTCTTACTTGAAGCTTAAAGTTAGCTAGGCGACTTTCACTGCTTCACCTGAAAATAGACGGGAGGGGCTCTAGCCGTCTAATGAATAATGTTAAGAAATTTCGTTTATACATACATACATAACTCACGCCTGTTTCCCAGAGGGGTAGGCAGAGACAACGGACTTCCATTTGTCACGATCCTTGCATACCTCTTTCGCTTCGTTTACTGACATTATATACTTCGTTTATAATTATTACTAAAATCATGAATTAATCAAAAATAATCAATTTCATTTATGATTTAAAAATGTATAAATTAAAAATATTAAATAATTGTCATTGTCATGTGGCTAATAAGCCAAATGAGAGCATATGAAAGACACGGGAGATGAAGTGGTCGCCATGGCTTAAATCGGTGGTACCATCACCATAATCATCATGATAGAGTTGTTCTGATTGGTCTGGGTGTGCTTTGCGTCCCTGTTGCTTATGAAGTCCCCCTTGATACAGAGACGTACCAACACAGTGCGGGCATTGTCCTTAAAAAAGCGTAAACGACATTTGATAATGTTATTTTTACATGGTTTTGCCAATATTAAACGCTTTTATAATTTTTCCAAATTGTACAGGCTGCTTATTCCTACAATGTGCATGAATCAACATGAACTAGTTTTATTATGTGCTAAAGTATTTACCACATACAACCTTTTAAGGTTAAGCGCAACACCTAATCATTATTAAATAAATTAATATACACTTTTAAACTTTCGTTTGTCATAATTATACAACATTGTTAACAGGTATTAACGCGGCTAACCTTTTTTGTTATTATCCCGACGTTTTGACCAAGTTGCATTGATCGTGGTCACGGGCTGACTCCCCGTATAAAAAAAGGTTAGTCGCGTTTATACCTGACTAGCTGTGCCCGCGACTTCGTTCGCGTGTTAATTAGTTTTTTTTTTGTTTTTTCTAAAATAAATGTTTTTTTCTAAAATAAAAGTAGCCTAAGTTACTCCTTATTACATCAGCTACCTGCCAATAAAAGTCCCGTCAAAATCGGTCGAGCCATTCCAGAGATTAGCCGGAACAAACAGACAGACAGACAGACAAAAATTGTAAAAAAAAATATTTTGGTGTAGGTACCGTATTCATATTTATGTAGAAAAAAACGGTTATTACGGTATATATTACAAACAGACACTCCAATTTTATTTATTTGTTTAGATAACAATTTTGTATAAATACATAAATACCAGGACATAACACAGTGCCATCTAGCCCAAACTAAGCAAGGCTTGTACTAGATAACGGATACGAACGGCTATTTTTTTTGTAAATATATATGCAATACACAGACAACACCCGGACCAATAAAGAACACGCGTATCTGTCTTGTGCGAGGATCGAAGCCGCGACCTTTAGATCAGAAGGATCATTACAACTGAGTAACAGCAGTCGCATAATTAAATTGGAATAATGCAGATGACAGTCATAACCATATCACATATTAATTTATTAGATTAGATTTCTCAACATTAATTAGGACTATTTCGGAAAATTATCAATAGTTTTTAGAAAATTGTCAATAGGTCTTAGTTAAGTTTTACATAAGAAAATATAATATGTTAAGCGTAGCTCAATAATATTTTGAATGTAGTGTTTACCAATAAGTAACTAGACATTTAGAAGCGAATGTAAAGGTTGTGTTATTTTTTAAAAGATTAATGTTAAGTTGTTGGTGAACCAAATAAATAAATAATTATCACAATCATATGTATTTGTAGCCAATGTGAACTACGTTTCACACTTCAAATCCAATATCGTGTATGAATTATACAAAGCTCTTGTACAAAGTGTAGTTTTCGTGAATTCGCTTCCAAAATGGGCCGAGTGCCAAATTCGTTGTAAACACGCATTACTTTCTGTATACCATCTTTCCTATTTCTGAAAATATTATGCTATATTTTTTCACTCATCTTTCCATGTATACTATTTTAATTAACTTTTTAATCGTCTATATCGAACTTCGAATGTCACAAGGATATAATAGGTACTTATAAGGTTCACTTTAAATCGAAGAAAATTGCCATAAGTTGGTCAGGTGTGGAGATTTACAGTGTGTAGTTGACCCGGACCTCGGCAAGCGAATTGCCTTCACAAAAGAAGCGTTGACGGGGCGAACAAAACGCGTGACCCCAACCTTGGGCGTGCAGACGAGGGAACTCGCTTTTTGTGAGAAAGAACTTAATTGTTGGGTGCTGTTTCAATGTGTTTGTGGTGATTTGATGAAACTTGTTTTAGTTTTACAATAATTATGAGCTTTTTGAGTAAATTAGTAGGTGTAACAAAACTGAGGTTTTTGGGTATATCTTTGGTTTAGCGTTAGTGTGTTCTGTGGTCAATCATGAGCCAAATTGGGACTTAAATGCATTCATTCGGCATCCGAATTGGTCCCACCTCAGCACTAGCTGCAACATTAACTGTTGCAGCGCTGGTGTTCTAATAGAACGGCTTAGTTGAAACAGCCCGAAGTAAAAGTTCACACTTTAACAAGTACCTACACCAATAGTATCAGGTCACGGATAGAACTTCAAGCTATTAGTATTACGCCTGATTTTTGTCCGATCTTGTCGGCTTTTCTGAGAGACACGGAATAATAACCTACCTAGTTTGCCAAACTTTTTTATGTATGTCAGAAAAATATACCGCACAGATAGCTAATCACTGTTAAGGCTTGTAGTGATGCCCAAAATCCGCCAGGAAGACATTACCATTATTAATTGATGCCATTAGCTAGCACCACACATTTGATTTTTTTCGTTTAGATGTAAACCTGAGATAACTAAATTACTGACCGTTTATTTCTGGCACCAACCACGTTTGTCGTCGCTTATCAGAGAGAATTATCCGTGTCATGAATTAGCCAATTCCCAGAACAGTACATTACAAGATTTGGGGACAAGGAGAGCAAGGACTTCGTGGCGTCATCGAACGAGAGCGCATTACGTTCGATTGTAGGGCCTGGCGTGGCCTAATTGCCAGCATTGTGTCGGCATGCAGATGTGAATGGGCTTTGATTTGGGCCCGGGGCGCGGGGGCCGGGGCCAGGGGACAAATCGCTCGTTACGGCTGCAGGTAAACTTTCATTGAGCGTCGGAAGGCGTCGGACGTGAGAGGCGGCCGACAAAATGCCCTCGTTATTCGCCGCCGAATCACTCGCTCATTGTGCTCCGGGAAACGGTAGACGCGGTCGCCGAATCACGAAAAAGACTTTAATGAGGCGTGAGAACGTTCTAAATGAACGATTGTGCGGGGGTTCGGTTTAATGAACGATTGATATTAAAGTGGCCTTGATTAACTTCTATTACGTGACGTCGCTCGGGAACAAAGCGTAGGCGGACGTCACGATACTCCGAGAGACCGTCATAGAATGTATTTGCGGAAATTTCATCAGCTCATCGAACCACCTGTTGCTTTATAGAGGGTGAGAAAAAAAACTGAGAGTCGGCCGAGAGGCGACCCCTGCCCCGCGCGTCCCTCTCTCTAGTCTAAACTCGACACCACGCCAATTAAAACTCTCTCTCGTTACTCGTACGTCGACTCCTGGCGTTTTGTCAGGTATGGTATCTATGCGTTAGATACAGCTGTGTCGAATTTTAATTGAAACAATGTCCTAAATATAATAATTATAATTGACTGTCGTGTTTCAAGCGACTCCGTGAGCAGCAAGTCCTTAGAATGATGTAGTACAAGTTGAAAACTTTAGTATGAATATGGCAAATTAGAAATGTACGCAAAGGTTATTGCTTAATTAGCTGTATTAAAGCGTATGTTGTGTGCAGTGCAAATATGAGCGGGAAAGTGGTCTGAGCACCCTAGGACAGGTGGCCGGCGAGGGTGCCCCGGGCGCAACGGTGCCGCGGTGTAACAGTTGCCTTGCATTGCCGACATGTGCTCACATTTGTATGTAAATTAAAAATTTAATTAACAGCTATAAATAAGTGGTCTTACTTTCTATATTTTAATGACTTTGAAAATTAGTTATACCTTATATGTTGACACTTAATATATATTTATATGTACAAGGTGTAACATAATTAGTGTGGAGTAAAGAAGTTAAATCTACACATGAAACTAAAAAGCTTGCAGAACCTTTTTTAATACATTATTTAGCTCGTTAAGTGTCCCTTCCTTTTACATTACAATTGTATCATATGAATAAAAATAACTAATTTTAAAATCACAAATGCATAGAAGGTTATAATAGTATTAATGTACTTGTAGAACATTGGTCTGTTGAATACTTAAAACTCTTGATTTACGAATTTTGCGATCCAAATAATAGAATTAATATCTACTTACGCACTTTGAGAAAAGACAAATATATTTTTTGTGTATTTATGAGATTGGCTGATTTATGGGATTAAGTTCCTAAAATTACCCACGATAATTAAGTTACACGTTGTACACAATGTGTAATGTTTTTCTTAAGAAGTTTAATTATCTCATGCATATTAACAACCTGCAGCATATTAGGTTTAAAATATGGGTATATTAATATGGGCATAATAGGTATGAAACATATCACTGAAGCACTTGTTTAATATAATACTTTGTATAGGCACTTAACCAAATATTTCTTCTACAGGTTGTTCAGTTTCAAAGGTTAATAGAACTCCTTATACATCTATATATCTTGCAAGGTTTATAAGTAAAGGGTAAAGTAACTAGCATTTAATCATGCCAATCAGCTGACGCAGTTCTTACTAAGAGCCCAAACATTATTTTGCACATACTGAATTCTGATGATCTACAAGTTCATTTTCAAAGGTTGGTTGGCCTCATTACTTATGCATTTATCTTGGCAGTTTTATAAGGACTAGCATTTAATCTTCGTCGTTGGCACGTCGATCAGCAGACGCAGAGTGTTCTAGGAGCCAAACATGTTTTTGCACATTCCGTAAACTGATGTTCTACAAGTCATTCTGTTTCAAAGGTCCTTATCGACGCCATAGAATGAAAACCTCGAATGTCAAAATTTAACTAAACTAGCTTCTTTGCATGTTTTGAAGGAAAACCTCGAAACACATATTTCGAATCGACTTCACTGAGCTTCTGACACTCCTGACTCTTCTAACGTCTTCTCTTCGATCATAATATGTGAGAGCCTCGTTGTTCGTGATCGCGTTCAGTCTGCCGCACCTACCTCGGAAGTGCTCCTTAAAATTTAGCTCGTGAACACTTCCGAGGTTTTCCCTCTACGGCGTCGTTATGTACCTATTAATCTTCAAATTCAAAATTCAAATTTATTTTATTCGAAGTTTAAGGCAAAGATAGGATCTGGTATTTAATCTTCGTCTTCGATCAGCTGACGCTGACGCTGAGTGTTCTATCTAGGAGCCAAACATGTT
Source organism: Pseudoips prasinana (assembly GCA_951640165.1). Classification (NCBI taxonomy): domain Eukaryota; kingdom Metazoa; phylum Arthropoda; class Insecta; order Lepidoptera; family Nolidae; genus Pseudoips; species Pseudoips prasinana. The sequence continues at coordinate 29,377,241 of OX621237.1, read as the reverse complement.
TTTGCACATTCCGTAAACTGATGTTCTACAAGTCGCTCAGTTTCAAAGGTCCTTATGTACCTATTTATCTTGCAAGTTTTTTAAACTTATAAAACTGAAAAAAGAAAGAGTAAGCGTAAGTAAGAGTTTCTTGTAAAGAGTTAGCACAAGATTTAATAACGTCAATTAGGTGACGTAATTTGTATTAGGAGCCTCCCATTTTTACAAACACATTTCTTTGCACATTCCGTAAACTGATGTTCTACAACTTGTTCAGTTTCAAAGGTCCTTATGTACCTATTTATCTTGCGAGTATTATAAGTAAAGATTAAGCACTAGTTTTAATAACCACAAGTAGCTGATAATTAGTACTGGACATAATAGTATATTTTTTTACAATATCCAAAAACGGAAGTTTCTTCATGCTTTATTAATATCTCATAGTCACAAGCTTTCACCAGATCCGTAAGTGATTGACGAGATTAAGCAACTAGGCTCGCGGTCAGTCTATAGATGGGTGACTGACATAGTGGTTTAATTTCTGGAGCGTCTTCATGCTGCGCATGAAGCTGACGGTCCCAGTTGCAGTCATTAGACAGCAGTCCTTAAGCCAGGTGGTGATCTACTGGGCGTCTTGTACAACTTGGACACTGTTCATACGGTCAATAAATTAAAATTTAAAGATTGAGAGTCCACGTCTGGACAAAGGCCTTCCCCAAGGATCTACATAATGGCCAATCTTGTGCCTTGCAAGATCGTTGGACTACATCAATTAGCTTACTCACTTTGTACGAAGAGTAATTTTTTTATGACTGACGTTTTTCAAGTCACTTAGTTTCAAAAATTGAAGGAGCTTTTTAAGTGCCTATTTTCGTTACACGTTTCATAAGCATAGAGTATGATCTAGCATTTAATTAGCTTGGTATGCATTGCCTAGCCTTTCACTTTAAGTCGCCTGCGGCTTCGATTCAGCTTAGTTTCTCAGTGTTGAATGTTGTAATTTAGGGATCAATCGACAATGATCTACAGTGTTTGCAATGAGGCCAATAACTACTTGAGACAGGAGCTTTTCGCCATTTTTAGTAGTCCTGGGGCTTAATACCGTCCCTACTCCCTTAGTGTGAATATGACTCAACATTGGTAAAGTTCTACCCTCAAAATACACAGGTTTGAGCGTTGACCTCATACCTCCTCAGTTTAAAAACAATCCCCTTGATTTCAGCCTGAGTATTGGGATTCTTGGAGTCGACGTCGAGAATGACGTCAAACGTCGCGTTGATCTGGAAGCAAGTAAGTACACAAATTTAAAGTCAAGTGCATAAATTTTGAACTGCTCTTTTGGGCACAGTGTTGGCTCGGAAAGGTTTTCTCATGTTACATTAATGCAACTTCCCGAGAAGAGCTAGACTTCCCGAGATGGCCAAGTTGACCGCTAGAACGCTGGAGCTGAAGGGCTAGGCGGTAATAGACGTCGGCTTCTGTTTTCTAATTATATAATTATCTAGTGTTGCTAGCGGCGGTAATCTCTTACCATCAGGTGATCCACCTGGATAGGTTGCCTTATAATTCAACAAAAATGAAAATGAAACTTTTCCTTACGTCAGCTTTTATAATAAATGTATTAGATTTTATTAATTAACCCTATAATAAGAGCAACAGCTTACAATGTTTTAATCTTTGTTATTGTAAACTATTCGTTTTAAGAGCAATGACCTATAAATGACCAACTGTTATGAATCAGTTGGGCATTTTTTAGGTCTCCGTGAATAAGTAATCGGATTTAAATATAGATGTGATGTGTATCAGAGCAAAATACAAGATAATTATATTAATCTGTACCAATCAATCGGTGCCAAAGTGATTTTCGCGTTCGCCCAGGTTTTTGGGATGAAGGTTTTGTGACTTTTGACGGGCTTATAACTTGATGACTATTTCACTCCACTATTTATTTTTTGTTCGTTTGCTTTGTTAGCCAATTTTTTCGTAGACTTTTAACCGATTATGATGAATCTTTTATTTGATATGGAATGCTTTCAAGATTGTCCCAGCCGATTTGTTCAAATCGTTCATTTCAGCCCGGCGAAGCAGTGCAAGGAAGTCCTAATAGGATAACTGTGAACGTTATGTTAAAAAAAATTGTTGTTGTTAATTAGTTGTTAGTTGTTTTTAAATAGCAATTGAAGTGGGTTATATATTTCATCGTAACAGAAACCTTATTACGTAAATGGTAAGGACTGTTATCGTAGTGCAACTGTGTCCACTGACGTCGTGTCCCAGAGGAGAACCGGTGTTAAGTGTCTAAAATATATAAAAATTAAATTATGAACAATGCTGGCCAGTCTGACTTTTACACCACTGAATATCATTACATCTCTCTCTAATATAGGTGCTATGAAAAGAACTGGGCATACATAGAACCGTCAAGCTACTGTTTATAATTCGCGCAACAATTATGCACACAGCAAGTCGTAACGCGTCACTTATATTTCCTCAGGATTAATTCGTCACAACTGCAAATGAAGAATAAGAACTGTGTTAGAAAAAAAGGCTTTAAAAAATTTAGTTGGTATAGGTCAGGCGTGGTTGGTAGATGCTTGCCTTCCACGCCACAAGCCGTGTATTCGATTCCCATCCAGGACAGATATTTGTGTGCTTGAACATGTCTGTTCATCTTGTGTCTGGGTGTAATTATTTATATAAGTACCTATGTATTTACAAATGTATAGTTTTATATCGGTTATTTGATTTCCATAGTACAATCTCTGCTTAATTTGGGATCAGATGGCCGTGTGTGAATATTGCATAGAATTGTGATTGATACTTTGTAACGTTTCTTTGCTGTAACGGAGTTAGCTACATTAAGTGTAACTTTTAACCAAACTATAATAAAGTGTAGTAACAACTTCGAATACAACCATACGAAGGAGACATACGCACGCACGTGATTTTAATATTTCATCTCAAAGTCTGCATTCACACTGCGGTCTCGGCCCTCACGCGTTTCACTCCTACAATTACGCGCTTGTGTCATATTTACAGCCCAGGTAATTGCCATTCAATTACGAGGCCAGCCCGCTGTGCACCTGAAAGAGAGATCCTATAACTTGCCGATACATCTGTCTCTTTCCGCCCCGGCGTGCAGCCGGCCAGCCATCAATCATCGAACACCCCCTGCTGGGCGCCCGTAGGGATGGGAAACGTCACAAAGCGAGTATCTCAGTTCAACAATGCTCGATAAGTGGGCAAACGCCACGCTAAATTGATTCCGAACTGATTCTGATCCGAACATTGTTTAGCTATATTAAATTAGACTTTCGTTGTTTTTCGTGTTGCATGAATATTGCTGCGAGTGATTGAGAAGGAAAAATGGATTATGGATTGTTTATTTATCGTTTATATTTATATTCGTTAAGAGTCACGAAAGAATATTGTTTAGTTTTACTTTATTAACTGGAAATATAATAGTTAAACTAAGAAAAGATGCATATTCCAAATTATTCTGAACAAGTTCCCACTTTTATGTGTTTCACTTACCAAAAATTACGAAAAGCTGTAAATATTAGGTCTTTACCTATGAAATTGCCGTTCTGCAGTACTGGCCATTTCAAATCAAAATAATTTTTGTTTGGCTAAGAATTCTAATTTCAAATTAATTTTATTTTAAAAACATGGATTCTTTTTTCCAAAAGTAGTCATTTCTTTATTGATTAGTGTTACATTTTCATCGCATTTCAATCTTTTTCGTCATCATGGATACGTTAAAAATTCGAGTAATTATGGAATATGAGTACCGTCGTGGCAGCAACGCGGCACAAGCGGCACGCAACATCAACGACGTTTACGGAGCTAACACTACAAACCAACGCACCACCTGTTATTGGTTTGCTCGCTTCCGTTCTGGAAATTTCGACCTGAAAAATGAACCTCGCGGTCGTCCGAAGACTTTGGTCGACAATGACGAATTAAAGGCGGTTGTGGAAGCTGATGATACACAATCTACGGCTGAATTAGCAGCAGCTTTCGACGTTAGCGTCAAAACAATATTGGTCCATTTGCGTCAAATTGGCAAGGTAAAAAAGCTTGACAAATGGGTGCCCCACGAACTCAATGATCGCCAGCGCGAAGTACGCGTCGAGACGTGCCTTGCACTGCTCAACAGACACACAAATGAAGGAATTTTGAACCGCATTGTTACCTGCGATGAAAAATGGATTCTGTTTGATAACCGCAAGCGCTCAGCAAGTTGGTTGGATCCTGGTTCAGCACCTAAACAATGCCCTAAACGAAAACTTACCCCTAGAAAAGTGATGGTCACTGTTTGGTGGTCTAGCGCCGGTGTGATTCATCACAGCTTCTTACCAAACGGGGTGAGCATTACTGCAGATGTGTACTGTGAAGAACTGAGCACAATGATGGAGAAGCTGGCGCATCTCCAACCAGCATTGGTCAATCGCTCGTCTCCGGTCCGCTGGTCCGCTGGTCTCCAAGTTGCAAGAACTGGGGTTGGAAGCTCTCCGTCATCCGCCCTACTCACCAGACCTTGCGCCTACAGACTACTACTTTTTCCAGAATTTGGATAACTTCTTGGCGGGAAAAAAATTCAATACCCGAGAGGCAGTACAAAATGCCTTTGAAGAATTTGTTGCCTCCCGTCCAGCTGATTTCTTTAAGAAGGGCATCAATAAACTGCCACTGCGATGGCAAAGATGCATTGATTGCATGGGTGATTACTTCGATTAATACAAATAAAAAAATTCATGAAAAAAATTCGTTTAAATTTTTTCATACAAAACGGCAATTTCATAGGTAAAGACCTATTATTTACAATGAATATTAAAATAAAAACTTGTTTTGAATATTTTGGAATATTATTCCCACAACATAATTGCATCACATTTTATAAGGTGCTTAAAATTATTTTAAAGTACGATAAAGCATCTTAATGTGCGAACGAAACAGAAGAGCGCTACTCGGGTCTTAAGTATAGATCCTAAATATTATATCTATATTTTTTTTTTGTGAAAAATATATCAAGAAACTTAGGTTACTAAGGCGTAATTATCGTCCAATTTTGGGAAAAATCAATATCTTTAATCAGATTGATTCAACATTTCCACTAGAGTGAAGATGAATACGGCAATTAGTTGATTAAAATGTTTAAATACGGACGACATGGAAATTGTCACGATACGTAATAAAAACTCAACTAGGTTTAAGAGTTATTTTAAAATACAGACTGTCCTTTGACAGCTTTACTAGCTATAACTACGATCACAAACGTTTCAAATGTCGATTTAAATTTTTTATCGATATGAATATAAAATCTTGACATTTCAATACAACACTAAAGTAGAACACAGGTATGCAATCTCGCCCTTATATCATCGCCCTATTGCACTTGGAGTTGAGGCCAATCTTTTAAATCGAGTCCAATCCGTAATGTACTCCGTAATGTGATTTAGTCCTCACAACTTTGTTCTCTATACATTATTAATATCTGCTCTTGATTCCTGTGTCAGAAATAACTTGAGCAGGAGAATTACGTAAGTGCAATTAATAATAACAATGTCCTCCTAGCCGAATTTCAGCCACGGCGGCCAGTCTCAACAGAGATAAGCCATCACATATTATAGTGCTCAAGTGTGTGCGCAAACACAGGAGCACTTTCTATTCCATCACTCTCATGATCCGATGGGACGCCTAGCGACACGACCGGAAAGAGGTCAGGCACAAGACCGACGGCTTTACGTGCTCTACGAGGCACGGGGGTATAATACCACCAACTCCCAGACTTCAGGCTGATGCTGAGAAAATTTTATTTTTACAGAAAAGTCCCAAAATCACTTTTGGCCCGACCCGGGATTTGAACCCAGGACCTCGTTATCGCGAGTGAACACGCTACCGTTAGACCAACGAGGCAGTCAAAGTGCAATTAATGCCCATGGGAATTGCGTTCCCGATTTAGAACCAGAAGATTGACGTATTCAGGTACCATTAACAGTTCGTAAACGATAAGCGAGGTTAGGCCTAGACCTAGGCACGCAATCTATATAGAGATGGGAGATTGTCTCAGTTTCTAAGTATTTCAGTGGTTCGGAGGACAGGTGATGCGGTCCGTCCTTCCCGTAGTCATCAGACATCAACAAAAATATCGTGCTTGTTTGCTTGAAGTGCTATGACATAAGCGTAGGCGTTTGTTAATATTTAATTTGATTTTATATACAGGCATATATGAATGGAACCAAATATTCTACTGAAATAGAAATAAAACCGGCCAAGTGCGAGTCGGATTCGCCCATGAAGGGTTCCGTAGCAGCAAGTATTTCAGTTGATTAAATGAAAGGTAAATTGCGGTTTACGACTTATGACATATTAAAAAAAACTACTTGCTAGATCGCGTTCAAACCAATTTAAGTTGTTAGTTTGCATGGTAATGTACATAATATATTTTTTTAGTTTTATCATTCTCTTATTTTAGAAGTTATAGGGGAGGGGAGACACTCGTTTTACCTCTTTGGAAGTGTCTCTCGCGCAAACTAATCAGTTTAAAAAAAATGATATTAGGAACCTAATATCATTTTTGAAGACCTATCCATAGATAGCCTAGATGTATGGATACGATGAACAAAAAAAAATTAGTGTCAGTTCTCTGTATGGGGACCCCCCTAAATTAATGATATTTTTTGTGAAAATCTTAATGCGGTTCACAGAATACATCTACTTAACAAGTTTCAACAGTACAACTCTTATAGTTTCAGAAAAAAGTGGCTGTGACATACGGACGGACAGACAGACAGACATGACGAATCTATAAGGGTTCCGTTTTTTGCCATTTGGCTACGGAACCCTAAAAATGGTCGCCAACTTGTATGACGGTGGATGATATGAAATAAAAAAATAATAATATCATACACACCTACCTTGCTCTCATGGTAATTATTTTTCACATATAATAGTGGCCTACTGCTTTCTTTAAAAATAAAGCCTAACGCCTAAAACCAACTTTTTTAATATTAGTAGATCTATACGCTTATTTCCTACACAATAAGTACTTATCACACATACAGACACCCACTAACACATCTACAAACTCTCTATTTTTATTTTTTAAACTTTATAATATGTTGTTTTTCTATTCGTTTTAAGTATTAATCTGTTTAAATACTTATGTAATACATTAAGCTTAAAATATAGTTTAATATCACTAGGTATAACTAGGGAGTGGGTACTGGTGACCTGTAATACAGGTTTTCTTCTAAACCTACAATAGGCACCAGCTCCCACAAAGCTAAGTTAATTAGACTAAGTGACATAAAATGTATTACTATTTTTGTTCTTGATCTTTGTGAGAGAAACAAATTTATTTATCATTATTATTATATCAGGCTGATGATTTATATTAGGTATATATATAAAACCGAGCAAGTGTTTGTTACTCCCGGAATGAGTGTCCTATCGACTGAAAGCTCGACCCAGAACGGCATTGAGGTAATCACCGTAAACCTCGACCACTGCTCTGTTACTTCCATTTACAAACCACCCGGTACTCCATTCCAGCTTAGGCCCCGGGAGGGTGCTGACGACCAACTCGTTAGAATTGTCATAGGTGATTTTAATAGTCACAATCCACTTTGGGGTTACAAAGACCTCGATGAGTGTGGTCAAGCACTTGAGACATGGGCTGAAATGAACGACTTGGTCTTGGTTCACGACCCTAAACAGCCGGCATCCTTCAACAGTGGCCGATGGAAGAGGGGCTATAACCCGGACCTTATCTTTGTTAGCTCCAACGTAAGTTCCCAATGTGTCAAGACGGTATGCACTCCTATTCCCCGAACTCAGCACCGCCCCATCATGTGTGAAATTGTTCCGGTTGTGCGACCTTTACAGGTCCTTCTTAAGCGCCGGTTTAACTACTCAAAGGCAAACTGGGAACAATTTGCGCGGGATATCGACAAAGCTCTCCTGATCGTGCCTCCCTCCCCGAAAGGATATGACCAGTTTATAGAATTAGTGTGCAATGTGTCCCGAAAGCACATCCCTAGGGGTTGCCGCACATCGTACGTTCCAGGGCTGTCGAGTGATTCCGCAAAGCTATTTAAGGAGTATGAGTCTCTGTTCAATAGTAACCCGTTCGCAGAGGATACTTTGCTTGTGGGAGAAAAACTTTTATCCCAAATTAGCGAGAACCGCCGGGAAAGATGGATCAGTACAGTTACCGGTATCGACATGACCCACAATAGCAAAAAAGCCTGGAATACCATTCGGAAGCTTACTAACGATCCACCCGCTCCCTTAACACCTGGTAAGGTTACTGCTGATCAGTTAGCTCATCAGCTCATACTAAATGGCAAACCATCTGGCCGTCTCCCGAGGCCCCCAAAACCGAGCAGTTCCGCATGCTCTTGTGACCACATAAGCAAGCCTTTCCACCTACCAGACATCGTCATGGGAATAAAAGCCTTAAAGCCCGGTAAAGCCTTAGGCGTAGATAACATCTCTGTTGAACAAATTAAACACCTTGGCCCAGTTGCTGTGTCCTGGTTGCTGCAAATGTTTAACACCTGTCTCGAAACCTCCCAAATTCCCCGCATCTGGCGAAAATCAAAGGTCATAGCTATACCAAAGCCAGGAAAACCGGTACAAGACCGTAAAAACTATCGACCTATTTCACTCCTATGCCACACATATAAGCTGTTTGAACGGCTGTTGCTGACACGCCTCACAAGCTTTGTCGACCCGAGATTAATCCCAGAGCAGGCAGGTTTCAGACCAATAAAGTCTTGTAGCAATCAGGTACTCAAGCTCACGCAACACTTTGAGGATGGGTTTGAACGGGGGAAGGTGACCGGTGCTGTGTTTGTAGATCTATCAGCAGCCTACGACACAGTGAATCTGAGACGGCTTCTGTGGAAGGTGGAGACTCTGACAGCTGACTTTAAGTTCGTCAACATTCTTCGCGAACTACTCCACAACCGCCGCTTCCAGGTCCATCTTCTCTCGGAAAAAAGTCGTAGGAGGGGGCAAAAGAATGGACTTCCCCAGGGGAGTGTCTTGGCTCCGCTACTTTTTAATATATATACCAACGACCAACCATCCAGCCCAAACACTTCCCGTTTCCTATATGCGGACGATCTTGCGCTCACGTCTCAAGCGACCAGTTTTGACAAGGTTGAGGCTAATCTCACTGCAGCACTAAGTGACCTGAGTAGGTACTATGGTGAAAACTCTCTCAAGCCTAATCCCTCCAAAACTGAGTCCTGTGCTTTCCACCTTCGCAACGCTCAGGCGGGGCGTGAGCTCAAGATTGCCTGGGAAGGAGTGTCTATCACTCACAACTGCTCTCCTAAATACCTCGGCGTTATCTTGGACAGATCCCTCACCTATAAAAGGAACTGTGAGGAACTGAAGAGGAAAGTGCACGCCCGCAATAACCTGTTGCAACGCCTAGTCACAACCAAATGGGGAGCAACGCCGCAAGTGCTGCGGACGTCAGGACTGGCGCTAGCATTTTCTGCCGGCGAATACGCTTGCTCAGTTTGGGGCCGCTCCACGCACGCAAGGCGAGTGGATACAGCCTTAAACGAATCGTGCCCGATAATCACTGGGTGTTTGAAGCCGACCCCGGTAAATTTGCTGTATCCACTGGCTGGCATAGCGCCACCAGACGTTCGCAGGACTGTAGCAAGCTCCCTAGAAAGGGCCAAAATGGATGGTGATCCCCGGCACCCCCTCTATGGGCATAGGCTACCGCCGCAAAGGCTTAAAAGCCGAAATAGTTTTGCCAAATGCACCACGCCACTAACGACCGATCCCTCAACAGCGAGATGCTGCATCTGGCGTGCACAAAAAGGATTCATGGATCAGTTTGTCACGCTTTCCGAAAGCCTCCCACCTGGACATCAATTACCGTGGCCGATCTGGAAGTCCCTAAACTTCATTTCTCCCTAAACAAAGACTCCGGACTCAGGTGGGCCGAAGCAAAGAAAACATGTCTAGGTGGGGACTGTCGAACAACCCCAAAATGGACTGTATTTGCGGAGCATCGGTCCAATCCATGGCCCATCTAACAGCTTGCCCAGCCTGCCCTGCCACATGTTCATGGCACGATCTTAAAAGTGCCACAAGCAGGGCAATCAGTGTGGCCACGTTCTGGGCCACAAAAATTTGACGAGTTTGCCATCGAAACGCTAAGAAGAAGAAGTGCGAGTCGAACTTGCGCACCGAGTTTACCTTTCTTCCCTAGCCTTATTTTGTTACACCGCTAATAATCGGACTGTATATCTTGGTTTATTTGTGAAGGGTTTCAAGGAACAGTGCCAGTTGGAAACAACAGCCACTTTTATTCAGATTTTTCGAATTTTTCCAATATTACGAATAAGAGTTGAGAAAAAGAATGGTACCTACACATTTTATCATAAGGCATAAATGACACGCCATTAACGCTACGTCCTACGTAGGCGGTTCAAAGCGAACGCGATTATGAAGCGGTGACACGCGAATTCGATGCGATGCGGTGCGACGTGGCGGGTATGTCCTACGTGCACGCGAGTCGTCTCGCGCAGCCGCCACCGACGACGCAAAACACGACGGTACCGCATCCAGTTCGCGTGGAAATATCAAGCCAACTGATTGCGTTCGCTTCATTTCGCGCCGCTCCGCACCGCGTTTGATCACGTAAGACACTTCTATAGGTTTCGACTGTTGGTTGTTTTCGCACTGCGCCGCGCCGCTTCGCGTTCGCGTCTAGATCGCTCACGCAGACGTCGCGATTACGTGATCATCGAATAATTCAAGAACAAGAATCTGTATATTAACCTACCTATGTATTGAATTTGAAAATTGTTATAATGCTAGGTAAACAATTTCGATTGCACGTATGGGTTACGCATTGGTTAAGACAGTCGCCTTGCCACTTCGTGTCACGGCTTCGATTCCGCATAGGGCAACTATTTTTGTGACCCATAAGTAGTTATTCTGAGTATCAGTGTGCTTTGTGTATGTCAATTAGGTATATGTTTGTAAAGTACCCCACGACACAGGGATACATTTCCCTTGTGCAGGCGTTGTGTGAAAGAAACTACTAAAGCTGGCGCATGGCGGGATAAACAAAAACTATTGAATATACTTCCTGTATATTTTTGTCATAAAAATAAAGCTTTAAAAAAAATTGTATGGGTTCACGAAAATTAACAAATAGCGCAAAAAATCACTGAGCAATACAATCAAGAAGTCACATGACCGAATATAGTTAATTAAATAATGAGGTATCGGTTAAATAAAAAAAATATGTCAATTACACCATGAAAGATTGTCTGTGATGATATTTTTTTACGAATTAAATAGGATTGTTTCAATTAATTGTATTAATTTGTATTTAAATCCAGATACTTCGAGCATCAGAATGTTTGTATGGAACTCTTTTTTTATTCTTTCTGGATTTTCAATTGGACCTGACAGATTGCGGCGTTTCCTGGTTCTTTTTGTATTACCTAGGCAGGACATAATCTGCTGGGGCAGCTAGTTTCGCATAATTTATTTATTTTTATTTATTTAAGGATTATCAACATTACAGACACTTAAGAAAGACAAAGGACACATGTATATAGAATAGGAAGTAGTGTTGTAACAATTATAGACAACCACAGCTTTCAAAGTAACACGGTTAGTAGAGTTAGTAGTACGGTTGACATTTTGAGTTATTATATTTGTCATGGTTAGGTAGTTGTTAGTAGTGATATTTACAAATTAAAACTAAGTTAAAAACATAGATACATACATATTTTAAGGAAATTGGCAATGTTGCATATAATTTTAAACACACTAAGTAGGTCAGATTTTGAATACAAAAGTAACGTCGAAATAGAAATAAAAAATAAAAACAGAATTAAAGTGTCCAGTGAATAAAAAATAAAACTAAAATAAAACATTACGTATTAATTTTTATTTTTATTTATTAAATTACATATAATTTAAAAAAACAATAAGTGTTTCGTGTAATTCAATCTACTTCCTATTCACATCGGGATCTGCTCGCAGTTTAACCAGTTGCGGCAATCTGCGACCGACTGCCATTTGGCCTTGTAACCCATAGTGAGCCAGTAACCGAGGTGGTTCTCAATTAACAGAACAACGCTCTTGAATTTAGTTCTTAGTTAATAAATGATTACCGTAACTAACATGACCTCACATGTAGCATACAATACACAATCGATTTAGGAACAGATACAACACAATTAAAACTAGTGTTAGCGTATTTTTTTTTTTGCGTTATCGATATATTCTTGACCTAACACCTCCAATAAATGCCTATGTATATGAAGAATAAATTAGTTAGTTTAAATAGATCAATATCCTGAAACATTATTCACACACGGTTAGCAAAAACACAAACTAAGCAGAGCTTGTACTATGGAAACCAGATAACTGATATACCTACTACATATATTACTTTTCTTTTTATAAATACATACTTACTAGATAATTCTAAATCAAAATTCATTTATTCCGTACCTAATAATTTTACATTTATGTGGAATCGTTATCTTTTTTACCCACGTCCGTGACGTGACACTCAGACTCATAACAAACAGACATGACGTTCATGCACACAAATATTTGTCCTGGGTGGGTATCGAACCCACGATCTGCAGCGTGGAAAGCAATAAGCATTTACCAACCACGCCAACAGGCCCATCATTTAAGTCCCAAACATTTTTATTAATATCATCATAACAGCCGTGAGAAGTCTACTGCTGTACAAAAGCCATAATATGCCATAATCGCCACGCTTGGCAGACGAGTGTGCGATCATAGTACTCAGAAAGAAGCTGCTGCCCTTCTTCTGGTAGATATTTCCTGGTATAATATCATTGCTTCTTTCTTTGGTAGATTTCTTTAATTATGAAATTAAGTTTCACATATTATGGAAATATATTAATAATATGTTGTAATAAAACATATTTCCACCCTCAGTGAAATGTTTAACATCCAGGCTAACGGTGGTCAAGGCTCCAGAAAAAGGAACTGTCGAAAGATGCGTACCGTATCCAGTCTACTGCCTTCTGGTGGCAATCTCATGAGTAAGGTTTAATGAAATAATTACCTACTTGTTATGCATGGATTGACACATTTTTTGGATATACATATGTACATATAAGGGGTAATCCAACACTTATTTTCACCTAGGTTTTTAGATTTTAAATCATTTAGTCCTAGTTCCTTTGCCTGCAACGTGTAGTTTCCTTTGACTACAGGTCAAAGGAAACTACACCTTGTAATTAAAAAACATCCGAAATTTTAACCGACTTAAAAAAAGGAGGTTAACAATTCCTTTAAATGTTTTAGTTCATAAACTATTCAGAACCGTAAAAAGAAACAATAATTTTTAAGCAAATAGTTTTTTCGCCATTACTTTACATAATCATATAAAGCGACAACCGATTCTCAATAATTCTCATTTATCACGATCTTTGCACACCTCCTTTTGGAAATCCCTTGTCTCTACCTAGCCCTCTGGGAAACAGGCGTCAGTCTATGTATTTATGTATGCAGTCATATAAACAGTGGTTATCTACACTAGTGTCAGAGTTTTTCAATCAACCTAGTACCTAGGTCTTTGATGTCCAATTGACGTACCTTCTCAAATGAGAGACTAATAAATTAAACCACTTTGACGGATACACATCTATGAACTGAATGTAATTTACGGACTGGTAACACTGGTCCAAGTGGCCATGAGAGATTCTCTTCACTAAATTACAATTTACAATTATTTTTTTTGTCTTTTCCCGCACTCGGGAATTTAATCCCTGTGTCGCGGGGTACTTTACAAACATATAATAGACGGACATAAATTACATCCAGACTCAGAACAACCATTTATGGGGCACACAAATAGTTGTCCGGCGCGGGATTCGAACCCGCGACACGAAGCGGCGAGGCGACTGTCTTAGTCGCTGCGCCACACGTGCAGTCATCTATGATGCACTAGAAACACTTCTAAACGAAATCGTTACCCAAACACATGCAAACCAAACCAAAGCACCTAAACTTCCTAAACGAAACCATTGAAGCAATGACTTTCGATAAAAATAAAATATTTAAAACATATCCTAGGTTGCTAATTAAAAATATAATTTAACGTGGGTAATTCATGTTAAGCAGATTGGTACAGACGCCAGCACATCCAGTTACCCAATCTGTCAAATTTCTTCTATAGATTTTCAACTTTATCACATAAGTATAAGGTTCACTTGGGGAAATTTGATAGATTGGGCTAGCTTGATGTGCTGGCGTCTGTACACACATAATATAATACACACAGTCATATTTTTTAATAATTTTACACACACATGCACATGAGAAAGCCGCTTTGGCAATAATTGGATACGATAGACAATACTGACTTCGGACTGTCAGTCACTTATTCCCACTAATTACACCGATATAATTATTCTGATTTCATTTCACATTGTAAGGTCTGTGTGGTAATTATTATTTTGTACCTAATTAAATTAATTAATTACCACGCAACTCTCGTCTAATGTATGTAGGTATATAGTGGAAAATTTACCGAAGAAGATTGAGCCTTGTCGCTTACTACATACAGATTACGTTTTATTTTTAAATAGAACTCACCCTCTGACTTTAAAATAAAGGAGGTTATCAATACGACTGTGTTTGTTCTTTTTTGTATGCGTTACGCAATTTTTTTATATAAGAGGGCGACTAACGACCAAATGGGTCACCTGATGGTAAGTGATCAACGCCGCACATGGACACTCGCAACACCAGAAGAGTCGCAGGCGCATTGCCCGCCTTGAAAAGAGTCCGCAAACAATTGTTGCTGACCCTCTCCACCCGTATGAGCACTGACGATCTTACTCACACTCAGAAACATAACATTCAATTATTAATTTTATTAAGGAATGTCTTCTGTAAGGTGGAGGTACTTCCCCAGTCGGGCCGTTCTTTGAGCGAATGAACACTGTGCCCTGCCTCTACTGAGATCGCTCTTTTTTTGATGAAGCTATTTTTATACGACTCATCAATTAAATTATTGTTATTTAATATATTGATCATCTAATGTAGAGATGAGGTCTAAGAGAACTAGATATACCATAAAGTTATTATAAGTAGCTCTAGTTCTTTGTGTTTTAGGTCTAGTATCTCTTCATAAGATGCTTAGTCTAATCAAGTTCCACTTAGGAATGTGTATTTTGTATATTCGCAAACTGATAAAAATATAGAATAAGTTCATAATGAAGAAACATCTCCTAAATACCCAAATGTGCAAAAAAAATTTCATTAAAAGTAAAAACCAAAAATGGGGGAAATACAAAAAAAAAGAAATACGCCTTTAAGCGTCTTCTCCAGGATCAGACTAATCTAATGAATTGTTTAAATTGTTAACTATTTATTAATTACCACATATTTTTAACAATAAAGCGTTCAGAAATGTTAATACATAAACTTAAGATAAAACGTAGCATTAGAATAATTATAACCTAGAACTGAACAAGAACAATTGTTAGGTTAAACTATGTACGTGGTCTGTATAATTTTAATTATGACCCTTGTAATTAAATACAACAAACGCAATGGGAATAAAGCAAAAAATTGTGCAGAAATGCAGGTTCATTAAATTGACTACGGAATAGTTAATGTATGGTGGGTGGGGTGACCAGATCTAACGGACTTAGCGGGAATGTTCCGATTAAAACTTTTGTGATCATAGTTTAAATTTATTAGTGCCTAAACTTATTTTCAATGCTGTTAAAGTAAATATGTCAATCGCTATTAAATATATTCGGATTTAATCATCAGTACTAATTTTCGTAGCGTTGAATCTTTAGCTAGTTACAGACGATGTTACCGGTTTAAGCTAGGCATATACATATGTACATGGCGTAATATAAATAGTGGAGGAAACTTAAGGAGCGTTGTATACCCATGAAACTAAAAAGAAAACCAGCGTATAAAATTCGAAAGATATGATTTTGGCTCCACATACAATATGCATGAGCTGGTCGTTATTCTTGAGTTGGAAATTAATATTTATTTTAATTTAGTATGGTTTTTGATGGAGTGGAGGAAACTTAAGGAGCGTTGTATACCCATGAAACTAAACAATTTAAAGAAAACCAGCGTATAAAATTCAAAAGATATGATTTTTGCTCCACATACAATATGCATGAGCTGGTCGTTATTCTTGAGTTGGAAATTAATATTTATTTTAATTTAGTATGGTTTTTGATGGAGTACAGTTCATAGGAAAATTAATCTTCTTAAGTTAAGTCAACTAGTTACGATACATATAAATAAAGTTTAGAAATTTCTTTCCAATCACTCAAATTCTATACAAAATACGTCCACTGAATAGAAATCATGAGGAATAGCATTGGCTTAGTCCAAAATTAAAATCGGCCACATTGATAATTCCCATTGCTAAAATAACTAAAGCCTCAGAAGGGCCTATGCACACCACGTATTTTATCTTTACTCCACTTTTATCCTATAGAGCAGTTTGTTTTCGTTTGTATCGATACAAACGCGATGCTAACGCGCGTGTTTATCGCTACAAACGCGCATTAGTGGCGCGGTTAAAAAACGTGGTCTGCATAGGCCTTAAGACATATCAGTTACCATTTAGATTTGTACAAAACCTACAGAATTACGTATTAGCGCTATTCTGTAGCTGTAGTAACAGGCTATATATATAATGGAATTTAATTTATTTAGTTATGATTTTTAGTATTCACACGACTGAGAACACAATCTAAATTAAATTGTCAACAATTATATACCAAGATTAAAGCCACGTAACTTCGAGAACAGCGTCGCATAAAAGACCAATAGAATTGCGGTAAAATAATAGAACTAAAATATCCTTCAGCAAACTTAAAGCTTAGCTCCCCTATGTATAGACAAAATTAACCGGAGATTTTTCTCGGAAAAATCCAAGGCTTGCTTGTTTCAATTACGGTTACTAATGAGTTGACTTGTGCGCGCTAATTAGCCACCTCGCTAATTAATCAAACGAGTTCACCTTCTGTTCCAAAGTTCGTTTTACGATGTTCTTGTTTATCCTCCTAATTATATTATTAATAGATGCGATGTATTTTATCTCGTATTTAGTTGCGAATAAGCAAAACATTACGTTGGAAGTGTGCGTTTTTTTACTAGTTCTTCTTTAGTGGGTAATTATTTTTCTAGCTTTATCCCCACTTCTGTTTGCGTCGGCACCTAGGAACTCACCAAGCTATACTGCCGTACATATACAAAAAGCCGTAATGTAGTGAAATTTGCCACGGTTAATACTACTCTGTACACACATAATAACGTGACTTTTACCTTGATACATGATTTTCTGGAAAGGCATTTAAGTGATTGGACGGCAGTAGGTATAGTCATCATCATCATATCAGCCGAAAGACGTCCACTGCTGGACAAATGCCTCCCCCAAGAATCTCCACAATAGCCACAATAATATATAGTAGTCGTATTAAATATCTGTGTATCTCACTGTAGAGCGGGATAAAATATACAGAATATAGTAGTTAGCTTTCGCCATATAAATCATGGCTAACTAGTCTTTAACAGTTGACATAATAATATAGAAAATCTATATTGATATGTGAACTCACAGTAAATATGATTTATCGAAAAAATTATGTATTTTTTCATCACCAATCATGATAACCAGACATAATGAACGCATTCTTTCTGCAGCTGGCCATGAATTCAGAACTACCCATTTTATTAGAAATGTTTTTAAATCATGATACTAAAAGATAAAATAGAAAGGCTGACAAAATCAGTACAAATTATGAGTAACTATTACGATTGTCAATTTTACGAATAAGTGTAAAAATATGTTCGGATTGTTTCTTTTTGTTATATTTACCTACCCTATCAAATGGCGATTTGGAACAACTAATTTTAAACTTCTTATTCATTATACATTGGGAAGAAGAATGACGGTTTAATAAGTCTGTAATCTAATAAAATAGGTAAAAAAAATTAAAATCATGCACCACACATGAAGCATTTTTGTTATTTCATTATGCAACGGCTTCACGATGGCTTAGCAAGTCTTATAACCTCGCAAATGTCTGGTATAAATAAACACGTATATTAACTTCATTATACGAGTATACTCATACAAATATGTTTACATGTGTAGGATTATACTCCCTTAATTCATACATAATTTAAACATTTTATGGTCATTAATGACGAAGCTTTTTACAGTAATTGGAAAGAATCTAATCCATACATCCTTTTAAAGATTCAACCAGATAACCATAAGCTTTCCTGTCGTGTATTTAAAGGGAGTTTATTTAATTAAAATAAGTGACTGCTTAGAAGATTACAGATACTGATAATATAATATTGGCACATAACATTACTAAGTTACTAATATGAAACGCGGGTGACTTTTTCGCGTAGTAATGTAGTAGTTGCACAAACCATCTCTGAAAACCGACCCTCTCATATATCTCCACGGCAGTAACCGTCCTGAGCCGAGGATAGAACTCCGATGGGGGTGCCCTCTGTTCCGAGATTTTTAGTTTAGTCTTTTTTGGTAACTACGCGTAGCTTGGGCCTCCGCTCACCTCTATTTTGCAGTGAAGCGAAGCGGCTAACAGTAAACGTCAACTTAAAAAGTGTTGTCAAAGTTAAAAAAAAAAACACTATTCAAGAAATGGTTGCCAATTAATAAATGTTAATCTACATTATTTTAATAATCTGCAAGAATAATATTGCTGAAATTCTAACAAGACACAAATACTTATAAATAAGAAATTCTTGTGTTTGTTTTAGAATTATCTGCATAAGTTTATGTATTGTTTGTTATATTTTTCAAATTAACATACACATTACACTCTATTGAGTTGGTAGCAGGTACCGAATTTGTTTGACAATTTCTGGCAAAACATATGAAACAATATTTTCACTTATAAGAATTATTTATATAAATTTCTAATCTAAAATGAATAAAAAAATGGTTTTCATTGATATAGATCATATAGACTTTTAAAAGCGCTTCTAAATCGTCAGAAAATGGATTGTAACATGTTATACATGTTAATTTTCTATATATCTTAAGTCTAAGTACAAATTGATTATGTTGCTTATATTAAATCATAATTTAATTTATAGTTACATCATCATCATCATATCAGCCGAAAGACGTCCACGGCTGGACAAAGGCCTCCCCCAAAGATCTCCTCAATTGCCGGTCTTGCGCTATTCGCATTATAGTTACATACTATACCTAATTTCTTGCTTGACAAAGTGATTTTAAAGTTTAGATATATATACAAAATATATAAACATTTTATTTATTCCCTTATAGGTATTGTTTTATATTTTTCTGTATTTTTTACCCGTAAGTATTAAAAGTAACCTGTAGGCGTGGTTGTTAGATACGCTGCTTTTCACGCCGGAGGTCGTGGGTTCGATTCCCACCCGGGACAAATATTTGTGTGCATGAACATATTTATGTTTGTCCTGAGTCTGGGTGTAAATTATCTATATAAGTATGTATTTACAATAGAAAAATAGTATATGTAGTATATCAGTTATCTGGTTTCCATAGTACAAGCTCTGCTTAGTTTGGGATCAGATGACCGTGTGTGAATAATGTCCCAGGATATTATTATTATTATGGACGCTCTCTAGTCCTTCAGAGGAAGTACCAATGATATATAATACGTGTGTACTAACACCAATTAAAACCATTACTCTTATCTAACAGAGCTCATTATAACAACTAATGGTGTAGTAAGTGGCTGGAGTAAAACTTCATTATTTAATGTCAAAGATTGGAGCTTTGCTCACTCATCACTGGCGACACTCAGAACTTGTTCAATATACCCATTGACATTCCATATTCAACCCTATTTTATGGTAGTACCATTCATATTTGATTGGTGGTAATTGTTAAGTTGACACCAAAATATTTAGGTTGGTACTTCAAACAGTTATATTCAAGTACTGATATGAATTTTACGCCGCATACCGACGACCAATGTGCCACCTGTTATGATGATTTATGAACTCATTTCGAACGAAATTATTAAAAAGTTTTTACTTTATGGTTTTACCGCATATAACTTAAAATATCAGTTAAGTGTTGGCCACGCGGCTACGCACAGGTTCCGTAAGTTGCCCAACATATTATTATAAAAATAATGTCCTACCGGCCGAATTACGGCCACGGCGGCCAGTCTCTAGGGAGACTATCCAACTGCGCAGGACAAATTATAGGACGTACAAGAGTGTGCGCAAACACAGGGACACTTTTTATTCCATCACTCTCATGATTCAATGGTACGACTACCGACACGACCGGAAAGAGGCACGGGGGTATTATACCTCCCGTCAACTCCCAGACTTAGGGCTGATACTGAGAAATTTACTTTCCGGAAAAATCCCATATTGTTTTATTTTTGGCCCGACCTGGGATTTGAACCCAGGGCCTCATTATCAGCAGTTGAATACGCTACTGCTAGACCAACGAGGAAGTAGTAAAAATATTATACTCAATTCTTATACAACTTTTTATTTTTTGTTTTATGTCCTATTTTATTTTGTATGTGTAACACATAAAATAACAAATTCTAATACTTTATATAATTAATTAATATTAATATTATGTCTCAATCAAAGCTTGTAACTTCGTTTAATTTGGAATCTGAAAAATATGCTTCTAAGCTTTATGTCCCCGACGGGGAGAGCCCTGGAGATTTGTTATACAGGTTGACAGCCTAATACATACTCCAGCTCTCTCAAATGTTTCTTTTAATAATTGCTTTAACATAACAACACCATGTATGCGCCTTGAAGAGAGAAATAAACCATTATTTTTATTTATGTTATTTTAAAAGCTTTGATCGATAATCTAACCAAAACCTCCATAAACGACTACAATATTATAAAGACAAACAAAAGATTAAATTTAAACTGATCAAGCTTTAAAGTTGGAACAAGTAAAGCGCTAGAAGACACGGCTAATCGGGCTTAAGGAATAATGAGATTGTGATAGCGATGTATCAGACCCGATAGGATCTACAGATAGTCTCAGTCACGTTGCGCAGGCGCACGGTTACAACTTCATCATGCACTGTATAAGGCAAAGCCAAACAGTTTTAATGTCGACGAATTATAATTAAACGTCTTGTTTATGGTTGGTTGGTGGTATCTCTTTGGAATTGTATTTATAGTTGGAGTATAATAAAAATATAAGAATCAGAATAATCATAGATAGATTACACAAGATACAGAATAAATAATTGTGCCCATCATACAAAGATTTGTTCTAGGTGGGGATCAGAACCTAGAAGTCTAGTGTTACGAACTCTTTTCTTATTTGAACCTTTTATAATATTTTGTATTTTTACTTCTTTTTCTATGTAAGTTAGAAAAAGAACAATAAAAATTGTTGTACTTTTTACACCATTCTGTCAAAAGATTTTATTTTCCTTTAATTTAATTTTTTCTTTTATTTTATTATTTCCTTAGTCTTTTCCAACAGTTATCGATAGAATTTTCCTTTAATTTTACTATTTCCTGAGTCTTTTCCAAGAGCCATCGATAATATCTAGGATCACTAACCATTACTGCACCTAGCTTGTCAACAATGGATCCGGTGGTAGCATTCAAGCGCGACCGTCGTTATTAACACAAGGTCCGTCATAATAATAATACCTTAATATAGACAGAACCATTGACAATATGTAGTAAAAATATTAGACTTATACTAGATAATTAAACATAATCTCTTGACAATAACTTGGTACGAGCTAGCTAAATATCATTGCTATAATAAAATAAATTTTATAAATGTTCTCATACAATCAATACAATGTGTAAGTGTACCTAAATATCTATGTTACTAGAAATAGTAATCTATACAACTATATTACTACAAACATGTTCTGACTATTTACAAGCGCTTTTTTAAAATCTACGTGAATAAAAACCTTTTTTATTTATTTTATTTTTATTTAAAAAAATTATCATCTTAAAAAAAAAACCAGTCAAGTGTGGTGATTTTGGTAGTGTTTCCTTGGCAAAAATCAGAATAATACAAGAAACGATTAGTTTGAAAAATCGTTATAAAATTCATCGTACAATCATCGTACAACATCGTAAAATCGTCAACGTTTGTATCCAACACAAATATACCATTTTGTACTTGACAGTGTATTTATTACTTACGCGTTAAGAGTGATTTTCGCATTGCAAGTGTATCCACTGACGAAGACGTCTGCCGATAAGAAATACACGGACGTCTTTTTAGGGATCCGTACTAAAATGATTAATATCACCCTTAAAATGCGAGTCAATTCCTCCGATCGTCCGGCCGTCAGTCAAAGCTTATATATTTGTATCTACAAAGGTGGCGACAAGAAATTCGTGCCGGCGAAATTATTCTCACACGGTCGTCTGACCCCAAACTAAGCAGAGCTTGTACTATAGAAACCAGATACTGAACTGATATACTACATATACTACTTTTCTTTTATAAATCATACTTATATAGATAACTAGCTGTGCCCCGCGGATTTACCCGTGTCAAACTTTATAAATTGTGTTAATCCAGGGTGTCACTAACTCCGTATCAAATTTTATTAAAATCGCTCCTACCGTTTAACAAACATACACACTCACAAACTTTCGCCTTTATAATATTAGTGTGATAACACCAAGACTCAGGACAAACAGACATGTTCATGCACACAAATATCTGTCCTGGGTGGGAATCGATCCCACCACATGCGGCGAGCAAAGCAAGCATTTGCCTATCACGCTACAGGCCCGTCGAACTGTCTGAACCTTTCATGCATGTACTCATCAGTAACAACTCTGAGGTAAAGATTTAACATCAAACCACCCCTTTGATGGGGGTACTTAGTTTATGGTTATATTATGTTAGACGCCATGAGCTAGCAAAGCATTACTAGAGGCATATTACGGCTCTCGGTCCCGGTTGAAGTCATTGACAAGACGGACACAATGAACCATTATCCCCACAATAAATAAAGAAGGTAAAACTGGCGATTTAACGTACAATTGTTAAAAATAATTTCAGTTCTTTTTATGTTTGCCGTGAAAATAATTCGGACAGACAACACAAATTACCGAAAAGCCTATGCATAGTTCTATTATATGATCACTTCAAGACTACGGGCCTGTTGACGTGGTTGGCAAATGCTTGCTTTTCACGCCGGTTCCCACCCCTGGCAGATAATTGTGTGCAAGAACATGTCTGATTGTCCTGAGTCGGTGTGTAACCTAATATATAAAATTCTCGTCTCACAATGCTAGTTACCTTACTCCTTCGAAACGGCTTTACTGATTTTAGCCAAATTTTATATCCATATTCAGTAGATCTGAGAATCGGCTACTATCTATTTTTCATACCCCTAAGTGATAAGGGTTGTTCACCCTTAATGTTTTTATTTAATTTTTGGACAGTATTTTTCGTTTTTATTTTCTATAATGTGGCATTAAAAAATACATACAACCCTACATTTTCACCCTTTTATCACCAACCCCGTTTTTTAAAGCCATTTTAGTAATTTAATCATTTTTCATCCCGCTCGATAACTGATCAATTATCGTCTTTTATGTGAATGTTTCTCACTCTATTTCGATTAAAATTTCCCTATATATTACATCATTGGTTGAATATTATAAAGAGGCTATGATATATAATTTATATGTATAATAATTTTTATGTATCCCGAACTTTTAACCCGAGTATGTACTCGGGTTAAAAGTTACGACGGACAAACGGGCAGGGACAAAAATATATATAACGCGGAACGAAGTCCGCGGGCACTGCTAGTTATCTATATAGGTATGTATTTACAGAAGAAAAAATAGTATATGTAGTATATTAGCTATAGGTTTCCATAGTACAAGTTGTGCTTAGTTTGGGATCAGATGACCGTATGTAAATAATGTCCCAGGATATTATTATTACTCAATCAGGTATCGAAGTATGGAAAATCAGAGAATAAGAAGAAGAAGATAGATGGGGCAGGGGTACAACAAAGCGTTATGGTAGTGCTAAGATGAATGCATCTCAAATTGAAATAAAGGCTTAAAAATATTTCACAAATATTACATACATACATACATAAACTCACGCCTGTTTCCCAGAGGGGTAGGCAGAGACAACGGATTTCCATTTGTCACGATCTTTGCACACGTCTTTTGCCTCGATTACTGTCATTATATTCTTTATACATGCTCGCCGGTTTAGGGTACTTCTGACCTGCCCTTTCTTGACAACGTCTCCGATTTGGTCAGAGAATGTTCGACGAGGTCTTCCCCGTACGGTTGTTCCATTCACACAGGCCAGGTATACTTCTTTGGTCAATCTTCTTTCATTCATCCTTTCTAAATGACCAAACCATCTCAGCATTCCTTTTTCAATCTTTGTGATTACATCATCGTTCACACCACAACGCTCTCTTACATCAGTATTTCGAATTCTGTCTCTCAAAGTCACACCACACATACTTCTCAGAGCTCTCGTTTCCACTGCATTTATTTTACTTTCATTCTTTTTCTGTTATGTCCAACTTTCACTAATAATTGGGACAACTAACATACTGGCATCGGTTTTTAGGGGTAGGTATATGAAAGTAAAAGTAACTTTTATATGTCCGAGAAACGTACGGAACCCTCAATATGCGAGTTCTCCTCGGTTTTCGTCGGTTTTATTTTTTCTTAATTATTATACAATATATGTTACAGTTTTATAATAGTCTAAAGGAAATTGATTAATAAAGCTGTTCTTTGAATGGAGCCATAAAATTGAAAATCAATAAAGCTTATAGAATAGCGTGTGGAACAATAATTGATGATTTATAAGTTTTGTTATTAATAGCTGTTATAAAACTATTATAATAACCATATGTTTATTTGAATCGTGTTATTTATTTATTAATTTATTAATTTAATAAGAATTTCTTGTCAATATACTTTTATTGGGGCTAATATTGACTGCACGTGTGGCGAAGTGGGTAATGTAGTTGTAGTTTCGATTGGCGCCTTCAGGTTACGGGGGTTGATCCCAGTACTTTTTTTGATAATGCATTATGTCAATTTGAAATTCTACGCATATCACCAATAGGTGACTGTGGGTGGGTATGTCGGACTCGCACCGACTTTTTTTTTTGTCGGACTTTTCTTGGCGCCTAAAAAAAGGAATTTCGTGGATGCGAGTATGCTGCTCCGGTGCTCCCTTTTACATGGTGTGGGATACGTGCCCTGGGAGGACATCACAAATATTTGTGTGACCCATAAATGGTGGTTAGGAGTCTGGGTGTGACTTGTGTCCGTTAATTTCATCTTTGCTAATCTCTCGGGATGCAGGGATTTGCATCCTAGTGCGAGCTCTGTCTAGTATACCTGAATTTACATTAAAAAAAATACTAAGTTCCACAATATGTTGTTTCCTAAAAAACTTTTTTCAAACATTTTGACACGGAACCTTGAAAATGAACGCCAAAAGCAATGACAGAATGCGTCTGTTTCTATATTGCTATCTCACTCATTACTTAATTATATTATGGCTGTTACATGTACAGACGCATCAAGCTACCCCAATCAGTCCAATTTCCCCGGTTGAAAG
The DNA here is from genome assembly GCA_951640165.1 of Pseudoips prasinana. Taxonomy (NCBI): domain Eukaryota; kingdom Metazoa; phylum Arthropoda; class Insecta; order Lepidoptera; family Nolidae; genus Pseudoips; species Pseudoips prasinana. Next base: position 29,351,602 of record OX621237.1, on the reverse strand, counting down.
TGAACCTTAGGCTTTTGTGGTAAAATTGAAAATCCAGAAATTTGACAGATTGGGGTAGCTGGATGTGCTGGCGTCTGTACATATAATAAGAATAAAGTTTTGTATTTCTATGTTTCATTAACGTACTAAATTATAGCATGGCCTTCCTAGTCTTACGTGATGTCTTAGTATGAGTACATCTATGTCTTTATTCTAAAACCTACCATTCAATACGAACCCGAGACCTCATTCTCAAAAGCGAATCAAGTTACCGCTAGATAAAAATCCAAAAATCCATCCAAAATAAGACTGTAAACTAGGTAACCAACGTCAGAGGGCACACGATTTGCGGTTCAAACCTCGACTCAGGGCGTGGGCATGAGAGGGTCATCTATAGAGACATTTAGTGCAACTATCGCTCTACGTTTATGCGTTAATATGCAGGCTACCCGTCCGAATCAGGATCGCAGGTAGCATTTATTCATCATAACGAAAAATATAAGTACAGCCGAGTGAAGAAGCTTACGCAAAATTAATGCCCCTGACTATTTATTTTCAAGAAAAGTAAAGTAATTAAAAAAGTACCTCAAATTAAATTAATTAGTGAGCATGCTGGCTTCTTGTTACCTTTGTTCGTAAGTACCTTTATAACCCTTGCCTTCAAACGAATAGAAAGAGATGGCATCACCCGACGGTTCATTAGGCATGTTGCAAACCTAAGAACAAATGACTACAGGCATGAGTTGTAAACACTATTCTAGCGTACCTATAGTCTATACCTTTCCTTCGTCAGGTTAGCCACCCAATGGCCAATAATAGCCCAGCGATTTGCCATCGATATGGTTACCTCTTCCAATTACGGAAAACATAATAATAATAATATCCTGTGACATTATTTACACACAGCCATCTGATCCGAAACTAAGCAGAGCTGGTACTATGGAGATCAGATTACTGATATAGTTAGGTACTACATATACTACTTTCCTTTTGTAAATACATACTTATATAGATAATTACACCCAGTCTCAGGTCAAACAGACATGTTCATGCACACAAATATCTGTCCTGGGTGATAATCTAATCCACGACCTCCGGCGTGAAAAGCAAGCATTTGTCAACCAACTCAGACAATCGGAACACAAAGAGGTTGCTATCGCCTAGTGGCTTAATATATCCCACTTAATATTGTCTTTGGCACAGAATCTATACATGTAATAAAATCGTAGAAAAGTCAAAACTGTACACTGAATATTTTTTTAAAAGGATACTTGGGGCGTGATCTACAATCGATATCGAAATCAAAAATATAGTTTTCAGTATTTTTGTCTGTTTGTCTGTATGTATGTCCGGGCTAAACTCAAAAAGTACTGGATGGATTTACTTCAAATTTTGCATGAATATTACTGCGAGGTCGGGTCAACATATAGGCTACATATTATCACGCTATTATCTACGTAGGAGGCGCAGTGATGATTTATAAAATTTCACGCTGGTAAAACCGCGGGGCACATCTAGTATAGTATAAAATATCAAACTTCGGACACTAGCTCAGTGCATCTGAGCCCAAACTGGGCAGAGCCTGTATTATGGCAACCAGACTACTGATAAATATAATATAATCTACTACCAAGACTGCATGTGTTGCAGAGCGGTTAAGACAAACTGATCTTTCCTGTCGTTGTCAGCATTTAGGGAGACATACTTAGTCAAGTTTTGTTTTATGATAATTTGTTATTAACCTACTAATATCCTGTTCCGTAAACGTGATATCACTATCGTGGGAATCGTATCGTTAAAAAGTTTTGTATCATTATAAAAACTACTTTACAGGATACCAAATACCTATTTTAGTTTTCTTTATACAGCTAAATAAATTATTATCAATTATCGAATGGCTAGGTTTCTAAAGCCCAAGCTTACAATGCTGAAACACAATTATTGCACCTATAGATTAAAGTAATTTAGATCATCATCAATTCACAGCTGTAAAAAGTCCACTGCTGGAAAAAAGCCTCCCTCAAGATACATCTTGGGGGGATATGCCATTATCCTCACGCTTGGCAGATAGGTTAGCGATCACAGTATGATGGTAATAGTACTCAGAGAGACGCTGCTGCCCGTCCTCTTGCAGACACTCCCTCGGGTGGACTTCTACGCCTCCCACGGGATGAGACGGGGTGATGATATTCTGTCTGATATTCGCGCGCCGTCACCACACAACAGTCCTTTAGATAACATTAAGTTAATGTTTTAATACTGATTTTGTAAGGAAACGTTATTCTGTATGTCCAGCTTTCTCCTGGACTGTTGTAATTATAAACATTACATAAGTTATCCGCAATGTACTTACTACCTTACTGGGCATTTTCATTCATTACGCACGAGAGTTTTGCTCTGACCATCGGATGCGTACCGAGATCTCTACCGCTCAGTAAAGCAACACTAATTGCGCCGATGAATTTGTAGCTTCAAATTAAATATTAAGACTGCATCAGGTTTAATATTTTTACATTACCTACTAATATCTTGGGACATTATTCACACAGGGCCATCTGATCCCAAACTAAGTAGAGTTTGTACTATAGAAACCAGATAACTAATAAACTACTTTACTTTTGTAAATAAATACTTATATCGATAATTACACTCAGACTCAGGGCAAACAGACATTCATGCACACAAAGGTCTATCCTGGTTGGGAATCGAACCCATTACCTGAGGCAAGCATTTACCAACCACGCCAATTTATTGTGTATATATTATTAATATTTTTAACAGGTTTATGCAATATCTTTAATTAATCCGTAACTACGTAAGCGAGAATAAACAATCGCAATATAACATTATCAGAACACGCTCTTGTTTAGCTCACCCGGCAATTAAGCGTGAGCTTTCACTACGTAATGGAATTCAATTAAAACTAAAATGCAGTTTACTAAGCCGTTGATACTTACTAGCAATTAGTTCCGTCGGATAGAATAGATTAAATAATGATTGAAAATATCTGAACAATAAAGAGTGCTCAACAAGTTCCAATAATTAATTGTAAATTCCCCTGCAGCTTGTACACAGGTAAACCTAATCTGAACAAATTCAATTATCAAATTAAACGAATAGAGGGCGCATCGGACAAGAAAGTGGAAAGGCAACTAGGAACAAGCGCAGCGGAGGAATTCGCATATCGGGTGTAGTTGCGATCGATGGCGCCCCCTCGCCCCCAATCAGCTCCATCAAAACTCGAGCTCATTACTCAAAATCAATTAGCGTTATTAGTGCGGCGCGTCTTCGTTAGCCCGTGATGGAGGGTAATTTATTGGCATCTCTTAATTAGGGATAAGTCTAATTGGAGGCTTAGTCGTAACGAGGCCCTCGAAATCTGACGTCCCGAGGAATAAATTGGTCGGCCGGAGCACGGTCTCGGCGCACGCACTCCACTAGCTCTATTACCACTGATATTTTGACGTGCCAACTCGATTTATGCTCCTCCACTATACTTACTTTAACGACTGCTCTAATAAGTTTCAAACATCGACTTAGAGCCGGATCAGAGGAAGGGTAATAACGTATGGGATTTAGGAGACGGTAATTAAATTAATGTGTAATGTCGGTCTGGAGACTAGTAAAACAATTTTAAAGTCAAACCGCAGAACTTTATGGTTAGTTATTTGGATATTGATTTTATATGTGGTCGGACGCAAAACATTGTATGTGCTAGTAAGACTAATTTGGTCCGGTGGGATGTGCGGGCAGCGCTAAGCGGTGCGGTTGGTGCGGTCCACGCTCAAAGCGGTTTCAACAAAAATAAAGGACGGACATAAAGCATATAAATAAAAGAGTGCAGACAACGGCATGATCAAGTGTACCGCGCGATGAAACGCGATACTTTGTACCGTGCTTTATCCCGACGAGAGGCTTGGCCTGGTCAACTTCTATAATTAGATCGCTCTTCATCTGCGGCGATATAATTTATATTTTAATAATCTTATGAATTTAGATGTCAGATAAGTTCTATATACAACTTGTAACTTAATTAACGCACACCCTGAAAATAGTTTATTCAGAATCGTTTACTGCATCGATTTATATAATTTTTAATATAGGTAATTTTTTGTTCCAATAATAATTTAAACTACGGAAATTATTAACCCTGTACAGTCAAAATAAATTGAAATGGACCGCAAGTCAAAGTAGAAAGACTGTTAAAATCGCAGTTTTATCAGTATTCATACAAATTCCATCATTCAATACAAAATGAAGAAAAATAAACTTTATTCCAAGAAACTAATTTAGTAAATAACAATCCATATACATGTTAAATTAAATATAATATTATGTTGTAATATTAGAATATTACAACATAATATTCTAATTGGGGTGTTTGAGGGTGTGCGTTAATTACGTTACATGTTGTATAACGTAAGATAACTCTGCTAGTATCAATGAAAGTAACCGTTCGAGTAGTGAGCCAATCTATGCAATTCTTTTACTAACTGAGGCAAAAACTTACTACATATTAGTTAGATAATATAGTACCTTAAAATTTACATTTACACAGTACAGGCTCTGCGTAGTTTGGGATAAGATGGCACTGTGTTTGTACTCCCAAGATATTCATTATTATTAATTTTTAAATTCATTGTTCACAGTTGAGTTCTAAAACAAAAATAAAGTAAAAGCGTCCAAGGATAACTGTAAACATAATGTTTAAAAAAACATTCGGGGCAGTCTTTGGGGACTACCGGTAGAAGTGATAACTATTACACTTGTAATATAAATAATCTATACAAATAAATAAAATTGGAGTGTCTGTTTGTAATATTGAAATAACTGTTATTGGCACGTAGCTAGCTGTTCGTAAAATTGCAAAAACCGTTGTTTACTATATAACAAATTATCGTGTAACGATAATTTTTTCTTTTTTCCTTTATCTCTTGGTGCGAAATTTCGAAGTTGTAGGCCAATGGAAAGTTATCCTAAACTTAATATGCTTTAAAAGGCCGTGTTTTGTTCTGTATACCGTTTTTGACAGAAACGGCATACAAAATTTTAATGAAATGGCTTATCCTTAGTTATTTACATTCATTACACAGTTTCTCAAAGTGAGTCTTTCACGTATGTTAGAACTTTTTGTTAGGTTAGGTTACATTGGTCATCATTCAAAATTGTCGCGGACGAAGTCGCGGGTAACAGCTAGTTTACAATATAATAGTTATACATATAGCCCATATTAAGCGTGACGTAACGATGACGAGAGTTTCACGCTTTTTGCTCACCCAAAAGTACACATACTCGTATATACACAGACAACATATAGCTCACGGGAAGCGTGTCATGACGTTGACGCGAGTTCCATGATTTTTGTTCTACCAAAATGTGCTCAATGCGCCTAAAGAAGTTTACATTTCATAAAAATGATCGAGTAAATCCTCTTTATTTTTATCAAGCTTATCTTGAAGAAGTACCAAGTAATGCATGTGTTAATACATTAAATATACTCGTCAGCTAAAGGTAATAATAGTGGTCGCGGCGTATTCATGGTCGCATGTGAATACCCCACGACCACTATTACCCCTAGTTTCTTTTCGAATAATCAATCGGATGAGAGTCCCGTATTTTCGCGTTTTAACGTAGAGTACCAATAGCACAAACCGTCCCTAAAAGAACAGACCCTCTCCATCCGGAATTATCCCCAATTCAGTAGCCGTCCTGAACTGAGATTCGAACCCAATTGTTCTTAGTTAGTAATGTTATTTTGATGGCTTGAGCTCGTTTGACGCTAAAATCCAGTGATACAGTTAAAACCTTCCTGGATAATAGAAAACATTCTGTTAAAAACATTGAACAATCTTTCTTAATATAAAACTTATTATTCGAGAATGCGTGCAAAAGTGACCTAAGATGGTTTGATCTCCAGCAGTCTTAAGTGTAGGCCACTTTTGTGCTGACGGCCTCATTTATTTTTATCCTGCAATAAGCCTGAATCATCGTACCTTCATAAAAATATCACTGTTAATAATATTAAGTATTAAAAATAAATCTTAATTGTTCCAAATCGATACACGGTTCAAGCGTCAAGGAATGGGTTTAATGCCAAATCGAATTACGATCACGCACAGCAATACTATGGAGCTGTGTCAACACTAAAAAAATAAACTTTTTAAACGGACCATAACGTTTACTATTCCAGTATTATTGATCTTGGATGTGGACAGGTGTGCATCTTTATTCGAATAATTTGGGATTAGACACACTTTCGTTCAGTCATGGAACAATGAATTTCCTATATCTTTATTGACTTTTATTAATATTCGTGGTGGGCTTAACTGTAACTACCACCCGTCTCTCGCCTCTACATTGTCATTGTCTTTCGACAGTAATTTAATTTGAATTTTTTAGGTAATTGCTTAAATGGCTTTCTTAGGATAATGGAAGGCTTGTCAATGTTTTTTAGGTTTGTTCTCGTAAGTTTTGTTGCGATTGATAATGTTATGAACATAACTGCTTGTTATCAGAAGAAGCTGCAATGAAATGATTTGCTCATGCGGATCACTAATTTGTGCTGCTTAGAAAACCACATCATGCTACCGGAAGACATAAATGACGTAAATTTCTTGAAGCTAAGCTAAGGTTAAGCAGTGGCCTATAACAAAGTCAAAGAGCTTTGTAACGCTAGATCAGCCAGTTTTGAGGTACAAAAATGCCAGCAAGGTTAAGGGTCCATATCTATCAACAATAATAATAATATGAACATTGGTTTTTGTACTTTTTTATTTATTTTTCTTGATACTTGAAAGATGGTCAACGGTCACTGATTATCTAAATCAAATATAAAATAAAACAAATATTGATTAATGATTTTAGCTCATTAAATAAATAGACAGTATTAAAAAAGAAATAACTCTCCATAACTTTTATGCTGAAACCAGCAGCTTTAAATATTGAACTATGTTATTCATACCAACAATTTGACGGAGTTGTTACTGATGTTAATTAAACTTCAAAGTAATTGTACTGTACAATATCCAATGCTGAATGAAAATTCCGGAAAATTACCTACATTACTACAACTTATATTTTTACGGGCTAAACGTGATGAATACAACACAACTTCGTACTAAAATACCGAGAACAGTATTATGACTAAAAATTTCTCGCTATAGAACAATTCGCCATTGAAAACAGTCATAAAGATCACCACGCTAATCCCCGAGCGTTTCAAATAAAACAGAATGGACCGGCTACGTGGGCCATACATTACCCTTTCTTAGGACGACGTCTCGGCGGACTAATGCCTACAATGTGTATTATAGCATTTAATATAATAATAACGTAATGAAACGTCTCGCGCGAGGGGCGGGAGTGGGGGTGCGCGGGCGCGAGGCTGGGAACCGGTCGCCGGAGGTCATCGGCAGCGAGCCTTCCGCGACCGGTGTTGCCAGCTTAGGTGCTCACTTGTCCATTTATGTACTTTTTCGAAACGGTTGAGGTTAACTGGGACAACCCGTAACATTTGTTGCCTTTTTAAGTCGCTATTAGTCTTGCACGTGGCAGCTACGCTAGGATACATTAGAATTAATGATTTCTGCATAAGTAAATGTGAATAGGGGTTTATTAACACTTACGCGACTTGTTTATGTGAGACTATATATAAGTATATGGTGACTTGTGATTTTTCATGTTATGTCTGTCTAAAAATACACAGATGTATTTTTTATCATGTTCTTTACTACAAGTTAACCAGAAAGGGGAGGTAGAGAGTGGAAGCTGGCAACCCGCATTGGCTATGGTAATGCTCCGACGCGTCGCCTGCGTGTATGTTAATGCTCCATTAAGATTATACTAATTGAAAGCCAATAAATACAACGGCTATGAATATTAATTTTATTTGGCTTCGCGCTCTTAGTGAGCCAACCAGTCCGGATCGCGTGCGACGAATTGCCCGGCTCTTTCTGTTGTACACTGCTCATTGTCAAGGAATGTTGTGTTCAATGAAAGTCAGTATAATTACATTTCTTTCATATTTTGGGTACGTTGTAAATAATTGCGGGCATTTTTTGGCAATTAAATATTTCTGTCCACGACTCTCCTGTCAATATCTATTTGTTAAGATTACCGTTTAACTAAAGATGTTCAGTTACTTCATTTGCATAATTAAATAATGCAAATTAGCTGGTCAACTTAATATAAATACTTGTTTAGAGAAGTAAAGCAAAGCTTTGACAATATAGAGCTCGATGAATCATATTGTAAGCAATACGGAGATTTTCAAATATAACGATATTGAACGTTTACTGTTAGGATTATTTGTCGATATATAAGACTGCCTCATTGGTGTAGCGGTAGCGTGTTCAACCGCAGATAATGAGGACCTGGGTTCAAATCCCGGGTCGAGCCAAAATGTGATTTTGGGATTTTACCGTAAAAAGTGTCAGCCCGAAGTCTGGAAGTAGGCGGTATTACATACACCCCCGTGCCTCGGAGAGCACCTAAATCGTCGGTCCTGTACCTGACCTGAGAGTGATGGAATAGCAAGTGCCCCTGTGTTTGCGAACACACTTGTGCACTATAATATGTCCTGCGCAATTGGCTAGTCTCTATTGAGACTGGCCGCCATTACCGAAATTCGGTCGGGAGGACATTATTATTATATAAGATTAACGTATATTTCTAGAATCATCGCGGCGGGTATTCCCGCCATCATGGGTTATTTTAAACGTTAACAATGCTAATAGAATTCTATATTTAGCTTTTCCATTAAATACGTATTGTGCTAAAACTTCAGCTTAAATCCAATAGCTTCATCAACTGTGGTTCTCACACAGTTCACTGAGAATTTAAACTTTTGAAAATAACATACATTCCTTGAACAACAATATTAAGTGCCTGCAGTCTGATTATGGTATACAATACTCCTAGCGAGTAATGTATGTTGCGTGCAGTTTCTTGCCATCCGGATGGCGTGACGTCTCGATATTCCTGTCGATCCCGTTGGCCGTCGCGGCGTCGATTACACAGGACAAATCAATTACCGCTCGCATTCCACCGGCAGCCGACCGACGAATTCTCTGTCACGATCCTATCGGCTGATGACGAGACCTCTCATCGAATGGTATGCAGAACATTGCGCGGCTCCACTCGCCCTAAAGACTAGATTTGCACATAGAAAGCGATGGATCGCGCGCTTCAATCAATTGTTGTTTGAATTCCACGCATTCAAACATACGTCTAGATGGAATCACTGAGTACCTCAAGCATGGCTCAGCTTTGACCACGCCAAGAATTTCGTGTTCGATACCCTGAACCGGAATGTTATCAGTGCGTCGCATCGCCACTCGGCATCAAACATGTCGGAGGGTATCGTACTACATTGTAAACCACTATTTAAATGAGTAGATAAATTAATTGAAAACGCCATTGTGTAATGTGTGCGATATAATAAATGTGTACTTATTACATGTACGGTACATCCTGCGGTAATCTGCTAATTGGATATGAATTATTGATCCCGTAACTGGTAATGATCGGTTTGTGTGGTCGAGCGAATGAAAGTCGTGCTAAGTTCGGCATGTTTTTCTCATTCAAATACAAGTTATTAATGTAGAATTATTGTTTAGAGACAAAAAAATGATGTGGGTGTGTGCGCTGCAGTCAGAGCGGGACTGGCACGGGTCAATGCCGGCCCGTGTGGTTTTCCTTCGGCGATGGGCCGCGAGCCGCGAGGTCGACTAACTGCTAATTATTTTTCGACCAACGTCGTTGCAACATCAGCTGGTTTATGATGACTAACTGACTAAATGCGGTTTAGTGGTCGCGAAATGTTTTAGTGATTACCGTAGTGGGGTAATAGGATTGTTTGCTACATAACTTTGTTTAGTTAAAGTAGTTTCGGTGTAGTTGAGGGAGAGTTGGAAGGACGAGGCGCGGCAGATGCGCCCGAGCAGCGCCCACGCGGGGCCCCGAGTGTTCGTCTCGATTTTATGTTAATCGAAGAGCCGTGTCGTTCGGCGACGTGTACATAAGGCACAACAGTTAGGTAATACGGAACATGCAGTCACAAATACATTAAATACACCATTATCCAGAGCCGAGAACAATTTCACATTTACGACTTTACACTGACACGTCGTAAATTGTCTTTATATGGTTTCTATTGCGACCTTATTTGCAGTGAGATGATTGCAAACTATCGAATGTTGGATAAAGTGCAATGATGCGTTTATAGTCTTATTAGATTTAAATAAATAGAAATGCATTTACCGTGTTCTAGACTAGATATAAAAGGGTTGTAAAATATCAATTCGTTTTATACTTGAATAAGCAAAGCTTTTAATGCAAGTAACTGTAATCCATAAATATTATATTATATTGAGAGTGTAAATTAATGTATCTATAAACATTTAAAGCGGGAATTGTCTTAGGGAACCACGCGGTACTTTACAAACATATTCCTAATTGACGGACACAAATTACAAACGCCAGCACATCCAGCTACCCTAATCTGTAAAGCTTTTATAGATTTTCAACTTTATCACTTAAGCATAAGGTTTACTTTCAATTTGGGAAATTTGACAGATTGGGGTAGCTTGATATGCGGCTGTACGTCCAGACTCAGAACAATCATTTATGGTCACACAAATAGTTGTACTGCACAGGAATCTAACCAGGGACACGAAGTTTCGAAGTGACTGTTTTAACCGCTGCGCCGCACGTTTAGTCAAGGTAAAAGAAAAAGTGATTATTCCGTGAAGAAGAATTCTCAGTATCGGCGACGTGGAGTTTGGAAATTGGCGGTGTTACACACTCATCCCTCGAAGAGCACGTCCTTACGGTTGGGTAAGTTAGCTGTCCAACTCATGAAAGTAAGTCAAATGGAGTCGGGCATGTAGGCGTGGTTGGTAAATGCTTGCCTTTCACGCCACAGGCTCGCTCGAATCCCATCCAGGACAGATATTTGTGTATATGAATCTGTTTGTCCGGAGACTGGATGTAATCTACTATATACAAATTAGTCGGGTTTTCCTTCCTGACGCTATAACTCCAGAACGCACGAACCGATTTCCACGGTTTTGCATTCGTTGGAAAGGTCTCGGGCTCCGTGAGGTTTATAGCAAAGAAAATTTATAAAAAATAACGCGGGTAACACCGCGGGGCACAGCTAGTCATCTATACAAGTACGTATTTACAAAATAAAAGTAGTAAGTATATGTAATATATCAGTTATCTGGTTTCCATAGCGCAGCTAAGTTTGGGATCAGATGGCCGTGTGTGAATAATCTCCTAGGATATTATTATTATTACTATAAGTGCACCTGCGTATGCGCACAACAAACTGCGATCGCCAACAGCTTTGTGATTGTGACATATCCCTCCAAATGATAAATATTTATTTCATTGGACGTCTTCCGACTGATATGATGAATTGGTTTAAGATCAAGATAATGTAAAATTCTTCGTCTGTGACCGTTGTGCATACCTGGGAGCAGCACAGAATTATTGTCTCTGTTTTAGACCCATATATCAGTTTTGTGAATAGGTTGATCATGTACCTTTTCTTTTGTTGAGGCAGAGGGAATGCCTTCGCATGCCACCCGCAAAATGTGTCTGCGGGTGGGTATGTCAAACTCGCACCGACTAAACCTAACATGCCGTGGACTTCCCTTGACACCTGATGGGGTTAGCCCCGGGAACTGGGTATGTTGATCCGGTGTTCCACTTTTGCGCCATGTCCCAGAGGTTTGGGACACGTACTCTGGGTGGGCTCTGGATTGCCCTCGCCTATTTCCGATTCCTGCCAGTCCGGCACGGCAACAGCGTCACTAAAAGCCCTGTCTTCTCGAAGCTGCTTGTACGTGGCAGCAGTAGAGGACACTTCTCTGACTGTCGCCGCAGCCCCGAAAGGTTGTTTGTGTAATATTACGAAATAATAATGCCCTCCTGGGTCAATTTCAACCAAGGCGGCCAGTCTCAATGGAGACTAGCCAACTGCCCAGGACAAATTATGGCGCACCAGTCTGTGCGCAAACACAGATGCACTTTCTATTCCGCCACTATCATGATCCGATGGGACGGCTAGCGACACGATCGGAAAGAGGTCAGGTGCAGCACTGACGGATTTACGTGCTCTCCGAGGCACGGGGGTGTGATAACGTTGAATCCTAACAGAAAAACCTGAAAATCACTTACTGTCTCGAGCCGGGATTTGAACCCAGGACCTCATTATCTGTGGAACACAATACCACTAGACTACCGGGGCAGTCAACGTACATTATTTATTAAAACATTATGTCTAATAGTTTTTAGTAAGTTAACTTCAACAATATATACTAGGTAGGTATAAACTTTAATGAAAAGACAACACAGCTGTTAAAATGTTAATTACTGTTGTAATAGGTAATTAATAAAATACGTGGAGGAATGTGTATGCATTCTGAAGTCTGTAGCACTGTTATTCATTAATTATGGTCCATAAATTAACCACCAGAATCTAATGTAATATTCATCACATAAATAGTTCGTGCATTTTTCTTCGCTACTGTAGGTAGACTTATTAATGTTTAGACATTCCGGGTCCATGTAGTGGAAAGGTGGAAACGATTAATTAAAAATGTCAATTGTTTGAATATATTAATACATTATATGGAAGCGGTAAAGGTCGAATTGTGGTATGTAAGTTAATTTCGTTAAACAATTATGACGTAGGTAAAGCATGATTAATACTGGATGGCTACGGTACGGCCAATCTCAATGGAGACTATCAAGAAAATGACTAAATTGACTGAATTAGACTGACTGTCATTTACGGTAAAAAAAATGGTCATTAACTGTCCAAAAAGGTAATTTTCAGTCAATTTGATTTCAGTAATATTTTAGTGCCTTTTAAGTTTTTGTCGTTGATAACAGTCTACAACTTCTAAATTGAAACAAAAAAGTGGTTTTTATGACTTATAGCAGATATTATCATATAGTGTTAATCATTTTACATTTCTAATCATGAGTGCATTTAAGACAAAATGGCAACGTCGTATCGCCTCGCGGATCGACTTTGATGTCGTCTTATCCTCTCATGATATAATACAAAATAAAAAGTTGCTTCATTCAAACTTGCATATAAATTGTGTACCTAAATAAATAAAAAAATAGGTGGTAGTCGAGAATAGACAATAATATTTGAGTCAAATTGACTGAATTTGACAGTAATGTGTAATGTCATTTAGGGTTTATGACAATTGTGACTAGTCATATTCAGTCATTTTACATCTCTGCAGTATATTTTCGTGGGGATATCTATTTTATTTAAAGGTAAAATAATAATATACTGGGACATAATTTACACAGAGGTCGTAATATGGAAACCAGAAACCGATGTACTACATACTAATTTCTAGGTGTAATTATCTATACTTACTTAGATATATAAGTATTTCAATCTTTTGTCTAGTATTTAGCTTTGCTTAGTTTGGACTAGACGGCGCTGTGTGATATGCCCCAGATTTTTTAAATTTATATTTAATGTCATAGACGTATCGATATTTGCAATTAATTAATTAAATTAAGAATAACACTCGTTAACTTATCTTAAACTTGTTATCATTTAAATGAACGACTTATGAATGATTGGTACCTAATTAAAAGTTTCTACTGCAAGAAAATCAAGTTCTAATTAATCGGTTTCTCACTTATAAAACTGTGTACGTCAATGAAAATTACTTGATCTATTTAGTCTCATTATTAATAAATCTATCGTTGGATTCGAAATTTAAAAGCCAATGACGATATCTAGAATGCCATTTCAGACCAGTTATAATATATTATATGCGTCGATCTTTAAATTCAAATTTAGAATAAGCAGAATGATAATTGAATATTGATAACGTCCTTTATAAAAATTTCTTATTTCAATAAATAAAATGTTTTGATTTTAGTTCTTATGTCTGTCTATTATTTTATATTATTGTTATTATATTTAAGATATATTTTCCGGTGTTAAATAAGAGCGATGTTTATTTTTTTAATTTGGCCTGTACTAGGGGATTTTATTTTTTTGTAATATACTTAGTATCCAAGTTTTATTACAAAATAGAATAGTCTGCCGTTCGTCACATTTAAAAGAGAGCTCAATGACAACTTAATGCATTAAGTATGAAATGTAAAACTCGCTCTCTAACTGTCTCATCAACTCGCTATTTGGTAGACAACTTGAGCCCTCGGCCGTCTCTATTGTCCGGTGAAGCTGTGAAAACCTGCTAGGCTAACTCTAAACGTAATTTTAATAAAACACCAACGCACCGTCTACCTCTAGGAAGCTTAATTTATAAAGCACATTCAGTATAAGTGGCGAATTTTCTAAAGTTCTACGAGATAGGGCATTAAGAAAACTTTCACTTTAGAGTAGCTATCGAAGGCCTGTCAGTAAATTATAAACCCACGTTCATAGCAAGTAGCGGTTACCACTCACCGGTCCGTATGCGATCGGCGAGGTAAAGCACCTAGGCACCTGGTCAGTCTAGAGATGGGTGAACGTCAAAGTGTGTCTAAATTTGTGAGCGACTCCGTGCTTCAGAAGGCACGTTAAGCTGTTGGTCACGGTTGTTGTCGTTAAAAAACAGTGGTTAAGCCTTTTCAGAGGACTTGTGGGCGGCTGACCTGTCTGACCCCAGGGTAACCACTGCCCAAATATAAAACCCACGGATAAAAATCTGGCATTGAACTATAGTCTAGTAGTATATTGAACTATAGTGGCATTAAACTATAAGTCCTAATTTTCATGTTCACCGAATTTGTAAGCGTAACTTAAATTTATTTCAGTCAGTTAAACATAATATTATTCTCCAATAAAGAAACTTTCCAAATAGATCCAATTCTAGAAAACATGTCGAATAAACCCAAACATTTATTTACAATTTAAATTATATCAAAGGATGTCTCAATTTATACAAATAAAGAAATAAGGAATAAAGTTGTGTTTTGTAAAATGTCGTAAGAATAGTTAGCTGTCCCATCCCAAACATCGTGAGGGTCTCCTACGCAAGTAGGGTTACCAACCTTTCGGTTTATTCCTTTCAACTTTGTCTCTTATTATCTGGCACAGAGTTAGTTAGTTAGTTTATTAGGCTATATTGTTTTCCGCACTTAGGCTGAGATCTATAGAGCGTACTTAGACTTTGCTCAGACTTTACTTAGACAGAAGTTAATGCATGTAACGAAATTACAATTGGTGTTTTGACTTTGTCTGTCTTAGCTTATGCTAAGCATAATCTTAACTTCAAAAAGTCTATAAATACCAAATCAAAGTATAAGCTTAGCATACATTTAGCAAGGTTTTACGTAAGTAAAGTTTGAGCAAAGTCTAAGTACGCTCTATAGATCTCAGCCTTAGACTCCTAGTTGGGCCATTGTGCGTAACCTTATTTGGCTACTAAACTCATTTTGACGGGCCAGTTGGCGTGGTTGGTAAAGGCTTGCCTTTCACGCCGCAGGTCGTGGGTTTGATTCCCACCTGTAAAGTAAAGATTATCTGGTTTCCATATTACAAGCTCTGCTTAGTTTGGGATCAGGTGGCATTGTGTAAATAATGTCCCTGGATATTATGATTTCGTTACATCCAGAAGTCCAAGGAGCCTCGAAAGCTTGGCTTCAGTGCTTCTTGCAGTGTCTTCGGATCGTTTAGGAAGTTTTTCCGTTGGCAGGCAACGCTATTGCATTGTATCTTTTAATAGATATGAATAATAATAGTAATTGGGCATCAACGCCTACTTAAATGTACTACCTTTTTTCGATACCCAGGATCACTAGAGTTGAAACCTGCTGACGTAGCATTCCACGTCCGAACACATATGATGTAATATTAAATATTTTTTTCAAAAGCCTTTTAGTCATTCCTGGAACTCAAAAATAAGCAGTTCTACTTTGCTTCGAATGGATATCATACTCAAAATTGCCATGCTGAATGACATGGCTTGATGATAATTTTCATAAAACCATTTTATACGGCTGTAGTACATTATAACTCCAATGTATTATCAAAATAATATAAATTAATTACATTTGTGTACATTATTTCCCGATTTGTCTAAAGGAATAATCCCTCTTGACGTCTCCAGAACTTGAAATTTTCGAAGAATTCAAGATAAATTTTGTCCGGAGTGGTTACAACATGGCTACCCTATCCGCAACTCCTACGCGGTCAGGTGCTCACAATATCTTAATTTATTCGATTCGGTTGTATCGGTATTGCCTTAGGACTATGAAATGGTTAATCATAAATTTATTTTTTGTGCGTCCCATATAAAGGCATTGTTGCCTTTGTCTCTTCATATAATATTCCGAGAAACGATATATATTATCTCATGGTAGTTATTCATAAAATAGGCGCTCTTAGCTAGATGCTCTCACCGGTCTGTAAGTGATTGGCGAGGTTAAGCAACTAGCCTCGCGGTCTGTCCATAGATGGGTGGCTGCCAAATTAGTTTAATTTCTGAGCGTCTCCGTGCTTCGGAGGGCACGTTAAGCTGTCGGTCCCAGTTGTAGCCATTAGTCAACAGTCCTTAAGCCACGTCAGACGGCTAATAGGCGGCTTGAACAACTCTGCCACTGGGGCAACCACTGCCCATACGATAAGTAAGTATATAATTAGAAACGAACTCTATATATAGTATCTCATGGTGTTTTAATACTGTGGACGCAACGCCGGTGGATAAACTTTGACCTTGACAAATGTCGTCAAAGTTTTTATTGCATAGATAGAAAAGGCAGTTGTCATAGGGCACGTGTATCCGATGACATAGCGTGGTGACTGTACTACGGTGTAACATACTGTTCATTTACAATATACCCACATTTAAATTCAGATATCTTTTTTAAACCTTGCAGATATGCAGTCCACGAGGTCATCCTCCGCCCTGGGATGGGCGGAAGAGCATGCCAGACTCAAACCGGCTAAAACCCTATGGTGGCCACCCTCAGCACATAGTGGAACGCACTGGGAAAGTCAGATTTTATCTGCTTTATCCTAACTCTTACAAACGCGAATGTGAAATTGTTTGTTTGTTTCGTTTTCACGTCTCCTTAATTGATGGTCCGAAGTTCAGAAAAAGATCGTGTTGCTGTATTGCAGTCACACGTGCTCTTGGAACCTTACTCACCCCCAGGACTACTACAATAACGTAATAGTGCTGAAGTGATGGTGTTTTCGGGTCAAAATACTCCTAGAGCAAATAAACGCTAACAAAACACTAACATTTTGCTACGGTTTAAGGGTGGTCAATAGAGCTGAAACCTGCAAACAATTGCCCCCAATTTACTTGAGAAAAGATCTAGTCGCCCGAAAACATACATGCATTTGACCCCCGAATATTTAATTGCAAAAGTAAAATCGGCCTAGATTTTACTTTTCTCAAATAAACGTATGTGAAGTATGTACGATTCCAGGGATGTCTATACTTTAAGGTTAACCATTTACAACCTCAGTATAGACAATATAGGTAGATACCCTACTTAGTTGCTATGTCTACTTTCTATATTACTAAATGCCTATTACTTATATACAAATAATATACAGCAATTCGCCTAACGAGGGGTAAGGGCAAAAAGGAAATTATGTAATGCGTTTTTAACATTTAATTATAATGTTAACACAATACCCACTGATGTTTTATCACGAATTAACAATTCAAACAAAACAGTCGAGGTAAGCATGAGGGCCTTCTAGGCACAAGTATTAATTAAGAGGGTTGAACCACTCCGTCTCTAATTAACCGAAGACCCAAGCCACATTCGGTGTAATTAGTTCCCTCCGAGGGCTGTTCTCACGCTCTCGGACCTCGAGCATTACGAAATAATAGGAATTTCATCGATTACAATTATGCAAACAAGGCGAAAATAGTAGTATTCAGTTGTATCTGCTCGTACCAAGATGATGCATCATGAATAGTGTACAAGGCATTAAGAGCGACGTCACACGGTGCGTGCGATGCCAGCGCGACCGGGCGGCATGCGGCACTCAGCTGTTGTAATTTGTCGCGCGCTACGTGGTTCGGTTATTAATCTGTTGCTACAATTACTCGCCATCCATTGAATTAATTGTACCCCTTATCTGGCGAATACACTCGCGAATGTCAACTTATCGAGATGTTAAGTTCTTGTAAAGCTGTCACGAAACGATCGTGGGGATATTTTTATTATTGCAAAAACTGACCGATCTGATCTTGCGTTATTATAATGTCGAACATTTGTCGCCATTTACAAATCGTTTTTGCTCGAAAGCTCGTTGTACTCAAAAGAACTCATTTACCTAAGGTATTCGATCAAAAAGCCGTCGACAATGAAATAAACGATCGCTCTCGACAACGCAGCAATAAAAATTTCATAATAAGATTTTTTTAAACAATAACACTCGAACGAGGGTGGTCGAGAATCTTTATTAAAATCTCGAGAGAGTAATAAAAGCACAGTTAAATGCGGAGAACTCTGATGAAAATATTAATTAATGTTTCGGAATGGGAAACATGTTGCTAATTAAATGGCGATATCGCATAAACCGTAATTAGAGGTCGGGAACATTCGTTTCTCACGGGGCGCGCGATGCACGAGCGCGGGCGCGGTGCGGTACCGGTGCGGTGTGACGCGGCCCGATGCGGCGCGACGCGTCGTCGCGCTTCATGCGTTTATGAAAGGAATGCACCGCGTACGCGCACATACCGAAACAGGTTATCCTTCTCGTTCAGAAACTAAACCGATTTCCATTCTGCGATACATTCGAATTCGCTACTATTATAGTGAATGGACTTAATTTTCTCATTGAATCAAGGGTGAAAATATTGTCATATATTTGACTATTCCTACTTTTATGCGTTTTATTTATGGTGTCAGATTTTGATAAATTAAATTAAATAGTGTATGTTTATTCGCTTAGAACATTTAATTTGTTAATAAAATTCAGTCATGCCGCGAGAACTTGTTATTAAGGAGTGTATATAATATAAAAAAGTACTTAAAAATAAATAGATATATCAAAATATTTTCAAAATTAAATCACGGTATATTACTTCTTGGTTATCTATAGTATTATTTTTGTGCAACTAAGTCAGCAAACGACCTTAGGGCGCGCCTCATGGTAAGCGGTCACCCTAGCCGATGGATGTTTCAAACACCCTAGTCATCAATCATCCGTTGAAAAATCTTTAGAAACCTTATTACTCCTTTAATGAAACGCTCTATGCTGTAGTCTCTTGGGAAAACCTAGACACGGCGCACATTTCATACCCTCATCCTACGTGGGACTTGACGTGACGTGACGTGAGCTTCGCTGTCACCGTAACGTACGACAAAGTAAAGGTTCCTGGATGTTAGGAAGAACGTCCTGTCGATGATGATGAAGAATGTAGCCATGAGATCACACAGCCTCTTTTTACTTCCCCTTGTTAACTTTCATTAAGATGCAGCAACATGCTTTTTCTCGAAGTCTTAACTTTTGTCCGTAGGTACACGGTATTTAAACTTTTTGTTCTAACATAGCTTAACCTTAAACGAGCAGCAATTTGTAAGAATGATCACGTAAATAAAATGGATAGTGAGACCAAAATCTTTGAGCAAGAATTAAAAAAAAAAACTACATTAAAAGGGTACATAATAGAAATTCCGCGAGAGCGAATCTACTAACAATCGGTAATGTTATTAAATGCACTGGCTGGCAACTATTAGCGGCGATGACGGACGGTTCAATGGGCGGCGTAATTAAAAAAATCAATGATCACTTATTGTAATTAGCGGTGTACCAGCCGGCCGATAAAAAGTATGTAATTGTTTCTTGACGGCCGTCAATCTCAAAGAGAATGGAGTCGCGGTACACGTGCGACGAGACTTGAGACTATTGTCGCTTTAAAGCGTATATTGTAATGTATTGTAATGTAATGTTAGGGTTGTGAACAACTGATTTATGAATAGAGTAGGTGATTATATTAAAATTATTGTAGTACTTTTATATGGTCATGGTTATGATAAGTCGTTTTGAATATATGTCTATTGCCGACAGAGCCCGAAGAATTGCCAAGTGGAAGTGGGAGTCGACAGGGCACCTAGTTCGTAGAGCCGACGGCCGCTGGGGTTGAAAGGTATGCCGAGTGGCGACCGCGAGATACAAGATGGACCGATGATCTTGTGAGGGTCATTGGAAACCGCTGGATGCGGATAGCACAAGACCATCATAAAATTCACCACATGTAGACTATATATCTTTTCTTCTTCTGTCACAGCTTCTAAGAATATAGGTATAATAATAAAATCGTAGGAAAGTCGAAACTGTACATTGAATATTTTTTAAAAAGGATACTTGGGGCGTGAGTTACTGTCGATATCAAAGCCAATGATATTGTTTTTTGTATTTTTGTCTGTGTGTCTGTTTGTCTGTATGTATGTCCGGGCTAAACTCAAAAAATACTGCATGGATTTACTTTAAATTTTGCATGAATATTACTAAGAGGTCGCGTCAACATAATAATATCACCTACGGGGAAAGAACTGTGATAATTTATAAAATTTTACGCGGGTAAAACCGCGGGGCACAGCTAGTATAGGTATAATTTGGGCAGGTTTAAACTACTCCAACATTGAAATAGTTTGTCCAAAAACGAGCAAATAACAAGTATTTGTATCCAGAAATGGACATCTCTTTGCCTAAGGGGAGGTCCATTACGGGATACAAATACATCCTATTATAATACGTAGTACGTTCCTTTTATGTACTTTCAGTTCCAATGTAATTGTTAAATAACGTAGAGATAGATAGATATTATTTATTATAATGATTGTAAGTATAAAGCTTGGAGTCATAAATAACGCCAAGAGTCCAGTATAACAAGGTGAGATACACTAAGTCGTCGCGTTATCTAGCAAACAGCCGAGGGTCGTATATTTCATAATGAGGTTATTACTGAGCATTCTAGTTGCCTTATCTCCAGCTATTCCGAAGCACAGACTAGCGCCAAATTGGCGTGGCGGAGTGCGCGGGCGCAGCGATCGGTCGAAAAGATATAGCTAATTAAGGGCCGCGCGCAACGATCTATTTGGAGAGATCTAGCCGCTGACGTGTGAAAATACCCAATTAATTAACGCGAAACAAACGCTAGATCACGGGCCATCGCTCCTCGCGTGTTGGGAAACGCGACCTAACGCTACTGAGTTTCTATTGCTCGTTTTATTTGAAAGGATCACTCGTTAGCGACAGTCGTCACCGATGGACGCATTACCTCAATTACTAGAGGATCCCAAATTCACAGGCTAAGTTTATGAATGTTTTATTTGACACAAACACAAACTATGCGGCTTGCACTGACCACTACCCATAGAAAAGCACCATAAATTTGAGGAATTCATACCATAAATAAATTCGATTGCACATTAGCTGCACTACCTATAAAGTGGAACATTTGAACGTTTATTTATGACGGCCAAGTCCCGTCAATTAAGCTCGCTTCCCCTCTGTCGTCGTACACAGATAATGGTGTGGGAGGCGGGGTAGCCGCGCTGGATTGGCGGTGCACTAACAGGCGAATAGATGGAGGTGAGCGATGGCCGCGCAGTGTAAAGCGAGTGTTAATGGGCCATTAGCCGGTGGTGCGACGGGCGTCTAATTGGCGCGCGAGCACGCGGGCACGTCGCGAGCTGCACGCCGCGCGCAGCCGCCGCCCCAGCATGCGCTAGATCCGCTACGATATCACGCACGCTAACTGCACTATTTTCAGATTCTTAATTGCCTATTTCCCTAAACTCCATATCCGTCCTATGGCTGCTTAATTGGTAAATGTAACCTAAAAAAAGTTTTAACTAGTCACCTAATTGGTATTTTTCAGTATTAAGAGTTAATACTGATATTATAGTGCACAAGTGTGTGAGCAAACACTGGTACACTTTCTACGATCCAATGGGACAGCTAGCCAATATGGCCGGAAAGAGGTAATGTACAAGACAAACGTATTTATGTGCTTTTTTTACGGCGTGTACCAACACCATTTTTCGAACGGCTTTCGGGTTGATACTGAGAATTTTATACTAACAGAAAAATCCCAATGTTTTCGATTCGGTCTTTTATACCACGTAAGTAATTTTAATATTATTACAACTCACTCTGATTTCGAGTCCGATATAAAAAATTGTGCATACATATACATATCATTGGTCTCGTAGGTTAATTGTAAACGCCATTCCAAGAAACATATCTGCTTGTCAGATGCGCGTAATTGGCCGACAAGTACAAACGTAACTAGTTTTCTCTTTATTTCGCGCCAAAAGCTTTTTGACATTTACATTTTCATAAGACATACTTTATATTATTTAATTACTAACCTACTTATTTATATTATAGGCAGTGGTAACGTCAAGCTAATGTCAGAGTGGTTCAAGACGTCCATTAGGATATTAGACTACAACCGGGACCGACAGCTTAACGTGCCCTCCGTGCCAGAAACTAAACCACTTCGGCAGTCACCCATCTTAGGACTGACCGCGTGCCTAGATGCTTAACCTCGACAATCTCTTACGGACCGGTGAGAGCATCTGGATATGAGCGCTTAGTAAACAATGAAACCGTAGCCTAGTTGGTAGTCCTGGGTTCGAATCCCGGTAAGTGCAAATGTTTGTGTGATGAGCACGAATATTTGTTTCTGAATCATGGATGTTTTCTATGTATAGAAGTATTTATCTATGTTTATAAGTATTTATCTATCTATATAAGTATGTATATCGTCGCCTGGTACCCATAGTACAAGCTTTGCTTAGTTTGGGGCTAGGATGAAATGTGTGACATAGTCCAAAAAACAAAAAAAATTACAATTAGTTTAGTTATTCAAGCATAGTTTATATATCTTCTCACCTACAATATTTTTACACTCAGTGCACCTACCATGTTTTCTCTGCATCACCCCAAGGTTGACTGTTAGAGAATGCCTTTGGCATTAAGTCCGCCTTTGTACAATTCTGTGCAAGAAGTTTGAAATAAAAAAATTAAAAAACCGTCACCGTAGCCTAATTGGTAGTGCTCCTGCCTACGAAGCTGGTGGTCCTGGGTTAGAATCCTGGTAAGTGCAAATATTTGTGTGATGAGCACGAATATTTGTTTCTGAGTCATGGATGTTTTCTATGTATTTAAGTATTTATCTATCTATATAAGTATGTATATCGTCGCCTGGTACCCATAGTACCTACAAGCTTTGCTTAGTTTGGGGCTAGGATGATCTGTGTGACATTGTCCCTAGATACCTATTTATTTATATTTATAACTGGGTCAGCATCACTTTTGAGGCCCGATTGCCCGAAGCTTCATCAATGGTGTTGGAAAATACTATCTATCAGTGGTAGCGATTCTTCTGGACAACAGCCCGACTTGTACAGACGCCAGCACATCCAGCTAGCCCAATCTGTCAAATTTATTTTATAGATTTTCAACTTTATCACAAAAGCATAAGGTTCATTTTCAATTGGGGAAATTTGACAGATGGAGGTAGCTTGATGTGCTGGCGTCTGTACAATCAGTTGGCGGCGTCGACAGGAAATTAAACGGTTAGCCAGTGCGGTCCTGCGTCGCCGACGTCATCACGTCATTCAAAGTACGACAGCTCTATTTACAGTCGGATTTTGAGCACTTCTGTTCTCCAATCCTTTTCAAATGGATTGAGTCTTAATTATAGACTTTCATACGATCTTAAGAAATACGAGGGTGCGTTTTTAAGTTCGCGGAATGGGGGGGAGGGGATAATAATAGGTCATTATCGGGATGACCACGACTTCAGCCACTCAGTATTAGTATAAATACCAAGTTTCATCTTAATTGGATCATTAGTCTCTGAACTATCGTCAAGCAAACAACTCAATCGGGAAGAAAGTGTGAATTATGGAAAAAATCAAGTACCGTGCCGTAATAAAGTTCCTTACCAAGCAAGGAAAGTCAGTTCAAAATATACTGGAAGAGATGGAATCCGTTTACGGGGACTCTTGCCCGGGTAAAACCATGGTTTACAAGTGGCACAGTCTCTTTAAACAAGGCAGGACCTCACTTGAAGACGACCCTCGGCCCGGACGGTCGCCCGAGGTGACTACTCCGGAAATCATTAAAAAAGTCGAAAAAATTATATTGGAAGATGCCAGACTAAAAAGAAACAGCTTGCAGAAATGGTTAGAGTATCGGATACGACAATTTTCAAAATTCTACATGATCATCTTGGCATGACAAAGGTCAGTGCAAGATGGGTGCCAAGAATGCTCACGCCGCCTCAAAAACAACGCCGCGTGGAGTGTTCTCGCACGTTTTTGGACCTCTGTAACGAAGATAAGGATGGACTTTTAAGTCGAATTGTTACTGGAGATGAAACTTGGGTTCATCATTATGAACCTGAGTCGAAACAGGACTCTATGCAGTGGCACAAAAAAGGCACACCACCACCCAAGAAGTTTAAAGTGTCACAACCGGCTGGAAAAATCATGGCAACAGTGTTTTGGGATTCGGAAGGGATCCTGTTGATCGATTAGAAAGATAAAGGCGTTTCTATAACCGGACCATACTACGCTTCCATCCTCGAGAGGTTAAAAGAAAGCATTAAAGAAAAAAGGAGGGGAAAATTAACCAAAGGTGTCCTTCTTCTACACGACAACGCGCCAGTTCACAAGAGCCGTGTTGCTTTGGCTGCCCTGCATAACGTGGGCTTCGATATTTTAGATCATCCACCCTACAACCCAGACCTGGCTCCCAGTGATTACTACCTCTTTCCAAAACTCAAAAAAGAACTTCGTGGGAAGAAATTTTCAACTGATGAAGAAGTGAAGGACGCGGTTTCAGCCTATTTTTCTGACAAAGACAAAACATTTTTTTATGAAGGTATACATAAGCTAATTGAAAGATCTGAAAAATGTATAAGGGTAGCAGGTGAATATATTGAAAAAGAAAAATAATTTTGTATTTTTATTTACACTTCTTACCCTCCATTCCGCGAACTTAAAAACGCCCCCTCGTAGGTGTTATAATATGTTCTTATTCATCTGTAGGCTCATTGGTACAATTTCAAAATTACTAAAAGTATATTGATAGTAAATAATTTCACAAATAACACAAAATGATAGAGACATAATATACTAAAACATAATACGACTAGTACTTGTCAAGCTCACAATGTATTACATAAACACAGTTTAAAAACAGTAATTAAAGCAACAAAATATTTTGAAATAGTCCGTCCGTGCGGTCTGTTTCGTCACATAGGTATATTTTTAATATCCTTAAATAAATAATAAATAGCAATAAAAAAATATAAGACACAAACATTAATTTCATGTTTATATTAAATGCGAATTAAGATTAATGTAGTAGGTACTAATATTTTCTGCCCTCCGTAGTTTCGTCTACTTATTATACTTGAAATGATTGTATTTCATATAAAGCGAATTAATATTTTGACTTAAGAGCCATTTCACAAAATGATTACGCTCGAGTTTAGGTAAAAGACTGCATCATTGTTTATGTGTGCGTGTCTACCCACTCAAACGCAATGTAAACTGTGTAATACACGTGTCAAGACGGACGAGGCTATCTTGAGCCGTAATCGTAATGTGAATTGATAAGAGATTTATAAAAAAAATGTTATATTTACTCTAACAAAGATTTCTAGCTAGATTAATAAGAAAACACGGATAGGTATGTTATGTAAAATATTTAATAAAAGTTGATACAAAAACGAACATAGTATTTTTAATATGCTAAATGCATATTTGCCGTAAAGGCATTGATCTTGCCTTTCTCTGCCGATCTATGATTTCCGGCAATACGCAGTCTTGGTAAAACCGAACCAATTTGGGTAGCATTTTCGCCTGCCAAAAAACGTCGTCTTTCTCTACCCTTACTACTTTCAATGGAAAATCAGGACCTCTCCATACAGCAAATACACATACGTTTTTTTTACGATTTGCGATTTACGATTGAGTCTGAAAGTTTCATTGAGTCGTCTAGGTCTCCAGGGTCTACTGCACCATGTTCTTTCTCCTATAAATTTTTATATAATTATTGACAAACACTAAATAAACTTCTGATTCAAATAAATAATTGTTAAAATGTTACGTAAAACTTCTGTTGCCGAATCTGAATTATCACTTCTACGGCTAGTACCTGGCACCGCGTCTGATCTAAACGCGCTATCCTCCTCTGTACGTTTTAGACGATTATTCATTCTAAAATAGCTGTTAATTTTCAATATCTACGTATAAGTTACATATTAAATCAATAATAATCGGTTATAGTAAATATAAATATTGTAAATAAAAAAAACCGGCCAAGTGCGAGTCGGACTCGCACATGAAGGGTTCCGCAGCAGCAAGTATTTCAGTTGATTAAATGAAAGTTAAAGTGCGGTTTACGATTTATGATGCATTAAAAAAAAACTACTTACTAGATTTCGTTCAAACCAATTTTCGTTGTTAGTTTATAGGTATGGTAATGTATATCATATATTTTTTTTAGTTTTATCATTCTCTTATTTTAGAAGTTACAGGGGGGGGGGGCACTCATTTTTCCACTTTGGAAGTGTCTCTCGCGCAAACTATTCAGTTTAGAAAAAATCGGCCAAGTTCGAGTCGGGCTCGCACATGAAGGGTTCCATAGCAGCAAGTATTTCAAGTGATTAAATGAATGAAAATGGCGGTTTAAGACGTATTAAAAAAAACCTACTTGCTAGATCTCGTTCAAACCAATTTTCGTTGTTAGTTTACATGGTAATATACATCATATATTTTTTTTAGTTTTATCATTCTCTTATTTTAGAAGTTAGAGGGGGGGACACCCATTTCACCACTTTGGAAGTGTCTCTCGCGCAAACTATTCAGTTTAGAAAAAAATAATATTAGGAACCTCAATATCATTTTTGAAGACCTATCCATAGACACCCATGTATGGGTACGATGACCAAAAAATTTTGAGTTTCAGTTCTATGTATGGCGACCCCCAAAATAATTGTTCTTTTTCTATTTTTGTGTAAAAATCTTAATGCGGTTGACAGAATACATCTACTTACCAAGTTTCAGTAGTACAGCTCTTATAGTTTCGGAAAAAAGTGGCTGTGACATACGGACGGACAGACATACAGACAGACATGACGAATCTATAAGGGTTCCGTTTTTTGCAATTTGGCTACGGAACCCTAAAAATGATATTAGGAACCTCAATATCATTTTTGAAGACCTGTCCGTAGATACTTCACATGTATGGGTACGATGAAAAAAAAATTTTGAGTTTCAGTTCTATGTATGGGGAACCCCCAAAATTATTATTATTTTTCTATTTTTGTGTGAAAATCTTAATGCGGTTCACAGAATACATCTACTTACCAAGTTTCAACAGTACAGCTCTTATAGTTTCGGAAAAAAATGGCTGTGACATACGGACAGACAGACAGACAGACATGACGAATCTATAAGGGTTGCGTTTTTTGCCATTTGGCTACGGAACCCTAAAAATAGGTATCTACCTCACTTCTGTTTCTGTCTTTTTTTAAAGCTGCAGAATTTTCACGTTTCCTTTTTTTTACGCAACGGTATACACATTCCTCGCGCCCCATAGCTAGTAATGAAACAAAAATATATAATTATTCTACAAAAAACTAAAATCTTACATACATACATTACTTCATAATAAATAAAACCGTACCTTATGAAAAAATACAAAACGAATCAAAACTATGTGGTCGTAGTATATGAATTACTTCACTATACGAGCGCTCGAAAGTCGGGACGCGGGAAAAATGGCACAGGTCCTACCTCGATGGGCGCTCGCGCCGTACTAATCGGTGCCCACCCGTGTATCGTAATTTATTGTAATTTAAACTGATGTTCAAAGCGATATTAAGACATATTAATTGCCAATATTTAAAAAAAAAACTATAGAATTCGATTCTCCAAAGAACATAGTTTATTATGGTATAATTTTATTTTAGTAATTACGCTTTATTTAAACCAAAAATACACTATGAAATTCCAAGAAAAAGCTTAAAATTGGTGTAAGGATTTATTTTTTTACTAATTAATGGTAACAAAATTCAAGAATCTGTTACATTAAACGACGAATAAAATATATGTCTCATGCTGAATGTATTTTTTTAGATTAGTTTATAAGTATTATTGCTAGTTACAGGACTTTGAAATTCACTCTACGGCGATATTTCATCAAAATGGTTGTGGGAGATGAGTCACTACAGAACAAGCAAATTTTTGTTGGTAAATGTGATACATTAAACGTCAACAAAAACGATTTTTCCATATTTAACATGTATTCAATAATTTCTGGGTATTACTTAAGATGGTAATAGAGGAGCCCAAAATCTTAGAAATTCGCGCGAAATCGTGAGATGGCTCTTAAACTTTATAGGCGATAAAATTACAGATAAAGAAAAATATGCACTATCGGAGGAATATATTACCTGCAAATGCACTTTTGGATGGTCCCAAATATGACTAGACGAGACTAGACTACTCATGATCCGAAGGGACGACTAGCGGCACGACCGGAAAGAAGTCAGGTACAGGACCGATGGCTTTACGTGTTCTCCGAGAGTGCAATACCGCAAACTTCCAGACCACGGGCTGATAATGAAATTTTCTTTATGGAAAAAAACCAAAACTCACTTTTTGTGCGACCCGGGATTCGAATCCAGGACCTCATTATCTGCGGTTGAACATGCTACCGCTAGACTCACGAGGCAGTCCAAACAAAAAACTCTATTTATCATTTAAAGACGATGTTATTGCATCAATAAAAGATATTTAGCATGAGTCTAAATGGTTATAGTCATGGTATGGTATGGTATAGTCGTAGGTATTACGATTTGTAGACAACTACATAAAAAAATAGCGTCAACTATAGTCACGAAGTTATTATTTTTAATCTTTACATCTATGTAACGCTTTGCGTCTATGTTACTTTAAGGGATTAAATTAATGTCCTCGTAGCCGAATTTCGGCCACGGCGGCCAGTCTCAAAGGAGATAAGCCAACTGCGCGGGACATATTTAGTGCACAAGTGTGTGCCCAAACACTTTCTATCCATCACTCTCATGATCCCATGGGACGCCTAGCGACGACGTAGATTACGTGCTCTCCGAGCCACGGGGGTATAATGTCGCCAACTCCTAGACTTCGGGCTGATGCTGAGAAATTTCTCTTTTTATAGAAAAGTCTCAAATACACTTTTGGCCCGACCCGCGATTTGAACCCAGAACCTCGTCCTCCGCGGGTGAACACCAAGGCAGCACCGCTAGACCAACGAGGCAGGGATTAAATTACATATTACGTAATCATCATTTACTGTAAGTAGCTAATTATTCATCATACCAGCCGAAAGAAGTCCACTGCTGGACAAAGGCCTCCCCTAAAGATCTCCACAATTGCCGGTCTTGCGTTATTCACATCCAGCGATTTCCAGCGACCCACACAAGATCATCGGTGCACCTTGTAGGAGGCTTGCCCACGCTGCGTCTTCCGGTTCGTGGTCGCCACTCGAGAAACTTTCTGCCCCAGCGGCCGTCGGCTCTACGAGCTATGTGCCCTGCCCACTGCCACTTCAGCTTGGCATAATTATTACATGCATTATTTCTAAGCCCAATGAAGTATACAATTACACTGCTATGTACTATTACACTGCTTACTCCGAGCTGTATTACTGCTCAATAGCAGCTATACAGACACAGACAGCTCGTCCTTAGTGAGTGCATCGTTTAATTTCCTGCAGCACAGACTTGTAGCACGCGTCCCACTGTGCTACTACGTTGATTAGATGGTGGGTTGTTGCTATGCATTTTGTATTAAGGCACTGACTGCAGACAAATAGTCTTTCTTTTTAAAAGTTTTAGCCGAAACTCTTAAGATAATTTCTTTTAGTAGTAGTGTATTACCTAAGTCTATAAAGTGTCCTTAAAATATGCTAAAAAAAAACCGGCCAAGGGCGAGTTCGACTCGCCCGTGATGGGTTCCGTTGCAGCGAGTATTTCAGTTGATTAAATGACAGGTAAATTGCGGTTTACCGATTTATGACGTATTAAAATAATACTACTTCCTAGATCACGTTCAAATCAATTTTCGTTGTTAGTTTGCTTGGTAATGTACATCATATATTTTTTTTAGTTTTATCATTCTCTTATTTTAGAAGTTACATTGACACTCATTTTACCACTTTGGGTGTCTCTCGCGCAAACTATGCAGTTTAGAAAAAAATGATATTGGTAACCTCAATATCATTTTTGAAGACCTATCCATAGACACACACATGTATGGGTAAGATAAAAATAAATTAAGTTTCAATACGTATGGGGACCCCCCAAAATTATTGTTCTTTTTCTATTTTTGTGTAAAAATCTTAATGCGGTTCGGTTCTACTTACCAAGTTTCAACAGTACAGCTCTTATAGTTTCGGAAAAAAGTGGCTGTGACATACGGCCGGACAGACAGACATGACGAATCTATAAGGGTTCCGTTATTTTGCCATTTGGCTACGAAACCCTAAAAAGAAATCTTGAAGAAGTACTACATCTCTTCGTTTCACCAAACCGTTCTGTCTTGTTTGTGTGATTAAGTAAGTAACATCCAAACATTACAAACATTCAAATGCGTGATTGGGTAATAGACATCCCAACTTTCACTTTTATAATAATAGGTCTTTACCTATGAAATTGCCGTTTTGTATGAAAAAATTTAAACGAATTTTTTTCATGAATTTTTTTATTTGTATTAATCGAAGTAATCACCCATGCAATCAATGCATCTTTGCCATCGCAGTGGCAGTTTATTGATGCCCTTCTTAAAGAAATCAGCTGGACGGGAGGCAACAAATTCTTCAAAGGCATTTTGTACTGCCTCTCGGGTATTGAATTTTTTTCCCGCCAAGAAGTTATCCAAATTCTGGAAAAAGTTGTAGTCTGTAGGCGCAAGGTCTGGTGAGTAGGGCGGATGACGGAGAGCTTCCAACCCCAGTTCTTGCAACTTGGAGACCGTCTGCTGTGCAGTATGAGGTCGCGCGTTGTCGTGCAGGAGCAGCGGAGACGAGCGATTGACCAATGCTGGTTGGAGATGCGCCAGCTTCTCCATCATTGTGCTCAGTTCTTCACAGTACACATCTGCAGTAATGCTCACCCCGTTTGGTAAGAAGCTGTGATGAATCACACCGGCGCTAGACCACCAAACAGTGACCATCACTTTTCTAGGGATAAGTTTTCGTTTAGGGCATTGTTTAGGTGCTGAACCAGGATCCAACCAACTTGCTGAGCGCTTGCGGTTATCAAACAGAATCCATTTTTCATCGCAGGTAACAATGCGGTTCAAAATTCCTTCATTTGTGTGTCTGTTGAGCAGTGCAAGGCACGTCTCGACGCGTACTTCGCGCTGGCGATCATTGAGTTCGTGGGGCACCCATTTGTCAAGCTTTTTTACCTTGCCAATTTGACGCAAATGGACCAATATTGTTTTGACGCTAACGTCGAAAGCTGCTGCTAATTCAGCCGTAGATTGTGTATCATCAGCTTCCACAACCGCCTTTAATTCGTCATTGTCGACCAAAGTCTTCGGACGACCGCGAGGTTCATTTTTCAGGTCGAAATTTCCAGAACGGAAGCGAGCAAACCAATAACAGGTGGTGCGTTGGTTTGTAGTGTTAGCTCCGTAAACGTCGTTGATGTTGCGTGCCGCTTGTGCCGCGTTGCTGCCACGACGGTACTCATATTCCATAATTACTCGAATTTTTAACGTATCCATGATGACGAAAAAGATTGAAATGCGATGAAAATGTAACACTAATCAATAAAGAAATGACTACTTTTGGAAAAAAGAATCCATGTTTTTAAAATAAAATTAATTTGAAATTAGAGTTCTTAGCCAAACAAAAATTATTTTGATTTGAAATGGCCAGTACTGCAGAACGGCAATTTCATAGGTAAAGACCTAATATTAATAGGATAGTCGTTTTCAGGTAACCTATTATCATTCCAATTTTTATCCCAATCCGTTCTGCCGCGTTTGTGATTGAGTAAGAAACATCCAAACATTACAAACTTTTAAATGCGTGATTCTATAGCAAAATTCCCAACTTTCACTTTTATAATATAACTAGGATAGTAGTTTCCAGGGTAGGTATAAATCTTTATTATATATCTTTGTCTCAATCCGTTCTGCCTTGTGTGTGTGATTGAGTAAGTAACATCCAAACATTACAAACATTCAAATGCGTGATTGAGTAACGGACATCCCAACTTTCACTAATATAATATTAGTAGGATAGTAGTTTTCAGGTAACCTATCATCATTCCAATTTTTATCCCAATCCGTTCTGCCGCGTTTGTGATTGAGTAAGAAACATCCAAACATTACAAACTTTTAAATGCGTGATTCTATAGCAAAATTCCCAACTTTCACTTTTATAATATTACTAGGATAGTAGTTTCCAGGGTACGTATAACCTATCTTTGTCTCAATCCGTTCTGTCTTTTGTGTGATTGAGTAAGTAACATCTAAACATTACAAATATTCAAATTCGTAATTGAGTAACAGACATCCCAACTTTCACTTGTATGATATTAGTAAGATAGTAGTTTTCAGGGTCTAACCTATATTCGTTCCAATTTTCGTCCCAATCCGTTCAGCCGTGTTTGCGTACATTACAAACTTTAACATCTGTTATGTTGGTAGAAAGTGAAATATCGACGTCATAATACATTCGCGACTGAATACTAATTCATAACACGACTTCATTATACCCATCTTTAAAGATTCCATTATCCCAAAGATCATTCACGTCTACTCTAAAACAATAACAGCCATCAATTCCCGTCAACCACCTAATGAAAGTTGTCTGCAGATTGCAAGAATGGTTATTACTGCCCATTGTTCAGGAAGAAAGTGACCGTATGACGTTTAATTTCCTACTCGCTCACTCTCTCTGCAGATAGTTCGAGATTCAATTAACACGCGAGCCTTTGTCTGCTATCTATGTGGAATCAAGATTAACTGGTTACTGATAATCCAAGATCTGTGTCAGTTGTTGTATGGTGATTGGACATTTGCAAAAGAGTATATGCAATTTATTTATATAGCTATAAGTGTCGTCGAGGTTAATTACATAGGCACGCGGGCTGTAGGTACAAACGACAGCACATCAAGCTAGCCCAAACCGTCAAATTTCCCCAATTGAAAGTGAACCTTATGCTTATGTAATAAAGTTGAAAAACTATAAAAGAGATTTGACAGATAGGGGTAGCTGGATGTGCTGGCGTCTGTACATGGGTTACTGGAAGACTGGTTAAATTGCTGAACGTTACCGTGCTTTGAAGAGCACCTTATGTTGTTTTTAGATTACTGTATATAAACTGTGACAGAGGGCTACAGGGCGGTTTGTACAACTGCTAATACGATAAAGTAAAACTTACATATTAAAATAGAAAATGTTGTTTACTTCAAACTGTATTATTTATAATCTACGTCAGTTTAGACGGAAAGATCTAACAAACAAACACTTATGAAATTTTGATATGAGTTTTGGTCTTTTTTAAATTTAAATCCCATCGGCAGTGGTGGCAAGCTGCCCAGTAGGCTTGTGACATAATGTTGTCTAATGTCAGAACCGATGAGATGAACCGACAGGTTAACGTGCCCTCCGAAGCACGGCTACGCTCAGAAATTAAACCACTTTATCCCCCCATCAGTGGTCTAACCGGGTGACTTGAAATAGGAAGAGCGGGATCATTGATATTATATTTGCTTATTTATTATATATGTAATATTCACTATGTAAGTTACAATTCAAATTCCGATATTTACAGTGAAAACACTTATTTAAGTAACAATATTGTAAGGAAAATGCATTAAAAACATTTTTGCTGATCGCCATTAAATGGTAATCTGCCAGAAAGCTCCGACAAAAACCTTTGATAACGTACTAGCGCCCTGACAATGAACGTAGTCTGGTCTAGCGTACGGCGAATCAGCGAAGTAATTTTCTCGTACCGGTTTCACGGAGCGTTCGTCGCGTGTTTGCTAGTTAGAATTCGGGTGTAGTTCGGAAATTAATCAGGGCCCATTGTGGGCGCTTTGTCGCGGGCCTTGCTGCCAATTATTGGCTGCGCGGCGCACCTCGTAATTGAACCTGCCTCGAGGCAGTTCCCGACTATAGAAATCGAAAAAGTTACCCTAGCTAACTATCCACAGAAAATGTAAAACTGAACATATAATCGGGTTTAAAGTTCTTCTCATTTCAGTACTATTCATATTTTATTCACGTCGACAAATCGAAACAGTTTACGTAGTTTGAAGTGTAAAATTTTAACGACTCCGTTCTACACCATTGCGCGATGCACATACAAATGCGCACCGAAAAAAATTGAAAGCGAAATGCAGTTAACAATCACATCATAAGCAATCACTCGGGAGTGAATGAAATAAATTGCACGTTCCCATTTACAATATTCGTTGTTGAGAAAAACTGAAATGAAAACATGGTTGATTCGGTAGCTTCGCAATTTGGACGGCTTGTGTCGCGTCCGCCTCCACCGCGCAATACACTGATTGATTACAATAAAATAATTTGCGTGAAAGCGCAAACTTCACCACCTTTATGTTATTTTTAACATTTTGTTTTTCAATCACAGTTATTTGCAACACAAAAATTATTTCATTTTTCATTACCAACATGTCACATGTGAAGCGAATTTCGGTGACAATAGACAATCAGACAAATGTTGAATTTATTAAATACAGGAGACAAAGAGTAAACAAATTGAAATAAATATAATTAAAAAAGCAAATAATATTTAAAATCAGCTTATAAACTTTAAAGTTGTTGGAAAAACATTTTAAATTCTTTTTTTGTTTTGGATGTTAAAGTCTGTTTAAACTTTAAAGTCAGTTGTCTCTTTATAAAAGTAGTAATTATTCAGTTGCTATAAGACGAAGTGAGCTCGACAATCGCTTCTGCGACAAAGCTGTTCTCGGTAGACCATAGGTCGAAAGCACGCTTGTGTGATACACTAAAGCTGAACATTACCCTACTGTGACACGAAGAATTAACATTTTATGTTAATTCTTCATATGTTTATGGTCTCCTGTGTGATGCCAAATAATGGAATAACAATTAATCGAACACTTTAAATCGAATGTTTAAATACCCTAAAGTTCATAATATCGAATACACCGATCATTCGCTATGAGAAAAGTAGGTTAAGTTCAGTTAGAACTTCGACCATACAACGCCCAAGCCGAGCAAGCGAAATGATCGTGCCGCGGTAGCGGACGGCGAGTGCCAGAAACAGTAATATCCTGTCGCCCTTTCTTTCGTCACACCAGCATCATGTTGAGCTGCAGTGTGTCGCACAAGCGTGAATAAGCGAACTGTTGTGCGTCCCAGAACGGTTTTGTCACACAAGCGTTAATCGCACATCGATTTGTCGATCCTACGTGCACTCATTAATGCATTAGCAGTGAATGACATTTACCAAAATGATAGGCAGACGGAGAGACTGATGTCAGTCGCACCATTTAACTTTTCGGTAGGCTTAAAGTGAATTTATCAGACAGTTCGAACTAATCAATTAAAATGTTAATGGCAACGTAACTAAAAAATAATGCCAATAAACACTAGAATATTTATTGCGATCGAATATAAACGTTGATGACGTAAATTGATACTTGATTGCAGAATTGTATTTTAAATGGTATGCACGTTCATTATCTTGGAGTAATGGTTAATTAGGGAAGATGTTGAGCTGTAAGTACCGACACAGTGAGTAGTGACTGGGTACCAATTAAAACTTACAACTCAACTGTGAAGTAATGCGCTGGAGTGGTGCCGATTTCCATATTGATTAAATCATAAATGCATATATAGCATCAATTAAGAAATTTACCATTTACCATTAATTAATATTATTTAAATTAATATTACTCTCAGTTTTGGAGTCGAAACAAAGACTATATTTATACGAACCGTATCGAGAACATGCCAAAAAATAAATGAAATATATTCAGTTTTGTGCTAAACTTTATCTATCTGACTAAATACGCCGAATACAAATGTTTTTTTTTGTTTCTTTTTAAAAGACAACACCCGCAGTAGGGAATCTGATCCTGATCGCCCAGTAGGCCTTTGACATGGCTTAACGACAGCTGTCTAATGACTACAACCCGGACCGACAGCTTAACGTGCCCACCGAAGCACGGAGACGCTCAGTAATTAAACCACTTTGGCGGTCACCCATCTATGGACCGACCGTGAGCCTAGTTGCTTAACCTCGCTGATCACTTACGGATCGGTGAGAGAATCTAGCTATGAGCGCCTTAATTGATGCTTTCCTGTTACGGCATTTTAGTAATTACGGAAAAATATATATAGGTACGTGCTGTTGTTGGTGCTCGTAGCCACTTTTCTTCTTATAATTAATAGACTGGTATATTTCGACGATATGTATATACTTATATAGATAGATAAATACTTAAATACATAGAAAACATCCATGACTCAGAAACAAATATTCGTGCTCATCACACAAATATTTGCACTTACCGGGATTCGAACCCAGGACCACCAGCTTCGTAGGCAGGAGCACTCAACTAGGCTACGGTGACCGTCAATTGTCCTGGGTGGGGATCGAACCCACGACCTCTGGCTTAGCGGTCAGAGTCACTAACCACAACAGACCAGTTAAGACCAACAGGCTAGTCAATCACCTACATATAGTTAAAAAGTAATTGCTTTGTTTAAACATTTCCAATTATTTCCTTCCATTGTATTGATACCTATAAATAAAACTTTCCAGTCGTTAGGTCCATTCAAAGTTGAAATTATTAATTAAATTCAACAAATAAATAACTCAACCGCGAATAAGCACAAAACTAATAAATTGATTATAAAAACTACGCATTTGCATATAAATTTATATTTGATATTTAACCGTATGCGCTTATGAAACCACTTAATATCATAAAAGTGGTAAAATGAATCAATCGTTATTCAAACTTCAATTAAAACGCAGTTTTAAAAGCAAGCTCACAAGCAATGGCCAATAATTTCATGCCTATTTCATTAAAATGAGTTATGCTGTACGCATCACAAATTAATATACTTAAGTGCTCATGCTTTAAATTGGCTCGTGCTTAATTATATTTCGATAAATAGGAGTCTTAGAGAAATTTAGTTCATTGAATAATAATGATATACTTTTCAATCTATACTTAAAAAAAAAAATAGAATGAGAAAATCAATTCGCATTTAAACGGTGCCTGGAAGAAACCGTTATCTATACATATAATAAAATCGTCGGAAAGTCAACACTGTACATTAAATATTTTTTTAAAAGGATACTTGGGGCGTGATCTACAATCGATATCAAAGCCAAAAATATAGTTTTTAGAATTTTTGTCTGTGTGTCAGTTTGTCTGTATGTATGTCCGGGCTAAACTCAAAAAGTACAGCATGGATTTACTTCAAATTTCGCATGAGTATTACTAAGAGGTCAGGTCAACATATAGGCTACATATTATCACGCTATCACCTACGGGGGATGAGCTATGATAATTTATAAACTTGACGCGGGTAAAACCGCGGGGCACAACTAGTTACACAATAAGACTGCGAAGTGTATTAAAAAAAAAGTATGCTGACGAGACAGCTAGTTATGAGAGAAAAAAATGTGTGCTCGCACCTCTCTCTCTTGACCTTTCAGTAATATACGAAACATAACTCTCTCTTTCTTTTTTCACTAACTTATATCTACCTCTCAACTTCCGTCCTTGTTTCATAACGCTCTCGTCACGCGTTCACCAGCTTACTCCCCATGTCCAGCGTTTTACTTTAAAAATATTTATAAAATTCATGTTTGATGAGGTAAAAAATCGAGTGTGATAACATGTGAGTCACTTACAGGGTTGCCAACTGAAAACCAGTGCTAGGTGCACCTCACCTGGCTTTTGCTGAGATGGTGACCTCTCGACGGAACATACAGGAGCTATTGTACTTTCATTATTATGTTTTTAATATTTATTAGTTTTTGTGTTCTTATTATGCCGATACCTTGTACCGACTACTTTCTTGTGTGTTCGTGTTGAATAAATGTATTTATATTTCTATAATAAAATAAAAATTGTGAAAAGTTACTGGGCTTGTGGAAAATGTCATAACAAGCTTACCAGTTAGTTTTGTTTCACCCGCTTCGAAATTTTTACTGAGAAAATCATTATCCTATATATTGGTCTGTACCAAGATCTACATCTGTTCAACAATTTTTGGGTAGATCGTTTTAGTATAAGACGTAAAAGGTAAGTACATATAGGTAAGTACATAGGTAAGTACATATAATAAGTACATAGTACACAATGAGTAAAAGGTAACATTCGCAGCTAAATTTAAGTATGAATGGAGAGTAGAACTTTAAAAAAAAATTGTTTTTCCAATGGGCTTTTGTTCATCCACAACGGTACAATTTTTAATAGTAAGTTCGTAAGTCAATTATTGACGACCACAAAACTTGCGCCAATGTAAAGAGCTCTTACTATATTCTTATGAATAATGGAAGCACAGGTTTTACGAGTGGTTTCTTTTTGTACTCAGTGCTAAAAGCTTGTCCCCATGCAGGCTAGTCATCCTAACATCGTGTTTTGTCACGACTAGAATTTCAATTAGTGGTTAGTGGTTTTTTGTAAAACCCATAAAATATTTTTCGCTAATAAAAAGCCCTGAATATTCAATGAATAATTCAAAGTGAGCAAAGGCGTAAACCTCAATTGAATTGTCAATCTTTTTGTTTATTTTAATAAGGCAACGCCTGCACTAGATTTAACTGCACTACTGACTGATTATTGACTGCACGTGTGGCGTAGCGGCTAAGACAGTCGCCTCGCCTCTTCGTGCCGCGGGTTCTAGTCCCGCGCCGGACTACTATTTGTCTGACCCATAAATAGTTGTTCTGAGCCTGGATGTAATTTGTGTTCGTCTATTATATGTTTGTAAAGTACCCCGCAACACAGGGATTAGATACCCTAGTGCGGTCGTTGTCTTAAAAAAACTGTATTGCGTAATAATAATATATTTATTCCACTCTATAGAATTAACTGCGGAGGAATTAACGAATTAACATGACAACCTTTAAGAAGCGAGCCTATTCTTTTCTTTAAGGCGGCAACGCACTTTTCGCCCTTCTGATCTTGTGAGTGTCCATGGGCAGCGGTAATGTGATCGCATAGTCGTTAAGCTATTACAACTCCTATAACGCGGCTTCAACAATTTTGACACTATAGCAAAATTTCCCATACGATAAAGAAGAATATAAAAATTAAATCAACACATATACACGCTAGCTACGCGAGCGGCCGCGGCGGCAACTTCCGATGCGATGAGCCAATTTGGTGTTTCCTCACTATAGCAAAACGCAATTTCCTAATTAAAAGTAATGTAGTGATAAGTATAACCTTGTGAATTACGTAAGAAGAGTTTAAGCTATCATTTAAATACGTTTGTTATTATAAACTAGACATAACATCATATTATTCTATGTAAAGAATTGTAATTAATTATTCTACTAAAAACCCTCCAATAATATATTTACAAGCGAGGGAAGTGACTTCTAAGTTACGATTTTTCTGATACTACCCTTTACTTGTTCTAAAAGAGATTGCTTCTTGTCAATTTTCATGTTACTGAATAAAGTTTGACTCCTTTTGTGAACTCTGTCAAAAAATACAGCGTGTAAAAATATTTTTTACTAGGTTGACTTAGAAATTTGACTTCTAACAGCTTGTGTCATATTAATTTCTCTAGGAAAAGGGTCTTGGCACACAAATACCGGGTAGGAATCTACCATGATTACTTTTTGCTATGAGGTACGGACCCCTAAATTATTGCCTATTTTATTTTATTTCATAGCAACAGAAACAGACTGCAGATAATTTGGAGGTTTACAAATTCTCTGTTGTAAGCAAAGTTTAAACCTGTAGTCCAATTACAACTGTACAGTGTACACAGTACTTCAATTATTATTGTATCTTCATAGAATTAGGTTGCAAATGTAGGTTTGTTTTTACATGAAGCTTTTATAAAACTGTTCAGAAATCGTAAAGATTAATAATGAAACAAACAAGCAAGAGTAGAAAAGGCAAAAATTCAAGCCACCCAAACAATTCAAATATAAAACTCTATACATTAAACCAAGTATATTTCTACATATCGTCCAGCGAAATGAAAACAAAAGGATTAGCGCTAAAGTCTCGTTATTCGGGGGTTAAGCATTTAGAGGTATAAAAGTCCAAGGGTGGCATAAAGCGACGGTGTTTAAACAATGGAGAATTACTCCAGTAACGTTACCGCCACCAAATTTGCATTCCTCATTGCGAGCACATAAAAATGTTCTCATTAACCTGGGGTGGTCAACGAATATCCGCCACCCTGTAGATACGACTGTATGATTCTATGGGACGTTCCCTCGGTTTAAGTGCGACATTATAAGACTATAGTTGGAGTAACAAATAACAATAAAAATTAAACTTAATTAAGTGTGGATAAAGTTTATTACCTTCTTCGTTATTTATGTAGAGCTGTTAAAAAGTGTGAGAATTTAAGACCGCGAAGCTTTACTCGTAAGATAAAAAGTGAAGGTGATGAAAATGCGTATATTTAAGTAACATTTCTTTGGATACTGATGATGACATAAATGATGATGACATAAATTTTTAAGCTCGCTTGTATATATGCTTTTTTGTTTGGTAACATGTTTCTTAAATGTATTTTTCTTGTTGTAATAAAGAATGAGAATGTTTACTTTTCAGTTTAGTGCTTTTTATCAGATATTCAATTGGCCGGTTGACGTGTTTGGTAAAACCTTGCCTTTCATGCCGCAAGTTTGGGTTCGATTCCCACCCAGGGCAGATGTTTGTAACATGAACAAGTCTGTTTGTCCCGAGTCTGAGTTTAATTATTATATTATGTTATATGTTTTCCATACTACAATCTCTGCTTAGTTAGGGATCAGATGGCCGTGCATGATAATTTCAGGATATTATATTATTATTATATAAACAACTTAATTTTTATTTATGTGAACCGATTTGAACAAAATTTATATGGGACCTAACTGAAAACATTTCCCACAAAATAAAGAATGAGTTATTAAAATCGGTTCATAAACGCGGAGAATACGCAAATAATAATACACAGCACTGCATACGACTGCACCTGTTCCGCAGCGACTAAGACAGTCGCCTCGCCGCTTCGTGTCGCGGGTTCGACTCCCGCGCCGGACAACTATTTCTGTGACCCATAAATATTTGTTCTGAGTCTGGATGTAATTTGTGTCGGTCAATTATATGTTTGTAAAGTACCCCGCGACACAGGGATTAGTTTCCCTAGTGCGGGCGTTGTCTTTAAAGAAGAAGAAAACAAAACAAAACAAAATAACACTTAGATTTCTGTAATCTGTACATATTAGGTATATTGTCCATTGCCTCTGGCTAATAAACCGTCGCAGTGTCGCCGCGGAATCGGCGCGTGCTACAAACAAACCTTACTTCTATCTCTCAAGTTAAGTTTATTGCGCACCGATCAAGTAATGCGACAGGAATTGCGCATACGCCTGTTCATAATCAATTATGTAACTCGTTATGTTTCAAATTTATGACAACGTTTAATAAGAAGGGGTATAATTAAATAGTAATATACCTATCGCTTTATTCGTACATGTGGTATGTACAACAACAGGGTGTTGATTCAACACTCTGTTGTTGTACATACGAGTTGTATTGGTATACTACTACAAGATCGAACGACACAAGCAATCGTGTATCCGACATAGTTTTAAATACCCCTGGTACATACATCGATATCTGGTCATCGCGTGCTATGTAAGTACTACACTTCTATGTCTCCACCAATGTTTATTGCGCACCAGCCAAGTAATGCGATGCCAATTGCGCAGGCTTGCGTTCATATCTATATAATCTGTGGTGGTACTCAGTTTTTTTTATGATGACACGGTTTAATAACGAATATAGTTAATAAGAACAGTAATCTCTTCACCTGTACCAGTCGTATGTATGCTTACAGGCCGTTGAATTCATTGCAAGATCGGACGACGCAAGCAATTGTGTTTCCGACGCAGTTGTTATAATGTCGTTCCTTATACAAAATATCATTATGTTTCATATTTATGACAACGTTTAATATGACGGGGTACAATTAAACAGTATAATACCTATTGCTTTACTAAGTCGTATGTACAACAACAGAGAGTTCACTAGAAGATCGGACGACACAAGCAATCGTGTATCCGACGCAGTTTTCATTACTCCTGGTTAACATACCGTCATTGCGTGCTATGTAACACACTTCTATATTATGTACCTACCAGACTTTTATATCTCTACCAATGTTTATTGCGTACCAGCCAAGTAATGCGATGCCAATTGCGCAGGATCGCGTTCATGATCTATATAATTTGTGGTGTTACTCAGTTTTTTTATGATGACACTGTTTTCTAACGAGTAAAATTAATAAGAACACTAATATCTTGGCCTCGACCACTCGTATGTATGACTACAGGCTGCATTGAATGCATGATCGGACAACGCAACCAATTGTGTATCCGACACAGTTGTTATTACCCCTGATTAATATACCGTCGTTGCATCCTATTATCATATTTCTATCTCTTAACTAATAGGTAATGCTCACTGAACAAGTAACGCAATATTAATTTCGTATACTTTGTTAATGATCTATGATGTAACTTGTATGTTTTATATTGAACACAAAGTTTAATAATGATAAGAATTTTTATTTGTTGTTTAATACTTCGTATCTGATATTTTAAACATATAAAATAAAAAGTGTGGGGTACGTAATCTGCCCAATCCCCCTATGGAACTGAAGAACATGTAGAATCGTTAGTTGAAATAATAATAACATTTTGGTTCTTTATTTAAAATATTATCTAGCTGGCTAGTAGTACGATCATCATTGCCTGGTGCTTGGAATGCATTTGTTTCAGGTATAAACGTACACGGTTTTAATCTTCAGGTATAAACGTAGTGAATATATGAACTACACTTCACCTAAAGAAAGAAAGAAACACATTAACTCCATCATCGGACGTCACGTCGTCGTCTGGTTAACATACCGTTGTCGCGTGTTACACACCTTTATTCTTTTTCTCCACTAATGTTTACTACGTACCGGCCAAGTCCATGATCTATGGTACCTATAACTCATATATTTTATATTGAAAACAAATTTCAATAACGAAAATAATTTATAAAAACAATAACGAACGGGTCGTCTATACCAGTCCTATGTACAACAACAGGGTGTTGAATTCTCTACAAGATCGGACGACGCAAGCAATCGAGTATTCGACGCAGTTTTCATCGTCGCGTGCTTCATACCTTTATTCTTTTTCTCCACTAATGTTTACTACGCACCGGCTAAGCCAAGATCTAAGGTATAACGCGTAAGTTTTATATTGAAAACAAAGTTTAATAATGTGAATAATTAATTAAAAAATACCAAACGGGTCGTCTGTACCAGTCGTATGTACAATAGGGTGTTGAATTCTCTACAAGATCGGACGACGCAAGCAATCGAGTGTCCGACGCAGTTTTCATTACCCCTGGCTAACATACCATCATCGCGTTATACAGACCTTTATTCTTTGTCTCCACTAATATTTACTACGCAGCGGCCAAGTCCAAGATCTATGGTATAACTCGTATATTTTATATATAAAACAAAGTTCATTAAAAAGAATAATTTAAAAAAAACAACACCAAACGGGTCGTCTGTACTAGCCGTATGTATAACAACAGGGTGTTGATTTCTCTACGAGATCGGACGACGCAAGCAATCGAATGTCCGACGCAGTTTTCATTACCCCTGGTTAACATACCGTCGTCGCGTGCTACATACCTTCATTCTTTTTCTCCTCTAAAGTTTACTACGCACTGGCCAAGTCCAAGATCTATGGTATAACTCATATGTTTTATATTTAAAAAAAGTTTAATAAAGAGAATAAATTAAATAAACAATACCAAACGGTTCGTCTGTACCAGTCGTATGTACAACAACAGGATGTTGAATTCTCTACAAGATCGGACGACGCAAGCAATCAAGTATCCGACGCAGTTTTCATTACCCCTGGTTAACATACCGTCGTCGCGTGCTACATACCTTTATTCTTTTTCTCCACTAATGTTTATTGCTCACCGGCGAAGTAATGCGACACTAATTTCGCATGCTTTCGTTTCTGCTGTCCTAGCTAGTATACGTAAGCGGTTTGTTCCTTATGTTAACGGTTTTTGCTGGAACAGTTATTTTTAAACTCTGGCATGAAAAGAGGCATAAGTTTGCAGCACATATAGTGTTTATGTGTAGGTTTATTTCAAA
The DNA here is from genome assembly GCA_951640165.1 of Pseudoips prasinana. Taxonomy (NCBI): domain Eukaryota; kingdom Metazoa; phylum Arthropoda; class Insecta; order Lepidoptera; family Nolidae; genus Pseudoips; species Pseudoips prasinana. The sequence continues at coordinate 29,307,198 of OX621237.1, read as the reverse complement.
TCGTAGTTATGAAAAGGTTCGATTAGAATTTGTCTTTAAAATAAGAGTTTAAAAATATATCATCATCATCATATCAGCCGAAATACGTCCACTGCTGGACAAAGGCCTATCCCAAGGATCTCCACAATGGCCGGTCTTGTGCTGCCCGCATCCAGCGCCAAAAAATAATAGGTCTTTACCTATGAAATTGCCGTTTTGTATGAAAAAATTTAAACGAATTTTTTTCATGAATTTTTTTATTTGTATTAATCGAAGTAATCACCCATGCAATCAATGCATCTTTGCCATCGCAGTGGCAGTTTATTGATGCCCTTCTTAAAGAAATCAGCTGGACGGGAGGCAACAAATTCTTCAAAGGCATTTTGTACTGCCTCTCGGGTATTGAATTTTTTTCCCGCCAAGAAGTTATCCAAATTCTGGAAAAAGTAGTAGTCTGTAGGCGCAAGGTCTGGTGAGTAGGGCGGATGACGGAGAGCTTCCAACCCCAGTTCTTGCAACTTGGAGACCGTCTGCTGTGCAGTATGAGGTCGCGCGTTGTCGTGCAGGAGCAGCGGAGACGAGCGATTGACCAATGCTGGTTGGAGATGCGCCAGCTTCTCCATCATTGTGCTCAGTTCTTCACAGTACACATCTGCAGTAATGCTCACCCCGTTTGGTAAGAAGCTGTGATGAATCACACCGGCGCTAGACCACCAAACAGTGACCATCACTTTTCTAGGGGTAAGTTTTCGTTTAGGGCATTGTTTAGGTGCTGAACCAGGATCCAACCAACTTGCTGAGCGCTTGCGGTTATCAAACAGAATCCATTTTTCATCGCAGGTAACAATGCGGTTCAAAATTCCTTCATTTGTGTGTCTGTTGAGCAGTGCAAGGCACGTCTCGACGCGTACTTCGCGCTGGCGATCATTGAGTTCGTGGGGCACCCATTTGTCAAGCTTTTTTACCTTGCCAATTTGACGCAAATGGACCAATATTGTTTTGACGCTAACGTCGAAAGCTGCTGCTAATTCAGCCGTAGATTGTGTATCATCAGCTTCCACAACCGCCTTTAATTCGTCATTGTCGACCAAAGTCTTCGGACGACCGCGAGGTTCATTTTTCAGGTCGAAATTTCCAGAACGGAAGCGAGCAAACCAATAATAGGTGGTGCGTTGGTTTGTAGTGTTAGCTCCGTAAACGTCGTTGATGTTGCGTGCCGCTTGTGCCGCGTTGCTGCCACGACGGTACTCATATTCCATAATTACTCGAATTTTTAACGTATCCATGATGACGAAAAAGATTGAAATGCGATGAAAATGTAACACTAATCAATAAAGAAATGACTACTTTTGGAAAAAAGAATCCATGTTTTTAAAATAAAATTAATTTGAAATTAGAATTCTTAGCCAAACAAAAATTATTTTGATTTGAAATGGCCAGTACTGCAGAACGGCAATTTCATAGGTAAAGACCTAATATATAGGTACGCCAGCACATCCAGCTACGCCAATGGGGAAATTTGACAGATTGGGGTAACTTGATGTGCTGGCGTCTGTACATTAATTGGATTTTCGCTAAAGTAGTAGCTATTTTTCTTATAAATTTATAACGGAGTTCCATTTAATTCAGTCCAATAGGCAAGCAAACACACGGGCAATCCTAGTGCTAAACAGTTAGAGAAGCCTAGAATTCTCATTACACACAGCGTTATTGAACGCAATGCCGATTATTTCACCGCTTTTGAGCGCTTCAGTTGAGTATGGTCGCCAGTACTCGTTATGGAGGTATAATGAGTACAGGCGACCTTTAAGGTGGAAGTACATCCCTAATCTAGCGGCTTATAGTAGTATACTAAAAGTTGCAGTTATTTTACAACCCTATTTCTTTCTCTGCTTATTTTGAATGTTGTTTAAATTTGTAATTAGATTTTTTGTAATTAGTGCAAGTTTTTAATTAATTTATTGTAATTAACTTAAATAATGTAAAATTATGCTTGTTAAATTTATGTTTAATTATGTTTTGTCTAATTTAATTCTTAATCATGCTATGGTTGTTCTTAAGTGTTGCATCACTATTATTTTTAAGTATGTATGTGTCCGTACTTCATGAGTGTTTGTAACGTTGACGATCAATAGATAAATAAATACTAAGAAATATCAAAAAAGACTTAAATCTAAATTTGTTTTTTTAACGACGGAAGTCTCAAGACTACTCTCAAGACTATACTATGGGGATCAAGAGAGATAATCATCGAATCCATTTAATTACACAAGCCATTAATTTATTTGGGAAACTAAATTAGAACACTTTCAGTATTACGTATATTTACGTCGATGCTCGTAATCTCTCCGCTTTCGAGGGTTAAAATTCAGTCCACAATGGCGGCATTGTTCCATTAACACAATTTTATACCCGACATATTAAAATAATAAAAACTTATGCCTCTCTTAATTAAATAATTTAGCGGCGGCCTGAGCCGAGATATGTAAATTGTTTTAGGGGATAGATCAAACAACCCTTTTTTATGACTTTAATATGCGGTCGCCGGGGAGGAGGGGGCCGTGAGACACGGGCCGGAGCCGGGGGGCGAGGTAAGTTATGAAATATTTAATAACAGCGCACACGATTCCATTTGAATTACTTTCGAGAAAATGACGACGTGCAAAGCAGGCGGCACATCGCACACCGGCGGCCGCTACGTGAGCACCGAAATGAGCCAAGAAACAAATATTACTACAAACAAACTTTTTGCCTTATTAAAATTCAGGAACGCCGAATTATTTTTACATAACCAATGTTTTGTTCAGCGGCGTCGCCTTCGCGGCTTGACTGCTTTATTATGATCGTTTTAATTTTCATTGAAGCACACAAGCTATTTTAAACATGGGTTAGAATAGGTAATGGAATTTAGACGCCAGTGGATGAAAATAATATGTAGCTTTTTTTGCTGATCGTTTTAATGCCATATTACAGTCACCACATTTCTGAGGAACTTCATTTCACGTTCGCTGAGCCGGTGGATTCAGAACCCTGTCACCTCCAGAACAGTGAAACCATACGACAAACTTCTTGTTGAAAAAAGAAGAAATCTACTACAGCGGGTCCTTTTGAAATTGTGACAAACCTCCAAAAAAAATACATTTGAAAATTCGAATGCATCACGTGGGCTTTTCAAAAAGGAATGGAACGTTTAATTTATGCTCAAGCATAGACTACTCAGTAATCGCTTACCAGTACCGAGTAGGGCTTATTATTTACCCAGCTACTTAAATAAAAACAACAATATATGTAGTTGATAAGAAAATAATACTTATAATTAATTAGTATGGAATAAAGAGAATACGATAATTGAGTAGATACTAAGAATATTTTGATAGTGTTTCTCATCAGTTGTCAGGTCATAAGTATATAATATTATATATACACACGTATTGTCGTCAAAAAAATGGAAATTAAGGTTCACAAGTAATTACTGTCCTAGCATAATTTCTATTTGGAATTTGCCTTGGCTAGCCTGGAAGTCGTTGAAAAGGCTTCGGACCCTAATTTTTGTTCCAGGTGGGGAAACATTGGCCTGGCTGCGCCAGGTAGGCAAATGTGGTCCAATCCACTAACGATGGGACACCTAATATCATGTCACAAGTGCCCTAAGAACTGCACGTTTAAAAATCGGATGGTCGCTACCCATAATGCGATTCTCGTAGCCAAGTTTTGGGCAGACACAATTTAGATTGCCATCGATTCGATAAAAAAGGCAGATTATTATATATTTACTATTTAAAAAAACACACAAAGGACTTTTACATTTTGTTTTACTATTCTTTTATTGGATCATTCCAAAGCTCTCTATTTGGAATAAAAACTAACAAAATCGATTCTTAAACAGTGGAGAAATCTGGTAACATATATTATTAATAACGAAATATTTTTAAATTGGTATGTAAATCACTTAAAGAATTGCCATCAAATAATTAAAACGAATCATTGAAAAATAATAAATTAAAAACTAGCTTTTTGTGCCATTTTTTGCTCTCACTGTGTGACTGATGTTACGCGGGCCGCTTACTGTCTCAAACACCGAGGGAGTGTTTTAATTAATGTTTCCCGACAAATTGCGAAAAAACCGGTTAATGACATCACAGCCCTCGTGTGTAATGACGCGGCGGTGTAATCAAGTAATGACGCTTATTATTGTTGTGTGACGCAAATGACGTAATCAAGATGTGTTTTAAACGATGGCTGTTTGAGTACGAATGCGTGTAAAGAAGGCTTGTGGTGCAAGTGAAATTAATTTAAATATAATTTTTAAAGTGCCATTAAGCATAATTTACGGGAAATGGTTTTACTTCTTAACCACGACAGAAAAGTAGGGTGTTATGTGATTAAAGCCTCTGTGTATTTATGTACAATGTAACTCCCAAACGAAGAGACCCATTGATTTGATTGGGTTGTTGGTCTAGTAATAAGTGACTCTGACTGCTAAGCCAGGGGTCGTGGGATCGATCCCAACCAGAGACACATATCTTTGCGTGATGATCACGATTTTTTTCTGTATCTAGGTGTAATTAATATGTAATATGTGTGTATTTAGAAATGTTTAAGTATGTGTATCAGTTGTCTGGTTAGTAGGCTATAGTACGGGCTTTATCAGATGGCAGTGTGTTATTTGTTCCAAAATATTTATTTATTATTTAACTTACGTTAGAATCTAGTTCGAAAGAGGCAATAGAAACATCAGCTTATGTTTGCGATTCAGGGGTGCTTATCTTCGATTTAGCTTAGAATTTCTTTTACTTTTAAGTACAAAAGCCGTAGCGAGTTTCAAACGTCTGAGCAATTTTTGAGTGGAAATTATATTAGAATGGCAAATAGGCAATTTCATAATGAAAAATTGAATACACATCGAGCTGTAATGAGTTGGCCAAATTACATAAAATTGTTGCAGTTGAAACCTACTCCTTTAGTAAGACAGAGTAGAGTTCGTCCCTGTAGTGCATTTGTCTTTATGGTCAGCTGAGTTACTTGGCAATGAAGACTCACGCTTCTCAACAGCGTTCGTCCAATTCCCATGCTCGCAGTAATAGACTCGCGTTTTTCCTGTCATTTTATTGGTCGAATGCTATACAGGTATAGTCTTCGTCGCTATATAATATAATGGTTCTATGATCTTATAAACGCTGTAAAAGATTCGATGAGAGCGTTAACATAGCAAATGACAAAACGTTATATAAACAGTCGCAAGTAGGGCCACTATATTTCAGGATTAGTCCAGAGATTTCAGGATTTTTTATACTCTTCTCAGGATTGCGGCTGCATTTTGCTAGTCTCATCAAATCTCAGGATTTTTAGAATGGTCAATAAAATACAGTTGCTGTTAAACATATTTATTTATTCCGATATACATGCATACTTTAGATGAATTACACCGAACGACAAAGAACAAAGAATCGTGCGCATCACACAAAGATATGTCCGGGGTGGGGATTGAGCCCACGACCTCTGGCTAAGCAGTCAATTTCACTAATCACTAAACCAACAGGCCAGTCAGTATGTTTGACATGTTACATAATCCCTTGGGCAAATTTAAGAGTTACGTCTCAATTTTTGTTAGAGTCAGGTAAGTTACCTAGAGTGGTTGATGCGTAAAATAGCTTACTTCTATAAACCCTTTTTCGTATTTCTCAAACGCCTACGCCGGAGACTCACTAGTCTAGGCATCTAAATATATAAAGCACAAAACTGTCATCCACATTAACAATAATGTTAAGGAAAAATCAGGAACGACGACAAGAGTTCAGAAGAAAAAAACCGGCCAAATGCGAGTCGGACTCGCACATGAAGGGTTCCGTAACAGAAAGTATTTCAGTTGATTAAGTGAAAGTAGGTAAATTGCGGTTTATGACGTATTAAAAAAAACTACTTGCTAGATCTCGTTCAAACCAATTTTCGTTGTTAGTTTCCACGATCATGTACATCATATATATTTTTAGTTATATCATTCTCTTAGTTTAGAAGTTACAGGGGGAGGGGGGGGGGGACACTCATTTTACCACTTTAGAAGTGTCTCTCTCGCAAACTATTCAGTTTAGAAAAAAATGATATTTGGAACCTCAATATCATTTTTGAAGACCTATCCATAAACACCCCACATGTATGGGTACGATGAAAATTTGTTTTTTGATTTTCAGTTCTATGTATGGCCCCCCAAAATAATTGTTCTTTTTCTATTTTTGTGTAAAAATCTTAATGCGGTTCACAGAATACATCGACTTATCAAGTTTCAACAGCACAGCTCTTATAGTTTCGGAAAAAAGTGGCTGTGACCTACGGACGGACAGACAGACATGACGAATCTATAAGGGTTCCGTTTCTTGCCATTTGGCTACGAAACCCTAAAAAGGAAGATGTCTGCTGAGCGTAAAAAGTGTGGAGCATCTCAGATATCTGTACATATCGCCTTTCTTCTTTAAATTTTTGAGAAAAAAATACTGTGATTTTAAAAGTCTTATTACTTTGACTTACGGTCCATTCCATTTGTTGTGACTTAATATGACAATAAATTCCGTAAATTTAATTAATTTGAAAAAAAAATTACCTATATTAAAAATGATATTAATCGATTCAGTAAACGATTCTGAACAAACTATTTTCAGGGTGTGCGTTAATTAAGTTACATGTTGTATATACATATTTATATAGATAATTACACCCAGACTCAAGACACATTATTTATTAATTTCACACATGTTCATGCACACAGATATATGTCCTAGATGGAAATCTAACCCACAACCTGTGCAAGGCAAGCATTTACCAACCACTCAAATCGGTAACTCAGGGTTAACAGAGACAAAATTTAACTTATGTTTTGCCATTGTCTTCCTCTATATTCATCCTGCGATTTCTATTCACATCTTTTTCCGTTTATGAATTAAGATATTATGCTGCGCAAAAGTATAAAACTGCGAGTAGGTAAACGGCATGTTAAAATAAAATAAAAAAATACCTTCACTTTGCATATAAAGAACAAAATAGAGAGTAGAAAATTACTAATAAAAAAACTGTAACCCAGCCATCTTCGGATCAAATGATCCAGACCTATAACAAACATGTATATTTTTTCATCTCGTCCTGAGAAATCATGGTTGGGCGCTTCTCACGCGCCTAACGAGTGCATTATCGGAGGGTATCGCTCAACCTCGCGGCCCGCTCGCTGTCTACACGCTTAACACCACGTTCGACTAACAACGCTATCTGTGAACGCTGATTACTGGAATATACGAGTATGATCTAACAGGTAGTCAATTATTTTTCTACGTGTGTTTACTAGCTATAGAGACGTTTGGCAACTTTATTAGTGAAGTAAGAATTCTTTGCACACGGTACCTTGGGGAGTAAGTTGGTGAATGTGCTGCGAGAGCGTTACGAAAAGTGTGATCGGGCAAAGCGAACGGAAGTTGAGATAAACATAAGTTAGTGTATATAGAAAGGCAAAGAGTATATTACTGCAAGGGCAAGAGAGAGAAGTGCGAGACACATTTTCTTTCTCGCATTTACTTTTATTAGGGTTCCGTAGCCAAATGGCAAAAAACGGAACCCTTATAGATTCGTCATGTCTGTCTGTCTGTCTGTCTGTCCGTCCGTATGTCTCAGCCACTTTTTTTCCGAAACTATAAGAGTTGTACTGTTGAAACTTGGTAAGTAGATGTATTCTGTGAACCGCATTAAGATTTTCACACAAAAATAGAAAACGAATAATAATTTTGGGGGTTCCCCATACATAGAATTGAAACTCATAATTTTTTTTTCATCGTACCTATACATGTGGGTTGTCTATGGATAGGTCTTCAAAAATGGTATTGAGGTTCCTAATATCATTTTTTTCTAAACTGAACAGTTTGCGCGAAAGACACTTCTGAAGTGGAAAAATGAGTGTCCCCCCCTGTAACTTCTAAAATAAGAGAATGATACAAAAAAATATATGATGTACACGTAAACTAACAACGAAAATTGGTTTGAACGAGATCTAGTAAGTAGTTTTGTTTTAATGCGTCATAAAACGTAAACCGCAATTTACCTTTCATTTAATCAACTGAAATACTTGCTGCTGCGGAACCCTTCATGGGCGAGTCCTACTCGCACTTGGCCGGTTTTTTTATAGTTTAGCAAGGTAAACAAGCAACAGGGTTACCTGATGGTTCGCGAATACGTTCACTTCTTGAAGGCTTTCATGTCATAGGTATTCCCAGACCGCTAAGCCAAAGATCGTAGGTTCGATCCCCACTCAGGACAAATCTTTGTGTGATGTGCACGATTATTTGTTCTGTGTCTGAGGTATTATTTATAGTATGTATGTGTTTAGAAATATATTCGTTTATTTATCAGTTCTCTTGTTGCCATAGTACAAGCTCTGCGTAGTTTGGGATCACATGGCAGAGTGTTAGTTGCCCTAAGATGTCTTTTTTATTCTTTAATGAGTCTTATATGAGTAAAAGTTGTAGTTCAATCTGTTACGAATACATTAATTATATTTTTATATTACAATTATTCATTGTTGATAAGTATCGGGCTGCATTGGCAACACATATGCTGATGATGTATAAAAAGTTCTAGGGACGTGTTCAGCGGTCTAATTTTCCTTCATATTAAAACTCCACAGAAAAATATTTTTTTATCTAGCATTTTGTCTTTTATTTAAAAAAATATATAATAATGTACCTATTTTCTCTATTAGGCCTAAGTGATGACTTAATAATCCTAATTAACATTCGAATCAGAAACAGACTTCCAATTAACATTTCCAAACAAATAGAATAAGAAACCAAATCTAATTACCATCCATAATTTCTAATCGAGATGTTATCAGCAAATAAATCGAAACGAATTTACTTTATATCAGCGCCATCCACCTCATTACCGTAGTTATTAGTGAGAGTCGGGGCGCACTCTTATTTATTGTGCGATCTATAGAGGCGATATCGAAGTCTCCATAATGAAGACGATTTAGGAGTGTGGTCATGCAGCCGGCTACAGTGCCATTTATGATTTTTGTTGCGTAATTAAAATTAATAATTGGCAACACAAAACCCAATGTTGGAGAAACTTGGATATTATTATTTTCTACTTAATCTAGATAATAATATGGATTCATCTAGATGATAATAATATAATGTATAAACAATTGCGATTTCATAAGGGGCACTGTCTCTAAGAGTTAACTTAAACATGATCGGTGAATATATTTTAATGATCTAATTTACGTGAAAACTGTTTTTTTTTTAATGGAATAATCCATATTTTAGTGATATAGGTACTATGTACGTTTTCTGGTTTTATTAATCTAAGTTATATTTTAAATGATTATAAAACTTAGCATACAAAGACAACAGTGAGTCATTAAGAACAATGATAATTAGTAACAAACGTAATTACATAAACATACAAATAATACATTCATTGGATGTTATTATTACCTTACAAGTTGTACTACTACAAATGTTAAATTCAGATAGACGACTAAAATAATATACCAGCCCAAAAGTGTCACAATATCATTCTTTAAGAATGTTGTTTTTTTATATTATATTACCTGTCCTGCCGTAAAGATGAATAAAAAAATCTCAAATTTGATATCAGTGCCACCCAACGGATCTAATTGTAAATCCAAACTATTCAGAGGCCATACATAAAAATATTCATCTAATTTGACCTGGCCGTATGGATGCAGTCACAACTGTCGTGTCGGATGTGGCGTTGTATACGGATTCATATTTACTGTGATTTTCAAACTTTTTAATTGTATGAGTCGGTCGAGAGGTCGCGATGCATAATCAGAATCAGGATCAGAATCATTTATATCACAAAAATTTTCTTCTCCCTCTCCCACTTCTTCTGATTCTAATTCATAACAAAGATACCAAGCCAATCTATTCTCAAATATCTATCTAATATATTTCGTAAAATTTTCTTATGTTTTTTTACTATTTAAGGCGGACACTGCTCCAATGAATTGAAAATTATAAAAATTAATGCAACGCTTTTTGGACTAAAACGTAATTATTTCATATACCATTATCACTTTTAATAGATGCAATCTTATTTATTGAACGATTTGTAGATGATAACGACAAAATCCGTTAATATAAGCGATTTAAGTCGGTAAATCACTGAACATCGTTAACTTATTTCATACCATTTAAAGATATCTTGATATAGTGCTATGAAGTACGTTATCGACTCTTAAGTCGTACGCAGTCACACATAGAGCTGAGTATACTATTTTGGCAAAAAATATATATTTATTTATTACGTCAACCAACGATCGCTTACACAATTTATAACATATGGTACAGATATATTTAGAATAGAATAGAATAGAAATACATTTATTCAACACGAACACACAAGAAATGAGTAATTACAAGGTATAGCATAATACAAACACAAAAAATAATAAATATCGAAAAAATAAACAACCAATTTTAGGCTAACACCACATGCAATAATATAAAGAATAGGTATGTGAACAAAAACAAAGAGATAGTTAGCTAACAAACTACTGTTACAATACATTAAAATTAAATTCTAGAGATACAATTATAAAAATTTATAATAATATTTTACACAAAAGCAAATTCTAATTATAGGTGAAACAGATACAGGATTATATTATCTAAGCTTATGTTAATTAATTAATATATAAATTTTAAATCAATTTTGAGAATAACACTGAGAAATTTCAAATAAATACAGATTACAAAAATAACCAAGGAGTAAACTACATATGGCTATTTACTATCTAGAAAAACGAAAAGTACGAAAATGCCTGTGTTTTTTACAATATATTCTAATTATTAATATACATTCTAAGATCCAAAAGGGTAAAAGACAAATAGCAATCAACCAATTACTGCCTTTTGAATAAACTCCATTGTTTTCTTTACGCTATAGATCACCAACACGAGTATAAATATAAGAGTAGGCATAAAACTGAACGAATAAAGTATCACATCGTCGTCAGCCTGATATCGTCCACTGCCGGAAATACATTATAGGTCACCGTAGCCTAGTTGGTAGTGCTCCTGCCTACGAAGCTGGTGGTCCTGGGTTCGAATCCCGGTAAGTGCAAATATTTGTGTGATGAGCACGAATAGAGTCATGGATGTTTTCTATGTATTTAAGTATTTATCTATCCATATAAGTATGTACATCGTCGCCTTCTACCCATAGTACAAGCTTTGCTTAGTTTGGGGCTAGGATGATCTGTGTGACATTGTCCCCAGATATTATTATTATATAATACAAAAAAAAAAAGTAATATCCTGTTGCACTTTCGTTCGTCACACCAGTGTGATGTTGAGCTCCAGCGTGTCGCACAAGCGTGCATTCGAACTATGGTGAGTCGTAGAACGGTTTTGTCACACAAACGTTAATCGCACATGGATTTGTCGATCCTACGTAGTGCACTCATTAATGCATTAGCAGTGAATGATCTGTGTGACATTGTCCATAGATATTATTATGTTATTATTATTATATGTTTCTATAAAATTACTATTTAGAGGGGTTACATCGCGCATGGCATGCGAGCTGACGACCGCAGTTAAGTGGTAGCTATTACGTAGGTGGCGCTGCTGCCCGACTATCTTGTCTGTATCCCATAGTCGCCTTTTACGACACCCACGGGTTGGTGGGGGATGGCTCTGTTATTTTTTCTGGGCCGGAAACTATACGGCTTAAAAACTATAGATCCAAACAAAAGCTATTATTACGCACTCGTAGGTTCTGCACATTAAAACTCCGATATATTTTCCACACACAATATTTAATCGAACAGAGTAACGTTCTCATCTACCGTCGTACAAAGAATGCATCTTTAATATTTTTTTTTTTTTTTTTTTTTTAACGTGACGCGTGCAGTTAGCCTCTCGGCTTTTACTGCTTCACCGGACAGTAGGGGTGAGCGTGGGCTCTAACCGGCCTAGCAAAAATAAACTACAAACTAAGTACCCGCGCCGGAGGGCGCCCCCTGTGGGGCTCGAACCTCGGCTCTGGGCGGATACTGACGGGGAGAGGGCGAGAGATCATGGTTTTTAGGGAGTTTAGTGCAACTTTCGCTCTACATTAATGACATGACGCGGCCCCCCGTCCGCGTTGAGGGGGGCTTTTTATCGGTACGATATGCAAACTAAGGGTCATGGAGGACGCTGGTGGTCGCGACGCGTTCGCGGTCGTACTCGCATCCGGCGAGTACGAAATATCGGTTGTGCAGTGTTGTGAGAGTCTCTAATCGATTTGACCTCTTTAATAATTCTCCTACCCTATTTATATTTTTATCAGTGACAACCATTTGAAAGTCTAATATCGATTATTAATAGTTTTAAGATGTAAAATTATTATAGAATTATTATAGTAGTCTGCTGTGTGGTGACGGCGACAAATATCAGAATCAGAATATCATCACCCCATCTCATCCCGTGGGGGGCGTAGAAGTCGAACCGAGGGAATATCTACCTGAGGAAGGGCAGCAGCTTCCTTCTGATTACTATGACTATCTTACTGCGATCGCCAACCCGCCTGCCAAGCGTGGCGATTATGGCATATCCCCTCAAGACGATTCTTGAGGGAGGCTTGTCCAGCAGTGGACTTATTCAGCTGTAATGATGATGATGATGATGAATTAATAAAATGATAATCACTAATTAAATAAATAATCACAGTGTTCAAATTCAAATCATTTATTTGCGAAATATGAGTACATAGTGGTGTTAGTTTAACATTAATGTCCTGTCCATATTTTACCATTTCAGTGTGCAAATGTTGCTTGGGTACACATTTAAAAGTCAAAAAAATTGTTTGTTAGTCACATAAATTACAATTATATATCATGTCAATTTTACATTATTATTATCATTACAATGACTATAATTACACTCTTAATATTATTACAACATGCATAACAATTATATTTATTTAGACTTACTAGTAGTAATTAAAAGATTTGTCATCAAAATATTCCTGAACCGAATAGTAGCATTTGTTTGTCAGAAATTTATGGAGTTCCTTTTTAAATATTTGCTGATCTATTTTATTTCTTATACTAATTGGTAATTTATTATATATGAGTGGTGCTCTGCAAAATATGCTTTTGTGCATCATTGTAGTTTTGCAGGGTACAACACATAGTTTGCCCAAATGACGTTTTCTTTCCCTTTTCGCTTTTTTAGTGGAAATACATTATTATAACATAGCAGCTACGTCATAACCGTTGCGCGGCTATTGAGTACTTGATAACACTATGTAATGTTATTGAAATAATCTCGGAGTCTGTAGGTACTACTGACTGACTATTTGACAGGCCTGTTGGTCATGACGGTCACCATAGACTAGTTGGTAGTGCTCCTGCCTACGAAGCTGGTGGTCCTGGGTTCGAATCCCGGTAAGTGCAAATATTTGTGTGATGAGCACGAATATTTGTTTCTGAGTCATGGATGTTTTCTATGTATATATGTATTTATCTATCTATATAAGTATGTATATCGTCGCCTGGTACCCATAGTACAAGCTTTGCTTAGTTTGGGGCTAGGATGATCTGTGTGACATCTTCCCCAGATATTATTATTATAGATATTTTTATTATGTGGTTAGTGACCCTGACTGCTACGCCAGAGGTCGTGGGTTCGATTCCCACCCGGGACAAATCTTTGTGTGATGAACACGATAATTTGTTCTGTGTCGGGCTGTAATTTATCTATAATATGTATGTATTTAGAAATATACAACATGTAACGTAATTAACGCACACCCTCAAACACGAATTAGAATATTATGTTGTAATCATAATACATACACTATATTTTTAATTTAATATGTCTATGCATTGTTGTTTACTAAATTAGTTTCCTTATTTTGTGTTGAATGATGGAATTTGTATGCATACAAATAAAATTGCGATTTAAAAAGTCTTATTACTTTGACTTACGGTCCATTTCAATTTGTTATGACAGTACAGGGTTAATAAGACAATAATTTCCGTAGTTTAAATTATTTTTGGAATTAAAATTACCTATATTGAAAATTATATAAATCGATTCAGTAAACTATTCTGAGCAGACTACAGTGCGTTAATTAAGTTACAAGTTGTATAAGTATGTTTACCAGTCTGGTTGCCATAGTACAGATTTGCCTTGTTGGGGATCAGATGGCAGTTTGTTAGTTTTGCCAAGATAAGAAGACACACTAACGTTATGTATTTGAGCTTTATTTTGGTCAAAGAATCAGTAGTCCCATACAACGTGGCAATGCTGCCAGCCTTCTGGGTAAGCTCCCTGACAACGATGAGGAATTTGTTGACGCTGTTTAGATTTAGTTTATTTTATATTTATGTAGGTTTAATGTAGTTATAATTTTTTATAAATCACAATCTTATCATATCTACTAATATTATAAAAGCGAAAGTTTGTGAGTGTATGTGTGTTACGTCTTGACGTCTAAACGGCTGGGGCGATTTTAATAAAATTTGGTATGCAGTTAGCTGAAACCCTAGATTAACACAAAGGCTATAATTTATACACAGTTTAACGCGGGTAAAACCGCGAGGCTCAGCTAGTAATATTATAAAGGCGAAAGTTTGTGAGTGTGTATGTTTGTTACTTCTTCACACAAAAATTACCGAAAGGATTTTGATGAAACTTTGTACTAATATAGCTTATACATATAGTCGAATATCACATAGGCTATAATTTATAAAGTAACACGCAGGTGGAACCGCGGGGCACAGCTAGTATCTAATATATCTTCTTGTTTCATTGGATCCATATCTCAATACAGAGTAAAATGGTCTATTTAATTCCATAAAACCTGTTCAATTAACCAATATAGTATCGTGAACGCGAAATGTTACGGTTCAACGAACTCCGATAGTCTTTTGTTCGATTTGCATTCTCATGTGAACATAAATAAAGTTATAATTAATTTCGCTCACAATCTTCAATCTAAACTTTGTAAGTTCTGGGAATTTGAAAGGATTGCCTCAATCGTACTTCTTTTCATACAAGTGGGTAAAAGTACCCTTACTCCTTGCTACCTTGCTGGACAAATTGCAGCCGTGATAGCCGGTGTCAATGAAAACTGCGCGGGTTGTTTTCATAAAGCACGTAAGCACACTCAGACTCAAAAATAGTAGTGTTGTACAACATTTTGTCATGTTCGGGGGTTGAACTTGAAACGTGGTTGCCAAGGTAGTAGTAAGACGACTACTACCTAAAACAGTGCCCCATAAGTTACTTTGCACATTTTAAGTGCATTACTATATACAAGTGCATTCTGGTTACCTTACTCTCATATGCTGTTAGGAGGAGCCAAGCGACAGCAGATCAGAGATAGTTTACTTTTCTGTTAACTACTTACTACTACTGTTAGTTACTAACTTTTGGCTCGAACCGGGATTAGAATTGGAAAGGATAAACTATGAACGGACACATTACTGATAGGACAATCACATCAGACATTATATCAACTGAAAGACGTCCACTGCTCGACAAAGATCTCTACAACTTCCGATCTTGCGCTCCCCCATCCAAAGGCATCCCGCGTCCCTTGTAAGATCGTCAGTCCACCTTGTGAGGGCTGCGTCTTCCTGTTCGTGGTCGCCACTCCAGAACTTTACAGTCCCAACAGCAGTCAGTTATATGAGCTATGTGCCCCGCCAACTGCCACTACAGTTTGGCAATGCTTCAGGTTATGTCGGTTAGTTGTTAGTTAGGTTAGTTTAGGCGCAGGGATACTCCGAGTATAGCCCTCTCCATTGCTCTGTGGGTGACTTTGAACCTGTGACAATCTAATAGGTAAGATTCCAATGGCACGAAATATCGCCAAATCTAGGTGGAGCGCTCCTTGCTCTCCATTTGTCACATTTTCTATTTCACAAAGCTGATCGTAAGTGTCTTTGCACGTTGTAATATAAAAGATTTATAATAGATTCTGTGGTGCTAAAACCTACTTTTCATTTAACAAACATGATATCTAACTATACATATAATAGAACCATATGGAAATTAAAACTTTAGGTACATTTAATATTTCATAAGTAGCAATTGCTACATGTTCTCAAATAAAACTAATTTAGAAACTGCAATGTTTGTGTTCAAACATTTAGTGCAATTTCTTAATATGTTTAATGTTCATAGATATAAATTCATTTCATAGATATAAATGTTACGAATGTATGTAAGCAATATAACATTATTAGATGACAAATATCAAACGAATTATTTGAGCTGCTAATAATTTTTAAAAAATCTATAAAGCTCCATGCTTCAGAAGGCACGTAAAGCTGACAGAGCCGGTTGTTTTCTTATAGCCATGGCAGAAGCCTACTCGGAATAAGATAAAGAAAACATTGCTAGAAAGAACGTCACTTCCAGCTCATGCATACAGCTAGTCAAAATGTTGGGTCAATATTTTGTGAGGATATAATTTGACTATTTATACTACTTTAGTAAATACATACTTATACAGAAAATTACACCCAGACTCCGGACAAATAGACATGTCCATGCACACAAATATCTGTCCGGGGTGGGAATCGAACCCACGACATACGGCGTGAAAGGCAAGCATTTACCAACACGCCAACAGGCACATTACTTTTTTTTAGGTAATACATATTTATTCCTCTTATTCTGTTTAATATTACCTATTGCCTTGTCAGGAATCATAAAGTGCAGAATCATCTAAACATTATAGCAGATGATAAGACGCAGAATTATTATATAGAAATTTAAGGTACTTATAAAATTTAAATTAGTCACAGTATTTGCGAAACCTATTGCTAAGTTCTATTCTACCACAGTACAAAATATCTAGTGATAACACGCATTACGTATAATATGATCGTAGAAAAAATAAGTAAGGTTTAAACTAGGCCTTACACCAGCAATGTTGCTATGACTGGTAGCTGTAAACCCTTAGAATGCGTTGTCGTATAATTGTACGAATAACAAATTTTCACACATTTTTCTCACTAATACTTCAAATTTTTGTGTTTTGAACACTGAGAAAACAATATTAATAGAACTGCTTATTGTAAAGACTAGTGACCCAGCCCGGCTTCACACATGTAGATAGATCAAAATTTAAATCAGTATTTTAAATCAGTCCTTTATGCCTAAAGTCTTGACAAACTTGTGATACCTTGGTTTACGGTAGTGTGATTAAGTGATAGTGTAGCTTTTTTAGGAAAAGATTTTTTTTAATCGGTTTAGTATTTGTTTGCGATTATCCATTATAAACAAACGTGCCTAAAATTTTATATTTTCTCTTTATAATATAAGTTTATGCTGTTTAGGCTTGATACTATTATTTTCTTAAAAAAATTTTTTGTTGTTATTATTAATGTTTTATAAATCATTTGTTTTGTTTTCTTAGTATATCACCTAAGGAAGACCTATAAACCTATCAGTGAAGATAAAGAGGCGCTCATAGCCAGATGCTCCATCGATCGATCGGCGAGGTTAAGCAACTAGGCACGCGACCAAGCAATGGATGGTTTAATTTCTGAGCGTCTCCGTGGCACTTTAAACTGGCGGCCCCGGCTGTAGCCATCAGGCAACAGTCAATAAGCCATGTCAAAGGCCTACTGGGCGGCTTGAACAACTCTGCCACTAGGGTAACTACTGTACCTCTAGCACGAGTTCCTGCAGTTTACTTACTCGATCACACGTACAGTTTCCTCCCATACATTGAGCACCAGCGCCTCTCGCGGAAACTATTAAGAACTAAAACTCTGGTGCTCAATGTATGGGACGAAACTGTACGTGTGATCGAGTAAGTAAACTGCAGGAACTCGTGCTAGAGGCACTGTACATACGATAAGTAAGTAATGAAGATAAAAGCCATACTAGTCTTTTCGCACTGTGACAACACTATGGGCGTACACAACGGGGTCGTGAAAACCATTGGCAGATAAATCGATAGGTAATTCGAAATGGTTCATTGTTGTCTGTCTACAAAGGCTCACAACTTTCACGGGTATTGCTCTTGCACAATACCATGGGCACTTAAAGTGCAAACTAAAATGGTAGATTGTCGAACGAAAACTTACAGCTAAACAATAACTGTGGTGGAGCTCGTCAGCGGTTCATTTTTCACAGAAATGTTAACAATTTATGCAAGAGAGCTTCTGCTTCGGAGCTGAAGCTTATAGAATATAACAATAAATGTGTGGAGCTCGTCGACGGTCCATCTTACACAGAAATGTTAACAATTTATGCAAGAAAGCTTCTGCTTCGGAGCTGATGCTTATAGAATGCAACATTAAATGTCGTGGACCTCGTCAGCAGTCGAACTTTCACAGAAATGTTAACAATTTATGCAAGAAAGCTTCTGCTTCGGAGCTGAAGCTTATAGAATATAAAAATAAATGTGTAGAGCTCGTCTGCGGTCCATCTTACACAGAAATGTTAACAATTACGCAAGAAAGCTTCCGTTTCGGAGCCGAAGCTTATAGAATATAACAACAAATGTAGGGGATCCCGTCAGCGCTTAATATTTCACAGAAATGTTAACAATTTATGCGAGAAAGCTTCTGCTTCGGAGCTGAAGCTTATAGAATATAACAATAAATGTTTGGAGCTCGTCAGCGTCATTTTATCACAGAAATGTTAACAATTTATGCAAGAAAGCTTCTGCTTCGGAGATGAAGCTTATAGAATATAAAAATAAATGTGTAGAGCTCATCTGCGGTCCATCTTACACAGAACTGTTAACAATTTATGCAAGAAAGCTTCCGTTTCGGAGCCGAAGCTTATAGAATATAACAACAAATGTAGGGGAACCCGTCAGCGTTTAATATTTCACAGAAATGTTAACAATTTATGCAAGAAAGTTTCTGCTTCGGAGCAAAAGCTTATAGAATATAACAAAAAATGTGACGGACCTCGTCAGCGTTCCATTTTTCACAGATATGTTCGCAATGTATGCAAGAAAGCTTCTGTTTCGGAGCGAACCCTTATAGAATATAACTACTAATACTAATAACTTTGTTGAAGCTCGTCAGCGGTTCAATTTTCACTAAAATGTTAACAATTTATGCAAGAAAGCTTCTGCTTCGGAGCTGAAGCTTATAGACTTATTATATTTATATTAGCTTATAGACTTAGAAACAAAAAAAACCAATGTGGTGGACCTCGTCAGCGTTCCATTTTATATTCAGTAAAGTGAAAAATATATGTATGTAAGATTTGATGAATAATATGAAGATGCTTTTGCTTCAAGCAGGAGCTACTTACATAAATTGTTAAAATTAAAGCTTCTGCTTCGAACTGGCATACGAAAATCTATAAAATAGTTGCCCGTATTACAACGAATGGATGTAAGTAAATTCAAATAAAGTAGGTCAGTATTTTTTAAGTTATCAGGTTACTAGATAAAACCAAGTTAGTAAGCGTATATCATGGTTAAACCAAATTTTATAATCGAGTTTAGTCACGAAAATATTTTATTAAACGGCTTTTAAGATACAAAAATCTATAACACTTAGCTGAAAACCGTTTGAAAAAAGAAAAGAAAGAGTATAAAATAACTATCGGTAAAAAGTAATTGTTATATTTGAAGTTGGTGTCAACAAGTAGGTACAGGGAACGAATACGTAGCAATTATTGGAATAAACTTTAAACGCTATAATTTAGTTTACAGCTGCAATTAAATCATATTTTTTTTATGTTGTTCTGGAAAACATTTTTTTACTTTACTCTTTTTAGTGACTATTTATTTAATAGGTAGGTACTGAGCGTGAATGTTTAAGGAGAGAGTAAAATATCTATAGAACTTTAATTTTAGATGCTGTTAATTTCCTTATAAAAAATTTGACGGTCACCGTAGCCTAGTTGGTAGTGCTCCTGCCTATGAAGCTGGTGGTCCTGGGTTCGAATCCCGGTAAGTAAATAAAATAAAATAAAAAAGGTTTTTATTCACGTTGACTTTAAAAAAGCGCTTGTAAATAGTCAGAACATGTTTGTAGTAATACAGTTATTATTTCTAGTTACTTATTACAGATATTTAGGTACACGAATCCTATTACCGTAAATATTTGTGTGATGAGCACGAATATTTGTTTCTGAGTCATGGATGTTTTCTATGTATTTATCTATCTATATAAGTATGTATATCGTCGCCTGGTACCCATAGTACAAGCTTTGCTTAGTTTGGGTCTAGGATGATCTGTGTGACATTGTCCCTAGATATTATTATTATTATTTAATAAAAACAGTATATATATATATATATATATATATATATATACGAACATCTTGCAAGCTTGCCCATTTCAACCAAAAAAAAATGTAATCCTACTATTATAAAATCCTATTATAAAAGCAAAAGTTTGTGACTGTGTGAGTGTGTATGTTTGTTACTTCTTCACGTCTAAACGGTTGGAGTGATTTAAAAAAATTGGTATGGAGTTAGCTGACACCCTGGATTAACCCATAGGCTATAATTTATAAAGTTTAATGCGGGTTAAACTGCGGGGCACAGCTAGTTTGTTCCATCAATGCAAAACCTCCTTTAAAAAATAGATTAAAAATATAATTTAATTGTATCATTCTAATATTTATGATGTATTTATTTGAAACTTTTTTTTGGATTATTGGATTCCACGTTCGACGTACTTTAAATGTGTGTTTAGATGTGTGGATATTTGTTCGTATATAGCGCCATCTATGGTACTAGGGATGTGGTACTATCCATGGTACTAGGGATATTAGACCACGGATAGGAATATGTATATACTTTTATACAATACACAGAAAACACCTAGACCGAGACAAATAATGATGTAATTTGTGTCCGCCTATTATATGTTCGTAAAGTACCCCGCGACACAGGTATTAGATTCTCTAGTGCGGGAGTTATCTTTAAAAAACAAACAAAAAAGACATGTTTAGAGATACATAATAGACATTCATATTCAAGCACACATATAAGTTCCATAATTTCTTTCACATAGATGGCTAGTCTACATTCATATTTACAGCCCAAAATTTAAATAAACTGTAACGTGCATTGTTTTTTTTAAATATAAATAATAGTGAGCTTGTAATACACTAAATAAAAAACCCCTTTGTAATTTTATCTGAAACAAGCAAAAATCTTTACATTTCTCACGGCAAATTAAACCAATCTGAGTACACGATACAGGCATGCAGTTTATAAATAGTTCACAGTTTTTGTAAGTTCACATGTATCTACAAGGAATAAACGAGTTTATGAGAACGAACTGGAGATACAAGGTTGTGAGGTTGTGCGCTAGCGTAAATAAGGGCGGGCGCAGAGTGCGCGAGCGCGCGCGTGGGCCCAGACATGGCCGCCCCTAACAACTTAATAAGCGGTTGCTCGTGATTTACGCGCGCCCGCGGCGCCGGCGCATTCGAACACCACCTTATTTAAACTAATTTATGACAGATAAACATCGATTTTACTCAGCAATACTGAGACAATGGATAAAAACTCACGTCTCTTTAATTTATTTCCGCAGAAAGAATCCTACACTACAAAGTATGGCAGTAATCCAAGTCAAACGAAACGATTCCGTGCTTCGATAGGATATGCGTGTCATTAAAAGCTACAGGGAGTGGAATGCCTCATTAGCGCACACCGTACCATTAAAAAGTACTCACAAGTGGCTCCATAAATTCAAAATATAAATCTAAACTCGCGCTAATTACGCCGCACCCAATAAATCTCTCGCATTATATAGGCCGTAAATATACCACAAACATACCATAAATATACGATTCCGTGGTCGTTGGCCATAGACCCCACTCGAAGCGGCTCCGGCCAAGTTATGGCCCTTCGAATGGCCGACTCCGACCGTAACAATCGGTGTGAATCGGAAATAACCGGAAAATTTCCACAACTTGTCTAATGGCTTATTGTTATACGATTTCTGTGTTATTGTTGTTACGGCTAACAAATTGCCGTGTTGTCAATGTGTTTTAAGCTTTATTTAGTTAGCTCTTATGCGGGGTAATGTTAAAGGCTTGGGAATAGTAAAAGACGTGGAGAAATTCAAATGGCTTTCCATGTGGGTAGTACCTATAGTATAGTTCGTAATGAATGAATAAATAATGAATATCGGTCAAGTGCGGGACAAATTTGTCCGTTGCGGTCGGCGTATCGATGTTTATTTAGTAGTTAGAGGGTTTTATTGATAGACACAATGGGAACTCACTTTGCAGCTACGCTAGACATGGCGAGTCCCTTGTTGGTGTAGCGGTAGCGAGTCGTATATATTGAGGTCCTGGGTTCAAAACCCGGGTTAGCCAAAAAGTGTTTCTGGAGTTTTTCTGATGAACGAAACAGTGAGGAGTCTGGAAGTTAGCGATGTAAGACGCCCGTGCCTCGGAATGCATGTAAATCGGTGCCTGATCTCTCCCCGGTCACATCAGGTTTTTGTTTTGTTTTTTAGGTTTACCCATAATAGTTTATATGCGATTAGAATACAGCTACATATGTAAGGAAACTATTATATATATTATATACGTCTCGGTGGCGCGTACTAACATTGGTAAATTCGCACCGGTGGCAAGAGGCCTACGAGTATTAAACAGCGCCTCACAAAGAGTGGACATTTCTAATTGTTCATTGGCGGAATTCGTGAGGGTGACTCTGGATTTAATTAGTAATAATTAATAATATTGTTCGCATTATCGCATTGGGTACAAAACCTGTTATGATAATATTTAGTAGATTAAATAAATAAATAAAAAAATAAATTACAGAATAACTAATTACTCCATATGTGTACCTATAACTATACGCACAATTAAAATTATCTTAAAATCTATATACATATCTTTAGTTATTCTACATAATTATAAATTTAAAATATGGGATTGTACATAGCCATCCATCACATTGTGAAATTGAGAGCGTACTGGGACATGCTGCAAAATGGGGGCACCGGAGCAGCATATGCGCGTTCTCGGGGCTCTCCCCATCAGGCGCCAACAGAACTCCACGGCAGGTTAGGTTTAGTTGGTGCGACTCCGATATATCCACGCCGCAAACACTTATTGTAGTTGGTATACGTATGCATTCCCTCTGCTATATATAAAAAAACAGTGTCCAGCGGTATTGCGCAGACGCATTTGTGCACTATAATATGCACCCACGGCAAATCTTTGTGTGACAGCACGATTAGGTATTTGTTCTTTGTCTGGGTGTAATTTTTCTAAAATATGTAAGTATTTTAAATATATAGGTATATTCATAAGTTTTCTGGTAACCATAGACTAGGTTTTGCATAGTTTGGTACCAGATGGCAGTTAGTTGTCTCAAGATATTTATTGTTTATTTATTAATTTCAATCAAAATGAAGCTAGTTTATATAATTATTTTAATTTAAAGGAGTATTATCAATATATTAGGCGTTTATAGCCAGATACTCTTGCCAGTCCGCAAGAGATAAAGATAAAGAGATAAAGATATTTTATTTCGCAAGTGAGTAAGTGATCGCCTAAGTAAAGTGGTTTAATTCCGTGCTTCGGAGGGCATGTTGAGATATCGCTTTCGATTGTAGACATTAGAGAACAGTCGTTAAGCCATGTTAGAGGCATATTAGGCAGCTTGATACAACTCTGACACTAAAGTAACCAGTGCCCATACGATAAGTAAGTAATTTATTATTGTACTAGCTGTGCCCCGCGGTTTTACCCGCGTTAAATTTTATAAATTATCATAGCTCCTCCGTAGGTGATAGCGTGATAATATGTTGACCCGACCTCTTAGTAATATTTATGCAAAATTTTAAGTAAATCCATGCAGTACTTTTTGAGATTAGCCCGGACATAAATACAGACAAACAGACAAAAATTCTATAAACTATATTTTTCGCTTCGTTATCCATTGTAGCTCACGACCCAAGTATTCTTTAAAAAAAATATTTAATGTACAGTTTTGACTTTCCTACAATTTTATTATATGTATAGATTATTATTAACAAGCAGTATTTCAATCCAACTATACAAAAACTATTTCTCATACCAAATTTGCATTACTACAAGTTCATCAAATGCTATTATTACTTTGAAAACAACCAGCTATTACTGTTAACGAAGGGAACTAACAAGTTGGAAAGAAAAGCAATCAAAATCAACTTCGTCTCGATCACGAGTGCATAAATTAAGGCACTAGCTTGCTCTCAGAGCAAACATATTACGAATATATTAATAGTTAATAAGCTCTAAGTATACAAGTGCAAGTTTCGTTTTAATTACGTTTCAGGAAATGACTACTATAGCCTTATTCATTTCCGTAATATGATGAGATAATTGCTTTTAGCTTACTCGTAAAGTGTACAGGAACAGTATTACATTTCCTTCACGTGGAGATGTCATGGAATAGTAAGGGGTATATGATCTCACAACCCTAAGAAGAATTCATAGACTTTTTTTAAGAATCGTCCGCCCGAATGTGTCGCGGGGTAGGTACTATACAAACATATAATTGACCAACATAAAGTTCAACCAGACTCAGAACAAATATTTATGGGTCATACGAATAGTAGTCCCGCGCGGGAATCAAACCCGGGACCCGGAGCGGCGAGGTGACTGTCTTAACAGCTGCGCCACACGTGCAGTCAAAAACTACTAAAAAGCACTAAACTTCACGTGTCCAAACAAGCCAGGAGAATCAAAAGCGTAGCTTTTCCTTTTGCTCGAAAAAGAGTGTTTCAGGCAATTGACTCTACCTTGATCATTAAGTTGAATACTTAAGTTTGTTCCTGTGATTGTTTACTAGATTCTATTTATGTATTGTGTATGCCAGAATAAAAAAAGTCATTACATTTTTTTTATCTATGGTATAGTTGAGTAGATTCGTTACGAAGTTCATTTATTATTACACTGTTAATTAAATTTAAGTTCTATAATTTTTATAGTCCATACTCACAGTGGATATTAATGTAATTTTTGTGTTATACCTAGCAAAATAAACTATTAAGTACTAACTAATTTTTGCTAAAAAAGTATTGGCTGAATCCTCACAGTAGCACTGTTGTTGTAATAGCTATTATTATTATTTATCTGTATATTTGTATATATATGTATGTATATATTATATATATATATATATATATATATATATATATATATATATATATATATATATATATATATATATATATATATATATTAGTTTATTTTAATATAGGTATTTGTGTATTCTATATATCCTCAGATTTTAATTTTCTTACTCACTGTCCTTATAGTGCACCTACCATGATTTCTCTGCATCACCCCAAGGTTGACTGGCAGAGAATGCCTTTGGCATTAAGTCCGTCTCTGTACATTCTTGTGCATAAAGTTTTAAAATAAAATAAAAATAAATAAAATTAATGTAACAGTTTGCCTTTTTCAAAATAAAACTCAAATAGCAATGATTTTATTTGACTGAAACAAAATTAACAAAAAGTAAAATTACTTCATTGTAACAGCTTATTTTCTGTTATAAAATGAACTCATAAAACAAACAATAAATAACCCAGGATGTGCCTTAAGATTACAATGCCTCAATTACTCAGTCTCTGTTCAGGTCTAGCTTGAAGCGTGATCGAGGAACGAAATGAATGGCCAAAATCGGTATTAGTATATCTAATAATATACAACTCGCAATAGTTATAATATATGTATAATAGTAATCAGCTTGACTTTGATCAAATTTAAGTAGCAATATTATAATTATCTTGGTTAAGTTACAGATTATTATTAAAGTCGATTAATTTATTTCCAATATGCACTTTGTATTCAACTGCGTCGTATAAATGCTCTAAGTTAAATGTATAAAGTAAACCTTTAAGTAAACGTTCTATAATTATATTCTACATTTTATATTATATGTAAAGTAAACATGTAGATTAACTGACTTTAATAATCTTTATACACATAAGTGCAATAATAAATAAATAAATAAATAAGCCCTTTATTCAGACAATAGGTAAAAATACAGATATTAAGTTTTTAAAGAAGTACTAATACAAATAAAAACTTAAAATTATAACTACGACGGTGTCTTCAGACAATTATAATAATTACAAACTCACTTTTACATTCGATTATTATTATTATTATTTTATTTATAGTATTGTTTTTAATATATTCAATTTCCATGCATTGTTTAAAACATTTTTTTTTCTCCTTACTAGCTATCAAGACACCGGTTATCGTCGTCTGTTTGCACTTTGGCATAGGCCTCCTCCAACTCCTTCCATTTTGTCCTGTCCATTGCTATCCTTGTCCACAGTTTACCTGCCACATTTTGTATATCTTCAACCCATCTTTTCTTCTGTCGTCCTCTGTTTCGTTTCCCGCTTCTTGGTTGCCATACTGTGACCCTTCTGCTCCACTTATCAATGCCTCTCATTGTGTGCCCAGTCCAAAGAGAATTATAATAGGTCTTTGGCCCAGTCCATCTCCATTTTAAAGTCTTTGTTTTTTAAGTGCAACGTCGGTAACTTGTTTTTCACGTCTTATGTCGATGTTTCATTTTTTATCTTTAATTTTGTAGCCAAGCATGCTCCATAATAAGTGCAATACACGGGTCTAAATAGATAGTTAAGAACAATTTAGAAAGACAAAGTTTGTATATTTTAATGTTTTTAATTAAATAATAACTAGCAGCAGGAATTTCATTGAACCTTTAAATAGAGATTCGCTTCGCAGTAATATAGTAAAAAGTCTAACAAAACAAAAAGTTGCGTAATATTTTGTATGTAAGTTTTTAAATAATTTTATTTAAATACATAACATAATAAAGTAAATTTGTATCCTCCTTTTCCATAACAAGTTATATTAAAAACCCTATTGATTCTCACCGCTCAATAGGGTTTGTAGAGAGAGATGAACTCTTTCATGGAATCAGTACCGGATGCGGACATACACCATGATTCCTTAAATTGTTTCAAGTCCAAAATATTGAAGTCACTCAAAACATCTTTTAACTCGTCACAGGTAGGTATTCCATACAGAAGTATGAAATACCTATGACGAGTTCTCCAAATTTAGATGAATAATCGGTACTTGGTATTATTTAGGCTATAGAAATAGCCTAACTAATACCAAGTACCGATCATTCGTCTAAATTTGGAGAGCTAGTGTCTAAGTCTAATTTGTAAAAAAAATATTCATAAGGTATATATTGTATGCACAAGCTGTGGGTAAACCTGAAGTTGATAAAAAAAATAGGTTAAATTTGTTCATATATTTTAGTTTGAAATGCAGTACCGCGTATACGCCATAGAGAATTTATTTATTTGAATTCGCAATATTATCTATTTAGTTCATTCTAGTCATTTCCCTCCACAACCGTCTCTAAATGAATTATATAAAAATCGTTTAGGTGATGCTACGGTCACGTAGGTAGGTACCTACCTAAGATGTTCGGATGAATGAATGAAGAAATCTTTTAACACCGCATCACGACAATGGCGGTAACGAGGAATTCTGCAATCGCTTGGTCATTAGCGGTCACTCGAAAACCACTTGTGGTAATGACGCTACTTAGATTTGTACAAAATGTATTTTAATGTTACCTTTTAAAAAGCAAAGCGTCCATTAAAGGATGAAATTGAGGATGTTATTATGTGTCGTTGTAAAATTCGTTGAAAGTAGAGTTGAAATTTAAGTTTTCACGGATAATAAGACAAAATGAAGTGGATTGTATAATTTAGACTGTTCTGTTGATCTAATGGTTATGTAGTGACCCTGACTGCTAAACTAGAGATGGTGGGTTCCGTCGAAAGTAATGTGTAGAATAGTTTAAAAACACGATTAAAACTGTAAATATAAGTTAAGTTAAGCATTTTGGTTAAGCAGTAATATTCTTTTAATGTATTCTAATAAATATTTCTGTTTTATTACCCTTTTTTATTATAAATTGTTATTTGAATAACTAGCTGTGCCCCGCAGTTTTACCCGCGTTAAACTTTATAAATTATAGCCTATGTGTTAATCCAGGGTATCAGCTAACTCTATACCAAATTGTATTAAAATCGCTCTAGCCATTTAGACGTGAAGAATTAACAAACATACACAGTCACACAGTAATTTTTGATTCTGAGTAGTAGTTTGAGGCTTTTACAAATCAGTGTAGGGAATTTTCCCATCACACAACACCTGAGATTTCACATCGGTACTTATCGGTAGTTATATCCTATCATTCAGTTGGTGCACCCATGTAGAAGCGCCAAGCTTACACACCGGGACATCGAAGCGGAAATATAAATTCGCATCGATAACATCTTTGAAAAATATCAGTCAATGTAATAACAGGATTTCATATTGCCGAAATGATTCTTTCATGTTTAAAAATGAGAATACCACACTTTATGTAAATAATTATAGAATAATACGAAAAGATTTATATATTACTAGCAATCCACTCCTTTTCTACGTGTGTTGATAGCAAGATAAATTGGCATTTTCAATTAATACAAAAGTCTCCGTCATACCACCACAATGCACAAAATACACCCAGACCGAGATAAATATACCTGCCTGGTCATGAGCATAAACATTTGTCTACTGCAAAGATCTTACCTACGACCTTTGGATCAGAAGCAGGGCCTTATTTACCATCAGGATAAGCCTATGGCGCAAGAACCGTGCGGGGCGCTGAGAATTAATGTTGATTTGTAATATATTTTTTTAATAATACCCTAGCACTACCTACTGGCCACTTTAAATATTAAAACTATATTTTTTATAGTTGGCTTCAATATTGGTTTTCATTAAACTATGACAAGCAACTAAACAAAAAATACTAGAGTAGTCCTTGAGGAAGAGAGCACATATTCAATTAAAAATCTTATAAAATATTATTAAAATGCTGTTAGTGTATTAGATGGTAAGTAATCACTGCTGTCCATAGACACCGGCAAAACCAGAGTGGCTGCAAGTACCTACAGTTCCGCAAACTTATCTGGCCCGGTGGCAGCGTCGCTGTTATCGCATTTAGTGTTGCTAGTAACTATTTTTTGCAATAAAGTGGGTAAAAATAATATGCACATTGTAATGTAAATATTACTTCACTAAAAAGCAAACAAATACTGTCATTACAAATCTTTATATTTTTATACAATAATTATGATCATTTACATAAAATGTATGCTGAGTGTTCTCTAACGGAGATACTCCAGGTATTATTATGTCACCGGAATTGTTTTATTCAGAAGTCATTTCATCATCATCATTATCGTAATCACTGCTTTCACTATCCAAATGAATGATGAAAGGCTCGTCTAAGTATCCATCCCTTTTTCGATACTCATTTTTAATGTTTTATACATGATTGCAATGCTTTTGCCATTCATTGACTGTTATTTAATCAAAAGCTTCTTCAATCAATGTAGGCATTTCAGAATTCGATCTACCCATATTCTGATCTGCTATAAATTTTTGCATCTGCTTGCTCTTTTCCTTTCACAAGTTTTCTTACAAATCACTCCCCGGCACCTACAATAGAAATAGCAAAAATTAAATAAATAACGAATATTTTAAAATATGTATTTTAATTTAAAGTGCGAGGGGGAGTTTCGAATTTTTCAGAAGCTGACAACACTAACCTGTAGCAGCAGCCACGCGTTCCTACAACTTATTGAAGGGTATAATTGGTTCCTGAAGGCCTTTTTCTTCCTTCATATAATTCAATACTTGTAATATAATGTTCCTCGCATCACTTTTTAAAGTTTTCGGTATTTTTCACAATTAAAAATCACAAATAGAAAAATAAATACGCGCAACAAACAATCAATGGCAGGAATGTCAGGTAATAACAGGCCGATTGACATTTCAAACTGGCGTCGTTAGTTCTACTTTTGGCCACCGGGTCAGATAAGTTTGTGGCACTATACGTTGCTGGCCTTTGAGAAGGAATAGGTACGCTTCTTGTAGGTTGCCATGTCATACCGGATCGGAGATACTTCCACAAGTAATTGTTTCTACAGAATGATAGAGCACGGTGACAAGTTTATTGTGAAACGAACGGTGGTAGACGATCATTCATTTTTTTTTTTAAATTTCGTAAACTTACAGCTAATAGGTTATAATTATTACAGATTAATAAAAAAAAATTTCAGAACACAGCTATGTAATTTGCTTTTATTTACTTTGCTTCCGTGACTTATAAAACCATATTGACCTTTCGCTATGGTCCCATCTAAATTCATTCAAATCCCATTTTCAACGTAACATTTATAAAGAAACGTTAAATTCAATAGACAGGTTGTCTACCAAATGAGTCACGGTGTTAATATTTTGTTTTTTTAATAACAGGCAACGCCCGCATTATTAGTTGTCCGGCGCGGGACTCGAACCCGCTACACGACGCGGTGAGGCGACTGTCTTAGCTACACGTTATTATTTCAATAAAATAATAAGAATCAAAATCGCTTCACTAATACAAAGAAAATGAACCGATTTGAGATATTCCACCTTTTCCAAGTGAGTTACAAACAAATTAATTCGAAACCTCACATTAAAACAAAAGAAACTTTCTTTTTCCAAAATTAGAAGGGAACATGTAACCACCGCGTAAACCCAATTAACACGTAATAGGGCTCATAAAATATGATTCATCCCAACAAAGATATCTAATAAAGGTCTGTTACATGTATTAATAAAATACCTAGCTATTCATTACTCGGCGAGCACGGGACGATGGCGCGACCTAACATGTAATTACCGCTATCGACTCGGTCATTTTCGATAATTCATAATGTATGTTAATTATGGAGGTATAGAACCTCGAGGCCAGTTTCCCCTTGGCCCTTGCGAACTGTGTTTATATTGCGTTCGCTACAAATAAATAATGATAGTTCACGGGGTAAATAAACGAGTGAAATAATAACTAATGATGTGTGTGAATCAAATATGATTTATTATGAAATGGCGCGGTACTTTTGAGTAAGTTAACGTTAATATTAAGTAGATTATTCTCGATTAAAAAAATAAAGTCGGAACCGAAGTTCCTGTACGACATCATTGCAAAATAATGCTACAAAATAACACATGTACGACTTAAAAAAAAAACACGCATCCAGTATTGAGATTATACAACCAGCCGCGCACAGTGCTGGTTTGCTTGAATATCAATACAATGAAACAAAACAATGTCGATATTCGAAGGCAAAATCGTATACCTATAAAAGAAAGATATAGAGAGAAATTAAAACATAGGTATAGAGAAGTCATAAAAATTCTTAACAGGCGTTAGATATATAAAGACAAAAATACGTAGGTACAGACATCAGCACATCCAGCTACCCCAATCTGTCAAATTTATTATATAGATTTTATACTTGATCACAAAAGCATAAGGTTCACTTTTAATTGGAGAGATTTTATAGATTGGGGTGGCTTGATGTGCTGGCGCCTGTACCTAACATATCCATACTACGCAATACAACTATCAACGGATAGTTATATGTAGTATATAGAATTTATATAAATTTTTGCTCTATTCTGATCTAGCTTCTATTTGTAATCTAGCTGTATATATAATCTAGCAAATTTTCTAGTGTTACAGGATCTCATGTGATAAAAGTATAAAATAAAAGAACTGTAAAGAACAATAAAGAAGTAACGAGAAGAAAAAAATTAAAAAGTAGTTCATCAAAAGCTTTGTCTCCAGAATATACATTATCTCATCATCATCATCATTACAGCTAAATACGTCCACTGCTGGACAAGCCTCCCTCAAGAATCGTCTTGCGGGGATATGCCATATTCGCCACGCTTGGCAGGCGGGTTGGCGATCGCAGTAAGATGGTCATAGTACACAGAAGGAAGCTGCTGCCCATCCTCTGGTAGATATTCCCTCGGGTCGACTTCTACGCCCCCCACGGGATGAGATGGGCTGATGATTTTCTGATTCTGATATTTGTCGCCGTCACCACACACACACAAACAGTGATATTTATCTCACTGCTTAAATATAATTATGTTAAATCCTATTTCGTTCATTAACACAACAAGTAACTAAGAAAGCAGGTCATTACACCATAGATATTAGATAACGGAGGATACCGTGTGTAAAAAAAACAATATTAAAAATTCCTATGCAGCGCGAGTCGACTTCAAAGAAAATCTAAATCTGCGATCTCCAACGGTTCATCTGACCTCTAAGACCTTTGTGGTTCTTAAAAATACATAAATTTAATATTTCATGCCGTAATGACTCAAGGTGACATTAAATGCTCTAGCACGATTTTGAATTAAACTTTATAATGGAAACATTTGAGTCTCGCTGGTGAAAGGCTAGAAGAGTATACATAGATCGTTTGTAGAATACTTTTTTCTATAATCACCAAGCTTGGCAGACGGGTTGGCGATCGGAGTAGGATCGGAGTAGGATGATCATATCACTCAAAGAACGCTGCTGCCCATTCCCTGGTACTCGTATATTATCCCTCGGGCCGACTTCTGCGCCCCCGAAGAGGCAAATTCTATGCCTTCAGACACATATCACATATCCGGGACATATCACACAGCGCCATCTAGTCCAAACTATGCAAATCTTGTACTATGCATTCTAGACAACGGTTATAAATACTCATCAACTTCCTTTTATATGTTTGTAGTGCTCCTGCCTACGAAGCTGGTGGTCCTGGGTTCGAATCCCGGTAAGTGCAAATATTTGTGTGATGAGCACGAATATTTGTTTCTGAGTCATGGATGTTTTCTATGTATATAAGTATTTATCTATCTATGTAAGTATGTATATCGTCGCCTCGTACCCATAGTACAAGCTTTGCTTAGTTTGGGGCTAGATGATCTGTATGACATTGTCCCTAGATATTATTATTTTATAAATATATAAGTACATAGGTACAATAGCCGCTGGATGCGGGCAGCGCAAGACCAGTCATTGTATGATCCTTTGTCCAGCTGTGGACATACTTCAGCTGATATGATGATGATACATACTATACACAGGAATACCCAGACCTAGAAAAGTAGACAAGTTCATGAACACCATGTATACTGATCGGGTATCGAACCCGCAACCTAATTCAAAGGCAGGTTCACTACATACTGAGTCACAGTTCTTTACAAGATCTGTATTTACTGACTATTGCCGTAATGATATCTGAATTATAAAAGTTATACTATACGTTGTTAATTTTACATACGTGTTGTGTGATTTTCCCGTTGTTTGTACCCGATTTTGATGATTGTTTCTTATTCGATAGAAAAAACACATATACAACAACATAAAGAAAAGTTAAAATTGTATTTTTTTTCTAATTTTTACCAATTATTCACGACCTGTGCCCCGTGTAAGCAGTATAAGGTATATAAATACAAAGTTTCATCCGATCAAAATCCGTTCGGCAGTTTTTGAGACAAAGACTAACAATCATCCATAGGTACTCATTATTAGTATAATAATTCACAACACCAATATTAGTAGGATGGTTTACGACGATTTCACTACACGAACAATTAAATTTTCATATAACAAAAAGACATCCGAATTTTAAAAGAATAATAATTAAATTATACTCTAATAAGCGTAAAAACAGCACGTGTAGAGCTCACAGTAACACACGTTAAAATCGCTGGTTCATTCATCACACGCAATTAACATCGCGGGGCGTGCATTTTGATTCGAGCGAAAAGCTCGCGCATCCAAACTATACACAACACTTTTGTGTGTTTTTCACAGCATCAACGAGTACGATACTGAAAAGCCTCAGGCTCCTAATTAGGCTGAAGTCGGACGTGCCAATTAATTCAAGTTTCACTCGGAAACTTTGCCGCTTCAATTAATTTCATAGTTAATTAGCAAGCGCAGGCCCGGACAAAACCTAGTCTAGGAAAGAAAGGCTAACGATGGTAGCCCGCGGCCGCCTACAATGCACCAATTACATCAGCTTTGTTGCGTCCAATTCCGTTCGTATCACAGATTCATTCAATCTGAGGCGCGTGCTGCACCTATGCCGTTTTTCTCTTTTGCTAAATAAAGACAGAACTGTCTGTATTTTTGCTAATCATTTTCCATTTTTTCTTTTTTCATAACAATACTAGGTGTGCCTCGCGGTTTGATAAATTATAGCTTAAGTGTTATTCGGATATATAAACTATATTACTACAAAGTTTCATAAAAATCCGTTCGGTAGTTTTTGCGTGAAAGAGTAACAAACATACACACAAACTTTCGCCTTTATAAAATTAGTGTGATTATACAATTAACGATAAAAATTTAGTTTTAAAATATGTCTTTAAATATACTAGATAAACTTCACTCTGCGCAGGCGATTTTTATCGTTCAGAGAAATGTCAGAAGAAATCCTAACAATACTAAAACAGCGACCATATGAAGAACGATTAGTATTACTGAAACTTACAGCTCTGAACACAGGGACCGGGGTGGTATAATTGAAACATTTATGATCTTAAATAGGCATTATAAACTTTAAAACTTTGATGAAATATTTGTAAGAAATGACAATTTCCATCTTAGAGATCACCACGTGAAGCTTCGGACCACCTTCTCATACAACAAGCCACACATACATTTTATAAGCAACAGGGTTGTCAATGCAAGGGATAGACTCCCGGAAGGCTATTTCAGCTCAAACTATGAATAAGTTCAAGAATAGATTTGACAAGGATTCAACTCTATTTAACAGGATATAGGCGATTATCAGTTATTTATAACTGCCTGCCTGATAATAATAATGATAATAAAACCCAATATTAGCCATTGTATGATGTATTTTTATTTATTTAAAATAGGTTAATTAACGAATATTCACACGTTTAATGCAAGAGTTATTATAAACTAAATATTACAGATGTGTGTGTGTGTGTGTGTGTGTGATAATTTTTATAAATGAACATCACATTTATGTACACGTGTTACACTTGAGTTAACGAACGTTCTAAAAAAAAATCGTCTTAAAAAGTTGAACCACATCTCTATTTCCGACCCTATGACCCCAAATTTTATGAATGCGCTAAAAGTAAATTGATGGCTATGATTTTGTGTTATGGGTAACACAAATAGCTTTCCTGCGCGTCAATCGAACCCGGGACACGAAGTGGCGAGGCGACTGTCCTAACCACTGGGCCATACGTGCAGTTAAATCGGATTAAAGCCAGTCGCATTAAATAAATAAATAAATAAAAAAAATTTTAGCTCGTATCAAGTTATGTCAAGAGATTATGTTTAATTATATAGTTTAAGTCTAATATTTTTACTACATATTGTCAATGGTTCTGTCTATATTAAGGTATTATTATTATGACGGACCTTGTGTTAATAACGACGGTCGCGCTTCAATGCATTCAGGATGAAATCAGAGACCGATTAAAATCGGTCATCTGTGTAACACTTGAAGTAACCTATTAAGGGTCTTTAGTTAGAAAGGTTATTTACCAATTGCTATGATTGGGAGTACCAGTAAAATTTTACTACACATTAGCGTATATCCGAGTCTATATTCAATATAAACTCGTTTGTATTTGTTTTCTTCCATGTGCTCAGTGGACCATGACGAGCTCGGCATGTAAACTATATAATGGCATATTGTCACCATAATTCAACGTCCACTAGATGGGTTTAAAGTTACCTATAAGTGATGGCTTGTTGCACAGACACTTAGGTGAAATGTAAGTGCTCGGATACACAAACATACCAAACCGCAACTTTATAAACATGGTAGTTTTTTTTTATTTTGCGTATATACTTTTTTGTATTGCTATGCCTGAGGGAGTCAGAGTCATAGGCATTTATTCATAAACAATATCAATTGTGTTTGAATGTAACGTAAATTATTAAAATATATAGTACAATTATTAATATTATCTAAATTCTCTAATAAGCATACATAACCTTGTTCTCAGAAGTCTCAGGTTCAGACCCCACATCTAGTCTTTGTATAATAACTAAGATTTACTTCGGGTTTGGATGAGGGATTCTTCATGATAGAAATAAACAACTCAGCTACCGGTTTGATAACACTCTTGTTATTGTGGTAGCTAGCCAAAGACAAAAAGCTAAGAGCCAATTCCCTAATAAAAAATATGCTTCAGGGTCTTTATACTTTGAATGTATAACTTACAAAAAGTATACTTTGTTTGATACTATTATTGATGATAAAATAATACAAATATTAATATTAAAATGTAGAGTTATACTCGTATTTATTTTTATTAAGATGTAAAAGCCAAACAATTATTTTTTAAATATGTTAATTTACGATAATGTTTTGCAACCCTCATCATAAACTAAAACAAATAGAGGGTCGCGATAATATGCTTAACTTTGATTTCAAACAATTCAATACGCTATCAGTTGTTATTTACAAAGATATTGTGTTACTATGAACATCTATTAGGTCGCTCAGGCACTTCTAGCGAACAAAGTCCTCTCGATATTCTACGAAGCAATAAATAAGAGTGAGTATTTTATTTTATTTGTAGGCATTGTCTTACATCAAGCAATAATGGCCCACGAACGAAGCCCGCTGTACCGAGGAGAATTCAACAACATCACGCCGAGACGGCTTTCGGGCAATAACTTCGTGCAAATAAAATTTTAACCTCTGCTTAATATCTGGTGGAACATTTCGACGAAGTGAACCAGCCAAATTGACAGACAGTAAAATATTTTATTCTCGCAATAATTTCATTTGTAAGAAAAACAAGGCGGGTGCGGGGCGCCTGCGACGCCGGTGTAGGTAGCTCGGTGCTCCACAAACATCTTCCACGTGAATTAACCTATTAAACACCAAAATTCGGGAAATAAACTTCAGTTACCGACATTATTGTACTCGTAAAATCGGGTTATATTTTTGGGGCCATTAAAATGTGGGAGATAGACAAATGCTGTTTACATTGCTCGATTTTATTTGCTGAAGATTTTCAATTTACGAGCGCAAGTTCATTTGCTGCGCGTCTCATAAGTGTCGTCTGTTCTTGCATTGATGCGTATATGAGGGGTCTTAAAGGCACCTGTTTAATTCTGAGGGTAAACCAGTCGTCTTGAAGTCTGCAGGGTTCTTGTGAGTCGCTCAAGTCATCACACATCCTTAGGCCGTATTTGAATCGGAGCGGGATTTAGACGGCCCTCGCTTGGCTGTGTCGACCCGTTTCGCTTTGTTTTCCAGTGCGATGTCATTAGTGGAAAGCCCTCGATATTTTCGCTAGCATCGATTATTTTTAATGGGCCGCCTCTGGCACAGCCGCACAGCACCCACCAAGTAATTCGATAGTACCTACATCCGTACTTGTATCAGCGGACATGAAAATACAAGGGTCTTTGGAAGAACTAAAAATACAGAAAGATACCTTTGACTATTTATTAGACAGTTACTTTTTGAAAGTGATTTTCAGCTACCTTATTTTTCATTATTTTCTACAAGCTTGATATTGGGATATAAGTTTATACATAATAAGTTAGCAAACAACAACCTAAACATGAAGGAAGAATTAGGTGCATCGAAATCTAAATCAAGTACCTAATTTTTTTGTTAATTTAGCACAAAACTTCATTCGTTTATTTCATTCATTCCATTTTTAAAATAAAATAAACGCCTGTAAGCCCGTTTGTCTGTCAGTTAGCGGTATGTGTCTCATAAACCCTCTGCACCACCCTAAGATTGACTGGCAGAAAATGCCCTCGGCGTTAAGTCTATGTACAATTTTATGTGGATAAAGTAATAAATTAACAAATAAAATAAATAAACCCCTTTACACGTTGTGTATTTTAGTGCCGCTACAACAACATTAATAAAGTTAAAAATACAAGTAACGTAAAATTACCATGTATTTTGCTCGATTAGATGGTATGGAAGCGAATCGGACTCGCACTTGCTCACTTATTTTTATCGATATATATGTATATTTATAAATATAGATTTTTAAAATATATTCCAAAGAGTGTAGATAGTAAAACTCGGAAAATGACGACCAAAAAATAAAATTGACTTTTATTGATTCTCTAAAAATAAAAGATTCTAGGTAACAAGTGATCATCCTCCAAATTTGTGTTATGACATATTATTAGTTCCCGGTCAACGTAAACAGAAATGACTCGTTAAGAAATTTGTTTTAACGTAGGCCATCAATAATGATCGGTAACTTTTATACTTTTTACCTTCTTTTTTACAATTACTTAAATAGGTATCTATTTAAGTAATTGTAAGGCTTCTTTTTTAATAGCTTCCTAACTGGCAGTCTATATTAATGAAGTTCATTTTATTCACTTTTCAGAAGGAAAATTGTATTTTACCATTTCATTTTGATCATGTTATCGCCTCCGCTATAACAACATCTAAAAAGTTCCAAGACATTCACTGATTATATAATCATTAGGGACTACTATTTCGCCATTACTTACTCCTTTCCCTTCCCTCGTATTTATAAAGCTGTAAATAAGAAGCTGATGCCCAACTTGCCACGTTACCGTCCAAATCTCTATTTAATAGTCCCTACCGTAGTTTTATTCTGTGGGACGAAATACGGAGGAATTTTTCGAACCAGTGTTGAGCTGTAGATGGCGTGGCGTGGTGGCTGGACTCAATCATTAAGAAATCATTAATACCGCTTAACGACCTCTCTGTCAACCTCGCCAATCTTTGCGCACGCCCTTATAAGTTAAATATGCTTCGAGGAACTGAAGTACGATATCGTATTTGGCAGTTCTTTTTTACATAACTAAATATTGAGGTGTATTTTATGATTCAGAATAAATTAAAGATATGTCCTCATGCATAACGGGCTTCTTGGCGTGGTTGGCAAATGCTTGTTTTTCACTTTCATGCGTCCGATTCCCACCCAGGACAGATATTTGTGTGCATGAACATGTCTGTTTGTCCTGTGTCTGGGTGTAATTATCCATATAAGTATGTAATAACAAAAGAAAAGTAATATATGTAGGTAGTATATCAGTTATCTGGCTTCCACAGTTCAAGCTCTGCTTAGTTTCGGATCAGATGACTGTGTGTAAATAATGTCCCAGGATATATTATTATTACAATATAATGAAGAATACTGTTATAATCCGTTGGAACGGGCTAGCCGACATTACCAGAAAGCGTTCAGGTGAGTCGCGGTGAAAAAATGTAACAAGTAAAAAAATCTTTTACTGTTTGTAATTAAAACTTAAGAGCATTGGCTAGTTTGAATGTGTGCTAAACCTATTATTAGTTTTGTACCACAATCGGTCACACTAATTGAAAAGTTCACAGCCAGCTGCTCTTACCGGTCCGTAAGTAAAGGGCCAGGTCAGACTATAGATGGGTGACCGACAAAGCGTCTCTCTTAGCAGAACACGTTAAGATTTTGGTCCCGCTGGTAGTCGTACCGTCACAAATAGTTGGCCTGCTCGGGAATCGAACCCAAAACATGAGAACGGCGTTTTCAACCACTGCGCCAAACATGCAGTCCACTATAAGTATCAAAAAAAAATGTTTGGAAGATTTTTTAATATTTTGCTTTAGCATATGTCTTCACATACTAAAATAAATCTGAAATCGTGTTCTCCGAGGC
This sequence comes from Pseudoips prasinana, assembly GCA_951640165.1. Taxonomy (NCBI): domain Eukaryota; kingdom Metazoa; phylum Arthropoda; class Insecta; order Lepidoptera; family Nolidae; genus Pseudoips; species Pseudoips prasinana. Next base: position 29,267,665 of record OX621237.1, on the reverse strand, counting down.
ACGGGGGTATAATACCAACTCCCAGACTTCAGGCTGATACTGAGATGTTTTTCTTTTTACAGAGTAAGTATGTACTGAACCCTTAGTATCCGCAACAACTTTAGACCATACAAATGTAATGACTAATAATCAGGTATACTTAATTATAGGTATATAGTGTACTTATAGTTTGTTACTCTGGGGAAACGGTACGGATATAGAAAAGGCCTTTATTGCACAAAAAAGATGCATAAGATCCATATGCGACATTGCACCGGATGTATCATGCAGTCCATACTTCAAAAAGTTAAAAATCTCACTTTACCAAGTTTGTACATCCTAGAGGTTTGTAAATTTGTAAAACAACACCCAAACACATTTAAACAAGCAAAAGACGTTACTAAGAGAAATAATATCAGAAATCCAAATAAATTAGTATTGGACTTAATTAATACCCAGAACAAGCCGGCTACAGAAAAATAGCGATGTGCGTTAAAGTTTTTAATAAAATTCCAGGATCCTTTAAAACATTGCCGCTATATAAATTTAATCTAGTGTTAAAAAAATGGCTGATAGAAAATGCGTTTTATTCGGTTCAAGAGTTTTTAAATCATAACTGTAGAAACATTTATCAGAAGTAATCCATACTCAGATTACCGATTATAAACATTGTGATTTTACTTGTAAATTAACTTGATGCTTCTATATTTTAAAGTTTGTTGATATTTGCATGCTGTTTTTTATAGCTAAATGGGCTTGTTCTCATTATGTATCACCCTGTTTAAAGCAAATTAACAATTTGAATTTGAATATATGTTAACAATGTCCAGATGATCCGCAGATCAAATTTAATCCAAATACACACCATTGTATTCAGACTAAACTGGATTTAATAGTGGTCTATAAAGCAAGGCTTACTGCACAATGGTATTCAAAGGCTGTAGTATGGGTTTAGTATAGTTACTGGTACTATAGGGTGGAACGCATCGTGTTGCCCGGGGCTCAATCATTAAGGGATCATTAAAAGTCCGCCGTCAACCTGCTACCCGCTCAACCGATGCCCTCTCTCTACTTTTTCTCCTTTTCAAAGAGTTTAGATATTTAATTCTGTTTTATAATTATATAAACTTCATTAATTGTTGCCGTTTCTATTTTTAGTCGTAACTAGCGATTCGCTTCGGTTTTGTACGAGTGACATGTATTAAAACTTGTGGAAAGAAACTTTCTGCCAATAATCGTCCTGACAATTATGAACAAAACACAAATCAGTGGATCTGTACTCGACCGTATGAAGCGACAATTGATGACCATATTGTACCACGGCTGAGCAAAGATCTACTTCTCCTTTTTCCACTTTATTCGGTCGATATAAATGTAATTTATATTTTTATGGTCATATAAACTATAAAATATACAATATTTTAAATGAAATTATATTTAAACTTATACCATCTTAATTTAGATATTCAAGGCACTGCAATGCATTGCTTTTTTGCACATCAATAAATAAGGACAAAATGAATTTTTAACAAATTAAAATGGTTATATTTTAAATTGGTTTGGCGCCAACAATACCATTAAAATATCATTTTTATGTACTCGTACCTATAACATTTTCGCTTAATTTGTGAGTGAAACTCATCAGTCTTGAAGACAAATTAATTTGAATTTAATTAAACCTCACAGATCAATATCATCAATAATAGGTTCAATTATCATCATGTCAACCGTATAATGTCCGCTGATAAACTAAGGCCTAACCAAAAGATTTCCACAATGTAGTTGCGGCCATCATTTAGAGTGATATTCCCTAATCACCACGCTTGGCAGACGGGTTGGCAATTATTAACATTCGAACAGATACAGACGATATTCCTACAGTTTAATGCTTCTTGCAATTTTTTTAAATTAACAATTAGCTAATTGGTGAAGCCCATGTTAGTCATTTGCTTGTTTTTCCACAGTCACACACGTAATCGAATGTTCTTTTTTATTTATTTAAGTATAGATAAATCTTTGCATATAGAATCTCTGACACAAAATTTTATTATTACGGATATGGGTGGATGATAAGATGTTTATCATTTTTATTTCGTTCTTTTATTATTTTTTACGGATTGACCTGAACGTTGAAAAACAATTTTCAATTTTTCTTCCTCCATCACGATTATATTTTCATCTTTCCCTTATAATAACTATCGTTTCAGGTTCATTACCTAATGATATTGCGATCTAACTTTAACTAACCTACAAAATATAATTTTAAATTGTAATGGTAAATATTCCGGCTAGAATGTTGATAAGAATAATACGATATACTCTATTAAGCTCTAGTAAAAAATTAAGAACCTTTTTCCGAATATTTTTAACCATGGTTCTAACTACTTGTTATCCTCAAATAAGACCTAAAACAAGTGAATAAAACATTCATAAAGTTTTATGACACCGATTTATCACTTCAGCGGATAGTTAGAACGGCGCTGGAATGAAAAGAGTGGTAACAAAGTCGCGCGGCACGGCGCGGCGCGGCGCGGCAAGCAAATGAGGCGCGACGCTCACTGCTAACTAAACCAATCGTCCGTGGGGGGCGGCAGACCGACGGGCCGAACGCTGCGATTCATCTTTACATTTTCTTTATCATTCTAAAAACGTTTTTTTATTTTAATGTTGGCGAGGTTGGCTAATGCTTTGCTTTTCACGCCGCGGCGGAGGAACGTGCATGTCTGCATGAACATATCTGTTTGTCCTGAGTCTGGGTGTAATTTATTTATATTAGTATTTATTTACAAAAGAAAAGTAGTTTATCAGTTATCTGGTTTCCATAGTACAAGCTCTGCTTAGTTTGGGATCAGATGACCGTGTGTAAATAATGTCCCAGGATATTATTATTATATATTGGTTCAGTTTTATAGTAATACATAGGTAGGATATTTCTTATTTCTGCCAAAATTTTAAACTCATAAAGAAAATGTTAATTTAAGGTTCTCGTTTTAAAAACTTTTTAATTTTTCAGCATTAAGAAATATATTCGCGTCTTCCATAGTTTTACATAGGTAGAATATTTCTTATTCCAAAAGTATTAGCATCTTAAGTCGAAAGCCTTTGGTTTAGCGTGCCATGCTCTATCGTGAAATTTGTAGGGAGACACTAAAAAAATAATTATTAATATCAGACCTTACCATACCATAACTACATTTTCATACAGTAATCTAACCAACAAATAACGTTGTTAACTAGAAAAAGAGTGTTGTTAATTTAGAAATTAAAAAAAGATCATGCAGGTATCATTGAAATTTGAAATCTATTTAGGAGCTACACACTTTCAGACACAGAAATTCAAATTTTTGTCATTATTTAGACGGAGGATAATTGTGAAATTGTGTCGGACGGAGGTAATACTTGCAGAGATTTTTATCAGTTTCTTGTAAGTTATTTTAAAGTTAATATTTTTGTACTTTTGAATATTTATTAAATCATAGTTTCTATTATGAACTATGATTTCATTTATTATTTTTAAAGATATCTGAATTTTTCTGTACTATTTTAAATATATAAATGTGAGAATTTTATAAATGTATTTGGTTACACAGTCGAGCGTTTCCCAACCGTGCCTTTCGCCCGCTTATTTGCGACGATCATTTAGCATCATTTGCGGGCCCTGCTTTTTAAACCTCATCTATTTTTAATGCGAACGCTGAATCCTTTCGTTCGCTTGTTACGTGGATATTATAGCGGGATCCTTGGTAACACTTCTCTAGTCATAAATGAATTCTCATTTGATACTGTTGTTTGATGTTAGCACCAATTGAATATGGTCCGATTTCCGATGGTGTAATAAGATGCCGTTTCACTATAATTATAAAATGGCTTAAAATAAAAGGACTAATTGACACCAAAGACAAAGTGGTGCTGAAATGATTCAAACTACACCGAAAGGATATTATATTATATTGCTGTGAAGGTTATTTAAATCACGTTTCAATTAAATGCCTTGGTCGTTTTTCAATTTAATTCTCAGAGTAACAACTTTGGTCTAGTTTTGAACCTGCATTATTTAGCCTTACCAATGGCTTGGCAATTTTGCTAAAGTAAACTCTACGATGCCACCTACAAACAGAAATATACGCTTACTAACACGCCGTAATTTTTGGAACAGGAGAGAACATAAATGATTTTTTTAAATATAATTATTATCTTAGTTTATTACTTAACTAGTTGCTCTTTAGAGAGAAGCGCGCCAGTTCAAACGAAATCCCAAAGGCATTGTGATAAATAGTCACAAGTCTAACATTTTCTTCATCATACGGGCAGTGGTTACCCAGGTGTCAGAGTTGTTCAAGCCGAGACAATAACCGGGACTGATAGCTTAACGTGCCCTCTGAACGACGGAGACTCAATTACTATTCGTTATGGAAAATAAAAATAAGTTATTTCAAGGTAGACTAATTTTATTTACATGCGCCCTCTTGTTCCTAGGGTATCTACCCTAGGAACAAGATAACACCCCTGTGTCTGCCACTTCGAAGGTCTGTGCTCGGTGCGAACTCTCCTTTACCTAGATTTTGCAAAATCATTAATGGCCGCAGTGACATAATTGATATACACCATAATAATAGAAATAAGATCCTACGAGCTATTTTAAATAATCTAATGTAATTTATTTTTATACCTGTTTTTGGCATTTTTAACTTATATTATATTCTTATAATTTAATTCTGTTAATGTAATTAATGCAATTTTGTTATCTATTTATAATAATGTAAATTTTATTTATAATTTAAATATTAATCAACCTTAATTTAATCAATTAACTTTTAATCATAATTGAATGATAATAAGTGATTAATTATTTTTCGTATGTATAATTTCACTTTTCATTTCATATAAGTACCGTAACTAGTTAGAATTATGTTAATTTTTTATGCATATTGTGGTTAACCTTAATAAATAAATAAATAATAAATTTACATAGTTTCAAAATGGAACTACACAGAAGTATAGAGTTTTTTTTTAATATATATATATATAATGGCAAGGCAGACGAACAAGTAGGTAACCTGATGGTAGGTGATCACCATCGCACATGGACACTCGCAAGACCAAACGGGCCCGCATGTGCGTTGCCTGCCTTCATTTAAGAAAGAGGAATCGGCTCTTCTTGAAGGTTGCCGGATATAGATGGTAGTAGATGATCCTGCTGAGTTTGTTTCGCTGGGTCATCTCAGTTGGGGCGCATTGGATCCGGTGGTAGCATTAAAGCGCGACCGTCGTTTTAAACACAAGGTCCGTTATAATAATGATACTGAATGCATACCTTAATATAGACAGAACCATTCAGACAATATGTAGTAAAATATAAATTTCAATAATTAAACCTAAACATATTCTCCTTGACAATAACTTAATACAAGCTAGCTAAATACACTACTATTATAAAAAATAATTGTATTAATGTAACATTCCGTGTACCTAAATATCTGTAATAAGTAACTAGAAATAATAACTGTATTACTACAAACATGTTCTGACTATTTACAAGCGCGTTTTAAAGTCTACGTGAATAAAAACCTTTTTTATTTTAGTTTATTTTATTTTTATTTTATATACCTACCGGATGGAAAATATCTCCGCTGATAATTAATTTCACAGAGTGGTAATGCGTATTAATAAGCTTTTGTGCAGCGCACGGTAGACGACCATTCATCCTGCTAGTATTTATATAAGTTGAGAGAGTTGGCAAAATTATATGATTTGACGGGCCTACTGGCGTGGTTGGTAAATGCTTGCTTTTAACGCCGTAGGTCGTGGGTTCGATTCCCACTCAAGACAGATATTTGTGTGCATGATCATGTCTGTTTGTCCTGAGTCTGGGTATTATTATCTATATAATTATGTATTTACAAAAGAAAAGTGTTATATCCGTTGCTAAGTAGGATTAATAAGACCGATTCTCTTTGTATGATTAATAAAACAGCGGCAGCCATTACACAAAACGAGGTAGGTATATTTCACAGACATGACAGATCGACGGATACATAGACAACCAACTTTGGTGTAGTGATGCCACATACATCACAAAACGTAGTAAAGAATATGTAGTATATTAGTAATCTGGTTTCCATAGTACAAGCTCTGCTTAGATTGGGATCAGATGGCCGTGTGTGAATAAGGTCTCAGGATATTATCATTATTATTACATAATTTTACAGTATATTTTCAGTATTAAACAGGCGCATAAAAGCGACTACTGAATAAAATATAAAAACAGACGTATCTTTTTAACATGTAAACCGATTCTAAATAAAATTAATTCATCAACAAATCACATTAACAAAACTATAATCCCGCGACTAAAATATCATTTATGAAGCCATCAACGTTCACGAGCAAACGGCTTGTAAACACATAAATATTTATCTCATAACAGACTGGCCTCGTTACAGATGCTCGTTTCATAATAACCAAGCTTAATTTTAAGCTTGAATCTACTAAACTTATAGTCGCATATAGTTGTCACCAAATGACGTCACATCCCGTTCTAAATTAGCCAGTAAAAAAGAAAATTATATCTAGATCGATCAACGTTCATTATTTTTGATGTGACGTTTAAGACTTTATGGTTATTACGTAATTTTGGAACGTTTTAAGAAGTTTATAATATTTTTATGGCAGGAAATAGATAACAAGCTATCAAACTTTTTGGTTGAATGTTAGGTGGATTTAATGATAATATTTTGAATTTAATTACAATATTTAACTTTAATGGTAAACTGAATTGTAACAATCGAAAAGTAACGAATGAAGACGTTAAGAAATTAAACTGTTCGGCCGTCAGTGGTCTATGGACTGACCATAAAGTTAGTTTCTAACTTTATGGGACTGACTTAGAGTTTCGTCAGCGTACAAGCTGATGACGATGCCTGGCTATTTCTTTAGACTTAGCCAACAACAGCTCAACAAAGCCTACTATTTTTTTAAACTAAAACTGGGCATTAATAAATTAATTAATCGTTCGGTGGAGATCGAAGTAGAACCCTCTACCAACCCGGTGTAGTTGCTCTACCTTTAAGCTACGATCGAACACACAGCACGAATTTTTTTACCAACGTGCTTAAGGAGATGATTTACTGGTGATTATGATTCACTCAGTGCAGTGGTGGAAACAAAGTCCATGGATGGCACCTACATCCATGGACTATGTTTTCACCACTGTTTATACCAATCGAACTCAGAGTCATCAAACCAATCATCTATAATACAAGATACTTGATAATTCAAAGAGGTAAAGCTCGTAGTCACAATAGCCTAGTGGTTAGAAGGATGCCGCGTTGGGCGCACCACTGACTTTGCGAATTTGTGTACCTATTAGAAATTAATTATCACCTCCTTAAAATGGTGAAGGAAATCATCATAAAGAAACCTGCATGCCTATGCTCTCCAAAAATGTTGGTGATGGCATGTGCAGTCTGCCAACCCTCACTAGGCCAGTGTGATGGGCTATGGCTTATGCAGAGGGCATAAACGATTTCTTCCAGACAACTTGGAGCTGTAAGTATTTAAAATAATGATAATAATTTATTTCTAGCCGAATTTCGGTCACGGCAGCCAGTCTCTATAGAAATTAGCGATCTGCGCAGGACATATTATAGTGCACAAGTGGGTGCGCAACACTTTCTATTCCAGGACGCAGGACAGCTCTACGTGCTCTCCGAGGGTACATAATACCGCCAACTTCTCAGACTTCGGGCTGAAGCTGAGAAATTTTTCTTTTTACAGAAAAATCCCGGAATTTGAACCGCTATATATACCGACTAATGTAGAAGTAGAGAAAAAAGTTGCACATTCCCTAAGCCGACTAATCGCACCATACAAACGCAAATGCATCTAATCGCACAATTTGGTCGCGCCCATTAGGGCACGGATTACCGCGACAGGCACGTTACGGTGCCGGCCTCGTTATCGCCTCGCGGTCGCCTCATTATCGGCCGATATCAACCGACCGTTATCTTCACTTATTTACGGTTTACGTTAGCGATTTTTGTTACTGGATTTGCGGATACTAGTAACGGATGCGAGGGGTGATGAGTAGATATAGGCTATATGAAACCAAAAGAGTTGTTTAATTTTATTATATAGGCCTTTAAAACATAAAAAAAAAAATTAAAAAAAATCTTGAGAGGTGTCAAGGGACACCCGGATCGAACGAAGTTATTTCTTATTATTTATTATGTACAAAAAACCTGTATACACTCAACAAAAATAATCGTCGCGACCCCACACTGTTCAATGCGAAATAGAAATGAAAATATCTGTCTTGCTTTCTATAAGAGAGAGAGAGAGAGACAGACAGAGAAACATGCGTACGCCGCACAGCTGCAAAAAGTGTCGTGACAACTTTTCGTAAGATTTTTTTCCGTCCAGCCCCCTTTCACAACGCCCGATATTTTTTTTTACTGTATGGTGACGGCATAGAATATCATCACCCCATCTCATCCCGTGGGGGGCGTAGAAATCGACCAAGGGAATACCTACCAGAGAACGGGCAGCAGCGTTTTTCTGTGAACTATGACCATCAAACTGCGATCGCCAACTCGTCGGCCATTATGTTACAAATATGTAATATTTGTGAGATGAGCACGAATATTTGTTTCTGAGTCATGGATGTTTTTGAAGTTATACTTCTTTTGGCGCGATGGAGAAAAATGATGAGAGTGAATTTTTACGATGCGCGCGCACACCGACACCAAAAAATTTAACAGCATGAAGTTAGTTCTAGGTGGTATGAAAATTGATAACTATGTTCAAGTTGTATATTAAGAAGTATAACTTCTGACGCGTGTACATAAGTACACACAAGTTTTTTTCTATGTATTTAAGTATTTATCTATCTATATAAGTATGTATATCGTCGCCTGGTAGGTACCCATAGTACAAGCTTTGCTTAGTTTGGGGCTAGGATGATCAGTGTGACATTGTCCTTAGATATTATATTATGGCAAGATGATTCTTGGGGGAGGCTTTTATCTAGCAGTGGACTTTATACAGCTGTTATGATGAGGTATTTGTAGCATAAATCAAAATCAAACAGTCAAAGAAGTGGGGTTCACAGTAGAAAGCGTGGTTCGTGACGACCCACACTTTTCCAATGTCTCTACATACTAGAAAATAAAAATAAATGGGGTTCATACACATTATCAATAATATTCATATTTACATCAACATAACTTATCAGTTCGTCTTAGATGCTTTCACAGTATAGTATAAGATAGCCGTTCTTGGGGCATTCAGGGGACTTAATAACATTTTTATTATTAGCCTATTAGTATCCCGTGTAGGAATTAACATTATACGCTAATAAAAATATTTGTTGAAATAAAGCACTAACTTAAGTTAGTCCGTAAGTGATTAGTGATGTTAATCGACGGCTCGCGCTCAGTCCATAGATAGACCGCCAAAGTGGTTTAATTTCTGAGCGTTGCGGTGCTTCGGAGGGCACGTTAAGCTGTCGGTCCCGGTTGTAGTCATTAGGTAAGAGTCGTTAAGACATATAAGAGGTCCAATGGTCGGCTTGAACAACTCTGACACTAGAGTAACCACTGCTGATACGATAAGTAAGTATTATAATATTTTTTTACTATCTGTGCCCCGCGATTTTACTCGCGTTAAATTTTATCAATTATCACAGCTACTCCCCCTTAGGTGATAGCGTGATAATATGTAGCCTATATGTTGACCCGACCTCTTAGTAATATTCATGCAAAATTTCAAGTAAATCCATGCAGTACTTTTTGAGTTTAGCCTGGACATACATACAGACAAACAGATAAACAGACAAAAATTCTAAAAACTATATTTTTGGCTTCGATATTGGTTGTACGCCCCGAGTATCCTTTAAAAAAAATATTCAATGTTCAGTTTTGGCTTTCCTACGATTTTATTATATGTATAGATAATTTAGTCATTATAAAAGCCTACCAATAGTACCTTTTACCGGCTTCCATCCAATTTTTACGCTTTGTTAGTCAAGTAAACATCCTGCTGCAGTCAGCAGAGTGTGTGCTTGAGAGCTTTGCTTAAATATTTTACAACTTATTGACGACTTACAGGACACATGGATTCATAGTGATATGAACAAGTCTATGGTGAAATATCACTTTTATCTAGGTATAGTATAAAATAATGTATACAACTATATTACTACAAACATGTTCTGACTATTTACAAGCGCTTTTTTAAAGTCTACGTGAATAAAAACCTTTTTTATTTTATTTATTTATATATAACATATTTACTTAATTCCTTTAAGAACTTTATAAGGGAAATATTAACATGAATAAATGAAAAATTCTATGATAAGGAATCCTTGTTTATGGTTCCTTATCCAAAGAGTAAAAACGGGACCCTATTACTAAGACCGGGACCCTATTACTATCCGTATATCTGGATAATTGTCTAATTATGATGGCCACAGAAACTCATCATCTGTTTTAACTGTCTAGTTGAAACAGGTGATGCGTTTCGTTGCCGGTATAAAAAAGATTAAACAAACTGACGGAAAGTATAAAAACAGAATAAATTAAATATTTAAGGGGGGCTCTGATACAAAAATTTGACTTTTTTTGCCCGTTTTTTTGCGCGATATTGGCCACAAAAACAAGTTGTTTTGTCTAACTCTTCGTGCGCGAAATATGTTTTGTAGATAGTGATGTCCAAGGTTCAAACCTGGGTCGGATCAAAAATGTTTTTGACATTTCATTGTTCAGGAAATTTCTTAGTAGCAGTCTGAAGTCTGGGAGTTGGCGGTATTACACCCGCGTGCCTCAGAGAGCACGTAAAGCCATCGGTCCTGACCTCTTTCCAGTCGTGTCACTAGTCGTCCTGTCGGATCATCCTAGTTTGGATTAAATGAGTTGCATGTATATTTATGCAACTCATTTAAAAGATTAAATTAAGCAAGGTTAAATGAATGTGTAATTCAAATCAGTGGCGAAGGGTGTTATATTTGATGTGAACACCCGATATGAAGCGGCTTCTCACTGTCATTGTATCATGTGACCGTAACAGATAGCAAGAGGTTCCGTATTGTGCTGGTAAAATTAATTTCTTTTGTGGTTTTGTACTTTCTTTAACTCAGCGACGTATATATTTTGTGAAGTATTTTATGACATTTTAAATTATAAGTTACACCTAAATGTAATATTATTATAATGTGCCTAATTTACTTAAATCTAAATGCAGGCCCTAATTTTGATAAGGATAATGTTGTGGACAGAGCTAGGTTAAAAATTAGTATTCACGCCAAATTGACAGAACAAACTGAAAACTCTAATAACATCTGGAAATGTATTTAAGTATAATGTAAAATAAGCTAATAATACATCGGTAAAGCATTTGAGGGTAAAGGAAGAAGGTGCTCACCACCCTCTCCTGAAAATCCTGGTCACGTCAACGGAGGGACCAACGGTCTGAGATTACTGTTTTTTTTTTTGTGGTGGATACCTTTTATAAGTATGAGGGAGTCCACCGGGTCACCAACTAAAACCACCACGGCAGCCTAGCCCCTGATGCTTGAAGTGATGGCTCCGGGAACTCGAAACGATCTGAGATTGGCCTATACCATGTTATACGGGCGCCTTGGATCTCTATTTAGTCCCTCGATAATCTCGTTTCCGGACAAGCTTTGGTTCCTACTATCACGCCTTGACGGCGACTTTATGTGCCCTATGCGTTCTGGCAGCCTCTCCAACGGGCCCGCTGGGTATTATAAAAAACTTAGGTTTTACCGTGACGCTGTCTTTATTGCTAGCAACGAGCGAATGTCATACTCGTAGTAGGTACCGACCTTCCTACTGTCGTCATCACAAAACTGTTCATAAGCTAACTTAGTACCTACATATACCTACCTACACTACACGTTAATCTTTAGCTATAAAGACATTTCCCGGGTAGATATTAATCTGATAAAACCTCTTTTAAGATTTTTTAATTCAATCAATCTTGCCAATTAAAATCTTGAAAAGGTTTGTAGCCATGCTGTTTATTTTTATTTGCTTTCCTTTGCTACCTTGCCATTATGGCCCTTTAGTTAAAAATATATAATAAAATGATTTTTGCATTTTCTAATCGACTTAGTTAATCCAGTTAAAAGGGTGTTTCTAAGATTTACACGCTCATAATCCTTATATAAATTAATAATAAATAATGGTCCCATATTTATGATAGTACATAGAAGTTTTACAGACTGAAAAAATATATGTGATTCCTGTGTGATTCGTACTTATATTGTCAAATGGACTTATAAAGTAAATGATTTTACTTCATAAGTCCATTTGACAATATCACCTAGTTATGTAATTAGTAATTCATTCCACAAACAAGCTGCTTGGACTGCAAATGATTTTTCCATAAAAATTAAAGAGTGTGCTGTAGTGTGTAATTTAAGGTTTTCTGTGGAACTTAAGAGCCTCGAATGTGTGTCGCTAAGGAATTCAAAACGTTCTTTAATATAACTTGTAGAGATGAGAATATAAAATAACCTTAATACAATATCAAATCCCGAATACACACAAATGAATGCCCCGCAAACTATTCTAGAACGCATATAAATTCACTTTCTCAATGACTTCTTAAAGCAAAAGCAGCAAAAAGAAACCGCAAGTGCAGATCACCCCAATCGAAATGGAAAAACGATCCATGCCAATTGCCATAAAAAGATCGTCGACCAAATAAAATGGAATCGACATTGTCAGCGATGATTTGAGCCGGGGGAAGCGGGGCGGGCGGGAACACGGTTTGGGCGGGCGGACATTTTTATACGCCGACAGGAAAAACTCCATCTCGCAACGTTACGGGCTCGGTGACGACTGATTTGTTCCCATTTCAATTGGTTACCAGATTATTTTCGTGACGTGTATTTTTTCAGCCACCGTTTTGATTACGGTTTCTGTTTTGGTAAATAGGGTTGCCAGATTTGTGCTAAGTAATATTATTACGAGAATTAAAAAAGATTGCCGCAAAACTATGTATTCTATGCACATAAATCTGTTTGCAGATAGCATTTAAAGCTTACAAAAATATACACGTAAATGAAACAATTAATTAAACATGTACGCATGCAGTTAGCTGTTTTGAAATAAACAATTACATTTATTGCTTATTTAACAATTAAAAAAATAATGATAATATTACAGCCCATATCCCACTGCTGGACAAGGGCCTCCTCTCACAATGAAAGGGGATAGCCCATAGTCTTCACCCTGGCCTAGTGTGGGTTGGCAGACTTCACATAAAGAAATTAAATGCGAGGTAATTAATTTCTTATTAATTTCTAATTACTTTATTTATTAATTAAAATATTAAAAAATACCCCACTAAATATGTCGCAGCTAATTCGAAAAGAACTTAGGTTTGAACTCAAGCCCAGTGTTTCCACAGTTCAACTTCTAACCACTAGGCCATCTCGTATGTATATAATGGAAGTAAAAAGTAAAGTAAAGAAGATAGTTTTTTTTAAATAACTGACCCTAAATATGTTACTTTCTTACGACCAGACAAAAATTTTACCCTTAGGTCAAACTATAGGTAAAAAAGTTAAAAGTACTGTTTACCCGTTGACCAAAAATCGTTAGAATGTAAGAGTAGATAGTAGTTCATAATCCATGTTTCTGCTATTATCTGTTTTTCTAACTTACATTATATTAAGTTAAATTGATACGAGCCAAAGCGGCATGGTCCAAAGTAAATATGTCCAAGTTTATCGGAATTTGCATAAGTTAAAAATATACCATTAAACTATCTTCATAATACTGGGTTACATTAAATAAGTGAGTGAATGTCCTAATAAATAATATTTATCAGTAATAATAGTGATCTCAAAAACCTGAAAACTTTTTCCCTACAGGTCACTAAGTGCGCACAGAAAAAAATATTCATTTAACTTTAGTATTTTAAAGTGTTCAATTTATCACACAGCATTCCAGTAACGGTTTTCTTATTAATTAGATATAACCAAGTGTGTCAGTTAAGTAACATACAGACCAACATCGACGACGTAGATAAACATACAGATCATATTTGTATTAATGAACTTACTTGGCGTGCGTGTGGGGCCGTGCAGCAACTGTCAAAAACAAGCCTCAAAACGCTAAGGACCCACGCCCACCAGCACTCAAGCAGCACTTCCAATACTGGCCACAGAGTCTCTAGTTATCAGCGACTGATAACAAGTTTACAAGTTAGCGGGGCATTGATACGTAAGCAATCAAAAGTTGTTCCGTAGTCCGCGCGAAGATGAGCGCTAGACGTCGCGTCGACAGGACGACTGAGAGAGCGGACGCACGGAGAAGCGCGCGACTGAGCAGCGCACGAGTAGGCGGAAACTCGCCAGAACACGCCCCGAACTCCGCCCATCGCCACCACGCCCACCTGAATTAATAAAGGCGGCAAACACCGCCGGACACGCGGACAATGCCGCATTGTCCTGCGTCCAAAATAGTTTCAATTAGAATCGAGGACAAGGCACAAAAGCTGCCGCCGGTGGATCATTCACGCCGAAATTGGCCGCTGCATGGGCGATTAGCGAAACCTCATACAAAACTGTCGATGATATTGCAAACTGTTGTTCCGCATCCAGCATTAAAACTGAACCGCTTGTTATGAGCGAATGAATTGGCTATCTCTATAAGGAGTGATAGATTCCGATCGTTATTATATTCATATTAGACTCTATCGAAGTTAACGGAATATTTTAACTATTGTGTGTGAGTCATGATACGATACATTGACAATGAAAGTTATGTCTCAACTAGAATGACGAATCTTCTGAAAGTAAAACTTTCTATCTCTGGCTCCGTAGTTTAGTACCTATTCTGAATTACCCAAATAAGATGTCATGCTTTAATATAGTTAGTATACAAACTGTAACAAAAATAGTGGACGCAATTTAACAAGCAATATCTACCCAAATTAGAGAAACACAATCTGGAAAAATAAAAGAAATCTGCTTCCGTACAAAATGCATTAAGCTGATCATTATACTTGTAAAGGAAGTTAATATTTTTTGTTGTTCAGATTCATACTAAGTTATGTCACATATTTAAATAATATAAATTGAGTACCTACCTAAGTATTAAGAATGTAAATTAAGTCGAGATAGCTTAGAGGTAAGACCGCTGGACTGTGGAGTTAGTGGTCTCGAGTTGAAGTTGATTATCCTGTACTTAAAACGGTGTAGGAAAACATCGTGAAGAAATTGTAAATAGTGTTGGGTTGTGGCATTGTTAATATTTTGTTCTTGTAATACTTACATTGCTTTTTATTTTTTTATCGAATGTACAGACGCCTGCACATCCAGCTACCACAATCTGTCAAATTTCTTCTATAGATTTTCAACTTTGTCACATAAGCATAAGGTTCACTTTCAATTGGGGAAGTTTGACAGATAGGAGTAGCTTGATGTGCTGGCGTCTGTACCAATTTTTCCAAAAACTTATGTATAAATCACTTTTCTTTATTAATCAAACCTACTTACTCAATACGGCTTTGTGAATTCTTGTTAGTATAGTAATAAACTTAAATTAAGTATCCTGTATTTCTCAGATAAATGAATTGTATTCTTTATCTATAGATCCCTACATATAATAAAATCGTAGGAAAGTCAAAACTGTACATTTTATATTTTTTTAATAGGATACTTGGGGCGTGAACCACAATCGATATCGAAGCCAAATATAGTTTTTAGAATTTTTGTCTGTGTGCCTGTTTGTCTGTATGTATGTCAAGGCTAAACTCAAAAAGTACTGCATGGATTTACTTCAAATTTTGTATGCATATTACTAAGAGGTCGGGTCAACATATTGGCTATATATTATCACGCTATCACTTAAGGGGGAGGAACTGTGATAATTTATAAAATTTAACGCGGGCAAAGCCGCGGGGCACAGCTAGTTAGAAATAAACGTCTTAAACCATAGAAATCTGCATGCCAGAGAGTTCTCCAAAAAAATGTTAACGGCATTTGAAGTATGCAAACTATCACAAGGCCAGATGGTGGACCATGGCCTATTATGAAGGGCCTCTCACAATAAAATGGCCTGTGTGACGAAACCCTTGCCTTGCAGTGGAACAGTAATGAGCTGCATCATCATACTATTAATAAACAGCTGTGTCCCGCGGTTTTACCCGCGCCAAACATTACAAATTATAACATATGTGTATGGTGGTACATACATACATAATGTCAATATATACCTACCTATGAATTGAGCTATGTATGTTTGTACTAAATAAGTAAAACATATATGAAAATTGTGTACTTACGTTATCTAAGTAATAACTATCAATTATGGAAATGTAACCAATGTAACTACTTCATTGAATGCAAATAAAGAATCTTATCCTGTGCCTTATCCTATGAACTCCAAAACGGCTGAGCAATTTTTGACGCACGCTAGTCGGTTTATACTGCATTATTTCTTTTTAGAGACCAACCTAAATCGGGATTGAGCAATAAAATATGTGTAACATAAATAGGAAACCGAATTGGAGACCGTTCTGGCCGTCTGCTACGTAAATGAGGTGTTTTATTATGTTATTAGACTTTAACGTTTGTGAATACATTATATACATTATATGGTGGCCGAGGAGTTGACGTTTCAACACAAAATGTATATATACTATATGATGAGGAGTATCCGAATCACCCCCATGTATATTCGACGTTTTGCGTTTTTTTTCTATACTGTTATTTATATGAGTCCTGAGCTCAAACCCTAATTTTGAACTTTAGAATATATTCTAAGTCAGTTCTGCAATGATTAGATAAACCATACTTTTTAGGGTGTTAGGTTAAACTATGCTAATTAGATTAGTTATCACAAAAGGACTGAACCAGAATATTCCACGGAACAAGACGAAAATCTAAAACTGATGTTAGTTGAAATTTACGATTAAACCATTAAAGAAATTCTATCTCGAAAACTACGCATAGTCGTATGACATACATGGGGTGATTCAGATCCCCCTCATCATGGAGTATCTAAATTTTCGTTGTATAATAAGGAATTTGTTGATACTTTTTATACGATGGATGGACGACCATGCGTACTCATAAGATGTCTATTCACTCTAGCCTTGAATAAACCTATGTTATATGAGTCTGGAAACACTTTGTTCGGAAGGGTGTTCCACAGCTTAGCCGTGCTTATGATGAAATAGGAAGCAAATCGCTTCGCACGACATTCTGGGATATTAACTGAGATTGAGTACTAACGATAAACAATATTGCTTACCTATGTACAGACGTCAGCAATTTTTTGTGAATAAATTACCAGATTTTATTCAAAAGAAGGAAGAAGATAAGTTAAACGTTCCGACTTTATGATCTCAACGAAATAAAAGAAAAACTGACGTTGTTTGTTGTTTTTTACAAAATGCGATATATTTAACGAGGAGAAAAGTTAAACAAACTATGATACGAAATAGGAGGGATTGGGAACTATGTAACATCCTTGTCATTGATAAAATATTAATAGTATGTACAGACACCAGATCCCCAATCTGTCAAATTTCCCCAATTGAAAGTGAACCTTATGCTTATGCAATAAAGTTGAAAATCTATAAAATAAATTTGATAGTTTGGGATAGCTGGATGTTCTGGCGTCTGTACATACTATTAATGTTCTATCAATGACAAGGACGTAACATAGCTCCCAATCCCGCCCGTTTCGTATCATAGTTTGTTTAACTTTTCTCCTCGATTAATATTTCGCAGTTTGTAAAAAGCAACAAACAACGTCAGTTTTATTTCGGTGTAATCATAAAGTCGGAACATTTACCTTATCTTCTTCCTTCTTATGATTAAAATCTGGTAATTTATTCACAAAAAATTACACAAAAAGTAACCTATTCAGATACCTACATACATTTTGAAATCAAACCCTAAAGGGATTAAAGGAGGTAAACGATAACCAATAAAGTTATAAACAAAATCTTTGCGGATTTCAAGCCAGTTCGTTTTCACCTAATCTTTAAACCCAGGAAAAGTCTTTGAGTCATTGCTCCAACACTTTTGAAGGCTGTTATTTCTGGCCTAGAGCAGAGTATCCGTGACTTAAAATATGTTTAGGATAAGTTTCTCATTTCAACGTTTCATCTACTGTATACAATTACAAATTTGAAAACAAAATACTGATACTTGAAAACAGAATATCATTCATATCATTGGTATCATTATCGATCAATGCCTTAAAAAAAAAAAAAAATCGCTTCTTTCATTCACGTTTTAAAACTGACACAGCACACACACACACACACACACACACACACACACACACACACACACTTGTTTCACATTCACATATAATCCCTAATTCTCATATATGTACTACTTTCTTTATTAATTTATTTGTTCTTTTTTGTTTATAAAATCAAAAGTATATTTTCATTTATCAATAGAAATATACAACTCTGCATGTAATGTTAAGATACTTAGGACTCAATGTTGTCCTGTTAGTAAGTTGACCGTGTGGTGGGCCTGGTGACCTGTAATTCAGGTTTTCTCCAAAACCTAAAATAGGCACCAGTCTCTCACAAAGTTAGGTTCTAACTTAGTACCTCAACCATAATTAAGATGTATTTGTTTTAATTAGAGCCTGTATTTCTTTGTGTAGAGAAAATAAAAGAATTTTGAATTGAATTGAATTGAATTGAATTGAATAGAGACAAAAATACACAATATTTAAAAAAAAATGCGTGCAAAAACCAGTTATACCTATTACCAGACATGAGTAGCAGGGTGTAAACTTTGGACGTTGTACGCACCAGCTCCTGGGTCACTAGAAAATTCAATAAGGAGTATGGAGAACTACCGGACCAAAACACCAAATCAAACTTACAAATGGAAGAAATACATTCACTTTACCGTTGGTCACACAACTTGCTCGACTCAACCACATCTTCAGCAAATTATTTTTCAATATATCCTCAATTCAAAAATAAATTCTTAAAAACGCCAGAACCTTGATATTTTAATAGCAAATAAAATTTAAAGGAAGAATTAAGACCCGCAATTAATTTATTCATAAATAAATCTGTGGTAGAAATCGTAGGTATACAGGTTATACATATACAATGTGGAGCAGGACATGCTCTTTACCCGTATACAAAAAATCAATCAAATCCAATGAATACTTTAGCCACAGGAAATTATTTTTCATTTTCATAATTGTCAACATGATGTAGATCGGAGTCCGTAATAATAGGTAAACGGCCGCCGCCCGCTGCACGCCGCACCACGCTGCGCACTAGGTCAGTGACTTTTCGTAGATAAAGCGTGTTTACTTTTTATGCAGTTGATTCTGCTATTTATTTTGTTTGAAAATTGCAATTTTTAAGTTTTCCATTAACTACTAATCTTCGTGTCTTAAAATGTTTTGATGGACTAGTACTATGCTCGTTTTAATTTAATGTCGTAGTTCCAGATCCACATTGTATACCAAAATTGGTTTAATTGCCACAGAAATATTTATTGTAAATTTAAACTTACAATAGAAAGTAGAAACATTTCCTAAACATTTCCATTTTACAAGATATATTTTCTGAATAGTTTGCACGCATGACTAATCTGTTACGACAATTTCCTACGTTACAAAGTCGCATTACATAGGGTATATTATTCTCGCCTAAATTTGAAGTGAGACAGTATTTGTTCAGTCGAGAAATCCCTTCCTCTGGTGGGCAGTGAGCAAACGGATATTCAGTGTGCACGTTACTTATTGGTGATGGTCGAAGCATCGCCAGTCAGCCGTGAAAGGTAACGCGAAGTTGCAAACATTTCGAAGCTCGGTTCGTTTGTCTTGTCAGGTGTTACGTTTTCCGGGTACAGATATTCGTGTGAATTATTTACTTTACACATGTTTCAAAAATACTTTTCTCGTTTTGGTTCTCTTGATATTAAATTTTACTTAAATTATCACTGTGGAAAGAGCATTTAATATTCGCATTTATTTTTCATATCCTGGCGGATTATATAGCCCCTAAATAGTATATAAAAAAAACAAATTAACCCAAATTCATATTGATGCATATAATCAAGTGAAAAAGTACCCCGGGGAGAATTCAAAAGTCGAAAAGTAAGGACCACCCTAATATAATTATATATTTAATATATTAGCATAACACATAAGTTATAATAGAATTTAATATCTTATTTATCTACTAAAGCCGTCTTACTCGCTTCTACATTTGATTAATAATGTAATGATAATGACATGTATTTATATTTTTGTAAAGCTATGTTCATTTGCCTACCAAGAAGACCTGTAAACGTATCTAATATATATTTCAACAAGTATAGATTGATGAACTCTTTATTGTACATATCAAGAAACTATAGGAAGAGAGAAAATATACAATTTAGAACAGTAGATACAATTGGCAGCCTTATCACGAGGTGTGATCTGGACGAGGTCAATTGAGAAGAGTGTTGGAGATGCAAGTAGTTGCCGGGGTAGAAACAACCCTCCTAAAAGGTACAATTTGTACCGTACCTATAAATATAGATATCAACTAATTTTCATCTGTTTGTTTGTGGAAAAAGTGAAAGCACGCTGAAAGTAGGGATCCTTAACAAGTCTTTGGAATTTAAACAAGTGTTTATGCTCGCCTAATAGACAACGGCAACATTCCAGCCCTAGCACAAAAATGGCTCTTCACTAAAATTATTTATATGATATAAAATATTAAAAAGGCAGCCCTGTACAGTAAGTAATAGCACTTTGTGCTAACTACTAACATAAACGCTAATCTAGATAGTTTTCCTTTTTCATTTGTTATATCTTTCTGAGTAGGTATATCCTATCGTGAATACTTTTCACATATCCTAACACGGTCGACCTGACAGACAACAAGAGACTTATCTATCTATCGACACCCCGTAGATTGGAATAGATAAGTACAAAAATCATATCTCCTTTTCGTGCAACCAAAATATCCTCAAAATTTTATTTATGTAGGTATATTGGCCGTAGACTCTAAAACTGGTGATTTTGATGAAATTTTTAGACAATCTTTAAATGAGTCCAGCGGCTGATTGTGTAAAATTTGATAGCAATTGGATCATTATTTGATTTTTATATTTTTTTGTTTGTTACAATTCCAAACAAATTAAGATTCTTTGCTTCACATTAACGCTAAAACGGATTACCAGATTTTTATTCAACTTGGCAATGAGATAGGTTATACTCCGAATTAACACAGGCTACAATAAATATTATATACATAATTATTAAATACATATATTAAATTAATAACGGCTGAATTGATTGTTGATGAAATTTCTAAACAATCTTTATGTGGCTTTGCATCGCATGCCGGGTACAGCTACTACTACATATATGTATAGATTTAATAGGCAAAAGAGAAACGGCTAAAATACATCTTTATTATACCAAGAATTTCTGAGTCAAACTGCTGAAAATCACACACGGGCGTACGGACAGACGGACTTGGTGAAACTATAAGTACCTAGTAAGTAGCTTTATTACTACCGTACCCTAAAAAGACATGCGTTATTAATTTTATCACACTAATATTATAAAGGCGAAAGTTTGTGAGTGTGTATGTATGTTACTTCTTCACGTCTAAACGGCTGGAGCGGTTTTAATAAAATTTGGTATGGAGTTAGCTGACACCCTGGATTAACACATAAGCTATAATTTATAAAGTTCAACGCGGGTTAAACCGCGGGGCACAGGCACTACGATTTTTTATTTGTTATAAACGAATAAAAAATCGTAGAAAGGCTTTGCTTCAGCTAGCTCACAAGAACTCTACATTACTATTAAATAGCGCGGTGCAGTAGAGGAGACTGCTGAGACCCTCAAGCGGAGGAGCTATAAAGAGCTGCGTAACAGCCACATTGTGGTTGTAACATCATGCTGAGCTGCTAGCCATTTTAGCGCACAAAAATGTTTTAGTAACACTAATGGAATATTTTGTATGGTATTTATTTATATTTTATGTCGCCATTATTACTCTAATTGGGAATTTATGTATCTTTATTATGTGTGCTCAATAAATATTTTTTTCTTCTTCTTCATTCTTCTTCTTCTATACCGCCATCGGTAAAGGTTAGGTACGTGTTCCTTCCGTCTGGGTCTCTTGGGCCTCAGACGCACGGCGCTTTGTCAGGGATTTATCGAGACGCCTAGTCAATTACTCGGGTGAAGGAGCTGATGCATACCTCTGCCAACGCGAAAGCCTATATGCATTAAGCTATAGAACTAAATGGTGGATAACATTGTCAAAGAGCGTTGATTGCTTGCATACCCATATATACCTATAGGTATATATATATATATATATATATATATATATATATACCTATAGGCGTATAAATAAATAAATATGTATATGTATATGTAAACGTGCATGTTGTGTGTATGTGAATATACATATATACACAAGTAAGATTAATGTATGTTATGAAGCATTTACTTTTGTTATTAATTAAGTTAAACTTGTAGTTCAAATGTAACTACAGCAATATCGATGTACAGATAAGAGAGGGGTCTTTTCTAATACAAGTTATATGTAATAACTTAAAAGAAGAGACCCCACACACTCTAACAACTACGTGTAGTAAATAAATATATTTTTGATTTTGATTTTTATGAGAAAAGCTCGGAGTAGCAAGATGCCACCAGAGCATTAAATCTCAACAAATAAATAACAATTCAAAGGGGTAAATAACGTTGCTAGCTGTTTGGGCACCTTACCGCAGATGGGATCTGTTAATTTTTTTTTTTAAAGTAACCTGGACCGAAGAACTTTCAAGGGTCGCTGGATGCGGGCAGCACAAAACCAGCTATTGTGGATATTATTGGGGGAGGCCTCTGTCCAGCAGTGGACGTCTTTCGGCTGATATGATGATGATGAAACTGTATTTGGAGTTTATAATTACAGTTTTTAGGTGAAAACCGCGGTTACACCCGCGTTAAATTTTATAAAATATCACAGCTCCTCCCCCGGTGATAGCGTGATAATATGTAGCCTAAATGTTGACCCGACCTCTTAGTAATATTCATGCAAAATTTGTAGTAAATCCATGCAGTACTTTTTGAGTTTAGCCCGGACATACATACAGACAAACAGACAAAAATTCTAAAAACCATATTTTTGGCTTAGAAGTCGATTGTATCTGACGCCCCAAGTATCCTTTTTAAAAAATATTCGATGTACAGACGCTAGCACATCCAGTTTCCTCAATCTGTCAAATTTCTTTTATAGATTTTCAACGTTATCACAAAAGTATAAGGTTCACTTTTAATTACGGAAATTTGACAGATTGGGGTAGCTTGATGTGCAGGCGTCTGTACAGTTTTGACTTTCCTACGATTTTATTATATGTATAAGATATTTTCATGCTACGAAAATTCATTTTCAGCCCTATTAAACTGTAGCTCCCTTTAAGACAATAATTCGGTAACAGAATTTGCACAAAGCCAGCCAATGAGGCGTTTTCAACGAGCTGAGAGCAAATTCAGAACAGACCCGCCGACTTTGGTCACGAATTCCAATATTTATTTTATCAATATTCAAACGGTTTTGTCTTCTCAACGATCCTTCGAGGTGGTCTGTACGCTTCTATGATAAATAAGTTAGTATTAATTTATTACTATGTTTGACGGAGACGTTTTGTTTTGAACTCCGAACGAATAAATGTTGAATTGGAGACTTCTCGATGAATACCTGTATAGAATATTGAATAAAATTTATGTAATAAGTGACCCGCCCCGGCTTCGGAGGGTTATTTAAATATAAAAATAAATTCGTATTTGGAATTGGTACTTTACACCAAATAATGACTTTTAAACGCAAATCGGTACCTTGACTTACATTATTGTAAAAGTCACTCACGTACTTTATAACAATTCACCGCCTCACAACGTTGTAGTAATTTTATGATTGATTTTTATTTTACGAATTGCGTTCCATAGCACTCATTGTAGTGGTTTCTAGCCTTCTTAGCCCGTTAGATGTCAATGTAAAAAACGTATCTGCATATAAATAAGTATATCTGTTTCGGAGCTACGATGCTGTATACATACTCTCAGTTTCCTTGCTTGAACTTGTAACGGCCGTTAGACCGCTGATCTAAATATTTATATGTACCTAGAAATAATTATGTATTCTTAACTATAGTATCAATCATATGTCCTATAAAATAATATAATAATAATAATATTTAGCGACAATGTCACACATAGCATCCTAGCCCCAAACTAAGCAAAGCTTGTACTATGGGTACCAGGCGACCATATACATACCTATATACATTCAGTCAAAAAAGTATCGGAAATGGGTGATTTGTTTATGGTTCCAAATTCAAATTTTTGTTTTTATTTGTTGTTGTTAGATTGGCAGAACTATTTTCCATTTTGGCGCGGAGTTTGAGTTGCATCTGTTATTTGTATTAAAAAATACAGTGCTGGTTTTAGTAATATCATATATAGTGTGTATTACGAATTTCATAATGGACAAAAATATCGAACAAAGAGTTTGTTTTAAATTTTGCATCGCTAATGGGGTTTCGTGTTCGGAGTCACTGAAAATGTTACAGAAGGCTTACGGTGAATCGACTTTATGAAAAACTCGTGCTTATGAGTGGTTCAATGCGTTCAAAAGCGGTCGAGATGTGATGAAAGTTTTGCCTTGCTCTGGTAGGCCATCAACATCTGCAACTGAAGTTAACATAGCAAAAGTTAAGGAAATAGCGACTGAAAATCCATTCAACTCTAAGAGAGATAACCGCCGAACTTTCCGTATATCACGAGTCGATTCGTACCATTTTAATTTAAAATTATTATAGTAATTAATAAAATGATAATCACTAATTAAATAAATAATCACAATGTAAATCTATATAAATAAAAAGACAAGTCCTGACTGACTGACTGACTCATCAACGCCCAGCCCAAACCCTTGGACCTATAAAGCTGAAATTTTGCACAAATGTTTGCTTTATAATGTAGACAAGGAATAAGGAAGGATTTTCCGAAATTCAACCCCTAAGGGGGTAAAACAGGGGTGCTAAGTTAGTATGAAACTTTGCCATTTTTGAAGTTTAAGGCATAAAAATTGGTATTTGGCCTTCCAGTTAAAAATAAAAATCACGTATTTCAGGGTTTTTGGAAATTCCACCCGCAAGGGCGAAAAATAGGGGATGTAAGTTTGTATGGAAAATGTGACAATTTTTAAGTTAAACGCATGAAAATTGGTATTTGGCCTTTTAGTTAAAAATAAAAAATATATATTTCAGCATTTTTGTAAATTCCAGCCCCAACAGCGTAAAATAGGGGGTGTAAGTTTGTATAAAAAATGTGTCATTTTTTAAGTTAAACGCATGAAAATTGGTATTAAGCATTTCAGTTAAAAATTAAAAATATATATTTCAGGATTTTTGAAAATTCCACCCCGAAGGGCATAAAATAGGTGATGTAAGTTTATACTGACTGACTGACATATCAACGCACAGCCTAAACGGCTGGAGTTAAAGGCTTGAAATTTTGACAGAATGTACCTTTTATGACGTAGGCATCCACTAAAGAAGGGTTTTTGAAAATTCCACCCCCAAGGGCGTGAAATTGGGGATGTAAGTTTGTATGAAAAATGGTAAACGTTTTAAGTTAAACGCATGAATATTGTTATTTGGCATTTCAGTTAAAAATTTAAAATATTTATTTCAGAATATTTGAGAATTCCCCCTCTAAGGGCGTAAAGTAGGGTACGTAAGTTTCTATGTAAACTGCGACTTGAAGGTAAATGCATGAAAATTGGTACTTATAATTTCAGTAAAAATTAAAAAATATATATTTCAGGATTTTTGGGAATTCCACCCCTTTGGGCGTAAAATAGGGGATGTAAGTTTGCATGAAAAATGCGACATTTTTTAAGTTAAACCCATGAAAATTGGTATTTGGCCATTCAGTTAAAAATAAAACAAAAATTATTTCATTGTTTTAAATATTTATTTCATTTAGAATTCCACCCCTTAGGGTGACAAATAGGGGATGTAAGTTTGTATGAAAAATGTGACAATGTTGAGGTAAATGCATGAAAATTGGTATATGGCCTTTCATTTAAAAATTATAAGTATATATTTCAGGATTTTTGGAAATTCCACCCCTAAGGACGACTAGAATAGGCGATGTAAGTTTGTATGAAATTGGTATTTGGTCTTTCAGTTAAAAATAAAGTAATCCAGGGAATAATTTGTTGTTAAAAAAAGATAATCCAAAACTGATTCAATAGATCGCCACCAACAATTTAATCAAACCCGAATTTTTAAAAATTACTTTATTATGCCAAGTAGCTTAAAATGTCGTGTTCGTTGTCGTTTAAGTAAAGATTTAGCGTTTTATAAGATTTGTAACTTCTTAATATGGGAAATTTTATAACAAATTAAAATAACGACATTTTAATCAAATTGGGATAAAAAACTATTTATCTAAAATTTGAGTTAGCGTAGTATAAATTGTTGGTGTCGAGATGATCGCACCCAAAAAACATCATCTTAATTTTACTGATCTACAAGTTCACAATTTTGTAACTAGATGGCGTTAATGTCGTTTCAGATCGCGGAACTTAATTGGCATATCGGTTAAAATAAATAAATGCTTGAAATAAAAGGTAGTCCAAAACTGAATCAATAGATGATCGCCTAAATCATCTTTATTTCACCGCTTTACAAGTTTATATTTTTGCTAGTAGATGGCGTAAATGACGCAACCTAATCTAATGGGAGTTACCTTTGTGATTAATGCATCGTTGATTATTATTTTACTTTATTTAACTTACTGGCTATACTTAAGGACAATTGATTGTATTCTTTGATTTTTGCTTGATGATATCGGGTCCTTTTTGTAAATAACAGTAGCAAAGTAGTCTTTCATTTATTTCTTAGTAAGGTTCTTAGGTAGGTTTTATTCAATTTATATTCAATTCAATTCAATTCAATTCATATTATTATATATTGCTTATTTGTTTTAAAAGTTATATTTTTTAGATTAAGCTAGAAGTAAGTAGTTACATTGGTCATCATTCAAAATTGTCGCGGACAAAGTCGCGGGCACCAGCTAGTATATTATAATAACATAGCAGCTACGTCATAACCGTTGCGCGGCTATTGAGTTCTTGATAACTTTTTCTTGTACAGAATGACCGGCTAACGTACCTAACACAATAATGCGATGAGTTCTATTATATTTTTATTTTAACCGCCCCGTTCTCGCACCGCAGTCGGCTCGGAGCGCTATGCCCCAGCACCTCGGAATGCTAAGTAGACATTGACATTCCAGTGGCGAAGCAATCGAACAGAAAATACACTTGTCATACATTTAACGTGGAATTTTTATGATTTAACTTCAGCGGAGGGGAAATTATTTGGGGTTATTCGAGTAAAAGTAATATAATAAGGTGGATAAACCAATTCAAGTCCGCGTTTGTTGGAAAGCCATTATTGTGAGAGATAATAAGAATGATATTTATAGGGCGAATGAAAATATCGGGCCGGTTGGCGTGATTGGTACAGACGCCAGCACATCAAGCTACCCCAATCTGTCAAATTTCCCCAATTGAAAGTGAACCTTATGCTTTTGTGATAAAGTTGAAAATCTATAAAATAAATTTGACAGATTGGTGTAGCTGGATGTGCTGGCGTCTGTACATCCCTACCTTTCACGACGAAGGTCGTGGGTTCAATTCCGCCTAGGACAGATATTTCTGTGCATGAACATCTCTGTTTGTCCTGAGTGTAGTTATCTATATAAGTATGTATTTACAAAAGAAAAGTAGTATATGTAGTATATTAGTTATCTACTTTCCATAGTACAAGCGCTGCTTAATTTGTGTACAGATGGCGGAGTGAGAATAATCCCTTGGATTATTACTATTATTATATTCTTGGCGATTATCTCTATTAAACCACTGAAGTAATTTAAATGTCAGTATAGATCTCTAACATAGCTTGTATAAAAAGAATAGGGTAGTCAGAACATGTTTGTAGTAATATAGTTGAGAATACATAATTATTTCGAGTTACATATAGATATTTAGGTACACGGATTGGTAACACATTTATAAAAAATATTTTATATTAGTCATAATATTTAGCTAGCTTGTATTAAGTTATTGTCAATTATCAATATCTTTAGGATATCCATGCGGACGAAGCCGTGAGCGGACCCTAGTACTTGAGAACAAGCACATTTATTGTAATTTTATGTAAACAAAAATATTACTGTATTTCGAACCTTCCAAAACTTCTGCATGTTACCCCTATGACCTAAATATGTGAACATCCCCCAAAATTACTACAGCCTCATTTGCTCAGACCTTTCTTCCTACAAGGGCTAATAATTTCAACAGAATTGTCGCTCTCCCGAGGGCAGATAACTGAAGTTGTCACGTGACACGTGACGTGACGGCCACTCGTCATCCCGAGAACAAGTAACCGAAATACGACAAGCCAGGACCTAATTCTTGGAGATCGTCGCATGTCGCGTCCTCCCTTCATTTTTGCACGCAGGGTTACCGCGTACTGGCAGAGTTAATATTACAATTAATAAGTGGCACAAGGAAACGAAAAATACTTTTAAAATGCATCACTAAACAGGAGTCAGTTGATCACATAGACCATATGAAAAAAAAACTACAGACAAAAGCTAAATGCAACTTAATCAAACTACTGATTTCATCAAAATAGTTTTGAACTGTTTATGTATGATCTAACTAGTTTGGTCAAAAAGGTTCTTTCTACGGTTAATGTAAGTTCAGTTTTTTTAAGTTGTAGCTGGTTAATTAAGTTTTGTATGCGTAAAGAATATACGAACTTAGATAAGTTTTAAAATGGAGAAAATAATAATTTCCCATATCGTTTGCTCTGCCTTTTCTCCGAGATTAAGTGAACTATATATTAAGGCAGTTATTAAGCTTCTCAGACCGGAACTTGTGAGTCTAGTGTGTGTATTCAATATTATTTTCAGTTTATTATTAATATAATATATAAATACTAGTTATTTTATGTATATATTTTTGGTTTATTTCTATTGACAAATATTTATTAATATGTCTTCGGTCCGATACAATTTGTATATGAAAATAATTGAGTTTGGAGAATACTTTTTCCTATGTTAGGTTAGTACTAATTATGGTTTTCATTAACTATGATAATATTCCACTTAGTTTTTTCAGTTTCCATTTAACCAGTTACTAATCAAAAACCAAGTTACAGATATATTTAAAATGTGTTGTATACTCATTTTAAATTCTGAATTTTGGTCATTTTATATTGTATACCTAATCCAAATAAAATATTAATATGAGTGCCAATTCCGCTAATTAATACAATAAATAATAATGAGCAGAATTAACGCTACATATTACTTTTTTATTTTGTTAGTCATGTATTTCTGCAAAATAATGTTGGATTACATAACTTAACATATAACATTTAAGAGGAGACGAAATATTAAAAGAATCCAGAACTTCTTTTTATCCTATAATACCTGATACAAAGTAGGTTGAATTTAAATTATATTTCCAGATTTTATGGTGCTTACAAACGTCAGTCAAGCATTTAAAGCCCTGAATTATTGCTAAACGTAACTAACTCAACAATCAAACTCCTAGTTGCTAGAAACACGATTCGCATTATCTTAAAACTCGTAAACACGCCTACTGTCTGACAATTGTATTTGCGTTTTGCGCGTTTCTGTGTGGTTTGGATATTTATAAAGGCATGAATAGGACGTCAGGTCGGCGGCAGCAACAGGCACCCCTGTCGGACAGCTCACAGACAACGTCTTCGTCGGAGTGACAGCCGGCGACATATTTTATTCACGGCGCACCGTCGTAATTCCGTCGATGCAGATAAATTGTTTTACCGCGGGAGCGAGCCACGTTCCACGACTTTGGCGTTTGCATGATGAGCTCGTTTTTTATGCTCGAATAAAATTGTGTTAGCCACCGGCAGAGCGACGTGTGAACCGCTCCGGAATCCCAAGAAATTGTTTTCGGGAAGCCTGCTTTGATATTTATGAAAGTTGGCATGTCAGACGTATGTTTGAGTGAAGGGTAGGTTGGCGGTGGATTTTTGAGATCCCCTGGCCGAGTATTTGGAATATTATTTCTCTAGGGTAAGAGGACGATATTATTAGTAGCTACCTGCATTTACATGGGTCTGCGTTTGTTTGTATCGTTGTTTGAATACAGCCACTAGTTGCAAGATGTCAGGTATCGCAAACACATTGACACAGCTTTGGTTCGAGTTCGCCACGGGACCGCGTCGCGAACCTCGCTATCAATATTAAATCCGCCGCCATGTAAACATCTGCTCGCGACTGCAAACGTATAAGTTTAATCAGTGGTGTTTCGATTAGTTAGAACACATCGGCGTCTGTACTAGACGTGCTTGTTAAAACTTCATTATGTTATCTTGTTAGGATCAAACTATATTTTGTTATGTTTAACATCGAATGAATTTTTTATAGTTGATTTTCTCAGCGGTGGTTATCAAGTATGAAAATATTCGCTACCAATTGGACGGAGACATGAGTAGGTATAGTTGGAATAATGCAAATTTTAATTTAGGTTTTTTCCTTATGTTATTGTATTATTAAATTCTAACTGGTTTTGTCCGCGTTATACTTTATAAATATGTGTTATTTGCATATATAAGCTATATTTATGAAAAAAATCATCAATATCCGTTCAATAGTTTTTGCGTGAATATCTAATACTAGCTGGTGCGACTTCGTCCGCGAAAATTTTGAATGATGACTAATGTAACTACTTACTTCGAGCTTAATCTAAAAAATATAACTTTTAAAAGAAATAAGCAATATAAGATTAAGAAAATCTATCCTATAAATAACCTAGCTAAGAAATAAACTAAAGACTACTTTGCTACTGTTATTTAAAAAAAAGGAATATCATCAACCACAAAAATCAAAGAATAGTTATCAATTATTCTAAGGTAAAGTCAGCAAGTCAAATAAAGTAAAATAATAATCAACGATGCATTAATCACAAAGGTAACTCCCATTAGATTAGGTTGCGACCACGGCATTGATAGGTCTTATATCACATTTTGTGAACGAAACCATAGCGCGATCTAAAACGATGATTACACCATCTACTAACAAAAATATAAAATTGTAAAGCGGTAAAATTATGATGTGTGCATATTTTGTGGGTCAGATTTAGGCGATCATATATTGATTCAGTTTTAGACTACCTTTTATTTTAGCAATTATTTATTTTAACCGATATGCCAAATAAGTTCTGCGATCTGAAACGATATAAACGCCATCTAGTTACAAAATTGTGTAGATCAGTAAATTAAGATATTTTTTGGGCGCAATCATCTCGACACGAACAATTTATACTACGCTAACTCGAATTTTAGGTAAATTCTTTTTTTATCCCATTTTGATTAAAATGTCGTTTTTTTAATTTCCTATAAAAATTACCAGAAACAAAGAAATTACAAATCTTATGAAACGCTAAATCTTTACTTAGATGACAACGACCACGACATTTTGAGCAACTTGGCATAAGATACGAATTTCTCTAAAATTTGAGTTGGCGTACATTGTTGGTGTCGATCTATTGAATCAGTTTTGGATGACCTTTTTTAAAAACAAATTATTCCCTGGATTGCTTTATTTTTAACTGAAATACCAATGTACATGCATTAACTCCAAAAAAACAGATTTTCATTAAAACCTACATCCCCTATTTTAGTCGTCCTTAGGGGTGGAATTTTCAAAAATCTTGAAACTTATATTTTTAATTTTTAACTTAAAGGCCAAATACCAATTTTCATGGGTTTAACTTGAAAAATGTCACATTTTTCATACAAACTTACATCCCCAATTTTACGCCCTTGGGGGTGGAATTTTCAAAAATCCTAAAATATATATTTTATTTTTAACTTCAACGCCATATACCAAAGCCTTTCAAATCAAAACGAAGGATTTTCATAAAATGTTTCATCCTTTATTTTACTCCCTTAAGGGCGGTATTTTCAAAAACCCTTCTTCAGTGGATGCCTACGTCATAAAAGGTAACTACTGTCAAAATGTCAAGTCTCTAACTCCATAAACGGCTGTGTGTTGATATTTCAGTCAGCCAGTATAAATTTACATCCCCTATTTTACGACCTTGGGGGTAGAATTCCCGAAAATCCTGAAATGAATATTATATATTTTTAACAGAAAGGGCAAACACTCATTTTAATGCGTTGAACTTCAAAAATATCGCATTTTTAATAGAAACTTACTTTCCCTATTTTACGCCCTTCCGGCTTGATTCCCAAAAATCCTGATATACGTATTTATTATTTTTAACTAAAAGGCCAAATACTAATTTTCATGCGTTTAACTTAAAAATAGTCACACTTTCATATAAACTTACATCCCCTATTTTTCTCCCTTGGGGGTAGAATTTCAAAAAATCATGAAACACGTAATTTTTTTTACGTTTAACTCGGAGGTCAAATACCAATTTTCATGCCTTTAACTTCAAAAACAGCAAAGTTTCATACTAACTTTGCACCCCCGTTTTACCTCTTTAGGGGTTGAATTTCGAAAAATCCTTGCTTATTCCTTGTCTACAGTATAAAAAAAACATTTTTGCAAAATTTCAGTTTTCTAGTTCCAAGGGTTTGGGCTGGGCGTTGATGAGTCAGTCATTCAATCAGTCAGTCAGGACTTCTCTTTTTATTTATATAAAATCTATCTATCTATATAGATAGATAGATTACATACATATTGTTTATTTTTAACTAAAAGGCCAAATACAAATTTTCATGCGTTTAACTTAAAAATTGACACATTTTCATACAAACTAACATCCCCTATTTTTCACCTTTGGGGGTAGAATTTCCAAAAATCCCGAAACACGTAATTTATTTTTTAACTGAAATGCTAGCTACCAATTTTCGTTTGTTTGACTTAAATATTGTCACATTTTTCATACAAATTTACAACCCCTATTTTACGTTCTCGGGGCTGGAATTGCCAAAAATCCTGAAATACATATTTTTTATTTTCAACTAAAAGGCCAAATACTAATTTTCATGCGTTTAAC
This sequence comes from Pseudoips prasinana, assembly GCA_951640165.1. Taxonomy (NCBI): domain Eukaryota; kingdom Metazoa; phylum Arthropoda; class Insecta; order Lepidoptera; family Nolidae; genus Pseudoips; species Pseudoips prasinana. The sequence continues at coordinate 29,234,536 of OX621237.1, read as the reverse complement.
TTAAAAATTGTCACATTTTCATACAAACGTACATCCCCTATTTTTCGCCCTTGGGGGTAGAATTTCCAAAAATCCTGCAACATGTATTTTTTATTTTTAACTGGGAAGCCAAATACCAATTTTCATGCCTTTAACTTCAAAAACAGCAAAGTTTCATACTAACTTTGCACCCCCGTTTTACCCCTTTAGGGGTTGAATTTAAAAAAATCCTTCCTTATTCCTTGTGTACAGTATAAAAAATACATTTGTTCAAAATTTCAGCTTTCTAGGTCCAAGGGTTTGGGCTGGGCGTTGATGAGTCAGTCAGTCAGTCAGGACTTGTCTTTTTATTTATATAGACTAGCTGGTGCCCGCGACTTTGTCCGCGACAATTTTGAATGATGACCAATGTAACTACTTACTTCTAGCTTAATCTAAAAAATATAATTTTTAAAACAAATAAGCAATATAAATTGAATAAAACCTAACCTATAAATAACCTTACTAAGAAATAAATGAAAGACTACTTTGCTACTGTCATTTACAAAAAAATCAAAGAATACATATCAATTGTCTTTAAGTATATTCAGTAAGTCAAATAAAGTAAAATAATAATCAACGATGCATTAATCACAAATGTAACTCCCATTAGATTAGGTTGCGGCATTTTGTGAACGAAACCATTGCGCGATCTAAAACGATGATTACGCCATCTACTAACAAAAATATAAACTTGTAAAGCGGTAAAATTAAGATGTGTGCATATATTTTGGGTGAGATTTAGGCGATCATCTATTGATTCATTTTTGGACGACCTATTTCAAGCATTTATTTATTTTAACCGATATGCCAATTAAGTTCCGCGATCTGAAACGATATTAACGCCATCTAGTTACAAAATTGTGAACTTGTAGATCAATAAAATTGAGACGATGTTTTTTGGGTGCGATCATATCGACACCAACAATTTATACTACGATAACTCGAATTTTAGATACATTCGTTTTTTATCCCAATTTGATTAAAATGTCGTTTTTTTATTTGTTATAAATTTTACAAAAAAAAAGAAGTTACAAATCTTATAAAACGCTTTACTTAGACGACCTTTTTTAATAACAAATTATTCCCTGGATTGCTTTATTTTTAACTGAAAGATCAAATACCAATTTACATGCGTTTAACTCAAAAAATACAGACTTTCATACAAACTTACATCGCCTATTCTAGTCATCCTTAGGGGTGGAATTTTCAAAAATCCTGAAATATATATTTATAATTTTTAGATGAAAGACCATATACCAATTTTCATTTTCACAATTTTCGTTTACCTCAAAAATGTCACATTTTTATACAATCTTACATCCCCTATTTGTCACCCTTATGGAATTCTCGGAAATCCTTAAATAAATATTTTTAATTTTTAATTCGCATCCCCTATTGTATGCCCATCGGGATGGAATTTAAAAAATCCTGATCTATATATTTTTATTTTTAACTGAAAGGCCAAATACCTATTTTCATGGGTTTAACTTCAAAAATGTCGCTTTTTTCATACAAACTTACATCCCCTATTTTAAGTCCTAAGGGGTGAAATTCCCAAAAATCTTGAAATATATATTTTTAATTTTTATCTGAAATGCTAAGTACCAATTTTCATGCGATTAACTTCAAGTCACAGTTTACATAGAAACTTACTCAAATATTCTGAAATATATATTTTTAATTTTTTACTGAAATGCCAAATGACAATTTTCATGCGTTTAACTTTTCACATGTTTTATACAAACTGTCAAAAACCCTTCTTTAGTGGATTGTCTAAATTTCAAGTCTTTAACTCCAGCCGTTTAGGCTGTGCGTTGATATGTCAGTCAGTCAGTATAAACTTACATCACCTATTTTACACCCTAAGGGGTGGAATTCCCAAAATTCCTGAAATATATATTTTTAATTTTTAACTGAAATGCCTAATTTAATGCGTTTAACTTAAAAATTGTCACATTTTTCATACAAACTTACACCCCCTATTTTACGCTCTTGGGGCTGATATTTCCAAAAATGCTGAAATACGTATTTTTTATTTTTAACTAAAAGGCCAAATACAAATTTTCATGCGTTTAACTTAAAAATTGTCACATTTTCCATACAAACTTACATCCCCTATTTTTCGCCCTTGGGGGTCGAATTTCCAAAAACCCTGAAATACGTGATTTTTATTTTTAACTGGAAGGTCAAATACCAATTTTGATGCCTTAAACTTCAAAAACGGCAAAGTTTCATACTAACTTAGCGCCCCTGTTTTACCCCTTAGGGGCTGAATTTCGAAAAATCCTTCCTTATTCTTTGTCTACATTATAAAGCAAACATTTGTGCAAAATTTCAGCTTTCTAGGTCCAAGGGTTTGGGCTGGGCGTTGATGAGTCAGTCAGTCAGTCAGGACTTGTCTTTTTATTTATATAGAAAAGTCAATACTCACAAACTTTCGCATCCTATCCTTTCGCAACAGTATGGATGTAAAAATCTATGGATGTTTGTTACTCTTTTACGCAAAACATACCGAACGGATTTTGATGAATCTTTGTAGTATTATCTATACATATAATAAAATCGTAGGAATGTCAAAACTGTACATTGAATATTTTTTTAAAGGATACTTGGGGCGTGATCTCCAATCGATATCTCCAAAAATATAGTTTTTAGAATTTTTGTCTGCTTGTCTGTATGTGTCTCCGGGCTAAACTCAAAAAGAACTGCACGGATTTACTTCAAATTTTAAGCGTAACTTTAATTTACTTTTAATTTATATTTTTATAATTTTTTTCATTTGTGGGTATCTGGTCCAGAAGTGAGTGGGCAAATCACTGCAGTTTTTTCCTGTTATTGGCATTTCTACTATCCGTTATATTTTTCCCGTTTATAAACATTTTATATTCATCCATCAATACAATCCAAAAGTCCTGTTTTTCGCCGAAAACAAATTTCGCTTTGACCCGAAGTTTCACCGGATTATGAATGTTTATACTGAAAATAATGTGCGGTTGCGGTGTTCGGTGCAAATATTTGAAGACTTGGCTCTCGAGTCAAAGGGTTGGCTTTTTGCGAAGGTCCTTTGAGCTCCGCGGTCTGTGGTCAGATAAACCGATTAGCTCTCTCGCCCGCAGCGGTTAGGTGCCAGGAGAATTCGGAATACACCGCTAGTTTTAACAGCCAACTGTGATCAACAGTAACCCTGTTTAATTAAGTTACATAGATTATTGCCGACAAAATTAAATACTTTATTACTTATTCGGTACTTACGTTGTTAGAAGGCTGGATGCCTAAATGGTCGAGTGGTAGAGTGTTCAAGCATATATCATGAGGATTGAGTCAGGTGCCGGAATTTTATTTTTAAAATTTTAGAAGTGCGGAGTCTAGAAAGGGATGTGCCCCGTGGATAGAAGATCCTGAAGTGCCGAAGTGCTGTACGCAAGTACACCCCGCCTCAAAGAGCATATAGTTATAGGCCTCCCCCAAAGGTTATTATAACATTGCCATTTGGAGGCTTTTTGGCGTAGTCACTGCGCTTGGCATGTTGCTACCGCAGAAGGTAATACCAACTATATATGAATCCTATAGTCGCCTTTTACGACACCCGCGGGATGGTATGAGGTGGCCCTATTATTCTTTCTAGTCCGGAAACCTCACGGTTATCAGATTCGCGGTCATAGTGTATGTTCCTGACATTTGTGTCTAAAAGCTGTTGAGAGATATAAGTCTTCACGGTTGTGATACCGCCGCTGGCGAGGCGATCTTTGCTCGCCAACAGATCGGCATAAAACTGCCTGCTTATTAGTTTGACACGTCCACTGCTCGACAAAGGCCATAGATCTCTACAATCGGTCCAGAACTCTACAACAGCGGGTCCAGCGTTATCCGCATCCAGCGGTTACCAGTGACCCTCTGTTCATCTTGTAGGGGGCTTGCCCACTTGCGTCTTCCGATTCGTGGTCACCCTTCAACAAGCTTTCTGCCCCATTGTAAATATTGACAAAAAAACCCTTACCATGTTGTCAAAGTTCAAGTGTTGTAAATGTTAATAACATTCCTTTACAGCTAAACTTACTCCGTTTTAAACGAAACTATAAATTCGATGATAGAGTTGCACAACAAACTGTGATGTTATGTTTGCTTTTTACGACTGACTGACAGTAAAATGTTCCGTATAAAATTGTTATCCATCAAAACACAGTTCCTTTAGCATGAGGAATGCGGCGGTATGCCTACAAGTATTCCACTTCTCACACTACGAGTTAGTTAATAGGATATTCTGGAAGCGTTACTATATTTGTGTACTAACTGTCTAAAGGTCAATATTTAAATTATATCGGTAGTTTCAAAATATGGTATATTGGTGAGCTTAGTGACTCTTTGTGTGATGATTACGATTATTTGTTGTGTCTCTGGGTGTAATTCACATCATCATGGGTCACCGTAGCCTAGTTGGTAGTGCTCCTGCCTACGAAGCTGGTGGTCCTGGGTTCGAATCCCAGTAAGTGCAAATATTTGTGTGATGAGCACAAATATTTGTTTCTGAGTCATGGATGTTTTCTATGTATATATTTATCAATCTATTTATCTATCGTATTTATCTATCTATACAAGTACGTATATCGTCGCCTGGTACCCATATTACAGGCTTTGCTTAGTTTGGGGCTAGGATGATCTGTGTGACATTAATTTATCTATAATATGTATGTATTTAGAAATATATACCTAAGTATATTTATCACGTCTCTGTTTGCCATAGTACAAGGCTCTGGCTAGTTTGGGATCGGATGGCAGTGTGTTACTTGTCCCAAGATATTTATTAAGGTAGTTTTCATTTAGTCTTTAACTAGAAAAATAAATACTATGAATTATAATTATTCTGCGGTTATTAAAAAAATCAGATAATATTTAATCCTATAACTGTAAATCGCCTTTTTTGAAATGAAATGAAATGAAATTTATTCACCACTTGGGTATTAACATACATTTGTACTTGTCAAAGTCACAATGCAGTACATAAACATAGTGGATAGTATAAAAGTTACAAAAAACAATTAATTAGTCCGTCCGTGCGGTTTGTTTCATAGCATATATTTTCCGGATTCCTTAAATAAATAACAAATTACTAATCTACAATATTCAATTTAATATACACAATATTCAAGAGTAGCACCAATAATACTTGATTACATACTAAATATGCGCACTAACTAAATGAAATTAGGCATATAGTTATTTGAAAGTAAATCTAAGAATTCCTTGGGTCACCAAAAATATATTAATCTATTTTGATAGAACCGTCACCTATTAAGCTTGCTAGATTTAAAAGTCAATATATTATCTAAATAAATAGTTTCTGGCACTTGCCGGCAGCTACCACGGCGCACTCGCTTCGCTCGCTTGGCTCGTGCATTTTATGGTCAACCTAACCAACTTTAATGTGCAAAGCAGAATTTTTGTTTCACAAAACTTTTACATCATGCAGAGATTTCAGGTGCAAATTCGATAAAAAAGATAATCTGTTTTATATGGATCCTAAATATTTTAATAGAACATGTTGAGATAATCAAGTAGGTAGGTCGTTAGTAGCGTAGACATTTGTCTGGTAAGTGGGGACACTGCTTAAATTGTAAATACAGGTGCAATTAAAAAATAGCCAAAAAATCCTGTTTTATTATAATGTTATTTTGGGCGATCTATCATCATTTGTCCATTTATCAATCCTACGCTTACCATTTGGCTAAGCGTTTTGCTATCCCGAAGATCCCTAGCGGCAGGAGCAAGGATTCCAACCGTCCTTGTCCTTTGAAGGAGATGGTCTCGGTAATAGTCAACCAGTGGTAGCCGCAGATTGCTAACGTGCAACGAGCAGTAAAAGTCGTCCCTGAGGTGTATCGCCCCAGAGGTAAAGATAATGGTGGTGGTTCCAGAGCCTCCACACCAAGCATTGATAGACTACCGTGGCCGAACCACCACGGCCGGATCTACGACTAAAAATGGTACCCACTGCGTTAAAAAAGGCCTTTTGATTTGTATAACAATAGTCCCGCTTTAATTCTACTTCGGTACCCGCAAACGTTTCAAATCTTTATGCAATTTTTATTAAATCCTCTAAATGTAGCTTGCAAATAAGACTACCTCCGCAGTGCATAAACCATTCCAGTTGTTAACTAGTTCGTTGTGCCGTTGACTTATTCAGGGACATAGCAAAGGCTTCGCGGCTCCACCTGCGGTTAGGTGTAACTTAACGAACCTCACTGAATCTTTAATAGTGAGTTTCATTTAATGTGAACTAGTCGCAAACTTGCCGAACGGTCGAATTCCACTTTGTTTGGACTCCCCAAAACTTTCGGTAAATATGGAAATTATGATTAATCATACATAGTGAACGTGTTTGAGTTGGGTGATTAAGTATTCAAGGGTCACTGCCTTATTTTACATAATAACCCATACGGGTTGTGTAAAATATTATTATAAAGATAACCTATGATGTTATTGTTTTGAACATTTTTTGTCAGCAATCCTATTGCAATATACTCAATAAGTAGTAGTAAGAAGAATTGCCCACACACATTTTTTTAGTTCAACTGGACTATATTATAGTCTAATGCGATCATGTTTTTACGTCATTAGTATAACGGGACAATAGTCTAGTGTGATCATGTGTCGTCGTTATTAGTTTAACTAAACTATACAGTCTGATATGTGAGCGTATGTTAACGTCATTAGTTCAACTAGACTATGGGATAGCCTATTTGAATCGTGTGTTTACATTATTAGAGTAACTAGATCATGGGATAGTCTAGTTTGATCGTGTGTTTACGTTATTTGTTTAACAAGTAGTTATTACTCGTGGAGACCTGTTAATGGTTTTCAGCTGCGTTACCCTAAATTTTGTGTTGTTAAATGCTGTTGGTCTTCCTAAGAAAATAAATAAATAAGAGTAGAGGATAGTCGACACATTATAAGTTTAATTAGACTATAGGATAGTCTATTGTGGAAATGTTAACGGTATTAGTTTGGATAGACTATAGAATAGTCTTGCAAAATGTTTATGGTAACTATAGCTTCATTTAACTAGTCTATAGTCTAGTTAAACTTATGCTTAAAGACACGATCACACGTTTCGACACGATGCATGTTAAATGGTTTGACAGTCAAAAATATATACGCTGATACGTAAAAGATGAGTTCCGATGCTCAAAACCTATCGGAGGGTACGTTTTTGAGAACATTGTTATAGTTTAGCATTGAATTCGACGGGCCGATTGGTGTGGTTGGTAAATGCTTGCCTTACGCGCCGCAGGGCTTGGGTTCGGTTCCCACCCAGTCCTAAGTCTGGGTGTAATTTTCTATTTATGTATATATTTACAAAAGAAAAGCAGTATATGTAGTAGGTATATCAGTTATCTGATTTCCACAGTACAAGCTTTGCTTAGTTTGGAATCATATGGCCGCGTGTGATTTCCCGGGATATTACATTCAGTCAAAAAAGTATCGGAAATGGATGATTTGTTTATGGTTCCAAATTCAATTTTTTGTGTTCTTTTGTTGTTGTTAGATTGGCACAACTGTTTTCCATTTTGGCGCGGAGTTTGAGTTGCATCTGTCATTTATATTAAATACAGTGCTGGTTTTAGTAATATCATATATAGTGTGTATTGCGAATTTAAAACTCGTGCTTATGAGTGGTTCAAAGCGTTCAAAAGCGGTCGAGATGTGATGAAAGATTTGGCTCGCTCTGGTAGGCCATCAACGTCTGCAACTGAAGTTAACATCGCAAAAGTGAAGGAAATAGTGACTGAAAATCCTCATTCAACTCTGAGAGAGATAGATAGCCACCGAACTTTCTGTATCTCACGAGTCGATTCGTACCATTTTAACTAATCATTTGGGTATGAAACATGTTGCCGCTCGGCTAGTCCCAAAAGATCTGAATTTTCTCCAAAAACTCAATCGCATGAAAGTCGCTGAGGACATGGTAGAACGAGTCAATTCCGACCCAACATTCATGAAACGCATTGTTACTGGTGACGAGACGTGGGTTTACGAGTTTGACATGCAAACTAGTCAACAAGCTTCGGAGTGGCGCCTTCCAACTGAACCGAAACCGAAAAAACCACGCCAAAGTCGATCAAAAGTCAAAATCATGTTGGCTGTTTTCTTTGACTATCGCGGTGTTGTGCACTCTGAATTCTTACCGGAAGGTCGAACGGTAAATAAAGAATATCATTTGAGCGTTATGCGGCGTTTAAGAGAGCAAATTCGACGAAAAAGGTCAGATTTGTGGAAAGAAAATTCTTGGATTTTGCACCACGATAATGCGCCTTCGCACAAGGCCATCATTGTGAACGAATTTTTGACCAAACACTCAACAAATACCATCCAGCAACCACCATATTCACCAGATATGGCTGCAGCTGACTTCTTTCTTTTTCCTAAACTCAAATTACCACTTTGTGGTACCCGTATTCAATCGGTAGAAGACATAAAGGAGAATTCGCGGCGGGAACTGAACTCAATTCCGAAAGCAGCCTTTAAAAAATGTTTTGATGAATGGATTATTCGTTGGCGTAAGTGTATCGTTTCTGAAGGAGCATACTTTGAAGGTGATAAAATAAATTTGGATGAATAACAAACATTTTGTATATTATTGATCTTTTCCCGGTACTTTCTTGACAGAGTAGTATTATTATAATTTCTTGGTCTATCAATCTCATACACATATTTATTTGAACTGCATAGAAATATCAAGTCACTCTGCACCGTATATAGAATCAGATTCACTTTTGCAATTTATTACTGTTTTCCACTGCCTTGCTATTCAAGGCAATATTTGAGTGACTCCGAGATTTTACGTGATGCGGGGTCTGGGTATTCTTTAAATAACGTTACCGCAAAAGGGATTTGCCCAATCATGTATAGGTTTAAAATGTCACAATTTTTTATATTATATGAATCCATATCGAAGTGCAGGGCAATCAAACTTGCGGTCCGAGAGCTTCATGTTTTACTAAGAGCTAATAAAAACAGCACCACATTTCTAACTACGTAGGTACTGAAATATTGTGGATAATTTTAAAAATACTATACTAGTTAGAAACATATATTTTTACATGTTTTTTTGCATTGCAAATTATAAAGATTAAACGCAGGTAGGATTATGTTATATTTAAACATAACCGGTGTAACTGAAAAGATAGACTCCAAACTAATTTTCTTAGTCATTAAAATTTTACATTAATACGCTTCACTATATATTTACATTAGTAAGTATATAATAAACTATTGAATACTATACAATTCAATGTAAGAAAAAAATTAAAAGAAAAATGTTTTAAAAGAAAAAACTACAATTAAAGATGAATATTTTACCTTCACAAAAAATACATTTACCTGGAACTATTCAATAAATATATGCCTTAAACAATGGCAACCATAATATAGAAACCAGTTTTGGAATTTACAAATTTTCCTAACCTTATTGCATTTGATCTCAAATCTGTACATAAAATAAACGCCTTCGAATATTTTTACTATAATATTTATTTCTCAATATTCGGATTATCAAATAATTTTTGATGGAATATCTAAATATCAAATTGCTTGCATTAATAAACGCTGAGAAATATTCGGACGGACCAAGTCATAGCAAGGTTCATTTTTTTTTAATTTGTGTTGTATTTTAGAGAGCTCTTTAGAACCCTAAAAACCCAGACCAATAAAATAAATAGTACGAGGAACATTAATATTTATATATAAGGTTCTCTTTAATTTAACCTATTATTTGAACTCTTACTCCAAAACTAATTAGGCAAGTAATTTTCTTAACTAAGATAATTGTTTCAAAAAGTTAATGGTTTCTAAAAAGCTTAACATCTTAATGATGTTTACTCTTCAGATGAGAAACGGGGACTAAACACGTAATATCAATTATATTTAGCAGGTGATTCAAAAGCAGAATTAATTCAATTTCCAATTCAAACATCTACCTCGAGTCAGGTACTCCTCAAACGAGGCGCTCAGTTCCCTACTTGGCAAATTAGATTTGGTATAAAGCCTATTTTAATTTGCGCCGACGCTAAACATTGCGAGCTCTTTAATGTTTAAGCGGGCGAAGCCGGGTGCGAGGGCGGCGGCAGCGGCGACGGCGCCCGGTTGACATTCAAAAAGCAAATATGTTCTTGGCGGTGGCGCCCGGGCGATAATAAGCTTACCGGCCGAGGGCGGGCCGCCCCCGCCCGACACAGCGGGCCCGCCCGCCAACGTGTTATTAAATTCTTTTGTTGGCCCAAGCGCCGGAATGCACAGTTATTTAGCCGTGGTCCGGCTCTACGGGATCAACGTAAATATCTCTTCAGCTCTTGTCTTTTGAACTTCACTAGGTTGTGGGATGAAACGGATTATTTGCATCCTTGTGTTCTCCACGTACGAGGGTGGTTGAACTAGGAGCCGAGTAAAACAAGTTATTTCAACAATTTAATATGATAAACGAGAGTCGGCAGGTGTTTGCAATCCCGGTTAGCTAATTCAGGTGGTATCGTAAAGTAGCTCACCGTGGAAACATTAAAATTCTCATACCCCCGTTTGTATGAATGTTAGACAACATACAAGCCGAGGGCGCGCTTCATTTCGTGCACATTACTCTCTGTTCAACAATAAAACTCATTAAATCGCTCGTGCGGCTGGTTTTATTAATGTTTCACGTATTAATAAAATTAACAAAGCAGTGGTACACGAGAGGGCTATTTTCCGACCAAGCGCCGTCGGAGCGGAGTACAATGGGATCTAAAATAAATACGAGGACTTTAGCAAACAGGAGAGCGCACAAAGCGTCCACCTGGAGGGAGGCGGTGCTCGGCTCCTATTGAAAATTAAGTGCCTGCGACGAAGTTCAATTAATGGCCGCGAGGCGTCCGCCGGAAAGTCTCGCTCGTGGTCTTCACACACGAGCCGTTTCGCCTCGCGCCCCTACGCCCACGGCTGGAAATTATCCCAACCATGAGAGTTAATACTGTTATTGCTCCAGTGGGTGCTTTGTAACTTCCTTTCCATGTTACGGTCTCCATCGTTTAAGATCTAATCAATTCAAATTAGGAGTATAATGGACTACCCCAACTATAAGCAGAACATGCCACTAATCGATAAGTAACTCTCAATACAAAAAGCTCTTTGGTCAACCAAACAGATAATACTAATATATTCTATCTGAAACCCTTATCTGTAAAATGCTTGGGTTTTTTGCTAGTCACAACTACATAGCGCACCCTCTTATTGTGAGATCTCTATCAGCGTGCAGCGGTACTAAACCGTCGCTTATCTTACAAATTACCCGCTATTACTTGGATCCTCTTGAAAACTACGAAAACTGGACCTTTTTTTAGATTAAAACACTACCGTTACTATTTGTTCCTATTCATATAATGCTCCAAGCATTTAAAATACTATTCTTAACAGAACGTCAATAAATAATAAAAAAATAATAAGTGATAAAATATTTAATCAAATCTCATATACGTATTGCCGTAACATTTAGTAGAATTGAATGACTATACTAAGCAGACACCAAATCGTATTAAAAGGACAGACAAGTGTTAAGCCACTTCATTCCATCCAAATCTTTTCCCTAAAAATTGCGAACGAGACAATCAAGTGCTCGTAGTAGGGGATGGCAGCTTACCAATAGCCAGTTTAACCCCCGACGGCGGATTTTATTGCCATTCGTATTGTCGGCTAGAGATTTACTTTGACATGTCGGAAATTCGTTTGTTGACTCTTCGCCGCTATTTTCGAGTGTCTATCTCACTGTTTCCCCGTTTTTCTTCGTCGTAAAACCTTAATTGCGGTTAAACTCGTCGCACGTGCCTTTTAATTCCGCAATTCAGTACTTCGATAGCTTACTCAAACAGGCTAATACAGCATTCCGCTGAAATTTATGCAGCTATGGAGGAGTAAGGCATTGTTTATTTTGTTGAGTAAACTCGAGTAATTTTATCTAATTTCTCAATTGCGCAGCATCTCCTCAAAAACAGCGGGGTACATGTCCGCAGATGTATAGCAGGTGTGTCAGGTAGAATGCATCGGGTAACACATTAACAATGTTTCCTCTGAAAGCCTTTGTCTGCACTCAACGAATTACGGGGAAAGGCGAAAATTTAAATACCCGCCGGGACTGTTTTACATGTAAGAGATGCACTTTGCATGTAATGTGGCGATTAAATGAGACAACAACGCGCCAACCACCGCTCAGTGGTAACAGACTAGTCTTAAATGATAAGGTAAACTCTGTTATGAAAATGGGCATTTTTCTTTTGCCTCATTCAAAGTTCATTTATTCCGTTAAAATATTACATTTGGTTCGAATCCTCATTTTTTTTACCCTACCGTGCATTAGCTAGGAAACTCAGTAAGAATACTTTTTAAAATTATTTATTTTGTAATATATAATTATATTGCACTAAGATACATATTTACAAAATAACTTAAATAATAAGAAGTTTGTTTCTTATGGATACTGAAAACTGCAGCTTTTCATTATGTTAATGTTCGACAGGAACAAATATATTTGTTTCCTTTGTTTAAAGTCGTGATATTTATTAACAAGACATTCGTTTTGTAGAAATATAGTTTATTCATCCGAATAGCACAAAAGCGGGTAAAACCGTGGAGCACAGCTATTAAAATATAAAAAGTTGATATGTTTATATTTTAATAGCTGTGCCCCGCGGTTTTACCCTTTGCACTTAATAAATTTATAGCCTTCTTGTTATTTGTATATATAAGATATATTACTACAAAGTTTTATTAAAATCCGTTCGGTAGTTTTTGCGTGAAAGAGTAACAAACATACATACCTATGTACATCCATAAGTCCATACTTATAAACTTTCGCATTTATAATATTAAGTAGGACCGATATAAAATTAGTAGGAATAGGATTTTTGAGGGTTAGAATTTCTGAAAAATTAGTTGAGCAACAAAATCTATACAATTAGGCATATTCGTGGCAGGCAGAGCTACATGGCGTTAAAAATAATTGATTTAGTTTTAAAATACAGGGAGAAATTTGGGGAATGCGTTTGTTTTTGATGGCTGGTAATAATCGTCCTTAAGTGGCTTCCAACATGTATTGCGTAAAGACTTTCAATAACATTCTTAACATCACTTTAAATCCATCCATTGCCTAAAAAGTACCAGTAAAAAGTTACCCTGTCCACGTAATCGCCCTCATACCGCCTCTGTGTTCGACACCTCTCGTAGCACAAAGGTGTAGGAAGAAAACTCAATTAAAACAAGGCGCACTTGTCGCCTGCCCGGCTCGTGTTACCACACGATTACACCAGCTATAAGCATAATGTCGCGCGTCTACTTGGGTCCTACAGAATTCATTAGAAATGGTAATGAAGCTGCAACTTTTTAACGTAGCATTTCTTACTTTTTTAAATGCGGGAGTAGTAACAGCTGAGGCGAGACGCCACGAAGATCACCGAGCCTTTTTTTGTCTGTTAAGGCAATGGGAATGTCTATGCATCCACTTATTACAGGTGGATGCGCATGTCACCCGTAAGAAGTGTGTGGCAGGTTAGGTTTAGTCGGTGTGAGTTCGACATACCCACCGAATGTCGAACTCACACCGACTAAACCTAACCTGCCGTGGACTTCTTCTGGAGCCTGATGGGAGCAGTCCGGTAAGTTCACCGACCATAAGCATCAGAATATGAAAAAAAGACAATCAAACGCATTGTTTTATTGCTTACTAGCTGTGCCCCGCGGTTTTACCCGCGTTAAACTTTATAAATGATCACTGCTCCTCTCCTGTAGGTGATAGCGTGATAATATATAGCCTATATGTTGACCCGACCTCTGAGTATTATTCATGCAAAATTTGAAGTAAATCCATGCAGTACTTTTTGAGTTTAGCCCGGACATACATACAGACAAACAGACAAAAATTCTAAAAACTATATTTTTGGCCTAGATGTCGATTGTAAATCACGCTCCAAGTATCCCTTTTAAAAAATATTAAATGTACAGTTTTGAATTTCCTACGATTTTATTATATGTATATAGATTACCTACATGGTAGGTTTGAAGTTTATCACTGAAATAATTTACACCAAAGTACGGAAACACTACCTAGACATCGTCATAAAAAGCCCAGAACCCACCAACCTCTAAAGTTAAGCTTTAAAAAATATAACAAACACACAGAATCTCATGTCAACCGCGAAGCCCTACAACGTTCGGTTCGATTACCGGGTTGGTACCAAAAATGTTATCGATCGAAATTAGAGTCGTGAAGAAATATAAATGCAGCATTTGACAGTTATAGTTGTAGTACTTCGGAAAACTCTTGAAGCCGATGGACCTGAACCTTTTCTGGATACACCGACTTATCCGTATCATTTGGTTATTAGAGGTAATGTGTGGAAATAATTACAATAAGTAAGTAATACTTATAAATCGTGCGTCGAAAACAGTCTTTGAAGCGTGTTTGTTAGTTGTTACGGCTTCTATAGGGTCTTTATCAACCATTAAGTAATAGCCCTTGAATCGACATTTAATTATGAAGCCAGTCTAACAAGTGAAGTCAAGTACACGGAATCGTATCGTTGGTAAGTAAGTCGTAAGTCGAATAAAGTTCATTAAACCGAACGTCACTACAAATTGGCGATATGACCATTGTATAAATAGAAAATATGGCACAGATAATAGCAGTAATATGTGCTGCCGACGAATTTACCGTCATTTCTTTATTTTGACTCCATCCCATACGTCCTTTAACGCACTGATCAAACTGATGTTTTGCCGCAGGTTTTTAGCGAAGATTATCCCGTTAAAAATAATAAATCTTGCATGCTTTAATTTGTATGTAAACGCATGTTTTTACAAATAAATTATCTTTATCTTATCTTTATTTTAAAGTTTTAAAGAATCATTGATGTCTAAAAACTATTTAACTACTTCAGCTCGACAGAAAAAATGCTTAAAAAAAGTAATCTGGAAAAATTAACGCTCAATTCAAATTGTTATTATATTCTGTAGAGCACAACACTTTAGGATTAGCAAAGACTTTGATGTAATAGATTTGCCATAAAAAATATCTTATACTACATTATACTCGTATTTCACTATTTTTGCGTAATTTTATAATTTTCTGTTCACTCTATTTTGAACCGTAAATGTAAAATTATACGAGTGAAAATAGTGTGATATAATTCAACTGCTCGTTGTCAGCCTGTTAAGAAACTACGCAACTAAAAATTGTGGTCGTACTTGGCTATAATGTCTTAGTGTGGGGTGTAAATGGGCGGCCGCCTGACCAATGACCGGCTTCGAGGGTGGATTCAAGTGACAAGCCAAGATAAAAGACGATCACACACAAATCCAGTAAATACCAGTAATAAATGAGGAGATTAGATCCAGTTTAGTGATTGCTATTGTATAGTAATCCATACACTTGATGCTACTCGTATGTTTTGATTAACGTGTCATTGTTTGTGAAAAATCTTTGAACAAAAATACTACTCATCACCGTAACTGATCAGCGAGGTAACACTAGGTGTGTTACCTCGGCATGCGGTCAGTCAATAGATGGGTGACCGTAAATGGTTTAGTTTATGGGCGTCTCCGTGCTTCGGTGGGTATTTTAAGCTGTCAATCCCGGTTGTACTTAGTAATAAAGTTAAGTTCAAATCCAAATCACACCTTTTAAGAAAATTTTGAATAATTACTTTATACGTAAAGGTTTACTTTTAACCAAAAGCCGGTATGTCTAATTCGCTTGTTTTACCTCTTTTGGGTGAAACTTCCAAATATCCTTTCTTAGTGGATGCTTACAAAATAAAAATCATCAACTGTCTGTGTCTATAGTTATGAGTAAAACCAGGCCACCCATTTTGGACTGGCCTGTTTGTCTAGTGGTTTGTGACTCTGACAGCTAAGTCAGAGGTCGTGGGTTCGATTCTCACGCAGACAAAATCTTTGTGCTATTATAGTTTTGCGTATTAACGCAAAGAGACAGGTTCATAGAAAGTTTCTGAGAAACCAACTCTCTCGTGTGCTATCAAGTCAGTAACCCTGAAACGAGGTTCAATCCCGAAGGGGGTGTCCTCTGGCGCGACTGGAGTCCTCACTCGCCTCTATTTTTCAGAGAAGCCGTGGAAGCCTACCAGGCTATCTGTAAATTTCATCATAATAAATAAATTACTCAAGACAACAACAACAGCAAAATAATATAGAAGAGTAAATTATTAGTTATCAATCATTAGATAGTTATTACAGTATTAATGGAATGGGATATAGTTACCATTTTAATGGCTGCATAAACTTCTGAATATTATGTGTGAATCGGTGGATAAGGTAGGGTAGTATCTCGGCGATCAGTGGCACATAGTTAAGATCCGCCACTTAAACAGGAAAACTATTAATGCGACCTATCTTCCCACCATTTGTCGTTTAACAACTTTACGGATCGTAATATACCACAAAACTGAAAAACCATTTATAATTATATTATTACGATCACGTCTCAAAAAGGAGCAGCTAAGAGCAGTTATTCGAACACCTCAGTCCCGATGGAGTTATTCATTTTCAACTTGGATCATTAATTAATTGGGCCTTGAGCGAAGCTTGCTTTTTATGACAATACACATATTGCGTTATTCGCGGCTGGGGGCCTTATTGGCTGCTACATCATATTTAGATATAGTTGGTGTTGGTGTTTACCAATAAGAGTAAGGTATAAGTAGAGACTACGAACAGAATAAAAAGAACCAATAACTCATACGGGCGTTTAGTCCAACAAATGTATTTATTAAACAAAATGCTGGTGCATAATGCCGAAAGCAAGTGCCCTCTAAATTATTTTTTTCGGATTACGTACCAAGATTTTAAGAAGGAACTCTTATTGTACGATTCAGTGCAACCCTTATACGTTAATTTGTCACGCCGGATAATCTCAGCATATACTAAATGAAGAATACATTAAAATGATACTAACTCATCTTTATTGCGAGAGTAAAAATTTTATCGTTTTCTTATTTTATTTTTGAAAATGGTCGATCAACATTTATAAATTCATCAGACCTCGATATCAGGTTAAATTTTAGCATCACATCACATTATCTAAAGTGCAAGTGGGTTGTGTTTTTAACGAATGATTAAAAAATAACATCGCCCTCCTTATCTCTGAACTCTATGGTACAAAAAATCTGACATAATCATGGATGATAAATATTTATGAAAATATCAGAATTATTCTGGAACATGCTAACTGTTAATGTCATAAAATAATGTATCGCACACAGATATCTGAACATTCCGATATCTGTGGTATCGCATCATCAGTTCTCTGTGTGATTTCAATGGCAATATGTTGTAGGGAGACTAATATCTTGTTTTAGGTTCGTATCAATTGCTTTTTTTTTAACTTAGAATTTCAGGAGCAATTTTAAAACACGCAGCTGACACTCCTTATTAGAGATCGATACCTACACGTCGTCTTTTTGTGACTTGCCTTGCAGTGATTATCATTTTATGGTATCATTAACAAGTAATGTTTATAGTTTTAGTAAGGCATTTTGAAATTTGTCTCATGTCGTGTATTTAACGAGCTCCAATGGCAAACTTAGTTCTGTTTATGTCCCATAAAACGCTATTTAAATTGTGATATTATTGCAAGGAAAAAATTCAGCTTAATTAGATAAATAAATAAAGTAGATGAATTATATTTCAACTGTATGATTTTTCGTAAATAAGTATGTTACACATTTCTCTCTTTGTTTTTAAGCCGATTTTGATAATTCGTTTTTTTAATGATCAATGATAATATTGGTAAATAAGGTTCTTATAAAGATTAGCGAAAGTCGTTTGTATGTATTTTAAAACAGTTATTATTATGTCTTATTTATCTACATGAAGATAATATATTATATAATAATTACCTTGTTATTCTAAACAGAAACAAGCTCACATTGCTTATTGATATATTTGCTCATAGCTCAGATACTCACTGATCTGTAAGCGGTCAATCCATAGATGGGTGACCATCAAAGTGGTTTAATTTCTGAGCGTTTCCGGGCTTCGGAGAGAACGTTAAGCTGTGGGTCCCAGTTGTAGTCACTACAACAACAATCGTTAGGTATTCCATGTCAGAGGCCTACCGGGCGGCTTAAACATCTCTGACACTAGGGTAACCACTGCCCATACGATAAGTAAGTATTGATTATTTGAGAGTTCCGTTCGTCTGCCGATGTAGCATATTTTAGTATTCTATAGAGACGTGTTGCACACAAATTATCCTTACCCTACTTGACTGTATAGACGACGGCGGGCGCTGTAAGATCTCCCTAATAAAAAACTGTTGTAATATTTAACTTGGCGAGCCAAAGTGACTAGTTATACGAAATAAAATAATAAGATAAACCAAACTTCTTAGTTCGCAAGGATTTATTTATCGCAAAAGAGCTATAATTTTCTTCTTGCATACAAACGAATGTAACGCTCGGTTTACGCATATTTAATTACAAGCCATGTCTTGCAATTAAACAGTTCCTAGGCCAATTTAGTTTACGATCGAGCCTCCGTTCGAAGCTTTTCGACGCCGCAATCAGTTTTACGAGGCTTTTTGTCAGTATTTGCCATTTTATTACTTGCTTGAATAAGTTTGTTTGGGTTTGATGTCTTACGCGTCGATGGATGGTGGAATTCTCCAGGATTACGGTTTTAATGACGTTAATTTAATAAATTAGACGCAAGCCTGACACATCCGCACTATAAATTCGAAGCTACAATTACATTGCTTTCCTGGCGGTGGGGTCATCTACTACTTTAAGGAACGAAAGAGAAACGAAGATTAGGTATACTATCCCCCATACACGCACTTTAGCACAAGTAAGATTAATTTTTATTATGTCATAGTTTTGTATAATTAAAGTGTTTCAAAGAAACTAAATACCTACCTACACTGTAGATTATTTGTATACCGTACCTCAAAAAGAACCTTCCAGGACCCGTTGTCCGTCTATCTGTCTTTCAAGATTATTTTTTCAGGAACGCATGGAGCTATCAGGATACTCAATTCCCTACAAGTATAATTTATGTTCGAGCTCACAAAATCGGAAATGTGTACTTATGCAATTATTTCGGGGACAATTGCTGCCTCATCCGTAAACTTTAGCTTTAGTAGCCTACAGTACACTACCTACGTTCTTTCGCTTTATAAGTATCTTCCTGGCGTAGTACGATGCCCTTACAGAATGCACTCCGGATAATAATATTATAATCTTTAGATTTTTGTCATAAGGTTAAGTAAGGTAACTTCAAGGGCAGTTCAAGGAGCGGCAATCCATTAATGGTACTTTTGGATGTGCTCCTTGATTCCGCGATCCTTAGGTGATGGTATAAAAAAAAAACTAAACCTCTGATTTCCTTTCTGATTAAATTTTTCCAAGATTCTAGATAGTTAGGAAGCTAAATAATATATTGATTTTTTGAAGTTATACTTCTTTTGGCGCGATGGAGAAAAATGATGAGAGTGAATTTTTACGATGCGCGCGCACACCGATACCAAAAAATTTAACAGCATGAAGTTAGTTCTAGGTGGTATGACAGTGAATTTTTACGATGCGCGCGCATCGTAAAAATAACAGCATGACGTTAGTTCTGGGTGTTATGAAAATTGATAACTATGTTCAAGTTGTATATTAAGAAGTATAACTTCTAACGCATGTACATAAGTACACACAAGTTTTTTTTTTGTATAATAGGATGGCAAACGAGCAAGTGGGTCACCTGATGGTAAGTGATCACCGCCGCCCATGGACACTCGCAGCACCTGAGGAGCTGCAAGTGCGTTGCCGGCCTTTAAGAAAAAAATAGGCTCGCTTCTTGAAGGTTGCCATGTCATACCGGATCGGAAATGCCTCCGCAGCTAATTGATTCCACAGAGCGGTAGTGCGCGGCAAAAAGTTTCTTGTGAAACGCACAGTGGTGGAAGACCATTCATCCAGGTGATAAGGATGAAATTTCCACTTTTGGCGAGAGGGTCTGTGGCGGAATGTGGCGGCAGGTATAAGCTCGAACAATTCCTCTTAACACTCCCCGTGATAAATGCGGTAGAGGACACATAGAGACGCACACATAGAGACGCACACATTTATATACTTCTCTCATTAGTTTTCCTTGCTTGTTCATAAAAACATATCATCTCCTAATTCAAGAAATGCCTGAAGAGCTTAGAAAAACCTACGACTAATAGTTTCTAAATAAACAAACATTCAAAGGCATAAAGACGCCGCGTTTAACTACATTGTATCTTGAATTTTAATTTAGGTATGTATGATGCTTAATTTTAATTTTCTGCGCAATTATAATTACGCAAGTCAGACGTAATTTTTTAATTATTGTGTCTCAGCCATGTCCACAGCTCCATTTTAAGGTGCTTTTTTGCTACAAGTTCTAGCATATACTCATACATTGAGATGAAAAGCGGAACCTTTTGATAGTGGAGTAAAAATATTATTACCATTTTGTGAACAGCCCAAAAGCTGTATAAACAATAATACGAGTAAGAACAAATCGCGTTAAGCCAGAATCACGTGCGTATATCTTCGCGGCGCATCCCTCAAGACGGGTGTACCAACAGTTGTGGCACTTTTAATGGCCGCAGCCGCGAACGGAATGTAAATCACCTCACTGTACCACACCTGACTATTTACGTTCTACGCTTCCGCCGCAATTCCTTCGCCATTTTATAACTTTCCAAACTTCTACAGTCGCACGTTTTAGAAATAATTTCAGTTTAAATGATTCGGAATATGAAATAAGTAAACTTTAAGCCATAATTTCCATTTATTTTATAACAATGTCTTAATATATCTCTAGTTGTAATACAATATAAATAAATAAGTTTATAGTAAATTGTAATAAATGTATTGTAACAAAAATATGTGTTTACATATTTATTTGAGTTCAGGTACATTATATCAAAATACAGATTTGTGTGGCAATTAGATGTGCATAAGTAGCTAACATTTAAGTACAATTTCATTTCTCCTTGATAAGTGAGTATAGTATAAACAATGAGGGAGCGTTAAGAGTACCCTTGTAGCTTAAATTTTCGTAAAAGGCGGAGGGCGATAACACGAGGGTGGTCTTCGTTTATTGCTACAGATTAAAGATATTAGCTACATTGGTTACTTTTCGCTATTTTTATTGTATAAATCGATAAACAAGCATACGGCTTACCTGATAATGGGAAGTGATTACCATATGACGCTCGTGATACTCATGGCATTACTTATGTGTTTCCAAGGGTTTTATACATAAGCAAGGGTTCCCTCACAACAGAAGCTCTTACTCACACCTAGGATATTAATATAATAATTCTACTACATGTAGAACTTTCTGGGAGGTATTTCCCTTGCCGAGCTTAACTGTATCTACTGACATCAATGTTCTCATTAAGTATCTTTAAAGGAAATTCATTTTGCTTTTAAATTTCTTTAGATGATATAAACGATGATTATAGATCCATAACAACAAACCAACTGATGATCGCCCTCTGACCTTTGTATGAAAATATGTTTGGAAAGCGCACTCTTAAATGCTTAATGAAGCTATGAAACTGAGCAACTCGTTTAACATGACTTGGAAAAAAAAACAGAACACACATGCGTGTGTTCGACTATAAACAAGTATTAGAGGATATTTAGAGCGAATATTTTTTCAACTGGTTGATTCCGTTGATCAGCTTCATAAGTAAATAATAATATCCTGGGACATTATTAACACACCGCCATCTGATCCCAAACTAAGCAGAGCTTGTACTCTGGAAACCAGATAACTGATATACTACACTTACTAATTTTGTAAATACATACGTATATAATTACACCCATACTCAGGACAAACAGACAAATGTCCATGCACACAAATATATGTCCTGGGTGGGAATCGAACCCACGACTTGCGGCGTGAAAAGCAAGCATTTGCCAACCACACCAACAGGTCCGTCAAAATTATAAATTACAAAAATATTGGAAAATATTTTTATAAAAAAAATGTGAGCCGTCACGGGACGCCTGGCAGATGTGAAACATCGACATTATTTTGTAAAAGTAATATGCAGAAAATTACATATTGTGATAGGAACTAAATATGTCATAATGATAAAATAAAAAGTCGATTGCGCATGGCGACGCGTCGCCACACCGTACACACTACTATCGTATAGCGTGGAGACGCGTCGCCACGCCAGAAATCTGTTTTACGTGCGGCTATAGATGTTTCACAACA
Organism: Pseudoips prasinana; assembly: GCA_951640165.1. Taxonomy (NCBI): domain Eukaryota; kingdom Metazoa; phylum Arthropoda; class Insecta; order Lepidoptera; family Nolidae; genus Pseudoips; species Pseudoips prasinana. The sequence goes on along the minus strand of OX621237.1, from coordinate 29,212,234 downwards.
AAAATAGTGTGCGAATAGGACAGAAGACTGTGAGATATTATTTTCTTATCTTTTCTTTTTTGGCCGTTTCTTCAGCACTATTTGTTTTATCTCCAGAAGGAAAAACGAATATGTTGTATATTACAATGCACTAAAATAATTATTAAAGTATTAGACTTGTTTTTGTGTCGTCTAAAGACAGTATTGACGACAATAACATATATTATGGCGGTTCGAACTTCGCTGTGACAGCCAGTTAAAAATAATCGTGTAATGTAGACTTGTTAACCTCTTTCTTTTGATGTTTGGTTTGACTGTATTTGTGGTGAGACAGTCACTTCACCATTTTGTAACCCGGGTTCGATCCCGTATAAAGCAACTATTTGTGTGACACAGCTTTCACACGTACTTTGTTACCGTTAACTACCAGTTAGAAATTACTCCGATACACACACATTTTTACCATGTCTTTTTTTATAATTCCGTCTTGAGACCAATCAAATTATTTGGGAAAAAAATATTCAAACTAATACCTAAGTTTTATACGAATATTCCAAACAAAAAAACCTTAAAAATATTAAGTACTAAAATCAATTTTATATTGTGCTTAAATAAATATATATAATATTATTTTAAGGGCAGTGTCCCTGATTCTATGCAATACCAGGGCCCCTTCACTCGGCCATACCTACGGTGATAATTACCTACACTTTCGCGCGCCTTTGCAGTGGCGTAGCCCAGAGGGCCGTCGACGACCGCTCGCGCGCAGCGCTATACGCCACGGATTAAAAAGTACTGGCAGCTCTCTACTTAGTTCTATCAATATTGAACATTAAAAATGTCTCATCATCACAAATCTGGTGCTAGGTATTGTTCATTTGGATGTTTGTCGAAAAAAGGGGACAAGGTTTTATTTATATTAAAGGTTAGTTCAAATTATTATTTTAAATACCAAAGTAGGGATTTTGTAGGTGTTCATTATTTATAATCAGATTCCAAATAATGTGTTTTCAGTCGTATAGACTCTAGTTTTAACGCTTAACGGCCAAGATAGTTTTTAAAAGAATTGGTATGAGTTTCAAACATGTAAGATAATTACGAGAGCAACTTGAAAATGTGATTTTTTGTTTGTCGAGATATCTTAACGATTTTGGTGTCAAATGAAAGATCTAGGTCTTAAACCATTTTATTCGTTTGAGTCATGCCAATCGGTCCACACGTTTAGGAGATATTTATGAATTAGTATAGTACAGTTCGTCGAGCCAGCTTAAATAACTTAACAAAAATATCACATTTGTAAAAATTGACCGTGTAATCATACGGATCAAACATAAAGATAGATTATGTGGTTAATAAGTAGATAGACGATGAATAGGTATCACAGTAACAGCGGCAAGCCGGCAACCCTACGCCAGGACACTCCGTGTCCGACAGCGACAGTGTAATGCGTTAGAAGAGAGCGGCAGCGTTTAGGTGAATATCGCTGTAGGCACTAATCGCGTATGCAAGCTGAATTGCACTTAGTTGCTTAGTAGCAGGAGTCGCTATTTCTATAAATTGTTCTGCGAGCCGCTTCTGTACGTAAGTACTTTTAATTCTGTGGCAATACCAAATAAACCAAATAAAAAAAAATTGTGCTTCTTTTTGTAACTAGTTTGAACTAAAAGCCATAGTAGATATAGGGCCCTTGTACAGACGGCTACACATCAATCTATACATTTCCAATATAAGCTAATCTCGTGTTGTATAGGATTTCCATACATTGACAGGTCAGTTTATATTGGAAATTCTTAGCTTAATATGTAGCCGTATGTACCTCGCAAACTCCATAGTTTTTACGTATCAGAAAACATATTCGCTGAAATAACTTGTTAATACTAATTCAGTAGATTATAGGTTAGAATTATAATATCTTTAATACTACTAATCAAATACTTCTGAATCATATGTTTTTGAAACGCCAAAGGGCAATGTAGTGTTAGTACACTACATTGCCCTTTGGCGTTTCAAAAACATATTATTCAGAAGTATTAGTATTATATTAGAATAATACTTGAAATCTGGTGGATCTTCTCTCGGTCCGGGTGATGATCATGATCTCGACTTCAACATGATTGTCACTGTAAAATCTTTTAACCAAAACATTACTTATTAGGGTTAGAAACGCTAAAACACCGCCTCAAAAATACTTTTATTTTAGTCAGTATGTAAAAGAAAAAAATATAGTTTTAGTCGGAAATGATTAAATAGATGCAATATTTGATTATGGTATAAATTTGCATTGTTATTTTTTGCGTATTTAAAAAAAGAGTTGCTTTGGTATTATATAATAATATTATACTTAGATAAGCACTCTATCGCATTGGACTTATACCTGTAATGATAGATGTAAGAGGAAATATATAAGTAAATGAACACAAAAAAATAAAATTCTAATTTGGAATATCTAGTCTAGATCATCGCGTATAGTGGAGGTATGGTTTAAAAACATAGAGAAGAACCTAATTAAAATGGTAGCTGGGGACGTAAAATTATTCATATTTTTTATTTACAGACCTCACGAGATTTTTCTGTGGCTCATTATGTTCAGGTCTGATCATACATTATTACTTGTAAAATGAATATATAAATTCAATCATAAAGACTCACTTTTCGTTTGTCTTAATATTTTATGTTATTAAAGTAAACATGTGCAAATAAAATAAATAAAGTTTTGTATAATACTGACATAACCAAAGTTATTTGTAAGTACTAAAATAATAATGAAAAATACATTTTAAATTATTTTGTTAAATCTAACAATTTAAATTTGTATGAACTTCGACAGGCCCTTTTGCTCTCGGCATTAAACCAGTATATAGTCATATTTTGGGCAAAATTAAAACTTGGATAATTATTAAATTTTGATAAATTTTGGTTGCTTAACCTCTTGACCGCCAGTCATATATAGATGACAAACCAAAATGTGCCCAGCACATAGTCATGACCGTAGCACGCCACGGTATGACTACATAGTCATGACCGTAGCACGCCACAGTAATCCTACATAGTCATGACCGTAGCATAGGTATGACTACATAGGTATGACTACATAGTCATGACCGTAACACGCTACGGTTCGTCCACATAGTCATTTCCGTAGCACGTTACGGTACGTCTACATAGTCATGACCGTAGCACGTCACGGTACGTCTACATAGTCATGACCGTGGCACGCTACGGTACGACTACGCGGTCGTGGTCATGGCGGGCTAGGCTCTAATGTTGTTCCAAATATGAATGACGCACCGGTCATAGAATTCTTAGTCAAGATTCAAGTCACCAATAAAAGCTATCTAACTGATTTGTTTACAGTAAATAATAACAGGTAGTTCTTACAAGTTCTGAATCTTATGAGAGGGTAGAAAAATAAGCTCAAAGTGATAGTTATTTCAATAAAAAGACCTTAAGGGTCTTACTTATATTAACTATTTACTAACATTAACTAATTATAAAATTTAGCACCATTACCACACCACATAAATTACATAATTATCGTAAAACGTATTTATTTACATAAGTATATCGTATCGCATATGACAATCAATTCTGTATTTTTACAACAATTTTGATATTTATATCAAGCCTCTGCCTGTGATGTTTATATGAAAACACCAAAAGTTGAAAATAATATAGTATATGAATATGTTTTGCATAGATTTTATGTAAAGTAATAAAACGATATCCACATATTGTATTTTTAAATTTTATTTTTTTATGTAAGGGCATAAAAAATAAAATTTAAAACTAATAAATCACCGTTTCTGACTTGGCTTAAAAGTCACGGAGTTGGCACAAAAGTTAATTTTTTGTGTTAATACTGTATTGATTGTCATGCGATATCTACGTATTCACATATTCAATTAATAGCATATTCGAGTTGTGTACATCTTAAACATTTGCATATACCCTATAAAATATCCGCTTACTATTTCCTTGGTCCCATTACAGATTAATTATTCCTTTTCGATCGACCACAACCGAGTTTCTATCATACGTACTTAAGGGTCCGGTAAAAGCTCACGTTTTCATCACATTCAATTCGAAAAAAATTCTAATACAAACTCTTTTTTCGCTTTAAACTATTATTTTAAATTAAACATTGTTTGTCTATGCTCATTTAAGGTATAGGAAAAATAATTCGAATGGTCTCTTTTCCGTTAACGGATTGCGGGATAACATTAGCTGTCACCGGACCCTTAACCTTTTGACCGCCATAGTCACCCAGTACATTACGGTCACGACTATGTAGCCGTACTGTGGCGTACTACGGTCACGATTATATACTCGTACTGGGGTGTGCTACGGTCACGATTATATAGTCGTACTGTGGCGTGCTACGGTCACGACCACTGTTTAGTCGTGTCGCAGCATGCTACGGTTACGACTGTGTAGTCTTACTGTGGCGTGCTACGGTCATGACTATGAAGACGTACAGTGGCGTGCTACAGTACTATATAGACGTACCGTAGCGTGCTACGGTCACGACTGTGTAGTTCATACCGTGGCGTTCTGGGCACATTTTAATAGTCATCTATACATGACTGTGGTGATCAAAAGGTTAAGATTTTAATTAATATAAAACTGTACACTTATATAAATAGTTAAGTCACGGAATGATTACAACCAAATATATCTATCGCTTTTAATTTTGAATTCGAGTTTGGCAAGTTACTTAAGTCTTAATATGGCTTAATAATACATTTGAAAATAATATATAACTTGTAACAGTATTAGTACAAACAATACACTGAGTCCCTTGTTCAATATTAAATATTTTTTCCTTATCATACAATCATGGCTATCAGTCATCTGACGCAATTTCTATGAGAAGTATTTTTGTGCACATTATATAATTCGTTAACTTATTGTTCTACAAGTTTCTCAGTTTAGCAGGTAATGTATAAGAACCACGGTCTTTTAGTCCAGCGCTTGTTCTGTCCATAGTATCTGGGTTATGTGATAGGGCGACACCAATGAAGACAGGAGGTCACGAATTAAAGACATCGCGATTAAACCTTAAATATTGAGACTTACTTAATTTTTGTTTGGTAGTTCATTCTAACTACCAACCTTTTAATAGCTTAAATTGAGCCATCTTAAGTCGAGTCCAGTTTGAAGTCATATTACAATGCTAAACTTAATCACGACAGTCCAAACCGTCTGATGATGATAGGCGAAAGGATTTGTATTATATAGACACTTCGCCACAGGGCACTCCGTATGTGCGAAGCACGTACAACACAGTTGCTCAAGAATTTAGACTGTTTACCTTTTACTACTGGACATAAGCATGACGCACTTGCAGTTTCGTATAAATGTACTATTTAATAAGAAGCTACAAGAACATCGACTAGGTCAGTGTTGTTTCATCGAGCGAGAGAGATACGAGGCGATCAAGTAATAGTATGAGATAAAAAAAACTGATGAAAATGATTCGAGAAAGATTACTCTGCATTCTTTAATTTTAAATTAAAGTGTACTCGTGTAAAGTGTGCTGTTACTTAGCAGCGTACAGTGTCCGTGTGAGCCAAAATGAATTTTATTTGTACGCAGCGAGATTCGCTATTTAACTAAGTGTCTACGTGATGTGAACTTCTGTACGAAATTGTTCTGTGGTTATATCACAGAACAGATAGATTTTGTCGATCCATTTCAACTTCGTATATCTAAATAATAATACTTCTATAGGCCCTTATTTACAACTAAATACTCCATTATGTACCTTAAACCCTAATGGCACAATGATAGAATAGTTACCATTTTATTTTCAGCTCTATTCTGTTGTAATAAGAGCTAACACCAATAAATTATGAAATTACGTAAAGTTTTGGCTTAATACTGTTACATGTTAAATAATATGTCCGCCGCCGGCGACGTTCGTGTTCAGTAAATCAACACTAATATACTTATATACTACAGATTATAATATTATAATTATTTAATTCAAAAATCACTTTTTGTGACTAGAAACATATCTTAGTCACGATAAAGTTAAAATGTAATTTAATAAAGTAAGCAACGTGAGATCAGATCATCTCAGGTCTCTGCTAGTTTCTCCATTCATTTCAATCTGAAAGCAAAAGAAAAAAATAAGTTTCAGTGGTTTCCTATAATGTAACTGAACCGATAGAGCTCTTATAATTTAACTGAAGCTCAAAAAACAGACCGCGTCACTTGGTGCAAAGTCTTGCTTACCAGATATACGAAATATACAGCTACGATTTCAAAGCATAGCAGCAATTGACTTTAGAAAAAGACAGACAGTTAAAGAGAAGAAATAAGACAGTCGCCTCGCCTTTTCGTGTCGCGGGTTCGAATCCAGACTCAGAACAACTATTTGTGCGACCCATAAATAGTTGTTCTGAGTCTGGATGTAATTTGTGTCCGTCTATTATATGTTTGTAAAGTACCCCGCGACACAGGGATTGGATTCCCTGGTGCGGGCGTTGTCTTATATAAAAAAAAAACAAAAAAAATAATATAATGTCCTCCAGGTCGAATTTCGGCCACGGCCGCCAGTCTCAATGAGGCTAGCCATCTGTGTGGGACATATTAAAGCGCACAAGTGTGTGCGCAAACATAGGTGCACTTTCTGTTCCATCACTTACATGATGGGATGACTAGCGACACGACCGGAAAGTGGTCAGTTACAGGACCGACAGCTTTACGTGCTCTCCGAGGCACTGGGGTATAATACCGGCAACTCCCAGACTTCGGGCTGATGCTAAGAAATTATTCTTTTTACAGAAAAATCATAAATAATTTGAACTACATATTTTTTTGGGGATTTAAGTCAGGACCTCGTTATCTGCGATTGTACACGCTGCCGCTACACCAACGAGGCAGTCAAATACCATGCCGGAGGCATCACGTTTTTTTGTTACGTGACGATTTCTACCACTCAACTTGCGTTACGGAATTTCATTCCTAAAAATAACTCAGCCTCACCTTGTCAGCGCCTGTCAATATGAGCGGCGCATCATGTGGCGTAGCTGCCTCAGCGATAGCTCGTGCTCTCCTCGTGTTGCCCGCACAGTCTATTGCCTCTGCCGGCAACCACCTCCACACACACGGCGTGAACAGCTCCGCATCCAACTTAATGTTCTCCTTCTTATCAAAGAGCCAACCGACGATGGATCCGACTGTTAGAGTCGCCAGCAACCCCAGTGGCGCGATCCAGTGGTAGGATAGTCGGAATAGTGGGAATATTGTTTCTGGATCCTGTTGAAGAAATTGCAAATTATAATTATTTAGGAAATTATTTAGAAAAAAAGCAAATAGTTCTAAGTAAAAAAGTGCATAAGTGCATATTGAAGAAGATACTTAATTTATGTCTATTAAATAATACAGTTTTAACTCAAATATTTTTCCAAAACTTGATTAATACTAAGTATAGGAATTAAGGAATTTGAATATGTAGTATACTATTAAATTCTTCGGCGACTTCGTTTGCGTAGACTTCGGACTTTTAAGCTTTCATTCAAATCTTTCTATACTAATCTTTACTCTCTTTTGTAAGTATGAAATTATTTATAAAATTTTTATATGAAGTTGTGTTACCATGTTCTGATTTTCATTTTTCATTTCTAATAGTTTTAAAGTTAATGCATATTAATCTCTGTGTCACGGGTTACTTTAGTATCATATAATTTACGGACACAAATACACTCAGACAGAGAACAACTTCTTACGGGATACACAAATAGTTGTTTTGCGCGGGAATTGAACCCGGCACACGAAGTGTTGTAGCCGCTGCGCCACAGCTTTGTTCAGAATTGACGGTCACCGTAGCCTAGTTGGTAGTGCTCCTGCCTACGAAGCTGGTGGTCTTGGATTCGAATCCCGGTAAGTGCAAATATTTGTGTGATGAGCACGAATATTTGTTTCGGAGTCATGGATGTTTTCTATGTATATAAGTATTTATCTATCTATATAAGTATGTATATCGTCGCCTGGTAGTTTGGGGCTACGATGATCTGTGTGACACTATCCCGAGATATTATTTTTATATTATTAATTAATAATAAACATCCTGCGACAACTAACACACTGCCGTCTGATCACAAACTTGGCAAAGTCTGTACTATGGTAACCAGAGAACTGATAAATATAGTAATATAATTCTAATTACATTCACAGTTATAGAAGAAATACACCCAGGCACAACACAATAATCGTGCTCATCCCTCAAATAATTTTCCTGGATGGGGATCGAACCCACTACCTGTTGGTTAGCAGTCAGGGTCACTAACCATTAGACCAAAATTCGCGGAGAACAACTAGTACCTCACTAATATTTAGAACTAGGTATCCAAATTACCTAATCGATAACTATAGCAGCAGCTGAAGTAGATGAATCGTGTGGCAGTAATACGTAGCTTATTTCCATCCATAGGGCTTCCCCAAATTGTATTATTACCATTTATAAAACTTTAAGTCTTCTTATGTAGCATACAACTACTTGAATTCAGGAGACATTGTATAATTACATAAACCACCATAATGGCTATCAAATTCTTAGTGTAATATGTTTGATCAAACTTTGATTTACCTGACTTTTTAATTTTAACTTTACAGGTATGAAGTTTTTTGTAACATAACTTTACATTATACAACGTTATTTACGGGTATTAACGTGACTTTCCTATAACACTAAAGGTTAGTCGCGTTAACACCCGTTTATAATGTTGTGTAATTATGTCACGTGAAAATTTAAAAGTGTTAATAACGTTTGCAATTAGAGTAGGAAGCTTTTTATTATTCACCGGATGATAGAGGTCAGTGTGGACTTAAAACTATCTAGCCACATAGTCCACTAAGTACTCTCTTTAGGGTTCGAACCTCGACTCTGGGGGGCTACCGGCTAAGTCACCGAACATCGGGTTAGTGATCGGCCTTCAAATAAAAAAATCGGTTTCGATGTTGAAAATCGATTCCGGACCATTTATAACGTCACATGTGCTCATGGAAGCTGATTTAACGATTGATAGTCATTTTTAACCTTTATTTATTTGAACGCCGGTCACTATCCCGATGTTCGACGACTTACCCGGTAGGAAAATAATTTTTAAGAAAACCAAGTGTCATTAATTGGTACTCATACATACATATATACATAGACTCTCGCCTGTTTCCCAGAGGGGTAGGCGGAGACACCAGATTTCCATTTGTCACGATCTTTGCACCGTATGTTAGTTGTCCCAAAATATTTACTATTTATTTATTGGTACTCACAATACTAGAATAATTTAGCGTAGTATTCACACCGCACACTGCCATCATTTCGAGCGGGGGGGCCTTCAACCCGCTGGTGGTGGCGGCCTGCGTGCCCAGCGCCACAGTGCCGGCCATCAGGGCCCCCGCCGCCGCGCCAGCTAGTGCCCCGCGGGGCCCCACCCACCAGCACACCATGCCCAGCGTAAACACGCCGCAAGTGGCTGATGCGGCGATGGCTGACAGAGCTGTCGCTACACCTGGAGATAAAATTAATAGATTTAGTGTTAGTGATCTATACAGGATTAGAACGAGTAGTAAAGCGCAGGCCACACTGCCAGCGGGCGGGCGAGCGAACTAGGCGGGCGGGCCAAGCGAGAGAAGGAAACTATACAAACTAAGTGGAATATTTGCGAGCTAAACTATGGGGTTCACACCGAAAACTACGAACGGACGGGCTAGCGGGCAAAGCGGGCGGGGCAGCCAAGCACAGCGAATACTCGCTGCGGATGCCTACTCTCAGCGAGTTTTCGCTGTATTACTACGTAAGTACTTTTTATTCTGTGGTACTAATCTGTTAAGAAACTACCGGGAAAAGATCAATAGTATACAAAATGTTTGTTATTCATCCAAATTTATTTTATCACCTTCAAAGTACGCTCCTTCAGAAACGATACACTTACGCCAACGAATAATCCATTCATCAATTTTTTTTTTAAACGCTGCTTTTGGAATTGAGTTCTTTTCTCGCCGCGAATTCTCCTTTATGTCTTCTACCGATTGAATACGGGTACCACGAAGTGGTAATTTGGGTTTAGGAAAAAGAAAGAAGTCCGCTGGAGCCATATCTGGTGAATATGGTGGTTGCTGGATGGTATAACTTTTTTACAGTCCCAGAACTTCAAGGAATATATGTGTAATTCTCTATTCACCATGCGTTTCATGAATGTTAGGTCGGAATTGACTCGTCCTACCATGTCCTCAGCGACTTTCATGCGATTGAGTTTTTGGAGAAAATTCAGATCTTTTGGGACTAGCCGAGCGGCAACATGTTTCATAGTTAAAATGGTACGAATCGACCCGTGAGATACAGAAAGTTCGGCGGCTATCTCTCTTAGAGTTGAATGGGGATTTCCAGTCACTATTTCCTTCACTTTTGCGATGTTAACTTCAGTTGCAGCCGTTGATGGCCTACCAGAGCGAGGCAAATCTTTTATCACATCTCGACCGCTTTTGAACGATTTGAACCACTCATAAGCACGAGTTTTTGATAAAGTCGATTCACGGTAAGCCTTCTGTAACATTTTCAGTGACTCCGAACACGAAATTCCATTAGCGATGCAAAATTTAAGACAAACTCTTTGTTCGATATTTTTGTCCATCATGAAATTCGCAATACACACTATGTATGATATTACTAAAACCAGCACTGTATTTAATATAAACTAGCTGTGCCCCGCGGTGTTACCCGCGTTAAATTTTATAAATTTTCTTTGCTATACACCTCACGGAGCCCGAGACCTTTCCAACGAATGCAAAACCATGGAAATCGGTTCGTGCGTTCTGGAGTTATAGCGTCAGGAAGGAAAACCCGACTTATTTTTATATAGTAGATAACAGATGCAACTCAAACTCCGCGCGAAAATGGAAAACAGTTGTGCCAATCTAACAATAACAAAAAAAAACAAAAAATTTAATTTGGAACCATAAACAAATCATCCATTCCCGATACTTTTTTGACTGAATGTATGTGACAAGCTATTCGCTGCAAATAGACTCACTCGCCCCGAGTTGAACGGGGTGAACGAGTAGTTTCGCTGGAATTCAAATTCAAATTATTTTATTTGCAGAAATATGGGTCTTACAATGTTCTTATTTCTAATTATTATTACCGTTCCATATTAGCCTTTCGGCGTGCAAATGTCTTACACATAAAAATATAATTTTAATTTATTAAACAAACTGAATGTAAATCGAAGTCTTTAAATTTATTTAATAATTACACAATATGTTTGCTTAACCTAATTTATCGTCAAAGTATTCCTTGATTGTGTAAAAAGCTTTACGTAAAAGGTATTCAGAAAGCCTTTTCTTAAATTCAATGTTGCACTTTAAATCTGCCAGGTTGTGAGGTAATTTATTGAATATCCTGGGGGCCATACAGAAAACGCTTCCATCCTAAAGACTTGTTCTATGCGGAGGTATGCATAGCTTATTCCTTAGTCTCTTACTTTTTAGGGACTCAAAAAGGACTTGGTTATTCCTGACAAACATAATAACCTCATACAGATACAGGCAAGGAAATGTCAGTATACTTTTTTTTTTCCCGATCTGATGAGTTGCCCCAGAATATGAGACCATATCTAAGCACCGATGTAACGTATGCATGGTATGCAGTAAGGACAGCATCTTGATTCACTACCTTATATAACATGTAAAGCGCGTACGAAAAACTATTTAATTTTATGCATATATAGTCGACATGTGATTTCCAGTTCAAGTTTGAGTCAATATATAATCCTAGAAATTTCGTCTCTGCTGTAGTCTCAATTGCTTTATGTCCATATTTTATATCCATGGTATTAGCATTATTAAGAGATCTATAATTATTTTAAATGTCATTATATGGGTTTTGTCAAGATTTATGATTAAATTATTTGATGTCAACCAATCTATAATATTCACTAAATTACAATTTATGTCCATTTCTATACTTTTAGCGTCATTTTTTTGGGAATAAATAACTGTGCTATTGTCAGCAAATAACACCATTGGGTGGTCAATTGCTCGGGGAAAATCATTTATATAAATAATAAATAATAAGGGACCTAAAACACTACCTTGTGGCACTCCATATTCTATGAGACGTGTGGCTGATACATGATTATATTTGATTTTGGATTTGCTACATATTTTACTTATCTGCGTCATTTGATATCTATTGCTTAAGAATGATTTTATTAAATTTAGGCAATCACCTCGTACACCATATGTATATAATTTGCCTAATAGTATTTCATGGTCAACAAAATCAAAGGCTTTTGTAAGATCCATGTATAAAGCACTAACTTGTAACTTTTTATCCAAGTTGTCCATGACAATAGTGAGAAATTTGAAAATTGCCAAATTTATATTTCTATTTTTTCTGAAACCGGCTTGCTCATCACATAAAATATTATTAGCTTCTAAATAATCATATAGGCACTGATGTATATATTTTTCAAAAATTTTTGAAAATATCGAAGAGAGGGCTACAGGTCTATAATATTTCATACATTCCTTATCTTCTTTCTTAAAAACAGGCAAAATTATAGTCTTTTTCAGACTATTTGGGAATTCACCCGTTACAATTGAGCAATTCATAATATGGCTAAGAATAGGTGCTAGAGACAAGTCAACCAATTTAATAACTTTGGTGCATATTTCATCATAACCAGTGCTTTTAGTATTTTTAAGTCCATGTATTATATTGAATATAGCTTCTGGTGAGGCTGGTTTCATGAACATGGAGTTCGATTTTGTCCATGATATTTTGTTTTGGTATCGTACATGTTTGCAAAATTTTTGCTTTACTTCATCTATAAAATAGTTATTAAAGGCCTGTGCCATATCTTCAGGGTTTCTAATTACTCTGTCGTCGACTCTAATACTTTCAATGTCATCTTTGATATTGCTATTCTGGGTGTCATTAATTATTTTCCAAGATGCTTTAGCTTTGTTAGTTGCGTTTTTTATCGTGCAGTCGTTCTGGGCCTTGCGAGTCAGTTTTATTATCTTGTTTAGTCTTTTGTTGTAAACTTTAAATTTGTTTTTATTATTTTTGTTTGGATATCTTTGATAGTGCAGTAAATATTCTCTTTTACGCTTCGAGCACAATTTGATGCCTTTGGTTATCCACCGAGGCTTTTTATGTGATGTTACTTTTACTTTAATTTTTGGAAAGCAAAGATTGTAAAATAGCATAAATAGTTCCATAAATGATTCATATGCAATATTTGTGTCATCAGTTTTGTAAACGTCATGAAAAGTCAGATTGTCTATACATCTCTTAAATTTTGTCATATTTTGTTTGCTATAGTCACGTTTGACGCAAAACCAGTGTGAATAGCGTGGTTCACCTTTAATCGGACAATGTAAGATTTGCGCTGTATGATCTGATAACGCTAATTCCACAATTTCAGTTTTACAACTTCTAACATTATAAAAGAAATTGTCAATACATGTTTTGCTAATATACCTAGTTGGAGTCTTTATGCCTATTTTTAAATTAAAACTCAGTAATATTTCTACAAATTGTTTACTTATATCATTATTTTTTAGCAAGTCAATATTAAAATCACCACATATTACTACCTTTTGCTTTTTTAAGCAGTATCTAACTAAAATTAAATTAAGTTTATCAAAAAATGTTTGTAGCACTTCATTTTTCATTTTTGGAGGTCTATATATACATATTATTATGATATCTTGTTTGATCAGCTTTATTGCACTACATTCTATATTCTTTATTGCACTATATTCTATGATATTGGAATCGTTGGATATTTCGTTAAGTTCGCTCGCATCGCTGACGTAGGTTAGTCGGTAGCTCGCGGTATAAACCGAAGTATGTAAAAGAGGTGAAACGATGTTCGCCCGCCTAGCTCGCTCGCCCGCCCGTTGGCAGTGTGGCCCGCGCTTTAATATCACAGGAGCTACATATTTTAGATGTAGTGATTTATATATAAATTAAAGTAGAAACTGGATATGTAAAGATAAGAAAGTAAAAGTGACAGATCCAAACAGAGAAAGTTAAAGAATGCCTGACATTTAGATGGTGACTAAAGTGTGATTACAGACCATTAAACTTCTTGAAGGAACCTGTATTATTGTATTTAAGTCTAAACTGAGAACAAACTATTATCGATATATTGATAGTAGTTTCTTCTTCTCAGTTTGAACTAGGTCATCTGTATATTACACATAAAACTGTGTTCATCAGCGCATTGATACTAAAACGCCAATTTAGTAGCCGATCTATCCCATCCCTGTTCTGATATCATATCGTGACTACTAGTGACAAACTTTATACTGTGTTACCTGTATATTTTATACAAAAAACATGACAGAAACGCTATGACAGAAAAAGAGAAAGAAAATGTGTGATCGCACCTCTCTCTCTTGTCCCTACAGTAACATACGAAACGTAACTCTCTCTCTTTCTTTTATTCACCTCGACCGATCAGACTTTTCGTACCGCTCTCGTCACGCTTTCACGATTTCCTCCCCAAGTCAAGCTTGCGTAAAGAAGTATTACTTCAACAAAAAAAAATATATCTTCCCCTAAAACCCCTACTTACTGAGCACTCCTCCCAGCTTCTGGATTACAATCAGCATGACGACAGAGATGACAGCAAGCCCGCCGGTGATGGCGCGCGCCAGGACCCCCTCGGTGAACGGCTTGAGCCGCAGTTTGAGCCAGCCGCGCATTATGTCTTCCACTGCTACCAGGGCCGCTGCGTTTAATACAGCTGATAGCGAACTACGGGATTAAGATATCATCGGCAATTAATAGGTATATTCATATACTCCACCATCTTCGGGTCGTTTACATTTCAGTATAATTTGACATAAAATTACACGAATTGGGAGAAACTTATCATTCAAGTGTTTATAAAACTAGAATTCACACTTGTTCGAAATTTAATAATTTGTATATTAATCGGTTGTTTAATATTAATCAGTTCTCAGTTTTGACATTCAGGTTGTCATCTCTTCTCAGAGTGTCAATGTTTCAAAAGCATGGTAGTGTGTGTAATGCATTTTTATTTAATTTATATACTTCTAATGCCTATTTAAAAATATTAGCTTTCATAACTCCTTCTCCGTATGAACTTTAACTTCCAAATTTCATATTCCTCCATCCGAGCAATTTTCACAAAAAGGGCTAGGTACAAAGTTTCTGCTTCACATATTAATATTATGATTGTGTCATATTGATATTTCATAACAAAACAATTAATTTAAATGATACTGGGACTAAGACTGGAAATTACAAAATGAGCTGGTTCAGATATGACACGGTATAATACCTTTTCATATAGTGAACTGTGATAACAAAACACAACTATCAAAAAATATAAAATAGTAAAAGATATTAAAATAGATGTGTTGCGTGATACTATATGACTATAAATAAAATAAATAAAAAGCCTTTTATTTCAGCAGAACAGAACAGTATGTTGAATTACAGAATTTCTAAGTTGGTTAGATATTTTTGATAATTAGTTAGATATGTAGAAGTGTTTTTTTTTAAATATTATGATAAAGTTTTGTTTTTCTCCTCTGCATGAACCCCTCTACAGGTAAAGGCCTCCTCCAAGGATGTCCAGTCGTCTCTATTAATTATTTCAATTAGAATATTTAAGTATTGTTGTACTGATATTTTCTCATGTAGTTTCAGAAGTTCATATGGAATGTAAGTATTTAAACATTTTCTATATTTTGTCTCTGTTTTTTAACGCTTTTGTTGATATTGATATTAGGTCTTTACCTATGAAATTGCCGTTCTGCAGTACTGGCCATTTCAAATCAAAATAATTTTTGTTTGGCTAAGAATTCTAATTTCAAATTAATTTTATTTTAAAAACATGGATTCTTTTTTCCAAAAGTAGTCATTTCTTTATTGATTAGTGTTACATTTTCATCGCATTTCAATCTTTTTCGTCATCATGGATACGTTAAAAATTCGAGTAATTATGGAATATGAGTACCGTCGTGGCAGCAACGCGGCACAAGCGGCACGCAACATCAACGACGTTTACGGAGCTAACACTACAAACCAACGCACCACCTGTTATTGGTTTGCTCGCTTCCGTTCTGGAAATTTCGACCTGAAAAATGAACCTCGCGGTCGTCCGAAGACTTTGGTCGACAATGACGAATTAAAGGCGGTTGTGGAAGCTGATGATACACAATCTACGGCTGAATTAGCAGCAGCTTTCGACGTTAGCGTCAAAACAATATTGGTCCATTTGCGTCAAATTGGCAAGGTAAAAAAGCTTGACAAATGGGTGCCCCACGAACTCAATGATCGCCAGCGCGAAGTACGCGTCGAGACGTGCCTTGCACTGCTCAACAGACACACAAATGAAGGAATTTTGAACCGCATTGTTACCTGCGATGAAAAATGGATTCTGTTTGATAACCGCAAGCGCTCAGCAAGTTGGTTGGATCCTGGTTCAGCACCTAAACAATGCCCTAAACGAAAACTTACCCCTAGAAAAGTGATGGTCACTGTTTGGTGGTCTAGCGCCGGTGTGATTCATCACAGCTTCTTACCAAACGGGGTGAGCATTACTGCAGATGTGTACTGTGAAGAACTGAGCACAATGATGGAGAAGCTGGCGCATCTCCAACCAGCATTGGTCAATCGCTCGTCTCCGCTGCTCCTGCACGACAACGCGCGACCTCATACTGCACAGCAGACGGTCTCCAAGTTGCAAGAACTGGGGTTGGAAGCTCTCCGTCATCCGCCCTACTCACCAGACCTTGCGCCTACAGACTACTACTTTTTCCAGAATTTGGATAACTTCTTGGCGGGAAAAAAATTCAATACCCGAGAGGCAGTACAAAATGCCTTTGAAGAATTTGTTGCCTCCCGTCCAGCTGATTTCTTTAAGAAGGGCATCAATAAACTGCCACTGCGATGGCAAAGATGCATTGATTGCATGGGTGATTACTTCGATTAATACAAATAAAAAGATTCATGAAAAAAATTCGTTTAAATTTTTTCATACAAAACGGCAATTTCATAGGTAAAGACCTATTATATATGACATTCAATTATTTTTTTTTTGTTTATTGTCTTGGACCGTTGCTCTTTTTTGATACCTCTAATATAAAGTCAATCTAGAGCTTCTCTTTTATGAATAATTGTTCCTTTGGAGGGTTTTGGTCTTAATCTTCCTCGGTGACCAGCCGGCGTGGAAGATGTTTTGTTTCTTATATGTAGATTGCTTTTGAATATAATTGACGATTTATGATGGACACTACAAATAATCACACTATCAAAATGGTCAGTTTCAATTGCAAGTCTGTTACGAGATCCGTAGAGGGGATAAAGGAGCTGTGTAAGACTGCACACGTTATTGCCTTGCAGGAGACGTGGCTCTTGCCTCATGATACAGCATTCATTGGAAGCATTGATAAGAACTTTGAGTACACCAGTAAGTCAGCGGTAGACACATCGACAGGCGTGCTGCGTGGTAGGCCGTACGGTGGGGTGGCGCTGATGTGGCGAAAGGGTGTTTTCTCTTCCGTAACTATTGTGCCGTGTAGTAGCGTGAGACTGACAGCTGTTAAAGTATGTGCGAGTGAGCGTAGTTCGTTAGTGTTTTCAGTTTATATGCCAACAGATTGTACAGATAATTTATTAGAATTCACAGATGTGTTAAGTGAAATACATGCGATAATTGAAAGTTTTAATATTGAATCCGCTATTATTCTCGGGGACTTTAATGCTCATCCAAGGCAGTTATTTTTTAAGGAATTAGCCAATTTTTGTGAAGAGCGAAGCTGGCTCTGTGCGGACGTAATAAAGTTAGATGTTATTTCAGACACACATACTTTTATAAGTGAAAGTCATGATAACTGTAAGAGATGGCTTGATCACTGTCTGACAACGGAGGCAGCTTGGCAATGTGTGACGGATATTAAGGTATGTTACGATGTATTCTGGTCAGACCATTTTCCACTGGAAGTCTATTGCAACTTGGGAATACTACCCTGTAAAGTGCAATATACTGGGGATATTTACAGTGAAGTGAGATGGGGTGACAAGAACGCTGAACAGATAAGAATATATAGGGATCTGTGTACAGCTACATTAAGGGACATTAATTTTCCGATGGAACTTGGTCTGTGTGCTGATAATACTTGTTCTAATAATTTTCATCATGTAGTTATTGATAAGTTGTACAAAAGTATTGTTAGTTGTTTGAAGGAAGCTTCGAAAAGGAGTAATAGTGTAAGAAAAAGAACAAAGCAAAAATATGTCATTGGGTGGAACAAGCATGTACGGAATTTTCATGTAGACGCACGAAACAGCTTTCAGGCTTGGATATTTCATGGAAAACCGGAGTCTGGTGATATATATAATTCTATGCGTGAAACCCGTAAGCGGTTTAAATCTAAATTGAAATGGTGTCAAGACAATGAGGATAAAATTAAAATGGATATCTTAGCAACACACCACAAAGAGAGGGATTTCAAAAGCTTTTGGAAGCACACCAGGAAACTGGAAGCTGGTTCGTGTGTCCCGGTAAATATTGGGGGTAGGAGTGAGCCCCATCAAATTGCTGAATTATTTAAGGATCATTTTAGGGTTGTGTCTCCCCTAGGATGTGTGCAGCAGGTGCTCGATGCTGAGAAGATAGACTGTGAGCCGTGCGTTTAAAGCGAAAGAAGTCGCCTATATTATCCAAAATATGACTAGAGGCAAGTCTCCGGGACATGATGACCTTAGCATCGAGCACTTGCAGTTCGCAGGTGTTCATTTACCGAGGGTGTTGGTCATGTTGTTCAATTTGTGTATAGTGTACATTCATATTTACCTAAAGAGCTTATGAAGACCACTGTTATACCAATACCTAAAAACAAGACGGGTGATGCCTCCGACAGGGACAACTACAGACCTATCTCATTGGCTACAGTGATCGCCAAGGTACTGGATGGTTTGCTTGATAGTCAGCTAAGTGAGCATATAGATCTCCACGAAGCTCAGTTTGGTTTCAGGGGTGGGCAATCGACTGAAACCGCCGTACTGCGACTCAAGCATACTGTCCAGTACTATGTGACGAGGAAGACGCCTGTATATGGTTGTTTCTTGGACCTATCGAAGGCATTTGACTTGGTGTCTTATGACGTGCTGTGGGATAAGCTCCAGGGGGAAACCAGCACACCCGGAGACGTAATAAATATATTAAGATATTGGTACGGCAACCAGACCAATACCGTTAGGTGGGCGGGATCATGTTCGTCAGAGTACAGGTTGGAGTGTGGTGTGAGACAGGGAGGCCTGACTTCACCACGACTCTTCAACCTGTACGTTAATGGACTGATAGGTGAGCTCAGCGGGTCCGGGGTCGGCTGTTCAGTGGATGGTGTTTGTCTGAACAACATAAGTTATGCCGACGATATGGTGCTGTTGGCACCATCTGTTACAGCCCTTAACTACCTAATAGGAATCTGTGAGAGGTACGCGGGGACACATGGCCTCAGGTATAACTGCAAGAAGAGTGAACTACTTATTTTTAAGGCGGGTAATAAGAGTCCTAAAACCGTTCCACCGGTCAGGCTTGGAGGAATGCAGTTAAGTAGGGTCACCAAATTTAAGTACCTGGGGCACTGGGTCACCGAGGACCTCTCGGATGATTTAGATATTGAGCGGGAACGTAGGGCATTGGCAGTGAGATGCAATATGCTGGCTCGCAGGTTTGCACGGTGCACAAAAGATGTAAAAATTTCTCTTTTTAAAGCATACTGCCAGACATTTTATACCTGTAGCCTGTGGGTCCGCTATACGTGTAGATCTTTCAATGCCCTACGGGTCCTCTACAATAATGGTTTTAGGATGCTGTTGGGGTTGCCTCGTTATTGCAGTGCGTCAGGTATGTTTGCTAAGGCTAGCACAGACTGCTTTAGGGCTATTGTGCGGAAAAGAGTGGCCTCCCTGATGCGGCGCGTGCGTGACAGCAACAACGGCCTCCTGAATACCATATTGGGAAGGGTTGATTGTCCGGTTGTGAGGCACTGGAATACCGTACATGGATCTGGAGGGGTCCTCTTTAATGTAAAATAGTGCGCATGTAAGAATGTTATTGTAATGTTAGATTCATATTTGTAATGTTGACATTTAATATTGATATACTAACATAGTTATAAGTTTGATTTACTAACAATATATGGAATATTTATTAATCCGAAATAAATGAATAATAATAATAATAATAATAATTACCCATGTTAGAGGGGGGCGCTAGTTGCTACATTTTTGTGGTTCTTATTTTTATTTTTCTGGGGCTTTGACATGTTATTTTGGTCCTTGTTAGTTAGGAAATTAAGCATGCTGGGTTTAAGAACCGACTCGGTCAAGCTGGAAGCACTTTGTATTGGTGTTCGGGTTTTGTTCTTTTTATTCGCATGCACTCTATCTTTAGTGTGGATAGTAACATTGTTTTCAGGAGATAATGAGAGCATTCTCTTGTTGCCAGTTATGTCTTGGTTCTTATTTTTTTCAATTATAATAAGTTGGTCGTATTTAATTATTGCTACATTTCCTTTTTCTTTCTCTAATTTTATTTGTTCTTGTAATTCCCTTCGTTTTTCCAAAATCTTTGGTGGGTAATCTTCTTTCATATAGTATGTAGTACTATAAAGTGATTTTTTTTGTTTCAAAATGTCTATTTTTAGACCCAGCGTAGAAAAAGTGACGGCAAGGGGTCGAGGTCTTTCTCCTTTCTTTCCAATTCTTCTTACTTCCTGTATGTCTCTGCGCTCTAAGTCCAGAGTAAAGTACTTTTCCAAAAAGGTGATTAGATTATTTACCAAATCTGTATATGTTGTTTCCCTTTCTTCTAATCCGAAAAAAACTATGTTCCTCTGTCTTGTCTGTTTCTCCAAAAAATATAGTCTGTTCTCCTGGTTATCTATTTGTTCTTTAAGGTTGTCATATCTATCTTCTAATTTTTTGAACTTTTCCTCTAGTAAACTGTTTATATTTTGTGTAACTTGTTCCGTTACCATTGTTCCGCTCTTAAAAATTGTGTTTCGTTGCTCATCTAGCTCTAGTTGTATTTTCCTTAGGGCATTTAATACTTCTTCCATTCTTATTGATTATTTTGATGATGTATTTATTCCTATTTTATGATTTCGTATATTTTTTCTCTTGATTTACGCCCTCTGGTATCAATTAGGTGAACTAGGTGGCGGCTTGAAATATGGGTGATGTGGATTATTGGTTGCAGTACGTGGTACACGCGAAGCTCAATAGATGGCGACAATAGCCGTCATTATGTTTTTTAGTGATTTTGTAGGTTATGTTTTATTTTTATTATTATTTACAGCTAGTTTTAGCCTGATTCACAGTCTTTTTATTCTTTGTTGATTACCTTTTGCTGTTTGTTTGCTGGTTGTTGTGTTGTAGTGGTTATTTATTCCGAAAAATTTGCGTAAGTAACGACTAGCAACTGTTTGTGTTGCCGGTATTATTTACACTTTTTTCGTTTAATCACTGGTTTTTACACTGTGACTTCACTATATGATGTAAATCTTTGGTTACAAATTTTACTTATATGCTTATTTACTGGATTCAAGCACTTTTTATTTTTATATTAACAGAAAACACAGAATCGAACTAACTAAACGGTAGCACTGCAGCGCCCTCTACTATATGACTAATTCGACATAAAATACAAATTTTTACCCATACAGATTATTTAACGTCAAATACACTTTGACAATGCCAATCAACTTGAATAAAAAGGCCTCAGCGTTGTCAGGCTTTGTTATTAATTACGATTTCACTAAAACTATATTCAAACAACAATTAAGACCCTAAAAATACGACGAGTAGGTTTTCAGTGATCTACGAAATACATAAAACAATTTAGTATTACATAATATTATAGTTATTTTTAGTCAAACTCCACAATATAAAATTACCTCAGTCCAGCTCCAAATACTCCAGCAAGGAACACACCAGCTAACCCAGGCAGATGCTGTACCTTTGACACATAGGTGACGAAAGCAGGCAGGAGTCTATCATCCACGAGGGGCTCACCACCAGGCTCACAGCCACCCTGCACCCAGGCAGTCCACGCGACCAGACCACACCAGACGCACAGGGAAATGGCCATGATTGCACCGATGCAGAATATTCCAAGCGCACTGCAATAGAACATAAGTTATATAAATTTGTTTGCTTGCTTATCGTATGGGCAGTGGTTACCCTGGCGTCTGACATGGCTTAACGACTGTTGTCTAATGACTACAACCGACACCGACAGCTTAAAGTGTAAATTAAACCAATTTGACGGTCACCCATCTATGGACTGACGACGGGCCTAGTTGCTTAACCTCACCAATCACTTACGGACCGGTGAGAGCATCTGGCTATGAGCGCCATATATATAAATTTTATTATTATTTTGAAGAGATGAAAGTTGACGTATTTATCCGGGGTAAGTCTATCGTAAGTCATGTTATACTAGAACACTATATGGATTTTATATCCGAAATAAATGAATAATAATAATAATCATCCTTGTCCAGGGCTCATGTATATTATTAGTCATCTGTAATTGATTGCATGGTTTTATGCATCTGCATTTAGACTGTAAACTAGTAGTTCTAAAATAAAATTCTGAATGCTGTTATAATAAACAGTCGGTATTATTCCGTGCGTAAGATTAGTACCATTAGATCACTGCACGTGGACGACAGTCAGCCAACACTTTCGGTTTTATTTTAACAAATGCAACAATACGGCTTTGAGACAGTGATTTTACAGCTGCAATGTAGCTCATCTGTACAAACACGTTTAAAAATAAGTGTAGACCGTATTTTTGGCAACACAATGATGTAACATGACTTGACAGAAGTACTATATTATTATACTAGGTATATATTATATATGTACTACTCTGTCAAGAAAGTACCGGGAAAAGATCAATAATATACAAAATGTTTGTTATTCATCCAAATGTATTTTATCACCTTCAAAGTATGCTCCTTCAGAAACGATACACTTACGCCAACGAATAATCCAGTCATCAAAACATTTTTTAAACGCTGCTTTCGGAATTGAGTTCAGTTCTCGCCGCGAATTCTCCTTTATGTCTTCTACCGATTGAAAACGGGTACCACGAAGTGGTAATTTGAGTTTAGGAAAAGAAAGAAGTCAGCTGGAGCCATATCTGGTGAATATGGTGGTTGCTGGATGGTATTTGTTGAGTGTTTCGTCAAAAATTCGTTCACAATGATGGCCTTGTGCGAAGGCGCATTATCGTGGTGCAAAATCCAAGAATTTTCTTTCCACAAATATGGCCTTTTTCGTAGAATTTGCTCTCTTAAACGCCGCATAACGCTCAAATAATATTATTTATTTACCGTTCGACCTATTCAGAGTGCACAACACCGCGATAGTCAAAGAAAAGAGTCAACATGACTTTGACTTTTGATCGACTTTGGCGTGGGTTTTTCGGTTTCGTTTCAGTTGGAAGCCACTCCGAAGCTTGTTGACTAGTTTGCATGTCAAACTCGTAAACCCACGTCTCGTCACCAGTAACAATGCGTTTCATGAATGTTGGGTCGGAATTGTCTCGTTCTACCATGTCCTCAGCGACTTTCATGCGATTGAGTTATTGGAGAAAATTCAGATCTTTTGGGACTAGCCGAGCGTCAACATGTTTCGTACCCAAATGATCAGTTAAAATGGTACGAATCGACTCGTGAGATACAGAAAGTTCGGCGGCTATCTCTCTCAGAGTTGAATGAGGATTTTCAGTCACTATTTCTTTCACTTTTGCGATGTTAACTTCAGTTGCAGACGTTGACGGCCTACCAGAGCGAGGCAAATCTTTCATCACATCTCGGCCGCTTTTGAACGCTTTGAACCACTCATTAGCACGAGTTTTTGATAAAGTCGATTCACCGTAAGCCTTCTGTAACATTTTCAGTGACTCCGAACACGAAATACCATTAGCGATGCAAAATTTAAGACAAACTCTTTGTCAGATATTTTAGTCCATTATGAAATTCGCAATACACACTATATATGATATTACTAAAACCAGCACTGTATTTAATATAAATAACAGATGTAACTCAAACTCCGCGCCAAAATGGAAAACAGTTGTGCCAATCTATAAACATAAAAAAAAACAAAAATTTGAATTTCGAACCATAAACAAATCATCCATTCCCGATACTTTTTTGACTGAATGTATAGTGGTGGGAAACTTCCCACAACGCACAAATATGCCAGGATACCTACTTCCCTACAACGACGGTCTAGCTATATCCACAACCGGCTAAAATTAGATTAACAACAGAGGTCAAAATGATAATTACGAAATAAATAACACCATCAATCAAAATAATTGGCAAAATCTTTTTATACTGGAGTGCATGTCAAGTTTAATGAATTATATTTGCTTGTAATGATGATGGATTGTATTTATAGCTTGCAAAATTACTTAATAGGAATCAAACTAATTAATAAAAATCCTAGTAATATTCCAAGACAGATTACCCACTTCCTTGTTAAACAAAAGTGTAGTAGTCCGTAAATCGTTCTGCAACATAATATTTTACTAGCTGTGCCCGCGACTTCAGTTTGTAATGAATCCGTAAATGTAACATCAGAATATCTCTGATATTTTTCCTCTTGTTAACCCACTAACTTATAAAACAATCACATAAACCGTACATATTGCCACAATAGACCAGGGTAGAAGCCCTTAAAAATAATAAAAAGTGAAAAAAAATAATAGTAGGATGAAACCCATTAGATAAGGAGGGGAATATTATAAAATTGAAAGGAAAAATAATTTACGGGCGATCTGAGGTCGGGAAGGGGATGGGGGTGAGTTTTTAAGGGTAAAAAACGGTTTTTCTCGATTTCCGGCAAAACTAAAAGTCCTATCGAAAAAAGTCAAATGGCGAAGTTGTAGGTAATAAAAAGATCTAAAACTTTTGAATTTACACTTTTTTCACATAACCTCAAAATTCATGTGAAAAATTAAAAAAACCAAGATTTGGTTTTTAATTTTTGTCTTTTACAAAAATTTTTCTTTTTTAACTAAATTTGGTGAAAACTTACCTTTTTATGTCCCAAATACGCTGTAATTTATTTGATTAAGAATATTTATTTTTTCACCTTATTTTATAAATTTTATAAAAATAAAAAATCAAATCTTGGTTTTTTGAATTTTTCATATAAATTTTGTGGTTATGTGAAAAAAGTGTTAATACAAAAGTTTTAGATCTTTTTATTACCTACAACTTTGCCATTTGACTTTTTCGATAGGACTTCTAGTTTTGCCGGAAATCGAGGAAAACCGTTTTTTACCCTTGAAAACTCACCCCCATCCTCTTCCCGACCTCAGATCGCCCGTAAATTATTTTTCCTTTCATTTTTATAATATTCCCCTCCTATGGGTTTCATCCCACTATTATTTTTTTTGGTTTTAAAAATGATCGACCCTGGTCTACAACCTTTCATCCCATATTCCCTTGTATTATTTTACACACTTGAGGGTAAGACTTTAACAAATTTTTAATGTCATATTTATTTAAGTGTATCGAGCCAAAAAAATAAGTTTCAAGCTTCTAGCTCTAAAAATGACGATTCTTCCATCTCATACTTTTCATTTGCCCTTTCAACCCTTCTTTCGCATTAAAAAGTAGATCGGTTCAGTAGTTTTGGCGTGAAAGCGCGACATAATTGTTATGCGATGTCTGTCAAAATATTTAATGCCTTACCTTTCGACGTAAAAAAAAAATTAAATATTACCGATCAGGCAATTTAAAACAAGACTAAAAGCATGGCGTTTAGAGAAAATATAGTATTCTGTTAATGAGCTATTGAAGTACAAAACGAAAGTGTAATTTAATATAAATAATGTTATAAAATTTTTGTCTATTTCAATATGTAATATTATTCTGTATGTGACGTAGATAAGCTGTATTATAATTAATTTAATTTGTATTTGATAGTTTAACAATGTATTTGCATGCCCGTGAGCAAAATAAAATATGCGGACTATATATTTTGTTAACATCTTAATTGCCAAAGGAGACGGGGATTTCTGCGCCTGACTGTAATAAGTTGAGATATGGTTTAAAAAAAAGCGTTATATATTTATATTTCAAACTGTAAAAAATTGACTCAATTTACAATCTGGAAAACGAGAAATCTCAAAATAAGTTTAAGTCACGAATTAGATTGGTTGTTGATTACTATAATCGATTAACGTTAATGTGTTCAAACTATGTAATATACAAACTCTTGCACCAGACACCAGATAACCGATAATAATTATTAACATAATGTCAACAGTAAAAAATAAAATATCAAAAAAATAAATAAAAAAAAAACTTGTGTGTACTTATGTACACGCGTTAGAAGTTATACTTCTTAATATACAACTTGAACATAGTTATCAATTTTCATACCACCTAGAACTAACTTCATGCTGTTATTTTTACAATGCGCGCGCAGACGCGCGCGAATCGTAAAAATTCACTGTCATACCACCTAGGACTAACTTCATGCTGTTAAATTTTTTGGTGTCGGTGTGCGCGCGCATCGTAAAAATTCACTCTCATCATTTTTCTCCATCGCGCCAAAAGAAGTATAACTTCAAAAATCATAATATCGGTTATCGTCCACATTGATTTATTAGTTATTGGCAACTATATTTTTAAGTTTCAAGTTTCAAGTTTATTTATTCATTAACAATTGAAATTGTGTTTGAATATACAATTAATCACAAATATAAAAACTAATACAACATAATAAAATAATAACCGAATTTAAAAAATAAAAATGTCTAAGGAATACAAAAATAATAATTAAATAACACGAACAATTAGTAAACATATGTCAATTAAAATATGCTAAATAATTAAAGTACCTACTACAATAAAATTAATAATGTGTAAAATGTCAATAATAAGGGCTCTAATTTATTATATTTATTAAAGATCGTCTACAGAATATAGAGATCTTTTGATGAGGTATGTCTTCACTTTTGTTTTAAACTCCCCGTGGTATAGTGCGTTTTTTATTTCTATTGGGAGCTTGTTAAATATTTTGACAGCGTTATACCGAGAGCTATGTTTAACAATATTTAATGTGGGCGCTATGGCAGACGGTAAGTCCTTTCTCCTTGTCAGTTCTCTAATTATCCTTACTTCGTTTGTTTCGTACTCATAAATGTATTTATGCAAATAACTTAACAATATCAGTATATAGAGACTCGGCACCGTTAGTATCTTAAGTGAGTGGAAGTATGGCTTACATGACTCCTGCTGTTGTATTCTCACCATAGTTCTAATAGCCCTTTTTTGAGCAATAAACGCCTTTTGCATGTTGTATGAATAGCTACCTCCCCAAAGAAGAATGCTGTATCTTAGTTTAGATTCTACTAAAGCTAAGTAAACTGTTTTAAGTTGTTCGGGATGGAGTTCGTCTCTTAGGCTTCTTAAAACGTAGCACGCCGAGCTAATCGTGGCTTCCACATGTAGTAGTTCGTCCTTCCAGGTTAATGAATGATCTAAATGTACACCTAGAAATTTGACTACATTAACCGTGTCTATTTTAACTCTGTTAATTGTGCTTGTTACTTTCTCAGTATTCCTGGAAGTAGTTTTGAATAGCATAAGCTTTGTTTTATTAGTATTAACTTTTAAGTCATTATCGGAGAACCATTCATAAAAAGCCCTTATACAATCATTTACTTTTAGATTTAGGTCACAGATGTCATCCGCATGGACAATCGCGTTTGTGTCATCAGCAAAAACAGTCAAATTAACGGAATGTGGTATTGTATTAGTCACATAATCAATAATGTCATTAATAAAAAGAATAAAAATATAGGTCCAAGTATAGATCCTTGGGGCACACCTGCGTTTATTGGCACCAATTTAGATTTAAAGGCTTTGTAGTATTGAATTGTGCTATTTCCCTCTCTCAGATCGCAAATGGTGTTAATTTCAACGAACATTGACCTGTTTTTTAAATAAGATGTAAATAGTTGTTGTGCTGGTCCCCATCTATGCTGACAGTGATTAGTGACAGATTTTGAATCCTAATCTATGATCTGTCACTCGTTTCTCGTATCGTTTAGTGCGTGTGTGATTTGGGTACTTTTTATTGTTTGGTTTATATATGCCTCGACAACTGCATTCTCTCTACGGACTTCTGATATTGCTTAACGTGTACGACTTTTGCTAACATACTGGTCACGGATTACTATTAAATAGCAATGGCCCTTAAAAATCTGCTGTTTAGTGTAGGTTGGTACATAACCTCTCTATTAAGTACTAAATCTTTTATAACTCTGCTCACAGATTGAAAAAATCCCTGGATTTTTTAGTGATTGGCTGATAATTTATAGACCCATTAATTGACACCACTTATATCTTTTTACATCCGAGCCCAATATTGTATGAACACGTATCCGTCTCCTTTTGAGCAAATAAAGAAATTGAATTGAATAGACAGAGTTACATTCGCATTTGTAATATTAGTAAGGATTAAAAACTGCAGCGTAATCTAAACTTTACACGCTTTAAATGGCCGCACGTGGTTCAAAACTAGTGCGTTTATAAGTAAAACATCCATATAGCCCTGTGACAGAGGTCATTTTAGAATTTGTCAGCTTTTTTATCAATGTTATTTACACCCCTAGAAATTGACACAGTCATCAGCCATATGAGGTAGTCATCAGAGATATTTTGTTATTTTTTAAACCTATATCGCAAGTAAGTTTGCGATATTTTTCTGCAGAGTGAAAATATAGTTATTGTGGTTAGGTCTTACACAAACAATACAAACGTATTAATTTTTTATGAAATCTGTATCGATTAATACGTATACAAATAAACTTATTTGAATATTGTCAGTTTTCTCAAGTGATCTTTAGATAGGTAGAAACAAAAATAGATCAGCGTAATATCGCGACGTTTATTTACCTATTAATCATAATTAGCTAATCTCGGCTCTTATAGTTGCGTTGAGTGGCAGTTTCCTCAATACCGCATGAAAGTTGATATATGAACTTGTTTTCAAAAACACCTTTCTGTTGATACAGTTGATCAAGTGAAGCAATACATTATGTAAGTCCCACATTACGTGAGCTTGTCAAAACAGTGACAGCGTAAATTACGTCCGTACGGAAAGATTTGAGAGTTTATTAAGGAGAATCTTCTATTCTTTTCTAACACTACCTACTAAATTATGTATGTATAGTATATTATAGTAGTAATAGTATTGTATATATCAGATATTATATAGATAGATAAATAAACTCTTTCATCATCATCATCATATCAGCCGAAAGACGTCCACAGCTGGACAAAGGCCTCCCCCAAGGATCTCTACAATAGCCGGTCCTACGCTGCCCGCATGTAGGGGGCCGGCCCTTTTCCGGTTCGTGGTCGCCACTCGAGATTCTTTCTGCCCCATCGGCGGGCATAAACTCTTTATTGTACACCTAAAGAAACAATACAAAGCGACAACATACAAATTATAATTACAATTGTGTACATACTACATAGCGTGATCTCTTCCAGGCAACCTAGGTAGTGAAAGTAGAAAGGATTTATTAAATTGAATTTCAGGAAAAGTGAAGCGAAGTATAGCATACACTGCTGTTATTAAATAGGTATATTTACGCTTAATCCTTATGAAAAGAGTAATCGGTAGAAAAAAATAATAACTCACGCAATAGCCTTCCTCTTGCTTGGCAAAGCGATGTACCGCTGCACCATGGTCTGATTGACTGAGTTGAAGCAAGTCCAGTAGAGGAACCCACCCACTATGGCGCCCCAGCCAGTCTGACGCTCATATGGGGAAAAGTTCCAGCTGCAATACAAAAACATTACATAGAAACGATATCTAAAGGTTTTCTTATATGCCCTTACGGATATGGTTTCCCACATAACGGACGGAATTGCGACTAAATTAATTACATGATAAGGTACAGACGCCAGCACATCCAGCTACCCCAATCTGTCATTTCTTTTTATAGATTTTCAACTTTATCACTAAAGCATAAGGTTCACTTTAATTTGGGGAAATTTGACAGAATGGGGTAGCTTGATGTGCAATCTATCTTGTGATGCCATTAGGGGAAGGACTCATAAGCGTGCTGAGCTTTGTTGACTGTTAAAATATGTAAATACAAGAAAATTTTATCTTATGATACGGTAAAACGAACTTTACGGAAAATTTTGCCGGTTTTACAAAGCACTAAGACTTCCTGTCTGAAACACTGGCAACAGATCCCTGTCGAAAACTGAGTATTTAACAGGTAGACATTATTCCAACCGTCTTGGAACATACTGGATACTAAGCGTTTACTTCAGAAGCGTTGATTAACTTGAGGTCTCTGATTAAAATTAGATTAGTTCATGCTCGTATGTTTGTAATTCATATGATAATATTGTATTTAAGTTGAACTGTATTCTTGGAACATACTGGATACTAACCGTTTACTTCAGAAGCGTTGATTAACTTGAGGTCTCTGATTAAAATTAGACTAGTTAGTGCTCGTATGTTTGTAATTCATATGATAATATTGTATTTAAGTTGGCGTACGAACATTATTAACACAAGATATTTAATAAGTTGAAGTGAGTACAGTAAGCATTTGCTGTCCAAACTAGCTACAATGTGTTATTTTTATAAAATAGGATGGCCTACGACCAAGTGGATCACCTGATTGTAAGTGATCACCGAGGATACTGAGGTATTTTCGGTTTTAAGAAAAGGCTCCTTAATTACCATCAACAATAGAAGCTACTTACATGAAGTAAATAACTATCGCCATCTATTTATTTGGCACTTACACATAATAGACATCGAATCGTGAAACCGCAAAGTATGAATCAATTCTGGTTGCTTAAAAGAACCAGTAGGCTATGGTATATTTTATAACCCATTATCTTATAATTTATTGTTAGGTTCACATGATTTGTTATTTTTTAAACGAATGCACAATTAATTTTAAGTTAAACCAAGTATCTACAGTAAGCGACAAGGTATCCTTCTATTCAGTTCGCTGTATGTCACATAACCCAGACATATGGCCAGTACGAACTCTGCTTTAGCTAGTCAGTTGACTTTTATAAAGAACTCTAGCAACAGGTGTGTTAAGCCAAATGTCGATATATTGTTCGATCTATGTTACATAACCCAGATAAAATATAAGGGTGGTTTTCATAGAACAAGTCTATCTACAGACCTAGCGTCAACTGTAAATGAAGATGGGACCTCAGAAACTAACACTATATTGTGGCTTTCTTCTCCAGGTCGTCCACCTAGGTAGCTAGAGTAAGCCGCGGCCTAGCTAGGGTAGGTTCCTCAGCGGCGAGGATCGCGTTGTCCCCTAAACACGTGATCGGTGATCCCGTGCAAGTGATCAGATCCCCGTTTCGAATTCCATCTTTTTACTTTAGCGGCCGCCTGAGCTGTGGCCCGAACCCCATAACGGTTGAAATCCTTTTGCGCTAGCCAACTGCTCGTAGTTTATAATTCTTTAATTTTAATTTACTATTGCTAATTGTAACAATAATAGCCTAGTAACTTGCTATTTATTTAAGTATTTAATAAAAAATATATGTGACGAAATAGACCGCACGGACGGACTAATTCAAATTATTTTGTTGCGTTTATTGCTGTATTAAACTATGTATTGCATTGTGAGCTTGACAAGTCCAAGTGTATGTAAATACCCAAGTGCTGAATAAATTTCATTATTTCGTTATTTTACACCAAAATTATAATGGTTGATAGAGTCTAAATGGAACTCCGCTCACACGGGTATATAAGATACAATATCTTGGACACGTCTTGACCGCTGGCATGAAAGACGATGAGGATATTGAGCGTGAGCGAAGGGCGCTGTCGGTCAGGGCAAATATGATAGCTCGCAGATTTGCACGTTGTTCACCGGGTGTTAAAAAAACTCTGTTTCGTGCATACTGCACTTCGTTTTACACGTGCAGTCTGTGGGCTCATTATACGCAGAAATCGTACAGAGCCCTTCGCATACAATATAATAATGCGTTCAGGATATTGATGGGGTTGCCCCGCTTTTGTAGTGCATCAGTGATGTTTGCGGATGCTCGAGTCGATTGTTTTTATACAACTATGAGAAAACGATGCGCTTCCCTGGTGCGCCGCGTACAGGTCAGCCCCAACATTATCATGAGCTGTGTGGCCAGCAGACTCGATTGTCTGTATGTGAGTCGCTGCTGCAAGCTGTCCACCTCAGTGTTGGGATGGTGGCAGTGATTGTGTGTGTGTGTGTTGTTTTAGGTATACTAATATAGATCTAAGAATTATTGTTACTAACAAATATGAGTCATGTTACTTAAAATAAATAAATAATAATAATTATTATTATATTGAATAGATTATAAAAATAGCGGCCTTATCATTAAGTTGAAATATCTTCAACCAACCAAGCTTGGAGCAGGATTGAAGACAAGGTAGTTGTGTATTTGTTGGCATATTTAGTGAAAGGCCTTTCTTTTTTCTTTTTTGTATCATATGCATTCTTGATAATACATAAATACATACATACATATAAGGAGCTTAGTTTGTTATATATTATACAGGAGAATGAGGATAGAAGTTCAGGAAGTTATCATTTTTTATGCATATGGAAAAACCAGCTACTGATCAATGGGAAGTTAGATGGCTCTGTTTATAAGGAAAGACGAAACTCATTAAACCGTTAAACAAGAAGGAAAATCTCAAAGTGCTTCATTATAATAGTTATAGTGCTAAAATGACGACCTTTGAAATTTTTCCTTACTCAACACGTGGCTTTTAATTAACTAATTTATCTATAATATGTACGTATTTGAAAAAAATAACATACATACATAGATTTACACCTGTTTCCTAGATAATGTCCTCCTATATTAATTTCGGCCACGGCGGCCACTCTTAATGAAGACTAGCTATCTGCGCGGGACATATTATAGTGCGCAACTGTGTTCGCAAACATAAGGGCACTTTCTATTCCATCACCCTCATGAACCGACGATGGGACGACTACCGACAAGACCGGAAAGAGGTCAGGTACAAGGTTGACTCGCACTTGGTCGGTTTAATGTAAATAGTGTATGTCAGTATACCGAAAGAGCTCTTTTTAACATAAGTTTTGTCTACTGTCTTGTCTGTCCTGTATGTGTGAGATAAGATAAAATATTATTTGCTTAAGATATGGTTATACATGGTAGGTAAAATATATATTCCCGACACATCTACCCTTTGAAAGCATGCGGATAATTAATTACTTAATCATCGATATTGTAGATGTGTATGTATGATTGTACTAAGTCATTGGCACAGGTATTACATAATTTTGACATTGTATTACATTAACAAAATAAGCTATACCTACATGTATAATTACATTTCCGATACTACTGCACAACAACAACTTAGTATTTAAATTACTTAATAACATTTAAATAACACTTACTAGCACAGATATTGTTCATTGTATGCCATGTATTTTTTATTTTATTTACATATTTAACAATTCATGTATTCCAAATATTTCCAATAATGTGTAGAAACACTTACCATGCAGCTTTTTAATTTGGGTTTAAACAACGGTAGGGGCAACTTTTATTGAAGTAGCGTGGCTATATTTGTAATGTAGAGTACTTTTACACCAATCTACTCTTCACTTAGTGGGATCCTTTTTTAGGAATTTACTATCCTCATTAGCTTAGGGATCAAATTTGGATGGTTTCTTACAACCTCAAACCTCTACATTGATTTCATCTAATCCTACTAATATTATTAAGGCGAAATTTGTACTGTATATATTAATATGAATACATCTTCAATCTGATATCATCCACTGTGACTGTGTGAGTGTGTATGTTTGATACTTCTTCACGTCTAAACGGCTGGAGCGATTTTAATAACATTTGGCATGGAGTTAGCTGACACCCTGAATTAACACATAGGCTATAATTTATTAAAATTAACGCGGCGAAAACCGCGGAGCACAGCTAGTTTAATAAAAAACAGATCGTTCACTTCGTTTACTGACATTATATTGTCGTTTGCCTACCCCTCTAGGAAACAGGCGTGAGTCTGTGTATGTATGTAAAATACCCATAGTACCTACGCGCTTAGGCCTGCATTTTCGTTTGCAGTTTTACGAAGTTACTTTAGTATACAAACCTATTTAATTTGTCACAAGTATTTATATTTATTCCCCAATTTTCGTCTAGTATGATGCCCTAAATCCCCGTTGAATAGAATGTTTAACTGTTTTGACTTTAAGTGAAATATATAACTTTTCGTCTAGTTTACAAACGAATATCCACAAGTAGTTAAATTTCATTGGATTATTGAAGCTGTGTCATACATACTATGAGACATTAACCACAGTATTTATGACATTGCGTAGTCATTTTCATATTCACCGCATGTCCAGTTAACATTAATGGTCTTTTATTTCTAATACCTACTTTCATTGACAATTCCGCATTATTCTTCATAGATGACTTGCTATTTATGTCTTACACGAATCAAAGTCTTTCAGTGAGAATACCGAAACAAACATAAACCCCGTTAGGGCACAGCAAATATAATATTAAAAATCAAGTATTAATATTAAATCACATTAAAAAAATATATACTTGTATTATTATAATATTACCAAATTTTTATAATACGCTTTTTTTGTATTAAAACGAAAAAAAAGGCAACTTACTTAGACAGTTCCAGCCTGCCGGAGTTATCCGCGATGTCAAACACCGCCCGGACGCCGCCGACGGCAATCGTTCCGGCGGCTGCCACTAACACTACCCCAATAAACATTATCCCGGTCTGCACGGAGTCTGTCCATACCACAGCTTTTAAACCACCCTGTGAAACATAAATTTAAAGCATTAAAAATTCAAATAATTTGTATGAATTTGTAGGGGATAAATTCAGTGCATTCCTTAACTTAATCATATACATAAATATATGATCTGATAAATTACTATAAAGCATGGGATTTGAGTGTGGACTCACAAAAATCTAAATTAAATCGATCTTAAAATCTTCTACGACTGTTTCGCTGTTCTAGTGATAGCGTATTTGATCGCAGATTATTAGGATCTAAAGATATATTTTTTTTTTATATGGTTAACCAACAACTGTATACACATAAACATTTCTAACTTAAAGGCTAGGGTAACATTTACAAGTGCAACAATTAATTATAGGTTAACACCTCATGCACAAAAAAAAACGGCTTTATATAATATTTTAACACAAATTGTAACACATTATCTTACTTATTTGAAATTAAAAGTGAAATTATACAAACAAAAATAAGAACAAATAAAGTAATCCTAAATTTGATCTGACAGTGTGTATCGTTTGTAGCTTAACGCGGCGCGCCTACCCCGGTTCGGTAGAGGGTGCTGGTGCGAGACCCGTCGGACGATAGAGTTTATGATTTCCCAGTTTAGAGATTAAATAGCTATACATACATATATTTTTTTACGTCAACGCCCGCACTAGGGAATCTAATCGATGTGTCGCGGGGTACTTTACAAACATATAACAAATTATATCCAGACTCAGAACAATTATTTATGGGTCACACAAATAATCGTCCGGCACAGGAATCGAACCCGGTACTGTCTTAGCCGCTTAGTCAATATTCTAAAATTAATACATTCGTTTGTTTACATACAGATTATATTTTGTAAAACACATTGATGGAATACGTTTGTTTATTAGGTCAGTAATTGAAGAGTTGAGTCGTAGGCAATGTGACACATAGGCCGTTTAAAGATGTTATTAGTCTTGTATATTTCAATTCAGTCTAATTACTGCGTCTCGTGTACACGTGCCGAAACATGTGTTGTTGTAACAACACGTGAGTAGCACGTACAAATTTTATACTTCAGTAGCACATGAAAACATGTCTTACACGAGACATGTTTTGTAAAAAGTAATTTGCTTTAAGTCAACTTATAAAAACACTTAGAGTAATCGATAGAACTTAGTGGAAATTAATTTATTCATAAATAAGTGCTTAAAAAATTGGAAGTGAAATGTTAATGGTATGGTAAAAAATTCCATTTTTTACTTTGCGGTTGTTGTATGCACCAAAAGACCCATGTTATATCAGGTCTATCCCCAAAGACTTAAAACTTTGCGAAGGAACTATGTGAACACACTAGAATTGAAACGGTTTGTGCTATAATATTCATGGATTATTCAATCCAGCTTTATACAACTGCAATAGCAATGATGCAAAAGTTCTACCCAGGAGTAACACCTCTTAACAGTTAAACACATTCTTGAATTGCTTAAGTGTTGTCACCGATCTGGTGGCTAAAGCCCGAAAGTAATAGGCCTCTTAAGAGGCCTATTCTGCCCTACTAAGCGCAAAAGCGGTATCTCAAAAAAAATCGAAATATTTATTTTTAAACCATCGGATAGCTTTAAAAAATACGCATCTAATGAACTAAGCCTTTTAGCGCTATCTTGTTGAAAACATATAAAAATACCCTTAAGAAAGATTTCTCTATCTCAGTTTTACCTTAAATCACTAAGGATATTAGAGGTATATCAATATTAAGTAGGCAAACAGCCGTATATTTAAATATCGCCAAATCTCTTTAACAACAACAACAATTTTTCTAAGCCGTTAAGCGGCAAATATGTAAAATGTGTGAATTACTGACTTACCGCTATAACGCTTAATTTTTGAATGCTTACTTGATCTGCAAATCATTTTACTTTATGAGATACGGTTGCAGCGGCAAATTAAAATGGCTCTTATTGTTTGATTGATACGATCGGGTTTCTAATACATTTACATTTTACCCACAGGATAGTGGTTTACTACGAAAGTTTTGTGCCGACTGGTTAAGGCCGAAAAGGTTTGAGTGTTTTTCCTGTATTATGGTATGAAGGGTTGTTTGGACGCTACAAAGCCGAAATCATAAGTGTATACTACCATTTTTTTTTTCATCGAGATAAAAATAATATCTTACTATGGGTTGACAATTGTTCAATTCAGAACAAAAATTGGACATTTTTTTCTTTCTTAATTTACGTTGTGAATTCAAATGACATCAACGCTGATAAGATTGTTATAAAATATTTCTAACCAAGCCACACCTTTATGTCAGCTGAGAGTTTCCATTATAGGGTGGAGTTGTCGATGAAACGCATGAAAAACAAAATTTATGACTTTTCAGATTTTTCTCAGGCAGTTAGCACTGCAGGAAAAAACTTAAAACCTAAAGAAATGACTCTACAAGATTTTTATGACTGGGAAGATTACACGACACAGTCTAAACTATCTCGAATTAAACCGTGACCATATATCAATGAAATGGTCGAAGTAGAAGTCAATAGAGGCAGTTTTGATTACCATACAGAACTGGATTCAATAAAGACCCTATCACTGGCAATAAAATTTTTAAAACCCAAATTTTGCCACCACCAAAGAAGAAAACTGCAATAGTAGGCATTTCTAAAAGCAAAAAAGAAAATATTTTGAAATCTTTTCAAAATATTATACCTCAAAACAGAATGTCCTTTTGGAGAGAACTCCCTACTTTTGACTAGATTCATTTCATAGAATCCGTTTTTTCTTCAAATATTTTCTTATGCCATTATAAATTTGAATAATAAAAGACTTCATAAATATACTTTGATCGTTTTTATTTCCTTAAATAATACATATTTTATTCGATACAAAATGCATACTTTTTTGTATACGTACATGTAGGAGAAAAGCTAACGAAAAAGCGGTAACTCAAATTTTAATTGTTTAATTACTAAGCGGTGTAGTAGTATCTCATGAAAAAGGTATATCCATATACATTTTTGATATTTTAACTATTGTAGTAACAAATAGGTCCAATATAATATATAAATACTGTTTAATAAGCAAAAAAATCGTAATACAAAGTAAAAAAAAGGATTTTTTACAAAACTTCAATTATCTCGAAACTCGCTTTCATTTAGATACCGCTTTTGCGCTTAGTTGGGCAGTATTACAGTCCACTAGCGCCGCCAATCGAAAAAATGTCATAACTCGTAAATAGAATCAAAAATACAAAATGTGGTCTATTATTACTGTAGAAAAGGCAATAACGTAATTTTATAACACATTGTCAACACTTGAAATACAGCTGTTTAGCTAAATCGTGCATTTGTAACAAAAACGGCCGTTTATGTTTTGAATGCACGATATTTCAAGTGTTGATCAGGTGTTATACAATTACGTTATTGCCTTTTCCACAGTAATAATAGAACATATTTTGTATTTTTGATTCTATTTACGAGTTATGACATTTTTTCGATTGGCGGCGCTAGTGGACTGTAATAGGCCTCTTGATAGAAGTTCTACCGTTGCGTTGCACCAAATTATTTGTTTCATTTCAATTCATTGGCGTCCTCTAGAAAGATCCACGACAGACGAGTTCATAGTTTAGTTCCTATATATTTACTTCTGTTGACTATACTTAATGGGTAATAAGTATAGTCAACAGAAGTCTCCATAACAATCAACATAAGAATTAGTTGCAGACCTACTTTGACCTGTCAGTTAATCGATTAAAAACAATGCAGTCAAAGTACTCACAATTTTGTGTTAGAACGCAATACAAAGACATAGACATGATACAATGCGTATTTAAATTTCTTAATATATTATTGTAAGCCACGTCATATGGTTTTACAATATTTCAATATTCGTCTAGTATTGGCGTGTAGCTTAAACACACACACAGACAGGCAAAAATAACTGAACGTCTAATACGGTTTCAGTATACTTATAGCTAAATATTTTTTATTAATTGTCATGTTGAATTTTACTTTCTTTTACTTTCAATGCATATACATAAGGTGCGACATAAATAACGGAGGAAACTTTAGGAGAGCTATCTACCTCTGTCATTGAACAAATAAAAAAAAGCAATTTGTGAAAAATGATAACAATTTTTTTGACTTTCCATACAAAACGGATCGTTATTCTTCTATTCCATACAGCTGATCATTATTCTTGTATGGGAACTTTATGATGTATTTGATATTTAGCATGTTGATGTGTGACACGTTATTGAGTTTTATATGCAAGTTAAGCTCCATAAGTTGGATCCACTATTTCGTACACCTTGTATAAATTAGACGAGTCATTTTACTTATAATTGTGTAAAAATAACAATATGACGTTCTTGTGAGTAAAACCACTTAGAAAACAAATAATACCTTTTGCAAAATATACAAATTAAAAAAACAAAAGTAGATATATTTATTCCATCCAGCATCATCACAAGTAATATTATTTACGTAATATTTTAGTTATTTTTATACATTTTATAATATTCGTATTAAAATATAAATTAACTAGCTGTGCCCCGCGGTGCTACTCGCGTTAAATTTTATAAATTTTCTTTGCTATAAACCTCACGGAGCCCGAGACCTTTCCAACGAATGCAAAACCGTGGAAATCGGTTTGTGCGTTCTGGAGTTATAGCGTCAGGAAGGAAAACCCGACTTATTTTTATATAGTAGATAATACTAATGTTTATATCTATGGTTCAAATAACAAGCAGACTTGTATACGGCTAATATTAAAATGTCACTTACCAATACTGTATAGAGACCGCAAATAAGAACCATAGCGCTTCCAACCGCAAAGACATTGAAACCAGTTACTGCAAAAAACGATGCATGTTTTATTCAATACTAAACACATACTTAATGCATTACATATCTAAACACTTCCTATAGTCCATACAAATATTAAACTTTTTGGGCTTTGTGTGTAAGTACTCGACAAAAGTTATAGATTATCTTATCTGGAACAAACTATGTTAATTATATTTTTGTGAGACCCATACTTTTCAGACAAACTATAAAAACAATTGTAATCTCTTTTTCCAAGATGGCGGCCGTGGAATAAGGGTGGCAACCTCACAAACTTGGATTTAACATTTATCTGACCGCCTTGATATCTGAAAAACGTATGTAATTTCGCAACAAACTACTATGCGAATACTCTTTACAGGCATATTATTTTTTAATACATATATATACAAACGTACTTTATATTCATCGATATTAATATCATCATTAGTGATAGATAAGCGGAACTAATAATGATTCTACTTAATTTTTTCAAATTCTATAGGTACTTGATATGTAGATATATTATAACTAAATAATATATACTGAAATATAAAATATAATCTAAATAATAAATACCTAAAGCGTTATATTCTTAATAAATTCATTACAAAAAGTGAGAATCTATTTTTTTGATTTACGGATCAAGAATATTAACAGGTCAACTTACATTGATTAAACGCTAATGCTGGCACATACACAACCATTGGCAGGAACAATACCTAAAACAAAAAATATTAAATGTATATTATATACATATATACAAGGTATTACATAAATAGGAAACTCAAGGGGCGCTGTCTATCTACCCATGAAACTGAACAAATTAAAAAAAACCAGCCAAGTGCGAGTCGGACTCGCACATGAAGGGTTCCGTAGCAGCAAGTATTTCAGTTGATTAAATGAAAACAAATTGCGGTTTATGACGTATTGAAAAAAAACTACACGCTAGATCTCGTTCAAACCAATTTTCGTTGTTAGTTTCTATGGTAATGTATATCATATATTTTTTTAGTTTTATCATTCTCTTATTTTAGAAGTTAGAGGGGGGGGGGGGGACACTCATTTTACCACTTTGGCATGAATGACATACGGAGTGACATACGGACGGACAGACAGACAGACATGACGAACCTATAAGGGTTCCGTTTTTTGCCATTTGGCTACGGAACCCTAAAAATCGTTGCTTCCTCGTTCAAAATTAATCAACTCATCGTTATTCGTCCCATTCAAGAATAACGTAACGAAGGGGCAGTTGTCGTGGTTAATAGATGCTTGATTAACACGCCGTAGGTCGTCGGTTCAGTTCCCACCCAGGACAAATATTTGTGAACGTGTCTGTTTGTCCTGTGTCTGAGTGTAATTATCTATATAAAAATGTATTTACAAAAGAAAAGTAGTAGGTACATATAATATGTAGTATATCAGTTATCTGATTGCCATAGCACAAGCTCTGCTTAATTTGGGATCAGGTGGCCGTGTGTGAATATTATCCCACGACATTATTTTTTATTATTTTATCTTTTATATATTTCAGTTATTTATTTTTGTGTCTTTTTATGTTAACATACTATAACATATTACGTTAAAATTAAATTACTTCCATTTACGTCCGTTCTATATATCTCAACAAGTCAATACAGATTTTTACAAACAAATCTAAAAAAAATTATATCTTAATTAGTTACTAAGCAGTGTCATTT
Organism: Pseudoips prasinana; assembly: GCA_951640165.1. Classification (NCBI taxonomy): domain Eukaryota; kingdom Metazoa; phylum Arthropoda; class Insecta; order Lepidoptera; family Nolidae; genus Pseudoips; species Pseudoips prasinana. The sequence goes on along the minus strand of OX621237.1, from coordinate 29,170,846 downwards.
TTATGCTGCGCATAATCATGTCCATGTGATGTAGAAAACTAGAAATTCGGCGTAGTATAATAGATTCATCCCAAATTATACATAATTGGTTACGCATATTGCGTATGTTCAAAAACATCTACAAAATAGTCGTGCCAATTAGCTTATTGGGTTGTTTGACTCAATTTTTATTTACACTTTATATTAATCGTTTGTTTTATCAATCTGTAACTATTGTTTGCTTTTGGCATACTTGCGTCATAGGTATGCCATGAGGTATATTTGGTAATAGTCTAGCCACGTACCTACTGTTACCAAAAGAAGATATAATATAGCTTTGTATTTCATAAGGAATTGCAATATTTTTTTCTTTTTAGGGTTCCGTAGCCAAACGGCAAAAAACGGAGTAAGATTTTTACACAAAAATAGAAAAAGATCAATAATTTTGGGGGGTCGCCATACATAGAACTGAAACTCAAAAAAAATTTTTTGATCGTACCCATACATGTGTGGTGTCTATGGATAGGTCTTCAAAAATCATATTGAGGTTTCTAATAAAATTTTTTGCTAAACTGAATAGTTTGCGCGAGAGACACTTCCAAAGTGGTAAAATGAGTGTCCCCCCTGTAACTTCTAAAATAAGAGAATAATAAAACTAAGAAAAATATATGATGTACATTACCATAGAAACTAACAACGAAAATTGGTTTGAACGAGATCTAGCGAGTAGTTTTTTTTTAATACGTTATAAACCGCAACCTGCTTTCATTTAATCAACTGAAATACTTGCTGCTACGGAACCCTTCATGTGCGAGTTCGACTCGCACTTGGCCGGTTTTTAATATTCACATTTCTTAATTGAGAATTTAAAAAGCGGCCAAGCGCGAGACCGTTCCGTAGCAGCAAGTATTTTTATTTGATTGAATGAAACCAATAAAAAAGTTCGCATGTACATACATCCTATATTTTTTTTTAGTTATCATTCTCTAATTTTAGAAGTTACAGGTGGGGACACTCATTTTACCACTTTGGACGTGTCTCTCGTGAAAAAAAAGGGTTTAGAAACCTCAATATAATTTTCGAAGACCTATCCATGACATGTAAGTATTCGATGAAATTTTTTTTTTTTGAATGTCAGTTTTAATTATGGGGAACCCCCAAAATTTATTGTGGTTTTTCTATTTTTATGTGAAAATCTTAATGTGGTTCACATAATACATCTTCTTACCAAGTTTCAATAGTACAGCTCTAATAGTTTCGGAAAAAGTGACTGTGACATACGTACGTACAGACAGACAGACATGACGAATCTATAAGGGTTCCGTTTTTTGCCATTTGGCTGAACCCTAAAAATTATTTATTTGATCAACTTAACTCTTATGAAGTATTATATCTATGAAGAGCGGTAACTATACATACGTCTAAACGCATTATATTCGCTTTACTTAATCCTTTCATAATGTAAGACAAATCATGGACGTTTCCCTGGTATAGGCACTTAGGTAAAGTGTTTTTGATTATACAGTTAACAAATAACTACAAAATATGTTTCAAAGAAACTAAAGCGTTATAGGCCGCTATTAATATGGGGCTTACAATTTTAAATATTCAAGTATATATAAGACTAGCTGTCCCCCGCGATTTTACTCGCGTTAAACTTTATAAATTATAGCCTATTTGTTAATCCAGGGCGTCATTTAACTCCATACCAAATTTTATTGAAATCGCTCCAGCCGTTTAGCCGTGAAGAAGTAACAAACATACACACTCACACACTCACAAACTTTTGCCTTTATAATATTTGTGTGATAATGCCTGCAATAGATATACAATCTACGGACACAAAGAACACACAGACTCACATTCGATGAAGAAACGAGGCCACTAGCCACTTCTCCACAAGAGCAATTAACTTCAATTCTATTGTTAGCAAATTGGCAAATGCATAAAATACAACAGATTTATTTAAGGGGTTACGATCATCTATTCTATTGTGAATTGTTGTGTTAAAAATCTTAACTTATTATGATCCACGTGTATTTCATCTATATTTAGTTTCATACGTCTTTAAAATGTAGTATATAAATTTAAGTGCGGTTGGGAATCGAACCCATTCGCGGTAACCGCTCCGCCACCGCACCGTGGTTCTCAGACTCGAATTTATAAAATCCATTCGATATTTTCTTAACGTACAGACGCCAGCACATCCAGCTACGCCAATCTGTCAAATTTCTTTTATAGATTTTCAAATTTATAACAAAAGTATAATGTTTACTTTCAATTGGGGAAATTTGACATATTGGGGTAGCTTGATGCGCTGGCGTTTGTTCTTAATGTGCATCTAACGCCATCTTGCCGAAGAAGTACACGGCTAACAGTGGATTTAGTTTGCCCATTGTCCAGCCAAATTATAAAAGTCATGTTTAATAAAAGTCCTAGGCTAACTGTAAACTTCACGACTAATAAAAAAATATCCCAAAGGCTGCCAGCCTTTTCAGCACGTTCCCCGATCATGATGCGGAGGAATTTATTGACACCATTTAGTTTTAACGTAATTTTGATTTGGGGGTTTAGTTATTTTTTATTTGTGTATATAGTTATGGGTTTTATTTAATATTGAATATAATATATCCATGATTGAACAGTAAATTTCGATGTATAAACTAATAATAATATAATTTTGTAGCTGACCATACATACCGAACAGAAATTTGTTATGCAAATTATATGAATACAATATACTTTATAGGTCAATAAATAAGGCTATTTAGACACATAAAATATGTTATATTATTACAGGAAAGTAAGTAATTATTGAGCTGCTGCATTGTATGTATACTAGTTTAACTAGTTGCGTAAAAGCCTTAAACCGTACAGATATAGAATAGTCAATTTCTTCTTTTTAATCCGATTCACACATTTTTTTAAATATTTAAATGCGATAAATAATATCGAGGGATACCGCTGGACTCATTTACACACATAAGTTGTACCCTGTAAGTATATACGACAAGGTTCCTGGGAATTTTCTTCATTGAAATGGCTTTGAGGTGGTGGAATGCTGATATAGTATACTATTTTAGTAGTTACGTCGCTGATATAGTTTAGTTTTCTTTTTTTATTTAAACTTATTGCACAACACAGTCCAACGACGGACCATTCTGTAAATAATGTGGTAGGTACACTATAGACAAACATAATAAAATACAAAGATTTGTTTCTTATTTGGAAAAACTCTCTAGTTACCAGAGAATATGGCGGATCTTGGTTGCCCAGGTACTTGTAAATATTATAAGTAAACGAGCTATCGGTTTAATTCCAGACCATAGTCTATTTTATTTTTGTCTCTACAAAGTCTGCTCATGTGATTTCCGCAACTGATCAATTGACAGTATAATCTTTATTATTCGCATCAGCAAGCAAATTGCTGAGTCCAAAGTTCGCAATCACGAAGTATGTAACCTTGTCCGACTATGAATATTATAAATAGAATTGAAAAATATTTAGTCATTGATGTATCTACGTGATAGTCCGCGCATGTCTATGACCCCCACTTTCTACGCATTTCGAATTGTTGCATTATATTATTATTGTCTTCATCTTCAAATAAATTACCTACTGCACAAGACGGATCACGATTTATAGACCAAGAGCTAATGAACCCTCCGAATAACGGTATGTCTGTAGAGCTAGAAATTCTCATAGTGATGAATCATAGCATGCTTAGTACGGTAACCATCACCTGGCGCGCATCAGCCCTGAACAACCCCTAAAGCCTTGAAGCTGTAAATAATAATAAATAATGAGCTTGAAATTTTTATATTATTTGATTTATTCATTGAAATCGACAGTCATTTTGATTCAGCACAAGTGCCTAACAAGTTGATCAAAAGGTATGTGAATTAAAATTCACTATATTCTCTAAATATGAAATTTATATATGTATTTCTTTAAACGATTTTAAGAAGGTAGGTACAATGACAGGCGATTCTGGCTAGCATAAGGGTGTGGTGAGGATCCTTGGCAGATTAGTGGAAAGATGCTATGGGAGTGCGAGGAAGACGCATATAGGCCCTCCTACTATTAGCGCTAAGACTGTCTCACTTTCCACCACAGCAGCTACAGTAATGGATACTAGAATTCAAAACGCATGACCTTAAAGTCACTTTAAAAAGTTTTAAACCAGTACCAGTACAGAGCGCAATGCACTCCTTTCTGGGTGCCATTTTTGTATATTTCAATGTGTTTCTTGGTAATTGTATTGACTTATATATGACGTCACGAAAATTATTTCTTTATAACTTATTTATCATCATCGTCATATCAGCCAAAAGACCTGCTCGACAAAGGCCTCCCCCAAAGATCTCCTCAACTATCAGTCTTGCGTTATCCGCAAACGTATTAACTTATTTATATTATGTTATTATCGACTTAATCGACTACTTCTTTTAAGACTTTTATAATTATTTAATCTACACTATTATATATATTTATTTGGTTTCTCTTCTTAACAACGCGTTTCTTTTGTTGGTTACAGTATATTCTTGTGATTAATAAAATAATGAAAATGAGACTCCAATTAATGTGTCTCTATATTCTCACCTATGTCAACTTCATTGAGTCAATAATAAGCGGACAATTGATGTTGATTTTCTTCGTGCGGGCGACACGTCGTCCAAAGTCCAAATGTAAGCGAACGACCTTTTGCGTAAACATACGTACGAGTCATAAGAATTACTGATTGAATAGGCTGACACCGAAACAGTTATAATGAGTAGGTACTTGTTCAATCCACTTACATAAGCTTTTCACAAAATATGTAACATGACATACTTTCGAGGTTTATTAATTTAATAAATAGCACCTTTTTAAGATTATTCACAAATGTTTAGCAGGATGGCTACATGTAAAGTTTGTGTGAAGTGTGGACATGACTTTATTAACAATATAGGGTAGACATAATAGGGTGGTGTTTTCTAGTAAATCTATATGATGTATAGGGTGTTTCTGATTTGCAGTCTTGCCGCTTTTTGTGGTGGCCATAGTGGTTAGTGATAAAAAATGCAAAGCTCATGTAAAATTTCAATGGACTAATTACTTTTTGCTAAGATTATAAATGCGAAAGTTTGTGAGTATGGATGTATAGATGTATCGATTTTTATGACTCTTTCACATAAAAACTACCGAACCGATTGTAATGAAACTTTGTAGGAATATAGCTTATATATCCGAATAACACATAGGCTATAATTTATAAAGTTTAACGCAGGTAAAACCGGGGGCACAGCTAGTATAAAACGACCTGTTCATACACTCTTACTCACGTACCTTCTTCTTGGTATCTAGGAGTGTGAGTACCTGTTATATACAATTTTTCAAACAGCAACTATTTTCCTTACGAATTATTGGATTATAATAGACATAGAAAAGTAATATACGAAAATTAAACCTTCTCTTTCTATCTTCACTTACTTTTATCTCCCTCTCAACTTCCGTTCGCCTTGCGCGATCACACTTTTTCAATAGCTGACTCCCCAATTCAAGCACACGTAAAGAAGTTTTACTTCCAAAATATTTTTAACCATCTACTTACAGACAAAGAGGACTATGACCTCGTAAATAGTAGTCCAACAATAAGATTACGTAAACCAATTATGTAAAGGTATTGCTACATAATATGTTATTGTTATGTAGCAAGTGTGTAACGGCAACTATAACAAACCATACATACTATAATAGTATCCTGAGACATTATTCACACACGGTTATCTGAGCCCAAACTAAGCAGAGCTTGTACTATGGAAACCAGATAACTGATATTAAAAATAAAAATAAATTAAACCCCAAATCAAAATTACGTTAAAACTAAATGGTGTGAATAAATTCCTCCGCATCATGGCCGGGGAACATGCTCAAAAGGCTGGCATCCTTTGGCATTTTTTTTATTACTACATACTACTTTTCTTTTGTAAATACATACTTACATAAATAATTACACCCAGACTCAGGACCAACAGACATGTTCATGCACACAATTTGTCCTGGGTGGGAATCGAACCCACGACCTCCGGCGTGTAAAGCAAGCATTTGCCAACTACGCCAAAAGGCCCGTCAAACTATGAAGACATAAGAGTTATAGTAACTAAAATATAATATCAGAAACGTCAAGTTACTGCAGTTTTTTTTTAAAAGACAGCTCTCACTCTACGGAAATTCGTCCTTGTGTCGCGGTTTAGGTACTTTCCAAACAAATATGAATATATGTAATATATTGATGGACACAAAGTACATCCAGCCTCAGAAAAGCTATTTATGGGTTACACAAATAGTTGTTCTGTACGGGAATCAAACCCGGCACGAATTGGAGAGTCGACTGTCTTAACTACTGCGGCACACGTTGTATAATTAATAGTATGTTTATATAAACTAATATTATGTAAAGAACAGAATCGAAAACTCTTGTTAGTTCTCTATATCGCATACCTACATATTTTATGGCATATCACACTTATTATGAAAATATATTTGCATAGCTGTGCCCCGCAGTTTTATGACTATATATCTATGTATTATTCGATATATGTATAAGCTATATTGCCTACTACTTCATCAAAATCTGTTCGGTGGTTTTGCATGAAATGAAAGAGTTATACATCCATACTCACAAACTTACACATGTAAAATTTCAGTTAGCAGGTCATTTTCAATTTGTGCATTTAATGTATACTATATACATTAATTGCACAAATTGAAAGCGAATTACTTCATATATCCCTGATCCCAAATATACGATGCACGACGGTTATAACGTTTGTTGTGTTCCAAAAATAAAGCGACGCATAGATTATGGTAAAAGGAACAATCCAAGTACCACACAACAGTAACTAAAGTGCCAACAGTGTTGATACTTGAACTTTTAAAATGAGAGAAGTCAGTGGACAAAGGAATATAGTACAAAACTCTTCAAAATTAGCTTCCTCAAGTACCCTGATTTGATAATAGCAGGTTAAGTAGAAGTTATGTGAAGTTAGCGGTAAGAATACTATCAATCGGATAAGTTTGCATTTCTCATGAAGATAGTTCTCCCATCTGCAACACATGCCGTATTTGAAGATGTATATCATTTACTGATGGATTGCGTCAAGAACCAACAGAAAAGGAGATCATTAATGAGTTCATTTTAAATATATCACAGGTAGATTTCATTCAATCAATTTTAGCTCAACCAAAGACAGATGTGGCGAAAAGATTTAGCGAGTTGGCGTACCGTATTGATTAAAATTCACCTTTTAAATTAAGTTTAAAGCATTGTTTTGTAGTAGTCTGTAAAAGGCATGATGGTGTTGGCCTATGCATTGGTATAAAAAGCCCAATTAAATCAATAAAGATACAAATAACTACAGAAAGACATCGTATGGATAAAATGTGACGATAAACAGGTGGTTCTGGACTTATTTGCTTAGTATCCAATAGCTAGACGCACTAACCAATCAATACTGTCTGAGCTAAAAATAATAACGCGAATGTCTACCATCCGTGAACAACATACGACGAGGTATTTCGGTCATATAATCAGAATAAACGACGGAAAAATCTTTATTTTTAACATGACTTTGACTTACTGTCAAATTTATCTAGGAGGCTTCACCGGCGAATGTCGGCTCCAGTAGCCCGCCCTAAAGGGCATCCCTTTTGGGGTTCAAACCATTAATTAGGGCGGTTGGTGACGGGTAGATGAAAAAGTGTCGGTTTTTGGGGACATAGAGTGCCACTATCAGTGGATGTTAATAAGGGAAAACGTAGGCGGCTCATTCAATTGAGAATCGGGAAGGGAATTTTATCGTAACGACTGTCAACTGAGGGTCATCGAGAGCCAAAAAAAACATAGTTGTTGGTATATATATAACGTTGCAGGTTAGCCGAACTTCAGTATGATGGATTCAAACACAAAAATTGTATAATATTGTTAGAAATGACCGGCATGGCAACATTAAAAAAGCGAGCTTAAAAAATAGGCATGTAGACATTGTAACTAAAGATCTCTGAATTTAATCATTTTTATGTTTGGGTGTAATGAATGGTTCCTGATGTTAAATATATGTAAACATTTAATGAATGATTTAATAGATTATTTTTGTTTTATTTATTTTATATTTATACTTAGAAGTATCCTAGTTGCGCACGTAGAAATGAATCATTCAGGCAATTTTAATCTTTATATTTGGATCTGAATAAAACGCTATATTATTATAAGTTGTGTATGACTTTATTAGTATAATTAATTAGTACTAAATAAAAGAATTGCAATTTAGTAGGTGCCTATTTATCTATCCATTGTCCGGCAAAAAGGAAGTAACTATTATTTTAACCTAGATTTTCCAATGAGTAATTTCTTAAAGATAAGTTTACGGAAAGAGGAACAATATTATGGGAAAATCCAATCGCTTACAAGTTATTAGAATGGAATGTCTAACTCACCCATTTTAACCTATTTTAAACAAGTTTCTTGTCATAAGAAGAAAAATATTGAGTGCAAAGGCATTTCCTTATAATACGATGAGTTGGGTTTGAAGGTAGTTAAACAGATAATTTTACATCCATAATTTCTGCCCTTGGAAGTGAGACGTCATATTGGCGACTTAACTTTTCTGTTGAATATCGCAAATGGAAAAATTTACTGTCCCGACTTAGTATCTAATGTGTCAATCCGTACAAATGTCATGTGACTTCGTCCAAGGCCAATATTAAATATTCCTTTCGCAGTTACAAACTATAGACGAACTACATTCTCAATAAGAAGTGCACTTAGTTTTAATAGGCTACCACGGGAGATTAATATAGACCTATTTTCTACCAGTGCAGCGACATTGAAACGGCTTTTAGCCAATGTATACTTTGGAAATGTGAGCACCAGCTGATTACAGTTCTGATCTTTTTGTTCTTCTTTTCTCTTCCATACCTATACATTCTGTGTCATGTATGTTTATATATATATATATATATATATATATATATATATATATATATATATATATATATATATAGATATACATAGTCTATTCTATATGTGGAGTGTAATTAGCAATTTGTCAATATATATGTAATATTTAGTTGATTATTAGTCTGTAAGCCTTCTGTAAAAATAAATAAATTAATTAAATAAATAAATATTGGCTTCCTATTTATTTTGCTTTTAGAATATAGGTATTTCAAATATTTTTTAGTACAAATATTTGCCTTGCTTTTTCATACATTTCACAATTGGTTGGTCTTCAATCCTAAATGAAGCAACCATAGTTAGGTCGTAGGCCAATGAGAAATTTGTTTAAGTGATATTATTATAACATCATTTTGATTATTTTCTACCGTATAAAAACAGGCCGAAGGCTGAATTTTGACTGCCCCAAAACTCAAAACTTTAAAACCACACTGTACTGTTAGCTTAACACTCGACTGCAAACACATAAATAATAGATGAGCAAGGTTTAAGGAAAAAAAACTATCTCGTCCTAACGAATAATCACTTTGAAGTTAAAATAACTATAAAATTAATGGATCAAAACTACAGCTGCTGTTTTAGTTATACTTTTATAATATAGAAATTAACTAGCGGTCGACGGGATCTGCGCAGGAGCGGTATTGGCCAATGACAGCTTTGCAATTGTGATTAATAATAAAAATCCAAATTATCTTGTTTACTTCTGTTTTATGCAACATCCATGTTCTTATCTCAAGTAGGTAAGGTAAAAACGTAAACGTTTGTTATCAGAATAAACAGTAGGATTCGAGGGGTATGCTCTTATCTTAACTACATCTCAATATCCGGATGCGAATTACTTATCTAAATAAAATTCAGATAAACCTTAAGACAAATACTGATAACTTTGTCGCTTACCACTTGCGGTAACAACGAAGTGCAAGTTCACTTGATGATTAATAATTCATCAAATAATTTAATAATTTTAAGTACTTTGAAGAATTGTGGTTGTACTATTATAAAACGAACGCAATTTCTACATCCTCGACAAAGAACGAAAATATGTTTATTAAGAAGATTGTGAAAGTTAAATTTAGTTAAGCATTTTTTTGTTCTTCATTGTCTTGTATACGTCAGTACTGTGATGATCATCACCGCGATCGTTTTATAATAGACCCTTAAGTTGTATCACGACAATATACAGTTATAATGATGAGAGTTTTCTACTGGTGATAGGAAAATAATGGATGCATCATAAAAAGCTACCAACAATTTTTTTTATGAATCAACATCAATACATATTGTCGTTAAAAAAAAAACAAATTTTTATATATAGGTTTTGAGGTATGTCCGGGATGTATATATTTCCATCTTCTTTCACAATTCTATCGATAAAAAGTCGACTACTACATTATACTGTTGATCAAGCCGTCCATTGCATTTCTTAATTAAGGGCCGGGTGGTGGCTAAAACGTGTCCTTCAGAGTACCTACTCTTGAAGAATATCACTTGGTGGCTTATCACAAATTGGTGAACAGATTACAAGACGTTACTGTTAATTTAATGACACATTGTTAACGTTCCTTCCATCACTTTAATTCTAAAAGTGTTTTATATTTTATTAACATCACCTTTACAGTTAACCTAGAAGGCTTCCTGAGAACTGCTTCACCGGCCAATTTCCGAAACCATATATGTTTCTCTGTTAATTGTTTTTTTTTATTATCTACTATCTGGGATAAATTAGTTTGTTATGTGTTAAAAGTTAAAGGTATATTTTATACTAGCTGTGCCCGCGACCTCGTCCGCGTGTTAATTAGTATTTTTTTTTTTGTGTTTTAGTAAAATAAATGACTTTTTCTAAAATAAAAGTAGCCTAAGTTACTCCTTATTACATCAGCTACCTGCCAATAAAAGTCCCGTCAAAATCGGTCCAGCCGTTTCAGAGATTAGCCGGAACAAACAGACAGACAGACATACAAAAATTGTAAAAAATGTTATTTTGGTGTATCTACCGTCTGGTCAGCAAATAAACCGAGCCACCCGCTACCTAGGAACTCTGATTCGATTTTCTCAAAAAGTATAAAACTTACAACTATCAAAGTTATACCTACAAAAAGTGCGTTTCATGGTGATTAAAATGACTACAAATTAATTCGAAAGTACCCTCAACTCACATTGTAATCAAGCAACAAACACAATGCTAACGATTTGTTCTGTTTTCACCAGAGTTTGAAATTAGCGTTCTTTTTCTCTACAATGAGGGTAGTCGGATATTTCTTATCATTTCTTTAGTTTTTGTCCATCGTTTGCTCAGACGCGTGTGTTTTTGCTACTTTTTTCGATTAATAATGGATACAACACATCAGGAAGCAGCTCAAGCTGTAGCATTACTTCAAGCAGGCATTGCGCAACGTGAAGTCGCTCGAAGGCTTCGAATCAGCAGATCTTCGGTGCAACGAGTTTACAGACGATACCTAGAGACTGGAGCATTCGATCGCCGTCCAGGTACGGGCAGACCTAGGGCTACATCAGCAGCAGATGATCGTTATATCCACCTTACTGTTCTGCGAAATCGCCACCTCAACGCAGTTCAAGTCCAACAAAGTCTGCGTGACGAACGACAAGTGGTCATAAGTTCAGATACCGTCAGAAGGAGACTTGCTGAACGGAACCTGACCCCAAAAAGAGCTGCAACAGGCCCAGCATTAACGGTAGCACACCGTCGAGCACGACTTGAATTTGCTCGAGAGCATAGGGATTGGACATTAGAGCAGTGGAGTAATGTACTCTTCACTGATGAGACCAGGGTGAGTCTACATGGAAGTGATCGACGTCAGAGAGTATATCGTCGCCCTGGAGAAAGGTATTCTCAGTGTTGCATCGAGGAAACTGTTGCTTATGGAGGAGGATCTGTAATGGTCTGGGGCGGCATCTCGTTAACAGCACATACAACGTTAGTTTTCATCGAACCGACGGGCCGTACACGTGGACTGACTTCTCATCGCTACATTACTGAAATCCTCGCAGACCATGTGGTACCTTACGCAGGATATATCGGACAGGATATGCAATTGATGCATGATAATGCACGGCCTCATGTTGCTCATGTGGTGACCCAGTATCTACGCGTCGTCAGCATTCGTACGATGGACTGGCCAGCTCGAAGCCCGGACTTGAATCCGATAGAACACTTATGGGATGAGCTGAAACGTCGGGTTCGAGCCCGAGTACCTGCTCCAACAAGGCTTCCAGAGCTGCGAATCGCAATTGAAGAGGAGTGGAATACAATTCCTCAAGATTTTATCGTCAGGCTCGTAAGGTCGATGAATACAAGGATGCTGGCAGTTATCCGAGCAAGGGGAGGGAATACGGAATATTGATCAAAAACTTTTTTTTGATTTTATCTTTGTTTTTGGCTTTAATTTTTTTTTTCACTTTATCATTACTAACGATTGTCACGACTGGAAAACGACTCTTCTTTGTAAAATCCTTAATAAACACTGAAATATTGATTAAACCCAATGAGTTTCCTTTCATTTTAATCACCATGAAATGCACTTTCTGTAGGTACAACTTTGATAATTGTAGGTTTTTTAGTTTTTGAGAAAATCGAATTAGAGTGCCTAGGTAGCGGGTGGCTCGGTTTATTTGCTGTCCAGTGTATATTCATATTTATGTAGTAAAAACCGGTTATTTCAATATTACAAACAGACACTCCAATTTTATTTATTTGTATGTATGTACCGTATATATATTCATATTTATGTAGTAAAAACCGGTTATTTCAATATTACAAACAGACACTCCAATTTTATTTATTTGTATAGATTATTAACTAATTTATTGCTTATTGCATATACATAAGAGTAAGTATGTATAAAGTAGACATACCTCATCGAGTAAAAATAGGATGGAAGCTATAGCACGAACATGCCGGTTGAATCTCAGTTCCAAGTACTGAAACAAAAATACACACTTAAGTATAGCTAATAATAGTATAAGTTATCTATACATATAATAAAATACATTGAATATTTTTTAAAAAGGATACTTGGGGCGTAATCTACAATCGATATCAAAGCGAAAATATAGTTTTAATAATTTTTGTCTGTGTGTCTGTTTATCTGTAGATATGTATGTCCGGGCTAAACTCAAAAAGTACGGCATGGATTTACTTCAAATTTTGCATGAATTTTACTAAGAGGTCCGGTCAACATATAGGCTACATATAATCACGCTATCACCTACAGGGGAGGAGCTGTGATAATTTATAAAGTTTAATGCGGGTAAAACCGCGGGGCACAGCTAGTAGCTAATAGAACAGCACATAGCACAATAGTGAACATTTCTTATTTATTCCGGAAATACATTGTGTCAAGCTACACCAACCTGTCAAATTTCCCCAATTGAAAGTGAACTTTATGCTTATGTGATAAAGTTGAAAATCTATAAAAGAAATTTGACAGATTGGGGTAGCTGTATGTGCTGGCGTCTATACCTTGCGAGACAGGAATTCATATCCCTAGGGCAGGCAGGCGTCTCATCTTAAAAAAAAGTTTTAATACATAGATAATTTGACGGTCACCGTAGCCTAGTTGGTAGTGCTCCTGCCTACGACGCTGGTGGTCCTGGGTTCGAATCCCGGTAAGTGCAAATATTTGTGTGATGAGCACGAATATTTGTTTCTGAGTCATGGATGTTTTCTGTGTATATAAGTATTTATTAGAGATGCGCCGAGTCCTGATTTTACCGAGTAACCGAGTTCCGAGTATTACTCGGTTTGATGTTTGCCGGACCGAGTACTCGGCCGAGTTACTCGGTGCAATACAAACGCTTTGCGGTGCTAAAACAAGTTTATACAGGTTCGAGGCGCGATACTGGCAAGCGTGCCTCCTCCCTCTGCCTCAGGTATACACCCGTGCATCCTGGCCCGCCTGATCGGTCGTTCTTAATTTCACAACAAGTAATACACGGCACGCGTAATTCCGTAAACAGATATAAAAATAAAATGTTAGGATACAGTTGATTGCGTTCAGTGACTATTGGCAATATGAGTTATTTTTTTAATCCAGACAAATGTTAATTGATAATAAAGATATTATGTTTAGAATCCATTAGTAGAAGTGACGCTTCAGATAGTGCCGACAGCACTGATGAAAAAGAGTTTAATCATAATCGTAGCAGAGTAGAAATTGTTCTACTCTGCTATCTATATGCTATCTGAAGCGTCACTTCTCATTAGTAGAAGTTTCTAAACATAATATCTTTCTTATCAATTAACATTACAAGATGCTCATGCAAGTTTTTGGAGTTGCTTCAAAGAACTAGCTTCAACTAAGGCACCAGAGTGCAATAATCCTAAAAGCCCTATAAAATAAAATAAATAAAATAAAAAAGGTTTTTATTCACGTAGACTTTAAAAAAGCGCTTGTAAATAGTCAGAACATGTATGTTGTAATATAGTTGTATACATTAGATATTATTTCTAGTAACATAGATGTTTAGGTACATCTTGTATGAAAACATTTATAAAATTTATTTTATTACAGAAATGATATTTAGCTAGCTCGTATCAAGTTATTGTCAAGAGATTATGTTTAATTATCTAGTTTAAGTCTAATATTTTTACTACATATTGTCAATGGTTCTGTCTATATTAAAGGTATTATTATTATTACGGACCTTGTGTTAATAACGACGGTCGCGCTTTAATGCTACCACCGGATCCAATGCGCCCCAACTGAGAAGACCCAGCGAAACAAGCTCAGTGGGTTCATCTACTACCGGTTTCAACACGACCCAGTTGAGACGGTCCGGCGAAACTTACTCAAGCGGGCATGAACACGGGATTTGGTCCAATTAGAGTAATTATGTAGTAGGCAAACACATTCACATTCACTATCGCTCTAAACATAGACCGATTTGTAAAAAAAATGATGTGTAAACGAAGGCTTGTTGCCACGACATCAGAGTCCTTTCATGTGGTGGGCAGGACATAAAACCAGATATCCACCATTGGCATATCTAACACGAGTATTTTCGAGTGTGCACCTGCGAGCACTGTGTATAGCGAGCGTCTATTTTCTGAAGCTGGCAATGTCTATGAAGAAAAGCGGAATAAACTGTTATCAAAACGCGCAGAGAGCCTTGTATTCCTGCATCATAACTTGCCGTTGCTAAATTTCAAATATTAATTGTTTCTTTTATATATACTAAAATGTTTTTTGTAATAAATAAATGTTCCTTATTAGACTCATAAACAAGCTTGTTTTCACTACACCTCTAAGCAGAGTACTCATTACTTGAACCGAGTTATCCGGCCGAGTACGAGTATAAAAAAAAACACCGAATATGCCGAGTACCGAGTACTAACGGAGTACTCGGCCCATCCCTAGTATTTATCTATCTATATAAGTATGTATATTATCGCCTGGTACCCATAGTACAAGCTTTGCTTAGTTTGGGGCTAGGATGATCTGTGTTACACAGTCCCTAGATATTATTATTATTGAATACTTTATTTATATATATACTATACGTTATGTTACGCACGCATTACAAACACAAGAGTAAATAAACAATAGCGTTTGACTTTCATAGGTGTCAATATCGCAGTTTAAGGGATAATAGGTAGAATAAATTGTGTAAAACTAAGAAATGCGTTGATTTAGATCAAAAAGAACATATTGTACTTAAAAGAATAAGATATAATTAATTGTGATATATACATATTTCTCATATAAGAAACAGCGTTTTTGACATTGCGTTCCTGGTATGCTGCATACGACTTCGACTCGTCGCCTCCGGGTTCAATCTCAGGTGCCAGTATACAGTATACAAAATATGGATAAAATAAATTTGAATGAATGACTTTAAAAAAGCGCTTGTTAATAGTCAGAACATGTTTGTAGTAATATAGTTAAGTATACATAATTATTTCTAGTTACATAATATAAAATTTATTTTAGAATAGTAATGATATTTAGCTAGCTTGTATTAAATTATTGTCAACAAGGTATAATTTTCGAAATATACGAATTTAAACTAAGTCAAATACAAATCTTATTTCTTACTTTTTTAAATTTTATACCAAATACCTATTTCATTTTAAAAAGTATGTCATAATTAACTCTATAGATACCTGAGATTTGTAGATCTTATTGTGGTTTTTCCATATTTTGTGCACTAATCCTCAATCTCATCATGATAATTTTTGTTTATATAACAAATAAACTAAATCCAAGCCATATCCCACTGTGACATATTGCCCAAACTTTACAAAGCTTCTATGTATACGAGACATCAGATAGAAATACACATTAACTTTTGTTGTAAATAGACATGTTCATGAACACAAATATTTGCAACCTCTGGATCAGAAGACAGGTTTACTACTAACTGAGGCGGTTGTTTGGTAAATACGGATCAATGAGATTGTGAAAGCTATTAAGGGTATGAAATCAGGTAAGTCACCAGGGTATGACAGGATAACTTCCGAGATGCTGAAGGCTGGACATGGCGTCATAGCGAGTCAGCTGTGCAGCCTATTCAATTTATGCTATACCACCGGCCAAGTGCCAAGTGATTGGTGCGAGGCTGTCATCGTACCTCTTTACACAGGGAAAGGCTCACGGCAAGACTGTAAAAACTATAGGGGCATTAGTCTACTCAGCGTCGTTGGTAAGTTGTATGCAAAAGTATTGGTTGAAAGAGTTGTGAAAGAAACCGATGCGAAAATATGGGATGCACAGGCAGGTTTTCGGAAAGGAATGGGATGCACGGATCAGGTCTTTTCTCTGCGAAGCATAGTAGAGAAGTTTTTGGGCAAAAACCAAAAGGTTTACTGTGCCTTCGTAGACTTAGAAAAGGCCTACGATAGAGTGTTGAGGAGTGAACTATGGTCGGTACTGTCCATGTATGGGTTGAACGACAACCTTGTTCAAGCACTGAAATCTCTTTATAGGGATTCCAGAGCTTGCGTGAGGATTAACGGGTCATACACCGAGTGGTTTAGCATCCAAAAGGGTGTTAGACAGGGATGTGTAGCGTCACCGTGGTTGTTTAACCTATTCATGGATAGCTGTTTAAAAGATTTGAAAGAAAGTGAATGCGGTGTAAGGATGAATGAGTTACTCATCAAATGTCTGCTTTACGCTGATGATCAAGTTTTACTTGCATCGAGTTGCAGGTGATGGTAACAAGTATGCATGAATCTTTTGAAAGGAAAGGGATGAAAATGAATGTAGGTAAGACGAAAGTAATGGTATTTGAGAGGGATGAATACACGACAACGTGTGATATTGTGATTGGAGGAGAGAAAGTCGAACAGGTGAATGAGTTTGTATATTTGGGAACTTTGTTTACGAGAGATGGGAAATATGAAAAAGATATTGTTAGAAGAGTAAATGCGGGGAACAGAGTGAATGGGGCACTACACGCCTTTATGAGTAGCCGGCAAGTATCAAAGAAGGCTCGACTAGCCGTGCACGATGGAGTGTTAGTGCCAACTTTAATGTATGGAAGTGAAAGTTGGGTATGGCATAAAAAGAATGAAAGTAAAATAAATGCAGTGGAAATGAGAGCTCTGAGAAGTATGTGTGGTGTGACTTTGAGAGACAGAATTCGAAATACTGATGTAAGAAAGCGTTGTGGTGTGAAGGAGGATGTAGTCACAAAGATTGAAAAAGGCATGCTGAGATGGTTTGGCCATTTAGAAAGGATGAATGAAAGAAGATTGACAAAAGAAGTATACCTGGCCTGCGTGAATGGGACAACCGGAAGGGGAAGACCACGTCGAACATTCTCTGACCAAATTGGAGATGTTCTGAAGAAAGGGCAGGTCAGAAGTACCCTAAACCGGCGAGCATGTATGAAGAATATAATGACAGTAATCGAGGCAAAAGAAGTATGCAAAGATCGTGACAAATGGAAATCCGTTGTCTCTGCCTACCCCTCTGGGAAACAGGCGTGAGTCTATGTATGTATGTATGTAAATAACTTATATATTCTAAGGATCCTGAGAACTCTAAAAAGTAAAATGTAAAATTTTATGAACATACTAGCTGTGCCCCGCGGTTTTACCCGCGTTAAACTTTACAAATTATCACAGCTCCTTCCCCGTAGGTGATAGCGAGATAATATGTAGCCTGTATGTTGACCCAACCTTTCGTAATATTCATGCAAAATTTGAAGTAAATCCATGCAGTTCTTTTTGAGTTTAGCCCGGACATACATACAGACAAATATACTATACTTTTGACTTCGATATCGATTGTAGATCACGCCCCAAGTATTCTTTTACAAAAATATTCAATGTACAGTTTCGACTTTCGTACGATTTTATTACATGTATAGATAAATCTTGTTCTGATGCTGATGATTTGTTTTTAAAACAATTATTTAATAATCACTTGAACAAACATTATGATACCGCATTTATAACATGGGAATATTCTTAAATAGATTGCTAAGTCGACGCGACGGGTAAACCATTCATTAGAATAATGAGAGCACGGGTACCTAATTAGGTATTAAAGAAATAGTGGTATTAGTCAATTATACGATGAATCATTGCATTAATTAACTAAAGTAACAGGTTCACTTCCCCGTTCTAATATAAAATTGACAGGCCTGCTGGTCTACTGGTTAGTGATCTTGACTGCTAATCCAGAGATCGTGGGTAAAATAAAAAAGGTACCCAGAAAAAATCTTTTTGTGATGAACACGATTGTCTGGGAGTAATTTATGTAATATATGTAGGAATATATGAGAAAAAGTACACATTATTGCAAAAATGAGTAATACAAACAATAGATACAAACAAGAAGTTCAGCTTAGGTATGTTTATCAGGGCCTCTACCGGCCAAGTCGCCGAACATCGATTTCTTAAATGGCGTTCAAATAAATAAAGGTTAAAAATGACTTAATTAATCGTTAAATCTGCTTCAACGTTGACAATCGATTCAAGACCATTTATCAGGTTACATGTGTTCATGGAAGCCGATTGAACGATCGAATAGTCTTTCAAACCTTTATTTATTTGAACGCCATTTAAGAAATCGATGTTCGGCGACTTAGCCGGTAGAGCCCCAGGTTGGCAGTGTATTTATGTCTTAATATTAAAAAAATTAAAGACGTAACTATAAAAAAATAAACTTAGCAAGTATGTGTACTACAGTAAACCAATAATATACGTGTAGGTACATTTTATTAGCGTACGTACGTACGTAGCGTATAAACTTAAGCCGAGTTCACCAAACAATAGATATTTATCTATTGTTTGGTGAACTCGGCTTAAGTTTATATTCTCGTGAAAGGACAAAGTCCACTGCCAAATTGTTGCCATTGTTTGATAGATTACCTAATAAAAGATAAGATCTACGCACATGAAAAGATAAATGGCGAAACGAAACGGGATGATTGTTACATGTACCTAGTATTAATATTAGGTATATTATTGCTACTGTTACTTGAAATGTTAAGTACGTTCGTATATCTACTATATAAAAATAAGTCGGGTTTTCCTTCCTGACGCTATAACTCCAGAACGCACGAACCGATTTCCACGGTTTTGCATTCGTTGGAAAGGTCTCGGGCTCCGTGAGGTTTATAGCAAAGAAAATTTATAAAATTTAACGCGGGTAACACCGCGGGGCACAGCTGGTTGTTGATAAATATTCTTTATTTATTATAGCCATCATTTTACCCATTATCCTTTAAACTGCTATATTGACCTATAGAAATCAAACGCTATTGTTTTTTAACTATTGTGATTGTAATGTGTGCATAACATAACTTATAGTATAAGTATAAATTAATTAAATACTAAAATCTCTTGTTTTAAAGATAACGCCTGTCCTAGGGATTCCTGTCCCGCGAGGCACTTTATAAACCTAACTGACAAAACCGGCCAAGAGCGAGTCGGACTCGCGCACGAAGGGATCCGTACCATAATCTTTAAAAATAAGCAAAACATTCACGTTTGTTGTATGGGCTCCCATACAACAAAAGTGAATTTTTTGCTTGTTTCACATGAATAAGATAAATGACGAAACGAAACGGGATGATTGTTACATGTACCTAGTATTAATATTCGGTATATTATTGCTACTGTTACTTGTAATGTTAAGTACGTTCGTATATTGTTGATAAATATTCTTTATTTATTATAGCCATAATTTTACCCATTATCCTTTAAACTGTTATACTGACCTATAGAAATCGAACGCTATTGTTTTTTAACTATTGTGATTGTAATGTATGCATAACATAACGTATAGTATAAATTAATTAAATACTTAAATCTCTTGTTTTAAAGATAACATCTGTCCTAGGGATTCCTGTCCCGCGAAGCACTTTATAAACCTAATTGACAAAACCGGCCAAGTGCGAGTCGGACTCGCGCACGAAGGGATCCGTACCATTATCTATAAAAACAAGCAAAACATTCACGTTTGTTGTATGGGCTCCCATACAACAAATTTGAATGTTTTGCTTGTTTCCCTTAAATGTTTATTTTATTTTGGTTTTTAGTATTTGTTGTTATATCGGCAACAGAAATAGGTACATCATCTGTGAAAATTGCAACTGTCTAATTATCACGGTTCGTGAGATACAGCCTGGTGACAAACGGACAGACAGCGAAGTCTTAGTAATAGGGTCCCTACGGAAACGGTACGGAACCCTAAAAATGGGAGAGATTAGTGGATGTTGGATTTGAGTACACATACCTATATGGAATAGTTTTAGATTGAGTTAGGAAAACTATGATCTAAAAAGAAACATAACACACTTTATTGTATATACGTATTTGTCCAATAATCACATTACACACAATACGAACAGCGACATAACTTAACATAATACTGGGCCAGTCGCCAAAATACTACTGAAGTCATCAACTTGCATGAATGAACATAACGCGTATGAATAATAGGTACCGTAAACACTAGATCAATGAATAATACACTTACACTACGAATGCACCGAAATAAAGAAGATGTCTAAGTATATTACTTTGTCTACTGTACCTATAGTCTTTTCGCCATGAGTTCCCTGACAGTTCTTGTCTTACAATTGTAGTGACGTGACCTAACGAAATATAATTGATTTTTTTATAATATCGATTCAGTGGGCAAAGAAAATGGAATCGGATTAGTGTCAATCTATGAGTAGTGTCAATCTCTATTGGCCGACGTTCCGTTCAACGCATTAGACATTTTCCCCATTTATACTTATTTATTTTATTTACTGAATTTATTAACAGTTAATTATAACTACAATAATTTACTTAGTAATTTACGAAAGGCAATATTTTTATTAACATTTTTTTTAAATTTTATTGCCAGTTTATTTTGTATTCGTCTAAAGTAGCATGCGTGCCACGGGTAAAAATTAACTGTCAGGGAACTCATCTTATGGGTAAAAATGCTTTGGAGGTAGAACTAGCGGCCCACCTGATGGTAAGTGGTAACCGCTGCTCATGGACATTCGCAGTGCCAGGGGGCACAGCAAACCGCTGCCTACCGTGAGATTAATACTCTTTTTAAACCTAGTTTAAAGAGGGACATGACGTAGGGCTGAGGAAATACCGCAGCAGGTAATTTTCAGAATGATTCAACCGGCGCGGCGCGAATTTTACTTAACAAGCATAGATTTGAACAAAATTCATATAACCATTTTGAAAGCATTCTCTATCGTATAAAAAAAAAATTAAAAACAGATTATAAAAATAACTATGCAATCATGTATTTAAGACTTACTTATTATAAGACGTACCTAAGCACAAAAAATACAGTCGAAATGATCATTTTTAGAAAACTGTTAATAAATAACAGCGACAACGACTACACAAACAAATAGGAAATCGCGTAACATATGTAGGTATACATATAGAGAAATACCCTTGTAATGACTCAAAGGGTAAATACGGGACCCTATTACTAAAACTCCGTCTGTCCTGTCTGTCACCAGGCTGTATCTCATGAACCGTGATAGCTTTTCAAGATTATGTATTTATGTTGCCGCTGTAACAACAAATACTAAAAACAGAATAAAATAAATATCAAAAGGCACGTTGTCCCAAGATATTTATTTCTTGTTTATCAATCCGAATACTAGCGTATACGTCGGGAAAATCCTAAAGCACGATTCATAAACAATACTTATTACCTATAGTAAGCGTAACTTAAGGCAGTAATAGCTAATAATTACTAACCTCATAAGACGATGATAGCCTCAAGGTACAAAACACCGGAAGATACACAGTAGCCACCATAACACAGCTCATCGACACTCCAACAATGACCAGCCAGTATTGTGTTCCATAGTTGTAGATCTCTGCCGGCGTACCCAAGATGGTCACTCCTGACACGTAACTAAAACAAAGAATTTTTGTATACAATTTGTTCGTCTGATCTATCAATAGGGTTGCCATTATATTATTGACGGGCCTGTTGGCGTGGTTGGCAAATGCTTGCTTTTCACACCGGAGGTCGTGGGTTCGATTCCCACCCAGGACAGATATTTGTGTGCATGAACGTGTCTGTTTTCTCTGAGTCTGGGTGTAATTTATCTATTAAGTTTACAAAAGAAAAGTAGTATATCAGTTATCTGGTTTTCATAGTACAAGCTCTGTTTAGTTTGGGATTAGATGGCCGTGTGGAAATGTCCCAGTATATTATTGTTGAGAACTGGTACGGGACGGATTATTAGTGACAAATAAATAAAAACTGAAAATAATACCCTCATTTTAAGTATTTATTTGCTATTAATAAGTCGGTTTATTATAATAATAAATCAATGGAAAACAACGACAATAAAAACAATTCACTCCAATCATGATAAATTAATTGAAAATCAATTCAATTACTGTTGAGAAGAACCGCCAGGAAGAGGTTCCTGTTTCTTCACCCAGTCATATTTTGACGTAGATTATACTTTATATCGAAATACTGATAAACGGGACAAGTAACAACACGGGACGAGATACTTTAATACGGTGACGGTCCCGTATTTACGGGACATATGGCAATGGAAAGCAATAGCTCCTTTCCAATTTTTCACTATATAAATAAGTCTTAAGTGTAAAACGGAAGAAATTGTAGTTTCAATGTATATAATACACACAGCCATTTTTTCAATATAACCTTTAAAAAACACATAAGTTATATACACATAAATTATAATAGCATTTGTAAACAACAAAAATAGCATTAATAATAATAATAGCATTATTATAACTATAATAGCATTATGCGTTACGAAGGTTACACTAATTATATGTCTACACAGTTAATAAACAGGCAAATATTATAAATTAATATTCAATCATCGCTGAACATAGGTACATACAATAATATCCGATACGTCAAAAGTTGTAAATTAATGCTTCGTTCTCAATGTTCTACCATAATGACATACTATTTGGGCTGAACCCAAAATCATCCCGAATAATATTTGTGGGATGTGTTAAGATACATTTTTACATTACAGATTATTAAGAAAACGGCAAAATTATGTTGAATAGAACGGCCATCCATATATCTATACATCCAAACTCACAAACTTTCAGTTAACTGCATGTTTATTATTTGTATAATATAATTACCTAAATATTTATAATAATATTCCCTTAGATTATTCATGTATTTTTTTAGGTCATCTGCTCTCAGTACTGATTAAATGTGTACTTATTTCAATAGAATATTGCAAATAACACGAATTTAAGAAGTCATCCTGAAACTATTCGGTAATTTTTTTTTTAAGAATTGCAGGGACTGTCCCGTTTTCCACGCGTACTCGTAACTCGTAATCATTTATTTTGTTGATACTACACAGTATCAACAAAATAAATGATTTATTATTTTATCATATTATATTCTTATACTTCCTCTTGCATTACTCTTTATTTTTTTCAGTTTTAAACTACAAGAAAGTTATCTGACCAGACCGTTTTATTTTCTTGTTTAAAGTCGTCAGATTTGTTCTCCTGATATTTATATTGGACTGTTTGAATAAGCTTTATAATTCATATTTATTTAGATATTTATACGTGAACAAGATAGATTTACGGCTGTAGAAATAGCAAATTTATTTGCCTTGAAAATAAGTCTTAAGTCTCAAATTAAGGAATAAGATAGATAGATAGATAGAATACTCTTTATTGTACACACTGAAACGGAAATAAAATACATTGGATATAAAGAACATAATGTAGGTACAACGGGCGGTCTTATCGCCTTAAGCGATCTCTTCCAGACACAGCCTTTGGATAGATAGGAACTGACAGTAAAGTAAACAGTAGCAGGAGTTTTTAGGGGAAAACGCTAGTGGGTATTAATTTATAATAATCCTTGCAACCGCAATTTGATAAGATTAATATGACACTGTTTTATTGTACCACTAATTTCAGGGGGTTATCGAAGGAAGCCGCTAGCCGCTAGATGCGGGTAGCCAATGACATTCTTAGCGTGACATTTGCGGGCAGCGCAAGACTGTCATTTATAGAGATCCTTGGAGTACTTACTTTGTGATATAATGGTGATGAGAATATAACACGAAAAAAGAGGCAATGGTTGGTTTTAAAATGAATGACGTGTCACCGCACGGTAGAGAATCTTGCTACTCAGACGATAAAACGTTTTCCATTGTCGACTATAAAATTACATAGACTTCTAGTAAGTATCATAATATTATAACACTCTTTGACATTTTTGTGTTACATTACGTTGACCATTAAATGCCGTGGAGTTTTATATTCTTTTGTATTACCGTATAGTATTATAGGTCTAATCAAGGCCCCGTGTGGATATACTTTGATCTTGACAGGGCTTTTATTAAGTAAATAGTAAGGACGGCTTTCGTAGTGCTAGTGTATAAGTAATTTTTTTAATTCTATTGTGCATCTATATGCACAATAGAATTAAAAAAATTACATATTAACCATACGACGGATTATAGTGAAAGTACTTGACACCGAGTTAAGGTGTACTTTACCGCCCTTAATTAAAAATAATTATCCCAATCATTTTATAGATTCACTATATCAGTAAAGCTTTGTGAAAGAGAGGTTTTGTCTTTGTTATTCAATTGTGATTTAATATTCGATCGAATGAGACACTTACTTATCGTATGGGCAGTGGTTACCCTAGTGTCAGAGTTGTTCAAGCCGCCCATTAGGCCTCTGACATGGCGTAACGACTATTGCTATAACCGGGACCGACAGTTTAACGTGCCCTCCGAAGCACGGAGACGCTCAGAAATTAAATCACTTTGGCGGTCAAGCATCTCTGGACTGACCGTGAGCCTAGTTGCTTAACCTCGCCAATCACTTACGAGCTTGATAAGCGTCTCAATATTTATTTACATATTAAAGTACTGCCACACGACACATATTACAAGTATACTTTTATAAGTAAATTCTTTATAAGCGCAATACTAACCTGGCAATCAGCGACATAGCAACGGGAAACGTAGACATGGCTTTCCCCCCTAACAAATAGTCTTTGATATCCACTATCGCTTTGGAGCGGGAGCCGACGGCGCTGTACCATAGTCCTCCGGTACATGATGCTGCACACAGGACTCCGAACACCACGTAATCACCCACCCCGAACCCTCCCTCTTGCAATGTGAATGACGGCGTTGATGACATCTTGATAGATCCTGTGGGGGAAATATTTGTAATTGTTACTCACATAGATAAAAGATTCATAGAGAAGTCGAAAAGACATTTATTAATTAAAGTTTATAATATTGCCTGCAATTCAGGTTTCTGTTTAATTTTGCGCCGCATTCTAAATGTTTTGATAGTTTTATATTAAATTACTTTGATTCACTTGAAACGCAAGCCAGGTTACCATGCTTAAATAATCATAAAAGAATAACAAATAAAGTTGAATTATGGACGTCATTACGCTACGTCGTCGACGAAGTGTTAAGTTATTATCAGATCATGTGCATAAACGTGTATTATACGTTACTACTTAATTACTACATAAAGTTAGTAACTAAGTAACTACTTATTAACAGCGCTTTAGGTAATTAGCGCCGGAAATAAATCAATACTTATAATAGAGTACATACATTATCAGTCTGATATCGTCCACTGCTGAAAATAGACCTCCTCTATAAGTATCTATAACTTTAACATTTGGAGGGGTTTGCCCTTTAATCACCGCGCTTGCCATGCGAATTGGCGACCGCAGTTAGGTGGTAGCTATAAGTAGTATCCTCAGAGCATTAAATACTATTTTAGATATCTGTGGTAGTATCCCTTACGCGACGTCCTACGTGAGCGATCTAGACGCGAACGCGAAGCGGCGTGGATACAACAAACAGTCGAAACCTATAGAAGTGGCCTACGTGACAAAACGCGGTGCGGAGCGGCGCGAAATGAAGCGAACGCGATCAGTTGTCTTGATATTTTCGCGCGACCTGGATGCGGTGCCGTCGTGTTTTGCGGCGCGCGTCGGTGGCGGCTGCGCGAAACGATTCGCGTGCACGTAGGACATAGCCACCGCGGCGCACCGCATCGCATTGAATTCGCGTGTCACCGCTTCATTAGCGTTCGCTTTGAACCGCTTACCTAGGACGTAGCGTTAGTCGCTTTTTACGACACCCACGGGACGATATGGGGTGACCCTGTTATATTTTCTAGGCCGGAAACTTCTAGCACTTGCCATTAATATACAATCATGTAATTTGGCAAAAAGAAGGATCGAATGCATCTCCAGTGACCCTACACGTGGCCTTTGAGAGCCCTAAGAGCATCAGCATCTAAATGATGGACAGCATAGCGCTTTTTCGCTTTATGCGCAGCTTTACTGGGGAACCACCTCAGCCTTTCAGAATAATACTGATGAGGTCCTGGGTCACCAGAGCTCATCATGGTTGAGCAGAAAGGTCAGAGATGCCATGTATGTTGCAAATGCCATAGGCTGTGGTAACTGCTTACCATCATGTGGGCCGTATGCCTCTCGGTCAAGTCTATGACCAAGAGGTATATTGATCTATCGAAAAATATTTATTAATTTTACTTTAAAAAATGTTTAAGGCTCGATTACCATAATTAACTATTATCTACATAGCTTGTATGGAATTGATTCTATAGATAGGTTCTTATGAAAGCTTAAGTCGGTAAGGTAACGGCACGAGGTCTTCATTCGTGCCGATTCATTACTCTAAGAGGTAACCAAATAGGTCGAGGTTGGATCGTTAGTTAATAGATTACATAGTGGACAATTTATTTAATTACGTGTCAAACGACGTGTCTATTTCAGAGCTTTACCTCTGAAATAGACACGTTGTTATTTAAAAACTATTTTTGTATATAGTCTTCCACTCCGTAAACAGAGAAACGCTACATTTTGTCATCTGATGGCAATTGTACCTCTAGGTACCTACTGTAGCTGCAAAGATAATCACCAGCGAATTTATTTTGCTAGTTCCTTTCCTAATACCCATACGGAGGACGGCTTATTCAGGTGTCCACATTTGTCATTATCATATATACTGATAATATATCTCATATTTCATATTTTAACTTTACAGCACGCATTTATTCTGGATTGGCAGAAGGTTCTGCTATACGACAACAATCGCGGATATCCCAGTTTTGAGTCTAGCTTTACTCTATAAATAGAAAATGCTATAAAACGTTTTTATAATACAACTATTTCGTAATATTGACATAATAATTATGTTACAAGAATATTCAAGATTTTTACCTAATCCGAATCGTATACACAGATTTTGATTGATTGTTAACGATTCAGAAATCCATGCCTGGATATCAATTCACCCCATAACAGTCGTGTTCTGTTTATAGATACTAATGAATAATAATATCTGATTCAAAATATAAGAATAATAAGTAATTAGGAATTGATAAAAAATATATACTAAATAGGTTCTATTATTACCAACTGCTGTGATATGAGCTTGCCACGATTTTCCCAAGGAACTTCAGCATGAAACTCTTTAAGAGTCGGGTTTTTTAGTTAAGCATGCCTAATAGTTGACAAAGAAACGTACGGCCACCTGATTGCAAGCCGTGACACTTGCTTCCATCCATTGATTACTATTTCTAGGTTCCAACATATCCAGTTTGGTGCCGTAGTTTGCATCTGGACATCGCTTATTGACCGCTATTTCAGGCACAGGTTCTTACATATCCAGTATATTTGCGCACTATATTTTAATGGCACCAAACTGACCAAACTAGGCATTCGACAATATGTAGTAAAAATATAGCTAAAATTTAAAATTATGATAATTAAACCTACACATGATCCTTGACAATAACTTAATTTAAGTTAGTTAAATATCGTTACTGTTATAAAATAAATCTTATTGTAAATTATTTCCTACAATCCGTGTACCTAAATATCTATATGTACCTAGAAATAATTATAAATTAATAATATATTACTACGAATATGTTCTGACTATTTACAAGCCCTTTTTTAAAGTCTACGTGAATAAAAACCTTTTTTATTTTTTTTATTTATTTTAGGCTGGTTACTATCTAAACGGATTAATATATCTTTCCATCAAGTCATGGACCTTGGGCAACAACACCAAAACTTCTTCCGATTACTGCACTTTCAAGAAGGCAAAGTATTTCCTCATATTTGACATCTTAAGGGCATTGGATATAGGCTGAACGTGTGCAAAATACATTATTCTGTTTGTACCAAAATCGTCAACATGTAAACAATTGAAAAGTTGTGCAATAGAGTTCACCAATTTTGTTGATTTAAGAGTTTTATAAAAACAATAAAATTGAGTACAATTTGCTAACACATAAGTTGTTTTATAGCAATTGAACTGTTTTTAGCCCTAATACGACTTTTGTTGATCAGTCAATCAGCCCGGACTTGTCTAACAATAATTTAGACAAGTCCGGGCTTTTTGGGCGGGAGCACCTACTCGTTCTACCAGCTAAGGCCTCTTGATTTAGTTTGAATACGAAATGTGAGAATGGTCAACAAAAGTCGTATTAGGGCTTAAAGCAGTCCAATTGCTATAAAACAACTTATGTGTAAACGTTTTATTTTTTCTAATGTTGTAGCTAATCAAAATTACTTAACAGATTTTAAATATTCATCACCTAAAGATTGTTGTTGATAAGGTAGTTCTCACAATTCCATAATTTTTTAAGTTTAACGGAGTGAATCTGCGAGTCCCGGGCTTTTGACCAGCAGTGAACGTGATTAAGCTGATATGATGTGATATACCTACATACAATACACAGAAAAGTCTCAGACTGCGAGAAATAGACATGTTCATGAACAGAAACATATGATTTGTGCCAGGAACGAACCCGCAACCTTTCGATCAGAAAGCAAAAAGTTCACTACGAAGTACCAATTGAGTTACGGCGTTCGTAAATACGATGTTCGTAGTTACAATACTTCTAGTAAATACAACTTCTAACACTTCTGCCTGACTGCAGACAGACAAAAGAATTTCTACCATCTCTGAACAAACGCCTGTCGCGTAATCTACTACACCTAAACAGGAAGGATCTACGCATGGTGATAAGCACAATTACCGGACACTGCACGCTTAACAAACACCTCTTCAAGATTGGCGTCACGGACAGCCCCCTGTGCAGAGGGTGCATTGAAAATGAAGAAACACTAGCACACGTACTGCTACACTGCAAGAGTGTTGCTTACCAACGGGCAAAGTTCCTGAATGATCCGAAGACACTGCAGGAGGCTAAGTGCGGAAACCTATCGCCCAACTAACTAACTGCCTGACTGACACTTACCTTAAATCATAGTACGTGGAAAGGAAAAAATCTGGCACCAGAGTTACCTGTATAACGTAGCAGGGTATTAATTAGAGATTTTTCCTTAAACGAGTTAAATGCGGATAAATTATGTATTACACCATTATCGATGGGAAATCCAACCGGACACACGACTTGAAGGTAGATACAATTGAAGCACATATTATATAATTGTATACACTAACTGAGAAATTAAGTTTCTCAAACGAAAACTTAAAATTATGTCGGCGTATAGATTCCTCTCAATTTCTTGATCAATAATTTGTAGAATAATATTTTTTGATAGATTTCCCCAATTGTAAGTGAACCTTATGTGATAAGTTGAAAACCTATACAGGAAATTTGACAGATTGAGGTAGCTGGATGTGCTGGCGTCTGTACGGCAAATGGCTTAACATGCAAATAATGTATACATTGCTACAACAAACTTTCATATCATTTCAGACATTTGTCAGTCAAAAAAATTTAAAACCACTATAATTGTGTAACATACTATAGTAGTATTATAAAATTTTACACCGTGTAAGTAGCAAAAACGCTTGAGATTGAGGTTTGAGTTACTCTAAATCAGTATAAAAGTAAAATTTTAACAAAATAAAAGTTCCTTATTTAGAAAAATAAAAGTGGCTGTGTCATACGAACAGACAGATATGACGAATTTTATAAGGGTTCCGATTTTTGCCATTTGGCTACGGAACCAAATTACAAACATTTAGATATCTGTGGGTTTAGCAGTGTTTCTGAGTAGCTCCCATTGCACGCTACCTATATGCCAAAATTTCGATATCATTATTTTTGTACCACTATCAACAAAATTAATAGAAAATGAGATATCTATAGGAAAGTTGTGCAATAAGATATGTACGAATTTTGATGATCTTAGTTTGTTTTTTATAAACTAATCAATTAGACTGCAATTTGCTAAACTTATCAAAAGTCGTGCATACCCTATTGCACAAATTTTCTTTTTGCAAAATCGGTAACATTATTACCGATGTAGGTACAATAATAAAAATGTGTTTTTCACACATTCAGTCCTTAATGGCTTTCTTTAATTATACGTTCCTTAAACAATCATTAATTACGATTTTTGTGTCGGGCATATCGTAGCAGCCACATTCTAACCCAAAAAAGTATCCATTTATTGTAATAAATCTTTTTTATTGGATAAAACAACTTATTTGTTATTGAATGTCTGGCCAAATCCATCGGTGACATTTTTGTCATTTTTACCTTGAAGACTCGTTTTTAAAACGACGAACTTTAACATTCTCACTCGCCTTCTGCAGGTTTATATAATTACTATATAAAATACTTATAATGTCATCGACATCAATATTTAAAATTGAACGTATTTCACCTTTCTCTGCTCTATAGATAAGATAGATTCTTTTATCTCGCATTAAATTTGCTAGGTAGATAGGTGGTAGATTTTAGTATAGTTCACATATTTAGCACCGACATCATTTATATAAGTTACTACTTACATTACACACACACACATTGTCGTCAAGTCCAAAAAAATAAGTATTCCTAATTTTATTTATTAAGCTCTCGATGCCAGTTCCGGAAAACCCAGCCTAAGCCCTCCTACAATTACACATACGATTCACGTGGGTCTCTTTACTGTGCTTCCTGCAACACGACTTTCAAAACCAAGTTTGACTTTGCTAGTCATGCTCGCGCCCATGCTAGGGCCCAGGCCAACACAAGCTAAGTGTGTCGCCGTCGGTTCACGGATACGTATGAGAGGACATCATCATCATCATTTTACAATTTCCGGTAGGTTGTACATGTAAACTTTGACATATATTATGAGTACTTGAGAAATGTCAGTTTTTGTTGCTGGTAATAACAACTGGTCTTGTATATACTGTACTTATAGTTTCTGGTGTATAATTCGCGATGGTCTTTATTAAATTATAATCTCTGAGTCTTACTTTTGCAAGCAAGTTTTCTGATGTTTATTTTTTAATAATCTGTTGTATTTAAGCGTATTTTCCTCTTTAGTTTTCTCAAGTTTCCTCGTACGGTTCCTATCGTTTACAATCCTCAGTTAAAATTTCTGAGTTCTTTCGTACCGTCCGGCTGCGACGGTTGATATTAAAACTCGTACCATTGCATCTTCATCTTAAGGACAGTGTGTATGTAAGTCGTCCAGTAGACCTCCAACATAAAGCTTTGGGACAGTTTTCTAAAGACCTAGCGTTTCACGTGCCGTCCGAAGCTCGAAGACGTTCAGAAGTTATAACAAGACGGTGACATTGCACCTAGGTGTTTAAAGACGTCCATCCCTGAGCGCCAGTGAGCGCCCCATACCTCTTTCATATCGCGACAGTCCTCTTAAACTAATAC
This sequence comes from Pseudoips prasinana, assembly GCA_951640165.1. Classification (NCBI taxonomy): domain Eukaryota; kingdom Metazoa; phylum Arthropoda; class Insecta; order Lepidoptera; family Nolidae; genus Pseudoips; species Pseudoips prasinana. The sequence continues at coordinate 29,138,732 of OX621237.1, read as the reverse complement.
CTGTACTAAGAATCGTTACCGATTGTCAGAAGCCTAATAAAATCATATACTCCGGTCTAGCCATATTATTTGCTAGTTCCCTAAGGGTCTCGAGGTCAGATCAATCTCTCAATATTTCCGCCTGTATTTACGGAATTCCCGCAATAGTTTAGGTCTGTCTTGTAAGAGAGATAAAGATTCCACGTACCTACTACGTCTCCTATCATTAACTATCTTCAGTAAGAATTTCTTAGCTGTTTTGTACCGTCCGGCTGCGACAGTTGATGTCAACACCCGTACCATAGCATATTCATAGTATGGATAGTGTTTCTAAGTCGCACAGTAGACCTACAGCACATAGCTTTGGGACTGTTTTCTAACGACTTCAGGCTTAAAGTTTCACATGCCGCCGTCCGAAGCCCGAAGACGTTCAGAAGTTATAACAAGGCGGTCACCGTGCACCTAGGTGCTTAAAGACCCCCATCACTGACAGAACTGTGGGTACGGCTATGAACGTCCCATACCCTTTCATATGACAGACAATCCACTTAAACTAATACCCGTACTGAGAATCGTAACAGATTGTCAGAAGCCTAATAGAATCTGATAATCCAGTCTAGCCATATTATTTGCTAGTTCCCTAAGGGTCTCGAGGTCTGACCAATCTCTCAATATTTCCGCCTGTATTTACTTGTAAGTACTTTAAAGAGTTAATTGATATTTATTTCCTATACCAAATATATTTTATGTTTAGAAAGTAATGGATCTAATGAAAATAGATCCTGTAGGCTTTAGCTGTATAAAATAAAAGTTTTACTTAGTCAGTCGAAACATGTTCGTAGTAAGATATTTAGATCTGCAGTTTTACATCGTATTATTTAGAAATAACATTTAATTTATGAACGTTATGGTTCAGTTAATTGGCTAGCTTAGTTATACTATTATCAAGTGGTTATTTATAAGTTTATATACAATTAACTGTCGATTTTTATAGTTTTAGATATATTTTACTACCTCGTTACTGAATGGTTCTGTCTATATCAATTTATTATTATGTGTTCAATATATTCAATGTTATTACGCTGTGTTAAAAACTATAGTCGCACTTTAATGCTACCACCGTGTCCGCCCCAACCGAGAAGACCCAGCAAAAGAAATTCAGTGGGTTCCTTTGCTACCGGTTTCAACACATCCTTGTTGAGTTGGTACGGCGAATCAGTAATACTCAAGGGTATATGCATACGGGATTTAATGCACTAAATCATATTATTTAGAGGCGAACGACGAGTCGTTAATACTCAAGGGTGTATGGATGCGGGATTTAGTGCACTAAATGAAATTATTTAGCAGGCGAACAACGAGTCGGTAATACTTAAGGATGCATGGATACGGGGTTTAGTGCACTAAGTAAATTAAATTATTTAGCTGGCGAACGAGTAGGTAATACTCAAGGGTGTATGGATACGGGATTTAGTGCACTAAATTAAATTAATTAGCTGGCAAACAACAAGTTGGTAATACTTTAGAGTGTTTGGATACGGGATTTAGTGCACTATATGAAATTATTTAGCTGCCTAACAACGAGTCGGTAATACTCAAGGGTCTATGGATACGGGATTTAGTGCATTAAATGAAATTATTTAGCTGGCGAACAACGAGTCGGTAATATTCAAGGGAATATGGATACGGGATTTAGTGCACTTATTTAGCAGGCGAACACAATATTTATACACTGTTACATGTGAACCGTAGGAAATCACTCTGTGTCAAAGTCTTATTAAATTACCGACACTGAGTGATATTGAAACAATTTACTGTAAGGTATAAAATTGCCCCTCATAACTCATTTATCAAGTATAGATTCTTATGGATAACAACTTGATATAAATGTTTTCCGGTAACCTTGTATTTGATGTAATGCATCTTTCGAGACGTTTATATAAATACTGATGCGTTTTAAAAAATACACAGCATTTATAAATGTAAACTGAACCGTTAAGATTTTTTTATTAAAGGATTGATGTACAGACGCCAGCACATCCAGCTACCCCAATCTGTCAAATTTGTTTTATAGGTTTTCAACTTTATCACATAAGCATAAGGTTTACTTTCTATTGGGGAAATTTGACAGATTTGGGTAGCTTGATGTGCCGGCGCGGCGTCTGTAACAACAGTCACCAGACCACAAATAGCTCGGTCACATTACTTTTGTACAGACGGCAGCACATCAAGCTACCCCTGTCTGTCAAATTTCCCCAAACGAAAGTGAACCTTATGCTTATGTGATAAAGTTGAAAATCTATAAAAGAAATAGGACAGATTGGGGTAGCTTGATGTGCTGGTGTCTGTACAATAAACAAGTCGTTTATTTGTACTATGTTGCTCGAAGGACCATAATAGGTGCGACAGATTCATGATTATGGCCTATCACGGATATATATCTATTTAGCAGTGTTTTGATTAACAACTTTGCTCAGACTCCATTACGTAAAATAAAGCGATAATATTTTTGTTTTCCTTCATATTCTTTTTTCTGCATGCGATTCGATGCGATATAAAGAGTTATGTGGAAATTACGGAATTCCCGCAATATTTTAGGTCTGTCTTGTAAGAGAGCTTACAGAGTTTTGTTTTAGTTGTAGATATACGGTGTTTATCTACAGATAAGCTAGTTAAATAGAGGTATTGAGTAAATGAGGTTCTTCAAATATGTGAATTGACAATTGCATCAATTGTTTAATACAAGTTTTATGTTTACTTGACGGGCGTATTAGTGTAGTTGGCAAATGCTTGCTTTTTACGCCGGAGGTCGTGGGTTCGATTCCAACCCAGGACATTTGTGCATGAACAAGTCTGTTTGTCACGAATCTGGGTGTAATTATCTATATACGTATGTATTTATAAAAGAAAAGTAGTATATGTAGTATATCAGTTATCTGGTTTCCATAGTACAAGCTCTGCTTAGTTTGGGATCAGATGGCCGTGTGTAAATAATGTCCTAGGATGTTTTTATTATCATTACTAGTTCTTTACTCGTATTTTCTTTTACTTCCTGTAAGCGGATACCGTCGCCAACGCATGTAATATGTGCCGACCCTTCACCCAGAATTAAATGCATGTCTTCATACAAAAAGTTGTTACGTTACGAAGTCTACTGTAGAAAAGTTTATAATAAACACTTTTTTGTACACGAATGTAATTTGCAATTTGTCCCAAGGTACTTAAAATCCAAATGCATATATATTAATAATTTGTCTACGGACTAGAACGGATTTTTAGGCAAAATCCGTTCTAGTCCGTAGACAAATTATTAAAAAAGGCAGGCCTGACATACTCAACATTTTTATTGTGAAGATACAATTATAACCACGCGCCGCGGCGATAGTGATTATTTTAGCAATATTTTACTCAAAGAAAAAGGGTTTGGTGTTTATGCCATACCACGTTTGGTCAAACAAGTCAAATTCAAAAGGCAGAATAAATAAAAAGAGGCAATTTATTCAATAATGTCTGACCTGACCCACTAATCAAATTCAATTTGAACGTATGTACAAGTACATCTTGATTTGCGTTATTTGACATATCGAAAAGGAGATCCTCGCGTGTTACAATTAGGCTTGATTAATAGACCGCATTAAGCGTGTTTTTGTAATAAAATACTTTACTAACAAATAGGTTAAGCTAAATGTGTATAGCGAATGACACCCTATCCCTCAAAATAAGCTCATTTATATAACACTAGCTGTGCCCCGCGGTTTTAGCCACGTTACACTTTATAAATTATCACAACTCCTCCACCGTAGGTGATAGCGTGATAATATGTAGCCTATATGTTGACCCGACCTCTTAGTAATATTCATGCAAAATTTTAAGTAAATCCATGCAGTACTTTTTGAGTTTATCCCGGACATACATACAGACAAACAGACAAAAATTCTAAAAACTTTATTTTTAGTTTCGACATCGATTGTAGATCACGCCACAAGTATCCTTTTTAAAAAATATTCAATGTACAGTTTTGACTTTCCTACGATTTTATTATATGTATAGATGACCGGAATATTACCGAATATGACTATTGCTCCAGCTTTTCTGCTATCCTTTATAAAGTACTTTTTTGGGGGGTTACGTAACCATATCAATGGAACACAGCATCCTCCCAAGCTAGTCGCGACGAGATTTACCTACAATTTATTTAATATAATCCCTTCACATATCAAAGATTCAACCTTAGATGAAAATAACTAAGTAGATTAATTCGCCTTCTTCGACCTTTGATGAAAGTATTTAAGTTGTTTCGTTTAAATAAATAAAAAAGGTTTTTATTCACGTAGACTTTAAAAAAGCGCTTGACTATTTAAGTCAGAGCATGTTTGTCGTAATATAGTTAAGTAGGTATACATAATATTTCTAGTTACATATTATAGATATTTAGGTAAGTACAAGGATTGTTAAAACATTTATAAAAAATATTTTATAATAGTTATGATATTTAGTTAGCTTGTATTAAGTTATTGTCAAGGAGATTATGTTTAGGTTTGATTACCGAAATTTATATTTTACTACATATTGTCTGAATGGTTCTGTCTATATTAAGGTACGAATTCATTATCATTCTCATCATATTTACAACTGGAAACAAGATATTTATTTAAAACTAAGTTCAGTCACTAAAATGTGTCATATAAAATCATATTAAACGGTTCAATTCCGCCATTAACATGTAATCTAGATGCTTGCATCAAATAATAACATCTGCCATGTCAACACATTACTCTCAAATTGTTTGGTCAGAATTCTATGAACGCAATCACGTTAAAATGAAATTAAACTGGAAATTTCTAAGGTCCCGTACCCAAAGTTACCAAGGAAAGCCTATTACTACGTATTGTCTATTCTTCCATGTGTTCGTTGGTCTGTCAGTTGCCTGTAATGTGCCCCGCGGTTTTACCCGTGTTAAACTTTATAAATTATAGCCTACGTGTTAATCCAGGGTGTCAGCTAACTCCATACCAAATTTTATTAAAATCGGTCCAGCCGTTTAGACGTGAAGAAGTAACAAACATACAAACTCACACAGTCACACACTCACAAACTTTCGCCTTTATAATATTAGTGTGATAATGTTATTTTTTTTTCTTGGAAATCGTAATGAAAGTTAATGGAAAGTATTCGGAAAAATGTTTATGCAGTCGCCCTATTCTGACCTTCCTTGCAATTCAATAGACTGAGTAGGGTTCACTTATTCAAATGTTGACCAACATTTGAATAAGTGAACCCATTTATATACATTAAATTAACTTCAAGTATATGTATTAAGCACCTTTAGACTTACCCTTCCGATCTTACTAACCAGTATTTTATCGAGACTACTTTAATAAATCAAGTTCTACTAATAAACTAGGTACTTAATTAAGTACTTCAAAATAAAAGAAAACGGTAATTCTTTTTGATAAACATTAAAAAGAAAAACTAAGCTAAAGTTGCGTTACGGCAATGGTAATACACTAGGTAGGTAGGTACCTACCTTCATAAAGGTTTTCCAATATGAAGATCAAAAATTAAAGGTTACTTATTTATATTTAATATTTCGTTCAAGCTCAACAATTGAACGAAATGTTATAATAAACTACATGCGCCCCGCGGTTTTGCCCGCGTTAAACTTTATAAATTTTAAAAATAGATTAAGCCCTTTTTTCATCTGCGTAGGTAAGTATTACCAAATATATATTCTGATAATGGCTACTCAAGTACTCAGTGTTGCCGATAGTTTATAAAAAAATGGTTAATATCTCAAATCAAGTCGCCTTCAAATGTAAGTAAATCCAGGGGGGAGGGATGGAGGGGGGAGGGGGCTACCCTCCTGTACCATCCCCAACCCGCGGAACCCCATGGTTATGGAGATATCCATGGTTAATGTTCTTCTAGCGCTCGGCGGCCGCTGCCGCGGCACGCTCGCTACGCTCGCCAAATGGTCACCGTTCTAACCTAACCTAACCCAAATTATTTCCTAGAAGTGCAGTTTTGCTAAAATATTATGATAGTGACAATGAACAATTAAGTTTTGGGTATTTTTCGGATAATTATATAAAAACAAAATATAACTTCTAAACACGAAAGCAATGTTTTTACACTGTTTTGCAAAGCTGTAGGTATCGAAATCGCTACGAAATGTACAAAATTGCGTTCTGTTTTATGCATTTGTATGGAGTCTTACGATTTTGAAAAATTAATTTAATAAAATTGGCGCGTCTCCGACAGAAAAAAATGCGTTTTATCACTTAGTAGGAACCCCCTTAACGCCCCCATATACACACTTAACTCAAATTCAGGCGACTCGATATGAGATCCAACCCTTTAACTCACCTTTATGTCTGGTTAAAAATTGTTATCGCAATGTTAAGTTTGGAATTGCGGATGTAAACAAAATCGAATTGTTCGGATGTATGGGATGTTGCCAATCACGCAAGGGCAGGCAAGTATCTTTGCAATATAAACGTCACAAAAGCTACACAACCGCATTGCACAATATACTTTCACTCAACATAATTCTTTAAAACACTGACGTGATTACTCGACAACGGCAGAACCTTTAAACTGCGATTATCGCTACACTTTACTTGAATTTCCCGCGCACTCACATGTCAATGTCAATCCATAATAACTTTAGCTAACATCTGCACTAGGTTTTTAAATTTAATAATATATACACACGCGAGTATCGGTCTCCACTAACTGGAGGATATTGTATTCAATTCGGCTAACATACAATGCCTCAAAAACTTCCTATAAAATGAATTGGTACGGCATTTTATAGTCATTCGGTAAAGCAATCGGATTAACTTTTATGACGTGCTCTTTTGCAGCTGTCTGTCGCGAAACCGCGCCACAGATTGTGAATGGGAACCACATGCTTTTCAAACTTTGTTGTAAAACTCGTATTTTAGTGACATCTATCGGGTATTGTAAGTACTGCAAACACCATACTGTTTTATCGACGCTAGTATAGCACACGGGTAAATCAGTCTATGGGAAACTCGAATAAAATCTTTTTGCTTGACTGTCTATTCAGGAACTTCATATTTACATCTGACAAAATAATCCATCTGTATATAATATTATATTTGACGAACTACATATTACTTTGAGAATAAATTATATTTAATACACATTTCTGTGTCTGAATAGGTATCAAAAAAATGGCTCCAAAGCAAAAAGTTAAAGACTCACTTAGAAAAACTTCAGTTATACGACCACCGGTCAGCAATTCTAGTCTTGTACGTGTTCCTGAAGATGCCTTAGACGGTAGGTCCTTTAAATCAATAATATTGAAATTTGGCATTTGCAAATACGGCGATGTACCTAATAAGTATGTTAAAATCCGTACGCAAGATTTTTGTACTAAGTAAGTATTTTTACACAATGGTTGATGTTTTAGCGTAGAATAATTGACTTTATTTATTACATACACTTGTTAGATTACTTTGAAAACTACGGTACAATTATCAACAGTAGGAGATAACTGACAATGCTTGTCCAGGTTTCCAAGAACGTATAGAAACGGATATAGACTGGACTGACATAGAACTAGCAACACGCCATCACAGAAAATATTGCAAAAGAGAAGATACCCCTATTGTGACTTTTTCACAAGGATTAGAAAATAAGATAAAGAAAAGTATACTAAGCGGTTTCTTGGAAGAAAATAACATCAGCCTTGAGCAAGAATGGGAACTAATATTACCTATAACACTGTGGGATAATGAAAAATTTGGTAATGATGAATGCAAACTATGCTTTAATGCTGCAAATTGTATCACAGAAGATATGACAAAGTTGCTAAAGAAAACTGTTCAAAATGGCGAACGAAAAACTTTAGAGAAAGAACTTAAAATGGTTAACATTTTACGAGTAAATGATGTACAGGTAAACTACCACAATGTTTTAGGTACTTATAGATACCTACCGTCCAAAGCAATGTAATTACATTTTCGGTTATAATGTAGGTATAATTATTCACTAGAACCATAACGAGGACCAAACTATTATTGCCCTTGTAACTTATGACATATTATTGTCGAATTTTTGTATATACCAGGTACGACACGGACCTTGGACGTTTAAAATTTTATTTATTTATTCATACAGGTACCGCGTTAACAAGCGAACTGCATAACGAAGTTTGTACGTCAAGGATAATTTAATGAATAATAATATCTTAGGACATTATTCACACACCGCCATCCGATCCCAAATTAAGCAGAGCTTGTACCTACTATGGAAACCAGATAACTTATATACTACATATAATAATAGTAATAATAATAAAGCCTTTATTTAACAATCTTATAAAAATATATACAGTCTCTTTGATATACTTATCTCTGACACCAGTTTCGCGATGACTGTCTTGCTATTCAGCATAGGCCTCCCCTAAAGCTTGCCATAAAATGCGGTCTTGTGTCTTCCTTCTCCATTTGCCTGCTATTCTTTTTATGTATAGTACATATACTACTTTTCTTTTGTAAATACGTAGATACTTAAGGTATATAGATAAAGGTACGAGTCCCGACGATCTGAGACATGGCGCAAAGGGCGGGACGCTGGAGCATCATACCCGCCTTGCCGGGGCTCCCCCCCCATCAGGTGCCATGAGAAGTCCACAGCAGGTTATATTTAGTCGGTGCGAATCCGACATACCTACCTGTAAACTCTTTTTGCGGGTAACATGCGTAAGCATTCCTCTGCCTTATCAAAAAAAGGTCTACTCCTCGTGAATCTCTGCCTGATCCTGAAACAGTCATAAGTATAATAATACTTTTACCTGCAGCGTAGTATCTAAGGTGAAAGTATGGTTTAGGTTGAAAGAATGTAACGCTTTCCCTACAATAGTTTCACACATATGAAGCTATGCGAGATCAATGCCATCCCAACCCAGCTCCAGAGAGGCTCTCTGGTGCTGGGTCAGAGATGGCATTCCACACCATCGGCTTGTGGTAAAATCACCTGTATTTTCTTCAACATTAGACTGCATCAGTCAATATTACATCCATTACCTCACGAATGAGGTAAAATCGTTTCGAATCAGGAGTCACGTGCCGCGCTGGTCATAATAGCTCATTATCTGATAAGATATGGCCTTGACCATTCCTACGTTTGCAGGTATTCCTTTATTCATTATGATTCACAAATCATACAGCAAACAACATCCGAAAGTTAAACTTTAACTCACATTATATTTGGCCTAAAATAGATATAACCGATTGCAATTTCTTTTACTAATTAGGCATTAGTTTAATATTTAAATTAGGTACCTCTTAATATAAATTATTAAGATAAGACAAGATATTTAATTCTGCAAATATGTGTAGTACAAAAATACACGGTGTTATGACGTATAGAGGTCCAGCCATATTTTACCGTTAGACATGCAAAATTTATATATAGGTACTCATATAGGTACTAAATATGTTATGAACGTCACTGTGGCTAAAGTTATTCGATTTTATAAGTATAAAATAAAAGAAAATTCATAAACGACAATAATAAAAGGAAACAAAACAGAATTCAAATAGCATGAAATAAAACGCAAGAAAATCAAAACTTGAGAGGTGTCTCCACACAAAAAACCCTGTATACACTCAACAAAAATAACCGTCGCGACACCACACTGTTCAATGCGAAATAGGAAAATGGCTTACAATAGCAAAAAGTTTCGTTACAACTTTTCGTCTTAATTTTTTCCGTCTAGACCCCCTCGCTGCGCGAGAAGGAGCTTCGTTCCAAAATTTACAAAAAGCTTTAATTCACAATGAACACATATGGTTGTAAATAAATAAAATTGGAATCACGTAGAATTCAACAATCCTACAAATATTATAAATGCGAAAGTTAGTGAGTATGGATGTATGGATAGATATTTGTCACTTTTTGACGCAAAAGCAAATAAAAGGATTTCGATGAAACTTTGTAGTAAGTAATATAACTTACATATCTGAATAACATATAGGCTTAAATGTATAATAACGCGGGGTAACCGCGGGACACAGCTAGTTTGTTATTGTGAAAGGTTTTCCCAAGTGGCCAACGATTAAGCTGATTTAATTGCCTCCGGTTACAAGTTGTAAGTATATAGTAGGACCTATGCCATGGCATGAGTGAGCTTAGATAATTTAGCGAATAATGATATGGTTCTTCCAACTTGTTGGCAGTAGGTATATGCGGGTGTGAAGCATTATATTAATGCGCAAAAAGTTTTATGTTTTGATAGTATGGAGGCAAAGTTTGCAGTTTTCACGTATTTGACGTGGTGTTTATATAATTTTTGGAATTTCAGATGACAGAATTGGACAACGGATTAACTGAATTTAAAAAGTTAGTGTCTCTGAATTTGTGTGGTAACTACATAAGATATTTAGATGCAAAGGTCATTCCAGCCAGCGTGAGGACGCTCGAGCTACAATGTAATGGCATCAGCGATATTCAGTCATTCGCCGAACATTTACCCAAAGATTTACTGTATTTGGGCTTGGCGAGGAACTTATTAACTGATGGTAATTTATACTTATTGATTAGTAACTAAATTCAGTTGGTAGGTACACCGTAGTTCATTTGCATTGCATTTAGAACTCTGTTAGATATAACAATGTTAAATGAGGATAATAAAACAGTTTTGATCAACCTACATAAAAAAATATCTTACCTGAAATCAGATTACATAAAGAAGTATAAAATAAAGTAACGTTAATTTAATAGAAAAATGTTATTGATTTAATCGGAATAATAACAAGATTTCTCATTATAAATTTATTTTCAGAAAGCGTTACGGGCCTTGGAAAGCTCCCGTATAATTTAATGGTACTAGATCTCTCTGAAAACGACATCTACCGCTTGGAGCCTCTACTAGATATGTTGGGTACGCTACCAAATCTTGTTTCACTTCAGCTCGCAGGAAATCCGTGCGCGGTGAGTCGACTTAGCAGTACGAACATATTCTAACAGATGGCGCTGTTGCGGCATTCATAACATTGCCTTAGTAAGATATGATTGGTTCTACTCATTCAAATATAATATTAATATGTACAAATATATTTCGACTAGTGCCTCCACCTTAGTGACCACTCCAACTTCTGAAAGCCAGGTTCAACAGTGGCTCACAATGAAATGACACTGAACAGAGAGGTTCAGGCATGTCTCGGAGAATAGTTTCTTGTTTTATCTTGTCTCAGATCCTACAACAAATTTGTTCTGAAAGAAACAAGGAGTTTTAAAATATTTGCTCCATCATAATATGAGTTTGAAATTATAATAAGATGGACATTAGGATAAAATAAAATCCTAAAAAAAATAACAAATCATTCTTTTCACTGAATCTATATTATTTCAGGTCAGTGCTGGATATGCTCTATCCATAGTGACTAAGTTATGTAGACTGAAATGGCTGGATAACAGAGAAATACTTCCAACTGATAGACCACTGGAACCTAATGAAATGCACCCAGATGACTTGCGGACAGCATATTTCCATTTTACAGTTTTTCGGATTATTTCTGCCCCTCAACCACCAAAGATAGAAAAGGTGCTTGTCTATGGTATTTGTCTATGTATACCAACTTATTTATTTTGATTTTTTTAATCTATAGTAATCTGCTGCAGTCTTCGAATTTAACTGTTATATAAGAAGGTACAGTCACAGACTATAACTCTTTGGCTCAATATAGAAGAGCCGAAATCTAAAGATTTGGTCCACTTTGTACACCATTTCTCGGTCAATTTCGGCGACAGCATTACAAATATTGTACTAGATATTACAATATGGATGTACAAAGTGGACCAAATCTTCAGATTTCGGCTCTTCTTTATTGAGCCAAACCATATATAATATCCCCATAATAAAAAACATCTACATCACCCCTCAATTAAAGAGATAAAGCCTTCAGAAAAGTGTAGGCAATTTGTGCCATGTGAGCCGTGGCGCCATCTTGTGAAACCGTTCAAAAAGCTTTAGACTAAGGCCTTTCAAATGCACTTTCGACACTCTTTAGGGAACTGACCGCCAATAATAATAATATATTCTGGGACATATTCACGCACGGCCATCTGATCCCAAACTAAGCAGAGATTGTACTATGGCAACCAGATAACTATACTACATACATATACTACTTTTGTTTTATAAATGCATAGGTCCTTATACATATAGATAAATACATCCAGACTCAGGACAAACAGATATGTTCATCCACCCAATATCTGGGTGGGAATCGTACCCATGACCTGCGGCGTGAAAGGCAAGCATTTACCAACCACGCCAACAAGCCCGTCGAAGCTGATGTATTGCGCGTGTCAGAATAAAAAAAATATTCTTGTATATTGTAGTTATATACCTATAAATAAACTTTACAAACATATTAATAACAATTAAAATAAATAATCAAAATCATTATGTACTCCACATAAATTTAGCAATATCTCACACGCGCAATTCGAATAAGGGAGCTTCCGTGCTGCGACCGTTATTAAACCTTATAATATTAAATACTAGCTGTGCCCCGCGGTTACACCCACGTAAAATTTTATAAATTATCACAGCTCCTCCCCCGTAGGTGATCGCGTGACAATAAATGTAGCCTATATGTTGACACGACCTCTTAGTAATATTCTTGCAAAATTTGAAGTAAATCCATGCAGTACTTTTGGAGTTTAGCCCGGACATACATACAGACAAACAGACAAAAATTCTAAAAACTATATTCTGGGCTTCAATATCTATTGTATATTACGCCCCAAGTATCCTTTAAAAAAATATTCTATGTACAGTTTTGACTTTCCTACGATTTTATTATATGTATAGATAAGGTTAATAATAAAAAATAACAATAACTGTTAATTCTATAGCGGAAATATTTTACGACTAATAATTAATAAATAAACTCAATAATTAAGGCCCATTATTTTAATTCCTGGATCTGAATATTTTCATATATCTAAAGGGTGCAGTAACAACTTTCCACGTGGAACTGGAGATTCCATTGTTAGATGTGACACGAAGAAGATTCCTTATGTACCGACGTAACGAGTCCCTGGTGGAACTACTACCTCCTCCCGAAGACTGGTCACAACACGCCATACCCTCTCACCCCGTTCGTAGCAGCAGCAAACATCGAAATAACACAAGTGTAGAAGGTAATGTCATTATATCTCGTACTTCATCTATGACACAATAGGTACAGAAACACATCAAACTACCCCAATCCGTCATATTTCCCTAATTGAATTGAATGCTTTTGTGATATAAAAGAAATTTGACAGATTGGGGTAGCTGGATGTGCTGGCGTCTGTACAATCAAAATTTTATACAAGTATTTGTCAACAGTCAAAATTACAAATGAAATTTAACTCTCTTGTCCGAGGAAAATCTCCATGTGTGTTTTTTACCACTTGTACATTAATAGGCTGTATTTGAAAGAATCAATTGCCGCCATGCCAATAAACTGTCAATTGAATGTGTATAATATTATGTAAATTCATAATTTCAAATCTTGTTATGGTTATGTAGTTTTGTCTGTTTGTGTTACTTATTACACGAACTAGTACATACTGGCCCTATCGGAAGATCAGCACTGCAGAAATGTAGTACTAGCTGAGATAGGGCTAGGGCCATTTTTCAAGCCAGTACGGATACTGTTTAAAAATCTACAAAAATATTAACTAAAATTGTTATACCACAATTCCGTACGTGATTTTAAAACAAAATTATTTATTATCTTTTCTTTATGAAATTTTTAACGAAACTTTCTCCGACGTTGAGGCAGTAGAATATGTCACTTTTCCCTCACAAGATCATCAGTCCACGGCCAAGCCGAAAGACCGGCAATTGTGGAGATCTTTGAGAAAGGCATTTGTCCAGCAGTGGCCGACTTTCGAATGATATGATGTTGATGAGTCGCTTTTCCATTATGCCCTTCAAAATATGTGTAAAAGGGTGTCAGCAGGATCATGCACGCGCAATTTATATATCAAGTATTTATAGGTTAGAGTAACTGCTTACCATGTTAGCTGTATAAAAGGAACAATAGACGTACGTATAATGTCCAACTAGTTGACAGCCTTGGCAGATTGTTTCAGCGGAAACTAATGATCAGCGGTCCTATTGTAGTGCCAAAAAAGTTGAAAGAAAACAGGTGCAATCCGAATCGCACATCCGTGATCCGAGATGAGTAAACTAACATCGGTCGGCTTGCTATTGAAGTGTCATTCATATTCTTCTAACATAGCAAGTCTTACGACACCAGATTGGATGTTTTGGAAAGGTCCACGTGTACCTAAGACTGGACTGTACGCTTGAGAGACTATATTGCACGTTTCGTGGACAAACCTGGTCTGAAACCAAAATGTATTTCATGTGCATGCAATTTGCCTATGCAAGAAAAGTACCTTGGGTACATCGCGCTTGAAACAGGCCTAGTTCGAGTGATTCATCTAATTCTTCGTTTTTTTCTTGAGTCTTGTAACAAAGACCGTGCACTACAATGTTATGCATGATGTTTTACCGAAACAGCCTCTTCCGTATCTGTCTCAGCATCGTCCGAAACCTAACCGGATAACAAAGCATTTGTTATATTGTTTACTGAAATTTGGCTTATTTCATAAACTTATAGAGACAGTTAAAACATGTTAAATTAAAAATAGCAATAATGAAAGATCTCCAAAAAGAAATATTAAAATATTACTGTTATAAAATAAAAAAATATTAACACTTCTGATTGAAAATTGTTCAATAAATCAATGTTTACATTATAAAAAGGACCACATTCATAGAGTATTTGGATTGCATTTATAATCATAGCATTCTTTACACCACACTTTAACATTAATTGACCTATTTTAATTGTACCTAGTTAATGTATGATAACTTAACACCTGAGTTTCGGTGCAGCCAAAGTTTCGGTAGATTTTCTGGTAGAGCTAGCTAACTAGAAGCTGGTACCGAAGCTAGATTGTTTTTCCGAAACTTGCCGAAACCGAATATTTGGTAGGTCACTGAATTTGTTATTGATCCAGGACTATTTCGTATGCTTAGTCCAAACATAAGCAGATAAAGGTGTAGCTCATATACTCAATGCAAGGTTTAATTGATTACTTGCAACTTTGTCGCGTTCTCGTAGGTGCGTAATACTCCAAGGTTACAGATAAAAAGGGAAAGGGTAAGGGCCTGTAATCAAACAAGTTGTCGTACAGCTTCTTATTATTACTTATCAACACAAACCAATATTTTGAGACAATACATGCCTATGACTAGGTCATACACCATCAAGTTCTAGTTTGAGTGGAACGACGTAATTACTTCATCCACGAGTTCGAAAAAGGAGAGAAGAATAATGTAGAGCTATTATTATTTAAAAAAGAGTGATATCAACGAATTTTCCCACACAACTTGTAAAATTGCAGAATAATTAAGTAGTGCGTAATGAGTGTATGTTAGAAGCTTTCTCCCTGTTCATTGCCAACGGCTTCCAGGGTCTCGGGGAAAAAAAATCGATGTGTGAGAAAGGAAAGTCAGTATTTTTTTTTATACTCCACAATTACAACTAGTTTTACAGGTACAACCCAATATAATAGTGTAGCAAAATACTTAGATAACCTAATAATAACAATATATTTTTTTAATTAATTAATAAATATCTTGGGATAATTTACACATTGCCATCTAATCTCAAACCAGGCAGAGTCAGAGTACTGACTCAGACATCAGACATAGAAATGGCAACCAGGTAACCGATAGACATGAGTAAAAAAAATTGACGATTCCACACAAATGTAATGTTTTAACGGAATAAATGACTTTTTCATTTCATTTTCATTTCATTTCATATATATATTTCTAAAACATACATATCCTACTGATATTATAAATGTGAAAGTTAGTGAGTGTGTGACTGTGTGAGTGTGTATGTTTGTTACTTCTGCATGTCTAAACGGCTGGAGCGATTTTAATAAAATTTGGTGTGGAGTTAGCTGACCCCTGGATTAACACATAGGCTATAATTTATAAAGTTTAACGCGGGTAAAACCGCGGGGCACACCTAGTTAGATATAAATAACTCCCAGACCCAATAAATAATCGTGCTCATCAAATAAATATTTGTTTGGGGGTTAAATGGCTTAACGACTGTTATTTAATCACTACAACAGGGACCGACAGCTCGACGTGCCTTCCGAGTACGGAGACGCGCAGGAATTAAACCACTTTGGCGTTTACCCATCTATTGACTGACCGCGCGCTTAGGTGCTTAACTTTCCCGATCCCTTTCGGATCGCCGAGACCAACAGGCTGTGAGCGCCTCAGCCAATTATTCAGTATTAAAACCCAATGCTTGATGCGTCAAAGTAGTTTTTATGTCAGATATCTGTAGTTATATGCTATGAGATAACCAGAAAAAAAATTCTCGATATTTATAAATTTGTTCAAGCAAATTTTTCTCGTAAAGAATTTTTGCTCATGTCGTACAGCTTATAAGTGGCGCCCAATCTTTGATGAAGTTCAGTAAAGTTTCCATAAGCGCAAAAACACCGCTGTACTTTTTCAGTGAAATATCGTTGCTTACTTTTGAAAGTTAGTGTAGTGCACCACAGATAAAACAATAGCTATTATAATGACAAATATATTTCATTAAATGTTTAGTCACAAATAGTATGATAAACTCACAATTAACTCCTGTGTGAAACGAAAGCTTTTGTAATTTGACTGTAGGAATAGTGGTATTGGAGAAAAATATCGTAAAATCATAGGTGGCTATTAGGTAGTTAAGTAAGAGCTGCTCCAGTGCTCTTAATTAACTACCTAATGGGGATGGGGGAGCCCAGGGAACGCGGGTATGCAACAGTAGGAATAGTGGTATAGGAGAAAAATATCGTAAAATCATAGGTGGCTATTAGGTAGTTAAGTAAGAGCTGCTCCAGTGCTCTTAATTAACTACCTAATGGGGATGGGGGGAGCCCAGGGAACGCGGTTATGCAACAGTAGGAATAGTGGTATAGGAGAAAAATATCGTAAAATCATAGGTGGCTCTATGATTTTACGATATTTATCTCCAATACCACTATTCCTACTGTTGCATACCCTCGTTCCCTGGGCTCCCCCCATCAGACGCCAAGAGAAGTCCACGGGAGATAGATAACTATAGTCGGTGCAAGTTAGTCATACCCACCCGCAAACACTTTTTGCGGGTGACAAGCGTAGGCATTCCACGAATACTTACTTATTCGTTGAAATTTTGTTGCTATAACCTTGTAGCAATAACTTCCTTGACGGGAACCCGCTCTCTGACGCCGCAGAAGTACATCTTCCTCTTCCTGAGTTCGGGCTGCTACTGAGGAATCTTTATAGCTCTCTGCCCCAACCAGGGATTTGAATGCAGGACCTCATAATCTATGATTAATCAGCCAATCTTAATAATACACATCATATTATATTTAACTCGTCATTCATTTTCTAGATGAAGCATCGTCTCAATCAAACATTTACGACCACTTGGTAGCGAAGAATTCCCTCGAAATCAAAAACTATACGACCTTTGAGAGCAACCGGGTTCAGTACAACAAGATCATGAACTTCCAAGAGCCTGCTTTCAAGATTTACTGTCCAGATCTGAAAGCCTTGAGGGACACATTTCGCTCAGTTATCACCGTCCGTCTAGTTTATTCTGTTGTAAGTAAATCAGGAGCATTTTTTTAAGAGCTCTGGTTTACTGTTTATTTAGGAAACTAGGTTTTAGAATTGAGTACTCGTAGATACGACTTCATTTCCCCTAAACGTGGACCTTATTTGAAAATCCCGTGCCACTTTAATCATTAAAATTAAATTTAAATTCAGCAAAAAATGACAGCAAAAAACTGTGGAAAGCCATCAAAAACATAACATACACAAACAAAATTAAAACACAGGCTAATGAACTAATCTCACCTTCTGAACCCACCAAATCAATCGATTTAGTTAATTCTTATTTCGCTGACGTGGGACGCTCCTTAGCTGAAAAAATAGTACCTACCACTAACACTACAAAATATCACTCACACTCTAACACTTTTGTCGTGCTGCAAACGGATGAGACAGAAATAGAACACCTGATAATGGGCCTCAAAAGCGACTGTGCTGTAGGATCAGATAACATCTCTGGTACATTCCTCAAAAGATATAAACATTTATTAATCCATCCAATTACACACATTTGCAACATGGCTTTAAGCACAGGAGTTTTCCCGGACGTCTATAAATTAGCCATCGTACACCCCATTTACAAGAGCGGGGGCAGAGATCGTGTGAACAACTACAGACCAATTGCTATACTGCCTACACTTTCGAAGCTACTAGAAAGGCTCATTAATAAGAGACTTGTAAAATATCTCGAACAAAATAGCTTACTCTCAACCTCCCAATATGGTTTCCGCGCAGGCATCTCAACGGAAAATGCAGTGCTTGATCTGACCACTAAAATTATATCAAATTTGGACAAAAAAAATAAAGTTGTAGGCATATTTTTAGATCTCGCAAAAGCGTTCGACACGTTTTCTGTCCCTCTGTTGTTGGGCAAACTTGAGAGGCTGGGTATAAGGAATGAACAACTTTCCTTACTCTCTAGCTATTTAAAGGATAGACGACAGTGCGTAAAGATTGGTGAGTGGCTGAGTAGTGAGCTTCCCGTGTCTTATGGAGTGCCTCAGGGCAGTATTCTCGGTCCTACACTGTTCCTTATTTATATCGACGACTTATGTCGATTAAATATTAACAACTGCTCTATCTTCACATACGCCGATGATACTGCCTTGATGTTTCATGACACCACTTGGGAATCCGTCGTTGCATGTGCTCAGACCGGATTGAACCTGATCACGGACTGGCTCACACAAAACCTACTCACCTTGAACGCCGACAAAACATTTTATATGCATTTTTCACTCACTTCGGCAGGCAAATCCCCCTCATCCATTTCCCCTCTAATTGCCCACTCCTGTAATGTTTGGGTCACCTCATCTTGTAACTGCCCAACTCTCCACAGTACAAATTGCATAAAATACCTTGGCATACAGATTGACGACCGACTCTGCTTCCAACAACACATAGATGTACTTACAGCACGGCTAAGAAAGTTGATATTCGTTTTCAAAAATCTACGACATGCTGCTGATGGGGATACTCTCAGACTTGTATACCTGTCACTGGCTCAGTCTCTTGTCCAGTACTGTATTGTAGCATGGGGTGGCACCGCTAAAACCAACCTCATAAAATTAGAACGTGCTCAAAGGGCACTTCTGAAGGTTGGGTGGAAATTGCCCTATCAGTTTCCCACAACAGAACTCCATAAGATCTGTGACGTTCTCTCCGTCCGTAAGCTAGTTATTCTGAGAGTAATTCTAACCACTCATGCACAAACTCCATATGATCCCAAGAAACCTAACAATGCCCGCCGGAAACATATTGTTTGTCAAGTAAACTCAACAAACACTAGACTTGCCCAGCGTTGTTTTTCTTTTTCCTTGGTGGTTACATTTATAATAAGGTAAATAAAACACTCAGTATTCATTCACTAAGTAAATTTAATTGCAAAAAGACGGTTACAAATTGGCTCATGTCCCTCGACTACACTGAAACAGAAACAATCATAACTACAAATTAAAATATCATACAGCAACAGGCACACACGCACACCCCCTCACATACACCCTCTCTCTCTCACACACACACAAACACACACACACACCCTCTCACACACACACATACACCCTAACACACACACAACACATGCACATATACCCTCATGCATGCATGCTCCTCTTCTCTTTAATAATGATGTATCCGATCATTCATTATCTCAAAATAACCCATTCACGACACGTTAGCTACTCATTTTTCACTATAATATAAGGAGAGAGCCTGGAGATTCGTCACACAGGTCTTTGAACCTCTTACGGACTCCAGCTCTCACAAGGTTTAGAAACTTATCAATAGCTAAATTTACTTTGTAAAGACTACTGTAACCTTTTGAGAGAAATAAATGAATTTATTATTATTATTACTTTGTATCGTCCTATATTTTGGGATATGTAGGGTCAGATGTCCAACA
This sequence comes from Pseudoips prasinana, assembly GCA_951640165.1. Lineage (NCBI taxonomy): Eukaryota > Metazoa > Arthropoda > Insecta > Lepidoptera > Nolidae > Pseudoips > Pseudoips prasinana. The sequence goes on along the minus strand of OX621237.1, from coordinate 29,118,630 downwards.
ATGAAACAGTGGTACACAATAAAACACTGTAATATTTCTAAAATACTGCATTCGTGCATTATATCGCGTAAAGACACTCTAGAAAACCCCCCGTCCCAACCCAATTTGCGTCAACGCCACGTGAAAGAAGACGTATCTGTGGAGCATTTTTCAGTTTTTTTACAAAAATGTAAGTATTTTCGGAATTCTTTGAAGATTTTTCATTAAATTATGGTTGAAAAATCCATATTTATCATAATTACCTAGCATTAAACATATTTCATAGATTAAGTGGAATAGATTATATGTTAAAAATGTAACAATTTAGTGTATTTTTTTTTTGAGTTTAGTATAATAAACCCTGTATAGTCAACAATGAAACAGTTGCACAATGGACACAATGAAACACTGTTTCATTGTGTACCATATTTGATATTTGTTTTTCATTTAAGATAGCGCGAACTAAATCTCTAAAAAGAAAGAAAGGCGATCATTTCGGGGAATTATGGGGATTTCATCGTCCTTTGGTAACGTTTGAAGAATCTACAACTTAGAAGCTGACTGTTCAAAAGCCAAAATTCGTCATTACCTATTATAGGTAACCTGAAGAGTCTGATTAAAATGAAATAAGTAATAAAACCTTTTTATAAACACAAGCATTTTTTATCATTCACCTATTCCATAAATTTCACGAAATATGAGACAAACACTTTATTATTTGTACCATTGTTGAATTTGTGGTGTTTCATTGTATACACTACTGTGGAAACAATGAAACATTTCTTATTTCTTCGTTTTTATTTTGTTGCTGACTGATTACACATAAAGTAAAAAAACCTACCTAAATGACATCCGATACCCACCCAATAAAGTTTCCTAAGTATATACCTTAAAAAATTTGACTTATATCTGTAATAACAAAAGGTGTACGACACATTGAATTTTTTGTGTTTCATTGTTTAACACGCTATAAATATTATGTTTTATTGTTGAATTTGTGGTGTTTCATAGTGTACACCACTGTGGACACAATGAAACATCCAATTTTTTTGTATTTATTTTTTTGCTGATTGATTACACGTCTTTTTCAAAAACCATAAATGACATCCGATACCCAATAAAATTGCCTATGTACCTGTAAAAAATTAGACATCTATCTGTAAAAACAAAAGGTGTATGAGACTTTGAATTTTTAGTGTTTCATTGTTGAACATATGACCCTAAATAATGCCCACTAAGTGCAAAGACAATACATAAATTAAAAAGTATTTGTTCATTGAAAACTGTTTGTTATACTTGCTTTTCAAATATTTGCGTTTTATTAGGTTATTTATGTAATCTATTTATTATTGGTGTTATAAATTATAATATTTAAAAAAACGTTTAAAACGGTAGAAGGTGTAATATAACACTATTGTAACACTAACAAACTTACAAAAGGGAAATGTTATTAAGAATAAGAATAATTTATTAACCAAAGTTAAATTATGACAATATTATTATATTTTATTGGCCAGTCGTAGTCGATGTAATAGACTTGTCATCCAGCGCAAATGTGCACGAGTGTTATGTTGTGGTGCCCAAGGACATGCGAGGGCACGAAATCGACATGAGTGCATTAATTACTCACTTTAGTAAGGTTCTTAGGTAACTTTTCTGTCAATTACCAACCTACCTACCGTAAAATATACCTAATAAAAGTAAAACTCGAGATTTTTGATTTCTGTTTTTTTTTGACCGATATTTATTTTCAGCCAGTATTATTTGATCTAATAGATACATTTTATATTAATTAAATGGCTAACGTTAGCCTCTGTGGTAAAAATTTACCACAGAGGTTTAACATATCACTTGATCTAATGGGTACATTTTATATTTTTATTATTTGCATAGCTTTATTGCATATGAAAAGCTATGCAACAATAATCTATCATATAAAATGTTTGCATTGTTTTGGCTCTAAAAAATGGTTCTTTGTGATCGGTTTTGTAGTGATTAATGTTAATTGTATATATTGTTGCAGTCATATCCAAAGCAAACACTACAAAAGAAGAGCGCGGGAGTGCTAAAGGTGCCACAACCTGAGCAAAGACTTACTTTGGCGACAATCCGATGTAAGCTGGGGAATCCAGACTGGAGCCAACCGTCACAGCACTTTCATTGGGACGATTCTCTTGGTACCAATGATGCTATACATTGGGGAGATGGAGATTTGTCTGTAAGTTAACTGTCAAGTAGCCAGAGATTTATTTTAATATAACATACGTGCAACCTGATGGGTGGTAAGCGCGGTTACTTAAAATTAATTTTGTTAGTGTTTATTGGAATCGTGACCCATTGTCTATCTTTTGAAGATCTTATTAACTACTAGCTGTGCCCCGCGGTTTTACCAAAAATAATAATAATATCCTGGGGGCTGGGACATTATTCACACACGGCCATCTTATCCCAAACTAAGAGCTTGTACTATGGGTAACAGATATCTGATGTATTACATACAAGCTGCGCCCCGCGGTTTCACCCGCATTAAAGTAATTTTGGCGTAAAAGAGTAACAAACATACATCTTTATCATACATACATCACCAACTTTCGCATTTATAATATTAGTAGATTGTGTACCTCTAGCGGCTTTGCCAGTGCACGCCGGAATAGCTCACAAATGGTCGGTTTTTTCCTACTTACTTGACATTTATCGTCATATTTTGGACAATTCACACATTATCTTTATAAATTGTAGCCTATGTGTCATTCTGATGTATGAGCTATATTATATTATTGTAAAGTTTCATTAAAATCTATTCAGTAGTTTTTACATGAAAGAGTAACAAACATCCATCCATACTTACAAACTTTCGCGTTTATAATATTAGTAGGATACTACTTTTCTTACTTACTTTTTTTGTAAACATATACTTATATAGATAAATACACCCAGTGCAGCGGATTTAATTTAATAGACCTGCGCGTGCGGCGTGAAATTAACCTTAAATGCATACCTACTGACGCCAGTTAGTGTGTTTGTTTATTTTGAATTTTGTCTAGCAAGTGTATGCAAGAACATAATTTTAATTAAAAATAATGCAGTGTCAAGTGTGTAGCTCTTATTTTATAGGTTTATAGGTATACTCGTTCACTATCCACTCCACGAAATTATTTCCACTACAATATGTAGGCAATATCTTAAATTTAACACCATAAAAAGGAATGAATTCTGTTAAATGAACGTACCTTCATTTAACAATCCCTAATCACCTTCTTTAGTTTTATTTTATTAAATATTCTATAAAATGTCACAATGTTTTCTTTACTATGGCGTTGCGTTGCCATGCCATGGCGTTATTGACGCCCTTCCCCGTCCCCAAAGATCGTGCTGATCTTACTGGTCTGGCATGTTGGACTACTACTTAGATTCCTCGACTACTAAGCGAGTACCATTTGAATGATGAGTACGATTATTTGCTCTGTGTCACCTTCAACGTCGTCGTCGTCCTTGGGAGCGCGACAAGAGTAGGTACACAAAACTGTACTAAACTAAAAATTTTATACTAAACGATGTTTTGTATTTGTGTTAGGCTCTACAATATGGACAAGCAGCAGTAAAAACGCCGAAGGGGAAACAAGAAGGGCCAGATGTAGCAGGGCGCCAAGCTGTTCCGGATAACCTCACATGTCACTTCGGCTTCGGAATTGATACTTTACGAGCAACATAAATAAATCACAAGTAATAATATGGCCTTCGTTTACTTTCAATCTTATTCTTTATTGCATACAGATTATTCTTTTTAGCATTATGTACAGACGCCAGCACATCCAGCCACCCCAATCTGTCAAATTTATTTTATAGATTTTCAATTTTATCACATAAGGTTCACTTTCAATTGGGTAAATTTGACATATTAGGGTAGCTTGATGTGCTGGCGTCTGTACAAAGGCGAGCTATTATTGATGAGTTTTCCAAAAAAACACACAGATTTGCGCTATGATAAAATTTTGTAAGTTTGGATGTTTATTATTCAATCAAGTAAAACTTTCTGAACGGATTTGACTGATATTTGGAATGAAGATAGCTTTATCGTTTGAACGAATTATTTAGTAATTTTAACCTTCATCTATTTGATCGCCGATCGTGATCACCATAACTAGATAATTAGGCGGTAGCCCCCCAGGGTGGCTACCGCAAATTGATGAAGGTTGAAAATGACTAAATCATTCGTTCAATCGGCTTTAATGCTGAAAATCGATTCCGGACTATTTATGACGTCACATGTGCTCATGGAAGACGATTGAACGAATGATTCAGTCATTTTTAACTTTAATCTATTTGAACGCCAAACCTGATCTCGATGACCGGCGAAATAGGCGGTAGCCCCCCTGGGGTTCTACCGGCTAAGCCGCCAAACATCGATTTCTTAAATGGTGTTCAAATAAATATAGGTTAAAAATGGCTTAATCAATCGTTAAATCAGCTTTCATGAGCACATGTGACGTCTGTAACAGGAGCAAAATAACACCACGCAGACGTTGAATCAAGGGTTTATTATCCAATTAAAACGTGTAAACGGTCAAAAATTACAATTCAATCGAATCAGGTCGGATCCCAAAAAAATCAGAGAGCTATATGGCAACATGAACATTCTTGTCAAATTTAAATAAAAACCAAAGCACAGAAAAATAAAGGCACATGGGCCAGTACTATAAATTATGAAGAAATTATTAAAAGAGGAATGTTACATCATTTATGAGCATGTTTACAATCATTAATTAATCGAGGAATATGTTTATTAAGTGTGTTATGATGTTTGTGTTGAGAGAGGGAAGAGCTGGCTAACACTCGGCCATCCTGCAATTGCGTCCGCGTCCCGCGACACTCAGTATTTCTCTCAGCATTGTCTGATTCCTGTAAAATAAAGAAAATTTCGCAGCAATATTTGTCTTTTTTTACTTAATGAAAAGCTTACAATTATGGACCTATCTTTTGTATTTATTGTTACTGATCTAAGATTATAGTATCACATAGCCTGTCCTACAATTTATTTGTTTTGTTAAGAAACACACAGCTTGTTTTGTGGCATCAATCGAATTATACCCATATTGTCACTCAGATCACATAAATTATAGTTTCAGTGTTATGTATCACACAGCTTCTTGTTACCCCATGATAAACCATAACTGCTCCAATAAAGTCACATAGATCATACAGATTTTGGTGGCACACAGTGCTATATATCACACAGTATGTACTGTAATAGTTCAAAATAAGCCCATTAAGTCACATAGATTTATTTATATTTTATGCCGCCATTGTTACTCTGTATGTTTGTATCTTTAGTATGTGTGCTCAATATTTTTTTTTCTTCTTCTTCTAATAATATATCACACAGTATGCTCTGTAATAATCAAACAGATTTTGGTGACACGCAGTTTCCATATTACACAGTATGCTCTGTAATATTTCAAAACAATTACGCCCTTTTAGTCACACAGATCTCAATCAATCAGAAGAATGAGAGAGATTTTAGATTTATTCAAGCAATTAAGCCCAAACAGTCACACAGATCACACAGCTTTTAAATTTATTCAAGCATTTAAGCTCAAATAGTCACACAGATCACATAGTGATTTTAGATTTATTCAAGCAATTAAGCTCAAATAGTCACACAGATCACATAGTGATTTTAAGCTCCAATAGTCACACAGATCACACAGTTTTTAGATTTATTCAAGCAATTAAGCCCAAATAGTCACACAGATCACACAGATTTTATATTTATTCAGGCAATTAAGCCCAAATAGTCTCACAGATCACATAGTGATTTTAGATTTATTCAAGCAATTAAGCTCAAAGCTCTTGCTGTGTGGTGACGGCGACAAATATCGGAATCAGAATATCATCACCCCATCTCATCCCGTGGGGGGCGTAGAAGTCGACCCGAGGGAATATCTACCGGAGGATGGGCAGCAGCTTCCTTCTGAGTACTATGACCATCTTACTGCTATCGCCAACCCGCCTGCCAAACGTGGCGATTACGGCATATCCCCCCTAGACGATTATTGAGGGAGGCTTGTCCAGCAGTGGACTTATTTAGCTAATGATGAATTAAGCTCAAATAGTCACACAGATCACATAGTGATTTTAAGCCCCAATAGTCACATAGATCACACAGATTTTAGATTTATTCAAGCAATTAAGCCCAAATAGTCACACAGATCACACAGTTCTCGATGGATGATACAGTATTTCTATATTTTCTAGAACATGCCTCTTATAAAGAGGATATCAGCCAAATTCTTACTTTTAAAGTGTTTTAAAGTGTCAGTGTAATTTCCCATACACGACCATCAGTGTTTTACTTAGCTCGAAATTATTTTATCTGTATGTATCACAATGCTTTATTATCAATTTATTTTAAAATATTAACTTCATAAAACTGAAAACATGACGGCTTACATACAGTACATTTTAGAAAGACATAACTTTTCAAATATTTTGCCAGTCATGCTTACCATTTAATTAACTTTCTATTTTGTATCAGATTAGCTTATTTTGTTTAAAGCTCCTATCTACTATAAACATTATTTTATTCAAAGCTGCATTTTAATCGAAATGTTACATCTGCAAGAGATCAATCAAGTCATCCCTATCAATTTCACATTCACTGCTTGAGCTATCGTCATCAGTTATTGTGGTATTATAAGATCTAAACGTCTATCTGACCACATGTGTAGAATTCCCGATTTGGTTGATAATCTCTTTAGTAGTAGTATTTTTTTTACGGACCGAATAACTTCCAATATGTGGTTTACCCGATCTAGTTTTGACAAAGGGATTCAGGAGATAGAAGTGCAACCAGTGAACGCAAATAAACATGGAAGCATTCCTAGCTCGCAAAAATAACCCAACGCAGATTGTGCCGCGGTAGGCGGGGCTTCAAAATTGTGCCGCGGACCGAGTTTGCGCACTACAGGCATCAATGGCGGTCGTCTGTCCGTTATTAGTTTCAGCGTGTTTAATTTCCAAAAATGCCTTCCTGTGCTGTGAAGTGGTGTATTAATAAATCTCATTTGCATAACAAGAGTGTTGGAATTAGTTATTACGAGTAAGTACATCGCTATATATTTTAATTTTATTAAATATGAAGTCAATCAAATTGACACAAAATGTATGGTGATGTTGTTATGCAAACGAATCAATTTATTTATCTACACAAAAATTACTTTAATGTTAGAAATTTTTATTTATTAAAATTGAAAACGAGTTAGTACTAATAATAATAAAATGAATGTATATAGACATTCATTTTATTATTATTATCACAAATGCAGTATTATAAAATAAATAAATAATTATAATTGCTTAAGTTGATAAAAAATGCTATGCAATAGCTTTACCGCGTCAGTCTCCGAGTGCCACACGTCTTTTTTTTTTTGTAAAAAGTCTATATTAATTAATTTACCACTTGAATGTTTATTACTCTACGTGCATCGTAAATAATATGTAACTCGCCAAATACTGCTCTATTTAAAGACCTTAGAAAAACTCTTGCCGTAAAGTTCAAGATACTGTATATTTTATCATAATTCTTTATTATTTTCATAATATCAAGAAGAAGAAGAAGAAGAAGTACACTTTATTGCATAAATAATATACAAAGTACAGTATGCATAGAACCTCATTTTTGCAATTGGCGGCCATATCGCTAAAAGCGAATCTCTTCCAGGCAACCTATTTGCGTTGGATGGACCAGAATTTAATATCTATGGATAATGGTAGCAAAAGGTGTACGAATTTATTGAAAATAAGAAAAGATAGCTTACGTATATACATATACGTAAGAATAATACTTATATACATTACTGTATACATACATACACAACATATATACATATATATTAATATAAATATATACATATATAAATAAATATATAAACCTAATTATACTCACATAAAAACTAATATGTAAACTAGCATACTTTCGGCTGATTCAAGTAAAGTCTCAGCGGCAACTAGGTAAGTTCAAATGATGTTCTTTAACCATACATTTAAAAGATCTAAGTGACTGGGCGCGTCTTATTTTGATAGGTAATGCATTCCGCAATCGGACAGCTTGTATAATGAAAGCTTTGTCAGTAAAATTTGTAGAATGGCAGGGCATTTTAAGTCGTAAGTTTTCTGATGACCGCAAAAATCTTGAATTATTTGTGTGAAGAAAATTAAATCGTTTTTTGAGATAATGTGGAGTAGATGGGATGAACAGAATACTGTATAGAAGTGATACGATATGAGTATTCCGACGAAGACGTATTGGTAGCCACTTGAGTTTATTGCGAAATTCGGATATATGATCATATTTGCGCAAACCAAATATGAAATGTATGCAAAAGTTTTGAAGTCGCTCAAGTTTATCAAGTTGTTCCTCCCTTAGATCAAGATAACTGGTGTCAGCATAGTCAAGGATAGGGAGAAGAAGGGACTGAGCAAGTGCAATCTTGGTAGCAGTTGGCAGAAAGTTTCGCAGACGTCTCAAGGAACTTGCAGAAGCAAAAATCTTTTTGCTTACTTCTTGCATTTGAAAGCCCCACGATAAGGTATTGTCCATAACAATACCTAAGTTCTTGACTCTGTCCAAAAAAGGTATAATAGTACCGTCAAAAACAACAAGAGGAATCTGTGAATAGTCAATATTTAGGAATTTTCGGGAACTACCAACAATTATTACCTGGGACTTCGTAGGATTAACTGTTATACCGTATCTCATACTCCACTTACTGATACGTGACAAATCTGCATTAATAACTTCGATGGCTTCCGATAATTTTTCAAGTGGTGCTTGGGAGTAAATTTGTAAATCATCTGCATAAAGGTGGTAAGAGGAAATTAATTGATCAGAGATGGCATTTATAAAAATAGCAAAAAATAAAGGTGATAAAACGCCGCCCTGTGGTACACCGGCATTAGTGCTACACCAGGAAGAGAAAGAATCTTCTATGCGAACACGCTGCTGGCGACCAAACAGGTAGCTACGAAACCAGTCAATTACCGTTGGAGATATGTTAAGTGAACGTAAGATAGCCAGTAGAATATCAAAATCAACAGCGCCGAATGCATTGCTGAAGTCCAACAATGCAAGCACTGTCAGATTTCCATCTTCCATTCCTAACCTAATATCTTCCGTAACATTGATCAGGGCTGTGGTGGTACTGTGACCAGGACGGAAACCGGATTGATAAGGATTGAGGATATTGTTCTTGTGTAAGAAAGCGCTGAGTTGGGAATGGACGAGTCGTTCAAGAACTTTGGAAAGGAAAGGGAGTATAGAGATAGGACGAAAATCAGAAACTGACTTAGGATGGGATTTCTTGGGTATTGGTGTGATTTGGGTGTCCTTCCACAGACGTGGAAAAAGACCTTGGGAGATGGAATGATTGAGGATGTGACAAAGTATGGGAAGGATGTCGTCAAGGATAGGTAAGATAAAGATCATGTTACGGCTCACGCAATCACTTCCAATAGCGTTAGATGCGATGGATAATATGTTCTTCTTAACATCACAAGCCGGAAATGGACTAAAAACAAACTGCGGATGTTGAGGAGCCGGACAGGATGCTAAATGATTCAATGTACTAGTTTTTACTGTCCTATTAAAGTTGGACGACGCAGAGAAGTGCTGATTAAGCAAGTTAAGGTCTAAATTTTTAGGAATGGCATCCTGTCGAGATTTACCGACCCCCATAGATTTTAGAAATTTCCACACTTTTGCTGGGTCTCCGTTTTGAACGGACTCGTGAATATGCTGGCGTTGTGCATCTCTACACACCTTATTGCAGTGATGTCTAATGGAGACATATTTATTTCGAAAATAGTCGGTGTTGTGCGACCTAATTTTGGATTTCGCCGCAGCTTTTTTGTGAAGGAGTCGTTTGACGTCATCGGTAAGCCAAGGTGCAGGAAAATGCTTAAGTTTGATTGCCCGAATAGGTGCATGTCGGTCGTACAAGTTAATAATTGTAGAAGTGAAGTAATTAACTTTCTCATCAACGGTGTCAGAACTAAATAGTGGTGTCCCATCAATGTTATTAACATCACGTCGAAGATTACATAAATTCATGCCACCAAAATTGCGCTGTAATAGGATATTAGGCTTAGGCTTAGGCGGCCTAATTTTGCATGACAGAAATATCAAGTCCATGCTTAGCGACAATTTGGGGAAAAGAGATGAAGATAAGATCTAATAGAGAAGGCATAGAGTTAGGAAAGTGATGCGTAGCATTTAGGGGAAGAATAATTAAATTATTAGACTCAAGCAAAGATAAAAGACGAGAAGAGCGATTGTCAGCCTTTAAGAGGCAGGTATTAAAATCCCCCATGACTATGGTGTGACTGTAAGAAGGCAGTAGTTTTCTAGAAGTTTTTCCAAAGAAGAGAAGTAATTTACACGTAGAGAAGGACTATAGTAAACACCAAGTAGTATTTTACGATGGTGATGATCAATTTCAATAAAAAGATGCTCGCCAGCAGCTGATGGCGGCGGCTGAGTTGACATATCGACAATAGAAAAGGAGATATTATTACGTATATATATTGCAACTCCCCCGCCACCACCACCTGTACGATCGTTTCTAATCAGATTGTAACCAGGCAAGGAATATGAAGATGTTGGCAGACAAGGTTTTAACCATGATTCTGAAATTAGGATGGCATGAATATTTTTACAGTCAAAAGTCACCAGCATATCTGGGAAATGAGTCGGAATACTCTGGGCATTTATATGAACAACATTAAGATTTTTGGGTACATCAGAAAACTGCGTCACTAAAGTATCTGCGAGTGAAGGTAAACTTGTAAAACTGTCATTATCACTGCTTAAAGAATAAAAGCTCGCATTATCACTGCTACAGTCTAACATGAGAGTATAATAGAAGATAAAATAAATAAATACTCAAATAATAATATATATAAATACAAATTGAAATATATACTAATATAAGATATTTTAATCTATTAGATTAAATTAAGGTCCACCCACCAGCTAGTGTTTAATTATAGTTAATGTTATACAAAATAATATTATTTAAAACTAAAAACGAAACAAAAATACAAGTTAACAAATATTTCCACACAGACCAACAAAATAAATACATAAACAATACAATAAAGAAAAAAAAGAAATGCCTTAATGTGATAATAAAATACAAGGTCAACAGAAATATTTTACAGTCAAATAAATATATATTTTGTGTCTCTTGGCCCCGTTTGTCGGACTAAGACCAATGCTAAAAGGCTAAATCGTTAATGGCGTTGTATTATAGACAGTTACTTACATACTCATTGGACGGATAAGTTGATACTGTCAACCCTCGTTAAACAAAATAATATATAAGTTAGGATACGATAGGTAGGTACCTAATATCGAGCACAAACACACTGCGGCTGGACTGTGTGGGATTATGAAAAATATCACTTTTTGATTGCGCATGACCGCTTCACTTTCGCCGGGATCTTCACAGGGGCCGATATCACAGGTTGCGATGTTGATGCAACGGGAGCTTGAGGCGCGATTTTATCGACGTCTGACATGGATTGGACGCGGCGGCGCGTGTCATCAGGCCCCAGAACATATATTTCTCCATAATTGGACCATGTTCGTGACAAACCATGAACCTGTCGCGCGTGAACAAAGATTTTGTGTCGAGCCTTTGTGAGAAATTCAGACATCGTCATGCCTGAGCCTTTAAGCTTGGTCTTCTCAAACCAAAGCTGGTCTCGCAGCGCTGCGTCATGGAGTTTCAATACAATAGGTCGCGGTTTCTTAGAGGCCGGGGTTTGCCCCATCCTATGACAGCGTTTGACGTCACTTGACGAGAAACTCGTGATTTTTAAGTGAGCTCGAACCATGTTCACAATCACTGCACAGGTGTCTTCATCCTTCTCTTCTTTGAGACCATGAAGCAGCAACATCTTCCGGCGACTTCTCATCTCCTGGCGATCTGCATCTCTTGCAAGAGTGTTGATTTGCTGTTGCAGCCCATCAAACAATTTCAGGACTATATCTTGGAATGCAGTGAACCTTGCCGCCAGACCAGTTTTGTCAGGTGTATTCTGAAGCTCAGCTGTAAAATCCGCCATTTGGGATAACAGAATCTCTCTGAGGTCTGTAATAACCTTGACTGTGTCCATTTTGGATATTTTGTTGTATAACAATGGTGATGTGTAAAAGTATTAAAGGATAACACTTGCCTGGTAGGTGAATATTGTTACCTTACATAAATATACATTGCAGTGTTAAATAAACTTGGTTATTTAATTATATATAATAATTTTATGAAGAGCAAAATTATTTGATGTCACCTTACACAACTACCCACGAGAAAAAAAGTCATCAAATCAATGTCATGGTGAATTATTTTTGTTGCACTTTATAACATAAAACATCCCTCGGCGAATGTCATGAACATGGTAATTTAGACCCGAACATCACGTCATAAAGTCTACTTTTAAAAGGTGTATCTGAGCGGTAATATTTTGGCCAATCAGAGACGGTATTCCGTTGTGTCAGTTTGATTGGGATATTCAGTGAACGCAAATAAACATGGAAGCATTCCTAGCTCGCGAAAATGACCCAACGCAGATTGTGCCGCGGTAGGCGGGGCTTAAAAATTGTGCCGCGGACCGAGTGGGACCGAGTTTGCGCACTACAGGCATCAATGGCGGTCGTCTGTCAGTTATTAATTTCAGCGTGTTTAATTTCCAAAAATGCCTTCCTGTGCAGTGAAGTGGTGTATTAATAAATCTCATTTGCATAACAAGAGTATTGGAATTAGTTATTACGAGTAAGTACATCGCTATATATTTTAATTTTATTAAATATGAAGTCAATCAAATTGACACAAAATATATGGTGATGTCGTTATGCAAACGAATCAATTTATTTATCTACACAAAAATAATGACGATTTTTTTTATTTAGAACAATTATTTTAATCTTAGATAAAATACTCAGCATCTTTAGGGTATGCACAAAGAATGGTAATGGTGGTATTAAAACAGCTTGGTTTCTTCAAATTTCCACTCGATCTAAAGCGAAGAGAACTATGGACGAACACAGTTCGTTTGGAAATGAATTCAATTCAATTTTATTTATATATTTACAGGGTAACTTGTAAAGCACCAATTACCTCACAGGATTAGATAGCTAAAACCATAAGCAACAACATTTATTTTACAACTTTTGATAATTTACCACTTTAATGTTTATAACTCTACGTGCATCGTAAATAATATGTAACCAGGCGGCTTGCGTAATCTTTGCGGTTAATTAGAGTAAGTTGTTGCTTATGGTGTTAGCTTCCTAGTCCTGCGAGATTGTTGATATTTTACAAGTAACCCTGCATATCTAGATCACCTACAATTTCAAGTCGATTCGTCCACGCGTTTTCAAGATAAAGGGTATTGACAGACAGACGGACGGATGGATAAAGAAGTAAGGGGGCCCTAAAAAGTAGTACTTAAGTGTTTAGTATACCTACGGAAATTGTAAATAACAATTAGTGAATAATTGATCACAAATTTGTTTTATTTACCTATTATCATAGCAAATAAACCCATTACTCGCCAAATACTGCTCTATTTAAAGACGTTAGAAAAACTCTTGCCGTAAAGTTCAAGATACTGTATATTTTATCATAATTCTTTATTATTTTTATAATATCAATGTCACGATGAATTATTTTCGTTGCACTTTATAACATAAAACATCCCTCGGCGAATGTCATGAACATGGTAATTTAGACCCGAACATGACGTCATAAAGTCTACTTTTAAAAGGTGTATCGGAGCGGTAATATTTTGGCCAATCAGAGACGGTATTCCGTTGTGTCAGTTTGATTGGGATATTGGGTCAAAATTTGCGCTTAGTTTCCTTGAAGTAATGCTTCCATGTTTATTTGCGTTCACTGGGGATATTGGGTCAAAATTTGCGCTTAGTTTTCTTGAAGTAATGCTTCCATGTTTATTTGCGTTCACTGCGTGCAACATATGCATAGGAATGCTCTCCTTATTGATAGGGTGTAGCTCACCATCTAATTTACCGTAATTATGTCATATTTATCAAACATTGGGATGACGAATCGCTCCTAGTTTTCCTGTACAGCCCGCCCTCTTTGATGCGTTTAAATTAAACATAAGATCCTAATTTGATGTCCTCCACCAAGTTACATCAACAAGTATATGCTGAATATTATCATCTTGTTGCAAGGTTAGTAACGAGTCAGACTGATATATCATAACGGTACGGTTTCGGTAATAGGTTTTCTCTTTAAATCATCAATGTGTTTCATCATCATTCAAGATCGATGTTCGCCCTACGCATAGACATCTCCAAACCCCTTTATGATAGCGTACGATGGATTGCGTTGTAGTTCTAAGTTGTTGGACAGTGCAAGTGCTACAACATTCAATTAACTGTGTATATATGTAGTCAACTGTACACCATTCACCCAGTTTTTTTTTTTTTTACACATGTCTTGAAATATTTTATACCTACTTACTTATATGTAACATTCATAATACCGCTTACCCTTGGGGTTTGTTGTTGCGTAGTAGAAGTTTGAAACCAGCAGGCAGCGACCGCATGTCCCCATCGTAGGCAGTGGTCACATCGAAGTTGGTAACTGCAGTCTCGGGCCACGTGTCCTGAGCGACAGCAGGAGTAGCAAACTTCAGATAGAATTGGCGGTCGCGTTGTAGAACCTCCTGCGCATGTTGAACCCGTTGCGATGATGCTATCACCAACATTTGCACTTCCACGCTTCCAAGTCGACTTCTTAATACAGTTGGCCGCTTCTACGCTTTTGTGATTTTCCAATGATAACACGTTACCGTAATAAAGCTCTTGTGGCGTATCGCATTGTAATGCCTTAGCGTTGGCTTGTATTTCCATAGGCAGACCTCGTATGATACATAAAATGGCATCTGTTCCTTCAATTTTGCATTCTCTTAACAGTGATACTTTCGTGTGATAATAAGTCGTCATTGTCTTCTCGTCGGTCTTGGTTCTAGATAAAATTGCTTCCTAACGATCAACGAAGTCAGTTGAAAGTGCTAAAGCGGTTCGTAACGCTAGCTTCCAATCAGCCCAAGTGTGATTATAATCTTCTAAATCATCGTAACATTCTCTGGCAAATCCTCTGAGACGCACTTACATTTCAAATTGGCGATCCTTGCTATTCCAGCCGTACACATCTCCAAGCTGATCAATTTTATGCAACCAACTGACGACGTTACTTGTCTTCTCATCCGGTTGAAACTTGGGTATTCCTTCGGCATCCATCTGGGTTATACGTCGTTTTTTTAAACACACAAGCTTTATGAAAGAAAAAAAATCAGCATTTTCTTCTTCTGATCGAATTGTTGACAATTCACTGGAGCTGCGACTTTTTTTCTCTCAAAGCCGTTTTGTATGGGCCGGACAGTTTCTAATCCCACTTCTGAGATGTAACAGGAGCAAAATAACACCACGCAGACGTTGAATCAAGGGTTTATTATCCAATTACAACGTGTAAACGGTCAAGAATTACAATTCAATCGAATCAGGTCGGATCCCAAAAAAATCAGAGAGCTATATGGCAACATGAACATTGTTGTCAAATTTAAATAAAAAAGGACAAACGGACATGTTCATGCACACAAATATCTGTCCTGGGTGGGAATCCAACCCACAACCTGCGTCGTTAAAAGCAAGCATTTACCAACCACGCCAACCAAAGCACAGAAAAATAAAGGCACGTGGGCCAGTACTATAAATTATGAAGAAATTATTAAAAGAGGAATTTTACATTTCCGCAAACTTATCTGGCCCGCTGGCAGCGTCGCTGTTATCGTATTTAGTGTTGCTAGTAACTATTTTTTGCAATAAAGTGGGTAAAAATAATATGCACATTGTAACGTAAATATTACTTCACTAAAAAGCAAACAAATACTGTCATTACAAATCTTTATATTTTTATACAATAATTATACTCATTTATATAAAATGTATGCTGAGTGTTCTCTAACGTAATACTCCAGGTATCATTATGTCACCGGAATTGTTTTCTTCAGAAGTCCTTTCATCATCATCATTATCGTAATCACTGCTTTCACTTTCACTATCACTACCCAAATGAATGATGAAAGGCTCTTCTAAGTATCCAGCGCTTTTTCGATACTCATTTTCAATATTTTTTACATGATTTCAATGCTTTTACCATTCATTGACTGTTATTTTATCAAAAACTTCTGCAATCAATGTAGGCATTTCAGAATTCGATCTACCAATATTCTGATCTGCTATAAATTTTTGCATCTGCTTGCTCTTTTCCTTTCACAAGTTTTCTTACAAATCACTCACCGACACCTACAATAGAAATAGCAAAAATTAAATAAATAATGAATATTTTAAAATATGTATTTTAATTTAAAGTGCTAGGGGGAGTTTTGTACTTTTTCAGAAGCTGACAACACTAACCTATAGCAGCAGCTACGCGTTCATACAACTTATTGAAGGGTATAATTGGTACCTGAAGGCGTTTTTCTTCCTTGATATAATTCAATACTTGTAATATAACGTTCCTCGCATCACTTTTTAAAGCTTTCGGCATTTTTCACAATTAAAAACCACAAAAATCAATCAATGGCAGGAATGTCAGGGAATAACAGGCCGATTGACATTTCAAACTGGCGCCGTTAGTTCTACTTTTGGCCACCGGGCCAGATAAGTTTGTGGCACTATACATCATTTATGAGCATGTTTACAATCATTAATTAATCGAGGAATATGTTTATTAAGTGTTCTATGATGTTTGTGTTGAGAGAGGGAAGAGCTGGCTAACACGTCATAAATAGTCCGGAATCGATAGTCAACGTTGAAGTATATTTAACGAATGATTAAGTCATTTTTCATATTTATTTATTTGAACGCCATTCACGAAAACGGTGTTCGGCGACTTAGCCGCTAGAGCCCCTGGTTAATGCGTCTTGAATACTGATACCCATTAAATTTTGAGGCATATTATAGATAAAGTGCCTTGTTAAATAAATAGAGTCTGTGAACTAATTTTATTTCACTTAGCCTCGAATGTTGAGTTAACGTTGCTTTTTTCGCGAGAATCCCTAATTCGCGGTGTTATGTCAAGTTAGCACGGCACCATAAGACATTGGCACGATAATAAAGTGCAATCAAGATTGATAGCTTTTATTCGGAAATAGCTACATCGAAAACGAACTTCATGGATTAAGTCAGTTAACGTGCAAACTGTCGAGCGAACTTTGGGAAAGTGAATTTCAGTGGTGACTGATATTTTATAACATTTTAACATCCAACTCAGAAAAAGAAGACGGCTTTTTCATTTTATAATAAACTGAGCAAAGCCATCTTCGACTCAAACTAAAGTATGTTATATATGTTCAGTAATTTGTCCCAACAGGGTGAACCAATTTCAATGCTGTTGATTCAATTCTAAGATATCAAATTGTGATTATGTTTAAAATGCTATGTACCTAAGGTGCTCCCACACAGCAGTTATATAACGTTAGAGACTGACTTTTTTAAACAAATTATAACAAAAGTTATAAATTGTTACAAATTATAATAAATTGTTATTGATGTTATACAACTTCATTTAACAAAATGTTTCACAACTGATTACAATATGATAGTACAAAATATAACTTTTGTTGTACAGGGTGGGCCAATAATTTTTGCAAATAGCAACACTAAATTTCTCGAATACCGTTGGAGGGAGGGGTGCGCGGGTGGCGGGAAACTATGCGTCGCTACATGCAATTTTAGTCACGATGGAGCGCTTCACGGGACAACAGCGTGCTTTTTGTGTTAAACAATTTTACAAAAACAACGATTCCTACGTTACTGTACGACGCCTGTTTCGAATTGAATATGGATTACGCCGTGTAAGCGAGTGTCCAAGTGTGAATTTAATCAAAGCTTGGGTCGTGAAGTTCGAGCAAACGGGATCGACAACGAATATTAAACAAACAGGCCGGCCACGTTCAAGAAGAAGCGATGAGAACATTCGAGAGGTTGAAATTTCCGTTCGGAACGATCCAGAATTATCTACGCGTAAGCGTTCGGCGGTTCTGGCATTACCGAGAACCAGTCTACGGCGGATTTTGCATCTAGACCTCAAACTGCACCCGTATAAGCTTCAAATTGTGCAGGAGATGAAACCAAATGATTACATTCAACGTAAGTTATTGGCTGACACAATGCTGGAGCAATTCTCTAGCCTGGAGAATGTATTGTTTACGGACGAGGCCCACTTTCACATCAACGGGCACGTGAATAAGCACAATTGTCGATATTAGAGCAGGGAAAACCCTCGCCTTAAACACCAAAAGCCACTTCATTCACCTAAAACGACAGTATGGGCTGCCATAACAGCAAAGGGCATAATTGGTCCGTATTTCTTTGAAAATAATCAAGGAAATAATGTAACTGTGAATTCAGCGGAATACGTCAAGATGTTGCGAGAGTTTTTGACGCCGCAGTTGCATGAATTTCAAGGATACAACAGCAGGACCTGGATGCAACAAGATGGAGCAACATGCCACACGTCAAATGTGACTTTACCGGTAGTCAAAGAAATGTTTCCGAATAAATTGATTTCTCGCAGAGGTGATATTCCATGGCCTCCGAGAAGCCCGGATCTTACACCATGCGATTTTTTTCTTATGGGGATACCTGAAAAGTCGAGTTTACCTTAATAAACCGACGAATATATCCCAATTAAAACGAAACATCCACGACGAGATAGCCGCGATCCCCCGCATGTGTCAGCGAGTTTTCCAAAGTTTGCGTAGTCGATTGCTAGAGTGCCAACGACGAGACGGTGCACATCTCGACGATGTCATTTTTAAAAAATAAATTTAATTAAACTTTTCAAAACTTTAAAAATATAATCAACAAAATAACAGTTGTAGTTTTATTTCTATTCATGTTTTAAAAGTGCAAAAATTATTGGCCCACCCTGTATAACATCATCAGATTCCTCCATTATCCATTATTGGGTCACTACCACCTTCCTCGAAAGACAAACCCAAACTGATCTGAACATAATGTTATACGAGTTCATCCAATGTGGGAGCGTTTATAACATATAAAATTTCTTAACATGTTGTAGATTATTGTTACACGCTATTATAAATGACACAATGTTGTATAACGTTATATAACTGCTGTGTGGGAGCACCTTAATAAACTGAGAGAAATAAATGATATGTTATTACTTTTATATTATTACCTGATAACTGGTCTAAAGGTTCAAGGTAGCTCAATGGAGAGAACTTGTTGTTCTCTCCATTGAGCCGCTACATAGTAACTTTACCAACAGAGCAGGCAAAGATACGGCTCATCTGATGGTAGGTGGTTACCGGAGCCTGCCCTTGCGATACGAATGGCGTTAGTCAAGTGATGTAAACCTTTCCAGCGCAATGAAGATTTTTATTTATATCTTACTAGCTGTGCCCCGCGGTTTTACCCGCATTAAATTTTATAAATTATCACAGCTCCACTCCCGTAGTTGATAGCGTGATAATATGTAGCCTATATGTTGACCCGACTTCTTAGTAATATTTATGCAAAATTTTAAGTAAATCCATGGAGTACTTTTTGTGTTTAGTCCAGATATACATACAGACAAACAGACACACAGACAAAAATTCTAAAAACGATATCTTTGGCTTCGATATCGATTATAGATCACGCCCCAAGTATCCTTCTAAAAAAATATTCAACGTACAGTTTTGACTTTCTGATAAGCACTACCCAGAGGTCACGTGTTGGTTTACTAAAACCAAAGCCTAACGGCCTAACATGCGTTCCCATTCTACCCACAAGTATATTTTTCTACTGGGGTTTGGGAGTTGTAAACAGTTAGGTAAGCTTAAATGTACCTATACATATATTAGGATGGTGATGATATATATATTATGGAAAACAAATAAAATGTACCTCTATCTGTTTTCCATAATATGAACGTCAATTGCATTTGCACGTATATAGGTACGTTTTGTCCTGGACCCTATTCTTAGAAGCCATTATCCTATTGAGAACCGTTCCTACTGGGCTACTAAGAACAGTTTGCCAGATAACTATATACTTACATAGATTGAAATAATATAATAATAATATTTTTTATATCAATTTTATAATTATATACATGTAAAAATAAGAATTTCAATAAATAATTTGAAATTATAATAATATCCTTGGACATTATTCACACATGGCCATCTGATCCCAAACTAAGCAGAGCTTGTACTATGGAAACCAAATAACTGATATACAACTTTTTTGTAAATACATACTTATACTCTCTCTCAGGACTCAGGACTAACAGACATGTTCATGCACACAAATATCTGTCCTGGGTGGGAATCGAACCCACGACCTGTGGTGTGAAAAGCCAGTAAATACCAACCATGCAAAGGTATACTAATATACTAGGGCTAAACAATTTTTATTTTATTGATGGGATTCGTTTGGACCAAGTATTCATATCCTCAATTAGATCAATGATAGCCAGTGCAGGGTCAGTAACAGTGGGCAACGGACATTGTTTGTAAACGTGTAAATGGCTGGGGTGCCACATGAGCGCTGGGGCACTCAAACGGAATACTTACTCTCATGTCTCGGATATGCCGTCGGTATTGGAAATATTTGGAGATTCCCTTACCTTTGCTACAGGAATGGAGGAGGTATGAATCTTTTATCTACCATTTTCTTATTCTATCTAATGTTTAGATTACAAATGAAAAAAAGCATTCAGACAACCGATCGAGCATATATTGTGTTTGCCAACTAAATAATTACTTACTCTAATTAGACCAGATCTCGTGTTCATGCCCGCTTGAGTATGTTTCGCCGGACCGTCTCAACTGGGTCGTGTTGAAACCGGTAGTAGATGAACCCACTGAGTTTGTTTCGCTGGGTCTTCTCAGTTGGGGCGCATTGGATCCGGTGGTAGCATTAAAGCGCGACCGTCGTTATTAACACAAGGTCCGTCATAATAATAATAGCTTAATATAGACAGAACCATTGAAATATGTAATAAAAATATTAGACTTAAACTAGATAATTAAACATAATCTCTTGACAATAACTTGATATGAGCTAGCTAAATATCAATGCTATAATAAAATAAATTTTATAAATGTTTTCACACAATGTGTACCTAAATATCTATCTTACTAGAAATAATAATGTATACAACTATATTACTACAAACATGTTCTGACTATTTACAAGCGCTTTTTTAAAGTCTACGTGAATAAAAACCTTTTTTATTTATTTTATCTTATTTTATTTTAAAAAGCCTAAAAATAAGAAAGTTGTCAATTAGACTGTATTTTTTGTATGTTACACGATTTGTACGTCGTTCTTCTAATACGGATTTCTTTCGAGATGGTTCTATTATACAATTCTACAATTATGTTGAAATCGATTGTAAGTATAACAATCGACAAAAGTTTAGGAGGGTTGTATCTTTTGTATAACTGTAATTATTAGTGTAGATTGCAAATGAAACCAAAAAATAAGAAAGTTATCGATAACACTGTATGTTTTAGTATGATTGTTACACGATTTGTACGTTGTTTTTATACTGATTTTGAATTATTCAATAGCGAATGCTTTCGAGATGGTTCTACACCAATTATGTTTAAATCGATTGTTATACAGAAAAGTTTTGTTGTTGTATCTAAAAATATGAAATTTGTCGGTTAAACTTTATTTTTTCTCTTTGTTACACGATTTGTACGTTTTTATACTGATTTTGATTTTTATCATTGGGAATGCTTTCGAGCTGCTACAGTATCAATGTTTAAATCGTTTGTTATACACAAAAGTTGAAGTGGGTCCCATCTTTTTTATGACTTTAATTATTATTGACGCAAACTTACCGGTAGTCATTAAGGATAGTATGAACATGTGATTATAATTGTACCTACATCTAATTATATTCAGATAGTAATAATATTCACAGATTTCATGTTGAAATTTAACATTAGTTTGTAGTTGGTTAAAAAATAATTAGTTGCAATAATGTGCTTATTATTATGTATGGCTGCGCATACAGAGATTTATTTTACATTTTTCCTGGACTCCTGAAATACAGGATTTTCCTAGTTAAGACTCCAGTCCACCGCTGATATTTTAATATATGTTTCGATGATATCAATTAACGGCTTTAAGTAGGTATATATTAAGGAATATCTTGTGGTGGAAAATAAAATAACATTTTTTTCCCTAGAGCGGGCGTGGTCTTTTATTCTATCTGAAATCTGAAGGCGCATAAGTTCTTAATGCAAATTCTTAATGAAAACTTATATAAAATTTATCGGATTGAACTGACCTTGGCGGTTAATAAAGTCATATACCAATAAAAACTTGACCGCAGCACTCATATTTTAAAACAAAGGTGCTTGTTATAAACATCGCTCTGATTTTCCCTATTTACATTAACACCTATCTAGTAATTATTTATGTTTATTGGTTATCACAAACTTCAGAGATAAGCGGTAAGGTATTTTGATTTGTCGTCAATCTTGCAAGATCATAAAAACACTGTTTAACTGGAAATCATAGTGAACAAAAAGCTATTTTATTTTATTACTAGCTGTGCCCCGCGGTTTTACCCGCGTTAAACTTTATAAATGTTTACAGCTCCTCCCCCGTAGGTGATAGTGTGATAATATGTAGCCTATATGTTGACCCGACCTCTTAGTAATATTCATGCGAAATTCGAAGTTAATCCATGCAGTACTTTTTGAGTTTATCCCGGACATACATACAGACAAACAGATAAACAGACAAAAATTCTAAAAACTATATTTTTGGCTTCGATATCGATTGTAGATCACGCCCCAAGTATCCTTTTTTAAAATTATTCAATGTACAGTTTTGACTTTCCTACGATTTTATTAAATGTATAGATATAATCTTTGAGATGGTAACTATCATTTTATCAATAAAAATAAGCCATGCCATATATGTATACGGATTGCTTAAGATAATAAATAATCCCAAGTGCAGCTATCTCACTCACGAAATTTCTTTTTTATTTAGAATTTTCTATTGTATGTTTATTTGTTTGATACAATCAAAATGTACGGAATTGATTTCAAAAATTATTTCTCCCATAGAAGCCATACTCGCCCACTTAGAAGTCAATGACACGGTTAGGTATCGTAAATAATTTTCCAAAAAAAACGACAGTTGAAATAATGTAATGCAGGGTTTAAAAAAATGCTTACTTGTAGTATCGGGAATGAATGATTTGTTTATGGTTCCAATTTCAAATTTTTGTTTTTTTTTTGTTGTTGTTAGATTGGCACAACTGTTTTCCATTTTGGCGCGGAGTTTGAGTTGCATCTGTTGCTTATATTAAATACAGTGCTGGTTTTAGTAATATCATATATAGTGTGTATTGCGAATTTCATAATGGGCAAAAATATCGAACAAAGAGTTTGTCTTAAATTTTGCATCGCTAATGGAATTTCGTGTTCGGAGACACTGAAAATGTTATAGAAGGCTTACGGTGAATCGACTTTATCAAAAACTCGTGCTTTTGAGCGGTTCAAAAGCGGTCGAGATGTGATGAAAGATTTGCCTCGCTCTCGTAGGCCATCAACGTCTGCAACTGAAGTTAACATCGCAAAAGTGAAGGAAATAGTGACTGAAAATCCTCATTCAACTCTGAGAGAGATAGCCGCCGAACTTTCTGTATCTCACGAGTCGATTCGTACCATTTTAACCAATCATTTGGGTATGAAACATGTTGCCGCTCGGCTAGTCCCAAAAGATCTGAATTTTCTCCAAAAACTCAATCGCATGAAGGTCGCTGAGGACATGGTAGAACGAGTCAATTCCGACCCAAAGTTCATGAAACGCATTGTTACTGGTGGGTTACGTGGGTTTACGAGTTCGACATGCAAACTAGTCAACAAGCTTCGGAGTGGCGGCTTCGAACTGAACCGAAACCGAAAAAACCACGCCAAAGTCGATCAAAAGTCAAAGTCATGTTGGCTGTTTTCTTTGACTATCGCGGTGTTGTGCTCTCTGAATTCTTACCGCAAGGTCGAACGGTAAATAAAGAATATTATTTGAGCGTTATGCGGCGTTTAAGAGAGCAAATTCGACGAAAAAGGCCAGATTTGTGGAACGAAAATTCTTGGATTTTGCACCACGATAATGCGCCTTCGCACAAGGCCATCATTGTGAACGAATTTTTGACCAAACACTCAACAAATACCATCCAGCAACCACCATATTCACGAGATATGGCTCCAGCTGACTTCTTTCTTTTTCCTAAACTCAAATTACCACTTCGTGGTACTCGTTTTCAATCGGTAGAAGACATAAAGGAGAATTTGCGGCGAGAACTGAACTCAATTCCGAAAGCTGCGTTTAAAAAATGTTTTGATGAATGGATTATTCGTTGGCGGAAGTGTATCGTTTCTGAAGGAGCATACTTTGAAGGTGATAAAATAAATTTGGATGAATAACAAACATTTTGTATATTATTGATCTTTGCCCGGTACTTTCTTGACAGAGTAGTATGTAACATTACAAATACACTTCGACCATTATGTGATTAATATTATGAAATACGAGTATGTAGAATAATGTCCCAGGATATTATATTATATTATATTATTATATCCAATTTATATTTTTTACATAAAATGCATTGATTATTTATCCTACTTATTTAAACTAGAAACAAAAGATGTTAAAATTAAACCTTATACTGATTATGTTGTGATATTTATTTTCAAAATATCAGAAGTACATTTTTCGATAACTTATTTTTTTTTTAATTAATGTCCACGTGCGAGAGAGCTCGCTGTATTGTGCACTATAATTGCTTAAAACAACGCTTATTTGATACTTTAACCAGAGCTAACATTATTTTAATTGTATGAATATTATTGTTACAGGAGCATTTCTCATTCCGTATTTCCTGACTCTAGTAATATGTGGTATTCCACTGGTGTATTTAGAGACTACATTAGGACAGTTTGCTAGTGCAGGATGCATTTCAGTATTCAACATCAACCCTTTATTCAAAGGTAAGATAAAATAATCGATATTTAAACGTCTATTTCAAAACTTGTATATCCCAGACCAAAAAGCTGGAGTTATGGACAACTCTTTAAGATTACAAGGGCTGTCTATGGAATGGCTTGCCTATCGTGTTTAGATGTGGTCAGACAAAATGAGCATTCAAAAAGTTAGACAGAAAACGTATTTGTCTATGTATGTTTAAGTAACGGGTGCTTTATTTTTACATATTTAAGTTTACAATGGCAGACTATGGATTGCTTTGCCTATAGTGATTAGATATAGTGAGACAAAATGAGCATTTAAAAGTTAGACAGAAAACGTATTTGTCTATGTATGTTTAAGTAACGGGTGCTTTATTTTTACATCTTTAAGTTTACAAGGGCAGACTATGGATTGCTTTGCCTATAGTGATTAGATATAGTGAGACAAAATGAGCGATTCAAAAAGCTAGATAGAGACCTTGTTTGTCTATGTATGTATTAAGTAACGTGTCTTTTATTTTTATTAACAGTATACATTTATAGAAAATATTTTACTACTATACTGTGGCATATGTCCTATTGCACACCTACTGCAGAGACGGGGCAGTCATTAAGATATGTGGACAAAATCCATATATAAGTAACATTTTGATCCCGTCTCTATTTATCCCCTTTACGGTACCTAATGTTCAGCTTCTATCCGTCCTAATGTTGTTTGGAAGAAATCGCATCGAAGTTGTACAACTAGTTTAAGTAATATATCACGATATGTATTCACAAGCCTAGTGGTTAGACCCTAAGAGTATGGAGTCCACTCCAGTTCAAACCCAAAGACGCGCACAACTGACTCTTCGATTTAATTTGCGTATTATAAATTAATTATCTCGTATTTAAAACAGTGAAAGAAAACTTGCATGCCTGCAACTGACATGTCCTTGTTGGCATTTGAAGTCTGCTGACCCGAAGTAGGCCAATGTGGTGATCTGTGACCTATGCCCTCTCTTTGGGAGAGGAGGCTCTTGCCCTGTAGTGGTACAGTAATGCACTGCGTTATTATGTATACTCATAGAGTCCCATAATTCTATAAAATATAATTGCATGTAATACATTTTAGATTTGTTTATTCCATGGTCTAATTTTAACTCGATTGCCACAGGAGCGGGTTACGCGGTCGTGGTGTTGAACGTAATAGCAGTAACGTACTTCGCAGCTATTATGTCGTATCCAGTACTGTATATGTACCACTCGCTGAGCTCCCCCTTGCCTTGGCAAAATTGTGGCAATTCCTGGAACACTGACAAGTGTACAGAGGTGGGCTTATTTTAGATTTCTGAAGAGACTTTTAGATTAAGTACTATCGTATATTTTATGTATGATCGTTTTAGATCGGCGGTAATGTTAGTTCGTCTGCTTCCAATGGTTCGATTACGACACCTGAAGAAGAATTTTTCCAGTAAGTAGAAGTATACCTTCTTATAACGATATAATATAATAGCATGAATTAATATTTTGAACGATATTTTTATAGATATTTAGGATATTGTATGAAGATAAATACACATGAATTACGGCAACTATTCACAGCATTATAGACAAGCATATTCTTTTAAAAATATGAGACAAATAAGTTTGACTTATGTTTTATCTTTACCAGTCAAATCACCATTCATTTCACATTCCAGTGAATGAGAAGTTTATTTAAAACAATCCGAGCCTTAATATGTTATAATATTAGTAGAATATTGTGCATGTGGTTGCCCATAAGAGGTTACTACACTAAAATTTATTACTATATATTCTTATTTCCTCTTAAATACTAGTTGAAGTAGCTTTTAGTTAGCCAATGAAATAAAAATAATATTTCTTATAAGTTCGCTTTTTCCTGTTTCAGTATTCGTCTTTTACAAAAATCTCAAGATATTAATCACATTGGTGACATAGTGTGGCCCATATTCTGGTGCGGTGTTATTTGTTGGATCATAGTTTACCTCTGCATCTGTAACGGTGTCAAGAGTGTTGGAAAGGTGAGCTTTTCAATATTTTTGTCGAACGTACGTTCTTGGCAGCATGCCGTTTTGTCAATCACAAAATGCCTAAATATATAAATTTCAGTCGAGCGATTCTCGGAATTTTTGTTTTTATTTTTATCCCGCAGATCGTGTACTTCACAGTGCTTTTCCCTTACGTGGTTCTTGGTATTTTATTAATACGCGGCGTCACGTTGCCTGGCGCTTGGAAAGGCATTCAATTTTATATTCTACCTGATTGGAAACAACTGAAAAAACCTAAAGTGAGTACTTTAAAATGGATTGACTCACAAAGATGAGTAATTCTTTGTTATTTTCTGTTTAATTATTTAGCTCAAATACTTTCTTATGACGAGTGTGCAAATCTTTAAATACGGCATGTAAGTTGAATAACCTGGATGTATTTAATACTGGTAAAGATTCGGTTCCGAACGGTGCTGAGCCGAGAGATTTGTCTACTTTAAGTTTGACTAAATTACACAGTTCGTTTGTGACACCTTTTCTATATTTGTAATATTTTTATGAACCTAATTTGTGGCACTTACAAGGAATACTCACATATGAAAGACCGACAGCTATTTAAGATTATCAATTGAATAATTAAGTTAAAGCAGATCATATACGCTCACATAGATCGATAGATACACTTTATTTCACAAAATATAAAAACAGTTTACCGGAAAATACTTAACACATTCTAACGATCGCGACCTGTATGTTGATTATGCAATTGCTAGTTTTCAACTTAAATAACTACATACAATAACTTAAATCCTCGGAAAGTCATCGTGCAATGGATAATTCATAATCCCAAAACACCACGTGGTAAGCTTGCCGAGGATTGTAAGATGAGCTGAGCGTCTGAAAACATTGCCAATATGGAAATATAAAAGAGAAGATATATGAACTTAAATATTTTTCAGGTATGGGCGGACGCTGCGACACAGATATTTTATTCATTGGGACCTGGATGGGGAGGCCTAGTCAGTATGGCTAGCTTTAATAAGTTCCACTACAACAATTTGAGGTTCGATCTATCAAATATTTATGATTGATTTATGTTTAATGTGTATTTGGTTGTCGGTGTTATTAAGTCTGAATTTTAATACGATATTAGGTAACTAGTTTTTCGATATTGCAGGTCTTCAATAATAATTCCCTTAGTAAACAGCGGAACAAGTATCTGGGCTGGGTTTGTGGTGTTCTCAGTTCTGGGATTCGCGGCAGACCGTGCAGGTGTGCCTGTAGCAGACGTAGCTACTGCAGGACCTGGACTTGCTTTTGTCACATATCCCGCTGCAGTTTCTATGATGCCTATGCCCAATTTTTGGGCGATTACTTTCTTTGTCATGCTGTTCTTCCTTGGAATAGATACTATGGTAAGTTTCACCATTTTAAATAGGATATCTCCATCTTACACTGTATTGTAAATGTCATTTGTTTTTACACTCGCAAGTATATGGATGGGTAATTAAATATGCAGATATACACCCCATACCATCCCGTGGGTGTTGTAAAAGTCGACTAAGGGATACGCCAGGTAGTCGGGCAGCGGCGCCACCTGTGTACTAGCTACCACCTAACTGCGGTCGCCTACTCGCATGCGACAAGCTCGCGAGCGTGGTTACAACAGCTAACCCCTCCAAATTGTAACGTTTTAGAAACCCTTGGGGGAGGCCTATATACAGTACAATAGGTGGTGTTAACGCATTACAGTGATGTCCCCCAGGCTCATTACTATATTATTTCTGCACTAGAATCATTTCCAAGAAATCACGTATTTTTAACCGATTATATTTATTTTATACAACATGGTTTACAGGCATTAACGCGACTAACCTTCAATGTTATTTTCCCTGCGTTTCGACCAAGTTACGCCAACCAAGACAGGCCCGTGACCACGATCAATGCAACTTGGTCGATACGTCAGCAAAATACCAATAAATATTAGTCGCGTTATTACCTGTAAACAATGTTGTATAATAATGATACGCGAAAGTTTAAAAGTGTATATCTTTATTTTCTTAATCTCAATGTATGTTTTAGTTCGTCACGATAGAAGCAATAGTAGCGGGACTCATTGACGAGTTCCCAACATTCCAATCACGAAAGAAATTGATCACGTTCCTCACGTGCTTAGCGCTCTTCAGCATTTCAATCATCTGTAGTACTGAGGTTGGTATGAGTCATGATGTTACTTTGTATGAGTTATATTGTTGTTCACTGTGCAGTCAATGAATTTAAGAAACGCTGCCAAATATATAGGCGATGCGTAAGAGAATATTGTCGTTTAGTAATGAATGTCATATTGATTTAGGGCCAGTATCCGCTAGAGCCCCGAAATAGTACAGTGGCTAAAGTCATTTTCATCGTTCTTTCAGGAGGTTTAATATATAATTATCATCATAGTATTAATAGGGGGTGCAAAATACTTTGTACCCCTTTTACGATAATTGAGCGGACGGAGAGTAGGAAATTTGGAATACTTAAAATTCATGGATAAGGAGTGCAGAAAGCTAATATTTTTATGTAAAATTCATTAATAGAAATATAATTTTGTAAAAAATAAATTTATACATGAATTTTAATTGTTCCAATTTCCTACTCCAATTTGATACAATAAGACACCGAGAAGTGCTGACCAACTGAGTGTCCAAACTGAGAACAGATTAATATTATTGGTCTTTGACTATAGAACCTTAATAGTCAAATTTCGAACAATTGTGATCTCTAAAATATTCTTAATTTTACACCAATAGGGAATGGAGTATTTGTTCATCATTTCATCTTTCATATAATCGTACCCATTCATACAAGGTATAAGAATCTATTATTCTACTACTAAATATATTAGAAAATACATAGGATAATCAGTAGGTACAATTATATTATCTGTTCTTCTATTTCATGTGTAATAGTGATCTTTTAGATGTTGCTATCACTTATGCACGTCTGTTTGCACGTCGCATGTTATGAGCAGTGCATACCACAATCCATACTTTCGACAGAGAAGAATTTATCAAGAAATGTTGTGAGTTGCGAGAAGAATTTTGAGACAACCGAAACATTTAATTTTTATATCCAACAGCACATCACACAAGTTTTCTTCATAAATTTGTCACGAGTCAAACTATTCGATTGTGGAATGCGCTGCTAATATAGAACTACCTATACATCTTCAGTAACACCATCTCCCATTCTATTAGTTATAGTATTGTGATAAAAAGCACAACTAATTAAAACCAAGTATAAGTAGTAAGGTACTCCTGACACTTGTTGGTTTTTGATTTAGTTGATTATAACTACCATAGCTTTTGATCTGTATATCGCTTTTCTGACAGTACCTACCACCGCTCCACCGTTCTCTTGTTGACATCCCATCATGCCGTGCGTATAGCTTTGCTTCTACTTTCATCACATAAATAAATAAATAGTACTTATTTTCATTAACTCAACCTAATTACAATATTGTTGGGGCATACCTTTTAGGCATAACATTGGCCGTGTTAGGAAGCCCCGCTCTTCCACATGCAGTAAACATAAATAGTTCCACATAAATAGCGTAAGTAACTTAAAATAATAATAAAAACAAAAAACCTTTGCACGACTAAGCTGTGGAACTCCTTCCCGTCCCGAATGACGTATTTCCAGACATAACATAACGGATTTACTCTAGGCAAGAGTGAACAGGCATATTATGGGTACGCGCGGTCAACCTTAGATCACATTTTCACTTACCAGTAGGTAAGATTATGGTCACCTAGGGAGGTGGGCCTGGGAAGAGGCGATTTGTGGCAGCTGCAAGTCGCCTTTGCATAAAATGTGCAACGGGGGCTTCACGCCCCGGGAGGAGTCTATTTTTGACGCATAGGTGCAACGATGATGGTTCCGGATGGCAATCGTTTCGAGTTCCCGGAGCCATCACTATATGCATCTAGAGGCTAGGCTGCCGTGGTGGTTTTGGTGGGTAGCCCTTTGGACTCCCACATACCCCGTCGTCTCCCCAAACGGCGGGGACCTATAAAAGGTTTCAACCACAAAAAAAGGTAAGATTATGGTCAAGCGCAAACCCTTTGAGCATAAATGACAACCCTAACAATCTGCATATGACCTGGTTTGTGTTCCATGCTTCCATATGAAAGTAACTGTATATAGCACACGGAATTTACACAAAATTGTTATTTATCCAACAAATAGTTTGTTTGGCTCAATTCGCAAGTTACAATTGAATGCCATGTTTGCGTGACTAAAACGCTTGAAAGTTCCTCATGCATGGCTTCCAACTCGTTTAGCATGATAGCGTCTGAGTAATATAAGTGAATTAATTGAACATGAGTGTATTATCATAGAATTTATGTAATAGTATTTAATAAAATATATGGAGCCAGGTGATTGGTGGAGTTAAATACTTTGACTGCACGTGTGGCGCAGCGGCTAAGACAGTCGTCTCGCCGCTTCGTGTCGAGGGTTCGTGTCCCGCGTCGGACAACTATTTGTATGACCCATAAATAGTTATTCTGAGTCTGGATGTAATTTGTGTCCGTCTATTATATGTTTGTAAAGTACTCCGCGACACAGGGATTAGATTCGCTATTGCCGGTGTTGTCTTTAAATAAGGTGTGTGGTCAGTCTGCAGATGCATGATTCAGTTTGTAATGAACTTACCTTCTGATCCAAAAGTAACGGGTTCAATTCTCGCACAAAACAAATATTAGTGGACATAAGCATGTCTATATGTCTTTGTCTGGGAGTTCTGTGTATTATATGTATATATACAAAAATAGTATCACACTAATATAATAAAGGTGAAAGTTTGTGAGCGTTTATGTTTGTTACTTTTTCACGTCTAAACGGCTGGAGAGACTTTAATAAAATTTGGTATGGAGTTAACTGACACCCTGGATTAACACATAGGCCATAATTTATAAAGTTTAACGCGGGTGAAACCGCGGGGCACAGCTAGTAAAGTATAACTATCAGTTACGTACCGTTACGCTACCCAGAGGCATGTGTAGGGTTTGTAGGCGAAAGCATAGCTATATTTGTATTGCAAGTAAAATATGTGCTGGATACTTAAAAGAAAAACAAAAAGTTAACGTGCGTAGCGATGAGAACTGAATCTCTGTATCTTGAGAGACATTGCACATATGCAGTTCACGAACACAAAGCGCAAATAGAATCAGAATAACTTATATATTGGTCACACAAATAGTTGCCCTCTGAAAATCAAATGCGCTGAGGCAATAGAGAGGCGACCACTTTAACCCTCGCGCCACTATAGCAGTCTACGAGTTTTTCAGTACCTTGAGTAAAGTATTTACTTTGTCTCAGAATTTTAGTTTAGAAAACGGCTGTAGAAATGTACATACGAAACGTTTTTGGGGGCCGAAATTCAATCTGGTTGGGTTACGTGTGAATAGCGTTTTCGCAAGTAATGCTCAATACGAGTGTTTAACAAACATTCTCTACCACCCCATGCATCTACCCGCCTCTATCAACCCTGAGTCGAGGTACTAACACTATTTGTTGAGGATGTATTAGCCGTATCGTTCCTGTTGTCCAGTGGAACAGTAAAAGCATGCTACGTGTAAAAACATCATGTTACAAAAAGAACAATTTTAATTAAATTAAAATAAAATTTTATTTTTGTGACAAGCTGGTTGGCGTTTTGTTAGATACTTGCCTTTCACGGAGCATGTCGTGGGGTCGATTCCCACCCAAGACAGATATTTGTGTGCATGAATAAGTCTGTTTGGCCTGAGTCTGGGTGTAATTATCTATATAAGTATGGGTTTACAGAAAGATAAGCAGTATATCAGTTATCTGATTTCCATAGTACAAGCTCTGCTTAGTTTGGGAATCAAATAATAAACACTATTTTAAAGTAATTAATTTAGAAGGTAAACTTTATGTAGTTAGTATTATTTACAGATTGTCAATTAACCGCTCTTGAAATCGGTTTTCATAAGCCCAAAATATAGGAATCCAATAGTACCGCGTAATGCCAGGCCCCTGATAACTCCAAATCATTAATTAGTAAGATTGTTTTAAGTCCGATCAATTTCAAAAGTAACTATATTCTACTGCATGTATTTAAACAACGAAATTAATACTATAAACAGATGACAGATAAAGAGTTAATTAAATTTCCTAGAGTGACCTAGAGACGGCGCCGCAATGTCTCACTCATTTGTTAAACCAAATTTACTGCATAATGAATTATAAATGTGTGTATATCAAATGTGTGTCGGTAACAAAACATTCAGCACACCATAAGTATTGGTTTTAATAATTTAAACAATAATTGACTGCACTAGAGACAAGTGTCTAGTGCAAACGTTTCGACTATAGCTTAAGAGACATGCAATTCACGGACACATAGCACTTATTATCTTGTTAAATATTTGTCCTTTATATTTTGAATAAAGTTGTATTTTAATTTATTGCTATTTCTTTTTCTTATCATCGAGTCAATGGACATATAATATTTATCTTACGCGGCCTCAAACAACTTGTGAAGTAGAAAACTGGACAGGAAGGGCATCCACTAACACAGATAATTTGTTTAAAGTTTCTAGTAGTTTAAAGTCGCAAGTGCAAGTTACTCAATAATCCAAAACTGTCTATAATAATATATTTACTTGTTATGAAAATACCAGACCTTAATTCAAAACCGAGAGAATACAAGAGCTTTCTTAAAAACGAGGATGTACCTAATTTCTATGGAAGGAACAAGTACCTACTACAGTACTTATTAATACTCTGGAAATTAAATCACGTTTCTGAACAAAAGTTTTGACGTCAAACTGACGAGAATCATTACCGCCAACATAAAACAATTCAAAATTGTTTTATATTATTAATATAAAACAATTTTGAAAATAAAACTCATACATCATTTAACTGATTAAATCGAAACAGGTTATTATAAATACGATACTTATGAAATGACATAATAAATATGTAATGCAGTAAGTATAGGTATATGTTTTTGTGGATAACCACATAAAATCAAATTTAAGTAATGATATAGAGGAAATGTCAAAAAATGCCTATAAGTCGCATTTTGTTTTTGAATGGCTAAATCTAACTGCCAGCTGTAGCTAATTTGGCAATTAGCGTTATCGGGCAAAATTTGATGATTGCGTCAGTCCCAGAAAGACCCTACAGCGATAACTGGGAATTTAAATACGTCTTTATACTTACAACACCGTTTTCATTCACATAGAGATTATTGACATCATGGCTTTAGAAATATATATAATTCATTACGGGGTCAAAAACTGAGTGCTTTAATTCGGGTATTTACTTTTACATTTTACATACACCAGGAAAAATTGCATAGGCCGCCGCCGATTTTAGACTTAGATATAGTTAGTAGCTAAAAATACATTCACATTAATGTGTGTGTAAGTAAGTGGGTGTATGTGTGAGTATGTGAGTGTATGCGTATGTACCTATGTGTATGTGAATATATTGCATACTACCCGTCTTCACAAAATAAGTAACTCTTTTATGGGGCAATGTATAAGATTCTATAACAAACTTCCCAATGATATTAGAGAATTGTCTACGAATAAGTTTAAAAGAATTATTAAAGCCTTAAAATTGTGTAGCAGGGCATATTACAAAATAGCAGATTATTTAAGTGATAAAAGTGCTTGGGATTGAGTTGTTCTAAGTCAACCAACACACATGATTGTTATTAATCTTAAGTATATTTTATTTAAAAAAAGGATTCCTACTGAGTTTTCTGGCAGTGTTTCTCAGTAGCTGCCACGTCATGCACTGCACGGTAGGGTAAAAAAATATGACGATTCCACATAAATGTTAAATTTTTACGGAATAAAGAATATTTGATTTTGATTTTGTTTGTCTCTATACGCAAGGAAAATGTAGAGTACATGTATTAATTTTTCCACAGGGTGGTCTACACATCATCGCCCTGCTGGACGCTCATGTAGCCATAGCGTGCGTACCTATAGTATGTGTTCTGGAGATCATAGCCTCGATATACACTTACGGGCCAAGCAGGCTGAGTGCCGACGTGCAGTTCATGACAGGAAGTCCTCTAGCACCAGTGTGGCTTGTGCTGTGGAGATACATCCTACCTGTAATACTGTTGGTAAGTGATATCTCTTAACTCATTTATAAAACGTTTAATTTATTTTAACCTTCTTCATGTCGCACTTTACTTTTTGCAAATAGTAGAATGTACTTTTTTGAATATATTTATTTGTCTGTTACCTCTTGTTTTGCAAATAGTTGAATGTATAGTACTCTTAGGAATTTAATTTAATTAATTAAAAAAAACAAAAATGAGCACGTATAAACTTGTTCTTATTACACAAAAATTATTTTATCAAAATGACAAAAAATAATACACGGTGTTCTAGGTTGATATTATCGAGCGTACGCCTGACGGCCAAATAGGAGGCGCACTTTTTTTTTTTTTTTTTTTTTTTTTTTTAACGTGACGTGTGCAGTTAGCCTAACGGCTTTTACTGCTTCACCGGGCAGTAGGGGTGAGCGTGGGCTCTAACCGGCCTAGCAATTAAAACTACAAACTAAGTACCCGCGCCGGAGGGCACCCCCTGTGGGGTTCGAACCTCGGCTCTGGGCGGATACTGACGGGGAGAGGGTGAGAGATCATGGTTTTTAGGGAGTTTAGTGCAACTTTCGCTCTACGTTAATGACATGACGCGGCCCCCCGTCCGCGTTGAGGGGGGCTTTTTATCGGTACGATATGCAAACTAAGGGTCATGGAGGACGCTGGTGGTCGCGACGCGTTCGCGGTCGTACTCGCATCCGGCGAGTACGAAATATCGGTTGTGCAGTGTTGCGAGAGTCTCTGATCGATTTGATGTGGTCAAGGTAGACGGTGATCTCGTCGTCCGAGTCGTCTAGGACGTGCTTCGGACGACGGTGCTTAATTGAGAATCGGAGGGGAGTGTAGTTGACCGCCTGTACCACCAATTTACTTGGATGGTGAGTGGCAGAGTCAAAATACCGTTTGGACGTTTGCTTCATCGGAGGCGCACTGGTTTCCGATGGCTTATATAGACTGCAACGATGCTCGTCCCACTCTTCAGTCTGAAGTTGCTAACACGGCCCCTCCTGACGGAGCAGCGTCTCGATGCTCTTTGTGTGGTCCTGGCTCTGGCTCTGAAGCTATGTCAACGCTCGAATCTTCATAAGCTAGGAAGCAAAAACATACATGTTAATTCTAAGATTCCTATAAAATGCACTTTGATAACTTAAAACTTATACAAGCTATGATGTCACTATGCAATCACATATCATTTTACATGTTATGTTTCATGCGATAATGTTTATAAGCGATGCCGCACTAGGCCTTATACGCTGTAGATAAGACGACACTCCGATGCTACACAAAGCCTTACACGGAGTAAGTAAGATGCTTTCTCGAAGCCACACAAGGCCTTACACGAGATCAATGAAACACAATGCCGTCTAGGCCTTACATGTTCAATCAAAGAAATCCGATGCCACACAAGGCCTTATACGGAGTCAGTAAGATGCTTTCTCGACGCCACACAAGGCCTTACACGAGATCGACACAACAATGCCTGATACAGAAGCTATCTAGGCCTTACATGTTCAATCAAACAAATCCGATGCCACACAAGGCCTTACACGGAGTAATCATGATGATTTCTCGAAGCCATACGAGGCCTTACACGAGAACAATAGATCGCAATGCCTTCTGCTGAAGCAATCCAGGTCTTACATGCTAAGTGAGACACAGGTTTGTTACCGGTCGAAAACTCTACGCCACACAAGGCCTTATAAGAGCTATGTTCCATTTCACCACGGACATTCAGGTATCACATGAATCACATCATGCGAGTAAACAAAACAAAACAAACATAGCTCCATAGCGGACATCAAAGCGTATATAAATATAAAAATATAAACATAGCGATATTTTAGCACATAAAAGTTAAAGCTTACAGACAAGAAATAAGCTGCACAGATCTCTGGGTGCCAAGATGTTAAATATTCCGCGGCTGCTAGAGTGGTTTTGTCAAAGAGGCAGCAAAGCACTCATAATGCGGTATGGACCCCGGACGCCACTGTCAAGTTCATCAGATGTTTGAGATGATTTTATGACAAAAACCAGATCGTTCGTAGCGAAAGCCCTCGATGTCCATTTGTTTATAACGTTCGGCCGAACCTGACCCTCACCGATCATCCAACCATGATACTTAGTAGTAATGAACATGCACTTTCTTGTATTAATCATTTATTGTTATTTTCAAATTTCCTCATTATGCTCTAAGAATTGTTTGCCCAATTATTATTTTTTTTTTTTTACTTTCCTTTAATTACTATACCAATACCGATAAGCACTGGCAAGATATAATATTCACTGGGTACCACTAATCTCTCACTCGAGAAGTAAAGTTACAAAATTTTAGAGACGAATTGTACACTAATAAATTATTTGATTTGATTTTACTTGAACTCTAAATAATCAGGACCAAATTCTACCAAAATCAAACATTAATATCTGTAAGTATTGCTTGAAGCAATATAATCATTTATGATATGAAGATAAAATCATTCGGTAATAATGAAATAATGAAATTTATTCAGCACTTGGGTATTTACATACACCTGTACTTGTCAAGCTCACAATGTATTACATAAACACAGTTTAAAAACAGTAATTAAAGCAACAAAATATTTTGAATTAGTCCGTCCGTGCGGTCTGTTTTGTCACATACTTATATTTTTAATATCTCTAAATAAATATTAAATAGCAAGTTACTAAACTATTATAGTTACATTTAGCAATTGTATATTAAAAATAAAAAATTAAAGAATTGAAAACAACGAGCAGTTGGCTAGCGTAAAAGGATCTCAACCAGTAGCTTAATTTAAGCGACTAATACCTGAGGGCACCCTTATGGGGTCGGCCCTCAGGCGGCCGCTGAAGTATAAAGATGGTATTTGAAATGGGGGTCACTTGCCCGGGATTAACGATGACGTGTTAAGAGGGCAACGTGATCCTCGCCGCTGAGGATCCTACCCTAGCTAGCATGCGGTATAAAAGAAAGACTTCAACCACTTCAAATTAATTACTAAGTATGTTTTTGTTTGTACTTATTACCAGAGGTATAACATGAAATAAAATTTATTTCACGTTGGAACGTTCTTTTGTAAAACACTTTTCATCAGTGTGACCAACTTTCTTACAGAACGAGCACATAACTTTTTGAACGAAATTATTACTAGATTCGGGGGTAGTGGTGAATTTATTTTTGTGAAAGTCATTGTTACTGTTATCCATTTTAATTCTCTTTGGACAAAAACGACTTTTGTGTCCGGTTTGGTTACAATTGTAGCAATGTAAACGTATGTCGGTATTTGTAACATGATTCTTACGAAAATGTTCAGTTGTGGAATCAGTGGCGGGTCGGTTACTGTGTATTTGAACGTTATAAGGTACACTTGCACATGAACGACTTGGCTTCACGTAATTTGATAAGAACTCCACGATTGTTTCTGGTGTTAATTTCGCGTTAGTGGCGGCTGCACGTATTTGTGGATCTTTTATGCCACGTACAATTATGGCGCACAATAATTCGTCACTTAAACCTCTCACAATACGTAATCTTAACAAAGATTTCCGCGCGTATTCAGCATACGTGGAGTACCTTTTAGATTCTTTACACATCACATCAAACAGTATATTCGCGACGTCTATGCGGCGTGGACAAAGTGACTTCAATTCTATTTTAAAATTTGACCAAGTACGGTTAGCATTAGTCCACTCACGTAACCATGATTGAGCATCTCCCTTTAGGGATAGTCCCACACGAGATAGACACTCTTTGTCGTCCCACTGGTTTTGTGAGCGGGCACGATCGACTTCGTCACACCACGCATAGGCGTCATGAATGCTAGGATCAAAATCTGAGACATAGTAATGGTTAGATCTCACCGGATTTATAGATTTTAGTGCGTCGATAAGACGCTCCGTGATGTCCGTGGATGCCATTGTTGATAATACAGAACCGGCGGTGTCGCTCGGGGTGCTTCCAATACTCTCGCCACGTGGCGTGCTCGGTGCTACGGCTAACGCGGGCTCGTTAGGAGCTGGTAGCGGCAAGGCGGTCGCGTTGTCCACTTGCGTAGCGAGGGTAGGAACCGCAGGCGAAGTTCCCATGGCTCGAGCGCCAGCGTGCTGTTCCAGCGTCGTCAGACGGTTAAGGATTGCTTCCATCGTCGTGGCTAGGTTAACTACAGTAGGCGAAGACGCACGCTCTCGCGGTGTGGCACGTTTTCTACTTAACATTTTAATTAAATCAGGAATGGAATGTAGCGGCTTTATCGGCGTTGAATCCCACTTCTGATCTTATGTATTTAATTTAATTAATTTAAAAAAACAAAAATGAGCACGAATAAACTTGTTCTTATTACACAAAAATTATTTTATCAAAATGACAAAAAATAATACACGGTGTTCTAGGTTGATATTATCGAGCGTACGCCTGTCGGCCAAATAGGAGGCGCACTGGTTTCCGATGGCTTATATAGACTGCAACGACACTCGTCCCACTCTTCAGTCTGAAGTTGCTAACAGTACTTTTTTTAATACGAATATATTTATTTATCTGTGATATCGTAATTAATACTTTTATGACATCGTTTGTATTTTTTTTGGTTCCACACATCTTTAAAATCAATTTTATAATTTTAAGTTCGGGTGAGAATCGAACCAGCGAAACACGGGGTACCTATCCAGCCCCATGTGCGTTAACCGTTCCACCACTACCGCGTGGTTTCCAGACTCGAATTTATACAATCGTTTCGGTATTTTCTAAATGCACTAAAGGCGCTTTTAAAGATTTCTGAAACTAGTTTTCAGTTTAGCTAAAATGCTAAAAGATTTCAATTTCAATTTTGGTTTTCTAAATTTGTAGAAGACTTTCTAGTTAGTATTCAATTAAAAATGTATCTTCTAATTACCTTTTGCTGTGCGGTACGGCAAATACCATTTCACTTTTATTTTTTTTATTTTTTTTTATTGGTGGGCTAATTAGCCCCCGACGGCTCACTGCTGCTATTTTATTGCAGCAACATTGTTTCTAGGGGTTTAGATTCTAGGTTTAGTTTTTATTCCTTTTCCAATCTTTTTGTTTTATTTTAAACCTTCCTTTTTTTATTGCGTTAAAGTAACCATTTCACTTTATAATTCTCAGCTAAATAGGACGAGGACCGTACGACAAATATGACGTCTGTATCTTAGAAATACGCCAAGGTTTATATCGGGTCGTATCGATCGTTCCAATCCTTGAACCTCCATTTGTTTAGGAACTCTGATAACACAGACAGACAGCCACACAGTGTTTGTCTTCCTACTTAAAAAACCTTGAAATTATCCAATATAAAACTTTTCAAAACAATTTAAGGCGGTCAGCTTGAAAATGTTTTGTCTTGATTCATCATGTCAGCTAAAGTACGTCCACTGCTGGACAAAAGCCTCCCCAAATAATGGGAGAATATGCCATAATCGCCACGCTTGGCAGACGGGTTGGCAAACACAGTTTGATGGTCGTATTTCACAGAAAAACGCTGCTGCCCTTCTCTGGTAGGTATTCCCTCGGTCGATTTCTACGCCCCCACGGGACGAGATGAGGTGATGAGATTCTATGCCGTCACCACACAGCAGTCTTGTCTGTACTTTAGTATATACGGTTAAGCATACAAACACACCTCAGACGAGGCACCCAAAAAATTAACACAATATCGACTTAATATTTTGTATACACTTCCGTAAACTACCGTAAAGGGTACTTACTAAACTAATATAAAAAATAATGTTAATAAATATTAACCTAAACCCAATCTATCTGTTATCTTATTTTTATATAACTTAGTTACTATAGTGAAATATCCGCACAAACAGTAGTAGAATATGTTTACATGAAACCTACGAAGAATCAATAGAGTGACTCATAGAGATTGTTTGTGTCTGCTCTAGTAATTAATGTCCCCGCCGCGTTTATATACCGTCTGGTATCCACTTCTCATTAGTTACAACCAGTAAATAACACGACTTGTCACTTCTATTAATGAGGAAATTTATATATCCTCTCTTATAAAATACTAATGGCTTTCCCCATACAGATATACAGCGTATCTTTAGAGAGTACGTCGGTTTAAATAAAAATATGATGTTGTAGTAAATCAGCGTAATCAGTATTTTTGTGAAAACACCGTAATTATATAATACAACCCGTTAGTTACACATTTGCACCGCACGCGGCGCTGTTTCTGTATTCGCTGGCGTGATTCATCCATCCTGTGGGGGGTGTAGTAGTCGTCCCGAGGGTATATCTCACAGAGAACGGGCAGTAGCGTTTCTCTGTGTATATGGTCATCGTACTGCGATCGCCAACCCGTCTGCCAAGCGAGGCGGTTATGGCATATCCCTCCAAATAATGGACACAACTCCATTGTGAATGCCTTGGGGAGGCCTTTGTCCAGTACTGGACGTCATTCGGCTGACATGATGATGATGATAATAACTCTTCGTAGCTCTTGTTTTACTCCAGAATTGTGTAAATGTTAGAACCCTAAAACAATAGAAATGACACTTTGATGAAATTATTACCTCTTTTCATTCACTTCATATTACCAAA
This sequence comes from Pseudoips prasinana, assembly GCA_951640165.1. Taxonomy (NCBI): domain Eukaryota; kingdom Metazoa; phylum Arthropoda; class Insecta; order Lepidoptera; family Nolidae; genus Pseudoips; species Pseudoips prasinana. The sequence continues at coordinate 29,076,848 of OX621237.1, read as the reverse complement.
ATTGGAAATAATTAACTACGGTGTTTAATGTGTTTTGACACCGTACATAACTCATGCCTCTAGGAACACTGAACACTGCCCATAGGAATGAATGAATTAACAGCTTTCTCTTTTGTGTTGTAGTTTTATTAATACACAGTTGTCTGAAGTGATATTAAATTCTATTTACAAGTACCTATGGATGATTTAATGGCCCAACTGGACCATTTGTAGGTTTATTTAAATGCCTGTTTATACCCTCGGAATGTTAATATTATCTTGTTTTAGGTGATAACTACGTATTCGTTAAGAGAAGCGTCTGGAGCGGCCGGCTGGTTCGTCGCATTGATATCAGTTATTTGTATACCGATACATGCTGCTAGAGTTTTGTGCAGCGCAGATGGCACCTTCTTGCACGTATGTTTACCCTCACGTTATTTCTTGTTAAGTCTCATTTCTGTCATGGTTGTCTTCAAGTCCAATTTAATTCAGATAGCGACCATAAATATGACTGCTTTCTGACCTAAAAACCCTATTAAAGTAGAAACTGAAGCGATTAGACCAATTGTCAGATTATTTTAGGCTCTTGATTTCCTGTAAGTATTGACATAGATGTCCTAATCGCTAACGGTATCTACGACTTCTTTTCTCTCCCCTTTACTGCTTGACCTAATCCAAATTCATGTCATGTTTTGGAGTCTTCTTGGTGGGCCCACCAAGTAGTACCCTAAGAAACAAGATTTAATTTGAAGACCAATGTTTTATTGTATGGGTAGTAAATCCGCAAGCTCTCGCCACTTACCATCATGTAAGCAGTATACGTTGTAATAAAAAATATCTATCAAATTCAACTTAAAATTTGTTTATTGGGGTTTTTTAAAAGCATATATCATGCCATAAGAGATAGTCATTGCACATGACAGAATAAGAATATACATACAGATATGGTGTGGTTTAAATTATCGCGTAACAGTGTGTGTCTTTCCTGGTATTTCGCATATAACCAATTTTGTTTTTGTAACAGCGAATACGTGAATCCTGTCGACCGTGTAAGAATTGGGGCCCAGCTGATCCTGAAATGCGCCTGCTCTGGAAAACTGCAGTGAACAAAAAGAAGAAAGATGAGAAAATTAAGCTCGACGAAATGGAAAATTTCTGATTTTGAATGACTTATACTATATAATCTGTTAATTGCATAGAAAATATATTTTTATAAATTAAAAAATATTTTGTTCTTAACGTACGATTTATATGTATCCATTTATTTAATAAATCATTCTGAAGTTGGCTACTCAATCAGAGAAATAAACTACTTTCTGACTCTGAGCATACATGTCACCGGGTCCACCCTTTTATAAATTAATGCTACAATGGAGCCCACAAATAGAAAAACTGTCCGGCAAATTAAGTTCTGCAGCATATGCAGTGAAAACTATTAGACGGCTGACTGATGTTGACACAGCTAGAATGGTTTATTTCAGTTATTTTCATAGTGTAATGTCCTATGGAATTCTTCTCTGGGGTAGCTCTGCTGACATTGACACCATATTTATATTGCAAAAAAGAGCTGTAAGAGCTATCTATAATCTTGGCCCGAGAGTGTCTCGCAGAGAAAAATTCAAAGAGGTCAACATTCTTACTGTACCATCTCAGTATATATATGAAAACTTACTATATGTGCATAAAAATATCGATTCCTTCTGTACAAGGAGCGATACACATAATGTAAATACTAGATATAAGAATAATCTCATACTGCATACTACCCGTCTCCACAAAATAAGTAACTCTTTTATGGGGCAATGTATAAGATTCTATAACAAACTTCCCAATGATATTAGAGAATTGTCTACGAATAAGTTTAAAAGAATTATTAAAGCCAAATTGTGTAGCAGGGCATATTACAAAATTTCTGATTATTTAAGTGATAAAAGTGCTTGGGATGGAGTTGTTCTGAGTCAACACACATGATTGTAATTAATCTTAAGTATATTTTATTTTAAAAAAGGATTCCTACTGAGTTTTCTGGCAGTGTTTCTCAGTAGCTGCCACGTCATGCACTGCACGGTAGGGTAAAAAAATATGACGATTCCACATAAATGTAAAATTTTTACGGAATAAAGTTACTTTGAATTTGACTTTGACTTAATGAAGGAAGGATGGCATTTACAATTACACACAAATACCTAATTAAAAATGAAAACAAATGATATCGTATATATTTAAAATTGTTTTTAACCCTTAATTTGATTATGTTCACTGTGATAAACACTCATAAAAAATAAATATTGAGCGATTATTTTCTACTATTTTTCGGTTTTTATTTTAGTTATAGCAAGTTTAATTTGTATTTATCGGTACAAAAATAATTCTATAAATGGCAACATCGTTTATCTGTCATTATCGAGACAAGATGTCAGCGAGACGCGGGCACTCGATTCTTCGCAAGGTAAATATTTTTTTAAATTATGTTATAAGTATTTGACTAAACTAACTTTTTATGGTTTATATTTGCTAAACAATACGTATGCTTTGGTTTGGAATGGGTTTTATGTAGTGTTTTGTGTTTTTGGGCATTTTTATTTGGAGGCAAACTTGGTTGTTCATCACAGTGAACACTGCCAAATACTCGAATAAGTACTGTCAATTTGATATGTTTATTGTAATGAACATTGCTAAATTAGGGATAACTTTTATTTACAAATAATGTGCTTTGTGTGGTGGGCTTCTTTTGGGTTTATTTGTTCTTTTTTTTTGCTTGTTAACAGAATAAAATACATGACCGCACGCATAGAATACTAGCACTTGTTCCTGTCGAGCATGCGCCATCCGATACTAGTGACAATAACAGTGATAACGAATTACTGCCACCTACTCCAAGCCCTATTTCATCTTCTGCGCCTTCCATCAATTCTTCTTTAGAACGCTTAGACATCAATAGTAGTCCTGAACCAGTATATGCTCAAAATGACGATGAACAGCCGTTAGAACCATCAGACTCATACCACTCAGAAGCTCTCCAATTAACTCCAGTTTTGCAAGAAATTTGCCCTAATACACCATCCAGAGAATCAAATTATGATAACTTTCCATCACTATCTTCAATCATTTCTGTTCCATCTGAGATACATATACCAACACCTAGGACTTCTTATACTAGAAAAACTCGGGCAAAAAAGGAAATAGCTCCAGCTGCCAAGAAATCTTAAGACAATTTCTAAATTTTCTCTTTCTTACAAATGGAAAAAAGGTATTTTTCGTCACCGTGCCATAATTGAGGAAAGAACCAAAACTTATGTCGATTTTCCAGATGATGACCCCCTTGAAGATACCTTTCGTTCACATAAGTTTACAGAGCAAGAATTTCCACTTGGGTTTGGAGCACAAATAGTTATAGCCTTGACTCAGACTATACAAAAAAAACCAGCAACTATATTTTGTGATAATTTTTTCTCATCGCCAGAGCTTTTTTACCTACTGAAAGAAAACTACGGTGTCTTTGGTCTTGGTACAATACGAAGCAACCGGATTAGAGAAGCTGAAAAGTTGCTACCGGATGTAAAGGTGATGAAGAAAAACAGAGGGGAGCGTTTTCACAAGTTGTCTGTGATACAAACAAGTTAGTTATAGTTCGCTGGAATGATAATAAACCTGTAACTCTTATAAGCTCATTTGTTGGATCTGAACCAATACAAATAATAAAAAGATATTGCAAAGAACAGAAACAAAAAATAGAAGTGGATTGTCCGCAAGTAGTTCGCGAGTATAATAAACATATGGGGGGTGTAGACCTGGCTGATATGCTGATATCACTATATAAAGTTCCGTTCAAAACTAGAAGGTGGTACATAGGAATATTTAGCCAACTTCTAGATGGTGTGTATAAATAATGCATGGCTATTGTATAAACGTAACTGTTCTGTCAGGGAAGTCAACGAAAATCAAAGGCATTAAAAGTTTTCCGATATGAAATTTACTTAAGTTTAACAAAGAGAAACAGATCTATACCTCGTGAAAATATGCAAGAATGTAAAATTATAAACCCAAGATCAGCCAGGCCTACAAGCCCCATCAGATTCGATAATACAGGACATTTCCCCAGCACAAAAGAAGACATGGGGCGATGCAAGTTTTGCCAGAAAAATACAACTGCATATTGTATAAAATGCAATGTGAGACTTTGCTTTGTTACAGGAAAAAATCCACGCAATTGTTTTTTACATTTTCATAATAAATAAGTTGATTTAATGATATGTATAATGTTTTTAATTTACCCGTTTATATGACAATAATTTGACAATGTTTACCACAGTGAACATTACAAATTACTTGTTATCCTCAACAAATTTCGCAGTGTTCACTGTGATGAACGTTGATTTCCTGAAAATCTGAAAGGAAAATACTTTTTTGTCTATTTTTCCTAAGTTGTATTTAACCCTAGGATTTCAGATATAAATCTTATTTCATTAAATAAAACAACTCGGATCTCTGCCAAATTAAGGGTTAACACACTGGCTCTGGTCTGGGCAACGAAGAAATGCCATCTGACTACAATATTTCTATAGAAGGGAAAAAATAATTAAAAGTATTCTTCAAAATGATTCCTCGATAAGGTAAGCAAAGAGAATATAATATCATTGACCACGGCTTCTGTGTACACGTTTGTTGCAGCGCTAGTGTGTAAAAATTTGAATAATAAAGTTACATGATTATACATGTAACTTTATATTCAATAAAGTTGTATGTAATACATGATTTTAATTTAAACTACTGGTTGCCGCATTGCCGCATATGCCTATACAGCCCTATAGCCACGCTGCATTGTTTTCACAATGTTTGCAAGTGAAATACAAACATGTAATCAATATTTCCAAAGCAACAAAGACTATATAATTAAATTAAAAAGATTGGATACACAAAACGGTCAAATGCTGGTTGAAAATAAAACTGCAGCAATTTCACAAAAAAAAACAGCAGTCATTAGAATTTGTCAACTCGCCTTTGATTTACTTGGCCTTTCAAAATTTTAGTTTTATTATTCGGTTACTTAAAATAAATTACTAAGTGAATTATTGGATTTTTTAAATTTTGCAACGTTAATATACTCAAATTATAATAAGAACAGAAATGGCTACTGTTGAGAAAAATGCTGAAACGCAACAGACAGCTGTTGATGACAGCGCGGAACCTCAGCATAACCCTGATAAACGGAAATCAGTCAAAATCCGGGTAAGTTCGTTCATGATGATGATAATATGATGATGGATAACTGCCCATAGCGTAATTAGGTACAGTTTTTGAATTGAAAATGCAACTGCAAAGTATATATTGTATGTATGTAAAAGAGATTGGTAAAATAAATGTAAGTGTGTGTTAAGTGATAAGTGTACACATTACACACACATATATACAAGGTGTAACATACATACACTGCCGCCACGTACAAGCAGCTCCGGGAAAAACAGCGATCTGTTTGTGGCACAGTCGCTGTGCCGGACTTGCAGGAGTCGGCAATAGGGGAGGGCAATCTTGACCCCTCCTAGGGTACGTGTCCCGACCATCCGGCACATTGCGCAAAAGGGGGGCACCGGAGCAGCATACCCGCGTTCCCGGGGCTCCTCCCATTAGGCGCCAAGAGAAGTCCACGGCAGGTCAGATTTAGTCGGTGCGAGTCCGACATACCCACCCACAGACACCTTTTGCGAGTGGCATGGGTAGGCATTCCCCCTGCCTTAAAAAAAAAAAGGTGTAACACACATAGCGTAAAATTAAGTGAGCGCAATCTGACTGAACCTTTAAAAGTTTGCCTTCTCTTACATATTGAATCAGTTGGTCGACAGTTTAGTATGTTATGATGTTGACATGTTGGTGTTTAACCGCAGATTATGATGTCCTAGGATCAAATCTTAGGTTAATCCCAAAAGTGATTACCTATGACATTCAACTTTGTGAGCAACTGGTGCCTGATTTAGGTTTTTTAAGAAAACCTGTAGTACAGTTTGCGAGAAACATCCCGCGGTTAAGCTAGTTTATAAATAAACAATAAACAAACGAACCGTTGTGTAACAGCTTTTCAACAGGATTAAGTAAGTTCTTTAAATACATATCGAGTTATTTCTAAAATAAAAGGGTCCTTGCAGCAAAATTTTCTGTGTATAATATTTAAAGTAGGTACTGCTTCTCCGTATGGCATGAGATCGCCTGTAAATTATTACGAGATAGTAAGGACTGAAATGTCTTTACATTAGCGTTATGTTAGAACCATAGATATCTAAACTAGAGTTAGAACGGTCCTGATAGTGTGGCAGTATAACTATATGTCGCTCTGCTTGGGTTTGGCCAATAAAGGTTAAGAAAATTGTCTTTTCGATCACGCGATACAATGGTTCCGTGTATAAGTTCATTGGCCTAATGTAGCAGAGATATTTCTACACTGCCATGCTAATACGACAGGTGCTTTAGGTTATGATAGAATTACATTAAGTGAGCTAAAGAACTTATATCATTGATATCTATCTGTTGGGTAATTAACTGTTGAAATTATAGATCTAAATCCTTGGAGATGTAAAAAACATAATAAATATTTGCTATAAAATAATTATAAAAATTACCATTTACGACACATAATATAAGATGCAATAATTAAAAATCTGCTTTTTTAAGAATTAGTGTCTGTTTGTTATGCCTTATCATGAAAATTACTGAACGGATTACAACCAAAGTATTATAGTTACAATGAAGGTTTATTTGTTCGAATTGAAATGTAGTGTACGTTTTATAGAAATTTCTCCAGAGAATATCGAAATACAGCTGTACTAATAAACTGTGGGGACATGATTGGTGAAATTAGAGGGCATCCAAAATTGGATTAGAGGAAAATCCTTTAACCATCCAGGCCATGATTGAAACTTTAAAAACGGAATAAAAATAGTAAGATCTTTACTATCTTTAATTCTGTTTTTAAACTTTGACTGTCATTGCTGTTGTTGAGTTCAGCGGTTAAGACAGTCGTCGATAAGGGACTTCGTTCCAAAAAAACTCATATGGACATATTTCCGGATAATCAATGATATTTTTTTTTTTTTTACGTGGGGAAATCCTTTATGGATCGTCCCGCCGCTGGGGAAGCGATGGGGTATGTCGGACTCCCAGCCAGATGGTAGTGCTGGGTTTACCGACTAAAACCCCACGGTGTTCCTCAGCCACCTATAGTCCAGACCACGGGATTCGCTCGCGCATTCGCCGAGGTCTGGACAGGCGCCGGCCCACTTTTAAGCGAGCCCCACTTCCGTTGGGGGCACCTTTGCCCCCCTCGTCAAGAGAGGCGCGCGCGGAACACGGCGCGCCACCGTCTCAGGCCTATTCTGGACGGAGGACTGCCCCAGGTCCACCGCCCGCAGGCCACTCCTCATGGAGGCCGGAGATTGGCGACGTGCGCCCTCCGACGCCGGTTCTCCTGGCGCGCCTTGGCAGGGAGGATGATGTCTCCCGTTCTCGCTCCGCCACCTCTTTTGCGATCATCACCTCCTCGCAAAAGGTGGCGACGATATCCCAAGAACTCTCGCTTGCAACCATGAATTCGGTCACGGTTGCAAGCGAGATGTCAGCCGCACCCATTGCAGCACCGAGAACACGGCGCTGTGTCTCCCAGGCTGGGCATTCCACCAATGTGTGAAGCGCCGTGTCAACGGGGCTACCACAATGGTGACAACCGGGCGTCTCTTCTCGGCCTATCCGATGCAGGTACTTCCCGAAGCATCCATGATCCGAGAGTACCTGCGTAAGCCGATAAGTGAGGGCGCCGTGCCTCCTCTCCAGCCATTCCTCCATGACGGGTCTTACCGCCACTATCGTGGCGTGGCCCGCATTTGGTTGCGCAAATCGCTGTCTCCACTCCGCCACCGTGTTATGGTGGAGCTCCGACCGTCGCGCTTCGATTTCTCGCAACGGAGGTCGAAAGCCCCGCTCGAGCGTCTCCCCACGCCACCTGTATAGCAGCGCGAGGGTTCTCGCTTCGAGTTCCCACGGTGGCGATCCGGCTAGGAGACTCGCTGCCTCGAAGGAGATCGTGCGGTATCCCCTAATAGCTCTCACAGCCATCGCTCGCTGTGGCCGACGCAGCAGTGCGATATTTTTTGCCGTCAGGCTTTCCCCCCATATTGGGGCCCCGTAAAGGGTCATCGACCGCACGACCCCCATGTAGAGTCTCCGGCAAGAGGCGTCCGGTCCCCCAAGATTAGGCAGCAGCCACGCCAACGCAGCCGCCGAAGCCATCAATTTCGGGACCAACCTTTGGAAGTGCGGTCCAAAGGTCCAACGGCCGTCGAGGATGACTCCCAGGTACTTCATCGTCGACTCGACGCCGATGCGGACGCCTCCCACAGTGATGTGTGATCCCGAGGGTGGTGCCCTCCGACGACCATGAAAATAGAGGGCCTCGGACTTTTCCAGAGCCACCTCGAGACCAAGTTGCCGGATTCTGCCCACGACTTGCGCAACCCCTATTGTGGCCACTGTGGCCGCTTCGCAGTATGACTCACCCCTCGCCGTGACCAAGGTGTCATCGGCATAGCATGTCACTTGGACGCCAGGGGGCAGCGGACCACGCAACACCCAGTCGTAACCAATGTTCCACAGGAGCTCGAGCGGTCCTAAAACCGAACCCTGTGGAACACCGCACGACATCTCACGCTGACTCCAACCCTCCCGACCCGGGAAGATGACCGCTCGTTGTGACAAGTAAGTCCCTACTATGTGGCGGAGGTAGGTGGGCACCCGATGGTATTCGAGTGCCGCCCTAATGCAGCTCCAAGGCAAGGTGTTGAAGGCATTCTTGATATCTAAGGATATCGCCAGCACTACCTCGCCCATGGAGGCTGCCTCCTCCGCTAGGGCCCTTACGCGCATGATAGCGTCCACGGTGGAGCGCCCTTGGTGGAAACCGAACTGGTTATCCGCCAAATCTGGACCAGCCAAGGTCAGGTGCTGAACAAGGCGGTCTGCAATGACTCTCTCTAAGAGCTTGCCCACCTCGTCCAACAACACTATAGGGCGGTAGGCAGATGGTGAGTCCATTGGGCGCCCCTTCTTTTGGATCAATACCAGTTTGCCAGTTTTCCACTGTCGTGGAAACTGGCCCCACTCCAAACATGCGCTAAAGAGCCCCCGCAATCGGGGTCCGAGAGCTCTGAGAGCTAAAGCCCATACACGGCCTGGAATGCCGTCAGGTCCTGGCGCGGTGTTTTTGGCTTGTAGCCTCCGCACCGCCACTTCCAGCTCCTCCCGGGTCACTTCGGGCACGTCGTCACTGTCCGCGTTGGTCGCCATTTCCAGAGGCGGAATCATGGTAGGAGGAATGTGCTCCTCTCCAAAAGGGAACAGAGCCACCACCTCCTCCAGAAGTTGAGTCTGGAGACTTTGAGTCAGTGGGGGCATTCTTGGGCGTAGTTTGCCCCTCACCATTAGGTAAGGGCGTCCCCATGGATCCCGATTCAGAGTCCCCAGTAACTCCTCCCGTGCATGGATTTTGGCCTGCTTTATGGCCTCCTGAAGGGATCTCTTAGCTGCCCTGTACCCTTCATAGAGTTCCGCTTCTCTAATTTCCGTATTTTGAGTTTGGCGGCGCCTCCTGCGATGCCTGGCGTACTGGCGGCGCGCTACAGTGCAAGCACGGCGCAGCTGCGCAATTAACTGCGTAAACTTGGCGTTTGAATGGCAGCCGCCGCACTCTAGGCATGGACGCGTCACATAACTGTGATAAGGTCTCCCGGAACTACTCTACCTCCAGATCAATATCAACAGGCCTGTCCGGTGCAAGAACCCAGGCCTGTACAATAGAGGCTTCCAAGAGAGCCTCGCGGTCTAACTGCCCTAATGCCCAACGCGGACCGTCCCCAACAGGCGCAACTCTGACCGGAACGTCAGAGGTTTGGGCAGAGACGTCAAATCGGATATATCTGTGGTCCGACAGAGTCTCCACCTCCTGCAAAACGCGCCAGCCTAAAACACGGCGCGCTATTGCTGGGCTAGCGAAAGATATTTCCACAATTGAACCACCCCGCTGCCGCACGCACGTGTTAATATTACCCCTGTTGAGCAGAAGTAGGCCTGTTTCCAGGACCCACTCCTCAAGAACCTCACCCCTTGCATCTGTAGACGGTGAACCCCAAGCCGTTGACTTGGCATTGAAGTCCCCGAATACGATGACAGGGCGAGGGTGGCTATTGGCGACGACTGTGCCCAGTTCCAACAAGAAAACCTCGAAGTCAGCGAGAGGTCGGTTGGGAGAAAAATAAACCCCGACCACAACCACATCATCTACCACTGCAGCCACGCATCCCCTTCCTCTTACCACATTTGCAAAGGGTTTACCCAGCAGCAGCTTGCCAAATTAGGGCCACCGTGCCACTAATGTCGCTCACCCAGTCACACCGGGGAGGGACAAAATACGGCTCGGCAACCACCGCTACGTTGATCAACCACTGTGCCATACTCTGGAGTAAGAGATCCTGAGCTCTGGCACAGTGATTAATGTTCGCTTGCAGGAAGCGTAATGGAGCCGTTATCGGCAATCCATGTTTACCTCCTTCCCATTTTGAGTCGCCTTAACGGTGGTCGTTGACTTTGCCATCTGAGAAGGAGGCGTGGTCTTTTTGGACGCCGGTTGGACCTCTTGACTCTTTGGAGCGGTGCAGGATTTACTACCCACCCTATGATCCGCTAACTTATTTGTAGCCGCACAAAGAATGCAGTGCGGCGCATTGTCACAGCTTTTCGTGGTATGACCAGGCTGACCGCAATTGAAGCACAAGCCCCTGCAGTCCACCGAAGAAGTGCACTTCACACCTACATGTCCATCACCAAGGCATCTGTAACACCTCAACGGCCTAGGCTGCAGGAGCTTTACTTGGACCGTGTTCCATCCGATCAGCAGTCGCCGACCAGCTGCAATTTTTTGCGCTGCTGTAATAGGGCAGACCAATATCATCGTGCCCAAACCATTGATACCAGGGCGAATATCTCCAGCTTTCACGAGCTCTTTGGGACACCCTCCTGCCTTTACAACGGCCTCCATAACTTCGTCAACTGACACGGATTCCTCCAGACCTCCGATGCGAAGGCTTACCATCTTTATAGGCCTTGACACCCTGACATCATCTCCGTTGAGAGCCTCCTTAAGTTTATCTGCAAGGGCGTCTGCCTTGCCGCCATTTGCCATACCAGGAACCTCTAGCATGCGAGCTCCAGTCAGGGTGTTGCGATGACGCAAACCATGAATGTCAAGCTCGTTGAAGCGTATGAGGTGTGGTTTGGAAAATAATTAAACACAAATCACTATACTCAATAAACTTACAAATTTATTTTAAACAAAAGTATGGTCATGGGTTATAAGCCCGTCATTTATTATGCCCTATGGAGGTAGGCGCGCCAAGTACTCTCCTGGCTGGCTTCGTCGCTAACGGAGATGTCGCGGAGTTCCAGGAGGATTACGCAGGCCGGAGGATGACCCACAGGGATTGGGCTGGTCTGAAGTGTGGCTTCGTCGCTAACGGTGACGGATGTTGAGATACAGTTGCAATTCGTACTTTGGACCCTCGTAGGCTGAACTTTGGACCCTGGGAATTGAAGTCCACTATATAAAATATCCTTTTGAATAAAACCTCTCCTGTCTGTGACCGCGTAATGGTGATGAGGAAGCGGGAGTACTAATTACGCATATGGCGAATGTGTGCAAATGTCACAGGCAGAAGCGGAGTTTACAAATTTAAGTTTGTATAAAAAAAAGGATAAAATAATGGTGTGAAGCACCGTACATAAAATAAATTTAGTGTAGGCATAAGGCACAATATGAAGTTGACGTGGTATTTGCCACAAGGTCAAATAAAGGTGGCCGGTACACGTTACAATACCCTACTTGAGTGAGAACTAAATAATAATCAACACTTACCCAATATGGGGTTAACACTGATTGAAATTAACTTGTTAAACTAATAACTATTTGTGAATGAAGATTCACTTCAACTTGAAGATGTTACACGACGCGACTAAGAAAAATATAACGTTTCCTTTTTAAGTGAGTGCGTACGTGCTATCGCAATGAGTCCAATCTGAGTCTGACCTCCCAACGTTCGCTAAATCCCCGCTCGGCGGCTCACGCTTCCCAACCGGTTTTGCTTAGCGACCGCTCGGCGGCTACCGAACTGGTTTAAAGCGGCGGAGAATTAATACTAAAATGAACTAAGGAGCGTTGAATAGAAATACAACGTTACATCGTCCAGCTTTATGTTCGCCCTAGCGGTAGTCAAAAGCGAAGCGTAGGTGACGCCACGCTCTGCTGCTTCTGGCAGTAGAGTTAAAACCACAACAGCAGAACGTGGAACGCGAAGGCCTGCCGCTGCCTGAGCTTTACGCTTTGCAGCCGCCTTTTGGCGCTTTCTGTCAGCTCTACGCTTCTTTGCGTTCATCTTCTTTTGACCCACAATCTCAAATGCCTGGGACTCCGAAGGCATAGGTTTATGGGCTTAATGCTGCTCAAAAGCTTGCAGTGGGGCAGAAGCTTTAGGCTTCTTTGCCTTTTTCCTGCCTTTGAGAATCTGTTTATGAGACTCTCTGTGTCCAGCCGGAACAGTAACCGCAGGAGCAACAGGAGCCTGTGGAGCTGTTGAGACCTGAGCTGAGGGAACTGAACCTTTTGCATGAGAAGGTTTAGCTGTATTGCTCCTTGCTGAGTCGCAACCCAGGTCAACTCTCGCATCAGCAGCCAAGGGCGGGCGCAGAATACGATTCTCGAGAACTGAGAATCGCCGAATAAAAGGTTCCAAAGCCTTTTGCACAATCGAATGGATAGAATCTAGATCCACCGGTTTTTGTGCAATCGGCCCTACCTCGTGGAGCATACGCTCCTGCCGATCTCTTTTAACTTCCTCTTTTAGCAGCTTGTGCTCTTCACGGAGCTCAGCTAGCTGCTCAGCTAACTTTTTATTAACAGCTTGCAACTTGGCTGTCTCCGTGGAGGAAGTGCGATTATCAAGCTCCTGGGCCACAACTAACAAAAGCTCTGCTCCTTCCTTTAAAGCCTTTTGGTCAGTCCCCTTTAACCTCGACGCATGAGAAACGACTTTCCTAACCAGGGCCGCGCCTCTTTCAGCCTTTTCAAGAAGATTAGCCGCCGACATCTTTTCCGGCTGTTTAACGACTTCTCTGATTGCCACCACGTAATCCAATTCGACGGTATCACATAAACCATGCGACTTCTTCGGCTGCTTCCCCGGCCGCTTAAATTTGGCCCGACAGCCGCCGTTTTCTCCATCATTGGGAACAGCTTGGATTTTACTCGGGGGTCCATCGTCTGTTGACGATTCACGCCCTTGCAAATGAACTCCTTTAGTGGCTCGTTTAGCTTTCATTGCACTCGACTGCCAAAATTTTGAATTAGGCATCGAGCTGACGCGTGACTCCGACATCTCAGCCGCAGAGTTTCGGGATGCTGATCGAGTTGGTGACTGCGACGGTGTACGCGATTGACAGGTGTTTCTAGCCCGGTTAGCCAATAGTCGCTCTTCCTCCGTAATGAATTACTTCTACTACTACAACAATACAGAAGAAACACAAAATATAGAAGAAAACTAAACATATAAAAACTGATCAAACAATATAATTCATAAACATACACAATTAAACCAAAGATGATCTGAATCGCAACATATTCTGTAATTAATTTTTTTCGTAGTAGTTTTTAGAGTACAAATAATGTATAGACAGATTATATTTTATAAGTGCTTTTTATAGGTTTACTAGCTGTGCCCCGCGGTTATACCCGCGTTAAACCTTATAAATTATCACAGCTCGTCCCCCGTAGGTGATAGCGTGATAATATGTAGCCTATATGTTGACCCAACCTCTAAGTAATATTCATGCAAAATTTGAAGTAAATCCATGCAGGATTTTTTGAGTTTAGCCCGGACATACATACAGACAAACAGACAAAAAATTCAAAAACCATATTTTTGCTTCGATTTCGATTGTAGATAACACCCCAAGAATCCTTTTAAAATAATATTCCATGTACAGTTTTGACTTTTCTACGATTTTATTATATGTATAGATATGTATGATTAAAAAGATTTTTCATTCTAGTTTTAATGAAAATTATTTCTTGAAGGTCGAAGGCGAAGATGAAGCGGTCGAAGGTGAATTGGGCCGTAAAAAAATGAAACGTTTCCAGCTGCCAAATCTTCCAAAATGGTGGCAGGCGAAAATCATACAATACGCGTGAGTACTAAATTGATTTAAAACATTCACATACATCAAAGTCTGAACAAATCGGGACACGAAGAGTGAAGGAATCAATTTGATACTGTTTGATGTGAAACCAATTTAGTTTGTTTTAAAAGTTCTATCGCAATGATCGCCACCGCTACGTCTTAAACTATTTTCCAATAACAAATGTTTTGTATTAAGCAGTTTCTATTTAAATGTTATGTAGGTATAACTTTATTGCATTTTATATTTACAACTAGCTGTGCCCCGCGGTTTTACGGCTGTGATAACTTTATAAATTATGACAGCTCCGCCCCCGTAGGTGATAGCGTGATAATATGTACCCGACCTCTTACTAATATTCATGCAAAATTTGAAGTAAATCCATGCAGTACTTTTTGAGTTTAGCCCGGACATACATACAGACATAAATTCTAAAAACTATATTTTTGGCCCCAAGTATCCTTTAAAAAGAAATTTTAATGTATCTACAGTTTTAACTTTCCTACGATTTTATTATATGTATAGATTATTTGATGAAAATAAATGCCTGGTAGATATGGATAACACAATAAAATAATTATTTAATTTACATAAATATTCGATTAAAAAAACAGGATATTTATTAAAATCGACTCCAACTAGAAATTTGTTGCTGAAGCGATTTCAGATCTAGCTTGGAGATCAAATGACCGCAAAGTAATCGGTTCTCTGTTTGTGACGACTACGATGGCATAAACACAAAGTTTTTCGTAAATAATATACAGAAGCCAGCACATCAGGCTACCCCAATCTGTCAAATTTCCCCAATTGAAAGTGAACCTTATGCTTTTGTGATAAAGTTGAAAATCTATAAAAGAAATGTGACAGAATGGGGTAGCTGGATGTGCTGGCGTCTGTACAAAAAGGGAAGAATGGAGGACTTTATTCCGATGAGAAGAGCACGGTGAAAGATTAACGGGGATTTTTGCTACGATTAAAAGAAAAATATTGAAATAAGGAGCTACATAAGTAGAGGGAAGAGAAAGTAGAGTTGTAAGTTCCATTAGGTTTCTACGTATTATCGATTTTGATTTAACCCAATCTTAGGCTGATTTCAGAGTCGCGCCGGCGCGGCGCCGCCGTCCAAACGCGCGCGCTCGCGCTGTAGAGACTCGCTGGCCTACGGCGCGTGCCGCGCGCGTGACTCTAAAATCAGCCTAAGCGTTAATAATATCGTGTTCCTATAACAAAGTCTGTTTCCAATTATGAGCAGTGTTTAAGTAGGGTAATAATGCTTACGTTTTAATAAATCTAGACACGTGGTAGCTTGTCAAGACAAGTTCAAGCTTACAGAACTGGCGAGCGGTACCGTGTGTAATATTACACGAACCATTTGGAGCCACTTTTGACCCCCCCCCCCCCCCATAACTCAAAAACTATACCATTTCAAATGCTGGGTCATATATATTGAGACTTTCAAGATAAATGTGTGCTCCAGATTTCATAAACACACCTCTAAAGGTTATATAAATATTAACGTCCAAAAGTCAAAATTTTATCACTGCCTGACCTATAGATAACCCAGTTCCAGGGCCTCTACCGGCTAAGTCGCCAAACATCGATTTCTTAAATGGCGTTCAAATAAATAAAGGTTTAAACTGAATTAATCAATCGTTAAATCGGCTTCAACGTTGACAATCGATTCCGGACCATTTATGACGTCACATGTGCTCATGGAAGCCGATTTAACGATTGATTAAGTAATTTTTAATCTTTATTTATTTGAACGCCATTCAAGAAATCGTTCGGCGACTTAGCCGGTAGAGCCCCAGATGACCTCCAAAATAGTATGAAAAATATACCTACGGCGTACAGAAATGAAATATGGGGGGAATCAAAGACAAATGATTATACTTTTCAATGGTAAGTGGTGCATTACTGTGGCCGATGGGGATCATGAAATAAAATATTGCGCGACCGCAACAAAGCTCGGGAGAGACCGAGACAGCAATATACGTGTTATTTATTACCTGACCGAACGAGTTTGCTTATTAAGTGTCACGATGATATTTTTATTTAACAAATCAATGGCAAAGTATGCTTGTTTCATTTTCAAGTCTAAACTACTGAACCGATTTTGGTTAAATTGCTTGCCCCGTAGTATACATGTAAAGAATGAGTATTTGTTTAATACCTTAGGTGCATAGCATAGATTAAGAAAATACATTATTTAATTATTTTTTATCTATCATGTCATGTCAAATTCCTATGAATAGACAAAAAAATATATCGTATATACCTACATATTAGATTTGTAGACGGACATAGTAAACTTTTTATCCCAGTGACATTTTTCCATGGGATAAAATAATTTAGAGACGGGCGAAACCGCTGGTGCAGCTAATTATTATCCAATTTTGATCGGTCTACTGCAAGATCTCTCCATTGAATTATTTTTTTCTTTTTACATATAATGAACAGTGGGTTATGCCTGCATTATTTACCATTATTTTCGTTTTTGTACAAAAACATTTTTGAACCGGGTCGGATTATGGGCCATGACCTTTGGAATCCAGATAAGTAGTTGGGTTAATACAAAGTAATAAATCAGAAACGAGTGTAAATTTTTATAATTTTATTACATACTAGCTGGCACCCGCGACTTCGTCCGCGACAATTTGGAATGATCACCTATATAACTACTTACTTCTAGCTTAATCTAAAAAATATATCTTTAAAAACAAATAAGCAATGCAATATAAATTTAAGAAAACCTTTAAAATAACCTAACTAAGAAAGAAACTAAAAACTATTTGCTACTGTTATTTCAAAAAAAAAGACCCGATATCATCAACCAAAAAAATCAAAGAAATACACATCAGTTGTCCTTAAGGATAGCCAGTAAGTTAAATAAAGTAAAATAATAATCAACGATGCAGTAATCACAAAGGTTGCGACCACGGCATTGATAAGTCTAAAATCACATTTTGTGAACGAAACCATAGCCCGATCTAAAACGATGATTACGCCATCGAGATTTCGGCGATTATCTTTTGATTTAGTTTTGGACTACCTTTTATTTCAAGCATTTATTTATTTTAACCGATATGCCAAATAAGTTACACGATCTGAAACGATATTAAGGCCAGCTAGTTTTTTTTTGGTGCGATTATCTCGAGACCAACAATTTATACTACGCTAACTCGAATTTTAGGTAAATTTGGTTTTTATCCCAATTTGATCAAAATGTCGTTTTTTAATTTGTTATAAAAATATACAAAAAAAAGAAGTTACAAATCTTATAAAACGCTAAATCTTTACTACTACTCGACGACAACAACTACGACATTTTAACAACTTGGCATAAAAAACGAATTTATCTTAAATTCGAGTTGGCTTAAATTGTTGGCGTCCATCTATTGAATCAGTTTGGGATAAACTTTTTAAACAACAAATTATTCCCTAAATTTTGTTTTAAAAACATGTGTTGCTTTAATTTTAACTGAAATCCAAACACCACAATTCATGTGTTTATCTCCAACAAAAGAAAAACAAATTTTCATACAAATTTATATCCCCTATTTTACGTCCTTAGGGGTGGAATTTCCACAAATCCTGAAATATGTATTAATAATTTTTAACTGAAAGGCCAAAGACCGATTTTCGTGGGTATACCTTAAAAAATTTCATACTTTTTATCCAAACTTACATCCCCTATTTTATTTTTATTTAGGGGTCGAAATCGCGAAAATCCTGAAATATATATTTTTATTTTTAACTGCAAGGCCAAATACATCAAAAATGCCTTTAACATCAAAAATGACACATTTTCATAAAATCTTTCATGCCTTATTTTACTCACTTAGGGGCGATATTTTCAAAAACCCTTCTTTAGTGGATGCCTTCGTCATAAAAGGTACCTACGGTCAAAATGTCAAGTCTCTAACCCCATCCGTTTAGGCTGTGCGTTGATATGTCAATCAGGCACACTGTATAAACTTACACCACCAAACACCACCAAGGGCGTAAAATGATGATTACGCCATCGAGAATCGAGAAAATCTTGGGGGTGAAATTTCCTAAAATCCTGAATTAAATATTTTATATTTTTCAACAGATAGGCCAAGTACCTACTAGACGTGTGCGCCGGCGTCATCGGCGTCGAAATTTAAATAATTTTCTAGATTTATTTTGAATATAATATAAAACACTTAATTTTAATATATAGTTTTTTAATTTGCATCTATAGTGTTTTTGACTAATTCGGCAAATTAGAACTTTAAAAAATAATTAAATTAATAAACTGATTATCGCGGTGGTTCTTCCCGAATGCTCTTCCAAGGAATGTCAGTAATTGAAGAATCTTGATGAAAGGAGGAAACGAGTTTCCTTTATGTCTGCATTTGTGAAATAACACGTCAGGCAGTCTGATATTTTGCAAGAAAAAGCACAGCGGGACCGTCACTTCCGCTTTGATCACTCAACCATCCACATCAACATCATCAAGCCTTCTTTTGGCTTTTTCAGAAAGGTACAAAGGTATGGTTGGAGCAGTTGCAAGCAGTCAAAACCTTTGTTTTTTAATAAGGCCGGGGGAATGCCTTCACATGCCACCCGCAAAAGGTGTCTGCGGGCGGGTATGTCGGATTCGCACTAACTAAACCTAACCTAACATGGACTTCTCTTAGCGCTTGATGGCTACCCCGGGAACGCGGGAATTCTGCTCCGGTGCTCCCCTTTTGAGCCATATCCCAGATAGTTGGGACACGTATCCTGGGAGAGCTCAATTTTGCCCTCCCCTATTGCTGACTCCTGCCAGTCCGGCACAGCGACTGACACAAACAGATCGCTGTCTTCCCGGAGCTTCCTCGAGTCGAAGTCGAAGTCGAAGTCGAAGTCGAAGTCGAAGTCGAAGTCAAAGCCGCAGCCGAAGCCGCAGCCGAAGCCGAAGCCGAAGTCAAGTCGAAGTCGAAGTCAAGTCGACTCAAGTCAAGTCCACCACCGGCCTCAGAAAATCCGGGTCCAGGGTACATGTCAACGGAGGGAGCCACGATCTAGCTTGCCCAGTAGGTACCATTTTGTTCCGGCACCCCCTTGGATCCCTATTCAGTCCCTCGATGAGCTCGTCCCAGGACTGAGCTTTGGCTTCCGCTATAGTGATCGATAGCACCTTGACGGCGACTTTATATGCCCTATGCGCTCCGACAGCCTCTCCTGCATTGCATCGCCTGCTCCGACGGGCCCGCTGGTCCCGACGACACGCTGCGACTTATTCCGATCAAAAGTGAAAGCCTGATAGGCTAGCTGTAAACGTCAAATAAAAAAACAAAACTCCTGGTAGTAAAGTGGCTGGGTAGGATAATCCTGTAGTGGTTTAACGCTGAGAATACTTTGGATGTTGGATGCTATATATTAAATCAAAGCAAATTTTACTTATTTTCACCATCCACGCCGATTACGCCGATGACGCCACCGCCGCCAACATATTTAATGCCAAACGCCGCCGCCGATCATTTAAGCATAGCATTTAAGCACATGTCTAGTATCTACTTATTTTCATGCGTTTAAATTCAAAACGATCTATACTTTTTCATACAAACTTACATTCCCTATTTTACGCCTTTAGGGGTTGAATACCTAAAAATCCTGAAATATATATTATTATTTTTTAATTGAAAGGCCACATACCAATTTCCATGCGTTTAACTTAAAAATTTACATATTTTTCAAAAAAATTACATCCCCTATTTTTCGCCCTTGGGGGTGAAATTTCCGAAAATCCTGAAATACTTATTTTTTATTTTTAACTGGTAGGCCAAATACCAACTTTCATGCCTCTAACTTCAAAAACGGCAAAGTTTCATACTAACTTGGTACCCCCGTTTTACCGCCTTAGGGGTTAAATTTCGAAAAATCCTTCCTTATTCCTTGTCCACATTATAAAAAAAAACATCTGTGCAAAATTTCAGCTTTCTAGGGCCAAGGGTTTGGGCTGGGCGTTGATGAGTCAGTCAGTCAGTCAGGACTTCTCTTTTTATTTATATAGATAATTTTTCAATCAATTGATTCTATTAGGAACACTTACTAATAATGCATGTAATGTAAATCAGCAATCAAAATTGATGACGGCTAATCTTTATGTAGATTTTTTAAGGTCACGTGGAATTTTTTTCAACCTTTGGAGTTAAGATCTTTGGGGAAGGCCTTTGTCCAGCGGTGGCCGTCTTTCGGCTGATATGATGATGATGATGAACCTATAACATGATAACTAAAGATCTTTGGGGAAGGCCTTTGTCCAGCGGTGGCCGTCTTTCGGCTGATATGATGATGATGATGAACCTATAACATTATAACTAATAGAATCAGGCTAAACCGATTCCCCCATCGAACAATCGTTGTGGAAACGAATACCTTTAAGTGGACTCGTGGTTATGGTACTTTCCTCCAATCCTTAGAGAGCTCATTAAACCGTCGCGTCCGTTCCGATTGTCGTCTATAACAATCGTTACAAGTAACAAGGTGCCTCATAGAATCTGATAGGTGTCAGATTATACTTATTTGGCTTCTGAGTGCTTCGCTAAGTATTCGTTTTTCGCAATTTTAGTTGAAAGCATTTATTAAGAGTAATAGCATTATTTTTTTTAAATCTCGTAGTTATTTATTTAGTGGTAAACATAATTTATCTGTTATTTAAATATATATATATATATATATATATATATAAATAGTATATGGGATCAACACGCCCGGCCGTATGGCGTACATACAAGCAGGATATTATTTATTATTAATAATTGAATACAAAAATTTTAGTAAAATTATCAAATAATGATAATTTTGATTGCTGTGTGATGACGGTAGAGATATCAGAATATCGTCACCCCATCTCGTCCCGTGGGAGGTGAGAAGTCGACTCGAAAGAATATCTACCAGAGGATAGGCAACAGGTTCTTTCTGAGTACTTTGACCATCTTACTGCGATCGCGAACCCGTCTGCCAATCGTGGCGATTATATCGTGGCATATGCCCCAAGATGATGCTTGGGCGAGGCTTTTGTCCAGCAGTGGACTTCTTACAGCTATTATGATTTATTGGTGATTATCATAAAACTCTACAGTCATAATTTATGGAGAAAAAGGAAATTAGAACTAGTCAAATCACAATTTATCGATCAACAAATCTGTCCTATTATAGCAAGTTTTTACAAAGCATCATCTTCATTTTATTTTTAAACATATTAGTATTAAAATTTTGCCGTTTATTGGTTTTTTTTTTTACTAATGTCACGACATGCCTTTGAACGAATGCTAAGCTGCAAACAGACAGTCAGATGGGCATGGCCAAACTATAAGGGTTTCTTCTTTGAATACGGAACCCTAAAACAATTTCGATACAATACTTACATTGTATCGAAAGTGAAGTTTCCTTTTGACTTAGTGTACTATAAAAAAACCCTGCATAGCAACGATTATAGTACAGTTTACGATAACATATAATTTAAACAAACAAAATTTTTATCACAGTTGTCGTTGGACTCGTTCATTAGACCTCCAAAATACATTTTATCACCCTAGTCATATGTTTTTATAACTGTTATATAAACACGTGGATATATGGCACGTGTCTGAGCCCTGACGTGACCTCCCACAGTTATACTAGCGTAACATCTTTATTTCAAATGATCCATGCCAGTCAACAAAACGATATTGCCCGACCCCATCACGTGTCATAACCATACTTTCATGAAAGAAACTTAGTGTAACATACGGGGTATTAAAATCACACGACTTTATACGACCTTTTGAAAAACAAATATTGATCGATGTTTGCCAAGTGTACAAAATGACAAAATTGTTTCGATGAATTTTTTTACTTTGCTTATTTGGTTACCCTAGTGTCAGGGTTGTGAGCCCCTTGTTTCACAGACGGAAATTTCATAGAATTTCGTTTCCCAGAAAATGTTTCATATAATATTTGGTCCTTGTATTTTTATTTGGAATTAATATAATGTTCGTTTAAGATATTGGACATGTTAACTATGTATGAAATACGTAATGGTCGTCCGCTACGGCTTTTTAATACTGCGCGCCAAATCCGCCAAATGCGCCATGCGCCAAATGCCCGAAAGAAATTATTATTAATAATTTGGGTTAGGTTTGGATAGCACTATGACCATCTAGCGCGGCAGCGGCCGCCGAGCGCTAGATTCTATTGTTGGTGAAGATTGGTGTTCTTGGTTATAAGTTTTATATTAAATAAACAATACAATGTTAAAGAATATTTGATTTGTTATTCTATGATATGATTATTCTAACACTAAACCTTATGTGAAACTAAAATCAATGATCTTAAAAGTAGTATTGATTATTCTATGAAACGAAAATATGAATAATTTTTCTGTGAACCAAAATTCTATAAAACAACGTACACTCGTCAGAATTGTCTCTTGTCTACATCTACAACTGAAACTGACAGCTTAACGTGTCCTCCGAAGCACGGAGTCGGAGACGCTCAGAAATTAAACCACTTTGACGAACACCCCTCTATCTCCATAGAGGGGTGTTCGTCAAAGCCCGCATGCCTAAATGCTTTACCTCGCCTAACACTGGCGGACCGGTGAGAGCAACTGTCTATGAGCGCCTCAAAGCCGTTGACAAATAAATAATAATAAATTGTTCATGCTACTGATACAGTTTATTAAAAGATGCCAAGAGCAGCAAAATTTTAGGGATTTATTTTATATAAAAAATATTAAATATTTATTTTAATTTTTATCATCACATGAGCACAGTTAATAGCACTAAGAAAACCGCCTTTACAACTTATGTAATACAGATGCTGTCAAGATGTTTTTTAACTAATATCCTGGGACATTATTCACACACGGCCATCTGATCCCAAACTCAGCAGAGTTTGTATTATGGAAACTAGATAACTGATATACTACATATACTTTTCTTTTGTAAGTACACAGGTACTTATAATAATATCTGGGGACAATGTCACATAGATCATCCTAGCCCCAAACTAAGCAAAGCTTGTACTATGGGAACCAGGCGATGATATATTTTTTATTTATTTCAAAACTTTATGCACAAAATTGTACAGAGGTGGACTTAATGCCGTAGGCATTTTCTCCCAGTCGACCTTGAGGAGTTGCAGAGATTAAACAGTGGGTAGGTGCACTAAGTAGAGATTGGAATCGATATATAATTAATTTAAATATATAGTTAAATGTATCAATCAATCAATCATCACAGCTAAATAAGTCCACTGCTGGACAAGCCTCCCTCAAGAATCGTCTTGGGGGATATGCCATAATCGCCACGCTTGGCAGGCGGGTTGGCGATCGCAGTAAGATGGTCATAGTAATCAGAAGGAAGCTGCTGCCCATCCTCTGGTAGATGTTCCCTCGGGTCGACTTCTACGCCCCCCACGGGATGAGATGGGGTGATGATATTCTGATTCTGATATTTGTCGCCGTCACCACACAGCAAGTTACTTACAGAGCAGCCGTTAAATGTATAATCTATACATATAATAAATATCTAATATATACAATATTGTTAATACATACATAAATATATAATTAAATAGGTAGGGAATATACATACTTATATAGATAGATAAATACTTATATAAATAGAAAACATCCATGACTCAGAAACAAATATTCGTGCTCATCACACAAATATTTGCACTTACCGGGATTCGAACCCAGGACCACCAGCTTCGTAGGCAGGAGCACTACCAACTAGGCTATGGTGACCGTCTATGGTGACCGTTTATATAGATAATTACACCCAGACTCAGGACAAATAGACATGTTCATGCACACATATTTTTTTCCTGCGTGGGATACGAACCCACGACCTGCGACGATGAGAGCAAGCATATACCAACCACTCCAACAGGCAAATTAAACCACTTTGGCGGTTACCCATCTATGGACTGACGAGACTGACTGCGAGCCCAGTTGCTTAACCGCTAAGACGCTCTCACAACCTCGCCAATCGGGATTGGCGAGGTTGTGAGAGCGTCTAACTATGAAAAAAGAGCAGTAATTACAGTTTTAGAAAAACGGACTCTCCGAAGTTCGCGGGTATACCCTCAACTTTCTGACTCCTTAATTTTCTAGCCAGCATAATATCAGTTTAATTAAGTGCCGATCCGGCAATCAAAGTCGTAGATATCCATGTCTACGATAGAACTTAATACAACTAGACTGACTAGGTAGTCAATCATTCTGACGTTTCAAATATGCAATGTAATTTATAGAAAAGTGTATTAACCTAAAAATACATAATTAAGTGTTTTCGTGAGTCTGTGAAGGCCGCCACAAAGGCATCCAGCTGACCCGGTCGCGACCGGCGACGTTGGTGCCATCCGGGTCAACCAGACGAACAACAAGAGGTACCAATGCGCCGCAGTTAAGCAAAGTGTCCACTAGATACACACGACATTCAAGCTAGTAAACTGTCGACCTATTTTACAATTTTCCCCACAATACACTGCCTAAAACTGCGTACAGTACAAGCCAAAATTTATACCTGTAACCACCCTTAGCAAAGTTAATTAATAATTAAATAAAACTGATTCACCTCTGAATCAAGTTCCAAATTAACTATTAACTGAGTAAATAGAAACATTTAAACTCGTGTAGTGTCTATAGACATTTGTGAATACGAGGAAAATTGTCTGTGAAAGGTGTCATGGCGGGAGATTAATGCTCGCGTGTGAACACGTCGGGTGTCTAAACTATAGGGGAAGGGGTGGTTTGGAAACTATGATGGCGGCGGCAGTCATTGCACCTTGAGCCGCGGGTCGAGCAACGTGCAATCGTTATTGGACTACCAAGATGCAACGAACACCATCCAGTGCTTCTGAGGGCTCGTTCTGGACGACCATCGAACTCCTAGCTGGTCGTGGCCGGAGACGCTCTGCTGCTGATGCTGACGACTATGCCGCCTCCATCGATGTCCCGTCTAGAAGAACATCATCTCTCAGGTTTCCATCATCTCCGTCACTATTTTAAAAGCACATAATTAGTTCATTCAACAAGTAAATACTGGGCTTTCAATTAAAATATAGATTTTATTTAAAACGATGGAAGATATATTTAATAAGATTTATTTAAATAAAATTGCAGTTTATTATAATATTTATAAGTTGTGTTGATAATATCACGCAGTTGTATGATTCAAAAGTCTGCCAACTGCAACCTGTAGGAGTCTGTAAAGAACTGTTTACAATAAAAAAAATATTTATTCGCGTTTTATTGACTGGTTTTTTTTTCAATAATTACTATTTAAGTGACCTTTCGGAGATTTATAATATTTTTATTTTATTTAACAGCTACTAAGATTCGCGTTTTAAAAGAAGTAAATATCACTTTTTCCTTACCACCGACTTATTCACCCACATCTTAATTATTTTCACGGTTTCTATTTTTTTTTTGTATTGTATATTAAAAAGCATTCGTATTTGACACTTTTCTTATATTTTTTTATCATTCGGCATATAAAACAATCGCATAATTCTGAAATATCTCTAAGGCTTTATTAAATTAAAACTTTAGTTTTAAGATCTGGGATAATTTTTTCCAGTTTTGAGTTATAACAAGAAAGTATCTAGACCAAATAAGAGTTAAAAAAATGTCTTTATCGGTTGCTCTTTTAAGTGAGATTTTATCAGATCCCTTATTTAATACAAAATATAGTTTCACTAGTTCATATGATCCGAGAACCAATAGATAACAGTGAAGAGTAATTTAAAAAGATCAAGTAAACATTATTACATTGTAATTACATATTGAATACGTATTTGGGAGATATACGATACGAAAATACTATTTAGCTTCGCCATAGACGCAGATGGAGACATAAATTGCCCTGTGCTAGAGTCGAATTTCTCATACGAATAGATGAAAAGTACGCTGCGCCGTATAGAATCCCATCGTAGGGTTAAATTTGCGTTTCTATAAACTGTTTGTTTAAACCATTTAATTCTTAGCGCAATTTCAAAATGACTACTAAAAACTGTCGTTGCCCTTTCAGTCTAGTAGTCGCTGACCCTGACTGTTAAGGTAGAGGTCGTGGGTTCGGTTTCCAGCCGGGACAAATATTTGTATGAAATATGTCCGTTTGTCCGGAGTCCGTGTGTAATTATCTATATAAATATTACAAAAGAAAAGTATATGTAGTATACCAGTTATTTGTTTCCCATATTAAAAGCTCTGCTAAGTTTGGGATTAGATGGCCGTGTGTGAATAATGTCCCAGGATGTAGGATTATTATTACTGTATACCACTTCATCAGCGCTACATGCTCTGCTTTGCAACTATTCCCAAAATGCCCAATTCAGTTGAGCTCAACAAAAAATTTATGTATTGAACCTGGACCTATTGAAATGCTATCGTAGGAAAGTTACTGATTCGTTCTTTGGTGAAATACTTGAAGAATAGATTCAGTGTTCTGTTTTTAGTTTAGATCCCTTTTATTGTATTAGTCAGTCGAGTTAACAATTTCTTAGATTAAACCACCGAACGCTAGGGCCTCTTTCATCCGAGATATTATTAACCTACATTCATAAACAATTTACACTTCGCAGTTCATCAAAACAGATGAATTTCATGTTGTTTACATTGAAGAACTTTACAAAAGGGTCGTAAATCGTGATATTTTAGCGCAGTCTTTTAGTAGCGACAAGCTTTTGTGCTTTGTCGAGTTCAAAGTACGCAGTGATAATAAAGCGCGTGTACGTGCCTCACGTTTATCTCTATCTACTACATAATCTATGTTTTCTGCGCATTCATATTTGTTTTTCTCTAATCGTAATTATTATCATAGTATGTCCACAGTTTGAAGAAGCAGACAAAATATTTTGTGTCGTTTGATCTGGGGTCGTAGCAGTAAACAGTTATGTCACGCATACAATATAATAAAATGACGTAAATCACTTGTTCTTCAGTTAAAATATGGAATCTAGAGGTTTAGCACAGCAAACTGCATGTTTTAAGATTATTCATAAGATCTGCGTTATTTTGCTTGCTCAATCCATTAAACAACAAATAGAAAATATTTCCATAATTATTGTGAACTCCCATCTTATAAGTTCTATGTGAGAACGACCATTATAGGTGTAGCACTCACGTTTATTGATGTCATTGATGTACAGGCAAAGGTCCCATGTCATTCAGCCAAACAGCCAGGACATATGTAGGTACTTTACAATAGGCAAAGAGAAATGTGTAATCAAAATGCGTTGATTTATCGTTGTTACTTCTCCTTATATCTTCTATCTATATATTATTATTATATAAAAGCAGGAACTGACTGACTGATCTGGTTGATCAGTCCGTCAGTTTCTGCTTTACCGGCCTACCTTTACTCTTGCACAGTTCAAACCGCTCGCTCTAGAATCATGATGTTTGCACACACATTCCTTAAGTAACGTAGGTGTGCACAAAGAAAGTATTTTAAATAATTTATCGCTTTTTAATATCCAACTCTTAAAACCATGAAGTTGCAAAATGTTTTTCATCTAATTTATTACGCAATCAGTATTAAAGCTGCTTAGTGCAATCTATTATTAACATTGAATTTTGAGATGTTTGAATACTAAGATTCTCCCCGTAAGGGGTTGAATGTTTTTAAGAAACTTGATCAAATGATGATTGATCAAGTCCTGAACCATAGGTAATACAGAATAGGTTCGTTTTAATCTCTTCGATGTCTGATTTCGACTACCACGCGGACGCAGTCCCGTGACTGTTTTATAAAAAAAGCTATAGTTTTATATAAAACTAACAAATTAAATGAAAACCTCCACTGATCAAGCACTCAAAGCCAGATGCTCTCACTGCACCGGGTCGTAAGGAACCGGTAAGAAACTAACTGAATG
The DNA here is from genome assembly GCA_951640165.1 of Pseudoips prasinana. NCBI lineage: Eukaryota > Metazoa > Arthropoda > Insecta > Lepidoptera > Nolidae > Pseudoips > Pseudoips prasinana. The sequence goes on along the minus strand of OX621237.1, from coordinate 29,048,726 downwards.
CCTCAGTAACGTTATTATCAATAACAATAACTGATAAGTTATCAAATAACGCGCGTAAGTCCCGTGTTTTGTCAATTTTCCCTGTTTTTTTTGTATGTTATCAGTATTCTTCACGATTAATTAATCGACGTAATGAATGGCAACAATAAAAGGTGAATAGGTTAACATTCAATGACATTTATGAAAGTATGTTTTAATTTCCTAATTAATCTCTGTAGTAGTAAACTACAACTCAACTATCATTTAGATAAAACGGCAACGTAACAGCTAAATGTTATTTTGGGGTAACGTACCAAAATGGTGAAAAGGAACGCCTTTCGTGCGATTCAGTCCATCCGTCTGCTCATCCGTCCTGGTTTCACAGTACATGGTTTAACCTTTACAATTCTTACGTGTTCTTACAGGTATATCACAGTTATTACGAATGCAAGTGACTTTTAATTTGGACAGGTTTAATAGTGTTTACCCGAATTTATAATAAAAGAGCAAATGTTTTTCTATTATTCGAAAATAGGGGCGAAGAGAGAGGAGGCCGTATACAATGGCCATTCTTCGGTAATAAATCTCTGTATCGATCGGGGGGACTTTATGCAGGTCACAAAAATAGTTTTTAAGTGCGGGAATCGAACCCGAAATGCTGATAGATGTTTACCCATAGCTTTAGGGTTTAGCTGAACATGGACAATTTAAAAATTTGGACGACATTTTCCACTGAATTCAAACATAGTAAAACGATAATATCTTTCAACAAATATCTACCAGAATAACGCAATAAACTGTAATTTTAACCTAAAAACTACATGGAATCAACAACTATGGTGAGTTTTATTTCTAGCATAGTTCGTTGGGGGAGGCCTTTGTCCAGCTGTGGGCGTCTTTCGGCTGATATGATGATGATAGTTCTTATGAATAGAACTAGGAATCTTCAGTATTGTCGCAAGAATCTAAGGGAACACAAGCGGCTCGTTAGAACCTGTAGACCTATTTTAGGTCTGGTGTGCTTATTAAGCAATTTTCATATGAAGTTTGACAGTTCCACAGAACTGTCAAACTTCATACTCACTTTATTCATACGCGCCATATTTAGTGGTGTAAAAGACCGATTTGCATCATTGTTTATAGCAAATTAACTATATACAAGCTGTAAAATAGTGTATAATTTAAGAAGCTTAATTTGCCTATGCAACTGAACAACATGAGTGATTCATTTGTATTCCAAGAGTGAAATGAGTGTCCAAATACTCTTAAGTAGAAAGACCGATTTGGATCATTGTTTATACCAAATTAACTATATACAAGCTGTAACATTGTGTACGTAATTTAAAAAGCTTAATTTGCCTATGCAAGTGAACAAAATGAGTGATTCATTTGTATTCCAAGAGTCAAATGAGTGTCCAAATACTCTTAAGTAGAAAGACCGATTTGCATCATTGTTTATACCAAATTAACTATATAGAAGCTGTAACATAGTGTACGTAATTTAAGAAGCTTAATTTGCCTATGCAAGTGAACCACATGATGGATTCATTTGTATTCCAAGAGTTAAATGAGTGTCCAAATACTCTAAAGTAGGTAAGAATTTAGGTAATATATTAGTTAGAGGTTCATTTGTAATTTTTTTTTCCAATGTGTACAAATATAATTTGATTCCGCAGCGTGGCTTAGGAGGAGCTGCATTATAATGCCACACAGACAGAATCACAGTTCATTATTTTGAATTATGTATGTATGTTCCATTGCACTGCCTTTAATTGTGAGCCGTGCGTAAAGGCGATAGGCAGCAAGAGTTCCAAAGACTTGTCAAGTGTCAGTCTCTGTCACAACAAGACTGTCAACACAAATAGGAACGTATAATACTATATATAGTTTGTGCATCTTCTTTGTATTTATATGTAATATATTTATATATTTTATGCCCTACATCTCTACACCATTATTTAAAAACGAAAACTAAAGTTAAACTGCGGTTGAACTATGGATTAAGCAATCTCATTGGATGGTGTCCGACTAAACCAAGGATCAACTACAGTTTAACTTTAGAGTTAGTTTTTAAATAAGGTACTATTTACAATGTATCCGTACACCGAAAACTGCCCCTCAATGACGCTATTCTCCGGTAGAGTATAATTTGGTTAAGTAATGGAATCAGGCGTTACTTTGCGGAAATGCATAACAATCATCATTTTGTATTTTCATTATAATTTGGTTGCTTGTGATAGGACCACCCATTGTATATTACTAAAGTTTTAAATGTATTAATTTGTTATTCCTTTTAGTGTACTATAAAGAGTTTCACTACCTATGTGTAGTTTTGGTTTGTGTCTGCATGTATCACTCTAGATACATTTGTCTTTTTATTTTCAACATCTTTCACAGGTCTACTGCAATAGATTACTTTAGAAATAAATTGCAGCTTTGCCCAATGTTATCTCTTCCATTTCTTTTTTCTTTATTTTTTTCTATCTCTACGTGAATTAGAAAATCCAATAAACTAGCTACACCCTCCACGCTTTGCTACACAACTAAGATAAATTGGTATGATAGTGGCTCCATCTGTCGAAGATTGGTCGTACCAACTCTGAAACTTTTGTGGGATCATCCACAACACTCTGCTGAAGATCATCGCATGGTCAAATGCATAGTTTACAATTCTATAAAGGACATACGGACAAACATTTATTTTTAGATATAGATAAGACTCAAACAGTATTGTTTTAAACTTCAAACACCCCTCTCTGTTCGTCTGAAAACGTTTTCTAAAGTTTATTATTGCTAAACTTGTATAGTGATTTTACTTCCCGATAAAACTAACGAATTGAAAGATAAATTGGTACTGGTTGATTAATGGTATAGCAGACGCCTTGTTAGTGTATACACTGTTACTACAAAGATCGATCTTATTAGCTACAAAATAAAGACCCTTTCAAGTATATCTACCTATGAGGCATCGACTGTAACTATTTTATAAAGCTACCAGTTAATAAATTGTTCAGTCAGCAATAAATTTCTACAGATTACAAATATTTGGGGAACGGATATTTAACGAATAAGTATTCTTCTACCGACAGACGAAAGGTGTATTTTGGTACAAGCGAAAATCCGGCTTTATTTCCTTCCTGTAGTGTAGACTATGCATAGCCGGTAGGCAGTCTCAAAGTCTAAAGACGGAGGGACAGACTGATACAGGTACAGAAATAACAAACACTTAATAAGGTGTTATGTAACTGGACTTGTGGCGTGCTAGTTAAGATACGTCGATAGTTAAGATAGCTTCGTTACCTCCTCAGCGCTTCTGTATCGGGTTCGGGCCCCAAAAAGCAAGTATTTGCCAACCACACCAACAGGCCATGTGCCATAACTCCTTTTTGTTTTTTCTGATGAAACTGGTTTCGGGATCCAAGACAGTTTAAGCCTTTCCACGGGACATGCTTCACCTCTCAGTGTCATTTGTGTGCCACTGTTGATCCAGGCTTACATGAGTTGCAGTGGTGGGTAAGAGGGAGGGACTAGTCCTGTTTGCCTCTGGATCAAATTGGGTAACAGAATAATCATAAAACGAGAACATTGCAAGTAGAGAAACCACCTGACACGCACACATAGGACACAATCTCTTTGCAAAACTAATAAATAGTAAGCAAATCAGTCTACAATCACAATCTTAACTATGCTTACAGTCTCCAAACCGTCTAATCCACAGATTACATCTATAATCACATAAATAGATATGTACACATAAACGCGGAGCTATTACGTAAATAAAGTAAATGACGACGCCTTGGAATCTCGCCCATTCACACTAGCAATAACATCATCCATTTTTATGCATAAAACATAAATTTAAATCCTCACGAAATGTAGCACCGTGAAGTACATAAATTCTAAAAACGTTCAATGCCTGTGACGTTTAGTAGCTTTAAATATAAAAATATCACGGTTTTCGGTATTACGGCCGCTCTGCGAGCTTTCGTGTTGCACTTGTTTCTGTTTAAACTTGTTTTATTGTTGTACAGACGCCAGCGCATCAAGCTACCCCAATCTGTCAAATTTCCCCAATTGAAAGAGAATCTTATACTTACGTGATTAAGTTGAAAATCTATGAAAGAAATTTGACAGATTGGGGTAGCTGGATGTGCTGGCGTCTGTACGTCTCACTTAATACCCTTATAGGCTTCGATTTAAAAGTTAATTCATTGGCATTGGTCTGTTGGCGTGATGGGTAAATGCTTGACAGATACTTATGTACATGAACATTTCCGTTTGTCCTGAGTCAGGGTGTAATTATCTATATAAGAAAAATAGTAGGTATATACAGTAATATATCACTTATTTGGTATCCATAGTACAAGCTATTCTTAGTTTGGGATCAGATGACGGTGTGTGAATGTCCCATGATATAAAAACATAAAAATAAAAGATTTTGTTTTTACCTACTTGATATAATAATGTAGAGAACGATATTTTTTGATTAGCTCAAAACACGTGTTAAATCATGATACAATAAAAAGTAAAATTGGACATGGATGGAAACAATAACTCAAGAGCAACAAAGATGCAGGCTTCAAAGGAGAACATTTCGTTTAAAACACAATAATGGCGAGAGATCTCTTTGACCGGCGACTTCTTCCGCGTCAAACTTTATAAATTATATTAGCCTATTATAGCCTATGTGTTATTCTAATATATAAGCTATATTACTACAAAGTTTCATCAAATTCCTTTCAGTTGATTTTGCGTGAAAGAGTATGTATGCATACATTCATACATCAGTCCTCACAAACTTTCACATTTATTATATTAGTAGGATCGAGTCAGGCAGGAAATTTTGCATAGGTAGTGCATCAGGTTTTATAAAGTGTATTTGAGTAAGTCGTTAATACTGATAGCATTAGTCAATCAATCTCTTTACCTGTTTCTTAAATAAACTTGCATGGAACTCTTTAAAACATTTTGGAAATTTATTATAAATACGTGGTGCTATGGAGACTATAGTTGTATATAACATTGCTGTTTTTTCTCGTTAATAAACGCGTTCATATAAATATAAAAAGTCTATGCATGAATGTGAAACGAACTGATGAAACTTTTTCACTTCACGAGGGTGCATCGGCACTATATTATATGTTAAGTATATCCCGAAAATCTGGGATATGGCACAAAAGGGGGGCATCGGAGCAGCATACCTCGTTCCCGGGGCTTCTGCGATCAGGCGACAAGAGAAGTCCACGGCAGGTTAGGTTTAGTCGGCTAAGTCCGACATACCCACTGGCGGAGCCTCCTAATACAGGTTCGCTAGCTCACAGCTAGATGCTCTCACTGGTCTGTAAGTGATTGGCGAGGACAAGCAACTAGGCTCGCGGTCAGTCCATAGATGGGTGACCGCGACAGTGGTTTAATTTCTGAGCGTCTCCGTGCTTCGGAGGGCACGTTAAGCTGTTGGTCCCGGTTGTAGCCATTAGGCAACAGTCGTTAAGCCATGTCAGAGGCCTAATGGGCGGCTTGAACAACCCTGTCACTAGGGTAACCACTGCCCACACGATAAGTAAGTAAGTAAGTAAGCTATGCCTAAAGGGCCTTTTTATTTTGAATGCAGAAGCTTGAGAATAAATTTGTATAATAAAACCTGCGTTAGAGCTCTCGATGACTATGTAGCGTTATTTTGATTGTTTATTGCCGTGATGGTGGGATAAGTTTTGGCAATAATAATAATATCCTAGAACATTATTCGCAAACAGTTATCTGATCCCAAACGAAGGAGAGCTTGTACTATGGAAACCAGATAACTGATATACTACGTATACTACTATTCTTTTGTAAATACATACTTATATAGATAATTACACCTAGGCTCAGGAAAACCGCCGTGGTCTCCTTCTGTGAGGCAGTCTTGCTGCAGAAGGAGGCCGCCGAGCGGGATCGGGAACGAGCCGATCCCGCTCGTAGACGGAGGAGGCGTCGGGGCGGCGGCGGCAGCCGTTAGCCCAACTTCCCCTCGGGGCCGCGGCGGCAGTGTGAGAAGTGTCCTCTACTGTCGCCACGTACAAGCGGCTCCGGGATGACAGCGATCTGTTTGTGGCGCAGTCGCTGTGCCGTACTGGCAGGAGTCGGCAATAGGGGAGGGCAATCCAAAGGAGCTCTCCCAGGGTACGTGTCCCGACCATCTGGGACATGGCGCAAAAGGGGGGTACCGGAGCAGCATACCCGCGTTCCCGGGACTCCCCCATCAGGCGCCAAGAGAAGTCCACGGCAGGTAGGTTTAGTCGGTGGAAGTCCGACATACCCACCCGCAGACACTTTTTGCGGGTGGCATGCGAAGGCATTCCCCCTGCCTAAACAAAAAAAAAAAGGCTCAGGAAAACAGACATACAGCACTTCAATATCTGTCCTGGGTGGGAATCGAATTCACAACCTGCGGCGTGAAAGGCAAGGCAATCTACCAAAAACTGTCAACCGCCACAGTGCTCCTTGGCAATAGCTAGTTATTTAAACAAGCCATCAAGTCTTCAACTACAAATATGAAAACACAATAAATTGGAATAATAAACTTTAATATAAAGGATTTCATCGTTCATAATCAATCTATTTTAGTGTTTAGTTGTAGCTATACAAAACTACGACAGTAAAACTTCTACTTAGTACTGTTATTGCTGTCGATAGGCAGCAAACTTTCGGTAGCCAGACGCGTAAAATAGCACAATAAACTTTAACTTGTAGCCTAATAATAAAATTATATGACAATCGGCTGAAGACTTTAAGTACCTACCTAATATACCTTGACTTGACTTTTGAGTTACGCAGATCTTATGTAATACCTATCTGCAGTAACTTAACATATAATTTAATAACCGTAAAAATAAGTAGAATACTATCTACAAGACATAGCTTAAATAGTGGTAAAGGTTTAACGGGCGCCAACGAATGAGAGGTTAATTATTTTTATGTATTTTTCAAGTTACATTTACATACTAACGCACTACTACATATATACATACAACTACTACATACATAATATATTTAATAAAATGAATCTACTAAGACAGAACCCAAAAATCAGTATTGACTTGTCAAAAAGAGATTAAAAGATGCACTGTTGTAGTAATTAAGTTCATATGATATCTAGGACAATGTCACATCTGTTGATAGTTATAATATGATTAAGTAGCTTATTAGTTGATATTTAGTATAATACTAGCTGTGCCCGCGACTTCGTTCGCGTGTAAATTAGTTTATTTTGATTTTTTTTTGTTTTTTTCTAAAATCAAAGTAGCCTAAGTTACTCCTTATTACATCAGCTACCTGCCAATAAAAGTCCCGTCAAAATCGGTCCAGCCATTTCAGAGATTAGCCGGAACAAACAGACAGACAGACAGACAAAAATTGTAAAAATAAATATTTTGGTGTAGGTACCGTATATTCATATTTATGTAGAAAAAAACGGTTATTTCAATATTACAAACAGACTCCAATATTACTCCAATTTTATTTATTTGTATAGATATTGTATAGATATAAAGAGTAAAGTAGGTTTAAGTTGTAGAATAAGAGCGCTTCTCGCCGTTAAACAATATAGTTTGACGAGTTTAAAAATGTATTAGCTTTGTATTAGACCTTTGTATTATTTTTGTTTTTTAAATAAATAATTTAAAAAAAGTACGTAGTTCAGTATCATGGATGGGGTGAGCTCCTTGGGTTGGGTCCCCTATTTACGTTACATATCTCTCCTCTTGACTGTCTCGTTGGTCTAGCGGTATCGTGTTCAACCCCAGATAATGTGGCCTTGTGTTCAAATCCCGGGTCGAGGCTAAAAGTGATTTTTAAAATAAATCTTTCAGTATCAGCCCGGAGTCTGGGAGTTGGCGGTATTACACCCCCGTGCCGAGGACGTAAAGCCGTTGATCCTGTACCAGACCTATTTCCGGTCGTGTCGCTAGTCGTCATATCGGATCATGAGATTGATGGAAGAGATAATGACCCTTTGTTTGTACACTTGTGCACTGTAATAGGTCCTGCGCAGTTGGCTAATTAATCTCCATTGGGACTGGCCGGCGCGTGGCCGAAATTCGGCCGGGAGGACATTATTATTATTATTACGTTACACCTTGTATAATTCGTAATACTCATAAATGTAAAAGTATTTATGTTTGGATTTTGGTGATGATTCAATCACGCAAAACGGATTTGGTTGAAATTAGGAGTGGGGGTAGGTTATACCTACCCTGAATTTTGATTATCATTATTATCACTCTAGGTGAAGCTACAACACCATAAAGGTGTACTTTAAAGCTACAATTTTTATTATAAAAGTACACATGGAAACCTTAAAATAACACTAGGTATAAACTGACACACGTGTGGCGCAGCGGCTAAGACAGTCACCTCGCCGCTTCATGTCGCGGGTTCGAGTCCCGCGCTTGACAACTATTTGTGTGACCCATAAATAGTTGTTCTGAGTCTGGATGTAATTTGTGTCCGTCTATTATATGTAGTTTGTAAAGTACCTCGCGACACAGGGATTAGATTCCATAGTGCGGTCGTTGTCTGAAATAAACAAGATGTTTCTAAACAAGTTGATACTTATGAGTATTAGTAGATATAGTATCAGTTTGTGCCGAATGAACTGAGTCGCATGTTTTTTTATAATTCAGTCAGTGTGTTGTAGGTATGTTTAAATGAATACGTCCTAAGTTGTGCCGTATAAAATCATTAAAAATTATAGAATTTTGTGGTATATTTTAAACAACTTTTTGAACAATTATTACAACATTTAGAAAATATAATAGTAATCCAAATCGATGTTCAACTGTCACGTATGGTAGTCATTAAAGTGGATGGTATGATAGGTATGTAATGCTTCTTTTGTATATTCATATCCGTGCGGTATAGGTTATTTTGTTTCCTTAGTTAGGCCTTCTGATAATTAATAAAAACTGTGATAGTTCAAATGTCATATTATTTTTCTCTATAACATATACTCTTAGTTTCAAACTTAAACATTACTAAAGATTTCCTGTTTGTAAACTGTTTCGGTATATCTAAATGATTCCTTTAGTTCGTAGATTAACTCAGCAAAATTAGTAAACGTATTCTGAAACTACGAGTACCTTTTCAAATACAGTTTTTCAACACACCTGTTATAAATTGGAATATTTTCATTACCAAACCCCACCATATATCTCTTCCATTTTCGCCCCACTTTATCATTATTCAGATTTCAAGGCATATAAGTATGTAGTAAATATAATATGGTTTTAAAGTAATGAAACAATTTGTGTATAAAATTTCTCGTTGATTAAAACCTAACCTAAACCTTCCAAACATCCTCAAAACATAAACTGCCCTGAAAACCATCCAGGAAATCGCTATTATTAGAATTGGGCGCTCTATCATTCTCAAAGCTCTCTCCCAGTACTACTGGTACAGATATCATTAATGACATTCACATTGACCGAGATATAAATGTTAAAACTTACTCCTTTCGGGTACTTCACGTAAACTAGTTATTTTACTGTTTTAAGAATAAGTATTTCGTTACATCTGCACGAGAATAACTGAGCGTGCGAAAGGAAATATTTAGTCAGAAAAGTATAGTAAACAATTATGAAAAAGTTACAAATAAAACACAATTCAAATGAAACCTGACATAAAATATTACTAGGAATAAAATGGTACTAAAGAGGAAAACCTCCTATTTTCATTCATGGTACGAAAGAAAATCCCTAGCAATATTCATTACTGACAGCCAGAATACCGCTAAACCGACTATACCGCTACTGGCAGGTGGACACCGTCGCACCACGGGTCACCGTCATCACATTTTAGTTGATACTTTGTTAGTGCGGAAACCTAAAATATCGTTATTTTTTCTTTTCGATCTCGTACGATTCGCTATCAGCGAAACTTCTCCCACGTACGTACGTTGATGTTGTGGAATCACCGTACAAAAAGGTCACCGTAGCCTAGTTGGTAGTGCTCCTGCCTACGAAGCTGGTGGTCCTGGGTTCGAATCCCGGTAAGTGCAAATATTTGTGGGATGAGCACGAATATTTGTTTCTGAGTCATGGATGTTTTCTCAGTATTTATCTATCTATATAAGTATGTATATCGTCGCCTGGTACCCATAGTACAAGCTTTGCTTAGTTTGGGGCTAGGAAGATCTGTGTGACATTGTCCCGAGATATATATAATGGACTCCCTGTTTCGGTTTTCCCAAGAGACTACAGAATGGGGCCCTTAAAAAAGAGAGTTATAAGGTTTCTAAAGAGTTAGCAACGCACTAATGATGCCCCTGGTGCTGCAAGCATTCATAGGCTACGGTGTCCACTTACCATTAGGTGGGCCGTATGCTTGTTTACCGACCAAGTAATATAAAAAATGCCTACCAGACCTACAGCCCTTATTCTCCTTTAGTTTAAATCTCTAGTTAGTAACGGATAGATTATGGTTGATAATATCATTTAATCAAAATACGTATATGATTCACTCTATGATTCAACATGCATTAATCACATTTCTAAACGTACCTACGTAGCAATTTTTGGCATTTACGCTCGCCATAGAGTCTCAACGGGCGACGTGACGAGTAACTATGTCGTCACTGGTAATTTGGGACTTGTAAACATTGAAATGTTATTTATAGTACACACGCCAGCACATCAAGCTACCCCAATCAGTCAAATTTCCCCAATTGAAAGTGAACCTTATGCTTTTGTGATAAAGTTGAAAATCTATAAAAGAAATTTGACAGATTGGAGTAGCTGGATGTGCTGGCGCCTGTACTACGTTATAGTGTGCTTGTATAAGAGCCATCATTGCTTGGATTAATTCTGTGCTCCTTTTTCCGTGTCTTATGTCATTTCCTCCATCATTCTAATTTTGGAAACCAGTTTTGATGAGCACTTTTATCTATTCTGGCAACTACGTGGAAAAGAGATAAAAGGTGAATTAAAGAAGTTTTTATGAACCTCAGTGAAATTGCTCGGCCACTCTGAAGTACGGGCGTGCATGTAAGCAGATGCATACATACACCAAACGTTGAGCTTTTCTGCGCGGTCACCCGCCTGTCTGTTCGCCACGTGCGTCTGTCGCCGAGTTCAAAGACAAAAATAATATCAAAAATATGAAGTATGAAGATTTTCACAATAATTTAAAACACATAAACTAAGGGGTAGCATTTAAACGAGTGACTGTACTGTATTAAAGTTTTAAGTGACAAAATTAATGAATTTCCGTTATAGTATTACTAAGTGAGCGACTGCGAGTGACGAGAAATCAACAGAACAGCAACTAACAAATATTAATTTGAGTTACTTAAAATACAAAATGAGAAGCTTCATAATATTTGAGCGACCTAATATTTCTTCGCTTTGACCAATCTGAGAGATCAGAGGCTTGTGCGGCGGACTTCAAGCGCTATTGTTTTTGTTTAGATTTACATTGTACGTCTCCTGAAAAATTAAAAAAGCTCCAAAAAAATGGGATTATTGAAAACTTTCCACCAATCTTCACTAACAATAGTGTCTAGCTTGATGGTCACAGTTCTAACCTAACATAACCCAAATAACTTCCGGAAAACTCGTCTCTACCCTAATATGGAAGTTGCCCTCTCTGTATTTCTAGTCGCTCAATTAGTAATTTAGTCGCACGGCTAGAATTTTGATATATGAAATGGATTAATTATAACCCACTTTTTGTAAAATAGTTCTGGATTTTATTATCAATCAATATTCGTCGTTAGTTTAGTTAATTATTCGCTTACTCAAATTCATGCCGCTCATGTTATTAAAACAGTATCTCAACATCAGTCGCTAAGTATTTTTGTATTCGATCGTTTTATAATTCCCCTAAACTAAGTGACTGGAATGGTTAGACCAGTGCCTCTAGCACGAGTTCCTGCAGTTTACTTACTCGATCACACGTAGTTTCCTCCCATACATTGAGCACCAGAGTTTTAGTTCTTAACAGTTTCCGCGAGAGGCGCTGGTGCTCAATGTATGGGAGGAAACTACGTGTGATCGAGTAAGTAAACTGCAGGAACTCGTGCTAGAGGCACAGGTGTGTATTAATACGTTCAGAGTGTTCCTTTTGCCGCGTTTCAGTAGTGCATCGTGCAATTTTGCTGTTATGCGCAAACAGCGTGCATCTGGTGCACAGGATTAGAAGTCACTCTAACAGCATTTTAACCATGGTCGCAGGTAGACCTCACGGCGTCTACATGAATCACTACTGTGCCCATTCTCACGGAATGGGCGCTAGGTCGTGGGTTTCATTCCCACCTTGGACAAATATTTGTGTGCATGAACAGATAATTACGCCCAGACTCAAAACAAATAGACATGTCCATGCACACAAATATATGTCCTGGTCCTGTGGGGATCGAGCCCACGACCTGCGGCATCATAGGCAAGTATCTACCAATAACGTCAACCGGCCCGTCGTTGTATTTGTATTGAAATTAAAAAGGACACAAAAAGTGTCGTGTGTTTAGATCGATCCCACAACCAGGGACTCTACCGGCTAAGTCACCGAACATTGTTTTCGTCAACGGTGTTAAAAATTTTTTTTTTTTTTACCTTATACAATGTTTCATATATCATCCTAGCCCCAAACTAAGCAAAGCTTGTACTATGGGCACCAGGCGACGATATACATACTTATATAGATAGATAAATACTTAAATACATAGAAAACATCCATGACTCAGAAACAAATATTCGTGCTCATCACACAAATATTTGCACTTACCGGGATTTGAACCCAGGACCACCAGCTTCGTAGGCAGGAGCACTACCAACTAGGCTACGGTGACCGTCAAAGGTTAAACATTACTTAATCAATCGTTAAATCGGCTTCAACATTGACAATCGATTCCGGACCATTTATGACGTCACATGTGCTCATGGAAGCCGATTTAACGATTGATTAAGTCATTTTTAATCTCTATTTATTTGAACGCCATTTAAGAAATCGATGTTCGTCGACTAAGCCGGTAGAGCCCCAGAAGGCAGGTTCAATACCGACCGAGTCTGATAGAATTTTCATTATCTGAAAGTATCTAACAAAACATAATAAATTACAAGAACATAATGGCATCAGTACCTACTTACCTATATCATTGAAGACAAGCTTCCAATCTCAATATGAATTTCAAATGAGCTGTAAAAGGCTGGGAACTATAGATTCAAGATAAAGGAAATTATTAGCCCATGGAAATTCGGGCGTGTTTAAAAAAGCCTTGTTTCATTTATAGACTATACTAAAACCTTTCTTTTTGTAATCTTATTTTTATATTTTCACAAATACGAGTATTTCGGTGGCTTAATTTTTTCAAATGGTTCTATTTTCCTTATAACATCGTATATTTCGCGTGTGAATTAAAACTAATGGCTAAAAAGTCCTTAATAAACTTATTTCTAATTTACTACCTAATAAAAGATATTACAAATTACTATCTACTTATAATTAAATCGTTACAAATACGTTCATCCTTATTCGTGTAAGTCCTGGTAAGATTGTGATATTTTGGACATAAACATGACAATAAAACACATAATATACCATTGATCATGTCATGTCGTGCATGTTTAGGCACTGCGTGATAAAATAGTCCATGTGATGTGTGTAAATAGTACGAGATCCAGTTTATGGAAAGCCAACCCTCATAGTGAAGAACAAGACTTTCTAGATGGAGGTTGGAGAAAATGCTCAAATACAACATAATTTATACATATAGATAATAAAATCGTAGGAAAGTCAAGACTGTACATTGAATATTTAAAAAAAAGGATGATTGTGGTGTGATGTACAATCGATATCGAAGCCAAAATAAAGTTTTTAGAATTTTTGTCTGTGTGTCTGTTTGTTTGTATGTATGTCCGTGCTAAACACAAAAAGTACTGCATGGATTTACTTCAAATTTTGCATGAATATTACTAAGAGGTCGGGTCAACATATAGGCTACACATTATTACGCTATAATCTACGGTGGAGGAGCTGTGATAATTTATAAAATGTAACGCGGGTAAAACCGCGGCGCACAGCTAGTTAATGATAAAAATGCAAGACTAAACTTTTTCTCATGAACTTGTGAATATAATATCAGGCCAGCTTGTGAATATATTAATAGACATTTCAACAAAAATGAAATGCGACAAACTTATCTCGATGAAGAAAAATGTTTTTTTAAGAGAACGCCCGCGTTAAAGAAACATATGTCTTTAATGCGGAGGACTTTACAAACATATTATGCACACCTATAAAGCATATCTAGACCCAAAACCACTAAACCACGTGAGCGCCGAGATGACACACAAATCTACATCAATTGCGCTAAACGTTCGGTCGACATTTGCTAAACTGTAGTACACTTTTGGATTTCCACGTCGCATTGTTATAAATATTTAAATATGGATATAAAACCAGAATGAGTGCATAAAATTCGAACTCCTTAATATTTTCAGCTCAATTTCTATATCAGTGATGTTCTTGAGAAAGATTTTTTGGTACAGGCTCTCGTCGAATAAAAATGTTATGATACCTTCTTCTTCTTTTTCTAACTCCATAAAACCTGAACTAACACAGAGTAAAGAAAAATAATGGACATTGCAATTCTATCGCATGAATACTAAATCAGGAATAGGGTTTTAGAAATCACGAGCAACCAGCAAAAACTTATTTTGTCTATTAGTATATCTATCTAACTTGTTCCATTGCTCTTTTAATTTTTACTCAGAGAAAATGGTAACACCCTAAAAAGACAGAGACCATACGCAATGAAAGAGAGAGAAATAGTTGAAAATTGACGTAAACTGGTTGTTCTTAGTATTTCTTAGTTTTCGGCCGCACTGAAGAGTGAACGGGCGGGTAATCGGGCGACCACAGTGAGAAACTTAAAAAAAAACCACTCACTCGGTGATCGGCGACGAAAACACCTTGACAACCGGTCAGTACATAGATGGGTGTTTAATTTGTAAGTGCTTGGAGGGCGCGTTTGTGCCATTAGACAGCAGTCAATAAGCCATGTCAGAGGTTTACTGGGTGGCTTGACTAACTCTGACACGACAGTAACCACTGCCCATATGATAAAGAAATAAAAAATACAATAGGTGCACCGGGCTATGGAGCAGAGTTGGCTAACTTCACTTTGATATACACAGCGTCTCTATTACGTTGGTTGTAAGGATGATTTTTGTAGTGCAAGTGTATAACACGACGTACGACTGTACTAATTATTGTATTATAATATACGTAGGAAGTGCAGACTGGTGTGTGATATTATATGACTTTTCGGAATAATTTCGTTTATTCCGAAAGCGCTCAATAGAATAATTTTTATCGAAATTAAAAATTTGCAAGTTATTGAATCGACTGTATGTTTTTTGTATCTTTATTACGCGATTTCTCCGTTCTTTGTGAGCCGATTTTCTTCATTATTTTTTTTTACGTAAGTATAAGGAATACTTTTCAAATGGTCCCATATGAATTATGTCCAAGTTGGATTCCAAACTTGGGGTGTATAATAAATTGTTGACTTCAGTACTTAAAAAAAAAACATTAATTATGTCAATTAGAATAAGGTTAACAATAGGCTTTAAAGGTGAATCGAAGAAATTCCGTAGGCAATATTGTAAATTAGTAAATTATACCAATGTATAGTTTGAAGCGCCATCACAAAAACACCCTTATTTTTATAGTTATAAACATCAAACACCGCATTATCATGGCCCTCGATAAAACACAGTAATATTTTTCTGTATTACGGTGTTTAATCGAAGGTCATCTTTCTATAAAATGCCCCAATTGGCCATTCAAAAGTCACAACGTTTTCCCTCGTTGGAGTTGAGGCTTTTCACGGCTAGGTAATTACGTAGTGCTTTTGTAAGAAAAAATGTCTGACCACCATGGTGCAATGGTTGGTGCTATGGTTTGATATTAAATATGCAACTTTATGCATTTGATAGACCATAATTTAAGATTGCCATGCCGGTGCCATGTATGGCGTCGAATAAACTTTCGATAGTCACGTGAGGTTAAGAACCCTTTATAATGTTTTTGGAAATTTTAACAAAACACTGTATATTATGAAGTCACGCCACGCTGTTTATAAAGCGAATCGAATGTATTAACTAGTTGTAGCCAACGAAAACTCCTGCAATGCTTTTGCAACGCAAATCTTACAAACAGTGGCTGGATAATGAGTTAAAAAAGAAAACGTATGATCGAGTTCAAGCCCTCGACTAACATGCAACGCTATGATTGGTCACAGTTATGATAGCGTGATATTTTGAACCAATCACAATGCTGCATTACCATAAATTGCTCAAATTCTTTCATACACTTCGTTTTCTGTACACTCAAAATATGTCACTCTAAGCCAACGGTTCACAGTTTTTACTTAATCGTATGTATTAAGCATACGAACAGAAAGGCCGAAAGCCGTTGGGGCAGAAAGGTTCTTGAGTGGCAACCACGAACCGGAAGACGCAGCAGCGTGGGCAGGCCTCCTACAAGATGGACCGATGATCTTGTGCGGGTCGCTCGAAACTGCTGGATGCGAATAGCGCAAGACCGGCAATTGTGGAGATCTTTGGGGGAGGCCTTTGTCCAGCAGTGAACGTCTTTCGGCTGATATGTTGATGATGTATAAGTTGTTCAAGCCGCCCTGTAGGCCTCTAACAAGGCTTATCGACTGTTGTCTAACGATGTCAACCGGGACTGACAGCTAAACGTGCCCTCCGAAGCACGGATACGCTCAGTAACACCACTTTGTAGGTCACCATTCACCTATCCTGCCTCATCCGTCACCTATCTATTTACATGACCGCGTGCCTAAATGTTTAACCTCGCCGACCACTTGCGGACTGGTAACTACGGGTTTTTAATGGTTTTATATAGCTACATTTGTGGTACCCCCTGAAACTAAAGTTTCAAGCGCAAAATTGGGTAAACCGCAATATCGCTATTAAATTTCAAATACTCCCATTCGGTCTATAAAAATATATTTGTTCGTTTTATAGTATTAAAGTGAGAAAATGCCAGCAGTGATTCAAATTGTGGGATACTGCGACAGCTCAATGTGCAGTTGACGACAGTGGATACATTTGCACTAAGAAATCAACCTTTACAGCCTACGTTATAAGGACATCGCCACAAGATCAAATTGTATCAACTACAACAAAGCTAGTAACTTAGTTCTCCTAATAAAAATAAGAAAACCAAATATGTGAAAAATAAATGCACATGTAGATTTAGATAGATGGATAGAATATTCTTTATTGTACAGACGCCAGCACATCAAGCTACCCCAATTTGTCAAATTTCCCCAATTAAAAGTGAACCTTATGTTTTTGTTCATTCATGATTACAACCAGGACTAACAGATTAACGTGCTACGCTTATAAGGAAGACAGTCTGACAAAAACGCCTCCGGTCATCTATGGACTGACTACGTGCCTAATTACTTACTTACTTATCGTATAGGCAGTGGTTAACCTAGTGTCAGAGTTGTTCAAGCCGCCCGGTAAGCCTCTGACATGGCTGAACATGACATGGTTAACGTGCCCTCCGAAGCACGGAGATGCTCAGAAATTAAACCACTTTGGCGGTCATCCTTCTATGGACTGACCGCGAGCTTAGTTTCTTGACCTCACCGATAACTTACGGACCTGTGAGAACATCTGGCTATAAGCACCTACTAATAAAATAAAGTTAAAAATACGAAGTGTGCATACTCCTTTAGTCGAATTTTGTACCAACATGTGGTGTCGGTGGGGGCCGTGCCATACCGTACCAGCCCCATTGTACACCACGATAAAGGTTCCAACTATGACACTGAGCATGTAGCGTCAAAACTACTAAAAGTTTACGGCGACGACGAGACGTCTGCTCGACTCCAGTGCGTGCACACTTTTCAAACGAGTTCCCGCCAAAACGAGAGCAGTCAGAGAGACCAACAAATCTACGCGGCTCTGGTAAGATGACATTTTAGAATTTTGGCACTTTTTGGTTGATATATTGGAAATTAGTTATAAATATCTCGTTTTCAAAAGGCCACGATTCATGTGGTGCATTGGGATATGTTTATGATCGAATTTATAGTATAAAGCACATATTTTTCAAAATTGATTTTTGTTTGCTTCTAAAATCGATTTTTATTGGGCTTCTCAAACAGAATCACGATTCAAGTGGTGCATTGGAATATGTATATGATCGAATTTAGAGTATAAAGCACGTATTTCTCAAAGTCGATATTTTGTTGGCTTCTTAAATCGAGTTGTATTGGGCTGCTCAATACGATTCACGATTCAAGTGGTGCATTGGAATATGTAGACCGGTATATGATCGAATTAAGAGTATAAAGCACGTATTTCTCAAAGTCGATTTTGTTAGCTTCTCAAATCGAATTTTATTGAGCCTCTCAATACAACTCGACTTAAGCTACCAAAAATTGCCTTCTCAAGAGGTTCTGAGCTGATTTTTATCGATGCATAGTAATCGTATTGTCTTAAAATTTACTTTTGGTCACATAATATTTACATTCGTTGTTTTTTCTTTGCCTATATATTTTTTATTTCATTATATTACAAGTTCAAACGGCACCAGTTTTATTATTCCTTAATTTAATGTGCGAAACGTTTGTGATCGCGAAGAGGTAATCGTTTTCATTAAATGGCTGCAAAATTACTAGCGTGTGTTGTTTATGGTTATGGTGATTGATTTATATTGAACGGTATATAAATATTAATTTGATGATTCATAAAATACAGTAGGTAGGTTTTCCTTGGAAGTGTATAAGTACAATGCTATGTACTTATGTAGAGCATTGTAATTATACTCCAAGCAAAACCTACGTACTGTATTCATAATTACTGTATACATTGATAAAATGGGTTGCCGTTTCAGCGTAATTTTACTAAGGCTTTGACATTATAGTTTATCTATATAAATAAAAAACGGCCAAGTGCGTGTCGGTTCTTTAGTATACGTTGCTAAAGCGATAGCAGAAAAACATCATCTGTGAAACTTTTGACTATCTATCACGATTCATGGGATACAGCTTGGTGACAGACATACAGACAGTAGAGTCTTAGTAATAGGATCTTAGTCTTTGGGTACGGAACTCTAAAAATTCATAATCGAAATGTTTGTACACGCATAACTTCGAAACGACTGCACCAAATTGGATAAATCTTCTTTTATGTATTCATTATTGTCAGGAGAAGGTTTGTATGAAAATAAAATAGCAAATATTTATAATATCTTAAAAGTAAGTTTGCGAATGTGACAGAAGACTGCGAGGCGTAGTTTTTTAAGGAAAACAAAAAGTTCGTTGTAGAAAAACTAAAAGTGTTATATATTGCAATGCAATAAAATAATTATTAAAATCTTAGACTGTAAACAATATTGAAGGGAATAAAATGACGCGCTATGAAATTCGCCTGATAGCTAGTTTATAGTAAACATTTACAGAAAACAATCATCCTCGGGTTTCACTAGAATTTTATTAAATAAAAATGTTTAAAACTAAGCAGAGCTTGTACTATGGAAACCTGTTAACTGATATATTACATATACTACTTTACTTTTGTAAATAGATGCTTATATAGATAATTACACCCAGACTCAGGACAAACAGACATGTTCATGCACACACATATTTGTCCAAGGCGGGAATCGAACCCAAGACCTGCGGCGTGAAATGCAAGCATTTACCAACCACGTCAACTGGCCCGTCAATAATGATACTTTGACCACAGAATGAAACAAAATGTTGTATAACCTTATCACTGTAATATTATAATGGCAAAAGTTTGTGAGAGTGTGTGTTACTTCTTCACGGCTAAACGGCTGTAGCGAATTTAATAAAATTTGGCATGGAGTTAGTTGACACCTTTAATTAACACATACGCTATAATTTATAAAGATTATGCGGGTAAAACCGCGGAACACTGCTAGTTAAAAACAATTCTCAATAATATCAGCACCGAGTAGGTACTTAACTTGAAGCATAAGCCCTTTACATAATACGAGTCATAACAATAAATTGGCAATATCGTTATGTAAATCGTTCTCACTACGCAGCTACGTCTTGCCTTGAAACTTTGTTTCGAGACTGATTAGACATTCGATAGAAGTAAGTATTTAAAATAATTATTTCTGTTATATTAGTACGCATTTTTGTAAGGGTAGATTCGGAAAAATTCATACTTTACAGTCTTACAATACCGCTTCATATTTTTTTAGAAACTACGTCTATTAATGATATTTATTGTTTGTAATTAGCACAAATTAGTTAATTAAAAAATAAAGATTTACATCAAGTAAACCTAATAGTTAACTATACAAGGTGTAGCACGTAAGATAAGGTAAGCACCTTATCTTACGTGCTACAATTGTCTATGAAACTGAACAACGTGTTTGTTTTGTTATTTAAATTGCCGAAGCTTTCACTGCTTCACCGGTCTATAGAGGTGAGCGTGGGTTAAAACCGTCTAGCTAGTAATACTACAAACTAAGTACCCGCACCGGAGGGCACCCCCTTTAGTTTTCGAACCTCGACTCTGGCCCTAACAGCTAACGCCACGGGTTGGACGGGCCCGAGGGTGTGTTTAGTGTGTGACACCTCGCCGGGTATAGGTGAGGAGGTATGAATACCTACGGTGTACTCTTAGTTTGTAATCCTTTCGCAAATCTCAACATGCAAAGGGTTCCTAGCAGCTCTAATGCATAGAGCGATATGGAGCAGAGCCCAAGCAGTTGAATGGAAAATGACAACCAAACTTACATAATTTGCTAGCAACTATTACGGCCATATATAGTCTATGATTCAGATAAATGAAAAAAAATATATTCAGGTGTCTAAAATAAATGTAATCTTTAGGCTGAACCATATTGAACAACACCGACCAGCGGAAAGAGAATCTAGTGGCAGCAGCTGATAAGTAATATCCATAACAGCCATACAGGATAAGAGAAATATGAACATAAGGAAGAAGATTAGCTGTTCTTGTTCATGACTTTCAATGAATCCCCGAGATCTTCCCTTAATTGCATCCGGTACCCATCCACGTAACGAAACTCACTTATTTCAATTTGTTCCTCCAGCTTCGCGCATCCGCATGTTCGCGCCCGCCTCGAGAAACACATGGGCTCAAACCTAGTGCGGCTCACAGACAAGACCTACATGACCGACCTGGAGGAGAGGATCCGTGCCGTCAACGAGGAGAACCTCAACAAGAGGATCTCTTCGAGAGTGGTTAGTATAATACAGCATATAACAACTAACTTATAAACAAACCCAAAACTAACCACTTGGACTCCAACCTTACACGGCTGAAAGAAAGGACCTATATATCTGAGTTGGAGGATCTTGGAGGGTCTTCCAGATTGGTGAGTATAGTACAAAATGTAGTAATTATCCTAACCCGCACCTGTTGTAGAACATACTTGGGCTCCAAGACCTACATACCTGACTTGGCAGACGATGTCGGCGCCGTTACATAGTGATCATCTCTTCAAAACTGATTAGTATAGTACATAGCCTTTTTTAGCTGACAAAGAAGATCGAAATGGGCAGTCTAAAGGAAAGTAGTCAACCCTTTAACTAAAAAGAGAAAAGCATGTAGCACCTTGGCAACCTTGGAAATTTATGAATTAAAACTATTGATGGCGGCTAGTCCCAGTGGGAAACTCCAAATGTGCACAAATCTATGCGCAAACACAGATGCACTGTCTATTCCTATACTCTCATGCTCCTATGTGACGATTAGCAACACCACAATTTCAACAACTGCCCATAACCTCCTAAGATACCTGTCAAAATATGAATATGTTTTGAACATCTCTCCATACTAATCTTATTGTATACTTTTTATTTACATGCTCCTGTAATGTAAGATCTTAATATTGGTGTACAATAAAGAGTTAATCTATCTATCTATCTTATACGTCAATTTCATACTGTAGTCTTCATTACTTCTATCACAATTAAAGTTTTGACGTGGCTCTTCATCCAGCTTATCGAAGGGTGAAGACTTATCGTGACGTATAATTATGGACTGACAGTTGCTATTAACTGACAGCCAGGTTTCGTGTCTGATCGCTTATTAAAAGTCAAATGGGGTGAAGCTAATTATACAGCTATCGATTATGGTTTCAGTGGCAAATTTTACGATTCATTTACGTTCTGTGAATAAGTAATAAGAAGTTTCCTTCCTTCAGCAATCACTCGACTAATAAAGTTGAGGAGTTTTATGTTCCATGCATAATTTGTGCGTTCATACGCTTATAATAAATAAACTTATGCACATACGGACGTTTAATTACATTCTTACTGATTTTACAGTTGTATTACCATGAACCTTGGCCTCCTTTCTGGCCTTGCACTGGTAGGAGGAAGGGAAAGTTTTTTATAACTTCTTCTATTTTCTTTTAGAATACATTATTTTCTACTTTCAACTCAGTCTTAGCAAGCCTCACCGCTTAAACTCTTCATTGCACAGTTCGCTCTATATTAATCTAGTCCTGTAAATACATTTAATCTCATTATACTGCATAATATAGGTAGGCTAATCTTCTCATAGCCTGGTTAAATTCTATTAAGAAAAAAATGATCGTTATACGACATGTACATTTTTTAAAGACTACGCCCGCATTAGGCAGTCTTATCCCTGTGTCGTGGGGTACTTTACAAACATATAATAGATGGACATAAATTACATCCAGACTCAGGACAACTATTTATGGGTCACACAAATTGTTGTCCGGCGCGGGACTCGAACCCGCGACACGAAGTGGCAAGGCGACTGTCTTAGCCGCTGCGCCACACGGGTAGTCATATAACTTTTAATATTTTATGTACAGATGGATGAGATGGAAAGGCTCAAACGACTAATCCTAGTCGGGAAGACGCCACTAAAGGAATGTCCTCCAGAGTTGTTCCACCACCCTGTCTTCGTGTTCTGGCGGATGGTCAACCGGGAAGTTGCGCGTGCTTCCAAGAAACGGGCCGATGCTTACTACAGAAAACTTAAAGCTGCCCAGAAACTTGATCAGGTACCTAACCCTTACGTAACTAAATATAAATAAGTACCTAGCCATGTCATCACCATATTCCACCGGAAAACCTGTATGGAACTTGTAAACATATAAAACCAGGTATCAGATTTGGTTTCTGACTTTCTGAAACAATCGACATAAATATACTTATAACACCTGGACCGCCACACCCCGCAACAAATATCTAAATTTATAATCACTCTAAATATGATGTTAAACATATATTATAAGAATAGATTATAATTTATTGCCCAGTCGATCTGTGCTGTCTAGTCTTATCGTATAATATATTATGTTGTGTTAACCTAAAATAAGTAAGAAGGTATTATAATACTACATAATATTCAATACTTAAATATCAATTTAAAGACACCAAGCAAGTGGCGGTCGTTGGAGATTCCCAACCAGTAGTTTTTAAGTCATTGTCGTTTAGTCCTAAGTCAACTTTATTCCTTCTAGTCGATGGATGAAGAGTCAGAGTTAGAACAAGAAACTGAGGAAGGTGAACAACTCACCCCGGAGCAACTCCTCGCCAAGTGCCGCCACGAACTGGAGCAACAGAAACAAATGGACATCGAGAGAGGTGTCCGTTTCACCGACGAACAATTTGCACAGCTCAAATACGAAACTCATGACGTCAAAGTGCTCAAGAACCTTACGGTAAGGAATTAATAAACATAGGATTAACATAAATTAAAGAGTAAACCTTCACCGGAACTTAGTTTGGTACATTTTAATTTAATTATTTGCGTTATTTAATGTTCAGCGTTACTATTATATCAAAGTACACATAACAAAACGTTAATTCATTTAATTTAAATTTAATTTAATTTTTTGTTAATAATAAGTTGAATATTTATGCCGTAATGGTGTAAGTTTTTTACGTTTAACGTGATCTTATAACGGTTCTGTGTAACCAATTTGTACAGTGAACACTAATTACCTAAAACCATACGAACTAGTAAATAAATAAAAAATTAATAAAACACTTAAAAAACATTTGTTCTACACGGCAGGAAAGCTTACCTAAGTAATAAATGGCAACAAAATAATAGAAAACGTTATTTTTAATAGATAAACAATTATTCAAGAAATGAGAAACGAATTATTTCTAAATTAAGATTTATCTGTAAAA
Source organism: Pseudoips prasinana (assembly GCA_951640165.1). NCBI lineage: Eukaryota > Metazoa > Arthropoda > Insecta > Lepidoptera > Nolidae > Pseudoips > Pseudoips prasinana. The sequence goes on along the minus strand of OX621237.1, from coordinate 29,024,542 downwards.
AGCCTTAAATAAAATTAATAAAAAATAATAAAAGAAGAAAAATAACTTAATAAGCTTAGTTTATTATGTTATCTTTCTTCTGTTACTAAGAACAGTAACATAACAATAAGTCACCCAAATCAGATAATTTTTAATAGTTTAAAATCGCTTTCGAATTGATAGGTAGATATACTAACCTGTTAATTTAGCTTACCCAATTATTTGAAAAGTACTCAAATTACAGTCTTATCTAATCATTGATTGCCTCTTCGGCCGTCATATTGGTTATTCTGATCACCTATGTAACCGATTAATCATGTAGTATACAACATTAAAATCATGAGGCGCAAACTCCACTTTTGACAGAACGGTGTAACTGTCCCTTTTCAATTCCTGCAAAGGTTACGAATCACGCAGTGATCACAACATTTCCGAGCAAACAATTTTTTTGTATACACGGATGTAACATGAACATGTTACCAATTGTAACTGACTATCACTTGTTTACAATAAATTAATTGTATTGTTTATATAGACTAGTTCGCCGGTGATAACAGCCGTAGCAATCTGGTTTAGAACCGGTTTTGTTCCAGTTTGTTGTGACCCTAACAGCACCTGCCCTTAAAACCGATCTATGGACCCATCTGTGGCTCGTGTAGAAGTCATGTCTAGATAAAACTGCGCATTGATCTCAGTTGGTGTGTATACTTAATGTGAGCTGAATAAATAAACATCGACGTAATAAAAGAGATATTATTAGTGAGATATTATATACCAAATGTTTTAAGAGAAATACGGAATGGATAACTACTGAATTTTAATTCTTATTCCCTTTAAATATGGTCATTTAACCTGTAAAATATAGAAATGTAGATGTAGTAACAAATTTACTCTATTAAGATAATGTATTAACTGTTACTGGTATACTTTGATGTGTCCTCCCGGCTGAATTTCAACCACGGCGGCCAGTCTCAATGGAGATTAGCCAATTGCGCAGGACATATTATAGTGCACAAGTGTGTGCGCAAACACAGGGGCACTTTCTATTCCATCACTCTCATGATCCGATGGGACGTTTAGCGACACGACCGGAAAGAGGTCAGGAACAGGACCGACGGCTTTACGTGCTCTCCGAGGCACGGGGGTATCATACCGCCAACTCCCAGACTTCGGGCTGATACTTAGAGATTTATTTTTACGGAAAATCCTAAAAGCACTTTTTGGCCCGACCCGGGATTTGAACCCGGGTCAAATCCCGGGTCTGGACTTATTGTCTGCGGTTGAACACGCTACCGCTACCAACGAGGCAGTAGTAGAAGATCGACTATGGTAAGAATTTAAATGTGTAATATTTCATGAGTAAAATATTCCTACTTCATAGCATAAGTAAATTAGGTAGGTGTTCAATGATACGTTTTATTATTGTCTACTGGCTGTCCCGGCGAACTTCGTACCTGTCTAAAGTCTAAGATTTTAATAATTATTTTAATGCATTTTGTATGCAAGTTTTGTTTTACTGAAGTGCTGAAGAAAAGTTGTTCAAAATAAACAAGGAAACAACGTCTCATAGTCTTCTAATTCCCATACTCACATTTTCGACGTAATTAAATACTTGCTACATTTTGTTTATGTCAATAAAATTTATCCAATTTGGTGCAGTCGTTTGGAACTTATGAGCGTACAAAAAGGAGACGGATACGTCATACAATACTGGGCCCGGATGTAAAAAGATTAAAGTGGTGTCAATTAATGGGTCTATAAATTATCAGCCAATCACTAAAAATTCCATGGATTTTTCAATCTGTGAGCAGAGTTATAAAAGATTTAGTACTTAATAGAGAGGTTATGTACCAACCTACACTAAACATTTGATTTATAATAATAATAATAATATCTCGGGACAATGTCACACAGATCATCCTAGCCCCAAACTAAGCAAAGCTTGTACTATGAGTACCAGGCGACGATATACATACTTATATAGATAGATAAATACTTAAATACATAGAAAACATCCATGACTCAGAAACAGATATTCGTGCTCATCACACAAATATTTGCACTTACCGGGATTCGAACCCAGGACCACCAGCTTCGTAGGCAGGAGCACTACCAACTAGGCTACGGTGACCGTTTTTGAGGGTGATTGCTAATTAATAGTAATCCGTGTCCAGTATGTTAGCAAAAGTCGTACACGTTAAGCAATATCAGAAGTCCGTAGAGAGACTGCAGTTGTCGAGGCATATATAAAGAAAACAATAAAAAAAAACACTCAAATCACACACGCACTAAACGATACGAGAAACGAGTGACAGATAATATATTAGGATTCAAAATCTGTCACCAGTCACTGTCAGCATAGATTAAAAATAGTTGCCAATAACTAATAAATCGATTTGGACGATAACCGATATTATGATTTCTATTTATTTTGTTGATATTTTATTTTTTACTGTTGACATTATGTTAATGTATTTAATAATTATTATGATTAAATCAGTTATCTGGTGTCTGGTGCAAGAGTTTTTATATTACATTGTTTGAACTCATTAACGTTAATCGATTATAGTAATCAACAACCAATTTAATTCGTGACTTAAACTTATTTGGAGATTTCTCGTTTTCCAGATTGTAAATTGAGTCAATTTTTTACAGTTAGAAATAGAAAAATATAACGCTTTTTTTAAACCATATCTAAACTTATTACAGTTAGGCCCAGAAATCCCCGTCTCCTTTCGGTAATTAATTTTTATTTATATAGATTAAAAGAAGTTTTAGATCGATAGCATGGATATGTTAATTTAAAAAAAGACGTTTCTAATAAAATCTCCGTCCCCTAATTTAATTCCAGATGTCGGTGAAATAAATGTGAGTCTAAGTGTCTACGTATACTACTGTAAAAGCAAAAAGATGTTTCGAGATGGAATTTTATTTTATAAATCATACATAAAGGATCCTTTCGATGAAAATTTGATGACTAGAGTGCTGTAAAAGTGACAGCAGACTCAGACAGAACTCACGCTTTCCGCAACATCTGGTTATGTAACATAGGCCGAGTTACTTACGCAGACAAGTAGTCGCTTATTAATTTTAGATACTTAACCCGCTTGTTACGAGAGTACTATAAAAGAAAAGCTAAAACAGAACGTATGCTGTCCGTAAAATCTAAATTAAGCGCTACGGGTTTGTTGGTCAAAACTTCCTTTAACGATACTGAACCTGACTCGGTTTTGTCTAGATTTTGTCATTTAGGACAACATTGCAAATCGAATGGTTTAGGGCCATTCACTTAAAAAATCCTGATTATTCACTTTCGTGACTTCTCTATTATGAGTTTTTTCCAGTCGCGGATAAAGCATATTTCAGTACAAAAACGCGAACAACTTCATAAGCTATGCATCAATTTTATCGTGGATCTATTAGTAGTCGACATTTTTGCACTTTCATCGCAACATACTATTCGATGACTGCGTGTCACGAACCCATTATTGTAGTACAACTTTGTATTGCTTACGAAGTCGAACGATGGCTCATGTATTGAAACTATGAGATATAGGACACAGTTTGGTACACAAATTTCTAATGGTTCGACCATTTGTCTGGGTCGCCATTTTCGTCTGTAGTTCAATAACCAGCTGGTCGATATCTAGTAAATAATACAGTTATATATAAGTATAGTACAGACGCCAGCACATAGAGCTACCCCAATCTGTCAAATTTCCCCAATTGAAAGTGTACGTAATGCTTTTGTGATAAAGTTGAAAATCTATAAAATAAATTTGACAGATTGCGGTAGCTGGATGTGCTGGCGTCTGTGCAAGCTTTGCTTAGTTTGGGATCAGATGGCCGTGTGTAAATAATGTCCCAGGATATTATTATTATATATACAGGATATTAAACTAGTGGTATGAAACCTTGAAACATATCGTGTGCATCTGATTGACGGCTTTAGAAGAGAAACAGTATTTTGACATACTCCATAACATGAACTACAGAATTCATAACACGTAATTTGACGGCGGCAAATATCAGAATATCATCACGCCATCTCATCCCGAGGGGGGCGTAGAAGTCGACCCGAGGTAATATCATTCTGAGTACTATTACCATCATAATGCGATCGCCAACCCGTCTGCCAAGTATGGCGATTATAACATATCCGCCCAAGATTGGAGGATGCTTTTGTGGAGTGGAGTTCTTACAGCTGTTATGAACTGTAACTGGAGTCGAAAACACTTTTTCAAACTGATAATCTTACAATACAACAATCATACAATGTTTGAAGTAGAGTAAAATATTCTGTATTGTGCACCAAACAATATGATATAATAACAGAATATATAGAGGTACATAGGTATTGAAGTACAATGTGCAGTGAACTTTTTATCTCTCCCGGATGACAGAGCAAACAATGTATGAAAGGCCTACGTTTTACGGTTCAGTACAAAAAAAATATATTTTTCTTTTGTCTGTCACAGTGGTACGTATCAATATCTAGGTACTTTGATTTAATTTAAGAGTTTTAGAATTTAAAATAGATTTAACCGTTACTTTCCTAACTATACTGCAAATGGAAACAATTGCATATTATTTTTATTGTCTTTGCAAAATAGTTTTAACAGTGATTTCATATTTTCAAAGTATGGACACCATCACTATCAAAGACAAATACATTTTATATATTTGAAAACCAAATTTTATTTGCAAAAACGACTTATGATTAGAAATAAACAAATAATATCAAATACACATCTAAATTAAGAAAAAATGCTGTAAAGGAATTCCATATTATTTAAGGAGACCCAAAGCAATGTTTTATTGGGGCCAATATTATTCTTACTAATATAATAAACGAGATAGTCACTCTATCTGTCTGCTGTCTGTTTGACGCGCTTTCACGCCAAGCCAAAACTACAGAACCGATTTAAATAAATTTTGGTACACAGATAGGTAGTCTAGACCCAGAGAAAGGACATAGACTACTTTTTAATTCAAAAATAGGGTTGTAAGAGATAGGGAGCTAGAAGCTTGAAACAATTTTTTTAGTTTGTTGATTTAGTATAAATAAATATGACTTTCAAAGTTTGTAAAAGTATTACCCTCAAGGGTGTAAAATATGAAAGATAGGGAATAAAATTTTGTTTGGAAATATGTAAGGTTTGTGTGAATGTTTTATAAGTTTCCGACAAGAGACATAATATTATAGAAATGCTGATGTAACATTTACGGCGACATTAAAATATGCGGACGAAGTCGCGGGCACGGTTAGTGTTTAGATATATCTGAGAATACCGGTATACTAATTTAATTATTACAATTGCAATTCATTTCGTTAGTTTAAGTGTAAACAATGCGTTGTAGACATGTACCCTATACATGTCTACAACGAATTGTTTACAGTAAGTGGATACACTACGAAAACCGTCCTATCTACAAAATAAAACCGGCCAAGTGCGAGTCGGACTTGCACATAAAGGGTTCCATAGCAGCAAGTATTTCAGTTGATTAAATGAATGCAAATTGCGGTTTATGACGTATAAAAAAAAACTACGTGCTATATCTCGTTCAAACCAATTTTCGTTGTTAGTTTACATGGTAATATACCTACATCATATATTTTTTTTAGTTTTATCATTCTCTTATTTTAGAAGTTAGAGGGGGGGACACCCATTTTACCACTTTGGAAGTATCTCTCGCGCAAACTATTCAGTTTAGAAAAAAATGATATTAGAAACCTCAATATAATTTTTGAAGACCTATCCATAGACACCCCACATGTAAGGGTACGATGAAAAAAAAATGAGTTTCAGTTCTATGTATGGCGACCCCCCAAAATAATTATTCTTTTTCTATTTTTGTGTAAAAATCTTATAATGTATCTAATAATAGTTTCGGAAAAAAGTGGCTGTGACATACGGACGGACAGACAGACAGACAGACATGACGAATCTATATGGGTTCCGTGTTTTGCCATTTGGCTACGGAACCCTAAAAACGGGTGCCAAGGTCATAGAGTAACCACCGCCTTTAAGTTCACTGTACCTTATTACCTCAAATAAACTGTATTTTTTTATTATAAGCTCTTTAGATATTGGGCATCAATTTGCCCAATCAACCGTAGGTGACCTAACATATTTAAGGTTATTTTAATACACATCTTATTTCTCGCTAGCTCTTTTAAATAAGTGTTCCTGAAACTATAAAATGGTTATTAAGTTATTATTAGGATTTGTCGTCTTTCATTTTCTTGTAGAAGTTTGAATGAGTTCTTGAAATACCTACTTTTGCGCCGTAAATTCTAATGTATTGTCGCGTGCTACCGGTGCATTGAACTTGTATTATGAAACAAAAGATTCATAATATAATTTACGGCAAACACAACTTGATACTTGCATTAGTAACAAACGAGTTTGAGTACCATTATAGATAACTAAATACTCTTTACATTATTCGGCTGTAACTGGTTTACAACTGGATATGAATCACGTTAAAAGACGACAGATAAGCTGTGATGACCTTACATTAGAACTAGAATGTCTAAACGTTACGGATAGTTACTCATAGATATTATCGGCATTCAATTGGAGCATTATCTTATAAGTACTGAGGTTTCTGCATATATTACAGGTCTAGATTTTAGTGCTGAATAATTTATATCAACTGCGTATTATAAATGATGAAATGCATATTTGAAATAGCCGTGTGGTTTCTGGCCTAGTAAGTACAATAGGATCATCCCACACCATCCCGTGAGAGTTGTAAAATACACCAGGTAGTCGGGTGACACCTGTGTACTAGCTAGCTACCTAGCTACTAGCTACCACCTATTTCTTTTTGAAGTTATACTTCTTTTGGCGCGATGGAGAAAAATGATGAGAGTGAATTTTTACGATGCGCGCGCACGCCGACACTAAAAAAATTAACAGCATGAAGTTAGTTCTAGGTGGTATGAGAGTGAATTTTTACGATGCGCGCGCATCGTAAAAATAACAGCATGACGTTAGTTCTAGGCGGTATGAAAATTGATAACTAGGTTCAAGTTGTATATTAAGAAGTATAACTTCTAACGCGTGTACATAAGTACACACAAGTTTTATTTTTATTTTGATAAAGACAACGCCCGCATTAGGGAATGTAATCCCGATGTCGCGGTACTTTACAAACATATAATAGACTGACACAAATTACATCCTATCCTAACTGCGGTCGCCAACTCGCATGCCAAGCGCGGTGACTACGGCAAACCCCTCCAAATGGTAACGTTATAGAAACCTTTTGAAGGAGGCCTATGGTGACCGCAGTGGACGATAACAGATTGATCATATATCTGAAATGTATATGGGTCAGATTTAAACAAAATAAAATGTGCCAGTTTCACTTTTCAGTTGATATTTGACTGGTTGATTCAAAGCCTTAAGTCACCACAATCATAAGTATATTCGGCATGACGTCTTCAATATTTAAATCATATAACTTGTGAAACACGTCACTACTCAAAATATAAAGAAACTTGAGAATTACTTAGAGCCAATTACTAAGCTCAGTTCAGCGTCCTGTAGCTGAGTTTAGCTACGTAAGTACTTTTTATTCTGTGGTTTAGCGTCCATTGACTGCATTTAATTTTAACGGTGAAATCGGCTCTTTGTAAAACTCTACGTGTGGTCTGTTTCGGGTGCTTTTATTATATGATTTAATATTTAAGATGTGATGCCTAATATGTTTTACATTTCTGTGACTTGGAGTGACTCAATCAATCAAATGTGCCTAATCAATTTGGCGGTATTAGTTATTTTAATAATTGATCTCTAATCATATCGTAAAAACTAAACGTGTTTTTATTATATTTCCATGGCCACAATGCAAACTTATAATTATTAAAGAATACAAGATGAAAAAAATAACTGTCGGATTTATGCTCAAAATAATTTATCATAGTAGTTCATTGTTAGAGCTTTAAAACTTTCGCTTGAATGTCTCTCCATTAGACATAAATTTAATTATCCATCCATATAACCTGACTAATGTGGAAGCAGGTTTTACTGCGTATAACCTTCAAGTGCCTGAAAGGTTAGGTGGTCTAGGTTTTCTAAGGTTATTGAACTCTAAAAATGTAGCTCAAAACATACTCTACATAAAATGGCTGTGTACATTCAGTAACAAAGTAACCTGAAGAAAAGTAATCGATTTTAGGCATATTCTTAATTCCATACTTACCATACAAGGAGTTAATTTGGCCGGGTGAGAATCTTAAACCATTTTGTCTATAACGATCAGTGAACGCAAATACCGATACAAAGTGGCCATGATATGTAATATTTGTGTTTTGTTTTATCTCACTTTTGAACGAGTACCTTCGAAAAATGAGAAGGCTACAATGTATGAAAATCATTTCTTATTCTTAGTTTCATGCTTGAAAACAATATATGCTGGTTTACAATTACAGCTGATCTAGATGCCTTTCACTCCTTCATATTACATTAGTAGTGAAAGTCAAGTCATCTAGCCAAATATGTAAACAAAATAAACGCTCCGGATGGCACCCCTTACCTCTGGGCTAAGCCTTAGCTCTGAGTCGTTACTGACCTAGTGATACATGAGAGCGGCAGTCTCTTAGGAACGTTTTATGAAACTATCAATCTACGAGAGGGCCTCCGTGTTTAATACGCGGAGACGCGTGGCCCTCTCGCCCGGCATTTCATCAGTTTCATTAGTAATAGATTTTTTTTTTTTTTTTTTTTTTTATTTCAACAGTTATAAAATACATATAAGTCTTAAACTAGGCGTAACATAAACTCATTCGAATTTTACCTGTACACCAATGATATATGAATAGATGATATATATATATATATATATATATATATAGTTTGCACGACAAGATAGCTCGCTGTATGCTATCGGCGTATAGATGTTTAACATTACAATACATTCGTGTCCAAATGTTTGGCTCTTTTTCATAAATATATAAATACCTGTGATCCTACTTCTATAGCTGTTCAAAAAACAATAATAATATTGGAAATAAATCACCGACCGCTTTATGTTGAAAATAAATTACCATATAAATTAATTTATCATAGTAGTTCTTTGTTATAGCTTTAAAATTTTCGCTTGGATGTCTCTCCATTAGACATAATTGCCGAAACATTACATTAACTACCCATATAACCAATTTGAACTACGTGTTTCGAGATAGTCGGATAAAAGACTAGTATATCGCAATATTAATCGTTTGATTACATTATGAGTAGATTTTAAGTTTATAGATTAAGTTTTAAACTTATTATTTAAATTAATTGGAAATCCAGACACGGATTCCGCGATACAGACTTGCCTAGTGTGGGTCCACAGGAAATGTGCAACTTGTGCAAAATAACTATGAAATAAAGATTTTATTATTTATTTATTTTATAGTGATTAATTCAGTAATTCGAGATTTCTCCATTCTGAGATAAAAAATATTTTTATATACATAACAAAAATATTTTGACAGATTGTCTTATAGTACTTATATATTTTATGTGTAGATGGAAATAAATTCGCTCAAAGTTATCGATTAAGAAAATAAAAGATATAAGCAAGAATATTATAAAAATAAAACAATATAATAGGTCTTTACCTATGAAATTGCCGTTTTGTATGAAAAAATTTAAACGAATTTTTTTCATGAATTTTTTTATTTGTATTTATCGAAGTAATCACCCATGCAATCAATGCATCTTTGCCATCGCAGTGGCAGTTTATTGATGCCCTTCTTAAAGAAATCAGCTGGACGGGAGGCAACAAATTCTTCAAAGGCATTTTGTACTGCCTCTCGGGTATTGAATTTTTTTCCCGCCAAGAAGTTATCCAAATTCTGGAAAAAGTAGTAGTCTGTAGGCGCAAGGTCTGGTGAGTAGGGCGGATGACGGAGAGCTTCCAACCCCAGTTCTTGCAACTTGGAGACCGTCTGCTGTGCAGTATGAGGTCGCGCGTTGTCGTGCAGGAGCAGCGGAGACGAGCGATTGACCAATGCTGGTTGGAGATGCGCCAGCTTCTCCATCATTGTGCTCAGTTCTTCACAGTACACATCTGCAGTAATGCTCACCCCGTTTGGTAAGAAGCTGTGATGAATCACACCGGCGCTAGACCACCAAACAGTGACCATCACTTTTCTAGGGGTAAGTTTTCGTTTAGGGCATTGTTTAGGTGCTGAACCAGGATCCAACCAACTTGCTGAGCGCTTGCGGTTATCAAACAGAATCCATTTTTCATCGCAGGTAACAATGCGGTTCAAAATTCCTTCATTTGTGTGTCTGTTGAGCAGTGCAAGGCACGTCTCGACGCGTACTTCGCGCTGGCGATCATTGAGTTCGTGGGGCACCCATTTGTCAAGCTTTTTTACCTTGCCAATTTGACGCAAATGGACCAATATTGTTTTGACGCTAACGTCGAAAGCTGCTGCTAATTCAGCCGTAGATTGTGTATCATCAGCTTCCACAACCGCCTTTAATTCGTCATTGTCGACCAAAGTCTTCGGACGACCGCGAGGTTCATTTTTCAGGTCGAAATTTCCAGAACGGAAGCGAGCAAACCAATAACAGGTGGTGCGTTGGTTTGTAGTGTTAGCTCCGTAAACGTCGTTGATGTTGCGTGCCGCTTGTGCCGCGTTGCTGCCACGACGGTACTCATATTCCATAATTACTCGAATTTTTAACGTATCCATGATGACGAAAAAGATTGAAATGCGATGAAAATGTAACACTAATCAATAAAGAAATGACTACTTTTGGAAAAAAGAATCCATGTTTTTAAAATAAAATTAATTTGAAATTAGAATTCTTAGCCAAACAAAAATTATTTTGATTTGAAATGGCCAGTACTGCAGAACGGCAATTTCATAGGTAAAGACCTAATATTTAGCTCCAGGGTTTGCTGACCTAAGTACATATTCGTAATATGGATCTTAACTTAAAACGTCCACATGTTCCTGATAAAAGTTTGACAAAAAGACGGGCAACGAAGTGATCCTATTAGTGTCATTTGAAGTACGAAATTTTTGCATTGAAATCGACCCTGCTAATCAAAACAAAATTTGTTTGTATGTGATTGATGGTACTAATTAGCGCCATCGTCAATCGTAAACAAAGGCGTAGCGTGCCGGGCTGATAGGATTTAACGACACGCACACCCTCCCCCCTCAATGACCCCGTCAAATTAAACAAGTATCGGTGATTTTAGGCAATCATCAATATCTATAAACAAGTTCTTACTTGGGAGTAAACAGGAAAACTATGAATTATCTTTTAAAAGATTGCGTTTTTTTATTTTCGTTTATTTGTAATCAGAAATACCTAAACCAGGACAGATATTTGTGTGCATGAACATGTCTGTTTATCCTGAGTCTGGGTTTAATTTATCTATATAAGTATGTATTTACAAAAGAAAAGTAGTATATGTAGTATATCAGTTATCTGGTTTCCATAGTACAAGTTCTGCTTAGTTTGGGATCAGATGACCGTGTTATTTACACACGTTCATTATATGTCCCAGGATACTATTATTATATACTATTATAATTGTATCTCTCAACTTTTAAGTTACTAATTATTATATGAAGTTACAATAATACTAACCAATATTTTATCATTATTACAGACTGTCGAAGAGCTCTACGCGTTAGCAGACAAGATCATCGGAACAAAACGTCTAAATATTTAGAGTGATTATATTTTTTTAATTGTTTAAGCATAATTTGCAAGTGATAACAAGTTTAAACAAGATTATTTTCTTTAAAAGTACAATAGATGCGTCATAAAAACGTAAACGTAGCGTAGTAAAATAAGCAACAATGTATTTTGTATGTAATAAATGTCTAGTAAATTAGATTTGCCTTTAGTAATGACTCCAAAATATTATGTATGTAATTTTTGATAGTGATTGGGTCTCCCCTCCAAATGTGATGTGATGCAAAACAAGAAATATGATCTTTCTTGTATACATAAGCATAAGCAGAGCGGAGACGAGCTGTGCCGCGTTCACCAATCACATGGCTTGAAATCGGTTAACGGTTAGAACTTCTTTCTTTCTCAAAGATTACAATAATCACTGCGAGGAGAAACAAATATACATTAATTATAAAAAAAAAAACTTGTGTGTACTTATGTACACGCGTTAGAAGTTATACTTCTTAATATACAACTTGAACATAGTTATCAATTTTCCTACCACCTAGAACTAACGTCATGCTGTTATTTTTACGTAAAAATTCACTCTCATACATTTTCATACTACCTAGAACTAACTTCATGCTGTTATTTTTACGATGCGCGAGCACGATGCGCGCGCATCGTAAAAATTCACTCTCATACCACCTAGAACTAACTTCATGCTGTTAAATTTTTTGGTGTCGGTGTGCGCGCGCATCGTAAAAATTCACTCTCATCATTTTTCTCCATCGCGCCAAAAGAAGTATAACTTCAATAACTTAAAAATAAATTACTTTACATTATTAACGGGGTGAGTTGTTGACAAAACATAATAATAAGTGGGCATGTCCAACAAATCATAAAGTTATGTTGTCGTGAAGTTGATGCGGTTGTGCAGATATTAAGAGACTTTACACCGGGTGTTGGAGTTATTTATTTTGTGAACTTTATCAATTAAATATTAAATTAATTAATTTGTGTCAAGATTTTATATTTAATCATGTACCTTTGACGATATGTTGTTTTAATAGCTTTGCTTTTTGAATAGGTCTAGGCTCGTAGCGCTGTGTACTTAGGTAACGAATTAAACAATTTTGCTCCCTGATATACAATAGTCCTTTTTCCATAATTGGTTCTGGGTTTATAAAGAACAATATTGTTTGGTTGCCTTGAACTACGTGATTGTACGTGGCAAATTTTTGTAAATTTTATGTATATGAAATTGTACGTTTGTATATCGATGTGTGGCTTCCATTGCAGTTGGCTATCTATATAGTAAGTCCAAGATACTTTTCTTTATTCACCCTACTCAAGACAGTTCCGTTAATTATCGAAGGACGATGATCGGAAATGTTTTTGTTTTAGCCGCAAAAATACAGTAATTGGTTTTTGTAGCATTGATGGTTAGAAAATATAATAATCCACATCTATAATAATAATAATAAAATCTCTTTATTTTCTCTACACAAAAGGGTTCAGTAGCTACAGTTTGGTAGACTTATGCTATGATTAAACCCGACTTTGTGAGAGACTGGTGCCTGTCTTAGGTTTACAGCAAACCTGTACTGATGACGTCTCTTCTCTGCTGATGTGGATTCCATGCCATGTGATTGGTGAACGCGGCACATCTCGTCTCCGCTCTGCTCTGCTCCGCCTCTGTGCAACCGCAGTCTCACCGCCATATTACGGACATCTCAAACGCTACCCTTTATAAAGAACTCTAGTAACAAGTGATTTCAGCTCTGTGACAATAGTTAACAACAACCTATCTCCATATTGAGCTCATTCGTGTTACGACAAGGTCTACTCTAGTTTGTCTGCAATTCTTTATAAAGTACTTAGTAACGAAGGGTGAAGCACGTAAAATAATTATAAGCGACAACTTTCTCTATGAGTTCTAACAGGGCACCATTTTGAAACACAATTTAATACTTGGAACGTTTATTGATCTTAATCTTAATGGGCGCTTAGATATTACATTTGAACTAACAGTGTCTATGGTTTGAAACCGCATTGAAACTATAGCTTACATACGTTCAGTACAGTCAATCACTTTAAAATAATACCTTGACTAGATTACATAACTAAATTACATAACGGTAGATTCAAATTCAGATACAATTAATTAACACTCTTTTCAAAAACATTTCAGTGAAGTTGAATAAAACGAGAACAAAGTCCCTTGTGGGAAAAGAATCTCCTGTTAATGACTTAACTTTAACAATAATAGTCAAATGGATTATAAAACTACTATCACCGTGCTACGGCGTAGCAGCGTGACGTCACAAATGACTTTTAGGCCTACGGCGTAGTTGCGCGTAGATGAGGCCCGCGGGCTTATCAATCGGTTGGTAGATTTGATGTCGAGGATCGCCTTTTGTTACATTGGCGGGGAATTTTGACATATCGATGTTCAGGTAATGCTTGTTCGGCATCGTCATTTTGATCCATGTTATCTGTAGGCAAATAAAAAAATAATTTATAGCAATATTTATAAATTATGAAGACGCGAGAAATGAACAGTAAATAAGTTTTAAGTGCAGGTGTAAATTTTAATATCATCTGTTAGATCTACTAGTGGCAACTTCGTCTGCTTTATTACAATGTAAATTGGCTCTAATTGGTCATACTGCAGCCTGCTACTCCATCCAAACCATATACAACATGTAACATAATTAACGCACACCCTCAAACACCCCAATTAAAATATTATGTTGTAATCATAATACATACACTGAATGTTTAATTTAACATATACACGCATTATTATTTACTAAATTAGTTTCTTGGAATAAAGTTTATTTTTCTTTATTTTGAGTTGAATGATGGAATTTGTGTGAATACAAATAAAACTGCGATTTATAAGTATTATTACTTTTACTTACTGTCCATTTCAATATGAATATAAAATAATATGACAATAATTTCCGTAGTTTTAATTATTTTGGAAAAAAATACCTATATTAAAAATGATATAAATCGATTCAGTAAAAGATTCTGAACAAACTATTTTCAGGAAGTGCGTTAATTACGTTACATGTTGTATATACCTATAATATAACATTTTAATCTAAACTGCCATGTTGAGTAAAAGTCGTTCTTGTAAATTAAAAGCTACCATTATGCACGGAATTCTAGTTTAGTTACCCAATCTAGACCGATTTGATTAAGTTTGACCCAGAAACTTAATTTCCTGCTGGCCGAAAATTAGTTCTGTGTTCAATATATTCATACTTAATATTTTTATTAAGATAAATATTAACTAAGAAACGGGAACGAGAAACAGTGTGTCACAAAAATGCCGCTATCAATAAGTTACGAGTATGTCTCGGATGCTATATTATTGGCGGACAGTTAGCGCGTGCTATTGTAAGTGCGAGGACTCTTATCAAGGGACTTTGTTGTCGTTGATAACAATAAATAGGCAATAACCCTATCCTGTTTAATTATATCATGAACTCGTTAATGATAATAATAATAACAAGCATTTGCATAATGTAAAGTACAAATTACTTAATCAATTATTGTAGAATAATAGACTTCACTAAAATTAGACATGCTATTTCAGATTAACTTATATCTTACTTATGTCTGGACTGCTTTTTGTGAGATATTAGAGACTGATGGATACCACGTGACTAAGCTAAGGCTAGAAACTAGTGAATGCATCCAAATGATCGAGTACCTGCATTTTACAATTCTACTTGTACGGATATCTATATAGTATTTTTGGAATTAATAACATAATAATAATTGTCCCGATAGTCGTCTCCGTAAACGGTCTTATAACAAACAGACTCGACCAATATCTTAAGATGCTCTAGCTGGATCACTGGGTCAGAGTCGGAAACAAAAGGTTGCAATTATGGGAACGGCACGCATTGCGAGGAGGTTCCATTCTCTGTCGCCTCGCCGCAGGAGGAACTCTATTTTTTTTCATATTTACTTATAGGTATATTATTATTTTTATATCAATTTTATAATTATAAATGTGTAAAAAATAAGAATTTAAATAAATAATTTGAAATAATAATAGCTTAGGACATTATTCACTCATTAATTTACAAAGTACAGAAGTTAGTCAAATCATTCAATGTATGGTAAATTACAAATTAAAAAGATATTTACTAATAAATAACATATTCACGTCTGAGTGGGATATACATGAGACATGAAGTTTAATTTTTCATTGAACTTAAACTATCAGCATATAGTCATCACACAACACAACGCCACAAAGTTAAATAACCCGATAAACTCTTGGCCTTTACAAAAAAATCTATGTATCTAAGCCACAGACAGCGGTCACGCCGACTGGTTCCGTCTATCAACCAGATGTTTACTGTTTTCGGCTAGACGAGGTCCCTTATTTAGGGCAAAGATAAAGAAAACACGCACGTGCCAACAAATTAGTTCCTCAAATAGAATTTGAGTGTGTGATATTATTATTATTATTTATATATCAATGTAGGTTATTAAAAACAAATTTAAATAAATCCAAATATGATGTTATATCTTACATATACATGAAGATTCGTAAATTAGTCCAAACACCTATTTTATCGAATCGCAAATGTAAACTACAACAAATTACGAATAACCACACTAACAAATTGTATTTCTTTAGCTGGGGCCTATTGTAAGTTATTGTAATCGGACGTTATATAAATCTTATTATATTAAAACAAACTCATAAGATCACGTGTATAAAATTTTATCCGAATTTTAAACACGTGATATGGTTGATGTTTTCTACCCGATATAACCATTTCGCAGTGTGTCTGCAGTGCAGCGACCTATCGCAATTCGTAATCATTCGCAAAGCTCGATAAATATTACCAATCTGAATCACGAAAACCGTACGCATAGTTTTAGTATCATAACGCTGTAAATATGAGAATTAATTTGACTAAACAAGGTTTTTAATTCAATTCTGAATATCTTTTCCATATCAATAAACAAATCCACGGATAATTCAGGCCGTAAATTTAGGACTGTTCCGAAAATAATGGGACTTCCCGAGAGAAATGAGGACTGCGGCACATTGCAGGATATTGGCCCTAGTTTCGTAACGCGTCACGTTCCTATATTTATCTGAACCACTTAATACTTATTTTAATGTGTGTAAGATTTAAAGAGAACATCTTATACTAATAAAAATATTTACTTGAGAAACAGTAATCTAGAATTTCAGAATGTAAATATGTATGGTAAACAGAAAATTGCTATTTAAGAACTCTTTGACTAAGAAGTATTCTTTGTTCTCTTTGACTGTTTGCTTTATCATACTCAATTAAATTTAAAGTCCGGATTTTACGAGGTTACGTGTAATAAACACGGTGTTGAATTAATTGTTGACTTTTAGTGGCAGTAAGCGGATTTTATGTTAACATGCGCTGAACATACTTTAACGTACCTATAGACGCAAAAATATAATGATTGTAAGTAGCCCAAGAAAAAGTTTTTATATAAAAATGTATCCATAGTTAATTTGATTATTGTATTATTATTTCAAAATGTTACAAAATAAGTATCATGGTTATCAAATCCGATCTATAGTTCAATGTCACAAACATATTTTATACCAGCTCGTTAGTAAGCATGGCTGGCTTTTTCCCAAGATATTATTTTTACAATATTATTCACTAATTTTTGACTTTACTTTCGTCCTCCAATAAAAAATATATTAATTTGTCTCAATGTCTTACCTCAGATACTTTCTCCAAAACAGTCTTTTCAGCTTGGTAAAGCGTATGCTGCACCGAGGGTGAGTACACACCGATATCGGGAGGACCGGCGAATTTGTCCAAGATGGCGTCCTTCACCGTCAACCATGCGTTATCGAAGTCTGCAGACCTCATGTTATCGTAGGTCCATTCTGCTTCCACCTCGGTACTGTAAAATAAAATATAGTTCTAAAATTATACTTACTTAAATTAATATTAATAATTAGATAACAATACATTTTAAAGTAATCTCGTTGTGATGACCTCAGAGTCAACAACCGGTAATGGTAAAAGTCCCCGGAGTAATGACATCACAAATCGATTATGTAAGTACCTGAAAATTCTTTCGGCAGCGTCTGAAAGCGTAGTGTATTCATCTTGAACGAAGTCTACAAAAGCTGACTGCGTTGTTTTGAGGACCCGAAGACCACTGAGTCCTGACTTTACCACCACAGCCTCTGCGTAACAAATTTGCGTAGGTAAGTATACGGTTAAAAAGATAATGATATTTAATGTCTATATATAATTTATGTTATGAATATGAACGTACCGTGACGTGCTTGCCGAACTTCACACCATCGAGTTGCTGTTGGTGAGAACACAAAAGCGTGATTATGAGGCGTGCCGGCCTGTAGTCTCTCCCACGGGTACTCGACTACTCTACACTTAGCCTCCACTACTTGTTTGTACATATATAGGAAGTGACCCACAACCACTGCACCAAATTCTTCAGGGGTCTTCACACCATGCTTTTTCGCTAGCAGGTACACTGTATTTTTTTGTGAATCGGTTGCCACTACATCTTTATTATCTCCGACAACATAGGCGTTTTCCGAGTGTAATTTCAGATCTGTAAACACTTCGAACTCGCGGATTACATGGTATTCTGCATCGCGATGCACGTGAAGGAGTTTGATGGCAGACTTGCCATACCCATGGTCGCAAAGCTCGAAGCGACCACCGGAATCAGCTGCAGCTGTCATAGCTGGCCCAGCGCTGAGGGAAGGATTTTTCGGACCTTCCAACGAGCTCGTATTCGAGGGGCTCGCATATATTCTGAAAAAAGAAGATATATTTATACTTAAATTAAATATCCAATGTGTAATACAACAATGTTCGTTAGCTTATCGGCGTGGCAACTGAACAATTAATCGCCGATTTTTTGTAATTAACTTTTCACAAACAATTACACACTATTTATGCTACATTTTTAAAAACATAATTCGTCACTTCAAATAATATTCAACAATGAATTAGATGAAAAAATCACCAAATAATAAGATAACTGAATAAATTTACCTGTTGATAGTTGACCACGGCATTTTTAATAAAGCCAATTAAATCACTTAATTTTAAGAGAGTGTAGGAAGCCGCGTCGTGGCATAACCTGACGTGCTTACTGCTCAGACGCAGGACGCGCTCCCACTTATAAGGGTAAACTGTGACCCCGGTTATCAGTTCCTAGCACGCGCCGGCTCTATATTGATATTGTTATACTTACTCATTAATTATCTAACTATCTTAGTTTATGCGTTTATATCACATGGTGTACATGAACTCGGCGTCTATATGTTTGTTTACTTTCTTTGCGATCGTCTTTTGATAAAGGTCGTTACCGAAATCACCATCGGAGCGCAGCGGAGCGCTGTGATTGAAAAATATATGGTCATGTCGATGATGGTTGAAGTCTGATAGAAAGATCGAATTTGTTGGTGGATGTCTCTTGTATTCGATCATTACATTAAGCTTAGATAGATAGAGAGTTAAATATATAGATTCTTTCGACATTAAGCTTAGATAGATAGAGAGATGAATATTATATAGACGCGGCCGCCAAAGTGGTTTCATTTCTGAGCGTCTCCGTGATTCGGAGGGCACGTTAAGCTGTTGGTCCCGGTGAAGTCGTTTGACAACAGTCGTTAAGTAATGGAATCAGGCGTTACTTTGCGGAAATCCATACCAATCAAAATACAAAATCAATATGTAGTGTTAATTAGCGGAATTAACACTACATATTGATTTTGTATTTTAACAGTCGTTAAGGCATGTGAAAGGCCTACAGGGCGGCTTGAACAACTCTGACACTAGGGTAACCACTGCCCATACTATAGATAAATAAGAAGAATAAGAATAAATTTAAAATTTATTAATTTAGTATTTCAGGAGATCACTTCAACATAAAGGATTTTGTAGGGACATTTGGACAGAAAAACATTGATGATTTACCACAGTAATAGCAAAGCTATTATCACTTTAAAATCGAAGATATATAAACGACAAAAGCTCACAACAACTCCAACTAGAAAACGGACTCTTAACATTTATAATGGCCGTTGAAATTTTATTGCACCATAGCTTAAAATAATCCTAATTAATTTAGCTTTCTGATAAAAAAACTGCATTCGAATTCAATCCTTTTGACAGCTAGAGCGCCGCCCATAGACAAACACAAAGACATACGCATGCAATTATCTATCTTTTTTCTCGGGTATTCAAACAATCTAACGTCCCATTATTTGAATAAAACATTATATTGCATACGGACTTTGATTAATGTTTTCATTATATTCAAGGTCGGTTACAATGTAAAAGAAGAATGCTCTAATCGATTACATAATCATTTCGTGCTCTTCACGATATAATCAATCAACTGTAACGCAAGTTGAGCATGCTTGAGCTAACGACCTGTCATTTTTATATCTCCAAGCTATCGCTTAAACGTGGGTTTAACCAACAGGTTGCTGTTGCACGAAACTTAGTAATATTATCAACAATAATAACTATACTTCGAATAAAATATGATAATCGAAGTCATTATTTGTATGAAAATTGTTCTTAGCGCGCAATTGATTTTGGCTAGAGTTGGACCTCAGTCATCTTATATGCTTCCATGCTGCTGCGTTAATTGGCCATCACTTTTCTCCTACTGCAGTGATGTCCCCTCTACTTTCATCATAAAAGGAACGATACCAGTTCATTTACAATTATACCGTGTGGGACCGTGATGAAATATATATGTCCATGTAGACACATTCCAAATACATATTTAGATATAAACAGCTCTGTACACATTACTTATATTCATCTTCTTTCCTCATAGACGGTGGCAGAACTAATAACAGCCGCATGACTTCTCCACCTCAATGTACCGCTGTGGAAAAACATCATAATCTTTTTGCAGTGAGCTGGTAAGTGTCTACGGTAATCTATTATACATAGCCTACCATACTTTATTAAAGTACCGTAGGGTATTTATAAAATATCACTCTCGAGACGCCGAACCTTCCACCTCGCTGGTGAGCTTTGTGAACCTTGATAGCGTACAGAGAGGCAACATAATACAGTAAACAAAACTGTTACCATTTAAAATGTTACCTGAAACATATTCTGTTAGTTTCAAGTCCAGTATAACTGCGCAAAGAACTAAAAGACGCTGGACTCTACCTCTCCTCTCTCTATCTAATTAAATAAATGTGACACACAGCGCCATCTAGTCCAAACTAAGTAAAACTTGTTCAATGAATACTTTTTTTATTCTGATATATTTCGAGACTTTGAGTCAATATTTGACTATGTCAGTCTTGTTGATCTAATGAATACTTGACAACGAATATTAATACTTATTAACTTTTTTTGTAACTATATACATGCAATACATAGAAAATACCTAAACCGAAACAAATAGACATGTTTATATAAATATTAATCTTTTGCTTCTGCCTCACCTTTTGCGGGAATCGAACCCGCAACCTTTAGATGCGAATGAACTAAGTCTCGGCGGTCGTCATTACCCCAAATTGGTTATAGCAATACCTAAATCTCTAAATGTTTGATACATAACTTTACATCAGAAATATGTTTGAATCACTAAATCAGAGACTTGCGAAAACAGCTTAGGAAGCTCTTAATAAATATTTAATAATAAAATTACCGAATTTTTACAATGGAACCGCGGCCCCTTATTAATCACCCTAATATTAGGGTGATTAATAAAATGAAAAAGTTTGTGAGTCTGTATTTTTGTTACTCTTTCACGCAACTGCAGAACGGATTTTGATGAAACTTTGTAGTAATATTGCATTTCATATTTGAATAACACATCCTAACTAATATTATAAATGCGAAAGTAACTCTGTCTGTCTGTCTGTCTGTTACTCTTTGACGCCAAAACTACTGAACGGATTTGAATGAAATTTGGTATACAGGTGGTCTAGACCCTGAGAAAGAACATAGGCTAATTTTTATAGTTAGGATAACACATAGGCCATATTTTATATTGTTTAACGCTCGTAAAACCACGGGGCACAGCTAGTAGGCTATAATTTATAAAGTTTAACGCGGGTAAAACCACGGGGCCCTGCTTGTTATGTACAACGATAGAGAAGTACGACGGCGGGTATACATTGACCTTCTCAGCGTCTTAATTACATTGGCAGGAAAGGTGGTTTTGTTAAAGCTACTGTATCCACTGAAGACATCTTGATGATGCTACTGTCATCTTAGCTTTGTACTCGTAGGGATATATTCAGACACTGACGCATATGAGACAATAATAAACGTTAATTGTACATTAATAATTTATTGTTAACCTACTGATACATTCATCATTTTATGCGTTACTACACTACACCAAGACTAAGTAATACCAGACTGCTATATAAATTGCAAAAACATAAAAACTACATATTTGGTGCTGCCCGCCTCCAGGGGCTTCCCGCGACCCTTGCAAGATCGTCGGTGGACCCTGTACGGGGCCTGCCCACGCTGCGTCTTCAGGTTGTGTACCAACGGCCGTCTACGAGCTGTATGTCCCGTCCACTGCCACTTCAGTTTGGCAATTCTTTGTCACTTCCAGCTTATAGAAGGTTAGACACGAGGCAGTCTTACTCCTTTGCACAATAAGAAATGTCACCTGTGCAATTATTTCCCTAACCATCCTTAATCTTATCACTTATGAATGAATAATTAACATGGTAATAGGAAGTACATGATAATGTACCTGACCTGTTTCCGGTATCGCTAGGTGTCCCATTGGATCATGAGAGTGACGAAATAGAAGATGTAATGAGTGTCCCGCGGAGACGGCTAGTCCCCATTGAGATTGGCCGCCGTGGCTGAAATTCGACCAGGAGTACGTTTTCTTTATCGTATTAAATGTAAAGGTAGTACCCAGCCTAGCTTAATTTTATAATTATTTTACCTATTATTATACCGCACTCTAGAATGAAAATAATATAGTCTGAACCAAAACCTACTACTAAAAACTTTCTTTTATGAATATTATCCGCTGCTAATTTTAGTAACCATGTTACCTTGGTTACTCTTACTGATAAATATTATTGTGATGATTAAAATTTAAGATGATAACAATTGATAAACAATAAAGAGATATAGCATAATAATGCCACTGATATGACGCACTGCTTGTTTGTCTTCCTGTGTAAAAATACGAAACGGGGCTAGTAGTATGACATCAGATTTAAGTCTCATAATGATATCTGCAGGTCAAAGCATTTCAAAGAAAATGACGTTGAAGGCGATAAGGATTTTTTTTATAGAAAAATAACCTTTGGCTAGTAAGATGACGAAACATAACCTTATTATGTTTTTCGGTTTAAAATCAAAGCAATACGTAAATACTATTATATACTGTAACTACATATACATACTGTAATATAAATAGTGAACGAAACTTGAGGAGAGCTATCCTCCCATGACACGGAACTAATTAAACGAAACCCATGTGAAAAACCTGATGAATTTAATACGTAAACCAAATGTCCTTCCTGCGTTAAATGCATCAGTTGATCAGTTTTTATTCTGTCTGTTCTGTGTATGGGGAGCTAATATTTTTTTAACGTAACTCTAAAAACTCTATGGATAGGAAGAGGTAAGTCTGATGCAATCTGGGCGTTGTTGACTCCTGTACATAGACGTACTGCAAATGGAGATCTCGTATTAAATGCATCAGCTGATCGGTTTTTATTTTATGGGGAGTTAATATTTTTTCTGTGTATTTGCAACGGTCTATTGCGCGGTCTCCAACATCGAATCGAGTTTTTATGCGAGTATTATTGTTAAAAAAGTAGCGAACTAATATTTCCCAACGAAGCCGTAATGCCGTAAGCTAGCTAAGTTCATAAATAAATGGATTCGATATTACATAATAATATCGAATAAGTATAAAATAATAATAATAAAATTTGGCGAATTGGGAAATATAAAATAAAAGTTTAGGAGTGTGTGAGTGTGTATGTTCGTTACTTCTTCAGGTCTAAACGGCTGTAGCGATTTTAATAAAATTTGGTATGGAGTTAGCTAACACCCAGAATTAACACAGGCTATAATTTATAAAGTTTAACGCGTGTAAAACCGCGGTGCACAGCTATAGAAAATAAATGCTAGCTGCTAAACATTTTCGCGATTTTGCAATTAAACGCGATTTTCTAATTACTGTCTACTAGGCACCTTTTTCACGACAAGATGTTTAGCAAATTTAATTTCATTTTCCTTAAAATCTTTTTTTTTTATTTTATTTTTTTGAATATTTGTAGCATTTAGTTTTAAATAACTTGTGCTAATACTTCCGACTGATAAGCTAGTACAGCTATAATATAGCTACAAATATACTCAAATAATCTTATTTTTTTACTGGTGAAACTACTTACAATAATAATAATAACGAATAATAATAATGGAGAACCGAAAGGCCTGCAATCATACCTATTGTTATATCCACAAATGGAGTTATTCCTAAATGCCTGAAAATCAACCTTGCAAGTTTAGAACTTGATATCTGGCTGGAGAGTTACATGCAGAGGGCGGTTTTGTATGAGTTGTATTTGTATTAAAATACCCTTGTATAATATCTTGTAAATAATATTGGTAACAAATATGTGAGAATAATAATTCCTCACAGCTTGAACTATTACGAAATTGGAGTGAGTGAGTAGTCTACTGAAATTTCTTAATAACTAATGTTGCCACTTATCTAGGTATCTATCCAATTTCATTAGGATCTTCCTCCATTCCTGTCTAACTTCTGTATGCGCGTCCCTACTCCTAGTTTTTTTATGAATTAATATATCCATCTATCCTCTTCTACACTGTATGGTGTTAAGAATAGATTAGTTTTTATCTCGTACTTCATTCTTCGAAATTCCCTTATAGTTACCTAAAAATTAATAGGTAATAACTAAAAGCGCACTAAGACATAATACAAATATTCTATTATCTCCATCTCGTAAACATTTCTTTCATAAACATCTTATTGCGATCATGGACGGTCTAAAAGAGGATTACGCCCATAAGCAATACATTACCCACATTAAGAGCTGCGTCACCTACATATTCTAAATATAACCAGATGAAATTAATGTTTTTTAAATGTACAAGAAGTATCAAAATGTGAGTGGCATGCCATTTTTATAGTCCGATCGTAATATTTTTATGATTCGTGCTTTATTGCTACATTTTCCTAGCTTCAAATAAGACATCTTTATATATGTTCACTACACGAATAAAGATAACAGTGTGAAGAGGTTATTCTCAAAAATAAGAGTAATTTTATGAGCCTCCCAGTACTATGCTATTTGCACCGATTTCCCACAACTTCTATAAAGTACAGAGCCAACTTCCGCAACCTATATTTTAGCTACGCAATAAAGTCTAAAATTATGACCTAGTGAGTGCTATTGTCGGTAGACGTTGCGTGCTAGTAAACTTCAGTCTGCTAGGTACTAAAAAACTAAAGCACGTAAACATACAAGACGCGACGAGCGATTCGGCTTACGAAACATCATCCAACTGATTTAATTCGTCGACAAGAGTCGTTTCAGTGTACATTCACTGTATCTGTGAGTTTGTGTAAAAAGTAGTTGTGATTTCTTGATCATGTTTAAAAACGAGTTGTGCACTTTTGCGGGAGACATTCCTACTGCCAGCGATCGGTCGTCGAATGGAGGGCGGGCGGCTTTGCGCAAGCGCGGACGAACGGCAGGCGGGCGGCGGCGCGCGGCGCCACGGTGACGTGACGCGCTCAGCTGACGCCGCGGCGCGCTCGTGACGCGTCGCCACGCATCGATACCGCGCACGTCTTGCAAATATCTGCCGGTGCCGGGTAACGTCGCGCTGTGCCACCCGTTAGTGACCAACGTGTTATCCGTTTGAGAGTGCACGCTCGTGCAGTGTTTACCATAGCAATGATGGTGCGACGCAGCGGACGATACACCGTTAACTGGCGAGGATTTAAGGATTTTGCTTTCGGAAATAAACCACCCGACGAAGGTGAGTTTCGTTCTGCCGGCGAAATCTGTATTCATACGAATTCCAGACATAACCTCAAAATATGTACGAATCTTAGGATATTCTCAACAAAATTTACAATTTACAGATCTCTTGGAATTTAAATCACTAATAACATCGCAAAATCGTGTGTTATGTGAAATGATTAGGAATATGGCTAATTTTAACTGTTCATGCAATACTATCAGTGTTCTAAATCAGACGAAAACATGATGAAATATTTGCGCTTAAATCATGAATGTTTACTAAAATAATACGAATCAAATAAAAGTAAATCTTGTTGGAATCCACGTTACCAACCAAGAATCAACATACAAATGTCGGTATTAATTTTGCACACCCACCTGGCAACTACCCATACTATGTTCTCGCATTGGTTATCGACAAAACCACAATACGAGTAAAGTAAACAGAACGCCTGTCTGAACCAGACTGTTAGTCACGCATTTATGGTGAAAACCCCTTATTAAACCTTCTTATTTCTCGAAAATATTTATTTTTATGAATCTTTACCTGAAGTAAGTAACCTAAAATGTAAATACTGCGAAGAAGACACAATAGAACACATGCCTATATAGTAAACCACCTAGGAACGTGGTCCATAAATAGGCTGAGTGCTTTATTAGTTTAAACTTGGGCGCTACAGTGCTTCAGGGCACCTTAAGCTGTCGGTCCCGGTCCTAGACGTTAGACAATAGTCGTTGAGTCAGGTCAGAGGCCTATTGGGCGGTTTGAATATAATAAATAAATTATTTCTTCCTTAAACACAAAAACATTGGGTTTATAATATATATAGTATTACAAATTTAATATTAATTCAGGAAGCTTAAATAATCAACGGGCCCTTCAGGAAATAGGTAGTACAGCAGCTCTAAGAAGGATAATAGAATTAAGACCACATCAAGAAACTTCAGCTAGGGCTTTCATAGACCGATTTAGATAAAGCTAAATATACTTGATTTTTATATTTTACAACTGCTTGGTATTGGACAGTGATAGTACTTCAGATGGAAAATTATATCCTTGTCCTACCGGTTGCTAGATTTCGTTGTCGGTGGCAATACAGGTTGTCCCATAGCAAGTTCTGAGTATTTAGTCTAATTCTACCCCGCCTTTAAAAGGGGCAATCTTTTGTTATGATGTCTTAATGTTCTTACGTAACTAAGCAACACACCATTGCGTGGTGACGTCTACGCGTCTGAAGCAATAATTGATTTTCCTAATGTTCTGGTTGAACTAAAATACATTTTTTTATTAAGTAGGTACTAGAGTTGCTGACAAATGGCTGCCTTTCTAGATGACTACTTTAAATAATTACATTGCAGTAACCTTCATGATGTGATGATGTACATACTAGAACGGTGAACGAAAGAGTGATGTAGGAATCTGT
Organism: Pseudoips prasinana; assembly: GCA_951640165.1. Lineage (NCBI taxonomy): Eukaryota > Metazoa > Arthropoda > Insecta > Lepidoptera > Nolidae > Pseudoips > Pseudoips prasinana. The sequence continues at coordinate 28,997,456 of OX621237.1, read as the reverse complement.
TAGGTACTTCAATACAAAACAAATATTTCCTAGTTCTTCGTGTTTCTTTAAGATTTAGTCGTTAAGACTTTTCCCGCAATACAATATTACCGACTCATAATGCCGAACAAATATTAGGTACTTTTCTAGGTCGTCAACAAACATTATACTACGCATAGGTACAGTTACAAATATTTTAGGGTGCATAGTTTAGGTACCTACCTACACTTCACTTACAGGAGATGGTCTCCGTGATGAGAGTAGATAACAAACTTTTAAAATTCAATCTGTATTTTTTTTAGTCTTACGATTTTTATATATTTTTTGTAACTAAGAACATGCAATTTTAATTTAACAAAAGAGGTCAATTATTATCTGTAGATTAAAAACAATACATTCCTGTGTAATATTTACAACATGATATACTTACTTAATATCTAGGACAATGTCCCACAGATCATCCTAGCCCTAAACTAAGCAAAGCTTGTACCAGGTGACGATATACATACTTATATAGATAGATAAATACTGAAATACATAGAAAACATCCATGACTCAGAAACAAATATTCGTGCTCATCACACAAATATTTGCACTTACCGGGATTCGAACCCAGGACCACCAGCTTCGTAGGCAGGAGCACTACCAGCTAGGCTACGGTGACCGTCATGATATACTTACTACTTAATATATATTAGTAAAATACTACAACTATAAACCGCTATTACTAAGGGTTTCTCCACCGCAGTAGAGTAATCTGCAATATACTTACAATCGATTGATTTAGTCTAGGCGCACACTTGTATAAGATTGTTGTGTATCAATACTACCTAGACCGTAATTGAATCATTTTACACGGTCAATATTCACAAACATCCTATTGCTAAATTACCTTAAGTGTGATTTACCTCTACTCATTTAATTCTATTTATCAGATTTCACTTATGTAAATCTTAAATAATTTGGTCGACCTAGACCTTGTTCATATGGAAATCCCTAACAGATATCCATCGTATTAGCATAAGACCTTTGATTGCCCTTTTGCTCAAAGCACTTATTGAACATTTCGCTTTACGCTCTAAGACGCCGCGCCACAGCAGTTCACAGCACGGATACACTACATTAATACGAAAAACTTTATTCCGACAGTCACAAATACGAATTTCTAAATACCGCTTTTCATAATTCCGAATGGTTCAAAATTCCGAATATTGCAACTCCGATTTATCATTACTCCTAATTTTATAATTCCTAAATTTCAATATTCCTAACGTTTATAAGTACTATTCTCAAAATACCGAGCTTCAATAGACCAAATAACAAAAAGTCCGACTGAATGATAACTCAAAATATCAACAATACGAATAGAAATATTTTGTTTCCCTGGTCACAATTCTAACCTAAACGAACCCAAATGATTCACCAATAATAGAGGGCATCTGGCACTCGGCTGCTGCATGCAACATGCAATCAGGCAGGCATGCAACATCTAAGCAGACATACAATATGCAAGCAAGCATGCAGCATGCAAACAGGCATGCAGCAAGCAAGCAGGCATGCAACATGCAGCAAGCATTGTTTCTATCACGGCTCCGGCACTACGGAGCCGTGACAGAACCTGCTCCTCAGCTCGCGGGCCGCCCCACCCCTCCGCGCTTACGCGGGCTTAAATTACACTCTAGGGTAGGGCAGACAAGACTGCGTGATGTCGGTTTTGCAGCAATTCGTGTCTGTCACAAAATTTTGTAGCACTACATGTTGACTTTAGTTTATTCGAAGTATTGAAAATCGGAATATCATTTTTCGGACCGAGAACCCTTCGAACGTATGAAAATCGGAAAACTAACAAATCGCATTTAACTACGACTTTCGGTAAAATAAATTTGGTGATTTTTAATAATAGACATTACAATACTTAGGTATTAATTAATTCTATTAATAAATTCGGAATTTTGAAAATCGGAATTCGGAATAAAGTATTTCGGAGTATTTGGGTGTTCCCCCGCAGCACTAAGGAACCAAGTTGAATTAAAGAACGGAAAAATATAGCTCCACTCTCTTTTGAGCGTGTGTATGAGATAGCTAGTGTTGAAACATAATTCTATAATATAACAATTATGTGTATAACATATACAATTGAGGGTAAGGAAATAAAAAAAATTTGTCAGTAGCTAAGTTGGCAACATTACAGCACCATACCTCTGAGAATAGTCAATGTCGACTTGCCCGTAGTATCAGAAAAAAAGAATTTACTAATTTTGTCTTACACTTGAATACTAAATGACTAACCTGAAACTGAAAACCTTGTAGAATACAAGTTTTTTCTGATTAGTCATTTAGTATATATTTTACTGTCTGTATTTCGGCCATTTAACCTTCATGCCCACAAGAGTCACACCAACGTCTGCTCCCTGCATTGATACCATATTACAAACTTTTAAGTTTCTGAGAATTATATGGTTATCTATGTTAGCTCTGACCATAAATGCTAAATAGTCAAACTAAATAATGTGATAACTGTAGGTATATGGCACGACTAGAGACTAGTTTGTGCCATCTGTCGTCAAACTCAGACAACCCTACCGACATCTACAGCATAGTATTTCATAGCATTTGTAACGAATTTTCTAAAGTTTGTAAAATAAACAAGGTTGACAGCAAAAATATAAAATGTAGCACTTGGGCAACTCAAGGTATTAGACGTTCTAGAGATTTCTTATATGAATTGTATGACAGAAGGTCCTATAAAATTAATGCCTATTAAAAATAAATAGTGTTCTCAACTACTCTAAATTTTCAAAAATGTTTGCATTTATGTTTGTACTGACGCCAGCATATCCAGCTACCCCAATCTGTCAAATTTCTTTTATAGATTTTCAACTTTATCACATAACCATAAGGTTGACTTTCAATTGGGGAAATATGACAGATTGGGGTAGCTTGATGTGCTGGCGTCTGTACATAAGCGAAAAAATATAAACTACAAGTGTACAGTAATTTTAGTGCTGCCACAACTAAAACTAATTTTAACTACCTACATTAAATACCTACGCTGAATCTAACCGTATATGTGGTTAAGGTAGGTACCATAAAAGTATCAGTTTAAAATTGTTAAATCGAATTTAACAATGTTAAAATAATTTATACATACATACATACATAGACTCACGCCTGTTTCCCAGAGGGGTAGGCAGAGACAACGGATTTCCATTTGTCACGATCTTTGCATACTTCTTTTGCCTCGATTACTGACATTATATTCTTCATACATGCTCGCCGGTTTAGGGTACTTCTGACCTGCCCTTTCTTGAGAACATCTCCAATTTGGTCAGAGAATGTTCGACGTGGTCTTCCCCTTCCGGTTGTCCCATTCACACAGGCCAGGTATACTTCTTTTGTCAATCTTCTTTCATTCATCCTTTCTAAATGGCCAAACCATCTCAGCATGCCTTTTTCAATCTTTGTGACTACATCCTCTTTCACACCACAACGCTCTCTTACATCAGTATTTCGAATTCTGTCTCTCAAAGTCACACCACACATACTTCTCAGAGCTCTCATTTCCACTGCATTTATTTTACTTTCATTCTTTTTCTGCCATACCCAACTTTCACTTCCATACATTAAAGTTGGCACTAACACTCCATCGTGCACGGCTAGTCGAGCCTTCTTTGATACTTGTATTCTTTTTTTAGATTTTCGGTGATGCATGACCTTAGGACACATCCACGTAATACTCCAAGAGTAATCTGCCATCATATGTTCATCCCTTTGATATCTGTCTTCCATTACTTTGAAATACCAATAGAAACTTTCTCCTTGTTCATCGCTATACGACCAATCTTATTATTTAAACCAAGAGCTTTAGTTTTTAAAAGATCTTGAACTACTTCCTCGTCATTATTATTTCCTAGGTTTATTTTTATTATTTCTATTCGCTGATGATACATCACTCATATTTAAAGTGAATAAGAAAGACGAACAACTTATTGAATCTAATAAAACTTTTGGCATCATTTCAATTTGGTAAATAACCTTCTATTGAATTCAGGGAAGACCAAATGCATCACATTCTCGTTGCCGAAAGTGACTCATATTAAACCAAAGGCTGCACTCAATGAGGACGTGTTAGATTTAGTTCCTTGGACCGTATTTTTGGGAGTAACGCTGGACTCAAAATTACAATGTCATCCTCATATTAATAAAATATCTGCCAAATTAATTTCGACTGCCGTTGTAGTTTGGAAAATCAGACAATTAGCAGGCGAACCAACTGCTAGACTAATATTTTGCATATTTCCATAACATTATGTCCTATGGCTTCCTACTGGTTCAGCAACTGAAAACTTGAGTGCTATTTTCATATTACAAAAATGAGCATTCAGGGCTATAGGCTGATTCTGTCTCAAGTGGATTAGTATTACTATTATTTTAGGGTTTTACTTCCTAAGCATTTCCTAATTTTATTCTTCCTAAGGCCTGGAATAGGTAAATACTTAATCAGACAACCAATCGAAAATATTCTGTTAGCCTGGTAGACAATTTCAGTAAGTGGACCAAATCTCCTTGATCCGTGTACATGCACCCTTGAGTATGTTTCACCGGACCGTCATAATTGGGCCGCGTTGAAACGGTAGTAGAGACACCCGCTGATATTTTTTTTCGCTGGGACTTCTCAGTTGTGGCGCTTTGGATCCGGTGGTATGAAAGCACGACCGTCGTTATATACACAGTTATATTTTTAACCAAACACTTTACATTTTTTAATATACCTAGTACTACAGTTGCTTAAGACAAGGTTATGAAGGATGTCAGACCGCTTTAAATTTCTCGGTAATTCTCTACAGCACATGTTAAAGAACATCGACAACACTATCCAAACATCTCTAGCGAAGTCATGCGTGAGCGAGATAATAGTAATAATAATAACTTTGACAGAGCCATATTAACTGATAAAAAACACATAACAATAGATTGAGATTACTATTATTGATAAAGTTAAATACATACCCAATTGTAATGGCTATACCTAATACAGAGAACAATCACAGCAAATAACGGAAATACACAGAATTAAAAGAAAAGTATGACATGAAGAAATAATAAAAAGTATTAAGTGTATCGCTATTTAATGTATATGTTGTCCTAAGTATTTCCACCGCTCTCTCCGAATTACTTACAAAATATGTAAAATGCTGTGATTTTGAGCCATTGCCGAATCTTACGAATGTTTTCAGGATGACACACCATATTATACCCAAATAGAACATAATGCTGACCTGGCGTAAGCCCATGAGTATCATTCTTAACCGGAAAAACACTGTCGAGAAAAATACAACGCGAATAATAATAGTACTATTGTGAGAAGTGAACTAACAAATATTATTTAAACAACCTTGGTGCCTTCAGATTCCAGCGCTAAATCACCTCCCTGGAGAAAATCATAGTTGTTTGTTGTGGACTGCGCTATTAAATACCGAAGTTCACAGCAAAATGCTATAATTGACCACATCACGTGACCACAATATGCCGCAGCGTTTCCCAAGGGCATTCCATGAGCGCCTTCCTATTCTGATAACCTAAAAAGCCTCCACACTGATAAAAGGGTGGGGGAAACACATTGCCGCTAAGCTAAAATAGCCTTAGCGAAACCTTTTTTTTTTTCAAACCGTTTAAGGTGACTATTACAGCAGGCAAGATATGCTGGTAGGTCAATATGGTACTAGTACCGCACTCCGGACCAAAATATGATAATTTAAACCTAAACTATCTATATAAATAAAAAAGAATCACCGAAGTGTTTGTTCACTCATAACTTCCAAACTACAGCACCATTGGATAAATCTTTCTTTTTTGTGTTCGTTATTGTCAGGAGAAGATTTGTATGAAAATAAACCGGCTAAGTGCGAGTCAGACTCGCCCATAAAGGGTTCCGTAGCAGCAAGTATTTCAGTTGATTAAATGAAAGGAAAATGGCGGTTTACGATTTATGACGTATTAAAAAAACTACTTACTAGATCTCGTTCAAACCAATGTTTGGTGGAAGTTTACATGTACACCATATATATTTTTTTGGTTTTTCAATCTCTTACATTAGAAGTTACAGGAGGGGGGACACTCATTTTACCACTTTGGAAGTGTCTCTCGCGCAAACTATTCAGTTTAGAAAAAAATGATATTAGAAACCTCAATATCACTTTTAAGACCTATCCATAGATACCCCACATGTATGGGTACTTATAATGTTTTTTTTTCTTTTTTCATATCTATGTATGGGGAACCCCCAAAATTATTGGTTATCTACTATTTTTGTGTGAAAATCTTAATGCGGTTCACAGAATACATCTACGTACCAAGTTTCAACAGTACAGCTCTTATAGTTACATTCGTTTTGTGCCAATTTGCTACGGAACCCTAAAAAAAGCAAATATTTAAAAATATCAGAGACAAATTATCATGAGGCAGAAGACTGGTTGTCGTTTTTTTTTGTCGTTATTTCTTCAACAATATTCGTTTTCTCCCCGGAAGGAAAAACAAAAATGTTATACATTACATGCATTATAATAATTATCAAAATATTAGACTTTAGAGAGCGGCACAAGTTCGCCGGGACAGCTAGTTTCAAATATAGTAAATACTAGCTGTGTCCCGCGGTTTTACCCGCGTTAAACTTTATAAATTATACCCTATGTGTTAATCCAGGGTATCGGCTAACTCTATACCAAATTTTATTAAAATCGCTCTAGCCGTTTAGCCGTGAAGAAGTAACAAACATACACACTCACACAGTCACACACTCACAAACTTTCAGCTTTATTATATTAGTGTAATAAGTAATCCAACTCTCAACAAACACGCAAAAGAGAATGGCAGAATTCGTATCGCATACTTCTGTTGTTGTTCAGCTATATAATTTGTACCACTTGTTAAGACAACTAAGGTATTGATTTTAATGTAAGTATAATATTTTTAGAACTTGGAATTAATTAATAAAATCAAAAAGGATATTTCAATGATTTTCAATAAATAAACGTAATAAAATCGTAAACTAAACGCAGTTACGTTTACAAAAATTGCCATGTGTAAAATAATATAAATGTCGAAATTATAATTAATTATTTATAAATGGGAACAACATTACATATTAATCATATAATAATATACTTATTTATTATACCTAAGAAAGCACAGTAGTTGCATTAAATCGTAATAATTAATGATTTAGAATAGGAACGATTTTCGTCGTCAGTATTTTTTTTTGTTCATGGTAATTATTTATTGACAGGCAAAGACAATCTGTCAGGTATTTATTGCTGTTGTTTTGATACATGTCATCAATTTAGCAAATAATCTTGCAGATATTACGTGAGTTCAGCATCAGTTCCTCCGTGCTATAATATATATCTGTTGACAGGATTCACGAAAGGACGCTTTATCATTTAATTAAAATGACGAGTTTGCAATGTGTTCATTGCAACATTCGTTTGCCCCGTCTAAGAAGACAAACATTATCCGAAGAGAGTGAAGTTCTCAATAAACCCAATGTTGCTTTGTGCTATGTGATAATTATTGTTTGGTACTTATATGAAGATATTCTTAGATGAAGTAATACTTAGGATAAATTAATAATAATTTCAATAAGATTAATGTAGTTACAAAAAACAAAGAATCTATTGTTTTATTAATTACCTCCACTCAAAACCTCATATATAACCCCTCGCAACCTCACACTATGTAATTAATGGCAATAAAGACCTTTTCATTATTTCAATAAATAATAGCTTTTTGCATCTTCCTAACCTAACTCACGACCCGTTTAGGGTTTTCAGGGCAGGTTCGGAATAAATCAATGTAAAAAACTATAAAAAGAGCTACAACATTTACTTTATCACCATAACAATGTTTATGTAATAATAATAAAAATATCTAGGGGCAATGTCACACAGATTATCCTAGCCCCAAACTAAGCAAAGCTTGTACTATGGGTACCAGGCGACGATATACATACTTATATAGATAGATATATACTTAAATACATAGAAAACATCCATGACTCAGAAACAAATATTCGTGCTCATCACACAAATATTTGCACTTACCGGGATTCGAACCCAGGACAACCAGCTTCGTAGGCAGGAGCACTACCAACTAGGCTACGGTGGCTACGGTGTAAATATAATATGTAACAATCTTCATTGGTACACTAGTTAACACTAGCATTTCATTGCCACATCAGTAGACACACTTTGATATTTACAGTATCTTTATTACTTAGGCAGTAAGAGTGATTTTTGAACTGCAATGTTTCCATGGTCATGGGGTTGACCCACAGATTACCAAACGTAACCTTAAAATAAAACTGGCTATAACTTTTATATCCCAACTTCTAAAAATCTAAGAAATTAAAAATGCCTTTTCTATCGCATTAACCACCAATTAAAACATAAAATATCCCGAAACACGAAGTTTTACTAGCGGTACAAAATTCTCAGACATTCTTGCCGTTTACCTTTCGTATTTAGCGTGTCAGCACTCCTTATACGTTAGATATACATTTAACTGCTTCCATATTACCGGCGCCTATTGCTGAAATCTACATAAAGGGGTGTATCTAATTAGTAGCTTGTATATGTAGGATTTATTACTAAAAATTGCTCTACTACTATCATTTTCAATGTCGACATTATTTTATGTGTTTCGGAAGATTTGCGTGATAATAATAATATTGACAGCTATTAGAATCTTTTTTATAGCATGCTCACACAATTTTGGAGTTGAGAACCCGTAGTTGGAGAAGCTAAAGGCTGAAACTGGCAATTCTTTCGAGTTTCGAGAGAGAGTCACCCTGATCGTCAACGTGCTTAGTTCCGGGCTACTTTACGTATAGAATTTTACTTATGTAGACTTTAAAAATGCGCTAGTAAATAGTCAGAACATGTTTGGAGTAATATAGTTAAGTATACATAATTATTCTAGGTACATATAGATATTGAGATATGCGGCTTGTATGAAAAACAACGCTAAAAGACGTAACTAAAGACAAAGATTATATTTTTTTCCAGTGAATCTACTAAAAGTTTTATGTAGAATTACCTTTAAACCATGCTTTTAAACTACTTTTAAATTTTAGAAATGTGTTTTATTGTGGATACTAATATTAGACATTTCTTGGGACAACTAAAACACTGATCAACATCTCATCCCAAAAGCGGCAGAGCCTGCACTATGGCAACCAGACAACTGATAAACATAGGTATCTACTTATATATTTCTACATATTATAGATAATTAACACCCACAAACTTACAAAACAAAATGTGTTCTGTTATTATGTACGATCATTTAATAATCGTTCTCATCTCACAAACATTTGTCCTGGGTGGAGATCGAATCCACAACCTGTGGCTTAGCAGTGCGGGTCACTAACCACTAGACAAACAGCCCAGGCAAGCAGAAGTGGATATACACGTATAATATCATAAAATAAAGGTAACATAAAATCTGGTTCGGATTTCCATAAAACAGAGTTCCCAGTTTTATGAACTCAATTTTTATGTCAGAAATCAATGCTTTTTCTTATAATTCCAAGTTCTAAACTAAAACATCGACATTAAAAAGGGTTGTCGTGTTTGTTTTTTTTTTTATTAATACAGGGTATAAGCTTCCCTTATTCTTTTTTATGCAATATGGGTTTGCGTTTGACATCGATCTGATGGTAAGTGAAGATGTGGTCGAAGGTTGACCGCGCGTAGCCCTATGGTTAGGTACCTTATGGGTACGTGCGGTCAACCTTTGACCACACTCCTACCTTGAATAAACCCATGTTGTATGAGTATGGAAACACGGCCTTTGGGAGGGTGTTCCACAGCTTACCCGTGCGTATGATAAAAGAGGAAGCAAAGCTCTTCGTAAGGCATAATGGGATGTTAACAATAAAGCGGTGGAGACCTCCCGACGCCTGGTAGACTGATGATAAAAAGGGGAAGCAGGGATAAGTTCATGGAGGTCTTGAGCGCATTCTCCATGAAACAGCCTGTAGAAAACCAACAAGCTTGCAATTTGACGCCGATGATCCAAGTTTTGCAGCTTTTTACTTATTAGGTCTCTATCATCAATTATCCATAAATATAAAGAGTCCAGCTGATACTTTGCGGAGCCGTCCCAAAGATGAGAGCAGCACTCCATGCCGGGTCGGATCTAATACCAAATTATTTCCAAATACATTCAGCCGTTTTACCGTACACGTCATAAGTATGCGGAAATAAACAATGTGAATGTTCATGCGGATAATTAGGCATGTGATTAGTAAAGTTACTCTTTTTTTCAAATAAAACTGTGGCGGCGGTTTAATAGTCGAGAATTGGATGAGAATTGAGGGTAATATTTTAAGGATGTGTCACGTTTAAGGCACATTTCGGTACATGAGAGAAAAGAACGACATTACGGAAAGAGAGCAACGTATACACAATGATATAAAGCGATAGAATGAATGCGCGCGTTTTAGATGTACGCCTCAGAAGCTAATTATGTACAGCTCAGGTACTACATATGAGTTATGTTACTTTAACAAGTTTTACTTCTATCACGTGTACAGTGCTGCGTGATGCCATGTCGGTCTTCGGTGGATACACTTTGATTATGACAGCGTATTTATTACTATTCTTGGGAGGGTGAATTTTGTAGTGAGCGTATCTAAGTACTTACATGGTATCGACTACACTTAAAAGAATATATCTATAAATGCATAGTACCTATCGATAAAATAATATGTTGGCGTGACTTATTATGTTCGATATAATATCCATCAATAAAGTTCTTCACAAAAGCCAACCCCTTAGGGGATAAAATAAAATCAATGGCCTATACATACGAGTCTTTGTGTCGCTGGCATAGCTAATGATTTATACGTGATTCATGAAGGCCTTCAGTTATGCTAGAGGCATAATAGCCCATCAATATAAACCTACAAACAAACCAAAAGCAAAACTACAACTACAAATAAACCAAGCAATATAAAACTACAAACTAATTCCCGCCGGGGTCGCGGCAGACCACGAAGGAGATGGCGGGACGAACTGGATGTCTTCCTTGAGAATTGGAAAGAGATGGCACACAGTCGTGAGCGTTGGAAAGAATGGAGGGAGGCCTTTGCTCAGCAGTGGGACAATACAGGCTAATAAAAAAAAAAAAAAAAAAATCCCGCCGGATGGCACCCCATTTGGGACTCGAGCCTTGACTCTGGGCGGGTATTGACGTGGAGACACCTATACATTGTAAGGTTGGATGTTTTTGGAACGTTGTCAATCTACGTAAACGTACGAGAAAAGACCTAGATCCTATACTTCTTAGAGATTTCCTGTTAATATTAGCAAAATTATAATTATACTATACCTAATCCCTTTTTATATCATAAAATAATATTTTAACATTTATTATTTTTGTTTTAATTAGATTAACAATTTTTATGATTCTACCCTGCAAGTAGCACACACACAGAGGTAAAGAGTTTCTATTCTGTACTTCCTCTGTAGGTACTTTCCTCTCTATAGAGCTCCTCGTGGAACAAGAGGTAGAGCACATACCGAATTTTACCAACTTAATCAATATTATTATAACGTTTTAATTTCTCTGGTTAGACGGTAAATGATTGGCAACCTTAAATATCCAGTCATACCATCGAGCATCGGGCAAGCATTAAGCAGGGCAATAAGGATATTTTTTATTTGATAATATTAAGGATATTTTTATTTCAGAAAAGGAGGAGCCAAAACCTGAAGAAGATTTAGCAAATCATGAAGTTATCTTTTTAAGAAGCATAGTTGAAAGTCCGGACTTTGGAAGAAAATGGGAGGTATCTATATTTTTTGAATTTGCCGCCTTTTTGGCCATGGTAGAGCTGTGCGTATTAAGTAAACCACAATAATAGCTGTTGATTTCAATAAACAAATAACTGCACACTAAACTTGTAAAAGGATACACTTAAAAGTATCCTGATTAGTCTTTTCAAGTTTTTCTTTCATAATGGTTTTAATGGAAATAGTAATATTAGCAATCGACGTTATCTTTAGCATTATTTCGTACTCTGTCTGTCTATAAGCGTTTCTAGCTTCTGTCCTTGTTTTATGCATTGAACAAAGAACTGTTTCTTTATTTCGAACTGACAGGCACAGTGTCACTGCGACGATATCCCAACATCTCCTTTTGCTTCAAATTGTTGTGAACTCTAATGTTGTAACATAAAGGTTAAAATTGTTCAACTATTATCAATAACTGTCAAAGTTCGTAGTTGGAAAACAAGATTTTGTGAAATCGCGCGACTGTGTTACGTTTGGATGTAGTCTTTTGAACAACAAAAAAGATTATTTACATAGATGTAGATGTTTTCTACTGTGCACACGCGTGTTAGCTTGTAAATAAATTATTAAGGTTTTATTGGCAATGAAACACAAAGTGTACCTGCTAATTTTATAGTTTTCATTCATCAATTTAACGACAACAAGTGCCACGCCTATATGCTCGTATTTTGGAGTGCCAACAACCGTTCCGGGGTTCTATTTTAATTACTGGTGAGTGTTGTTATTGCAGTCCATCGATTCGGAGGAGGATTTGATCGTAAAGCCAGTATCCCTGGGCAACGTCAACATAATACGTTCGTTAAGCGAGTACCGCGGCAACAATATACGGACTATTGAACAAGCCGAACTCGCTATTATTGTTTCCAGGGCACACTTTAAGGTACGCCTCTTCCAATATTAGCAATTGGTTTACGAAGTCAAGCAAACATTTACGTGAATGTTTATATTAGAGACCCCTGTTTATTACCCTTATTCAGGGCCTTACAATATGTTGTGGTCACATTTTTGTTAACTTATCAGATAACTCGATCCCTTGAATTTAATATTTTAGTTGTGGTAAATGGTATCCATGGTAACCTGTACACTGAATAAATAATACATTTTTTTTTATATGATAACCATAGAGCTATGTACATTAGCATTTTAGACCACACACACTTATGCACCTTGGGAATACAATTATTCCAAGTGTGTGTATTTATTTGTTACCTTAGGATGTCTCTACTATTCCACCAATATATCTGATGTTTGTTAGGAAGTTACATATACAAAGTAAAATATAGTACAGCCTTCAAAATTTATTGAAGTTTTATTGCAGTAATTCACTGGTTAGACTATAAATCCTAAAGTTACTATATAATTGCAGGCATTAATAAATGCTCACGATCAAATTGGTGCCATCTGGTTGGACCGAGGTTCAGGTATTGATGAGAAAACACCAGTAACAGAATCTGAGGCAAGTAAAGACACAGCAGAAGGGACAGACGAAAACTCAGATATGCCTGTGGAAACTGTAAAGGTTGTTGGCCTAAGGAAAGTGCCTGGTCAGCCTCTAGGATTAACGGTGAGTATTACAAATACAAATATTTATTACTTAGGTACTTGTTCATATTTTTAAACTACTGATATAATCAGTCAACAATACTTTTTCCATTACAATGAATCACTGACAAAAAATATAGTAACAGATTGGATTTATTGGTTGTCAAAATTTTCTTGTTCTAAGAACATAGTTGCCAGATATACAATGCTGGGAATTCTCTTTAATCCTTTAACAGGCTGTATGCTGCATGAGGCATTAATTTGCCTCATGCAGCATACAGCCTGTTAACTTTATTATAAGGTAAAGGTAAGTATCACTTTATTATAGGGTCTGAAAACAATGAAAAAAATAAATAGCAAAGCCAAAGGTTAAGCTTTCCCTTTCATAATAGTTTTCATGATGATAATAATGTTATATGTATGTACTTGTATTGTAAAACTACTGATATACTCTACCTGCAAAACTTTATTTTCGAACTGTTCATTACAATTTGTTTTCATGTAACCATTACATACAAGAAAATTTTAGACTTCCAAGAAGAAAAAGGTTTTTAAACAAAACTGCTAAGTTTTAATTTTTTTTTTTTAAATTTTGATTTTTAAATCAGGACAAATATTATTGCAGGAAGGAAAAAATAATGGAGTACCAATTTTTTTTTTTTTTAGATTATCCCTTTCCCTAGGCAAGGTACACAATGATTTTAAAAGAAAAATGGCATCCTTTGAGCTTCATATAGTCGAAGTAACAAATAACAAATAATATGTGTAGTTTCCTTATTTCTTTTTCAGATGATTGAATACTGTGTGATTTACTTTAGGCTAAGTGTGGAAACCAATCACCCACCTAACTAACATGTCCCATGTAGATTCTCCATTAAGATAGACATTATATTATTATTATATGACAGTGGTTCTTTGAAAATGGACTATAATTTAAGTAATGCTGATTTTTTATTTTTAGTTGAAAGCTATTTTGTTTTGTTACAGGTAACTACAGATGAGCATGGACAGCTCATAGTAGCTAGAATATTAGCAGGGAGTGCGGCCGCTAAACAAGCACTGGTTTCTGTAGGTGATGTCTTGCTGGAGGTGGATGGAGTTCACATTGATTCCGAGGAACAGCTCAAAGAGGCAGTAGCTAAGCCCAATGATAGGATTACACTTAAGGTTGGACCTAACCTCAAAGAGAAGACTGGACAGTTAATGAATAAGCTTAGTGTAAGTAAACCGATATAGACAATTATTACTTTTTTTAAATTTCATACGTTTGTAGTGTGTTTTCAAATTCAGAAAAAAATTGTTGTGTAAATTTATTTTGATATAAATTAAAGTAAGCTGGGTCTTCTCAGTTGGGGCGCATTGGATCCGGTGGTAGCATTAAAGCGCGACCGTCGTTATTAACACAAGGTCCGTCATAATAATAATACCTTTAATATAGACAGAACCATTGACAATATGTAGTAAAAATATTAGACTTAAACTAGATAATTAAACATAATCTCTTGACAATAACTTGATAAGAGCTAGCTAAATATCATTTCTGTAATAAAATAAATGTTATAAATGTTTTCATACAAGATGTACCTAAATATCTATGTTACTAGAAATAATATCTAATGTATACAACTATATTACTACAAATATGTTCTGACTATTTAAAAGCGCTTTTTTAAAGTCTACGTGAATAAAAACCTTTTTTATTTTATTTATTTTATTTTAGTACAATAATAGATGCTATTCTATTAAACAAGCAATTTCAAACCATGTTCTCCATTAAGGCTCTAACATATATGATAAGATTTAAAGGAGAGATTTTCAGGAATAAAATTAATCTACCTAAATTTCATTTGTTATTTTATGAAAAAATATATTATTTTGTAGTGACTGACATTTTATTTACAGTTATAAGTATAAGTAATAATTTCTTAAAATAGAAAAAAAATAATTGTACTGTTAAATGCAACACATTTTTACATAATTAAATTATAGGCTTGTTACAATATATATTTTGCAAACATTTGTGGTGGCTAGCACCTCAGCAAAGTTATTCAGAGATAACTGGTATTAAAGGCGCTAGGGCTAACTTTGTTTATATAGTTCCAAAATTACAATTTCAAATTCTTATTCTATTCAGGGTCATTTATAATTATAGTTTACAAACTATAATATTAGAAATATTGGAAATAGATTAAAACTACATACATGTAGTTTTAATCTATTTCCCATATTTCTATCAGTATAGTTGTAATTTATTTAATCTTTTTGTTTCTGATTCTGATGAAGTGATAATATGGTGGTGATAAGATGGCATTTCAAAATTGTTATATTAGTACCAGTTTTATTAATACTAAGTTGTAGTAATATAATGAATTTACAATAAAACAATTAAATAAATTAAAACTATACTGGTAGAAACATTGGAATTACAATACCTAAAAAATATTGGTATAATTATGATTACATTGCTTTTGCTTGCATTGAATTTCAACACTGAGTTTGTATGTTTCAGTGCTACATGAGGGCATTGTTTGATTACAATCCTAAAGAAGACACATTGCTACCATGTAAGGAAATTGGATTAGAATTCAAGAGAGGAGATATTTTACAAGTACGTATTTAATTAAATTTTCAGTCAAATTCAATTTGTTGCAGGATCTTAGACAGTTCTAGCGATATACAGAAATGTGCGTTTTCATGGTGTTTCACTATTGTTGTTGGCTTACAGAGGTCAACAGAAATGGTAGTTTATACATAACAGAAGAATAAAGTAAGTTTAACTACATGGGTGGCGCAGTGTTTTAGGTGGTCGCCTTGCCTTTGAGTGTGTGTGAGTAGGATGTCTTAAAACTCCTAGCAATACAGGGATTTAATAATATAAGTGTGGGTGCATCGTCTATAAAAAAATAGTCTTTCAGTCAATCTACTACTTCTAGAAAAATTCTTTTAAACAAATTTATAAAAATACATAAAAATAAGAGAAATCACTTCTGATTCTAAAATTATTTCGTTACACACTGCATATTGTTATGCTCGTATTTTCGAAATACACATTTTACTAGGCTTTTTATTAACGTGCGTAGATTATAACACGAAATGACATATTGTTAATTACAGCAGTTAAAAATTACTGACTAAACTAATTTTTATATGTAACATAGCAAATATGTTATAGGGTCAGTTTATCAACTCTTCTTGAGGTCCAACTTACTAATGTCCTACTTCAACCTATAAACAAATGTAATGCCAGTATAATAAGTATAAATACTATACTGTATATGACTATATATATACTATACTGTATTTGACTATGTTTATTTACTGTATTGTGAGCTTGACAAGTACAAGTGTATGTTTATACCCAAGTGCTGAATAAATTTAATTATTTTATTATAAGTATTCTGATTGTCAGGTGTTCATTAACTGGTTTTGAAATTAGTATGCAATATAAGGTTTAGATTAGTATGCCTGTTCTCGTTCTAGGTGTCAGACAGAAAAGATCCAAACTGGTGGCAAGCAAGTCATGTAGAGAACCCTGACGTGGTTGGTTTGATCCCATCGCCTGAGTTAGAAGAGAGGCGCAAGGCGTACGTCCCTCCCGAAGCGGACTTCGTACATAAGATCAGCATTTGTGGTGCTCGGGTAAGCAATCACAATTTCTCATGACTTTATGTAAAAATTCTTGAAAAATTTCAACAGAGGATATAAAATGAGTGCCCCCCCCCCCCCCCCCCTGTAACTTCTAAAATAAGAGAATGATAAAACTAAAAAAAATATATGATGTAGGTTATCGTAGAAACTAACAACGAAAATTGGTTTGAACGAGATCTAGCAAGTAGTTTTTTTAATACGTCATAAACCGTAATTTGCTTTCATTTAATCAACTGAAATACTTTTTGCTACGGAACCCTTCATGTGTGAGTCCGACTCGCACTTGGTTTTTTAGTAGTTCGGGCACTGTTTATGTTGTATATTCTATATTTAAGCGATAGATAATATAATGCATTTATCAAGCGAGACCAATATTTTCATACACTTGCCGTAATTTAAAACTTATATTTCAAAATGAGACGTTAGCTCAGTTAATGAAGTGAATTCAAGATCACTCAATAGACTTATAGGCTCAAGAATACCTATATTTATTATCTGCGAAAATTAACGTCTAATTATGTAGCTTCGAATATAGACTAAACATTTTTTATACTCCAGTTAGTTGATAAGAAAGTCGTATCTACCTTAACTGTGTTCATATGCCAGATTTTAAAAAAAATGTTATCATTAAAGTTCAACGCCACTCATTAATTACTTAATCTAATTTTTTTTTTTCTTAATCTAATAGAGTTATATTATACCTAATTCATCAATGCTCAGCAGTTTTGGATAAACACATTTTTGTAGAAATATGACCCAACATAAATCAACAATAAAGCCAATTTAAAACGTGAATATATTTGAAATCGGTTCAGTTTTGGATTATGTCATAGGACAATACGAAACGTCAATAATGACGTTTTTCGTATTGCTTTCTTTTACACGTATACGCGGGGAGGGCGACGAAACGTCAATAATGACGTTTTTCGTATTGTATCTTTTACACGTATACGCGGGGAGGGCGACTTTGTCGGCAGTAAATATATTTTAAAGATAACAACATGTGCTTATATTGTACCAAGAAATGTACCCCATTGCTCGTGTAATCTTTGAAGCCCTCATTTTAATATGGCAGGACGCTGGTGGCCATTGGTTGGAGACTGATTGTTTTTAAACAACTAGTCACCAATAATAATGCGCCATGTGTTAAGCAGTTACAGTAACCTTTCCTTCATTCTTGAAAAGATTTGAAGAAAATAAATTAAAATTCTTTATTTGTATTGTAAAATTGATATCACATCATGTAATACGATAAGAACTAAACAATCAAAATAAAAAATTAGATATATGCTCTTTATATTATGAAAACATTTCAATAAATAATATCAAATTAAAAATTTTAATTCTCGGACCACCCATACAATTTTGTTTAAATTGACATAACATTTTATAATAAGACTATTAGCCGCATCGTGTTCTGTAAGATTGAGGTTCTGCATAGACGAAGTAAACGCTATCTATCATCATCATAATATCAGCCGAAAGACGCCCAGTGTTGGACTAAGTCCTCCCCCAAAGATCTCCACAATTGCCGGTCTTGCGCTACCCGCATCGAGCGGGTTCCAGCTACCGTATGGTTTCTTAAAATTCCAGAAGGTAAATTAGCTTATTAAGCTGATTTTGTGAAATCAACAAATTTCTAATTATATTCTTAAAATTTCCAAACTCAGCTGTTTTGGATGACTGTACAAGGAATCCCATTGTAATTGTATGAATCAACCAATTCTCACGAACTCCATTTTGCTGACGATGCGTCTCTGAATTAAATTCCATTACATTGTTATACAGACGTGTTATATTTACATTGTCACTACTCTTCCTGCATTTGTTTGCGATTAGCGCATGTCTTTATGATTCATGTGTAGTCTCCAATTACTATTATCGTCTAGTGACGATATGATTTCGTAAGGTAATTGATCGCCCACGGTACCGATCAACTTCCATAATAATAAGCATGACTAATCTTATTGGAATCAATGTCCTTTCGAGTTGAGCGGCGCCGTTACAAAGAGGCCAAGGCAACGTACCTTACTTGAAGTATGAATTCTTTTCGCGACAAAAATTTTAAAATATGTTTTCTTTCTATTTAAATCCTCCTAAATTGTTTCGGGGTTTCTTGGAGCTTAGACCTATAATATAACTGAAAACGGTAATTTAAAAGCTCAACAACTGTTGTTGAGTTTTTAAACAAGGGGGCTACCGACTAAGTCGGCGGTCATCGTGATCGTGTTCGGCCTTAAAATAGATTAAGGTTAAAACTGACTAAATCATACGTTCAATTGGCTTCCAAGAGCACATGCTAATAAACGGTCCGGAATCGATATTCAACGTTGCTCATCACATCACGTTGACCGTGTAACATAAGGCTCCATATCCGCCTATTTGCGCAATTTCAATGGATACAAACGGTTAACTTAAGCATAGCTATATTAAGCAAGTTGGTGGGCTTGAAATTTATATAAGTTAAAATTTCATATTTTTGGTCTAATTGTTCTGGTTTTCAATATACACATACCTTTACAAAAATAGGTACTTAACCAAGATAGTAAACAAAAACAGCATTGGAGATGGAAATAAATAAATATTTTCCAGCAGTTACCTTCACCGGTCTGTAAGGAATCGGCGAGGTTAAGTACATAGGTGGTAAGGTGAGTCTGTAGATGCGTGAACTTTTAGTGGTTTATATGTATTACGTTAAGTCGTCAGTTCCAGGTATAGTCGTTAGATAACATACGTTAAGCCATGTCAGATGTCTACTGGGCGTATTGAACAACTCTGACACTTGAGTAACCAAAGCCCATACGATTAAGTAAAGCAAGTAAACCGTAATATTGACAGCTAACTGTTGCATAGTTCAAATTCGCTACAATTCTCTGCGCCTTATAAAAACTGTTAATCAGTGAAGCGTACAAAGTCATTATGACATCTACGAACGTTAAGTAATATCTTGACCGAAATGAGTAAATAACTGTTTTATTATTCTTTCGTGTTGTAATATTTTTAAACGTCGATGGATCTAATCCTAGTATTTAGGGTACATTATCATAAAAGATAAAAGGCACCCTTATAGAATCACTTGGTTGTCCGTCTGTCTATCGTTTAAGTTTTAGTAACTTCACAAAATACTAAGAAGTCTGTACAGAAACTATATAGATAATGACTTACACGAGGCTGGTATATGCATACGCCGCACAGTTACTAAGTTTATATATCCATTCAAAAGCGGTTCATGCAACGTGTGTGTCAAGCATGGGATAAAGCCATGGTTTAATTGTCTTCACCCAATTTAATACATCGCAGTTGCCCTCTTCCGTAAGCACCCTAGACGATCTAGACGATAAAATCACGATTACCTACCAAGCCGAGCTTATTACAAAAGAGTTGCAAAATTGTACATGATTCGATATATTTTACTCGCTGGCCTTTCCGATCCTTAATCAGGCGAGTGACCCCCGTCTTCTCGTGATAAAGTAGAGAGACAATCACTCTAAAACACTCCAGAAACCGACCATCTTGCGTTTTCCGTCAATACTTTACTTAATTAGTAGTCTTATTTGCTACGCTGCTCGGTCTCTGTTATCCGGAGCAACACTTAAAAACATGTCTTACTAAAAAATCCACAGTGGGTAAGGCGGACACGCACTTGGCCGTTTTAATGTGTGGGCTTTCCCTAGCGCCATTAATTATTTCCAACGCAAGGCCGTGTGATGAGATAAGAAAGAACGAAACAATTTCTGGCCAGGTTTTCCCCGCATGAGAATATATTATACAACATTTCCTCACCGGGCGCAACAAACCCCAGTCCACTTAATAGTAGGATCTATTCATACAAGATTTTTACTTTTTTCCGACTTTTATTTCCAATTTCGAACACTCTGCAATAGGAATCCGAAATGTCAAGTTACTATCTCGCCTATAATTTTAAGGACCTATGTAACTCACCTGTGGGAAAACAGTCTCATTTTAGAATTATTTATATTCGACCGTGAAGCCATTTCTTTCTTCTTGTAACTAATTTTAAAATAAACCATAACTAGCAAATAAATACCCTTTCACCACATCGACGGTACGTGTAAAAAGCTAGGATAAGCTGAGCGTAGAAGAACGCGTGTGTTCAGTTTATTCATCTTGTATTTTCTAATAATCGCTCTACTATATTCATTTAGTAATTGTGATCAAGTATGGACATAAGCCATACACGCAGCGCCATCTCTTAGCGATGATTAAGTTTAAAATAGTGACACAAACAAACAACAAAGATGGCACTGGTTTTAGACTGGTGTTGCTCATACGCTGGTCTGAAACATAATTTAGATCAGAACTAATCATAAATTACCGCGAAGTTCTTCTTCGGCCGATTAAAATTTATTTGAACTATTTTGAAACTTGCAGACATCGATCTGAAATTTAACCTTAGCAATATAAAAAGGCATAAACAATCATCATAAAGAATTACGGTTAAAAATTAAAAATAAATTGTTTTAGTACTGCAATCCTCAAGAGAACTGGCAGTAAAATAAAAAAAGGTTTCTATTCACGTAGACTTTAAAAAAGCGCTTCTAAATAGTCAGCATAATGTTTGTAGTCAGCCAGTCATAATGGTAATTAAAATATTCTTTAACCCATTTCTCAAAAGGAATTTCCCGAATGAGACTGGGAGGGGAGTAGTTCCATCGTCAGGTGACTTGATTAAATGGGGCCTTGTCATGAGCTTCTTTTCATGAGTATTGTTACATTCCTATAGAAGAAAAGCTTTGGGAATCTGCATCGTTAAAGGATATCGCAGGAATGACAGTTGGTGTTTGTACTAGAGTATTTTCAATTTCTTTAGTAGGGTTTGTGTCACTGTTTTCAGTTACTCCACAGTGACAACCCGTTTTGCCATCTACTGCTTGAGCGTGCTTCCTTTTCTATTTATTGCAATGCTTGCAAATTTTATTAAAATTAGTTATTTTCCGTTTATGTTGAGATGCGGAACAATCCGCAGACTCATTAGATACTGTATTATTATTTTGAGTTGATATAGTAATGAAATTTGCAGCCGGAGGAACCATTACGCCCCCCGGGGCCGGGAAATCAGGCGGCTCGTTCATATACATTAATACATAAAAGACTTACCGAGACCGAAGTCAATATATACACCAACACTATTATATATAACCTAAATATCTATACATACAATAAAATCGTAGGAAAGTCGAAACTGTACATTGAATTTTTTTTTTTAATGAGTCTTGGGGCGTGATCTACAATCGATATCGAATAGAAAAATATATTTTTTAGAATTTTTGTCTGTGTGTCTGTTGGTCTGTATGTATGTTCGAGCTAAACTCAAAAAGTACTGCATGGATTTACTTCAAACTTTGCGTGCATATTACTAAGAGATCGGGTCAACATATAGGCTACATATTATCACGCTATCACCTACGGGGGAGACGCTGTGATAATTAATAAAATTTAACGCGAGTAAAACCGCGGGGCACAGCTAGTTAATAATATTTACACTAACACACAGGACTTATCCTTATATAATATACAAAATAGAATATAAATAATTATCGGAAAGAAAAATCGACCATTCGGTTCAACGTTTCCCGCGCTTTTTTTATAATGGTAATTAATTATATGTTTCAGATATCAAAAAAGAAAAAGAAGTTTGTGTACGAGTCTCGTTCCAGCGTACAACTAGAGGGCGCGGAGCTCGCATTATACGAAGAAGTGGCTCGGACGCCGCCATTCCTGCGTCGTGTGCTAGCTTTAGTGGGCACTAGGGGTGTGGGACGACGCACCATTAAGAACAGGATGATACAGGAACACCCCGATAGATTCGGCGCTGTTGTCCCCCGTAAGTGTTTTAAATAAAATAAGTGTGGGTATAGAGGCCGCTGAACCGCCGTTATACAACACGTAACTTAATTAACGCACATCCTGAAAATAGTTTGTTCAGAATCGTTTACTGAATCGATTTATATCATTTTTAATATAGGTATTTTTTTTTTTTCATAAATAATTAATACTTGAAATTATTGTCATATTAACCCTGTACAGGCAAAACATATTGAAATGGATCGTAAGTCAAAGTAATAAGACTTTTAAAATCGCAGCTTTATTAGTATTCATACAAATTCTATCATTCAATCAAAATCAAAGAAAATAAACTTTATTTCACGAAACTAATTTAGTAAATAACAATGCCTATACATCTTAAATTAAAAAAATCAGTGTATGTATTATGATTACACCATAATATTCTAATTGGGGTGTCTGAGGGTGTGCGTTAATTACGTACATTGCGGGTGACGGGGCAGGTCCACTATTTGGTCGAAACAGAAGACGCGGAGACCTACAAGGGGCACGTCCACCAGATGACGCGGACTAACATACAAGCAGACTAAAAGACATTTTTAGGGTGGATACCTGTTATATACGAAATGTACAATCTCGCCATAAGTGTTTCAGAGCGTTCCATTATACGCTATCATACGTCAATACCACGTACAGTCAACAGCAAACGTAGATGATCACAATCAGAAAATCATTACTAATCATCGGAAATTGCGGCAAAATACTGTGTCGGTAAAATGTTTCCATAATACGTGATTGGTAAGTGTACCAAATATTAGCTAGTGATACTTCAGCCCAATATATCGCAATATTAGTATTGAATCTCCGACGTTGATCATCTACTTTTGCTGTAGACTGTAAAACGGGTTTAAATTATCTCAGATCGTGCCTAGTACCTAGAACCGATCGTGATAGATAATATCCTGGGACATATGTATATTCACATACTGCCATGTCATCAAACTAAGCAGAGCTTGTACTATGGGAGCCAGATAACTGATATACTACATATACTTATTTACTTTTGTAAATAAATACTTATATAAATAATTACACCTTGACTCAGGATAAACAGATATATTGCACACAAATATCTGTCCTGGGGCTCTACCGGCTAAGTCGCCGAACTTTGATTTCTTAAATGGCGTTCATATAAATAAAGGTTAAAAATGACTTAATCAATCGTTAAATCGGCTTCCATGAGCACATGTGACGTCATAAATGGTCCGGAATCGATTGTCAACGTTGAAGCCGATTTAACGATTGATTAAGTCATTTTTAACCTTTATTTATTTGAACGCCATTTAAGGCGCCACCAGTTCACGTAAAAATTTCATGCGAGGGGGTGAAGCACGCGCATAGCCCCCCGCTGCTGCGGGGCGGGAGGGATGCTACGGCACTCGTTGATGCCACGCGCGTGCAGATTCTTGTTATTATTTTAGTTTCGGTGTGCACACAGTGTAAAAATAGTAGTAGTGCAACTTAAATTTTATGGTAATTAATTTTTTTTTGGGTATAGGAAGTGGTTGATGGGTAAGTTAAATAAATACAGTAATAACTTATGAAATGAAATGAAATTTATTCAACACTTGGGTATTAATATACACTTGTACTTGTCAAGCTCACAATGCAGTACATAAACATAGAGGATAGTATAAAAGTTACAAAAAAAAAAATTAATTAGTCCGTCCGTGCGGTTTGTTGTATCATATATATATTCTGAAATTCTTAAATAAATAAGAAGTTACTAATCTTTTATTTTGAAATTTAGTTCTACCATATTAAAATTAAAGAATGGAAGACTAAAGCAAAAAGACGAAATTCTAAATGAGGGGATTACCGATCATGCGTTAATGGGCCAAAGCGATCCTCGCCGCTGAGGAACCTACCCTAGCTAGCTTGCGGCTTTCTCTAGCTACCTAGGTGGACGACCCGGAGAAGAAAGCCACAAAGAAACTCCGGGCTTGCTTTTTTCGTCTTCTTTTGCTTTCAGTTTACGATTTTTTTAATGACATCATTATTTTACTTACATTGTGATTGGTTGTTATGTAGGCTAATGCACGCACAGAACCGTTGTCATCCAGTGAATCATAATAAAATAAATAAGCAATACCATTAAATTTCACTCAAGCACTTAGAATATCCACTTGCTAGACGAAAAAACGGTGGGTGCATCCGCGAACATTTACAAAATTAACAAGTCACACGAAGTCTACCGGAGGCGAAAAAAATATGAGTACCCCAACAGCATTTCGATCAGTTACCGCAAGCAGCACCCGTTCACGAGTATGACGTGTGGGCCAGCCATCGCCTCCTTCGCCAAATTAGAGGGAAGGAAACGACCCGACCCACAACGTACACACCCACAATATATTTTATATCTATTAAATGGTATAACCTCTTTCAGGTTTTGCATACGCTTCATTTAATTTACAATGTTTGCATTTTTTTTACATTATACAACTGATCTAATATGTAATGTTAATTTAAGATTAACAATTAGAAATAACCTAAGGGCTGCAACTTTCGAACGGCAAGACCAATTTTCATGAAATGTCCTTCCCAATTAACCTAACTATCAGATGAAATCAATGCATTTTAAACGTTAGATCCCTTTAGAAGTTGCGATGCCCCAGTCAGGCACACAGAATACACGTTAAACTTATGACACCTTGTTTTGTGTCAGGAGTTAAAAAATAGGTGGAAAATAAGTAAGCGATACAATCGTTTTACCGATCAATAATTTTTAAAACAGAAACTAATAGATAGGTGTGGTAAGTTTAACGTGTGTATCTGAGTGCATGTCTGTGGCGTCGTAGCTCCTTAACGGATTTTTTTAAAAGTTAGTATTAAAAAAATATGTTTGAAATTCATAATTATTTAAAAATCTGCGAAATTAAGAACCGTATAATCTTCTTCATCGTATATTCTGATACCTGCACTGAAAGAGACATCCTTACTGCATGCTATATTATTTACGTCTTCCGTAATCCATAGTACATTATTAGGCTGGTTGTTCTCCTTCTCTGTTTCATCGTCCCTAAATAGTTATTCCCTACTATAGCGTGAGTCAACCAGCTCAACAAGAATTTGATTTTTGTAAAAAATAACTAGTTATTGCTCCATCTTATTTTTCCAAAACTGTTCGTCTTTATTTATTTTAATGACTTTTAATGGTGTTTTCTCACTTTCCCATCTACCTAAACTACACTTTTCTCTGCCACTAATATTCAACTAAACTTGGGTTTGAAAATACCAATTACTGTTTAGATTTTTTATTGTATTTATAAATTTATATTATTTGTTTTTATAGCTTCATCCATGCCAACTTTGGAAGGAGCTACTGGACATTTTATTTCAACCAATGTGTCATCACCTACTATTCCATCTGGACTTGCCCCAAGGAATGGATATACTTTATGAATAAATAGGCCACAAGGCTCAATTTTTATAATTTCTTTTTTAGCCAACTGCACTAGAGCAATTTTTCCATGTGAGACAGAAGCCACGTTAGAAATATTCTTTTTGTACAAAATATCTTTACTAAATTTCCAGGACCTTTTTACTTTTAACACCCCTTCCAAAATTTGAAGCGGTGAGTAAATTTTTCTTCAGCTCTAACCATTCACAGCGGTCTCTCTGTAAAACTGTTTGTCTCTCCACCGCCTTTCTGTCTACTACAAGACCTTCTAAATTTTCTAAAAACTTTCAATTTATCCACGATGTATGGTTATCAAATAAGCTAGACCAACGATTCCGTCAATTGTTCTACTGTTCAATCCTATACACTATGTACTGCCGGCCACCTACTAGTGCAGACTTCACTATTATGGACTTTATTACTAAAGAGTTTAAGTGCTATTAGAGAAAAATATTATCGGTCATTTCGTTGACGTGTTTGACGTTTCCTTGTCCCAATTTAAATAAGTAATCTATGACGTTTATTTACCATTTTCATAAAAACAATTACTTCTAAAAATGTAAAAAACAGTTCACAATAAATCTTATAACGTACCTAATACTACAAAAAAATAATAACTACTTTGGATAAAGTAATTTCTGTCTTATATTTATTGAAATTTTTATTAAGTTGTTCGGCGATCAGAGCGACACAGAAACCACGTCCCGGGGCAGCGTCTGAACGCGAACTGAAAGTACAAGTCGTTCCGACATTTTGTTCTTGTCACTCGGTTAATAAGGTCGAACTTTGCGTAACGAAGGGCGGTCGTCTGTAAATGCAGACGCTGAAGTCAATTTATATTTAAGGTTTTTATTTAATTTTGTAAAAAATAAAGAGCAAAATTATAAAATAAACGGTCTATTCTTAAAGAACCTATTTAAGGTACACACTTCTTTAAAAAAAATATGCTGTTGTCGCTTAAAATATGGAGAAATAGAAGGTGAAAATTTTTAATCTTAGGTCACTTCACATTTTTTTTATTGCTTTAGACCTTTGTTGTTTTGGAAATCTACTCGGTTCATTATTTTATTCATATTCTTCGCTTCCTACTGTATTTTTCTTAGTTTGGTATCTATTTCGAGACGTGAGATTCGTAAGACGAAAAAGGGGCTTCTTACTGAGTTTTCAACTACGACGTCGCCTTAAGAAATCAAAGTTCGGCGACTTAGCCTGTAGAGCACCTGGATCGGAATCGAACCCACGACCTGCGGCGTGAAAGGCAAGCGTCTACCAACTACGCTTAACGGCCCCCAATAAAGCCCATTTCTACAAGCTATTACTTTTCAATAGTATTTCTGTTCAACCGCAGATAATGAGGTCCTGTGTTCAAATCCCGGCTTGGGCCAAAAAGTGATTTTGCAATTTTTCTGTTAAGAATATTTCTCAGTATCAGCCCGAAGTCTGAGAGTTGGCGGTATTATATACCCGTGCCTCGGAGAGCAGGTAAAGCCGTCGGTCCTGTACCTGACCTCTTACCAGTCGTGTCGCTAGTCGTCCCATCGGATCATGACAGTGATGGAATAGAAAGTGCCTATGTGTTTGCGTAGACATATATATCCCATTGAAATTGGCCGCCGTGGCTGAAATCGGCTTGGAGGATATTATTATCTATACATATAATAAAATCGTAGGAAAGTCAAAACTGTACATTGAATATTTTTTTAAAAGGATACTTGGGGCGTGTTCTACCATCGAAGTCGAAGCCAAAAGTATAGTTTTTAGAATTTTTGTCTGTGTGTCTGTTTGTCGGTATGTATGTCCGGGCTAAACTCAAAAAGTACAGCATGGATTCACTTCAAATTTTGCATGAATATTACTAAGAGGTTGGGTCAACATATAGGCTACAAATTATCACGCTATCACCTACGGGGGAGGAGCTATGATAATGGATAAAATTTAACGCTGGTAAAACCGCGGGGCACTGCTAGTTTTTAATATTACTACTACCGAACGCTTCAAAATCGGTAATCAAATTAGTGTCCCGTGTAATGCCAGCACATCAAGCTAACCAAATCTGTCATATTTCCCTAATTGAAAGTGAACCTTATGCTTTTGTGATAAAGTTGAAAATCTATTAAAGAAATTTGACAGATTGGAGTAGCTGGATGTGCTGGCGTCTGTACCTCGTTGTATTTTTTTCCAGACACGTCACGTCCGCCGCGGCCGATGGAAGAGAACGGCCAGTCGTACTGGTTCGTGTCGCGCGAGGAGATGGAACGCGACGCACACGCGGGCAGGTTCCTCGAGTACGGGGAACACAACGGGCACCTATATGGCACCCATCTTGATTCCATACGTGCTGTTATGAAAGAGGGTAAGTGTAGACCTACCAGTATTGCGGCCACAACTGGGCCTACACAATTTGTATAGAGTAACACTCGCAGAAGAGCCAAGATTCAACTGCATATAATGAAGTCCTGGTGTTAACACATTTAGTGTTGTGGTAATCTAAATTTTTTCATCCACGGTCATTTCTATCTCTATTACAACAGAGATAGAAATTAGGTAGAATTTAAAAATGTAGATTTTTAGCGTTAACTTTGTTGGTTGTTTTAACAGATAATAGATTTAAGGGTTACATTATTTAATGCAATAACTAAATTACAAGTATAGTAATTTATTGTAGTTAGATTTAGAGAGAGTACTGACTATCGTAGCTCTGTTGTGAAACTATTGTCTTTAGTTCTTTTTACAGATCTTAAAACAATCATTATTACAAAGTGGGATAGAAGTGTGTTTATGTAAATAATCTCGAATAAAAAAAATAAAGCTTACATAGACGAACGATGAATGAGTTGAAGATTTCAATAGAGATTTGTTTGGAAATAAGGCAGATTGAATTCCTGAGCGTTGTTTATTTGGGATTAATTTTTTTTTTTGAAGTGTTAAATATTAGCGGCACGAGGCGTTGTGCACTTTTTTGGGATGTTTTAACAATGTTAAACTCGCGTCAGGGCAAGTGAACTGATCGAATATTCGTATGACGGAGGATCTTTTTTTTAATTGACACTGGCCGTTTATACACTCACATGTATTTTTTAGCATAGTAGCATTTTTTAAGTAAAAACTTCTTTAGTAGCGTTTTTTTTTTCATAATTATGTTAGATTTTTTCACAGCCTAACCAAATTTAGTTCTATTTTTTAATCTTTTTTCCACCATAGTGAGGGAAACAATTACTATGAGTCTTTACCGCCCCAAGGTGGGAAGTACCATCTTCCAGTCGCTACTCCGATCAAATTTAAAGATGAAAAAATAGTTTTCACTTCGTAATGTGTATTCTGAATCCAAGTTGTATGTACCATAGAACGGGCCGTTCAACAAAATGTGAAGAGCTGGTTCACATTAGGTCGGACCGACAGTTTTACCGGCCCGACAAACGTGTCGTATCGATATTGGCGTATGTATCTCAATAGCGCCGTTCAAATTAGGGCGACCCGACCAAACTGTCGGAGCCGACACTTTTACCGTACGTCCAGCCACAATTTCTGTCGGAACGGACATAATATTGGCGTACTAGCAAGTATGGCGCCGTTCACATTTGTCGGCGCGAAGCGGCGGCGACACCCGCCTGCCAGACCCGCTCTCGGCACTCGCGCAAGCAGGTTCATCGACGTATGCAGAGAAGACACGTTTCAATATGGAGGGCGAAATTAATGTATAAGTTTTGATTTCTCTTGTGGAAGACAGGAGTTTACTGTGGGATAAAACGTGTGAACAGTACAAAAATAAAAGTTTAAAACTAGCGGCATCGTGAAATTTGTTGCATATTTTATGGAATTAAATGAGAGACAAAATTTTTTAATTCTTAAGTTATTATAAAACTTTAGCTCGTCACTTCTTAATTCGCTTATTAAAGTTTGAAAAGTTCCAACTTCATTTCGCTCGGCAATTATTGGATGCACCCAATATTTCCTTTTTCTTTTTTTCTGCCTTTTATTTAAGTACCACATTACAATAAAAACTTCGTCGTCGTCCATCCTATACGAAAGCAAACTCACAACTGTTTTGTGACGACCCAGGCCGGGCAGTAAAACCACATGAGGTCGGGTCGGCGGCGTCTAGTGTGAACAGCAACACCCGGCAGTCGGTGAACGGCAAACTGTCGGTCCGACCTAATGTGAACCAGCTCTTAGTATTATACAATACTTTTAATAAAATGTAGTTATTAAATGTACGTTGCCGCCACAAGGTATAAATTGGTGTTGATTCTATAAATTAATTTGTTTAAGAACTGCTTATATAAATTCGTATGGAAATTTGTGATGAAAGTAAACGTAACTAGCCTAACTGTTAAAGTCAAGCTGTGTGGTATTGGTAAAGAATATCATCACCCTATCATATTCCGTGGAGGGCGTAGAAATCGTCCTGAGGGAATACCTACCAGAGAACGGGCAGAAGCGATTCTCTGTGAACCTTACATCAAACTGCGATCGTCAACCCGTCTGCCAAGCGTGGCGATTATGGCATATCCCCCCATTTTTTGGGGAGGCTTTTGTACAGCAGTGGACGTAATTTGGCTGATATAATGATTTTTATTTTTTTTTATTTATTTATTTATTCTCCACATTTACAACTATTTTTTACAGGTACAACCCAATACAATAGTGTAGTAAAAAAAAAAAACTTATACAACCTAATTTCTATAACTAATTATATATAATGTTATCCTTGTGAATTGACTCAGTGTACAGGCAAAAATGTCTATATCCTCTGCTACCCTGTTTAGAGTGCGAAGTGCTTGGGTCAGGGGCGCCTTATTAAGGAGATT
Source organism: Pseudoips prasinana (assembly GCA_951640165.1). NCBI lineage: Eukaryota > Metazoa > Arthropoda > Insecta > Lepidoptera > Nolidae > Pseudoips > Pseudoips prasinana. The sequence continues at coordinate 28,966,359 of OX621237.1, read as the reverse complement.
TGTGCGGCCACTAGGTACGGCCAGCAGCTGAGGCCGACGTCGCCGCCAGACATATCTGTTCGGAACATTCAGACATACTAAATTTAATATGTTGGCGTTATGCAATTTGCCTCTTATTATTTTAAATATATATAATACAAGAGCAAACTCACGCCTAACTCTCAGCTCGTTGTAACCAACCATGCCTAATATAAACAAGGTTGGATACATAAGCGGGTAAAAAGGATATACTCCATAGAGCTTCAAATATAAAAATCTAACAAATTTGTTTTGTATTCGCTCCAACATGACACTATATTTAGTCTCATGTGGATGCCAGATCACTGCATTACGTTCTAATTTACTTCTCACCAAAGTGTTATATAAAGCGATAATCGCCGTGATATTTGTGAAACCACGAACAGTTCGCAATATAAACCCTAAATTTCTGTAGGCTTTTTTACAGCAATTGACGATGTGATTACGAAACCACAGTCCTGTGTCAAGACTAACTCCTAAGTCCCTAACCTCTGTGACTCTTGCCATAGGAAACCCATCAATATTGTAATTATATACAATAGGACTACGTGCACGCGAGAAAGTAATAGTGACACATTTTTCGACGTTAAATTGTAGGTGATTTTCTTTGCTCCAAGTAACTATGCTATCTATTGCCTTCTGTAAGCGTATACAGTCAACATTACTCCTCACTGCCAGGCACAACTTTAGATCGTCTGCAAATAATAAACAATTTGCATCTTTTACGACTTTGGGCAAATCGTTTATCATAATTAAAAATTGCAGCGGTCCAAGGTTACTCCCTTGGCTCACACCAGACCACGTAAAGTACGGCTCTGACCTGAATCCCTCGTACTCTACGTATTGCTGCCTATCTCTCATGTAACTGGCGAAGAAATTAAGTAAGTGTGGTGTAAAACCAACTGCTGCTAACCTCTTGAGCAACACGTCATTATCGACCAGGTCGAATGCTTTTTTAAGTCGAAATAAGCAGCGTCAGCCTGCACCCCACTATCCACAATCGGCAGCACATGAGACATGTAACTCAGCAAGTTACTGGTGGTGCCTCTCATTGGTCGAAACCCATGTTGTGCATCCGAGAGCTGCGCCTTTACCTGCATATAGATACTGTTATGAATAGCGCACTCCAGGACTTTAGCCGGGGATGACAGTACTGCAATAGGCCTGTACCCACTAACATTGCCCTTACTTGTTCCTCCTTTCGGTACCGGCACAACACGAGTGGTTTTCCATCTGACGGGAAACACAGCCGCCTCCAGACACTTATTAAAAATATGGAGCAACGGTTCAGCCAGCCCAGATCTACAGTCTCTTAATATGTAAGGCGGAATACCGTCCGGTCCCGCGGACCTCTTCGGCTTAAGTTGGTCAAGCGAAGTTGGTCAAGCGAAGTTGATGATCACCAAATAATAATAATATCTAGGGACAATGTCACACAGATCATCCTAGCTCCAAACTAAGCAAAGCTTGAACTATGGGTACCAGGCGACGATATACATACTTATATAGATAGATAAATACTTAAATACATAGAAAACATCCATGACTCAGAAACAAATATTCGTGTTCATCACACAAATATTTGCACTTACCGGGATTCGAACCCAGGACCACCAGCTTCGTAGGCAGGGGCACTACCAACTAGACTACGGTGACCGTCAAATCGGAAAGTAAAGAATATAAATAAATGTTGCAGGCAAGATGTGCATCTTAGACTGCGCGCCGCAGTCGCTCAAGCTGCTGCACAACAGCGGCGAGTTCCTCCCCTACGTGGTGATGATCGCGGCGCCCGGCATGGAGCAGCTCACCAACCTCACGCACGCCTCCAACCGGAACCTCACGGTAATCACCTGACTGTTACACCTTGTACATGTTACCAGTACATTACTAGAGTAGGTACAGCTGTTAAGGTGAAACGATTACACTTGTGATTTTCCCAATTTTTTTATTATTATATTTTGAATGTAGTAGTAGTGCAGTAGTTAGGCGCTGATAATACTTTAGCGTCCTCGTGTTTCGGGTTTGCTTATACATGCAATAACAACTGTTTGTGTGGCCTATATTCAGAATTTGAGTGCGTTTGTGTGAATTGTATTTTTGTAAAGTACCCCGCGATATGCGGGATTAATACCGCTAATGGCGCACTTTAAAAGACAACACCTATGTATTTGTAAAAGACTAGGTTCCACTTCTAAATTCCAGTATGTACATGTCGCTCAGGAAACCTATGCAATTCACAGAAACACACCCAAATTCAGAACTCTGCTCTTTATGTTTTCAAGTCTTATTCCCGCACAGGACAAACATTTGCGAGGGTTACATATAGTTGTGTAAGCCCCGCAAACAGTTGTCGTATGCGGGAGTTAAACTTGAAAACAAGGGGAGCCGGGACACACCAAACTGTCTGAAATCTGCGTCTCTCTAGGCCGTTACACCGAAATACGATTATTTAACACACCAAATATTACATTTAATATCTAAAATGTTAACGTTTCACCTTAATTTTAGCAGTTCTTTTTATAAGTAAACCTTGAATGTGTCATCATCCGCTCTTGCATGATAGTGAAAAAATAGAGCTTTAGAAAATCTCTTTCGAAATTTATTTTATAGAATCATCATGCTTTATCAATACTCAATACTCAATACTTTATTGCGTTCTACAAAGTTTTTATAATAGGTGGTAAGTTGTACATTGGTAAGTATCATTTGTAGACCCTGTCGGGCACAGCATAAGTGTAGGAGAGAGGAGGATATATCTGTAATTCTAATTTGTGTATTGCGTTCCACGTTATCCAAAACGTGATATTTTGTTTATGTCAAGTAAGAATTGATATTCTGGACGGTTTTATAAATATAAACAATTCATTCAGGATTCATTTCAACATTTGAAAATAAATTATTATATCGTTCATGCCACGTATTGTACAGACGCCAGCACATCAAGCTATCCTAATCTGTCAAATTTCCCCAATCGAAAGTGATCCTTATGCTTTTGTGGTAAAGTTGAAAATCTATAAAAGAAATATGACAGATTGGGGTAGCTGGACGTGCTGACGTCTGTACTTACGCACGCACAGTTAAGCATCTTCTACACGGTTGCAAATCAACGTCCCAACAGTGGTCACCCTGGTGGTTGCCATCCATCTAGACTGCAGTTGTGCAGATGGATGGCAACCACCTGTGGTGCGTGCGGTCAACCTGATAGCCAATGATACGCAATAAGTAGTACTATGGCTAAATTTTGAAAGAAAGCATTGTTTGTAATAAGTTATGAAAATTTAAGTATTATTTCCATTTTTAATCTTCTAAGGGGTTGTGAAAAAATTTATATACGGAGATTTAGTAGTAAATAATTCATTCACCTAAAATGAAAGATTTGACGAGTATTTAAATTAAATGTAAAAAACATACTGCTACCGTTATTAATAATATATTGGGAAATAATTCACATACGTCCATCTGATCCCAAACTAAGCAGAGCTGTACTATGGAAATCAGATAGCTGATATACTACATATACTACTTTTATTTTGTAAACCTCATATAGATAATGACAACCATATTCAGGACAAACAGATATGTTTATGCACACAAATATCTGTCCTGGGTGGGAATCGAACCGTCGACATGTGGTGTGAAAAGCAAGTCCACCAACTGGCCCATTATTACCTTGTTTAATGTTAGGACGTAGTAATGTAGTGTATGGCGAATGAAATGATCGAATAGTTAGATTGTTTTGATCATGAAAGTTGGCTTTTTTAAATTAAAAAGTGTTAGTTATATATTTTCATAGATACGTTTTTAAATAGCCGTATTAAGTTGTTGTGTTCCCATTAATAAGTTTGTGTTAAAGCATGCCTTCTGCCTGTGACCGTGCGTATGTCTATGTAGTTCGACCGGCAGAGCTCCATCCGCTACAGCTCGCGGCGCGCGCGCACGCTGGAGTCGCTCGCGTCGCTGTACGAGGTGAGTGCAGGCCAGCCTCCCACTGGCTACATCTATTGTTATCATATCATTTCCATCTAACCAATTCTATATACAGATAACAGCTAATTAAAGTTTGTTAATTTTTAACGCTTTAGAGCCTATACACACCACGTTTTTTAAGCGCACCGTCAACGCACGTTTCCAAAACGCGCCGGTGCCGCGCGTTTGTATTGTGTTAGCATCGCGTCGACGGCGCGCTTTTATCCTACGGAGCAGTTTGTTGTCGTTTTTATCGATACAAATGCGTGGCACCGTCTGTATCGATACACACGCGCGTTAGCATCGCGTCTCTATAGCTACAAATGCGCGTCGGCCGCGCGCTTACAAAACGTGGTATGCATAGGCCCTTACTAGTACTGCCCATTTTTATTACGCAGAGTAGCGACTCTGCGCGAGGCGGTACGGTAGCCAGTAGTGACTGACTCTAACGGACCCGTTTAATTAGCTGTGTATCCAAAGCATCTGAACATAATTTTTTTTTTTAAACAAAAATCCTACATGCCAAATTGTGCATGACATAGAGGCTGATAGTGTTAATGAAATATTTGTCAATTTTAAAATTAGATGCATGCAATTTACTAATAGTTCTAGTTAAAAACAAACTTTTACATAATTCATCATAATCTGCCACTAACACCCATTTAAAAACGAAGTCTAAAGCTTCAACCATAGTTCAACTGCAGTTTAGCAGTTGAACTATGGATCAAGCAATCTCATTGAATGGTTTTCAACTAAACCACGGATCAACTGCAGTTTAACTTTTTTTAAGTGTGTTAGTTTCTTAAATAAGGGATGTAAATTTGCCATTTCCAATGTAGCATAAAAGTAAATATTTAAGCCCTCTGGATATAAATTTAATGTCAATACACTTGAATATCACCCTATCTGAAAATAGGGTCTTCAATTTTGCTTAGAGAGTATTCGAAGAAATAGTCGAAGAAGAAATGCTTAGTACCTATTATAAAATTATTAACTGAGTTTTGTTGTTGAATTTAACCTTTGCGATGCTGATTTATGAGGTGCTTTTTAATCTATAGCAAACAATCACATGGCACTGTTTAACAGTTGTAGTTTTTATTCATTGGAAAATTTGGTCATCAAATGGTATTGAGATTACCAACATCACCACACTTTTAGTACAATGGAATTCGAGACAATTACTAAATTCTGGGTATCATAATCCCTTTAGCGACTACTTAAGTGTTAATTAATTGAGAAAATAAACACAATTTTATTACAGAATAAATATGCAATGAACACAAGGTCATAGATAACAAAATCCTTGTTTGATACTGTATGTTCCTACAGAAAATATAACATCTTATTTAGTACTAGAGTTCCACCTAATGAAATATTTTGTCACTCCTAAAAGCAATCTTAGTTTTTAATAACTACATAAAATAAAGTAATTAATTTACAGAAAAAAATAAAAAATACAAGAGAGAGCTTGCCCAATGATTTACATTCCTTTTGATAATGTTATAAGTTGCTCACTCTTGATAATATAAACATATCTTATTTCGAACATATCGTATAGTTCAAAGACAAATCCATTCCTTATTAAGTAGTGTAGGGCCGTACCGAAAATAATCACAATAAAAACTTTAATAAAGAATCTAAAACTAATTTAAAATATTAATATTTAGTATTAAGTAAATGGCGAACTTTGTTTCGATTCTAACCGGTATATCATATCGTTCTCGTAACGAAATTAACCGGTTATTACGAATAATTCTACCAGGTCCGTTACCTACTCCGAAGCAATAATTTTATATTATACATAAATGTACTTTCAGGAAGAAGACATGAAACAAACACTAGAAGAGAGCGCCCGCATCGAACGACAAAACGAAAAATACATAGATCTCGTTATAACCAACCAAAATACCGATACTACCTACTCGAAGATAATGGACGCTTTACACGCGTTGTCCACCGACCACCAGTGGGTGCCCGTCAGCTGGATTTACTAGCATTGCTAAAATAAATGCGTATATTATCCCAAGTGGCGCTGCAAACCCAAGGTCTTGCCGTTAACTTTAAAATCCTTCACTTAAAAGCTGGGCTTTGTGCATTTAAATGTTGTTGACATCTATGGATCTTTTCGAAATATTCTTCACTCTTGCAACTATTAAGGAGGCTTGTTCCACCTTTGAAAATCATTAAAACCGTTTAACCCTAAAGGGTGAAATCCGAGTCGGACTAAACAATCTTTTTTACACTATATGCCTAAGCCAAGCCACTCTTTATACGCATTTAATATAGCCACGCTATCTTTTAAAATAAGAACATGCGTCTTCCCGCACTGATCTAGAAATTAATTTAAAACATATCTAGCTTATTAACTTTGTACAAAATATGTGACTCCTCAAGTCACAAGTCTCGTCTATAGTGTTCATTTAAAAGAAAATTACAAAAATTTTGACGTTTCTATAATGCTGCCGCGTCGGGTCTACTATAAAACACTTACATCACATTATCAAAAAAACTTTCGATGATTCGCTGGAAATTATTGCTGTTTTCATATATATTTCAAATGTCGTAGTTATATTAAGACTGGCAACGTCGCTATTGGTTCTCATGTTAAAAATGTATCCGAAATAAAAACAGTATAAAGTGAACAAATGAACAGATTACGTTTTAAAAATAAAATCCTTAGATTAAAATCATAATTAAGATCTCAAAATATAATGAAAACTAGTGAGGTTGGCGCCTGTACTGTAAGTTTCTTCGAATACTGAATGATTTAAGCTATAATTCAGCCTAAACTATTGCTATGTATATAACTTCAATAAAAACATTTTTTTGTGAATCTTGTCACCAACAGATCCACGTTTTTTTTATTAGACAAATTATACTTTTGTAATATTGATAAGATCAACATCACATGGTTGTCTGTAACCAAAAGATTAATAATAAATTAAAGATGCGGCCTAAAAATACTTCATAATTAGTCAATTTAGTCTGAATGATAAAAGTGCGGATGAAATATATGTATAATGGAATAACATTTTAAAATAGCGTGCCACAACTGGCTTATGTTCGGGAATGTGATCGCGATATTAAATAAAGCATTCCAATATATCTAATGACTTATTCAACTTTGTTACCATTGGTTATGGTAAATATGTATTGATAATAATCTAGGACTGCTATAATGCCTACAAGCCTAACGGCACAGACTTTTCTAAAAGTACTTTTTTGCATTCATGAATAATAACAATCTTAGTTTTCTAATATCTATTTACTACATTCCTTCGCCTCAATCTAGAACACGTAAATTATGACAGATGATATAAAATAGATAATGTTTGTGCAAAACTATTTTGGCACAGATATTATCTATTTAAACCGATTTTATTGCGAGAGGCGCTTACTTGAAATTCAGAATAAGCGAAGGATTCTATAATTGAATAAGAGGCAATAAAGTTAAAATCCTGACCACTTTGCGTTATTGTGACATATACAACTTTACTACCACTTGCCTGAAAATACAATTATCTACAATATTGTAGGACCAGTATTCAAAGCACTCCCCCCACTTATTTTTAAGCTGGTCAGGGTCAAATGCAGTTGCTTAACTTTTGTCTTTTTTAAATGTACACCAGGCCTATTCCAAAAGTCCATCAGTATCTTAAATCTTATATCCAGTCGTTCTAAAGTATATTTATAAAAAGGATCTTAGATTAATTTCAACTCGTGATTCAATGATATTCCCACCTTGCATATTTAGGTTTAGATATACATAAGTCTTTAAAGTGATTGTGCAGCTATATGGCCTAAATATAAATTAGTATTGGATATAATTTTGTACGTTTTGAGGGACTATTGTAGTTGTTAACACTTCGCTTGTAATTAATATAAGGTAATGCATCTGTATTGTATCACACTGCCGGTGGAATATGCGTGGAATTATATTGTTTACGTGTTAAGATTGTATTAATGATAGAAGTATTACATCACAGTATGAAAATTATCACATTGTAAAGATTTATTCATGTAATTATTATCAATTATACAACTTATTTTACATCTCAATATTATTTAGTTTGTTAGTAAGATAAGAAACCATGAAATATAAGTTCAATTTTAAATAATCTCCTAATTTTAAGATATGTTTTTATATTGTGAAATGAGTAGGTTCTTGTTTGTATATTTGTGTGGTTGTACAATGAGACAGATCTGGTACAGAAATAGAATAGAATTACGACTTAATGGTGCCTAATTATGGCAACTCAATTGCTTACATTATTGTACCACTTACTTAAGCTACTTATTATTTCGAATCTAGCTTATATTTCATTAAGAATCTCACATTCCGTCCATTTTGTTTTGTTATTTAGCTGTAAATTTTATTATGTCAAGAATTATTCAATATACATTATGTAACTACACCGCTTCATTTTATTTCATGCTTGTAGATCAATAAAACTCTGCTATCGATTTATGAATATTTTATTAGTTCATTAATTACAAATTAAGAAATTCATCATTTACTACTGATTACTCTGGCGTGTTACATTTTTATGATGACGAACTGAAGTCTTGAATATATTAGGATCGATATGGTTCAAGCCTGTTTCGCTTGCAGCTGTCACTAAGGTGTTCTCCGGTTCGGTCCTGTCCAAAAGATGTGGTGCCAGTAGAAGGAACAATTGCTGTAACAATAAAGGGATAACAAAGATTAAATGTGTGCTAACACCTCAATATAAAATGAATTATTCGAAATCTGAAAATACCTATCTAAAACACGTACGTCAGGTCACCTTCGTAAAGTTGTCGCTCTGGCGGGTAATATCGTTGGTGGATCCTTAGTACCACTCTATACATTTCTATGTAATGCTTTGGTTCCATTCCAAACTCTCTTGCAAAGAAATTAATAGCACTTGGAAGGAGGTTGGGGCAGCCTGACATTTTCAGCGCTACGTGGATAAGGCGGATATTTAAAGAGACTTACAACATAAATAAAAGATCTAATGAGAAATAGTCATGAATGTTTCTAGTATATAGTGTGCAGACTTCATATGTACCACATTGGCAACAATACTAATCAAGTTAATATTAAAATATGTGCAATTAGAGGTTTACTCTTAAAATTTTTCATATTTCTTGCTATGCTACGTTATAACTGCACGTGTGGCACAGCGGCTAAGACAGTCGCTTCGTGTTGCGGGTTCGAGTCCCGCGCCGGACAACTATTTGTGTGACCCATAAATAGTTGTCCTGAGTCTGGATGAAATTTCTGTCCGTATATTATATGTTTGTAAAGTACCCCGCGACACAGGGATAAGATTACCTTGTACGGGTGTTGTCTTATAAAAAAATAAAATAAACAAATGATCCCTTCCCATCCCTTAAAATACTTCTGGTACGCTCAGAGAACATCACTACGTAGGCTTAAACATGTGTTTTTAGTGAGGGAATTAGGTTGCTCCTTTTATACAACACAAATATAGTTTCCTGTCATATGTTAGTACCTCAGCCCAAGGTATGAGTGGCAAGTTGGCAAAAGCTGCCTGCCATCCAGGTAGCCCAAGGTGAACTAGTGCCATCCGGAAATAATGGGTGAAAGAGTCTGCGAGCCAACCCCAAGCGCCTTCACGAGTCGCCAGCCACACTGACCACGATCCTCCGGTATAAACGAGACAAACCTAAAACGCAATAGTTTTTTTTTTTAAATAAACTGTAATAATCTATGGTTACTGGATTAAATTATTGAGCCGAACTTAGCAGGAATAAAAAACAATACTAAAAATAAAGGCTTTTCCTTTTTACTTCTGCTGGACACATAATATTTATATTATTTTACGTATCATAATCGTAGTTTGATTAACAAAATAATAAAATATGTTTTTTAATATTTGCTTACTTCATTATTATTTTAATAATCAACCAATTTTATACCTTGCCGATAGTTCTGCACGAATCCAACTCAAAAACTTTACTCTTGGTATTCAATAGCGGACGAGGTCCAGCATGTTGTCTGGTCATAGAAAAATCCAAGAGATCTTTAAGAGCCGGCGATAAACATAATTCGTTCAAAGAATTGACTCTAATAGATCCAACTGCTAAAATTTCGTCAGCTGAAATCAAAAGACATTAAATACTAAAAATATAAAATTACATTCTACGTCTACCAACAGATATAAACCCGATATTATACACGAGAATGCAATCGCCATGAATAATCCAAACCGAAAACAAATTTAACCGGTATAAATACAGGTTGTTCTATTAATTCATTATTGGAATATATCAGTAACAAAACCATAGACTTATATTTATTCTACTAGACACGCTGTTTCGAATTAAATCTCCGCCCCAGTCCGGCTGCGCGCGAGGTGAGGGGCGCGGGCGTGGCGGGCAAAATCATAGAAGTGGGGACATAAGGTGACACGATAGAAATATTTTACCTTTTTGCATTCTGTCTCGGAGATACGATTTTAAGTATTGATTGGTAAAATATTTCCTATTTATTGGTATATTAGGTATTTATGGAACGATTTTAAATTAGCAGCCGGAAGATATATATTATAATAATATATAAATAGTAAGTAGATAAAAAAAGGTTATTTTCCATCAAATACAATTAGTTACGTACTTTTACTTCTGATGTTTTGTGGAAGATAAGATATCAAATAACAAATAATATTTTTTTCGTTTTGACCAACAACAATTAGGTACTTGAAAACGAAACACAAATAACTAATTCCATATATTATATACATTTGGTATACGCACGAAAATAGGTAAAATCTATCAACAACATTTGTCACGTCTGTTTTATATTTTCTAATACTCTATGGCAGTCAATTAGTAGTACTATTCACTCAAATGCAATAGAAGAAAAGAGGAAGCGAGATGGGTATATGAAACGGCGACCAAGGGCGGATAGTGTGCTACAAGCAATATTTTATTCATAATCGGAAATTTGCTCACAGTGAGCAAATTCTCAACATGAAATTGCGCGTCTAATAGAATACATATAGGTCAATGAACAAAACCGATCTTGTTACAAAAATATTCCACGTAGGAGTAGGATGAAAAGTCACCATGGTACAACTCCTCTAGCATTAGACGTCAAAATAATATTTATGACAAACAAAAAAAAAGGTAATATCGCTGCTTTGCATGAATAACCACACAATCCAAAATTTTGAAAATACTGTTTTACAACACAGCAAGATCCAAAATCGTCCTTATTTCATGGTGAGTCAGACTCATATTTGTACCGGCAAAATTGGCGCAGTGGTGAGCTAAAGTGTCATTATGTGATTGGATGATTTTCGGCGACATTTTTGTACAATAGTCGATGTTTGCTAGTTAGTGTAAGTTTTTACACACCGCCACTTTGATGTTTTCACGAATAATATCATAAGACATACTAAATAAGCGTTAGTAAGTTTAGTGATGTTTTCTTCAATATTGTTCCATTTTTAGTTGTGTACTTACTACTTATTCATGATATAATTGATTCGAATTTTCGAACAATTTTTTGATGAAAAGTGCAGTTTTTGGTTCTACTACATTCTTCACGAAAAAGTAAGTAAAGCACTGACACGAAAGTGTTATTTGTTAATTCAAGGTAAAAACAAAACAATGTTTTTAGATATTACAAAATATGTTAATATTGCTCACAAATAAAGCTCAAAAATTTACAACCGAAAGCAATATATGTTACTATTCACTATAGCCAGCTGGTTTTCATAGTTACGGTGCGTAAACGATAAACAGTACAAAATACATGATTATGACCCGTTTTAGATTGAATAAAGCGCCCTACGATGATACCGTCTGTCCACTTAGTCTGCTTCGGTTGTGCATGGCGACTGCAGATCATGAGATTGTGGGTTAGATTTCGGCACAGAGCAAACATTTATGTGATCAATATTAATTGGTGTTTGTCCTGTTAGTTGGTGTTTTCTAGGTATTACGAGTGCTCGAATGCGCCACTCGACGAGTTAGCATCCCTTGAGAATGGTTCGTGGAGGACAACCCCAAGCCCACATTTGTTGTGAGCGGGAGGGTGGTGCATCTTGCATCCCGGCTTTTAAACTGACAATTAGCGGAATTAATACTACATATTAATTAAGTATTTTGCTCCAAAAAAGACTTACGTGCGGATTGTACATCCTTCAGTTATGCCTCAGAAAATTATAAATTTAAACGTTAGTAAGTTTCATACGCATTTAAAAGAGAAGATTTTGACAAGGCAAAATAAAGAAGATGACAAAATGTTAACCAGTTTTAGCCGTTTATGATCTTCAAACTGCAATGCCATGTTCTGGAGGAGATGGTGGTGATATCAAATGTAAAGACCCTGCAGGTTATTTCTGGCATGAAGGTGAAGGCAAACGCGCACCACGTTTACCTTCACCCAATTATATAGAAATAGGAGCATATTTGCTTAAATATATTCAACATTAAAAAGTTAGAGTTGAAGAAATTGATTCGAATGCGATTTATTTTTTAACCGACTTCAAAAGGAGGAGGTTCTCAAGTTCACCGGTATTTTTTTTTTATGTATGTACACCGATTTCTCGGAGATTTATGATTCGATTTACGTGATTCTGTTTTAGTTTGATGCGGAATAGTTGCCATTTGGTCCCATAAAAAAAATTATATAGTTTGGCCCATTAGTTTTAATTTTATGGACATTTTTGTATGAACATGTTTGTTTATGTGGACGATGTAATTGTCTTTGGCACAGGCGTTTTTAAAACTTAGCCAGTCTAGCTAGACTCATACTGTTCAAGTGTTTCTTGGCATGAACATAAAGAACAGTTTCAGACGACAAGCGTTTAATACTCGCGTATATGCTCATTTTTGGAAAAGCATGTAGGCGCACGTTTTAGTACAAGCGCATTTTTTATGTACGTACACCGATTATGCTGAGGTTTATGAACCGATTTACGTGATTCTCCTTTAGTTTGATGCGGAATAGCTGCAATTTTTAGAGTTCCGTGACCAAATGGCAAAAAACGGAACGTCATGTCTGTCTGTCTGTCCGTCTGTATGTCACAGCCACTTTTTTCCGAAACTATAAGAACTATATTGTTGAAACTTAGTAAGCAAATGTATTCTGTAAACCGCATTAAAATTTTGACACAAAAACGGAAAAGCAAATGTTAAATTTTGAGGGTTCCCCATACTTATAATATAACTGAAATTAAAAAAAAAAAAATTACAAACCCATACATGTGGGGTATCTATCCATAGGTCTTCAAAAATGATATTGAGGTTTATAAAATCATTTTTTCTTAACTGAATAGTTTGCGCGAGAGACACTTCCAAAGGCGGCACCTTTCGTAGTGCTACCCATAGCTAGACACTAAAAAGTAACAAATAAAAAAAACTTTGTTTAAAAAAACCGACTTCAAAAACTAAAAAGTATAAAAAAATATCTTAATAAAGATTCAATTTAATACGATCTCTTATGCAAACGTAATACCTTTAATATTAATGAAATACTATAATTTGTATGTGCTACTTATTGATAGGTTTGAAGTCGGTGCCAAGCCAAATGTAATAGCAGGTACCACACTCGCCGCGCGTTACTACGCGCACCACGTTTACCTTCACCCAATTTAATACGATCTCTTATGCAAACGTAATACCTTTAATATTAATGAAATACTATAATTTGTATGTGCTACTTATTGATAGGTTTGAAGTCGGTGCCAAGCCCTAAGCAAAATACAAGTTAATATTACATACAGCTTTCATACTTTGTGATGAAATTCCTACACTAAAGGTTATAAAGAACAATGTGAATTAATTTGAAACATATGAAACTGTATAATAAAAATATATTTAATATCAATAACTGAATGAGTTACTATAGGTATAATAAATCTATATTATGCGTATATATGAATATAGTTGGCCCTGAAAAACAAACAGATAAATTATTAATTAGGAGACAACGCTTCAAAATTTTAATATATTGTGAGACGACCGTCAACGACGTCTGCCCGCATGGGTTGTTTGTGTAGAAATTCGAAGCTATCCTGGTGAAAGTAACGCGCGGCGAGTGTGGTACCTGCTATTACATTTGGCTTGGCACCGACTTCAAACCTATCAATAAGTAGCACATACAAATTATAGTATTTCATTAATATTAAAGGTATTACGTTTGCATAAGAGATGTATTAAATTGAATCTTTATTAAGATATTTTTTATACTTTTTAGTTTTTGAAGTCGGTTTTTTTAAACGAAGTTTTTTTTATTATTCCGGCAATTGCTGCGCCCAACAAAAGAACCAGTACATAATAGCTCTGTGTGTATGCAGTTTATCACCTCAGTTTTATTTACTCCATAACCCACAAATACCTGACAAAAGAGGGTGACACACTCAAAATTATCAGCCTCATTTTTCATCGTAAGACGAATAAATAAAAAAGTCTGGATCTGTATATACACCTGATTAGTATGTGTATATTAAAAGAGATGCCAAAAAACTGGTAAACTATATCAAGCACACGGTGATTTTTTTATATAAAAGCGTTCGCGTCATTCATAGCTAAAAATTTCTCCAGGAACGTAGAATACAATCATTAAAGTTAGGAGACATCAAAATTTTAAAGGTCTCTAATCTAAATTCTCTTTATAATTATACGATAAATCTGAAAGAGTTTAAAGTAACCCTTATAGATAATATTGGTAAAACAAGAAATACTGCTGGTAATGCCACTGTTGAAAGGGCATATAGGGAAAGTTCCCTTAATGTGAAAAAAAGAGAAATGGTTTGCTTGACCTCATAAGAAATAATTTTACAAACCATTTTTTGAGAATTTATAGTTTGTTTTATGTACCTGAAAAAGCATTTATTTTATTATACGTTAGTTGCCATATTTCTTTTACGAAGAAGATAATAGAGAATAAGATAGTTAGATTTTTTTTATATTTAGTAGGGGTTTTTATTATCGTTACTTATATTATTACTAACAGTAATAATATCCTGGAACATTATACACACAATGCCATCTGATCGCAAACTAAGCAGAGCTTGTACTGTGGAAACCAGACAACTGATATATTACATACTAGCTGTGCCCGCGACTTCATTCGCGAGTTAATTAGTTTATTTTTGTTTTTTTTTCAAAAATTAACGTTTTTTCTAAAATAAAAGTAGCCTAAGTTACTCCTTATTACATAAGCTACCTGCCAATAAAAGTCCCGTCAAAATCGGTCCAGCCCTTTCAGAGATTAGCCGGAACAAACAGACAGACAGACAAAAATTGAAAAAAAAATATTTTGGAGTATGTACCGTATATACAACGTGTAACAGAAAGAGTGAACGTAACTTACGGGGCATATACGGTCTCCTTAAGCCTACCTATACACAAAATCTCATACCGAAATACCATCATTTTAATCTTGATCGTAAAATATTATACCATTCAATATATCGACAAGTATTTTTATCGATATAACGAACATCCGTACTAACACAGCACAGCTGATTCTGATTTACGCTACAAATTGTTTAACATACCTCTGTGTTTCTATGCACGCCTGGTAGTTTGATTCCGATTGCACTCACTACACATATTTTGTTTTATTTTCGAGTTATGTTTTTATTTATAGAACTGCTGAATAGCCATTGGATACTTTACATCGTATAAGTACGTGATACACAAACACATTACGAGAATCTTTTTATAGTTTAACTTCTAGTTGAAGTTGTTTTCAGTACTGATGGAAGAATTTCATTATTTCACGTTCACTAAAATCTGCACCGACACCGAAAGCTTAACTCTAAGACTTGCCAACTAACACGAGTCTCTCTCATGTACAACATATTCATAGAATCGTAAAGCTTTCATGTTTCTTAGTTATAAAGAGGCGTGGCCTCCATCGCGACACTGTACCCTTCACGACATAGGTTCCTCGTAATTAAACAGCCTTAAATTCTGTGACCTATGAATCCTCATCATCACAAAGTGCACGTCTGAGGCTATTATTTCATAGATGAATGCACGAAATTTTCAAAATTATTACGATCACTAAACGACATAGTTAAGGATTTCGCGGAACACTTTACTCATTCATTACTAAACGACATTTTAGACGATTTAGTAACTAAACACGACCTAAATAGACAGCAGTTTACGAACAACTGATGATTTTAATATTTTTAAATATTAAATAATAAAATGCACAATATTTGATGAATTTGGCGGCTTTCTTCGAACGCGGCCCCTTTGGCGGCGTCTTTGAGTCCACTCAAAAGAGCCGCCTAGGTATCGACGACGTAGGTATCTAGGTATCGCGCGGCTCGCTTTCATGAATATTAAAAGATATTTAACCGTTTATTATTTACCTACATCAACTCTTTGATTTTGCCGCCATATTAGTGTAACTTTGGATATAATCAGGACGGAATTTGACTACTGTTCATATGAGCCTAGTACATTATTCATATTTTTTTATTTGTATGTATTGTATGAATGATTAATATGTCGTTACAAATACGTCGTTTGAAATTTAGAGTGTATCACTCTAAATTTCAAAGGTGGAATTGAAAGTGCCCCTGCACTTTCTATTCCATCACTCTCATGATCCGATGGGACGACTAGCGATACGACCGGAAAGAAGTCAGGCACAGGAATGACGGCTTTACGTGCTCTCCGAGGCATGGGGGTGTAATATCGTCAACTCCCAGACTTCGGGCTGATACTGAGAAATTTCTTTTTACGGAAAAATCCCATAATCACTTTTTGGCCCGACCCGGGAATTGAACCCAGGACTTTATTATCTGCAGTTGAACACGCTACCGCTAGACCAATGAGTTATACACGAACACATTCAAATGGCGCAGCGCGCGCGCGGGGCCCGCTTTGATGAATATTAAAAATATTTCACCATTTATTATTTACCTACATCAATCCTTTGTATTCGCCGCCGTATTAGAGTTCCTTGCGACAAAATTAGGACGGAATTCGAAATGTCCCCTAATGTTCATATGAGCCTAGTACATTATTCATATTTTTTCTTAATTTATCAGTAGTCGTACCGCGTGTGTTTATTTGGTTAGTTTGTATTAAAATTTAAGTACCTATTCGTTCCCAGCCAGATTAAATTCACATACTGAAAGAAAAATTTAATATTCTTACTATTTAACACACAAAAAATATCTGCAGTTACATAAGTCAATTAAATTATTTATTTCTCCTAGATCCAACATCTTGCGGAATATCAATTTAAATTAAATTAAGTGATTTTTCCTAGTTATCAAATTTGTATGAATGATTAAAATGTTGTTACAGGGAACCTTTAAAAATTAGAGCAAAAATTCAGTTAAACATTTGATTGAATCTTAAAATAAACACGTGTAATAAATTATGTGACTGTACAGAACCACACTTTTTATTTACAGTCTAAGTAGTAGGTACCCAAAGAGTTCGCGGTAAGGTTCATTACCCTTGCGGCTGAGTTTTTAGTGTTGTTCATAATGTCGGTAATCTTACTTATTGATTTAGGTGGTCGATAGAAAAATAAATTACTAGTTGAATAAAAAATGATTATTTCTGTTTGAAGTTTCGTCCATAGGTAGCCATCCTGATACCCTATAACCCCCTTAAGTTACGTTCACACTTTCTGTTACACGTTGTATATTCGTATACATGTAGTAAACATCGGTTATTTCCATATTACAAACAGACACTTCAATTTTATTTATTTGTATAGAAGATAGGTACTACTTTTCTTTTGTAAATACATACGTATATAGATAATTACACCCAACCTCTGGACAAATAGATGTTCATGCACACAAATATCTGTCCTGGGTGGGAATCGAATCCAGCTGTGGCGTGAAAGGTAAGCATTTACCAACCATGCCAACCGGCCCGCAATAAATTATTGTTTTAATAAGCATAATTGACATGTGTGTGAATTTCATATTGGAAATTCTCACAATATGGAGTACTTCGGTGTTCCTATTTGTTTTATTTATATAATATATTTTGTAATACAGTATTTTTTCTAGAAAGGGTTGTCCACAGTTTTGCTATTACTCCGATTTTAATGTTAATTTGCATAATGCACCAGAAATAATAACCAAAAATGTGTTATTATTTCGATAAATTCCTTCGAATGGTTTCAACATCAAACAAATAAATTGATTTGATTTTGTACATGTTTTTCATTAATATTATATTAATCATTATTGTGACACTATTACAGGAAAAAATTGAGACATTTAGAACATTATTACCAGATATGTTATTCTTCAACATACATTTAGAACTATAACGTATCACATTTTTATTTATGCTCCTATTCATAATAATATAGCGAAACTAATTTTGGCATAAGTCGAACACCGCACAGTTTTTGTTGATTAATTATGATCTTCAAAGCTATTAACAGCCATATTAATATTTTAACTAGACCTTGATTAATGCCCATTCGATTAATACATTCTATGTTCTAATTTCTCAAATATATAAAAAGTGGCGACACCAAATATTTTATTAGATTTTCAAATGGCTGTTCTGTAAATTTACTTTTTTGGATTGTGTTGTTATTCATGTAAACCAGCGATATGTATATTTTGATTTAGAAATGATAGTCAAAATGTGGAAAATCGACCGAAATACTTAGCTACCCGAATACTTATAATTCCAAGTAAGCTGAAATCCATCGCTCGACGAGTAGAAATTCCTTAAGTCATCAGGAAGTGCTGCAGAATGTCGCTGTTCCCAAGTAGAGAGAGCCACTCGATCACATGGAGGTCTGCGTTCGACGTTTACATTGCAGATTCTTGGGTCAGCCTCTGTAACGTTATGAGGTAAAGCCAGACGTCTGTATCAAAATAACAGCTTTTGATTTCAGTCATTAATATTAGAAATACGTGAATTTCTATAAAGTGGCCAGGAGCGCCTAGAACAATGAATATGCATGTCTTGTCAGGCCGACTGTACCTAACACTCGACCATGCCTACAGCGATAAGAGCCTACATTTTCGCGCGGGTTCACCAGCCACGGCCGGTTGCATGCATATACATAAGAAAAATTTTAATAAATATTTATTATTATAACTTTAACTTATTAAAATTTTGACACTTGGATCATTTGCTTTTCGACGTTTCTAAATTATCGAATAATAAGCAAAACTAATTTTATGAACTGAACTACTACCACACTGAACGTACAGAAGCCAGCACATCCAGCTACCCATCTGTCAAATTTCTTTTATAGATTTTCAACTTTATCACAAAAGTATAAGGTTCAGTTTCAATTGGCGAAATTTGACAGATTGGGGTAGCTTGATGTGCTGGCGTCTGTACATCCATGATATAATGCCACTTTCGTTCCTCAAATTTGTCCTCGAATGTAGTTTTTCTTTTTTTTTTTTCTTCTCCCGTTCTCTTCGGGAGCATTGGCTCGCGAGTTATGCGCATCCGCCAGAGTCAAGTTTGAATTGTGTTGGAGTAAATTAGGATTTAATTTTTAAAGGTAAGGAAACTTATCGCGTTTAATTTAGCAATTATAAAAATGGATCAGTAAAGTAATTATACTGAAGATAAATTAAAACAATAAAAAACGAAAACAAATAAAAAGAAGAAAAACATGGAGTATGAATAATATGCCTTTTATTTACAATCTAATATTATTACTATGTATACCTATATTGGGAAAGTATGCGATATATAGAAGAGTTGAGTGAATGAAGAAGGGATTTAATAGATGTAGGAAAAAAGAAGAAGCTTTAGGGAAAAAGGATGCGCACCCCACCAAACGCCAGAGAGACATCTCATTAAATTCAAAAGCTTTTCACACCTCGATACAATATAGTCATTATGAGGCATACCTGTAAGCCTGGAGTCTAAAATAACACCTAAAAATTTTACCTGATGTTTAACGGGAATTTGGAGATTGTTAAAACGTACGCATATTGGAGGGTGTAACCGATGGCGTGTGAAGAGCACGACAGAGCTTTTGAGCGCTGAAATGCTCAAACCATTTTTATACATCCAAATTTTTAGATTTTCTAATGAATTATTTAATTGATTACTAATAGCTTCTATTGTATTACCTATGGAGTATAAGAGCAAGTCATCAGCGTATTGTAGTATGTTAGTTGTATTGTGAAGTGAAGTTGCCAAATCATGAGTATATATATTAAATAATATAGGGCGACTGAGGCCTGTGGATGTCCTTTCCAAACAGATCTCTTCTGCTCACGTGACTGGTCTAATTTTATTATCCTTCCCGAGAGAAGGTTAATGACAAAGCAAGTAAGGATTTCTGGAACGCCAAGATTTCTTAATTTATGGAGCAGAATATTAAGATTAACGTTATCATATGCCGCTTCCAAATCTAAGAAAACAGCAATAACGGACTCATTTCTAGAAAATGCTAATCTTACATCTATAACTAATTCAGCCACACTATCTAATGTGTCTACCTTTTCGGAATCCAAACTGTGATTTCGGAAGTATGCTACGATTTTCAACTAACCATTCAAGACGGTTTTTAACCAAATTCTCTGCTATTTTTGCAATTACAGGTGATAGGGCTATTGGACGATACGAGGATGAGTTTGTTGGTGTTTTGTCAGATTTAATAATAGGTATTACAATTTGTGATTTCCAAGCTGGAGGAATATTACCTGACAGCATTACTTTATTAATCAAATCCAACAGATATACAAGTGATGAGTGACTAATATTAGCAAAAAAGGAATAAGGAATACCATCTTCACCTGGAGAAGAATCTTTAACAGAGGATAAAACTCCTTGAAGTTCTTCCATTGTGAAAGATGAACTGAGATCACAATAATTATGCTGAGGGATTAAAGAAGGAATATGACATTGGATAAGGTCTTGTTCAGGAACATAAGGAGGTGCTAAATTATCAAGAAATGTTTCACTCATTTTTGAGGATATGCCCGATATGCTGGAATTACTAATACCGTTTCGAAATCTTCTCACATTACGCCATACAATAGATGGCTTAATGTCCGGTGAGATCGAGAGGCAGAATTTTATCCATCCTTGAGATTTCTTGTCTTTAAGAAATTTGCGTGCTTTTGCTAATATATTACACAAAATTTCGAAATGTCGTCTGACATATTCTTATTATACTGTTCTTCTGCTTTTTTCCTTTGTTTAATAATTTCTGTACATTCTTTATCCCACCAAGGTGGAGAAGGGATTAGTCCATTACCAGAGTTTTTAAGTGGGAAAGTTTCATCGGCACCTTCTACAAGTATATTAGTAAAATTGTCACTATGGTAATTCACTTCGTGTGAAATATTGGCTAAATTTGAAATCTTATTTTCTACAATTAGTTTAAACTTATTCCATAAGTTTTCATCAGTTAATTTATATTTTAGCCTTGGTTTGGGGAGAGAAATTTTACTAATACTGGGAGAAACGGGAAAAGAAATAATAATAGGGAAGTGGTCACTTCCATATGTCGAGGATAGAACCTGCCATGTTAGAGAAGAAGCTAAACTTGGGGAGCAAATTGAGAGATCTATTGCACTAATATTCTCATTCGGGCTTGTGCGTCTTGTAGGCAGGCCAGAATTTAGCATGCAAATGTTACGTGTATCGAGTATATCTAATAGCATTTCACCACAATATGTAGAAATAGAACAACCCCAGGATATATGGTGACAGTTGAAGTCACCTAAGATTAAATAAGGACGAGGAAGGATTGAAATAAGCGTATTAAATTGGTGAAGAGCCTCTGAAGAAGGAGAAGGAATGTATATAGAAACAACACAAATATTATTTATTTGCGCTGCTACAGCAGAAAAAGAATTATATACAGGAAGAGATACAGGTAAGTAAGAGAGAGTATTTCTGATGAGTAGGGCAGCACCACCATACCCATCAGACCTATCATCTCTTACAATCGAAAATCCGTGGATTTTGAAAGTGGACCCTGGTTTTAACCAGGTTTCCGAAAGAGCAAATAAACAAGTATTATACTTGTTTATTAAGTAAGCAATTTCACTTTTTTTTGAAACTGCACTTCTACAGTTCCACTGTAGAACCTTGTGAAGGACTGCCATTGGTAGCGGCTTGTGGGTTTGTGAACATGTCAATTAAGGGGGCAACGTTGGACGGTATTTTTATATTAGATTGGGTTAGTGTTTGGATAAGAATTTGAATTACGTCTGAAGTAGTCATCATTGAGGGATTTTTTAACACCCAGCCAACCTGAGGTGTGTGTGTGTTAAAGTCTTTAATTATTGATTGATGAGCTTCTTGATCATAAGCTTTACCTAGTTTGGGCGGAGGACGTCGATTTCTTAATATTGTTTTTCTATATGATTGTGCCTGATGACTAAGTGATGGTTAAGAAGATGAGTGAATTTGTGTTATATTGGATACAGGAGGTGTATTTACTACATTAGCATATGATTTGCTGACAGGAGGAAACAGTTTTGCTGCTTCCCCATATGAAATGCAATTTTGTGCCATAGATATTTTAATTTTTTTTGCCGCTCAAATTCTGGACATGATTTATTAATGGCAAAATGAGTACCTAAGCAATAAAAGCATGATAGGTTTTCTTCCTCTACCTCACAGTTATCTCCGGAGTGTTCGTAGCCACATTTATAACATTTAGGTTTCGACCGACATTGTATTTTTGTATGCCCAAACCGGCAACAATTATAACATTGTATAGTTGGGTATGTATACAGTTCAACTGGCAATGAGTTATAACAAATAAATACGCGTTGAGGTAATACTTGACCATCGAATGTCATAATAACATTTTGAGTTGGATTCCACACTGTAGATCCCTCAACAATGGTCTTATAATTAATTCTTCGCACCTTAAGAACCTTGCCACAACCACTAGGTACAGACACATTTTCAATAACTTCCTCAACTGATCAGTCTGAGGGTACTCCCCGTACGAAACCCATGCGCATTATTTGAAAGGATGGTATGAAGGCTTTTAAGTTCATACTTTGTAAATTAGCGTTGTCAATGAATGCATTGGCATCAGTAGAGCAAGAGAAAGCTAATGAGATTTTGTTTCTTCCAATCCGTTTCACTGAACCATTTATAATGTTTTGAATAGCATGTTTTTTAAGGAACTTTCCGAATGAAACTGGGTGAAGAGTAGTTCCGTCATTAAACGATTTTATTTCACGTTGTACGTGTAAAATAAATGGAGCATTATCGGTGTGATCGTACTTGTTTCTTCCTACAGAAATTGGAACTTGGGGACCTGAACCACTAGAGGGAGTTGCGGGTGTAACTGGTATATTTTCAACAGTAATATGAGTATTATGAGTTTCATGTGTGGTTTCACTGTCAGCACATCGACATCCCGTCTTACCATCAACTGCCTGAACGTGTTTCCTTTTTTTCCTATTACAAGTTTTACAAATCTTATGAATACTTCTTTTGCGTCCTGTACGTTGGGTTAAAGAGCAATCCGTATCCATTCCTGACTCATTAGAAACTACATTGTTACTCGAAATAGTAATAAAATTAGCTGCCGGGGGAATAATATCCCCCGGAGCCGACAAATCGGGCGGCTTGTTCATACAAAGTTAAAACATAAAGCACTTACCGATCTAGCTGCTAATTAATCACTAAAACTATTATACATATACTAAATATTAATATTATTTACAATTAAATACCCAACTGATCCTTACATGTAATGAAATAGAAAATAAAAATTTAGTGAAAGAAAAATCGACCGATCAATTCGAAGTTTCCCGCGCTTTTCCACGAATTAGTTCTTGCCACATGTAAACGTAGATTGTTACATAAACGCTCTTTGGTTCTTGCCGTTGCCCGCATAGTTTGTTATTGATTTGTTACATACTCTTTGATTCTCTCGTGGTATAACTAACCTAACATTTCGTTTTTATTTATATCTACTGTTAAATTAAAATAAATAATAGTATATATATATATATATATTTATTTAACCTAGAGATGACAAAGTCCACAGCTGGTGTGTGCGCTATTAAAGAGGAATTTATTGTGCAACGGCCGGCTAAAAGTGGTAGTAATGAAGATGATAATAACACGCTTAATAAACACAAATTAGATGATAATATAGATGATGGTGCTCCAGACCATAAAATAGCTAAAACCGATGAAAATGAAAAACGCGACAGCCATAAAGCGAACAAGAAAAGAGGTCAGAATAAAGCTCGGCCTAAAACATTTCAAGATAATAAGGAGAGCAAACCATGCCCATCTATCGTTAATATAGAATCAGCTGATGCTCATATGCCATGTCAGTACCAAAACTGTAAATATATTCATGATCCTCTCGAGTATATAAAATCTAAACCTGAGGATTTAGGTGAGACATGTCACTTGTATTCAATCCGTGGCAGGTGCCCTCGTGGGATTTCTTGTCGTTTTGGTTCTAGTCACATTACCCCCGAAGGCTACAATAAAGTAGACACTGAGAAATGGCAGCAATGGAAAGATGACACAAAGAATGCAATTCAACCATCATTACAAACCTCTCTTCAGAAGAAGAAATATGACTTTAGTTTAACTGAAAACCTCATAAAACATATGGATAGGAGGAAAAAAGCTATAGCTGAGAAGAACACAGAACGCAATATTGGGGAAAAAGATACACCTGATAGTAATACTGATCAAAACAATGCAACCAATAATCATGATGAGCCCAAAGAGAAACATAGTGGAGCTGTTACAGATGAAGATTTAATCAAATTGTTACCACAAGAGAAGAAAGCAATAAACTGGAAAGATAAATTATACCTAAGCCCTTTAACTACAGTTGGCAACCTCCCTTTTAGAAGAATCTGTAAGGAGTATGGTGCTGACATCACATGTGGAGAAATGGCCTTGTGCGAGTCTTTGCTCAAAGGAATGAAACAAGAGTGGGCTCTAGTCAAAAGACATGAATCAGAAGACTTATTTGGGGCACAAATATGTGGCAACAATATCTACACTATTTCAAAAGTGGCTCAATTACTACAAGAAACATCAGAACTAGATTTCATAGACTTAAATTTAGGTTGCCCAATAGATTTGATTTACAAAAAGGGTGGAGGCAGTGGCATGATGCATCGCTTATCCACCCTTGAAACTTCAGTGAGGTGTGCCTCAAAGTTGTTGAGCATACCTTTCACTATAAAGATGAGGACTGGTGTATACCAAGATAAGAAAATAACTCACACAATAGTGCCCAATATGGCTGACTGGGGTGCATCACTCATTACCGTACATGGGAGATCTAGAGAGGCCAGGTACACTCGGTCCTCAGACTGGGAATACATTGAAACTTGTGCTAAAGCAGCAGCACCAGTTCCAGTTTATGGCAATGGTGATATACTTAGTTATGAGGACTATGTTGAAAGAAGGAAGATTGCACCCACCGTACAAGGAGTTATGATTGGAAGGGGTGCACTAATAAAGCCATGGATATTTACAGAGATTAAAGAGCAGAGAATTTGGGATATAAGTAGTTCAGAGAGATTTGACATACTAAAGAAATATAGAAACTTTGGATTGGAGCACTGGGGATCTGATATGCAAGGTGTAGAAAATACAAGAAGATTTTTACTTGAATGGTTATCATTCTTGTATAGATATGTGCCTGTTGGATTATTAGAAAGACCTCCACAGAAGATTAATGAGAGACCACCTGCATATTTTGGCAGAGATGATTTAGAAACACTGATGGCTTCAGGAAACTGTGCCGACTGGATCAAAATAAGTGAAATGTTATTAGGGCCGGTACCTGATGGATTCAACTTTTTACCAAAGCATAAAGCTAATTCATATCAATGATATGTTTTTTTATGGATTAGTTTTGTATCGTGCCTATGTTATTACTCAATAAAATTATAAGTATTATACAAAATATTTTATTTTACTGGCGAAAAATATTGATAACTTACACCTAACCATCTAAACCCAAAGTGGCAACCAGACAACTGTTAAATATACTTATATATTTCTAAATACATACACATTAAAGATAATTTATACGTAGACACAATGAAATAATTGTGCTCATCACACAAGATTTGTCCTGGGTGGGGATCATACCCATAATCTCTAGCTTAGCAGTCAAGGACAGTAGCCACTAGACTAATATGTCAAGCATTCAATATCATTAAAAGGGTAATGGATTGCACTATCTACATGGGATAGTCATACAATGTTGGGGCTATGACATTTCTGGGTATAGTAATGATACCATCAAAAGTATTTATCCATTATCAAGCGTATTTACGTGATGATTACAGAATATTTTTTTAGAATAATTATCTTTCATTATGTTCACAAGACCCTATCTTAGCTTACAAGAATGGGTCCTATTGGAGTAAAATGATGGACCTGGTGTTGTAAGCGTCCATAGGCTAGGAACAGCCTTATGTGCGGAATTGGCTGGGCGCATAGCATAGCTATGCGCCCAGCCAATTCTTAGGGCCGATGCGGATAGCGCACGACCGGCAATTGTGGAGATCTTTGTCCAGCAGTGGACGTCTGTCGGCTAATATGATGAAACTCTCAAGCCCGATATGGTTTCAGAATGCAATTCAACCATTAGGCACGCATGCACGGTAGGGTAAAAAAAAATATGACGATTCCACATAAATGTAAAATTTTTACGGAATAAAGTTACTTTGACTTTGAATACTTACCCAAAAGCTTAGTGACTCCCAAAGTAATATTTTCATAAAATGAATCTTCGGAAACCAGATCAACACAGAATGTCATGTTCAGAAATTATATTATGTATGTACTTGATTGTATATGAGGCTTAGGTATATTGTAAACAATTCCCTATAATATTAGACTGGAAATGAATGTTGAAAGCATTGTATTATGTTTACACAAATAGATACAATGCCATGGAAACGCATATTGACATTAATCCACGAAAAGAAATTAACTGACATCAGAATTGACGGGCCAGTTGGCGTGATTGGTATAAGCTTGCCTTTCACGGCGCAGGTCGTGGATTCGATTCCCACATGTTTGTTTGTCTTGAGTCTGGGTGTAATTATCTATACAAGAAGGTATTTATAAAAGAAAACTGGTATATATTGTAATATATCAGTGAACTGATTTCCATAGTACAGACGCCAGCACATCCAGCTACCCCAATTTATCATATATACCTATGTTTTCTTTTGTAGATTTTGAACTGTATCACTAAAGCATAAGGTTCACTTTCAATTGGGGACATTTGAAAGATTGGGCTAGCTTGATGTGCTGGCATTTGTACAAGTTTTGCGGAGTTTGGGATCAGATGGCCGTGTGTGAATAATGTACTAGGATATTAGTAGGTATTTGCTAACATTGAACAGTTCTGTGCTTGCCATGTCTTAGTTATTTTTGTCTAGCCCCAAAGTCCGGCTTCATTTGTATGGGTCATACAATGACATGACATCGACGACGCCCGATACATTGACCGCATAAAAGTCAAAGTCCGGTCGAAACATCCAGAAATTCGAATGCCAAAATCCAGAATTCAGTGCGCAGCCATTTATTTATTTAAAAAAACTGATCGAATAAAGTGGCACCATTTTACCGTAAGTAAACAAAATAGAAAACTATGTATGTATCTAATTTTTAATTTAAAGTTAATTTTAATACGTATAGGTTACACGCACTAACATGCTCTAAGGTGTAACTACATTTAAAAATTAGCTCACTTCAATTCAATCTCCCAATTTATGCCGAAGGGCGCTAATAATACTTTAACGAGATGGCCGATGGGCAGCTGCTTCCATGTGTAAGGTTGCATGGCGGTAGTGCATATTTTATGGCGGCATAAGGAAATGTACTTAATTTCTAGAGTCAATATATGGTTATTGGTTGATTACCCATTACATGGCGTGAATTTGAGGCATCATGGGTGGGCACCTAAATCCCCACATGTATAAAAAGAATTATTAAAAATTAAACAGGCCATAAATTTGTGTAAAACTTTATTGCGTTTACATCATACAAGGTATTATGAGATACATTTCACTAATAAGATTCATAGGTTTAAATACCTAAACCGTTAGGTAATAATAATGGACAGGCAGAACGTATTACTAAACTCTAGTTGTATTGCTGATCTAATGTAAACAAAACTAAAACGATCACAACGGTGGTACTTAAAACTTATAAATGGATAAGGTTACTCCGCCACTAGCACTGTAATAAAATCGAATTTGCATGGACGTAATTTTTATAACACAAATTTAGAATTTGTAACGCATAATAAGGCTTACAAGCCAATACAAATAGTATTAAGACGGTTCATATTGTTCGGCCGTCAATGTAATTAAAAAACAGTAAGTTGCTGAATACAGAAAATACATTTTAACTACCTTTATAAAATTAAAATTAGCTGATGTAATTTGCATGTGGAGCCTAAAGCCTTGCAACAATTTATATTTCTGTAACTTCTTGTCTACGCTATAGTAACAGGCATCAGGGAGAGTAGTGGCGGAAGTAGTATTAAACAATAATGTACACTTTTGCTCATTTTTGCGTTACAATGGCAAACCATAATCAGTAAAGGTGACAGCTACCATTAAATTATAATTACTTATTAAATGGAAACTTAATGAACATACAAAAATCTGAAGGACTTCTATACAAATGTTAGCATTACATTAATATGTAACATAATTGATGGTGAACCCTACAAAATTAACGTCAATATTTAAAGATATATCTATTATACCGAGTAAAAGTAGAATATCAGATTGGAAATTATGTAATATTCTTTTACTTCCCATACAAACATAACTATGGGCTAATACAATTTGCGTGAAAAGAGTCAGAATTGCATTTTGTTCAGTTTAAAATTAATTTCGTTACATCTTATAATTTATTATATACTTTGAATGTATGTACAAAAAATAGATAACGTGACTAATGTGTATATTATAAGTATTTAATATCGAAAATAGATTTGTGTGGAGTAAAAATGTCACGTTTACTAAAGTCGATATTTAAGTAAACTAGCTGTAACCACAGATTTACTGCAATATCTCAGTACCAAGCGAACCTTCTAGATAAACGAATTAAAATACGTCCAGTAATTTACTAGATTAACGATCACAAATAAGACTTTACACTTAAAGAATGTAGATTGTATTTCCACACACAAATTTTTAAACAATTTTAGGCATTTAGGATGTGACCTGACGATAGCTCTCCACAAATATTTAGTACACAATTCTATTCTAGTCATTGATCTTTGAAAATGAATTATGAGCGAGTTTTTTAGGCTTCACTTGCCCCAGTGTGATCAAATCGTAAAGTTATATTAAATCAATATCATAAGCGTATCTTTCACTTTTTTTGTAACCGGCAATGTATTGTTGCCGCATAGCGAAATAGCAGGGTAGTTTTGACCTTTGAGCGATCACTTTCACTATGTAAACCTTTCTGTATGTAAACATTACTTGTACGAGTTGTCTTCACAACTAGTATTGTGATAGAAGATTGTATTCAGGGTCAGTTCCTTATAATGAACTAAAAGCTTGTTCAAAAAAAAAAATAAAGCTTGGTTGATATATGAATTGAAATCTCTTCAACATTTTCTCTTTATTACGATTTTCCATTCATTCAAGATCAGGAATGCTGATAATGCTGCATTCCATTCAATATGAAATTTATAATCTAGACAATACTAGGTCAAAGGTGTGGTTATATACAATGTGTTATGTACGCATTTTAAATAATTATATTTATCTTTATAGAGTATTACACATGACGAAGATAATCATGGGAAATGAAATCTCATGTAACTATTGAAATAATATGAAATTGAATTAACACACTAAGAACCACACACAATAAATACATCATGGAATGAAATTATAATTAAAGAGTCCGTGTCAATACTTATGTACTACATCAGTAGCATTTGCTCAATCTGTACATTTCACTGGCTTTTAACGTCTCCTGCGTCGACGTGAGTCTCCATTATGTCCATTTTCTGCAAAAGAAAAAGATGAATTTATTTAAAAACGAATGTCAATAGTATATTTTGACAATCAGCTTTGAAAGAGAGCACATAATAATATAACAACCATTAAAAAGTTGCATATTATGATAATAAATGATGAATAAGTAATAGTTGAGTGTGAGGCGCCGCCAGCGGCCCACCTCAGTGTACAGTTAATGTGTAATGGTTACAATAGGTGAGTTGGCATTGGTTTGAATGTAACAAACCTCAGTCCCATTCATCGTCGGCGATTCCTCTGGCGGTCATTATTGTACCCCACGGAGCCATTTGCCTGCGCACCGCCGAGGCCCATTTGGTCCATACCGAGGCCGTATGGTCTGCCGGGGCCCATATTCGGCGGACCATAGTTGTAATCCATTTTAGAGGCGTCACCGTAACTCTCGGTGTTCTCGTTTCCTTGAAGATTGCTATTTTGCTTATTGTTCTTAGAACCGTAAGACCCGAAGGCGGTAAAGTTCGCGCCCTGGGGACCCACACCGTCGACGCCGTTCTGCGGTAGCATGCGCGGCAACAGGCTCCCGTGAGGTACTGCCAGACCGCCAGAGTTGTAGCCGCCCGGGGGTTGGCCCAGGCCGCCGCCGTCGGGCGCTCCGAGCCCGGAGCCGAGCCCGCCCGAGCCCTGGGAGGCCGACTCAGTGTCGTTGTGGTCGCGTCCTCTTCCGCGCCGCCTCCTATCGCGGCCACGCGGCCTTGAGCCGGAGGGGCCGTCGCCGCTCAGGCCGCCGCCGGGGCCCAGCCCGCCGCCCGAGCCTAGGCCGCCGCCCAGCCCGCCGCCCGAGCCGAGCCCCGCGGCCGCCCCCAGACCGCCGCCGCTGCTTCCGCCGAGCCCGCCAGCACCAGACGAATAGCCGCTCGAGCCACCGAGCCCGCCTGAGCGAGCTCCGCGCTTTCTGGAATCTGACTCGTGGCCACTTTGTCCGGGGCCCCTTAGCTCGTGACTCCCATTAACCGAAGTGTCAGATGGTGGGGGCGGAGGAGGAGGAGGGGGAGGCGCCGACCATCCGCCGGGAGGGAGCATGGGGGCACCAGCGAAGTTGGGCATCATCATGCCATACTGCTCAGCTGGAAAATAAGGTGGTAACACGAAGCCCTGGCCGTTCATAGTAGGAGGAGGCACGCACATGTTCATTTGGGGGTTTATAGCCATCAAGGATGGTATTGGCGCCTTAGGTGGCTGAGAGAAATTGACGTTACCGTTATTCGGAGGACCGTTATCCATCCGTGGCACGTTATTTTCGGTCGGAGGAGTGGACGGTCCTTTACCGACATGACTGGGGACCTGAGCAGAAACGGGAGTCGGTAGTAGGGGCTTCGGCGTAGGCAGAAGAGCTTGGGGCGCTTGTTGTGGACCCAAATTCGAAGTATCCTTCTGTGGGCTACACTTGCCTGAGCGAGATCGGCTACGCGAGCGGGAGCGGGAGCGCGAATGACTTCTTGACGATCGCGAAGATCTGCTTCGTGAAGATCTGGATGAACTGTGTCGTCTGCGTCGCCGGTCGCGAGAGCGGGAGCGCGTGCGCGAGCGGCGGCGGCGCGACCGCGAGCGGGAGCGGGAGCGGCGGCCGCGCCGGTATCTACCTCCGCGCCCACGGTGCCCTGCAGAGTATGCAATTTATTAATAGATATATTTTTTTTATGGCGCATGTGTAAATACTTTGATGGATTATCATAATGCCTATAAATATAATTTTGGTGAATCACTCTATTGATTCCATCTATATGATCATTAAAATGAATCGTCCATGAAATAATAATTCATAACATTTCAAAATAAATGTATTATCTTCTTCCAGATATAAATGGATCTGGTAAATTGCTTTATACAATAAAATATATCTTATCACTCAAGTTAAAAGTATGACGGTCACCATAGCCTAGTTGGTAGTGCTCCTGCCTACGAAGCTGGTGGTCCTGGGTTCGAATCCCGGTAAGTGCAAATATTTGTGTGATGAGCACGAATATTTGTTTCTGAGTCATGGATGTTTTCTATGTATATATGTATTTATCTATCTATATAAGTATGTATATCGTCGCCTGGTACCCATAGTACAAGCTTTGCTTAGTTTGGGGCTAGGATGATCTGTGTGACATAGTCCCCCCCCAGTCCCCAGTCCCCAGAAAGGTAAAACAGACAAAAATAAAACTTAAAGTTTAAGTTTGTCCAAACAAATGGAAATCCGTTATCTTTGCCTACCGCTCTGTGAAACAGGCGTAAGTCTATATATGTATGCTTTACTCTGATTTAGAATAGATTTTGGTAATTCTCGTACGTATATAAACATAAATAAGCTACAGATTTTTTGTGTTTTATTTTTCAATAAAAGTATACAAAGTTTCTATAGACAAGATGTGTGAAAGTAAAACTATCAAATAGCTCTCTAAGCAGTGCGTCAATATCAGAATACAAGTATATCCATATAAAAACGTTATTTTGTATTATTGTTAGACAGAAGTGCTACTATACGTACGTCTACCACCGCCGCCACCACGCTCTGCCAACTCTTGCAGTTTTGGATTGACGACTTGCTTAGCTTCCTTCAACACTGCCACCAAATCCCCTGCCTTGGCAGCATTCGATGGGGTGAAAAATGTATATGCTGTTCCGGTTTTGTTTGTTCGCCCCGTTCTTCCGATACGATGAACATAATCTTCAGAATTGCTGGGGTAGTCAAAGTTGATGACGAATTTCACATCGTCGACATCTGGAAAAAGGATTTTCTATATTACACCCTATCTTGAAACTTTATACGACCCCACGGTGCTACCTGCGATTCATAAATTCGTTGTAGCCTTTTTGTTGATTCTGGGAATAACCTATTTCCATTCCGAAGTTCAAGCTTATCAGATCATTATATCAAGTAACAAACATCATACATACATCTAATCGACCAATGTGAACTGTCCTTTGTACCTCACTCACTTGCCCATAGGGCTTCTTGTTAGCTGTGTGGCTGATAGGAAAGAATACACCCAGTCCATTTCATCACGTGGAGGCCGTAGAGGTCGACCCGAGGGAATATCTTCCAGAGAATGGTCTGCAGGGTTTCTGTGTTCTATGACCATCATACTGCGATCGACCAAGCGTCGCTATTATAGCATACATATCCAAATGGACACAATCCCATTGTGGAAATCTTTTGGGAAGACCTTTGTCCAACAGTGAACGTCATTCGGCTGTAATGATTTTTATGAACCTATCTTTCTCCATGATTCACCACTCTATCTTGTGGTCTGGTATTAAGTATCGATATACTTGCCCAACCCAGGGAGCAAGGAGAAGAACGCGAGTTTTAAGTCTACGCAACGAAAACCTTGATGGGAGAAGGAAGCATTGCTCTACTACACACTGCACCTCTTTTTAAGATCATGGAGATGTTAAGAAATAACACCATTATATATCAAGTTTTCATAGCTAGTTAACAGCTCTCAGCAGTTTTACGGTACTGTAATCTGTGTTTAATTTGGGCGCTATAACTTTATCCCTGTTTATGTTTACTATCATGCACGACTTGGGTCAAAAGCTTAGCCATTTTTATAATTTAGTAAGCAATTTAAATATGTATACGCACCTAATCCTCTAGCAGCGACATCTGTAGCTACTAGAATGGGCGCTTTGCCACTACGAAAATCTGTAAGAAATTAAATGTGTAAATGGAACATTTTTTGTGAAACTGAAAAATTAATGCAAGATAACATTTAAACAGCTTATATCAAATTCACACAAATATGATGAAAGATGTTCATTTATCTGTTTTCAGAATATTGGCAGCCCTCAAAAATACAGATCGAAGATTCTACTTACACCCAATTATTTATTATAATATTGCTTGCTTTAATGATGATTATTAGCGAAAAATAAAGCTATGGATATAATGTTTATAACATTTTTTGGACGCAATAAGACAATATTTTGTGTCCATATAGTTAGTAATTGTATTCTGGTAAATGACCCCAACTAATTTCACATTTATAGAATAGTTGTTTTCAGGGACAATCAATCTGGCTACGTCTTGTGACTGGGAATCACTCATCCCGGCACTCAATTGTACTAATTTATTATACAGATACCTACTTATTCTTTAGAATTAATTGTGGAATCTGTCACCATTATTATACAGCATGTAACATAAATTGTGGGAATAACTTAGACTGCTGAAACTGAACCAAGTGGAATACTTCAACATCATGTACAGTTGATGCATTTTGTATGGGGAGCCAAATAATATTTCGATATTTTTACTAGATTTCTGTTATTTTTTAAGTTCATAGATAGCTCTTCGTTCGACGTTATGCAAACTTAAGTTTCCTACACAATATAAGTTACACCTCTGGTTATATATACATATATATGTATAAACTTAGTTACATAGACTTACGTTTACGATGTATTTTAGTAGAACCTTTTGGTGTCGTAACTTAAGAGGACTGCCATTATTATTAAATGAAATAAATGCTCTTTAAATGTCAGTTGACTAACAATTTTACCAATCTTACCGAAGTAGTTTCCACCTTCTGATTAATTGCCACACACGCACACGATATAATGCCACAATCAGAAGAATTGTGGAATGGAAATGAGCAGCATGTGGATTTACTGACATGTGCTCTCACAAAATTATGTAAGGTAACCAATAGAAAAGCTGTTGTACAAAAAGATGACACATTGCTCCCCATCAGCTTCAATTCAATACTATATATCTCACATTTCACCCCTTCTAGGCCACCGTGATGAAAAGTACATATTGTCATATTATAATAAGCTAATTATAAGGTAAATAAAATCAATAATATTATACTACATAAAAGGTATTTCTATAGGCAAACGAAAGATAAATTAAAGAAATATGCTTCTTTACCATGGAAAATAAAAAAGTGACTAAATCATATTTGAGGGCAACCTTTGGAGGTTTAATGAGAGACGTAAATATAATTTAAATCCATTCAGTATTGTATCAGTAAACTTACTAATGGGGTCGATTCCATGTCATAAATCGCACAAAAACAAAAAATTGAGAGCGAGTGGTGAGGAGTCGCCCGTCAGCGCTCGGGCGACAACCGAGAGCCAACACCGGGCCGCGAGCCGACACCGGGTCGAGAGTCGACACCGGGCCGAGAGCCGGCACCGGGCCGAGAGCCGACACCGGGCCGAGAGCCGACACCGGGCCGAGAGCCGGCACCGGGCCCAGAGCCCACACCGGGTCGGGCGGCGCTACCGCTCTGCGCTAGCACAGCGCCGGCCGCCGCGCCCGCGAGAAGCGGCGCAGACCTGCCGCGAGCGAGTCGTGCGAGAGGCAGCGCGGCCGCTACGCCGCCCGCCGCACGCCCGCGCCAGAGCCTGCACATGCAGACAGGGGTCAGAGCGCGCCCGAGCCGCGGCCCGACACCGCTTCTCGATAACCACTTGGCAATGCAACTCAAAGTGTACTTGTCATGCTTTACGTCGTCGCATCGTACCCCACCTTGGTTGTTTTGAATCGTGTTTCGCTAGCCTGGTACTGATAATTTAAATATATATAAATTGCTGTTAAAATAATAAATGAAACATTTAAAATATCATAAGGCATTTTACGTTTGTTGTAGATCTTACCTTGTAAAACCCAGTCACGTTCATTTTGTGACTTATCTCCGTGTATACATACTGCTGGCCACCTAAACAAAAAAACACACATTAGAATATGTTAAATGTATCCAAAATAACTAAGTAATAAATTCCGGGTATAAAAATAAATTAAGAACAAGCATTTAAATGTATAGAAAGAATTATTTAATTGTTCATTTTCTACTTTGTACCTTTTGTGTATTAAAAGATTGGCATCAATAAGTCTTTAATTATCAATTTTATTTTAGAGCAGACTGCCCATGAAAGTTCTAGGTAGGTTAAGTCATGTTTAGCTAATTATAGAAGTACCCATGCAAACCACTTCTGGCTGCCTTATCTATATATCTAGTCAGTTACATATTCATCCCACAACACCAGTACAGAATCAGACCAGATTATTCAACAATAAAATAGTAAGCCACATAAGAGACACCTTGGCGGGAAACAAGTACTGCTCTGCAATATTGCTGGATGTACAACAAGCATAAAGTTAATGATTGTTATTCAGTGTTCAGTCTTGGGGTCCACTCTGTACCTGCTTTATATGGCAGACATACCAACTACAAAAGATATCCTATTTGCATACTATGCAGATGATTCCGCTGTCCTTTGTTCACAGCAGAGTTAATTCCACTAAAGCACCTGAATAAACTCTATAGCTGAATGGAGAAAGCCTGCATTAATAAATCAAGTCATGTGACATTCACTCTGAGAAAACAGGATTGTCCACCTATCAAACTAGGGATTAATACACTTCCTCACTACACATCCGTCACATACTTAAGAATTCATCTTGACAGAAAGCAAATGTGGAACCATATTATGAAAAACAACATACTATTGAGAAAATTTAAATCTCTTAACTAAGAGACATATAATTTAGGTTTACTTGTGATGCACCAACTGGAACCTAGAAAACAAACACACTCAAAAACCTCACAGGGCATAATAATGACCTGTGGGGCTCAGCACCACATTCAAATGTGGAAATACTTTGAAATATTCTTTGAAATATAAAACCTCCCATGGTTCACAGGAAACTCCAATCTAAATGAGTATTTACAAAAAGGCAAAAGAATTTGAGCACAGAACAAAATCTTACAAGTAATCAACATACATACATCTAAACACAATAATAAAACCAGTTTTAACTAAACAATTGTCCTTCTAAAATTAAAAAGCTAATTCCAGTATAGAGGAAAATTGTTCAATAGAAAAAGGAACCTAAACAACCTCTACCATTAAAAAACTAGTAGCCAGTAGCAAGACAAACATAGACAAAAAAAAAAGTAATATGTTCATGCTATTGATAATGGTGGACACCTGAGAAGACACACTGGGTTACCCCATCCATCAGTTTATGGGACGGAATTAATATCTTGTAGAAGCAATCTAAATTTTACATAAATGCAATTGTTGAAGAGTTGCCAACTGAGAAGACACCCGAATGCAAGCAGATCAAAGGCAACACTA
This sequence comes from Pseudoips prasinana, assembly GCA_951640165.1. Taxonomy (NCBI): domain Eukaryota; kingdom Metazoa; phylum Arthropoda; class Insecta; order Lepidoptera; family Nolidae; genus Pseudoips; species Pseudoips prasinana. The sequence continues at coordinate 28,929,316 of OX621237.1, read as the reverse complement.
CGGAAACATGTCACTTTACAGCAGTAAATTTAAAAAGATGCAATTTACAGATAATAGCTCATACAGACTCAGAACATCTATAAATTGGTGGCAGTAGCATGGCAACTACCTTAACCATTGCATCATGTTAGTACACAAATTTTGTATGAAATAAGAATTTAACAATCAAACTGGAGTTATTCTTGAGTACCAGGTAGCAAGTCTTTAAGGGTAGTTATTATAAAAATTTTGCTTCTGCTGTTATAACAGTATAAGGATTCAATATAATTACTAAATGTCTGACCTAAAAAGATACCCCTATTAAGCAGGTAAATCAGTTTAGATCATATTATACTTAAAGAAATTTGTATACTAACCCATCTCGTTTCATCTTTCTGGTAATATCATCAACTCTGCGTTTTGTCTCAATAAAAATAATAGTCTTGTTTTCTTTCTCTGCCATAATTTCTTTCAAAAGGGTACTTAATTTTGTTTCCTTCTCATATTCCATACAAACATCTATAATTTGTAATATATTGTGATTTGCTGCCAGTGATAATGACCCAACATTGATTTGGAGATAGTCTTTAAGGAATTCGGATGCCAAAGTTTGGACTTCTCTAGGCCATGTAGCAGACCACATAAGTGTTTGGCGATCAGGTCGTATTTGTTCAATAATCTTTCTTATTTGTGGTTCAAAACCCATATCCAACATCCGGTCAGCTTCATCAAGAACTAAATAAGTAGTTCTTTTTAAATTTGTTCTTCCACTTTCTAGGAAATCTAACAATCTACCAGGAGTTGCAATAACTATTTCTACTCCAGCATCTAAATCTCGAGCTTGGGGTCCCTTGGGAGCTCCACCAAACAAACAAGTGTTATGTATTTTTGAGGTGTTTGCAAACTTGTCACAAACTTCTTGAATCTGCTGAGCCAATTCTCTAGTAGGAGCAAGAACTAAAGCTATCGGACCATCACCTCTGCTTGATTTTGGTTGATTGTTAATATGTACAATTGCAGGTAAAATGTAAGAAAGAGTCTTGCCTGAACCGGTAGAAGCAATTCCCACCATGTCATGTCCACTCAGAGCTATAGGCCAACCCTGAGCCTGGATAGGTGTGGGCTTTGAAAATCCCATTTTGTCAATTTCATCCATCACATAGTCGGGAAAACCAGCTTCATCAAACGTCATGGTGGGCTTGGGTATATTGCGGCCTTTAAGAGTAATCTCGTTGTCAGACCTCCATGCTTCCACTTCAGAATCTGTTCTACCCTCAACTTCAGGATGCGGTACATAGAAATCTTTTTTGAATGGTTTCAATCTGTTCAAATCCCATTTTGGCTTCCGTAAATTAGCACCAGGATTACTCCTACGCCCGCCGCCGTAACCTCCTCCACCTCCACCGCCGCCTCCTCCTCCTCCTCCTCCTCCAAGACCATAGCGCGGACTTCTACTGCGGCTTCTACTTCTGCTTCTTGTGCGGCTACGACGCCTATCACGACTACGATCTCTAAACAATGCAAATAAAAGGATCAACCATTAAAAATAACGAGTCACCCACTGTGAACAATGTGCATTTTTAAATACCACTGCTTACCTTCCTCGACCCATTACTTAGGTTGCTGACTGATTACTATTGATTAAGCAACTACTAAGATATTTGTACACAATAAATTAACCGAAATCACTGATTAATACTTGTCTTCTAAACACTGAACACTACAGAAAATGCGAAAGCGGCACAACGACCCCACAACGCCATTCAATAAAACAAGATGGCGTCCACGGAAGCGGAACGCCTCAATCGGATTATAATCGGTAAAGGCAAGGGATGTAACTAAACTATTAATCGATTAAAAATTAAGCAAACTATTGTGTAAATTCCTATGTAATAGACGTCCTTGGTGATATCTGTATTGATGATTAATATCATTGCCAATGACAATGTCTGTTAAATAATATAACAGTTTAGTTTATTCATCAGCTATATAGTATTTTTTCTTAGTTCGCTCATTTTAAGACGATGAATCACTAGGTTTTAAATTAAAACTAATAGTTAATATACTTCTATCTAGTACGTATCATACAATTTTAAATCATATTTTATTAATAAATACATTCAATTAATTTTATTTTAACTGCAGGTGTGGCATACCTCTTAAGATAGTCGTCTCACCAATTTGGGTCTCGCTCGGGTGCGTTTCCCGCACGGGATAACTATTTGTGTGGACCATAAATAGTTATTATGAGTCTGAATATAATTTGTGTCCGTCAGTTATATGTTTGTAAAAAACCCACGGATTAATTTCGCTAGGACGGGCGTAGTCTTTTGAGAAGAAGAATAAATGTATTGCTTTTTTATCTATCCTGGGTATAATATTCATTAAGGTTCATTTTAACCAGTTACTAAAAGTTGTCCGATCCTGTATTAGAGAATTCAAATGGGATACAGTACGGCATACAGATACAACTACAACAAAAAATAATCGATTTTACAACAAACAGGGACTTAATTTTTTAATTTTTTTTATCATCACATCTAGTAAACAAGTCGCAAGGTTGTTTATTTTTTGTAAATGTTCGTGTCTATATTTTATTATATTATTTCTTATAATATTAATTTAGTACAGTCTAAATATAGCTACTGACTTTGGATATTATGATCTCCAATCTACCGGTTTACATTGAATCCTTTATATTTATTTTATTTACTGCTTTTCTTAATTTTTTCTCAGATTGTTACTTCATTTTCCATCAAAAGGTTGTTTAAAAGAAACCATCCTAGTGTTTGATTGCACTACCCCATCCATGTTATTTAATACGATAAACTTTTTCAGGACGCTTTGTAATACTAGAAAGACTATGGTTTTCGATTAAATATCGACTTCAATGTGTTAAAGTTAGTCTTTTAGCTACAGCACATTTTGAAAATCATAATAATTTTGAGAACATATAAGATTTTTTTATTTTATTTTCTGCAAAAAATAACGACTAATTCGTAACTTCTCTTCAAAATTAAAATAATATTTCAGTAGAAAGTTATAATTTTTGATGTTTATTATCTGTGAGGGAATCCATTTTCTGCGTTGTTGTGACATTTTGCGTTTTGCTCTTCAGCGAGTTATTCCTTGGGAAAGAGATTTAAGATTATTGTCATGCATATTTAGCATTGGAATACATCAAATAAAGTGATGCTTAACTTTTTGTGTTCTTAAAATACTTTGAAGAAAATACGCTTTTTTGTATACTGAAGGGTCGCATAATGGGTTGAAATAGTGAATACTTTCGGCAACAGTTTATCATTAACATTTTATAATTTGATATCATTCACGCCATAACATAACAATGGAATTAGACGTGTCGCCTGCGGATAAATTGGAACTGGATATGGATTACTCTGACAATTCTTCAGACGGCAAATACTTACCATGTAACAATGGTCAGTACTCTATCATACGAATTCCCGAAGACGGCGAGAAAAGTAAACATTCGTCGAGGAAACAGTCGAAACGGAGGAAGAAGAGTTCAAATCATTCTCGACCTTTACCCAGGATAATCGTAAAGCCTCTGCCGCCGCCGCCTCCCCCAGAAACCAGAGAATGGACCGCAGCCACATCCTACACGGAAACAAATTGTAACACTAGCAGACCATCTACAATGCGTGAGGTATTGGCAAGCATCCCTGGCTTCTGCTTAAAACCTCGAAAGCGCAACAGTAAGAAATTGTCCACTGCAGCACAATTACAACAAACAAGAGAAGGTTGCATTGACTTAGAGACACCAGATTCAATATTAGTAAACACAAATATCAGAGCTCTACTAAATAAACATACTTTTTCACTTCTCCCCCCATTATATCAATATAAACTTGGGCAGCTACTTCCCAGTATGGACAGGTTAAGTCCTTCAGGTCGTTTAAATTCATCTAGTCTTAATAATGAATTTTTTGCCCGTGCCTGTTTACAATGGCAAGATAGCCTCTCTGGTGGAGAACTTACACCAGAAAATCAACAAAAAATGAAGACTGAAGCTGAAAAGGAAAAAAGTAAAATAGATCCATGGAAATTGAAACATTTTGAACCTATGTGGGGCGAAAAATCTAGAAGAGAGAAATCTTCAATCACCTTAAATTCAGACAGACCTTCTCTTAAGACCACTATTAAATTAAGACCTACTGCTTCAATAACTAGTAGTAGTACAGTCCCAAAAGTTAAAAAGAGTAAATCATCTAGTACAAGTAAAAGGATGCGCTCTGTAGGTGCTGTTACAAGGGCTTCAGCCAGGGCTGATGAAGTTTTGGAAGAGACTGTCACTGTGTGCACTAAGCAATCTGCACCTGTACCTGATTTGTTGCCTCTCAAACATAGTAAAGCTCACAATTCCAACTATGAGGAGTGTCAAGTGGACTTTAGTTTCTCAGACTCATCATGTACACAAAGGTTAGATGACTCTGTTTCCACAACACCTGTCGACCCACTCTTACTGCCTGATGGAGAATCAGAGCGGCCTGAAGTGAAGCAAGAAATTGATATCAGTGTGGTAACTATACAAGAGTCAAGTACATCAAAAGACTGTGAAGAGGACAAAGCAATAGACTCTCTAAGTCTTCATGAAGCATCAAAAAGAGCAAGCAATGATACCAATGAGTACACTTCAATTCGAAAGAGGATTAAATATGAGGAGGATTTTACATTAGATGATACAAATTTTCTCGCTCCAAATGCAGATATTGTCAGTAATAATTACTCAGATACTGAAACCAATTATAATAATGAGCAAGTATGTCCAAATAATGAACTGCTGTACTCCAGGCAGGACCATGGGGATACTCACAGCGAGGATAGTAAAGCTACAGTTTCTGTTGATGACTATGATGAGAGAAGTGAGTCCTCAGTGTCTAGTTTGAAGATGGACATCAATGTCAACAACATGGCAATGAAAGAACCTACAATTATACCTGTACCTTTTGAAAATACCATTATTGAGATAGAAGAATCAGTAGATACTGTTAAAAAAGATGATGAATGCTCAGTAACTCCTGAACAACAAGAAGAGTTCTTACCTCAACAGTACCAGGAATGTAGTAAAAGTGAAAATGCAGAATCACCACAAGAGTGCAAAGAGATTACTGCTGAACAGGATGTATGTGAGAATGCAGAAATGCAAAATTTCAACCAGGACTTGAACTGTCAAATTCCTCAAACTGATGAGCAGACAATAAAAAATGAATGCATAACTAGTCCTGAAAATTGTGTAAAAGAGACCTCTATACAGAATATTCCGCAAAATTATTATGATGAACACTTTAAGGATGCAGAATCATTTATATTGGAGACAAGCCTCTCAATACTCACATCCCGTAAGTATTCTTCCCATAAATCATTACTGTCTATAGAAACAGACCAAGAGCTTTATTCTTATGAAATTTATTTTTACTTTTACAGAAAGTGAAGATGTGAAATATACACCTCATCCTAACCTCATGGAGTTATCATCATATATGAGTGAAACAAGTATGTTTGTTATGTAAACAAATTTGAATGGCAATGTAGTTACATATTTCTTTTTAATTACTTTTATTTTCAATACCCTTCATTATCATTTTAAATTTCTTTCTATCTGTCAAAATATTGTTATATTTTATTTTCTACCCTATAATGAGTTTTATAGAATGACAAACACTTAAGTTATTGTGTCAAATTTAATTATTTTGCAGATGTTACTGCTGTGGTTACAATGCCTTTAACACAAAATTCCTCAATACCTATGATGGAGGTCACCAATACATCAGTAAGTAACTTTGAGCAATTGTATACTCTTGGCTGTGTAGTGATTTCCTCAAGTGTTGATTTTAAATTGGTTCTAGGTCTTAGTCTCTTTGAATGTACTTAATGTTTTTTGTTTGGTATTAATGTACTGGTCTAATGAACTGTTATTTTTTTAATTAAGTTTTTAGGCATAAATGTGTTATTTATTATTTGTATTTGCATTTTTAATTTCATTATTAGTGCAGCTGCATCCCTGCCTTGCAATTTCATATCTCTGTTAATTACTGCTATTGTACTTTTTTTGGCATTAATCAACCATTAGTTTGCAATTTATTAAGTTAATGCATTGAAAATTACCAAAATAATATCATTACTACACAATCAATTCTAACTTTTATGTTTATGAATTAAACATATTTATTTATTAGAAACTTTATTTTGACATAAAAATCTAACTTTTTATTGATGTTCATTGGTAAATGTGTGTTTTTTCCATATTTGAATGAATATTATTAAGTAAATCACAACTCCGTTTTTTAAATATGCTACTATGGTGGTCAATAATGCATTTTTAGATTTTGAATCTCAGTTCAATAAATATTACATATTAAAATATGCAAATGCTATTATGCCATGGCTTATCAGTATACTATAGTAAAATCTATTGTTAAAATTGTTTCAAGCTCACATTCCTTGAAGAGACTGATATAAGAAGAATTAATTGATATATTTTTTCAGATTGTATCATATCCTGATGAGAACATGAAGGATGCAGCAAAACCAAAGGCATCCGCAGTGTCATGGAAAACTGACAATGATTGGACAAGCAGTGAAAATGTCATAAGTCTACATCCATTCTCAAATATGAACACAGAAACTGCCAAATATGTTAGTGAAGACTCCAAAGCAAGTATTGAAGATATTCACTTAAATGATGAAAATTGTATGTATAAAGAAGATAGGGATGCTAACTTTAATATGGAGTCTTCAAATTCATCTGAGAGTTGTCAGTCAATCAAGGATTCTACTATAAAGCAAGAATTCGAGGCAGCTACGAGTTTCGTAACAAGTGCGACAATTACAAACCCACCGGTGAATTCAACAAGCATTGCACAGAATATGAGGCCTATTGGGAAAAAGTCCAAGTTAGGGAAAGAATCCAACAGGTATGTTTGAATTTTTTTATATTCAAAGTTATTTAATGACCTCATACTATTTTGCCTATGCCTATGCCAAGTGAGAATTGATACCTTATATTAGGGATAGTCAATATTAACATGGTGAAATGGCTGAGCGAAATCACTTGAAAATCTAATTGGAATTTACAAATTTACGAAAAGTTTGACATTCACATTTTCATACAAATTGCCGTTTCATGTTTTACACCCTTAGAGAAGAACACTTCCAAGATTCGTTTCTAAATATTTCTTTGTTTACAGAAGGAACATTTCCTCGAAAATGTCCCAGGTTTCTATAGTAAAGAACCTTCAATTCTAAATAAAACCTTTCACCATTTCCACTGTACAGGGGAATGCTAAAATAATGGTAGATTGTATGTCTTTGTTTCTACGAACTGATTTTTTTTTAATTTCATAATTGGAGAGATTTCATATTTTGGGAATCAATTCAAATGTACCTACACACAACATTTTCAGCTACCAGTAGTCGTTTAGTAGGTTGGGCTGTGTGTTGATGTGTTCCTCAGTCAGGATTTACTATTATTATATTGGTATAAATACAGTTTAAATTGTATTTTTTAGCACAACCTCATAGAGAGACTGGATTGTGATGCAATGATTAAAGTAGTTGCCACGCTACTATCTATCATGGTGTCCTCGTGTTTCGAATTCTTCACTTTTCCATTAGAGGGGGGTCCAATGTCTGACACACGAATTATCCCTTCTGCTGCGATCATGCCAACATAAGGCAAACGCCATTGTTTTATGATTGTGTCTGTAACTATTTTCTAATAATAAAATGGTACCTATGCCACTCTCTGGAGATAATGTTTCATGAATATCAACGGCATTTATTATGAATTTAAATAATACAATAAGATTTCTAGAATTTAAAAAGACGTTTATTTTGATTTCATTTTAAGGTTCCGTAGTAACGGAAGGAATTTCAACAGTTTATTAGTTAAACCGCGAATAGCAAGACGAACGAAGGGGGTCTTGCTGTTCGCGGTTTAACTGATACACTGTTGAAATTATGTCTTGATTTTTTAAATATACCTTAGTGTCCTTGAAAAATTTTCTCAAACATATTGCGGGTTTGTGATGATACATTTTGCGATTCAGGGATCTGTTTGCGGAATAGCTTGAAAGTGTTTTTATTACGATCACCGTAGCCTAGTTGGTAGTGCTCCTGCCTACGAAGCTGGTGGTCCTGGGTTCGAATACCGGTAAGTGCAAATATTTGTGCGATGATATAGAATTATATTTTACACAGTATTATATACATTATATAATTAGTCACGTGTCCCTGATACGTGACTAATAAAAAATACTTTCCAGCTAACATACCGCAAACCGATCCCTGAATCGTAAAAATTCTTTACCAGCCAAACCTGGATGTTTGAAAACATTATATATATAACAATGTTAGGTGGCAAACTATCATAGCGGATAAGTAAAAATTTTGTATAAAATTCCATAGAAAATGAAGTTTGCTATTATTGTCAAGAACTCACACGGCAATTAGCGGTAAATAAATAAAACGTGATAATAAGGGTAGTAACGGTATATTATAATAAAAAATCGTTCAAGCGAGCGGCCGCACCGCCCTCCCGCAACCGCGCGCCTCCGTGCGTCTCTTCACTTCGAGCATTTATAACGTGTATATTAGTTATTATTATAATGCCTATATTTACGACTAGCTGGTGCCCGCGACTTCGTCCGCGACAATTTTGAATGATTACCAATGTAACTAATTACTTCTAGCTTAATCTAAAAACTATAACTTTTAAAAGAAATAAGCAATATAAATTTCAGAAAACCTAACCTATAAATAACCTAGCTAAGAAATAAACTAAAGACTACTTTACGACTAGCTGTTGCCCGCGACTTCGTCCGCGACAATTTTGAATGATTACCAATGTAACTAATTACTTCTAGCTTAATCTAAAAACTATAACTTTTAAAAGAAATAAGCAATATAAATTTCAGAAAACCTAAGCTATAAATAACCTAGCTAAGAAATAAACTAAAGACTACTTTGCTACTGTTATTTAAAAAAAAGACCCGATATCATAAACCCAAAAATATCAAAGAATACATATTAATTGTCCTTAAGTAAAGTCAGTAAGTCAAATAAAGTAATATAATAATCAACGATGCATTAATCACCAAGGTAACTCCCATTAGCTTAGGTTGCGACCACGGCATTGATAGGTCTAATATCACATTTTGTGAACGAAACCATAGCGCGATCTAAAACGATGACTACACCATCTACTAACAAAAATATAACCTTGTAAAGCGGTAAAATTAAGATGTGGGCATATATTTTGGGTGAGATTTAGGCGATCATCTTTTGATTCAGTTTTGGACTACCTTTTACTTCAAGCATTTATTTATTTTAACCGATTTGTCAAATGAGTTCTGCGATCTGAATCGATATAAAAGCCATCGAGTTACAAAATTGTGAACTTGTAGATCAGTAAAATTAAGATGATATTTTTTGGGTGCGATCATCTCGACACGAACAATTTATACTACGCTAACTCGAATTTTGGGTCAATGACTATTTTATCCCAATTTTATTAAATTGACGTTTTTTAATATGTTATGTAAATACAAAAAAAAAAAGTTACAAATCTTATAAAACGCTAAATCTTTACTTAGACGACAACAAACACAACATTTTAAGCAATAAGAAACGAATTTCTCTATAATTTAAGTTGGCGTACATTTTTGATGTTGACCTATTGAATCAGTTATGGATTACCTTTTTTAACAACAAATTATTCCCTTGATTGCTTTATTTTTAACTGAAATACCAATTTACATGCTTTTAACTCCAAAAAAAAACATTTTTTCATACAAACTTACATCCCCTATTTTAGTCGTCTTTAGGGGTGGAATTTCCAAAAGTCCTGATGATATATTTATAATGTTTAAATGAAAGGCGAAATACTAATTTTCATGCGTTTACCTTAAAAAATGTCACATTTTTCATACAATCTTCCATCCCCTATTTGTCACCCTAAAGGGCTGGAATTCCCAAAAATCCTGAAATACATATTTTTAAATGAAAGGTCAAATACCAATTTTCATGAGTTAACCTTAAAAAATGTCACATTTTTCATACAAACTTCCATCCCCTATTTGTCACCCTAAAGGGCTGGAATTCCCAAAAATCCTGAAATACATATTTTTAAATGAAAGATCAAATACCAATTTTCATGAGTTAACCTTAAAAAATGTCACATTTTTCATACAAACATCCCCTATTTGTCACCCTGCGTGGTAGAATTCTCGGAAATCCTGAAACACATACTTTAAATTTTTAACTGTAATGCTAAATACCAATTTTCATGCGTTTAACTTAAAACTTGTTGGCACTTTTTTCATATAAACTTACATCCCCAATTTTACGACCTTGGGGGTGGAATATTCAAAAATCCTGAAATATATATTTTAATTTTTAACTGCAAGTCTATATACTAAAGCCTTTAACATCAAAATTAAGCACTTTCATAAAATATTTCATCCCTTATTTTAGTCCCTTAGGGATGGTATTTTCAAAAACCCTTCTTCAGTGGATGCCTACGTCATAAAAGGTAACTACTGTCAAAATTCAAGTCCTAACTGCAGCCGTTGAGACTGTGCGTTGATATGTCAGTCAGGCAGTATAAAATTATATCCCCTATTTTTCGCCCTTGGGGGTGTAATTTCCAAAAATCCTGAAGTAAATGCTATATATTTTTAACAGAAAGGCCAAATACTCATTTTCATGCGTTTAACATCAAAAATATCGCATTTTTTATACAAACTTACATCCCCTATTTTATGACCTTCGGGGTGGAATTTTCAAAAATCCTGAAATATATATTTTTTATTTTTTAACTAAAAGGCCAAATGCTAATTTTCATGCGTTTAACTAAAAAATTGGGACTTTTTTCGTACAAACTTACATCCCCTATTTTTTGCCCTTGGGGGTGAAATTTCCAAAAATCCTGAAACACATATTTTTTATTTTTAACTGCAAGGCCAAATACCAACTTTCATGCCTCTAACTTCAAAAACGGCAAAGTTTCATACTAACTTCGCACCCCCGTTTTACCCCCTTAGGGGTTGAATTTCGAAAAATCCTTCCTTTATTCCTTGTCTACATTATAAAGAAAACATCTGTGCAAAATTTCAGCTTTCTAGGGCCAAGGGTCTTGTCTTTTTATTTATATAGATATAAATGCGTTTCGTATTGATTGATTATATTTTGAAACTTTACGAAGTCTGTAAGCGATTGTAATTTTTGACCGTTCCAGAAGTCGTAGTTCAAACAAAGTGCCCCCTGGTACAGTGAACTTAGAGCGTAGCTACCAGATCTGCCAAGCTGCGATACAAAACAGCCCCAACCGCGACGCGCTTCGTGGCCAGTTGCGGCCGCCGCCTGCGCTGCTCACCCGGCCCGCGAGGAGCGTGCGACCGCCGCCGCCCGTGCTCATGCGGCAAATGCCCGTCTCCGTCATGCCTCATGCTGAGGTATGTGCTACTATTAGCTACTCTTTAAAGCGCAGTTTCGGCCGCTGCCCGTGCTACTATATTTGATGCGGCGCCTGTCTTCGTTTACCTTATGCTGATGTTTGTGGTACTATTAGCTACTAATTACAGAAAACTTATTTGCTGTAATTAAAATTTTGTTTTCGCTGTGGGGCTCTACTCATGATGAGTTTTACTGGGTTATCTAAAATTTTAGTCAGTTTTCTGACTGACTATTTTGATTACTTGTTATATTACTTATTGTGTGAGATGGAGAATGACAAGTTGTTGCCGTCGAATATGAAACACCACCTACAAACCGTCCAAAGTCCGGACCCAGAGACTACGAGCTGCGCGGACTAATGACAACATAACCTAACCGTTAGAAAACCTCGGTTTTCAACTATAACTATATAATTTCGAAAAAGAGCTAATACTCTTACACTGCTGGACCGATATTAACCAAACATAACTAAGAACCACAGCAAAGAAACCATCTTACTAATAAAAAAACCGCATCGAAATAGGTTCATCCGTTTGAGAGCTACGATGCCAGAGACAGACACACACGTACACAAACAGGCATCGACGTCAAACTTATAACACCCCTCTTTTTAGGGCAGAGGTTAAAACACATTTCACAGATCTATGAAGAAAAAATAAGTCTTTCTAAAAAGTATAAATTTGTATATATATTTGTATGTATTGAGCATATAAGGCAAAAAAACGGTACAACATTTGCCCTTAGACTCATAACCTGGCCTGAAATTCTAAGAATAGCTTATAATATCTACGGCGCCAGTTTTTTTTTGGAGCGGGTAAAAGTAAATGATTGAGAAACTTCGATCTTTCCGAAGTTTGTTAATATTTAATTATTTATTTTTATATTTCAGATGAATGAGAACCGGTCCAATAATGTCGGCCAGTATATCTTAGTTCAGAGGACACCAAACGTGGCTCCGCGAGCATCCAGCGCGCCTCCTGCTAACCAGAATAGTAACGTGGTGAGTGCTTATTAGCGTTATATAATCTAAAATTACGTAGCTTCAGGTGACGAGTAATGCAGAACCCCATCAATGCTGCAAAGTTAACTATACTATTATACTGTGATGCACTGAAACTAGAGTGACTTGGATGTGCCTACTACAATACTACGAATCGAGAGTGGCGTGGATTTGCATCCTAAAATGCTACGAAACGAGAGTCACGGAGATGCGCATATTAAAATGCTCCGAAAGGAATGTGACGTGGATGTGCCTACTACAATACTACGAATCGAGAGTGGCGTGGATTTGCATCCTAAAATGCTACGAAACGAGAGTCACGGAGATGCGCATATTAAAATGCTCCGAAAGGAATGTGACGTGGATGTGCCTACTACAATACTACGAATCGAGAGAGGCGTGGATTTGCATCCTAAAATGCTAAGAAACGAGTGTCACGGAGATGCGCATATTACAATGCTCCGAAAGGAATGTGATGTGGATGTGCCTACTACAATACTACAAATCGAGAGTGGCGTGGATTTACATCCTAAAATGCTACGAAACGAGAGTCACGGAGATGCGCATATTAAAATGCTCCGAAAGGAGTGTGACGTGGATGTGCCTACTACAATACTACGAATCGAGAGAGGCGTGGATTTGCATCCTAAAATGCTAAGAAACGAGTGTCACGGAGATGCGCATATTACAATGCTCCGAAAGGAATGTGATGTGGATGTGCCTACTACAATACTACAAATCGAGAGTGGCGTGGATTTGCATCCTAAAATGCTACGAAACGAGAGTCGCGGAGATGCGCATATTAAATTGCTCCGAAAGGAATGTGACGTGGATGTGCCTACTACAATACTACGAATCGAGAGAGGCGTGGATTTGCATCCTAAAATGCTAAGAAACGAGTGTCACGGAGATGCGCATATTACAATGCTCCGAAAGGAATGTGATGTGGATGTGCCTACTACAATACTACAAATCGAGAGTGGCGTGGATTTGCATCCTAAAATGCTAAAAAACGAGTGTCACGGAGATGCGCATATTACAATGCTCCGAAAGGAATGTGACGTGGATGTGCCTACTACAATACTACAAATCGAGAGTGGCGTGGATTTGCATCCTAAAATGCTAAGAAACGAGTGTCACGGAGATGCGCATATTACAATGCTCCGAAAGGAATGTGATGTGGATGTGCCTACTACAATACTACAAATCGAGAGTGGCGTGGATTTGCATCCTAAAATGCTACGAAACGAGTCACGGAGATCCCCATACTACAAAGCTCCAATACTAAACTGACGTGAATGCGCATTATACAATGCACAGTAATGAGAGTGACTTTGATTAACATCCTAAAATGCTACCAAACGTGAAATGAATGACTTTGTATATACTGCCCGTCAGAAGGGCGTAATTTCACTTCCGTGTTTCTTTCACTGATACTTTTTATTGTATATTTTATGGTATAGTTGACGATAACAGCTTACGGCATTCTACCAGAAAGCGGCCACTCTCATATAATTACCCAGACTTGTACACAGCGGAACTCAGGCGACATTAAAAGTAAAGCTTATTGGCAAATTATATATTATAGATATACTCTTTATTGTACACATCAAGATCCAATAAAAATCAGAAAATACATAATTTCTGTCATCAGTATATTTTGCAGCCTTATCGCAAGATGTGATCTCTTCCAAGCAACCTAGGTAGTGATTGAAGATAGGAGTTGTAGATATGGTGGTAGTTGCCAGCATAAATTTTACTAAATGGTACTATTCGTACCATACTAATAATTATACTTACATATTAACAAATTTTTCATGTCTGTTCATATCATCATCATTACAGCTATATTAAGTCCACTGTTGGACAAGCCTCCCTCAAGAATCGTCTTGGGGGGATATGCCATAATCGCCACGCTTGGCAGGCGGGTTGGCGATCGCAGTATGATGGTCATAGTAATCAGAAGGAAGCTGCTGCCCATCCTCTGGTAGATATTCCCTCGGGGCGACTTCTACGCCCCCCACGGGATGAGTGGGGTGATGATATTTTGATTCTGATATTTGTCGCCGTCACCAATAATAAATATATTTAGTGAGCAATCAGCATTGCTAAAAAAAGCAAAGTCCTAGCTCGGTGTACTTTTGAGGCTAAGCGTTTAGTAGTGATCCTTGACAATCTACTGGAATCCAATAAGATTTTGTGTAATTCTTATAGACTGTATTGTGCATTCCACAAACGAGCACCTTGTTCAACAAATGGTTTATCAAGAAAATTTGTGGAATGCGCTGGTATTTTCAACCGTTGGCTTAATCTCAAGGCTTTCGAATGTGATACATGAAGGAAAGTAAAACGTTCTTTAAGATAAGAAAAAAAATAACAGTAAACTTACTTTATAAAAGCCATACGCCTTCGCCGGAACACTCTTTTTATTCTGCCACTAAGCAGGTACGCATAATTTTTGTTGGTTTAGGCCGAAATCTTCGGAATCTTCGCAAAGGTCCTACTGACGCGTAAAGTTTCCTACTAACAATTTGCAGCTGTGGACCCTAGGAGATACAGATTTCAAAGTACATCCCCAAGTTCTATCTTGTATCATCATCATCATATCAGCCAATACAAAAATATTATGTATTTGACTCAAGTTTAGTAGTATTTTTGATTTGACATATTTTGACATTGTTTAGACATTTAATATATTTTTGTAATCATTTTGACATGACATGTAAGAAATCTTACCAATAAATGACTATTTGACTACACGTCCATTGCTGGACAAAGGCCTCCCCAAAAGATCTCCACAATTGCCGGTCTTGTTCTATCGTGTATATTTATATATAATATTGGTGCGCGTTGTCGTAGAGCGTGGCGCGGTGTCGGAGCGTGGGCGCGGACGACGCGTGCGTGTGCAACCTGCGCGCCATGATCCTGTGCAAGAAGTGCGGCGCCTTCTGCCACGACGACTGCATCGGCTCGGCGGAGCTCTGCCTCACCTGCCTCATCCGCTGACAGCCGCCCAGCCGCACGTCACATCCTAGCGTTAACCTAACTACCGAATTTTATGTAGCGGCTTTTATGTAGGCATACTCTGGAATTTAATCTATCCATTAAATCGAATAACTTTAATCGCAGTCTGTCATATTTAATTATCGATTAACTTAAGTATTGTTTTGTCTCACTCCTTCAAATACATATAAAATTTAAAAGACAATAACAAAACATGACTTAGTTCATTAATCATTAAACATGGCTGAGTGCGGCAGTAAGGTCCCTATTTAGACATGAAATTCTGATCGTAGCCGTGGCTTATTTCACTCGAAAAGCTGATTAACTAATCAGATTGAACATGGCTAAGCTTCTCAAATTAGAAATAAGGCTTCGAATACCGTTTTATTAGTAAATGGGGGCCAAAGAATAAGACAGAGAAAAGCAAGAATATATTGTTGGCACTTCATTGAAAACGTGTCAGTTTCACCAAGTGATATGCCAAGTAATCTTTTATAGACTTCAGAAAAGATGTTCTTATTTAATAATTTCAACTTTCTGTCTACAAGTTGTTCAAATTTATGGATTGATTGGAGTCCTCAGGTATATTTGCCTATTTTGCCACATAATATACAAAGTGTAAATAAATTGTGTAGGATACTTGAATATTTCAATCTATCTATGGAACTGAACAGCTAGTGGAACATCAGATTACAAGATCCGGCGAAATAAATTCGCTTGCTTTGCAATAATGGCGATTAGTAAAAGCACTTGAATGAAGAGGCTACATTTATTTTTGCTTCTTTGGCAAACTGATATCCTGGTAAGTATTCAATTTATGGGTAGATTGAAATCCATAACGCCGCTTTAGAGTGAAAACTATGTATGCACTCAGTAACAGAGAAAGACTATAAACTACAAAAAAATATATAACAATTATACCAAATTTAGATTCTGATTGATGATAATGCAACTGTTTAACCAACTTCAAAGAAAAAGATTTTAGGAAAGCGACTGATTTTATTATGCGTAACCTCGGACTTGATACCCCGGCTCAACAGTCTCATAAAGACTAATAATTGCAGTGGAAATTCTTAAGAAAGCGCTTTTGTGTCTGCGCTAAGAAGGATCTAAAGAAACGGGCCGCTGTGTTTTATTATTATTATTGTTACTCGTTATTATTATTTATGGATAATAATCTATAATATTTCAAATCAGAATTAAATTTGTACATTATTATATTGTTTACTTTCTGAAACACATTTCTATAATATCTCAACCGATTTTGTTAATTCCTAATGCCTTCTATATGCAAACATAATCCCATGTAAATTATATTTAGAATAAATAACAGTTGAAGTTGGTTATACATATATACATACATAGCTTCACACCTGTTTCCCAGAGGGGTAGGCAGAGACAAAGGATTTCCATTTGTCATGATATTTGCACACCTCTTTTGCCTCGTGTACTGTCATAAGTTGTCTTGTTAAATTGGTTAAATGTTTTTTAAAACAGAAATTTTAAAATTTTGCTATTTAAAAAAAACTGGAACAAATTTTGCCTATGATAATATTTAACATTGAAATGCGTCATACGAGTATTTCACTCTAAAGCGACGATAAGTATTCCATACTTGTATAGATCGAATTTAGCTACAAACTTAAACGTGTTTATATAATAACTTTATTATCTCAGTGTAGCTAAGATAGAATCGAACTTATCAAGATCGAGGGGGGGAGGAACCGGTTGTTAGGAATGGTGGTGCTAACTGTTTGAATGTACGATACACGTAATATTTATTTTGTAATCAGTGGGAGAATATGTGACGTAACAACAGATGTTGCTTCTGCAGATTCTAATGTAAAGCTTTAAGTTAGTTAGAATCGACGCTAATTAAATATCAGTAAGCTTAGTATTACTTTGCTACTAACTAAACGTACGAGATCGACAAACTCCATGAAACGTATGTTAGAATCAAAACCAGAACCAATGAACTGGCCTGTTTTTTTAAGAGTGGCGCTGACTGCTAAGTATTGTGGGTTCGATCCCAATTCTGGACAAATCTTTGTATGATGAGCAAGATTATTTGTTGTGTCTGGGTGTAATTCATGTATAATATGTGTGTGTATTCAGAAATATATAACTATGTTTATCAGTTGTTTGGTTGTCAAAAAACAGGCTCTGTCTAGTTTGGGATCAAATGGCAGTGTGTGTTGTCCCAATATAATATTGATTATTGGCATCCTAATAGATTTTGCGTTACTAACAGTGGTATTTGATTGTCCAGACGCCAGCACATCCAACTACCCCAATCTGTCAAATTTCTTTTATAGATTTTCAACTTTATCACAAAAGTATAAGGTTCACCTTTAATTGGGGAAATTTATCAGATTTGGGTAGCTTGATATTTTACTTTTCCCCTTTTTTTATTTGTGAAGCAATTTAGATTAATTCTTAGGGGATACTCTCGAGATGGTCTCATTTTCAAATAGGATTGAAAACCAAAAATGATGTATTAAGTCGATAATATGTTTTCTAAAATGTAACTATGTATAGTTTATGTTTTATTTTTTATGTTTTTGTTCTTCTCTTGCAGTGACGTTTGCGGACAAGAAACTTTAAAACACATTATTAGCTCATCATCTACTTAACTAAAAATATCTAAAAAGCTGTAGATGTCCCTAAGGCCGCAAATATATACATTTTACTAAAATTTTCTTTTAGTCTCGTCAACGTCGTTTTTGAGAGCCTTTTGTTCTTGCCACTTTGGTCTGTGGTAAATAAAAAGTAATTAATCATCGTCACGAGATCCTTTAAAACATATATATCGTACATCACGTATGTTCGTAATTCGCTGGTTTTCGCTCTTATTACAACGCAATACAGAAATGAGGTGATCTATTGTACTATTCTCCAACTAAGCCTTAATTATGTTAGCGCCATATATATTTTATAATTTATTGCTCAAATTCAATTGCTACGTCGTGATTCTGACAAGTATAATTGTATGTGTTTATATACACTTATACTTGTCAGTTTACCCAACTGCTGAATAAATATAATTTAATTTAATCTCATTAATCTATCAACTGATCGGTGTATTATATTGTTCATGATCGAGAATCATCGGTAAATAAACGTATATCGTTCGTTCGTTTCGTTTTTGTCAAATTAATACTGAGCTTACAGACTTTTCTAAGTATTCATCATCGTCGAATTTAAGTTAGTCTTTAAGTGATGTGATACTTCGCAATGCATGTCTGTCTCGTACTAAACTTCTAAACCATTCCTGTCTGTAAGGCAGAATCATTTTAGAGTTACATTTTATCACACATTTCTCTTTTCACTTGATCAGCAGCCATGTTGTATGATGTAATACGAGATACGACGACACAATTTTTACGCTCATGTCTGATATTTTTTAGTTAAAAATGCATTTGTTTTGATTAATTTTAATAAAAGCATACGTTTGTGTCAGATTGAAAAAAAAATGAGTGTACTTATACTTATTTAAATTATTTATTTAATTATAATACAGGGACTATAAATCAACCATCGACAAGAGATAAAACTTAAATCAAATTAAATGTCTTAGAAACTTTATTTTTCTATTGACTTGACTTTATGTATTGTTTGTAGATTTGTATTTATGTACAGACGCCAGCACATCAAGCTGCCCCAATCTGTCAAACTTCCCCAATTGAAAGTGAACCTTATGCTTACGTGATAAAGTTGAAAATCTATAAAAGAAATTTGACAGATTGGGGTAGCTGGATGTGCTGGCGTCTGTACAAAACCGACTCTAGAAAAATCTAATCATTCTAATGTACAGACGTCAGCACATCCAACTAACCCAATCGGTCAAATTTCTTATATAGCTTTTCAACTTTATCACATGAGCATAAGTTTCACTTTCTATTGGGGAAATTTGACAGATTGGGGTAGCTTGATGTGCTGGCGTCTGTACAAATAGTCATGTTTACTGACAGACTGTCCCGAACGTATAGCGTTATAATTATCTTCAAAAATATATTTTAACTAAAAATAACGAGCTTTGAAATAGTCTCGTCACTCGTGAGATATCGTACTATTATTGTTTTCTTTTATATTGTGTTAAGTATTCTACACCAACATTTTTCATATTCAAAATAAAAGAAACTTAAAGAAACTAAGAGATATCACCCAACCCAATGTTTTTATTCAAACTATTTTCATCATTTCATTTTATAAATACTAAAACTTATCGAAATATAGTGAATAACTTTGTAGTATTTGTTTACTTTTATTTGATACAAAGCATTTGTTGTTAAGAGTACATGAGAGTGTAGTTGCTGATATAATTTTTGCCATTATATTTTAGTATTAGGCTATCATCACAACTTAGTTTTACGCTATTGTTATATTAATTTTAGGGGTTACTTTAACATTTCGCGACTTTATTTTGTATGTAGTTTGTCAGTAATGTTTTAGTATTTGCGTAGGATCTAATTAGTTGTACACCATCTGATATCCCATCTATTTATAAAGATTATAATTAAGCGCATGTACAGATATTTATTGATACGAGAAGGCTGATGGATTGAACATCGGATGGACTCTTTAACGTAGGTATTTATAGAACGTTATTATATTTAAGTTTTTCATTATGGCGTGTACACTAATATGACACTAAGTTATGCAATATATTTATAGTTGTCTATAATATTTTTGTAAGAATCTTTTACAAATTGAAAAAATAGCTTTTTGCTAATTTAAGATTTTCATGTAATATGTACCTCCTATTCATTTATACCAAATTCAAATTTGTCCATAGTATAATCTCGTTCTGATCTCTTTTTCACTGTCCCGATAATATAAGTATGGACATTTTATTGCGTATTGGATGTAGTGTACATTTGTTATAATAATTAATTATTGTAACGAAAATAACTGATTATCAACAAATAACTGTTTTATATTTAGATGCTGTTCAAGCGATGTCTAGTTGATACACATAGCAATGCCTTAACTGGAAACAAACAGATGCTCTAATTAATTATTCATAGATATATAAGAAATAAATAATACAAGTGTTGCTCACTATGTTCGAATCACAAATGTATATCTGTATATTTTAGCTTAAATCCTTATTATCGATAAATGTTTAAAAGATCTATGTATACATGTCACAAAGATGATACAGTCTAGATTTGATTCATGAGTTGTGGTATATTTGGAGGGACAATTGAGTCATTTAGGATTGTACGAAAGAATGGTAATACATAATAGTACCTACATAGTTTAAGATTTCTTAATAAAAACCGGTACGCAATAATTTATAACTGTTCGAATATTGTAAGTATAATAAAAGTTGAATAATATGGTATACTTGCATATTTTATATACTACCAACGACTTCTTATAGACTGCTCTTCATTTTTTATGAATTTATTATTGCCGATTGCGTTTCATTCGTGGAATTATCGCAGTATTGTTATCTATTGGTAATTAGTTATTTTATGCTCATGAACATTTTTTCTCTAATAAAATTATGTTCTTCTAAAGTGACTTTTTTTTCATTACCTCTATATTAATCGATAGATTACTAGATTTTGTTTTCGTAAATGAGACGTACGATCTATCTTATTTTTTCGGAACGTTTGGTCCAGTTTTTATTTAATTCTGAACTCTTGTATAGCTCGCTATAGTCTCGTTATATAATATACATTTATATATAACATGACAGCCTCGTTGGTCTAGCGGTAGCCAGTTCAACCGCAGAAAATGAGGTCCTGGGTTCAAATCCCGGGTCGGGCTAAAATCTAATGGATCATGAGAGTGATGGATAGAAAGTGCCCCTGTGTTTGCGCACACACTTGTGCACTATAATATGTCCTGCGCAATTGGCTAATCTCCATTGAGAATGGCCGCCGTGGTCGAAATTTGACCGGGAAGACATCATCATCATACATTTTTACCACGAAAACCGCCCGTACTGCTTACATGATAGATACTGTAAAGATAAAATTGAGTCTACCTACTCATTGTCATAAAGCAGGGAAATTATTAATTTGAATGATTGGTTCGTAGACTGATGCCCACCTAAATATTAATGCTGCGTAACTTTTTTCTTGGCATTGACTAGAAAAACTTAGCCTAAAAAAATTTCCTAGAAGTCGTACCGAGGGAATATCTCCCAGAGAACGGGCAGCAGTGTCTCTGGCTACTATGACCATCATAATGCATAATGCAATGCGTTCGCCAACCTGTCTACTGAGCGGCGATTATGGCACATCCTTCCAAGTGATGGAGGAAATCTTTTGGGGAGGCCTTTATCCAGCAGTGGACGTCATTCGGCTGGCGTGATGTTGATTAATTCTTTTTTTAATTTCCCCGAGGCCGCTATATTATTATCTTACCAATTCAATTTCTTATCGCCAGATAGAAACAAAAAACGCAGCTTAGCACTTATTTATTATGATGATTAGATCAAAGGTTAACTATTAAATACTACTAGAACATGATTAAGAAACTTATAAAAAATAACGAAATTACAGTATGTTAATAAAGAACCTCTTTCTCGAAACCCATAAGATCATATAAATTTTTCAATTAAAAACGTTAGGCATAATAAGTAAAATTATTCTCTCTGATCTTCCCTCAGTATTGAGTATAGATGCCTTTACAATTTGAAGGTGATTGTTTTAGTAACTAATAAGTTAAAAATGGAGACTACTTCGTAAATTATGACAACGGAAACAAATCCAGGGACACGAATATTCATTATGGAGGCGATAGATCCTATAAATAACAATTAATTTAATAGTATTTAATCAGTTGGTACTTTTTTGTAAAGTGTAAAAAGATGGAAGAGGAGGAAATCATAAAGTTAGTATAACTTTATGGGCTATTGGTTTCCCGCCTGCGATCAAAATGAGTAAGTTGATACTGTTGTGCCCCGGCCCAGGAGTAACAGCAGTATTCCATATGTAGCCATATTTGCGCATTGTTTAATTTGTGATTGGTCGCGATGACCCGACGTGCAGTAGGTACCTACCACCTAGCTCTGCCGAGGACATTCAGTTTTCTGGATGCCAACTCTGTCTTGTATTCCAAATTACCGAGAAATTTGACGTCACTCGCATCGTCGACGCTGTGGCGTGAGGCGACCTGAGTATCAAGCCGAGTGTGTGAGTTATTGCGGCTGAAGCAAAGACTACTATAGTATACTGGGTAGGCTGAAGTGAATTTCCGACTACCTACTTGTCCAAAGTTAAGATCATCATTCAATATTCGAATCGCAATGTCATTTATTATATTGTCATCATATCAATTTATTACCTTGGGTGTCACTTTATTATCTCAATTTATTCATTAAAATTATTTTATGTTGACTAAATTAAATAGGTACCTACCTATATCACGATACTTGCGGCAAGAACTGTTCCACTTGCAAGGTAACACCACTGCAGACGATTTGGACGCACTGGAAGATCACATGAAAATGTTCCGTATGAAGAATGTAGGTACCTCTGTGGTAGGTACAAAAGATTCCGAAAAATCTCTGTAAGTTAAGCTGCTGGTAAACCATCTTTCTTCCATATTATTCTCCTATATTCTTGACTTTAAAACCTTAAGCGAGGGTTTTGACTAGGAGGTACCTTAAATAAATTCTATATAATAGTATAATATATAAAACGGCATATTATTATTAATTAATTTATATATGCATATCCTTAGCAGGTATTGCAGATCAAGTCAAATAAGCTTGAACTTATAATTCTGAAAACATATTCAATCTAGAAACAATTTAACCAATTTTAAGAAATACAGATACAACACTTTGAAATTGTTTAATTGATTTGTAAACAACACAACGTTTTTTTAAAGTGAGGTGAGATGTTCGAATATTTAAGGGGCCTTTTACAGTCCACTAGCGCCGCCAATCGAAAAAATGTCATAACTCGTAAATAGAATCAAAAATACAAAATATGTTCTATTATTACTGTAGAAAAGGCAATAACGTAAATTTATAACACATTGTCAACACTTGAAATATAGCTGTTTAGCTAAATCGTGCATTTGTAACAAAAACGGCCGTTTATGTTTTGAATGCACGATTTAGCTAAACAGCTATATTTCAAGTGTTGATAAGGTGTTATACAATTACGTTATTGCCTTTTCCACAGTAATAATAGAACATATTTTGTATTTTTGATTCTATTTACGAGTTATGACATTTTTTCGATTGGCGGCGCTAGTGGACTGTAATAGGCCTCTTAATACAAGTTAAATTAATGTCACAGCCCATCTCTATTGTGATTTGACAGTTAACACATCGTACAACACTATAAAGTGACGTATTGTTTACCAATGACAACGACGTTTGTTAAATGGTTGCCCAATAACTGTATGACAATTAAAATGATCCACCATTTTCATTGGCTAAGTCCACGCATGTCATTTTCAGATTGGTTGAAATTGTAATTCTAGAAGTCTGAAGATGCAAAATGTTTTTATAGTGATTTTTTTAGTCTCGTGTTTCACACTGCAGGTGTTTGTTGTTTCCTCTTTCTGAGGAGGAATCATATTTTGCCGCTATTATGTAAAAATTCCTTCACAACATCGAACGCCGCGTTCTGATCGTACTCTCCGAAAATGTCGACAGTTCTGCTAGCCGTTATTGCAGTTATTCTGTGTGTACTTTTTCGAATATTGAATGTTAACAGTCAGCCTCAAAAACCAGTGATTTACGGAAGAGACCGCAGTTTTATTGAAAACATTCTGTTTATTTCACCATTTCTTAATGAACCGTGAGTACTTTTATTTATGTTTTGAGTATAACTCCCTAAGAGTCCTTATTTACATTCATGCATTTCCAGCATCCTTGGTTGATGTTGATGATGTCATTGTCAGATAAATCATTACATCTATACTATACATTTCTACTAGTATTACCATTGGAGTTTTTATAAGGTTCTCTTTTGGTTTAATGATTGTTTACCTATACTGTTGTCATAGAAGAATTGGTTAAAGTGGTGATAAAAAATTTAAGATTAAATTACCACATAGTTGTTTATTATTTTCAATTCTTATTTATTTACTTATCATATCAATTTACTAGGGTAAATAGACCATAGGTCATGCAATTTTCTACTATTTCCATCAACCCCCAAAACAAAAAACTTACTTCAAATTATTTGGAGCATTCCAGGTTATAAATTCATAGATAGTTTTATATTGATGCAGTTATTTTTAACTTAAAATTCGATTACGATGATATTTTGTTTAGTTTTATAACTATCCAGCCTTTCAAAAGTTTTCACTCTCTATAGTTGATATTGGAAGGGTATTTCTTTAGGTTATATATACACAAACACTTATTGTTTAACAACTTTAGGTATTTGGCTATTCCTGTCATGTTGATTATGTTCATCTATTTTATCATGAACTGAGTTGAGTCATCTTCATGAGCCTATACCTATAAATACCATATTTTGTCTATACCTATAAATCTTATAAAATACCATCCAAATGGCATGTTCTCGCAAATATTAAGTGGATTGTTATTTAATTACAAATACTATGATATGAAGTGCCACATATTACAGACATTGTTATAACAATGGTGTCCCCTATATTTTCGCATGACCACAGTCAGATTTATAATAATTTAATACTATAAAAAATTTTATGGGACCAAATGGCAACTATTTTGCATCAAACTAAAAAAGAGTCACGTAAATCGGATCATAAATCTCTGAGTTATCGGTGAACATACATTAAAAAAAAAATACTGGTGAACTTGAGAACCTCCTCCTTTTGAAGTCGGTTAAAGAGATGGGACTTGAATCTGCAGGATATTTTTTACTTTCCTACAGTTTTTTAAACCAGTCCTGTAACAATAAAAGGAGGCATAATTGAATAAGTAAAATATTTATTTCAAAATCAACAGGTCAAATACTTGTCTTGATAATTGCATTTGATTAAATAATTATATAAATGCCATATGGTCTGATCTTAGGTTTATTTTTAATTGGTGTATGTTTAGGAACAATGTGTGAAATTGATATGACTTTATATTAATTCTATGTTTACTATCCAAAAAGTCTGTAAAAACCCTATACAACATTTAAATTCACACTTAATATTGAATATAGAGTATTTGAGATAACCACGAAAGAAATTAAAATAAGAATAATTGAAACTCTACAAAATTAATGGATTTTAAATAGATCCTTCATAAAATGAAAAAAAAGTTACTCTACAAATATAAATATCATGGAGTTAAAGCACAACCAGACTCAGAAAAACCATTACTTGGTTTCTGTCAGTTGTCAGGTTCGGGGTTCTAACCCAAAATATGAGGGCAGTAAGGTGGTAACGAGGCAGCTACCTTAACAATTGAGCCATATGTGTAGTCACATTGCAATATAACAGGAAGCCTGCTACTCATATACTAATTGGTAGGAATCATTCTGAGTAGAAATCATTCTAGGTAGAATAAAATCAACTTAGGAATATTAAAAAAAATATCCTAACTAAACTAAAATGCTAGGAGTTGTTCCATTTATAATTTCTTTTTTATATTTACCTACCAAACAAGCTATCATCCAATAAGTACATAAAAGCCATGCATTAGATAATCACTTAATTCCTTGACTTCTGATCACATTTATTGATATGACTTGAGGCAAGTACTCCTTATTCTGTGCTTGAGGCCTTAGATTTATTATGGTAAAGCAGTTATTGAATTACATTAAACTGTTTTGTTTCAAACATTTAGCTCAAAAATTGGTACAATGTTTTGTTAATGGAATGAGGTTTAGGACACACCTGTATTAATGAAACTATGAATGTATTGACTTGTGAAAGAAAGAATACATAATGAATCATCTGTATTAAACCCACAATTACTCACTTACTACTTATTTTTAAGTTAATTATGAGTATTATGATTATCTAACACTTCCTATTTCCCACAGCCATTTCTCATTTATAGTAACAATGGGATATGACTGTGGCTAAATGTGTAACATAGTAGCCTCAATGATTATGATTGTATTTAAATTGTTAAGTCACAATTTAATATCTTTGTGGTGATCATTTTATTTCTTGGTATACTTAGGGTTACAACATCCATAATTTAGTTTGAATGTTTTATGTTGGTTTTAGATATGCATAATCAGATATTTTTGTGTTCCATATATATTATGTTTAATTCATTATGATTTTGTTATTATGTCTAAGATACATAGAGATAAGATAGCCTAGTGATTAAACCATTGGACTGTGTAGTCAGTGGTCTCAAGTTCAAACACTGGCTTTTCAAAGACATGTGCAGTTTTATGCGTAATATGGTGAAGGAAAACATTGTAAAGAAATCTGCATGGCTTAGAGTTCTCCTAATATGTTCTTAATGGTAGGTAAAGTCTGCGAACCCAAGCTAGGCCAGTGTGATGGATTATTACCTATGACCCCTTCATTGTGAGGTGGCCCTTTCCATAGAGTCAACACAGCAATGGGCTGCTTCATTAATGTCAAAGTTGTGCACTACTGGATCTTTGTTATCCGATTCAAATAAACCATGCCTAATGCCAAGTCATTATGAAAAATGCGCAATGTGCAATTTGATAAGAATTATTCAAATAATCAAATTGACCCAGTATTACACATACTGTCCATCACCTTTTGGGCAGAGTAATACAAACATATTTAATTATTATTTTTTATTATTATTGTCACTTAACTTAAAATAAAATAAACTATGTAACTGTCTTGTAAATATTTTACATCTATAATAAATTAGTTGTCAATATTTAGTGTATTTAGACAATGTTAGCTTTATAAATCCTAGACTTGCGTCTGGTTGAAGAGTATCATTAACAATGTTTATATTAACTCACTTAAATGTTGCTACCATTTCCTAACAATGCAGTATTTGACTCCTATGCATAGTAAAACAATAAAAAAAAACATACAATCAGCAGACATTAGGTAGTTGAATCTAAGAGTACTCATCACAGTTTTAATAGGAATGACTGCATCATTTTGTGCTGCATTTATAGTTGCATAGGAAGTATAAATAGGACTTTTGTTGAAGCTTAAACAGACTAGCTAAACATACCCACTTAAATATCATAAATAAATGTATTATTTTTAATATACAAGGTGTTACATAAATAGTACACAAAACTTAAGAAGCATTCTCTAATGATGAAAATGAACAAATTAAGCTTTTTAAGTTACATCCACTATTATATTATATATATTAAACACAGGGTTGTGTTTATATTATATTTTGTAAATACAGTTTAAGCCTAAGAATTGGTCTGGATGTTATATAAGTTTTATATTTAGCTGCTGGTTAATCTAGCTGCAGTAAGTAATAAATGTTGTACAAAATCTTCCCATGTTTTACCAGCAATTTTATTATTTGTGCCAATGTCAGAGAAATACATAATCACATAGTGCTTTGGTAATACAAATAATAGTATTTGTATTACCAAACCACCATTTGTATTACCACTAAGAAGGCAGAACAATATCTGTAATAATAACAACATCTGTAATGAAGAGAAATCAAAAGTAATTAATGTGAAATAAAAAATATACATTTAACTAGATTCCAGATAAAACTATGTTGAAATCAGTCTGCCCGGGTCTTTTGGGTGTTACAATACCTCAGACAAATAATTACACAGACATATACTTAATATTAATAATAATATTATACTTAAATTAGTATCTTCACCAATCTGTCTGTGCTCAACTTCCAGTAACGAATATGAACAAACTGCTCAACACATCCTGTGGGAGTGTGATCTCTGGCAAAATCAGCGTGATATTATGTTAAACAGCTTGCAACCAATATCTGGAGTAGTTTATTATACGGATCTTGTAGCAACAAGGAACAACTTCCGTGCGTTTAAGCGCTTTTGCCATACCTACTATTGGAATCAAATATAACAGCTCACTTAGGACCCTTAAATTGATCCTCGGTGCTTTTGCAGCTGGCTTCTCTAGTTGCAAATCTCTCATTTTATGAGGCTATAGCCTCTTTACATCATTCTGTCTCCCGCTTTGCTCTGGAGGGAAGTGGAACTATTCATTTTCTAACTCCTCCTTTTTTCTGTTTCTGATTAAATTCGTTGCGGGATCCAAGATAGTTAAAGCGATTCCCCGGGACATGCCTGAGCTTCACTCCTCAGTGTCATTTCATTGTGTGCCACTGTTGATCCTGGCTTACAGGAGTTGCAGTGGTGGGTAAGAGGGAGGGACTAGTCCCGATTAAAAAAAAAAATATATATACTTAATATTCAGAATGTTTGATACGTACATGAAATGGACTACTTTGTGGCAAAAGGGCATACTTTTTGTTTTTAAATATGTAAATTAAGTCTTAATATCTTGTAGCTAATTAACCCTGATGTCAACGTCTATTTAAAGGCAATCTTGAGTCATTCAACAGTGTAACCTTGAAAACGGCTGCTTCTATTGTTTTGGTTAATATTGACTAACATTTATTAGCATGTATATGTCTAGCCAAAGTGAGTCAGTAATGTACCTGTAAATTTAGGATTCAGTACATAGGATAAAAAAATGGAACCCTTACAGAATCCTTGAGTGTTTCAGTCCAAATTGATTCTATTTATTCTAATCTATTTCTCTATGTACTTAAGGTGGAGTGTTTCAATTACACGCCACGACAGTACACTTACACTTCCAGAACCGACTCTAATGCCTAAGTAATAAAAACGCTGTTTAGGACAAAGTGTATCCTCTGGCATGGCATACGTTGACAGCTGAGTAAAACAGCAGGATGCCCTCGTTGTTTTTATTGTGTTACCTGCTCAACTACAGAGAAAAGTAGCTACTACGTTAAAAAATCTTTGCAAAATCAGCTATAGTGACATTTGTCACTTTTACTCGAACGGATATACTTCGGACTAGTGACCGCTCCTGACGACAGATTTTCGAACAGTGCGACGAAATCACGTCGTCGCTCGGCACGTCACCGCAGCGCGACGGAAAATATGATTTTGTATCGTCAAATGGCACCACCAGTATTGGTTTATCGATAAATTATATTTCGTCGCTGCATCCTCGAGATTTTCATATAACACAGTAGTACACTCTTCAATGTGCTGGACATCGAACACTTTTTTAGAGCTTGCAACATTAAAAAAGACAAAATGGCGCCTCTGCAAGCCACGTGGCCGGCTGGAAAAACTTCATTCGTTCTTAGTGTTCGGACCTCGAAACACCAATTCTTGTTATTTTTATTTTCAGTAAACAAGTGTTATAATTATATTATAGTGACATTTAATGTGAATTACTGTATTGGCCTATAAAAATGGGCTAGTTTAAGTGCACGAAGAAGGAATATGAAGAATAATTTGGTGCCGATTGAATCTACGCAAATGCCGAGTGTCAGCCAAAAATGTAAGTACATACTTACTCTCCAGCAAATATGAATATTTTTCGAATTCTTTTTCTATTCGTTATTGATCATGCATATTAAGGTGACGTGACTGTTACAACGATACTATCATTTTATTTTATTACCAATTATGATTACATTACACACCCCCCTGGCAAACAGGCGAGAGTCTATGTATAATTAGATTTTAGTTTTACTAGCTGAATGTTTTCTGGTATTATTAGGTTATTCTAACCTATTTTACAGTTAGCCATTCTATGGAATAAGACCTACCCTTTGTGTCAGATAGTACAAGCCCTGTTTTTACAACAGGTATGTACCGTTTGTAAAACCCTAATAATTACAATGCCCTGGGGCAATATTTGGGTTAAAATCATATGGAGTTGTGATGATTTATTATTTACAACCTGATTACTTTACTTACACAACTAACCTAAATATCTGCCACGTGTTCTCTGAACAATGGGGGCAAATTATAATGGATGCACTCAGCAAGGATAATATAGGACTGAATCCTGAAATAGAAAATTTTCAGTTCCAGGTATTCATTAATGCTATAGAGGTTAGTTTCATTCAACCATTCAAATAGCTTTATTCTAAATAATCTGCAATGTAGTTTCTATTTAGATTAGTAGGTAACAGAAACGTACGCACATAGCCAGAATGTTTTTATTATATTTGATTGACCAAGTACACGTACAACTCAAGTACAAGTCCCGATGTTGATCCCGTCGACTTTTAGCACATGTATTAGTAACATGGGTTACCAGTATAGCGAACATGTGATTGATTTGCTAGTTTTGCAGACATGGTTTTTCCAGTTTAGTTGACAGTGATTGTTGTAAAAAACTTGTGGAAAATATAATTTGTATATGGTGAACGTGTATTAGTTTTGTTTGATATCAAGTATAACAGAAAATGTTGTTAATTGTTTGTCCATTAATTTGAAATGGTATTAGTAATTTACTACGTAACTAAGTAGCTGTAAATATTCGATCTATTAATTTGAATATTATAGGTTAATAATACAATATATTATATACATAATAACAATAAATAAATGTCTTGCCATCTCATCCCAGACGGGGCAGAGCCAGTACTATTGCAATAGTGTGGCCAACAGACAACTGATAAATATACATGTTTATTATTAAATACATACAAATTATAGATAAATTGAACCCAGGTACGGAACTAATAATCGCGCTAATCGAACAAATATTTGTCCCGAGTGGTGATCGAACCCACACCAGTATTATAGTTAGCAGTCAGGAATATTAAAATTAACCATTAGAGGCCAATATTAAAATTAAATTTAAAATTATCGTGTATTTTGACACGGGTACTCGTATTGTTAGATGCATACACATATTTACTTTTATTTAGTATGCTATGTTTAGCAGAGAGATTGGGCTCCCCAGATCTAGACAACAAGTTCAGGCCTACTTTTTAAATGAAAAATGACCTTGATATACTTACTGGAAGAAGGATCGTAACGCTTTCGACGTAAACGTTTACCCCTAATTGGAAATACCTTTTCTCTTGCTTGTTTCCTCAGTTTTTCACCTATTTTGAAATGCTTATGCAAGATAATAACCTGGCAATAGATTTTATTGTCGTTCCTCACTGGCCTAGTGAGACATGAATCCAACATAATAATCTGGCGAAGTCAATAAAGAGGCGTTTTCGTAACAAGCACTCAAAATGGAGACAATTGAATTAATGATTTCATCTCTGTCTCACAACACATTAAAACAATAACGACACAGCTTGTAAAAATTATGGAAATTTGGTCATAATAATAATATTGATGATTGCTTAAAAAAAAAAATAAACAAATATCAATCCTGTAGCATTAAACTTCATTACATAACAGTTCAGGTTAGGAGATAATTTCTCATCTGAAAACACATGCCGTTCAGCACTTTAGCATATTGAGTAAACCAGATTTCGTTCAGATGCTAATATCAGGATATGGCTTAAAGGTATTTACAAAACTCAATACTGTGGAACTTGTTTTGTGAATAGATGGTGCCCAAACGAAGGAATACCATTGGCAATTAAATAATAATATTAATAAAAATATATAATATAATAATAATATAATATATTGACATGTCTAATCACGTTGTCGACTGCACAACGAATACAGATAAACTGTATGTATAACAAGATTCTTGATCAAATTAAGGTACTTCCAATGTTCCGATTCAAAAAGGCTTTACGCAAATGGCTAACTGAGATTTCTTTCTGTACAGGAAAGGAATTCCTGCAGTTCAAAAAAAAAAAATCTATATATATAGTACCTGTTGTGTTACCAATGTTCTTACATTCACTTCTAAAACCATATTTATTTGCAAATAAATCGTTGACTTTGACTTTATTATAATGTATATTTTAAAGAGTCGTGAAGTGATTACGACCGAATACTAATACCATACCAATATAATTATTGAACCGTAATCCGATTACGGTCATTTAATCACATATGTATTTTATCTGATGCAGATTAGTAGCCTAAATGTCGTCTAAAATGTATATTTTAAAGAGTCGTGATGCGATTACGACCGAATATACGAATACCATACCAATATAATTATTGAACCGTGATGCGATTACGGTCATTTACTCACATATGTATTTTATCAGATGCAGATTAGTAGCCTTAACTGGCGTCTAAAAATGTATATTTTAAAGAGTCGTGATGCGATTACGACCGAATATACGAATATCATACCAATATAATTATTGAACCGTGATGCGATTACGGTAATTTACTCACATATGTATTTTATCTGATGCAGATTAGTAGCCTTAACTGGCGTCTAAAATGTATTATTTTAAAGAGTCGTGATGCGATTACGACCGAATATACGAATACCATACCAATATTCGATTCCACATAAAAGTATTTTGTTTACGGAATAAATGAATTCTGATTTATAATTATTGAACCGTGATGCGTTTACGGTAATTTACTCACATTTATATTGTAATTGATGCAGATAATGAATCGGAGCATTCATTTTCATCATACCAGCAAATAAGCTCCGTCGAATTGATATTGTTGGTCAAGGTTAATACCCATAAAATTAAAGCGTCATGATTAGATTACCGAATATACGAATACAATACCAATATTATTTCTGAACCGTGATGCGATTACGGTCGCTTACTCGCATAATAATATGTATGTTTTCTTATAAAGATAATGTATCTGAAGATTCATATTTATTAAATCAGGGAATACGCTCCGCCGCATCGTTGGTCAAAGCTAATACGGATAATATTAAATAGTTGCGAGGCGATTACAGCTGAATATACGATCACCATATCAATATTATTTCTGAACCGTGAAGTGAATACGGTCACTTACTCACATATATATTTTTCTTATGCAGATAATGTATCTGAGCATTCATTTTCATTAAATGTTGGAATACGCGTCGTATTGATACTGTTGGTCAAGACCTATAAAGATTCGTAATTCGATTATGACCGAATATACGAACACAATACCAATATAAATAATTGAACCATGGTGCGATTACGGTCACTTACTCGCATAATAATATGTATTTTTGATGCAGATAATGTATCTGAGCATTCATTTTCATTAAATTTTGGAATATGTTCCGTCGTATCGTTGGTCAAGGCTAATACGCATAAAATTAAAGAGTCGTGATTCGATTACGACCAAATATACGAACGCCGAATAATACATGTGAGCATTCATTTTTAGCTAATTAGGTTATACGCTCCATTGATATCGAATAATATTGACCCGATTACTCATACTCTTGATAATGTTGTCGCTACGCACGATCCTACCGCTGATATTGCTACCCCGACCACATAATCTAATAAAGATGAACTCTCAGCATATGAGCTTTGGCCGCAGGCCCTTTGGAATGCCTTAAGTGTATCCAAAATTAAAGTTGAAATTTTTAAACCCAAGATAAGATACGTTGTTTCAAATATTACAAATAACGATTCCAATATTTAAAATTCTTGAAAGCAAGGCCTCAATCGCATCTAATTCTTTTATCACAATTAGAAGGAGATATGCCCAGAGAAAACCCTGATAGCATACATAAAACTAATAGGACCGTTTAGAGACACGTCTAATGCCGAAAGGTTAATTCCGACCACAAAAAAATTATACCACAACGCAACCGCATCTACAATCAGATGCTGTATCCAGCAAGTATTGCAAGAGAGCAGATATTGACGCAAGATTATACTCTGCGCATAGCGCTTACCACGCAGAGACGTCCGTGGATGCGTTTCCATTGAAGTGATTAGGAAGGCAGCAGGATGGTCATGAAATTCCCGCGTATTTAGTCAATTTTATGACAGATCTAATAATGATCCTGTATTTAAAAGTGCCAGTTTATTACTGTTAAGTATAGTTAAAAATGATTAAGTTAATTAGATAAAGCAAATTATTACATGTAACAATTCGTTTTTGGGTATTGGTTCAATACTCTTACTAACGATTTCCCTAAAGCTCTAAACATCTACTGTGTTATATGAAAATCTCGAGGATGCAGCGACGAAATATAATTGAAGGTTAAACAAACTTACCTTAAGTGAAGTTTGACCATAATTATATGAGTCGCTGCATCCGAAGAGATTTTCGATCCCTCCCGCCCTTAACGTATTCTTGTGAATACTTTCTTCCCGTTATTTGTTTTTAATGCTTTGCCTTTAGTGAAATCTTAGGTAGATACTGAGGACTCTGAAAAGAATGAAGTTTTTCCAGCCGGCCACGTGGCTTGCAGAGGCGCCATTTTGTCTTTTTTAATGTTGCAAGCTCTAAAAAAGTGTTCGATGTCCAGCACATTGAAGAGTGTACTACTGTGTTATATGAAAATCTCTTCGGATGCAGCGACTCATATAATTATGGTCAAACTTCACTTAAGGTAAGTTTGTTTAACCTTCAAGTATTGAGAAAGTTTGTGCCGATATATGTATATACCACCCCTTATTTTAATTGCTCTTCTATTTTAGGCGCAAATGCAAAACAGTACACAGTAGTTAATACATATGTGTATGGTACACTATATACAGTTTAGTCTAACAGTGATTTTATTACGTCGCAGTAAGGGTGGCTCAGAGCTGGCAAAAATGTATCCATTGACGTGGCGTCCGTCGACTGTACATTCATCATCATCATTTTGTCCCACTAATGCTATATGCTAAAGGGTATGGTTTCCGCACTTAGTCCCGGTGTGGATCATTGTACGTAAGCCATGGCGGCCTTAATTCCATCCAGCCCACCTCCTTCCAGAAGCATATTAGGTCTCCAATCTTCTCAGGGTTTCCGTAAGAGTTCTTGGTGATCCCAGGGTTTCCCTCCGGATTTTTGCGCGACCGTTTCCTCAGCGTCTATGCACGCTCTGCGCAGAGGGCTGTCAGTTGTAGTAGTTAGTCCGGTAGTGTGGAAGTGTTTATTGAGTGAGAAGTGTCCGATGATGGTCCCCACCACAAGGCGTAGGCTTTTCCTGTTAAGCCGTAGTA
Organism: Pseudoips prasinana; assembly: GCA_951640165.1. Classification (NCBI taxonomy): domain Eukaryota; kingdom Metazoa; phylum Arthropoda; class Insecta; order Lepidoptera; family Nolidae; genus Pseudoips; species Pseudoips prasinana. Next base: position 28,893,932 of record OX621237.1, on the reverse strand, counting down.
GACGCCTCATCAGCTTACCATCCAGTCATGGCATGGCTTCGAATGTACGTTAAACGCGTGACTAGAATTTTAATTAATTTTTAAAAAACGATCAGGTGGTCCAGTGAAAAAGTAGATTCCTAGGACATCATAATTATCTGTTTATAAAACGCACAGAAACATGCGTTTGCGTGTTTCTGTTCACTCATCCTAAACAATTTTCGCTAAATTGCGTGGATAGTATCTACTTAAGAAAAAACTTTGTAGTTTATAGTCTTAAGTCTGCCTGAATATCGGACTAATATTGTGTGAATAAATGAACTTCGCGAAAGTTTATAGGAAATCCTTAATGAGTCACATAAGTCTTTAACTATTTAAGCGCCAGGATACCTTTCTTGTGCTCCACCGTCGCTGCGCGAGGCCGACTCGCACTTGGACTGTTTTTAGGGTTCCGTCCCATAGGGTAAAACGAGACCATATGACTTCGCTGTCTGTCTGTCTGTCCGTTTGTCACTATGCTGTATCTCATGAACCGTGATAGTTAGACAGTTGAAATTTTCACATTTCACATCACAAAAATACATCATCTGTTGCCGCTTAAACAACAAATACTAAAAAGCAAATAAAATAAATATTTAAGGGGGCTCTCATACAACGAATGTGAATTTTTTGTTCGTTTTTAGATAATGGTACGGAACCCTTCGTGCGCGAGTCCGACTCGCACTTGGGCGGTTTTTATCAGTATTGTAACTTTTGTGTTGGCAAAATAATCAAAACGTGACCTTGAGGTATGAATTCTGCACGTTTTAATAAAGTGTTAACTTCATTTCCATGATTTAGGAAGGTATACCTACATTTTAGGAAAAATTTAGGTAAGTAAAGTAGTTAAGGCAATACAAAAAAAACGCCTTTTTAGCTCTCAAGTAAAATCTTTCGGATCAATTCACGGTAGGAAATATATTAGTCCTAACAATTTAATGGTGAAACGTGGCATCTAGTCGACGCGACATTTTTTTCTGGTACGCGGCTCTTTCATGTCAATATTCATAACAAATGTCAAATACTGAGAAAATACATCGCTGCCGGTACCTATTTGACACCTCTTATTGATGTTGACGTAACCAGCAAGGGGTAGAGACGACTAGTATCCTACTATGGCGGTATTGGACGCCATTCCATTTGGCAGTAATTATTTTTCATTTCTCTATGTAGAGTTTCTATTATATGTATTACCTAAGTAATATTTGAATTTATTCTGCTATGTACCAATAATAACATTGTATTGAGCAGATAATGCCTCACATTTGTATGCCGATTGCTAGCAAAATATGTACAACGTTAGGTTTACCCGGAAGGCTTCATCATCACCATCATCATCATTTTGTCCCACTAATGTGCTAGTGGGTTTGGTTTCCGCACTTAGTCGCGACGTGGACCATTGTACGTGAGCCATGGCGGCCTTCTCATTTTACTCCATCCAGCCCACCTCCTTCCAGAAGCACATTAGGTCTCCCAAACTTCTCAGGGCCTCCGGAAGAGTTCTTGGTGAACCCAAGATTTCTCTCCGGGTTTTCACTATGCCTGTGCACTCGAGGAGCACATGCGCGAAGGCCGAAGGCCCGGAAGGCCTATTTTATACACCATGTTTTATACAAATAAATATATTATATTCTTGTTGTAAGTATTGTAACTACCTTTGTGGAGAAATAAAATAAAATAATTATTATTACTCTATTGTTTCTGATGGTAGGTGGCAGGTATATGCTAAAAATGTATTTCTGTGCGACTAGATTTTAGGTTGATAATTAAAAGAAAATAGTTAAAGGGATATGAGACTTTATACATCGATGAGTGAAAAAGTGCTGAAAAAGTGACCGTGGGCTGTAATCTTTATCTTGGACTTGAAAATTGAATCCTTTATACTATATAATGATGTCTATAGATTGTCTTGTATACTTATATTGTGTTTTCACACATATGTATTTGATGTGTGGTTTGTACAATCACAATACAAACAAATAGACAATGTTATGCGATATACTTCGCCTTCGTATGAATCACGTAGCTTTATCGTGCTGCTAAAATTATGTTAGTAGATATCTCAATATTCGCCATATCACGCCATATGTACATGAATGGAATATATCTCAAGTGTCTTGTTGGACTCGCACACTCAATGTAAATCACGAGTTCCCGAGTTCGTTGTTGAGTGTAGTCGGGTCAACTATGACGTTGGGATTTTTCTAATAAGAAAATTCGGTGTCTCAGAAAGCACGGATCACACATAATCAGTCCTACTCTACATCTGCTGTCGGATTGTCGTCCTTTTCGTGTAAAGCTTTTTTTTGGTCTATAGGTATGCATTCTAATATATCGTAGTACCTACTACTAGCCAACTATACGCAGTTAGATGACTAATAGTGTTCGTTGGGAAAACCAACCCGGTCGACCTATCCTGTAAGAACCGTTAAGTAATTCGTATGCTCGTCGTCTGGATCATCTAAGACGTATGAGGGATACGTCTTAGACGATCCAGATGACGAGCTCGTGAATTACCTAAATAATTAAGATTATTAGGAACTCGTGACACGTGTTCAAGCAGCCCGCTTCTCCGCGTATTAGAGCGACAGTTGCATAAAATGCCTCTAAAAACCGACCCTTTTATGCATCCTGTCAGTAAGTGACTTGAGCCGAGGTTCGAACCCCAAAGGAAGTGCCCACTGGCGTGGGATTCTTAGTTTGTAAGCTTCATTGCTGTAAACGCCAAAAATAAACAAATAAATAAATAAATCCTGATGGCAGATGTAGTTGGATGGATGGACGAACTGGCCTATGGCCATTTGTCTATCTGCTAACGGGACTAGTCCCTCCCTCTTACCCACCACTGCAACTCCTGTAAGCCAGGATCAACAGTGGCACACAATGAAATGACACTGAGCGGTGAGGCTCAGGCATGTCACGGGGAATAGCTTTAACTGCCTTGGATCCCGCAACGAATTTAATCAGAAAGAAAAAAGGAGGAGTTAGAAATGAATAGTTCCACTTGTTGTCTATCTGCTTACTCAGTTACTGTGCCGGCGGACCGTAACCATTTCGTTCATGACTTACATTAGAGCCTTAACTATTGCCCCTTGCATAACATGCAACCAAAGTCTGACGTCTGACTAGTAAATTATGAAGACCATTTGCGGTTGTCATTTTTGACTCTTGGATTTTTCTTCTGGGCTTCATAAACTGGTCCACCCTATATTAGTCAGATTGATACAAATTGTAGTAATCTTAATAAACCATATCTTTTGGCAGGATGTTTACTGATTATTTCTTTTCAGTTACATCCCGACGAGACTATGGGGCTTCAGCGGACACGTTCAGACGATTTTACACAGCCTCATTGGACGAGTTCGCTGCCCTTGGCCTATTGGAGGAAGAGTGTCCCTAGTCCTGCCCGACAAAACAACCCTCACTTACGACTTGTATGAACCTGTTGGAAATGAGCATGAAGGTAAGTCCTAATAAGATATTCGATGTGACATGTTAAGCGGTTAAGTAGGCACGGTAACGGTCACCGTTCTGTGTCCGTTCCATAGATCCAGCGGCACTCGACCACTATGTAAAACACCCTCAATGGTATGTAATTAATTATATGTAATAAATAAAAAATTGGTATAACTAACTTTTACAGGATTACTTATTCATCAAAAAAGCCTTGAAGACACCCAGCTAACTTACCTCTTGTTCTGCATAATTTCTCACGATTGGTACTAATAGAATATGCCACACCAATCAAATGTTATAGCGAAATATCGATTTACTGTACAGAGGTTTATCGTCGACAATTACAGTCCCTGATGACCTGATTGTGTCTAGTATATATTTATATACAATATACGTTGTACTGTTTTACAAGACGTACCAATCGTTCTATCTAGATGGTTTCTTGGGTTTTCAGAGATCTGTTTTGGTCTTCGTACGATAGTTAAGGTTTTCGGCTCATCAATTTGGCCTATCACTATAATCTTTTTTCCGTAGTCGGAACTTTTTCTTGCAATGTGGTCAAAATATCTGCATGGATTAGAGATAGATAGATTGTCAGCACGTGTGGCAAAGTGGTTAAGAAAATCGCCTTGCCACTTCGTGTCCCAGGTTCGATTCCCGCGCAGGACAACTATCGGTGTGACCCATAAATAGTTGTCCTGAGTCCGGATGTACTTTGTGCCCGTCAATTATATGTTCGTAAAGTACCTCGCGACAAAGGGTGTTAATTACACTAGTGCGGGCTTTGTATTAAAAAACCGGCCAAGTGCGAGTCGGACTCGACCATGAAGGGTTCTGCAGCAGCAAGTATTTCAGTTGATTAAATGAAAAGTAAATTGCGGTTTTCAATTTATGACGCATTAAAAAAGAACTACTTACTAGATATCGTTCAAACCAATTTTCGATGTTAGTTTACATGGTAATGTACGTCATATATTTTTTTTAGTTTTATCATTCTCTTATTTTAGAAGTTACAGGGGACACTCATTTTTCCACTTTGGAAGTGTCTCTCGCGCAAACTATTCAGTTAAGAAAAAAATTATATTAGAAACCTCAATATCATTTTTGAAGACCTATCTTATCTATAGATAGGTCTTCAAAAATGATATTGAGGTTTCTGGGTACATCGGTGTATCTATGGGTACGACAAAAGAGTTTCAGTTCTATGTATGGGGAACCCCCAAAATTATTATTCTTTTTCTATTTTTGTATGAAAATCTTAATGCGGTTCACAGAATACATCTACTAACCAAGTTTCAACAGTACAGCTATTATAGTTTCGGATGAAAGTGGCTGTGACATACGGACGGACAGACAGACAGACATGACGAATCTATAAGGGTTCCGTATTTTGCCATTTGGATACGGAACCCTAAAAAAATTGAATACAGATGACGGGTTTTCACAGTAGCCAACATAACAGAAGGGAGGCTCTTGGACAGTCACAGCTGTTCGTCATAACTTGAAACACACTAGCATTAAAACTTCTGTACTAAATTAGACCTACTTTTTACCGAGAGCATATTCCGTTCCATAGACGAAATAATGAAGATCATAGCCATTTTCCATTCCTTTGTTGACTGTAGATTAAGTACCTAATTTAGATCTAAAGTTCTAAGGAACTACTATAGGTTAAAAGATTAGAGCATTTTTTTAAGACTCAGGTCTAATATCTAAAACTTAGACCTCAAGTCATTTAGAATTGGTAGTCTTTTGTTAAAATACTTGAGTCCGGCCAAAAGAACTCAAAGACCGGGTCTTTTTAAAAGAACTGACTGAGTCCTCACCAGATCACCAGGCGCCTAAAGTACCAGTTGATTCGACATTAATTTATTGAATGATTTTGTAGGTACTTTGAAAGTGGCCTAAAGTAAATTAACGATGGGATAATAACAATACTGTGGACATTATACGATTTTAAAACAAAAAATATCTAAATAACTCCATAGCAATACAGTCCAAAAACTTATTCATTTACAGCGACTACGTTATCAATTTATTTGCAAATTAAATAATAAATGTATTTTTAATGCCGGCTTGAATGGCCAGCACATCCAGCTACACCAATGTGTCAAATGCCGTTTATAGATTTTCAACTTTTAAAAAAAGCATAAGGTTCACTTTCAATTAGGCAAATTTGATAGATTGGGGTAGCTTGATATGCTGGCGTCTATACGTTCTGGTTAAGAGCTCACGGAAGTTCGTAATATTCGAGGTTTTAAATTCTTTGCATGATCCACTTCAATAAAGCTCGTACTGCCTTGGTCACCATGACAACTCTAGACAAACTAGAGTTATGGTAATGAGATTGGATACCTGTTGCGTCAAAGGTCATTGCTTCGACTGGTCCCTTTAAGCTTGGCTCCTGGCCAGACAGTAATAAAGTAACACACTTACAAGAGCCATAATAGAATTTTAAGACATATTGATACTGCTCTCGTCGTGTCTCAAGGGACTGACATCAATATAAAGTGTTTATAACCTTATTTGTCTGAATAGTTCTCTAGTCCGGAGCACGAAAACGTGCCAGACACATTCCGAATTTGAATCTATCCTTTCCAATTCGCTCAAGTTCAGACGTCGTCGGCTGTTACGTAACACCACCAAACCCAAAACTGTAAGCAGCTAGTACCCGAATCGTTCACAAATTTAGATTTTGAATGGAAATAAATTTAATGGGTAGCCTGTAATCGATTAGTTTTGAACCTCTGTGTAATATTACTTTAGTCGTGTAAAAACCATGTGATATACATGTATACTGATACTAAGCAGTTATTACATATCTATATATTTTCACCATTTGTAAGTTGAATCATAAGTACTCATAAGACATACATACAGATATCAGATCCTTATTTCATTTAGTTTAAAAGACTTATTCTGTAGTAGGAATTTACTACTGACATAAACCTGAAATCAGAGTTTAAATGCTGTCCTAGTCAGATTACAACAGTGTCATAATCAAAATGTAGATTTCTTGTCGGTGGGGCTATCTCCCTAATTACAATAATGTACTTCAGCCAAGGGCTACCAACCAGAAGCTTCTATTCGTAAAACCCAACCCACGCTTTTTATATCTCATTCTCTCTCTTATTACAGAATAATCTTAATTTATTCCATAAATAAAGTTGTATCTTATTATAAAATGTGTTTATAGTTGATCTCCGCCCATCTCCGGCCCATTGAGAGAATTGCCACAAGTTGTGCCACAAGTTCTAAACTAAAATATCTGCCAAATTCACAGACATTATTAAAGTATAATGTCTGTGAATCATATCCGTGAATTTTGCAGATGATTTTCAGCAGATCAAACATAAATGAGAGGTTTCCTCGCATCCACATGATTACTATAGGTTCTGAATCTATTGAAAAATATTTCTGGCATTTCTAGTCCTGATACTTTTAAACCATAGTTCTGGCAGATTTCCCTAAGAATAAAATAAATCAAGTGATATGCTAATTTCCCGTAGCAGATCATTTTCAAAAATCTTACTAAAATCTATGCATTCTTATCGTATGACGTTGAATTCTGGTTTTTAATAATGTTTAACAATAGTTCTGCTAGATTTCCCAACGACAAAAATAATCTATCACTCGTTATGTGCTAATTTCCCGAAGCAGATCCTGGTATCAGGAACTATAGAACTCACCCTATTTATAATGGTCTACTGAAAAAAAAAAATGCTTAACACATCAGTTCATTATCCATCACTCATTAATTTCTTTGTTTTATTTGAAATTATCTTGCACGGTTATAAGACTTGTAAGAATCTGTCTAATGGTCTTCCAAAGCGAGTTCCACTATTTTGGATTCCCCCTCCTAAACTGGCGATTTTAAAATATACGTCAGTCGGCCTTGTATCACCGTACAGGTTGCAAGGATGCACCTCATCAAATGTTTTCGTCAAACGGTGCATAATCTCCCCCTTCTGTTTATTCCAGGGCGACAATATGTTTCCCTTTAGTGAATTTGTTCTACTTCTGATGTCATACGTCACGCATGACTATTACAACGAATACCGTCATAAATAACCAGTTTCCCAAGGATAGTTGGTTCGCCAAAAACAGCTGGTAGATACTATCCGCGCTTATATTTTTACCCAATCGATGACATCACTACATTTGCAACTCAAGAAATTGCTTAATACGAGTCTCACTTATAAAGTTGTTTTTTTACCATAAATAAAATAATGCTATTATATACTCCATATTCAATTATTTTGCATTATAACTTACTATGACTTCTTTAGCAACTTTTTATACGACGTAGGAATCTTGTCTAAGGGCCTAGCTCTTACAATATTTGTTATTTTTCAAATGTTTAATTCCTTATTTGATTCACGGGGGCAGCAGTTGCAGCATGTTAGCAGTTCCTCCGTGAACCTGACGGCGAGTTGCAATAAAGATATTACGTTATGTCAAATATTTAATGTTATCAATTACAAAAATTTTGTTAAAATTGCTTACCATTAACTTAAACTTTTTTATGTTAAATCCAGTTACCAGGCTGATTTTACCAGTAATTTACTTTCGTTAAGTTTCAGCAACTACATATATTGGAGAGTGAACTTGGGCGGTGGAGAGCGAACCTCGTCCACATTAAAGGAACTTTAACACACTCTGCTTAATCAGTTTCAGGCTCCAAGTATAGCAGAAAATAAGATTACCGATTAGTTTGTCTGTCTAGCTATTCGTAGTCTATTTTGAATATTGATTTGCTACACGTTGTGTAGTTTAATCAGGAAATTAAGCTCCTTAAGTTACGTCCACTATTTATTTTATTTTACACCTTCTATTAGTTTCAATGTTCAAGAATGTTAAGGAATTTCTTGTGGTGGGAACTACATAAATATATCATTTTATTTGTTGTAAAAATGAGACCAAAAATATGCCTTGAGATAACCACTTGACATCAGGCGGGACGTAGCGAATTATTGAATAACAATAATTAATAATAATATCCTGGGACATTATTCACACACATCTGATCCCAAACTAAGCAGAGCTTGTACTAAGGAAACCAGATAACTGATATACTACATATGATTCTTCTGGTGGCGGCTATTTCCAGTCCCCGGAGGTCCTCGTAACACCGCGTCCAGTGATGAACTATTATATTATATACTACGTATGATACTTTTCTTTGGTAAATGTAAATACATACTTGTATAGATAATTACACTTACTCTCAGGACAAACAGACGTTTTCATGCACACAAATATCTGTCCTGGGTGGGAATCGAACCCATGATCTGAAGCGTAAGAGCAAGCATCTACTACCTACCGCGCGAACCGGCGCGTCCTTAACCTTAAGTAGGTACTTATTTATGGAATTTCGCTGTTGTCTTTCTATTGTGACTGGAGTGTGTAAGCGCAACGTATTATGCTATTAAGTTGTTATGTGTTATCATTTCTCAGCACGAAGTGATGGTGCTCTGCGTAGCTAGCATGGCGACCACGACTCAAGTTCCTCTATATCGTTCGACCAATCACCATTTTTTTTATCAGAGGGCGACAAACGAGCTAGTGGACCCTCGCAACACCCGAGGAGTCGCGGGTTCGTTGCCGGCCTTTAAAAGTCAGCAAATAAGTGTTGGTCACCCTTCCCCACACCCCAATGAGGTCTGGCGACCTTACTCACACTCGGAAACACAACATTAAAATTATTAATGTTATTGTTAAGGAATGTCTTCTGTAAAGTTACTTCCCCAGTCGGGCTGCTTTTGAGCGAATGAACGCTATGCCCTACTTTACCATGCTTGCAGTAATAGACTCGTGTGCTTTTTGTGTGATTTCATTGGTCTTCGCCGTCATACTGGCTACCGTGGTGATGTAAGATTTCAAGCAGACGCTTGTTCGCCGACTTGTCATATCAATACATCCTGGTGATATTGCGTCATCTGACGTATTATTTATGATCAGAATCAAATACATTTAATTTTTAATTTATATCCATTGAGATAAGAGATCAAGGCTACATTCATACATTCACTCGTGGTAATTGTTGTCGTCGTCAGTTAGGTAGGCCATTGTTGCTAACTATTTGTTGGTATCACTGGCGAAGGATCAATTTTTAATGAATAATAATGACATCCCGAGACATTATTCACACACGGCCATCTGCTCCCAAACTAAACAGAGCTTGTACTATAAATACCAAACTGATATACTACAAAATACTACTTCCTTTCTGAAAATACATACTTTTATACCCAGACACACCACACAGCAGATCAGCAGTTCATGCACACAAATATTTGAACTGGGTGGGAATCGTACCTACGAAATGCGGCGTGAAGGTTAAGTATGTTAAAGTATGCCAACCACGCCAACCGGCCGTCAAATTGATTCATCATAGCTTCTCTTTTTATCTTTATTATCGGTATAATGATCAAATTTGATGATATACCTGTTAGATATAACTATGGCACATCATAAGGACTCTTTTTAATTACGATCTATTAGTTCTCAATCGAAAAGTTTAAATACATATTATTCTAATGACGCCCTATCTTTATAACTGTTAATCCCCTTATATATCCCACAACTATTATCGGATATTACAAAATCGCAAGCATGCCCATTTAAATAAAGAAATAATTAAAAATAATCTGTTCACGCCGTAGTAATCAATGTACAGACGCAGCACATCCAGCTATCCCAATCTGTCAAATTTCTTTTATAGATTTTCAACTTTATCACGAAAGCATAAGGTTCACTTTCGATTGGGGAAATTTGACAGATTGGGGTAGCTTGATGTGCTGGCGTCTGTACATACAACACGAAAAAGAAAATACGCATCGAATTGTGATACTACCTCTGTTGAAGTGTGTAATAAAATAAAATATGTCTACACCAAAATCATATGGGTAGGTACTGCTATCTGTAAGGTTAGAGCCAATTTTTTTTGTATTTTTTGTCCATGGAAATGAGCGCGTCCAAGATCACATGAAGAAAAACTTGACATCTCCGGACAATCCTCTTTTTATCAGATTTTTAGGTCATCAACTTTACTTAAGATGAAATATATCACCTGTTGCCACTGTATACTCACACATACCCAAATAAACAGAATAAAACTATTCGTAAGTAGTTATATGTATAGATTTATTATGTTTGAAACAATGAGTAATACAAATGAGTAATCGCTCCATCGATCTGGCTTCCCTTGTATGTCAAATCGATATTTTCTGTTATCGAAGTTATGTGATTGCTTCTAATGTGAGTATATTTGCCTAGCTGTTGACTAGACTGGGCAGTGTGAAGAATAGAAAAATATTTGAAGGTTAAACAAACTATCCTTAAATGAAGTTTGATCATAATTATATGAGTCGCTGCATCAGAAGAGATTATAATCTAAACATTTCAAAGAAATATGATTAGGAAAAAGTTCGTCTTAAAGTTTATAGTTTTCCCTCAAATCATTTAGTTCAATTTCGCCCCCGTTTTCACAGCTTCCTGTTCACTTGATATTAACATTTTTTATCTCTGGGATAGTCGTGGCCGCTATATATTACTTCAAAAATATTTTGGAATATGCCAACTTCGACACGTGCTCTCTTTCGCCAATAATAGAACCGGCACCTCTTATTAAATAGATCACTACCCTTCGCATCATTTAACTGCCTATATTTTAAGACGAGATTATTGTTTTAAAATCCAGGGAGTTAAACCGCCGATTGTACACTATTTTTAATATTAAGATTTTTTTCAGTAGACTGTTTATATATTTTGTTCAAAAAAGTGTACCTATCTATCAATCTAATATGTTAGTATGACAAAATTAAGGCTAACTAACGATTTAATTGAATAAACAATTCTAACTATTAACATATATGACTATGACTAAGAATAATTATTCGGAAAAAGGTTGTAACTATAGGTTTGAATTAAAAATACTTGTTTATTGGTGTTTATTGATATATTACATGTTGTACAGCTTAAAACAGCTGAAAAATTCTCATGAATTAATTTTTTATGACGTCTTCTGGTTAATTGAAAGATAGGTCAATTTTATCAATTCGTGAAAGGGGGAGATTTATCAGTTAGATTTTTCCGAATGATTCGAATAAAATTGAGTGCATGTTATGTAACGTACATGTAAACTATTATGGAGCATAGTTTTCATAATATGTCACAGGTAACTTTCTGAATACTAAACATATAAAACTAAAGACTATCAGTTCACTAAACACGCCAAAACATCACTACTTTCGAAAATGGACCAATCAGCTAACGCACTCCATTGAATAAGTCCTTTATTGCGTATTTCGCAAATATTAAACAAGTTATTCCGTTTCATGGTCGCGCTTAAGTCGCCCAGATCAAGCAATCATTGATTTGTAACAGTTTGATGTGCTTATTAAAGCAAGTAAAACAGTAGGGCCCAGTTTTAGTCATCAAACAATATGACTTGACGTCTGGTCTAGTAGACTATTGCGGGGGAGACTTCAACACAGCCGACGCAAGTGTAACCAACGCATCTGCGATTATAAAATATGGGTACATCGAAGTCCTGAAAGTATCCTACACTATTTATAATATACGTTGTATTCGAAGCCTAGTGATCTAGTTTATAAGAGATGCCGGTTCTATTTCTGTCGGCGACAGAGAGCCGCGTGTCAATTAAAGTTGGCATATACTAGCATTGCCAGCATCATGCGGTATGCAACCAGCATTTGCAACTCTTACATGAATGCCGACGGGAATCGACTCATATCAATGGACCTCAGGCCATTACCAATACCGGGTTTTCTCGCAAACGCGTGAAATATTTATATTTACATAAACAGTAGAGAAGTCATGCGATTGAGATGAGTCAGACTTCTTGATAGCTTGAAATATGCGCCAACTGAAATAATAATGGTCACTATCAATATTTAGGATTCTGTACGTACGTATATAGAACCTATTTAGAATCATGTTTCCGTAACTATCACGATTCCAATATACTATACCGGAAATTTTGAAATTAGGCACTTAATTAGGTTTTATGTAGAGGTAGACGACGATGCCATGCAAGCATTTGGGTGCCAACATACAAATAAAGAAAAATAGGTGTCCAGTGCATCATTTACTGACGTATCAACGCTGAAATGGCTTCCAAACCTTGCTGAGGTAGTGTAGCAAGGCAACTTTTACGACTCCGCCACACGAGCAAGCAAAATTAGTATGGTTAGTGGTTACCCTGGTGTCAGAGTTGTTCAAGCCGTCCAGTAGGTTTCTGACATGCCTTATCGACTGTTGTCTAATGACAACAACTGGGATCGATAGCTTTATTTTCCCGGAGACGCACAGAAATAAAACAAACTTAACGGTTCACTATCTATGGACTGACTACGTGCCTAGGTGCTTTACCTTACCTCTCACCGATCACTTACGGACCGGTGAGAGCAACTGGACATGAGCGCCTAAATTAAATATAGTCCAAATAATACCCTTTAGAAACACTGTTTGTACACCAAAAACTATAATTTCTGAAACTCATTTCTCAATTTACTACGTAGGTGGCCTTGTGATAAGGCCGCCAATTGTACTTTTATAATTTATATATTTTCCTATTTCTATTGTTTCTTGAGTTCGACAATTTTAATAAAACTCCGTATGCAGGTAGCAATAAAATATGCATAACTACACTATAACATTTCTATAATTGAATACATAAATAAAATAGCGACACCATATTTTGAAAAGTCCAACTCGTAGCATGTTCCAAAATAAGGATATTAACGAATGTATACTGAGCAACTAAGTCTTCCCACATTACGCCTTTCTTAAACATACCCAAAGTTTAAAAAATGAACGAAATATCCTGCATGTCATTCATAATTAATATGAAAATGATATTAATTATGAATGACATGCAGGATATTTCGTTAATTTTTTTTGTTTTTTATATACCATGCCATACCCACTTAACTCATCCGCTTATAGTCTTGCGACTGATTGCAGATTATATAAAAAAAAAAATGAACGAAATATCCTGCATGTCATTCATAATTAATATGAAAATGAAAAATTTTTGTACCTATATCAGAATGGGTCAGCCATACCCATTCTGATATAGGTACATAAATTTTTCATTTTCATATTAATTATGAATGACATGCAGGATATTTCGTTCATTTTTTTAAACTTTGGGTAAGTTTAAGAAAGGCGTAATGTAGGAAGACTTAGTTGCTCAGTATACATTCGTTAATATCCTTATTTTGGAAAAAATATCAGAATGGGAATCGGGTTTGTAGTTACAAGCCCTCCCATCGCCTAATACGGGAACATTGATGGATTCATCAAGTTTCCGAACCGAGGTGTCTCTTCGCCTGGGCGCATCTCGCCGCTGCCAGTGTGGCGATACCGTTGGCCTGCTTGGTCACCACAGCTTATCTTGTTTTAAAAGTGCTGGTTGAATTCCCCGAGACGCTAGTTTAAACAGCATCAAACGGGGACTTTTACCACCTAGTATATTGTACATTAAGTAATAATTAATTTAAATGTAAATGCTGAAATTGACTATGACCGATCAACGCACAGCTGAAACCGCTGGGTCTAGAACCATGAAATGTTCCACAAATATTCCTTAAGTGACGTAGGTGTGCACTAATAAAGCAGTTTTGCAGAAAGTGGTTTGCAAAGTTTGTATGGAACAATGTGTTTTCTTGGTCTGATCAACTTCAAACTTGTCATATGACTTGTTTGAATACTCAGATTTACCCCATAAGGGGTTAAAGTAGGGGCTGAAAGTTTGTAAGAAACTTGATCAAATGTAAAAATTATACGAAGTGTTTTTTTTGTTTCGGACAAAAGGGGAAATGCTTAACCATAGGTAACACAAAATAGGTTCGTTTTACCCTCTTCGATGTCTGACTTGGACTACCATGCAGGCGAAGTCGCGGGCAAGAGCTAGTAATATCATAAGTCTTTAATTTTTCCCTGGAAATGTCACATTTTGGTACGGTACTCGAGTATTGCGAACCCGACTCGTACATTATTAGACTTCATAGGTGTCATCCAATGTGGAAAAAGTTGCTCAGCTGAATTACATAAATCACCACAAAATATTGCGGCAAATAAAATTGCTGGCTGTGACTAATAAAATAAAATGACTTTGAAAGATATTAATTGCTTTTACCGCATATGTCCGTTTGAATGCTTACTTCCATATTATACTATGAATTTTGGCTCGTCTTTCACTTTTGGAACATTTTACGGTATGAAGAACGAAGTGAAGCAAGACAGAAGTTGTCGATGCCGTTGAATTTGAAATAAAATTATCACAATATTCAAATGACACCTATATATATTGTTCACTTTATAGTTTCCCTATATTATTTCTAGTATGAGCTCTGCTTTAGCTGGTCTTCTACACCATATAGTCTTGCATTTACCAGGCGGGATAAGCAAAATGTTTTGTGTGACAACTTATTGTCCTATTCAGCTTGCAGATTATTATTATACCTATTATATGTAGTACGAGTTTATCTTCCAAGTTGCGTTTATAGGCAAAGGGACGCACTATACGACATTGCGTCGGCAATATGAATAAAATTGCGTAGCCAAAACGCAAAAAATCTAAGTCAGGCTTAGAGTACCCTTAAAAAGATTGCCCTATATTGACTGCACTTTTGTATGAAATTACATATAATAGTTGACTTCATAACCTACTATGACTTGTGAATCTTCCAAGTAGCAGGTATCAGAAGGAAGCACTATTCGACATTGCGTCGGCAATATGAAAAAAATTACGTAGCCAAAACGCAAAAAGGCTTAGAGTAGCCTCAAGAAAACTGCCCTTTATTGGCCGCCGTTCAGGCATTACAGGCTTGTTTCATGTGCCATCATCATTACACCTAAATAAGTCCACTGCTGGACCAGCCTCCCTCAAGAATCGGTCTTGAGGGGATATGCCATAATCGCCACGCTTGGCAGACGGGTTGGCGATCGCAGTAAGATGGTCATAGTAATCAGAAGGAAGCTGCTGCCCATCCTCTGGTAGATATTCCCTCGGGTCGACTTCTACGCCCCCCGCGGGATGAGATGGGGTGATGATATTCTGATTCTGATATTTGTCGCCGTCACCACACAGCAGTTTTCATGTGACAACCAAGCATGTTTTCTTTGTCTGAAATTACGTTGAGTTGAATTTTTACACACCGCACCGGAACGAAATTGAGCTACTTGACGTCCGGCTTAAATGTGATACCAATCAGTGTGGTAGTTTGCCTCTTGGATCAACAGGTCCTCCCAATAAGTTGATTTTTCTAGTGTTTTGCGTGGAACTATTAATGCTGTGAAGAACTCTTGTATTGTATCATCTGAAATTATCTCCATGAAATGGTGATATTTAAGAAACAACATTATTATTGTTCGCAGATGACGTGACGGTAGCAATCTGTCCTGGCATCGGCAATACGTCAGAAAGCGTGTACATTCGAACCTATGTACACTACTCGCAATGTCACGGCTACCGGTGCGCTGTACTCAACCATATTGGAGCACTCAACAGCGTGCCAGTCACTGGTAACCGCATCTTCTCGTACGGTAAGTACATCGCATAAATTTCCTAGGTCATATCTACATACCCCATCGTCAGCATCTTTCGTATGCGTGAAGCGGAATTGTCGATTAGACAATCATCAGTATTTTTTTCCTTGAAACGATTCTAAATAAAAGACATTTAGAATCATATAGGTTGTTTGTTATTTCAATAACTCGCCATATTTTTGTTTATATAATAAAGTAGCGCTGGCATGATTGAAACTCAAATATGAAAGTAAAATCTTTTTACTTTCATCTAATTCTGATTGCAAATGTTTCTTGCACATCTTATTGACTTAGGGCTTACCGAAAAAAAGCTGGTTACCGAAAAAAAAGAAAGTGTGTGAAAAAGTGAATGCATTGAAAGGAGGAACTTTATGGTGCCTAGTTACTTACCTAGCTTAGTAGTACCTACAGAACTCTGTAGGGCTATTGAGTGTTCTAGAAACAGACTAAAAATAGATACTGCAACCCGGCACCCATTGCATGGCCGGTAACAGTCATCATCTCAGCGCAGCAAAGGTGGGGTATGCTGAAGGACAGTGATTTTCAACCTGTGGGTCGCGACCCCCTGGGCATCGATAGGGGGGTCGCGAAACTTCTATAGGGAAGTTGCAAAAAGTTGGGAAAGCTAGTCATAGGGTCGCAAATTTAGAGTATTATTATTAGGCCTGCTGCAAATACATTAACTGTTTAGCGCGAAGTTCCAAAACTCTGGCTAGTACTTTGTCTCTTGACAGCCACCTAACCTCTGAATACTAAATTAAATTTTGGTGGCATGCTTTCTATTCCAATTCTACACAAATTTTAATGATGTACGAGTATCCGAACCTTATGAAAATTAATAAGATGGTTATGTGTCACAAAATAAAAGAAACATGAAAAAAAAGCGGGTAATAAATGGGTAGGGTGGTCGCGTGGTGAAAAAGGTTGAAATACACTGCTGTAGAAGTTGGTGTAAAATAAATAGTCGAAGAAATTTAAGGAGCACAATCTACCCATCAAAATTAAGGAATAAAAAAATACTCCACGTACAAAATGCGTCAGCTAATCAAAATTGTAGTATTTACAGCTTTTAATTTGTTTACCATTTCCTGGAACGTAGTCATATTAGTCAGGTCATTTGGGGTATAATTTATTATGAACTCAAGCTATACATATTACACGCAATAGACTAACCTAAACTAAAGTATAGTGTCTGCCTTACGGTTCTCATTACATAGTGAAAAAGGACAAGAAAAATGTATTTTTTTTTAATACAAAGATTAAGGATTGAGGTAAATTAAATTTGTGTTTCCCGTCGAAATTAGTTGTTGAGAATCTTTGTTAGCTACTAATAAACATATCAGTGTCAATATAATAAAAATTGAGTGCACGACGGACTCGCACACGAAGTTTTCTATATCATCATAGCAGATTTTCATATAAAATCAATGATCCTATTTCGATTCTTGAGATACAGCTCGCTGTCAAGCAGTCGGACGGACAACAAAGGCTGAGTAATACAATTGGCACAATTCTGGTACTAAACCCTAAAAATAGAAAGATCACCATTAACATCAATTGATGTTTTTATTTGCTTTTACTTTTGTTTAATTCATATCATGCTTATATATCGACTTGCACTACAACAAATTTTTACTGTTTCTGTTTTGTTTATTTTTTATGTTTTTGTTCTTATTAGTTGTATGTAGGTACATATATGTATGTCGTCGCTGATTAATACATTTCTCTTCCTTCCAATGTAAAAGGTTAACTCCAATCCAGGGACGTATGTACAGGGAGTGATTCCCCCTAACGCATATTATTAATTCGAATATGGAGAAATAGACGACAAGAGTGATAGTCTGTTTTCTTAAATTATTATTATTATAAACAACTAGCGGCCCGGTACGTGCTTCACTACGTATAAAATTATTATTAAGTTCATTTATTCAAACAAAAAAATATTTTAAATTGCTAAAAGATGTTGATTTTACACTTTTTCAAGACTTTTTTTAATTTTCTCTACGTACAAACCTTCCCTGGACTTCCACAAATAATTCAAGACCAAAATAAGCCAAATCGGTAAAGGCGTTGTTGAGTTATAAAATTACAACGAAAAGTGGCATTGATTTTTATATATATAGATTAATACAAAAGCCAAATAAAAAGTTAATGTAACCTTCAAAAGTAACTTGTCTGTGCTATGAAGTATTGAAAAGCATCCAAGTGATTTCTACTAATTAAAATTACTACTATTATTCAACAAAACAAAAACACCTCCTGAGATTTTGTAAAGCATATTAATGTTAGTTCAGAGACCGCTTGTTGTGACTAAACTAATCGATAAAAAGTAATTGCCGTCGAGGGGAAAACGTGGTCATTGCATTAGGAATGACGTCATACTTGGACTCATGACATCATAATGATTGAATATTTTGATGGAGGAAAACTGAATGAATAAGCTTCGATGATCTAATGATACTAATATTAAGATGAGATTCTTTATTAATTATATTATAAACCGGATTGCGGTTCATAATATAATTACTGTTTTAAACATACATACAATCTACTTCATCTTTTTATTACTAACCGACTTCGTCAAAATGTATTCAACACTTGGGTACTAATATACTGCATACAGTTATATATACACGCTATCGCTGGAACCACGGGGTCTAGCGGTAGCGTGTTCAACTCCCGCGTCGGGCTAAAACGTTATATGGGGATAATTTTGTTACAAAAAGCTTCAATATCAGGCCGGAACCTGTTAGTTGGCGGTGTTGCACCCCCGTACCTCGAGAGCTCGTAAAGCCGTCGGTCTTGTGCCTGACCTCTATGATCGTGTCGGCAAGCGAGGGACTAGAAAGTGCACCTATGTTTGTGGACTTCCTCCGACTTATATGATGTTAATGATGACCATATTACGAGTATATTATTAGACTCCTCGGTGAGACAGTAGATTCTTAATATTCCTAATGTCTTAACATCTTTTTTTTATACATTAATGTTGAATAAATTTAGAGGGAATAATATTTTATATGCTGATTATAGTTTATAAAAATTAAACAATGAATGAATGGATAGCCAGAATCCTGACATGACTAAAAGTCGAAGTGGGTGTAGCTAACTGAATTCAATTAATTCAGGCTTGTTTTTCTTTACATGTAAACAACCGGAAACAAACAAATGATGTCTGTGACTTTTCCCATAATGGAGGAAGGAACTTTTAGACTGAAAAATGTCGTACCGTCAAACGCAAATTGTTGATTTCCTCGACGTCAGCAAATTACCTATGACTACGACAAATTGCCTCCTGCCTACTTATGACCTACGATAGAACTGAGGAATATATGTTCAGATACAGAAACTGCATTTTGCGTCCTCGATCAGATATTGTTATTTGATCGTCGTGTGTGTTGCTGACGGCATAGAATATCACTACACGTCCCGAGGGAAAATATACCAGAGAACGAGCAGCAGCGTCTCTTGTCTACTATGTCCATCATACCGCGAACGCCAACAAAGGCCTATACAAAGAATTTTTATATTTTTCAACTATCATTACAGGTTACACCTAATTCACTAGTGTTGTTACATAATAAGCTGCCCGTGTGAATTCCCTCAGAGTATACGTAAATAGTATCATAGTATATCAATAGTAAATAGTTCAGTATCAGTATGTTGGGACACCGCGTTGACCGCGTGCAGCGCCCGTGTCTGGGGTGCTCTCTGCAGCAGGTTAGTGCGCGCTGGCGGCACCCATAATAAAGGCGGTCGCCGCCACCGTCCCACGTACTACATCAGGGACAAACAACCGAACCGTCTCAAGAACACCTGAGTTATGTATTTTACCTCTCAATAATTTAAAGAGATTAAAATTAAATTACAATAAAAAGTATTAGGTACGTAGATACATTACAGAAACCAAGCGATAGTGAAATAAATATGTACATTAATTAGTTTTCAACTGCAAATTAGATTTTAGTGTTACGTCGGGCGAATTTACAATTAATAACTAATTATGGCGTGATTTTTGCTATCGCGTGTCTCGCGCAAGATAAACAAAGAATGACCTTGATTAAACTAGCTTTTAGTAGACATAAGGTGTGCTGACATCGCGCCGTTTCATTCGCTTAGTTAAAAGAAGATACAGACAGACAGCTACACTTAAGCTTGGAACTATAATATCCTCGAATTGGTGTCTAGATTAAAATATTTTACTATTTATTTTTTATATGTTTTACTAGTGACCAGCCCCAGCTTCGTACGGCATATCATGCATACATGTTGCATACATTATGTCATTGGGTCGCATCAGCCTGTTGCGTCGAATATGTGTGAATAATAATAATATTTGACTGGTATGTTGGTGTAGTGGTTATTGACCCTGACTGCTAAGCCAGAGGTAGTGGGTTCGATTCCCACCCGGGACAAATCTTTGTACGATGAATACGCTTATTTGTTCTGTGTTGTATTTAGAAATTTATAAGTATGTTTATCAGTTTCTGGTTGCTATAGCACAAGCTCTGCTTAGTTTGGGATCAGATGGCAGTGTGTCAGTTGCCCGAAGATAATTATTTAGTTTAATATAACTTGAGCCAACTTTATGTGTCCGTCATCGGTGTGAGACCCCCGCATCATTATCGCGGCTTAGTTTTTAATTTGCGATAACTCTTAAGATATTTATTTAAATTATATGGTGTAAAAGATTATTATAATGTGTATGAACTGCTGAAATGTGTATATAAGTATTATAAGTTGATAAGAATGAATGAATGGTTTATTTCCATATTAATAGGAAATAAACCATTCATTCATTCTTATCAACTTATATACGTAATAAAATGATATTACATAGTACAAACAATTGTTATAGAATCGGTTGAAATTACATGATGGGTGCACCTCGAGCTACGTTGCTAGGCAACCTGTTTTAAGGAGATCATTCTCATGACGAGTGTCGTGTTCTACAATTTCTTATTAATTGTTTTCTTAGTAACGAATACGTATAACAGTGACACAAAATACGTACAAACGTCTCGGCAAGCAATTAATATCCGTCGTAATATTAGGTCTTTACCTATGAAATTGCCGTTCTGCAGTACTGGCCATTTCAAATCAAAATAATTTTTGTTTGGCTAAGAATTCTAATTTCAAATTAATTTTATTTTAAAAACATGGATTCTTTTTTCCAAAAGTAGTCATTTCTTTATTGATTAGTGTTACATTTTCATCGCATTTCAATCTTTTTCGTCATCATGGATACGTTAAAAATTCGAGTAATTATGGAATATGAGTACCGTCGTGGCAGCAACGCGGCACAAGCGGCACGCAACATCAACGACGTTTACGGAGCTAACACTACAAACCAACGCACCACCTGTTATTGGTTTGCTCGCTTCCGTTCTGGAAATTTCGACCTGAAAAATGAACCTCGCGGTCGTCCGAAGACTTTGGTCGACAATGACGAATTAAAGGCGGTTGTGGAAGCTGATGATACACAATCTACGGCTGAATTAGCAGCAGCTTTCGACGTTAGCGTCAAAACAATATTGGTCCATTTGCGTCAAATTGGCAAGGTAAAAAAGCTTGACAAATGGGTGCCCCACGAACTCAATGATCGCCAGCGCGAAGTACGCGTCGAGACGTGCCTTGCACTGCTCAACAGACACACAAATGAAGGAATTTTGAACCGCATTGTTACCTGCGATGAAAAATGGATTCTGTTTGATAACCGCAAGCGCTCAGCAAGTTGGTTGGATCCTGGTTCAGCACCTAAACAATGCCCTAAACGAAAACTTACCCCTAGAAAAGTGATGGTCACTGTTTGGTGGTCTAGCGCCGGTGTGATTCATCACAGCTTCTTACCAAACGGGGTGAGCATTACTGCAGATGTGTACTGTGAAGAACTGAGCACAATGATGGAGAAGCTGGCGCATCTCCAACCAGCATTGGTCAATCGCTCGTCTCCGCTGCTCCTGCACGACAACGCGCGACCTCATACTGCACAGCAGACGGTCTCCAAGTTGCAAGAACTGGGGTTGGAAGCTCTCCGTCATCCGCCCTACTCACCAGACCTTGCGCCTACAGACTACTACTTTTTCCAGAATTTGGATAACTTCTTGGCGGGAAAAAAATTCAATACCCGAGAGGCAGTACAAAATGCCTTTGAAGAATTTGTTGCCTCCCGTCCAGCTGATTTCTTTAAGAAGGGCATCAATAAACTGCCACTGCGATGGCAAAGATGCATTGATTGCATGGGTGATTACTTCGATTAATACAAATAAAAAAATTCATGAAAAAAATTCGTTTAAATTTTTTCATACAAAACGGCAATTTCATAGGTAAAGACCTATTATAAATAATATGTATCTTGTAGGAATAGGATTGCTTACAGATACATAGGTATATGCCATTGGGAACTTTTCTGTACAGATTTATCCCAGCATATACTGTTTTGTTATATCCCAAAAAGGAATTAGGCAGCGTTTTCGATTAAAACTCACAGGATGAATGAATAACCTTTCAACCGATAATTGAATAACAATTCAAAAATTATCGTCATATTTCAAGTCATCATGTCAGCCAAATTACATCCACTGCTGGACAAAGGCGTCCCCAAAGTATAGGGGATATTCTACGCTTGGCAGACGGGTTGGCGTTCGCAGTTTGATGGTCATAGTGAAAAACCCAGATACCCATTCTCTGGAACTATTTCTACACCCCCACGTGATGAGATGGGGTGATGATATTGTTCGCCGTCACCACACAACGATATCTCAATGTAATACACTTAAACCTCCCGCATGAATTACTCTATTGGTGAAATACGTTGAGAAGTTTTTGAGTTTATTGCGAAAAGACAGACATATGTGGCGAGGGACTTTGTTTTGTAATGATGATATGTAGACGTTATTGCGCCGGTTTCGATCAATACGTCACATTTACATTTCCATATATTTCCAACCAGCGTGACCAATGTGGGCAGTACGGCCGAAGTCATGTCAGTGGAAACACTTACCCTTAGTGTAGCCGTAATATAGGCACTGTCAACGTCAAGGTTTCTACATTAGTACCTACCTAGTAAATAAATGCAGAATAAATAATAACCGAACATTAATGTTCGATCGATGCGTTTGAATGGTTTATGCTCATTTAGTATTTATTAGTTAAGTGACTGCAGTCTGCGGTGTTCTACGTCCATGTAATTGTATTCTAAAGTGTCTTTACAGGTTATAAGCTATCGCCATTAAAATTACATCCAAATATCTTTTCTATCTCTCTCTCTTACTTATCGTATGGGCAGTGGTTACCCTAGTGTCAGAGTTGTTCAAGCCGCCCAGTAGGCCTCTGAGAAGGCTTAACAACTGTTGTCTAATGACTACAACCGGGACCGACAGCTTAACGTGCCCTCCGAAGCACGGAGACGCTCAGAAATTAAACCACTTTGGTGGTCACCCATATATGGACTGACCTAGGGCCTAGTTGCTTAACCTTGCTGATCACTTATTGGACCGGTGAGAGCATCTAACTATGAGCGCCTCATATACAACATGTAACGTAATCAACGCACACCCTCAAACACAATTTTTTATTTAACACGTATAGGCATTGTTATTTACTAAATTAATTTCTTGGAATAAAGTTTATTTTTCTTTATTTTGTATTGAATTTCTATGAATACAAATAAAACTGCGATTTTAAAAGTCTTATTACTTTGACTTACGGTCCATTTCAATTTGTTTTGACTGTGCAGGGTTAATATGACAATAATTTCCGTAGTTTTAATTATATTAGAATAAAAAAATTATCGATTTATATCATTTTTAATGTAAACAATTATGAATAAACTATTTTCAGGATGTACGTTAATTAAGTTACATGTTTATATATATATACTAGCTGGTGCCCGCGACTTTGTCCGCGACAATTTTGAATGATGACCAATGTAACTGCTTACTTCTAGCTTAATCTAAAAAAAATATAACTTTTAAAACAAATAAGCAATATAAATTGAATAAAACCTAACCTATAAATAACCTTATTAAGAAATAAATGAAAGACTACTTTGCTCCTGTTATTTACAAAAAGGACCCGATATCATCAAGCAAAAATCAAAGAATACATATCAATTGTCCTTAAGTATAGTCGGTAAGTTAAATAAAATAAAATAATAATCAACGATGCATTAATTACAAAGGTAACTCCCATTAGATTAGGTTGCGACATTTTGTGAACGAAACCACAGCGCGATCTAAAACGATGATTACGCCATCTTCTAACAAAAATATAAACTTGTAAAGTGGTAAAATTAAGATGTGTGCATATATTTTAGGTGAGATTTAGGCGATCATCTATTGATTCAGTTTTGGACTACCTTTTATTTCAAGCATTTATTTATTTTAACCGATATGCCAATTAAGTTCCGCGATCTAAAACGACATTAACGCCATCTAGTTACACAATTGTGAACTTGTAGATCAGTAAAATTAAGATGATGTTTTTTGGGTGCGATCATCTCGACACCAACAATTTATACCACGCTAACTCGAATTTTAGATAAATTCGTTTTTTATCGCAATTTGATTCAAATGTCGTTTATTTAATTTGTTATTAAATTTACCAAAAAAAAGAGGTTACAAATCTTATAAAACGCTAAATCTTTACTTAGTCGACAACAACCACGACATTTTAAGCTACTTGGCATAAAAAACAATTTTTTAAAATTTGAGGATTTTTAAATTGTTGGTGGCGATCTATTGAATCAGTTTTGGATTACTTTTTTTTAACAACAAATTATTCCCTGGATTGCTTTATTTTTAACGGAAAGACCAAATACCAATTTACATGGGTTTAACTAAAAAAATACAGACTTTCATAAAAACTTACATCGCCTATTCTAGTTGTCCATAGGGGTGGAATTTCCAAAAATCCTGAAATATATATTTATAATTTTTAAATGAAAGGCCATATACCAATTTTCATGCGTTTACCTCAAAATTGTCACATTTTTCATACAAACTTACATCCCCTATTTGTAACCCTTAGGGGTGGAATTCTCGGAAATCCTGAAATAAATATTTTTAATTTTTAACTTGCATCCCCTATTGTATGCCCTTCGGGATGGAATTTAAAAACTCCTGAAATATATATTTTTTATTGTTAACTGAAAGGCCAAATACGAATTTTCATGAGTTTAACTTCAAAAATTTCGCATTTTTCATACAAACTTACATCCCCTATTTTACCCTCTAAGGGGTGGAATTTCCAAAAATCCTGAAATATATATTTTTAATTTTTAACTGAAATGCTAACTACCAATGTTCATGCGTTTAACTTCAAGTCGCAGTTTACATAGAAACATACGTACCCTACTTTACGCCCTTAGGGGGGGAATTCTCAAATATTCTAAAATATATATTTTTAATTATAAACTGAAATGCCAAATAAAAATTTTCATGCGGATAACTTAAAACTTTTCACATTTTTTATACAAACTTACATCCCCAATTTTACGCCCTTGGGGGTGGAATTTTCAAAAACCCTTCTCATCTAATGGAGGCCTACGTCATAAAAGATACCTTCTGTCAAAATTTTAAGTCTTTAACTCCAGCCGTTTAGGCTGTGCGTTGATATGTCAGTCAGTATAAACTTACATCACCTATTTTATGCCCTTCGGGGTGGAATTTTCAAAAATCTTGGAATACATATTTTTATTTTTAGCTGAAATGCCAAATACCAATTTTCATGGGTTTAACTTCAAAAAATGTTTTTCATACACACTTACATGCCCTATTTTACGCCCTAAGGGGTGGAATTCCCAAAAATCCTGAAATATATATATTTTTAATTTAAATGCCTAATACCAATTTTCATGCGTTTAACTTATAAATTGTCACATTTTTCATACAAACTTACACCCCCTATTTTACGCTCTTGGGGCTGGAATTTCCAAAAATGCTGAAATACATATTTTTTATTTTTAACTAAAAGGCCAAATACCAATTTTCATGCGTTTAACTTAAAAATTGTCACATTTTCCATACAAACTTACATCCCCTATTTTTCGCCCTTGGGGGTGGAATTTCCAAAAACCCTGAAATACGTATTTTTTTATTTTTAACTGGAAGGCCAAATATCAATTTTTATGCCTTAAACTTCAAAAACGGTTAGGGGTTGAATTTCGAAAAATCCTTCCTTATTCCTTGTCTACATTATAAAGCAAACATTTGTGCAAAATTTCAGCTTTCTAGGTCCAAGGGTTTGGGCTGGGCGTTGATGAGTCAGTCAGTCAGTCAGGACTTGTCTTTTTATTTATATAGATATATATATATATATATATATATATATCTCACACACACACACACACGCGCACACACACTCACAAACTCTTGCATTTATAATTGTAGGAGTATATAAGAGTGATTGATTAGTAATGATATTGGCTTCAACGAATGTTGTCGAAATTAACAAAATAGGTTGTTTAAGAAAATCCTATATTATTCCTTTACAAATTACTACTAAACTAAAAGAAGAGTCATATTTTGTGTAATTTTGGACTAATTTTCATGGAAGTGCTATATCAATTAGATTTGTCAATTTGATTTAATAAATCCCCATTAAAATCTAGCTATTAAACCGTTATTACTTATATAAGGTAACTTGTAAAACACCGACAACCTCGTAGGACTAAATAACTAACACCACAAGCAACAACTTCTGATAATTTGTTAGATTTTATTTTAATATGAAAATAAGTATTAATTAAATTTCCCGTTTGAATGTGTATGTAACTTTACGCGTATCCGCGTATCACAAAGATTACGTAAATATACCCTTGCCTTGGGGAAAGGGTTCAGTCTAGCGCCTTTGAACTTACCCATTCCTCTAACCGCCATGCCAGTCGTCATGTAAATCCTTTGTTTTTTCATGTATTGAGTTATGTCCGAACTAGTAGAACAAAAGTTGTTGGTTATGGTGTTACCAATCTAGTCTTGCGGGGTTGTTGGTGTTTTATAAGTAAACATGTATACTGACAGGGGCTTCAAAGTAATAAGTGTTAACCCTTAATAGGACAATGGTAAAATAGTTAAAACCTTATTTTAAACTCTATTTTGTCGAAATACGAGCTAATTTAATGAATTGTGAAAATACACTATGGCCGTTTAAGGGTTAATAATTATTAACACATTAACAATTATTAACTTATTTGTCAGCGCGTGTGGTCCAGGTTAAGTTAGTGCCTCACTTTCCGGTTCGATTCCCGCACAGCACAACTATAGTAATTAGTTGAGTTAGTTGTTTGCGTGTTCGTGAATTGCATCACACTAATATTATAAAGGCAAAAGTTGGTGAGCGTGTGAATGTGTATGTTTGTTACTTATTCACGTCTAAACGGCTGGAGCGATTTTAATAAAATTTGGTATGGAGTTAGCTGACACCCTGGACTGGATTAACACTTGGGCTATAATTTATAAAGTTTAATGCGGGTAAAACTGCGGGGCACAGCTAGTATTTAGTAAGCTTCGCGATACAGTGGTTTATGTCCCTTGTGCGACCTAGTCTATTTATATATAAGGACATATGTCCGTTTGTGTAAGTCATTTCTAAAAAGTCTCACGCTACGTAAATAAATGCGCACAAATTAGGCTGATGGTTTAACCTTGTGGTATTAAGCAATGAATAAAAATAAAGATACATAGTAAATAATGATGTATTCAAATTATGTCATTTAAATTCTAATCGATCGTTTACCCCAATTAACTTAATCGATGTTAAGTACCGATTTAATTAGTTATAATAACAGTTAAAAAAATCATACGACCATATTAGATATATATTAATAACGAGTGATTTTAACAAAGTGTACACACGCCAGCACATCTAGCTACGCATTACTTAATTATTAAAGAATTATTATCAATATCGGTTCACAAACAACGGAGAAATTGCGTATACAAAAAGGAAATTAAAACCGGCCAAGTGCGAATACATATTTAATATTATAATAATATTTAAATATAATATTATTAATAATATTTATTATAATATTTATTTCATTCTCTTTTTTTGTATTTGTTGTTATAGCGACACCAGAAATAAGTTATCTGTAAAAATTTCAGCTGTCTATCAGGGTTTACGAGATACAGCCTGGTGACAGACGGACAGACATACTGACAGCGGGGACTTAGTAATAGGGTCCCGTCTAACCCTTTAGGTACGGAACCCTAAAAAACATAGTCTTATTGATAACCTTCTTTCGAAGGGTTAACGACGACTAATGAAGTCATAAAGGAATTATATTTCTTTATTAGGGTTGACTAATCTAAATATGTGTAGGCATTTTGTTTTCATATCACATATACATAGAGAGACGATTGACGAGGTGTGGATAAATCCTTGTGTTTAACTCTATTTACTGTTAATAACCGACTTAGTTTGAAATCAGTTTTTTTTTAAATTAAAAAACATAAAACAACAGCTTTCAATCTTTGTTCTTGCCAAATAATTGGAACATAACTTTAATGGGATCATACCGAAATGTTTTCGGCTTAGTAAACGATTTCTCAAAAACCTTCGTTTGTATTTTTAAATCGACTATTTATAAGAGAGAGAGAGTATATACGCATTATATAAATGAATCCCCGTGTCGCGTGGTACTTTAATCATCATATCAGCCGAAAGACGTCCACTGCTGGACAGAGGCTTCCCCAAAGATCTCTACAATTGCCGGTCTCCAGTCAGTTTCCAGCGAGCCGCATAGATCATTGGCCCATCTTGTAGAGAGCCTGCCCACGCTGCGTCTTCCGGTTCGTGGTCGCCACTCGAGAACCTTTACAAACATATACGTAATAATATATGTTGAACAAAAATAACTTCCGATTCAAAAATTACGATTTGACGACGGATTTTGTATGGGGATCCAGAAATATGCTTTGTATTTCTCAACTATGTACTATTATTAATCAGCGCACACCTAATAGTGACTTATGCATTATTTTAACTTTTGTAGAAATAAAATTTCTTTTTCCAAATTAAATACAGCCACGTCACTCGCTAATAATGCTCTGTTTCTATAGGCGAAATAATTAGTAAAATAAGTTATGTCGTGTTTGAGTTTATCAATTACAAACAATCATACAGTAAGTATTATTTTTATCTTTATAATATTAGTTTATATTTCCTGTATTTTATATAATCTAGTTTTGATAGGTTAGATACCTACAGACGCTCATTACTCACAGCTCACGCTATAATACTCGAAAAAAAAACGAGAATTATAGGAGACTTTAGGTAATAATTAATGGTTCCTGGGAGTTGATCGTTGAAATCACTGAAAACATTGTTTTAGAATAACCACAAATTACCTAAGATCCTATGTACAGACGCCACCACATCCAGCTACCACAATCTGTAAAATTCTTTTACAGATTTTCAACTTTATCACAAATGCATAAGGTTCACTTTCCATTGGGGAAATTTGACAGATTGGGGTAGCTTGATGTGCTGGCGTCTTTATTGCTTATTCGAAAATTCACAGGAATACTAGGCGGCGACATTATGTATAAGGTACATGACATATACGAGTAGGAAGAAGTATTTGGAGTTACAATAAGAAACTTATAATAATTCACGCATAAAATTCTCCGCATTAGACTAGTTCTGTCTTGTCCCTTCAATAAAATTTGTATAGCACCCGACACCTAGGGTGCAAGGAAAGAATACATATTTCTATTTAATTGACGTTATTAAGTATTTTTTAGTAGTGAAAAATATATAACGGCTAACTCACCTAGTTAATTTATAACGGGTAACTCAGGTAATTAATTTTATTTTGGATTCGGCCACTGTTTCGACCTCTTCAGGAGATCATCTTCAGGCCGAATCCAACATAAAATTAATTACTTGAGTTACCCGTTACAATTTTTCGCTATGTCAGCTCCTCATGTCAGTTTTCATTATATTTTTAAGTAATCTGGTTCGATTGTAAGGGACCACACATTTAAGCAATTAAAAATAATTTGTTAAAAATTAAAAATGATGACACCAATAATCAAAAATTCGTGCGAAGTTACTTATAAAATTAATAAGTAAACGAAACACATCATGGCAGGTATCGATAAATAGTTTACGTAATATATTCATAATACAATGGTGTTTGTATCGTGTTCCGTAATATAAGTATTGTTTTCAGGACACACTGATGACTTCAACTATATGGTCGAACATTTAGTGGAGCGATATCCCAACACCAAATTAATTCTAGTCGGATTCAGTCTTGGCGGCAATTTGGTCTCCAAGTATTTGGGCGAAGAGAGGAAGCGGCCCGCGAGCATTATCGGTGGGATTTCTATATGCCAAGGATATAACGCCATCGAGTAAGTATTTAATATATACTGGTGTACATAATCTACTTCATTATCCTATCTAATGAGAGCACTACTTGTAATTTGTACAAACCTGTTTGTTATCAACTTGAGAATGTATTAGTTTTGTGTTTCAAAAACATTTAGGAGAGAATGCCCTCGATTCTATGCAATAACAACGAAACTGATTTTTATTATACCATACATTTACATACATTTAATTTTAAATTCATTTATTCCGTTTGAATGTTACATTTGTGAGTAATCGTGAATATTTTTTTCTACCGTGCTGTGCATGAAGAAGTGGCAGTTCACAGATATCTAAATCCTCTGAGTGGCAGTTGCTGAGAAACACTGCCAGAAAACGTTTACGTAAAATAACAACATGGGGCCGGATACCCCGTGGTCGTGGGTTTGAATCCCACCCGCACTTAAATTTATACAATTCATTTTAAACATGTCTGGAAAAAAGGATGTATTTTCTTAAATAAAAAATAATCAGACATTTTGTAGAAAGCTCTAATACACAATTTGACTTTTAGATTTCTTTTAAACTTATTTGTAGGCAATTCTCTAATATCATTTCAAAGTTTGTTATGGAATCTTATACATTGCCCCA
Organism: Pseudoips prasinana; assembly: GCA_951640165.1. Taxonomy (NCBI): domain Eukaryota; kingdom Metazoa; phylum Arthropoda; class Insecta; order Lepidoptera; family Nolidae; genus Pseudoips; species Pseudoips prasinana. Next base: position 28,862,912 of record OX621237.1, on the reverse strand, counting down.
TAAATGAGTTTCTAATTTTGTGGATACGGGTAGTATGTAACATAAGTGTAGTATTTATATCATGCGTTTCGCTCCTTTCAAGCAGAAGCTTTATTTTATTATGCATATAAAGTAGATTTTCATGTGTATATGGACATGCTACAGTCAGTAAACGTTTATCTTAAACACACACGCGGAACGATTTTATATATAACTAGCCGACCCGGCGAACTTCGTTCCGCCTAACAGTCGATACTTTTTTTTTTTTTTGTTATCTACTTAATCTTAATTTATTTGAAATTATTCCAGTTTAAGTTATATTTTTATTGAAAATAGCTGTGCCCGCGCTTCGTTGGCGTATTAATTAGTTTTTTTTGTTTTTTTCTAAAATAAACGTAGCCTAAGTTAAAATGCCAATAAAAGTCCGTCAAAATCGGTCCAGCTATTTCCGAGATAAGCCGGAACAAACAGACAGACATGCAGAAGAAAATTTGAAAAAAATGTTTTATGGTGTTTATACCGTATTATATTCATACACATGTAGTAAAAAACGGTTATTTCAATATTACAAATAGACACTCAAATTTAATTTATATGTACCTATAGATCAGATATAGCATTTACAGCACATTTCTTTTCTTCGTTATAAATATGGTGTCCATGGCCGCAGAGCTAACCCAAGAAAGAATTTCATGGGTCAATAGTCATACAAAATAACTCAAATAAACCATTGTAGCTGTGTTCACATCAGTGAGCCGTCTAATAGTTTGCAAAACATGCTGTAGAATTTAATATACGTCCTATGAAAAAGGTTGGGTATCTTTAGTTGTGTCAATTCCGATTAGGCGCGAAATACTGAGTGAATGATTGCTTGTTTAACGACTTGGTATAAAGCTTGACTGCTTCGTTGGTCTAGCGGTAGCGTGTTCAATCGCAGATAATTCGCAAAACCAGGTCCTCGCTTTAAGTCCCGGGTAGGACAAAAATTGATATTGGTATATTTCCGGTAAGAATTTTTTTTCACTATATTGTGATGGCGGTATCATAACTCCGTGCCTCAGAGAGCACGTAAAGCCGGACGTACCGCTAGTCGTCCCGTCAGAGCGAGACATAGATAGAATAGAAAGTGCCCCGGTGTTTGAGCACACACTTGTGCACTATAACATGAGCCGCGCAGATGGCTAGTCTCCAGTGAGACTGGCAGCCGTGGCCGAAATTTGATTAGGAGGACATTATAAAGCAATAAGATGACTACCAAATGTCTACAATAGACAACATTTACAACATTTTTGTTTTTAATTCATACGATGCGATATAAAGGTCGAGGTTATCTTCTGTCAGAGGCGTCACGACATATTAGGTCTTTACCTATGAAATTGCCGTTCTGCAGTACTGGCCATTTCAAATCAAAATAATTTTTGTTTGGCTAAGAATTCTAATTTCAAATTAATTTTATTTTAAAAACATGGATTCTTTTTACCAAAAGTAGTCATTTCTTTATTGATTAGTGTTACATTTTCATCGCATTTCAATCTTTTTCGTCATCATGGATACGTTAAAAATTCGAGTAATTATGGAATATGAGTACCGTCGTGGCAGCAACGCGGCACAAGCGGCACGCAACATCAACGACGTTTACGGAGCTAACACTACAAACCAACGCACCACCTGTTATTGGTTTGCTCGCTTCCGTTCTGGAAATTTCGACCTGAAAAATGAACCTCGCGGTCGTCCGAAGACTTTGGTCGACAATGACGAATTAAAGGCGGTTGTGGAAGCTGATGATACACAATCTACGGCTGAATTAGCAGCAGCTTTCGACGTTAGCGTCAAAACAATATTGGTCCATTTGCGTCAAATTGGCAAGGTAAAAAAGCTTGACAAATGGGTGCCCCACGAACTCAATGATCGCCAGCGCGAAGTACGCGTCGAGACGTGCCTTGCACTGCTCAACAGACACACAAATGAAGGAATTTTGAACCGCATTGTTACCTGCGATGAAAAATGGATTCTGTTTGATAACCGCAAGCGCTCAGCAAGTTGGTTGGATCCTGGTTCAGCACCTAAACAATGCCCTAAACGAAAACTTACCCCTAGAAAAGTGATGGTCACTGTTTGGTGGTCTAGCGCCGGTGTGATTCATCACAGCTTCTTACCAAACGGGGTGAGCATTACTGCAGATGTGTACTGTGAAGAACTGAGCACAATGATGGAGAAGCTGGCGCATCTCCAACCAGCATTGGTCAATCGCTCGTCTCCGCTGCTCCTGCACGACAACGCGCGACCTCATACTGCACAGCAGACGGTCTCCAAGTTGCAAGAACTGGGGTTGGAAGCTCTCCGTCATCCGCCCTACTCACCAGACCTTGCGCCTACAGACTACTACTTTTTCCAGAATTTGGATAACTTCTTGGCGGGAAAAAAATTCAATACCCGAGAGGCAGTACAAAATGCCTTTGAAGAATTTGTTGCCTCCCGTCCAGCTGATTTCTTTAAGAAGGGCATCAATAAACTGCCACTGCGATGGCAAAGATGCATTGATTGCATGGGTGATTACTTCGATTAATACAAATAAAAAAATTCATGAAAAAAATTCGTTTAAATTTTTTCATACAAAACGGCAATTTCATAGGTAAAGACCTATTATAAGTGCTGTATAAAAATTGTGTAAGAAATTTTATATGCTGGGGATGCTATTACGAATAGCCAAATTATGTAAAAATAATTGAAGGAAGTCTAATAGAAAAGTAACACACAACATTATCTACTATATAAAAATAAGTCGGGTTTTCCTTCCTGACGCTATAACTCCAGAACGCACGAACCGATTTCCACGGTGTTGCATTCGTTGGAAAGGTCTCGGGCTCCGTGAGGTTTATAGCAAAAAAAAATTAGAAAATTTAACGCGGGTAACACCGCGGGGCACAGCTAGTACACATAATGATATGTCTCAGACGATCGTCGCGATAACTTTCTTTTATCAGAAGTATTACCAAAGTGTTATCGGATCTGTTTTATTTTATTATAATCTATTTCAGTGTGCCAGCATAAGATCTGCATGATGGTGGTGCTAATCTATGGACGATTGCATACCGTTTTTGTATCACCCATGCCGCGATTTCAAATTTAGAATAGTTGTAGATATTTTTTTGCAACGCTTAATGTAAATTTAATAATTAAGACACATAATGACAGATGATCTATGTTTACTAAATATAATGTTTCCACCTAACACCGTTTATCAGAAGACATGGTATATATTTTTTTCGATCATTCTCTTAATCTGGTCCGGTTTTTTGGCGTTGTATTTGTAAATTTTTTTTTTGTATCCTTATAAGAAAACTACGAGGCACTCAGTGAGTAGCTCCAACTCGCAGTTGGCTGACATTTTTAAATTTATACTTAACTATTGTTTTAAACTCCCGGTAACTGTTATTTCGTCAGTTATCTACATACAATGCTTGAACGTGATTTCGCAATAACATTCAAGTTCTAGTCCACACCCAAGTTTTCGAAATGATATTGTCGAACATGAATTAATTTATTAACTATGTTAGCAAACGGAAACTTTATACTCTTTGAAAAGTAAGTAGCTATAATTCTAAATATAAGAGTGTGGGTGTTCCTAGTGTTCAATCTCGACACAAACGAAGGGTTTATCTGTATCTGTGTCATCGTAGCTGCCAAATAGATCGTCCGATTGTATTCCAATTTCTTTAGGCTGTCGAATCTAGAATGATATTAGCCATGTTCTTTTTCTAGTTGGCGTCGATGGTTTTTGTTGTTTAGGTTAGGTTATGTGTTTAACAATGACTAATGAATGTTATTTAAATTAATTTACTCTTGCTTAATATGCCGATACACATCCCCCAGGCATGTTAAAACGTAATTTGATGTTGTTCCTCTTTTAAAACCGTCTCGTTGTTAGTTACCGCCCTGAGTCGAACTTTGAACCCCAAAGTGCCCTCTGGTGGGTGTTAATTAGTTTTCCTAGATTGCCCTTATTCGTCTCTGTTACCCGGTAATATAAAACCAGCATCGTGTTAAAAAAAGCAATCCCCCCCTTGATATCTTTGGTACGCCCATGTTTAACAACAGCAACGCCATGCAGATTTTGTAATTTCCCGTTCAAGATACAAACCTTTTTAGCCGTTTCAATGTCGTTTGCCGTTTATAGTTTTTTTTACAACCTTTACAATGGTTATTTTCACAACTTTTTTAGTAAAGCCGGAATGTGCTCTGAAATGGAAAAAAACGTAATTTCATATCGCTTGATATTTATCATAAAGTTTTATTTATTTAAAGTTACCTAGGTTTTAATATAAGAATATTCATCCAGGTCTCCTAGATGAATGGTTATTTACCATTGTGCTTTACACAAGTAACTTTTTACCGCGCACTACAACTCTGGAAAATCAATAAACGATATTTCCGATCTGCTATGACATGGCAATCATCAAGAAGCGAGCTTTCTTAAAGGCTGGCATCGCACGCGCAACACCAGAGGGGCCTCTGATATTGCGAATGTCCATGTGCGAGGTTAATCAGGTTTACCTTGATATTCTATAAAAAGAAAATAACCTATCGCCTTTCTTTCAACTAACACCAATAAATGTTCACATTTATAATATTAATAAGATTTTATTGAACAATTTTATTTCCCAGAGTATATTTTGTATTACCTGTTTCTTGCGATAAAGAAACTTTAATGAAATTTTATTTTTGCAAACCATATTCTTTATGGCAATTGCTTATGCACTTAAATATGCATTCGTCTTAAGCGTGTTTTTATGTTATTAAGATTACACCTACTTTTTTTATAGAGGATATTACGGAAATTTCTACCTAACGGATTTACTTACTGACACGTCAATATTCACCGACTTGTACATTCAATTGGGAACCGCGTGAATTTAGAAATTATTTCCAACTAGCTGTGCCTGCAACTTCGAAAACTAAACCCAGTCATTTAGATAAGAGTAATGGAAGCCGCGGAATAATAAAGAAATTGCGAATTAAAGAGTTCTAACGTTAGTCAATGAGACACTTATGTTAATGCTTGTTTACGGATGAATCATCCGGAGATTATGCAAAAAGGTTGGCGATGCCTGAGACCTAATTATTCTCATTCTTCTTGCATTTCTGCTACGCAGTGTTTGATTTTTTCTAGAAGACATTTTCAAGGAAAATAGCAATCCAAAAATTCAAATCAAGTGTTAGGTAAAAACTGCAACACTTTAGAAATTACCGAAAAACTATATAATTTTAAACAGCGAACATTCAATCGTACAAGCTCGAATAAAATCTAATCGTCTGTACGTGTCGGGGTACTAACGAATCGACAGCACAAATTTCAAAAATATAACCCCGCTTTTTGTTTCGCTATTGAGCAGTGGCTTCTAAGTAAAATAATCAAATGTAATGTAATAGACGTCCAAAGTGAGGTTTCTTTACAAAAGTCCATTAACTGATAAGTGCTACGCATTCATTACAGGTCATTCTTCCACGGGTTATATTTATTTTGTATACAAATTAAAAAGTAAAGAAAGTAGAGGGTTATTGTCCTTTCGCCTTTATTATGTGATATTAGAGCTTTGGTATAAGATATCGCTCGTGGGCGTTTAGTCAATGACCCGAGACTGGGACCTAGACAAACTTATGTATTAGGTCGCAATTGTACATGTGATTTTTTAACGCTCGTTAATTATTTTCTATTTTATTAGCTCGTAGTTTAGTTATACCCTTAAGTGATCGATTATCATGTGGGTAGTCCATAGATGGGTGATCATTACGCATCCAAGTGCTTTAATTTTTAATCGTCACCGTGCTTCGAAGGACATGTGGAGTTGTCAGTCCCGGTAATAGAAGTTCAACCAGGACTGGGCTGGGCTGCAAGAGAAATGAAAAGGCAGCAGATGAAGCGTTAGTTCTTGTAAAGACCGAACATCGTCTCAGAGCGGTATCTGACATGAGAGTGTTGATTTTTAGGGACGTTACGTGCTACTGTCGCTCTGCCTACATGAAGGCGTAGGGTCGAGCGTCTTAGAGAAGATCCTAGAGCGCATTTTATGAATACGAATTCATACTAAAGGTTAGGGAAGGCGATGGTGTTCGTGGTAATACTCTCTCGGCCGGCGAGTATGATATATCCGATTGTGTAGGTACTGAGTCTCGAGAATTTCTAATCTAAGTCTTTTATTTTATCATATGGGCAGAGTTACCCTAGTGTCAGTTTGTTCTGAGTTTGGGTGTGCTTTGTGTCCGTGATTTGCATGTTTATAAAGTCTCCTGCGATGCAGAGATACATTAGTCTAAAACCTAATAACGCTTCAGCTTTTGAGGTCTCCTGGACTTCTAGATGGAACTGCAATGGTCAAGTAGCCAAATAAGTGCACGCATAATTGCCAAATCAGGAGGTTAAGTGCAAAAACCAACCGCTCAACTAATTAACAATCTTGACAACGCTTAACTCGTAGCTGAATCAGAGGTGTCTTTTTTTTAGACTACCACCAAGGCAGTAAAAAGGAAAATTGCCTTGTAATAAAAATATCATTCGATATTTTTTTATTTATTTCTACCATATTATTTAAAATATATAATTATTCAAACACGGAATATGGAATATCCTATGGAAACCAGATAATTACATATACTACTTTTCTTCTTTATTGTAAATTGTTTGATATATATTTGTGTTTCATGCACACGAATATCTATCCTGGGTGGGGGAATCCGAGGACCTGCGGTGTTAAAGGCAAGCATTTACCAACCAGCCCAAATATGCAGATCTGGCACTCAATTATTTTCTCGGCGTTAAAAAAGCGCTCGTAAGACTAGATGCGCTGAACTGTTATGATCAGTGCGTTCCGTGACCTAGGCCTTGTGGGAATTGAATACAAGGTGATAAATCGTGCTGCTATACCATAACGCATTGTAGGTAGGAAACACATTGTAGGTACTTATCTTGCATCCATTTACTGAGGGTAATACACGTAGGGAAAGTATAGAAAGTGTTATGAGACGCACGTTACCAGTTGCACTGGCGATGGTATGTTGTGAATTATATACGCTTTAAGGGTTCCGTATCACAATGAAAAAAGTAACTCTTGTAGTCAGACGAACCACAGCGGTATACTTCAGTTTGTATAGCTTTGTAAATTGAAACAGGATTAGATATTGCTTACCCGACTATATTGCATGTGGAAAATTGTCAAACTTGCCGAAGAGATCAAACTTTCGTTTGTTCATTCCGAAACGCATTTGTTAGGTTTTATCCCGCGTTGTCTACAACATAATATGAAATAACTTAGACGCTAGATTTTTTCACAGTTTCAAGGGACTAGACCTGTGGTGTATTTGGTTATAATTTCAGTCCGATACCTCCACGGGTTGACGTGATCTTGACAGACAGACGCACAGTGGTTCGTGTAGAACAAGCTAGCTGGACAATATTATTTGTTTCGATTTTTATTTATAAATGAGGTTATTAAGCAAAGATATAAGGGTCATAATACTATTTGAGGTCCATTGGTCGTTTGAGCAGGTATAGTGAAATAAAAACACAATATTTTTTTAAACAATTTTATAAATAAATTTAACTATAAATGTAACTATAAAATCTAATATCAGATACATAAAATACCTACTTAAAAACTAAATCGATCACTCATCATCACTATCATCAGATGAATCATCCATTGAATAGTCATGATCATGAGTGGCAGAACTATGAAAACTAGAAACTATATTAACATTTTGTTCCTTAAAGCTAGGTTGAACTAATAAATCTAGGACTTCGATAGGGAATGAACCTATTTTCTTCCGGGGAATTTCTCTTAAACCATTTATTACAGGGTCAGATGTTATCAATAACATATTAAGTAAATCTCTATTCGTAGCTATTCTTTGCACAGCTGCTATTTCTTGCACAGCTGCTCCACTTTTCAGCCAATTTTGAAGAATATTTTGAGATGATGACCTTGACGTCTCTCAGGGACTGCTCCGTAACACCATCAAAGTCATGTCTCAAAGATATAAACCGAAAGAGCTCCACGTTTCGCGTTTCCTTCGGGTGTTTTAGCCATTCTTCAAAAAAGTCCATTTTTGAGACGGTGAAAACTGTTTAAAGAAAAAAAAAGAAAAAAATTAGTTGTGCAAATAATTCGCAATATTTTTTTCTACTAATTACTACTAGATACTTGTGAGAATCATATAAAATAGATTTTACAGAGTGGACATGAGTGGACATGTAATATTTTGACTATTGAATTCAAAAATATGGGTGAAAAAGTCCACTTTTATCGAAACATTTAATTTAATAAAATTAAATAATGAAGATCCTGTGATAAAAATTAACTAAAACAAAACTACTTACCCTTATGTACACAATCCATCACAAAAACACTATCACAAATTTCTTTTAGTGACTTAAAATAATGTTAACAATATGGTGTAAAAATGCAAATGAATGCACTTTGAATTATCAACACTTTATATACTTACCTTAATGACGGGCCTAATGAGGGTAATTACGAAAATTAATAGATGTATTCCTTAATGTATAGGGCTAATGAGTTCATCTTAATAATTAACTATTAGGAATTGAAGAGTTGTTTTTGTCCAGCTAGTTTGTTCTACGCGAATCACAGTGAGACGTACTGACTACAAAGTAATCCTATAAGGGTTCTGTTTTTGCCTTTGGAGGTACGGAACCTTAAAAATTACAAATAAAATATGGATAGCTGTATCTTCAAATGGTGTTATGCATAAAATCGGACATAATTGTAGTTGATAGATGTTTTGTTTAGTGTTATACGAAAAATGGAGTATGTTTCTAAGTAGCACAATATAATTTAAATTATAAAAATCCCTCACAAACTAACTAGTTGTAGTTTTAAAATGCCTAAGACATGGGACCTTCTTTTCGGTAATCCCAGTCGAACATCGCAATTTTTTTTATGCACAACTTAACCATACCGTCAATTACGCCGACTACGCTAGATAATTAGTCGTTAACTTAGAAATGGTCAAATGGGTAGTCGAGGAACCATCTCGATTTAAGTACAAAAATAACTATATCAAAATCGCTTCATCCGTTTCGGAGATAAGATGCTGCGGTATCCTACCTACGCAACGAGTAGACAGACATACAGGTGATAACACAACTCTTTTTCTGTAGTTAGTTAACAAAATTACCTACCAACGAAGCAAGAACGAAGAAATTAGCAATTAAAATATTATTACGCAGTATCATTCAGCCACCATATCATATAAAAACGTTCTTTTAGACAAAGTTAATAGCAATTTGTTCGTATTTTTTTTTTGTAAATATAACTTTTAGTAAGGCACCTTTAACATTAATTACATATAATTATACCTAGTCAATATTACTCCTAGCGAGACCTATAAAAACGATTGATCTTACGATGGGTAAATTATGTATTTAACGTTGAAAATGTTAACAGAGACGACTCTACAAGATTAGATTTGCGTTACTTGTATTGAATATAATTTGATATGTAGCAGATTTACATGCAGTTAGTAGTCAAACTCTCGATTGAGTCGAAGTAAAGCTGGACGTAGCATGGATCTTCGTCAGCTCTCCTGATGAGGTCCTCGAATTTGTCAAGCAACGACCAGCCTATAGTAATCATGCTCTCGGCAGACCCAGAAGCGCTCCCTTTGATGTTTCCAGGAGGTTCTTTGATTACCGTCGTGGTCTGGTTTGGCTTTTTGGCCTGGTACCTTTCGCAGGGGCGTTCCGGATCTGTGGCTTTTTAGCAAAAGGGTTGTATGTAGACGCCTCTTTGGTTGACTCAAGGACAACCTAAGGGGTGTTGTCTTTGCCTGTCACCTCGGGTGCGATTGAAGTTAGGAATTCTGGCATGGGCCAGTGGAGTATCAACGGTCGCTGTGATGACTTTTGGACATCCTGGGAAACAGAGCGAAACAGGTTTTGAATGCGATTGGGATGGGCTGGTTTTTTTGACATTGACGATAAAGACATTTGGCAGTCGGCATCTACCTGCACATAGTCCGCTGCGGATCTTATAGCCATATAGACATGAGTAATCTTTTATGTTACATGAACTATCTGTAATAAAACTATGTATTATTCAAATATTCTACGAATTTCAGAACTGTTGGTTGTGTCTCAAAATGATTAATGTTAATTTTATTATGACGTTTTTATTTTCTCTTTTTAATACATTAAACCTAAAATGGATACTTAATCAGACAACCGATCAAGCAAATATTGTGTTTGCCTGCTAAATAATTTCAGTAAGTGGGCCAAATCTCGTGTAAATACCCCACTGAGTATGTTTCGCCGGAGCGTCTCAACTGGGCCGTGTTGAAACCGGTAGTAGAGACACCAGCTGTGTTTGTTTCGCTGGGTCTTCTCAGTTGGGGCGCATTGGATCCGGTGGTAGCATTAAAGCGCGACCATCGTTATAAACACAAGGCCCGTCATAATAATAATATTTAATTCGTACCTTAATATAGACAGAACCATTCGACAATATGTAGTAAAAATATAGCTAAAATTAAAAATGTTGATAATTAAACCTACACATGATCCTTGACGATAACTTAATTTAAGTTCGTTACTGTTATAAAATAAATCTTATTGTACATTATTTCCTACAATCCGTGTACCTAAATATCTATATGTACCTACCTGTAATAATTATAAATTAATTATATATTATTACGAATATGTTCTGACTATTTACAAGCGCTTTTTTAAATTCTACGTGAATAAAAACCTTTTTTTATTTTATTTTGCGCAGTGGTATTCCTACCGTTTCGTCTGTTCCGGTAATTCGCGCTCCTTGAGCATGGCCGACAGCTCGCACCATCGGTCTGTGCTCAGGAATACCTCCTGTAGCTCACAGTCTGAGAGTGAGGCTCTGAGTCCAATCCAGAACAGGAAGAAGCGGAGACTAACGACCGATTATTGTTATCGTAGTTTATGTTATACCTTCTATATATACCTCCAACCTTTCTTAACCAGATATCGATTACTTGTAGGTTACACGTTAAAACATACAAGAAACCAGTGCGAGGTTAAATCGTGATGATTGTAGTTTATGGGCGAAACCAATATTTAAAAATAAATAAATATCTTGGGACAACCAACACACTGGCATCTGATCCCAATCTAGGCAGAGCCTTTACTATGGCAACCAGACAACTGATAAATACACTTATATAATTCTTAACACTTGTATATTGTACATAAATTAGCTGTGTGGTTCCGGCCCAGAAAAAATAACACGAGATGGTATTGGATGGCCATACCATCTCGTGTCGTAAAAGACGACTAAGGGATACACCAGGTAGTTTGGCAGCAGCGCTACCTGTGTACTAGCTACCACCTAACTTTATTCGCCAACTCGAATGCCAAGCGCTGGACTATGGCAAACTCTACCAAATCTCAACATTATAAAACCTTTGTGGGAGGCCTATGACCTGATATCGATATCCTACAGCGATATCAGGCTGTTGATGTGATGTGATAGATAAATTATACCCAGAATATGTCCTGGGTGCGGATCGAACCCACTACCTCTGGCTTAGCAGTCAGGGACACTTCCACAAGACCAACAGGGGTTTTTTTTAGGGAAATGTAGCGTAAGCCCGTAAGTTACGTGCGCTACTTATTACATCTTGTTTATATACCTACCTACCCACAAGCTTCTACAACCGGATATCGATTACTTGTACTGTATGTTATTGAGTACAACAGACCAGTGAGAGGTTTCATCGTGATATAGGCCAAACTAATACCTATAATATTATAATTTTAGCAACATGGTGTACCTCCTGCAATGGCAGAACTTCCGCCGGTTCTACCTGTACATAATGACTGACAACTATCGCAACATCATCACAAGACACAAGAGAAACCTGCTGAGCCCTGAAATGAAGAGCAGATACAACTTGGATGAAAACATGATCGTTTCTGCCGGTACACTACCAGATTTAGACGAGGCCTATTCTAGGTAAGCTGTAAATGGACTTATATTTCTATATTTTGTGGTTAACCATTTTCCGGGCAGTTGAGATGTAGTAGCTACCATATTTTGAACTCAATCGCCTTGTAATAAAGTTCACAACAAATATGAAACCTACGTACTGCCTTCTAAATGGGGGCTGTGGATAGGTTGAATGTACCAAAATCGACAACATTCATAAGAAATGTAAACAATAAAAAAGTTGTGCAAAATATTTGCGCGACTTTCGAGAAGGTACTTTTTGAGCCACAATTAATTTGCTTTAAATAACCTGCTTGTTGGCAAATTGAAGCCTTGTAACCTTTATTTAAAAAACAACTTTTCTATTGTTTATATTTTAGGGTTGTTTTACAGCAAATTGATGCATAAAACGGAAGGATTGGGCAACAATGTGCCATTAAACAAAACGTTTTTACTTAAATAAAATATTTTATAGATACTTTATCAACTTGCGTGTTAAAGTATTGAACAAATTATTTATTGCACAACCTTTCTACTGCTTACATTTATTATGCTTTTGCTGATGTTGGTACAAAAAGAGAAATGTGTTTTGGATTCATTCATCCTATCCAATTTAGCAGACTGAGCGGCGCTTGACCGTCGAATGGTAGTTCGCGCCCAAACAAATTTACTCTTATAGAGTAAAGACTATTGCAAATTTAATGAAGTCCTTTAAATCGATTTCAATATGCATTTAGAATTATCTATTCTGAATTCCGAAATTCGCCGAATTGATTCCTAGTCGTCAACTAGTAAAATTATTAAATGTACATAATACAGCGACGACAACTCATATCTCTACATTTTTCTACCAATCCGCGTTTTCACTCGCAGTCATAGATTCATATGTTTTTTGTGATTGGTCGAACGCTGTAGAGAGACATGTTTCCGTAGCGACATTTACCTAACAGTAGTCGGATTTAAGCAAGTTAGACGAGACGACACGACGAGAAAACGATCAAACGCAGGATCAGTGCCTTTATGCCGGTACGGTCCGACATTCAGAGGTGTAATATTTATTGTATAATTTGGCTATTTACGTTAACCATCCGTCTGTCTCTGGCTGGAGATGAAAATCAGTGCTGTAGTAACCTGACTGTAGTCCAGTACTGAGCTGCAGCCAATAAGGAACATGATGTAAGTGAAAATTCTTCAACAGTATGGCCGATAACTCCGCGAAGCTCTTATGAAAATTTTCCTTGACAAAAAAAATAATTTCATCAAGAAGTGTCCTAGCCCTAGCTAGGAATCGAATGTCATTATCTTCGGCTGAAGGCACTCGCAAATACATGACATGGTTACATATCAATAAGCAAATAATTTGTTTCGAACAAATATAAAACGGGAACTAATGCCTGGCCTTGTGACAAAATACCCCGCTATTATAATGCACTACACTAGATAGACGATTATACGGAATAATGTATAATTAAAAGCGAAAGTCGGTTGCCCTACATTTGTATCACAAGCCACGGTAGTTGCATCTACAAATATATAATGTTGTTGGTATGGTAATTATTTAATTAAAGAAATTACCAGATAACAGATATATTCAGCCTTTTTTTGTCGAATGTTTGTCGCCAAGCAGTTTTCACCGTGCACTACGCCTTTCCGCCTTTTTACTACCTATATGTCTTTCCGATCCTCAATCAAGTGAGAGATCTGCAGCTTCGCTAATTAAGATATTGATGATAGTCTGTACGGGTGCAAAACACATTTTTCTTTTTTTATCTTATTGTACGAAAATGGGAAATATTTAAACTTATCAAAATTCGTGCAAATTTATTGCAAACGTTTTCCATTGTTTATCAGCAATTATAAAACAATAGATTACAAACACACAATTATAAAACAATTTATGTATTAAATTAGAACTGTAAACTCACACAATGCTGTAGGAAACCTACTAGCAAAGAATGCACCACGACTGTAAGTAAGACTCTTTAGAAAACACTCTCCTGCTGGCTTAAATCTGTTTATAGGATTTTATATAATTTGTATTTCTAAAAATTATTTAGGTACTTTAAAAGAGTAATAGCACAGTAATACTGCATTGGCGCGAACGACCCTTTCACACAAGATAGATCGCATGCGAGTTTTTTCACATGCCCTCATTTCGCTTATTTTTGTTTCCAAATGCGTCGCCTTAAGCAAACTGCTTGGTCTCAGCTGATACCATTACGGCATTCCCAGTGAATCATAGACCACAAAAGAGAAGCGGGGAGGAATCGTGTTACATGGAACTTGCGCCACTGTATAACACACGTTCTGCTTTTCCGTAAATATATCTGCTGAGACTGAGACTGCTAGACTTGTGGCGGATTACTTAATTTTAGACACTTGTGTACAGCATATCTAGCTACAATCTGTCAATTTTTCTCAATTGAAAGTGAACCTTGTGCTTATGTGATTAGGTTGAAAATCTACATTTAGAGTTCCTACTAATATTATACATGCGAAAGTTAGTGAGTATAGATGTATGGATGTTTGTTACTCTTTCATGCAAAAACTACGGAACGGATTTTGATAAAAGTTTGTAGTCATTTATTTATTTATTTTCTTAGGAGCTTTGATATAGCTTATATATCCGAATAACATATAGGATATAATTTATACAGTTTAACTCGGGTGAAACACGGGTTATACAAGGTGTAATATAAATAGTTGACGAATCTTAAAGAACTTCTTCTTTTGACACCAAACACTTTGTTGAACATCAACTTACAAAATATACTTATAAGTTTCTACTTATAAATGTTGATTTTTCCACCTTTTTCGTGCTTCATTACAATTTCTCTAATATGATTTTTAATCGTTTGCAGAAAAGTATACGGTTTCGAATCTGTTGCGGATCTATACAAGTGGAGTTCGTCAGCTTTCTACCTCGAGAACATAAAGACGCCGATGATTTTTATCAACGCGCGCGATGACCCCATTGTACCGGAGCCCATGTTACATATTGTCAGGGAATTTGTCAGTAAGTATTTGTAGTGCTAATAAATATATAAAGTTTTATTTGCAGCAATTATCTATTAGCTGCACAGCGCCAATGGTGTCAACGTGATTAAGCAGTTTATATAGCTTATGCTAAATCAGGTTATAACGTATCTTTATTGCAATTTCCATCCGAATCCGTGCGTGATTGAGTAACAAACATAAAAATAATTTATGATGATAGGATTTTTTTAAGACAACACCCGCAAAAAACATTGTAAATAAAACGGGTTTAAAAACATTGTAAATAAGTTGGATCCAAATAAATCATTTTATTATTATATTAAAAGGGATATGAATTCCTGTGTAGTGGGGTATTACACAAATATTCCGTCCCAGGATATTATTATTGTATAATTGACGGACACAAAGTACAACCAAACTGGTTTTAAATATTTCACAAATATTCCGTCCCAGGATATTATTATTATATAATTGACGGACACAAAGGACAACCAAACTAGGAACTGTATGGTTTAGATATGTGTCCCCCACGATACGAGGACTATTTTTACTATGACCTTGTTTAGCGACTTTTGAAAAGTGATGGTCACCTACTTATGTCCTTTTATGATAATCATTCATTTTTGTCGCTTGTCATGTTGAGCGGTTTAGGTATAATACGGTGTACAGCGATTTTGAAAATCTAAATGTGGTCATCAACTTTTGATGCTGACTGTATGGACTATGGACACCAGATAACTGATATACTACTTGTTTTTGTCAATACATACTTATATAGATAATTACACCCAGACTCAGGACAAAGAGACATGTTCATGCACACAAATATCCTATCCTGGGTGGGAATCGAACCCACGACCTCCGGCGGGAAAAGCAAGCATTTGCCAACAGGACCATCAACCTAAAACCAGACATAGGTTTAAAACCACCTTTACTCCCATCTTTGTGTGGATCGTAAAAAATAATCAACTTCTAGATAGCTAATGGCATAAAAGTACCTCAGTTATAAATAACTTATATGCGTTCCGTAAGATAATGATGTCACGTGTGGGTGTGACATCATAACTTTACGGAACGCAATAGTGACACTAATCTAATTTGTTAGATTACGTAATAGTTTATAAAATAGAGCTATCAAAGCTTATTGAGTACTTCGGTGATTGACCCACTTTTAAGATAGGGCACACCCCTTGAACCGCTGCCTTTCCGACCTTACTTAGATAATAAAAGACGGCAAAATCATTTTATACTACAAAATAATATCCAATACTATTAAACGAGACATATTTTTATAAGAATGCGATGTTGGGTTAAACTGAAAATATTTGTGTAAAAATTAATCGGGACCCCGGTTAGTTGATGGAACACCTTCCAGACCTTTTAAGAGTACGTTAAGCTGACATTAACCGTGGACACCTGTTACATACCTCCATGGTATGTAATGACTCTATGGTCACAGAAAAACGTTGTCAATTGACACGTATGTCATTAATGAATTGTTTTCCGCATTGTAATAAAATGTGTTCATCATGAACAGTCTTTTTATAAAGATATAACAATGGCGAATTGGTTATATCTTTATAAAAATACTGTTCATTATGTGACAACCTTTTTCTGTCACCATAGAGGTATTAAGCACCATGGAGGTATATAACAACCTTGTTATATACCTCCTTATTGTATAACCTTGTTGTTGCACGTATCTAGTAGGAAGTGATGGGCCGGTTGGCGTGGTTGGTAAATACTTGCCTTTCACGCTACCGGTCGTGGGTTCGATTCCCACCTAGGACAGATATTTGTGTGCATGAACATGTCTTTTTGTCCTGGGTGTGGGTGTAATTATATATATTAATGGTTTTCGGCCCAGAAAAATAACAGGCGACTAAGGGATACAGCAGGTAGACGGGCAGCATCGTCTCCTGTGTACTGGCTAAGTGGCTACCACCTAAATGCGGTCGCCGACTCCTATGCCAAGCGCGATAACTAATACAAATCCCTCTAAATGGCAGCGTTATAGAAACCCTTGGGAGAGGCCAATGTCCAGCAGTGGACGATTAAAGGCTGATGATGTGAAGGTCCCTAATATGCTGGGCTTACATCAAAAGATATGACGAAAGGCAATGAAGAAAAAATTGATATAGGGTTTTAAGTAATTACTTAGTAGGTACTCACCTTCCAAATGTATTGCTCACAATCCTTATTAAAACAAAAAAATATATATTTAGGTTGAAATAAAATCAAATCAGTTCGCATAGTTCTTGTAAACGATTTTAGAAAGAATACATGTAATCAGCAATACTGACATACAGGAAATAAAAAGCCATTAGCAACAGTATAGATTACGGACAACATACACGATGAGTGTGATATAAATTAGGTACCGAGTCACAAAGATAACAGTTATATATATACAACATAATATAATTCATTTGACGAGCCGGTTGGCGTGGTAGCTAAATGATGGCCCTTCACGCCGCAGGTCGTGGGTTCGATTCCCACCCAAGACAAATATTTGTGTGCATGAACATGTCTGGGTGTAATTATCTATGTAAGTATGTATTTACGAAAGAAAAGTAGGATATGTAATAAATCAGTTATCTGGTTTCCATGGTACAAGCTCTGCTTAGATTGGACAGATGGCCGTGAATAATGCCCCAGGATATTATTAAAGTACTTCAACTTACAATTAATTAATAAGCACCCATTAGGTATATATTAAATAAGGGTTTCACTGCATATCCTACGGGCTGCCTTCTCAGCATTAGCTGAGTGTAAACACCAAACGTCGACAATATTGTTGGGTATCATGTTATTTTACGAATCACGTGATTTTTTCAGACAAATCAATTTGGAACACGAATTCCCTAAGATTCTCCATACGTAATCATGTACTGCAAAAATGGTTCTATCGATTTTATTAAAACTATTTTTGCGGTTCCCGGACTCGAACCGCACCCTGGACCCCTCGGTTGGACATTACTTAGTTTGTAATATTATTAGCAAAATAAAAGACGAAAAAGACTTGAGTTCTCGCTCGCTCGTCTCTTTTCCGGTGAATCAGTGAAGGCTTTCTTTCACCGCTTCTACAGTTAACTAACTGCTCATAATTCAATATAAATGTTACATTTAAAGGGAATGAATATATTAAAATCTGAATCTACATCAGTGAGTAGTCTTGATTGTTTTAAGTGCGTATGCCGCAAGATTTTTAATTTGATTTGAATGTATTATTCTCATTAATGACATAATGCTTCAACAATTATGTCATACCTGCCGTTTATAAATAAACTACCAAGAATTAATGATAGATATTTATGATAGATATATTTATTTATCAAAAAGACCAAAACTTATCCCAGAGCAAGCTGGTTTCAGACCCGTCAAGTCTTGTTGCAGCCAGACCCTCAAACTCGTGCAACACATTGAGGATGGATTCGAAGCAGGAATGGTAACAGGTGCGGTATTTGTGGATTTATCCGCTGCTTATGATACGGTGAACCTCAGACGTCTGTTGTGGAAGGTACAGACCATGACCAACGACTTCGTGCGGATACTCCGTGAACTTTTACATAACCGCCGTTTCCAGGTCCATCTACTCGCAGATAAAAGTCGTTGGAGGGCGCAAAAAAACGGTTTACCTCAAGGTAGTGTCCTAGCACCGCTCCTTTTAACATCTACACCAACGACCAGCCATCCATACCGAATACGTCCCGCTTTCTCTACGCAGATGATTTGGCGCTTACTTCGCAGGCCCTATCATTTGACGAGATTGAGGTTTATTTGTCTGGCGCTCTTGAAAGCTTGGCTGACTACTACCACGCTAACTCACTTAGGCCCAATCCGAGCAAAACCCAGTCGTGCATATTCCATCTTCGTAATAGAGAGGCGGGTCGAAAACTTGACATAGTTTGGGACGGTGTATCCATCGAGCACAGTTGCTTCCCAAAATATCTTGGTGTTACTTTGGATAGATCACTTATATTTAATAAAAACTGCAAGAACATCAAGCAGAAAGTGCAATCTCGCAACAATATCTTGCAACGCCTTGTGCGCTATAAATGGGGTGCTTCACCTGATGTCATGCGGACTTCTGGACTGGCGCTAGCTTTTTCATGTGGAGAATTCGCGTGCCCCGTATGGAGTCGTTCAGCCCACGCAAAATTAGTGGATACCGCTTTGAATGAAACATGCCGGATCATCACTGGTTGTCTCAAACCGACGCCGCTCCAGATGCTTTATCCGCTGGCAGGCATAGCGCCACCAGATGTTCGCAGAACCGTGGCAAGCTCCAACGAACGGTCTAAAATGAGCAACGATACACGGCACCTTATGTACAACAGTAAGCTTGTGGCACAAAGGCTTAAAAGTCGAAAAAGTTTCTTGAAGTGTGTGCTTCCACTCTCTGGTGAACGGTCCAAGACACGGCTCAAACTGTGGCGAGACAGTGCTTGCCTACCCATCCCATTCGTCCCTCCCGCTGAAAACCTTCCGCCCGGACACAAGTTGCCATGGCCATCCTGGAAGTCCCTGAATAGACTCCGGACCCAAGTTGGTCGAAGCAAGGAAAACCTGCTCAGGTGGGGGTTTTTAAACATTTCCAACCTAGAGTGCAAGTGTGGTTCTGTTCCTCAAACTATGGCACACTTGTTAAAATGTCCTGCATGCCCTAATGCCTGCACGTTACAAGATCTAATGGACGCTACTGACAACGCTCAATGCGTAGCTGAATTCTGGGCTGACTTAATTTAGATTGCCATCGACACGCTAAGAAGAAGAAGAAGATCAAAAAGACCGGTATTTCATAATTCAAATGTTATTTACATTTATTTATGTGTATTATATTATGTTGTAAGTTGCTTTAGCGTGTAATATTTTCGTTCCTTTAGTTAGTCGTTAGTGTATAACTTAGGCTAATTGTCCGATATGGCGTGTTATTATTTATTAGGGATCCGTACGCTAATGTTAAAAGGGACCATGGTCCAACTCCATGTTTTTAATTTTAACATTACGTTTACAGTTACCTTAGAAGGCTTCCAATGCTTCACCGGACTATTTCCTCTGCCTCTTAGCAAATAGTATCAACTTAAGCGGGTTAGATTAAATCTTTAACATCACAACTGGAGTAATAAAACGCTTGAACTAAGTTAGGCTCTAGACAGACGGACCGCAATTCAACTGCAATTCAAACAGTTCAAGTGCACTTTGAATGCAGTTGACACGACTGCAATAGAACTGCAAAACCAAACGCGCAGTCCGATTGCAGTCGGCGTGCACTTTGCAGTTGAAATGCGGTCCGTTTGTCTAGAGCCTTACTGACACTATTCTTATCTACCCATCAAACTGAACATATTAATCTGTATCTGTATTAACATTTTTTTTATATATGTTACGTGTTTTCATCGTTATTTATGGCTCGATATTGCTATTTCCTACTAATTTTATAAATGCGAAAGTTTGTGAGTATGGATGTTTGTTACTCTTTCACGCAAAAACTACCGAACGGATTTTGAGGTAACTTTATCTATAATTATAAATTAGTATAGCTATAATTTATAAAGTTTAACGCGGGATAAACCCCGGGGCACAGCTAGTTTGTATTTAGTTCTAAACGATGAGTCATGCTTTCTGTACGGTCTCACAGATATGGCTAAAATTTATTCATTAAAAATAATGTAAATACATTTTGAAGTGGGATTAATGCTTCTGTCAGACTATTCCTTTCTATGTTTCATAATTAATAAACTTTGTTATAACAAGCGTCATAAGGTTACTTGATAAAATGTTAGATAACTGCTAAAACATAATGATTATAAAAAAAACACTTATAATTATATCCAATTAACGAGTCGTATGTTCAACGTTATTATTGTATTTCAGGCTCACACGATAAGGCGATGTACCTAGAACTGGCGCACGGCGGTCACCTCGGGTTCTACGAGGGCGGGCTCATTTACGCTAACCCTGTGAACTGGCTGGACCGGGCCCTCGTAGGGCTAGCAGGCGGCCTCCTCATGGCACACAACAAGTGCTCCCACAAACACACGAGCGTCAATAACGATCCACTATTATCATCTGATGATGAGCCTGACCTCATCAAATCGTCAACTATAGTCTATAGAGATCCTTTAGAGAAAACAACCCAAAAGTCATACTAAAGGCAAATGCGTGTCACACATCGGTTTTAGAGCATATTAAAGAGAATAAAACTACCACCAACACTTATAGCAAGAAATTTTGAACTATATTGGTTCGCAATAAGGTTCAGTTCCAATGGAAAACATCAAATTGCAGTACACCTCCCAAACAAGCAGGGCAATCAGCTGATGTAGAGGTGTAAGTAATTTAAAAAGTACTGATTCCCAAACTAAGTAGTCTTGTATCTTGGAAATCAGTTCAAAAATTGGTTAACGCTTGGAACAGACGGTGGTATATACTGGGCCACCAATTTCAACCTTATCTCTTTGGAATAAGGCCCAAAAACGATTAAAATAATATAACAAAGCCTGGTTTAGGGTTTAAAGCCTCTCTGTATTCGGTTAACAGGAAACCTAAAAAATGTTTAATGATACAAGAATTACATTCTATTCTCTTTAATATGCTCTAAGTTTGGTTTTGAGGCAACGAGTTGAGACTTGAGACAAGCGGCCATAGTAAGGTGTGCTTTATCCTTTAATGTTAGGTCGTAGCTCATAGAGCGTTGATGATATTTGTATACTTATTACATGTAATATTTATTAGAAAATAACATACAATTACTACAGTCCATTTGTATAGTGGTGAAATTTTACAACTAGTACTTAATCGTGTTTGTAAGTACATCATTTTGGAGGTAACGATTCTCCATTGCGTTTTTATACGTCCTAATAAATAGTTGCTTTTGTATTTATACTAAATGTTAGTTTAAGTAGTGTTGTCCATGAAATTAGTTGTTCGGAATAGTTATGGGTTAAGTAATTTTTATTAATAAAATATTTAAAGACTAATTGAAATGTGCTTTAAGCGGCGATAAACTAGTAAGATCTCAGTAACGGGTTCATAAACAGTATTCGTCGTATGCACGTAATACCCAGTATACCTCGTATGCAAGTGATACACAGTATACTTCGTGTTTGTTTGTAGCGGGACTAGTCCCTCCCTCTTACCCACCACTGCAACTCCTGTAAGCCAGGATCAACAGTGGCACACGATGAAATGACACTGAGCGGTGAGGCTCAGGTAGTTCCCGGGGAATCGCTTTAACTGTCTTAGATCCCGCAACGAATTTAAACAGAAAGAAAAAAGGAGGAGTTAGAAAACTATATGTACTTCGTATGTGGGTAATACTCAGTATAATGTCGTATGTAGGTAAAACACATTTTACGATGTTTCCATAACCTATTGTACGCTGGAAAATTTTATCTTAGAATGCTTTGCGGTGTCACAAATACAGACATACCTTTGTTAATTTTACTAATACTTCAAATTATACCAAATACCAACATAAGCTAGTGGCTTATGACTATATTATAAGACTTAACTTATAAAGTCTTTCTTCCAGCTCATAGATATATGTTTAGAAAATTTGGAGTAGTTTTTTTGCAACAAATAGCCTCTGCAAATTCTGCCATCAAAGTATGTTGTGGCATGATATTCGTGACTTGACTCCACAATGACATTGTACTCCATTGTTACCAATAACAGCCCTGTAGAATGAACTCGCAGCGACTAATATCTTTGTCACAATACATCATGTCCAGAAGGGAGGAGATCCTCTTTTGAGGTTCTTGGTTGATATTATCTCCAGTTATCTATCATTTTCATTTTTAAGGTGATGTATTAACGATTCTGAACAAAGAATTTCACGGATACTGTTGTTTAAACTTGCCTGTAGGTATAGAAGGCGGATAATACCAAAGCCTAGATGGGAACGAGGTGTCCCTATAATGCCCTACGTAAGATATTAGGCAGAACCTAAGAGCCAATATAATTACAGTGTACTGTTAACTGCACAGCTTTTATATAGATATTTATTTAGAATGTGTTATTGTTTGCGATGCCCTCCGATATAATACATATATTGTTTATGTTATTGTGATTTGATGAGATCGGCGTGGTTCCATTTCTTATGATGTAATAAGTCAATAACCGAAGCATTCCATAGTAGACTAATATTATTTATTAACTTTAATTATCATGTCGGCTATTAATCTGGCCTTTTAAGATATCAGCGTACAGACGCCAGCACGTCAAGTTACCCCAATCTGTCGAATTTCCACAATAGAAAGTGAACCGTATGCTTTTGTTATAAAGTTGAAAATCTATAAAAGAAATTTGACAGATTGGGGTAGCTGGATGTACTGGCGTCTGTACGTCTATCTCGCTCACTCATTTAGGTATAGGATATAAAGTTATTATATCATCGTGTCAGCCGAAAGACATCCACTGTACAATGGCTGATCTTGCGTTGCGTGGATTCAGCGGCTTTAAATTATAGATACAATGATTAATAATAGACTATTTAATAAATGTGCCTTTTGTGATACCAATACTCCAAAATATTCTTAAATTACTTTCACTTCCTTGTCCTTTTTTCACCACTTCTATAGTTACTTTAAGATTTCAAAATATAAACTTATGCCGCATATGCTTTTCGTAACACATTTTGCGAAAGTACATACGACAATTTGCGGTGAGACTTCATTACCGCGTTATTCAAAATGTTTGCTACGCATTTATAATTCCTATGCTAAGGACGAAATAAAGATTATAATGACGTAACAGATATTTTTATTTACGCGGTATGTTAATATAACTGACGAATTCTATATCCCATAAAACAAATGAGTGAGCATAATAGATGGCTGCTATGGACCTTAATAAATCATTTAATTGAAACATTAAAACTAACGCACAAAAGTATGCATTTTGTTTATTTATTTTTTGTATACAGCACGCCTTCTTTCATATTAGATGCGACGCCTGAGCGTTGAGTTAATATTAAAAAATAACATTGTGATAATTTATTATATTTATATAATTCGCATTTAAACATTATTATGTAGAGGGATGGCATAATAGAAACTGATCCTGTGGTTTCGTGATTTTGACCAGCAGTGACCCTAATGTTCCGTAGAAATATAAGTGATTAACGAAATGTATTTAAATATGTGATTAATTTTTCAATAACCTAATTGATGTATCGTTTGTGATGATACCTTTTGTTGGTATTCATTCAATGCTAAAATGAGAACTAATTTCGACGCAGACACAGAATAAAAACGTACAGAAGGTAAACTTTGCTAAGACGTTCAATCTAAATCATGTTTGCGTTGTTTGCCTTTAATTTTATTTACATAATAGTGCGTGCAAATGGACTATGGACAAGTCTTTTTTCTACTACAGGATTGCTCTCTTTCGCTCGCTAAACTTCTACTGACCGTGTACTTGTAGTATCCTGGAAAGAGTACGGAATGCGTCAGGTTTACATAGAAAAGGGTTCATAAAAATAGCTAAGCAATAACAGTTGAAATAAAAATTTCCTGTTGTTAAATTCATGTACCAAGCCCATCCTATCAGTTTTTGTTTTGCTGATGCCCTTACCCTGTATTGCGTGAGAGTGTGACGGCCGTTCTGTTTTTCATTTCAGTCGGTCTAGTCGTGATTGTTATAATTTAATTATTTTTGTTAGAATCTAATAACTTATTATTCAAGTTTAATACAAAATTAAGAGTACACAAATAGATATGCATCGTATAGACAGTTAATATATAAATCATAATGAAACTAATTTTGCGGACTATTTGACTGATGTACTGTCTGCATTATGGATGCGGAAAATATGAAAAAAGGTGCTCATATAACAAAACGAGGCTAAGCCAGAAATAATTTGGTTGATTCTATAAAATAATGTCTGTAAAACTAGTTTTGCTATAACGATGTATACAGGGTGTGACAAAATTAGTGGTATACGTTATAGTGCCGACGCACTAAATTTTTAATCACAAATTGTCTAATTATGCCAACAAATACCCCACTACATTTCAAAAATACTGCCTGCCATCATACTGCCGAATTGAATGGTTGCCTGGAAAAGAAACTCCTCGCAATAAGGCCGAAATATGTACAATCTTAATTTGTATGAATTATTAAACTTAAATCAACGAGTTTCTTTAGAACTCCTATTTTCTCAAACGCATACACATTTCAAACATGTAAACCACAGGCATGTTTTTAAGTTATGAAAAACAATGAGATACATAAAAATTTTTTTTTTTTATATCATTAATAATTTAAATTGCATAAAAAGATGGACCGTTGTTTAGAAATTAACAAAAGATAAATGTCACTGATAAAAAGGTAAATGTCAAAATTCCACAGAGAAATGTTCACAAAAGACTTCTGTTTTATATATTTATAGCTCTCTGCCGCGAAAAGTTTGCTTCATACGTACGTAGTGCATCGACACCATCACGTCTAACTTCTGTTGACGCCAAGCTCTGCATTGCAATAGTTATAGAGTATAACAAAATTAATTATATATTTATAATTGGGAACTGTAATTGTTGTAGTTTATTTTACAGTACAAATTAATTTTCATAATCAAAGGAATAGTATTTGTTTTCTTAGTTGTGTGAAATCCTTAGTTCTCGGCCATAGCGAAGTAATTGCTCAAAACCTCTACGGTGAAAAAATAAAGAACGATTTGTTTATACCAATTATGCTGATGAGAACTTTAGATTCTGATATTTAAAACCTTCTCACCCAATCGCTGGATTTATAGCATGTAGCCGAGGGAATCTTTGACATTTTTAATACTATAATTTTCTATAATAATATCATATCATATGTTCTTTTTATAGAAAATTTTAGTATAAGGCTTTTACACAATTAAGCTAACAGTAGAATATATAATTACCGTATATAATTCTATTTATTTGCATTGAATTCCTTTAATGTTCCTATAGAGTAGACGGAATTCTCTTTAATTATACCAAATGATATTTCAACTCGAAAAGTGTTGTAGTACCGTAGACAAGAGTTTTAGCCGGTGTATTTTTGGCCCTACAATTTTATTTTAATAGTTTACGGCATGTAATCCAAAAAAACGCAGTATAAATAAAAATATAAAAAAAAAATATATTTTTAATCTTTTAAACAAACAACCGGAATTAATTAATTTTTATATGAGTGCAAGTTAGTAGTGAGATGAGATAAAATTTTAATATAAAAGGCCTATAACCAGCGCGGGCTTCATGCCGCGCTCTCATGTCATAAATAGCTGTTTGTTGACAAAATTATACAACTGATGTAGAAGTACTTATTACAAGAACTTATTGATTATTGAAGTTGTATGTAAACATCAATAAATTTTGATATTAAATATTAATTTTTGTGAAGTATACTTACATTGTATAGTGTGCCTTTAGTTAGGCGATAATGTGTATTTTTGGAAAAGTCAAGTTGAACTCCAGAAATCTAATATTTATTATGATTTCTAAATGCATTTAATGAATTTATTTGGTAATTCCATCGTCTAGAACAGGGGCCTTACTCCCATTGTAGCGTTTCGAATTGTGGAACAATCAAAAAGCAACCATGAGGTGGTTGAAATAAGGCAGGCTTTTGGATGTACGAAAGTTCACAGTAATATTAAAAATAATATTACTGAGACAGCTGGTGGGTTAGGCCCTAAAGTTTATTATGGCGGCGGTATTGTAAATTAGAATAAGAATAATTTTAATGAAAGTTTTACCATCGATGTCTTGCTCTGCTCGCCAATAATTGTGATTACTTTTTTACTCTTTCAAGTCTCAAATATTATGATTATTACAACGTGTATGATATACTAAAGGAGCTTTATATACAGGCACTTCCGTGAGACATGGCGATCAATTTTGTATCGAGAAGCCAAATAATTAAGATTGAGCAAATAACATGTTGCATACTGTGTGTAGTTGTAGTAGCAAAAAACATGTTGCGCTCATGGCGCGTGTTGCTTTGGTGTAGTGCCTACCAGATATTTATATATGTCAATAATTATTGCACTTTAACGCACAAGCGTGCTGAGATTTTATTAGTGAATTCATAAGCCTAAGTGGAGGCCTAGTCACCAGAAATGTATTCACTATGATTTATGGCTAGACTGTAAACATCACAATTATATATGTATTAATATATTATCTGGCGCTGCTTCATGCAGCATCAGCACTGTATATGTAAAAAAATATAATTCGGCAAAAACTTCAGACTTAAACAAAAAGAATAATTCCGGTTTACCCGTTTTGGAGTTAGAGACACACAACTGATACTCTTCTTTAAATATCAGGATTAAAAATAAGATGAAAGCAATTTATTTTGTAGTCGTACCTAGAAATTTAAAGGAATGTTGAACAAGCTTAGTTATCTGGTTACCGACTAGACTAAAAAGGTTATTCCTTTCCGCTTGTTTCGTTTCAGTTATAATGCGACAATATTTCGGCAAGACTTGATCTCAAGTAAATGCTATGTATGTTTCGAAATATGAAAGAACATGTTGAATCTGTGACGACAGTAATTTATTATCGTGTTATTTATTATGAAATGATCACATCTATATAACAGCTACGAATAATTCGTATTAGATAAATCAATTCGATTCGCTGTAATGCCCCAAGTTATGATGTTGATTGCTATTGTGTGTGTTTCATTCTAATTATTAATTAGGAAGGTTATTAATGTCCATAAATTAATAGTACTGAAAAGTAATTAAAAATAAAACTATTGAACTTTATATTTGTATATTCCTGACATTCTTGCAATTGTTTGTAAAGATATGATAAGTGCAAGTGTAGGTAGTACCAGCTTGATGAAAATTATGTAAGTATATAAATACTTGCCAATATATTTTTATAAAAACAATTGATTCGTTGACGTATCAATTTTAAGTAACTGTGAATGTTCAATCTAAATATGTAGGATCAAGTTTTGGTCAACCTCCCGCGCAGTATTTAATGCATTTCTTTATTAAATTAGACCATACCCTCAAGGAGACTGGAAAATGAAAGAGCTCAACGTAAAACCATTTTTGGATACCATTGTATTGTAGGCCATTTCCATGAAAAAATAAATGAAGCTAAAAAATAAATAAAGACTATATATGGCCGAAAGGATTTACAGTCAAACAAAGATTTTAGGCTGAGCGCCTTCTCCATAACGTAAGCTTATGTTCAGCAAAATTAGGACGGCAAAAAGGTTTAGGGTTTATGTTAAATATCAAGTCACCATATGGTGACTTTTGTTATCCTTGTGTCCATGAAGCTAGAAATTAATATTTTGTTTATATATGTGGTACTTATAACTAACTTCATTAATATTAACACTAGCCACTGTGATAGATTTTAAATGCCAGGTGTGAGCGTAATTGTCGCAGAAGGGATTATACACTAAACTATCTGTCTATCTGTTTATTTATCTTAGATTACTTTGAATGTTGCGTGAAATGCCTGTAAAGCAGCCTACTGACCTGTTGGTGTAATTCAGTTTTGTTTAAATAGTGATATAAATCTGTATAATCTTTGTCAAATTAGTTCATGGATTCAATAGTACAAACTTTCAAAACTAAGATCATAACATAGTGTTAAAAAGTACATATTCTTTAAGTTTTAATTGGCAAACAAACTTATATTATTTATGTAATAAAATGCCTAAATGTTGGATGTTTTATTTAACTATATGTAATAAACGTATAAATGAATAATACTCAGTGTTTTGTTTTATCCCATTCATATTGAAATTTATTCATTACAAAAGGATTGATAAATAAGTATATTTCTAAGTCAATAATATAAAATTTCAAAGACGGGTGAATTTACGCTGCCTTAGTATCTAGCAAGTTATATCTAAGTAATACTATTTTAAACATATGTTGTAAATGGAATATTATTACGCCATTTCTGCCAATTTTTACAATATTTCATAAGAGATACATATTTAAATAGAAAATATTAATTTGGGGTTTTATAAAATTGACAATACATAATATGTATATAAATATATTTGAGCAAAAATAAAATGAGATCAAGAACATCAAAATG
The DNA here is from genome assembly GCA_951640165.1 of Pseudoips prasinana. Classification (NCBI taxonomy): domain Eukaryota; kingdom Metazoa; phylum Arthropoda; class Insecta; order Lepidoptera; family Nolidae; genus Pseudoips; species Pseudoips prasinana. Next base: position 28,833,907 of record OX621237.1, on the reverse strand, counting down.
AGTATATAAAACAGCAAAGTTCATTTCTAAAGTATTAATTTAAGACAAGCGATGAAGCTACACATTTCATAATCATCACAATCACAAATATGTACTGTAAATGGTAAAGTAGATTGATAAAATACTTAAATAGAGCTCATTCTATACCATAGCTAATTCAAAGGCCAAGTACATCCCTATAGACAAAACAATATGGCATCTAAACCCGCTATAGTTTAGAACAAACATAAAATGTACATCATTGAATGAGTGAAAGTAAGTATTAAATATGATATATTAACACTATCAATATTCCAGATACAAATATCACAACATTTTCCTTAGCTAACTCTTATCTCTCTTTACACATACAACTTAGCATAGTACACATCAATAGTTAAGTAATTAGATAAATACAAATAAGAAATTTACATTACAAAATAAATTCAGTGCCAGATCTATATTTCTTAGTTATTTAATATTTTCGTTTTTATAAGAGAGCAATAATACATTTTATATTAAAATTATAAAAATACCATGGCCACTGGGAGAGCAATGTATTATAAGTATTTAATTTCCGTCTATGGGGCCACTTGAAGATTACCTATTGATTAAAAACATGGCACATTATAAAAATAAATTGAAAAGTATCACCATGGATTTTGCGGCTTTTTTTATCTGTTATTGATACTGATTTGGATATTCGGGGGAGGTGATTGTCCTTACTTCCAGATATAAAAAGGCTTAACTAAACAATGACTTAAAGTGACTAAACCAAGTAGAAACAGCCGTCATATGTGTGAAAATTTAACCACAGGTGTGGCTTCATATTTTGCAAATTCATATGTATATTGTTTAGAAATTAAACTCCTGGCAAAGGTGTACAGTGTATACTTACTTGTATTAAGACAGTCTTAGTAAAGTTTGTGGTTAATTTAGAAAGAGAAACAAAAATACATAATTACATAAAATAGCAACAACATAATATTGTAAATAAACAAGTGAGATAACAAAAATAAAATCAATACAATTAGTTTTTATTGTTATTATGTCTTAGTATATACATCACTGGTGTAAATGGAATGGTATCGAAATGAATAAAAGGTTTAATTAACCTCTTTATTAGGCTATTGTGCGTGAGCTGCCTATGTATCTGATATACATTTTCCGACCTCAAAATTTCTGTCACATAATTTTTATATACGGTATTTTATTATACCGGTTTAATAGAAGCGCAAGCCTTGCAAGGTGTGATCATTATGGTCATTAATGACACTGCATAGAACTTTCATTTAGCAAATTAATAATAAATCTATTTACACAAATTGTATGTCTTCATTCGACATGTGACAATCGGAAAATGTTAATTTCTAATATTCGAAGTTCCTATCTAGTGCTAGGGTAGAACTACATAGGAACTTCGAATGTTAGCAATTGTTTCCTAAATAACTAAATTTCATAATATCAAATGGCCCCATACTGTAATTAACTGCCAATTAGTACATGTCACTTAATTCTTAAAAATATACTTACATACTTGTATGACATAGTAGGTATTCCGACAAAAACGAGTCCATTACTATTAGGTATTCAAGATTCACGGCAAAAAATCGTTACAACACTTTCTAACTATAATTATGGAACTGATACTTTACAGTCTTTTTACATATCAGTTGTAATTAGATCTGAGTATTTTCAGAATAAATTAAAGCTTTTTTTTACAAAGTAGGTATCATATAAATAAATTAGGTAAATGCAATTAAATCTCGACTTAAGGTGTCATATAGTCAGCATACAGATGTAGGATCACCTTCCATTGTGCACGCTATATTATCTAATTTATGAGCTAAGTGCATTTTGTTTTCTAGTCCTAAAATAATTTGTTCTCTATATTTACTGACATAGATATACAACTCTTTTAAGGCAGACAGAGTATCGAATTCATTCAACTGTTCCACCGAGAGTTGTTGCATAGAAGTACTTAGCTCTTGGTCTGTCACTTGAGGTAATTGAGATACAGCTTGATAAAACCTTATAACCATGTCCCTATACGTAGGTAAGTCTTTTGCGAAAAGTAATTTGTTGGAAGGAGAATCTTTACATAAACGATGTTCAGTCAAAGAACAAGCATCCATAAATGTTTGAGCGATAACTGATAACGAAGAGTCAACGGTCGCAGTTTTATTTATATCAAATATAAAATCTGGATTCTTTATAAGATTCACCCAAAACCTTAGAGGTAAACTGTTCGATTTCCAGGCGTGAACTACTTCGGGATTCATTATACCGTGAGTTCTAGCTGCGTCGTCAAACAGGTCGAATAACCATTTCACGGCTGGAGGCAGCACTTCATTTACTGTGAGAATGGTGCTGAAGAAATCATCTACAAATTTGTGCACAGTGCCTTTAGTGGACAAAAGTCTGGTGAGGAATATTTCTGGGATTGCTTTATGACTGTGTTCAGATGACTTGTTAATAATGTGCTGGTATTCAATAGGCCTCACCAAATGATAATAATGTACGTTTTGGTCGGTTATATCACTGTTATATACTCTTATATGAGAATTAGAACAGTAAATACCTGTACAATTCTTGCATGGTATCTTGTAAGGAGTGTTAAAGCTATCGTTTTGTCGCGATATCAGGGACATGACAGCAGATTCTTTAACTCCATAATGGGCTAAAGTATTTAACTTACGCCAACCATTGATGGTTTTCGTTGTAACATCTTCATCTTGGAGTGTAACATGCCCTCCTCTGCCATGTCGCCATTCGAGATCGACTTCATGGACGGACGGTCTCATAGAAAATGGAGTATTTTTAAATAAAGCATCTAATATTTTGGACTTAACCTGCGAAATACTGTCACAATCTAATACTTTACATTGAACTTTTTCATCAAAATCATCTTGAACTATATGGAGTGTTATGGTTTGGTAATCAATTTGTTCTTTGAGAAGCTTTTCTTCAGACAAAGAATACCTTGCTTCATGAGTGATTGCATCCACAACACCTTTTTCGATTTGATGTTTGATAGCTTTGAAGAGCAAAAATAATGAAGAACCAGCATAGTCTTTTAAATAATAATACATACATAAGGCCATCCAATTAGTTAACATTTTTTCCACTACACTCTCTGTTCTTCTTAACATAAGTTGTGGATGCTTATTACAAATTGATTTATCAATAAGACGTAAAAGGAGTGACTTTAAAATATCTGTGGCATATTCCATTTTACCCATAAGTATTACCATTAATAGAGAAGCAACATTGACTTTATCTCGAATGTTAAAAGACTTTTGTGCTTCTAATGTATCTATAAATGACAAAAGGAAACATTTATTATTCAAAAGCTGTTCAAACTGTATCATAGCTGCATCATAATTAGTTCTGGGAGTGTTAATAAATTGACGTTGAACATTCAATATGGGATGGTCAGACACTCCTGGAAAGAACACCTTCATGACATAGTTTACATGATCCAATGTAGGTATACCTGAATGTTCCAAGTCAGCTGCCAAATCAGACATATCAGTTTGCAATTCTGCAAAAGCCAATTTGCACTCTAATCGAACATTGCTCTCCAAGGTATCCATTTGGATTTGTATTCTTTTGTATTCTCTTTCTGCTTTTGTACTTCGACGTCTATAAACCACTAATACAATCATAAATATAAGCACTAAAAAGAAAGTTCCACCAGCAATACCTGCAATAACTTCTGGAGGAAAATTATAGTTTCTTAGCAATTCATAATGAAGGTACCCTATTGGGAATCTTAGATTTTTTCCAACTTTTACAACCACTAAAGGCAAATTAAGATCTGTTACTTGTAATCCATTCTCATCAGTATTAGCAGGTTGTATTTCAGGAGGGGTACACAATAGTTGTTGCATAGTAAGACTTGTAACATTACATGGTTGAGTTCCAATAGTCACTACTACATCTGACTCATCACTAGCTCTAATCAAATTTTCGCCTTCTATTACCAATGGATCTCCTTTATATGATTTTATTCTACTAGGAAATTGATAGACATGAGGATCCTCCACGAAAAGCATATGTGTCCTAGGAGGATTAAAGTACTTCTCATGCATAGTTTCCACATTATCCAACACAAACCCAACTTTCATTGCTATCTGTGGAGTACTAGTTTGAGACTTAGTAGCTTGTAAAATATCAAAGTATTTTTTATTTACAGCAGGGCTGGGACACTCCATTTGGTGATCATTTAGGACTATACAAGCAGTGTGGTTCACAGGAAGTACTTCATTGGCATAGTAAAGCTTCATAAGCGGTTTCTGTATGGTGTGCAAATTGGTACCATGAACAGTAATCATTCTGCCTCCAGATACAAAACTTTTCAATGGTTTTATTTCCATTATAGTTGGATCTGCTGTGTAGTTAAATAGATCTCCATATATAGTTCGATTAGCATTATCAATAGCCACTGTCAATGTGTGAATCACTCTGGGTACATCTGCCTTAGGACTTATGCAAATCAGTCTACTGTTGGAAGTCTGTGTTTTATTAACAGAACATGGAAGTTCATCTAAATAGGCAGAAACCGATGAACCAATATTCAAATGCTGGCCACCTATGGCTATTTGGGTTCCCCCAGAAACTGGGCCTAATGTAGGATATAATCCTTGAAGTTTTATATTTTTGTAGCTGAATAAGACTGATGATTCTGTGTGACCAGAATCATTCTCTACAATGACAGGTGAAATAGCAGATCCATTAGATGGTCCTGTTCTACATGTGATGCTGACTGATACCTCAAAATCTACAATCTCACACAAGACATCTCCAATGCGAACTTTCCCAGAGACCTCCTCAACTCTTAGACCAAGGTTACTACCTTCAATCGTGACTATTGTGCCTCCTTCTATGGGCCCACTGAGCGGTTTAATCATATCAATTCTTGGTTTTGGACATTCAGTCACTGGGTTTTCCAAGCATGTTTCACTATATGAACATGAGTTGGCACACCAGGTGCATTTGTAAATTGAGTTACGAGTTATACAAAGGGAGCAGTCAGCATGTTCTCTGTGAGATCCTAAAATTTCACATTTATACAGTGTTATGTTAATTGTGTCTATGTAGTGTTTATGATTCCATACAATTTTAACACTAACATTGTACTCTCCAACATCTTCTTCATAAGAATATGTTGTTTTATCACATACAATGTAGTGATTTGACTCAACTCTGGCTGGTAAAATCATATTAGCTTGTTCAATAGTTACAATACATTGAAAACCAATATGTCCTGGCTGCAAATGTGGCAAGTTTTCAACCTCAAGTTCCAGTTCTTTGGGCACATTATTTGGTAGTAATATTGGTTTTTTATATTGTCTTATCCTTGGGCAATGCCCAATCCCATGGTTAAGCAACTTTGTAGGATTATTCTCAGCACTTATGATAGTTCTTTGACAGATGGAAGTGTCATGTGTACACTTGTTGTCATATATACACCAGTTGCAGGCCCATTCACTCAATATGCAGGAGTGACATGTAGTATGCTTAGAACAGTCATAAAAAGCAAAGTTTCTAGATACAAAATCCTTATTTGTTTCCGATGAGTGCACTGACAGTGACACATACACATGATCCTGACTCTGTGTTATCTTAGGCCTGTGTTTTACATCTGGTGTGGGACATGCAAGACCATTTGATGTTACAGCAGCATCTATTGGAGGAGCATTGCCAAAAACACATTTATATTTTGCTCCAAATGGCAATTCTGGTAAGGTCCTAATTATAAGTTGAACTGTTGTTACTTCATTCATTGATATTCTATCAGGCAGAATTTGTTCAAAATCAATACATTGCTGGCCAATATACTGCGACAACCATCTAGGTGCACTCTGGGTGCCTTTTTGACACATATTTTGTACAGTGCAGCGTTTTTCTAAAGAGCACCATCCACAATGAGGATCATTAGATTCTAGACAAGAGGAACAGTTCCCATGTTCAGCACATCTTTCAGTTGGTATTTGTACAATAGAATTCCTTGCCAGAACATACAGTGTTTTCTGATAAGGTGAAAGTGTTGTATCTGGAAGGATTCTCTGTCCCGGTAAAATTTCCTCACTTGAGTATTCTAGAGCTTTATCAGCATCAATTAGAACTTTCTTCAATGTGCCATCATTGGTGCCTAGAAATGCCACAGTATGTAGTCCTGTTACAGACATAGTGATAGAGGAAATTAAAGTATCATTCCAATATATAACTGACATAGTTTTTATAGGATAAAGCCCACTAATTTTAAGCCCTACCTCACAGAAATTTAGAATATTGCCTGTTGACCCCACACTAGGACATTTGCCATCTGAAATCATACCTGATATGTAGCCCATATTACGTGCTTTAGTACTACCATTGAAACACATGTGAACATTCTCATTAAACTTAATTTCCATTTCCTGCAATGAAAATACACATATAGCGGACTTAGCCATAGGTTCATTAGAAATACTTTTTGATGGACTAAATACTGCTACAAGTACAGGGTCTCCCGATTCAATACCCAGCTGAGCAGCTAGGTTTGCACCAGCCCTTGCAATCTTGGCATCTTGAACTAAATTGTAATTGACCACTTCACTCTTACCATTAACAGTTTCTTCCCTAACATGACACTCTAACGTCACCTCAGTATAGCTGTTGTAGTTGTCATCATTCACACATGTACGTGCCAATCGAGACACATAGCCCAACTCTTCATTACCAGCCAGGTGGGAATGTTTCTGAATTATCAAAAAATAGGCATAGTCACTGGCATTAAACCCATACACATATTGCACTAAAAAGTTATCTCTGTACTTAACATCTATCTGTATTGAACTCTGTTTGTTGAAAGTTAATTGTGCGACGTCAAGGGTCATCAAGTCCCGACTGGATATTGCGGGAACATCGTGCCTGTACTCACCGTTATTAGTGAATGTAGTCCCTACATAAAGCACGTTGGAACGGTCCCACGAATTGTACCTTTCAGGTCCAATAAACGCAAAGGTGGAGGCATCAGCTTCGTTGGCGGCCACACTCACAGGAACGAACTCAGGCTTCGCGGACAGGTCGCCCAACTTGTATTTGGAACAGGAACCCTGCGCGATAGATCCGCATGCTATCACTCGTCCGGACTCTTCGTCGATTACTAGTATCTTGTTCACGTTGTCAATCCATGTAGTCTCGATGTCTGTTGATGTGCAGCCGCTCGCATGACACATCGGGTTATCGAGTTTCGGGCCTGTGCGTATTACATGGATGGGTTTCAAGTCAGGGCTCAGTTGATGAATCCAGTTCAACGATCCGGCGTATACTTGTCCACTGACTTTATCCACGGCAAGATGATGGAAATGAAACGTCTCATTGGATTGAATGGGGTATTGTGATATGAATTCGTAACCATACACTATTGTGCACCGAAGCCAAAATGTTATGACTAACAATGTCGTAAAAGCTGCCATGATCACATTTTAAGTTTCATTAGAGTTAATATCTTAACTTTTCACTATGTATTTATTATTGTTATTTCATTTTCAACCCATTTTGATCCATTACAAAAACGTAATGTAACTTGGAAAAGCATCCATCGATGCCATTGCCGATGACATAGAATAAACAATAGAGTTTTATCTACAGACCATAAACGTTCATTCCACCATTAGGATAGGAATACATAGCATTGGAATGGAGTACCTACGGTTACAGTGTTTGTTTTAATTTCCATGGCTGTGTTCATTTTACATAAATATGTAAATATTGTACTGTAAATACAACGACAACACAGCAAATAATACAAATTGGTAAATCTAGTAACCGAAATATATATATACCTTGCCTAATTATATTAACAATTTAAAAATATTCTACCCCTTCAAACATCAAAACAAACTTTTTATCAGATTTCACTCCACTTTTACCCCAATACTAAATGAACCTCTCAGACAAATCTACCAGCAGTTTCTAATTAAAATTTTAATTACAGTTGTTTCTTCAAAGCTGCATTCCACTACAGCGACAACTGGCTTTGCTTTGCCAGTCCAATTTTCTCTAAGAGCCAGGTGGTCGCTGGTGTGTTCACCAATGCCTTGCGTAACTTTAAGCAAAATTAGGCGAACGACAGCATACCAATATAGCTGCAAGTGGCCGGCACATGATTCAAGTCATATATTCGTCCCTGTACTAATATTCATTACACTTAAAATACTGGAGTCACGTAAAAGAAAATGTGCTTCGCCACTAGATTTTTCGAAATTCGTGTTCTACACCACTAAGGTTGTCACTTAGGATCAATGCCTTATCATAGCACTACGGTAATCCGCACGACATCGATGTTCATAGTATCTCTATTTAAGATATGATGACGGTGAACCAATAAATAAAAATTATACCCAACTTCAAACTATGACATTTTAAGGTCTTATTTAGTTTTGTCTTTACTTTCCAGATGGTAAAACTTATTGAAGTGTTTTAGCATTAGTGTGATGAGAATGTTATCACAACATGTTTGTGTTCAAGACCCGCCGAGGACAGCACATCGGTCTTCTTAATGTATCAGGCCCGGATCTAGGGGGTGGGGGTGCGGGGGCAAACTGGGGCCCATGCCCCGGGCGGCAAGTTCAGAGGGCGGCAAATTCAGCCTTGACAGACGAATGTACAATTTATCATTTAATTAAGTTTGACCACAGAATATGTACAAAATTAACATAATATGTACAAAATTATGTACAAAAAAAAATCCGCTTAGGACATAAAAAACCAGATGAGATTTCTATTCGAAAATCCTGACATTTTTTAGTTTGAGAAATTTCTCTCAAACGTACTTAACAAATTAAAAAGGTCGTAATTTTATCGTTTTTATACACTGCGCTCACGCGTTGCACATTGCAATCGAAGAGGTTGGGGCTGCGGCACCTAGAAGTACACGGCGCTGTGTACACTGCCAGAGTGCGCAGCTTGGGAGGAGGTGCGCAGTGCCCTTATTCCTGGAGTAGGCAGTGACCTGTCGCTGGTTGGCAATTCGATGGTTGGCAGCGAGGAGTCCTGGGACGCGGTGGTTGCCTTCTGCGAGACAGTTATCTTGCGGAAGAAGGTAGCGGAAAGGAAGAGGGAGATCACATCCTCTCATCCGGCCCACAACTGACGCACCGGGCGACGGTGGAGGGCGTACAGCGCCCTCTTCCGGCTCCCTAAATGGGTCCACTTGGGGGCGTCCATCGCCCCCACACATCCGGTCCCGAGGCGCGTCGCAACGTTTTTGTTTTTTATATCATAGGGCGTGCACAAACGAGCATGCGGGTCACCAGATGGTAAGATCACCACCGCCCTCTCTCCGCCGACACTCGCAACACCAGAGGAGTCACAGGTGTGTTATCGGCCTTTAAAGAGAGTCGGCAAACAAGTGTCACTGACTCTTCCCCCCACCCCGATGAGCTCTGGCGACCTTACTCACACGCAGAAACACAACATTAAGTTATTAATGTTATTATTAAGGAATGTCTTCTGTAAGGTGGAGGTACTCCCCCAGTCGGACTACTCTTTGAGCGAATGAACGCTGTGCCCAACCTCGCGACGCCCTCTAACGCGCGCCCCTCGTAGACGTTGCGGGGGGAGTTTAACACCTCACTGCCCCCGCTGATCTGAGGATGCTCTTGGGAACGGGCGGCACCAGCCGGGGGTTGCGGAAGTATCGAAAGGTCCCGTGACCCCCGGTGCAGGTGTGAGATGGAACACCGGGGTGGTTTTTAGTCAGTAGGAGTCTGACAGACCCATCTCCCCCAAGGAGGAGGACATCAATGTCCATCCCACAAAAAAAGAAAATAAACGGCACCAAGAAGCACTGCGCAAGTTCGACTTTGACCAGATTGCTTTATCACATCGATGATGTGAAATTATTCAATGAACATGCCGATTTATTGCCTTTTTTCAAGACAATGGCTTACTCACGATTACCAGAGTTAATGCATATTTCTCAATAAATATTTGCAACAGCCCAGAATGCAAAAAGAAAGACTTTTATACAATGGGAGCTCAATGAAAAGAAACCGACTACGGCGCCTTAAGCTCGAACTATACTTTTAATTCAATATAAGTAATTTGAAGAGTTTACATGTAGGGCAGTTCATAAATCAATAATTAAAGAAAAAAATTTGGTGATTTTTTTTTATAATTAATTATAATAAAACTAATTAGGTACGTAGGTACTTGGATAAATAAGTATTGATTTTTATTGTGCAATTATTACCAAAGGAAGGCCCAAATATTATAATATTATTTATGTATGGTACAAATATTGTAAAAATGTCGATTTCGTAATTCTTCAAAAGTATGGAGCAGAACTGGCTCGAAAATACGAGCGAAATTTAAGCGCCGTTGAATTCAGCTAGTAACTCTGCGTTTTAAAGACTAAGCTCCGCTTTTATTTGGTGATATAGAAAACGCTAACGGTTTCTACCTCTTGCAATAGATCTATGCGCATGATTCGCAGGATGCTTTTCCAAATATTTTATTGCTCTGATAATTTACTCGACACTTCCTTATACATCCGCAAGCTGTGAGAAAAGTTTTAGCAATATAAAGCAATTAAAATAAATTTGCGATCTTCTTTGAGCTAGGAACGCTATCGAGTCTTGCAATCTTAGCGATAGAAAATCGAATTGCACACGAGTAAAATTTTGGCAAGGCCATAGATTTATTTGCTGAACAAAAAGCTCAAACAGTGATAAATATAATTTCAATTCACAAATGCAATAATATCTTTGAATTTTACTATACATACTGCTGCGCCCTGCTGTTATACCCGCGTTGAACTTTATAAATTATAGCCTATTCGTTATTCGGATATATGAGCTACAAAGTTTCATCAAAATCTGTTCGGTAGTTTTTGCGTGAAGAAGTAACACTCAGACACTGTGAGTGTAACTTTCGCCTTTATAATATTAGTGTGATTTTTATTTTAAACCCTATTCCGTGCTATGTGTTAAGTCTATTTATTTACTGATATATAGACATGAACGGGTAGGATATATCCTACTAATATATGTATGGATGTTTGTTACACTTTCACGCAAAAACTACCGAACATTTTTGATGGAACTTTGTAGTAATATAGCTTATGTATTTGAATAACACATAAACTGTTATTTGTAAATTTAACGCGGGTAAAACCGCGTGGCACATCTAGTACAGATATAAAATGTGAAAAGTTTGTGAGCATGGATGTTTGTTATTCTTTCACTCAAAAACTTCTGAACGGATTTTGATTAAACTTTGTTGTAGCTATTAAATCCGGGAACCTATCACTTTACCGATTTATTTTTGTTTTAATAAAAACTATTGACCGAAGTATTTTTGGCTATAATGCATTATTTGACATATTTTAAGATAACCGAAGTTTCATATATCATAGGTATTATTTTACCGAACTTTTTTTCGCCGATTTTTTTTTGAACGTTTTTCATTTGCCTATTGCTTTACTTGCCATATTTTCACCATACAAACATAACATTTTACTAACTTTTGGTCACAAATATATAGACGGATACTTGGTAGTATTATCAAAAGTAAATTAAAATAGTATCATAAAAGTCAATATGGCGTGCTATTTTTGTGACAGAAACGAATCGGTGCAACTACCCTTAGAGTGTTATTTAAGCCCATGTAGGCGCGGAAGGGTAGGGCGGCCCGCGAGCTGGAGGAGCAGGTGGCGAGTGTTAAAACCATCTGCAACGATATGCTCGCGTGGGCCCACCCAAACCCTGCAGCGCCGGAACCGTGACAGACACAATGCTTGCTGCATGTTTCATGCGTGCTGCATGCCTGATTGCATGCTGCATGCCTGCTTGTATGCTGCTTGCATGCTGCATGCCTGCTTGAATGCTGTATGCCAGTTTGCTGCTCGGAAATTTAATACGTCGAACAAATGTTATTGCGGCTATGTGTAACTTCGATGAAAACAAATCAAACATCGGAGTAACGAAAAACAACGAATTGATAATAGGTTAACTGATTACAGTGGAAGACGTGACTTACGTAAAAAAATAAAAAAAAACGAAACTATATAAAGTTTTATGTGAATTGAAATTAGGTCAAATATTTTTCGAACTTATGATGAGCCTATGTGATGTCTATGAGATTTGATGGTTACCCATTAAATCCGAATAACACATAGGCTATAATTTATAAAGATTAAGGCGGGCTAACCGCGGGGCACACCTTGTAATTTATAAATACACGTCCGTATCTATCAGTAAAGGCTTAAGACAGAAATTACATTGATGGATGCATTGTTCCCGGAAGGACTAGTGGACATCTGATATCTGAAATAGCATCCTTATGTTAAATGTGATGAGAAATATAAGTGGGCAGGGGCGGCATTTTAGAGTTTTCCCCCGCCTAAAAAATATTGAAGATCCGGGGCTGTAATGTAAAGCCATATTTATTACAAGACTCGGTGAAAATGAGCATTAATTTAGCTGTTACAAGCCCCTGAGTATATTGCCATGAAACACAAATCATCTTCAAACAACAAATTCTTTGCGAAAGTGTACATCGTACAATCGTAGTTTAGTCCATGACAAAAATAATGTTGACTCCTTCTGAGAGTTAATCTCTGTGTTGATTCGCATACTAGTAAGACTGCAAAGTACATTGCGGCACTTGGCAGGAGCAGTGCGTATGCTAGCACGCATTTATGCTTCACCCCATAGATAAAAAAAATCATAAACAGAAAAAGAATGTGAAACTAAGCTACCGTATTTAAGCATTTCACCTAGTACCTACAGAAGCATAGTTAGCTAATGATCAATGTCGAAGCCCACTGTACATTGAATATCATTTATTTATATAGTAATATATTGAATATAGTTTAATAAATAATACAGGCGTTAATAAATAATTACTTTTCTGTTTAATTTAACGAGCTCAAGGTGTAGTTCAATTGTCATTAAGATAGGCGAGAATAACATCGAAAATAATTTATGTTCGTTCAGTTTACCACAGACCATTAATTGTGTCCAATTCACTCATTCATTCATTCTTGTTCATCACTCGTTCTTGTTGAATGCATTGCTTGTTTTGTCCGGTTGTTTAATGTTTTGTTGAAGAACTATGTAATAATACTATATTTATTTTATTTATTTATTTACTAGAAACAAACAGTCTTACAAAACTCAGATACTTAAAAATAGAATGTATATAATTGTAGACCTAAAGTTTCCTATATGAGATACATATATGCTAAATGGCTCTTTTTTACTTAAAATATAATAATATACAAGTACATGCCTCTCAGTTCTGAGAATTAACTTCTCGAAACTAAGAGGCATGCACCTATACTTATAATATTTAAAAGTAATTAGATAAAATTAACAAACATACTGGAGGATTAATTATTATAATTATAATTAATATATTTAGTTTTAGAGCCCAGAAATATAATTTAAAGATTTTTTCTTAAAGCAATTTAAGGTTTCGTAAAAAATGTCAACATCAATAAGCTTATTGTTGTATAATCTGCAACATCTTCTAATAAAACTGTTATTAGCGTAACAAGTTCTAGGTACTACTACTTACGAACAACAAATAACTCTTTTTTTCGACAATTTCTTTCACGTCTGCGCGGCACTCTGAATGAAATTGGCTGCAATAGTGCAGGAGCGTCAATGTGGTTATTTATTATTTGTAAAGATATGTCGCATCAGCTAAATCAAGGCGGTGACTCAAACGAGAAATATTATGAGTTACTAAAGAAGTCTCATAATCGGAATACCAATGTCCAGTGCGGTAACAAAGAGCCCTTACAAATTTCCTTTGAACCCCCTCTATTTTATCAATATGAATATTAAAAAATGGATGCCAAACAGAGCTTGCAAACTCTAAGTGGCTACGTACGTAACAGTTGTATAATATTGTATAAGTTATTTTTTGGCGAAATGGTTTACTAACACGCAATATAAATCCTAATTGCTTATAAGCTTTATTTACCATTTTATCTAAATGGGGGACAAAAGAGAGTTAAGAGTCCATTGTAACACCTAGGTCCCGAATCTCAGTGACCCGCGACAAGTCATTGTTGCAAAGTCTATAGGTAAAATTTTGGATACGTTTTTTCCTGGAAAAACTAATAACAAAACACTTTTCTGGGTTTAAATATAAACTATTCGCGTGACAGAAAGTTTCAAATACTTGCAGATCTTTTTGTAATAAGTTGCAATCGTCTACATTTCTAATAACTCGAAAGATTTTAGTGTCATCCGCATAAAGTAATTGATTGGAATAAGACATATTGTTAGTGATATCGTTAATGTACAAAATAAATAAAAGGGGCCCAAGATACTCAATACTTTATTGCAGATGGGACCCCAGAAGTGATGCATTTATATTGAGAAATGTAACCTGCCGACGCCACAGCTTGGGAACGATTTTCCACGTACGATTTTATCCAAAGCTTTGGCAAAGTCGGTATACACAGCATCTACTTGGGCGTTACTGTCCATAGCTTCTAAAATTATTTCAGTATAAGATAAGCGATTTGTATCAACACTACGTCCCTTAAAGAACCCATGCTGGTTTGGTATGATATGACGCGTTTGATAATTGATCTGTGACAATCTTTTCCAAATTTTTTCCAAACTGGCAAAGCTTAGATATAGGACGATACTTCTCAATATCCTGACTAATTTTACCTTTCGGTATTGGGGTAACTAGCGCACGTTTCCAGATAGCAGGAACACAGCCCTCCCTAAGAGATTTCTCAAAGATTATTGTTAGAGGTATTGTTAAAGTGGACGCACATCTACTGATCAACATTGGATGAACACCATCAGGTCCTGCGCCTTTATTTGTATCGATTGACTTAAGATACTTATACACAAGTTCTTGAGTAAATAAAATTGTGTCCATGTCAAACACGGCCTCAGTACTCGGTGGTAGATTCAGTAAATCTATAGAAGCCTTGCTAGATACCTCAAAAGCCGAATGGAAGTGTTCGTTGAATAATTCACAGATGTGTTCTCCATCGGCAGCTGACATCCCTTTATAACACATAACTTGTGGAAGACCACTATTAGTATAAACTGACTTAATATATATATATAGTCCAGAAAAATTTTGGGTGTGTTTTTATTTTAGATTCAGATAAATTCATATAGTTAGTATAACACTCACTTTCTAATTTGGCCACTTTTTTTCTTAGAAATTTAAAACTGTCGTAATCCAACGGGTTACCATAAGTCTTCCACAACTTATGATATTTACGTTTGTCATTTAGTAATCTTCGAAGCGGTCGAGTATGCCAAGGAGGCCTGGATTTTGACATACGTTGAGGGCGACGGGGCACGAATCTATCAATTAATTCATTTAACAAATTATAAAAATTTGTACGCATTGTTCAAGTGAAAGTTCAAAGAAGAAATCACACCAATCGATCCCAGACAATTCTCCGTTCATTTCATTGTAGCTAGCATTACGAAAACAAAATATAAGAGTGGGCGCCGGGTTTAAGGTAGGTATATATGATAATTCGTCGATCGTCGGCCTAATTCGTTACCCGCTAAATCCATTTTTTTGCAAAATTTACTTTTTATAGCCGTTAGAAAGTTCAATCTAATATCTACAGTATCGTTAAAGATATAAAGGCGATATCAGCCAAAAAAGGTGAGAAATGCTATGCACGAAAAACTACTTTCTGACCACCAGTCAATCTCCACAACGCAAACCTGTTAAATCCTGCTGGGGTCTCAGTTTTGTATTGATTGACAAAGTTGCCGAACACACGTGCCGTTTGCGACCCGTCACAGTAAGCCTCTTACATGGCTTAACAACTGTTGCCTAATAGCTACAACCGGAACCGACAGCTTAACGTGCCCTCCGAAGCACGGAGACGCTCAGAAATTAAACCACTTTGGCGGTCACCCATCTATGGATTGACCGGGAGCCTTGTTGCTTGACCTCACCGATCACTTACGGACCGGTGAGAGCATCTGGCTATGAGCGCGTATTTGTATCATTAAAGATAATTTCAAAGATACTAGAATAGAATCTTTATTGTACACACTCAAACACGACAAATTCATAGGACACTAATAACACAATCATGTACAATGGACGGTCTTATCGCATCAAGCGATTTGTTCCAGACAATCTTTGGATGGATAGGAGCTGTTAATATTTTAAAATAGTAGGTGTGCACCAAATTAAAAAAACGTATAAAATATTAATAAATATAAACATCATCATCATCATCATATCAGCCGAAAGACGTCCACTGCTGGACAAAGGCCTCCCTCAAAGATCTCCACAATTGCCGGTCTTGCGCTATCCGCATCCAGCGTTTTCCAGCGACCCGCACAAGATCATCGGTCCATCTTGTAGGGGGCCTGCCCACGCTGCGTCTTCCGGTTCGTGGTCGCCACTCGAGAACCTTTCTGCCCCAGCGGCCGTCGGCTCTACGAGCTATGTGCCCTGCCCACTGCCACTTCAGCTTGGCAATTCTTAGGGCTATGTCGGTGACTTTGGTTCGCCTGCGGATCTCATCATTTCTGATTCGATCTCGCAGGGAAACTCCAAGCATAGCCCTTTCCATTGCTCTTTGGGTGACCTTGAGCCGCCTGATAAGGCCCATAGTTAGCGACCACGTCTCTGTTCCGTAAGTCATCACTGGCAACACACACTGGTCGAAGACTTTCGACTTGAGACACTGCGGTATTTGGGACGAGAAGATATTACGTAGCTTCCCGAACGCTGCCCAGCCGAGTTGGATTCTACGATTGACCTCCTTCTCGAAGTTGGACCTACCTAGTTGGATGGTCTGTCCTAGGTAAATATAGTTCTCTACAACTTCGAGTGCAGAGTCTCCAACCTTAACTAGAGTGGGTGCAACATGGATGTTTGACATAATTTTCGTCTTATCCATGTTCATTTTCAGACCCACTTGTTGAGAGACTCTGCTGAGGCCATCGAGCATTGTACCGAGGTCGTCAAGGGTCTCAGCCATGACTACTATATCGTCGGCAAATCGAAGGTGGGTGATGTACTCGCCATGGACATTGATGCCAAAGCCTTTCCAGTCCAGAAGCTTGAAGACATCTTCCAATGCAGCGGTGAACAGTTTCGGAGATATAACATCTCCCTGTCTCACACCTCGCTGCAAGTGGATAGGTTTCGAGTTCTGGTCCTGGAGTCGCACTGACATAGTGGCGTTTTCGTACAAACACTTTAACACCTCGATATACCGGTAGTCGATTTGGCACCTTTGGAGAGACCTCAGTACGGCCCAAGTTTCGATCGAATCGAAGGCTTTCTCATAGTCCACAAACGCTAAGCATAATGGCTGGTTATACTCTTCGGTCTTCTGTATAACCTGCCGCAGCGTATGTATGTGGTCTATGGTACTAAAGCCTTTACGGAAACCGGCTTGTTCGGGAGGCTGGAAGTCGTCAAACCTGCGTGCGAGACGATTCGTAATGACCCTCGAAAACTTGTAAACATGGCTCAGCAGTGTGATGGGTCTGTAATTCTTCAAGAGGGTTTTATCGCCCTTTTTGAAGAAGAGCACCACCACACCCCTGTGCCATGCTTTTGGCGTTTGACCTTCTAGTATGACGGAGTTAAATAACTTCTGAAGGGCCCGTAGGATTGGTGTACCACCCGCCTTCAGAAGCTCTGCCGTAATTCCATCATCACCAGGCGCCTTGTTGTTCTTAAGCTGTTCGAGAGCCATTCTAATCTCGCACAGGCTGACGTCCGGGATGTCGTCGGTGAAGTGTTGGGTTAGTCGTGCTCTGGGATCTGAGGCACAACTATCGACAGGTGACTGGGTTTTCGCATACAGCTGTCCATAGAACCTCTCGATCTCTCCCAGCAACTCAGGTTTAGACGTGACGATTCTGCCATCCTCAGTCTTCAGCTTCGTCAGTTGGCTCTGTCCAACAGACAGTTCTCTTGCAAACACTTTAGAGCCTTTGTTCCGCTCAATGGCTTCTTTAATACAATTTGTATTAAATTGGCGCGTGTCGCGTGTCAAAGACTTTGAGATCTGTCTGTTGAGCTGCCGGTATCTGGTAGCATCATCAGAGGATGTCAGAACCATTTTCCGTCTTTCGTCCATAAGCTGCAGGGTATAGTCAGAGATCTTTTTGTTTCTGTTTGTACGGTGGGCCTTGAAGACCTTAGACCCAGCCGTATGGACAGCTTCTACGAGCCTGTCATGGTATGAGTCCACTTCCTCGCAATCTGCTAGGCATTCGAAACGGTTTTGCAGTTCGAGCTGAAAGGGTTCAGGGTTTTGGATGTGGATGGGTAAAGGTCGGAGCGTAGACTTTATTAGTCGGGACCTCTGGAGCTTGACATTTAGGTTCAATGAGCCTCTCACCAGTCTGTGATCGCTCCCGGTTTTAACCGTATTGATCACTGAGACGTCATTGAACACCTGTCTACTCGTCGACAAGATAAAGTCTATCTCGTTTTTTGTTTTACCATCGGGGCTTACCCAGGTCCATTTGCGGTTTTCCGACTTCTTGAAAAAGGAGTTCATCATAAAGAGTCCCTCCTTCTCCATGAAGTCGGCCAACATTTGGCCCCGGGGATTCCGGTCTCCAGTTCCAAATTGCCCCACTTTCAGCTCATTCCCGAATCGTTTACCCAGCTTCGCGTTAAAGTCCCCCATGACCACAGTGAAATAAGAGTTCGAGGTATGTATGGCTCTAGAAATATCCTCATACATGACCTCAACCTCATCGTCGGAGTGCGTCGAAGTCGGCGCGTAAACCTGTATGACCTTCAACGAATACCGCTTGGTAATTCTGAGTATAAGTTACGCAACCCTAGTCGACACACTCTCGATTTTCACTATGTTGTGGACGAGGGACTTGTGGACTATGAACCCAACACCACCTTGGGAGAGTTGGTCGCCTTCCCGGAAATAGAACAGATTCCCGGATTTCAGGATTATCGTGTCCTCCCCCTCTCTTCAGACTTCAGATAATCCTATTATGTCCCAATGTAACCTGCTCAATTCTTCCTCCAGTTCGATCATCTTCTCGTCGGTCCGCAGTGTGCGTGTGTTGTATGTTGCCAGGGCCAGAGGTCGTCGGTTTTGGTAACGCGGAATCTGCCGGGGATTCTTAGCACCCCCTGCCCTGCCGTAACCACGGCTGTTACCACGGCTGGGAATAGCAGGGCTGCCGGGGACTGGGGGCCGCGGTTTAATTGTGTCCTTCATTTGAGGGGATCTGCCATAATCGCCACGCTTGGCAAACGGGTTGGCGATCGCAGTAAGGTAGAAATTGGTACTCATGAGAACGCTGCTGCCCATTCTCTGGAATATATTCCCTCGGGACGACTTCTACGTCCCCCCACGGGATGAGAGGGGGTGGTGATATTCTCTAGGCCGTCACCACACAGCCGTAATACATATACATAAATAAAAATATATATATATATATATATATATATATATAATTATATGTATAAATACAATACAGTGCATAAGTACTATATAACTTAAAAAAAACATAAATATTATATTAGACAATAGCCAGTCGCGTGCACCTAAGGGACATTTGTCCCTTTTTTTTTTTACCGTTGAGTGCTCTCAAGTGACAAATGTCCCTTTTTGATTCGAGTACGATGCATCGTCTAAATATCTTTATTTCTTTCTACTGCATTGCGTTTCATATATTTTTCTCTTTTCTACATGAATCTTAATACATTCCTTCATGCTAAAAATACGACAAAAGTTCCGAAACGTTTCATTCGGCTTCAATAAAAAATGTCAAATGTCAGTCGTTGATTCTCGCGCGTAAGTGAGGTTAATCTTACGCCTGTAAATTAATAGTTTTGAAGTAAGAATAATGTTTTTTTTTATTTTATAGTGTGCAAAAAGAACCATTCCACCATTAAAAGTCATAAAATATATATGTTATCGATTTACTTTTTTAAATAATCGACTTTCAAAAAATCTTTTTTTTTTTTTTTTTTTTTAAACTTTAGTCAATGTTTTGCCCTTATTATAATAAATTAGAAACGAAATATCAACAAACATTTATTACGACTTGAAAGAGTCATTCATAAGCATCAATAAAAACAACACTTGTGTCGACCCATGTCGACTACACCTCAACAAAAAATTGTTTATTGAGCGCGGCCATTTAGCGCACGGCGGGTCGCCATTTATCGCTGACCTTGGAGCACTTCACGCGTTTTTTCGATCACGCGAGCGGATAGGTGACTTTACAAACGTAGGTAGTGCTCATTAACTGCTTTATTGAAAGTGGCAAGGGTTTGGGCACGTCTGATAGTAATTGGCAAGGAATTCCATAATTGTACTGCTTGAACTGAGAATGACTTGCTCATAAATATTGTAGAGTGCATAGGATGGAGGAGGATAATTGTGTTTTAACTTGTGACATTTGTATTTGTAGATCATTTAGATTTTTTGAAATTATGGGCATTGATTGTTTAACGTCATTTATTTGAATTCCGTTTCCTCGGAACAGTTGTGCAGTTTGTTCATTAAATAAATTTAACTCGGTAATTTGAAACCTGACGTCAGCCAAATTTTCTTGCATTTTATTGATAATCTGCTCGTTGGATCCAACGTATTTTTTTTTTTTTTGTTCTTCTTATATCGGCAATCAGTCAGTAGACTATGAGTCGATGGCGTGTCATAATCTTTATCATGTCGAGTATGCTCTCCAGTGAGAGCAACTACTCATCATTGGGGCCTAGAGCTAAAGTCTATCTTGTAGCTCTAGGATGTTGTGGCGCTTCAGTCGTCTCACATGGTTCTGGATTGTTAACTGGCGTGCTAATTGATTGGGATTTTGATGAATTGATTGGATTCATTAGCCGCTCCTTATATCTCTCTGATGTATCTCGGATTTCCTCCTTCACTATTTTCACTGACAGGTGTTGATGTATTTCAGTGTTGGTAATATACCATGGTACATGTCCTATTGATCTCAAGATCTTGTTTTGTACTCTTTGCATGATATTAATATTCGAGTCGCTGGCACTGCCCCACAATTGAATACCATACATCCATACTGGTCTTAGGATGGCCCTGTATATAAGGAGTTTGTTATCCAACGATAGTCTGGACTTTCTCCCTAACATCCAGTAGAGGTTCTTATGTCGTATTGCAATCTCGTCTCTTTTAATTTTTATATGTTCTCTCCATGTCATACGT
Source organism: Pseudoips prasinana (assembly GCA_951640165.1). Classification (NCBI taxonomy): domain Eukaryota; kingdom Metazoa; phylum Arthropoda; class Insecta; order Lepidoptera; family Nolidae; genus Pseudoips; species Pseudoips prasinana. The sequence goes on along the minus strand of OX621237.1, from coordinate 28,812,738 downwards.
CGATCTAGGTGTAATCCTAGATAACGTACGGTATCATTTTCTGGTAAAATGCTATCTCCTAGTTTCACTGGTGGGCAGTTTCCTTGGCGCAGTGTAAATGTCACATGAGCCGACTTGGTGGCACTCGCCCTAATTCTCCATTTGTGTAGCCAGATGTGTATTTCTTGAAGGCCTTGAAGGTTGGAGTGTTTCTGACGCTTTCTTTGGGTCTTTATGACACGCTAATACTGCGGTGTCATCAGCATAGGTCGCCGTAGTGACGCCAGAGGTTGTCGGTAGATCTGCTGTGTATAAGGTGTATAGGACAGGCCCCAAGACAGACCCCTGCGGCACTCCTGCCTTTACTTCGTAGATTTTTGAAGTTTCTCCACCTTCTTTAACGTAGAACAACCTATCAGTGAGATACGATTCCAGGATACAGAAGAAGCTGTGCGGGAGGTTTAATTTAATTTTGCATAGCAAGCCCTTGTGCCATACTCTGTCAAAAGCCTGCTGGATATCAAGAAACGCCGATGAGCAGTATTCTTTGTTTTCAAGTGAATTTTGATAGTGGCGCAAACTCTGTGCACCTGTTCCACAGTACACCTGAAGTCAGTCTCCTGAAGCCAAACTGGTGGTCTGGTATTATTTGCTGTTCTTGGAGAATAGGCCACATTCTCCTCAGTAACACCTTTTCAAATATTTTGGACAGTACGGGCAGTAGGCTGATGGGTCTATATGACGTTTTCTCGTGTTGAGGTTTACCATATTTGTTGGTCATCATAATCTCGGAGACCTTCCATAGTCTTGGGAAGTACTGAGTTCGGAGAATGGCATTGAATAAGGTAGTCAGGAAAACAATAGCTTTTCTTGGTAATTCAAGCAGGACCTCTCTAGTAATAAGATCGAAACCCGGGGCTTTTCTATGGTCAAGATTTCTTATTATTTTTAAGACTTCTTGTGGTGAGACAGGCTTTAGTGGTACCTCGAGTTGAAAGTCAGTGTGTAATACAGAGTCTACGTACTCCTCAGGGTCATGTATTGATGCCTCATTTGGTGCAAAGACTGTTGATAGGTGCTCGGCAAACAAAATTGCTTTTTCTTTATTTGTCTTTGCCCATTCACCTGTATTGGATCTAAGGGGAGGTTTGTATACTTGTGGTCTATCATATGCTTTTGCCATTTTCCACAGGGAGTAATTTGTAGCATGGGTTGCTATCAGTGACTCCAATTTTGTCTGCAGAGTATTTTCATTGCTCTCATTAATCATTGCCTTCAGCTCCACTATTGCACGATTTAGTGCTGTCTTGTCTGCTGGGTGCCGACTTTGATGCCAAATTAGACGCAGCCTGCGTTTTTCTAAAATTTTATTTTTAATTTCCAGCGGGCGATTTAGGGTAGGTGCACTTTTTGACGGAATGGGAGTATTTTCCCAGCAAGCTGTTTGAATTAATGTGGTATACTTGGCTAGGGCAATGTCAATATCCTCAGGTGTCTTCAGCGCTGTCTTAAGCTGTATTTTGTGTTCTATGGAATCACGAAATCCATGCCAATCGTATTTTGCAGCTTTAGATTATGTGATGTTCTATGAGCATTCCGACGAAGGCGGCTTTGAACGGTACAATGAAACGTGATCATATTTGCGAAGGCCAAATATGAATCTAATACAAAGGTTTTGAAGACGCTCAAGTTTATCCAGTTGTTCTTCTGTCAGACGTAGATAGCTGGTATAGTCGAGAATAGGCAAGAGGAGTGATTGTGCAAGAGCAGTTTTAGTGGTAATAGGAAGGAAATTGGGCAGGCGCCTGAAGGAACCTGATGACGCAAAAAGTTTAAAACTTACAGCTTGCAGCTGAGGACCCCATGATAACGTACTATCAAAGAAAATCCCCAAGTCCTTGAGGTTATTCCTGAGGGGGATAACGGTGCCATCAAAGGTGATTTGGGGGAGTTAGGACCAGTCCAATTTAGAAATCAATCGAGAGCTGCCAACTACGATAGCCTGTGTTTTCAATGGATTGATTTTGAGACCGAAGGTCTGACTCCACGCCCTAATCCGAGCTAAGTCATCATTGATTGTCGCCATTGCACTGGCTAAGTTCGTAAGCGAAGCATGAGAATAAATCTGTAGATCGTCTGCATAAAGATGATAGGAGGAAGAGAGATTATTGGAAATCGTATTGATAAATAAAGCAAAAAGCAATGGAGACAAAACGCCACCATCCGGCCCGCCAGCAACTGTATTAGACCATATAGAAAACATGTAATTAATATTCTTTGCCGGCGGCCGAACAGGTAAAATCGAAACCATTCAATCGCTGTTGGAGATATGTTAAATGACGTCAAAATGCCAAGGAGAAAAATCTAAATCTACAAAATTGAAAGCATTGCTGAAATTTAGTAAAAGGAGAACTATTAGATTTTCAGATTTACATTCTCCATGACACCTTTGATGTCTTCCGTAATATGGACCAGGGCTGTGACGGTACTATGACCAGGCCGGAAAACGGATTGCATAGGGTTGAGGAGATTGTGCTTACAAACAGGAATTAAGTTGGGTGTAAATAAGCCGCTCGAGGACTTTTGATAGGAATGGAAGATTAGATATAGGACGATAGTCTGAGAAGGAGGATGGTTTTTTGGTTTTAGGAAGAGGAGTCACTAGGGCTTCTTTCCATATAGAAGGAAAAATTCCACTAGATATGGAACGATTGAGGATGTGACTGATAATGGGTAGGATATCATCAAGGATAGAAATGATCATATTACGGCTTTCACTGTTGCTACCGACCGCATTGGAAGATATCGACAGGATGCCTTTCTTAACATCTCAATCGGAGAATTGATTAAAAACAAAAGGTGGATGATATTACTCATTAATTAATAAAATATAAATCAACTATGTGTGTAGAAATAAACAGTTACGTTAAAAACTATTTTTGGCGTATGTACATTAAATTACATTTATTTTGTCATATTTTCATATAATATATAATTTTAATAATAAATAATATTTCGATTTCTTATTGAATTCGTTTTACTGGACAATTCATTAATCTATACACCCTATTAAATTTGAAGGTAAAACTGCTAACTCCTCAATCTAATTGAAATTTCACCTCGATTAACTGCTAAATAATTGTTTTAATTGTTTTCCTAAATTTTATAAAATGTGTGTAAGATAAGCTGTTAAAAATACTTTTAAAATATGCAGAAAAATTAAAGTAACCAACGGGATTTTCAAAATTTCGATTTATAAATTAATAGAGATTTTATTCAGATTTTTCTTTGTCCTGTAAACTATGCCAAAATGGACATAGCAGGTTAACGAATTAGGCCGACGATATACTAAATGTGACTTATGGGGATAGTTATCACTTCACCGCATTCCTCAAATTATTTTATAATTTAAAACTTGAAAACGACTTCCCTCTGTCACGGATCTTGGGGTCACACTATAGTATGTGGGATCATTTGTTAGAAAGGAAAAGTGTAATGTTTTGAGAGATTTACTGTGCATAATGGTGACTTTGATGGCTCCAGGTGAACCTGGATATCCACACACTCAAATGAACACCTACAGGAGTTACGTGACGATGTTGGCAGACCCTGGAGCTAAAGATGAAATAAAACGCAAAGCTGGGGGGATTCGCTGGTAAGTGTTTTTGGTGAACACATGTGGAGCGTTTTTATTTTAATATTTTATTTTTTAATATTTATTTTGGTTAATATCTCAAATCAAGTTGCCTTTAAACGTAAGTGAATTGAAGGGGGAGGGGTGGAGGGGGGAGGGGGCTACCCTCCTGTACCATCCCCACCCCGCGGAACCCCATGGTTATGGATATCCATGGTTAATATTTTTCGCTAAATGGTCACCGTTCGAACCTAACCTAACCCAAATTATTTCATAAAAGTACATTTTTGCAAAAATTTCACCATAGTGACAATGAACAATTCAGTTTTGGGTATTATTCGGATAATTATATAAAGGCGTTATAAAAAAATATATAACTTCTAAACACGAAAGCAATGTTATTACGTTAAAAAAATTAAATAAAAATAAAAAAACAACATTTACAAGATTGGCCACTCTATATTATATGAAGATTATAAGATTTCATCTGTTACGAACCCGTTTGCTTCTAGTACGGAAATACTAACTATCAGTAAACATATAAAACCATCTGATCAGGATAAGATAATTATAAACATTGGGGAGGAGGATCGTAATCCCACACAATTACTGTACAACTTATCGAAAGCTGTTAAAACTTTTCGCAAGTGTCACGTATTTATTATTGGTGTAAGAAAAAGTAGATGATTAAATCATATAAAATTAAATAGTACCTACATTAGAGACCTTTTGTAAAAATATAGATAATTGCCATTTTAATAATTGTTTTTGCCTGCCTAGTCAATATTTGTATAAATCTATCAATACTGGAATTGATATAGTCGATTATAATAACAAATATTTGAATTTTAAAAACAATATAATATATACCTACGCAAAATAATACTGTTCAACCTAAAAGCGTTACTCATAAGAACTTTTTTGCTGATTCACAGAATATGATTGAAAATAATATAAGTTATCATGAAAACAATATAAATAATACTACAGTAAAAAAAGAAATTTCTAAAGGCAATATTTTATATTATTTTAAGCCATTACAAAAACCCATAAGGAATTCTAGTTTAGGTACTCCAACACCAAGAACAACGCTTTTTCGTGAATAGCCAAAATGTTGGTAACTGTCTAGCTACTGTAATGCATCAAAATATTGCAGGTTTACTTAACAAGATTGACCTTATCCAGCTTAGTTTAGCTGAATTGTCGAATATCAATTTAGATGTTTTATGCTTTTCCGAGACATTTGTAAAAGCCGGTGATGAGGCAAATATCATATTTAAAAAGTATAAGCCTGCATGTTCTTGCATGCTTGTATTTTGATTAATAAATCATTACATTGTAAGGATTTCGAATACTCGAAGGAGTTGAGTATATAAAGAGTGTTTGAATGTTGTGGAGTACAGTTTCCTTCCTTACAATGTATTGTTATATGTATATACCGGATACCAATTTGAAATTTATTATTATTATTTGACAAGCTAGAATCATTATTATACAAACTAAGATTAAAACCCAAAAAACGATTTATTATTACTGGAGACCTTAACATAGATTTATTAAAAGATACAAGCAATGCAGTCAAACTCAAAGCTCTAATGTCCAATTACGGTTTCTTTCTCCACATAGACAAACCTACGCGCCTTAAAGCTTGCTTGGATCACATATTTAGCAATATTGAAATTTCAACTGGTCATGTTTATGAATTGCAGCTCTCTGATCATAATACTTGTCAGACTATAACTTTTCCGATTAAAGAAAAAAACCGAGACTTAAGTATTGGTATAAGTATACAAGGGATTACAGTAAAGATAATATTAGAAAATTCGTCGAGGCTTTACCCAGTTTATCATGGACCAACATTATTAGGTATACTGACGTTATAAGAGTTTCAATGAATTTCATGATATATTCCTACTCTTTTATAAACTTTGTTTCCCTCTCCGACGTATAATAATAAAACAACAATTTCAACATAGGCTTAACACAATTATGAAAACACAATTATACTCAGGGAATACTATAAAAGCAATCAACACATATGCTATACCCGTATTGACATATTCTTTTGGTATAATTCACTGGTCGCAAACGGATCTTAAATCTCTCCAACGCGCTATTAACACCACGATGACCAAATTCCGTAAACACCATCCAAGATCATGCATCCAACGACTAACGTTACCAAGAAAGGAAGGCGGCAGAGGCCTTATCGACATCACGAACCTGCACAATAGACAAATTTCCACCATTAGACAATACTTTTTCTCCAAAATGGAATCATCCTCCCTGCATAAGTCTATAGTACAAAATGATAGTAAGTTTACCCCCTTAAATTTAAAAAGCCCCGTAGCACAGAACAATGAAAAACTAACAGAGAATAAGATAAAATTTGAAGAGTGGTCACAGAAGTCTCTACATGGAAGACATCTTCATGATATATGTCAACCAAATGTCGACAAAGAAGCGTCGAACGCATGGCTAAGTCGTGGTGAGCTCTTTCCGGAGACAGAAGGATTTATTCTTGGGATACAAGATCAAGTTATAGAAACGCGTAACTACCAAAAATTTATCATGCGTACTCAAATACCTACTGATAACTGTAGACGTTGCAATAGTTGTCCCGAAACGATACAACACATAACAGGTGCATGCAAGGCAATTGTTCAAACTGACTATAAGCATAGGCACGACCAGCTCGCGAGTATAATACACCAAAAACTAGCTTACAAATATAAATTGATTAATACATCCCCAAAACCATACTATAAGTACAAACCCGAAGCTGTGTTGGAAAACGCCAGCTACAAACTTTACTTTGACCGCGCTATTCTAACCGATAAAACTACTCACTACAATAGACCAGATATAACCCTTATAGATAAAATTAATAAAACAGCACAGATTATAGACATTGCCGTACCTAACACACATAACTTACAAAATACTATTGCAGAAAAATTATCGAAATATACTGACCTAAAAATAGAAATTAGCCGTATTTGGAAGCTGAATCACGTGAACATAGTACCCATAGTTATGTCTACTACAGGCGTAGTCCCTAAGCAACTCCACCAATCGCTACAACTACTAGGTTTACCACAATATACTCATTATACTTTACAAAAAGCAGCCATATTAAATACTTGTAGGATAGTGCGTAAGTTTCTACAAAATACCGACCAAACATCACTTCCTTCCTACTTTCTTCTTTCGGGGTAGCACTTGGCCTAGGCCCGTGCTGCCTTAAGATACCGGCACAAGCCGAGATATACAGATGTATAAAAAAATAATAATAATAATAATAATAATAATAATCATTTATTTCAGATTTATCCATCCATATTTGTTAGTATAATTGCGAGCTTATAAAAAATACACTAATAATATCACAGCAAAATGGATCACTAGGGGTCTTAAAACGTCTTGTGTCAACAAACGTAAGATTAAATTAATATGCTATCAAAAAAATAATGCTGAGTTGAAATGTAAATATAATAAAATTTAAAAAAAGTGCAATTTAAACTCAAAAAGAATGACTAACTGTTTGTATGTAGCCAACTCAAAAAATAAAAACAAGGCAACATGGGAAATAATTAAAAATAAACATAAATGAACCTTATGAGATTGCCAAAACGTTTAGTGTTTTTTTTTATTTCAGTTTGAAATAAGCCAAATACGATTCATTTTGTAGGCAATAGACATTTACCTCCAGATGCAAACATTTCTAGCTTGTTCTTACGTCCATGCACCGAATCTGAAATTCATCTGGTAATTCAACTTAACTCTGTTCTTAGGTACGGCTTACTTCTATGGGGAAATGCCAGCGATATAAATCAAATTTTAATTGTACAAAATAAATGTTTAAGGGCGATATGTGGTGCTAGTCCTTTTGACAGCTGCCGGCCTCTTTTTAAGAAATTGCATATTTTGACTTAGGTATCTATGTATATACTTGAAGTTTCAACGTTTGTCAGAAACCACTCGTACTTATTTTCCAAGGCAAGCGACGATAGCAGATTTTTTAAAAGGGATCCAACAAAATTAAGAGTAGAATGGTGCAGAACTACTTTACATTATAAAAACAGCCACAGTATGGCAATAAAGGTTTACAACCACATTCCTAAAACTTTTAGAGAATTACCCTCACGGCTATTTAAGATTAAATTAAAAGAATGGTTGATTCATGAATGTTTCTATACACTAAATGAGTTCCTAAGTCGCAAGACAAACTAAATTTATTTTTACTTTTATTATTAAGAACTTTTATCATTAAGAAATTTTATTATTAGGTTTTTAAGAAGCTGTACTAAAATTAACTAATTATTATTGTATTGTGTCATTCATTTAATTGTGTGATAATTTTACTTTTTAATTTACTTTAATACTGTAACATGTAATAGTACCTAAGTCCCTTAATATTCGCATGCCCACTAGGGGTAGATGTCGGAACCTACAAAACAATGTAATTACCATCTTTGTGACCATATCTGAAGCGAATAAAGATATTATTATTATTATTATATTATATAATGCTGTAGGTATCGAAATCGCTACGAAATGTATCAAAATTGCGTTCTGTTTTATGCATTTGTATGAAGTCTTATGATTTTAAAAAAATTATTGAAAATTTTTGGCGCGTCTCCGGCAGAAAAAAATGCGTTTTATCACTTAGTACGAACCCCCTTAACCCCCTCATATACACACTTAACTCAAATTCAGGCGACTCGATATGAGAAACAACCCTATTTTTCAGATAATTAACACAAAGTTTTTACGTTGTTTTACAACGCTGTAGGTATCGAAATCGCCACGAAATGTAACAAAATTGCGTTCTATTTTATGCATTTGTATGAAGTCTTATGATTTAAAAAAAAATAATAAAAAAATTATGGCGCGTCTCCGGCAGAAAAAAATGCGTTTTATCACTTAGTACGAACTCCCTTAACCCCCCCAACACACTTAACTCAAATTCAGGCTACTCGATATGAGATCCAACCCAGTATATCTGTGTTTGTCCTCATATTTCATTTGGCTGAGTTACCTATATTTTGTTTCATATAAGATTGATGCCGGGCGACCATGGAAGTTGATGAATCTCTCCTTGGCCGTCCGCCGGATCCTGGTGAGTCGCGAGAAGTCCTCAACGAGGTCTCTGGCGACAGTAATAAAGCAGAAAATTTTTCCTACGCTTCAGGTTTAATTGCCCACTTGGCTAATTTTGAGGCTGTTGAACGCTCGATCCACAAGCGTGGAACTAGCGGAGACGGTCCTCCTCCCCCTAAAAAGCCGCATACGGATCACCTGTCTCAATCCATCGAACGTCAGATCCCCCAGTCTGATGAAATCTATCCATCTCAGACCAATAATACTTCATTGTCACAACCAATTTCTCAACTTTCTCCCCAAACCAACAATTTACAGTCAAACCCTCTCAACTCAAAAGTCTAGATACTCTAACAGAGATATCAGACCGTTTTTGGTTCATGTTGGCTTTAAATCAGATAGCACTGCAGCAAGCACCTCAATACATCCCATTAAATTCGGCCAACTGTTAATGAAATTAAACATTAAAAATATTCTTGCTGATGGTATCAAAAGGGTAGGTAGAAATCGAATCTCAGTAGAATTTAAGTCCCCTGAAGATGCCAATGTCTTCCTTGCTAGCTCAGAAATTATTAATATGGGATATATTATTTCCATTCCTACATATAACATTACAAGAATGGGAGTAGTAAGAGATGTTCCAGTAGATTGGCCTGATCTTGAGGTAATTCAAAATATAAAACCAGAAATTGAATGTGGTCAAATTTTGAAGGTTAGAAGATGAATCGCAAGTTTGTGGTGGATGGAGTCTCCTAGTGGAGGCCAACACCCATAGTGGTTCTCACTTTTGATGGCCAAACTTTACCAAAACGCGTTTTCTGTTGCTACAATTCTTTGCCTGTAGAACTATATCTGTTCCCTACAATTCAGTGTTATGCTTGTTGTAAATATGGGCATACAAAAAATCAATGCAGGTCAGAGGCAAAGTGTTTTCGCTGTGGTGGGGAGCACTTTGGTGATAGCTGTATGGTCGATGAAGCCAAATGTTTTTACTGCTCCGGAGCACACTGTGCTAACAGTAAAAGCTGTCCAGAATTTGATAGGCAGAAAAGAATAAAGATAGCCATGGCAGAGTGTAGTATTTCCTATGATGAAGCAGCTCAAATAATTCCTTCTGCTTATAGATCATATGCTGATGTTTCTGCATCTTCTGCCCATACTCCATTCAATTCTTCAATCTCTGTTCCTTCTTATATTATTTCATCCCACTTGCGTCCTTCAGCTTCCACCTCATATCACAAATCAATTCCTAAGAGACAAAAAAATCATGTTCCTCTTACTGCAGGTTATGATGTAATTGCTCATCAAGAGAATTTAAATTCATACTCCTTTTCACCTGCATCTAACGATTGTGCCCTCAGCAAAGATCCTATAGATGAAAATTTCTCAATGGAATTAGATTCTATAGTAAATTTATTAGAATCCTTCACTTCTAAACACCAAGTTCCTGACCACGTTGCCAATTACTTAATTAATAGACTTCAGCTAAGACAAAATGGATCTGCAGCGTCTACAGTGGAACGCCAGAAGTGTCCATCCCAAAATAAATTAAATAATTACCTTGATTAATAATTTCCAGCCTATTGTTTTTGCCATCTCGGAGACGTGGCTTTCTCCACGTCTTCAGTTTAATGTTTCTCGATATAGCACGTATCGCGATGACCGTCCTGATGGTTATGGTGGTGCTGCTATTCTAGTTAACAACTCCCTTCCCTCTTTTCCTATTTCTCTTCCCAGTCATGGTAATGGGATTAATGCCGTTGGGGTGAGAGTCCTAGGCATTGGTTTTATTTCTGTATACATCTCCTCCCCCAATCCACCATGTTTTAATTTTTTTTAAATGTTTGTATGTCCATATCTCCTATTATTCTCTTGGGAGATTTTATTTGCCATAATACACTATGGGGTTCAATTCAGAATGATAGTGCAGTGGAACTAATGGTTGAAGTTGGACTATGTGTTCTTAATGATGGTTCCCATACCAGACTCCCTCGATTAGGTCAGAGCAAAAGCTGTGTGGACCTAACCTTTTGTTCACCTAGTTTAGTAGCCCAGATAGAGTGGAAAAGGTTAAATTTAACATATGGTAGCGACCACTACCCCATTTGTTCCACTTTCATTGGTAGACATTTCCCGCTAAGAGATAATACTCCATTATTAAAATATAGACTTAAGGATGCTAATTGGGCCTTGTATGAACAAATTCTAGATAACCAAATTCTTTCCTTCCCCCAAATTACGAAAGGTAACTTAGCCTTGTGTCTGTCTCTTTTCTCTGAAGCTATTTCTTTAGCTGCAGATGAGAGCATCCCTGTGAAAAATTCAGCTTCAGGGAAAGTGTCTTCTCCTCCCTGGTGGGATAGAGAATGTACCTCAATTGTTAAATCCAGAAATGAAGCTGAACTAAATTACATTAGTAACATGTCCAATGAAAATTTAGTTAATTACAATAGGATAGTAGCTAAATCAAAACGGCTTTTTTAAAAGAAAGAAGTATGAGAGTTGGAAAAGATTTTGTTTTTCTCTATCTCCTTCATCTTCCTCTTCATTAAATTGGGAAAAGTTTAAAAAATTTAGGCGTAGTTGATTCCAAAAAAAATATTCTTCTATTTCTGGAGACACGGCAATTTTATTTCTAAATAAATTAGCTCTTTTGCACCTCTTGAAGAGGAATGCTCATCCATTCCCGGAGTTATAATTTCCAATGATCCACTGGATGATCTTTTCTCACCAAAGGAATTAGATGTAGTTCTGAAAAATCTCCGTGATACAGCTCCTGGTGTTGATGGGTTTCCTTACTCTTTTTTTAAGAGGACTGGCTCCCATTGTCGTAACTTTCTTTTAAGTGTGATAAATACATGTTTCATGCAAAGATTCATACCTACCCAATGGAAGTCACAAATTGTCATTCCAATATTGAAGCCGGGTAAATCACCTAATTGCCCTGATCACTATCAAACTATTGCTCTGTCCCCAGTAATTTGCAAGATATTTGAGCATTTAATTAAAAATAGATTAGAATGGTATCTAGAAAGCAGGGGTTTGATAGCGGAAACCCAATTTGGCTTTAGAAAGGGGTTTAGCACCATGGATAGCATTGGCATCTTTATGGCAGATACCTGCATCGCTTTTAGTATTAATGATTCGGTTATTGGAGTATTTCTGGACATTTTAGCAGCGTATGACAGTGTTCTTCTTTCCGTACTCAGAGTTAAACTACGCCAGCTGAGTATTCCTGTAAGGATTCTCAATTGTATATGTAACCTTCTGTCTGATCGCTCCATTAATCTACATGTCCCAGGGTACAAGTTTGATCCAAGATTGGTTTGGCGGGGTCTCCCGCAGGGCTCGCTCCTTAGTCCCCTGCTTTACAATATTTATACGTCTGATCTGCACAAGTCTCTCAATATTGATTGTCAGGTTTTGCAGTATGCAGATGATTTGTGTTTTTAACCGACTTCAAAAGGAGGAGGTTCTCAAGTTCACCGGTATTTTTTTTTTATGTATGTACACCGATTACTCAGAGATTTATGATCCGATTTACGTGATTCTTTTTTAGTTTGATGCGAAATAGTTGCCATTTGATCCAATAAAAAATTTGTATAGTTTGGCCCAGTAGTTTTAATATTATGGACATTTTTCAATGAAAATTTTTGTTTATGTGGACGATGTAACTGTCTTTGTCACTTTGTTTTAATCTTAGCCAGCCTAGCTAGACTCATACTGTTCAAATGTGTCCTGGCATGAACATAAAGAATAATTATTGATAATGAAATAAATTTTAGACGACTAGCATTTAATACGCGCGTACGAGCTCGTTTTTGGAAGCGCATGTAGGCGCACCTTTTAGCACGTGCGCACTTTTTTACCCATTACGCTGAGATTTATGAACCGATTTACGTGATTCTTCTTTAGTTTGATGCGGAATATCTGCCATTTTTAGGGTTCTTTAGCCAAATGCCAAAAAACGGAAACCTTATGGATTTGTCATGTCTATCTGTCCGTCCGTATGTCACAGCCACTTTTTTCCGAAACTATAAGAACTATACTGTCGAAACTTGGTAAGCAGATGTATTCCGTCAACCGCATTATGATTTACATATTTACACACAAAAATAGAAAAACAAACAATAAAATTTGGGGGTACCCTATACTTAGAACTGAATTTAAAAAAAAATCATCAAACCATACATGTGGGGTATCTATGGATAGGTCTTCGAAAATGATATTGAGGTTTATAATATCATTTTTTTCTTAACTGTATAGTTTGCGCGACAGACACTTCCAAAGGCGTAAAATGTGCCCCCCTGAGAATGACAAAACTAGAACTAAACTAAAACTAGAACAAGTAGATGATGTACTGATTAACATGCAAACTTCCAGCGAAAATTGTTGAACGAGATCTAGTCGTAAACCGCAATTTACCTTCTATTCTATCAACTCAAATACTTGCTGCTACGGAAAAAATCATTCCGCCTTTCACGAGCGAGTCCGACTCGAACTCTCTCGACTCGTTGTCTTGATCATCAATACGACCTAGTTTATGAGCCTTCTGCTCAGTACACTAGATGGCTAATCGATCATGAATAAGACCTAGTCTAACAGCCCTCTGCTCAGCAGACTCATTAGCTAATCAATCATAGATAAGACCTAACCTATGAGCCCTTTGCTCAGTAGACTCGTTGGCTCATCGATCATTAATAAGACCTAGTCTTCTTAGACTCATGCCCTATGCTTAGCAGAGTTGATGGCTATTCGATCATTAATAAGATCTAATCTATAAGCCCTCAGCACACAGACTCGTTAGCTAGATGGTCATAAATACGGCCTAACCTATGCGCTTGCTGATCAGACTTTCATGAATCTTAGCGAGTCTAGACTCGTACTGTGCAAGTTTTCGTAGAGTGAACGTAATTTTATGTAGTTATTCTTACTTTACAAACGGTCTTTTCGATCTTTCACTGTCTCACAAGAACGTGAAAAAGAGTTTCGAACAAAATTTTTTCGGAGTATATTTCTTTTTCCGTTCTCGTTTGTTGGGAACTATAGTTTTGAGGCACGCGGCACCTTTCGTAGTCCTTCCCATAGCTAGGCACTAAAAAGTAACAAATAAAAAAACTTCGTTTAAAAAAACCGACTTCAAAAACTAAAAAGTTTAAAAAATATCTTAATAAAGATTTAATTTAATACATCTCTTATGCAAACGCAATACTTTTAATATTAATGAAATACTATAATTTGTATGTGCTACCTATTAATAGGTTTGAAGTCGGTGCCAAGCCCTAAGCAAAATAAAAGTTAATATTACATACAGCTTTCATCACAAAGTATGAATGCTACGTAGATTAACCTACGTAAATAGACTTAAAGAACAATATTAATTAATATGAAACAGATGAAACCGTATCATAAAAATATATTTAATATTAATACCTGAATTATTTATTTTATTTAATCAAAATACACAAATATTCTTAAATATATCTAAATATTACAGTGTAATATAAACCAGTACTGGTTTTTCCCTACACTGGAATGTACCGTCGTACTCCCATTACATATTTAGAATTAAAAATACAAATAACAGGTAGTTAAACAAAAGCACTCGTATACCGCATCTCGATTCTGCACCAGCGACGCACCTGTAGATTACCGTGAGGCACTAATAGCATAGTATACACACGGGTGCATATTGCGACGAGTATTTTAATTACTTTTCATTCATTAATTCTCTTTTTTTTGTTTTATTTATATAGGCGTATTTAAATAATTCGTATACTATATATATGCGTATATACTATATTAACCATGTACATATGCAGATAATTATATAGGTATATTAAGCGGATGATTTTGGTCTTCATTTTGATAGGAAATAGTTTTTAAGTTTGTTCTTTATATTTGTTTCTTTTATTTGTGTTTTCAAATCCTCAGGAAGACCATTTATTAATGTTGGAATTTGGTATTGCAAACTTTGTTTACCGTAAAGATTACATGAGTTACTATAGTTATAATAAATCTATATTATGCGTTTATATGAATATATTTGTGGCCCTGAAAAATAAACAGATAAATTATTATTAATTAGGAGACAACGCATCAAAATTTTACTATATTTCGAGACGACCGTCAACGACGTGTGTTCGCTTGGGTTGTTTGTGTAGAAATACGAAGCCATAGAGTAGTACGAAGCTATCCCGCTGAAAGTAACGCGCGACCAGTGTGGTACCTACTACATTTGGCTTGGCACCGACATCAAACCTATTAATAGGTAGCACATACAAATTATAGTATTTCATTAATATTAAAGGTATTGCGTTTGCATAAGAGATGTATTAAATATTGCGTTTGCATAAGAGATGTATTAAATTAAATCTTTATTAAGATATTTTTTTAATACTTTTTAGTTTTTGAAGTCGGTTTTTTTAAACGAAGTTTTTTTATTATGTTTCTAGTTCATCTATTACTGCAGCTACGGAATCCATGCAAGTATCATTAAATTCTCTAAATCATTGGCTCAGTTCCCATGGTCTCCAGTTGTCAGCTTCTAAAAGGTCGGTAGTAGTCTTCTCCCGTAAAAGGGCCATTCCGGATGTACACCTTGAGAATCAAGAGTCGCCCATAAAAGTGGAAGACAAGGTGAAATTTCGTGGTGTCATCTTGGATTCAAAACTATCAGGTTCTCCTCACGTTAATTATATATACAGGTAAATGCGAAAAAAATATAAATATGCTGCGTGCACTCGCTGGTGTTTGGGGGGGAGCCCATCCATTCACCTTGAAACTTATATATAATGCGACGGTAAGAAGTTTACTTGACTATGGCTTTTTCCTGCTTGAACCATGTAGTAAAGTTGCCTTGGCTAAGTTTGAATCTATCCAATCAAAGTCGTATTATATTAGGTTGTATGAGATCAACTCCGATCAATGCCATGAGGGTAGAAGGCGGTGAACCTCCCCTTCTATTTCACCGACAATATTTCGCGGATAGGTTTGTTTACAGGGCATCTTTCCTTCAAAATCATAAAATTATAAACAAACTATCCCATTTGGATAATTTGTGCAGGCAAGTAGATTATTAGAGATCCAAAGACCCTCCTTTGATGTTTCATTCGTTTAGGAAAATGCGTAGGGTTGAGGAAAGTGCTCCTTTAGTCCAAGGTGCTAAATTCCCCCTTTGTAGGTCTCCTTATAAAATTTTGCTTTTAGCCCAAAATATATCCCATATATAGGTTTGAATAAGGACACTGAAATGAAATGAAAGTCATTTATTCCGTTAAAACATTACATTTGTGTGGAATCGTCAATTTTTTTACCCTACCGTGCAGTGCATGACGTGGCAGCTACTAAGAAACACTGCCAGAAAATTCAGTAGGAATCCTTTTTCAAAATATTTATTTCTTACATAAAATAACATTGTATTTAAATGTGTTAATTTAGAGCGACTCAATCCCAAGTTGTTCTGTCACTTAAATAATCAGAAGTTTTGTAGAAAGCCCTGCTACACAATTTGGCTTTTATAACTCTTTTAAACTTATTCATAGACATTTCTCGGATATCATTGGGAAGTTTGTTATAGAATCTTATACATTGCCCCATAAAAGAGTTACTTACTTTGTGGAGACGGGTGGATGTAACACAAAGTTATGCTTATATCTAGTATTAATATTATGAGTATCACTCCTTTTACAGAAGGAGTCTTTATATTTATGCATATAAATTAGATTGTCATATATATACTGACATGCTACAGTCACAATGTTAATCTCTTTAAACTTCTCTCCCAAAGATTCTAAGGCACTGTTCTAAGGACACTTGATCCTCTTTAATTCATGATAAGTGGCAAGATTATCACAGGTTTTACACGGATGCCTCTAAATTGACTCCAAACAGTATATCTGGTATCTCTGTATTCTACTCCAGTTCTCGTATTACCCTTCAATTCCAGTGCCCTACTGAAGCTTCAGTTTTTTACTGGAAGTTTATTTTCAATCATACCATTATATCCAAGGCAATATTTTTTTCGGACTCTAAAAGCGCCCTAGACGCAATAGTTAAAAATCCTTTTAAAGATAACCTCCGCAGCCCAGTTATCTTAGAAATAAGAGGAATCTTGTATTTGTGCTCTCTTAAAGAGGTTGAAGTGCTGCTTCTATGGATTCCGGCTCATGTGGGTATTGGCGGAAACGAATATGCGGATGAGGCTGCTAAAGCGGCCGTAAATTCTAGTTCTGCAGATATGAAGCATTATTCCGTCCAAATGGATGATATGCTGCATAGTGCGAAGACCGATCTTTTTGACTCCTGGCAGTCCTCCTGGATTGTGACCAGTAAAACTAAGGGGTGCAAATACGCATCTATTCAACCTAACATTCCAATTAAGCCTTGGTTCTATAAATTTAAAAAAGTTTGCAAAACCGTCACTTCTGTAATATGTAGAATCAGGCTTGGATTTTGTTGCACTCCAGTGTTCTTGCACAAGATCAGGATGCGTGACAATTCCTTATGCGAGTGTGGCTTGGATGACGGCACTCTTGATCACATTTTCTTAGGTAGTTATATAACTCTTTACCATTAATACAAATTATTACAAAATTAAAAATTCAGCAACCAGTGAATGTTCGACACCACCTTTCATTTTTCCCTGATCCTCAAATGATTAGTGCGTTTATTAAATTTATATCAACTAACAAAATAAAATTATAGGACATGTATGTATATGTATTTCTGTCTTTAATTTATGTAAATATATATAAATAACTAACAATGATTTATGTTTGTTTTTGTTCCAGGTATCAAAATCGTACCACAATTTAGTACTCATTATAAATATAAAACATAATCCTGCATTATCCCATGTTTAGCCATTACATGACACTGGCAAAATTGCTGAAGGTAACGGCAGATTGCCATTAAAAAACAAAAAAAAACTCAATGCTGCCCAGGTACTTAGTGAAAATTTCGAGGTAGGTTAGCTTTTAATAATAATAATAATAAATTCATTTATTTACTTCGAAACATGGTACCTATACAATTGATAGTGTTGCCGTACCCGTACGGCATGCAAATTTATTTTAAGTACATTTATTTAACATTATTTATGCAAGTTAATGATTAATTTAATAACAATAATCTTTCATTCGTTACACATACATAATACATAAGTGGCAATGGAGGCCACCCGATGATTCCGCCCAGTATAAAGCGACGGAACCCCCGTCCACCCCGAACCACCTTGGGTGATCCGGGATGGAATAGGGCCGATATCACCGCAAGGGCAACTGACCACTACGCGAGCGTCTGTAGCAGGAGATCCTGCGCTGCACGGCAGTGGTTTAAGTTACCCTGCAATATCTTGGATGGGGGCGGGAATTTTAGGCCTCCATTGTCTCCTGACCAGCCAGCAGCGCGAACGAATTCGCTACTGGCGTAGTGGGAGGACCCTGCGGCCTCTGTACCGTCCGGTTTTTGGGAGGGAAGCACTTGCTTCCTCCCATCCTGTGTTTGCCAGCGACGCCAAGGTCCGTACAGATCGGACACTTCAGTTCGCTGGCTTTGCAGTTTACGGCCTTATGGCCCTGGTCGCCACAGACATAGCAGCATTTGCTGTGATCTGTGGGACTACTGCACTTGGCCTTAACGTGGCCAAACCCGAGGCATTTGTAGCACTGAAAGGGTCTAGCCTTGAGTGCCACGACCCTTGCTGCGGACCAACCCACGCACACGCGTTTGTCTGCGAGTTTATTGGCCGCCTCGAGTTGGCATCTGACCCACGTGGTGTTTAATCCCGACCGATGGGCTCGAACGGGCCCCACCCTTAATCATTGGCAGAACAACCGACGGTACCCGCTAGGGCCACCGCAATCGCCGCGGGGGTGACGGTCACATCTAAATCAAGGACGCGCATTTCTGCGGTCTTGATGGGACGCGAAACCCGAGCGTCCGTATCCGCCAGGACTTCCCTTAGTTTGGCCGCGAGGGCATCGGCTCTTGCGGTATTGTCGGGCCCAGGGATTCTCAGGACCAAGCCACCGTTTAAGGCTCTCTTCTGGAAGATACCACCTTCCAGTCCAAAGTCTTTGAGGCAGACCTTGTCCTTCGCCGTCCTTATAAGGTCGGCGAGAGGAGTCTGTGACCCTTCTGCCCGCGTTATTAAAACCGCTGCCGTTTTCGGTGAACGAGGGAGTTGCCTCGTTGCACCTCCGGGAGCGGTGTTTAATGTGGCCGCTGCCTTTTTGGTCCTGGCCGCGGATTTGCGACCAACGACTTTCGCCCATGTGGTCACTCCCGCATTCGCATGCGCTGCACTAGACTGCTGGCTCTGCGAAGCGCCAGCAACCTGTGCAGGCGCAACAGGCACACCTGCTCTCTTACGCTGCCTCTTCCTTTCCCACTTCTTTTTCCTCTTGTCCTTATCGGACGAGGTAGAAGGGGTCGGGATCGGCGGCGGCGCTGGAGGTTCGGGCTTTCTGCCACCGCTCCACGAGGGGTGACGGCTACAGCCTTTTTGCCAAGTGGAGGCCTGATGGCCCTACCTGGGAAGAGCTCTGCCTTGAGCGCTGCACGGAAGGACACCAATTTGTCTTCCATAATGGCAGCAACCTGCTCGGCGTTGGAGCTGCCCTTTCGTCCAGTGGCCATAAGCTTAAGCTTAGAAGCCACTGGGACACTGGTTGTCGTTGCTTTCGCCGGGGCCGCTGCGGAAGTCCCCTGACCAGAGCGCAGAGTCTCAACCTCCGCAGACAATTGTGCGAGACGTCCCTCGAGGGAGGAGAGCTTCGAACGAAGCTCCCTGTTCTCAACCTCCAATCGCTCAGCCTCGCCCCCGTACGTCCGAACGTGCAGTTTGGAGGTGGCGGCCTGCGCCTCACGCACACTTCGCCTAATGGCGTGCTTTAGCGGCCCTTGGATGTTCGAGGACCTATCCGTGGCCCTAGGCTGATGTCGGAGCTCCTCCGCTATGTCTTCAACGCGGGGCAAAGATTCCTTAGCCCGCGTATTTGAAGGAGGGAGGAGAGGGTTGAGGATATCCGAAATATCCCCATCCAAGTCCCCCCCCTCGTCAATTCCTATTTTTGCCCGCACACTCTGTGTGCGAGCATTTGGAGCCACAAGGGATCTCCGCTTCCCAAGCTTCGGTGCTTCTGCCTGCAGTGACACGCAGGAAGCGGCTGACTTGTCGCTTCCCACGGAATCGCTTAGAAGTACGGACTTCGAGCGTGACCGCGACCGAGAAGTAGAACGCGGTCGCAGCTGCCTCCACGGTGGAGCAGTCTCTCTGGCTCTATCAGCCAGACTCCTTTCCTCTTTAGAGACTCTCACCCGCAGCTCGCTAGTTGCAGGTGAGGGTCCCTCGACACTCAAAACTGGGCACACAATACTGGGCGTATGCGCCCTGTCCGCGACCTCCGCGGATAGATGTCTATTAGTGTCCCCCCCAGATACGGTGGGACAGCCGGATCCTAATGGACCCGGGAGGGATTCTCCGGCAGAGCCGGTACCCTCCTGGGGTATTGTTAAGCTAAGAGACATACTGTTCTTTTTTACCCTACAGACCGGTTTACCCCCCGGTACCCCCCGCGCCGGGTAATGCTCGGAGGCTAAGGGTTTGCCGTATGCTAGTGACCGGATTGACGCACCGGCCATTCAGCCCATCACCGTCCGGCGAGGCTTAGGACTGCGCGCCACTGCTGCTCCTCCCCTCCAGAATATGGAAGGAACAGCAGAGGCGTGAGATGTCGGAATATTGGCCACGGACGGTGGTTTCTCCCCATGCAAGCATAGTAAAAAACCAGCGCCCACGCCCGGGGCACACCGATCCGAAAACTTCTGTTCCCACCGAATATACCTAAATATTCGAATGGGACCAGTAGTCTCGGACACACGAGGATGTTTTCCGACCACGTGCCCCTGGTCACGAGTCCCTAATATAATGTTTGATAATGCAATTATACCTGTAAGTGATAAAGTGAAAAATTTGGGAATATACATTGACAAGGATCTCTCTTGGGTTTCTCAATTACAGGAGGTTAGCCGCAGAGTCTTTGCAGCTGCGGGATCTCTGAGAAGGCTTCGAAATTTTTTACCAGTAACCACTAAGATTGCGCTTGCTCAATCCATCCTTCTTCCTATTCTCGACTATGCTGATGCCAGTTATCTCGATTTGACCCAAGAGCAATTTTACAAGCTTGAGCGACTTCAAAATGTTTGTATAAGGTTCATATTTGGGCTCCGCAAATATGACCACGTATCTGATTTTCGTTCAAAACTCAAGTGGCTCCCTATATGCCTTCGCCGGAATGCACATATTTTGTCCCTTTTATACAGCATTATCTTTAATCCTTCTACCCCCTATTATCTTAAAGAACGATTTCAATTTCTAAGTGATACACATGCGAGATCATTGAGATCATCAGAAAACTTAAACCTGTCTTTACCAACACATTCCACTAACTTTTTTAGTAAATCTTTTACTGTTGAGGCAGCTCGCCTCTGGAATGCGCTGCCTTTAACAATTAGACGTGCTCAATCCCTTGGTTTGTTCAAAACACTAGTGAAAAACCACTACTTGTCACTATGAATGCATTTCCACTGTCCTTCCATATTATATTATTTATTATGTATGTATCTATGTATGTATTATTATGTTTATGTCATTAAGTATGTATTATATCTAATGACATGGTAGTATTACTATTAAGTAAATGCCATTATTAGTTTGTAAGTATTTAGATTCCTACTTAAATTATTTTATCTTGCACTACCCTTATCGTGTTGTCTTTCTATATTTCGGCTTCATATCCATCCAAAGGTTGTCTGGAAGAGATCGCTGACTGCGATAAGACCGCCTATTGTGCAATTTCAATAGCTAATTAATATTTCCTATTTTTTTATCTGTAATTGGTGTGCAATAAAGAGTATTTATCTTATCTTTTGCTGTACTAGACGAAAATGTACCTGTTAGGAATAATTATTGTAGAATTGGCTTAAATAAGAGTTTAATGCACTTTCCTTTTTCAGTTTGTCAAACGTCTTTTATGTTTGGTTATGTATTGACGAGTTCTAATTTTATCAATGAAACAGTACCTAATGGTAATGGCAACAGTATTTCTTGAGCTGGAGTTTCGACCATTTACGTAAAATCGATAAGGTAAGTATAATTATTACGAATTCGCTGTGTGGTGGCGGCGTAGAATATCATCACCCCATCTCATCCCGTGGGGGGCCTAGAAATCGTCCCGAAGGAAAACCTACCAGAGAACGGGTAGCAGCGTTTTTTTGTGAACTTTGCGGAGGATTTTGTCCAACAGTGGACGTAATTTGGCTGACATGGTGAAGTATAATGTTTTTACGGTCATAAATTATACGAAATATAACGCGATTGGAACAATTTAACGTCCCACATTTGGTTCCTAATTTAATATGTATTTCAAATTAGGAGTAAAATTTTCGTGGGTTAGTAATGCTAGAAATATAAATGTACATAATTAGAAATATAAATTTTCTCCCAAAATGAAAATAAATAAAATTGCTATTCCGCAGGTAGAGTGGGCGTTGTCTTTTTTTTATTGTTCGAAAGGAGGGAGTTCGGGTCAGTTCTAAAATCATCACACGTAGCTTTGTGCCTATTAACCGAGCACATCTTGAATTCTTTTCTTTTTTTTCTTTTTAAAAACATATAATAGATAAATTACTGGAGTACAAGCAGCAATGTCGCGTCATGTGGTGAAAACAGAATTAAGGTCTATTTTTGGCCTTGTTTTGTATGGCATGATTTGAACATGTGTATAGAAGAAAAGAATATTGTATTGAACTGTCTTATCTTAGCCAATTCACCAACAATTATTCCTAATAGGTACATTTTCGTCTAGTAGAGCATAAGATATCCCCATATTTAACAGAAATTATGGTCACTCTGCTCGAACATTATAAGAGATATCATAAATTTTAAGATTACACGCGTAGAAAATTGTCCTGAGGTCAGAGTATTATACGTTTGTAAAGTACCCCGCGACACAGGGATTAGATTCCCAAGTGTGGGCGTTGTCTTTTAAAAAGAAAAGAAAAGAATTTAAGATGTGCTCAGTTAATAGGCAGTAATATAACAATGTGCCTGGCCAATGTTTTATTCTGGGTATGCGAAAGTAATCTAGAAGAAAATACAAGAACATCTGCATTTATACTTTTTTTATATTCCCAAAGACAGCTGAGATAATAGCAATCAAAGTACGCATTTTCGAGCGATATTATTTCAAACCGCAAGCGGCGTTTGTTCGCGCTGTGACGTCACGTAGCCCTTCACGCAGCGCGCCGGCCGCTTTGCGAGTACAAATCTAGGTATTATTCATTTAAATCACCGCTGCTGGTGGCTCGTACTTGCGATTTTATTACGAGAAAATTATTAGCAAATGCTGTGCAGTGCCCAAGAGTTTTAATTCAAATGTTAACACACCCAAAAGTGTTTTTAGTACACCTAAAAATCCTATAATAAGGAAGAAATGGATGACCGCAATACGCCGACAGGATTCAATAGGACTGAAAACGATTGCATTTCGTTATGAATATTATTTTGATGTCAATAACTATTATATTTATACTTTTCTCATAAATCACTACGTTATCTATTGGTGCATTTTATAATCAATTTCTGACAAAGTTAGATAAACCTTTTAAGTTTACCTACCTTTGTCATTTAAGGATTTTACAAATTAATCTTATAACAAATAGTTTATTGATTCTTCTAAATAAGAGACATTTTGTTATTATCTATCAGGAACCTTGACATCAGGATGTTATAATAAATATATAAATCAACCATGTCGTATTTTTTTAATGAGAATAGGTTTAATGTTACCTAACCTAATACTGACCTAGATTAAACATGGGATATTTGGAAAAATATATAATAACCACGAAATATTTTACCTACTTACTTATACAATATTTCGTTATTATTATCTACCTTTGACTTTAACCAACAACAATAATACTATAATACTTTACAAACATATAATAGACGGACACAAATTTCATCCAGACTCTGATCAACTATTTACGGGTTACACAAATAGTTGTCCGGTGCGGGAATCAAACCTCGGACACACAGCGGCGATTGT
The DNA here is from genome assembly GCA_951640165.1 of Pseudoips prasinana. Lineage (NCBI taxonomy): Eukaryota > Metazoa > Arthropoda > Insecta > Lepidoptera > Nolidae > Pseudoips > Pseudoips prasinana. Next base: position 28,788,906 of record OX621237.1, on the reverse strand, counting down.
CTTAGCCGCTGCGCCACACTTGCAGTCAATTTTACTTCACTTATATTCAACATACCTATTTTTGCTTATTAAGTAATACTTAATTAGCAAAAATAGGTATGTTAGGCGCAGCGGCTAAGACAATCGCCGCTGTGTGTCCGAGGTTTGATTCCCGCACCGGACTGTGTAACCCGTAAATAGTTGTTCAGAGTCTGGATGTAATTTGTGTCCATCTATTATATGTTTGTAAAGTATTATAGTATTATTATTGTCTTTGAAAAAAAAACCGTTAAGAATGACAGTGATATTAATCTACAGCTGTTAGCGTGCCGCTGAGTATAGTACTTACCTGCGTACGTAAGTATACTTGGAGATGGTGTACAAAATTTTACAAACATTTTGCTAGAAATATAATAGTACCTACCGGCCCTCATTTTATCCTACCGTTAACACTTTTGAAGATTTACACTGAGTAAGTTTATCGTCTGCCGTTTGGTCTTATTTTGGTCGTCTATAAAGGCATTAAAATTTGGAATTATATATAAATATAAAATACACGAACATATACAAACTTATATTTTTATTTTATATTAGTTTATTTAGTTCTTTATTAGATTTAATAAAAAAGGTAAGTACTGAAAACAAAATAAGTAAGTAACTAAGTCGAGAGCATTATTGGTAGATTATGAAACTTTGGATTCTTGACGCCCCATGCTAAAGTCAATCAAAGTTTGTCAGTCATGTAAGGAAATCTTCCTCTCATGTAACCCTCTTCCAGGGTGCAGATATATGTAACTCACAAGGTATTTAACAGGTTGGTGTAATACAATAATAACAAATTAATAAATAAAGCTATGATACAAGTACAGTGCGCGCGTCTTCACTTCAATATTTCATATATCGCGGGGCACAAGCGCACGGAGCGACCGGCACCGAGCCGATAGCTGACGTCACGCGTAGAGCGCGCGATATCTTGGAAATTTAAAAGCGCTCAAAACTTCTCACAGTCATAACTTCCGTAATACTGCATTGATTTACGTGAAATAAATACTAATCTAATGTACGTAATTTAATCTTTATTGTTAAGTAGCTTTTAGTGCAATATTCGCATGTGTTGGTCACCCTCATTATGAACTCTAAAGCTTCGTGTGATGATTTTAGAACGGACTCGAACGGAGGGACTCTACACCTGCGGAATAGCAATTCTATTTATTTTCATTTTGAGAGAAAATTTATATTTCGAATTATGTACATTTCCATTTTATACTTCTAGCATTACTAACCCATGAAAATTTGACTTCTAATTTGAAATACACATTAAATTAGGAACCAAATGTGGGACGTGAAATCGTTCCAATCGCGTTATATTTCGTATCAATCGCGTTATAATTTATGACCGTAAAAACATTATACTTCACCATGTCAGCCAAATTACGTCCACTGTTGGACAAAATCCTCCGCAAAGTTCACAGAAAAACGCTGCTGCCCGTTCTTTGGTAGGTTTTCCTTCGGAACGATTTCTAGGCCCCCCACGGGATGAGATGGGGTGATATATAAATGATCGAAACTCCAGCTTAAGAAATACTGTTGCCATTACCATTCTGTTTCATTGATAAAATTATAACTCGTCAATACATAACAAAACATAAAAGTCGTTTTGACAAACGGAAAAAGGAAAGTGCATTAAACTCTTTTATTTTAGCCAATTCTCCAACAATTATTCCTAACAGGTACATTTTCGTCTAGTAGAGCAAAAGATATCCCCATATTTAACAGAAATTATGGTCACTCTGCTCGTATATTATAAGCGATATCGTGTGCGTCACGATTGCTCCGCCACGTTATCCAAACAGAAAAAGAAATCGCTATATTTTATGTCAAAATTAGTCAAAATCGAAAGGAACAAACCAAAACTTTGTCAAAGCAGAAATAAAGAAGTTACAGGGGTTTTAAGTTGGCCGCGCGAACGTAACGTGCACGATTGCGCGGCCATGGAGCTCTCAGTAACTACTTGGGATAGAGATCTAAATCTTTTTGTTAATTGAACATTTCATTTGTCAACAATTGTCAAAAAAAGAATTATAAGACTAAGATCAATATTTCACGAAATATTCACCTTGGAAGTTATGGCCGCGCAATCGTGCACTTGATGTTTCTTTAATCTCGATTATTTCTTCAAAACTTAAGATTTCATGTAGTAAAACTGTTACTAGAAGAAAGGTCTTAATATGTCCAAAGTACCGTAAGCATTCAATGCCACCGAAGTTTATTTAAACTGACGAAATCAAGGCAAAACAAATGTTACGTGGCCGCGCAGTCGTAAGGTTACTTTGAACGCTGATATCTCATTATCTATAACTGTTAAGATTTCGGTGTTAACATCCATTTATTTGTAATATTAACGTAATCAGATCGACATGCCGTTTTACCCTCAGGACAATTCTCTACGCGTGTAATTGGCTAAAATAGAATTGGCTAAAATAAGAGTTTAATGCACTTTCCTTTTTCAGTTTGTCAAACGTCTATTATGTTTGGTTATGTATTGACGAGTTATAATTTTATCAATGAAACAGTAATGGTAATGGCAACAGTATTTCTTGAGCTGGAGTTTCGACCATTTACGTAAAATCGATAAAGTAATTATAATTATTACGAATTCGCTGTGTGGTGGCGGCGTAGAATATCATCACCCCATCTCATCCCGTGGGGGGCCTAGAAATCGTCCCGAAGGAAAACCTCCCAGAGAACGGGTAGCAGCGATTTTTCGTGAACTTTGCGGAGGATTTTGTCCAACAGTGGACGTAATTTGGCTGACATGGTGAAGTATAATGTTTTTACGGTCATAAATTATACGGAATATAACGTGATTGGAACAATTTGACGTCCCACATTTGGTTTTAATATGTATTTCAAATTAGGAGTAAAATTTTCGTGGGTTAGTAATGCTAGAAATATAAATGTACATAATTCGAAATATAAATTTTCTCTCAAAATGAAAATAAATACCGTCACCGTAGCCTAGTTGGTAGTGCTCCTGCCTACGAAGCTGGTGGTCCTGGGTCCGAATCCCGGTAAGTGCAAATATTTGTGTGATGAGCACGAATATTTGTTTCTGAGTCAAGGATGTTTTCTATGTATATAAGTATTTATTTATCTATTTAAGTATGTATATCGTCGCCTAGTACCCATAGTACAAGCTTTGCTTAGTTTGGGGCTAGGATGGTCTGTGTGACATTGTCCCCAAATATTATTATTATTATTAAATAAAATTACTATTACGCAGGTAGAGTGGGCGTTGTCTTTTTAAAAAGAAAAGAAGATGTGCTCGATTAATAGGCAGTAATATAACAATTAGGAACTCAAAGCCACGTGTGATGATTTTAGAACTGACTCGAACGGAGGGAGTTTGAGTCAGTTCTAAAATCATCACACGTAGCTTTGAGTTCATAATTGTTATATTACTGCCTATTAATCGAGCACATCTTAAATTCTTGTCTTTTTTTTCTTTTTAAAAAGACAACGCCCACACTTGGGAATCTAATCCCTGTGTCGCGGGGTACTTTACAAACATATAATAGATAAATTATTGGAGTACAAGCAGCAATGTCGCGTCATGTGGTGAAAACAGAACTAAGTTCCATTTTTTGGCCTTGTTTTGTATGGCATGATTTGAACATATGTATAGAAGAAAAGAATATTGTATTGAATAGTCTTATTTTAGCCAATTCTACAACATTAATAATAATAATAATAAGTACACTTTATTGCGTCATATAGAATACAGTTCATTAAAATAAATAACAGTAATGTTCATGCAATAGGCGGCCTTATCGCTAAAAGCGATCTCTTCCAGGCAACCATTCAGTTGGATGAACCAAAATTAATATGGATATTAAAAGGGGTATAAGATAGTGTACAGAATAGAAAAGAAATTAGATAACCTACAAAATTGCGTAATGAATACGTATAAACTAAATACACATACACAAAGCATATATGAGTAGATAATATTAATACATAAACCAATTTACATATATATAAATATAGAAACGAACTAAATGCAGCAATTATATTATTAATTACTGAGTTTAAGATAAAACTCTTTCACCTTATTTATAAAACTGTAATGAGACTGCGCTGATCTAATGTGTACAGGTAGAGCATTCCATAGACGGGCAGCTTGGATAGTAAACGATTTATCCGTAAAAGTTCTTGTATGTAACGGTATTTTCAGTCGCAGATTTTCTGATGAACGCAGGGACCGCGAGTGTGTTGTGTGAAGGTACTTAAAACGTTCTTTAAGGTAGAAAGGAGTTGGTGAATTGAACAGGATCCTGTAAAGAAGACAAAGAATGTGAGTATTCCGGCGAAAGCGAATAGGTAGCCACTTGAGCTTAGTACGAAATTCGGAGACGTGATCATACTTACGTAAACCAAATATGAATCGTATACAACAATTTTGAAGTTGCTCAAGTTTATCTAGTTGTTCCTCCGTGAGATCAAGATAGCTGGTGTCGGCATAGTCAAGAATGGGGAGAAGAAGAGACTGGGCAAGAGCAATTTTGGTGGCAGTAGGAAGAAAGTTGCGAAGGCGTCGCAGGTAGCTGGCTGATGCAAATAATTTCCTGCTGAGTTCTTGAAGTTGCGGACCCCAAGACAGAGTATTATCAATATAAATCACCAAATTTTTTACCTTCTTAGCGTAAGGTATAATAATCCCATCAAAGGTAACTTGTGGAGTTTGGCGCCAGTCGATTCTTGAAAACTTTCGAGAGCTGCCGATTACAATGACATGAGACTTCACTGGATTCACCTTGAAGCCATATCTCATGCTCCACTTACTGATGCGAGACAAATCTGCGTTAATTATTTCAAAGGCTTCCGACAACTTTTCAGGTGGTGCCTGAGAGTAAATCTGAAGATCATCTGCGTAAAGGTGGTATGAGGAAGTAAGTTGATCAGATATAGCATTGATAAATATTGCGAAAAGTAACGGAGATAAAACGCCACCCTGTGGCACGCCGGCATTGGTGCAACACCAAGAAGAGAAAGTGTCTTCTATGCGAACACGCTGTCGACGGCCAAACAGGTAACTGCGAAACCAGACAATTGCCGTTGGAGATATGTTAAGAGAACGAAGAATGGCAAGCAGGATATCAAAATCGACAGTGTTAAAGGCATTGGTAAAATCTAACAATGCAAGCGCTGTAAGAGTTCCATTTTCCATGTCAGACCTTATATCTTCCGTAACATTGATCAGAGATGTGGTAGTACTATGACCTGGACGAAAACCGGATTGGAAAGGATTGAGGAGATTGTTCTTGTTAAGGAAGACACTTAGTTGGCTGTGAATAAGACGTTCAAGAACTTTGGATAGGAAAGGAAGTATAGAAATTGGACGGTAATCTGATGGTGACACAGGATTGGATATTTTAGGCAAAGGGGTAATTTGAGCTTCTTTCCACAAAGATGGAAAGGTACCGCTACAGACGGAATAATTAAGGATGTGTGTGATTATGGGCAGGGTTTCGTCAAGGATGGGTAGGATCATGTTACGTATTATTCCTAACAGGTACATTTTCGTCTAGTAGAGCAATGGATATCCCCATATTTAACAGAAATTATGGTCACTCTGCTCGAACATTATAAGAGATATCATCATTTTTAAGATTACACGCGTAGAAAATTGTCCTGAGATTAAAACGCTATCTCAATCTGATGAGGTTAATATTACGAATAAATGGATGTTAACACCGAAATCTTAACAATTATAGATAATGAGATATCAGCGTTCAAAGTAACGTTACGATTGCGCGGCCACGAAACTTTTGTTTTGCCTTGATTTCGTCAGTTTAAATGAACTTTGGTGGCATTAAATGCTTTCGGTACTTTGGACATATTAAGACCTTTCTTCTAGTAATAGTTTTACTGCATGAAATCTTAAGTTTTGAAGACATAACCGAGATTAAAGAAACATCAAGTGCACGATTGCGCGGCCATGGAGATCTCAGTAACTACTTGGGATAGAGATCTAAATCTTTTTGTTAATTAAACATTTCATTTGTCAACAATTGTCGAAAAAAGAATTGTAAGACTAAGATCAATATTTCACGAAATATTCACCTTGGAAGTTATGGCCGCGCAATCGTGCACTTGATGTTTCTTTAATCTCGGTTATTTCTTCAAAACTTAAGATTTCATGCAGTAAAACTATTACTAGAAGAAAGGTCTTAATATGTCCAAAGTACCGAAAGCATTTAATGCCACCAAAGTTCATTTAAACTGACGAAATCAAGGTAAAACAAAAGTTTCGTGGCCGCGCAATCATAACGTTACTTTGAACGCTGATATCTCATTATCTATAATTGTTAAGATTTCGGTGTTAACATCCATTTATTCGTAATATTAACCTCATCAGATTGAGATAGCGTTTTAATCTCAGGACAATTTTCTACGCGTGTAATCTTAAAAATGATGATATCTCTTATAATGTTCGAGCAGAGTGACCATAATTTCTGTTAAATATGGGGATATCCATTGCTCTACTAGACAAAAATGTACCTGTTAGGAATAATACGTAACATGATCCTACCCATCCTTGACGAAACCCTGCCCATAATCACACACATCCTTAATTATTCCGTCTGTAGCGGTACCTTTCCATCTTTGTGGAAAGAAGCTCAAATTACCCCTTTGCCTAAAATATCCAATCCTGTGTCACCATCAGATTACCGTCCAATTTCTATACTTCTTTTCCTATCCAAAGTTCTTGAACGTCTTATTCACAGCCAACTAAGTGTCTTCCTTAACAAGAACAATCTCCTCAATCCTTTCCAATCCGGTTTTCATCCAGGTCATAGTACTACCACATCTCTGATCAATGTTACGGAAGATATAAGGTCTGACATGGAAAATGGAACTCTTACAGCGCTTGCATTGTTAGATTTTACCAATGCCTTTAACACTGTCGATTTTGATATCCTGCTTGCCATTCTTCGTTCTCTTAACATATCTCCAACGGCAATTGTCTGGTTTCGCAGTTACCTGTTTGGCCGTCGACAGCGTGTTCGCATAGAAGACACTTTCTCTTCTTGATGTTGCACCAATGCCGGCGTGCCACAGGGTGGCGTTTTATCTCCGTTACTTTTCGCAATATTTATCAATGCTATATCTGATCAACTTACTTCCTCATACCACCTTTACGCAGATGATCTTCAGATTTACTCTCAGGCACCACCTGAAAAGTTGTCGGAAGCCTTTGAAATAATTAACGCAGATTTGTCTCGCATCAGTAAGTGGAGCATGAGATATGGAAAATATCACACATCGTTCCCATTCACAAATCTGGAAACATGAACGATGTGACTAATTATAGGCCAATCTCTATCATCTCGCAATTTGCAAAGTTATTTGAAGGTCTCATTTACAACGTAACTTACTCACATATACGTCACTTAATAAATCCTCGACAACATGGCTTTGTTTCTAATCGCTCAACTACATCAAATTTAATTAAATATACGACATTTATTACTGAAGCTTTGGAAGCAAGAGGTCAAGTTGACGCAGTTTATACTGATTTTGCTAAAGCCTTCGATCGCGTAGATCACTCCATTCTTTCTAAAAAATTAAGTCAAGCAGGAATACATGGACCTTTATTGCGATGGTTCGAAAGTTATTTGAGAAATCGCTGTCAGTTTATCGTGTTAGCAGGTTACGAATCTGTCCCATTTATACCAGGATCTGGTGTTCCTCAGGGATCTAAATTAGGCCCTTTACTATTTTTAATATTTATTGATAACTTACTCGACTCATTGCATTGTGATTGCTTGGCATATGCTGACGACTTGAAGATATTTTATGAAATAAAATCGTCAAGCGATTGTATAAAACTACAAAACGATTTAAATATTCTTCAAAAATGGTGTGTGGATAACAGAATGTCATTGAACATTAAGAAGTGCCAATACATTACATTTACCAATAAAGTAAAGTTTATAGATTTTAGATACCATATCGCCGGATTCCAGCTGCACAGAGTATCAGTTATTCGTGATCTAGGAATCATTTTCGATGCATCGCTATCGTTCCGCCAGCATATTGACCAAATGATTCTCAAAGCTAGGAAGGCACTGGGCTTTATAATCAGAATGTCTAAACCTTTCCGTAATGATAGTAGTGTCATTCTGTTGTACAATGCTCTGGTCAGGAGTGTTCTAGACTATTGCTCAAGTATATGGTCTCCCTATTATGTAACACACAGTGCCAGTGTTGAATCTATCCAAGCTCGCTTTGTCAGGTATCTTTGCACAAGAAATGGATTACGGAGATCTATTCCTGAATACGAAAACAGATTGGCGTATTTACCTATTCGCTTTCGCCGGAATACTCACATTCTTTGTCTTCTTTACAGGATCCTGTTCAATTCACCAACTCCTTTCTACCTTAAAGAACGTTTTAAGTACCTTCACACAACACACTCGCGGTCCCTGCGTTCATCAGAAAATCTGCGACTGAAAATACCGTTACATACAAGAACTTTTACGGATAAATCGTTTACTATCCAAGCTGCCCGTCTATGGAATGCTCTACCTGTACACATTAGATCAGCGCAGTCTCATTACAGTTTTATAAATAAGGTGAAAGAGTTTTATCTTAAACTCAGTAATTAATAATATAATTGCTGCATTTAGTTCGTTTCTATATTTATATATATGTAAATTGGTTTATGTATTAATATTATCTACTCATATATGCTTTGTGTATGTGTATTTAGTTTATACGTATTCATTACGCAATTTTGTAGGTTATCTAATTTCTTTTCTATTCTGTACACTATCTTATACCCCTTTTAATATCCATATTAATTTTGGTTCATCCAACTGAATGGTTGCCTGGAAGAGATCGCTTTTAGCGATAAGGCCGCCTATTGCATGAACATTACTGTTATTTATTTTAATGAACTGTATTCTATATGACGCAATAAAGTGTACTTATTATTATTATTATTAATGTTGTAGAATTGGCTAAAATAAGACTATTCAATACAATATTCTTTTCTTCTATACATATGTTCAAATCATGCCATACAAAACAAGGCCAAAAAATGGAACTTAGTTCTGTTTTCACCACATGACGCGACATTGCTGCTTGTACTCCAATAATTTATCTATTATATGTTTGTAAAGTACCCCGCGACACAGTGATTAGATTCCCAAGTGTGGGCGTTGTCTTTTTAAAAAGAAAAAAAAGACAAGAATTTAAGATGTGCTGGATTAATAGGCAGTTATATAACAATTATGAACTCAAAGCTACGTGTGATGATTTTAGAACTGACTCAAACTCCCTCCGTTCGAGTCAGTTCTAAAATCATCACACGTGGCTTTGAGTTCCTAATTGTTATATTACTGCCTATTAACCGAGCACATCTTAAATTCTTTTCTTTTCTTTTTAAAAAGACAACGCCCACTCTACCTGCGTAATAGTAATTTTATTTAATAATAATAATAATATCTGGGGACAATGTCACACAGACCATCCTAGCCCCAAACTAAGCAAAGCTTGTACTATGGGTACTAGGCGACGATATACATACTTAAATAGATAAATAAATACTTATATACATAGAAAACATCCTTGACTCAGAAACAAATATTCGTGCTCATCACACAAATATTTGCACTTACCGGGATTCGGACCCAGGACCACCAGCTTCGTAGGCAGGAGCACTACCAACTAGGCTACGGTGACGGTATTTATTTTCATTTTGAGAGAAAATTTATATTTCGAATTATGTACATTTATATTTCTAGCATTACTAACCCACGAAAATTTTACTCCTAATTTGAAATACATGTTAAAACCAAATGTGGGACGTTAAATTGTTCCAATCACGTTATATTCCGTATAATTTATGACCGTAAAAACATTATACTTCACCATGTCAGCCAAATTACGTCCACTGTTGGACAAAATCCTCCGCAAAGTTCACGAAAAATCGCTGCTACCCGTTCTCTGGTAGGTTTTCCTTCGGGATGATTTCTAGGCCCCCCACGGGATGAGATGGGGTGATGATATTCTACGCCGCCACCACACAGCGAATTCGTAATAATTATAATTACTTTATCGATTTTACGTAAATGGTCGAAACTCCAGCTCAAGAAATACTGTTGCCATTACCATTACTGTTTCATTGATAAAATTATAACTCGTCAATACATAACAAGACATAAAAGTCGTTTGACAAACGGAAAAGAAAGTGTATTAAACTCTTTAATTTTAGCCAATTCTTCAACAATTATTCCTAAGGTACATTTTCGTCTAGTAGAGCAAAAGATATCACCATATTTAACAGAAATGATGGTCACTCTACTCGAACATTATAAGAGATGTCATTATTTTTGAGATTACACGCGTAGAAAATTGTCCTGAGGGTAAAACGGTATGTCAATCTGATTAGGTTAATATTACGAATAAATGGATGTTAACACCGAAATCTTAACAATTATAGATAATGAAATATCAGCGTTCAAAGTAACGCTACGATTGCGCGGCCACGTAACTTTTGTTTTGCCTTGATTTCGTCAGTTTAAATAAACTTTGGTGGCATGAAATGCTTTCGGTACTTTTGACATATTAAAACCTTTCTTCTAGTAACAGTTTTACTGCATGATATCTTAAGTTTTGAAGAAATAATCGAGATTAAAGAAACGTCAAGTGCACGATTGCGCGGCCATAACTTCCAAGGTGAATATTTCGTGAAATATTGATCTTAGTCTTATAATTCTTTTTTTGACAATTGTTGACAAATGAAATGTTCAATTAACAAAAAGATTTAGATCTCTATCCCAAGTAGTTACTGAGATCTCCATGGCCGCGCAATCGTGCACGTTACGTTCGCGCGGCCAACTTAAAACCCCTGTAACTTCTTTATTTCTGCTTTGACAAAGTTTTGGTTTGTTCCTTTCGATTTTGACTAATTTTGACAAAAAATATAACGATTTCTTTTTCTGTTTGGATAACGTGGCGGAGCAATCGTGACGCACACTCGGAAGGTGGAGGGTACCTATTGCTCTAACGTTATGAGGACACGACATGAATATCAGTTCATCTTGACGTTGGGATATCGGAGGAGAAACGGGTAAATAATAGACACCTGGCAGTATTCATCTCAGAATGTTATATTGTATTGCAATTGCATCATAAATGGTGATAATTCGCAAATGTTCCGCGGCGTCGTTAAGATTCCGGAGGCTGCGTGCATTCCGGAGTTGCGACATCATCGCATGCAGATGTGCTTTTGATGGATTTCATGACAACGATAATATATTTGCTTCTTTTCTTTCTATAGCTCATTACATTTTAACCTATTTGAAACAATACTAAACACCTTCCGAATTTGAAGTGGTTACGGTAGTCGCTTCGCTACCACTTCGGTACCCTCGTATTTCGGGTTCGAAAGCCGGACAGGACAACTACCTATTTGTGTGCTTTGCATTAATGAATTACATATTTGTAAGTAGGTACCCCGCAATCACTAGTTATACTTCCGTAGTGTGAGATTTGTCTTAAAAAGTATATAGATATTCATCATCATCATATCAGCCCAAAGACGTCCACAGCTGGACAAAGGCCTCCCCTAAAGATCTCCACAATTGCCGGTCTTGCGCTATTCGCATCCAGCAGTTTCCAGCGACCCGCACAAGATCATCGGTCCATCTTGTAGGGGCCTGCCCACGCTGCGTCTTCCGGTTCGTGGTCGCCACTCAAGAACCTTTCTGCCCCAACGGCCATCGGTTCTACAAAAAAGTATATATTATGTACTTTTAATTTCGCTAATGAAGCCGGGATATATGTAATTTGTAAATAAGCAAGTGACGGACATCAATCCTTACTAATGTTATAAATGCGAAAGTAACTCTGTCTGTCTGTCTGTCGAACTTTAACGCCAAAACTACTGAACTATATTATAATAGTATAAATCATGAATATTATAAAAATATAAGTACCTATACATACTGATAGTCTACAGCCTGAGAAAGGACATTTTTATTCCGAAAAAAGGGTTGAAAGTGTGGATTAAAAATTGTATTGAAGTATCGTCATATCGATGTAAATAGATATGATATTCATAGTTTGTAAAAGTTTTACCCTCAAGGGTGTAAAATAACAATACGGGGATGAAAGTTTGTATGGAAATATGTAAGGTTTATATGAACGTTTTAAAGAGCGACAAGAGACAAAATAAATAAATAAAATAAAAAAGGTTTTTATTCACGTAGACTTCAAAAAAGCGCTTGTAAATAGTCAGAGTAATTTTAAACTTATTCGTAGACAATTCTCTAATATCAATGACAATCGTAGTATTATCGTAGTCACAGTCACGAGTCTGGGAATACATTATAAGGAAAGGGTAGGTATTCCACACACAAATTCCACAATCGAACCCAGTCGAGTCTGGATTGTCCCGCCTCTTGACCAATATAAATAATTTATGGTAGATCTATTAACGAAACAAAACGGCTTATTACTATGACCTATATTTTTTATTTGTTCTGCGCAACAAGTTACAAGCATTTAAACCTCGTGTAGTGTAGACAGCTGCAAAGGAACATTGTTTATAATAAATCTTGAACCTCATAAAATATGGCTTTATTTAAAACCATAACACTAATTTGTTAAGCAATGCATCAGACCCGATTGCCATCAATTTTGTAAAGTGTAAACAAATTCTATAAGCGACGATGGACGGAATAATGCCAAGGATGGGGTCGCAGTCAGCATCAAACCGAAATAGAGGAGTATCAAATATGCATCACGCAAACCCGTTCATTTGTTTAAAAGCTTTTAACTGAATAAATTATATTGCACTTTTGGTGAAGATTCTTTCAGACCTAAATTTAAATCGGAACACGGACTGGGCGTTATGGTCTAACAAGCCGCAGTAAATCACATTGTCGTGCTCTAATGCCATCGTGAACGTAGACCCTCAGAGTGCATAATACATTTGTAGACCTAACCTTTGGGTGGGTCACTCATGCATTACCGACCCTTCCGTCGTCGTCCCCGTCGGGCTGTGGCGGCTTTACTCACAACAAGAACTACAACATTAACTGTAGACTGCTATGAACTGAAATGTATGCATTTGGTGATTAAGGTGCAGGTACTTGCTACGTTGAGCTGATCCTAAGCGAGAGAACGCTATGCAATATTGCTACCATTTAGCGCTACTCAAGGGTTACGTCTAGGGTAACAAAAGCTAAAATAGTATCTACCCCCAAAACTCTACTCCTCAGATAGGTAGTGGCTAGTACACAGGTGGTCCTGCAGTCGGATTACCTGGTGTAGGTATCCCTTAATCACTTTTACGACACCGACGGGATTGTATGGTATTTTATTTCGTGTGCGTCACGATTGCTCCGCCACTTTATCCGAACAGAAAAAGAAATCGCTATATTTTTTGTCAAAATTAGTCAAAATCGAAAGGAACAAATCAAAACTTTGTCAAAGCAGAAATAGAGAAGTTACAGGGGTTTTAAGTTGGCCGCGCGAACGTAACGTGCACGATTGCGCGGCCATGGAGATCTCAGTAACTAACAATTTATATTTCGAATTATGTACATTTCTATTTTATATTTCTAGCATTACTAACCCACGAAAATATGACTCCTAATTTGAAATACATATTAAAACCAAATGTGGGACGTTAAATTATTCCAATCACGTTATATTCCGTATAATTTATGACCGTAAAAACATTATACTTCACCATGTCAGCCAAATTACGTCCACTGTTGGGCAAAATCCTCCGCAAAGTTCACAAAAAATCGCTGCTACCCGTTCTCTGGTAGGTTTTCCTTCGGGACGATTTCTAGGCCCCCCACGGGATGAGATGGGGTGATGATATTCTACGCCGCCACCACACAGCGAATTAGTAATAATTATACTTACTTTATCGATTTTACGTAAATGGTCGAAACTCCAACTCAAGAAATACTGTTGCTATTACCATTACTATTTCATTGATAAAATTATAACTCGTCAATACATAACAAAACACAAAAGTCGATTGACAAACGGAAAAAGGAAAGTGCATTTAACTCTTTTATTTTAGCCAATTCTCCAACAATTATTCCTAACAGGTACATTTTTGTCCAGTAGCGCAAAAGATATCCCCATAATTAAGAGAAATTATGGTCACTCTGCTCGAACATTATAAGAGATATCATCATTTTTTAGATTACTCGCGTAGAAAATTGTCCTGAGGGTAAAACGCTATGTCAATCTGCTTAGGTTAATATTACGAATAAATGAATATTAACACCGAAATCTTAACAATTATAGATAATGAGATATCAGCGTTCAAAGTAACGTTACGATTGCGCGGCCACGTAACTTTTGTTTTGCCTTGATTTCGTCAGTTTAAATAAACTTTAGTGGCATTCAATGCTTTCGGTACTTTTGACATATTAAAACCTTTCTTCTAGTAACAGTTTTACTGCATGATATCTTAAGTTTTGTAGAAATAATCGAGATTAAAGAAACATCAAGTGCACGATTGCGCGGCCATAACTTCCAAGGTGAATATTTCGTGAAATATTGATCTAAGTCTTATAATTCTTTTTTTGACAATTGTTGACAAATGAAATGTTCAATTAACAAAAAGATTTAGATCTATATCCCAAGTAGTTACTGAGATCTCCATGGCCGCGCAATCGTGCACGTTACGTTCGAGCGGCCAACTTAAAACCCCTGTAACTTCTTTATTTCTGCTTTGACAAAGTTTTTGTTTGTTCCTTTCGATTTTGACTAATTTTGACAAAAAATATAGCGATTTCTTTTTCTGATTGGATAACGTGGCGGAGCAATCGTGACGCACACCTTAAAACCTCTGTAACTTCTTTATTTCTGCTTTGACAAAGTTTTGGTTTGTTCCTTTCGATTTTGACTAATTTTGTCAAAAAATATAGCGATTTCTTTTTTCGGTTTGGATAACGTGGCGGAGCAATCGTGACGCACACGTATCCAATTAGGTACCTAGTATTTCCTTGGAGGTTAACTTAAAGCAAAACTCTGTCCTTACTAGGTCCTAGAAAAGGATTTGAGTCAACATTGTCCACATGTGTTTTATATATACATACTAGCTGTGCCCGCGACTTCGTCCGCGTGTTAATTAGTTTATTATGTTTTTTTGTTTTTTAGTAAAATAAAAGACTTTTTCTAAAATAAAAGTAGCCTAAGTTACTCCTTATTATATCAGCTACCTACCTGCCAATAAAAGTCCCGTAAAAATCGGTCCAGCCGTTTCAGAGATTATCCGGAACAAACAGACAGACAAAAAATGTAAAAAATGTTATTTTGGTATGTGTACCGTATATATATTCATATTTATGTAGTAAAAACTGGTTATTTCAATATTACAAACAGACACTCCAATTTTATTTATTTGTATAGATTTACTATTCCAAATATCAAAGGGCCATCCAGATTGTCAATTTTCACGTGACATGGGCATCAATAAATAAATTAGATTATTTAGGCTATTATTGACTAATAACTAACCCCTAATATTTATTCTAGACAATCAGCATCATTCAACAAGGAAGTGTTTGTGGACTTCATGGGTGCCCAAATAAAGACTTTGGCATTCCTAGCCTACATCATCAGAATATATCAGGAGACTATTGCCAATCATGCCAGTTTAATGGTAAAGGGTATCATTGGACTTTTACTCTGTGGCCACCTGAAGTGGCTCAATTGAGGAAAGAACTTGTGATAGCTACACGACATATTCTTGCTACAGATTTGAGACTAAGTACGTGCATTTTTTTTTTTGTAAATCTATCTATGGAATTTTAGGTGGTCTGAAATAAATATTTTATAAAGATTCAAAATAATCTTGTGGATTTTATTAAACAATTCTTAATGTTTTAATTGAATTTATTTAACGACTGCACGTGTGGTGCAGCGGCTAAGACAGTCGCCTCGCCGGTTCGTGTCGCGGGTTAGAGTCCCGCGCCGGCAATTATTCGTGTGACCCGAAAATAGTTGTTCTGAGTCTGGATGTAATTTGTGTCCGTCTATTATATGTTTGTAAAGTACCCCGCGACACGGGGAGTAGATACCCCAGTGCCAGTTTAAAAAAACTTTTATTAAAGTGCTTCCTTATATTGTAATTTATTGTACAGAGTTTGTTCCTTACATGGAGCGATTATTCGACGAGGATGTGTTACTCGGCGGTGGCTGGACTGTACATGAGTCGTTACGGCCATTGGCGTACCTGCTCTACATTGGCGGACCTCGTACATCATGTTCGACAGCTTCATCCACTCACAGATCTCGCTATTGCAGCGCACTTATTTTCTAAGAATGTGTATGATGAATCTCTACCGACAAGGTAGGATTGTATATACATAGATGTAGGGATTGCAATCCGGCGTCATTTTCAGTCCGGCCGGATACGACCGGATTCCCATCAATCCGGATTGATTAAATCAAGATGATTTTCGCTTTTTAGTACAAAATAAGTGAGTTAATCAAGTGTCACTGCACTTATATGTAGGTAGTATAAAATCGACTTTATTTCCTAACCAATGTTAAGACAAATAGACAACAAGAAAACAATTAAAATTTAGTAGTGTAGGTAACTAGTAATAATTTTACGATGACGAGTAGCTCAGTCTTTCTAGATTTCACTTTCACAGATAGATCAATTTACAAGTAACAATATGAATTATCAAGTAACTATAATATCTAATAGATACAATTAACCTTACGTAATTAACTGAAATGAGATCAAAATCATTATTAAAGTAGGTACCTATATGAGAATGCTAACAAACAAGTCTTATAGGTATTTATGATTATGACAGATACCATCATGATTTGATGAATCTGTCGAACGAATGAATGGCAAAAATTATCACAACAATGAAGAACTCTTTAGTTTAATCAACTTACGATTACGATTTAAGTAATAATTGTAAAAATATATAGGTATTAAAAGAAAATCAATATTGATTTTGAAAATAAGATCCTAGAAAACAAATATTGTTAATTGTGTCTTCAGCTAAACGACTTCTAATAGAGCTGCAATGCAAATATAGCCTGCGGCCGAAAAGGCCTTTCAGCTTCTACACTTGTCGGCTTTATTGTCAGCAAATAATCATGAATAGCAGACAAGTATTCTCCTCGGACTCCATCGCTTTCAAATGTCCTAATTTCTTTTTTTAGTACTTTATCATGCAACAGCTATATTATTTTCCCACTAACTGCTAGCACCGGATCCGGTCTTCGGATCCGGTATATTGGTACCGGATCCGGTAACCATTAAATGATGCCGGATCCGCCGGATTACCGGATCCGTTTTTCCGGATTGCAATCCCTACATAGATGTTATCATAATAATATAGACTAAGAATTTCTTAGACAAGTGAACTTGTTACTGCTTTTTCATATTAGAAATGGGAAATTTAAATATACATTTACGGTTGCTAATTTTAGGTAAAAAGTACTTTAAACGTGCCTTGTAGTTTCAAATTAGGACTTCAACTATTAAAACTGTAACTATACCTTTACTGCGCAATTGCGAAAAACATTGCATAAGTAATTATCTATATAAGCATTTACAAAAGAAAAGGAATATAAGTTTTATATCAGTTATTGAATTTTGCTCTGCTTAGTTACGGTCAGATGGCCGTGTCTGACTAATGTCCCAGGATATTATTATAAATGTGTGGCGCTATAACTATTATATTTAAGTTTAATTTTTAAACAGCATCCAAACCATGTCCTGCAAGTTGCTACTAAACTTAGTTGATTGTATTCGCCAACGGTCTGAGAGTGAAAGTGCGACCGCAGCGGGTACTCAACCACAAGGCCGACAGCTACTTATGCGTATTCTAGAAGTGTTCGTTCTCAAGTTCAAGACGATATCCAAGCTGTAGCTACCTGCACTTATGAACAAATGGTAAGAAATTTAATGTTTAAATCTCCGTTATTTGACATTCAACTCGCATATACACACAAATATGAATTTGATGATTTTTCTCATAAACCTTAGACGTGGTTTCCGGCTCAGATAAAATAACAAGCCATCCCATATCATCCCATAGGTGTCGTAAAAGGCGTCTAAGGGATACACCAGGTAGTTGGCCAGCAGCGCCAACTGTGTACTGGACTACTAGCTACCACCTAGCTGCGGTTTAAAGCTATAACATATTCTTGCTACAGATTTGAGACTAAGTACGTGCATTTTTTTTTTGTAAATCTATCTATAGAATTTTAGGTGGTCTGAAATAAATGTTTTATAAAGATTCAAAATAATCTTGTGGATTTTATTAAACAATTCTTAATGTTTTAATTGAATTTATTAAACGACTGCACGTGTGGTGCAGCGGCTAAGACAGTCGCCTCGCCGGTTCGTGTCGCGGGTTAGAGTCCCGCGACGGCAACTATTCGTGAGACCCGAAAATAGTTGTTGTGAGTCTGGATGTAATTTGTGTCAGTCTATTATATGTTTGTAAAGTACCCCGCGACACGGGGAGTAGATACCCCAGTGCCAGTTTAAAAAAACTTTTATTGAAGTGCTTCCTTATATTGTAATTTTTTGTACAGAGTTTGTTCCTTACACGGAGCGATTATTCGACGAGGATGTGTTACTCGGCGGTGGCTGGACTGTACATGAGTCGTTACGGCCATTGGCGTACTCTACATTGGCGGACCTCGTACATCATGTTCGACAGCTTCATCCACTCACAGATCTCGCTATTGCAGCGCACTTATTTTCTAAGAATGTGCATGATGAATCTCTACCGACAAGGTAGGATTGTATATACATAGATGTTATCATAATAATATAGACTAAGAATTTCTTAGACAAGTGAACTTGTTACTGCTTTTTCATATTAGAAATGGGAAATTTAAATATACATTTACGGTTGCTAATTTTAGGTAATAAGTACTTTAAACGTGCCTTGTAGTTTCAAATTAGGACTTCAACTATTAAAACTGTAACTATACCTTTACTGCGCAATTGCGAAAAACATTGCATAAGTAATTATCTATATAAGCATTTACAAAAGAAAAGGAATATAAGTTTTATATCAGTTATTGAATTTTGCTCTGCTTAGTTACGGTCAGATGGCCGTGTCTGACTAATGTCCCAGGATATTATTATAAATGTGTGGCGCTATAACTATTATATTTAAGTTTAATTTTTAAACAGCATCCAAACCATGTCCTGCAAGTTGCTACTAAACTTAGTTGACTGTATTCGCCAACGGTCTGAGAGTGAAAGTGCGACCGCAGCGGGTACTCAACCACAAGGCCGACAGCTACTTATGCGTATTCTAGAAGTGTTCGTTCTCAAGTTCAAGACTATATCCAAGCTGTAGCTACCTGCACTTATGAACAAATGGTAAGAAATTTAACTAGCGTTCCCATTGAGGGACCACATATGAATATTGAGCTTTTGAAAGCGGCAACCTTTAGTAAAAGTTCTCAAACAATTGTAAATTTAGCCACTAGTTTGTAAAAGTAGCCACTCCAAAGTTACAATCGGTCAAAGGTGGTCCCTCAGACGTGACTGAGAGGCATCCATAACTCTTAACATAGTTACAATTTACAACTGCTATGAATGACTACTCTTAGTAGAAGATTTGCAAAACTAATCATATTAAATATCGACCTTACCCGTTTGCTGTATAAAAAGAAATAGCATGCGGAAGATGGTCCCTCAACCGATCACCACAAGTTCAGTTTGTGTGGAAGCCATAATCGAATTTGGAATTTTTGAATGGTTTAGCGTTAGTAAAGAGTATTTGAACTATTGTAAATTCAACCCTTAGTTCGTAAAAGAAGCCATACAAAAGTTACAATCCTTCAAAGGTGGTCCCTCAATTGAAACGCTTATCATAGGAAAACTACAATTTACTTAGCATACGGAAGTTAAACTGACCAATGCTACAGCCTATCCTTTAGTAGGTAGTTGATTTTTACTTATGATTCTTTACTAAACAGTATCAAAATACATACAATTTAGTTTCAAATAATAATCTAATTCCTATGAAGAATAATTAAGATTAAGGTGACCACGCAGCAGGATTTTTACGAATAAATAAAAACTAATGACTGTTTGATCATTTAAATTTTTATTAATATTTGAAATCAGTTAGCTAATTGAAACATAAAAGAAAAACATCGTAGTTATAATTAATGTAATAATAACTAAAATAACTTATACTACTCGTACTAGTAAGTAGTAATGTTAGCATTCAAACATTACTTTCAATGAGAAAGTAGCAAAGTGTATGCATAAAAATGTTCTCGTTTGGAGGACTTTCATCAAATTTGTAGCGTAAGTCGTCATAACAACGTATGCTCTCATTAAAAAAGGAGTGACTTCTATAATGGCCAAGATTACTGACGGTATGTCCGGGAATGAATTCAATAGCCCCAACTAATTTATTAATAGAAATTTTGTTTTACTTTGATAGTTCGAGGTATTGCGCTAATCGGTTCTTTAGGTGTATCATTTAAATCAAAAGATATAAAATCTGTTAGCTGATATTCATAAGTGACTTGATTTTTACATATAGCACATTCTTTGATTTCATCGCGAATTAAAATGGCTTCTTCCAAAACACTAATGCCAAATATTTTTATTAGCTGAATATTCAAACTAATAAACGCATATCTTTTTAGATGTTTTCCGTTTGACACGATGTATTGCTAGAGAGTTTGGAAAATTGAACACTATTAAAAATATTATTGAAAACTTCCTCGAAAACCGTAGATACATTATGAATATCAGGATCGCGGGTGTATTTCTCAGATTGGCCTAAAGATATTGCAGTTATTTGGTACCTTCTGTGTACTTTTACGTACCTCTCCTGAAAATCTGTGTACCTACACCGGTACAGTGATATTTGAAATATTAGGTACACCCGCTATCCTGATGTCAGAACCGCGGGTGTACTGTTAAACAGTGTACCAAGTACTACCAAGTTACATATATTGGTTAAGTACATTTGGTACCTCTTGTGTACCTCATGAAACAAGTATTAAACAAATAAAATACGGTATGCTTCTTGAGAAAACTAATAAATAGCTGGGCGTTGATGAGTCAGTCAATCAGTCAGGACTTCTCTTTTTATTTATATAGATAAATAACCCTAACAAATTTTTAATTTAATTTAATGTGATAACACCATAGTTTTACCATTTTGTTTCTCAATACTTACTTCCAAATCATCGTACGTTAACCATTCTGAGTATCCAACATTACAGTGTATACACATCTGGGAGAAAATGTTTTATTAAAAATAGTGAGTTGCTCAGGATTTTTTCTATTTTTTTATTTTATCTATATTAAAAATACAGTACTACTTTTTTTTCCAAAAGATATATGTAAGTAGTTACTTTTATATAAACCCTAACCGTTAATAAGCCTTTCATTTTTAAAATTTAGTTGTTAACATTAAAATACATGAGAAAAATCTGCCTTTACAAACTTACTTTCTATACACGCTATCAATCCACGCTGACCCAAATTAAATTGTAATTTCTGTCAAAATAGGTTATCGTTGCACCGCACTGCATTATGTGTCGTAACTAAGTACATACTTGTATTTTTTATTTTGAATATAGCTCGGAAGGGATATAGTGCACCGTTGCCGTTCCGCGCGCTTCAATAGTTGCCAGCCGACGAGAGCCGATTGTACTCGAACAAAAAATCAAACATTTTGTTAGCGCACCAAGAAATTACTGTTATAGCCGTGCGCGCGTGCTCTGTAAGAAGTTCAACCCAGCAAGTATTTTATTTACTTCGGCTGGCTATAACAAAATTTTAAGGTAGATAATTTATTTTTGAGTTGCTAATTTATGGTGGAACTATACTTTGTATAGGTACACATACTTACAATAAATATTTATATTTAATTGATAAGTGTACATACAAGTCAAAATCGAAATGTTTCTCATACATGTAAATGTTAAGAGACAGCAGCTCCTAGTCTAAGAATATTTTCCATAATATGTCAGTACAAAAGCTTAAATGATCGAGACCGAATTAAAATAACTCTTATAATGTTAGAGCTAAAGTTCAGACTCGATAGCAATTGTATAATGCACGGAACGGCAACATCGCGGTTGACCGCTCACGGCCGAATATTTTAAAAATTTTGGCGGGAAAACCGTATTTGGCTTATAATTGTGAAAGTAAAAGGCCTAGAGATTTGAAATTATGCCTCGTGTGTGCTCCAATTATAACATGTTATTTGATCTTTAAAAGAAAACAGCATCTTATATAGTTATCGTAATTCACCATGTGTATGCCCGTGTGACGTGTCCCCAGCTTACACATACTTATTGCTTCGTAGCTCAAAAACTATTCGAGCTAAGGTTTTGAAAAATTTGGAGCCTAATACTGCAATTTTGCTCAGAATTTTGAGGTATAATACATAATCGTAGCTTAAATAATTACGAAGATACACATGTGTAACCCAGGGACACGTGTCTCCAGCTCGCACATGGTTTTATGATCGTAGTTTAAATAATATTTGAGTCAGATGGCTAGATTTTTTGGCTCTCATTGCTCAAATTATGAGCAAAATTTTTGACTATATTTTAAAACCCTAACATCACAGGTTTTGCCCCAACGGCATGTGTCAGCTGGAGACACGTTTGTCCAGCTTACACACATTTAACAAATCATAGAAACGAAGTTGTGATTGCTCTAATTCTATGACTGAAACTTTAAATTGCTCAAATTATGCTCTAAAATATGGCATACTTAGAATTTCGATTATAACAATGAGGAAGCTGGGGACACGCACATGTTTTATATCAGTTATTGAATTTTGCTCTGCTTAGTTACGGTCAGATGGCCGTGTCTGACTAATGTCCCAGGATATTATTATAAATGTGTGGCGCTATAACTATTATATTTAAGTTTAATTTTTAAACAGCATCCAAACCATGTCCTGCAAGTTGCTACTAAACTTAGTTGACTGTAATCGCCAACGGTCTGAGAGTGAAAGTGCGACCGCAGCGGGTACTCAGCCACAAGGCAGACAGCTTCTTATGCGTATTCTAGAAGTGTTCGTTATCAAGTTCAAGACTATATCCAAGCTGCAGCTACCCGCACTTATGAACAAATGGTAAGAAATGTAATGTTTGAATCTCCGTTATTTGACATTCAACTCGCATATACACACAAATATGAATTTGATGATTTTTCTCATAAACCTTAGACGTGGTTTCCGGCTCAGATAAAATAACAAGCCATCCCATATCATCCCATAGGTGTCGTAAAAGGCGTCTAAGGGATACACCAGGTAGTTGGCCAGCAGCGCCACCTGTGTACTAGACACTAGCTACCACCTAGCTGCGGTTTAAAGCTATAACTATACCTTCATTGCGCGATCGCGAAAAACATGGTAGGCCTCACAGTTTAGCTATTGCATATTTTTATTTATTTATTTTTTATTTAAATGCAATAAGCACAAAACTGTGCAAAGGCAAACTTAATGCCAAAGGCATTCTCTACCAGTCAAACTTAGGATGATGTAGAGATAAAATGATAGGTGCACTATAGACAAAGTATAATAAAAATTACTAAAATACTTGACAAATAATATAAAATACAATCGTAGAAATCCAAATTACAATACTTACATAACTACATACTATAATATAAATACATAATAATTATAATTATCAGTATAAGTATTTACAGAAGAAAAGTAGAATATGTAGTATATCAGTTCTTTACTTTTGCTCTGCTAAGTTAGTGATCAGATGGCCGTGTGTGAATATTTTCCCAAGATATTATTATTACTAATGTGTGCCGCTTTAAGTATTATATTTAAGTTTAATTTTTAACTTACAGTATTCAAACGATGTCCTGTAAGTTGCTACTAAACTTAGTTGATTGTATTCGCCAACGGTCTGAGAGTGAAAGTGCGACCGCAGCGGGTACTCAGCCACAAGGCCGGCAGCTACTTATGCGTATTCTAGAAGTGTTCGTTCTCAAGTTCAAGACTATATACAAGCTGCAGCTACCCGCACTTATGAACAAATGGTAAGAAATTTAATGTTTAAATCTCCGTTATTTGACATTCAACTCTCATATACACACAAATATGAAATTGATGATTTCTCTCATAGTTACGGTCAGATGGCCGTGTCTGACTAATGTCTCAGGATATTATTATAAATGTGTGGTGCTATAACTATTATATTTAAGTTTAATTTTTAAACAGCATTCAAACCATGTCCTGCAAGTTGCTACTAAACTTAGTTGACTGTATTCGCCAACGGTCTGAGAGTGAAAGTGCGACCGCAGCGGGTACTCAGCCACAAGGCAGACAGCTTCTTATGCGTATTCTAGAAGTGTTCGTTCTCAAGTTCAAGACTATATCCAAGCTGCAGCTACCCGCACTTATGAACAAATGGTAAGAAATTTAATGTTTAAATCTCCGTTATTTAACATTCAACTCGCATATACACACAAATATGAATTTGATGATTTTCCTCATAAACCTTAGACGTGGTTTCCGGCTCAGATAAAATAACAAGCCATCCCATATCATCCCATAGGTCGTAAAAGGCGTCTAAGGGATACACCAGGTAGTTGGCCAGCAGCGCCACCTGTGTACTAGCTACCACCTAGCTGCGGTTGCCAACTCGCATGCCAAGCATGGTGACTAAACCCCTCCAAATAGCAATGTTATAGAAACCTTTGGGAGAGGCCTATGTCTAGTAGTGGACGATTACAGGCTGATGATGTGATCAAAAACCCCTTTAGTGGCTATGGCAGCTTTTAAGCGACTGTAAATAATAATGTCTACATATTTTTTGTTTCGATTAGCAAACAAACTACGCCGCCAGTAAATGGTACGAACGGCAGTACAACACCGGGGACGCCTACGACACCAGTTCCCACCACTTCCGCTGTTCAACTCAGAGTAGAGGAAGAGAAACTAGCTCCTGACTTCCTCGACAGTGTCGCCAAAAGTCCAAAATAGGATTCCCGTCACAAATGAATAATCTGAATGTGGGAGATTATAGAACATTGGTGAAGACACTGGTTTGTGGTGTGAAAACTATTACTTGGGGTTGAGCTATGTGTGGTAGCCATTATTTTGTATTAAAATACTATTTTCTCATAATTTTGGTACCCTTAGTTAAAAAATTTAATAAGATTGAATCCTAGCCTTTGTGTATTCAAGAGAAAATGTCACAATGCACAAACTAGTAGAGTAAGCTTTGTTAACTTCTTCATTTTTATATACCAATAGACAACAACAAACACAGCAGAAGGTACATTAACGACGACTATCACTGGCCAAAAACAGTTCAGTGCGCGAGAAACATTGGTGTTCATTCGTCTCGTGCGTTGGGGGCTGCAGTCACTTGATATCTATACGTTGGCGGCTCCTAGGGTGCCTGCCCAGCCGCCCGCACAACCACACGTACGATCTAAGGAGGAGAAGGAAGTTTTGGAGCATTTTAGTGGAGTGGTATGTATAAACGTTTGCTTGATTTCGATTTGAAGTAGTTCAGGGTGATTCGAGGTTAGAAAACCTATCCCTCAAAATGTATGCCTAATTATTATAAAGTAATGTCAAATGCGGTTTTGTAAGAGCGCTTATTTATTTTGCCATGTCTTTTTTCATATGAATAGTATTAAGTAATTGTATGTTTTTTTGCAGTTTTCAATGATGAACCCCCAAACTTTTCAAGAAATATTTACAGCGACTATAAATTATAAACCACTAAGACAATCATAAATATAAACACTAAAAAGAAAGTACCACCAGCAATACCTGCAATAACTTCTGGAGGAAAATTATAGTTTCTTAGCAATTCATAATGAAGGTACCCTATTGGGAATCTTAGATTTTTTCCAACTTTTACAACCACTAAAGGCAAATTAATATCTGTTACTTGTAATCCATTCTCATCAGTATTAGCAGGTTGTATTTCTGGAGGGGTACACAATAGTTGTTGCATAGTAAGACTTGTAACATTACATGGTTGAGTTCCAATAGTCACTACTACATCTGTCTCATCACTAGCTCTTATCAAATTTTCGCCTTCTATTACTAATGGATCTCCTGTATATGATTTTATTCTATTAGGAAACTGATAGACATGAGGATCCTCCACGAAAAGCATATGATTCAAGTACTTCTCATGCATAATTTCCACATTATCCAACACAAACCCAACTTTCATTGCTATCTGTGGAGTACTAGTTTGAGACTTAGTAGCTTGTAAAATATCAAAGTATTTTTTATTTACAGCAGGGCTGGGACACTCCATTTGGTGATCATTTAGGACTATACAAGCAGTGTGGTTCACAGGAAGTACTTCATTGGCATAGTAAAGCTTCATAAGCGGTTTCTTTATGGTGTGCAAATTGGTACCATGAACAGTGATAATTCTGCCTCCAGATACAAAACTTTTCAATGGTTTTATTTCCATTATAGTTGGATCTGCTGTGTAGTTAAATAGATCTCCATATATAGTTCGATTAGCATTATCAATAGCCACTGTCAATGTGTGAATCACTCTGGGTACATTTGCCTTAGGACTTATGCAAATCAGTCTACTGTTGGAAGTCTGTGTTTTATTAACAGAACATGGAAGTTCATCTAAATAAGCAGAAACCGATGAACCTATATTCAAATGCTGGCCACCTATGGCTATTTGGGTTCCCCCAGAAACTGGGCCTAATGTAGTATATAATCCTTGAAGTTTTATATTTTTGTAGCTGAATAAGACTGATGATTCTGTGTGACCAGAATCATTCTCTACAATGACAGGTGAAACAGCAGATCCATTAGATGGTCCTGTTCTACATGTGATGCTGACTGATACCTCAAAATCTACAATCTCACACAAGACATCTCCAATGCGAACTTTCCCAGAGACCTCCTCAACTCTTAGACCAAGGTTACTACCTTCAATTGTGACTATTGTGCCTCCTTCTATGGGCCCACTGAGAGGTTTAATCATATCAATTCTTGGTTTTGGACATTCAGTCACTGGGTTTTCCAAGCATGTTTCACTATATGAACATGAGTTGGCACACCAAGTGCATTTGTAAATTGAGTTACAAGTTAAACAAAGGGTGCAGTCAGCATGTTCTCTGTGAGATCCTAAAATTTCACATTTATACAGTGTTATGTTAATTGTGTCTATGTAGTGTTTATGATTCCAAACAATTATAACACTGACATTGTACTCTCCAACATCTTCTTCATAAGAATATGTTGTTTTATCACATACAATGTAGTGATTAGACTCAACTCTGGCTGGTAAAATCATATTAGCTTGTTCAATAGTTATAATACATTGAAAACCAATGTGTCCTGGCTGCAAATGTGGCAAGTTCTCAACCTCAAGTTCCAGTTCTTTGGGCACATTATTTGGTAGTAATATTGGTTTTTTATATTGTCTTATCCTTGGGCAATGCCCAATCCCATGGTTAAGCAACTTTGTGGGATTATTCTCAGCACTTATGATAGTTCTTTGACAGATGGAAGTGTCATGTGTACACTTGTTGTCGTATATACACCAGTTGCAGGCCCATTCACTCAATATGCAGGAGTGGCATGTTGTATGCTTAGAGCAATCATAAAAAGCAAAGTTTCTGGACACAAAATCCTTGTTTGTTTCTGATGAGTGCACTGACAGTGGCACATACACATGATCCTGACTCTGTGTTATCTTAGGTCTGTGTTTTACATCTGGTGTAGGACATGCCAGGCCATTTGATGTTACAGCAGCATCTATTGGAGGAGCATTGCCAAAAAGACATTTATATTTTGCTCCAAATGGTAATTCTGGTAAGGTCCTAATTATAAGTTGAACTGTTGTTACTTCATTCATTGATATTCTATCAGGCAGAATTTGTTCAAAATCAATACATTGCTGGCCAATATACTGCGACAACCATCTAGGTGCACTCTGGGTGCCTTTTTGACACATATTTTGTACAGTGCAGCGTTTTTCTAAAGAGCACCATCCACAATGAGGATCATTAGATTCTAGACAAGAGGAACAGTTCCTATGTTCAGCACATCTTTCAGTTGGTATTTGTACAATAGAATTCCTTGCCAGCACATACAGTGTTTTCTGATAAGGTGAAAGTGTTGTATCTGGGAGGATTCTCTGTCCCGGTAAAATTTCATCACTTGAGTATTCTAGAGCTTTATCAGCATCAATTAGAACTTTCTTCAATGTGCCATCGTTGGTGCCTAGAAATGCCACAGTATGTAGTCCTGTTACAGACATAGTGATAGAGGAAATTAAAGTATCATTCCAATATATAACTGACATAGTTTTTATAGGATAAAGCCCACTAATTTTAAGCCCTACCTCACAGAAATTTAGAATATTGCCTGTTGACCCCACACTAGGACATTTGCCATCTGAAATCATACCTGATATGTAGCCCATATTACGTGCTTTAGTACTACCATTGAAACACATGTGAACATTCTCATTAAACTTAATTTCCATTTCCTGCAATGAAAATACACATATAGCGGACTTATCCATAGGTTCATTAGAAATACTTTTTGATGGACTAAATACTGCTACAAGTACAGGGTCTCCCGATTCAATACCCAGCTGAGTGGCTAGGTTTGCACCAGCCCTTGCAATCTTGGCATCTTGAACTAAATTGTAATTGACCACTTCACTCTTACCATTAACAGTTTCTTCCCTAACATGACACTCTAACGTCACCTCAGTATAGCTGTTGTAGCTGTCATCATTAACACATGTACGTGCCAATCGAGACACATAGCCCAACTCTTCATTATCAGCCAGGTGGGAATGTTTCTGAATTATCAAAAAATAGGCATAGTCACTGGCATTAAACCCATACACATATTGCACTAAAAAGTTATCTCTGTACTTAACATCTATCTGTATTGAACTCTGTTTGTTGAAAGTTAATTGTGCGATGTCGAGGGTCATCAAGTCCCGACTGGATATTGCGGGAACGTCGTGCCTGTACTCACCGTTATTAGTGAATGTAGTCCCTACATAAAGCACGTTGGAACGGTCCCACGAATTGTACCTTTCAGGTCCAATAAACGCATAGGTGGAGGCATCAGCTTCGTTGGCGGCCGCACTCACAGGAACGAACTCAGGCTTCGCCGACAGGTCGCCCAACTTGTATTTGGAACAGGAACCCTGCGCGATAGATCCGCATGCTATCACTCGTCCGGACTCTTCGTCGATTACTAGTATCTTGTTCACGTTGTCAATCCATGTAGTCTCGATGTCTGTTGATGTGCAGCCGCTCGCATGACACATCGGGTTATCGAGTTTCGGGCCTGTGCGTATTACATGGATGGGTTTCAAGTCAGGGCTCAGTTGATGAATCCAGTTCAACGATCCGGCGTATACTTGTCCACTGACTTTATCCACGGCAAGATGATGGAAATGAAACGTCTCATTGGATTGAATGGGGTATTGTGATATGAATTCGTAACCATACACTATTGTGCACCGAAGCCAAAATGTTATGACTAACAATGTCGTAAAAGCTGCCATGATCACATTTCAAGTTTCATTAGAGTTAATACCTAGTATCTTAACTTTTCACTATGTATTTATTTTTGTTATTTCTTTTTCGATCCATTTTGATCCATTACAAAAACGTTATGTAACTTCTTCTTCTTCTTTTTATAGAATTCTAAATGGCAATTAGTGCCGATGTCGACAATTCTGCCAATGTCAGATTGTGAAATGTGAAAACGTGAAATATTTTAATTCAATTTTAACGACACTACATTGGTAGGTATCACACGTGTTATAACACTGGAACAGACATAATAATGATAATACATAATATAAATAAATAATAAATATGAACATGAATAATTGTTAAAATATTAGAAATATGCCACCACAACATTCACAGATAGGGGTGGGGCAGTGAACGCAAATAAACATGGAAGCATTCCTAGCTCGCGAAAATGACCCAACGCAGATTGTGCCGCGGTAGGCGGGGCTTAAAAATTGTGCCGCGGACCGAGTGGGACCGAGTTTGCGCACTACAGGCATCAATGGCGGTCGTCTGTCAGTTATTAGTTTCAGCATGTTTAATTTCCAAAAATGCCTTCCTGTGCAGTGAAGTGGTGTATTAATAAATCTCATTTGCATAACAAGAGTGTTGGAATTAGTTATTACGAGTAAGTACATCGCTATATATTTTAATTTTATTAAATATGAAGTCAATCAAATTGACACAAAATATTAGGTCTTTACCTATGAAATTGCCGTTCTGCAGTACTGGCCATTTCAAATCAAAATAATTTTTGTTTGGCTAAGAATTCTAATTTCAAATTAATTTTATTTTAAAAACATGGATTCTTTTTTCCAAAAGTAGTCATTTCTTTATTGATTAGTGTTACATTTTCATCGCATTTCAATCTTTTTCGTCATCATGGATACGTTAAAAATTCGAGTAATTATGGAATATGAGTACCGTCGTGGCAGCAACGCGGCACAAGCGGCACGCAACATCAACGACGTTTACGGAGCTAACACTACAAACCAACGCACCACCTGTTATTGGTTTGCTCGCTTCCGTTCTGGAAATTTCGACCTGAAAAATGAACCTCGCGGTCGTCCGAAGACTTTGGTCGACAATGACGAATTAAAGGCGGTTGTGGAAGCTGATGATACACAATCTACGGCTGAATTAGCAGCAGCTTTCGACGTTAGCGTCAAAACAATATTGGTCCATTTGCGTCAAATTGGCAAGGTAAAAAAGCTTGACAAATGGGTGCCCCACGAACTCAATGATCGCCAGCGCGAAGTACGCGTCGAGACGTGCCTTGCACTGCTCAACAGACACACAAATGAAGGAATTTTGAACCGCATTGTTACCTGCGATGAAAAATGGATTCTGTTTGATAACCGCAAGCGCTCAGCAAGTTGGTTGGATCCTGGTTCAGCACCTAAACAATGCCCTAAACGAAAACTTACCCCTAGAAAAGTGATGGTCATTGTTTGGTGGTCTAGCGCCGGTGTGATTCATCACAGCTTCTTACCAAACGGGGTGAGCATTACTGCAGATGTGTACTGTGAAGAACTGAGCACAATGATGGAGAAGCTGGCGCATCTCCAACCAGCATTGGTCAATCGCTCGTCTCCGCTGCTCCTGCACGACAACGCGCGACCTCATACTGCACAGCAGACGGTCTCCAAGTTGCAAGAACTGGGGTTGGAAGCTCTCCGTCATCCGCCCTACTCACCAGACCTTGCGCCTACAGACTACTACTTTTTCCAGAATTTGGATAACTTCTTGGCGGGAAAAAAATTCAATACCCGAGAGGCAGTACAAAATGCCTTTGAAGAATTTGTTGCCTCCCGTCCAGCTGATTTCTTTAAGAAGGGCATCAATAAACTGCCACTGCGATGGCAAAGATGCATTGATTGCATGGGTGATTACTTCGATTAATACAAATAAAAAAATTCATGAAAAAAATTCGTTTAAATTTTTTCATACAAAACGGCAATTTCATAGGTAAAGACCTATTATATGGTGATGTTGTTATGCAAACGAATCAATTTATTTATCTACACAAAAATTATGACGATTTTTTTTTATTTATTACAATTATTTTAATCTTAGATAAAATACTTAGCATCTTTAGGGTATGCACAAAAAATGGTAATGGTGGTATTAAAACAGCTTGGTTTCTTCAAATTTCCACTCGATCTAAAGCGAAGAGAATTATGGACGAAAACGGTTCGTTTGGAAATGAATTCAATTCAATTTTATTTATATATTTACAGGGTAACTTGTAAAGCACCAATTACCTCACAGGACTAGATAGCTAAAACCATAAGCAACAACATTTATTTTACAACTTTTGATAATTTGTATTTTATTTTTGTAAAAAGTCTATATTAATTAATTTACCACTTGAATGTTTATATTAACGTTTATATTAACGTTTATATTAATACTACGTGCATCGTAAATAATATGTAACCAGGCGGCTTGCGTAATCTTTGCGATGCCCGTAGAGTAAGTTGTTGCTTACGGTGTTAGCTTCCTAGTCCTGCGAGGTTGTTGGTATTTTACAAGTAACCCTGCATATCTAGATCACCTATAATTTCAAGACGATTCGTTCACGCGTTTTCAAGATAAAGGGTATTGACAGACAGACGGACGGATGGATAAAGAAGTGAAGGGGGCCCTAAAAAGTAGTACTTAAGTGTTATGTATACCTACGGAAATTGTAAATAATAATTAGTGAATAATTGGTCACAAATTTGTTTTATTTACCTATTATCATAGCAAATAAACCCATTACTCGCCAAATACTGCTCTATTTAAAGATCTTAGAAAACCTCTTGCCGTAAAGTTCAAGATACTGTATATTTTATCATAATTCTTTAATATTTTAATAATATCAATGACACGGTGATATATTTTCGTTGCACTTTATAACATAAAACATCCCTCGGCGAATGTCATGAACATGGTAATTTAGACCCGAACATGACGTCATAAAGTCTACTTTTAAAAGGTGTATCTAAGCGGTAATATTTTGGCCAATCAGAGACGGTATTCCGTTGTGTCAGTTTGATTGGGATATTGGGTCAAAATTTGCGCTTAGTTTCCTTGAAGTAATGCTTCCATGTTTATTTGCGTTCACTGGGGTGGGGTTACCTACAATTTGATGCGATTGCATCGGATAAAAGCCATTAAAACTTTGAAAATTTCTGGAGATGAACATATCAATAATGATGAAAAGTTAATGGGGATAGGGATTTTAAAATTAGGGAGGCAACTGTAGGTACAAATTAAAAGCAGGATTAAGTTGCGAGCATTCAAAAAATATGTGGTCCAGAGAACCCTCATCAGAGAACAGTTTTCTGATTTTCTGAACATGATAAAAGAGATTTTTTAATTTCTAGAATAAGTGGGTGTAAAGATGTACAAACACTTTTATTTTTCAATATTTTTAATTAATATTAGACAGCAATCACAGTCGTGTACCACCGCGGCCATCGAGAGCTGCCCCCCACGACGTTTTTTCAGCCGCAAGCCCGACGTCACCGCACCCGAGCGCTTCCGACCGTTGGCGATTACTCCCGATTAAGATAGCGGCGCGTAACATCGGCCATCCTGCAAAGTGAATACCGATGAGGTATTCACAAAGAATTTATGAGGAATGATACTAGTAACTTGGACATCTACCTAAAACTGGATTGTCTTTACTCAGAACTTACTTGCAGTTTCAGTTGGATTAACTTTCCAATAAATCAATCAAATCTTGCGTATCCACGACATCTTTATCACTGTCTACAGAATCAGTATCATAATTGACAGAGCTTTTGTAAGGCCGCAATGCATCAGCAGGTACCATTGCAACAAACTTCTTATAACCTTTCATTCCCTTTATACTGCGAATTTTATAGCGGTCGTTAGAACAGACTTGCACTATTTTGTAGGGACCTGCATATAATTTATCAATCTTGCGATTGACTCCAGTCTCACAACTTGTATAGGCATTATTCCACAGTACCAGAGCGCCTTTCAGATATTTTCGTGCTTCTTTTCTATTTTCGTTACATTTTATGGACATATACTTTTCTTTCCTTCTGATGTTTTCGTTAGCCTTTTTACGCCTTTCCTTGCA
Source organism: Pseudoips prasinana (assembly GCA_951640165.1). Taxonomy (NCBI): domain Eukaryota; kingdom Metazoa; phylum Arthropoda; class Insecta; order Lepidoptera; family Nolidae; genus Pseudoips; species Pseudoips prasinana. The sequence goes on along the minus strand of OX621237.1, from coordinate 28,755,241 downwards.
GTCAACTACTAAATTTTTCCACATCAAATCTGGTACTACACTCTTTTTATGGGAAAACATAAGTTCGTAAGGGCTAAATTTTGTTGTATCCTGCACTGTGTGATTTATTCCCATGACGATTTCTGGAATTGCATCATCCCATGTGGAATGTTCCTTGTTAGCTGTCCTCAAAGCATTTAATAATGTCCGGTTTACTCTTTCCACTTGTCCATTAGCTCGTGGTACAGCTATAGCGTTCAAAGTATGGTGAATCTTATGATTTGTACAAAACTCCTTGAAATAACGACTGGTAAAAGATAATCCCCTATCTGAGACGATTCGGTTTGGGTAGCCAAGTATAGAAAATATCACTCGCAGAATAGAAACTGTCTCGGTGGAACGAAGACTTTTGGCAGATCGAACTGCAACGAACTTGGTAAAGGAGTCTATAATCACCAATACATATTGATTTCCTTTCCTAGATTTTGGAAATGGACCCATATGGTCTATGTGTACTGTATGCATTGGTTCATCTGGTTTATTTATACGATAAATTTTTCCAGCTACTTTACCGTAGTTACCCTTTTTAAATAGACAATCCAAACAAGCCTCCACATATTTCCTTATAAATCGAGTCATACGTGAAAACCAGTAATCAGCTTTTATTGCTTCATCGCATTTCTTTAAACCTACATGACCGATATCATCATGAAACATTTTCATGATACGCCATCGAGCAGCTTTGGGAACTACCAAGCGCTCACCATGAATCGTTTTACGATAAATGCGATTGTTTGAAATACAAAAATTGATTTTGACGTCATTGTTAGGATTTCCGCTTTTGAGTTGTTTGTAAATCGATTGGAGCTGTTCATCTTGAAGTTGCGCTGTAAGAAACCAGTCATTCACTTCTTCAACATTCATTATCGCAGAAACTGGATTTCGGCTCAACGCATCTACGTGCCGCATATTAGCTCCCGGTCGATATACGACTTCCATATCGAAATCTTGAATTTGAAGCCACCAACGGGCAATCCTAGGAACTAGATCTTTCTTAGTGAATGTGCTTCTTACCGCTGAGCAATCAGTGACGACCTTAAATGAATACCCGTTATGTAAATCTTAAAACGCTTTAAGGATTCAACTACGGCTAACGTCTCTAATTCATAACTATGGTAATTCATTTCTTCTTTGGTTGTCACTCTACTAAAATAAATTACGGGTTTAAGGTCATTATCTGGTTGCTTCTGAAGAAGAATACCCGCTATACCCATTTTTGAGGCGTCTGCATGTATTTCTGTTTCATATTCGCGATTGTGAAGTGCTAAAACTGGTTTGTTAACAAGTAATGACTTTAATTTTAAAAATGCTTCATTTTGAATTTCCTGCCATATCCAAGGCACGCAACTCTTAGTTAATTCAGTGAGAGGTCTTGCAATTATGGCAAAATTGTTGATAAATTTACGAAAGTAGGAACATAATCCTATGAACTGGCGAACTTGATGAACATTTACCGGTGTGGGGAAATTATTTACGGCATCTAATTTCCTATCACCTGGCCGAATCCCATCAGGTGTCACAACATGTCCCAAATAATTAACTTCTGATTTTAGGAATGCACATTTCCTTAGATTTAGCTTTAGATTAGCTTGTCTGAGAAGTGTAAATACTTTCTCCAAAATGATAAGTCCACTATCGACATCAGAAGACGGAAGTAACAGATCGTCCATGAATGTCAATACTTCCTCGTAACGTAAAGACCCAAGAAGTTTATAAATAGTACGCTGAAAAACCGCAGGCGCATTGGCAAGTCCAAATGGGACTCGTTTGTATTCCCATTGTCCATCTGGTGTTATAAATGCTGTGTATTTGGTAGCATCAGCAGAAAGCGGTATTTGATGATACCCTTGTGCCAAATCTAGGCTAGTGTAAAGGCATTTTCCCGCTAATTTGTTGAGCTGGTCATCAATGTGTGGCAAAGGAAACCTATCTTTGATTGTAATGGCATTTAAGGCCCTATAGTCTACACAGAGCCTACTATCTCCATTCTTCTTCTTAACCAGAATAACAGGTGAGGCATAATTAGATTCCGATTCCTTTATTATGCCCGCATCTAACAGGTCCTTTACCTTTGACCGAACAATTTCTAATTCTTTCGGAGCTAGTCTGTATGGTTTATGAAAGACAGGAATATTTGATGTCAACTGAATCGTCATTTCAGACAATGTTGTTTGCCCAAGGTCATTGGTGTCACTAGCAAAACAATCTTTATATTTTAGTAATAATTCAAAAAGCTTGGCTTTACCATACGGCAATAATTCTCCTATATCTATATTTGATAGTGGTATATCTCCAATTTTACAGGTACATAAATAATGTAGTGTTTGCTCTGGTGCAAGTTCTAAGATACTCTTCACTTGTAATATTGTATAAGGTTGAGTACGAAGTTGAATAAGTTCAGGCCTCTGTGGAAACGCGAAACAGAAAACATTTTGGAGCTAGGTGAACACTGTGAGCAATTTTCGGCAAGCAATCCAGTTTTAAGACGTCCTAATAAAACTTAAAATAATAATTTTAAATAGAACATACATGTATATACTTAAATAATAATAGAATTATCTTTGATATCTAAATTTAAAATGGTAATAAATAAACATATTAATAAATATTCACAAGAAATTTAATGATAGAGTAATAAAACATAATCTAAAGAAATCGTTACAGTAAACTGTTCAGAATCAGCGTATGGTGTACCAGTATAATATATAATTAGCAGATACCGACAATTCTAAATGATACAGACAGAATCCAGCAACCTTTGTTTGCGGAATAATCAGAACATCAGAATCTGTAGGCGTTTGGTCAGATAACAGAACAGAAACAGACAGATAACAGAAACAGACAGAACAGAGGGGGGGACACTCAGTGTCACATCTGAAATAAAACAGAAGGCGCAAGGCCCCAGACAGATTAATTAAACAAGAAAAATAACGCACCTTTGTTTTGTCGGCCTGAAGCGATTCGCCATCATTGTTCTTCAGATTGGTTGAATTAGTCTCCATGGATTCACATAGTACCGCACGGGTGATGAGATTATCTTTCTTCCAAAATAACTGTTCTTGACTCATGTTGTAGATACGGATATATCCTTTTTTCCCAGTTAGTAAAGCAGCAGGTATAGCGAAATTTTTACCGTTGAAGTTATGGAATCGTGGTGATGTACAGACGTCATTTTCGAGGGCATTCCCTACAATATTCACTTCGACAAAAGCAGAAGCTTGTGGTGGTAACTGAACATCCGAAGAGCTCGTAATCGCAAATTTCCCATCCAATAAATCATTGCGCAACACAGTTTCATCCTTTAATATAGCAGAATCCTGGGTAGTAATTAATGAAATTCCTTTAGCGTTTATAATAGGTTGTCCAATAAGTATGTCAACATTAGCAGGCAATTCCAAGTGGGTAACCACTGCAATCGTATCAAAAGTTAGTCCATCAATTGACATTACTAGATTCACTTGACCCATAGCTGGTACTGAATATCCAGTAAATCCTTTCAGAAAGGCTTCTGTTTCTCTTACAATATAACCTAGTTCCTTTACCATTTTCAGTGAAACAACGTTCAGTTGTGCTCCAGTATCTAAATATCCGGAAAATGATTTTTTACCGACACAAACATCTTTTTTATAAATGTCATTCAAATTCTGAACGATATTGATAGGTGCTGCTCCGCCTTTTGAGTTTTGCAACAGGTTTTCTATTTTGGGACAACGGTTTATATTGTGTCCAACTTCAGAACAAAATTTACAAATTCTTTTATCAGGGACGGGGCAGTTTTTTACCACGTGTGCAGTGGAATTACACCTAAAACAATTCATCCGACGAAATGTTGGAGTTGTAGTAATACGGGAAGTTGAAGGCACACTCGTAGGTAAAGTAACAGGAATACACCTCTTCTCAGGTTCAAACCTGGATGTCCGCGGGTAACTCGGGTTGATATTTTTCATTTCGGTTTTATGGCGGTAACTTTCAAATGTAAACAAATATCCACTGTAAAATTCTTCGGGAGTATCGCATTTAAACGCTTTTGCATTATTTTGTAAATCCAGTGGTAGGCCTTTAATTAAACAAGAGAGGGCAGCAGCATCATCTAAACGACAGCGGCGACACATAGCCAGCTTATCATGATAATAATGAGTTACAGTTTCATTGTTTAACTTCTTTCGGGTTACTAGTTCTTCTAACATATCTGCGTACTCAAAACTTCTTGGAAAAGCACTAATAAGTAACGATTTCCACTGTTCCCAAGAGTAATTGTACTCATCTAAACGACTAAACCATAATTGTGCTTGACCAACGAGGCGAGTTTGCATTATGACGATCTTTGTATAGTCATTCCACTTATGTACCAATCCCAGTTGGTCTATTTTAGCCAACCAGTTTTTCACATTTGTTTCGTGATTATCGGGATCAAAAGCGGGTATGATTTTCTCACCTGAAATATTTCTAATCGATCGTGATTGATCACAAAACTTCTCAACCATTCCTTCCAATTTGGTAGACAGTAATCTTTCAAGTAGCACGTTCGGATGTATATCTTCGTCGTCCATATTAACTTGAACTTGGTCAACACTAAAGTTTCCCGTACTCGTAACGGATTCGGAAGGTTTTGATTTTTTTAACATTATCCGATTTTTCTTTCGCGCAGATCTCTTCATTTTCTGGGTTCGATATATAGAAATATATATAAAATGCCACTTCTGAATGTAAAGATGTACAAACACTTTTATTTTTCAATATTTTTAATTAATATTAGACAGCAATCACAGTCGTGTACCACCGCGGCCATCGAGAGCTGCCCCCCACGACGTTTTTTCAGCCGCAAGCCCGACGTCACCGCACCCGAGCGCTTCCGACCGTTGGCGATTACTCCCGATTAAGATAGCGGCGCGTAACATGGGCTATGTAATTAAGTTTTAAAGGGGTTTTGTTCTAGAAAAAGTTTCTAAAACTTTTAAAGTGCTTAAGGAGTCTGTAAAAATTACAGCCAAACTGATATTATGTGATTCTACAAAACGACATGCTTCTAATATAGCGATACATTCACCTGTGAATACCGAAGATTCCAAGGACACCTAAATTTTAGAATAATTTTAGAATTTTTATAAAAAACAGCGATGCCTGTAGGTTGAGAGCCTGAAAGCTTTGAGGCACCAGTAAAGAATATATCAAATCCCCTCCATCGCTCACAAACTACTTAACGCATTGAAGGTCAAATGCGCAGAAGGTGAATCCCTCGAGATTCCAGTATGGAAAAATATATCTGGTTTAAAGGTCAGGACTTTATAATCAAAGTTAAATAGTGGGAGTTTAGGGAATGTAACAATAGGTATTACAAGGTTTTGTAAATTTTGAAACGAAACTAAATTAACGGAGTTTCTTTATGTCGCCAGTACCTTGACTGATTGCGCAATATGCTCAAATTGATTAATTTTTGCAGTAATGGATGACAATTTTGAGTAATAATTTTGGACACAAATCGAGATGCCAGATATTGCCTTCTTAAAAATAAGGGAGGTTCTGCACATTCAACCTGCAACGCATTAACCGGTGAGGACTTCATGCACCCAGAGATGATCCGAAGGCACCCAGATTGCACCTTATCTAATCTGGCTAATGCACTTTTGTTACATGGGACCAAAAGAAAGCTGCCATAATCCATTATGCTTCTGACTAGCGCATTGTACACCAATTTCATGGTATATGGGTGAGCACCCCACCAGACCCCAGCGAGAGCTTTTAAAATAAGGATTACCTTTCCTTTCACATTTTTGAACCAAGTAATTGAGATGATGTAAACCTGTTAATTTTGAATCCAAAACAACACCTAAAAATTTTGCTTGCGAAACAAGTGGAATATGTTGATCATTCACCCTTATTGTAAAGTGTGGGACTAATCTTTTACGTGTAAATGTTACAACCGAACTCTTGGGTGCCGATAACTTTAGGCCATGATCCAATAACCACTGATTGAGAGATTCCAGGGAGAGGCAGAGGGAGGCGGCAGCATCCTTGATGGAGGGATCACTCACATAGAGAGCAAGATAATCTGCGTACTGTAAGAGGTGACAGTTTGAATTAAGGCATGAACCTATGTCAGCTGAATATAAATTATATAGTAGAGGACTTAGAACTGAGCCCTGAGGTAAGCCCTTCCATGTATGCCTTACCTTAAATTCCTCCCCCTGAACTCCTGTAATGTAACTTGGAAAAGCATCCATCGATGCCGATGACATGGAATAAACAATTGAGTTTTATCTACAAACCATAAATGTTCATTCCATCATTAGGATAGGAATACATAGCATTGGAACGGAGTACGGTTACAGTGTTTGTTTTCATTTCCATGGCTGTGTGCATTTTACATAAATATATAAATACTGTGCAAATTCAACGACAACACAGCAATTAATACGAATTGGTAGATCTAGTAACCGAAAAATATATTAGGTCTTTACCTATGAAATTGCCGTTCTGCAGTACTGGCCATTTCAAATCAAAATAATTTTTGTTTGGCTAAGAATTCTAATTTCAAATTAATTTTATTTTAAAAACATGGATTCTTTTTTCCAAAAGTAGTCATTTCTTTATTGATTAGTGTTACATTTTCATCGCATTTCAATCTTTTTCGTCATCATGGATACGTTAAAAATTCGAGTAATTATGGAATATGAGTACCGTCGTGGCAGCAACGCGGCACAAGCGGCACGCAACATCAACGACGTTTACGGAGCTAACACTACAAACCAACGCACCACCTGTTATTGGTTTGCTCGCTTCCGTTCTGGAAATTTCGACCTGAAAAATGAACCTCGCGGTCGTCCGAAGACTTTGGTCGACAATGACGAATTAAAGGCGGTTGTGGAAGCTGATGATACACAATCTACGGCTGAATTAGCAGCAGCTTTCGACGTTAGCGTCAAAACAATATTGGTCCATTTGCGTCAAATTGGCAAGGTAAAAAAGCTTGACAAATGGGTGCCCCACGAACTCAATGATCGCCAGCGCGAAGTACGCGTCGAGACGTGCCTTGCACTGCTCAACAGACACACAAATGAAGGAATTTTGAACCGCATTGTTACCTGCGATGAAAAATGGATTCTGTTTGATAACCGCAAGCGCTCAGCAAGTTGGTTGGATCCTGGTTCAGCACCTAAACAATGCCCTAAACGAAAACTTACCCCTAGAAAAGTGATGGTCACTGTTTGGTGGTCTAGCGCCGGTGTGATTCATCACAGCTTCTTACCAAACGGGGTGAGCATTACTGCAGATGTGTACTGTGAAGAACTGAGCACAATGATGGAGAAGCTGGCGCATCTCCAACCAGCATTGGTCAATCGCTCGTCTCCGCTGCTCCTGCACGACAACGCGCGACCTCATACTGCACAGCAGACGGTCTCCAAGTTGCAAGAACTGGGGTTGGAAGCTCTCCGTCATCCGCCCTACTCACCAGACCTTGCGCCTACAGACTACTACTTTTTCCAGAATTTGGATAACTTCTTGGCGGGAAAAAAATTCAATACCCGAGAGGCAGTACAAAATGCCTTTGAAGAATTTGTTGCCTCCCGTCCAGCTGATTTCTTTAAGAAGGGCATCAATAAACTGCCACTGCGATGGCAAAGATGCATTGATTGCATGGGTGATTACTTCGATTAATACAAATAAAAAAATTCATGAAAAAAATTCGTTTAAATTTTTTCATACAAAACGGCAATTTCATAGGTAAAGACCTATTATATACCTTGCCTAATTATATTAACAATTTAAAAATATTCTACCCCTTCAAACATCAAAACAAACTTTTTATCAGATTTTACTTTACTTTTAGCCCAAAAATAACTGAACCTCTCAGAAAAATCTACCAACAGTTTCTAATTTAAATTTTAATTACAGTTGTTTCTTCAAAGCTGCATTCCACTACAGCGACAACTTGCTTTGCTTTGCCGGTCCAATTTTCTTTAGGAGACAGGTGGTCGCTGGTGTGTTCATCAATGCCTTGCGTAGGTAACTTTAAGCAAAATTAGGCGCACGACAGCATACCATTATAGCTGCAAGTGGCCGGGACATGATTCAAGTCACATCTTCGTCCCTGTACTAATATTCATTACACTTAAAATACTGGAGTTATGTAAGAGAAAATGTGCTTTGCCACTAGATTTTTCGAAATTCATGTTCCACACCACTAAAGTTATCGCTTAGGCTCAATGCCATATCATAGCACTACGGTAATCCGCACGACATCGATGTTCATAGTATCTCTATCTAAGATATGATGACGGTGAACCAATAAATAAAAATTATACCCAACTTCAAACTATGACACTTTAAGGTCTTATTTAGTTTTGTCTTTACTTTCTAGATGGTAAAACTTATTGAGGTGTTTTAGCATTAGTATGATGAGAGTGTTATCACAAGACTTTGTGTTCAAGACCGCCGAGGACATCACTTCGGTCTTCTTTATGTATAGCCATATTTATTACAAGACTCGGTGGAAATGAGCATTAATTTAGCTGTTACAAGCCCCTGGGTATATTGCCACGAAACACAAATCATCTTCAAACAACAAATCATTTGCGAAAGTGTACATCGTACAATCGTAGTTTAGTCCATGAGAAAAATAATATTTGACTCCTTCTGAGAGTTACTCTCTGTGTTGTTTCGCATACTAGTAAGACTGCATAGTACATTGCGGCACTGGCAGGAGCAGTGCGTATGCTAGCACGCATTTATGCTTGACCCCATAGATAACATAAAAGAAGCCAGACTGCGACTGCTCACCACACAACAGTACTTTAGGTCGTCATGCAAAAAAAAGCCTTCGAAAAAGAATGTGAACCTAAGCTAGGTACCGTATTTAAGCATTTCACCTAGTACCTACAGATCATAGTTAGCTAATGATCAATGTCGAAATCCACTGTACATTGAATATCATTTATCTATATAGTTATATATTGAATATTATAGTTTAATAAATAATACAGGCGGCTGATTATTAACGGATTTGTCAATTTTGTTCGACAGTTTTGCTAACATGTTTACTTTTCTGTTTAATTTAACTAGCTCAAGGTGTAGTTCAATTGTCATTAAGATAGGCGAGAATAACATCGAAAATAATTTATGTTCGTTCAGTTAACCACAGACCTTAATTGTGTATAATTTACTAATTCATTCATTCATGTTCATCACTCGTTCTTGTTGAATGCATTGCTTGTTTTGTCCGGTTGTTTTGGTTAAAAACTAATAATACTATATATTAAATGTGACTTAAGGGGATAGTTATCACTTCACCGCAATCCTCAAATTATTTTATAATGTAAAACTTGAAAACGACTTCCCTCTGTCACGGATCTTGGGTCCACAATTTAGTATGTGGGATAATTTGTTAGAAAGGAAAAGTGTAATGTTTTAAGAGATTTACTGTGCATAATGATGACTTCGATGGCTCCAGGTGGACCTGGAGATCCACACACTCAAATGAATACCTACAGGAGTTACGTGACGATGTTGGCAGACCCTGGAGCTAAAGATGAAATAAAACTCAAAGCGGCCCAGGAACTTAGTGAAAATTTCGAGGTTGGTTAGCTTTTCCACTGCAACATAAATTATATTGGTATATTTTGCATTTTATTGCGTAAAATAATGTGCCATCTAATATTAGGCTACAATAAACTATATTTATATTGAATAAGTTGTTACAATCATTACACCAGACATCTCATATAATGTCCCACATCCTTCCAAGTTATATTGTATGGCAGTCAGTACTAGTTGTACTTCCAATATCTTTTATTTTCTAGTGAATAGTAACTACCTATTTACTTAACCACCTTGAAAGCACATCTCATCAGTCATATATCTGTTTAAATGAATATACTCATGAGTTTTAGAAGTCTTAGCTGACTGTATAAATAAAATTGATGTAGTTAGAGTGAGATTCAGATATTCACCTGAATTATGTGCAAAAATTGAAATGTGATGGTGTGGAACAGAGGTTACAGTTTTATTAATTGCCTGATTTTTGGTACATGGTTATAGTAGGAGTAACTTCCTCATTATTTGTAATGTGTCAAGCAAGACTAAGCTTTCCACCAGAGACTTCACATTTTGCTAAGATAGCGATGTATGGCTCTCTATCTGAGAATGTTGAAATATAGAATCTATGTATTAGAACAATCTATTTTTCATAAGAAAAAGAATTGTGAGCAGTATTTAGTGATTTGTGATTTCTTACATATATTTTGCACTATGTAAGATTTTATAAGTTAACCCTTAAACAGTTATTGCTATATTTTGTTTATGTTTCTTATTAATAATTAAAAAACACAAAAATAGGGAAAACTAGCAGCAAAAATAATTTATTACATTTATATTGTACCATGCTGGAATTATACTGTTGGATGAGAATAGTGCAAGACTGGCAATTGTGGAGATCTTTGGGGCAGGCCTTTGTCCAGCCGTGAACGTCGGCTGATATGATGATGATGATTCTGGAATTTATAAATCATGCCTAAGATATGGATAAGTTATTAATTTTAATTGGCACTGCAAACTGGTACACATACTACATAATAATTTAATGTAAAATTGATAAACTCTAATTTATGATCTCCTGTGATCACTTCCTGTCTGGTAATGTATTCTTTTAGTTATCAGACTTTTACAATCAAAAGGCTCGCCTAGGAGTGACTGGCTACACACCATTGGTACTCTTTTTTTCATAAAAATAAATCATCAACTTCATTTTGCATGGATTTTAGTATGTTCAAAGTAGTAGCAATATTTCCTGATAAAATATTGTTAGATACACTAGCCAACTTTATTCTATAAATGTCATAGAAAGGACTTCTAAAACCTGTATAGCTATTATTTTGCAATGCTTTTACCCTGTCTTATATGTTACAGCCTTGAGACCAATTATGTTTGTTATTTCCAACAGGTGATACTAAGTTCACCTCAATATCCTCAATTCTTGGACCACTCTCTAAAAATATTCCTCAAAATACTGCAAGAAGGTGAACCACATTTCATAGCCGAGTATAACATACAACAAGTTAGGAAGCTGATACTGGAAATGATACATCGGCTGCCAATCAGTGAAACATTACGGCCTTATGTTAAGAGTATTTTGATATTGATGCTTAAATTGATGGAGATTGAAAATGAGGAAAATGTTTTGGTCTGCTTGAAGATATTTATGGAGTTACATAAGCAATATAGGCCTGCATATAGCACTGAAGTTGATGTAAGAAATGATTATGATACTAAGTTTCTACTTAAAAATACAATTTTTTTTTTTAATTTAAATTTTTGTCATAACTTAATTACAGTACCCGGTGATAAATATTGCACATCTACATTTGGAAAGAGACAATTGGCCGACCTTGGCCCCGTAGAGTGTTATCTCTGTCGCACGAAATACAAACAGTAAGGTATCTATTAGGAGCTGTTAAAACAATTTTAATTTTTCTTCTTTTAATAATTCTTTTTATTCTTTGTGTAAAATACACCAATTTTTCTTTAAGTGATGGCTTTAGGTTCGGGTAAAAAAAATATGTTTACGTATTTAATTACTTTGGAAAATTACAGCTGTAGTGTCCATAATAAACACCATTGTACCTATTGTTAAAGTGAGACATTGTAATAAAACTAATAATAATTCTAATTCTCAATTAATCAATGATCACAAAATAAATTAATAAAAATGCTTTTTAACTATCCCTATTTAACATCAACTTCAAAAATCTATAATGACACGAAATTAATGAACATCAAGCAACTCTATATCTATAATACATGTATATTCATTAATAAAGTGCTTAATAAAAAAATACACACAAACATTATATTAACCCAATATCGACAAGTCAGCCAACGAAGCTCACGACGAGGGAGCCTAATAGTGTTACCTAAAACTAGAATCAATCATGGCAAAAAAATAGTTACATTTGAAGGAGTGCAACTATATAATAAATTACCACCAAGTATTAGAAATGTACACTCACTCAATGCATTCAAATTTCAGCTCGGCCAGTATTTAACAGGAAGTAAAACACCCTCGCAGAAATGAATGCGTTGGGTGGGTCGTGTTTGTGAAACTGTAGATAGAGGTGAAGTTGAACCCTTTTATATTGTTAACATTAATTTATTGTTCTCAAGTAAGTGATATTTGTGTATGTTTTATTGAGAATAAAGTTTCTTTAAACATAATTACTACCATTTCACTATCTGTGCTCTCAAAGAGGTCAATATCATGGTCACTATCAGCCGTATTTATCATTATTCTATCAGTGTAATTGTCTAAAACATGTTGAATGCTTCTATATTCATTCTCACATTTGATTGCGTGATCGCAAACCTTTTCCCACTCTTCAGCTACAATCATGTTTACTTTTTCAGTCAATAATGTTTTTACTGTAGTTAAATTCATACCCACATTTCTAGAGGCTACATAGCCTTTTAGTTGAGACCATATATTTTCAATTGGATTAAAATCCGGATGATACGGTGGCGATCGCAACACAGTGTGCCCATGTTCGGCAAGTACTTTGACCACGGAAAACTCTGTATACCTTTCCTTGTGCTGACATATAATAGCGTAAATCTGGGTTTTTGTTAATTTTGGATCAACTGGAATTTCGTATCTGTTTAACCAGTTGATCATATCCTGTTTAATGGTGTTTGAGTTGATTAACCAGCCATTTCTCGTAGTTATGGTTATTCATTTCATTGTGATAGTCACCTGTAGTATCCGTGGATTTATATGTTAAAAAGGCACCGGGTACAAACCCTTTTTCATTTCCCGCATGAACTAGTATCAAACGTTGACCTTTTGAAATTGGCTTTTTTACTTCTTTTTTCTTATTATCACTCCATGATTTCCCTTTAGTGTGGGATGTATGTATGTAAGACTCATCCATGTAGACGATATTTTTTCCTGTTTCGCGAAATTTGTGTATTTTATCGAGGTATTCCATTCGTTTGAGACTTACATTGTGCTTTTTGTTTTCATTGATTTATTTAAGTTGATTTATGACTTATGTTTTCCAATCAAATTAGCGAAAATACACGTTTTAAAAAGACCCAAGTGGGTATCTAAAGGAGTAAAATTATGTAGCCAAAATAAAAGAAAGCTTTTATGGCAATTTAGATTGAAGCCTAGTAAAACCAATAAAATAAAATTTACAGAATTGTTCAAAAAAATCATTAATTGTACACAAAAATCACAACATAATAACAACATAAAAACATCAATAAATAAATCAAAAACAACTTGGCAAATTATTAATCGTGTAAAATTCAACTTGCCTAAACAAAATATTGGAAAAATTTGAACATCAAAACAAACAGTATCAGATCCGAAGGAGATTTCAGAAATGTTTAACAATTTTTTTATTGATAAAATACAAGCAAAATTAGATATAAATAGTAAACCTAAAGACTGTCTCCATAGTACAAATGGAAAATCATTTTTTATGGCGCCTACTGTGTCTTATGATGTACAGACGCCAGCACATCCAGCTACCCCAATCTGTCAAATTTCTTTTATAGATTTTCAACTTTATCATATAAGCATAAGGTTCACTATCAATTGAGGAAATTTGACAGATTGGGTTAGCTTGATGTGCTGGCGTCTGTACATAAAATAATAATGTTACTAAACAACACCAATACTGTGGGATACAATGGCATCAATACGAAAATATTAAAAGGTGTGGCTATAGACGTATGTGCCCATATTAGCCACATTATTAATCTTAGTATTAGTGGAGGTGTTTATCCAGACTACTTAAAAACATCTATTATAAGACCACTGTTCAAAAACGAAAATCGAGAAAATATGGAACACTATCGTCCTATTTCACTTATACCTGTTGTATCTAAAATCTTTGAAAAATACATTTATAATGAATTGTATAAATACCTAGAAAAAACTAATATATTGTGTATGGAACAAAAAGGATTTAGACAAGACAAAACTATTAACATGGCTTTATATGACTTTTTGGACAATGTTATTAACAGCATGGATAAGCGAACGCCAATCTGTGCTATATTCTGCGACATGACCCAGGCATTCGACTACGTCCATTATAAGACTCTTTTATCCAAACTTGAAGCGTATGGCATAAGAGGTAATGTACTCAGTCTTTTAGAATCATACCTAAGTGACAGAAAACAAATGACAGAAATTACCAGATTTAATACAATAAATAAACAAAATGAAGTGTTTCGATCGTCAGAGCGAAAATTAAAGTTTGGAGTACCACAAGGCAGCGTACTCGGGCCACTCTTATTCATTCTTTACATTAATGATATGCCAAAACATATCACACAACCGATAACACTTTTTGCTGATGACAGCACCATAACCATACCATATAAAAATGTAAACTCATACGAAGCCGATATAAATATTGCTTTAAAATCAGTCATAAAATGGATGGATGATAATAACTTAAAGATTAACTTAAGCAAAACAAAAATAATCAATTTTTGTGAAAGACCTACAAGCAGACCTAACATTGATATTCAGTATAATAATACGGCAGTTGAAGATGTTGAATACACAAAATTCTTAGGGCACAATATTGATAAAAAGCTAAATTGGAAAATACATATTGATTTTCTATGTAAAAAAATCAGTAAATCGGCATACGCACTATATACATTGTCAAATATAGTGTATACGGATGCTCTTCTTTGCGCTTATTACGGTATTGTTGAATCCCACTTACGATACGGGGTCATCTTTTGGGGTAACTCAACCGAAAAAGAAACGGCGTTTAAAGCTCAAAAAAGGTGTATCAGATCGATGTTTAAACTTAAAACTATTGAAAGCTGTGAGCCATATTTTAAAAAATATAAAATTTTGACTTTACCATGTCTGTACATTTTAGAAGTGCCTATATTTGTGAAGTCAAATCAGGGACTTTTTGAACGTAAAGCTGACGTAGCTCCTAGAAATAGACGTGACAATAGTAAACTGTGTTTCCACACTGCTAAAACAACATTAATGCGCAAAAGTGTCGACTGCATGGCGCGAGTTATATATAATAAATTGCCTAAGTGTTGGAAGGACTTAAATGTAACAATGTTTAAAAAAAGACTACGGGGCCTGTTACTTTCTAAAGCGTATTATTGTATAAATGATTTTTTAAATGAGAAAGATTTGTAAATTTAGTTTTAATTGACATTGCTATTGTAATTATTGACTTAGTGAAACTTATTTGATTTATTGCGCGTTATTAATCTATGGATATTGTATTAATTATTTGATTTTTTGACATTGTAATATTTATTTGATTTATTGACATTGAGATTTATAAAAGACATATATAAATTATAATTAAATTTGTTTTATATGTAGTTAATGCGCAATTGAAAGCAATTTATTTTATGTTAATTTTTTGCATGCCAGCAGGTTAAGTATGGCTGGACTTTTATTTACATTTAATAACATGCACCATTTACCCATACTTGCGAAATAAAATATCTTTATCTTTTCCATTAAAACTTTTCGATCATCTTCCATTTTAGTGAACCGATTATTCTCAAGGTCTTTTCCGACCCATTGTAATTAATAGCTTCAGATAATTTAGCTTTTAATGATTTTATTGTTGGCAGTTCATTAAATCGTAAGTGAAAATCATACACCATTCTTCGAACAACATCATTATCAAAATCGTCCATATCCAAACGAAATTGCTTTTTTGGTCTCCCTTTTTTTGGAGTGCTAAACTTAATTTCAGTAGAATGTGTTTCAGTACTGACTTCGTTTAATATATTGTTCAAAGTTCTTCTTGAAATTCCAGTGGCAGTTGCAACTCGCGCTTGAACCTTCCTAAAATAACAACTTACATTTTCATCTCCATTTTTTTTTAATCTGTCATCTTCGGTTACAAAATATTTATAAACATTGTAGATAATTTGACGTGACTGACCTCGTAAAGGTTTCCCTCTTTTTCCTAAAGATGCCATAGTACAACTTTAAATTATTTAAATTTGGGGGTGTTAACAACTCTATATATATATTTTGAACTGGACGCGACCGCACTCTATCGTACTTGAACAACGACTGACAAAACGTCACATAGGTAGTGCGCGACAGAGATAACGCTCTACGAAGGCGAAATCAGCCGACCGTCTCCCTCCAAAGGCCGATGTGCAATATTTATCTCCGGGTGCTGTACATTGATTTGACATAATTTTATTTACATTATAGATTCATAAGTTTCTACAGTGGGTGAAAGGCATATACTCAGATTTGCCTAATCATTTGCCAAAAATATTTGAGCCCAAGCCTACTATAAGAGTAAAGGATTTGTCAGAAGTTAACATAGAACAGCTCTTACAAGAGACTTACACTACAACACCTATACATACTGAAAAGAAGTTGCTGGATGGCAGTGTCGTAACTGTGAGTTTTTGGTATTTTACATTTTATTTTTGTATTTGTCATAAAAGTTGACATACAGGTAACTGCTTAGTGGTTTCTTTGCCATAACTACTTATTATTTTATAAAACAATACTTGAATTATGACATATTTTCCATATAAATAATAAATGATGAGTCATTGTGTATAATGCCCAGTTCCTATATATAAACTAGATTTATGTACTAATAGCTAATTAGTATGTAAATCTATATTTTATACATCGGAACTGGGCATTATAGAGCCTTGGTTTAACCTAGTACAGGCACCAACGCCAGTAGTGTTCATTATTTTTAATATAATAGATATGACACACATTTTGTACATTTTTTTTTTAATAATAATATCTAGTGACAATGTCACACAGATCATCCTAGCCCCAAACTAAGCAAAGCTTGTACTATGGGTACCAAGCGACGAAATACATACTTATATAGATAGATAAATACTCATATACATAGAAAACATACATGACTCAGAAACAAATATTCGTGCTCATCACACAAATATTTGCACTTACTGGGATTCGAACCCACGACAACCAGCTTCGTAGGCAGGAGCACTACCAACTAGGCTATGGTGCTATAATTTATTATTATTAATTTATTTTATTAATCATTTCTTAAAGTTATCTAAAACAATTCCAAGATACATTTATTTTCTTATGTTTTCAGTACAATTTGATCCCAAGATCAGTGCTTTCACTGAAAGTGATCCAAGAATTGCCCATCATAGTTGTGCTTATGTATCAGCTGTACAAACAAAATGTACATCAAGAGGTCAGCAACTTTATTCCACTCATCATGGAGACCATCACATTGCAGCCTGCTGCTACACACAGGTATTTTATGAATTTTAGAAAATAAACATATGTTAATTATATCCAGAAGCTTTAGTCCAGTCAGAATGTCAACAATTTTATTATAATGAAAGAAGGAATGCTAAGTTGGTCATAGACTCTACTAAGCTTTTTTTACATCGTAGTTAAATAATTGACAAAACACTAAAGTTGTTTAATAGAGGTAGGGCACAGCGTTCATTCGCTAAAAGAGCAGCCCGACTGAGGAAGTACCTGCACCTTACAGAAGAAATTCCTTAATAGTAACATTAATAATTTATTGTGTTTCTGAGTATGAGTAAGGTCACCAGACCTCATAGGGGTGGGGGTGGAGTCAGCAACAATTGTTTGTGGACTCTTTTCAAGGCCAGCAACGCACCTGCGACTCCTTGGTGCTGCAAGTGTCCATGGGCGGTGGTGATCACTTACCATCAGGACCCACTTGCCTGTTTTTCGCTCTCTTAGATAAAAAAAATGTTACCTTACAATGTGAATGCTACATACCATTACATTAAATATCTTTACCTTGCCTTGAAGGCAAGGCAAAGTTATTTAATGTGATATTGTTGGTATAACCAGGTAATAAGTGACCAATTACTATTTCCTTGGAGGTTAACTTGAAGCTAAACTCTATCCTTACTAGGTCCTAGAAAAGGATTTGAGTCAGCATTGTCCACATGTGTTTTATATATATTTACTATTCCAAATTTAAAAGGACTATCCAGGGGCCTTACCGGCTAAGTCGCCGAACATCGTTTTCGTGAATGGCGTACAAATAAATAAAGGTTAAATATGACTTCATCAATCGTTAAATCAGCTTCAATGTTGACAATCGATTCCGTACTATTATGACCTCACATGTGGTCATGGAAGCCGATTTAACGATTGATTAACTCATTTTATACCTTTATTTATTTGAACGCCATTCACGAAAATGATGTTCGGTGACTTAGCCAGTAGAGCCCCAGATTGTCAATTCTCACTTGACATGAGCATCAATAAATAAATTAGAATATTTAGACTATTATTGATTAATGACAAACTCCTAAAATTTATTCCAGACAATCAGCATCATTCAACAAGGAAGTGTTTGTGGACTTCATGGGTGCCCAAATAAAGACTTTGGCATTCCTAGCCTACATCATCAGAATATATCAGGAGACTATTGCCAATCATGCCAGTTTAATGGTAAAGGGTATCATTGGACTTTTGACTCTGTGTCCACCTGAAGTGGCTCATTTGAGGAAAGAACTTGTGATAGCTACACGACATATTCTTGCTACAGATTTGAGACTAAGTACGTGAATTTTTTTTTGTAAATATATCTATAGAATTTTAGGTGGTCTGAAATAAATGTTTTATAAAGATACAAAATAATCTTTTGGATTTTTTTAAACAATTCTTAATGTTTTAATTGAATTTATGTAACGACTGCACGTGTGGTGCAGCGGCGAAGACATTCACCTCGCCGGTTCGTGTCGCGGGTTAGTCCCGCGCCGGACAACTATTCGTGTGACCCGAAAATAGTTGTTCTGAGGCTGGATGTAATTTGTGTCCGTCTATTATATGTTTGTAAAGCACCCCGCGACACAGAGAGTAGAAACCCTAGTGATGGCGTACTTAAAAAAAAAACTTTTACTAATGTGTTTCCTTATATTGTAATTTTTTGTACAGAGTTTGTTCCCTACATGGAGCGATTATTCGACGAGGATGTGTTACTCGGCGGTGGCTGGACTGTACATGAGTCGTTACGTCCATTGGCGTACTCTACATTGGCGGACCTCGTACATCATGTACGACAGCTTCTTCCACTCACGGATTTAGCTATTGCAGCGCACTTATTCTCTAAGAATGTGCATGATGAATCTCTACCGACAAGGTAGGATTGTATATACATAGATGTTATCATAATAATATAGACTTATAATTCCTTGGACTAAGTGAACTGGTTACTGTATTTGCATATTAGAAATGAGAAATTCATATATATATGGCTGCCAATTTTAGGCACTTATTACAAGGTTTCAAATTAGGACTTCAAGTATATAGAATTTAAAGCTATAACTATACCTTCATTGCGCGATCGCGAAAAACATGGTAGGCCTCACAGTTTAGCTATTGCATATTTTTATTTATTTATTTTTATTTAAATGCAATAAGCACAAAACTGTGCAAAGGCAGACTTAATGCCAAAGGCATTCTCTACCAGTCAAGATAAAATGGTAGGTGCACTATAGACAAAGTATAATAAAAATTACTAAAATACTTGACAAATAATATAAAACACAATCGTATAAATCCAAATTACAATACTTACATAACTACATACTATAATATAAATACATAGTAATTATAATTATCAGTATAAGTATTTACAGAAGAAAAGTAGAATATGTAGTATATCAGTTCTTTACTTTTGCTCTGCCAAGTTTGTGATCAGATGGCCTTGTGTGAATATTTTCTCAAGATATTATTATTATAACTAATGTGTGCCGCTTTAAGTATTATATTTAAGTTTAATTTTTAACTTACAGTATTCAAACGATGTCCTGTAAGTTGCTACTAAACTTAGTTGATTGTATTCGCCAACGGTCTGAGAGTGAAAGTGCGACCGCAGCGGGTACTCAGCCACAAGGCCGGCAGCTACTTATGCGTATTCTAGAAGTGTTCGTTCTCAAGTTCAAGACTATATCCAAGCTGCAGCTACCCGCACTTATGAACAAATGGTAAGAAATTTCACATTTATCTCCGTTATTTGATACTCAACTTGCATATACACACTAATTGAACATTGAATTGAAAAAAAAAGAAACGATATTTTGTGATTTTCCTCATAAACCTTAGCCGTGTGTTTTCCCGCTCAGAATGAATAACATATTACCACCCCCATATCATCCCGTGGGTGTCGTATAAGGTGACTAAGGGATACACCAGGGAGTTGGCCAGCAGCGCCACCTGTGTGCTAGCTATCACCTAACTGTGGTCGCCAACTCGCATGCCAAGCCCGGTGACTAAGGCAAACTCTTCCTAATGGCAATGTTATGGAATCCTTAGGGGAAGCCTATGTCCATTAGTGAACGATTTCTAAACCCCTATAGTGCCTATGGCAGTTAAGAGACTGTAAAAAATAATGTCTGCATATTTTTCGTTTCGAATAGCAAACAAACTACGCCGCCAGCAAATGGTACAAACGGCAGTACCACGCCGGGGACGCCTACGACACCAGTTCCCACCACTTCCGCTGTTGAACTCAGAGTAGAGGAAGAGAAACTAGCTCCTGACTTCCTCGACAGTGTCGCCAAGTCTGACGAAAAGTCCAAAATAGGATTCCCTATGTCACAAATGAATAATCTGAATGTGGGAGATTATAGGACATTGGTGAAGACACTAGTTTGTGGTGTGAAGACTATTACTTGGGGTTGTGCTTCTTGCAAGGTAAGATTGATTGTTCTTTCATTTATTGTAGCCTTTTGATTGTTGTTTAAAAGGCATTTTTTTATTACTATTTTCTCATAATTCTGTTACCCTTACCCCATATTGAATATATAGCCTTTGTGTATTCAACGGAAATTGTCACAATGCCCAAACGAGGATAAGTATAGTTTGATATCTTCTTTATTTTTATATACCAATAGACAACAACAAACACAGCAGAAGGTACATCAACGACGACTATCACTGGCCAAAAACAGTTCAGTGCGCGAGAGACATTGGTGTTCATTCGTCTCGTGCGTTGGGGGCTGCAGTCACTTGATATCTATACGTTGGCGGCTCCTCGGGCGCCTGCCCAGCCGCCCGCACAACCACACGTACGATCTAAGGAGGAGAAGGAAGTTTTGGAGCATTTTAGTGGAGTGGTATGTGTTTACTGTGTATAAATTGCTTGCTTTCGATTTATTAAAGTAGTTCAGGGTGATTTGAGGCTATAAAACCTATCCCCAAAATATGCCTAATTACTTATGCGGTCTTCCTCTAGCAATCAGCGCTAGAGGAAGACCGCATTATTTTGCATTATTATATTTTTACTATATTTTTCATATGAAATGAAAAGTATAAATTGAATGTGTTTTTTTGCAGTTTTCAATGATGAACCCCCAAACATTTCAAGAAATATTCACAGCGACGATCTCACATATGGTTGAGAGAATAAACAAGAATACAACGCTACAAATAATCGCGAATACATTTTTATCAAATCCGGCTACTTCGCCGATATTCGCGACTGTACTTGTTGAGTATCTCCTCCAAAGAATGGAAGAAATGGGAACAAATGTGGAGAGGTCTAATCTTTATTTAAGACTTTTCAAATTAGTGTTTGGCTCAGTCAGCTTGTTCCCGACAGAAAATGAGCAAATGCTGAGACCACACCTGCACAGCATTGTTAACAAAGCTATGGATTACGCCATGACAGCTAAGGAACCTTACAATTACTTCCTACTTCTAAGAGCACTATTCCGGTCCATTGGTGGTGGAAGCCATGACTTATTGTATCAAGAATTCTTGCCACTTCTACCCAATTTACTAGAAGGTCTAAACCGCTTACAAAGTGGTCTACACAAACAACACATGAAAGATCTATTTGTTGAGTTATGCCTGACTGTACCCGTAAGATTAAGTAGTTTATTGCCTTATTTGCCAATGCTTATGGATCCTTTGGTATCTGCCCTGAATGGGTCTCATACTTTAATATCTCAAGGTTTGCGGACCCTTGAGCTATGCGTGGATAACTTGCAGCCTGACTTCTTATACGAACATATTCAACCAGTCAGAGCTGATCTGATGCAAGCTCTTTGGAGGACTTTGCAGAATAATGAAGTAGCAAGAATAGCCTTTAGAGTTCTAGGAAAGTTCGGCGGTGGAAACCGCAAGATGATGATAGAACCCCAGAGATTGGAATATCGGGAGACCGACGCGCCTCCCCCTGCTGTCCAAGCATATTTCCAAGACCAGGCGAAACCTATAGATTTTGAAGTAGATAAAGTAATAGAGACAGCCTTTTCTGCGCTAAAGTCAAGCATAACGGATCCGTTTTACAGACGACAATGCTGGGAAGTGCTCAGGTGTTACTTGGCATCTTCACTTAATTTGGATGACGACAAGGCTACGTTACAGAAGCTTTTCAACCATCCAAGTTTCATTGATGGCAAGATTCAAGTTCAAAATGGGCCTTACTATAAGTGTACCAATAGTATTGTTAGAAATACTCATAGAACAGCTCTGACCGGTATGTTCGTGGCAGCAGCTATTAAGGAATTAAGGCATCATGTCCTACCGACGATGGTGTCCTTAGTGCGGCACTATACTATGGTAGCTATAGCGCAGCAAGCTGGACCGTTTGTAGACAGTGCCACTCCTAGAGAGGGCCTTGATGCTCTCGTTCTTGTCGATGCTATTGCCGTCATTATGGGTCATGAAGAAAAAGAATTATGTAAGCCCGGTCATCTAGCTTTAGTGCTTATGATAGAGACGGCGGCAACAGTACTAGGGAGTAGAGAACGTGCTTGCCGATTACCTTTGATGGAGTACCTCGCTGAAAGGATGTCGGCTTTGTGTTACGAGCGCGCTTGGTACGCTAAGTTGGGTGGTTGTATCGCTGTCAAATTTATGGTCGAAAAGATGGCTCCGGAGTGGGTTTACAAACATGTGTTTACATTCTTAAAGGCTGTGTTGTTTGTTATGATGGATCTGACTGGTGAAGTTTCATCAGGGGCCATAGATATGGCTACAGTGAACCTGGAACGTTTGGTACGAGTTTGTGTAGTCGGTCCTTGTGTACAATCCGTGGAGACTGATAACGAAGTGGCCGCGGCAAAGGCTCGAGCTTTGCACGATGTACTGCAAGAACTAGTACTGCAAGTTACGAGCCCACACCTTCTAGTGCGACAACAGGTAAGAGAAGTTTATTTAATATATCATTTACACCTCTTCTAAATGTATCGATGCACTTAGTATATTCAATTGTAATTTCTTATCCAGGCCATGAAATCACTAGAGCTCATAGCAGAACTTCAAAAGAAAACCGTAACAGAAGTGATGGATCCGCATCGCGAAGTATTGGCTGATATAATTCCACCCAAAAAGCATTTGATTCGCCATCAGCCAGCAAACGCTCAGATGGGTCTTATGGATGGCACTACTTTCTGTACTACGTTGAAACCAAGGCTGTTTACTATAGGTAAGAATGAAGATTTCAGTAACTGTTATATTTAAGTCCGAAGTGACGGCAAAATACACCCAAAATTACTATCATGAAGTTTTTAAAGTGAAAACAGAATTCAGCTAATGGAAAACGGTTGCATTACGTGCCGACGTACGAAAGTCAACTCTTATTTGCACGTTAAAGTTCTTTGTGTCATACTGCACCACCAACAAAAAAACGTTCAATGTCGTTATCATTATGTTATAGATCTGAACATCAAAGAGCACAAAGTCTTCTTCCACGACTTATTTCATCTGTGTGAAGCTGAAGACACAATGTTAGGAAAACTGCCATGTTACAAAGGCGTTAACTTAGTTCCACTTCGTGCTTCGACGTTAAAAGCATTGGCCGCCTGTCACTACATACAAGAAAAGCACTGCAGAGAGAAAATATTCCAAGTACTTTATAAATCTTTGGAGAAGAACGATCAGGAACTGCAACAAGTGAGTTTAAGCTGTTTTGTGTTTTGTTTAATTTCTAATCCCATCAGGGACGCTTTTAGAGGCTTTACTTTATAGTTTAGGCAGTGGTTATCTGGTGTCAATGTTCCAAGCCGCCAAGAAGGTCTCTGATATGGATTAGACTGTTGTCTTATGGCAACAACTGGGACTGATGGCTTAATGTACCCTCAAAAGTACGGAAACAGCTCAGGTGCTTAACCTTTAAGCGGAAAATGGGTATAATTGTTACTATCTCATTTTGAACTCTTATTATGTTGTAATAAGACCTAAGCCAATCAATTACGTACATATGCTATGACCAATTAAGGGTTAATATCGCGGATGACTTACTCACCGGTGAGAGTAAGTGCCTTTAACATCAGCAATAATTATTCGAATTTAGCTTTTATAGCGTACCTGATAGTAAAAACTATGGTTTTAGATTTTAAAGTATATGTTAAATATAGTCCAGCATAATTTCTACCTAAATTTAATTGCAGCCACAGTTCTTTGTTGCCATGTCCATTTCTTCGAATATTTCAACAACTATATTCATATTTTTAACTAGTAATGTTTTTTCAGGTCGGCTTCGAATGCATG
Organism: Pseudoips prasinana; assembly: GCA_951640165.1. NCBI lineage: Eukaryota > Metazoa > Arthropoda > Insecta > Lepidoptera > Nolidae > Pseudoips > Pseudoips prasinana. Next base: position 28,730,691 of record OX621237.1, on the reverse strand, counting down.
CAAAAGTTCCTCTCAGGTTTCCAAATCGACATGGAGATGGTCCACCCGGTGATGCGACCTCTCTTACTAACGCTCGGTGACCACCGGCACTTGAGCGTGAATGGAGCTAAACGGCTATCGTACTTAACTCAGTTGTTCCCCTCTACATTTAGTGAGAAATTATGTGAACAATTGCTGCAACTTCTGAAAAAGTTGTTGGATTATTCTATACAGACCAATAGAGGTAAGTTATAATGTCATAAAATTTTAGATCTGACCATAATTCCTCACCCAGAGATTCTTAACCGAACTTTGGCGGTTAGGCAGAATCTCCTACCTTCAGATTCTTCAAAACCAGGAAGAATTAAGGATCCGGAAATGATAACTATCGTGTCTAAAATGGGTATTCCTAGCGCACGTTCAAGTGGAACTATTCATTTTCTAACTTCTCCTTGTTTATTTCTGATTAAATTCGTTGTGGGAACCAATTCAGTTAAAGCTTTTTTCCGGGACATGTCTCACCGCTCAGTGTCATTTCATTGTGTAACACTGTTGATCCTGGCTTACAGGAGTTGCAGTGGTGGCTAAAGGGAGGGACTAGTCCTGAATAAAAATAATCACACGTTTATCCCCCTCCGATCTTCAATCGGACGAGTGGCCTGCGGCTTCGTGTATTATCATCTCGAGACAGTTGCACATAGCATCCTTATAGACTAACCCTGTCATCAGTAACCTGGACCTGACATTCGAACCCCGAAGTGGATGCCCTCAGGCCCGAGTTTGAGTTACTTAATTTGCAGTCTTTTTTGTGTATTATTGTAACAACCTCATTATGCTTACTATAAACGTAAAATTAATGTTAGTTTTAGGCACTTAAGTTTCTTTCGTTTACTCTGCCTACATTAGACAGTGTTTGATTGACCTTTAATTTTCAGGGGGTAACTTCCTTCAAAGCGTGTCAAAAAACATGGAAAACGAGCAGAAGATAATAATACTGATCGGTATATTCCACCAAATACCAGCCGCGTCTCCACGTTTCATAGACGTGTTGTGTCGACTAATCTTCCACACTGAGAAGTCACTTATGATCGAAGCTGGCTCTCCATTTAGGGAGCCACTTGTTAAGTTCCTTATGAGGTATGTTGCAACAAGTTTTACTCGTATCAGTAGTAGTGTAGTATTTTGGAGTCCGAAATACATATATATAGCGAGTAGTTGCAAGATGTCGAGACTTCTGATAAAGCTCCAATGAAGAAGTAAATTTTTAACGGACTTCAAAAAGGAGGAGATTCTCAACTTGATTGGTATTTTTTTTTTACACTGATTATGCTGAGAGTTATGATCCGATTTATGTGATTATTCTTTAATTTGATGCGGAATAATTGCCATTTGGTCCTAAAAAAATGGCCCATTTTTTATGATTGTTTTATACGTCTTTTATGTTCCATGAAATTGGTTTCATCGTAAGCAGTTTAGTCGAAGGTTAAAAAAAAATTACGCATATTTTTAGTTTATTCGTGATCAACCGCTAATAACTACTTTTATTTTAGGTATCCCAAAGAAACCTTGGACCTAGTTCTAAGTGACAACAACATAAAAGACCAACAGTGGAGTCGTTTCCTAGTATATCTTATAAAACATCCGAAAGCTGGTCCTCCATATCGCGAAGCTTTACAAACGACCAAGAAACCGCGACTCATGCAACTATTGGCGGCCAACACTGGTGGTACTACCGCCAATGTACCGCAAGCCGATAGAGCCGAGATGCAGTTCCAGGCAATAAGGGCGATATCGCTGTTAATAAAGTTGGATGACAAATGGTTGGCTGGCCAGCAGGATTTGATAGAGTTATTGAAACGTATTTGGTGCAGTGATCAGTATCATGTAAGTGTTATTCTTTAGATTTTATGTAGCTTAAACCTACATATATAAGTATTTACGTGTCTCTAGCGACCTTTTCATGCCTCAATCTCAACATTAAAATTTTAAAGAGAGGTCAGTAGCGCGCCTACGGTATCGCTAAATAGACTACCGCAGAAATGATTCCCGAATCAATATTTTTCCGAGTAACGTACCTACATTAAAGGGGAAATGAATCTTATTGCGATCTTCATCCTTCTATTTCAAACTTGATATACATTTTAATACACTTTAGATATAAAGAGCTTCCTGAGTGTGCGTGTAATTATTTATATAAGTATGTATCTCCAAAAAAAATCATAACTAGTATATCAGTCATCTGGTTTCCATAGTACAAGCTTGGCTTAGTTTGGGATCAGATGGCCGTGTGGGAATTATATCCCAGGATATTATTATTATTATAAAAAACTAACCAGTAGAATCTCGATTATAAGCAATTACTATCCAACCATGACTACTTTTACTAAGCCTCGTAACGAGCCGGTGCGTGCGAGCGAGATAATAACATGTTGCGATGTTTTGTTTTAGTTATTTTATTCCCCATTGACTGTTCAGAGAAACCGCAACAAGTATATATAGCTCCATAACAATTAATTTTCATTATTTATCGTCTCAGGAAATTCACAAGAAAGTGGAGATCGTAGATTGCACGCACTGGAAGGAACCTAAGTTGATCGTGAAGATATTGCTGCACTACTTCTGTCAGCACAAGAACAACATAGATCTGTTGTTCCAACTGCTACGAGCGCTATGCGACCGCTTCATCCCTGATTTCCAGGTAAGTAATAATATTATACAATATACTTACTGGTACACTTGGTTACCCTAAGTACAGACAGACAGATAGCATTCATAGTGCATCGCAATCTTAATCTGACGCGGCCTACGATAAACTTAGGGTCAATTTATCGTAATTAAGTTTTCACCCAATGTCATAAACAACCATGGAGGGATTTATACAGCAGTGCTTTCTCCGGCATATTGAGGGCCACTTGAGATATTTAAAATTTTGACGAACCATTCGCTGATCGGATTAAAGTATTCTTTTACATTGTTACCCAGAAAACCAAACCATAGGTGCAGAAAATTTTCTTTTAAGTTTGAAGGAACGGATAAGGCTTTTATATGAAGCTTTTTAAATGTTTTGTTAACATTATTATAAGAGTTGAGAGTAGATGTTTCCAAATGTATAGCTCAGCGCGTTTTTACCCATTTCAGTTTCTCCGAGACTTCCTCGAAAATACAGTGGCTCAAACCTACGACGTGGAATGGAAGCGTAAAGCGTTCTTCCGCTTCGTTGAGCATTTCTCCAGCGACGCCATGTCCCAGGACTTGAAGGCCAAAGTGCTACAGATGATCCTGATCCCGTGCTTCGCGGTCAGTTTCGAAAAGGGCCAGAAGATAGTAGGCGGCCCTCCGGCACCATATCAGGACAACCCAGACAATGTGGTCTCTGTGTTTATTAACAACGTGAGTACCTTTGTATGTCAACGAAATGATTAAGGTTATGTCTTAGTTATTCAAATCCATAGGTTTTAGTAGGTATAATAATAATACAATGTAAAATATAAGTTTAATTTATAATTTAACTAATATTTTCTTTGGGCTGTGTTGTTACATTATATAATTATTAAATTTAAACAGTTTAAATTTTTTTTATTGTATACTCTACGTATTGGTAAACCGATAGTATTAAGGCTAACTTTTTGCTAATCTCAGTCGAAGTAAGGTTTGGTAGAAATTATGGCAGATGTTGTTGTTGGGCCTGTTAGCGTGGTTGGCAAATGCTTGCTTTCGACGTCATAGGTTGTGGGTCCGATTCCCACCCGGGACAGATATTTGTATGCATGAACATATCTGTTTAATTATCTATATAAAAATGTATTCACAAAAGGAAAGTAGTATATTATGTAGTACATCAGTTACTTGGTTTCCGTAGTACAAGCTCTGCTTAGGGGATCAAATGGCCGTGTGAAAATAATGTCTCAGGATATTATTATTATTAATATATAATTTATCTATTATTTTCTTTGGGATTGTCGTTAAATTATATAGTTATTAAATATAAATGTTTAAAAAGTTTTTAATGGATAGTGTCTCTTTGGCGAACTGATAGTTATTAAGCCTAACTTTTTGCGAATCTCCGTCGAAGTGAGGTTAGGCAGATGATGGCAGATGTTAATTTGACGGCAGCATTAAATTATCTGCTGACTTATTGCGCTAATCATCAAATCCCATTATAGTGTAACATTTTGCTCTCCATATCTCTGTTACTATTTTAATGAAACTGCTGTATCTATGGTATTCTAACATTTTGCACGACCAGTTGCTGAACTTTATTTTATATAGACATTGTAGAATATTAAAACAATATTATTCTTAAAGGTGATCGATCCAGAAAATCCGTTCGCGTGTTCAGACGCGGTGCGCATATCGCTGCTGCAGTTCGCGTGCTTGTTACTGGAGCAAGCGTCGGCGCACATCCATGACGCCAACAACAAGAAACAGGGCAACAAACTGCGCAGGTTGATGACGTTCGCCTGGCCGTGTCTGCTCGGCAAGAACTACGTAGATCCTGCAACTAGGTAACTCATAGTCAAGGGTATTATTATTATTGTTTGGGGCTTGATGCCTTGATGGCATCTTGCTACCTCGACCATTGCTGATCTATTGTAGCAGAGCTCCTTGACTTTGTCAAAGTTCACTGCTCAATCCTACAGCTTCCAAAAACTCCCAGATTGATTGTGCAGTGAGTGTTTGTATCTCTTCCAGTTGCATTATATGCTGTCCTAGGTAGATACTTCTACAACGCATTAGCGGCCCGCGCGAGCACAGTTTGCTGGTGACACTCCTGGGTAACTCGCTCCCAAAGGTGAAAGGTTGTCCGAGTTAAAGTGTGAAAATTTCTTGCCATAGTGTCGTTAGCTTTAGTTTTACCTTTTACACGTCTTTCGGTTCCTGGAAATAATCTTAAATGCTTGCCTTTCCCGTCGCAGGTCGTTGGTTCAATTCTATTCCAGGACAGATATTTGTGTGCATGAACATGTCTGTTTGTCCTGAGTCTGGGTGTTATTATCTATACAAGTATGTATTTACAAAACTAAAGTAGTATAAGTAATATATCAGTTATCTGGCTTCCATAGTACAAGCTCTGCTTAGTATGGGATCAGATGGCCGTGTGGGAATAATGTCCCATATTATCATTACTATTGGGACAATCATAAGTACCTGGCCAGAGCAGAGTTTTATTATTCATAGCGTATGATTTTTTGCAAGCATGAGAGTAATATATCTTTTTTACCATCTCCAGGTATCACGGGCATTTATTATTGAGTCATATAATAGCGAAGTTTGCTATCCACAAGCGAATTGTGCTTCAAGGTGAGTCTTAGAGTTACTTACTACAGTCTATTTTTCCTTACTTGTCTTATTTGGTAAACAAATATGGCGTACTGGTAACCAAAGACAATTGATAGAGTTGGGAAATTATCGAATGAAGGACTGAACTCAAAACATTTCACTTGTCAAATAATACTTTTAGTCTACGACCAGTTACAACAAAGACTTTAGTTTTGAAAATAATGCCTTACATTACCATACACAGATAACTTGAGATATATATAAACATTCTGCTTTATTATTAGTTTTTTACATTAAAATAATACAGTTCACACTGGTCAGAATCATTCATTCCCTTTTCCCTTCTCTAAGTTCCAAAGACAAACTAGCATTTTGAAATGTCAAATTGCCAATATAATTTTAAATCTGTGGAAATGGATTCTGATATTATTTTGATTTTAAGAAAATTAATGTGTTTGGATGGTTAATTTGAAGCAGTTTTTGGTGTTATTTATATAGTATGTGTTTCTTCCAACAATCAAGATGTTCATACCTAACTAAAAGTGCGTGATTGATGACGAAACTAGTGATTTTCGTACCGAGTAGTGTTTGTTTACCAAATAAGACAAGTAAGGAAAAATAGACTGTACTTAAATCTAATCAAAAATTAGAGTCAAATTCTACTAAAGCAATATTTAAAATTAACTATTATTTCCTTTTGTAGTATTCCATAGTCTTCTAAAAGCACACGCAGTAGAAGCTCGGTCGGTAGTTCGACAAGCTCTGGAGATACTGACACCTGCAATGCCACAACGAATGGAGGATGGCAACACTATGCTCACGCACTGGACCAAGAAGATCATTGTAGAAGACGGACACTCCGTGCAACAACTATTCCACATATTGCAGCTTGTTGTTAGGCATTATAAGGTATGATAAAAAGTTGCCTCAATAGGATTTTAATGGTAGAAATAGATGTATTAATTTGTGTAATAAATCGAAATAAGTATTCCATTACGGCCTGGTGCATTAAAATTTCCAATACAATGCAATCATTTCATGGCTGGAATATAAATTTATTTTTTATTATTATGTCCTATCAAGTAATCAGTCGTTAGACTATGAGCAGATGTGTTCTAGAATGTTGGAAGTTAGAGCAAAGTCCTCTTTAGAACCAATCTCTTTATTAATTTTTCCAGTTATCCATAACTAAATGTGCCGCATTTTTTGTCCTCGAGTGCCTTCGGGAATTGTTAGTTGCCAGCAATTGATGAGACGAAGTCTTGTTTTGTATGGGTTGCAGCAGAATACAATTTCCTAGTTGACTGTCCTGATCTGAGGTGATCATGGACTTCGGAAATCTTTGTAAACCAAATATCCAATGCACCATGCATTGGATATTGGCTTTAAGATGTAATTTTCTACTGTTTGGATAAAAATGTTCGAATGTGCAATGGTGTATATATATGTATAACCAAGAAAACTTTCAACACAAACGGCAATTGTATTATATTATATTTATGCTTCAAACATTTTTAGGTTTACTACCCAGTGCGTCACGCCCTCGTGGGCCATATGGTAGCCGCCATGCAACGGCTCGGCTTCTCTGCCACGGCTTCCCTGGAGCATCGGCGCCTGGCCGTGGACCTGGCCGAAGTGGCGCTCAAGTGGGAGCTGCAAAGGATACGGGATCACACGCATGACGATAATGTGGTATGTGTTTTTAAAAAAGAATTTCTATAATGTAGATTAATAACAATGAATCTTTATCATACAATGGGAATATGTATCTCTACCAAATTCGAAGACTTACGCTGCAGAAATGCTCCGAGTTTACTGAAAGTTTTAAAGTTATGTCGCGTTGATCAAGCAGTATTGCTACTTTGTTTTAAGACTAAAGCGTTTTCTTATTTTACTTGACAAAAGTAGTTCCTCTACTTGCGCGCAAATTGAAGTTAATGTATGTTTTATCCCTGGTTCTAAAATACACGATGAAAACTAATAAAAGGAAATCTTCCATAATCTACAATAGGTGATATCAAGTTTTCTTTAAACATAAACAATGCCCACAAATCTTCCGCACCAATAATTTTTAAGTATATGATGAAAATATCTTAATTTCTGACCAAAATCGCTCTTTGATGCTTTAAAATGCACTTGTACCGTGACTAAAAGTAGATAGATAGATAGATAGATAAACTCTTTATTGTACACCAAAGTATTACAAAATAAAAAACTGTTTAAACCTTAAAAGTATACAATGGGCGGTCTTATCACAAAATGTGATCTCTTCCAGACAACCAAAGTAAAGATCGGAGAATGGAGTTATTGAGAGGGGCAGTTGTCGGTGTACAGATACATTACAAATAGTACCTATGGGTACACATAATGAAAAAATAAAAAGAAAAATATAAACATATTACAACTAATAAATACATATAATATATACAAATAATGTATTATGTTCCTAATTGTGTTGTGAGTCTTGTAGTGACAGATAGTGATTCTTGACAAGTCTTTGGAATTCTTGCAGACTTTGTGCACGTCTCACTAATAAAGGCAGTGCATTCCACAATCGAACACTTTGTACGGAAAAAGATTTGTCAAGAAAATTTGTAGAATGCGCTGGCATTTTTAACTTGAGATTTTCCGACGATCTCAGCAATCTTGAATGTGACTCATGCAGGAAAGAAAACCGATTTTTGAGATAAAAGGGAGCGGATGGACTAAAAATAATGTTGTAGAGAAGTGTAAGAGTATGAGCATTCCGGCGAAGGCGTATAGGGAGCCACTTGAGCTTAGTACGAAATTCGGAAACATGATCATATTTACGGAGCCCAAATATGAATCTTATACAGACGTTCTGGAGACGCTCAAGTTTATCAAGCTGGGCCTCAGTGAGATCAAGATAGCTGACATCTGCATAATCTAGTATTGGGAGAAGAAGCGATTGTGCAAGGGCAGTTTTGGTGGTAATAGGTAAAAAATTTATTAATCTACGTAGAGATCCAAAGGAAGCATACAATCTACGACTAACATTCTTCATTTGGATGTCCCAGGATAGGCAGCGGTCGAAAAAGAGACCAAGATTCTTAACGTTATCGGTTAAGGGAATTAGATTGCCATTGAAATTAAGCTGTGGTAGTTGTGACCAGGAAACCCTAGATATCATCCTAGAACTACCAACCACCATGACCTGTGTCTTGAGTGGGTTGACTTGTAGTCCGTGTGCACGGCTCCAGTTGCTTATTTTAGCCAGATCTGCATTTATTACGTCGACTGCTTCTGATAATTTGTCATTGGAAGCTTGGCAATAAATTTGAAGGTCATCCGCATAAAGGTGGTAGGAGGAGAGAAGTTGATTAGAGATTGAATTTATGAAAATTGCGAAAAGTAGAGGAGATAAAACGCCGCCCTGAGGCACGCCCGCTGTAGTATTGCACCAAGAAGAACGAGTGTCATCAATACAAATATACTGCCGGCGGCCAGACAGGTAACTGTCGAACCACTCAATTACTGTTGGAGATACGTTAAGAGAGCGTATGATTGCAAGCAATACGTCAAAATCCACGGCATTAAATGCGTTACTGAAATCCAGTAGTGCTAGCACTGTAAGATCTCCACGTTCCATGCCAGATCGAATGTCCTCCGTAATATGGACCAGGGCGGTGGTTGTACTATGTCCAGGACGGAAACCAGATTGGAAAGGATTGAGGAGATTATTTCTGGTAAGGAAAGCACTGATCTGGTTATGAACAAGGCGTTCAAGCACTTTAGAGAGGAAAGGCAAAATTGAAATTGGGCGATAGTCACCAAAGGAAGCGGGGTTGGACTTCTTGGGGAGAGGAATAATTTTGGCATCTTTCCAAACAGATGGGAAAGCACCGCGTGTTATGGAGGAATTGAGGATGTGACATATGGCAGGTAGGATTTCATCAAGGATAGGCAGGACCATATTACGGGTGATGCCGTCATCTCCAACGGCATTAGACGTAATGGATACAATACTCTTCTTTACGTCACAATCAGTAAATGGACAAAAAGTAAAAGGAGAATAGTTGGGAGGAGGAATAGATGAAAGATATTTCAAAGTACTGGCTTTAGTTGCCCTGTCAAAATTGGGCGAGGAAGAGAAATGTTTATTTAAGGAGTCAATATCTCGTTTATTCAGAGTAGCGTCATTTTGAGATTTTCCAACTCCCAATGATCTTAGAAATTTCCAAACTTTGCTAGGATCTCCATTTTCGACGGAGTTGTGAATATGTCGGCGTTGTGCACTCCTACACACCTTATTGGAATGATTTCTTAAAGCAACATATTTTTCTCGATTGTATTCACTAGGTCGGCTTGTGAATCGAGATTTAGCTAACGCTTTTTTGACGAGAAGATCCTTTATCTCGTTGTTAAGCCACGGCGCAGGTAAGTGTTTGACTTTAATTGCACGAATAGGAGCATGTACATCATAAAGATTTATTAATTTTGCATTGAATATGCTAACCTGTTCTTCAATAGATTCTGCTGTTAGTAGGGGAGACCAATCTATGCGAACTGCATCGGCTCGGAGACGATCCAAGTCCATACCACCAAAACTGCGTTGTAGAATAATTTTAGGTTTAAGCTTAGGAGGGCGAATTTTATATGAAAGGAAGAGAAGATCGTGGTAAGAAAAGGCATTAGCAGAACACTGACCGTGCTTAGATACATGGTCTTTCGAAGTGACAAGGATGACGTCAAGAAGGGAAGGAATAGAGTTTGGAAAATGATGAGTGGAGTTTAGAGGAAGAATAACAAGGTTACTAGATTCTGCAGCGGAAACAAAAGATGAGGCGCGGGAGTCCTTTTTTAACAAACACGTGTTAAAATCTCCCATAATAATCGTATGGCTATAAGATGGAGAAAAAGTTTCGAGTAAAAGTTCAAAGGAGGAAAAGAAATTAAAACGAAGAGAAGGACAGTAGTACACGCCAAGTAATATTTTGGTATGATGCAGTTCAACTTCTATTAATATATGCTCACCAGCATTCTGTGGCGGCGGCTGTGAAGACAAGTTGATTAAAGAGAAGTTAATATGACTCCGAAGATAAATGGCAACTCCCCCACCCCCCGCTCCAACACGATAATTTCTGATGAGCTGGAAGCCAGGAAGTGAGTAAGAGGCTGAAGGGAGACAGGGCTTAAGCCATGACTCTGATACAAGGATTGCATGAATATTTTTACATTCAAAGCTTGCCAGCATATCGGGGAAATGAGCCGGAATGCTTTGGGCGTTAATATGAATCACATTAAAATTACGTGAGACATCAGAGAACTGGGATTCGAGAGAGTCAGCAAGTGAAGGAATAATGATAGAGCTGTCTCCATCACTACATGCTGAATAGTAAGTGTTTGAATCACTATCATCATTTTCAGTATCGGACATAAAATGCGAATACTATCAATAAAAATAAATAAATATGTATTTAACCCTAATCTTATATTTACTAATATATTATATTATTATTTACAAGCAAAAACTACTACATGCCTACCAGTACAGTGTTCTAATTAAAAATAATATTACCGTTTTGTTTTTAATCATCCCAATATAAAAAGCAAAAAGGCTAAAATAATGGGGAATATTAAAAAAAGAATGCTACAAATTGGTAAAAATACGATATGGAACGCGGTTTGTTGTAAGTGTCAAGTGTGTCGTATGAAAAAGATCACATTCTCACATTGTTCGGAGACAATTTGTAAACAAACATAAGAACAAATGAAGTAAAGAATACAAATCTAATGACAAAATAGTGTAAATTGTATGGTACCGTATCTAATACAATAATAACTAACATTGAACGGTGATAAAAACAAAACTACACAGTGGTACAAGACTTAGAACACTTGCTGATATAAACACCATGACAACACAGCTTACTTTTTGACCCTTCGGCTCTTACCAGTGGCTACGGACGGCTGGGTCGACATCGAGCTCTTAGCGATAGCCTCCTGCACATCTTCATGTTCCGGTGTTGCAACTTTGTTGAGGTCCTCGATCGTGACAGCTCTGTATCGAACGCCTCCAGAAAGAACATAAATAACACCATCGGACGTCCAGGAGTTGGAAATACCATGTCGCTGACGTGCTGCCATGAAGGTCTCGTGACGGGGCCGAGTCAAGAACTCTGATATAGTAATGCCCGAGCCTTTAAACTTGGTTTTGGAAAACCAGATGTTATTACGCACTCGATAGCTATCGAATTCCACCAGTATCGGCCTGGGTTTATTAGTAGACGGGGCACGGCCCAATCGTTGACACCGGTCAATGACTGCTTCGGCGACAATGACCATTTCCGATTTTTCCTTTTTCTGCTCAGGAACTCCATGAAACAGCAGCATTTTTCTACGGCCATGCATTTCAGTCTGGTCAACACAACAAGCTAAGGCATCCAGCTGTTGCTGGAAACAGTTCAGAGAGTTGAGCACAAACTTCTTAAAAATGTTGAAGTCTTCTACCATTGTTGCTGGAGTTATGGGTGTGCTGGTTGACTTCTGGAGCTCCTCAAAGTCAGTCATGCGCTTCAGAAGGTGTTCCTTCAGGCTGGACAGTGTCTGTTGCATGGATTCCATTGTGTTTTCTTTAAGTTAGTGTTGTGACAAAAATAAGTTGTGAATAGTGAAATAATAACACTGGGCTAGTAGGCAATGTACTTTATCACAGAGAGAAGCACATTAAATGTTAAAAACAAGTATGTATCTTATTTTAAAATTAAATTAATTGAGCAGCAAAAAACAGTTATACTTTCTTCCACAACTACCCACACAGAAAAAAGTACTATAATTATTACTTTAAAAAAAGTATAAATTTAATACAAATGGATAATTTGAAAGGCGCCCGCTCAAAAATCAATTGCGCCGGATTTACATCTTGGTATTAACTCTTAAACGGGCTAGGTATGTACCAATACGAAAGAATATCAATTTCAACCTTATTACTTTGGATTAAGGTCCAAAAACAATGTAAATAAAATATATCTAATCCTAGTTAAGGGTAGTCATCCTAGTTAAACTTTATAGCACGTATGTTTCCGTCAATCGCAGTGCGATTGTATTTCATTCAAAGAGCTGACGACAATACGCTGCCGATAGTAACTTGTTGCTCCAATTTTCTATTTACTTCCCTCCCCCCAGGTGGCGACATCTCCCAGCGGCGCAATGAAACGTATCTCCTCAGACGAGAGCGGCACTGAAGCGCGCAAAGCGCTGAACACGGGCTGGGCGAGCCCGCAAGCGAGCGTGTCGCGCATGGAGCCCGACGCAGCCAAGCCCCTGGACCGACAGCACGTGGACGTCGTGGTTAACTTGTTGTTACGACTCGCTTGCCAGGTAATACGTATTTTAAGAGCATTGATCTATTTCTTAGGCCCCCCAATTTATTATAATATTGCCACTAGCCATTTGGTTATTTTTCAGTCCTGTTATTCAATCGTTGCAACAAATAAATTATCCATTTTTATAAATACACAATAGCTAAGTTCGTGTCGTTTGCTGCAGCCATCTTTTACTTGTTCTCTGGCTTTTTGATGCACATAGAATGGTTGTGATGAATGATTTATGGGTCTCTAATAATCCTCAGAAACCTAAACTCTCTGTAGATTTTCGATGTGCTTGAAGAACGATTAATAGGGCTTGTCGGTGTTTTAGTCTCAATCAGATTCGAGTCTTTATGAAGTCATAACTAACTGAAATAACTACTCCATTGCGAGTGGTGTTTGACCAGTCGTAGTGGAGATGGGTTATCAAACTGGGGCTCTACCGGCTAAGTCGCCGAACATCGTTTTCGTGATCGGCGTTCAAATAAATAAGGATTAAAATGACTTAATCAATTGTTAAATCGGCTTCCATGAGCACATGTGACGTCATAAATGGTCCTTGAAGCCGATTTAACAAATGATTTAGTAATTTTTGACCTTTATTTATTTGAACGCCGATCACAAAACCTATGTCGGGTGACTTAGCCGGTAACCCCCCCTGTTATGACTTTAATACAACGCAACATAAATGTTATAGTGGAACTGGTCCGTGCAGGTGAACGAGGGCAGCCCGACGGGCGGCGGCGCGGCGCCGGGCGAGCAGCTGTCGCGGCGCTGCGTGTTGCTGCTGAAGGCCGCGCTCAAGCCCGACGTCTGGCCACATCTCTGCGAGCCCAAGCTGTCCTGGCTTGACAAAGTGAGGAGAAATTGTTATTCATTGAAATTATAATAATACTAGAGGTGCCCCACGGTTTTACCCGCGTTAAATTTTATAAATTATCACAGCTCCTCCCCCGTAGGTGGTAGCGTGATAATATGTAGCCTATATATTGACCCGACCTCTTAGTAGAATTCATGCAAAATTTGAAGTAATTCATGCAGTACTTTTTGAATATAGCCCGGACAATACGTACAGACAAAAATTCTAAAAACTATATTTTTGGCTTCGATATCGACTGTCGATCACGCCTCAAGTATACTGTACCTTGAATATTCTTTAAAAAGGATTTAAAGAATATTCAAGGTACCGTTTTGACTTTCCTACGATTTTATTTTATGTATATAGATAGATAGATAATGACCTCCTAGGATCATATTTGGGCCGCGGCGGCCAGTCTCAATGGAGAACAGCCATCCGCAGGACATATTATAGTGCACAAGTGTGTGCGGGAAAACACAAGGGCACTTTCTATTCCATCACTCTCATGATTCGATGGGGCGACTAGCGACATGATCGTAAAGATGTTCAGGTACGGGACCGACAGCTTTACGTGCTCTCCTAGGCACGGGGGTATAATACCGCCATCTCACAAATTTTTCTTTTTACAGAAAAATCCCAAAATCACTTTTAACCTGAACTGGGATTTGAACCCAGGACCTCGTTATCTGCGCTTGAACATGCGACCGCTAGACCAACGAGGCAGTCAATATTAAACTATAAAGTCTATTTGATCCGTTTAGATGATATTTATGGTATTTAAAGTCTTAATTTAACATCAAATATGCCAGTAGGATCCACTCATATTCCGCCATTTACAGTCAAAATAAGACCTAAAACTAGCCTTCTCATGCATCTTCACGTCAGCAACCTCGTCGAGGTTCTGTCTGCCGCGAATTAGTTAAATTGCAGTCTTATTGGCTAGATGGATAGACCCCCACCCTCCTCTATTGTTCTGAAGTAGTAAAACCTTTCTAGGTTAACTGTAAATGTCTTGATAAAAAAATCACACTATACTATTACTACTATTACTATTTATAATAATAAATGCGAAAGTTTATGAGTGTGTATGTTTGTTACTTCTTCACGTCTTACCGGCTGGAGTGATTTTAATAAAATTTGGTATGGAGATAGCTGACACACACGCTGGATATACACATAGGCATTAATTTATAAAGTTTAACACGTGTAATACTGCGGGGCTCAGCTAGTTGTAGTATAATCCGGAAATCTGCTTCCTTTCCCTAGGTGTTCTCTTCGGCCGAGGCTAACGCAGGCGGCTGTGCGAACGCTTGCACCGCCCTAGAGTTGCTCGTGTTCCTACTGGGCGTGCTGCGGCGGGAACAAATACTGGTCGCATTGAAGCCTTTACAGCGGGGCCTTGCGGCTTGTGTGTCCTCTACTAACCCGAAGATCGTGAGATTGACACATAACCTACTCGCCAAGCTTACTGCGATATTCCCGACTGAACCCACTGGAGCCGCACAAGCGTCAAAGGTACGTTTATATTTGTAATCCTTTAAACACTTATCCCCATGCCTATATACACATACGTAAACGTTTTAACATAGCGAATTCATTCTTAATACCCTTTTCTACCAGCCATTCTTTCTCTATAGAAAATTGTAGAGAACCCTTTGTTTTCTGACTTAGATTTCAATTTCGGGTTCAAAATAGCGTATATAAACCTAAGAGTAATTTAATTATTTATTGTCTAAATCAGTGTTTTCCAACTGGTGGGTCGCGCCCTGGGGGGTCGCGAAACTTCTATAGGGAAGTTGCAAAAAGTTGGGAAAGCTAGTATTATTATTAGGCCTGCTGCAAATACATTAACAGTTTAGCGTGAAGTTCCAAAACTCTGGCTAGTACTTTGTCTCTTGACAACCACCTAACCTCTGAATAATAAAGTAAATTTTGGTGGAGTGCTTCCTATTCCAATTCTTCACAAATTTTAATGATGTATTTATCCGAACCCTATGAAAATGAATCAAAATGTTGGATATGTGTCACAAAATAAAAGAAACATGAAAAAAAGCGTAAAAAAATGGGTCAATGGTAAATGTGGGGGGTCGCGTGAAGAAAAAGGTTGAAAAACACTGGTCTAAATAATCAAATTTAACTGCATAAAAATGCGTAAAAATTAATCTCAAAATGTTAATTTTCGTTCAGTACGAAGAACTAAAAACCGAATGTTTCAACTCCACAAATTAATTCTAAATAACAACTTCTACCAACCATTCTTTGTCTATCGAAAATTCTAGAGGCCCCTTTGTTTGTTTTCTTATTTAGGTTTCAATTCCAGGTTCAAACTAGCGTTGTAACCCTTAAATCATTAATTATTTAATAGTTAAAAAATTTAATTATATTCCAGAAAAATGTTTACAATAATGAACCTCATAATGATAATTTTCTTTCAGTACGAAGAACTAGAAACCCTCTACGCCTGTGTAAGCAAATACGCTTTTGAAGGTCTAGCCACATATGAGAAGTCTGCCAGCACCACGCCAGCCGCGAGTACTACTCCCGCCACTCCAGCTACCAGTGGGGCTAGCGCTTTGTTAGGACCCCTTATGATGTTGAAAGCTTGTTGTGCCTCGAGCCCGGCGTATATAGATAGACTATTGCAGCCATTGATGAGGGTTCTGCAGAGAATGGCAAGGGACCACGTCGCACCGAGCCCCGATCATGCTCTAGCAGATTTACTTGTGAGTATTAATAGAGTAATGTGAATGTCTGAACTTAATTTTTTTACTTATGGTAATCTGCTGGTTTATCCAGCAATTTCTGCCAGTGTCATGTAATGACTACTCATGGGAATCCAAAATGAAATTAATCAATATTTATCGTAAATTGTACAATTAAGGCGTTAATATGAACCCTGGAACAAAAGACAAACACAAAGAAAAACAATCCACAATAAAATATTTAATATTTATTATACTATAACTTTATCGTGTTAAAAAAAAAAATGTAATAAAAGAAACAATTATATGGGGATTTGGAAAGTAAGATAGTAGGTGCCGAACATTAACTGGGTACTGAATTTTTAATTATGAGGAGATCTGTTCTAAACATAAAGCAAAAATGGGGTGATGATATTTTATGCCGTCACCACACAGCAACTTTACTTAATCATTTTAAAACCTTTGTTTAAATAAGACAAAACTCTCCTTAGGTAAGTATCTACCGATACCTATATTAGTTCTTATTTTTTTACAGATATTGGCTCTCGACCTGCTTAAAGCCCGTGTATCAGTAATGTCAGTGGATACACGAAAGACATTCATTGGTACCATTCTAGTTGGACTTATTGAGAAAACAACAGATGCTAAGGTCAGTAAATAAACACAGTATGTAATAAAAGCGTTTGACATTCTTTTTAAGATGCATCATACTATCCTACTTATATTATAAATGCGAAGGTTTGTGAGTATGGATGTTTGTAACTCTTTCGCGCAATAATAACCGAACGGAGTTTGATAAAACTTTGTATTAATATAGCTTATATATCCAAATAACACATAGGCTATAATTTATAAAGTTCAACACGGGTAAAATCGCGGGGCATAGCTAGTCTATTATAATTGTCTTTTTATGTTGATTAACATAATTCAGATGGTCATAGTATACATATCAATCAATAAATCATTTATGAATTTGCTGAACATAGGCACTCATATATAGATGTTACATTTAAATTAGGGTTGTAACGGAGGCCTCTTAGCGGAGGCGGATGCGGATGCGAAGGTGACGGATTTCACCTCCGCGGATGCGGAGGTTAACGGATGCGTATGCGAAGGTGAAAGTGGATGTGAAAAATAGTATTTTATCTATACATATAATAAAATCGTAGGAAAGTCAAAACTGTACATTGAATTTTTTTTTTAAATGATACCTGTGGCGTGATCTACAATCGATATCGAAGCTAAAAAAGATTTTTTGTCTGTTTATTTGTTTGTCTGTATGTATGTCCGGGCTAAACTCAAAAAGTACTGCATGGATTTACTTCAAATTTTGCATCAATATTACGAAGAGTTCGGGTCAACATATAGGCTACATATTATCACGCTAGCGCTAGGGGAATAGCTGTGATAATTTATAAAGTTTAACGCGGGTAAAACCGCGGGGCACAGCTAGTGAGTAATATTAATATTTTTTTCATCTCAATAAATGAAGAATGAGCTGAAAGTGGGGCAATTTCAATTTGACTTCATAGAGAAGGAGGGACTCTTTATGATGAACTCGTTTTTCAAGAAGCCGGATGAATGTATGAAATGGGCTTGGGTAAGGTAAAACAAAAAACGAGATAGACTTTATTTTGTCGACGATAAAACAGATGTTCAATGACGTATTTGTGATCAATACGGTTAAAAGCGGGAGCGATCACAGGCGGGGCTCATTGAACCTTAATGTCAAGCTCCAGAGGTCCCGACTGATAAAGTCTATGCTCCGACCTTTACCCATCCACGTCGAAAACCCGGAACCCTTTCAGCTCAAACTGTAAAATCGAGTGGAGTCATACCACGACAGGTTCGTAAAAGCTGTCCATACGGCTGGGTCTTTAAGGCCCGCCGTACAAACAGAACCAAAAAGATCTCTGACTAAACCCTGCAGCTAAAGGAAGAAAGACGGAAAATGGTTTGACATCCTCTGATCATGCTACCAGATACCGGCAGCTCAACAGACAGATCTAGACAGTCTTTGACTCGCGACACGTGCCCAATTAATACAAAATGTATTAAGAAGCCATCGAGTGGAACAAAGGCTCTAAAGTGTTAGCAAGAGAACTGTCTGTTGAACAGAGCCAACTGACGAAGCTGAAGACTGAGGATGGCAGAATCGTCACGTCTAGACCTGAGTTGCTGGGAGAGATCGAGAGGTTCTATGGACAGCTGTATACGAGAACCCTGTCGATAGTTGTGCCTCAGATCTACGACTAACCCGAGACTTCACTGAAGACATCCCGGATGTCAGCATGTGCGAGATAAGGCTCCCTCTCAAACAGCTTAAAAATCAATCAATCAATGATGGAGTTACAGCAAGTTACAGCTTCTAGCTCTGCTACGGGCCCTTCAGAAGTTATTGAACTCCGTCATACTAGAAGATCAAACGCCACAAGTATGGCACAGAGGTGTGGCGGTACTCTTCTTCAAAAAAGGCGAAAAAACCCTCTTGAAGAATTACAGACCCATCACAATGCTGAGCCATGTTTACAAGTTATTTTCGAGAGTCATTACGAATCGTCTCTCACGCAGGTTTGACGACTTCCAGCCTCCCGAACAAGCTGGATTCCATAAAGTCTTTAGTACCATAGACCACATAAATAAGACCGAAGAGTATAACCAGCCATTATGCTTAGTGTTTGTGGACTATGAAAAAGTCTTTGATTCGATCAGAACCTGGGCCGTACTGAGGTCTCTCCAAAAATGCCAAATCGACTACCGGTATATCGAGGTGTTAAAGTGTTAATATGAAAACGCCATATGTCAGTGCGACTCCCGGACCGGAACTGGGTGTCTCTGAAACTGTTCACCGCTGCATTGGAAGATGTCTTCAAGCTTTTGGACTGGGAAGGATTTGGCATCCATGTCAATGGTGAGTACATCACCCACCTTCGATTTTCCGACAGTATAGTCGTCATGGCTGAGACCCTAGAAGACCTCGGTACAATTCTCAATGGCTTCAGGATAGTCTCTCAACAAGTGGGTCTTAAAATTAACATGGATAAGACGAAAATGATGTCGAACATCCATGTTGCACCCATTCTACTTAAGGTTGGAGACTGCACTCGAAGTTGTAGAGAACTATATTATTTACCTAGGACAGATCATCCAACTAGGTAGATCCAACTTCGAAAAGGAGGTAAATCATAGAATCCAATTCGGCTGGGCAGCGTTCGGGAAGCTACTTAATATCTTCTCGACCCAAATACCGCAGCGTCTCAAGTCGAAAGTCTTCAACCAGTGTGTTGCCAGTGATGACTAACGGAACAGAGACGTCATCGCTCACTACGGTTCTTATCAAGATGCACAAGGTCACCGAAAGAGCAATGGAAAGGGCTATGCTTGGAGTTTCCCTGCGAGATCGGATCAGAAGTGCTGAGGTCCGCAGGCGAACCAAAGTAACGTAATTAAACCGAAGAATTGCCAAGCTGAAGTGGCAGTGGGCAGGGCACATAGCTCGTAGAGCCGACGGCCGCTGGGGCAGAAAGGTTCTCGAGTGGCGAACACGAACCGGTGATCTTGTGCGGGTTGCTGGAAGTCGCTGGATGCCGATAGCGTAAGACCGGCAATCGTGGATATCTTTGGAGGGGGGGCAGGGGTTTGTCCAGCAGTGGGCGTCATTCGGCTGATATGATGATGATGATGATGACAAAGGTGGAATTGATGCCTGACTCTGCCAGTCGACCTTTGGGTGATGCAGAGATATATGATTATGCCGTAAATAAACCTCCGTTATAACTCCGCAAAAAAACAGCGGAGGCGGAGGCGGAGGCGAAGGTATGATTTCATGCGGAACTTCCGCAGTAACTGAAGCGGAGGCGAAGATCCGTTACAACCCTAATTTAAATACTAGAATTGTGCCATTGACCTAAAGGCATGTATATGTCCATCTAAGTTATAGAATAAAAAATCCTACTAGAGTTTGGCAAATGAAAGATGAGTCTGGCAAAACGCGGAATAAATTCAAATAATTTGAAGCAGGTAACACAGAGGTTAGAGAAAACAATTTTGATATTTTATTATTTTTGGGTTCAAATGTAATATTATTAATTATTATACTACTCGTTACTTGCACTCCGCCACTCGTTTGGTATGTGAGATCTACATGATGCATATAAAGTCAAAACTTTTTAACAATGTGTGAGGAACTTTCGAAGATTTAATATTTTGAACCAATATGCATTTACACTTTTATGTATATGGACTCCACGCAATGAAATGACATGACATGACATTTGATCTACTGAGCCATTTAAGCCAGATATGTATACCAAGGTCGGTAGATTAACATGCTCTCATATAAATATATCATTAATTTATTATATTATTGTAGATGTTAAAAACGTAACGTTTGTATGAAAAGATTATATTTCAATCATTATAGTCAAAATCTGATTCTAGAAATTCCACACCCATATCAAATTTATCCGAGCTGCTTGAGTCATCATATACTTTTATTATGAATGGCTCCATCTCTTCCTTTATGCCATCTCTATTCTTATACTGATCTTCAATATGAAACACATGGTCTGTATTTGTTTCCAATGGTCCGGAGTAATATTTTCGAAAACTTCTTTAATTATTCATTCAATTTCCGCAGCTGACTTGGAAATATTTTTATTTCCCACTCTCCGCTTACCAAGATTCCATATGAGTTCAATTGGGTTAAGGTCGCAATGATATGGAGGAAGTCTTAACACCTCATGTTCATGTTCTCTTAAAACTTCATCAGCTTCATAAATTGGCTTCATAGTCTGTGCCTCTCCACCAAAACTAAAAGTTCTGCTCTGGAATAATATTCTTCAAATTCAATTTTAATACTAATATAGTATTATAATAGTAATATAATAAAACATTATATTACTGATCAAAGTATCAAAATCTCCATAGCATCAATAAACAACTAACCTATAAATTTCATGACGATGTCTAAACACTCAAATTTTTCCAAATGGCTTCTTCGAAAATGGCGTCTTCTTCTTTTTGTTTCTTCTTGTGTTTATTGAGCATATTAAAAAGTATCTTCCGCACATTACTTTTAATGGTTTTATTCATGATTCACTAATAAATCTTGGAAAATCGCACAGTTAATAAAACATGGCCATGAACAAGATGTAAGTATGGATGGATGGATGGATTTGTTACTCTTTCACGTAAAAACTACAGAATGGATTTTAATGAAACTGTACAATAATATAGCTTATACATCAGAATAACACATATACTACAATTTATAAAGGTATTGTGTGAATTGTCCAAAACATGTCAATAAGTGTCAAGTAAGTATGAAAATATGAAAATATCTACCATCTGCTAGCTATTACGGCGTGCACTGCCAAAACCGCTAGAGGTACACATCCTACTAATACTCACTTTATGAGTTTAGATGTATGGATGTATGTTTGTTACTCTTTTACGCCAAACATACTTTAACGCGGGTGAAACCGCGGGGCTTAGCTAGTATATTTATAAATATAGAATTGTGTTATGGCAGGTGATGAAAGCCATAATCCGCATGGTGGAGGAGTGGGTGAAGTGGCGCGCCGCGGCCGCGCCCGCGCCCGCCGCCGCGCCCGCGCCCGGCGCCGCGCCGTCGCTGCGCGAGAAGTCCATCCTGCTGGTCAAGCTCATGCAGTACGTGGAGAAGCGCTTCCCGGACGACTTGGAGCTCAATGCGCTGTTTCTGGAGCTCATCAATTATGTCTATAGGTAAGTGGTTTGGTGCTAGCTGTAACCTACTCTGGATCCGGTATGACATGGCAACCTTCAAGGAGCGAGAGCAGCATACCCGCGTGTACTGGAGCAGCATACCCGCGTTCCCGGGACCTTCCCATCAGACGCCAAGAGAAGTCCACGGCAGGTAGGTTTAGTCGGTGCAAGTCCGACATACCCACCAGCAGACACACGGGTGGCATGCAAAGGCATTCTCCCTGCCTTATAAAAAAAAAGGGCCGGAAACAAATAAAAAAGAACCAGCAATGACAATGGAGACTATTCTTCTTAAAGGCCGGCAACGCTCTTGAGGCCCTTCTGGTGTTGCGATTATACATGAGCGGCGGGGATCACTTACATTGAGATGACCCACTTTGTCGTTTAACTGGCTATTATCTAATATAAATAATAATGAATCACCAAAATTTTTGTACGCTAATAACTTCCAGAAGACTGCACTAAATTGGATAAATCTATCTTTTAAATGTTCGTTATTATCAGGAGGTTTGTATGAATAATAAATAATAGCTAATATTAAAAATATCAGAAAAGTGAATGGGCGAATGAAACGGAACACTGTGAACCTTTTGATCATTGTTTCTTCAGTACTATATCTTTTCTCTCTGGAAGGAAAAACTAAAAATTTTGTACTTTACAACGCATTACCTGAATTATTAAAATATTAGATTTTATAAATTTACAAAAATAATATAATTATTTTGCCATTTAAAAAAAAATGGTGTTCGAAAAGGCAAAAGTTCACCTTGTCAGATCGTATTAAACAAAATGTATTTTAAGTTCGGAACATTTTCTTATCTTTTAGCTTAGCTATAAGCATAAGTAAAATCTAGGTTATAAATCAGTTATTAATATTAAAAAATATCATGTTTCAACAGAGATGACCACTTGAAAATGACGGAGCTCTCAATGAAACTAGAGCCAGCTTTCCTAGCCGGTCTCCGGTGCCCTCAGCCTCACATTCGAGCTAAATTCTTCGAGGTGTACGACCAGAGTGTGAGGCGGCGTATCTTCGACCGTTTGCTGTATATCATATGCTCACAAAACTGGGAGCATATTGGACAACATTTCTGGATTAAACAGTGTCTAGAGTTGCTGCTTGTTACCTGTGTGCCAAGTAAGTTAAATATGATCGCTTATTTCTAACTGATTGAGCCCCGAAGTTTGTAATAAAGGAAAATTTAGCTATGACCTACCTTTATGCCAAATTTTATTATGAGCTGTTTAGCAAGTTAGGAGAGACAATGTAACAGGGAGAGAGAGAGAGACTTTAAAATTGTAACATTAAGTCTTATACATAATATGTATATTTGGTTTACAGACCTTTACACGGTATTGCTATTATGTAAAATTATGTTATTCAAAGAAATAAAAATATGTAGATAAACTTTTGAAGGACAAACTAAATACATAATTTCATCCAAGATAATAATAATAATATCCTGGGGCAAAATTCCCACACGGACATCTGATTCCGAACTAAACAGAGCTTATACCATGGAAACCAGATAACAGCTTTACGTATATTACTTTTCTTCTATAAATACATACTTATAAAGAAAGTTACACCCAGACTAGGGACAAACAGGCATATTCATGCATTCAAAAATAATTGTACTTACTAATGCAATTTAAATTAATTTTGGTTGAGTAAATATTTCGTCATATTTTTATCAGGCACACAAATCCGATTGTCCAACCCGAAGTATCTGCTGCCAAGCATATCCTCAGTCATCAACTCGGCAGACAGCGAGGAGCGTAAGTCATTCGTCGTACTCAGTAACGTGAAGGAAGAATCGTCAGACGGCTTCAGCGACTCTCTGGACCCTGATGTACTAGATATGGATTTAGATTCCAGCTCCAACCAAAAGGAAGATTGCACTAAAACAGTCACTAATAGGTAAATATTGGTTACTACTCATTATAATACAAAAAGTCTTCAACATGAGCTCACAATGAGCTTTAAACTTTCATCCGTGGGGTACTCTGTCTCTTTCTTACAGAATGACGTTAGCATGGAACTTATATGGTTACTGTCTTGTGACGTCACAACAATTGCGTATTTCGTACGATTTCTTCTATAACTAACCACGTTATCATAAAAGCAATTATAATTTTATTTGGCAAATTTTTGAAGTTATACTTCTTTTGGCGCGATGGAGAAAAATGATGAGAGTGAATTTTTACGATGCGCGCGCACACCGACACCAAAAAATTTAACAGCATGAAGTTAGTTCTAGGTGGTATGAAAATTGATAACTATGTTCAAGTTGTATATTAAGAAGTATAACTTCTAACGCGTGTACATAAGTACACACAAGTTTTTTTCAGCAATTATTTTTATTTATATAGTAGTAATTATTAATTGCCTATTATTTTAATTATGGCAAAGTGTACTTAAGATTACACAATGTTATGGCCTTAAATACATTTAGCCTTATGTTAACTAACTTTTTATTGCAGATTACGTACCCTGAACCAAATAGTGGCCAAGCAGTCAGAGTTCCTAGAGCTTGCGAGACGCGTTCGGACAGAACAACTCGTGGTAGCGGCTGCGCAGCTTTGCCACATGGACGAAGCGCTGGCGCATCATACATGGCTCACACTCTTCCCGAGGCTGTGGACCACACTCGATGAGCGTCAATTAGGGGTAGGTCTAACTTGTACAGAACAACTGTAACAAGCAGAAATTATTTCATATCACATTTGGCTAGGATGTGGGCGGGGGGGGGGGGGTTGGAACCCTGAGAGACAGAGTAGGTGAGCGTTGGTGCATCACAGTGGGCCCCTTAAAGCTACATCTGAGTCGCAAGTCTCAGACTCTATCCAGTGTTCCCTCCTCTACCACGAGATGGACCCGGTTTCCGCACGGCGAATCCATGGAATGCTAAGAATTAGCTCTATTGATAAATATGCTGTAATGAAATACTGTTTTCGATTTATTACAGACAGTCATGAACGAGATAATCCCGTTCATAATATCGGGTGTGCACGTGATACAGAGAGACCAGCCGTTGAGCGCGCTCAACACGTTCATAGAGGCACTCGCGCGGTGTAACCCGCCCATCAGCATTAAGCCGTAAGTTCTACTCTACTTCACTACAGGAAGGATGACCAAATGATAATTATATTTATTTGCGTAGTTTTAATAATTGAATTCAAAAAAGCGGGACATCAATTCATCTTTATATAATGAATCCCTAACGGGTAACACAAATAGTTGTCCTGCTCGGGAATCGGACACAAAGTGGCGAAGCGACTTAAACTTAAACGTGTGCTACGTGATTTATCCGTTACTTAGGAATTGATTTGATAATTCTTTATTATTCGATAAGGAATGTTTCCCATATATTTTGTAGGTATTTCTAAATAAAATTTGATTGTATTTTTTTTAATTTTAAGTAGAGTACTATAGTAATTATACGTAATAACTATAGTTATTACGTATAATTGTGCAAATCATGTACAATTTACTTTAACATTACACATGCTATTTTTAAAGTAGGGTAAATCATCATATAAATAATATAATTAATTTCACACAAATATCAACCTCATTATAAAAATTATCTGTAAATATCTATGATGGAATTTTTATCATGACCTTTTCAGTTAGCTCCGGAGGCTTACATGCTTCACCAGACAATTATAGATTCAAATGACGTTCATGCGTTTAAGCGTTTACACCATTGTTTATAATCAATAATTTGTTTCTTTTTGTTTTACTATGATATTATAATAGCTTAAAAATGTTGACAGGCCAATGATGAAGTACCTGGGTAAAACGCACAATCTATGGCATCGTATGACGTTGAACCTCGAACAAATGGCTATCGACCAAGCGGCCGGTCGTGCGCCCCGGGAGCCGCTTGAAATATACGACTATGACATGGAAACTACAACGCCCACAGTATGTTTACGTATATGCTTAAACTATTTACTCGAGCCTATTATGATGATACATTTTCTTATCATCACATCATCAGTATGATGTCGTCCACTGCTGGACATATATCTCTCCCATAGGACATATATCTCGCCTTTGATTACACCCACTGGATAATATTCTTCTATTGGGTTTGAAACCATAAGCTTCTTATTCAATATTATTTTGCATGATTTTAGAAATTTCAATTTTATTTAGTCTTTCTATTAACGAAAACGAATTCAGAGCACAGCTTACTCGCTCGCGCATTTAGACTTTTATTAGGATATAAAATCTGGCCATCGGCTATTTTCGAAGATTTATATTCAATAGAATTCTGAACAGGTTTCCACTTATGATGTTTTTATTCACCAAGATAAATAGTAAAAACTGTTGTGTCCCATAATAAGTAAGCTTCAAAAAATAATAAAATAAAAATCTAATACAGCTGATGCAAGCATGCTGATGTCTGGGCCTTAACTACAACAACCCAATTTATAAAAGTTTTAGAACTATCAAACTTATTAGGTCATCGTCTATAAAAACCTGTTTCTTAGAGATTAATTTGAAACTTTTTAACAGGCAATTTATTTGGCACTGCTCGTAACCACCACGATGTTGCTAATAATAATTTTGAAAATTGATATTCTGGACAGTATTTTATCACAAATATGTCTAATTATTATATATTTTTTTAGGAAGTATTAGATTCACTGAGTGATATGTACGAACTCCTGCAAGAAGAGGATATGTGGTCTGGATTGTGGCAGAAACACGCGCGCTACCGCGAGACCAACGTCGCTATTGCGTATGAACAACAGGGTTTCTTCGAACAAGCACAAGTCAGTACGCTTATCTATATTAATAGAAAACTAAGAATATAATAAAGCTCAACTAGTTTATATAAAATACTTTTAGTACTTAGTTGTTTTGATAATAATAAAGAAATAAGTCTTCGAAGTTTCTTTGAAGGAATTGGAAATTTTTTGGGCAATCCACATTTATAGCCGAATTATTCCGGATATTCCTGACACAATGATCTTATTACTTTATAGCCTAATTAGATGTGGAATAATATCAACTCTCCTTGCGGCCTAATACAGTCAATTTTGCTCCGAATCCTTGATTGTATTAACTTAATGTAGAAGAAAATATACAGAATGATTATAAATAAGATATTAGTGTGCTATAATCATTTCAGCATCGCTATTTCATTAATACTGATCGCGGCCGCCACTTTACGTGTAGCATTGCATTACTATGTACTTCTAACATTGCATTGAAAATATGGAGCGTGTCAGGACTATTAATATCAAATTAGTATTAAAATATAGTAATCATTTCTTATTTCAATAACTGTAACTCAATCATTAGATTGTATTATATTGGACAAGTGTTGTATTTCTTCATTTCAATATTTAAAAATAATGCTATTTTCTCACACTTTTTAGGCGGCCTACGACGTCGCTATGGCGAAACTTAAGCAGGAGTACACGGCCAATCCAGCGTCATACAATATGCACAAGGAGTGTACGCTATGGACTCAACATTGGTTAAAGTGCGCAAAGGAATTGAACCAGTGGGACTCGTTACTTGAACTGGGTTTGACCAGGAGTGGAAGGGACCCGTTCCTTATATTAGAGAGTTCGTGGAGAAACCCTAATTGGACTACAATGAAAGATGCATTGGCTGAAGTAGAATACAACTGTCCGAAGGAATTAGGTGTGTAGTTTATAGTTTTGATAATCTTAAATTCATTTAATAATTGTGTATATAATATAAATTGTATGTATAATGTAATAATCCTTCACTTCTACTCAGCGTTAACTTTGGGTCATACGTTATTTTTTTATATTTCGCTTATTCATTTTGACGTTTAAATTTATGCACTCTTGACTTAAAGAGTAAGCTGGGGATTGCGTGACGAGAGTATTACCAAAAGTGTGATCGGGCGAGACGAACGGAAGCTCATAGTGGGATATGAGTTAATGAAGGTAGAAAGATAGAGACTTGCGTATCGTATATTACTGTAGAGGCAAGAGAGAGAGGAGCGAGCACACGTTTTCTATCTCTTTGTCTCTCATAGCCAGTTACTTTTCATATATTTAGGGAAAAGGAGACATTATTTTTAGAGACAGTAGTCATTGAAAAATTCAATGAAATGTGAGGTATTAGGTGTTATTACAATTGTACTTTCGCCTAGGTGCCTTAACCATGAAATGAATATTGCAGTCTTCCTATTACTTACCTTTTATTGTATTTCAATTTGAAATACTAGTTTATTAGGCGTTCATAGCCAGTTGCTTTCACCGGTCCGTTAGTGATCAGTGAGATTAAGCAACTTGGTACGCGGTTAACTACCGAAGTAAGTGCTTTAATTTCTGAGCATCTTCGTACTTCGGAGAGCACGTCGAGCTGTCGATCCCAGTTATAGTCATTACACAAGAGTCCATAAGCCATATCAGACGACCACTGGGCGTTTTGAACAACTCCGGCACTAGAGTAACCACTGCTCACACGATAAGCAAGAACGTATGTTTATTATACTAATAGGTCTTTACCTATGAAATTGCCGTTTTGTATGAAAAAATTTAAACGAATTTTTTTCATGAATTTTTTTATTTGTATTAATCGAAGTAATCACCCATGCAATCAATGCATCTTTGCCATCGCAGTGGCAGTTTATTGATGCCCTTCTTAAAGAAATCAGCTGGACGGGAGGCAACAAATTCTTCAAAGGCATTTTGTACTGCCTCTCGGGTATTGAATTTTTTTCCCGCCAAGAAGTTATCCAAATTCTGGAAAAAGTAGTAGTCTGTAGGCGCAAGGTCTGGTGAGTAGGGCGGATGACGGAGAGCTTCCAACCCCAGTTCTTGCAACTTGGAGACCGTCTGCTGTGCAGTATGAGGTCGCGCGTTGTCGTGCAGGAGCAGCGGAGACGAGCGATTGACCAATGCTGGTTGGAGATGCGCCAGCTTCTCCATCATTGTGCTCAGTTCTTCACAGTACACATCTGCAGTAATGCTCACCCCGTTTGGTAAGAAGCTGTGATGAATCACACCGGCGCTAGACCACCAAACAGTGACCATCACTTTTCTAGGGGTAAGTTTTCGTTTAGGGCATTGTTTAGGTGCTGAACCAGGATCCAACCAACTTGCTGAGCGCTTGCGGTTATCAAACAGAATCCATTTTTCATCGCAGGTAACAATGCGGTTCAAAATTTCTTCATTTGTGTGTCTGTTGAGCAGTGCAAGGCACGTCTCGACGCGTACTTCGCGCTGGCGATCATTGAGTTCGTGGGGCACCCATTTGTCAAGCTTTTTTACCTTGCCAATTTGACGCAAATGGACCAATATTGTTTTGACGCTAACGTCGAAAGCTGCTGCTAATTCAGCCGTAGATTGTGTATCATCAGCTTCCACAACCGCCTTTAATTCGTCATTGTCGACCAAAGTCTTCGGACGACCGCGAGGTTCATTTTTCAGGTCGAAATTTCCAGAACGGAAGCGAGCAAACCAATAACAGGTGGTGCGTTGGTTTGTAGTGTTAGCTCCGTAAACGTCGTTGATGTTGCGTGCCGCTTGTGCCGCGTTGCTGCCACGACGGTACTCATATTCCATAATTACTCGAATTTTTAACGTATCCATGATGACGAAAAAGATTGAAATGCGATGAAAATGTAACACTAATCAATAAAGAAATGACTACTTTTGGAAAAAAGAATCCATGTTTTTAAAATAAAATTAATTTGAAATTAGAATTCTTAGCCAAACAAAAATTATTTTGATTTGAAATGGCCAGTACTGCAGAACGGCAATTTCATAGGTAAAGACCTAATATTTGCGGGTGACAGTTTCAGTAACATTTCGTTTCACTATTGGAAGGCGCAGTGATTTACAAATTATGTCTTAGTATCTCAGCTGTACCACATTTGTTAATCATTAATAACTGTAGTAAATTGAATTAAATGTAACCAGAATGTTCATTTCAACAAATTAAATTGAATGAAAAAATAAGCAAAGCGTTATGCGTATAACGTAACGTCATAGACGTATTTAGTGATGGGATGGACTGCTACGATGGGTAGTCGATATTTTTGTATAATAAAAAACGTATTATGTGCATAGGTAAATTTTTATTGCTAAAATGCAATATTGCCTATAATTATACAACAGAACATTAGGGTAAGGTAAAAAATGCATTTAATTAGTCTGAACTCGTATCAGATCCTGACTTTGAATTGTCACTTAATTCATCATCAGAATCTGTGACAGATATTATTAATGATGACTCTATTATATTGTCAATATGGATGTCACGATCCCAATCAGACATAATGTCCCTTTTTATTTTATTTATCGTATCGTATTTATCGTATTATTAGTATCGTTAGCAATAAAAATTTATTGCACATCCCTAGTAATGTCGTACTTATAGATGTCAACGTTAAATAAGCAACTGTCACCCGCACCATGCTACAACGCAAAAAGTATAGGTGTACACAAAATCTTTCTAATGTACTTTTATGGTGAATTCCTTTCATAAAAATGTTCACTTAACAGCAAGATCGTTTAGACGCTGATTTAATTACTCATTTAATTGAACAAAGTGTATATTGTAATGAACGATTGCACACAGCGTGGCTAGTGAACCTGTACCGCGGCTACCTGTGCATCTGTGCGGGCGGCGAGCAGCAGCTGAGCGGCGTGGAGCGGCACGCGGAGGCGGCGGCGGCGCAGGCGCTGCGCGAGTGGCGCCGCCTGCCGCGCCTCGTGTCGCACGCGCACCTGCCGCTGTTGCGCGCCGCGCAGCAGCTCATGGAGCTCAGCGAGGCGGCGCAGATACACACCGTCAGTATACTATGTACTCTGTAGTACTCAGCTGAGCGGCGTGGAGCGGCACGCGGAGGCGGCGGCGGCGCAGGCGCTGCGCGAGTGGCGCCGCCTGCCGCGCCTCGTGTCGCACGCGCACCTGCCGCTGTTGCGCGCCGCGCAGCAGCTCATGGAGCTCAGCGAGGCGGCGCAGATACACACCGTCAGTATACTATGTACTCTGTAGTACTCAGCTGAGCGGCGTGGAGCGGCACGCGGAGGCGGCGGCGGCGCAGGCGCTGCGCGAGTGGCGCCGCCTGCCGCGCCTCGTGTCGCACGCGCACCTGCCGCTGTTGCGCGCCGCGCAGCAGCTCATGGAGCTCAGCGAGGCGGCGCAGATACACACCGTCAGTATACTATGTACTCTGTAGTACTCAGCTGAGCGGCGTGGAGCGGCACGCGGAGGCGGCGGCGGCGCAGGCGCTGCGCGAGTGGCGCCGCCTGCCGCGCCTCGTGTCGCACGCGCACCTGCCGCTGTTGCGCGCCGCGCAGCAGCTCATGGAGCTCAGCGAGGCGGCGCAGATACACACCGTCAGTATACTATGTACTCTGTAGTACTCAGCTGAGCGGCGTGGAGCGGCACGCGGAGGCGGCGGCGGCGCAGGCGCTGCGCGAGTGGCGCCGCCTGCCGCGCCTCGTGTCGCACGCGCACCTGCCGCTGTTGCGCGCCGCGCAGCAGCTCATGGAGCTCAGCGAGGCGGCGCAGATACACACCGTCAGTATACTATGTACTCTGTAGTACTCAGCTGAGCGGCGTGGAGCGGCACGCGGAGGCGGCGGCGGCGCAGGCGCTGCGCGAGTGGCGCCGCCTGCCGCGCCTCGTGTCGCACGCGCACCTGCCGCTGTTGCGCGCCGCGCAGCAGCTCATGGAGCTCAGCGAGGCGGCGCAGATACACACCGTCAGTATACTATGTACTCTGTAGTACTCAGCTGAGCGGCGTGGAGCGGCACGCGGAGGCGGCGGCGGCGCAGGCGCTGCGCGAGTGGCGCCGCGCAGCAGCTCATGGAGCTCAGCGAGGCGGCGCAGATACACACCGTCAGTGTTATGTCTGCTGTGTGAGCTCATGGGAGTGCGGGATACGGATAATACTTCCAGGAGACCCACTCAATACTCAATAACTCGCCACTCAAAAAATCCTGTTTCGCCATAGTATCATATAATTCTCCATCGTGCCTATACCTCACTACTTTTGTGCGTTTCACATCATATTATGTTATGAATATAGACATATGCCCCGTTTTGAACCCCAAACAAAAGTTTAGTTTTTACTTTTATTCTTTATTTTACCAGAATGCTAAAATCACTGCGGATTTCTATTTTCTTAGAATAGTGAGTAATAAGAAAATTTGAGAAATGCTGTGGTATTTTCAACCTGTGCAAGTCGTCGGATGTGAAATTCGAACGTATTTCATGAATAAATAAAAAATATCCGTTTCTAATTAACAATAAATATGTGCAGGGTCTACTCCATAGTCGTCCGACTTCCCTCCATGACATGAAGGCCATCGTGAAAACGTGGCGCAATCGCCTGCCCGTTGTTGCTGACCCGCTGTCGCACTGGGGTGCCATCTTCACGTGGAGACAGCACCACTACCAGTTCATCGCGTCGCATTACGACTCACAGGCTGACCACGGCTCCAACCATAGCATGCTCGGAGTACATGCTAGTGCTCAGGTAAACATAACTAATGAATACACAACATAGTGGCTGACTTTCTGTCGCACTAGGGCGCCATATTCACGTAGAGACAACACCACTACCAGTTCATCACGTCGCATTACGACTCACAGGCTGACCACGGCTCCAACCATAGCATGCTCGGAGTACATGCTAGTGCTCAGGTAAACATAACTAATGAATACACAACATAGTGGCTGACTTTCTGTCGCACTAGGGCGCCATATTCACGTAGAGACAACACCACTACCAGTTCATCGCGTCGCATTACGACTCACAGGCTGACCACGGCTCCAACCATAGCATGCTCGGAGTACATGCTAGTGCTCAGGTAAACATAACTAATGAATACACAACATAGTGGCTGACTTTCTGTCGCACTAGGGCGCCATATTCACGTAGAGACAACACCACTACCAGTTCATCGTGTCGCATTACGACTCACAGGCTGACCACGGCTCCAACCATAGCATGCTCGGAGTACATGCTAGTGCTCAGGTAAACATAACTAATGAATACACAACATAGTGGCTGACTTTCTGTCGCACTAGGGCGCCATATTCACGTAGAGACAACACCACTACCAGTTCATCGCGTCGCATTACGACTCACAGGCTGACCACGGCTCCAACCATAGCATGCTCGGAGTACATGCTAGTGCTCAGGTAAACATAACTAATGAATACACAACATAGTGGCTGACTTTCTGTCGCACTAGGGCGCCATATTCACGTAGAGACAACACCACTACCAGTTCATCGCGTCGCATTACGACTCACAGGCTGACCACGGCTCCAACCATAGCATGCTCGGAGTACATGCTAGTGCTCAGGTAAACATAACTAATGAATACACAACATAGTGGCTGACTTTCTGTCGCACTATGGCGCCATATTCACGTAGAGACAACACCACTACCAGTTCATCGCGTCGCATTACGACTCACAGGCTGACCACGGCTCCAACCATAGCATGCTCGGAGTACATGCTAGTGCTCAGGTAAACATAACTAATGAATACACAACATAGTGGCTGACTTTCTGTCGCACTAGGGCGCCATATTCACGTAGAGACAACACCACTACCAGTTCATCGCGTCGCATTACGACTCACAGGCTGACCACGGCTCCAACCATAGCATGCTCGGAGTACATGCTAGTGCTCAGGTAAACATAACTAATGAATACACAACATAGTGGCTGACTTTCTGTCGCACTAGGGCGCCATATTCACGTAGAGACAACACCACTACCAGTTCATCGCGTCGTATTACGACTCACAGGCTGACCACGGCTCCAACCATAGCATGCTCGGAGTACATGCTAGGGCAAACATAATAAACACATAACAAAGTAGCTGATCCTTTGTCGCACTGGGAGGCCATTTTCACGTGGAGGCAACACCACTACCATTTCATCGTACCACATTACGACTCGCAGGCCGACCACGGCTCCAACCATACGCTGCATACTGCTCCAACCATATGCTCGGAGTACATGCTAGTGCTCAGGTAAATATAACTAATGAACACATGCACTGGGGCGCCATCTTCACGTGGAGACAACACCACTACCAGTACACGGCGTCTTATAATTATTCTGTAATTCATTTTGGTATTACTTAATTGAATTTTTTGGTCTATATCTTTAAGAGTAGACTTGTAATTTGATTTCCTTTTTTTTATTAATTGAAGATGATTACTAAACCTGTATTATAGTTAATTTTTTCTAGCTGCAGTTCTTCACACATACAATTTTTTTTTCAGGCAATAATACACTTTGCAAAGATTGCGAGAAAGCACAACCTATCAGGCGTCTGCCTTGACTCACTACATCGCATATACACAATACCTAGTGTTCCGATCGTGGACTGCTTCCAGAAAATCCGCCAACAAGTCAAGTGTCACATTCAAATGTCCTGGACAGAGGGCAAGGAGGAGTTACAAGAAGGTTTAGATATGATAGAATCGACGAACTTCAAATATTTCACAAAGGAGATGACGGCAGAATTCTATGCCTTCAAAGGTCTACTGTTAGCCCAGCTCGGCAGGTCTGAAGATGCCAATAAGGCGTTCGCAGCAGCTGTCCAGCTTCACGATACTCTTGTAAAAGCTTGGGCGCTATGGGGAGATTATTTGGAGCAAATTTTCAATCGGGACCCCAGGCAGATCCAAGTGGGCGTTTCAGCAATGACCTGTTTCTTGCACGCTTGCCGCCATCAAAATGAATCTAAATCAAGGAAATATTGCGCCAAGGTAAATATAAGTATATTCCTATGTGTATATACTTTAAAGAATTGTAAACTTCCGTAGTTTTGAAAAAAAAAACAACTATCTTGGCCGATTTGTATTCTCTTAAAATTGTTTTATGTATTTTGCAGGTACTTTGGATGCTAAGTTTCGACGACGAAAAGAATAGTCTAGCGGAGGCACTGGATAAATACTCAGTAGGCGTTCCGCCTGTACAATGGTTGCCATGGATACCGCAGTTATTAGCTTGCCTTGTCCAGTACGAAGGAAATGTTATACTCAATCTTCTGAGCCATGTAAGTTTGTTTCCTATCCAATTTATTTGATTTTCCAAATGTTTGCGATAATGTACAAAATTAAGCTATTAAACAATGGATATTTTGAAAGTGTTTTGGGCCATGGATGTTCAATAAATATGTTAATTTATTCAGTTTCTTATTCTTCTAATGTTAATTTATTATTGCATATATGGCATTCCTAGTTAGGGTTCCGTAGCCAAATGGCAAAAAACGGAACCCTTATAGATTCGTCATGTTTGTCTGTCTGTCTGTCTGTCCGTCCGTCCGTATGTCACAGCCACTTTTTTCCGAAACTATAAGAGCTGTGCTGCTGAAACTTGGTAACTAAGTGTATTCTGTAAACCGCATTAAGATTTTTACACAAAAATAGAAAAAGAACAATAATTTTGGGGGGTCGCCATACATAGAACAGAAACAAAAAAAAATTTTTTGATCGTACCCATACATGTGGAGTGTCTATGGATAGGTCTTCAAAAATCATATTGAGGTTCATAATATCATTTTTGTCTAAACTGAATAGTTTGCGCGAGAGACACTTCCAAAGTGGTAAAATGAGTGTTCCCCCCTGTAACTTCTAAAATAAGAGAATGATAAAACTAAAAAAAATATATGATGTAGGTACATTACCATAGAAATTAACAACGAAAATTGTCGAGTCCGACTCGCACTTGGCCGGTTTTATTCATGCCCTTTTCCAATCTCAAGTGAGAATGATATTCAGGACGGTAGTAGACAGTTTAAAGATATTTAGGATAATACCTATAGTTTGACGGGCCGGTTGGCGTGTTTGGTAGATACTTGCCTTTCACTCCGCAGGATATGGGTTCCAATCCCACCCAGGACAGATATTTGTGTCCATGAACATGTATGTTTGTCCTGAGTCTAGGTCTAATCTATATATATAAAAATCAATACCACTTTTCGTTGTAATGTTATAACTCAACAACGCCTTTACCGATTTAGCTAATTTTGGTCTTGAATTATTCGTGGAAGTCCAGGAAAGGTTTGTACGTAGAGAAAATTAAAAAAAAGTCTTGATAAAGTGTAAAATTAACATTTTTCTATACTCCCATATACAAACGATTTGTACTAATACTTAAAAGCGTAGCGAAGCACGTACCGGGCCGCTAGTTATCTATATAAGTATGTGTTTACAAAAGACAAGTAGTAAATAGTTATCTGGTACAAGCTTTAGTTAGTTTGAGACCAGATGGACATCTGTCAATAAGGTCCCAGGATATTATTAGTAAATTATTTAATGAAGTCCAATCATCAATGCTCCAATTATTACATAGTGTCAAAAACTAAAAATAGTAGACGGACAATAATATCTATACATATAATAAAATCGTAGGAAAGTCAAAACTGTACATTGAATATTTTTTTAAAAGGATACTTGGGCCATGATCTACAATTGATATTGAAACCAAAAATATAGTTTTTAGAATTTTTGTCTGTTTATCTGTTTGTCTGTATATATGTCCGGGCTAAACTTATATATATAAAAAGTACTGCATGGATTTACTTCAAATTTTGCATGAATATTACTAAAAGGTCGGGTCAACATATAGGGTACATATTATCACGCTATCATCCACGGGGGAGGAGCTGTGATAATTTATAAAGTTTAACGCGGGTAAAACCGCGGGGCACAGCTAGTATCAAAATATGTATAAAAATGCACATTGGCATGATTATATATTTTGACAATGATATTTTGTGTGCAGGTTGGCCGACTCTACCCACAAGCAGTGTACTTCCCAATACGCACGCTATACTTGACTTTGAAGATTGAACAACGCGAGAGACACAAGACCGCGGAGAATATCGCCGCGCACCTACCACATCAACCCACCACGTCTGCTGTAAGTTGCAATCATTAAACTCATGCACTGTGAGATTACTTGACACCCAGGATACAGGTGAAATTATGTCACGTAATTGTCAAGTATTAAATAGATATAGATCTATATATAAAAATCAATGCCACTTTTCGTTGTAAAGTTATAACTCAACAACGTCTTTACCGATTTGGCTAATTTTGATCTTGAATTATTCGTGGAAGTCCAGGGAACGTTTGTACGTAGAGAAAATTTTAAGAGTCTTGAAAAAGTGACAAACAATTTGTATTAATACTTAAAAGCGTAGCGAAGCACGTACCGGGCCGCTAGTCTATATATAAAAATCAATGCCACTTTTCGTTGTAAAGTTATAACTCAACAACGCCTTTACCGATTTGGCTAATTTTGGTCTTGAATTATTCGTGGAAGTCCAGGGAAGGTTTGTACGTAGAGAAAATTAAAAAAAGGTCTTGAAAAAGTGTAAAATCAACATCTATTAGCAATTTAAAATATTTTTTGTTTGAATAAATGAACTTAATAATCATTTTTTTATTACTATGCCTTATACGTAGCGTAGGACGTACCGGGCCGCTAGTAGATCTATATATAACTTAAACTACGATTGCTTTTTTTTATTTAAAAAATATTTGACTGCCTCATTGGTCTTCCGATTGCAAGTTATACCGCAAATAATGAGATCCTGGGTTTAAATCCCGGGTCGGGTCAAAAGCGATTTTTGATGGTATTCGAGTACTGATCTTGACGGCGTCTTAGAACTTAATCTCAAACCGTATTTTGTTTATTAAAAATATTGCCATTCTTTTATAACCTGTAATTTCTTCTCCGTGAGTATTGTACAATTAAAGGGAAAGAACCCAAAAGTAAAAAAAAATCCAATATATATTATTAAGGCTGTATGAGGTAACAATACAATACGTGCGGAATTGTCTGAAAGCGAACAGTTTTAATGACTCTGCGTATAAAGATGACTAAGCCGCGCTGAATAGGTCTTGCGATGGATGCTGTATTTGTTATATTATATGATGCAACGCTTCTAAGCCGCTAATTCGAAAGAGCCCTTGGTTTTTCACATTAACTAGAGTGAAATTGAATATCACAAAATGTATTTGTAGGGAAGCAGCAAGGCTGGTGAAAGCGCATCGTCGACGAGCGGCAGCTCCACGGGCGGCGAGGCGGGGCCCATCAAGGCCACGTTGCCCATGTGGCGCTGCTCCAAGATCATGCAGCTGCAACGGGAGATACACCCCACCGTGCTCTCTTCACTCGAGGGCATTGTAGATCAGGTCAGTCTATAATATAAACGCCATGCTTTTGATGTTGATTTAAAATTCCAGCCGCCGTGGGTGATACCGCCTCGGCCAAGAGTATTGTGGAACATGTTAGTCACTCGCATCCAAACCACGTTGCCCATATAGCGTTGCTTGACGACCATGCAGCTTTGGTGAAAGATATATTTTAGACCACTTCTGCCACTCATAAAGCCACGCTTCCTACGTGGCTTTGCTCCAAAAGGATGCAACTGCACTGGACTGGATGATACATATCACTGTCTCTTTCCATGCATGTTGGTGCTCTTATATGAGTTGATCTTATATCAATCGATTTCTGTCCTGATCAGCTATTTTTTGTTACTGGAAATACCTTTTATCCTTACTAGGCTAAAGCACAGCAGTCAAATTGGTTAGTCACTACGCTCACGTATTTCGGGGTCGATTCCCAAATCAAATCTTTATTTGCTCAAATATGGTACATAAGATGTTAATCAAAAGGTTATATCCGACATATTCTGACCTGAGGTCGTGCAAATATAGATATAGTTTTGAAACTTAATCTATGGCATCTCCCTCATATGGCATGACATTTCTTGTCTGAAAGGACTAAATAGGTTTTCTTAAGTGCAACGTGGCGACGTAGACCCTGCGTAGCTGTATGGGTTAGGTCAGTTAGTGACGTATGTGTGTGGTGCAGATGGTATGGTTCCGCGAGAACTGGTACGAGGAGGTGCTGCGCCAGCTGCGGGCGGGGCTGGCCAAGTGCCACGTGGTGGCGTTCCACCACCGCGCCGCCGTGGCCGACGCCACCGTCACGCCGCACACGCTCAACTTCATTAAGAAGGTCGTCTCCACCTTCGGCATCGGCATTGGTATAAGTGAGTATATATATATGCACCTAGCGAAATATTATGTATATATGTGAATACTTACATATCTTGAAACATACATACATCACACTCAAAACCCAAAATTATAATGACAGATCCGTAGTGGTTATGTGGTTGTGCAAGATTTTCGTTCCATCTCTGGTGGCTTCGGGTCACCGAAGAGGGAACGAAAATCTCATTATAAACTCGTCAAGGTTAGGATCTATGGGCGTAATGAAATAGGTTAATTTTAATCATAAGCAGACGAGAGTAGTTCTGTGTCTCTTGAGGCCATTAAGTTTCGGGCATACGTGTTTATTTTTATTAGTCGAGGTTATGAATACTCTCTCACGCTTTTCTTGTCTGTTAGAAGTGGCTGGCCTTTTCCACCTTCGACTTAAAACGTTAAAACGCTAATAGTAAACCTTCCTGTGGGAAAAAGACTACTTCTAAATCGCAATTCTGTACTGTACTGTAAATGAGAAAAATTATCAAAGCATGTATGATGTAGATACATGTGTCCGATTCCAACACACGATATCTATATACTATGTAAAATAATCTAACCCTTCATTTCAGAGACTTTACCATGCCAAAACAAGAGTATTGCTGTGCTATTTTAAGTAAAAATATGTCGAAACTTTTACAGGTAATGTTCGCATTTATGCATATTTCGTTTGAAACTAATGGTATTTTTTTATTATTCAACGAGGAGTATGCCAAATGCGAGCGTTATTCTATAAAGATACTCTCATTTTGTATGTCGACAGAAAGTGTTTCAAGTTCTGTAAGTGGTGCATTCTCTTCAGCTGCATCCGAGAGCCTGGCGCGCCGCGCGCAGGCCACCGTGCAAGACCCAGTCTTCCAGAAGATGAAGACGCAATTCACCGCAGACTTCGACTTTTCCCAGCCCAACGCCATGAAATTGCAAAATCTCATTCAAAAATTGAGGAAATGGGTCAAGATACTCGAGGCCAAAACAAAGGTTCTGCCAAAGTAAGTAATTGTCATGCGTCGAGCCCTTCCAACAGAGGTAAATACAGAACAGATTCCGATTGTTCCGTTCATTTTATGTGTCTAGACGTTAGACTCTCTTGCTCTACTTAACCTTATTGCTTGGAATAGACAGGCGTTTGGCTTATTGCTTAATACACAGCTTTCGGGTTTCATAATAAAAGCGATCATTTACTGACACAACTTTTGGCATCACAAAGACTTCAATCTTTACTATGTATGTTTTTTCTGATTTACAGATCGTTCCTCATTGAGGAGAAATGTAGGTTCTTATCAAACTTCAGTTTGAAAACAGCTGAAGTTGAATTACCAGGAGAGTTTCTGTTGCCTAAACACACACACTATCACGTTCGGATTGCGCGGTTCATGCCTCGTGTCGAAATCGTTCAAAAACACAACACGTCCGCGCGAAGATTGTACATTCGTGGACACAACGGCAAGATATACCCGTACCTAGTCGTCAACGACTCGGGACTGGGCGACGCCAGGAGAGAAGAGCGTGTTCTGCAGCTGTTGAGAATGTTGAACCATTACTTGGGCAAACAGAAGGAAACTTCCAGAAGATTCTTGCACTTTACAGTGCCGCGGGTCGTTTCAGTGTCGCCGCAGATGCGGCTTGTAGAAGATAACCCGAGTTCTATTTCCTTACTGGATATTTATCGCACAGAATGTGCTAACAGGTATATTTTGCTCTTGGAATTTAGGGTGGCAGAGGAGTTGACGTTCAAATGCAAAATTTAGATACTTTATGATGAGGAGTACCGGAAATAATCCCATGTATGTTCTACGATTTTGCGTAGTTTTAGAGAGAGAATTTATTTAATGATTTTTTTCGTAAAGTTTTCCTAACATCAGTTTTCGACTTTTTTTTCGTTCTGATGAACATTTCTGGCATCTTTATAAATAGCATAGTTGAACCTAACACCCTAAAAAGTATGGTTTATGTAATCATTGCAAAACTGACTTTAGGGTTTGAGCTCACTTCTCGTAAATTTTCAGAGTATCAAAAAACAATCAAAATGTGGGAGATCACAAAGTATCTAAATTTTGCGTTTGAACGTCAACTCCTCAGCCACCCTGTATATCTAAATATTAAACTTTTTATTTGTAACGTTATCTAATATCACTTCTTCATCGGTCATTTGTATTTGTAGGGGTGTAGAGTATGACGCGCCTGTCGCCCGCTACTATGAGCGACTAGCAGCGGTACAGGCGCGCGGATCACAAGCTTCACATCAAGTATTGCGGGATATTCTACGTGAAGTAAGTTGTTAGCAATATTAAAGTCGTCTGGGTGTAATTTATCTGTAATATGTATGTGTTTTGAAATATATAAGTATGTTTATTAGTTGTATGGTTGCCGGCTTCTTATTCAATGAAAAGGTTATTTGTTTTGTTTACTATGCAACTTTGGGTGGCTTAATATGTCGGTATTTATTAGATTAAACACGGCGACGTGTAATAATAATTGTAATATAAAAGTAATTAGTGAGTTAGTCCCAGTTTCTTAGGTGAGTTTATTGTTAACATTACAAAATGGAGCGAGAACGCGAGAAAGAAAATGTGTGCTCGCACCTCTCTCTTGACCCTCCCGCACCACGACCCCCCCCCCCCCCCTCGTAATATACGAAACGTAATTCTCTTTCTATCTTCACTAACTTATATTAACTTCCGTTCACCTCGCCCGATCACACTTTTCGTAACGCATTCCTCGGTTTACTAGATAATTTCATATAACTACTAACCTAACACTAAATAGATACATATAAATATATTACCTGCATCTATGACACAGAACGAATGATCGTCTTATCACAAAAAATATTTAGCCGCACTGTTCTCGATTATTGCTCTATCACATATGCGGCACTTTTTCTTTTTTATTAAATAGATATAAGACATGCAAGGAATAACATATATAGTGGAACAAACTGAAAGAGCGCTACCCATTAAACTAATCAAATCAAAAGAAACTAATATGTAAAATCAGAAAATTATTCGTTTAACACGGTAACATGCAAAATACACAAAAATAAGATTAACTCTGATGAATTTTATATGGTGAGGACCATATAAAATTCATCAGAGTTAATCTTATTTTTGTGTATTTTGCATGTTACCGTGTTACATGTTGTTTAGTTTCATGGAAAAATTATGCTCTTTAAGTTACGTACAATATTTATGTTACATCTTGTAAATTTGTGACCCCATGCTATTCGCGGGTACTAAGTACTAAAATCCAGTCCCTGTAAAATTATATACACAAATAGTTTTCATGTGTGTGGAACCCGAAACACGAAAGCGCCGAGGTGGTTGCGAGGCGAATACCTTAACCACGTATGGTCTAATTGGCAATCGGTCAAATTTATAAAAACGGCATTCCTCTAAATAGCAAAACGATCAGACAATTGGAATGGTCATTTCACATAGGTAATTTTCTTGTCGCACACGGTCAAATTATCAAACAGTCAAGCTGGCAATCGGTCGAATATTTTATTTCACATTAGTTATGTACAGACGCCAGCACATCCAGCTATCCCATCTGTAAAATTTCTTTGATAGATTTTCAACTTTATCACAAAATCATAATAATTCCTTTTGCTTGGTTATATAATGAGAAGTTTGATCACGTGGCCAATGAAGAAATGTGTGGCTAAACTTAGAATTGTCTATTTTTAATATGACTTTACTAAAGTTTTAAAAGCAAAAATTAGTGGATTCTTAATGTTAAAGTCCTTGATAATTAATACAAATAATGAGTCTGATTATTTAAATTAAATGGTTTAATATTTCGTTTATTTTAAGTTAAAAGACAATAACACAGAAGACTCTGCCCAAAATGTGATGGGCATAATACATAACGCCCAAGTCAATTTGATTATTTGAATAATTCTTATCAAATTGCACTCTCATATTGGGAATTTTTCATAATGACCGGGCATTATGTATAATGCCCAATTTCTCACTTGGCCCATAACATATACATATTATAGACTGGAGATCGGTATGTAATGCTTGTGTACTATAGGTGCAAGCCACGATGGTGCCCAAAGGTATGTTGCGTGAATGGGCCGCAGCAACATTTACGGCGCCCACTGACTACTGGACCTTCCGCAAGATGTTGACTCTGCAGTTGTCACTTGCGAGCTTCGCCGAGTACGTGCTGCACTTGACGAGGCTGAACCCTGACATGATGTACGTGCACCAGGACTCGGGCCTACTCAACGTGGCCTATTATAAATTCGACGTGGATGATACTACAGGTTAGTGAAATCTACTGTATAGAAATAAGTCGGGTTTTCCTTCCTGACGCTATAACTCCAGAACGCACGAA
This sequence comes from Pseudoips prasinana, assembly GCA_951640165.1. Lineage (NCBI taxonomy): Eukaryota > Metazoa > Arthropoda > Insecta > Lepidoptera > Nolidae > Pseudoips > Pseudoips prasinana. The sequence continues at coordinate 28,687,402 of OX621237.1, read as the reverse complement.
CCGATTTCCACGGTTTTGCATTCGTTGGAAAGGTCTCGGGCTGCGTGAGGTTTATAGTAAAGAAAATGTATAAAATTTAACGCGGGTAACACCGCGGGGCACAGCTCGTACTTTATACATTCGTAAAAATAAAAAACAATGTTAAATTTAATTTTATTAATAAATAATAATGTATTTGCGTAGAATTTTAAAAAAGGGCTAGTAAATAACCAGAATTAAAAATATTAATTGTGTATTTCTATGACTGCAATTTTTTTTTTATCATTTCATTGCGATCTTCAACAAAGAATACACCTTACTTGCTTTAATTGATAACAATAATTAAACGCCTTATGTTTCCTCAATTATAGGAGACCACAGCCACAGCAGGTACTTAAATTTTACAACCGTTTCACTTACATTACAAAAACCTAACTTGCTATAACAACTAATAAGAACAAAATAAAGTTAAGAATAATATAATTGTCTGTCTGTATATACAGACATAATTATATTATTCTTAATTCTTGTATATAGTCTCCCGATGGTAAAGAATGGTTCAGTCCGTACGGAACCATTCTTTTGCGAGTCCAACTCGCGTTTGCCTGTTTTTTTTATACTACATAATAACAACCGCCTGTGTCTTTATATCCACCGACTTTAACAAAATATTACAGAAAGTTTTCGCGAAAGTGAAGACTTTCTGATTGCACCAATTAAAAATCTTATTTAAAATCAGTTCTAAATAAAATAAACAGTCTATGTACTCTTCTTGCTTTTGAAATCGGTTACAATCAGGTCGCAGGTGAAAGGTTTTTAATTATTCCGTGCTAATGTTAAAAGTATCAAAGACTCTTTATAATCCATTTTCAATAATTTCAGTACATTATAAAAGTTCACTGCGCAGCGCACCTTAAACCTGTTTCAAAATCTGTAACTTTGTTATGACTTAACATGACACAAAGCTGGGTTTTTGACGCAAATAATGCAGTGACGACAATTGTAAAGTCTGTGTTTGGTTATAAATATCTTAATAAAGGTACAGGAGCCAGCACATCCCGCTACCCCAACCTGTCAAATTTTTTTTTATAGAATTTCAACTTAATCGCAAAAGCATAAGGTTCACTTTCAATTGGGGAAATGTGACAGATTGGGGTAACTTGATATGCTGGCGTCTGTACATGGCATTTCATGGTGTGACGCCAATGCATAATTGTGTTAGGATTGTGTTTTTCTTTATCAGCAAGTAAAACCAATTGGTTTCTTGAAACGACGTACACACGACTACGTATCAAGCTATACATTTCCAGTATATGTTGATCTCGCGTTATATAGTACTTCTATACAATGAGAGGTCAGCTTATATTGGAAGTGTATGGCTTTATATGTAGCCGTGTGTACCTACGTGTCTGATATTTTTTTTTTTATAATAAAATGTCTTTATGTCTCTTTCTTTATCTTTGACTGTCTGGTGGTCTAGCGGTAGTACGTTGAACTGCAGCCTGTCAGAAGTTGCCCGTTCACCGTTGTTCGTCCGTGAATTCACTTTTTAGGGATCCGTACCCAAAGGGTACTGCTGTGTGGTGACGGCCTACTTTGCTGTGTGGTGACGGCCTAAGAATATCACCACCCCATCTCATCCCGTGGGGGGACGTAAAAGTCGTCCCGAGGGGGAAAATATACACCAGAGAACGGGCAGCAGCGTTCTCCTGAGTACCATGTCCACCTTACTGCGATCGCCAACCCGTCTGCCAAGCGTGGCGATTATGGCAAATCCCCTCAAATGATGGACACAACCAAACCGCGGCCCCCAGTCCCCGGCAGCCCTGCTATTCCCAGCCGTGGTAACAGCCGTGGTTACGGCAGGGCAGGGGGTGCTAAGAATCCCCGGCAGATTCCGCGTTACCAACACCGACGACCTTTGGCCCTGGCAACATATAACACACGTACACTGCGGTCCGACGAGAAGATAACCGAACTGGAGGAAGAATTGAGCAGGTTACATTGGGATATTGTAGGATTATCTGAAGTCCGAAGAGAGGGGGAGGACTCGATAATACTGAAATCCGGAAACCTGCTCTATTACCGGGAGGGTGACCAAATATCCCAAGGTGGTGTCGGGTTCATAGTCCACAAGTCCCTCGTGAATAACCTAGTGAAAATCGAGAGTGTGTCGACGAGGGTTGCGTACCTTATACTCAGAATCACCAAGCGGTATTCGTTGAAGGTTATACAGGTATACGCACCCACTTCGACACACTCCGACGATGAAGTCGTGGTTATGTATGAGGACATATCCAGAGCCATACATACCTGTAACTCCTATTTCACTGTGGTCATGGGGGACTTTAACGCGAAGCTGGGCAAACGATTCGGTAATGAGCTGAGAGTGGGGCAATTTGGAACTGGAGACCGGAACCCCCGGGGCCAAATGTTGGCCGACTTCATGGAGAAGGAGGGACTCTTTATGATGAATTCCTTCTTCAGGAAGCCGGATCACCGCAAATGGACCTGGGTGAGCCCCGATGGTAAAACTAAAAATGAGATAGACTTTATCTTGTCGACGAGACGACAGATGTTCAATGATGTCTCCGTGATCAATGCGGTTAAAACCGGGAGCGATCACAGACTGGTCAGAGGCTCATTGAACCTTAATGTCAAACTCCAGAGGTCCCGACTGATAAAGTCTACGCTCCGACCTTTACCTATTCACGTCCAAAACCCCGAACCATTTCAGCTCGAACTGCAAAACCGTTTCGAATGCCTAGCAGACTGCGAGGAAGTGGACTCATACTATGACAGGCTCGTAGAAGCTGTCCATACGGCTGGGTCTAAGGTCTTCAAGGCCCGTCGTACAAACAGAACTAAAAAGATCTCTGACTTTACCCTGCAACTTATGGAAGATAGACGGAAAATGGTTCTGACATCCTCAGATGATGCTACCAGATATCGGCAGCTCAACAGACAGATCTCAAAGTCTTTGACTCGCGACACGCGGCAATTTAATACAATTAGTATTAAAGAGGCTATCGAGCGGAACAAAGGCTCTAAAGTGTTCGCAAGAGCTCTGTCTGTTGGACAGAGCCAACTGACGAAGCTAAAGACAGAGGATGGTAGAATCGTCACGTCTAAACCTGAGTTGCTGGGAGAGATCGAGAAGTTCTACGGACAGTTATATACGACAACACAGCCACCTGTCAAAAGTCATACCTCAGATCCCAGAGCACGACTAACCCGACACTACACCGAAGACATCCCGGACGTCAGCCTGTACGAGATTAGAATGGCTCTCAAACAACTCAAGAACAACAAGGCGCCTGGTGATGATGGAGTTACAGCAGAGCTTCTGAAGGCGGGTGGTACACCAATCCTACGGGCCCTTCAGAAGTTATTTAACTCCGTCATACTAGATGGTCAAACGCCACAAGCATGGCACAAAAGCGTGGTGGTGCTCTTCTTCAAAAAGGGCGACAAAACCCTATTGAAGAATTATAGACCCATCACACTGCTGAGCCACGTTTACAAGTTGTTTTCGAGGGTCGTTACGAACCGTCTCGCGCGCAGGTTTGACGACTTCCAGCCTCCCGAACAAGCCGGTTTCCGAAAAGGCTTTAGCACCATAGACCACATACATACGCTGCGGCAAGTTATACAGAAGACCGAAGAGTATAACAAGCCACTGTGCTTAGCGTTTGTGGACTATGAGAAAGCCTTTGATTCTATCGAAACATGGGCCGTGCTGAGGTCTCTCATAAGGTGCCAAATTGACTACCGGTATATCGAGGTGATAAAGTGTTTGTATGAAAACGCCACTATGTCAGTGCGACTCCAGGACCAGATCTCGAAACCTATCCACTTGCAGCGAGGCGTGAGACAGGGAGATGTTATATCTCCAAAACTGTTCACCGCTGCATTGGAAGACGTCTTCAAGCTTCTGGACTGGAAAGGCTTTGGCATCAATGTCAATGGCGAGTACATCACTCACCTTCGATTTGCCGATGATATCGTAGTCATGGCTGAGACCATGGAAGACCTCGGTACAATGCTCGATGACCTCAGCAGAGTCTCTCAACAAGTGGGTCTGAAAATGAACATGGATAAGACGAAAATCATGTCAAACGTCCATGTTGCACCCACTCAATTGAAAGTTGGTGACTCTGCACTCGAAGTTGTAGAGAACTATATTTACCTAGGACAGACCATCCAACTAGGTAGGTCCAACTTCGAGAAGGAGGTAAATCGTAGAATCCAACTCGGCTGGGCAGCGTTCGGGAAGCTACGTAACATCTTCTCGTCCAAAATACCGCAGTGTCTCAAGTCGAAAGTCTTCGACCAGTGTGTGTTGCCAGTGATGACATACGGAACAGAGACGTGGTCGCTCACTATGGGCCTTATTAGAAGGCTCAAGGTCACCCAAAGAGCAATGGAGAGGGCTATGCTCGGAGTTTCCCTGCGGGATCGCATCAGAAATGTCGAAATCCGCAGGCGAACCAAAGTCACCGACATAGCCCGAAGAATTGCCAAGGTGAAGTGGCAGTGGGCAGGGCACATAGCTCGTAGAGCCGACGGCCGTTGGGGCAGAAAGGTTCTCGAGTGGCGACCACGAACCGGAAGACGCAGCGTGGGCAGGCCCCCTACAAGATGGACCGATGATCTTGTGCGGGTCGCTGGAAAATGCTGGATGCGAATAGCACAAGACCGGCAATTGTGGAGATCTTTGGGGGAGGCCTTTGTCCAGCAGTGGACGTCTTTCGGCTGATATGATGACCCAAAGGGTAAAACGGGACCCTATTTCTAAGTCTCTGCAGTCTGTCTGTCCGTCTGTCAACAGGCTGTATCTCAGTAACCGTGATAGTTGAAATTTTCACAGTTGATTTATTTCTGTTGCGGCCATAACAAAAATTATAGGAATTAAATAAATAGGTGGCTCCCATTCAACAAACGTGATGTTTTTTGCTCGTTTTTACTCGATATAGATAACGGCAACAGGTAGACACTTGAAATATTCACATATTTAGTTATAAATTCACTTTAAACATAGATAGTTAAATTAAAATAAACAAATATTTAAAGGGGGGGGGGCTTAAATATTTAAAACTAAAGTCAAAACTTGTACAATATTATACCTAGAACGGATTTAAGTATGCATTAACTATTCCGAAAAATTTAAGCGTTAATTTGTTCTAGTTACCTTGTTACATAATAAAGTCAACTTTAAGAACCATTTTTGGTATATTTGTCGCCGTTGTAATAACTAAACCAATCACGTAAAGTTTGGTCAAAAGTATGTCAAAGATAACATATATAAAAATATCAGTTCCCCATGTTAAATAATAGCTGCAAAAAAATTGAATTCTATGCCGCCAATATCTTTAATGCGTCACTTTCATAGCGAAACTCGATACTGTGTTTAATTAACCCACAAACTTATTACACTGACTGATTGCGGTTCATAAAAGCGATTGGTAACCGCAATCTAATTGATTTAGATGTAACTAGTTGTGCCCCGCAGTTTTACCCGCGTTATAAATTATAGCCTATGTGTTAATCCAGGGTGTCAGCTAACTCCATACCAAATATTATTAAAATCGCACCAGCCGTTTGGACGTGAAGAAGTTACAAATAACACACTCACACACTCACAAACTTTCGGCTTTATAATATTAGTGTCATAAAACCCAACTCTCCCTAACAAGGCGCTTATAGCTAAATGCTCTCACTTGTCCGTAAGCCATCGGCGAGGTTAAGCAACTAGGCTCGTGGGCAGTCCATAGATGGGTGACCACAAAAGTGGTTTAATTTCTGAGCGTCACTGTGCTTCGGAGGGCACGTTAAGCCCTCGGTCCCGGTTGTAGTCAATAGGCAACAGTCGTTAAGCCATGTCAGAGGCCTACTGGGCGTCTTGAACAACTCTGACACTAGGGTAACCACTGCCCATACGGTAAATAAGTAAAATGTGTATGTTTTTTTATTATGTGTATGGGTTTTTATCAATGGGTTATGTATTATACATTTTACGCAATATCGCATACTAGAGCGCGAGAAAGTCCAAAATTTGTACAGAGAACAAATGAAGATCCCGCGTACAATTTTTCCGATAAAACCGCCCGTGTGCGTGTTTGCGATATTGTGCGAAGTCGAAACTTTGTTTCGTTTGGTACATCCAGCTACCCCAATTTGTCAAATTTCTTTTATAGATTTTCAACATTATCTCAAAAGTATAAGGTTCACTTTTAATTGGGGAAATTTAACAGATTGGGGTAGCTTGATGTGCTGGCGTCTGAACAATCAGCTGTATATTTGGTGTGTAAATAAATAACGCCGATATATTGTTGTCAAATAGCTGATGGTGCGTAATTGATAATATATTATCATTAACATGCTATCCTATCATAGAGTAATTTTAGTCCTGCACTTTTATAGTCAGCTTATACTCTAGATTCACACGAGAAGATTCAATGAAATCACACGAGTCTATGACTGCGAACATAATGGATATTGGTCAAACGCTGTAGAGGCAGAAAATTCGTCGCCAGACTAGCTACGCAGAAATTTCAAACATTTGTTTTTTTTTTAATTGTGCTCATATCAGATTAAAAACCCAATATATATAATTATTAATGTTTCTTTAGGAGAGTTAGACTGCAACCGGCCAGTGCCTTTCCGACTGTCTCCTAACATATCGGAGTTGCTGACCACTGTGGGGATTACTGGCCCACTCACCGCTTCGGCAATCGCTGTGGCTCGCTGCCTTGTCACGCCCAACTTCAAGGTAATTCATTAAGCTATGTTATACACCTTATCGGCACAAGACCGGCATATAAGAAGGCTGAGGAGCGCTGAGTTTTTCAATAATTATCTTAATGTTTAGCTTTCCAACGTAGGCTTTATAATTCTCCCTTTTGTTAATTGGATTTTACTAGTAACTTATTTTTTACATTTTTTGGTTAAGTGTATTTATGTACTAACTGGTTTTCTTGTCCATATTTTTAACTAGATGTTTAAAAGTGACGACCTGTAATTGGCTATGTGTTGCTTATAACATCTATTTATTTTGTATTTGTTGCTGTTGGTTTTCCAAATAAATAAATAAATATGGTAAAGATCCGTGGGGGAGGTAACACGCGCCCACTGCTGGACAAAGCAGCAGTGGATGTCTTTTAGCTGATACGATGATGATGATCCTCACCTACCTTACATGTAGCGTTAATAGAAACTTAAGGATTTCTTTAGAACTCAAGACACCCATGAATAAGACCCACTTATATATATGGTAACACGCACTTACGTGTATACGTAGCGTATAAAGTATATCGATCAACGGACTTCTAAATAGAGAACAGGACATTATCCATACATAAGTTGTTCCTGTCTCTTTTCATCCCAGGATTTCTATTCACCCCGTTTTGCAGTATATTTTTCCCTAGATAGAAACCCCTAAGTGTCCATTTCATTATTTTTATTTCAGAATAATTTAATCATTGGGTGTTAGTAAAATATAATTATAAAAATAACTTATTATCTAGTGTTAGTACCAATGACCCTCCTCACAGAAATCCTGTTTCAGTATTGAGAGCTAAAGTTCTCAGTATAGATACTTAAGGGTTTCTACTTAGTACCTATGTCTCTCTTTATGTCGCCCTTCTGATATAACATGAAACTGAACAGAGTCTACGAAATCTATTAAAACTTGGCTTCCCATACAAAATGCATCAGGGGATCGTTACTCTTATAGAGATACTTAAATATATTTATTTCTAGTTTGCATGTTGATGTGCTCCACGTTGATCAGGTTCTTAGGCAAATTACGACCATTAAATTACACCTTACGTTACGTTGTATACAAACTTTTAGAGTAACCTTAAGGATGCTTTTCGTCCAGAAATACGCTATACAGCTATGCTGCGAGAATAGAAAGCTAAGTTACTAAACAATGTGACCGTTTCCACTGACGCTAAGTAATGTTAGGGGGCAAATGAGGTGTATCTATGAAGATGCGCCGCCGCGAGGTAGCCGAGATACTCCGCTCTGCACATAGCTACAACACTCGCGTACAAGAACCCAGAGCACGCATCCATCCATTTAAAAAACATAGCTTGTTGAACCCGTTTTCACGTGTGCTAATCATCCATAGCAACATAGCATAGCACATCTCTGGTGAAAAAGCAGCCTAAAAATAGCATCATATTATTTTGGTGCCTTCCTGCGAGAGCATCCAAGATTTTTCAATTATGAAATAATATTGCATTTGTTATAGATACAATCCATTTTGCGTACAATATTGCGCGATGAGATGGTGACTGGATACAGAAAACGATTAGAGGACAAATCGGGCTTGCAAACAGCGGGCACTCCTACTGAGAACAAACCAGTGGAAATGGACAATGAAACTATAATCAATATGGTGACCAAAGCAGTGACAGTGATTATGAACCGGCTCAACACTTTGGCAATGTTCGACGGGCCTGACAGCAAGGTTGCCACGCTGGTCACAGCCGCCAATAGCCACGACAATTTGTGTCGAATGGACCCCGCTTGGCACCCTTGGTTGTAAACTATCTTTGTATACTTTTTTAATGTTTAGTATTACAAGAAATGGTAAGATTTCAAAAATCTCTTTACTGTTAAGCAAAATTCTATGAGAAGAAATGTCTGATTGGTTGAACAGTAGAATTATGGCACACATTCTATCGTTAATGTCTACTTCTACTTGTGTATGTGATTTAACATGAATGTTTAAAGTGATAAACTGAACTAAAACAAAATCTTATAAAAATACCCTGTTAGTAAAACTTACCTAAAATAACTGTTTCTTGTAACCTCTTAGGAAATAGTTGAAAGTTTCTTATGTGCTGTAACAATGAACTGGTGATGAATGCTACTGAAGACATGGAGAAAGTATATTGGTTTTTGGAAATTCGTTTGGAACTTCAACAGTATTGAATTGTACGTCATTAGTATTAGTGGTCAATAGAAATTATGTACAGACGCCAGCACATCCAGCTACTCCAATCTGTCAAATTTATTTTTATAGATTTTCAACTTTATCACGTAAGGATAAGGTTCACTTTCCAGTAGGGAAATTTGACAGATTGGAGTAGCTTGATGTGCTGGCGTCTGTACATATTACATGACGTGCCTAGATACCATATTTCAATGCGAAACCTTTACGTGAACTAACTTTTACTCACTTTTGTATTCATTATTTTGGTGGAAAATATACAATGGAGATAATTACAAATTATCTTATTATTTTGCGTTATGTACAAATGGAACAATTATGGAAAGTTTTTCGCCTTTTTCCAATGTCCTGGAGTTGTCATGCCACTTTAAGTAAAGATGAATCACTAATTGCTAAAAGCGTCACGTTCTCAAAAGCATTTTCTTTAAACAAGACTTAACTGTTTTATATTAATAATAAAGCTTGAAAATACAAATTGGATTACTTCTAATTTCAAGTATATTACAGATATTGTGCAGAATTACAAAAAAGTTCTTTGGAAATGTTTGCTCTTTTAATAATTAGGGATTTAGTTTGCCTTCTTTTCATTGTTTTGAAACATACAGTGGCGCCCCATTATAGCGTTAGCCAACCCTGCATTGTCAACAAGCCACAGTAGGTAAAACATCTTAATTGGTGAAATGGAAATCTCACCATTTTCTTTAGCAGAACTACTATAGAAAATGGCGAGGTTTCTGCAGAAGATACATTATTTTTATGTCCTCTTTAGCGGTGAAATATGGTACATAGTGATCAGAGTAAACTTCGCAGAACGCATTTAATACTATGTCATCACTGTTACGTTGTATAGGCAAATTTCATGGTACATAAGCAGCATGTTGTACTCCTTTACCTAGAATTAGAAGGTATACAACGCTGAAGATGAGAAACTATTAATTTTTTGTATAATGAGGACTCGTGGACTAGGAAAAAATAAAGGCCAGCATTTTGATGAGCTTTACTTATTTAAATTTAAGCAATTCAAAACAAAGCTAGGCTCAGAACAATTACACATAAATGACCCACATATTAGTGTGCGGGGAGGGACCCGCAAACACGAGAGTGCCGAGGAAGTACAGAGGAGACTACCATAACCACTGTTCCGCAATGTGTAATCAAATTAGTTTGCAAATTGCGTAAAACGCTCCTAATCGTATTTGCCGATCAATTACGTGTTTTGTTTGAAAAATCATCTGCGTTTTTAGTAAACCAATCTGACATAGTTAAGCACTTAAGAAATGGTTACTTATTTCGTTGTATAAATGTCATAAAACCACTCATAATATTGTTAGTAAAAATAAACAGTACTTGCTGTGATCTCTGAAGCTGAGAAATATTAAAAGTTAACGATAATCCATACCTGCAGTTTTATTCCATATTGGATTCCCCAAATTCGTTTGTTGATGCAATTAGGTGTAGCTGACATGAAGTTCCCATTGCGTGTGCATGAGTGACAGCGAAGTACCTGCATAGGTGAAAGTACCGGGCCGCATCAAGTGCGCGACTAATAAGCGTGCCCGCCCCGCTCCCGCGCCAGTACCACACCAATCTCACTCGATCGCTAGAGATAGTAAAACTGATTTCATCACGCCAACAATGGGAAAGAAAGTGCAGTAATTATAGGATCGAACAGGAACTGTGTACATACATACCCGCTTCTCGACAATTACTGTCATATAAGTTTATATAATTCAATTACCATCACAACCTGCGATATTAACGTTTTTTTCTAATCAAGACAACTAGAAGTCTTCTTAAGGCTATTTTGCGATACGTTTGTTGCACATTTTATTCCTAATTTTATAACAAACTAAAATGCCGGTAGGATGATTTTTATTTTATGATAATGTTAGAAGTATTACACCGCGAATAAATATAGGTAGAAATGAATCAGATCTCGCTTATCATGTAGAGTAGACGAGAGACCAACAAATACAAGCAATTGCACAGCCAGAACGAAGATCCGAAGACTGATGAGATTCCTGAAATTCCTATCAATATTGCATTTAGCGACTGAGAAGAGAACACGAAAGGTAAATGGAATATAAATGTTGCCTAAAAATAAGAAGGCTCTGGAGCATATTGTATTCTATTATAACATTCTTACAATAAGTATACATATATCCCTTAGATTTACCCTTACATATATCCCTTAGATTACCTTGATAGAAATGAAGCAAATGCTTACTAGATTAAAGGTGACAAAAAGAAATGGACGCATGACCTGTTCTTTGTTCTACATGTCCTACGTGTTCTAGGCTTTTATACAATAGGAGCCTCATTATCATGAAAGGCAGACAGCTGATTGAGATGAGATGTATGGTCCGAGAGGTAGTGATACATGAGGTCGGCGACGGGTGTCGCGTCGTCGTCGCGTTGCTAAGCGGCGGGCGGGTGGCGGTCGGTCGGGCGGCCACGTCGTCGCCGGCGCGCGCCGCCGCTCCTCGCCGCGCCTCCCGCCGCCGCCACGGGCTCTGTCAGTCCGCTTCGCGGCGTTGCGTTATGCGCTGGTGTATTGCATGTTCCAAACCTCGAACGGCGAGTGCCCGACCTCTGTAACCGACCGTTTATGACATTCGACAACCCCGCCCTGTGCATTTTTCCGAGTTGCATTTCGATCAGTGCGAAGAGTACGTCGGCTGCGAGCGATTCGTGCCGGTGTCGGTGGCTCCTCCCGCGTTTATTTATGTTGTCGTTTTGGTGTGGTGAATATTTGTGTTGTACGGACGATAACCGTATTATCTGTGCGATCGAGTCGAGTGGATATTTTTAACGATCGACGGGTTCTTTCAAAGGTGAGTGAATCAAATTAATTTGCGAAAAATTTTCAATTGATTGATGAGACGTTTGATACTCTGCTACGTGGCGAACTTCTCGACGTTGGTTTCCAGAATGTTAAAGACTAAACATGTTTATAATTATTGGTGGATCGCAAAGTCGCGTCTTTTATAAAAGCAATTGCGATTCAATTATTTTTGACGATTTACCGCCTAGTCTCCATCCAATAAAACCTGTTGTCTCTTGTAATTTAAGTTCCTTTCGAAATGTGTGGGTACGTTCATGTTTGTGTAGTTGGAGCTATGTTGCGTTGTTGTTTCTACATTTAGCCGGCTCCAATACCTATTAGATTCTTGTTAGATTCGGTCCTATCCCACTACACCATATGGTAGACGGAAGCGAGTGGGTAAGAAATGATGGAGGTGAGCGGCGCGGGGCGGTGCGCGGCCGGTCGGCCGGCCGAGCGACCGCATTCCATATGGAATGCCGGATTATACGCAATGTCAGTGTGACTCGAAGCTTGCTGCCTCAGCTGCACTGACCACTGCACATTTGCAACATTGTCTTTTAGCAGGGATTCTGCGTTTTACCATGCAATTGCGTGGATACTTTAAATTGCGCCGCTGATTGACATTACCATTACATTTAATTAACATTACAGCGCAAGTCTTCGTATCATTTAGTGTAACAATATGGACAAGGCACATGAGCTTTTATTCTATATATTACATATTAGTTTGTAGAGTTGTATTTAAGTATGATTGTTAAGTGTTATTTTCGAGATTAAGCTCGTCTCCCTATTTATATTCTATGATATTCCACCGTTGAAGAATCCCATGCTTACATTATTTCAAACCGTAACACACCTGTTGATATTGTAATGTCTGGTTGTTTGAAGTTAAATATAAATCAAATTACTAAATAGAATCTGAATCTTCAGCCTTATAGGGGACTAAGGCTGAAGATTTTCGAGAAATTGTTTAAATACCTGCTTGATTAAAAACGTTGTGTGGTTACGGCGTTAAATTAATTTAATGTCGGTTATTTTCGCATTATTCTTTTTATATTTATATCAAAACACTAATACCGTGGCGCACTTGCACAAATAAGTAAGAATGTAAATGCTACACGGTCAGCTGATGCGAGCCATGGGCGCCGCCATATTGCGACATGCGATAGGTGTACGAAAAAAACGAGGCGATGTAAAAAAAGTTTCCTTTTAAAAATAATAATGTAGGTAATTCTTATTTAAGCGTAACTCTCCCACGTTCCACCGGTTCTATATTGTACATTTATACCTAAATTAACAGGGCTCGATACCAATTTAGTACCTCTGAAGGTACTGTTGGTGCTGACCGTATTTATTGCGTTTTCTATAATTTATAATTTCATTTTTGCATTTGTTCGTCGATTTACTGTTTCATTTAGTTCAATTTATTAGTTTTCATATTATCCGGCAATCCAAAGTACGTAATGTATATAGAACAAATTGATAAGCCACATCCAATGAGTAAGCAGTCCCTCGGGCTGCGCGCAAGGGGCCCTGTAAACCCTTGATAAATTATTATCTCGGTGACATTACTCGTGATCTAACATAATGAGTATAATGAGTTCGATAGTGCGTGCTATATTTCGAAACACGTCCGTCGTCGCTTCCGCTGTGTGACCCACTATCTACAACTAACTTTTTAGGTGTATCTATAGTGATACAAACGAGAGGATTGAGGATTTTAATCCATAACGCGTCTGAGAACATGTTGCAATGTTAGTCATCGATGAATAATACCCACTGATACACATATCCTGTAAACTGTTGATAATATTGTTAACTTTAGGTTGTTTACACTTGTATACATCACTAACAATAACAACATTTAAAATTTAATTAAATGTAAGTAGGTATGCATCGGCACTAATACAACTCACATTCTTACAACTTATATGTATATTGCTCTCTAGCTTTTAGTTAAGCTTTATTAATAATAATATGTATTATTCGGATAATATAAGCTACATTCCTACAAAGTTTCGTTAAAATCTGTACGGTAGTTTTTTTGTGAAAGAGGAATCAACATCCGTACATCCATACTCACAAACTTACGCATTTATAATAGACTTCGCACGGGAAGATTGATTTTTGATAGGTTCTTTCGGTTACTTACGTTCTTAGGGACCCCGATTTTAGGTTACTCGATGATAATGTAATATTTAGGTTTAATCGTTAGTTTTTGATTTTCAAACAAAAAACAAACAAAATACAAAAAATAAATAATTTATCGTCATTATATCTGTGTCTGGGTGTAATTTATCTATAAAATGTATGAATTTATCAGTTTTCTAGTTGCCATAGTACAGGCTCTGCTCTGCAATTTTAGATCAGATGGCAATGTGTTATTTGTCCTAAGATATGTATGTTATGTATAATATTAGTTTAGATATATTTAGGTATAATCAGCTTCCCGAACTTGCCTTGTGCAACTCCCAATAGAAACATTTGATAAACCCGGATACAAATCTCATATAAGGTACCTACCTAAAGCCTTACTAAATTGTTTTCGACCTCCGTGATAATACTTAGCAACCAGAATGAATCCAGACGTTCATTATAATCAACTGAGGAATTTGTGATTCTATAGTCCAGGATCGACAGTCACACGTTCGAATTGGATAATCTTCGGAACGACTATGAATTTTAAAAACCTACAACGATTTAGTAAGAAACAAAATATAGGATGACTTATAATTAGATAGGAAACAGTATTGTAAAAAGGGAATAAGAAATTACGGAAATATTAGAGACTTTGGCTAATGCCCTATATCCTCGATGCTAATCAATTTAAGTAAGTACCAGATTTTATTCCAAAGCACAGTTTAAACAACTAATTTCTACAATCGGAACCGATCACGTAGTAAATTATTGTAGGAAATGAAAGCCTGAGAAATATACTTGAAAACTAACGACAACACACTAAAGTAACTCAAAGCAAATTGGTACGTACACAGTACCTAATATCACGAGAAGCATTCAAGTCACCAAATTATTAGATACCTCTCGCCTAGTGTCCGGTTCTCGGGTCAAATTCACAATCATGGTGACCTTTAATCTCATTTCAGATAGCTAAAACACGTTCCTTTGTGTTAATTCTCAGAAATGGTATCTGTATTACCAACTTATTGTTTATAAGTATACAACAGCAACAGTTGCTTACTTAACCTTTCTGTACCCCAAATTGTTTACAACAATATATACCTCCAGTGCGTAGGTATGTTTTATAAAAAAAAAATGATATAATAAGAAGCAGGGAGGAGCATGTTACGATGACTTTTTAACCTTTACATATCGATTAAAGATACAACTCCAAGTCTAGGTAGTATATTCGGTCCTTGACATTATAGACAACTTTTAATTTTCCGATTCAAAATGTCACAAAGTTGCCATTCAAGACGAATTTATGTTGCGATTGGTAATCTAGCCTTCATGTTCGCTTGGTACAATAGTTGATATTTGTTAAGTTCTAAAGGTTTTAGGTACATGTCGTAAATAACTACCTACTTATCAAAATACCTCACAATCATGTGAGATTTCACGCTGAAAATGACAGATGTTGTGATAATGATGATAGCGCGTAGCTGAGTAGGTACATTGTTATTTTGTTTTGTTTGCACTCGGCGACTGCCGTAATTGTTTGCCGATTATGGTGATACTTATAATAAGTAAACTGTTGTCTATGTGCTTACTGCACGAAGATTAGACACTGTATCAGATAACGGAAGAATGCAATCATTACAAAATATTTAGCTTCTCATCAACATGCAACATCCTATTAGTATAATACGATGAAGGTGTCATGTTAATTGCATAACAAAATAAGGGACCAGGAATTGCATTAAATAACTATCAATCGGCATTTGGTCACGGTACAAATCACTTTCGCTATCTATTCCACCAATCAGATTTCGGTAAAATTCCGATTTCGAATTCAAACGTTGCATTGGAAATATCCAAAGAAAGCAAACATAACAAAGTATTGAAGTTTGTACCTACCTGTGTACAATTAAAATCGAAAGTAATAAATAAAGCCTCTGCTTTATTACTTTGGTTACGAAGTAATATCACAAACGTCAAATGATTTTTTTTTTACAATAAATCGTTAACACAATGTGTTATGATCTGGACTGCTAGAATTAAATCGATTACATACAGATCGATTCTCCATTAGTCTGATCTGGTCCTCAAGCCTCATAATTATTAATCCTTTTTC
This sequence comes from Pseudoips prasinana, assembly GCA_951640165.1. Taxonomy (NCBI): domain Eukaryota; kingdom Metazoa; phylum Arthropoda; class Insecta; order Lepidoptera; family Nolidae; genus Pseudoips; species Pseudoips prasinana. The sequence goes on along the minus strand of OX621237.1, from coordinate 28,671,382 downwards.
GCTCACTGCCGAATGAAGAAAAATTTATGTTTCCATCCAATATGTTTCTAAATTATCTTATTGTGTAGTAAACGATTTTCGTTTTTACTCGACGAATGGAATACCTACTACCAAACGCTATGAACAGAAGCACGAAATTGAATTACGTTCAATTACCAAGTAAATCGGTTAGGATCCCATGTCACGATGTTAGATGCAGTGTTTCTTGTTCAATCAAATAGCCTTGAGTAAATTTTAGATTTTATAATTTAAAAGCTTGTCTTGCAATTTCTCATCAAGTCTACATATGCATCTATTATGTTTATGTTTCTGCTAATAGCTTTGTGCTGAATTTTGTAAGGTAAATGAATACACGATCGTCGGTGATAGTGATGAAATCTTGAAGAGATATAATCGCATTCCGCGGCAAGCTTCCCCTCTCTCTGGTGGTACTGCGGTGTTGCATACCAACGTCCTCGCCGCACTCTTAAATTATGTGGGTTGCATTGCACTTTATTACCGATGTTGCCGTAGACCATACACTTTTAGTGCTATTGCTATATTAATTTTAATACCGATGCTGGCATCGCAAACATTGTTGATCGAGATCAATAACCGCTATTTCTACTCCCTGTCCTGTGAACTCTTGTCTTATGATTTTGTTCGGTTATTTTCGTCAGTGATATTATGACGCAGATTGACGTGTGGTGACGGTTCATTAAGCATGGCTAGATGATATATAGGTAGAGGATAGCGGGTAACGGTTCTGTCATGTTTGCAGAGGCACGGGTGTGGGCCCGTGTGTGCGTTCGCGCCGCTCACTCAGTCACACAAACGCAAAGCGCTCACGGCATACAGCGGCCGTTGAACCGAATACTCGAGGAATTTCTCCAACGCCGCACTCGCTTTGCTTTGCAGAAGAAGAAAATTATCGCAGGTGGTACGCTCATAAGTACTACAAACAATACTCTTCTGTTATTGTCTCTACTGATAAGAGATTTCGTTGAAATGTAACTTCTGGTTGCTAGTTCTTATTTTTATGCATATCCATATAATTTTATTACATGGGCGTCTCGATATCTGCTACATTTATCCATAGAATTGTTTCTTAACTTTGGAGTGATACATCTGTAAAATTATTATTCAAGCGCTTTAGTTACTGGTAAACGTTAAAGTTTGTCTTGCACATGTGCTAATTGAAACGTTACTTTTGTGGACAAAACCAATTTTTGTGGCTTTCCCATACAATAATAATATCAATTTAAAAAAACCTTGTGACCCAAAATCTTTACGTATAAAATCACTTTTAGAATTGTTTCTCCACTGTGTGGCGTGACGCAGCTGTATCGATTATTATTTAAGCGTTTTAGGTATTATAGTATCAATTTGTCGTGGGCACGTGTGCTAGTGATCTCGCAATAGCGCATACCGGGCCAGGGCGTGGTCTGCCAATGGCTCTCGAAACGCGAATAAATTTTATGTGACACATATATTTGTGATACAGTTTAAAGGGCCTATTAAAAGTCTTGTAATAAGAGACTGGTTGATATTTCCTAAGTTGTATGACTACGGCCAAATAGAGGGACAAATAATTTTATATATTGATAATAAGCGCTTTATGAACCCTTACGTGACACTCCTGCGTAGCGTAGCTGGTATACATGGCGTTGAATACTCGCGCAGGACCAATGAAATCACAGAAAACTATAAAGGTCTGTAACGAAACGAGTCATCATCACCATGCTAGATTCACATCTGCTAGAAGTGCGGTGCTATTAGGATTAGGTATGACATACCATATGCTATAACATCTCGTGTCGCTCGCGTTCTACCTCCAAAGTGCTTGCAGGTAGAATCCAATCACATTCAGATTTTGGGAAAATCCCAGGCTGGCGTAGGTCGCCGGTCGTGCACTTAAATTTAATTTCGTGCATCTCGAAAATAAAAGTGTGTGTGTGTGTGTAAGTAATTGTGTTTATAGTTGACATTATCGTTTTCATGGCATTCCTTTTATTTATATGTAAGGTACCAGTCAGGAGTTAAGTCAACGGAATTACTTGGCCCTACCCGACAGTAGAGGTATGTTTTCAAAGAGCAAGAAGATAAACGTGTAAGTATGTGTGCCACTGGACGTTTTGTCTAATGTTGCCCGTTACTATGGTATATGACGATGATAGAGTTCCATTTAAACGAATATACGAGAGTAAATAATACTTAAATATTTTTTTCCCACTGTTTTGAATGAGTTCAGAAGTGGGATACCTATCAGTCAATTCTTTTCATTACAATTCCTCCCTTTATCTCAGTTTCTCCAGTCATTCCTAGGGAATATCTACCAGAGAACGGGCAGCAGCGCCTGTCTATGTACTATGACTATAATACCTTGATCACCAGCCCAGTCAAAATCAGCACGCTTGACAAACAAGCAATGCGATTCTTCAAGCAGGCCTTTGACCAGCTATGGCCATCAATGGCCATCAATGGCATAAACTCCTAAACAGCTGAAGCGATTTTGATGAGATTTTCAGACAATCTTCGTATTAGCCCAGAGGCTAATCGTGTAAGTTTTGATAGAGATCGGTTATATTGTTATATTTTTCTTTACATGGCATTCCATCCCATACCGGGTACAACTGGAAGCAGTAGTTTTTATTCTTTGATAATGCGAGTAATCAAAACTGCTAAGAAAACCTTTGCCTGTCTAGTATGTTAAGCATAACAATTTGTATAGTACGCAACACAAGTGATAATATGTAAATATGTACAGACAGGTGTATTGTACACTGAAAGGGTAATCATATTTATACACGTTTTCCTTGTGCTGTTGAATTAAAATATTATGGATATCTTTAACACATCTTTTACTTGGTATGCAGACATTACACAGATATATATTTACATAATATGTAAGTATATTAACATATTGTTATACCTACGTAAGTTTTTATAAAAGTTAGGTAGTAATAAGTAAATGCCATTATTAGTTTACAAGTAATTCTATTCCTTCTTAAATTATTTTATCTTGCCCTACCCTAATCATGTTGTCTTTCTTTATTTCTGCTTCTCATTCATCCAAAGGTTGTCTGGAAGAGATCGCTGACTGCGATAGGACCGACTATTGTACAATTTGCTTTCAATGTTTCCTTTATTGTTTTATCTGTAATTGGTGTGCAATAAAGAGTATTTATCTTATCTTACTTTTTAAACGAGATTTAAGAATGAAGAGTTTTGTTTTACTGTGTCTGTGGGAGAGATATCTAACATCATCTAATACGATTACGGAGCCAGCCAAATGATTTAGCTTGAGACAGATATTCTTCCTCAATGTGGTTAAGTTTTGTATGTAGGCGACAAACGCTTAACCTGAGCTGAATGACAATCAGCTGATAAGCTTGGCCATTCCTTCTTCATAAGATCAACTGAAGTTATATACGTTTATTTTGCTTGGTTAGTATTTTAATATAGACGTGGAATTTTACTTTCATGTAAATAAATATCTTGGGACAACTAACACACTGCCATCTGAGCCTGAAAATAGGCAGGCATGGGAACCAGATATCTGATAAACATGCTTAGACGGCCTGTGGCGTGGTTAGTAAATGCTTGCTTTGTAAGCCGCAGGTCGTGGGTTCGGTTCCCACCCAGGACATATTTGTGTGCATGAACATGTCTGTTTGTCCTGAGACTGGGTGTAATTATCTATATAAGTATGTATTTACAAAAAAGAAAAATATTATATGTAATATAATTATCACTTATCTGGTTTCCATAGTAGGTACAAGCTCTGCTTAGTTGGGGATCGGATGGCCGTGTGTGAATACTGTACCAGAATATTTATAAAAAGAGAGATACTTTGTCGCATTTTGGTATTTGAAATTTTACTCTACATGTAAATAAATAAATATCTATCTAAAACACTCCCATCTGAGCCGTAAATAGGCATAGCCTGTACCAATTATGGAACCAGACATCCGATCAACACCATACTTATATCGGTATTTTAAAAGTATAGTATAGATAAATTACACAAAAACTTGTCCCTGGTGGACGAACCCACGACCTCTAGCTAAGCAGTAAGGATCACCAACCGCTATACCAACAAGCCAGTCATATTTATAGTGCCAGTATTTCAATTAACGAAGTTAAAACAAGTTTTATTTGGTAATATTGGTATTTGTTAAATTAATGAGTATGAAAGTTGCCGTCGTAACTAATCGCATGATTATATAGAATTTTCCAATCTCCGTAAACTTTCGCTGTTCAATCTACTATCTAACGCGAGATCTTTCAATGCTCGAAGTAGTTGTAAGTATATTTTTACGTTTAGATAATGCTGGCGATTCTGTGTTTTACACAACTAAACTAATTTAAATGTCTTTTAATATCTCATTTGATTCAAATATGTGATTCAAATTAAGTGATTTAAATAGCGATTCAAATTATTGATTTAAAAAAAAACTAAGATTTAAATTATAGTACTTTTTTTAAATCAAAATAGTTCTATGTTCATTTGTTAATGGTGTCTTTTTATTTTTTATTTAATTATTACAAAATGGAAGTGATTTTTTAATTATCTTTAGAAGAATATAGGTATTATTATGTTATTTTATTTTCGTTAATGTCATTTTTTATAAATTTAATTCAATATTTTCGTTAAATAGGCAACAGATATGCGAATTACTTCGTTTTTTTTAAAAAAATTACTGACATAAAGAAGAACGAATAGGTTGATTTAACAAAAAATTATGTTGTTTTATATATTATTCTATTTAATAATCATATTTTATTTAAAAAATAACTGACTTTCATATACATATATAAAAATGGCCTGTCTTTCGCATAAGAACTATGTTGAAAAAAGATGCAATTATATAAAATTTGTTTACTGGGTATTACCTAGAATCGGGGGCATTATGTATTTTCTATATAGAGATACCCTAGAATAACAAGGTAACCATTACAATGTGTATATTGCGTAAGAAATTAGATAACTCTGTCATAATGAATTTTTAATTGCCGTATGAAATGTGGTACTTTTACATAAAAGCTTCGTCGGTGAGTTACTAATAAAAGATTGCATCATCCAGCCTTCACTTTTAATGTTTCGTAACTATGCATGAGTTGCACGTTGCACAAACATCCGGCTCGATACACCAACTGGCAGAAGGTGACAGTCGATATTTTCGATAGGTCAGCTAGACACCAACAAACAACAGCTTACACGTGCCAAAATAGTAACTAACGCTGTACAACTTAATAATATTGTTTTTTTTAATAGCTAATCAAGTTGCTCCTAGTCTCGTCTAGACATCAATCTGTAAGGTATATATAATATGATGTGGATTCCTAATCATATTCTTACATAGTTGATTGGATTAAAAACACTGAGTAGGTAAGTATTTTGCGAAGCTGAGTGGTATACAGGATGTTCGGGACATGTCGGAATTCAAGACAAGTAGTACTGGGAAATTCTACAAGGTTGTGTGGTTAAAAATAATGCAAAATCTTGGGTAAAACAAATCCCTTACTTGGCAGCCGGTTGATGGTAGCGGTGTGGTGGCGGGCGAGTGAACGCGGCGACCTTGGGCCCGTGCGGCCCGCGGACGTTCGTTGAACGCGCCTGGCGCCCCCCGCGCCCCCCGGCCCGCCACCACAACTCGTTTGCGACACGATTATTTGAAAAATTAAACTTAGTTGGGGGTTTATATAAGTATTCTGTTTTACAGCCATTTTAAAGATGTATATTCTACATACATCGAGCAAAAAATGAGGTGCGAATTCTGTACATCAAACACGTTTTGGGTGAACGAACTTCACCAATATTAACTATACCTATCTGACGATTTATAAAACTACCTACTACATACTGATTATCTTTAAACAACTATTGTGTGAATTACAGCACTTAAACTCACGCAATATTACGTTATGCCGACAACGCATGGCACGTAAAAGTTGGGCTAAAAACAATACAAAACAAAAGTTGCTACGCGGCTACGTTTGGTTAACACGCGAACACAATAGACTATAAACATTTTCCCAAAACAGTGGCTGACGTAGTATTTTGTGCATTATTTTCATATTTTCGCAATAGCTGTGCTGTGAGGCCCTCGCGGGCGCGATCCGCCGATTCTGCCCACTGCGTACGTTGACCGCGATAAAGCCATATAAGCAAGTGCACGATGTGGAAATACAATCTTGTTTGTTTATATAAAACGGTATAAATACCAAATAAACAATATTTTGATAATCAGTTGGGTACATATTATGTACGAAATGATAACCTTGCTAACAGATTCAGTTCACTTCACCAAGGGTATAAGATGGTAGAGTAAATCGAGTAACTAAAGACATTTGATATATCACTTTAGATATCTTTGATTAAAATAGACATAAAAAAATCAGAAAGGCTTGTAATTGAATCTAGTTCACAGAAATACATTGTGGACTTCCACGACCTCCATCTAAAAAATACTGATTAACTCCAATACCAACTAAAATACGTAGATATAAAATAATTTCAGCTATATTATTATATATATTTCAGTTGTACATACATACATATGGAACATGTAATATAGCAACGGCGTTCGACGTCGGTTATTATTATCCGATGTTAACAGAGTATATGGTAGAGATGGAAGCAACCAGATAGATATAAAATTAGGTTCCTAATCAGTGGGCGTGTAGATTTAGTTTTCTTGGCAAATTATAAAGAAACCAACCAATGAGTACAATAAAACCTTATCGGAATGAAGAAACGATAACCAGCCTCTCTTATAAATTATAACAAGTTCCAGTAACTAAATTGTGGAGTTGTGATTTAGATAATACCAAGTTTTGTTTGGGCTCTACGAGGAAGACATTTGTAAAAGCAACTTATACTTATTCAAATTATAATAATTCTTGTCACGCAAGTAAATAAACCTTGGCAAGGGCTTTGACTGCAGCTAACTTCGTATGACGACATCATCTACGATTTATTGATGACAGTTAATCTTGAGCCTTCCATTAAAATGAAATATAAAACGCATTCGTGCATACAAACAGGATGTTGGAGGATTTTCCTCATCGGCAACATGTCAGACGGGTTCTCACTTCTTGTGCGTTATTACAAGAAGTCTTAGCGTCGCGCCGCGCGTAAATGATCCGCTCACAAACTTGCACCAACACTAGGGTTGCTATTAGGTCTTTACCTATGAAATTGCCGTTCTGCAGTACTGGCCATTTCAAATCAAAATAATTTTTTTTGGCTAAGAATTCTAATTTCAAATTAATTTTATTTTAAAAACATGGATTCTTTTTTCCAAAAGTAGTCATTTCTTTATTGATTAGTGTTACATTTTCATCGCATTTCAATCTTTTTCGTCATCATGGATACGTTAAAAATTCGAGTAATTATGGAATATGAGTACCGTCGTGGCAGCAACGCGGCACAAGCGGCACGCAACATCAACGACGTTTACGGAGCTAACACTACAAACCAACGCACCACCTGTTATTGGTTTGCTCGCTTCCGTTCTGGAAATTTCGACCTGAAAAATGAACCTCGCGGTCGTCCGAAGACTTTGGTCGACAATGACGATTTAAAGGCGGTTGTGGAAGCTGATGATACACAATCTACGGCTGAATTAGCAGCAGCTTTCGACGTTAGCGTCAAAACAATATTGGTCCATTTGCGTCAAATTGGCAAGGTAAAAAAGCTTGACAAATGGGTGCCCCACGAACTCAATGATCGCCAGCGCGAAGTACGCGTCGAGACGTGCCTTGCACTGCTCAACAGACACACAAATGAAGGAATTTTGAACCGCATTGTTACCTGCGATGAAAAATGGATTCTGTTTGATAACCGCAAGCGCTCAGCAAGTTGGTTGGATCCTGGTTCAGCACCTAAACAATGCCCTAAACGAAAACTTACCCCTAGAAAAGTGATGGTCACTGTTTGGTGGTCTAGCGCCGGTGTGATTCATCACAGCTTCTTACCAAACGGGGTGAGCATTACTGCAGATGTGTACTGTGAAGAACTGAGCACAATGATGGAGAAGCTGGCGCATCTCCAACCAGCATTGGTCAATCGCTCGTCTCCGCTGCTCCTGCACGACAACGCGCGACCTCATACTGCACAGCAGACGGTCTCCAAGTTGCAAGAACTGGGGTTGGAAGCTCTCCGTCATCCGCCCTACTCACCAGACCTTGCGCCTACAGACTACTACTTTTTCCAGAATTTGGATAACTTCTTGGCGGGAAAAAAATTCAATACCCGAGAGGCAGTACAAAATGCCTTTGAAGAATTTGTTGCCTCCCGTCCAGCTGATTTCTTTAAGAAGGGCATCAATAAACTGCCACTGCGATGGCAAAGATGCATTGATTGCATGGGTGATTACTTCGATTAATACAAATAAAAAAATTCATGAAAAAAATTCGTTTAAATTTTTTCATACAAAACGGCAATTTCATAGGTAAAGACCTATTATTATTGTTGAGAACTGATACGGGACTTATTAGTGGCAAATAAATAAAAACTGAAAATAAGGGTAGTAACGGTTGGAATAAAATCATATATTGTATTCATATCAATTTCATTAAAAAAATTATCCTAAAACCGTATTATTTCTTAGAAAACTAAATATAAAATAAAAAACTATAATGCTAATATAAATTGAAATAAAATAAACTAACTAAAGGCAATCCAATAGGCGCTCCGCATCGGCATCAAAGGGTATAGTGCCCAGAAGACTGGCAGCATTGCCACGTTGTATGGAAATGCTTATTCTCTGTGCAAAAAATTTAATAGCCCTCTGGTCACGGGTGGCGTCGATCAATTTAGTATATATACTATATATATATAGTAACGATTTATTACATTAAAAAATCTTTGGAAAACAACGACAGCAAAAACAATTTACTCCAATCATGATAAATTAATCGAAAACCAGTTCAATTCTTGTTGAGAAGAACCACCAGGAAGAGGTTCCTGTTACTTCGCCGATGTAGATTTTACTTCGGATTGAAATACCTATTGATAAACGGGACAAGAAACAATACGGGACGGGATGCTTAAATACGGTGTCAGTCACGTATATACGGGACGTATGGCAGCCCTAACTATGTAACCCTTGCATATTCGAAAGAATCTACCTACCTTAATTAAATCGTGATCCGTGACTGATGATTTCAAGAATCTGTATGACTTGTACACAGTTAGCTTCTAACTATACAAGGTTAAATTTATTTAATATAGACTTATCAACATACGTACAGACGCCAGCAGATCAAGCTACCCCAATCTGTCAAAAATCGCCAATTGAAAGTGTACCTTATGCTTATGTGATAAAGTTGAAAATCTATAAAAGAAATTCGACAGATTGGGGTAGCTGCATGTGCGGGCGTCTGTACATTTACGATGACACTTAAAACTAAATATTATTGTATGTTTTCATTTAATTCAAGACATGCCGGTGGATCTGTGTTTTTTGGCACTGTTCAAACATTTATTATTACAACTGAATAAATATTTTGAAACATAAAAATATCCTTACTTATATTATTAATACGAAAGTAACTCTGTCTGTCTGTCGGTCGCGCTTTCACGCCAAAACTACTAAACTGATTTAAATAAAAATTGGTCAGGACAATTAATTAAAAAAAAATTCTGTGTGTACTTATGTACACGCGTTAGAAGTTATACTTCTTTGGCGTATGGAAAAAAATACCTAAAATGAAGTAGTGATTAACGATAAATATTAAAATTAAACAAAAAGATTTTATTTAAATAAAAATACTAGAATATACAACTTGAACATAGTTATCAATTTTCATACCACCTAGAACTAACTTCATGCTGTTAAATTTAGGTCTCGGTGTGCGCGCGCATCGTAAAAATTCACTCTCATCTAGAACTAACTTCATGCTGTTAAATTTAGGTCTCGGTGTACGCGCGCATCGTAAAAATTACAGCATGAAGTTAGTTCTAGGTGGTATGAAAATTGATAACTATGTTCAAGTTGTATATTAAGAAGTATAACTTCTAACGCGTGTACATAAGTAAACACAAGTTTTTTTTATATAGTAGAATATGGCGGACGGCGTCCGTCATATAGCGCTGAACGAAATAAGCACTGTACCTAAGTAGTATTTGTATTTGTTGGGTACTTTTAAAAGCATTTTCTTAGTATCGAGCAAATAGTATCTGCAAATTAGGTTAAGTAATTAGATTAAACCTTGTATAAGTACTCAGAATTTGTATGTGCATATTAATTAGTGTTTAAGCATTTTAAGTTATAATTTGATATATTGTAAGTAGATATATTCATAGAACACAAATGCATTATTGAACAAGAAATCGGGTATTATTATCCCCTTTTATCTTTTTGAACTGGAATACTCATTTTTAAAGAGATCGCCCACCCTAGTGTAATTCCCTGTGCGCGGAATATACTTTACAAACATACAATTGACGAAAAAAAATTACAGCCACACTGCTGGGTATCGAAAACTAGACACGAATTGGCGAGTCGGTTGTCTTAACCGCTACGCACGTGTGCAGTCAAATTATGACCGTATAAAAATATAAAACCGGGTTCAACTTTCCTTTTTGTCAACCGATTTAAACATAATTTATATGTGACATAAAGCATTCCCTTTCTATTCTATATAAAGTATTATCATAATCGTTTCACAAAGTACGTAGAAATCGCCTAACATACGTTTTTTTTATATATTAACCTGTATGAGCATGAGCAAAGCAAATACCTCTCCACTTAAATTTTCCAGATTGCCCTGTCTTTCGTCATATAATACTAACGTCGTCATTTCGTAAACTACATACTAACACACAATAAAAAAAAAACATAGTCGAATTTATGACCTGCTTCGTTTGAGGTCGGTTAAAAATAGCTTCCCTCTTAACTGTCACTTAATAATAATTATAAATAATGATGTTTGAAGCCTATTTAGCCTATTTACATGTCTGTGTCATTGCGATAGTACTGCCCAAATCTTGGACCAATGTGGTTTATATTTATCTGAACCTAATCAACTCTCTTCTAGTTGGAGTCAGGAACTTTATGGTAAGGTTTAATTAGGTTCCTATAGATTAACTATAAAACTCACATGACATCTCAGCCTGATTTCGTCCTCTGCTGGATATAAGCATCCCCCAAAGGTTTCTATATGGTTGCCATTTGGAGGGGTTTGCAGTAATCAACCGCTTGGCATGCGAGTAGGCGACCGTAGTTAGGCTAGTACACAGGTGGCGCTTTTGCCCGACTACCTGTTGCATCCCTTAGTCGCCTATTACGACACCCACGGGATGCTATAATATAATAATATCTAGGGACAATGTCACACAGATCATCCTAGCTCCAAACTAAGTAAAGCTTGTACTATGGGTACCAGGCGACGATATACATACTTATATAGATAGATAAATACTTATATACATAGAAAATATTCGTGCTCATCACACAAATATTTGCACTTACGGGGATTCGAACCCAGGACCACCAGCTTCGTAGGCAGGAGCACTACCAACTAAGGCTGCTTTTTTTTAAGCCAGAAACCACACGGCTTATAAAAACTCTAATATCGTAATTTACGTTCCTGTTATATCTAAATATACCTATATGTTTTACCACAAAATTGATCATGATAACCGCAGACAATGCAGGGGAAATCCTGTATCGCCGGCAGGTGAATGAGACATCATTCACGAATTTAACATAGATTGTTGAACGTATTTTCCTTAAACGTACATATATTTCGTCACGATTTACACCGGTCAAATACATGAGGTCAGCAACACAGACATTTACCTGCTGCCTTCCACTAAGTCACTAATTTATGACGATCTCTTCTAGCTAAGCAGTGATACACACATACATAGACTCACACCTCTTTTTCAGAGAGGTAGGCAGAGACAACGGATTTCCATTTGTCACGATGTTGGCACACCTCTTATGCCTCCTTTACTGTCATTATATTCTTCATACATGCTCGCCAATTTAGCAGTGATAGCCATTAATATTACGCGACTCCATGCGGCTTAGTCTCTCGGTCTCTTTTTATTTTATCCGAGTGTGTATGTGAGTGTGTGTGTTTGTGTATGCGTGTGTGTGTGTGTGCGAATGATGTCCACTGCTGCACAAACGCTTCCCCAAAAGATTTCAACAAAGGAGTTATTTTCCATAAGTTGGACGGATATGCTATAATCACCATTATTGGAAGGCGGGTTGGCGATCGCAGTATAATGGTCATAGGACATAGAGACACGCTGCTGCCCGTTCTCTAAGAGATTTACCCCGGGTCGACGCCTCTCATCGCCCCTGTTCTATGCCCCCCACGTGATTAAATGGGGTGGTGTTATTCTTTGCTGTCAAATACAATTATTACGGAGGTATATTAATATAATATTCTCTTTTGATTACTAGGCACAGATTACAGTAAAGGGCAATCTAGACTCTTTTCCGTCTTTTCCTTTCTATTCCGTCCGATCTACGAAATCACGGAATCATTACGTCACGTGATCAAATAGACAATTTTGCCGATTTGCCATTTGATGCGGTTCAAGGATTCGGTGGAACGCAGTAGACATGTCTACACCATGCTAATAGTGCTGTAATCCTTGAATTATTACTACTTTATCCACTACACATTAATTGCATGCAGCTATGGACAAATTATTACAAACATGATCATAATAAATAACTCTATATAAAACGTGAGCCATTATAAGTACAGGATTCCTACATATGGAGCTCTAACTAGCCGTAACATTTAACAACTTGTGGAATATTGAAACTTGTAGTAATTGGCTAAATACGCTGTTATAAATCACGTTTGATATAAACATCCCCATCAAGTAGTCCTTGAGGAGTCCATACAACATTTATGGAAATGAAAACTTCTTTAGGTGCGTGGTTTTGGGTGAACAAAAAGCGTGAAACTCGCGTCATCGTCACCGCACACTTCCCGTATGTTCGTGCGTTATTATTACAATACATTATATATATACAAAGAGTATATTCTCAATTGTGAAGTGAATAGATTATTTAGATTAGATGTGTACAAAATAGTTTTCACTTCTTTCGGCAGTCCCCAAAGACTGCCCCGCATGTTGTTTTTCAATTGTTATATTTTGTCAAATCCCAAACTAGTCATATGATATTTATATAAATATTTAAGTTTGTATTTATATCTAACCCATGCTTTCCTTTACCGTCCATTCAATTTCGATGATATGTTATATGTTTTTATCGGTAATTGTAGGTAGTTTGAGAAAGGCTGGGATAGGTGCCTGCGACTGCCTTGTCAGATAATTTCCAGACCTAGTAGTTAACGTTTGGAATCATACTAAATGTCACAGTAAGCATTCAAAAAGAAATATAAACCTAGTTGTATATTATGTTCATAATTTGGTATCAAACAAAAAATGAACGTAATACTATAATATTCAAAAAAGGTTTTTAATCACGTAGACTTAAAAAAAGCACTTGTAAATAGTCAGACCATGTTTGTAGTAATATAGTTAAGCATACATAATTATTTCTGTTATTTTAGAAACATGAACAATGCTTAATTTATAGAATCACTGAAGACTTCGAAGTGTAAGTTATATAGAGATCATATACAAAGTCAACGGCAACGAAGTCGCAAGAAAGGACTGGGATCTAATAGACGCAAATTACATCAAATCATAGACAATTGGCATGACTCGCCGTATTGCAAACAAATTGTGATCTAAAAGAGCTTGGAGAATAATGTAACACCGTTTAAGATGATTTTTAATAGGTGAAACATCACGAAATTGCATTATGTAATGCTAATAAAATCATTCTTAAATATCAACGTTCGCAACACGAGTATGTATTAAAATTTCGAAGATAATTACATCTATTGTTTGTGAACGTTTTGTAATAACCTTACAGGCATTATATCGGAGTCTAAATATCAAAATGTCGAAAAGCTTAATATTAAACCGCATGTATAATAAGTTTTAAATCATCATCATCATTTGACGGTCACCGTAGCCTAGTTGGTAGTGCTCCTGCCGACGAAGCTGGTGGTCCTGGGTTCGAATCCCGGTAAGTGCAAATATTTGTGTGATGAGCACGAATATTTGTTTCTGATTCATGGATGTTTCTATGTATATAAGTATTTATCTATCTAAATAAGTATGTATATCGTCGCCTGGTACCCATAGTACAAGCTTTGCTTAGTTTGGGGCTAGGATGATCTGTGTGACGTTGTCCCTAGATATTATTATCTATCATCATCAGCCTGATGTCGTGTCCATTGCTGGACATAGGCCTCCCCCAAAGGTTTCTATAATGTCGTCATTTGGAAAGTTTGCCTTAGTCACCGCGCTTGAATTCGAGTTGGTGACCGCAGTGGTAGCTAGTACACAAGTCAACAAGTGACTCTGCTGCCCGACTACCTGGTGTAACTCTTAGTCGTCTTTTACAACCACGGAATGTTATGCGGTGGCCCTGGGGTGTCCCTTTCTGGGCCAGAAACCACACGGCTAAAATTTAAATATCAAATAGAAAATACCAGTTGGTGCAAATATCAATAATATGATGAGAAATTTTTCATTTCAAATTACGAGGGTAGATGTTATCCCACGCTGCCAATTAGCTTCCAATGTAGGTAGATTATTAGTCTCTCTTTCTAATGCAAAGGAATATAATTTAATTGGCCAAACGTAACTATCTTTACAATGTCCTCCCGGTCTTATTGGCCGGCGACCTGTCTCAATGGAGACTTGCTATCTGCGCAGGACATAGTGCATAAGTACTATTCCAACACTCTCATGGTCCGATGGCACGATTAGCAACACGTCCAGAATTGATTGACCACTCCCAAGCAGCAAAATTATCCTATAGTGCAGACGTTATAGGACTCCAGCACTTTTAATGTTGTCTTAAGGGTTCTAGTTTTTGCTGCATCGCTTATAATAGCAAGCATGGAGTTAGTTGGGCCTTATAGTATATCTCCTCCTATAAATTAACTTATAATTACTTATAGGCCGAAATTAAAGGTCAAATATAAGCTTGGGTGACCTATAAAAGTATCGCGAGGGTGTAAACGCACTCAAGAGCAGATAAACTGGTAAGCTATGCTTATAACTACTAACAAGAAACATTATAGAACCACTATAAGTAAAGTACACCAATAAGAGTGATAAACAGAACTAAACATTCTGGATACTATTTGCATTTATTACTTGGTTTTATAAGGGTTTATAAATTTACTTTACAGAACAATTATCAGTAAAATGGAGCGGTTATATAGTGGTATAAACTAATATCGTTATAATCTTTACACGCTTATAAAGGTTTAATATAATATACTTAGTATCCAAAACTATATCCGTGGTGTCCTGAACAAGAAAACATTGGTTTATAATGGTCTTGCAAATTCTGTTATAGTCTCAGTACGGATATTTTGATTTTGTTGAATCGTAGAAATATGAGAAGGTTCCGTACAAAATTGTTTGAACGTGAAAATTTAAGACAAAATGTTTATTTTAATGATTCTGCACGAAAAAACGTTTAATCGATTAAAGCAATTTTAAATGTAGACTTGGAAGATTGTGTTAGTGAGGAACCTGTACAAGAAGATGAATGCGATATTGAAAACTATTCCAATATTCAAATACATAGCAATGTTAGAAAAGAGGCTGTAGAATCCAATACGACATGCGGCATTCAATTCTTTATTAGAAATTTTGAATAAATGTATTTGTTTCAAATTCTTCAAGTTCTCTTAGATTTCTTATAACATGTCTACATCTACGTCTTCTTGCTTTCTTGAAACGGTCATTGGATGTACGAGTTTAATTCATTCTGAATCTCTCTTCGACACAGCACTCAGCACATGTTAGTTTGTATTTCATAAAGTGCATTTTGATTTGGTATGATGGTTTAAATGTCTTCTTTGATTGACTTTACTTCATGTTGAAGTTGTGGAATTTGACCATCCTCGACAGGCTGTATTTGGTTATCCGTGTTGTAAAGAACGAAATGTTGAGCATTTAAACTGACATCTGACAGTGTTTCTTCTGATTCTGTTATGACAAGTTGAGGGTTTTGCGCGACAAAATAAGATACAGGTAAAATTGCTGAACCGGATTGAATGGTAGCCGAGTTTTGTTGTAAATGAAGTGATCTTGTAGTATTTGAACGAGTATCTTCTCGAGAGACCATTGGCATCTCACTAATTTGGTGTTGATCACGATTCTGTGAAACAATAAACCAAGTTAGCAAGGGAAAGCACAAAAATAGAGTAGAAAATATTTCAAACAATTTTTAAAGCTCGAAAATCCCTTTTAGTTAAAAAGCTATCGACGTCCAGAAACATTACCATTTTCACACCTCACACCTAAACAAAAATATGAAAATAAGACATCGGTACCTAATAACAACATAGACATAACGTAACATTACAATATTTGCGGAACTCTAATTCCAAACAATATGGCCAAGCAATAGTTCTGATATTTACCATTTTTAAACAAAGTACGCCTATAACGGTTTGTTAATGTATTTGGGAAAACCAAGTTTGTCAAGATGGCGACTTTTCGTTGTATGTCTTACTGAAACCAACATTATTTTAAAATTAAACTTAATGAAAACGTGAATTTCGAGTGGCGTTTAAAAATTTTGACAAAAAACTTATTACACTTCACCGAAAATATACCTGCGCCATGCACATTCAAACACGGCTTCACTTATTGTTAACTAACACCCTACTCTTATTCTAGATAATATTTATTATAAAAATATAATAACTTACCTTTATCAATATTAATTAATCTTTACAAATGTGCATAGCAACATTCACCAATTCACATCACTTTGTATGAGCTTGTAAGATATTCACTGTGTACGTTATTGTCGTGTTTGGTTCCATTTAGCGCTCATAGTTAGCTTCGCGAGAGCAAATAGTTCTACGTGGTCTAACTATAAGGTTACTATTGTCGTGATTGGTTCCATTAAGCGCTGATAGTTGGCTTCGCGGGAGAAAATAGTTTTACATAGTCCAACTATATGGCCGTTATTGGTCAAAATGGTATTCACCAAGTCTACTATAGATATTTGATTAGCTAAAATACGCCTATAAATTGGGCCCTTTTCCGTGGTTATAATTGCTTACTATTCCGTTATAGTCCTAATGAAATGGTGGTTCCAGGACAATTACTAGACCACATTTTGCTGCTTGGGCTATAATCGAATCCTTTAGCGATATGCGATTGGGTTCTGGCATTGTATAGTCTCAGTTCCAACTTAACCTACTTTTATAGTAGCGAATGTTTTATTTATTAACCATTCGATATTGTATGTACGTTCGAGTATTTAGACATTCAATTTGTGATCGATAATTTATATTCGATTTGGCAAAGTTGTACACCGATATGACTGTATATATGAATGAAGGATGAATTTGAAACATTCATTATTTCATTAATATTTTCCACTAGCTATACTGTGTGGCTAATTTTAAGAATTAAGAACAAAATTAATCATTATCGGTGAATTTGATACCCTATTATTTATTTTTATTTTTTTTACTAGTTTCCTTGTTCCGGGCATTAAATATTTCATCGACCGCCTTTCCTAATATTTATGTGTAAATATCAAGAACTTCAAATAAAATAGCAAAAATGCATAGACAACAATATCTAGAGGTAATAAATACTTAGAATAATAAAACTTACTTATCATAAAAACATCAATTTCTAGTATACACAAATACTTATTGCTCGTTTAAGATAGTATAGTTCAGATCTATTACCGTTCGATTAAAGTTACTCTTCTAGTTCTCGCAGCAGGCGCGTAGCCCATCATTGCGACGAAGACTAGTACTAGTACTCTACAGAGTTCCTCCAATGAGAGCACAGAAAATCAAACGAGTCTATGATTGCAAGCAAGGGATTGGTCAATCCAGACTACGCTACGGTGCGAGAGAGCTGATGGTTTCCAAGCATTTCGAGTTACATCCAACCATTTCTCTGTAAATTAGGTTACAACTCCTAGGTGGGTAGGTGTTTAACGTCAGAATAACTGCAGATGTGAATGATTGCGATCTCCCTCGAGCGGCACGAGGCGTACACGACACTTTCACCGCATGCACTCGCATGAAAGCCACTCGTCACGATTCATTATTAAAACAATTATCTACTGCACCATCAAATCCTGTTTGTCAATTGTACAAACTTGCACGGCAAATCTCTAAATATTAGATAATTGTCATGAGTACTGTGCGTTTAAAAAAATGTTATATTATTTTTGTGGGCAATTGTAGTTTATAAGAAAGACAGTGATTTCAATTTGTTTTGCTTGAATTATATCAGCTGTTATTTTCTTTTCGAGAAGGAATTTGGGTTTTTACGTGTACAATCTACTATTTTAAATATGATTGTTCAACATAATTTAAGTAGGTAGATATTATATTTGAGTTTTTATAGCATTATTCGCAATCGCATTGATTTGCCAAAGTGTTCGTTCGTAGCTCAACGCAGAGCGCCTACCCCGGATTGGAACACGGTGCTGGTTCGAGACCCGGCGGAAGATTGAATTTAAAATTTCTCATTTTGCGGATTAGATATATAACTATATACGCTTAGCATTGCTAAAACTATAAAAACTAAAATTTTATAGTTTTGAAGGTGTTATAACTATAATATGATCTTTCACATGTAGCTGTGAACATATTATTATCAGTCGGCTATGTTTCTAGAAAACAAAGCCGATGTACCCATGGGTTTTGTTTTCTATAAACATGGCCGACACACTTACATCCCCCGGAAAGATACATGTTAAGAAATAAAATTTATTTTTAGTTATTAATTATAGATATGTATATTCTATTACGAAATAGTTTTGGACCTCTGTTCAACTAAACCAAATAAAAGAGAATAATAGCAGATAGCTCCTTGCATGACAGGTTCAGCCTAATGCACGGAGTTTCGTATTTTCATATTTATATTGGCAATAAAAATTTGTATACTTAATTCTTACAACTCTGTATAAACAGTACAATCAATAAAGTTTTATTCTATGTTTTCGCGATGACCTTACACTTGCAATCAAATTCCAACACGATACTCAATTGGCCAAAAATATTATTTACGTTGCAGCATTGACCGAAATACAACATGTTGGAAAACCTTTCTTTATTAAAGTAAACAATCGGTTATTTTTAAATGTTTGGCGAAACGCCAGGTCCCGTACGCTTTCTATACATTCGACTATGTTATCTAAAAATACTCTTATTTATTAGAGAATGTTGTTGCCCGGTAGCATAAAATGTCGATTTCGGTAATAAAATGCATAAAATTAAGTCTGGGAATCTTAATTTTATACAATTTGTACTCAAATGAATTTGTTCAAGATTATAAACACAACAGATGGCTTTGGAGTTTTGTTGTTTCTTGATTACGCAATATATAACTTTTTATTTTTATTGATTGACCGACTTTATTGATTATTACTGCTGAGCCATAGGTCGTGAGTTCGTTCCTCACCCAGGATCTATGTGTGATAAGCACAATTGTTCTGTGTGCGGGAGTAATTAAATTAAAATATTTAATACTAGCTGTGCCCCGCGGTTTATCCTCCGTTAAATTTTATAAATTATCATAGCTCCTCTCCCGTTGACCCGACCTCTTAGTAATATTCATGCAAAATTTTAAGTAAATCCATGCGGTACTTTTTGAGTTTAGCCCGGACATACATACAGACAAACAGACACAGAGACAAAAATTCTAAGAACTATGTTTTTGACTTCGATATCTATTGCAAATCACGCCCCAAGTATCCTTGTAAAAAAATATTCAATGTACAGTTTTGACTTTCCTACGATTTTATTTACAAGGTATTTTGAAATATATTGGGTAGTGCAGGCTCTGCCTAGTTTGGGATCAAGTGGGAGTGCGTTAGTCATCCCAAGGTATTTAAGATATGTATTATAATGAATTTCTTAGACCAAAAACCAAATGAAAATTAATGAAGTCGTAAGTCCTAATACACGATGCTGTAAGACATAAAATCAAATAATATTAATTTAGAACGGCTGGTGTTATCGTGGGATGATTAACGTGAGATGTAACAAGTGGTGCATCGGGGATGCGACGGGGGGTGCGATCGATAGGGGCTCGTGGGCGTGAGACGGGGCGCGGGGGGCGCCACCCACGTCAGCTGGAGCCCGGCCAGGCTACCTCCAGTCCTGACATAAATAGCATCGACTCCGATATCTGCTCACCTACAGTTTAGTGCGTTTATAACAACTAAAATACCTGTCGATTTATTTAAATTTTTTACATTCCGCCAAAAGGAGCGAATTCTTATAATTATATATAATAATTTCCGTTGAGGCTGGTTTCAGTGTGATTCGATATCTGTGAACGCTGCTAAAAAGTAAGTTTATCTCGAATTTGTTTTGGACGTACTTATTTTAAGACGATAGCGGTCGGTATCTAGATCCACTAGGCTCTGACGCACGCTGTCACACAACGTTATAATTAACATAATTATTGCTTTACTCATTGTGACAGGCGTGACAGCTGACTGTCAATGATATAGGTAAGTAGCTATTATTCTAGGGTACGGGCGGTTATCCACGTTGTAAATGTTCAAAGGTGAAAACACAAATTAAAAATATAACTTTACAAACAGCCTATTCCGACTAATGAGCTCTTAAGATACAGACAGACACACTGACATTAATTTCAAACTTATAACGTGCCTCTTTTTGTCAGGTGTAAAAAAGAAAAGAATTACCCAAATATTTGGACCAATGAGGGGAAATTTCGTCCAACGTTTCCATTATGATGTAGACCGGTAATTTTCGAATTCCGGAGTGACGGGCAAAAGCTGGTTTACAATGTATTCGAAAATGACAATTGTATCTCCGTTTACTGGAATAAAGATTTGAAATATTCGAATGTAGGTACCACGATACGGGGAATAAACAGCATACGGTACCAACTAAAATCCAGACAGAGTCGCGGGCACAAACCAGTGTATAAATAAGCTCTTTGGGAATGGGGGGAATTGTTGGCAACGCGTAAGTGATGTTGCAAGCGGCGTTAGCCGGTTATATGGGAAGTTAATCTTATTTCTGTGTATTTTGCATGTTGACGTGCTTAATGTTGTTCAGTTTCATAATTAAATTTTAACTTATTAAAATATTAATATTTAAAGTTACGTTAATTTATTTATGTTACACCTATCAATCTATGAACTTAGCAGCAACGAATAACAACGAACTTTGCATACGATAAATATGATATGAATAGGTATAATAATAATGTCCTCCTAGCCGAATTTCGGCCACAGCGGCCAGTCTCAACAGAGATTAGCCATCTGCGCGGGACATATTATAGTGCTCAAGTGTGTGCGCAAACACAGGAGCACTTTCTATTCCATCACTCTCATGATCCGATGGGACGCCTATGCGACACGACCGGAAAGAGGTCAGGTACAGGACCGACGCCGCGACGGCTTTACGTGCTCTCCGAGGCACGGGGGTATAATACCGCCAACTCCCAGACTTCGGGCTGATGCTGAGATTTTATTATTTTTACAGAAAAGTCCCAAAATCACTTTTTGGCCCGACCCGGGATTTGAACCCAGGACCTCGTTTTCTGCGGGTGAACACGCTACCGCTAGACCAACGAGGCAGGTTGGTCTAGCGGTATACATAGCTTTGAAACTCACGTATTTATATACCTAGATGGTAGAGCTCCCAAAACGAAAAACCCACATAAAGCGAATATACCCTGACAATACATTTCAAAATGAGCAGTCTCTTTTCTAGTTGTTGAAGGTGTCCTATACCGACTGAAAATGCTTCACTCCGAGGCAGACAATAATGCTGTTTAAGTTGTCACTTTTGGTCGGGAGTACCTGCTAACCCTCTGGTATGACTTAATTCACATAAAAACAGTGAGACTATAAATTTAATCATAGTGGGAATTGAACCTGCACACTCTACTGAACCATGGCGGGCACGTGTTCGTAACTTAAGTCTAAGAAGAGACTTAGCGTGTTCAACCGCCTGTACTGTGTTCATAAGAAATGTTTGATTTGACGCCTACGACCACTTTCAACCGACGCGGCGGCGTCGCTTCTCTCGCCACTGATTGGGAATCCACCCTCACACCCAATTGAATCGTACTGAACGATCTCGTACAGGACAGTTTCAGCAAAAAACTTTCTCTTACGTATGCTCTTTGCAATAATTTTGCCTAAAAACATCCTTCGAAAAAGGAAAAAGATCCTAAAACGCCACGGCGCGCGGCGGCGTCGGCAACGCGTGATTTATGTCTTGGAAGGCTATGGTGTCCACTAACCATCAAGGACCGCCTAATTCGCCGACCATGGTGATTCTGATCGGCGTTCAAATAGATGAGGTTTAAAATAACTAAATCTTTCGTTCCATGAGCACATGTGACGTCATAAATGGTCCGGAATCGATTTTCAATGTTGAAACCGATTGAACGTATAATCTAGTAATTTTTAAGATCAGCTAGTTAGGTTTGTTTGCTGACTTAGTTGCAATATACATCTTCTTATCTTCTTAGGACACATTCACACACGGTCATCTGATCCTAAACTAAGCAGAGCTGTTACTATGGAAAGCAGATAGCTGATATACTACATTACTACTTTTCTTTTGTAAATACATAATACTTATAGAGATAATTACACCCAGACTCAGGACAAACAGACATGTTCACCTCCGGCGTGAAAAGCAAGCAACAGGCCAACATATATAGATATGTACATATAATAAAATCGTAGGAAAGTCAAAACTGTACATTGAATATTTTTTTAAAAGGATAGGAAGGACTTGGGGCGTGATTTATAATCGATATCGAAGCCAAAAATATAGTTTTTAGAATTTTTGTCTGTTTGTCTGTATGTATGTCCGGGCTAAACTCAAAAAGTACTGCATGGATTTACTTCAAATTTTGTATGAATATTACTAAGAGGTCGGGTGAACATATAGGCTACATATTATTACGCTATCACCTACGGGGGAGGAGCTGTGATAATTTATAAAGTTTAACGTGAGTAAAACCGCGGGGCACAGCTATATGATGATAAAATTGCAGTATAGTAATTAATTATATCGTTGTTTATTATCATACAAGTTATCATCGCGGTAAAACCTTCGTGTCCGTAATTCCCAGTATATTTTCAATTTCCTCGGCAATGTGACAAACAACAACGATTTCGTGTGACTAATCCTGGAGATTGTGTCCCTGACGTAATTTATAACGCACACACAACCGTGTGTTGATGCGTGATAGCCATTCTCTGAATTATTATTATGCCAACACTGATTAAGAAGAACAACTGGCGGGAATTGAACTTTGCTGTTAATTGTTATCTCTTAAATACCTTAATAGATCTACATATAAGAGGAAATCACAAGAACTTTATGGACGTACTGTTGACACATGCAATAAGAAAATTACAGATACCTACTTTACTTATACATACTAATGTTTAAATTATAGGCCTGTTGGCGTGGTTGGTAGATACGCTGCCTTTCACGCCGCAGGTCGTGGGTTTGATTCCCAGCCGGGACAAATATTTGTGTGCATGATCATGTCTGTTATCCTGAGTCTGGGTGTAAATTATGTATATGTATGTATTTGCAAAAAAAAAATGGCCGTATGTGAACAACTATTTGTGTGACCCATAAATAGTTGTTCTGAATCTGGATGTAATTTGTGTCTGTCTATTATATGTTTGTAAAGTACCCCGCGAAACAGGGATTAGATTCCCTAATGCGGGCGATGTCTTTAAAAATAAATAAAATAAAAAAAAATGTCCCAGGATATTATTATTATTACAGATTAGTAATTTGTTTTTGGACAATAATGACTATCATTAGTTTTACTATTTTTATTATGTTTAGAAGCTATACTATACTTTTTATTACTGGCCAGATGGCCTAGTGGTTAGTGATCCTGACTGCTAAGCCAAGGGTAGCGGGTTCGATCTCTACCCAGGACTATTATTGTGTGATAAGCGCGATTATTTGTTCTGTGTCTTGGTATAATTTATCCTGCTAACAATATAAATGCGAAAGTTTGTGAGTTATGTTTATAACTCTCTCACGCTAAAACTACCGAACGGATTAAATGAAACTCTGTAGTAATATAGCTTATATATTCGAATAACACATAGGCAATTATAAAGTTTAACACGGGTAGAACCGCGGCACAACTAGTCTATAATATGTATGTTTTTATAAATATATTTTATCAGTTGTCTGGTTGCCATAGTACTGGCTCTGCCTAGTTTGGGATCAGATGACCGTGTGTTAGATATTTATTTATATCTTGGGACATCGAAATTTATAAGTATACTAGCTGTTCCCCGCGGTTTTACCCGCGCTAAATTTTATAAATTATTACATCTCCTCCCCCGTAGGTGATAATATGTAGCCTATATGTTGACCCCATGGAGCTATTGTTGACCCGACCTCTTAGTAATATTCATGCAAAATTGGAAGTAAATCCATGCAGTTCTTTTTGAGTTTAGCCCGGATATACATACAGACAAAAATTCTAAAAACTATATTTTTGGCTTCGATATCGATTGTAGATCACGCCCAAAGAATCCTTTAAAAAAAATATTCAATGTACAGGTTTGACTTTCCTACGATTTTATTATATGTATAGATAAGATTATTTTTGAATGGCAAAGATTTGTAATGTCTGTAAGTCTCTTAAATAAAACATAATAAATAATTATAATTATTACAAATATGGCTCAAAAGGTTCTCGAGAGGCCTGACTACGAACCGGAAGACGTAGCGTGGGCACGCCCCGTACTAGATAGACCGATGATCTTGTGCGGCTCGCTGGTGACCGCTGGATGCGAATAGCGCAAGACCGGTAATTGTGGAGATCTTTGTCCAGCAGTGGACGTCGTTTGGCCGATATGATGATGATGACGAATATGGCTATATGTGTTGAGTGTACAGTACAGCATTAAGAAAATATGATTGCTGATGATGATGGGTTCCGGTAAATTATTCTGAAACCGTTACCGAGTAAATTGTCTAAGTAATTATGAGATTAAGTTACGGTATTTGTCTTTTTGAATGAAGTTCGAGGATAACTATGGTACCCATCGGCTAAAACCGTAGGTACTGAATAATTAAAAAAAAATATATCTGTCTTCCTAAAGTTGGCATCTTTTTGGTCTAAAGTCGCGAAGACTATGGAATTGTGGACGAAACAAGATGGTAAAAGGTAAATAATAATAAAACATTTATTTCAGATAATTGCATCTATAGTATTGTTAGTAAAATTAATCTTAAAGAGCTATGTAAAGCCATTATGTTTAAATAAAATATTTTATTTAATTTGACGTTAATAACATTTTTATTTTTCAAGAATAATATAATAAAATATCCTGGGACATTATTCACACACGGTTATCTGATCCCAAACTAAGCAGAGATTGTACTATGGAAACCAGATAACTGATATACTACATATACTATTTTTCTTTTGTAAATACATACTTATATATAGATAATTTACACCTAGACTCAGGACAAACAGACTTGTTCATGCACACAAATATTTGTCCCGGGTTGGAATCGAACCCACGACCTCCGGCGTGAAAGGCAACGTATCTACCAACCACGCCAACAGGCCCGTCAAAGAATAAGACATAACATATTAGAACCATGTACAGAATTAAGTTTTCGTTAAACTGCGCTGTATTACCATCGTTATATTGTATATACATGTCGTTAACCTCCTTATTTGATTATCATATCTTAAAAACAGCTCTTGGAACCAATATCGCTCGAAAACAATCCTGTGTTATAGAATGCTGTGGATTTTCCAGTGCCTCTAGCACGAGTTCCTGCACTTTACTTACTCGATCACACGTACAGTTTCTCCCATACATTGAGCGCCAGCGCCTATCGCGGAAACTATTAAGAACTAAAACTCTGGTGCTCAATGTATGGGACGAAACTGTACGTGTGATCGAGTAAGTAAACTGCAGGAACTCGTGCTAGAGGCACAGTTGTCTCTATCGGAAATTAGTTATTTACATGCGATGTTTCTAGAAGTCCCTAAAGTAAATGTACGTCTTGTGAAAACAAGATGATACACTGATAAGCAAAATATACAAATAAATTATTCATACAATCGCATCGCCGAACCTAAAGCCAAGTGACTCATCTGTTGTTTTTAACTTTCGCAGGTAAGTAGCTGCAAAGGACATAATGGAGACCTATTGGAAGACATCTGACTACGTATGGTAATGTCACAGTGTAACTGAATACAGTTGTTTGTCTCGATCTTAAGACAGTGCGTCATCTGCGTACCCCGAGTTCTTTTTATACATGTCAATCCAGACTAGCCAAATTAATGTTTAGGTCAATAGGTAAAAAAATAAAGGCAGTGCACATGGTAGATACTGTCACCTAGAATTAGTTGGGATGATGTTCTAATAGGCTGGAGCTATATTTGGTGCGATCCAATGATGATTACCTGGAAGTTGAGTTATTTCGTAGGTGCACAATTTCTTGGTTATTTATATGCCTAGTTCACACTTTCGTCTTTCTAGCGGAGTGTCAGCAGCATAATATTCCGATTGTTTACAATGACCTGGCCTGGTATCGCAAATTAAGATAGAAGGCTAAATAAGTATTTTAAATAAGTACTTCATTGGGACAAATATCCTTTGACGTTATCCGTGTTTACATTTACTAATTTGAACAAAGACGATTATTGTAACTTATGTATAACAGTTGTTACCATATATAGATACCCTCATTGAATTTATCGAGGGTAATGATGAGTACCATAAACATAAACATTATTTTGTGAATTATTAGTTCACGCAGCGCACGAAAAATAATAACTTTCATTATATGTATTTCATAATAATAAGATTCTAATTTTTTTTAAATAATTTATTGCTAATTGATACAATGATAATGTAGCAGTGAATGATTTTTTGAATCAGAGAAGTATTTCTTGAATGTTTCCATGACAAAGAAAAATACTAAAAATAAAATCCTTTGTCTTTATAATATTAATTTAAATATTACGCGCTCTCGCGACATTTAGATTGTTAATTAACTACTATACATGATTGCATACTACGATAAAGTGGTATCTACAATTGAGATGTACAGCGGTGTTTAAAAAACCTTGTCATTGTTACCGTCGAGTCGCATCATACGCAGCTCATGTTTTCCTGTGCCACTCACAATGCCACTAACAACTATCGGCCATTACTTCTACGTGCATACGGTACAGTCCACAGCGATATCAAGCCCGTATATTGAAGTATCTAAATTATCTTTCATATGGATAAAATGCCCTCCCCGATTCTCAATCGGAAGAACGTTGCATTGATTAAATAAATCGCACGTAACGACCTTCACGTGCATCTAAAATCATACATCCTTAAAAACATTATACCTATCTAAACTATAAATTATCTTGCTAGATTGATGTATTATTACGCTCGATAAGTCGCATTATAAATCACGTGTAATTTGAATATCTATAAACCCTCAAATGGTTTCTTCAAAGCCGCTATCACAACAGCTAAAAAATCTGAAAATTAAAATAAAATTGAAGATTGAGAACTGGAATTATTTATAAAGAATTAAAAACATTACTATATTGCGATTGCACAGCAACTCAAATATATGATTTTACTATTGATTTATAAGAGACTAGCTGGTGCCCGCGACTTTGTCCGAGACAATTTTGAATGATGACCAATGTAACTACTTACTTCTAGCTTAATCTAAAAAATATAACTTTTAAAACAAATAAGCAATATAAATTGAATAAAACCTACCTAATAACCTTACTAAGAAATAAATGAAAGACTACTTTGCTACTGTTATTTACAAAAAGGACCCGATATCATCAAGCAAAAATCAAAGAATACATATCAATTGTCCTTAAGTATAGCCAGTAAGTTAAATAAAGTAAAATAATAATCAACGATGCATTAATCACAAAGGTAACTCCCATTAGATTAGGTTGCGTCATTTACGCCATCTACTAACAAAAATATAAACTTGTAAAGCGGTGAAATAAAGATGATTTAGGCGATCATCTATTGATTCAGTTTTGGACTACCTTTTATTTCAAGCATTTATTTATTTTAACCGATATGCCAATTAAGTTCCGCGATCTGAAACGACATTAACGCCATCTAGTTACAAAATTGTGAACTTGTAGATCAGTAAAATTAAGATGATGTTTTTTGGGTGCGATCATCTCGACACCAACAATTTATACTACGCTAACTCAAATTTTAGATAAATAGTTTTTTATCCCAATTTGATTAAAATGTCGTTATTTTAATTTGTTATAAAATTTCCCATATTAAGAAGTTACAAATCTTATAAAACGCTAAATCTTTACTTAGACGACAACGAACACGACATTTTAAGCTACTTGGCATAAGAAAGTAATTTTTAAAAATTCGGGTTTGATTAAATTGTTGGTGGCGATCTATTGAATCAGTTTTGGATTATCTTTTTTTAACAACAAATTATTCCCTGGATTACTTTATTTTTAACTGAAAGACCAAATACCAATTTCATACAAACTTACATCGCCTATTCTAGTCGTCCTTAGGGGTGGAATTTCCAAAAATCCTGAAATATATACTTATAATTTTTAAATGAAAGGCCATATACCAATTTTCATGCATTTACCTCAACATTGTCACATTTTTCATACAAACTTACATCCCCTATTTGTCACCCTAAGGGGTGGAATTCTAAATGAAATAAATATTTAAAACAATGAAATAATTTTTGTTTTATTTTTAACTGAATGGCCAAATACCAATTTTCATGGGTTTAACTTAAAAAATGTCGCATTTTTCATGCAAACTTACATCCCCTATTTTACGCCCAAAGGGGTGGAATTCCCAAAAATCCTGAAATATATATTTTTTAATTTTTACTGAAATGCTAAGTACCAATTTTCATGCATTTACCTTCAAGTCGCAGTTTACATAGAAACTTACGTACCCTACTTTACGCCCTTAGAGGGGGAATTCTCAAATATTCTGAAATAAATATTTTAAATTTTTAACTGAAATGCCAAATAACAATATTCATGCGTTTAACTTAAAACGTTTACCATTTTTCATACAAACTTACATCCCCAATTTCACGCCCTTGGGGGTGGAATTTTCAAAAACCCTTCTTTAGTGGATGCCTACGTCATAAAAGGTACATTCTGTCAAAATTTCAAGCCTTTAACTCCAGCCGTTTAGGCTGTGCGTTGATATGTCAGTCAGTCAGTATAAACTTACATCACCTATTTTATGCCCTTCGGGGTGGAATTTTCAAAAATCCTGAAATATATATTTTTAATTTTTAACTGAAATGCTTAATACCAATTTTCATGCGTTTAACTTAAAAAATGACACATTTTTCATACAAACTTACACCCCCTATTTTACGCTCTTGGGGCTGGAATTTACAAAAATGCTGAAATATTTTTTATTTTTAACTAAAAGGCCAAATACCAATTTTCATGCGTTTAACTTAAAAATTGTCACATTTTCCATACAAACTTACATCCCCTATTTTTCGCCCTTGCGGGTGGAATTTCCAAAAACCCTGAAATACGCGATTTTTATTTTTAACTGGAAGGCCAAATACCAATTTTTATGCCTTAAACTTCAAAAACGGCAAAGTTTCATACTAACTTAGCACCCCTGTTTTACCCCCTTAGGGGTTGAATTTCGGAAAATCCTTCCTTATTCCTTGTCTACATTATAAAGCAAACATTTGTGCAAAATTTCAGCTTTATAGGTCCAAGGGTTTGGGCTGGGCGTTGATGAGTCAGTCAGTCAGTCAGGACTTGTCTTTTTATTTATATAGATATTAGAACTGTCAATTTCAGGCTTACGTTATTTAAATAAAAACAATGCAAAAGTTAATTGGCTGAAAGTGCTAAACTTTGTAGGTGGTAGGCATATAATAAGTGTCGGTAGACTTATATAAAATACTGAAAAAAAAAATGGATATATTTGGGTTTACATCACTAATATGAAATAAAATAGGTAAATATGATTTTGTGTTTAAACTTAAAAAAAAAGACAGAGCAGTTAGAGTGAAGTCCCTCTATCGCGGGCCACTAATAAACATTCCAAAGACCGCCCTAAAGTACCTACATCCAGACTCAGACAGACAGGTCACACGAATGTCGTTGGGTCAAACGATTAGTTGTCCTATGCGGGGATCGAACCCGAAACACAAGGGCGTCAAGGTAGTAGCGAGGAATCTTTACTGCCAAGACTGGCTCACTTTCCACGCATGCGTGTGAAAGAGATAACAATACTAATATTGACAAAATGGTGAATACGAAAATCTGGATTTTTTAATATTTTTTATGTTTTCAGTACATCGAAACCTAAATGTCAAATATCGTCGCATCCGCCGCCGGATATTCATTAAATATAGATAATATGTCGATTAAAATAGCTTACCGCGGAATAACTACACTGGTATAGCTCCGTTTGTTAGGGACCTACTATGTCACAGCCAGACTAGGCTTCGAGACTTGGCTGCATATTAACACACCTCATTTTGTATCAATAAAACGGATAAATATATTCAGGAAATATAGATAAGATGTCGCTTAAAATTGCTAACAGCCGAATAACTACACTGATATAAAGCCGTTTGTTAGGGGCCTACTATGACACAGCCAGACTAGGCTTCGAGACTTGGCTGCATATTAACACACCTGATTTTGTATCAATAAAACGGATCAATATATTCAGGAAATATAGATAAGATGTCGATTAAAATTGCTTACAGCCGAATAACTACACTGATATAAAGCCGTTTGTTAGGGACCTACTATGTCACAGCCAGACTAGGCTTCGAGACTTGGCTGCATATTAACACACCTCATTTTGTATCAATAAAACGGATAAATATATTCAGGAAATATAGATAAGATGTCGCTTAAAATTGCTAACAGCCGAATAACTACACTGATATAAAGCCGTTTGTTAGGGGCCTACTATGACACAGCCAGACTAGGCTTCGAGACTTGGCTGCATATTAACACACCTGATTTTGTATCAATAAAACGGATCAATATATTCAGGAAATATAGATAAGATGTCGATTAAAATTGCTTACAGCCGAATAACTACACTGATATAAAGCCGTTTGTTAGGGACCTACTATGTCACAGCCAGACTAGGCTTCGAGACTTGGCTGCATATTAACACACCTCATTTTGTATAAATGAAAACGGATCATTAACTACGAAAAATTAACTACTGACTGCTGTAAATAAGGTATCGTTAGACGCGCCTCAAAAATAGTGATACATACATTACATACATACATAGACTCCCGCCTGTTTCCCAGAGGGGTACGCAGAGACAACGGATTTCCATTTGTCACGATCTTTGCACACGTCTTTTGCCTCGATTACTGTCATTTTATATTCTTTATACATGCTCGCCGGTTTAGGGTACTTCTGACCTG
This sequence comes from Pseudoips prasinana, assembly GCA_951640165.1. Taxonomy (NCBI): domain Eukaryota; kingdom Metazoa; phylum Arthropoda; class Insecta; order Lepidoptera; family Nolidae; genus Pseudoips; species Pseudoips prasinana. Next base: position 28,639,861 of record OX621237.1, on the reverse strand, counting down.
CCCTTTCTTGAGAACGTCTCCGATTTGGTCAGAGAATGTTCGATGAGGTCTTCCCCTTCCGGTTGTTCCATTCACACAGGCCAGGTATACTTCTTTGGTCAATCTTCTTTCATTCATCCTTTCTAAATGGCCAAACCATCTCAGCATTCCTTTTTCAATCTTTGTGACTACATCCTCTTTCACACCACAACGCTCTCTTATATCAGTATTTCGAATTCTGTCTCTTAAAGTCACACCACACATACTTCTCAGAGCTCTCATTTCCACTGCATTTATTTTACTTTCATTCTTTTTCCGCCATACCCAACTTTCACTTCCATAAATAGTGATAATGGCTCAATTCAGTTATGGCGGGTTATATCAACGGACACTAGCTGATGACCAAGGATATATTACACAGTTTCACTCTAATAATCAGAGGGGATGAAAACCAGACATGACCTGGAGGGCCATCGCTAATTCGCCAGTTATCGTGATCGTGATCACCGACCAAATAGATGAAGGTTAAAATTACTAAATCATTCGGTCCATCGGCTTCAACGTTGACATCGATGACGCACCATTTATGACGTCACATGTTCTCATGGAAGCCGATTGAGCGAATGATTAAGTCATTTTTAACCTTCATCTATATGAACGGCGATCACGACCTCCCCTGAAAAAATTAGGCGAAGGACTGCTCCACTACCAACTTCTAGACTCCGGGCTGTAACTGGATGTCCTTCTTGCCAGAAAATGTCAATAAAACTTCTTGAACCGACCCGACACTTAAACCCAACTTTCCGCGAGACCAACAAACAAGTTAGTAATAATTACAAATGCACGCAGTATACCTACGTACAAATTACTAAAGAACATTACAATAATAATTATAATCAATAAGCCACGAGTAGGTGTGTTACATATGTGATTGTGCTCTATTTTATTATGTCATTTAATCATATTCGATAGATTTTCCTATCGTTATAGGAAAATGTATCGAACGTCTAAGATCAAATCATAGTAATAAGTACAGTCGACACCACTTACTTATCGTATGTGCAGTGGTTCTCCTAGTTTCAGAGAGGTTCAAGCCGCCCGTAGCCCTCTGACTTAACGACCGTTGTCATTTGGCTACAACTGGGGCCGAAAGGATACGTGCCTTCCGAAGCCCGGAAACGTTCAGAAATTAAATCACTTTGGACCCATCTATGGACGGACCGTGAGTCTAGTTGCTTAACCTCCCCAATCACTTACGGACCGGTGAGATCATCTCCATCACTTTAGCTTTTTCCTCATGTCCGAATTTCGTCCACGACGGCTATTCTCAATGGACGGTCTATCACAGGATGATGAAGATTCATGTCTATGCCCAGTGTTGGATCGACCAATCCTAATACTCGCAGTCATTTACTTACTCCTGTATTTTCTGTGATTTCATCTTCACGCTGGAGAAGGACATGTCGTTCGCCGCCATGTTAGCTTAGCTACTAAAAACATATTATCTTGTGCAAGTGTGTGCTTGAGTGTGTAATTAGAAATCACTCTCATCCATCTCCCCGCCAGAAACGCCCAGAGTTTGAGGTTTGAACCCACAAGGGCCTCCAACGCGGGTACTTAGATTGTAGTTATTTGCTAGAGACCTCGCTCGCCTCTACAGTCCGGTGAAGTAGTGAAAGCTTCCAAGGCATAGAGTAAACGACTTATTAAAAAAAAAATCGTAATGCAAGTGTATCCACATACGCAGAGTCGAGTGTACCTAGTCCGATGGTAAATGAGATATAATAATTTACTGTGGGAACTTCACACGTGGAGGCATAGCGCGTAGAAAATCAAAACACGTTGCGCAATAAGATCACATAGGTAAACTAGAAATACTAGTTTGCAATAAATTTTGTGTAGGTAATGTGTGTATCGTTGTTTGTTGCAAAAGATGCACGAATGACGTTATTTTAATATAGCTACAGCTATAATTTATATAATAATCCATTTGGCATAATTTTCTTATAAAAAATTGCAAGACTTTTGTAAATCGAATGAGTAGTTTAGGAGTTTACGTACAATCCAACAATATTAAGCTATTAGTTTGGCTTTATTTCATGTATGGCATTTAATTGATTGTAATGTTGTTAGTTTGTTTGGGGGGCTGAAACTACACGTTCTTAGCACTAAACGTTATATACTTAATAGATTAGATATTATTGCGTTACATAATGTGTAGAATGTGGTGGGCTTATATTAAAACTAACAATTATGGACCCTGTCGGCAAAGCAACATAAGCAGCTCGCCTGGGGACGTCTTTTATCGATTTTCAACTTTATCACATGAGCATAAGGTTCACTTTCAATTGAGGAAATTTGACAGATTGGGGTAGCTTGATGTGCTGGCGTCTGTACCTCCACCTTATAGATTAGATAATTTTATGTTTATATTGTTGGTCGTAGGTAAGGTCGCGAGAGTTTAATGGTGAGGTGAGCTATATAGCGCTCATAGCTGGATGTTCTCACCGGTCCGTAAGTGATCGACGAAGTTAAGGAAATAGGCTCGCGGTCAGTCCATATATGGGTGATCATCAAAGTGGTTTAATTGCTGAGCGTCTCCGTGCTTCGGAGGGCACGTAAGGCTGTCGTTCTCGGTTGCAGTCATTAGACAACAGTCGATAAGCCATGTCAGAGGCCTACTAGGCGGCTTGAACAACTCTGACACCAGGGTAACCACTGCCCATACGATAAGTAAGTAAGCCATGTCAAAGGCCTACTGGGCGGCTTGAACAACGTAACCACTGCCCATAAAATAAGTAAGGTGAGTTATGTTTATCGCGCAAGCATTTACTGATTCCCATCTCGATCGGCAGAAAGCATGTTTCCAGACTTGGTCTTTCTAGGCCATAATATTCTTTTTTTATAATTTTTACCCAACTCTTTTGCAATAGAACTTTTTAGGTGCCATTTAGGTAAAGAAACAATCTACCCGTGAAGTTCAAGAACTTGTAGAACTTCAGTTACAAAAATACTTCACTTTTCATATGAAAGTGCGTCAGCAAATTTCGTTTAAATGGGAAGTTTAAAAATGTATTTCACGTGTTTTGACTTTCTTTTAGTACCTACAGTAAATATCTGTCGCAAGACTTTACAACGTGCCTCCATAGGGGATACAGCAAACGCTATACGGGTATTCCATTTACCATATATTTTTTTAAATTAATAGATTATGGATTTGATCATCGTGTACATGTATCTTTACTATGTACTTTTATTATTGCTCATAAAGAAAACCAAAAGCTTAAAACTTATTCGATGAAAACAATTGCAAAATTAACTAAAATTATTTGCCCTTTACTTGTTGCAACAATATTGTTACAATTTGTTGAATATGCTTCGTGCACCCGTTATAGTATAGCTTTTTTACAACACACGTTCATTTCATTATATCGTCCTCATCACATCAGATATGACACATCATATCCGAAATAATTATTACCTTATACATAATAATTATATTAAACTTATGTACATACGTTTAATATAATTATTATACCACTGAACTTATTTTATACTTAAAACACTTAAAAAACACAAGATAAAAGATGGATCTAAAAGAGTGCATTTATGTACCCATAACAGTTTTGACCTAGAAATTGTGATTCTATTAGTTTGGTCTAGACATCTCATTTGCTAACTGTACATTGTTTCATAATCACTAACACAAAAAATGCCAAAGTTTACCATCTGTTAGGTAAATCCTAACAAATTCCAATGTACTGGGAATTTCCAGACTGACTAGTTATTTGTATCGATGTTGATCCTGAGTCATCAACTAACCATAGGAAATTATACATTATTTTTAACACTAGCACATTAAAAAGAGGCCTATGATTTTGTTTACGTCTACGCAAGGTACTTCCACAACACAAGCGTTTTTTTATCGCTTAGTTATGTCATGGCATTGACATTTAGTTTGCTACTATTTAGTATTGTAATATTGTATCGATGTATTACAATTATAGTACTTTTCACCATGCAAAACTTTCCCTTGGCGGGATTGGCACTCTGTGTCAATTTGGTACTGGTAATCCAGAATAGGCGGTCTGCCATTAATATTATATGTTATATTATAGCTTTAAAAAAAATAATCTATAGGCAGTTCCATAGTAATATAGGTATGGACATTAGACGTCCAGAGTTGTTTATATCCTTGTGAACTTTTATTTGTTCGTTTATCTTAACGAGTTTCGATTCTTATTCCAGTGCTATTTCATTTAATGTTCCAAGCTTATTTGATGCGCATCTGATGTTTTTATATGTTATTTTAAAAGACTGACGCTTACCTATTAAAATGAAGATAACCGTCAATTATCCAATGTAAAAATGATGGCAAATGCAAAGCAACTATTCACAGTAATTTCATTTCTACACATAAAATATTTAGATGAGACGTTGATGACTTTGCGACATGATGTTGGCGCCAGACTTCATTGAATCTTTTATTAGTGTTGTTCGGTGAATGAACGATCATTTATGAGTATCCACTGATTGTCGCCGGTTGCCACCCCGCATAATCATTTCCAATCATAACTACTTTCTAAACTCGCAGGAATGTATAAACATTGCATAGGTCCGCTTCGCAATCCTGATACAAATTATAGGTTCCCTTTCTAGATTACTCTACATTTGAGTTTCACGATAGGTCTAACTCAGACAAAGTACGTGCGATTACAGAAATATTAGGTAATACGCGTGACTGTCAAAACACGAGGTTGAACTGATGATTGTAACAGCTGAGTCTCAGCTGGCGAGCCGGCCCCGTTCTCGAAACGTTAAATATCGGCTTGTTGGCTGAGTTCATCGCCTAAACTATCCTCTTGTATAACTGTATACGTATATTGTATACTGGGCTATTGAAGATCCCGGCCACGGGCCGCCGAGCAGACGTGCGCACACGACAATTGAGAGGCCACGCCGATTGGAGATCGCCTCTGGAACGTATAAGGCGGCACAATCTAATGAAATTCTACGGACGATTCATCTCAATAACTGCCTATTGCAATTACGAATTACTAACCAATCAATTCATATTTTATTTTCATTCGGAAAATAGGATTGCAAATGAAGTAGGTATATGCAATGATACTTAATTTAAAATGTTGTTGGTCACAGTCGGTCGCAGCTATTGATTAAATCTCTTTGATAACACGCCTTCTAGGTACTGATATTGGTTAACTTGGGTGTACATTAATCAATAAAATTTCCAAAGCAGTCCATCAAAAGAATTCAATGATTCGGCCTTTACGACGATTTTCAAATACATGATGGAAGTATGCTAAAAAGTGGGTAATTAAAAGGTTGACAGCGAAGGCCGCCAGTTCCGCATGGTGTCGTAACTACTCCGCCGCGGCGCGAGCGCAGCGCAGGCCGCTCACCTCGCTGTCTGCGGGTCACGGCGTACCTTCGATTCCTTTCTAAAGTGCTTTCTATATCTTACACACTCGCGACGCTTCCGAGCTTCAGTTTACCTTCACGCTTTTCCGCCATTCTCATCTTTCTGTCCGACTTATCGGATTGCAATGCGAAGTTTTCTGTTCATTAGGAATATTGTATGCGGATACGATCCCTCTCTCCGGTCGCACCACGGTCCAGTTATCTAGCGTAGTGTGTGTGCTGCGCATGCATTCTACATCAACATTCCAATAGCGGCGCGTCATCCACGATTGTGCCCCGATGCGTTAGGTATTTAGGATTCGAGCTGACTACATCGAACCCCTTTGTTCTTGATGCAGAGAATATTTACATCGTAGTATCGAAACAGCTATTGTAACTTACAATTTATGAAATGATGAATACCTAACTGGCCGAAAGAATACCATCTATTATCTATACGAAATGGAAAGTGAAAGATGTTGCACAATCCCATTGTCCCCCAAGTTGTCCGTAGTTTGCAACTCCCGTTAGAGGAGTACCTAGTTTAATTAAAGTGTATGGCGATATAAATCCTGAGGCACGTCGTCGGCAGTTAGAAAGTGCGCGTGATGTAACAATACAGTGCGCTCGGAGTCTCAGCCTCGGAACGTGATCGATCTCTTCATTCTACCACTAGTTGCGTTACGAGATATCTTTATCTACTTATATACCACTAGGTTCGTGATTCCTTGCACCAATCTATTCAGTGTGCACAAAAGACTCGCATAATCCGAGATATATTGACGACCTTAAATTTCGAATGAATTGCTTTTTCGGCCCATGCACCATCTAGGGAACTGTCTCCCTGTGCCGCGGGTACTTTACAAACATATAATTGATGGACACAAAGTACATCCAGACTCAGAACAACTATTACAACACCCAGGACAGATATTTGTGTGCATGAACATGTCTGTTTGTCCTGAGTCTGGGTGTAATTATCTGTACAAGAGTATTTACAAAAGAAAAGTAGTATATGTAGTAGTATTCATTTATTGCACACCATATGTCAGAAAAATTGTTACAGCAATTGGAAACAGTACAAATATGGACCCTGTAGGGCACGGCAAGCTTAGAAGAGAGTAGTAAGTATTATAATAGATTTTTATGTGTAAGACATTTGCACGCCGAAAGGCTAATATGGAACGGTAATTATAATTAGTAATAAGACCAATGTAATACCTATATTTCTGCAAATAAAATAATTTGAATTTGAAAATATTTAATTAGTTAATTAGTATATAGTAGTGTATACCACTATGGGTATATGTTTATGGGTTCCAAAAATAATATTCCAGAGCGGGAATCGAAGTGGCGAGGCGGCTGTATTAACCGCCGCGCCACACGTGCAGTCAAAAGTTTACATGTATGTAAACATTAGGTAGTTAATAAAGAGTATTTGTATTGTTTCGACCCAATGATCCGCATTATAACCGCAGACTTCCGGGCTCATAGCTTAATAACAGCCGTGTGACAGGTGATATAGTCGTGTACATACGAGTACATACGTGCACCACCATACGCACTAACAAAACATTACAGTATGTTGTGTACTGTAATGTTTGTCTACCACAATGGAGATACCGCAGTACTTGCAAAATACGTAACTAGGAATACAAGAACGATAAACCGACCCAACCGAAAAAGTTGAAATATAGGACTGACGATTTTACCCCCAAAAGGGTGGCCTCAGGTTGGCCTCATGGGATTAGTCTTTTCCAATTTAAGCTACTGGTTAAGAGTAGTTAGTTTAGTTAATATAGTACATCTAAATTTCAAAATAATAGATTAGTAACTTGTTATTTATTTTAGGATTTAAGAAAATATATCTGAGAAAACAGACCGCACGGACGGACTAATTATTTTTTTGTAATTTTTATACTGTATTCGACTATGTTTATGTACTGCATTGTGAGCTTGACAAGTACAAGTGTATGTTAATACCCAAATGCTGAATAAATTTCATTATTTCATTTCATTACGTACTCTCCGTGGTCTGTGGGTGTTGCTACGTCACCTTCCAGGCTCCAAGATATTTTGTTAACAGTCTCACTTAGTCCGGTTGGCATGGTGGATTGATACTTGCCTTTGACGCCGCAGGTTAAGTTAAATTCCCGCCCAGGACAGATATTTGTGTGCATGAACACGTCTGTTTATCCTGAGTCTAGGTTTAAATATCTATATGTTTACAAAAGAAAAGTAGTATATCAGTTATCTGGTTTCCATAGTACAAGCTCTGCTTAGTTTGTCATTAGATGGCAATGTGTGAAAAATGTCCCAGGATATTAACATCTCTATATAATTTCCTGGCCCGACCCAATATAACAAGGATAAGTCCGCGTATAAGCTCTTAAACCAGCAGTATTTGTAATACCTTTTCAATCTCGTACGGTTCCAGTTGAGGTTGTGGAATGAACTCCCTGTTACGGTTTTCCCAAAAGACTACAGCATGGAGCCCATTAAAACGGGAGTTATAAGGTTTCTAAAGGGTGAGAAACGCGCTAATGACGCCCCTGGTGTTGCAAGCGTTCATAGGCTATGGTGACCACTTACCATCAGGTGGGCCGTATGCTTGTTTGGCAACTAGTTTGTATAAAAAATATATACTGTTTTGTTCTATAAATTGCCTCTAAAGATTTCCATATAAAGCTATCGTTCCTGCGCCTGATCTCTTCCCGGTGGGACACCGTTAGAGTAGAGATAAAGTGTGCATCTGTGTTTACACACACACTTGTGTGCTATAATATGTCCTCGGTAGTTGGCTAGTCTACTTAAACGTGTAATTCGACCAGAAGCACCATACTTTTAGCATTGTTGATTTTAATTAGCAATACTTCTTTCCAATAACAGTAATATTCGTGTTTCTGGGCAATAGATTTCACCTGATAAAAATTGGTCAATGGGAGGCCCGAATGGGACCAGTACAAAGAAAGATATCCCAACATAGACAATGTATAATAATAATAATATCTAGGGACAATGTCACACAGATCATCCTATCCCCAAACTAAGCAAAGCTTGTACTATGGGTAGGTACCAGGCGACGATATACATACTTATATAGATAGATAAATACTTAAATACATAGAAAACATCCATGACTCCGTAACAAATATTCGTGCTCATCACACAAATATTTGCAGTTACCGGGATTCGAACCCAGGACAACCAGCTTCGTAGGCAGGAGCACTACCAACTAGGCTACGGTGCTATAATTTATTAGTATTAATTTATTTTATTAATCATTTCTTAAAGTTATCTAAAACAATTCCAAGATACATTTATTTTCTTATGTTTTCAGTACAATTTGATCCCGTAGGCAGGAGCACTACGAACTAGGCTACGGTACCGTATGTATGAGTATAATATATTACGTTCTACAAAAGTCGAAGGGTTTCAGTGTTTGTATGATTTTGGTCGGCGTAAGTCTGAGAGAAGTTAAAGATATGTGAAAACGTGCCCTGTCTGGTACGTGTGCCGGCGCAAAATTGGATACGACCGAAATAAGTCGGCCGCAGACGCGCTCAAATCGATGGCCAATTAAATCTTTCGTCTAGCGTTTTTCTCATACTCGTTTTCGTAGTACCTAGTGCTCATTGTTTTGCCTCAGACAGACACAATGCGCACGTTTATAAAACATCACATTATCTATGTATTAGGTGTATATACATGATAATGTTCCCAGCATGCAAAATTGCCATATCGATGGTAGATAACGCTAAATATGGGTGTTCTACAATCTGTGTGGGCACGTAATTTTTGCGTCATTCTATGGCGGCTTACGTCAGGAGTCTGTTAATGTGGGTGTTATAATTACGTATACTGGCAACCTATTCTATTTAAAGGGACACTGGAAATCTTTGTTCGTTTCTCATTCATTGTACTTATTTTTAAGTTTGTACAAAAATAGCTTTATTGTTGGTTATAGGCACCATGAAACAAGTAAAATAGAAATTCACGGGAGAATATGAAATTTTCCTCATCTCTACCCCTATTTAGTATGTTAATTATTTGATCTAGTATCGCTAAACAAAGAAACACAATAGCTTCAAAATTTCTCGACAGAAAAAAAAATCATAATAGACTATAATAATTTATTTTTAGCTTCCCACAAGACTATTAATACTACTACTATTATTATTACTACTATTATTATTACTACTATTATTATTACTACTATGTATAAAACATAGTAATATCATAATTGAAATAAAAATTTCATAGCGTAGTTTCCATTTCACAATACATGTTCATAAAAAAGTAATTTATCATTCTGCTCAGTTCACACACGTCTCGGTCTATGAATGTCCTTTCACTGTCGAGGAAAACCCTTAAGTAGGGTATTGAAGTATTCAAGCCATTTTTTACGTAGTCCTAGCAAAAGAGCCGGCTCTCTTCGACACCAAGGGTTCTGTACCATCGTATTAAGCAAACATCGTAGAAAAGGATTAATCGAAGGATACCGGACGTTTATGTAATAGAAAACTTGCTGTAAATGTAACTGAACGGTTAACTAGTATAGTATAGTAACTATAATGACGCCAAAAATGGAAAGAAAGAAAGAAAAGAAATGGCTCCAAACGCCTGCTTCGATCGACGGACGCACTTTGAACGCGTAAACAATTTTGTCTGCCTTTAATGTGCTGAATTAATATTTTAAGGGCTAATTTAATTTAAATTTTCGAATTCGGCAAGTAGTCAATATGAACGACAACCTTTTGTTAATTAGAAATCTTTTGTTACTTTCTAATACTATCATCCAAGGTTGGAATCTCTATCTCAATTTTGGATTTCAGCAAGGCTGGAGATCTATTATTTAAATTGATTTTATTCTTCTGATTAACTTCTGACTAATGTTGATAATAAGTATCAATATAATAAAGTGGTAACAAAAATAATTCACTGTTGTTTTTTTCTTAATATCTTGGGACGTCCAACACACTGCCATCTAATCCCGAACTGGGCAGGGCCTGTACTATGGCACCAGACTACTAATAAACTGAAATACTTATTTATTTATAAATACATATATTTGACGGTCACCGTAGCCTAGTTGGTAGTGCTCCTGCCTACGAAGCTGGTGGTCCTGGGTTCGAATCCCGGTAAGTGCAAATATTTGTGTGATGAGCACGAATATTTGTTTCTGAGTCATGGATGTTTTTTTATGTATATGAGTATTTATCTATCTATATAAGTATGTATATCGTCGCCTGGTACCCATAGTACAAGCTTTGCTTAGTTTGGGGCTAGGATGATCTGTGTGACATTGTCCCTAGATATTATTATTATTATAGATGAATTACACCCATACACATAACAAATAACACAGATTTTGCCGGGGTGGGGATCGAACCCAAGACATCTTACTCAGCAGTCAGGGTCATTAAGACCAACAGTCCAGTCAAACAGAAAATAATGTACTTTTATTGATTTTTTATGTAAATAACACGTTTAGCAATATGCGGGTTTATCTCGAGTAGATAGTAATGTCGCAATATGCCTCCGTGCCCCAGTCACTGGCACGCTCGTTACACATGATCGTGGAAAATATTAATTTAAGTGACGAAACAAACGTTACAGACCTTTGATACTAGATATTTTTATCTCATTTTTCTCACAGTACCGAAAAATATCGTCGAAGTTAACTCTTTTATTGTACAGACGCCAGTACATCAGTACCCCAATCAGTCAAATTTCCCCAATTGAAAGTGAACCTTATGCTTTTGTGATAAAGTTGAAAATCTATATATATAAGAAATTTGACAGATTGGGGTAGCTGGATGTGCTGGCGTCTTTACAATTCATAGGTGGTGCTAAAACCCATGAAACGTACAGTAAAAGAGTTGCTGGATTTTATTTGTAACTAGTTTTTGTTACTTTAATTTTTAAAACCATGGTTTTATCTATCAGAAGACTCCAAGTATTCATGGCCGGCGGTGATCACTTAACATCATATTATTGTGAACCACTATTATCTATATAAAAATAATACAATAACCTAATCTAACCGTTAGAAAACCTCCAACTCCAACTAAAATTGCATCATATTGGATAAGAACTGATACTCTTACACCGCTGCACCGACATTAACCAAACATAGCTAAGAACCACTACAACGAACTGGCTTTCAAAATTAAGCCGCATCGAAATCGTTTTATCCGTTTGAGAGCTACGATGCTACAGATATATACGCACACACAGACACACACAACGACGTCAAAAATAAGCTGAACGTGTTCGTACGTAGCTAAGGTGAAAAGCACCTAGGGCGCATATCAATGTTTTAATTTCTAACCACCTCCATGCTTTAGGGCACCTTTAGCAGGCGGTCCCTATTGTACACTCGGCTACACATCAAGCTATACATTTCCAATATAAGCTGACCTCTCATTGTATTATATCCTATACAACGCGAGATCAGCTTATACTGGAAATGCTTGATATGTATGAGCCGTGTGTTCTCATTAGACAACAGTCAACCTATTCCTGCTACCTACCAGGCGGTTTGATGAACTCTGACATTAAGGTAACCACTGCCTATATGAATTAATTAGTTTTTACAATGTGGTAAGTATGAATTTAGTATATTTAGTTCGAACGCATGAATAGGTAACTGTTGCAACCAATGACGCACGAACTAAACGGTTAGTGACGCACCGAACATCAACTGTTCATAGCCCTGTACATTTTGTGTCACTTGAAATTCGAACGCTACATGACACATGCAAATATCTTTATTTGCAAATATAAGTAACAAAGATTTTATTAATAGAATTATAACAATAGTTTACGATCTGGAAGTAGATCAAAAATATTAATAGTACAGACGCCAGCACATCAAGCTACCCCAATCTGTCAAATTTTCCCAATTGAAAGAGAACCTTATTATGTGATAAAGTTGAAAATCTATAAAAGAAATTTGACCGATTGCGGTAGCTGGATGAGCTGGCGTCTGTACATTAATACATACAAAAGCAGGCACATCAAACTGAAAAACTGTAACGGGTAACTCACGTCATAAATTTTATGTTGATTCTTTGTTGATTGTCTCTTCAGGAGATCTTCTTCTGGGCAAATGCGACTTGCGAAAATTTGGCGTCCCGTCTCCTACATGAGTTACCAGATACAGCTTTCCACTATGTTGGCGATACTGAAGGGAGGAACTTTAGTTTATAATACAGTCAATCAACTTATATTCTGTACAAAACTTTTTATCTTAGCAAGCGAATTAATTTCATTTTGGAAATGTATTATTTTTATTGACCTTATATCTATCTTCAGTAACACTAGATCTCATATACGGATAGGACAAACTGTTATCATATTCATTTAACATTCATATTAATAATATCTGAGGCGTAATATTGTAACAATGTAAGTGCGTTTAAATTGTGTCATCAATATCACATAGGCGAGCACGTAACAACAATGAGGGAAATTCACACATTATGTTAACCGAGGCGTTGCGGAGGTGAGGGCCTGCATGCCCAGCTAACAGCAAAAAGATACATGTATATAGTTTTTTTCTCATAACTCATATCATGATTGCATGCTTTCTGGTCATTGATAGAAACATGTATGTATTGATGAAGCGTTTCATTTGCTGCCTGTCTTTATTTTATCAAAATAACGAGTCGTGTGATTTCCGTCCCAGACAGAATAACAGGGTCACCACATATCATTCCGTGGGTGTCGTAAAAGGCGACTCAAAGTTACACCAGGTAGTCGGGCAGCAGCGCCTCCTGTGTACTACCTAACACTTAACTGCGGTCACCAACTCGCATGCCGAGCGCGGTAACTACGGCAAACCAAAGGCAACAGTAAAGCCAGCAGTGGACTTTATTAGGCTGATAATGTATGATGATGTAAAGACATACAGTATGTATATGTTGGTCTGGTTAGTGAATCTGACTGCTAAGTCAGTAGTGGTGGATTTGATTGCCCCCAGGACAAATCTTTGTGCGATGAGTACGATTATTTGTTCTGCCTGGGTGTAATTTATCTTTATTATATGTATGTATTTAAAAATACATATATGTACCTATATTTATCTGTTGTCTGGTTGCTATGGTACCGGCTCTGCCTAGTTAGGGATCAGATGTGCAGGATGTCAGCTGTCCCAAAATTTTATTTATTTATTTATCTGATGCACTGCATAGTGCAGTTTATGCTTCTCTTAGGATATTAATAGATTGTTAATTGTGATTCAGAATGCATACATAATAAATTTCATTAAATTGTGAATAGGAGATATATTATTGGTAAGTATATAAAGGAACTAAACCCAATTTGGAACGGCTGGGCTATTGAATGTAAATACGTAATGACTAGCTAAATACTTCCTGCTACACAAACTATTTAATCAACGTACCCAACGTTTTCGGCGACGTAGCATTTAATTGATTGTCTTCATATAGGTTCTAAATCAAACTGGATAGTTTCTTGTTCGTTCCGTCTTCAACTAGTTTATTGGCATTTACTGCGGCCATCAAGTATCAAATCAAATCAATCTTAACGTTCTATAATCGTCTCAGATATATGTACGTAATTTTGTGTATGTATAATATACTAGAATCATTGTTAAAATGGACATCCGATTATTTAGATTCAAAGTTATCGGAATTAAATTATTCAAGTTCCAAGAAGAAATCAACAATGCATAAAATAATAGTTTATTGGCATTTACTGCGGCCATCAAGTATCAAAGTAATTTTAACGTTCTACAATCGTCCCAGATATACTTATGTATATGTATATATGTACGTAATTTTGTGTATGTATAATATAATAGAATCATTGTTAAAATGGACATCCGATTATTTAGATTCAAAGTTATCGGAATTAAATTATTCAAGTTCCAAGAAGAAATCAACAATGCATAAAATAATACATATTTGATTATTCCCTTGTTGGAGGTCCATGGTGACATCATGTTCCTTAACCGGATGAATAAAACAGAAGGCGACGTAGATATCTAACTATGTGTGAAATTTAAATCAGCTGTGGTACACGGACAGGCCAGATTGTTTAGCATATAGCATATAGCTATATATACATCCTCCCTGAGCGCCAACTGGTGTTGGAAGTGGATAGCGCAGGACCGGCAATTGTGGAGATCTTTGAGGGAGGCCTTTGTCCAACAGAGGGCGTCTTTCGGCTGATATTATGGTCACCGTAGTCTAGTTGGTAGTGCTCCTGCCTACGAAGCTGGTGGTCCTGGGTTCGGATTCCGGTAAGTGCAAATATTGGTGTGATGAGCACGGATATTTGTTTCTAAGTCATGGATGTTTCCTATGTATATAAGTATTTATCTATCTGTATAAGTATGTATATCGTCGCCTGGTACCCATAGTACAAGCTTTGCTTAGTTTGGGGCTACGATGATCTGTGTGACATTGTCCCAAGATATTATTATTATGATGATGAGCGCAAACTTCCACCAAACGCATATATCTAGGTTTTATTAAATTACTTACTTTTATTATCAGTATATGTCGTACCTACACAAATGGCCATAAAAATTCCACGATTGATGTTAGCAATAAAGTTAAAATGCGCGAAACATTCAATTACTTGCTCCGTGTTTTTTATTTGTTAATGACATGGTAATTTAAAGTTTAGCTTTATGTCTCACGCATAAGTGTCCGAAGTGTCCACACTGCCCACAGTAATAATAATAATATCCCCGGACATTATTCACACAACGCCATCTTATACCAAATTAAGCAGAGGTCGTACTATGGAAATCAGATAGCTAATATCATACTACATATAATACTTTACTTTTTGTAAATACATACTTATATAGATAACTAACCCCGCGGTTTTAGCCTATATTTTAAACCAGGGTATTAGCTAACTCCATATCACATTTTATTAAAATCGCTCCAGCCGTTTAGACGTGAAGAAGTAACAAACATACACACTCACACACTCACAAACTTTCGTCTTTATAATATTAGTCTGATTACACCCAGACACAGGACAAACAGACATGTTCATGCACACCAATATCTGTCCTTGGTGGGAATCGTAATCGTGGCCTGTCAAAGTACTGGAGTAATGTGTGGAAGGTCATTGGCGCCGAGCGTGCTTCCCTCTGCGGGCTTGACCCTCGCTCGGTAGTCTGTTTCGCAATGACATCCCTGATTTTACCGCGCCATCGACTACTAGAGCAAAACAATGTTGTCGATTCTGTCTTTTACACGACTAAACTAATTTAATTGTCCTTACATCAAAATAACATAATAGCACATCAAGCTGCCCCAATCTGTCAAATTTCCCCAACTGAAAGTGAACCTTATGCTTAAGTGATAAAGTAAAAAATCTATAAAAGAAATTTGACAGATTGGAGTCGCTTGATGGGCTGGCGTCTGTGCATACATAGATATAACTGCCAAACTATACTGAAACTGCGCACACCGGCCGAATAATTAGTAGATAGGTTCTACGTGTCGCTTATTTGTAAATATTTTACATATTCGCCTCAATATTTTCCGTCTATCTATCGCATGTCGCATTATGGCGGCGCCCATGGCCCGCATCAGCTGACTGTGTATTTACATTCTCACTCATTTGTGCAATTGCTACACGGTATACGTGTTTTCATCAGTGTAGATTAAATGTTGTTGTTCACGTGATCGTGATGAACTACAATACAGCTAGCGAGTCAAATAAACCGATCAACGAGAGAAATACCAAGAATAATATTCGATAGTGAATTAGTTTTACGCCGTAAAATACAGTTTCACGTGCATCGTGGTTTCATAAAACCACACAACGCATTTTTGATCAGTATTTCGCGCCAAATCTAAATGTACATAACTAAGGACGCTTGCTCCTTTTCATAAGATCTATTTTAAACAGAAATGCAATTATATATTTTTTTTAATTTTTTCTAATATCTTAGGAGATATATTACATAGGGACCATAATATTGTAATTAAGACTGACTTGAAAATGTTATTGTGCGTTTTCTTACGACTAGGGTAAAAGTATGATTATAAAGTAAAATTAAAAGTAATTCGCTTATTGCATATTAATATACATCATTATTTAAGGCGATGATGGCGCCATGCGCTAGCGCAAGTCGAAGAAGCGGGTGGGGAGCGCGTGTAATCCGCGGCTGCTTTCGCGTGGGAGCTGCACCTGTCTTCGTATACCAGCAATTATGATAAATTACCATGCTCATGAGTTTTTGTTTGAAACTTATTATCGGCACCACCTAGTTTCGCTCCCTACTTATTTATTATAGGTGTAAAACAAAACAACTCTTCTCTATTACAATCGATTTGAATATAATCTTAAATGGGACAATTTCCGGTATAGTTTTGTATATATTATACTAAAAAATTTAAATCAAGGCACTAAAAACGGATAAATCGCATAATATCCATAGAAATCATTAAAAATTTAAATGTTTAAAAAACATAAAACCATAGACTTTTTCCCTATTGATTACAAATGAATAATCTAAATCGGTTCACATATAACGGAGAAATCGCCTAACATACATACGCCCAAAAAGTAAAAAGCATACAGTCAAATTTATGACCTCTTCCTTTTAAAGAAGTCTATCAAAAAAATAATGCAAATACAGCCTAAGCATACTTAGAAGTCAATTTCCGGTCATCGATATTATATAGTCGAAAGTCATGAATATCTATTTTTTTTTCAGTACTATAACAGTTTTATAAAAACGCTAGCACCGTTATTGAATTCTAGGTCGATGATAGCTTCATAATACATAATTATATATCAAAGCAATATCTTCCATATTTCGCCAAATTTCACCATTTTCATCAAACATTTCGCCAATATTGACGTTTTGTTCTTAGTGACCGCGAATACGTAAAGTTTTTTGCGAACACATACTAATATTACTGTAACACTATCTCATTATTATGAGTACTTCAGTACAGGTACATTCGTAAAATAGGGTTGAATAACACATCCATATTTCTGACCGCACTTTATCTGTGCGGTGTCGGCTCACTCTCGAGAGCGACCGCAACGCGTGCGTCGGCTTTGAGCATTTACGCCCGCCCGGAAATAGAACTAAATTAAACTATAATCGAATGCCACCGTAATATTATAACATGTTACTTTGCCGGGACTCCCGACAATATGCTCGGACGACACTAAAACGATTACTTGTTCAAAACTAGTTTATTTATTACTAGCTGTGCCCCGCGGTTTTACCCGCGAAAATTTTATAAATTATCACAGCTCCTTGCCCGTAGGTTATAGCGTGATAATATGTAGCCTATATGTTGACCCGACCTCTTAGTAATATTCATGCAAAATTTGGAGTAAATCCATGCAGTGCTTTTTTAAATTTAGCCCGGACATACATACAGACAGGCAAACAGATAAACAGACAAAGATTCTAAAAACTATATTTTTGGCTTCGATATCGATAGTAGATCACGCCCCGAGTATTCTTTAAAAAAATATTCAATGTACAGTTTTGACTTTCCTACGATTGTATTGTATATCTAGATACGGATATAGCGTTACGTTTTGTACCATCTACGGTATTCCACCATATTATTCCCAACTAGCTGTGCCCCGCGGTTTTACCCGCGTTAAACTTTATAAATTATCACAGCTCCTCCCCCGTGGGTGATAGCGTGATAATATGTACCCTATATGTTGACCCGACCTCTTAGTAATCTTTATGCAAAATTTGAAGTAAATTCATGCAGTACTTTTTGAGTTTAGCCCGGACATACATACAGACAAACAGATAAACAGACAAAAATTCTAAAAATTATATTTTTTGCTTCGATATCGATTGTAGATCAGGCCCCAGGTATCCTTTAAAAAAAAATATTCAATGCACAGTTTTGACTTTGCTACGATTTTATTATATGTATACAGGGTTACTGGTAACTCGACGTATTCCTTGCAGGACGTCATAGTAGGGCTAAAATGCAACAAATTAAGCCACCAAATGTTCTACCGAAATTCAGTAGTTTTTGAGTTAGTTCGATTTTTAGAGTTTTTATGAATAATCCCAGATTAAATCATTTGAAACCAATTTAAAAATTATTTACGGCGCGACAGTACAGAAATTTTAAGTTATTATCGTAGTTGATGCCGTAGCAGATCTTTGTTAATAATTAAAAGTTCAAAAATGCCTTAAACCTTGGCAAATATCACTAATCAAACATTTTTTTTTTTGTAATTTTTGTTGTTACTCCATACAAATTGTTGTCTAGTGCAAAAATAAAATACTACGCCTGATGTACAAATTACTAGGAAAATATCCTTGTCTTATCAGCTATTCAGAAAGGTATGATTGTCAATACTTTTGCATGTATGACAGGGTAGAGAAGAGTTTTATGGGGAGCAGGTAAAATTGTGAGACAATCAACATTTTGTTTGTTATTCGTAGAATTCGTAGTTTTACCTGAGCTTGAACTCCAAACACACGGTAAGCTTTGTGATTGGTTACTATTGTTCTCTCGGCATGACTCGGGGTGCGATTTTCTGGTCGTCAGCGTTAGTCAGTCTCAACTCTACGTCGCGCAAGCTCGTGTTTTGTTATCTGGCTATCCCTATCGCGTATCTTGCTCTCGTGCTGTGCTGTGCCTTCATAAGTGCTGACTATGGCTGCATATTCTAATCCTGAATACGCTGACATAATTTACTGTTACGGACTTTGTGACGGTAACGCTGCTGAAGCGCGGAGAGAATATGGACTTCGCTTTCCCAACCGCCGACTCCCACACGTTAGTGTCTTCGGATCGACTTATCGGCGAATATCTGAAACTGGCAGCGTCCAAAGAACCAGGCAAATTGACACTGGTCGTTCCCGGAGATACACGGCTGACGACGAAGAGCTGATTCTTCAACGTTTTATTGACGACCCCAACATATCGACAAACATCGTAGCGCGTGAGCTTGGTATGTCACAGTGGAAAGTCTGGTCTGTAGTTCACTTGTCAGGCCGACATCCATATCACTACCAACCAGTCCAGTCATTAGAAGAGGGAGATCCGCCGAGACGGCTTGAATTTTGTCGTTTCATGCTGAATGCCGACGCCGAAGGCGAAAACTTTTTAAAAAACATTCTGTGGACCGATGAGTCATGTTTTGACCGTGATGGTATCACAAACTACCACAACTTACATTACTGGGCACCGAAAGCAGAAGCAAACCCTAAAAAACTGAAACCAACCGCATCCCAGCGTAGGTTCTCGCTTAATGTTTGGATGGGTATTATCGACGACAAATTGATCGGCCCACATTTTTTACCCCGAACACTAAATGGGGAACTTTATGAAGATTTCCTTAGAAATCATTTAACACCACTGCTCGCGGATGTACCGGAAGAAAGAAGAGCAAACATGATTTATCAACATGACGGATGTCCAGCCCACTTCCGAATCACAATTCGACAATTGCTGGATGAAAACTATCCAAACCGATGGATAGGGCGCGGTGGGCCGATTCCGTGGCCTGCGCGAAGCCCTGATCTGACGCCCCTAGACTTTTACGTCTGGGGTCATATGAAAGACCTAGTTTATGTGACCCCAGTAAATTCAATTGAAGAACTAAGGGAGAGAATAACAGATGCGGCGGACCAGATGAGGGCAACAATCACATCAAGAATCACAAAAACTGAAATGAGGAAGCGAATAAGAACATGTATTCGAAACCGAGGGCAGCACATCGAACAAGACGTGTGAAATGTATGTCATAAAAGTTATTAAATTGAAATTTATTAAAAATAATAATAACATTCACGAAATTGTTTTATTTGATTTTCCGAATAATCACCTTTTTGTGAGACGCACGTCTTCCTGTACTAAATCAAAAACGATTTTCATAATGTAGTCCATGACTTTGTATTAACATTCATACCTTTTTGGATAGCTGATAAGATAAGGATATTTTCCTAGTAATTTGTACATCAGGCGTAGTATTTTATTTTTGCACTAGACAACAATTTGTATGGAGTAATAACAAAAATTACAAAAAAAAAAATGTTTGATTAGTGATATTTGCCAAGGTTTAAGGCATTTTTGAACTTTTAATTATTAACAAAGATCTGCTACGGCATCAACTACGATAATAACTTAAAATTTCTGTACTGTCGCGCCGTAAATAATTTTTAAATTGGTTTCAAATGATTTAATCTGGGATTATTCATAAAAACTCTAAAAATCGAACTAACTCAAAAACTACTGAATTTCGGTAGAACATTTGGTGGCTTAATTTGTTGCATTTTAACCCTACTATGACGTCCTGCAAGGAATACGTCGAGTTACCAGTAACCCTGTAGATATAGATATAGCGTTACGTTTTGTACCATGTACGGTATTTCACCATAATATACCCAATTAGAATAATAATCACAAAATTATGTTACTTTAAATAGAGCCGAATACTATTTAAACGAACATAATTTTGTGATTATTATTCTAATTGGGAATATAGTGAAATACCGTAGATGATAACAGTGTAACGCTGACACCAAAGTTATGAATAAAAAAATGTATTGAAAAAAGCACCGACTTGATAACAACCGAAACGTAATTTTTGCATGCTTTTTAGTTGGTTTTCAATTTGGCATTACCATGCCATATTCACACAATTGTTTTACATTTGAAGTAGTTTTATATTCGTTTCTTATCAGTTTTATCCGTGGATTTGAATTTAAAATTTTAGGTATTTAAAATCGGTATATCAACACCGGAGTAAGTGATGTAATATACCAAAAATAAAACTCACCTATTGACAATCTTTCTCCTCTTTGAAGTCTCCTTTCAGGCTAATATTATTAATGTCAAATTTAGATGTTTTGATCTTTCTTACTCAATCACGCAAAAACAGCTTAACGGATTTGGATAAAATTAGTAATGGAGATAGATTATAATCCCTGAATTAACACATATGCAACAATTAATTGGTAAATCACTGGACGCAGTTAGTACCTTCAGAATTTAATTATCCAATCAATCATGAAAACGGGTGTAAGTCCACAGCTAGACAAAGGCCTTCCCCAAGAATCTCCACAATAGCCGATCTAGCCGGGCTGCCCGCATCCAGCGGCTTCCCGCGACCCGCGCAAAGTCGTCGGTCCACCATGTAGGGGACCCAAGAATCCCCAAGAATCATCTTGTCAATATATGCTATAATCGCCACGCTTGGCAGACGGGTTGGCGATCGCAGTAATATGGTCTTAATACTCAGAAGGAGCTACGTCCCGTCCTCTGGTAGATATTCCTTCGGGTCGACTTCTACGCACCCCACGGGATGAGATGGGGTGATGATATTCTGATATTCGCTGCCGTCACCACACAGCAAATAATTTCAGTAAGATTAAATTTAAAATGCTAATAAATACCTTCAAAACTGTGGACGTTGTATCAACGTTTTATATATATTTCCAGCATTAACAGTTTTTGAACGCACTCGTTTATCTCCTAGTACTAGTAATGAAATAAGTGACATGTTCCGCCACCCACGCGGGTTGGTCAATACGAGCCTATGAATGGTGGATGGCTTCTTCAGTGTAAAATTGTATTAATAATTCTACATGGAGGGAGTTTCCATTCATTCCGGTAGCGTGAATGGGCTCCATTAAGGGCTGCCGAGCTAATTGACCGCTACAATAATGTGAACACGCAAACATCGTACATTGTGAAACGTACATGGATTGTTGCCGTTAAATATGTGATTTTATACGTTATTGTTGACGTTTGATATATGTCAACTTGAAAAACTTTCCTGTAGTCGTCGTCATACAAATTTGACATAACTTATGGAGCTTAATTCTTACAAGAAGTAATGTATTTTTTTAAAATTCAGTTTTACGGCTCTGGCTTCTTCGGCCTTATGAGCCATCTTCAGTAGGTATATATTTTTATTTCCTTTATTTTCGACATTAAGTCTGTGTCAAGTAAAGTCCGTCACAGCCAAGTCATAAATAGTCCTAGACCTACCCCAGTAAAGCAGTGGAGACTTTACTTAAGGCTTCTGTGGAGTTTTAGATTCCCAGAAATATCTGTTTAGGCGTCCAAAAGCAACAGCAATTTTTATAGTCGTTGTTAGGTAATATTGAAATTACTACGTTCGCAGGTAAAGCTAGAGAAAATAAAGAAACCCTATCTAGTAACTATCTGTCCAAAGACCTTTTGACCTATGGAAACTAGAACGCGCTTTTTATTATAGTATTACGAAAGTTTCTAGGAAATGCTGTAGGTATAAAATCAATACTGCGCTGATCACGCAATTTTTTTTTTTAAATTTTCAAACATTCATAAATATATGATACTAGAGTAAAATTTGAATGGTGTAAGGATACTAGTCATGAAGAAATTTGTATCGTAGTGTACTTATTATTATAGAGTTTAGTACCAATATGCATCTACGAAATGCTATCTTTATAATGCTAGTTCGTAATGCCGTATGTCAAACACACACAGCGGTATAATGTTAAACCAAGACGTCATGTTGTTACTGGGACGACTATCACCAGTCACCACCCCATTGCACCTACCGTGGCACACGTAAAATCATCCGGAGATAAGAGAGAAAATAAGTTTTTAATATAACTGCATTTTTCTTATGTAGGTTGACAGGACCATCCTAACTTGTGACATTTTAGTTTTGGCGCGAAATACAGATTAAAAATAACTGACAAAGACCTGTTAATTAATTAGGTGCCCGCTGCAAGCGCACAGTTTTAGTTGTTTGACAATTCTATGTATAGGTACTCTGTTCTTTTCATATGAGGTATATTAGACAGAGGTGTAATGACATTTAAATGTAGTGGTATAAAAGACAGAATTGCCAGCAATATATACCAGATAATGGACAGTAATTTCTTTCAAATACAATAAGCACCATACTGCTATCGCCAATCCGTCTGCCGTGGGGTTTAGGACATAACTCTCCCAAATGATAGACACAATTCTATTGATCTTCCTTGGAGAGGCCTCCAGCAGTCGACGTCTTTCGGCTGGTATGATGATGATGAAACATTTTTTTTTAATAGGATTAAATATGACTTCAGCCCTTCTGTCAAGTGTTATGAGACTCAAGTACCTACTTACAAATTGCTGACGGGCAGTTTTAATTGATTAGAGAAAGATTAAAGATATGTACCAGAAAGCGAGCGAGTTTGAGGCGGATTACCGAACAGCGGGCCTTATATTATATTATGAGGGGATATCTCAGTTCCACGAAAAAGGCGTCGTATCCTGCGGAAGATACGCGAGCTTCATTTACGTCACGACTACGGCACAATAAGCCTTGTAAAGATTGGCACGTTGACAGAGATTTTAAAAGCAGCCATTGATGTCAAAACCCTTCTTCTTGTATATGTAAACACGTAATTAATATGTTTTTAGTAATGAATGAGTGGACTAACTGCTTTCTCATTTCCCGCTATTATCGGACCGAGGACCGAGTTAGATGTAATGAAAGAATATTTCTTTAATATTGTTAGAACCTTAGGATAGAACGCAGGGCATAGATAAAGAAAATAAAATAATGTGACATGTCAAATATAATTTTACTGTCAGCTGATTTTTTTTGTTAAAATATAAACGAAAGCATTTTAATAATAAACGTTAAATGTCGTTTCTTTATAAACAAAACGACGCATCGTATTATTTAAAATACATACATAGACAAAAAACCTTATAAAACGACATTAGTGTGCGATAGGTAAAGTACGATCAATTTCCATAACTTTTGAATTTAGAAATCCACACTGGCAGGTAGGGCGGTACAGTTAACATCATATCCATAGACACATTTCTGTCGGAAATGAGGGCTACCGCGTATCAATTTGCCGCTAGAGGCGCTAGCATCGCGGCAGGTCTACGAAACGTCAAAATACACTGTTTTTGTTCGGGTTTCGCTGTTTATTAAAAAAAAACTGCGATTATAACTAAACATTTTGGTTTAAAACTAAATAAATTACAAAATGAGTAACAGCTCGATGACTGTAATAAATATTTTTCGTAAAAACATTCGTCGCGTCCACAATAACAATGATTTTGATCAGCTATAGTGGACCTTCCGCGACAGTGGCGCCGACTGGTGAGCACAAAAACGGTAGCCCTCATTCGGCCACTTCGATTAAGGTTTAAAACTCCCCAAAATTGTTACTAGCGAAGTAACTGACTGTTACTACTTACCTATTAATATAATATTAATTTTGTACAGTTAGTAGTAGCTTTAATTAGAAAAAATTTAAACTATACTAGTAACTATATAAAAGTTATATGCACTAGTGTAACGTGTAAAACTAGGTAAGTATATAATAAATTATTTATTTTATTTATGTTTATGGTAGCCCCATGTAAATGATTTTTTTTTCACATGGGCTATTATGCTATATGATTGCGTGTGCGCATACCACTGCGCATTGTAAATAATGTATGCTGCATAGTTCGCGCTCTATTTACGTTATCAGGGTGTTAAATTAGAATTATGCATGTTATTTGCGACATATTTATGTGAGATTTCAGATAGATACAATTATGGAATGTACGTGCGCTGTATTGCGTTCGTTTTTAGTTATGACATAGTTAGGAAATTACCACTTTTAAAAATTAGTAGGTATATAATAAATAATTGACATTCTGATGGCTACGAACCAATGTGGGTGGAAAGAAACACTTATGGTGTGTCAGTCCCACCGTCACTATGACAGCAGTAACACATCGAGAGTCATCAACGACCAATTCTAGCGATCAGAAATTTAGAATAGCTTCAAGGCAAAATATAACTATTCTTAAGCCCAACTCGTTCTCAACCTACAATTTTTCTTCAACATATTTTTTGTGAATTTTCTTCCGCTTTACTATCATAATTTTGCTTTAACATTACAAACAATAATTAAATTAACAAGATTTAATACCTTTTTACTTGCTTTCTTCGATCAATTGTAGATCGAAGCTTGCTTTCTTAACCGATTTTAAATCAAGGAGAATTCCATTGTATCTAATTTCTATATTTGTATGTTACTCGATTTCCCGTTGTTACTGAATTTATTTTGATAATTATTTTTTAATCGACAGTGAATGCTTCCGCAGTGGTCTCATATAAATTGTAATTTGAACATAATTTCGTCTCTTCTAAGAAATAATAATAATAATTAAGTAACTACACTAAATAAAGAAAAAAATAATTTAAAATATAAACGGATTTTAATCACATAGACTGAAGCGCTTATAAACTTGAAAATAAATCAGAACATGGATTATAATAAGTAGTATAAGTAAATATAATATATTTAGTTCGAAAAATAAACAACAGTAATCGATTCTTTCCTCTCTTCGTAATTGATGTATACTCTCGATTATTTATTGGGCGCAATCAGGTCTATCCCAAGCCATGAAGTGTCATCAAATCAATGGTTGGTAACATTTAAATGTGGAATGATGATGTGCAAACGACCGTTACGCCTATACACATGTATGGTGCGATCGAATGCTATGCCCGTGTACAATATGAGTGTGAACAGTATTTGCTTGATTGTTATTCCGTTCAGCTGTGGAACGAGACATGATGCCGAGCGGCATTGGTCGCGACGATCGAATCGTGGCATCTAGCACGAATGATTCGGAGGTCGATGTACGACCCCTCCCAACAAGCCGATAGTCTTGCTTTGTACATAACTAGCGTCTCCAATGTAATTATTTACGACTCTTATGTCAATTATTTAGGATTTATTAGTGGGATAAATTTAGGAAGTGAACTAATGTTGTTTAATATTTTAACAACATGACCACAACAGAATGACCACTTGTATACGTATAATATTTTCAGGACTAGATTATTAGGCCATACTTGATAACGATTTAAGAACGGCCTTATTCTATTTTGTGTTGAAATATGATTTTATGTTTGCAACACACAATAAAATATAGTACGTTTCCCTATTCTCCCATGATCTGTGTGGGTTAATTGACAGTTACAAGTTATGTAACTATGTTTATTTTAGAATGTGTTGGTTTTGATTATTCGTATTAAGTACGCTGCGTCCTACGTAGGCGGTTCAAAGCGAACGCGATTATGAAGCGGTGACACGCGAATTCAATGTGATGCGGTGCGACGCGGCGGCTGTGTCCTACGTGCACGCGAATCAATTCGCAAAGCCGCCACCGACGCCGCAAAAACACGAC
Organism: Pseudoips prasinana; assembly: GCA_951640165.1. Lineage (NCBI taxonomy): Eukaryota > Metazoa > Arthropoda > Insecta > Lepidoptera > Nolidae > Pseudoips > Pseudoips prasinana. The sequence goes on along the minus strand of OX621237.1, from coordinate 28,613,273 downwards.
GGCACCGCATCCTGTTCGCGTGAAAATATCAAGCGAACTGATCGCGTTCGCTTCATGTCGCGCCGCTCCGCACCGCACTGCACTCGCGTTTGGTCACGTAGGACACTTCAATAGGTTTCGACTGTTTGTTGTTTTCGCGCCGCGCCGCTTCGCGTTCGCGTCTAGATCGCTCACGCAGGACGTCGCGTTAGCAATTGTTAGCCTCCTATTTACAGCCATATAATTACACTCATCTATTAGCTTAGTTAACTTTATTGTTATTATTACAGTCAACGTAACATAGGTAGCGTAACAATGGGAAATCTTATAGTGTAGGTGATAAGAGCGAAATTCCAACAAAAATGTTTCTATGGATGTATTGTAAACGGTACCGGGAAACTACGTAGATTTCCAAATCCAAACGCATAATAATATAATGCACACCAACTCGTTCCTCCGTCCATTGATAGCGGGAAATGAGAACGTAGTTCACTCATTCATTGCGCTGGCTACTATCGGAGTATTATCATGTCTATAATTAGATGGATCTTAACTAACAGTATTATGTATCAGAATAGAATACATTACAAAATGGTAATTAGTTAAGATGCGTAAATCATATCGTAAAATGCATTCATTCATGGATTTTCCTATATATCAAAGAGCGTTTTAAGTTAGTATAGTATAAAACACGCTTTGATTATATAGGAAAATTAATGAATGAATGCATTTTACGATATGATCTACATTAGCGCTTATTTATAAGTTTTATTTTATAAGTTTAGTTACTTGTTTTAATATAGTAGGCGTAGTTTATAATACAAGTTATAAAAGAAACACCTTTCCCAAAAATTATAAAAATACTTTTTGTAATTTATACGGCATTACATTTAATGTTAGATATTAACTTCCTGTTCTTACATAGGGTTACGAATGATGATAAGTATCATCTAATAAATATTTATATGATAATTACTATTACATACCTATGTAATTTTTATGACTAAACAACCAAGTTACCGAAATGTTATGTTAACTTCTGTGTATTGTTAGGCACAAAATTATGCATCAGGTCTCTGGAAATACCTCGGCACAATAGCCACCAATGACCCGACCCGCCTTACTCACGAATTCATGCCACACGCTTAGTCACGTCTTTTGCTATACTAATAGATTTCAAATACCGATATTTGTCTATAATATTCATTTGTTAAAGTACGCACTATCTAGTAAAATGGTAAGGCAGTTTTTTTATCTTCTGACAACTAACACTGCCATCTTATTCTAAACTAGGCATAGCCTGTACTATGGCAACCAGACAACTGATAAACATAAAGGCAGATTTTTTATCTTGTGACCACTAACACTGCCATCTTATTCTAAACTAGGCATAGCCTGTACTATGGCAACCAGACGACGGATAAACATACTAATATATGTCATCATCATCATCATCATATCAGCCGAAAGACGTCCACTGCTGGACAAAGGCCTCCCCCAAAGATCTCCACAATTGCCGGTCTTGCGCTATCCGCATCCAGCGATTTCCAGCGACCCGCACAAGATCATCGGTCCATCTTGTAGGGGGCCTGCCCACGCTGCGTCTTCCGGTTCGTGGTCGCCACTCGAGAACCTTTCTGCCCCAACGGCCGTCGGCTCTACGAGCTATGTGCCCTGCCCACTGCCACTTCAGCTTGGCAATTCTTCCGGCTATGTCGGTGACTTTGGTTCGCCTGCGGATTTCGACATTTCTGATGCGATCCCGCAGGGAAACTCCGAGCATAGCCCTCTCCATTGCTCTTTGGGTGACCTTGAGCCTTCTAATAAGACCCATAGTGAGCGACCACGTCTCTGTTCCGTATGTCATCACTGGCAACACACACTGGTCGAAGACTTTCGACTTGAGACACTGCGGTATTTTGGAATGTATGTATATCTAACTAAATACATATTATATAGAGCCGTACGAGCTGGATGTAACATAAAAACTTCATTTGTCTAAGGAACTGAGCAACGCGTACGTGTTAGTAATTCATTTGTGCATTCCTCTTGTTGCACATCAACAAGCGTAATGCACAAAAGAATTGCTAACTTGCCTTACAATAATTACAATCAGCTGATGCATTTACTAAGGGGAGTCCAAATATTTTTCGTATTTCTCAAACTGCTTTTGTTTTATTTGATTAGTTTAAAGCGGTTGTTAAGTTTTCTCCACTTTTTATGCATACATGAATTCAAAAAGACAGTGTTGCGTGCTCGTGATAGGTTTAAACTGGAGACCGCTCTACAGTCCCAACGGTCTCACCACTTACAAATTTTATAAAATACGTTTAAGTATGCATTTATCCTACCATCCAGACCTATCGCTTAACTCGCCGATCATCGTGATCGGCGTTCAAATAGATGAAGATTAAAAATTACTAAATCATTCGTTCAATCGGCTTCAACGTTGAACATCGATTCCGGACCATTTATGACGTTACATGTGCTCGTGGAAGCCGATTGAACGAATGATTTAGTCCTATTTAACCTTAATCTATTTGAAAGCCGATCACGATCACGATGGTCGGCGATTTGACGGTAGGGTCCTGGGTCTGTAAATTAAGAGACATAATTCAAACAAACAAACTAATCATTTGTTTATTTTCGTTCTTGTTACTTAGTTTGAAAGAGTAGATCTAGATTTTAATTTTTGTCGTTAAATAATAATAATAGCTTTAAATGATTCGTTAACGAATCATTTAAAGCTATTGCCAAAAGTATGTCAAAGATCTGATAAATAAAATATATTAATATTAGTTCCGTATGCGTACACTTGCCTTTCATACTGCAGGTCGTTGGTTCGATTCCCGCCCAGGACAGATATTTGGGTGCATTAACATGTCTGTTTGTTGTGAGTCTGGGTGTAATTATGTATATAAGTAAGTATGTATTTTATCTCGTTTAAAGTACAAGTTCTGCTTCGTTTGAGATTGGATGGCTGTGTAATAATGTCACAGGGTATTATTTTATTATTATTATCAATTGCCGAGAAAAAATCTAATTCCCTACCACCAATATCTTCAATTAATTATGTCTTTTAGACTAGATCCGGAGTTCTTTCAAAACACATCAACGTACCAGCCTTCTAAATTAAAAGTTTGTGAGTCATAGCTCTCTGCCTCTTGTACTAAAACAACATTCCGCACGTGCGTCATTATGCACATGGAATTGTTTGCGAAGATACGATAGGTTCTACAAGCTTTGGGTGAGGAAAATCAAGACAACTCATAATTAAATCAGGTTTTATTGTCTTAAAAAAGTAATTCTTCTCGCCAACAAGCTTTGTCGCTTGGCGAGGAACAATTTAATTGTAAATTTAATTATCTTTTATAATAATAATAAATGATAAAAAAAAAAATATCCTTTTTGTCTAATTTTGATCATGGTATTATGGTGCACTAGTGTTTGCGCAAACTCAAGTGCATTTTGTATTCCTTCACTCTTATGATCCGATGAGATGGTGAACCGATATGTCTAGAAAGAGGTCAAGTACAGGTACAGGCCGACGGGTTCATTTACTCAGCATGGGGATATATTGACTCCGAGTTGATCCTCAGAATTTTTCTTTGCGGAAAAATCCTCATATAATTTATTACGCTGCCTCTGATTTGATCCCAGGAAAGTAGTATTTAAGACAGTTAAATACTTAACAAAAAATGCATTATAAATTCTGATGTGTTTTGTTATACTTCAACGGCCGGCCTCAAGTTTGTGTGAGTAATTCCATTACGGTATCCTAATTTGTAGATCAGTCATATGAGCACAGGAGTAGCATACCCAAACCTCCCATCAGGCGCCAACATATCATTGATTTATGTATTAAACTATGTCATAGATTTATGTATTATATTCCCCTAAATGCTTATACAGCAGTGGTAAAGGATTTAAAACGGTTAACGATAATAACATGTGTTTTGACTATTATATTTTTAACTATAAAAAGTTATACAATAAATCTTTACCAAGTGTAGTCTTTTTCAGACTGGTGTCTTACTTTCATTTCTATGTGTTAATTAACAGCGTATTCCTATATTTTATTGTACGTCGAACGTTGCATGTAGTAGGTAGACGAATCTTCGTCCTCATTATTTAAGAGTTTTAGGGGATAGGCTGAACATCATGATTCGGGTTCGATCCCCGTACTACCGTCTACCGCCTAATTCGCTTGTCATTTATGACGTCACTTGTCATAAATGGTCCGGAATCGAATTTCAACGTTGAAACCGATTGAACGAATGATTTAGTAATTTTTAAATGGTCCGGAATCGATTTTCAACATTGCCGCGTTGTTGCCGATTGAACGAAAGATTTAATAATTTTTAACTTTCATCTATTCGAACGCCGATCACGATGACCGGCGAATTAGCCGGTAGCCCCCCTGGATAAATATTTGCGTACCCATTTATAGTACGGGTGTGATTTGTGTCTGTGTATTGCATGTTTGTAAAGTCTCTCTTACGATACAGGATTTAATAGCCCCAGTACAGGCTTTATCTATTTAAAAGAAAAGGAAACAAAGTCAAAATTCTCTTATCTTTTTAGCTATGCTTGAGGCCACTATCCAATTTAGCTTATAAACACTTTTTAAACACTGATTTCATCTGAGTATAGACTGCGGATATAAAGTTTCAATCATCATAACAGACGAAAGAGGTCAAAAGCTTCCCGGATGGTTTAACAATTTTGTGAGAATCTGCCCCACTCTTGTATAATAATTTAATTCATAATGTAATTAAATAAGTAGGTATATCCACTTATATCAAATTTGTACTAGTCTGGCTAGTCTAGTCTATATCCTACTAATATTATAAACGCGAAAGTTTGTAAGTAGGATGGTTATTACTCTTTCACGAAAAAACTACTGAATGGATTTTAACGAAACTTTACAATAATACAGTTTATACATCAGAATAACACATAGGCTACAATTTATAAAGATATTTTGTGAATTATCCAAAATATGACGATAAGTGTCAAGTATGTACGAAAAAAACTACCATCTGCGAGCTATTCCGGCGTGCACTGCCAAAACCGCTAGAGGTACACATCCTACTAATATTATAAATGCGAAAGTCTGTGAGTATGGATGTATGTTTGTTACTCTTTTACGTGAAAACTACTTAAACGCGGGTAAAACCGCTGGGAATAGCTAGTAATGTTATACATTCAATGGCTATATATCCCGGAGTTGCCTAGCATTGGCCTCGATCCAGGAATAGGCCATCCGCAGTTCAAGTGTACGTTGCTTCCGGTATATAATTTTACGCCCGACTGTTCTCTGGCGCCATCATTGTAAATGCAGTTGTAGAGCATTTAAGTCCATTTCATACTAAGTAAAGAATCATACAGCTCTTCCAATTTGTTAGACGCTCACACAAGTATGTTTGTATTGTATATATTTTGACGTGCGGGTTTGCGTGCATGGTAGATACAAGACTTGCCTTTGACGCCGCAGGTCGTGGGTTTGATTACCTCCCAGGATGGATTTTTGTGTGTGATACACGATATTTGTGTATACATATAGCTCATGGGTACCGTGCAGTGACGATGACGCGATGAGTATTACGCTTTTTGTTCACCCAAAAAGTGCGCAACGCGCAGAACTTTTAACTTCAATAAATTTAGACATTAACAGTTAATTGCTGACTGATTTTTCCTTTTTTTTATATTAAAAGTACGTAATCAAGCACGGATCTGATGATGGGAAGCTACCGTAGCCAATGACGCTTCGACACATATGGCATTACCTTGATCGTTTTCGGTTTGTCCAATAAATATTCTTAGTAGCAATCCGGAGTTTGGATATTCAAACTGTCGCGATGTTGGTTCTGTGTCTGATCTTGTTCCAGTCAACACTTTCATAAGGCTGTAAGCTTATGAGAGTGTTGATTATGATAGTGTTTCCTTAACTTGCCTCCACTATTTATTTTAAACCTTGTAGCAAGTCTACAAGACGGGCCTGTTGGCGTGGTTGGCAAATGCTTGCTTTTCACGCTTGAGGTCGTGGGTTCGATTCCCACCCAGGACAGATATTTGTGTGCATGAACATGTCTGTTTGTTCTGAGTCTGGGTGTAATTATCTATATACTGACAAAAAAAGTATTATATGTAGTATATCAGTTGTCTGATAACCATAGTACAAGCTCTGCTTAGTTTGGGATCAGATGTGTGTAGTGTTGAAAATGAATAAAGTGACTGAATTAGACTGACTGTCATTTACGGTGAAATTGGTCAAAAATGGTCATTAACTTTCAAAAATGGTCATTTTCAGTCAATTTGATTTCAGTAATATTTTAGTACCTACTTACCTTTTACGTTTTTGTTGTTGATAAAAGTCTACAACTTCTAAATTGAAACAAAAAAGTGGTTTTTAAGACTTATAGTATTATTATATAGTGTTAATCATTTTACATTTCTAATCATGCGTGCATTTAAGACAAAATGGCAACGCCTCGCGCATTGACTTTGATGTCGTCTTATCTTCTCATGATATAATACAAAATAAAACGTTGCTTCATTTAAACTTGCATATAAATTGGGTATCTAAATAAATAAATTATTGGGTGGTAGTCGAGAATAGACAATAATATTTGAGTCAAATTGACTGAATTTGACAGTAAATGACTGGTCATTTAAGGTTTATGACAACTAGTCATATTCAGTCATTTTACATCTCTAGATGTGTGTAAATAATGTCCCAGAATATTATTACAAGACAAGTCAACCTAAACTCATCATTCCTATACCTAAATAAGATTGCACAAATAGCACCACATATGAGAGACAAAGACCGCAGATACTCGTTGTTTTAAATAATAATAAGTCACGCTTCGCTATTGTGGATAAAGCGAATGCTATCAGTGTGCTGGTGTCATGTCACGCTGCATGTCATCAGTGGGCGTAGTATCATCCCATTAGAAGTTATAGTAACGTATGGTCAGCAGAAGAAGTAGCCTTATATGGACTTAATTGTTATCGCCCCTTGTTCATTGTGGACTTAAAACAACACTACGTGCTATTTTATCAGTATTAATCCCCTTGGCTTTTGCTCGTGTTCTCCTTACCGGTGTAGATCGAGGTTTTAGGGTTCCGTACCCAAAGGGTAAAACGGGACCCTATTACTAAGACTTCGCTGTCTGTCTGTCACCAGGCTGTATCTCATGAATCGTGATAGTTAGACCGTTGAAATTTTCACAGATGATGTATTTCTGTTGCCGCTATAACAACATATACAATAAATATTTAAGGGGGCTCCCATACAACAAACGTGAATTTTTTGCTCGCTTTTATAGATAATGGTACGGAACCCTTTGTACGCGAGTCCGACTCGCACTTGGCCGGTTTTTTTTTATTTGTAAAGATAACGCTGCGTGCGTTGCCTAGGTAAATTAATTACCTGTGTCGCGGTACTTTACAATTATATAACTGAAGGTAACAAAGTACATCCAGACTCAGAATAAATATTTATGGGTCACACAAATTGTTGTCCTGCGCCGGATCGAAACCGGGACCCAGATAGCGAGGCGACTGTCTTAACCGCTGCTATTTAGTCCAGAATACGACCACGGCAGCTCTGCGGCGGAAATTCCGGGACGGAAATTAGCCAACTAAGTACATGTATATGTGAGCTATAACGGGTGCCCTCTCCATTCTCACATTTTTATCGTATGGAGTGTGGTAACCCTGGTGCCAGAGTTGTTCAAGCCACCCAGTAGTTCTCTGACATGGCTTACCGACTGTTGTCTAACGACAGCAACTGGGACCGATAGCTTAAAGTGTCCTCCGAAAGCACGAAGACTTTCAGAAATTAAACAACTTTGGCAGGCACCCATCATTAGACTGACCGCGTGACAAGGTGCTTAACCACACCGATGAAATTCAGACCGGTGATTGCAGATGACAAATATTTTTGACGATTCCATATAAATGTAACATATTAACATTTGCAATCACACTAATATTATACAGGTGAAAGTTTGCGAGTGTGTGAGTGTGTATATTTGTTACTCTGAAAGAGTACCGCAAAAACTACCGGAGGGATTGTGATGAAACTTTGTAGTAATATAGCTTATATATCCGAATAACACATACCTAGGCTATAATTTATAAAGTTTAGCAGGTAAAACAGCGGGTCACAGCTAGTATAAAATAGAATGAAGCCCTTATGTTAATATTTCCAATGATCATTAAGAAGCCTATTACAGTCCACTAGCGCCGCCAATCGAAAAAAATTCATAACTCGTAAATAGAATACAAAATACAAAATATGTTCTATTATTAGTGTGGAAAAGGTAATAATGCAATTGTATAACACCTTATCAACACTTGAAATATAGCTGTTTAGCTAAATCGTGCATACAAATTACCTTTTCCACAGTAATAATAGAACATATTTTGTATTTTTGATTCTATTTACGAGTTATGAATTTTTTTCGATTGGCGGCGCTAGTGGACTGTAAAAGGCCCCTTAAGCGTTAATAAACTATTCCTACTACACTAATATTGCTACACGTTCTCTTGCATAGTATTCTACTATTTTTGTTATTCTATTTGGCTTCATAATAACTTGGAAAATTTTAGGGCTATTTTAAGCAAGTCCGAAATTAACTGGAGGCGTGAAGCTTCCGTTACTGACTGTACCAACCAGCTATTTTAGTTAACAATGGTTGGATAAAAGAACTTTGAACTCCAGTAACAATCAAAATAAATGTATTTGTTACGTCATCCACCTTTACTTGAAACTGACATCATACTTTACTTCAGTCTACAAAATAACGAAAAACAAAGCGGCTTTCTCTTACAAGAGCTTTCGCCGTGGGTGTACTATTCAATAAGTTGCACTAATAATTTTCCATGGAAATCTATTTACTGCGTCAATGAGTGGGCGCTACCTGGGTCGATGGCTCCAGGCGCCGCCCACCGTAGAACCTCCGCCCGCCCTCATTCAATTCAGTTTAGATGAGATCTCAACATGCATAACCAAATAATTGCTATGTTTGTACAATCGAGCTCTCTGCTATCTCTACCTTTACATGAAGGCTTAGTAGGCCTCTACAGAGAGCGACACGTATGAATGAATTCGAGCTCTCGATGGAAACGAAGCATTGTAGTTTTGACGTGGTTGGTAAATGCTTGCCTTTCACGCCACGGGTCGTGGGTTCGATTCCCACCCAGGAGAGATTTTTGTGTGCATGAATATGTCGGTTTCGACTGAGTCTGGGTTTAACAATATAAGTATGTATTTACAAAAAGAGAAGTAGTATATGAGTTATCTGGTTTCTATAGTACAGGCCTTGCTTAGTTTGGGATCAGATGGCCGTGTGAGAATAAAAAAAAATATTGGCAACTCGACGCCAACTACGACGTCCCGACAGTAACCAATGGAACTCGTTCGTATGTATCCTAGAAACCCATACTATAATTTATTGTTAGTCAGCTGTACAATAATTGAATCTCACTCAGGTGATGCTCATTCGATTGACACTCATTTCGACGCCTAACTCACTTATCCTTGAAGCAATGTTATATTCAGTATAGAGCATTTGAGAATGCGAATAGCCCGCTGCAGCTTCTGTTGTCGTATTCTTACAATATTTCTACAGAGTAAGAACACTAAATAGCTTATGTATCATTAAGTATACAATATGGCATCGGTGAGTAATAACAAGCTATACAATGACCAGAGATCTGTTCTGTTATCTGCTATTCTGTAGGTCCGACTACATAGCCGCATCTTTTGATCACATTCACTTCTACTCCATTCAGATAACCTTGAAGCAATAATGTATAACCTTTGTGTATAATATGATCGCTATCAATAATTTGAGAATGTGAATTTAATATCGCAGAGCAGATTCTGCTATCGAGACATTACATTTTTTTTTAAACACGTACTATAATTGTTATCGAACGTCACTCAGATGACACACAGTTACTTCCGACACAAAACTCAGTTAACCTTGAAGCAATAATGCACTTTGTTTAAATTAAAAGCGCTATAGAGCATTTGATAATGCGAATTTGATATCCCAGCGCAGATTCTGCTATCAAAACATTGCAATGTTTCTACAGAGTAATACTATAGGACCTATGTCTATAATCATGAAGTATAATCATGAATACAATATAGTGTCGGTGGTGTTTACAAATAGGCAATTGTTGGATCTATCTTCTAACTGTACAGTTAATAAAGAACTCGTAGGTAAGCTGATATTCTGTAGTTAATCTATCAACTCTACAGTCAATCTCGGGTAATCACAGTCACTTCCGACACCAAACTCAGTTAACCTTGAAGCAATAATGTATGAACTTTGCATATACGAGTAGTATGAGCATAAAAAAATGCTCGCATTTGTGAATCCAAAATTGATACACCCCTGCAGATTCTGCTATTTTATTTTATTACAATATTTCTATAGAGTAACACTGCGGGGCCTATAATAATCATTAAGAACAGAACATGGTATTGATTGGTGAATAGTTTCTAAAAATATGAATAGAGTTAGTTAATAAGGTCATATGATCACAGTTTCTCACTAATCTCATTTAACCTTGAAGCAATAATGTATGAACTTTGTTAATAGTAGGTATTAGTGCTATCGAGCATTTGACAGTAGGGATTTGATAGATAGATATAGATGCCGCTTACTCTTCTTGATAATTGTATTATAATATTTTTTCAGAATGTCGCTACAATACCTACATATGTTAATAATTATAAAGCATACAATAAAGTTTCACCGAATAGTTTATTCAAAATAGTAAATTTGAGCGTATGATAGTGATATTTCCAAGTTAACGTAAAGTTTTTTTTGGTAAGGCTTGTGGAGTTAGAGGATTGTCTTCGCATGCCACCCGCAAAAAGTCGGTACGGGTGGGTGTGTCGGACTCACACCGAATAAACCGAACCTGTCGCGGACTTCTTCTAGCGCCTGGTGCGGGCAACCTCGGGAAGACGTGTAGGTTGCCATCATATTTTAATTACTCTATAGCACAAAGAGAACTCGCCTATACATACAATTAGATATCCAACGTGTGGGTGTATTACAGATCCTACAGAACATTCTTGAACATTATAATAAACGGGGGTGAAGACATAGATTTCATTATAATTGTAGTCTATTATTTTTGAATTTGAATACGGGTAAAATAATAGTAGCAAAAACTTGGCGACAGCTAGTCCGCATTGAGTGGGAGGTGTAACGCGTAGGCACTCAGTTGTGCGAAAAATTACCCATACGATGAGGCAAAAACCTTTTTGTTCCGAGTATAATACGCCTCTATACTTACTGGTGTAACTGACGGTTTGATGTGACCGTTCCTGTCTGTTGAAAACGCGCAATGACGAATGACAAATAACAATACTTACCTACACTGTCATGATAGCAGCCGCTCTCCGCAATTTTGTTGCAGTCGATGAAATAATGCAGTAAACTATTAAATCGATTGATAGTTATACCTCACTTATAGAAGGTGTTTAGATGTAAGTGACCGTTCAAGATACACGTATACGTAACGAATTTAGGGGGGAGGGGGCCTTGTAAAACGTTACGATGCGTTACAGGGGCGGGACGGGGATTATGAACTAGGCGTTACGTAAAATTATTTTTTTAATCTTTCAGAACGGTGCCGTAGAGAGATTCTCTCACGCATTTTTTAAAAGGTTTAAAAATGCTCACTTGGAGAATTAGTCACAGAAAAATGTTACTGTGCGATACATGGGGGGAGGAGGTCAATATTTGGGTATTTTATTGTGTATAAAGGAGTTTAACTTAAATATTAATATGCATCGAGTAAAATTTTGTAGTTACAGTATAACAGTTTGGGAAATAGGATCATTATCGTCTTATCAGCCGGAAGAAAACTTAGCCAAAGGTCTCCACAGTAGCCGGTCCTGGGCTACTTGCAACCAGCGGCTTCCAGCGACCTTTACAAGATCATCGGTCCACCTTGTAGGTGGCCTGCCCACGCTGCGTTTTCCGGTTCGTTTCATGCTACTCTTTCTGCCCCAACGGCCTTCGGTTCTACGACCTATGCGAAATAGGAGACCAAATATGCAATACATGTTTGTCGTTTTATACTCAGTAGCTGATCGGCATTTTATATATGGCCAATGAATGCAATACCTGCTGTTTTAAAAGCATACACAACTTATTTATGCGAAATGTGTATGTTATCATTCCGATAGCTTTTCCTACCGATTTAAACATAATTATTACGTTCCCGTACGTACGTACTCTATTCAACGCCGTACTCGAGTACATCTTTAGACAGTTGAACTGGGACGACTCAGATTTGAACATTAATGGAGTTAGCCTAAACCACCTAAGATTTGCCGATGATCTGGTGCTTCTTGAAGAGGATCTAACAACATTAGAACAAATGATGCAGTGCCTAGCAAATAAAAGTAGAGAAGTTGGTCTGGAAATCAATGCCAGCAAAACAAAATTGATGACAAACTCTAAGGAAATAGAAGTTATGGTAGACGGCAACAATATTCAATATGTCAAAGAATATATTTACTTAGGGCAGATAATATCCCCTTCAGATGAAATGACAAAAGAAATAAACAGGCAAATAGCCCAAGGATGGCGAAAATACTGGTCACTGAAGCAAATAGTGAAAAGTAAGGATCTAGACAACCACATAAAAAAGGAGACACATTCGAGACCTGTATTCTACCAGTTCTCACTTACGGCTGAGAAACTTGGTCAATAACACTTCACTACAGGGAAAGGCTGGCAAAATGCCAACGTGCCATGGAAAGAAGCATGTTAGGGTTATAAATTAAAGACAGACACACACACAGCACAAGCGTATGCCGTTGAAATCGGGCCTCGTAGCAGTAATCGGTTCTCGGTTCTGTAGTTTTGTCGTGAAAGCACGACAGACAGAGATAATTTCGCATTTATAATATTAGTAAGGATTTCTTAAAATGTACTAGAACACTAAAATGGGTATAAAATGACGGGTAGCGACAACTCTTCATATTTTCACCGACTTCAAGGTGTGAGTTTTACAATTTGAATCGTATTTTTTTTATTTCAATTATGGACACAACTCCCACAAGTGTTTTAATTTTTGGTCTGGTCTGATTGGAAAGGTCAACTAAATATATTTATGGAGCTTAGCCAAACATGTTACAGCAGGTACTAACGAACCCATCGACTCAGTTATCAGTTAGTGCTCGTGAATATACATTCATATGACGTCTGACAAATATTTATCAAAATGTATAAATAATAAAATCTTACAGTAGGTCACATGTGCACGAATGTTGGTAGATGGGCCCAGCTAACGAGTATCAATCATAACAGGCGGTTCTCGCTACTGCTCGGTTGGTGTTTGCTATGTAAATGAATTCTCAGAACGTCTCTGCGCCCGAGACGAGCGATCATCTTCCTTTTGCTAAACGCGATGTTTGGGATTCCCACCGACTATATAACCTTCACAATAGGATTTATGACACGTGGTGGTCTAGAAACAAAAAACCTTAACACGTCGCCAAACACTGATTCGGAAAACAGCCATATTACTTATTATCCTCAAGTTTTAGCCAACACAAGAAGGTTCACCCTGTTAAAAACTTTAAATTATTTATGTAAGTACTCAGAAAGAAGCTGCTGCCCGTCTCCTAGTAGATATTCCCTTGGGTCGACTTCTACGCACCCCACGGAATGAGATGGGGTGATGATATTCTGATATTTGCCGCCGTCACCTCACAGCTTTTGCCTAAAGCTGTGTGGTGACCGACCCGAGGGAATATGTACTAGAATACGGGCAGCAGCTTCTTTCTGAGTACCTACTATGACCATCATACTGCGATCGCCAAACCGTCTGCCAAGCATGGCGATTATGGCATATCTCCCCATGATGATTCTTGCTTTTGTTAAGCAGTGGACTTCTTTCATCTGCAATGATAGGAAAAAAATATCATGACTTCGATTTTTTGAAAAAAATAACATATTATTTTTTATTATTTTTAGATGATATCTCGAAAGCATTTCTTATCGAATATAAAAATATTATTAAAATCATTTCACAAATAACGGAGTAATCACGTAACATATATAAAAAAATCGGTAAATGTTGTTCCCATGTACTTTACGATCATGTAATTGACGGACATAAAGCACAGCCAGACTCGGAACATCTACTTATGGGTTACACAAATAGTTGTCATGTGCGGGAATAAAAGTGGCGAGACGATTGTCTTACCCTCTGCGACACACGTGCAGTCACTTTTGCGGTTAAATGAAAGTAAGAATTTTCTTGTATTTAAACATAAATCTATGAGGAAATCGTTGACTTTCTTGCCCTGACTAAGTAGAATATTATGTTAATGAGAAACATCTTTTTATTGGCCACAATTCGAGGGCCCCTTGAATAGGCCAGGTTGGACTTCAGTTTAACATAACAAAAATTCCATATTCATTACAAACATTATTAGTCTCTAGACTAGATTGTAATAGGTACATATAAAGTACTATACTTGGTACTTTATTCAATAAAAAAAATAACTTATTAAAAATATTTCAATTGTTATTCGTTCATTATTATCTGGGCCAATATTGATAATTCTGAACTAAATAGGTAGATACAGACGTCAGCACAGCATGCTACCCCAATCTGTCAAATTTCCCCAATTGAAAGTGAACCTTATGCATATGTGATTAAGTTGAAAATCTATATAAGAAATTTGATAGATTGGGGTAGCGGGATGTGCTGGCATCTGTACATTAACTGTAACATGTAGGTTGCAGGAAAACCGCAAATTAGTCAATCATTAAGTAAATAATTGTTATTGTTGCCACCGCAAGATATACGCGGTTATGGATAGTAGGTATTATAAATCTAATAATATTTAAATGTAATCGCCGGAGTTGGTAATGATTCGAAGAAAAATCTCATTGCGTTCGCGGCGCTGGTTTTTATCGTAAATTATAAATAATTGTTGTTGTATCGACGTGAGTTCACGTGCGTCAGCGGCGAGATTACGTTTCATTTCAATTACCCATACACCGATAGGAAAATCATAAAAATATATACGATAAATTGGCCATGAGCTAACGTGAAATCAATGGTAACGTAGCGTCAGTAAATTATACATGTTATTTTCGAAATATAGTGCCACGCATATGCTAAATGGCCGTAATAATGCTATATTTGCCATGACAAATGCTACTCTATGTAATCGTAATAAAGTCACATTTACTTTGATGTTGATTTTGTAAAATGGCTGTACAGTAATTGCAGGCAGTATAATACATGCCATAATTTAATGAATTTACCAAATGCGCGTAATATTGATTTGTAACACCTTTCTTCTCGGTTGCTGGATATTTTTTTGTCGAGTGATTTTGGAAAAGGGACGGAAATGTTTTACTGGAAACCAGTGAAGTGCGCATGCGCGCGCTCTTTGATTTGACGAATAAGCGCGTGCGGTGGTGGAGAGGTGGCTGTGATGGTGACACATGTCAGATAGTGCCAATCCATTTTATACGTAAGGTACCACGACGTACTGTCGGCTAACATAGTGTATGCGATGATATATTTGACCAGTCACATTATGAATAAATTGAATTCACATACATCTCATGTCAAATTGATTATACTGATGATGACGGAATGATAACATTTCAGATGTTACACATCACCCATATGCATTATTAATAATTATATAGGCTACAATAACATGCAATAACGTGGGTAACACCTCGGGCCGCTTCTAGTATGTACAATTATGTCGTTAAATACCTTTTCCCTCCTAACGTCTAAGTTAAAGAAATTAAAATGGCGTTGTATATAAACAGAATTACATGACAACTTATTGTCAATTTACGTACAAAAAGAAAAAATGTTTTTGCACTATCAGTCTATCAAATGCATTTAAAACGAAATTATAACACCTTATGACGTGGCATAATACCTAGGGCTGAGGGCATCGAGCGTACGGTCGGCCGTGACCCTGGCTACGAGAGCACCTCTAGCGAGGCGAGCCGCACATCTGTAGGCACGACCCTATTTACATAACAACGCACGTAGGATCCGGCGTTAATAGCCATCACCTCCCTGCATTTATTCAATTGAACAAGATCGAGAGCAATAGATGGACGACTTGAGAATTCAGGGGGACGACGGGAAATCTGCCTTTGTGCGACACATTTGTTTCGAAGCATAGAATTGATTGTCCAACCAATTTAGATCTACTTGTACATTTAAGATGGTTGTCCGCCTCTGGAATGTATTACCAATAGCAACACGCCGTGCACAATACTTAGAGACTAGAGACTCCGGTGAAGAAATATTTTTGAAGTTATACTTCTTTTGGCGCGATGGAGAAAAATGATGAGAGTGAATTTTTACGATGCGCGCGCACACCGACACCAAAAAATTTAACAGCATGAAGTTAGTTCTAGGTGGTATGAGAGTGAATTTTTGCGCGCGCATCGTAAAAATAACAGTATGACGTTAGTTCTAGGTGGTATGAAAATTGATAACTATGTTCAAGTTGTATATTAAGAAGTATAACTTCTAACGCGTGTACATAAGTACACACACGTTTTTTTTTGATAAGATTGATAAGGCAGTGGGAATGCCTACGCATGCCACCCGCAAAAAGTGTCTGCAGGTGGGTATGTCGGACTCGCACCGACTAAACCTAACCTGCCGTGGACTTCTTCTGGCCCCTGATGGGGGAGCCCCGGTAACGCGGGTATGCTGCTCCGGTGCCTTTCTTTCACGCCATGTCCCAGGTGGTCGGGACACGTACACTGGGAGAGCTCTGAATCTCTCTGCCTAAACTAGCGTTAGTATTGTCGTTAACTTTATCGTTTTTTCCATAGTTACTTCTTCCACGTTTTATTTTATGATTTTATGATCTAACTGTAACTCGTTAATCGGTGGCAGTACGAGAAGTGTCCTCTACTGCCACCACGTGAAAGTACCTCCGGGAAGATAGCGATCTGTTTGTGGCGCAGTCGCTGTGCCGGACTGGCAGGAGTCGGCAATAGGGAAGGGCAATCCAGAGCCCTCCCAGGGTACGTGTCCCGACCATCTGGGACATGGCGCAAAAGGGGAGCATCGGAGCAGCATACCCGCGTTCCCGGGGTTCCATCAGGCGTCAAGAGAAGTCCACGGCAGGTAAGGTTTAGTCGGTGCGAGTCCGACATATCCACTCGCAGACACTTTCCGCGGGTGGCATGCGTAGGCATTCCTCCTGCATTATCAAAAAAAAAACTCGTTAATAACATAGGTATACATGTACATATGTGTGCTGTGTAGCCGTTTGGTTGCCGACCTAGAAAGAATAGGACACAACAGGGCCACCGCATAGTATCCTGTGGGTGTCGTAAAAGGTAACTATGGGATACACCAGCTAGTCGGGCAGCAGCATCACCTGTGTACTAACTACCACCTAACTGCGGTCACCAACTCGCAATCCAAGCGCGGTGACTAAGGCCTTAGGGGACGCCTATGTCCACTAATGTCCAGCTGTGGACGATATTCGGGCAGATAAATAAATAAATAATATTATGGGACATTATTTACACACTGCCATCTGATCCCAAACTAAGCAGAGCTTGTATTATGGAAACCAGATAACTGATATACTACATAATTATAATACTTTTCTTTTGTAAATACATACTTATGTAGATAATTACACCCAGACTCAGGATAAACAGACATGTTCATGCACACAAATATCTATCCTGGGTGGGAATTGAACCCACGACCTCCGGCGTAAAAAGCAAGCGTTTTCCAACCACGCCAACAGGCCCGTCGATGATGATATATGTGTGTTATTGTAAAATAAAATAAAAAAGGTTTTTATTCACGTAGACTTTAAAAAAGCGCTTGTAAATAGTCAGAACATGTTTGTAGTAATATAGTTGTATACATTAGATATTATTTCTAGTAACATAGATATTTAGGTACATCTTGTATGAAAACATTTATAAAATTTATTTTATTACAGAAATGATATTTAGCTAGCTCGTATCAAGTTATTGTCAAGAGATTATGTTTAATTATCTAGTTTAAGTCTAATATTTTTACTACATATTGTCAATGGTTCTGTCTATATTAAAGGTATTATTATTATGACGGACCTTGTGTTAATAACGACGGTCGCGCTTTAATGCTACCACCGGATCCAATGCGCCCCAACTGAGAAGACCCAGCGAAACAAACTCAGTGGGTTCATCTACTACCGGTTTGAACACGACCCAGTTGAGACGGTCCGGCGAAACATACTCAAGCGGGCATGAACACGGGATTTGGTCCAATTAGAGTAATTATTTAGTAGGCAAACACAATATATGCTCGATCGGTTGTCTGAATGCGTATTATTTTAGATTATATTTAGGTATACAAAAGAAAAACTTCGAAACAATAACATTATTAATTTTGAGACAGAGTCAATAATTTTAAATTAAGTATATGATAGCAATCATTTACAGATAGTTCACGTAACACAGCAGATCAGTCATGTCTATATGGCTACAAGATCTCCAGCGAGCAATGTGCAGGTAGGAAGTGAGAGCCAGACGTCTTTGTCATCGATGTACTCTTTAGTGGTGTAATAACCCCTAGCCATAAGTATACGTTTAATATGTGTTTTAAAACTTGTGTCAGGCAGATCAGTAATTTGAGTAGGAAGCTTGTTATAAAACCTAATACAATTTCCTAAAAATGATTTATTAGTTTTGCTTACTCTAAAGCCTGGCATGGCTAGTTTGTTTTTTTAAAACTTTTTTAAAACTTACATTGTAAATATGTAAGTAGTATAATATTTTATCCATTTATTTATTACGATGTATTGTTATATCTGATGATTTTAACCGGCATGAAGATGAAAGTTCTCAGTTTGAATGTATTTTTTTTGTTAGTATAAGTTAAGTTTAGGTCAATTAACTTACTAACCAGTTTTATGGACTCTCTTATAATTCTGTAGGTATATGGTTGTCTGGATGAAATCGCGGCAGCCATAAAACCTATTATACTTGTTTAATATCTACTTGTTATAATACATATTATATTATTGTCTTTAATGTATAATAGTTAAAGAGTATTTTACTTTACTTAAAGGTGTTCTGCTCTAAGGAAGGAGGGAGAAGTGCAACAAATTTTCTGACTCCTCCTTGTTTCTGTCTGATTAAACTTGTTGCGGGATCCAAGACAGTTGAAGCGATTCTCCATGAAGTGCCTGCTACTTACCGATAACTACTTTTTAATTATGTGCCACTGTTCATTTTGGCTAACAAGCTGGAGCTGTAGGATTAGTCTCATACAGATATTGTATACATGTATGTTTATCGTAAAATGATACCATTGTTTACGGGTAGCAACTGTTTTCCTACTCATTTGGAAACCCCAGTATTGCTCGTGCAGGTATTTTCGTATAACTGATTACGTGTGTATTTAGTTTACGTATGCAATACTGAGAATTGGCTACCTATACTAATATAAAACCCAATTCATATTTGACTCAGTAGGTGCTGCTGCCCGATGTGACGAACGCGATATCCTTCTCTCGATGTTAATTATACAAAAACCCATGAAAATGTTCGACGATCAACACATTCCATATTTCTAGAACCTGTAGACTGCTTAGAAGTTTTTAAAACTACAATGCAATTGCGTAACACAAACTCAGCGGGGTATGATAATATTACTACAAAGATTCTAAAACAAAATATACTCCCCATACTGAAACCTTTGACACATATAATTAATTTATCTTTGGAGAACGGTATATTTCCCGCTGGTTTAAAGTTTTCCGTAGTAAAACCAATTTTCAAGAAGGGATCTAAATCTGAAGCTGGAAATTACAGGCCAATAACCTTAGTTCCTGTTATCTCTAAAATATTCGAAAAAATCATGTGCACCAGGCTTATGAGTTTCTTTGATAAAAATAATATAATCAACTCGCAACAAAATGGTTTCATCAAGAATAGATCTACTTCATTAGCATGCTTTAAACTTGTGAAGGAAATTCTTGACGCATTAGATAAAAAACAGATCCCACTAGCCGTATTTCTAGATTTAAGCAAAGCATTCGATATGGTATGTCATGACAGGCTATTAAGCAAGCTTGAGCAGTATGGAATCAGAGGGCCTGCTTATGACTGGTTCCAAAGCTACTTAATAGGTCGGCAACAGTGTACTGAAATCAAAAAAAATTGTAAAAAGACTCAATTAGAAGAAACTTTCAGATCACCTTATTTGATCAACCACTACGGCGTACCACAAGGTAGTGTGCTTGGGCCTATTCTATTCATAGTATACATCAACGAATTACCTAACTCAACTGATCAATTTACTATATTATTTGCAGACGATACTACTATTTTAACAAAAGAACAAACTATTGAAAATGCAGTATCTGTAACGAATAAAGCTTTAATGGATATAATAAGCTGGCTAGAAGCTAATAATTTAAAAATTAATATTAGATAAACTAAATTTATGAGATATTTGACATATAATAATAAAAATATAGGTAATATAGGAGACATATCTTTGAATTATAATAATATTGACATCGTAGAGGTACATGACATAACATTTTTAGGAATAATTACTGACCGTTTCTGCAACTGGAAAGCTCAAGTAGATAATGTATGTAAGAAAATCAATAAATTCATATTTGCGCTTAGGAAAATTAAAAATATAACAAACAGAGAAACAGCTTTAATGGTATACCACAGCCATGTGTGCTCTATTCTTAGATACGGTGTGATCTTATGGGGAAACTCGACCGACGCTGAAAGAGCGTTTATAGTACAAAAAAAATGTTTAAGGTCAATTTTCAATCTAAAGTGGACAGATTCCTGCCAACCGATATTTATAAGAGAAAAAATACTTACATTACCGTCAATATACATATACGAGATGTGCAAATTCGTGAGAAATCATATTTTACTCTTCGAAAAAGACAAAAAGGCAGAAATGAAAAGAAAAATTGTACGCAAACCATTAGTAGCACCACGAAGTAGGCTAAAACTATGTGATAAGAACAGCTATAATATGGGTGTTAAGGTATATAATAAACTTTCAGAAAAACTTAGACACCTACCAGACAATGAATTTTGCAGGTCGCTTTTTAAGTGGCTATGTGACAGATGTTTTTATTCAGTTGATGACTACATTAAATATAAATTCACATAAATATGTAATTAGCCTAAATATTTTGACATTAAAATTTTATTTGACATTTACTAATCTCTAATAACTAACATTGTTTTTAAATCTTATTTTTACTTATTGTTTTGTATTCAATCATGTATTACCTACTAATAACAAATTAAATAATTACTAACAATTTCAATGTAAATCTTAAATTATAATGTATTACTTTAAATATTTGCACGACGTATTCTGTCGAATATAGTGAAACCAAAATATAATACCATCAAATGTAACCTGTATTCTCGCAAATAAAGAGTTCATTCAAGACTTACGACATGAGAGTTCAAAGATTTACCACCAATTAATAAAATGCGAGCTATATTTATTCTAAGAAACACATTTGCATTTTTGTTCATCATCATTATCGTGTCAGTTAAATGACGTTGCTGATGCTGGTCAAAGGCCCTCCCAAAAGATTTCAACAATAGATTTATGACCATCATTTAAAGGCATATGCCATAATCACTGCTTGGCAGACTAGTTGGCAATAGCAGTATGATGGTCATAGTCCCTCGAGTCGACTTCCACGCCGCCTACGGGATGAAATGATGTGGTAATATTTTTGTTAACACCAATTTAACAATTAATTGTGTTTCTTTACAAAAACACACACACACAAAAATTTAATATTCGTTCTGGATTCTAATTGAGAACTGTCCACGGCTTACCATTTGGCGTATTTATACTTGCTGATCTCTTATCTCGAACCGTAAAGAATATCAAAATAATAAATCCATTAGCAATCGGACGTCACTATGTCCAAGAATTGTGGTTCTATTTATAGCTGAGAGATGGCTTTGATAGTCCTAGTGATTAGAATATTGCTTCGTAATTTTCTTAAATTTTAGCAGATGATGCTTGTGGTCTATTGCACCGTAACTATATGTTTTTTTGGGAAATGTGTTTGACGAGCAATCTGTGTAGCTCGTTCCCGGGAAATATTCTTCCAGTTACAACCTCAGATCAATTTTAATAGATCTGAGCTTATAACAAACAACTTGGCTTGATTCAAGGCCTAAGTAAATACCCATCTTATGGATTTAATCAAAATTAAACTTTTTTTTATAAGAAACGAATCACAAGGCCTTTTATTTGGACGTAGATAATTATGTGGAAATTGTTAATGGGTCTTTGTGTTGCCATTGACATTGTGACAAGACAGTCGATGAAGTGACAAATTTACAAGGACATGTCTAGTAAGCTCTTGACGTAGTTTGGATATACATACTACGTAGGTACAGTCGACATCATAATCAAGTGTAAGTACTGTCGTGTCGGCGACTGTAAAATCGCGTTCATAGGTCCAGGAGCAGTTTCAGGAAGCATCAGATCGATATTCTGATTTCCCTTATGTCCTTTCCGTGACTTTGATCAGTAATTAAATAACTCTCAGTAGTGTATTTTGTCTCGTCGTGCGTGTTATCTAGGTGACCCATTGCAGTTGGCCATCCTTTTTTAAAATAAAATAAAAAAGGTTTTTATTCATGTAGACTTTAAAAAAGCGCTTGTAAATAGTCAGAACATGTTTGTAGTAATATAGTTGTATACATTATTATTTCTAGTAACATAGATATTTAGGTACACATTGTATGAAAACATTTATAAAATTATAATTATGATATTAAGCTAGCTCGTATCAAGTTATTGTCAAGAGATTATGTTTAATTATCTATTTTAAGTCTAATATTTTTACTACATATTGTCAATAGTTCTGTCTATATTAAGGTATTATTATTATGACGGACCTTGTGTTAATAACGACGGTCGCGCTTTAATGCTACCACCGGATCCAATGCGCCCCAACTGAGAAGACCCAGCGAAACAAACTCAGTGGGTTGAAGATGAAGTATGATACTAACAATAGGAATCATTACAGCTAAAAGTAGTCCACCGTTGGTCATGCCTCTCCCAAGAATGATCTTAGCGGGAAATGCCATCATCGCCACGCTTGGCAGACGAGTTGGCGACGCAGGAAGATGCTCATAATACTCTGAAGGAAGCTGCTGCCCGTCCTCTGTTAGATATTCCCTCGGGTCGACTTGTACGCCTCCTATGGGATGAGATGGGATGATACTATTCTGATATTAGTCGTCGTCGCCACATAGCAAACAATAGGAATACTGTAGCACAATTTAAATATAATTATGCACAAAGTTTGTTTAGTTACACTACACAATTTGGTGACGAATATTATTCATTGTGAGTACAAACTTAATTGAATATGCATCCGGATGTTGTGACTAATTTGCTCAAGGCTGTGACGGAACCTAATGCGATACATTAAGGCCCTGACAACATCCAAAATAGGTTTGTTTTCGCAAGTGTTTAGCCAATACTATATGTTCACCATGACTTTTAAAATAATATTAATGCCAAAACACGATCCTATCCTAATTAACTTTTTCTATATTAAATCGGCGGGCCAGTTGCGTGGTTGGTAAATTCTTGCTTTCTTGCCGCAGGTCGTGGGTTCGATTCCTACCCAGCACTGATATGTATTTCTGTGCATGAAAATGTAGTAAAATATAGCTAAAACTATAAATTTAAATAATTAAAGTTAAACATAATCTCTTTGACAATAACTTAATACAAGCTAGCTAAATATAATTGCTATTATAAAATAAATTTTATAAATGTTTTCATACAATCCGTGTACCTAAATATCTATGACACTAGAAATAATAATATATACAACTATATTACTACAAACAGGTTCTGACTATTTACAAGCGCTTTTTTGAAGTCTACGTGAATAAAAACCTTTTTTTTTATAACACGTCTTGTCCTGAGTCTGGGTGTAATTATCTATTGTATTTACCAAAGTAGTAGAGGTATGTAATATATCCGTTATCTGGTTTCCATAGTACAAGCTCTGCAATGTCCCAGGATATTATTATATCATTAACAAATGCAGTCTAAGTGATAACTGATAACACTTGATGGTTATTTGTTTTTGATGAGTCTTAAAACTATTGCTAGGGTATTCCCCGATCAAATATCGCAAGTAATAACCTACTGCAGTGTTGTTGTCTTGGGTACCTAACAGTAAGTTGATATAATTGGAAGCCACTATCCACACGTACTCTTATTACTAAATAACATTCATTGTAATTAAAATATAATAGGATTTTTGATGATGACGTCAATATGCTTACCAGACTACATAGAATATAATGGAAAACGCAATGTTGAAGCGGTATTGTTCTAAAAATATCCAAGTGCTTCTTTGTTGTTCGTTGTCCTTTAATATACATATGTCGGTATAGGTACTGACGCCAGCACATCAAGCTTCCCCAATCTTCCATGTTTCCCCAATTGAAAGTGAACCTTATACTTATTTGATAAGGTTGAGAATGTATAAAAGAAATTTGACAGATTGGGGTAGCTACGTGGTAAAACCGCGGTGTACAGCTAGTATACAATATACATAGTAATATTAAGTTGTAGACTTGACTTGACTTGACAGGGGCCCAGAGTTGGGAGCCTGGTGATCTGTAACACAGGTCTTACCTACTATAGACGCCAGTCTCTCACAAAGGTATGATAATATTTTCTGTATTTCTTTACATAATACTCGTATGTATGCCAAACCTTTGTGAAAGAAAGAAATAAATACATTATTATATTATTATTATATATTAATAATAATATATAAACCATAAACCTTAACCTTAAATATTAACCATATTATGTTTAAGTATAAAACTTATTTATGGAGTTATGTGATTATCTTGTTTACCTACATTCAAACTCCAACACACAATAAAACAAATCACTCGTTGCGTATTGAAACAATAAAAATAAATATTGAACATAACCGTGAACTTTATTTGATGTTTCCGGTTAGGAAACAATGCCGTCGACAAAATGTACAACATTTCAATACCTTCGGCGGCCATACGAGATTCATTGGTGTTTTTTGGAGACCAATAAGGAAAACTAATAATCTTTGTCAAATAATGTCAAAATAACAACTTTTTACTCATAGCATATTAAAGTATCTATTTATGTAAGTACTTATAAGATTTTTTTAATAATATGATTTAATTTTCTAAATGTATTTTCGGCCCCATACATCATCAGCCTGATATCGTCCACTGCTGGACATAAGCCTCCTCCAAAGGTTTCTATAACATTACCATTTGGAGGGGTTTGCCGTAGTCACCGCGCTTGGCATGCGAGTTGGCGACCGCAGTTAGGTGGTAGCAATTTCAAATCACTAGAATCATGGATTTTGAGGAGGGTGCACTTCTGCTACTTTTGCTCATATGACGACGACGGCGGCGTAAAAATTGAAAATTGTGGGTTCATCCAATATTAAAGCGCGGGCGGAGTTAACTGCGCAAGAGCAGTCGACAAGTCGAGCAGTCAGTGTATGCCTGGCGACTCACAGTGGAACGAATGTATGGGAGCGGTTGGACGTAGACATGTCCGAAAAATAAGAGTAAAATTATGACAAACTAATGATGCCATCTTATTCGATTACTTAATGCCTTCATAAATTGTGGTGATGAATTTCTTCATAACTCCCATATTTCGGGAGTAATTTGAGAAAATGTGAAATTTTACTATGAAAATGAGTGTATCGAGCTCTCTCCCTCCTGATTCCGGGCTTGTTTCAAGTAGCGGTCTCTAATATCGTAATGCTATTACTAAGAGCTATATTTAATACTAAGACACATAGTGCGCCAAATGTGCACTTTCTGGGATAAAAGGAAATGAAAATTAAAAAAAAAAAACGTTTTTTCCCCATTTGTATTTACTTTAAACCGCAGACAGACTTATTAAGAGGTCTATAAATATATTATATATATACAGAAATATATATTAACAAAAATATTCACAAGAACTGATGAGAGTATAACTTTTAAGTAAGTTGAAGATTTACGAGGACTAGGATGTGTACAAGTTGAAGCATCAGATTTAGCAGGAGAAATTATGGGCTCGATGACGTCACTTATATTTTCTGTAGAAGGTTCCATATTTTCATTCTGTAATTCCGGCCATTGAATTGCAGCCTGTAGCCAAATCTCATGTTTCTTCCGAAACTTATCTGTGCTTCTTCCAGACTTTGTCCATTTTGCATAAATGCGGTAGCAAAATCGACGACACCAGTCTTTTAAACTTGTTTCAGCACTTTCACATAACTGAACACAACTGTTATCTTTTAAAACACTGAACAAATAGTTAAAGTCGCGTAAATCTTTATGTGCGCGTGCGCATAAAGCAACGTGAATATCAAGATTTGTATTAAAATTTGGAAAATACATTGCGAGATTAGCTTGGATACAACGAGGTGTAAATCAACACTGATTTTAAAGTTACTAATAGTGACCTATTTATATAAAATCCAGGTATCCCAGGTATCCTTTGTTAAATATTGCAAGGTAATTAGTTATTGTGATAATTAGTAAATGATGCATGCTAAATTAGTGTATTAAGAGCCATTTAGTAATTAAATAATAGCAATGTTCTTATCAGTAATCATTAGTGCATCAGTTTTATATGTAAACCTTAAGTCCCTAATTATATATCCTAATTAGCTTATATCTTCTCTAATTGGCTGGTCAGAAATGTTATTGTAATAAGGTAAACCTTTAGAAAAACGGTTTTAATCAACAAAATAAACAAAAAATAAAAAAATTGTGTTATAAAATAAACATCACTCTTTATCCCAGAAAGTGCACATTTGGCGCACTATGTGTCTTAGTATTAAATATAGCTCTTAGTATTAGCATTATGATATTAGAGACCGCTACTTGAAACAAGCCCGGAATCAGGAGGGAGAGAGCTCGATACACTCATTTTCATAGTAAAATTTCACATTTTCTCAAATTACTCCCGAAATATGGGAGTTATGAAGAAATTCATCACCACAAGTTATGAAGGCATTAAGTAATCGAATAAGATGGCATCATTAGTTTGGCATAATTTTACTCTTTTTTTTCGGACATGTCTACGTCCAACCGCTCCCATACATTCGTTCCACTGTGCGACTGCTTGACCGCATGATGAAATTTCACAGTGCTGCCAACCGCCCGAAGCAGTTGCAACTGCTTGAGCGGTTTGTGTATGTACGTACTTAGAAGTCTGTAGTTCACTATGCAGTCGCAGCTTGAAGCAGTCGATCTTAACTGCTTCAGCTAAGCTGCCCGTGTATGCCAGCCCTTAGTCGCCTTTTACGACACTTACGGGATGGTATGTATATATTTTCTAGGCCCGGAAACCACACGGCCCCACCCGGGACTAAGCACCCTGGGTAAGACACCCTGGGTTAAAAAAACCCAGGATTATCAGCGTTCGCTATCGCTAGACCAACGAGGCAGTCAAAGGCAGTATAACGTGTGTTATGTAGCTATACCTCTAATATATGAATATTACATTACGTAAAGAAAAATAAGTTTAAACGGCCGAATATTTGCGCGGGCGAAGTTGTGGGCGGCAGTCTTGTATATGTATGCCTATTCTCGGGAACGGCTCCAATAAGTGCGATATAATTTGCAGAATGGGTGTTTTGGGGGCGGAAAATCGATGTGGATCGGTTGGCATTTGAGAGCTATGCTTAATATTCAACGGAAACTTTTAGTACTGTATTAAGAAAACGTTATGTCTGGCGACAGGGGTGTCATGGGACAAAAGATCTGTGGACATATATTCATTTATTTGGTTTCATGAGTCCATGTAGTACAGAATGTCAATAAGGTTTGACCCGACGTTTATAAAAATAATAATAAAGGTTTTTATTTATCTATAATCCATGTTCTGACTAGGTACTTAAAGTCAAATAGAACATGGATTGTAGTGTTACAAATTAACATATATATTTAATTTTATATTTTGTAGTATACGTGTTAATTCTGGGTTTGAACATTTCCATTCCAAATTAACTCCAAGTCCGTTAAAGCCATTATTGACGTCATTGAGCAAACATACAAACTGACCACCAGACTATGTGCGTAAAACCCTCCACCCCCGTCAAAGACGCAGAGACTGACCTAAAATGAGCTGAAAAGGTGACATGAGGAAGTTCCGGACCTCGGAAAATATCGCTTTGACCTCTCTACCATATAGGAGAAGGGAGTGAGATGGCTAGTAGTGCTATTTCATAGTAAACCGTTACACAATTTTATACAAGGTGCAATTTTATAGCGGATATGCAGTTTATATAACACAGTTATCAAATCAACATAAATGCCAGTTGAGTTGCATGCCATGTATTTACGAATGATAAGAAATGAAGTATTTGTTATCATTTAATCATTTGTATCCGCTGTTATTTGTTTTTTTTAATTACCGTGTGTGGGCAGCAAGAATCAAATACATCCTGTATGCACGCCAGAAAAATAAAAGAAGAAAAACAGAGAATGCTGTCCCCCGTCAGACCCCGCCTTACGTACTACTCATCTCCAAGTGTCATTCGATATATGGAGCGATAGGTTTATACTGTTTTATAATTCTCATACACACATCAACAAAGTCTAGGGATACGTTATTTTGAAATCAAACATGGCTTTATTGTTTAAAACCTATTTAGTTGCCTTAAAAAGTTTATTTACAGATTTAAACCTTGTCTATTCTTTATTCAAAATTTAAAAATTAAAATGAGAAACAAATGAAAACACGCAAAGCACAGCGCAATCTTGAGTTGTATCTAATTTCAAGAAGTTGCATTAAAATTTTTTTTGCGTGTTAATTGAAGAAAACCTGATAAATTGTTTTATTTTCTTTTCTCAATTGGTTGTGTAAGCTTTTTAGCGTCATGCCACGCCATCATTTGAGTCGAGATGAAATGTTACGGGCAGTTGGCATGTTACAAAACGGTGCTATTCAACGCGTCGTTGCTGAGTCTCTGGGCACAAGCCAAAATGTGGTATCCAGGCTGTGGTAACGTTATCGCGCTACTGGAGATGTGGCAGAACGGCACACAGGTAGATATCGTGTTACCACTCAGAGACAGGATCGATTTCTCCAAATGACCGCCAGAAGACTACCCAATATCACAGCGATGCAACTAGTGCAAAGGCTCCAGGAGGGTCAGCAGCTGCTGGTGAGCGACCAAACCGTGCGAAGGAGGCTGCATGAAGTTGGTCTTCATGCTCGCAGACCGCTACGAGTCCCAGCGCTGCGACGTGGCAATCGCGGTAGGCGACTTTTATGGGCTCAAGAACATTTGACATGGAGTGATCAACAATGGTCATTGGTGCTGTTCACTGATGAGTCCCGCTATGGATTTCATCCAGATTCGAGACGAACACGCGTTTGGAGAACTCCAGGCAGGGTCAGCCGTCTCCGACATCCACAGGAGGTCCACTCTTACCAAGGCGGGACAATTATGGTGTGGGCAGGAATACGAATCGGCGGACGAACCCAACTCATTTGGATTCAGGGCAGCATGACTGCCCATAGATACCGTGAGGAGGTAGTAGAACGTGTCATTGTCCCGCTCAGGGCCCTAACGGGGCAAGAATTTCAGCTCATGCATGACAATGCACCTTCCCATACAGCGCGGCTGGTGAGGGCCGCCCTTCGAGAACACGATGTTCAGGTATTAGATTGGCCTCCACAGTCGCCAGACTTAAACCCAATTGAACACGCCTGGGACATGTTACAGCGAAGAGCATTGAGGGATTTTCCGCCCAACTTGACAACAGAAGAACAACTTTTCGAACATTTAAAAAGAACTTGGGACTGCATACCCCAGCAAGACATTGACACCTTAATTTTAAGTATGGAAAATCGTTGCCGCTGTGTGATTAATGTTAGAGGAGGAAATACCGATTACTGATTATCAGATTTGGTAAGATTTTTATTCATTTAATTCGATTGAATAATTTTATAAGAATAAAATGTTTTTGTTCACTCAGTAATTTTCTATGGCTTAATTAATTTAAGACTTTTATTAATTAGAAAAACAAAATCGCATCGTGTTGTTAATGTTTAAATATCGGCCATGAAATTATCTTTAATTCTTCCATTTACAGTCATAACAAAATTTTTATAGTTTTCTAGATAATCAATGAAATGTTCAATATCCCTAGATTGTGTTGATGTGTGTATATTAAACATAAGCAAATAACGTATCTCCATACTACGCACATGTAATGGAAGCAGACTGAGAGAGAAGTGGCCATAACGCTTTTTTCTTACGTGACGAACAGAGAACCCAGCTGAAAAATAACTGTAGAGTTGTTGAGTCCAATAGGAGGCATAACTAAAATAAATACCAATGTAATAATGTACCTAATGTATGTAACATTACATACTTATGAGTTTTGGTCCGTGTCTACGATGTGTCTTGTGTCTCTTTCCTTGTCCCGTGGGAATTTAAGGAACCGGCTTTATTCATGTCGACTTCACAAATGGATCCTCAGTGCAAACATTTCATCTTCATAATATTTGATATTCTGTAGTTCCGTCTGTTCTGTGTTTCGTCTGGGATTTGATGAGTCGGCGGAACTAAAGTTGCCAGGCGTTAACGAACACAGCTTTTTGGTTACGTGTGCGGTGAAATTAGATTATATTCCGCCTGTCCGGCTTTTTAGATTTGAAATAACATTGGCCATATTACATATAAAATATTCAGATAAATTTATTGATAACATAAATTGATTAATAATAAAGAAGACCGATTCATTGAAATTTATTGTTTCTATTAAGATTTTAAGGTAAATCATAAAAATCTTTGATATACCTAATTATTATTCCATTCTTGTTACACTTCACAAATTGAGGTTTTTAACGTAATATGAAAGAAGGTTGACAATAGCGTAACATGTTTGATGTCGTTCTTTTATTGTGTCCTTTATAATTGTAGGAAATATATAAATTAATAGAAAAAGTGCTCGGTTGTTTCTTTAAAACTTTTGATTAGCAATTTGTTTTTTAATGTACCTACATTAAAAAACAAATTGCTAATCAAAAGTTTTAAAGAAACATGTGTACCTACATAACTACTTAATTATAGCTCACATTGCATTGTATATGTTCGTATGCTTTTTAGTACATGTTCAAGTATGTGAACCGTATCTCTTATAATATAAATAACAAAAATTTTTTATCACATAGAATTTAAAAAGCGCTTTAAAAATAGTCAGAACATGTTTGTAGTAATAAAGTTAAGTATACATAATTAATTCTAAGTTCATGTAGATAGTTTGGTACACGGATAGTATCAAAACATTTACAAATAATATTAAATTTATAATAGTCATGATTTTGTTATATAGCTAGCTTATGTTATTGTCAAAGAGAACCAAGCCGACTTAAACTAGGAAGAGCCTAGTATCTCAAGGGGCAGTCTCGGCCACGGAGTTGATTTACTTATTTAGAGTATTTTAGAGTTATCTTACCTAGAGGTAGATGTGTATCATCTTGCGAAATTCAGTTCAGTGATATTGTTAATAAATTGTTGGCGTTACTTAATGTGATTTGTGTGTGTGTGTGTGTGTTTTTGGCATGTCTTATTTCTATGTAATGCTATCCATCATTACATTCTCCAGTATTGTCTTCTTATGTCGCATAATAAATAATATATTAAAATCAGATTTTAACAAACTACTTATAATGTATGTAATATAACAAATAAAATCAAAGGTTAATCTGAAGAAATGATACAAGGTGTCAGATAAATAGTCGTCGTAAGTTATGGAACATCATTTGCCTAGCGAACTCAACAAATTGCAGATCATCGATATGTTAAATACACAAAAGAAATATTCATATCCGATATAATCTATACATATAATAAAATCGTAGGAAAGTCAAAACTGTACATTGTATATTTTTTTAAAGGATATTTGGGGCGTCATCTACAATGGATATCAAAGCCAAAAATATAGTTTTTAGAATTTTTGTCTGGGTGTCTGTTTGTCTGTATGTATGTCCGGGCTAAACTCAAAAAGTACTGCATGGATTTACTTCATATTTTGCGAAAATATTACTAAGAGGTCGGGTCAACATATAGGCTACATATTATCACGCTGTCACCTACGAGGATATAATTTATATAGGGAGAGGATAATTTATACAATTTAACGCAGGTAAAACCGCGGGGCACAGCTAGTAATAAATAAAAATACATAGTAATGGACGTATCACACAGCGACATCTTGGCCAAACTACATACATACATAGACTCACACCTGTTTCCCGGAGGGGTAGGCAGAGACAACGGATTTCCATTTGTGACGATCTTTGCACACCTCTTTTGCCCCGTTTACTGACATTATATTCTTCATACGTGCTCGCTGCTTTAGGGCCAAGCAAGCAGCAAGCGAAGTTTTACTATGGATGGATACATAATGTCATAATACACAATAATAAATAATAAAATACACAATATTAAGTACTCAGAATATTTCCCACAGTGCTATAATGCGCACACTATGCAGAGCGTGTACTATGGATGGATACTAGATAACGAATAGTAATACTTTTATGCTTATTTTTGTAAATATATACATATAAAACACTGAAAACACTCAGACCAAGACAAATAGACATATACATGAACACAAATATTGTCTTGTGCTAGGAAGGACCTTTGGATCAGAAAGCACATTCACTACCAAAATCGTTTCGTTTAATTTGTTCAGTTTCATGGGTACCTACTACCTAGATAGATATTTACCTTTCTTTCACTATTTATGTTACACCTGGTATACAAGTCGTAACCGTAGTTTAAGGAGTTTAATATGCCTATGAAACTGAACAACGTGTAGCACATTAAAATGTTAAATACACAAACAAACAATATTAACTCCCCATACAAGAATAACAAACACCTGTTGCATTTAGGATGGCTCGCTAAAACTTTAATTAATTCAGTTTCATGGGTAATGCAATTTCATTCCTTTATAATCATGTACTTAATTTGAATCTTACCTAATTTTATAACGTTAATGTTAATTATTTTTTGTTTAAATTCTCACTTTAATATTTTAATTTTATATCGTTCACTCACAATTTACTTTCACTTTTATTAGTAAAGTTAGATAATTTGTAATTTTATTTTTAGTTTATGTAATTTAAACACGCTAATCTTTATATTTCGCATGTGGTGTTAGTATGTGACTGGTTGGTTGCTACACAAGAAAATGTATTCCGTAAGTTAAGATATACCAAACTCAAATAATAAATTATATAAATAACTAGCTGTGCCCCGCGGTGTTACCCGCGTTAAATTTTATAAATTTTCTTTGCTATAAACCTCACGGAGCCCGAGACCTTTCCAACGAATGCAAAACCGTGGAAATCGGTTCGTGCGTTCTGGAGTTATAGCGTCAGGAAGGAAAACCCGACCCGTTTTTTATATAAATAAAATTACTTACTTAATTAGATTAGATATTATACATATTGTTAATACATACAATAGTGCCATAATATATATGTATATATCTTGTTGTTGTTTTCTAGTTTATTGAGACTTTTATCCCGCAGTCAAACCGACTGATCGGTTTTGTGTGGTATTTTTCTGTACTACTGTTTTAATATTAAGGAGAGAAGAGAAGGCGACAATAAATAAATAATAATAATAAATTTAGGGTGTAAGCAATTGTTGGTTGATCTAAGAAACAAAAAAAGAATGGGTAGATATGGCTCCTTAAGTTATGCCCACTATTTATGTTATACCTTGTATACGGGGTAACCGGGTAAACCATCATCATCATATCAGCAGAAAGATGCCCACTGCTGGACAAAGGCCCTCCCCAAAAACCTCCACAATTGCCGGTCTTGCGCTGTCCGCAGCCAGCGAGTTCCAGCGACCCTCACAAGATCTTCGTTCCATCTTGTAGGGGGCCTGCCCACGCAGCGTCATCCGGTTCGTGGTCGCCACTCGAGAATTTTTTTGGGGTTATAGTTTTCATAATTTCTGACTAATTTGACAAAACAATACCATGTCTCAAACTAAACCGTTTTCATGTGGACTTTAAAGAGTCTTTTTTTATCAAAATTGTCAATTTTTTGTCTATTGTCGCTTTTTTATGTTTTGTGGCTCTAATTTATTTGCTTTTGTTCTTTTGTAATAACTTGTTTTATTATTTTCATATATACATTGCAGGCGGTTAATTTAACTGGGTCACAGAATAAGATAAAAAGTAAAGAAAAATAACAAAAGAATTTCATTTTTACTAATCATAAGTATGAAAAAAGTGTATGACACTTATGTTGCAGATGTTCTTAAATATTATTTATTATAATTTTTTGTAATTTTAATAGTCAAATTAGTCAGAAATGATGAAGACTTACCCACTAACCCTGTATATTTGCGTCAATTACAGCATTTTTTTGTATTGAACGGGTTTTCCGTAAAGGATGAGTCACATCAGGAGCAAAATAAATTGTTTCGCATATTATGTGTCGCAACAGTCTGTCACAGTATAAATATGGACAGTACAGAAACTGAGCCTAGTTGATGAAATAATAACCTACGCTCTATTGATGCAATAGGGTTGTAAAATCAGTAGCAAGTTTAAAATACGATAGCTAAAATACGGTTTGGATGAAGTCGAGTTAAAACAGCCCTTTACTAAGCAATACGCTCGTGGCATTTGTAAAAATACCGCGGAGTTAAACTTATATGCGACCACTCGTTTTGACGCGGCACTCATTACTGACAGAACCGCGACCACCGCTAAGGGGTCTTGTCGATGCGTATGTTTATGTGAGTGTGCTGTTTAGAGCGTTTGTAGGTAGTTTCTTTACTGTCTAAATTTTATACTATGAGTCTGTTCTACGGCGCAACTGTGCAATAGCACAGAGACAATGTATCCTTCCACGCACATGAATGACTGCACGTATTGTTGACCCGATGACTCACAGTCACTGTCACATTCATTCATGTATTTACACAAAACCTTAACAATTACTCAAATAATAAGGATAACATTACATGCGCCTGCGAATACGAAATCTAATAATTATATTCAGTTTTTTATTTTAGTACATTTTTAGTCGTAAGCTTTGATTTGCATAAGTCATGTTTGATAAGTCCCCCGCGCCTTTATATGCCTAGGGCGAACGTTAAAAATAAGATAACCTAACATAACCGTTACAAAACCCCCGTCTCTATACTATAATTACATAACTTTGGAAAAGAGCAGATGCTCTTACACTTCTAGTCGGATGTTAACCAACCATGGCTAAGAACCACCGCAAGGAATCGCAATTGGTCATACACACACAGACCGACATCGACATCAAACTTATAACACCCCTATTTTCGCGTCGGGGGTTAAAAATAGCCTGGAATCTAATGGAAGTTTAATCTATTGCTTCCAATTGTCATTCTAGACATACCATTATGTATCAGAGAGGGCTTTGTATATCTATAGGTATACATTTTTTCGATGTTTTAATCTAAAAGACGAATCCAATTATTATAAAAGGTGACGAATCTGTCCAGCAGTTTTTGATACATAAATGGTGTAATTAAACAGGCTTTGTTATATTTATATATGTATATTATAAATGCTAATGTGAGTTTGTTTATTTGTTACTATTTAACGCGTTAACTGTTCAATTCCGTTGTCATTAGTACAAAAAAGAACTTTGGGTCCATTATATCCAGATAAAAAGTAATATTTCGGAGGGATAACATAGGTGAGATAAGCCGGGGATAAAAGCCAGTTAGATAAGTAAAAAAGTTTCTTCAAATACCTCATTAGTTTAATATTCGATAATTCAAAACTTATTACTCCATTCATATACACGTAGTTCCTATGCTTTGCGTGCGTAGAGTGCAAAATGGCCATAATAACTCACAACAATTTGATGCGTATAAAATTTTAAAACAACATTTTTTGAATGAATACTTTTACAACTTGTAAGCACGAACATTGTTCAAGGAGCTCCGCTAAAGCCACAATCACTGACACAGATTGCGAGCTCATCCACGCAGAACTCGTGAGGTGCCGCGACAGCACCCCATTTAAAAGGCAAATACGGTCACGACGTGCACACACTAGGGTTGCCATTATTGCTGAGAACTGATAAGGAACTTATTAGTGGCAAACAAATAAAAGCTGAAAATAAGGGTATTCACGGTCTATATAAAAAAAAAAAATTGATAACACGATAACAAATCCATTCGCTCCAATTATGATAAACTAGCTGTGTCCCGCGGGACATTTTATGCGCGTTAAACTTTATAAATTATACCCTGTGTTATTTGGATATATAAGCAACTAGCTGTGCCCCGCGCTTCTACCCGTGTTAAACTTTATAAATTATCACAGCTCCTCCCCCGTAGGTGATAAGGTGATAGCGTGATAATATGTAGCCTATATGTTGATCCGACCTCTAAGTAATATTCATGCAAAATTTGAAGTAAATCCATGCAGTAATTTAGGAGTTTAGCCCGGACATACATACAGACAAATAGACAAAAAGTATATTTTTGGCTTCGGTATCTATTGTAGATTACGCCTCAGGTATCCATTAAAAAAAAATGCAATGTAATGTTTTGACTTTCCTACGATTTTATTATATGTAGGTATAGATACTACAAAGTTTCTTCAAAATTCGTCCGAGTAACAGTCAGTTACAAACTTTCGCCTTTATAATATTAGTGTAATTAATCGAAACCTCATCCTGGTGGTTCTTGTCAAAAGTTTCTTCCACCATTTTAAGATGAGATCAGATTTATATTAAGATGTAGATTTATGTTTCTTTGCCCAATTATATTATGACGTATGTAGATTTCACTTAATATTAAAATATTGATAAACAAATAAATTTTTGACCCGTTTTTGTCTCGTCTTAAATACGGTGACAATTCCATGTATATACGGGACATGTGGCAACCCTAGCACACACGGATGTGTCGATATCGTTCCGATGTGCCTTGTGCAACTAACCGCACTAATGCGTCTATCTACTAGAGAAAATCAACGTTACAAATATGACGCAATTTGTTGTTTATCTTTACAAATAATTTGTGCAACGTGTAACATAAATAGTGGACGTAAAGGACGTTGCTTATAAAACTGAAAACGTGCACATAAAAAAAATCGGCGAAGTGCGAGTCAGAGCCGCGCACGACGGGTTCCGGTAAATAAATCATGTTTGTTGTATGGAAGCCCTCTTAAATATTTGTTTTATTTTAATTCAATTAATAAAATTTAAAAATGGATTTATATTTCAGTTAGCTTTAATTGAGCAATATTTACAATATATATACAAAAGCCTAAGTCAAGGGTAATTTAAGGAGTTATCTATGGGAGATAAAAAATATTTCGGCATCGCTGCCTTTGGGCATTGCATCGTTCCCAGAATGCTGGCTGCATTGCCACGCTGGATGGCGATGCTTAAACGTTGCTCAAAAAGCTGGCGACCAAGCGTTTAGATAATTCTCGGAAAAAAACCCGCGCTCTCGGACCCCATGGCCCAAGCGTCTCCACTCCAAAGGGCTCAAATATATAATCTCTTTCAAGCTTTGTATATTTGAGCCGCTTAGTGAAATTCTCCTACTCTATATATCCTAACTTAAACGTTTAATTATTGACTAAATCAAAAATTTATCTACTATTTTCTCTTGTTGCAGTTTGAGACAAAAGCCGCAGGAGCGTGTGCGGCGCGAACCCAGCGCGGGCGCCTGCCTGCCATGCTTTGCTAGAGTCCGCGATGGTTGGCGTGGGCGTCGCGGAGGGGGGCGGGGGTAGCGGCGGCCCCGGCGACGGATACTACGGCGAATACTACCCTCCTGAGCAGTACTACGTGCCGCAGGAGATGTGTCCACATCCGACACAGCATCCTCACACGCCGCATATGTGCACGGTGCTCCCCGAATATGGTTTGTTTCTACTTGATATTTACCCATGCTATACAAGGAGAAACAGGAATAGTAGACGTATCTTAAAGAGTCCAATTTTAATATTACACTAATCATTGGGCACAAATTAAAAACTAACTTAACCATTCAAAAAAAAACGTTTAGCTGATGAATTTTGTATGGGGAGCTAATAAATATAATTCGTATTTCACAAACAGTTTTTTTTTTGTTTATTCTGTTTTGTGGGTATATAGCGACTTTTAAGTTTCCCACACTATTTGTGTTTCACCTTGTATACGTAAATGAATATGGATGAGTATTTTTGGGACCAATTCAAGGATAATATTTTTGGAGTGAATATTATGCACTGTAATTTTTCAAACTTCTCATCCCTCACAAGTCTCTGTTTAAATAATTAATTTAGCCACTTTCCCCCATCATCAATTAGTCCAATCGTGCCATCGTTGGGCTAATTGATGATGGGGGGAAAATGGCTGCCTACTATAGTAAACCTATTGTTTTTGCACCCATAACACACGTGTTTATTTTAAGCGTTTGCTCATTGACGTACATCTTAAATTTTAATTGAAAC
This sequence comes from Pseudoips prasinana, assembly GCA_951640165.1. Classification (NCBI taxonomy): domain Eukaryota; kingdom Metazoa; phylum Arthropoda; class Insecta; order Lepidoptera; family Nolidae; genus Pseudoips; species Pseudoips prasinana. The sequence continues at coordinate 28,574,694 of OX621237.1, read as the reverse complement.
CCCAAAGGTTTTTATACCAGCAGCGGGGCTAACGCTTGATTCGGCGGTTATCGAGATGGTGATCGGCGTTCAAATAGATGAAGCATATCCCGTATATATTAATCTACTCTTTGAGATGAAGGTTAAAAATTACTAAGTCATTCGTTCAATCGGCTTCTACGATCACATGTGACGTCCAGAATCGATTTTCAACGTTAAAGCCGATGGAACGAATGGTTAATGTAATTTTCATAAAGTTGGTATATATACCATAGACTTATTTGGTAATTTTTAACCATCATCTATTTGACCGCCGAACAGGATCACTACAATGGGCGAATTAGGCGGTAGCCTCCTTGAGTCTGTAGCCTAACTAGGTAATGGCGTACGCTAAAATAACTTTCATCTAAATTTAGACTATACCCCGAAAAGTATTTATTTTATTAGTAGTACTTATCTTTGGTAATTTAATTTTAATTGGCTGATCAATTAAAATCATTGTAGCAGGCTCAATGTTGGAATTCTTATACTTCAAAATAAGCGTGTCGATATTAAAGATGGACGCCTCTATCGAGTATTTTCAATATTCTTATATTTGACCCAAATCAAGAGTAATTTGGGTCTTGTGTACTAGCTCACTCGTAATTTATAGAAAATACGGGCGACCTTATTTCCATGTGGACGTTTTATAAATGGACTAGCTGTGCCCCGCGGTGTTACCCGCGTTAAATTTTATAAATTTTCTTTGCTGTAAACCTCACAGAGCCCGAGACCTTTCCAACGAATGCAAAACCGTGGAAATCGGTTCGTGCGTTCTGGAGTTATAGCGTCAGGAAGGAAAACCCGACTTATTTTTATATAGTAGATAAATAACAAACGCAATCTTTTTTAATTAATTATTAATTATAAGATGTAGGGCACAGCGTTGATTCGCTCAAATAGCAGCTGACTGGGGAAGTACCTCCACCTTACAGAAGACATTCCTTAACATTAATAACTTAGTATTGTGTTTCTGCGTATGACTAAGGACGCCAGAGCTCATTGGGGTGGGAGAAAACTCTTATAAAGGCCGGCAACGCACCCGCGACCCCTTCGGTGTTGCGAGTGTACATGGGCGGCGGTGATTACTTACCATCAGGTGACCCACTTGCTCGTTTGTCGGCCTCTTACTTAAAAAAAAAGATTTTATTTGAGGCTTGTTCTGAAATATGAAATTGAAAATACCCTGGAGTATTTTCCAACGTAAGTATTTCGCAATGGCGGCATGCAGAGGCGCCACCAAACATTGCACAAATATTGCCGCCTATCGAGCGAAATAGCCGGATAACATTATTTATTTGCCTCTAGTGTAGTTCTAAATAAATAACGAAGTTTCCAGCCTTCTTCCCATGCGAACGTACATTTCATTTGTAAGAAAAATTTCGCAGTGGACTATTTAAAAGTTGCATTGATTGGGATAAATTACCTATTTTAATTTTGGGCTTGAATAATAATCCTGAATTAATAAAAATATGCCCCGGGCCTTTTTTTCATACGAACGCATTCAATCTTTAGCGACAATGTGGCAACCCCAGATGTTTAAAATGTTTTATTGATTGGACCCAATGCGGTCATTTCTATGTATATTGTCCAATGTATCAATGTATCTTTATACAACGATAGAAAATCTATATATATAAAAATCAATGCCACTTTTCGTTGTAATGTTATACTCAACAACGCCTTTACCGATTTGGCTAATTTTGGTCATGAATTATTCGTGGAAGTCCAGGGAAGGTTTGTACGTAGAGAAAATTTAAAAAAAGTCTTGTAGAAGTGTAAAGTAAACATCTTTTAGCAATTTAAAATACTTTATTATTTGAATAAATGAACTTAATAATCATTTTCTTTATTACTATGCCTTATACGTAGCGAAGCACGTACCGGGCCGCTAGTGCTCTTTTTTTTTTTATCCATGCGAACGTTCCCTTTTTTTGGCGGGAAATTTGACGACGCCATCCGCTGGTACTTAAAAATACCGACCATACCCAATGACAGCTTATTGTCTCTGAAAATGCTCTGGATTTATGCGAACATATTTTGGAAAAAGCACGGACCTAGCCCATGCCCACTTTGCATTTTCTTTTTTATCGTTTTGTATTTTCAATGATCTGAATTACTTGATAAAGAACACATTTCTCTTATTTCCATGCAAATGTATTGTTACGTGCCGGGGGGGTTCTGGACTAAATCATAAGTTATTACAACACAAAGTCAACTTCCACTAGAAAATACTTTAATGAATCTAATTGAGCTTATTATAACACGTTTATATCCGATCTTTCGTTCTCGGTCTGTATTCTAATTCCAAAATTGTACTTGCATCATCCCTTACCCCTAAGTCTCTACGAGTATTTAAGTCTAACTATATTATGTGATGCTTGCTTTCAATTGTCAGTGTTAATATGATTTTTGCCACATCTCTCAGGTGGCGATGATAGCATTTGCAATTGTATGTATTACCATGTAACACTAGATATCAACGCGGCATTCTGTTATGTGTTGATATGATAAATGGTGATACTCAATGACGTTTTTGTGTATTTCCTTCGTTTGTCATATTTGTCATTTAAAAAAATGACGATACTGTATTTTCATGGTACTTTAGAAATAATATAGGGGATCTGGCGTGGATGGTCACTGTTCTAATTTACCTAAAAACTACAGAAACCATCGACTGTTAAGTTACTAACAGGCGATGGTATTGTTGAATTAAATGAGTAATTATCAAGCAATGCATTTTGTCGAACGTTATTCATGCTTTGCGTTCGTTTTACCAAAAATATGATAATAAATCAATTAATTAGTGAAATGATATTTATATGTAATGTGATATTGTCTTTCAATTATTTATCAAATGAGTTATAGTAATAATAGTTTTTAAAATGATAACTTTTTCAAGTGTAAATTCCTAACGTTATTATTTAATTATAGTATCTGATTTGTCAAATGACTGGACACAAGAAATGATGCATCTTTATTTTGTTGAATTATTCTAAACGATACTCGCTGCTTTGGAGGAAAGACATTAGGCATATTTTGCGACTTGCCAAAAGCATTCACTTGCATTCAACTTGCCGCCTTACACCAATTACACCATTAAGGAATTACCAACAAGACTTTGAAACTTTTGAGTTCTTAATTGAGTTCCTAATTGAGTTAACAGCATTCAGAAGTCGAATCAACGGTGAATTAACGTAAAAGTAAAAATATCCCGCAGGGATTTATTCTTGGCCCATTAAATTTAATTTGTTTATTAATTATAAATGATATCGTACTGTTGAGGATGATACCTGACACTTGAAATTAATTAACCATTAGGCAATTATGATGAAGTTAACGATTCATTCGAAAGTTGTTCATTGGTTAAATGTCAATAAGTTTTCTACAAAATTGGAAAGTCTGCGTGGAAAGAGACGAAATCTACAATCCGAACAGAGTTGAGACTGAGAATGTATTCTAGGTATTTCAATTTATTCCAAATTACAATGACTACCACCAATCGAAAAATTCTATATTTAACAGAGATTATTTTCATTTAACATTCAGTTACTTTTGTAACGTAAAATACCGCCGCACAATTTATAAACGCAGTGCTTAAAGAACATGTGAACAACATGTTCTTTACCGCGTTTATAAATTGCGCGGCAGAATAATTTACTGCATTTGCCTAATATCTATTAACTGATTGATTTACGTACACGAAAAATAATGTATCACTGAATATATCGGCTTAATCGTCTCAGTAGGTTTTTAAGTCGGATAGTTTGTAGTTTGCTAAGCTTTAACAAAATTACAGCTAAACTGCTGTTAAAGCACATTTAATCTTCAAAACTACTCAAACGTGACAGTTGAAACAGACAGTGGTTTACAACCACTTACCGCAATGTCCATGAGATGTTTTAGTAAATAAATATAGGTTAGGAGATTATAATCGATTATATACATATGTATTACAATCGCACTAATATTATAAAGGCGAAAGTTTGTGAGTGTGTGAGTGTGTATTTTTGTTACTTCTGCACGGCTAAACGACTGGAGTGATTTAAATAAAATTTTGTGTAGAGTTAGCTGACACCCTGGATTAACACAGGCTTTAATTTATAAAGTTTAACGCGGGTAAAACCGCGGGGCACAACTAGTAAAAATATAATGGAAATATTCATTCGGTTTTCTTTCTGTCTGACATGGGCAGTGGCTTATGGTTATTCAAGCCACCCAGTAAGAACTTTTGTACAACTACAGCCAGGACCGACACCTTAGGTGGATATCCATCTATACATAGAATGACCTTGAATTAGATGCTTAACCTCCTCAATAATTTGCTCAATAGTTGTTCAATACCTGTTCGGTATTGAACAACTTTATTTTGGATAAAAGATTCTATTTTTGTAATAATGTCCTGGGGCTCTACCGGCTAAGTCGCCGAACATCGATTTCTTAAATGGCGTTCAAATAAATAAAGGTTAAAAATGACTTAATCAATCGTTAAATCGGCTTCAACGTTGACAATCGATTCCGGACCATTTATGACGTCACATGTGCTCTTGGCAGCCGATGTTCGGTGACTTAGTCGGTAGAGCCCGTGGGACGTTAATCACAAGATCTTGTATTAGGGAACCCAGATAACTGACTACTTTTCTTTTGTAAATACATCCTTACATAGATTATTACACCTAGACTCAGGACAAACAGATGCACACAAATATCTGTGCTAGGCGGTATTCGGCGAACCTGCGGCGTGCAAGGCTCTCAATCGCGGCAACGTATATTTTGAAATTCCTTGCTGTTAAGTTGATGCAGTTTATTTGATACCCAAATTGGTGTACCATTATGTTTTATACACCAGTATGAATCATTGCAACGATTATCATTTCATTATTATCTTCATCACGATACCGATATTGTTATGTGATTACTGATTACACTTCGGTATGTGTTTGATCATATTGCTAAATAAAAAGTCATTTAAATAAATTTTGGTGTGTGGTGACGGCGGTGAATGTCAGAATATCATCAACCCACCTCATCTCGTGGGGGGGCGTAGAAATCGACCCGAGGAAATATCTACCAGAGTACTGGCAGCAGCTTCCTTCTGAGTACTGTGACCATCATACTACGATCGCCGATCCGTTTGCCAAGCGTGGTGATTATAGCGTATCCCCCCAAGATGAGGCTTGTCCAGCAGTGGACTTCTTTCAGCTGTAATGATGATGATGAAGTAAAATTAGTAAATAAAGTGCATTTTTGACATGTTTGGTCAAAATTGCAAATGCAATATTCACTGTAATTGGCCACAGTTGAAAATCAGCGCTACAGTCATCTGTGGCAGAATGCTGAACTGTGGCCTTTTAGTCACAAAGGTGCTTAGTATGGGTACCACATCGAATAGGTGCGTAAAATTATGGCTTATAAAAAAATGTATCAATTGTTACAATTTTTTTTTATGTATTCTTCTGTGTGTTGTATGTTGTTTATACTGATGTACCTTGTGTCTAATAAATATATATTCTTCTTCTATTCTTCTTGTAAGAATGCAGGGAGCATTAGCCATGTTGCTCTCACCGGTCCGTAAGTGATCGGCGAGGTTAAGCACCTAAGCACGTGGCTAGTCCATAGATGGGTGCGGATGACTGATGGTGAGAGTCCAGTGCTTCAGAGAGCGTGACAATCTGTCGGTCCCGGTTCTAGTCGTTAGGCAATGACAATCGTAAAGCCATGTTAGGGGTTCTGGGCGACTTGAACAACTCTGACACTGGGTTAACCACTGCCCATACGATAAAGGATGTGAACATCAATCACTCTGATCACTCATCAAACCTAATCATTTGTTTGATTAGAAAAAAGTAATGTTTAAAACAAAATCAATCAGTTTTGGAGTTCAGTTCCCTAAGCGCAAAATTTGTAGTAGGTCTAGGTACTCACAGGCCATACGAATGAGATGGCTTTTGTTATAGATCAGCAGACGCGGTAGAGTTTGAATCTACCGGCTGATTTCACGTTGATTTTTTTAATCCTTTTTCGCATTTAGAATCCCATTCGATTCGAATGTAATTTCATGTTGAACAAAGATTTCAATGTTTTAACCTAATACAAACAGTGATGTTGGTATTATTATAACCATCATATTTACGTTTTTTATGCATAATGAAGTATCATTACTACGAATAGCAACAAAAATGTATTACCTACTCGCATACCCTATTTAAGTATTTTCAGATATTAATTAAGCCAGTCGTATTACAAATATTATGTTTTCCAAACTCTCAATTATTGTGGTTTCCGAAATAGCATCTCAACAAACCACATTAAATTAGCGGTTTGTTCGCAAGTGAAGTAACCGAAGCGAATTAAAACTGGGAAAAATCCCTTTTACCGAGTCTAAACAAAGAGCTTCAAGGCTCTTGTCGGATTCCTAGTGCACGCCATTGCTCAAGATTGCGGTCGCAATGTACCGTGAGCCGTCTCAACTATGCGGCACAGTTCCGCCGCCAGCGATTTCTATAAAACTAAGATGATCCCACAAAGAATCATTTCTACGAATACCCTTCTTTTTGCTTTTTTTCTTGCTGGAATTGCGCAATACCTACACATGCCTTTCTCTATCGCTCGGCGACGGGTTATGTAGGACTCGATCCACTAAAACCACCACGATAGCCAACATCACAGTGCCTGTAACGGGGGCTCTGGTCTCTCTGACTGGTGAACGATGCCAGTACCCCAGCACTACACTCAGCGAGACGCTCGAGGCATGAATGCCCTCCTCCCCAGCACGCACAAGCTTTAGACAACCTGAGCTACAGCAGGTTACCTCTTCCCGGGACCAATTCGACGAATACCCAAAACAAGTTTTTGCTAAATTTCGGGATGTGACAACAATATCGTGATATGGTGATGATGGCAATATCATTATCAGCCTGATATCGTCCCCTGCTGGTCATAGGCCTCTCCCAACAGGTTTCTATAACGTTGCAATTTGGAGGTGTTTGCCGTAGTTACTGCGCATGGCATGCGAGTTGGCGACCGCAGTTTGGTGGTGGCTATACGGTTGGTGGATCCCGTAGTCGTCATTTACGAGGTGGATCCCTGAGTCGTCATTTACGACAACCACGGGATAGTATGGGGTGGTCCTATTATTCTTTCTATGCTGGAAACCACCCATTAATTAATGGCAATATCATTTTATGAAAATTAATTCACGCTTGACGTATTCCTAGGGTGTAAACAAACAAACTTATTATTATCACCTGATATAAGTAAACACATTATTAAGATAAAACATACGAAACATGATATATAATTATAATCGATTTTATCTTATTTATCAAAATATTTACATTTAACAGTACGTACCTAAGTATAGGACTTAGAATTTATTTATTATGCTACAATCAATATACTATGTATATCACCACCAATCACAACTGATTGTAGCATAATTATTAGAAATGATTTATTTATCAACTTACCTAATAACCTAAGACCTAGCTGGTGATAATACTTAATCGGGGCTTACAATTTGTGGGCACGTGAGGTATGGGACCTAAATATACATATGTACGTATTCATATACTCCTAGAAAATACTAAAATATATCAATCGAAATATCATCGACTCCTTTTTTTATTTTTTGTTGGTTTGCGTCGTTTTAAGCTAAGAACAAAATATTATATTTATAATATTTTTTTATTTAGCATTCCTACAAAGTTTACTCACTAATTTAACGCATGTTACATTAACATTTCTGACGGAACGAATACCATGTGATAGATGGAAATCGTTTTTGTTAAAGATTTATATTGCAGTCCATACAGTGAACTGCGATATTTAGTAACAAAATATATATTATGTCTAAAACAAATATTATTATTAATAATAATACTCTGAGGCTGAGCTGAGACCATGGAGATCAGACCTATAAACCTCATCAATATTTCGCCACATGCACTGTAGTACAGACGCCACACATCAAGCTACCCCTATCTGTCAAATTTCTGTTAAATGAATATGGATGAGTATTTTTGGGACCAATTCAAGGATAATATTTTTGGAGTGAATATTATGCACTGTAATTTTTCAAACTTCTCATCCCTCACAAGTCTCTGTTTAAATAATTAATTTAGCCACTTTCCCCCATCATCAATTAGTCCAATCGTGCCATCGTTGGGCTAATTGATGATGGGGGAAAATGGCTGCCTACTATAGTAAACCTATTGTTTTTGCACCCATAACACACGTGTTTATTTTAAGCGTTTGCTCATTGACGTACATCTTAAATTTTAATTGAAACCCCAAAGGTTTTTATACCAGCAGCGGGGCTAACGCTTGATTCGGCGGTTATCGAGATGGTGATCGGCGTTCAAATAGATGAAGCATATCCCGTATATATTAATCTACTCTTTGAGATGAAGGTTAAAAATTACTAAGTCATTCGTTCAATCGGCTTCTACGATCACATGTGACGTCCAGAATCGATTTTCAACGTTAAAGCCGATGGAACGAATGGTTATGTAATTTTCATAAAGTTGGTATATATACCATAGACTTATTTGGTAATTTTTAACCATCATCTATTTGACCGCCGAACAGGATCACTACAATGGGCGAATTAGGCGGTAGCCTCCTTGAGTCTGTAGCCTAACTAGGTAATGGCGTACGCTAAAATAACTTTCATCTAAATTTAGACTATACCCCGAAAAGTATTTATTTTATTAGTAGTACTTATCTTTGGTAATTTAATTTTAATTGGCTGATCAATTAAAATCATTGTAGCAGGCTCAATGTTGGAATTCTTATACTTCAAAATAAGCGTGTCGATATTAAAGATGGACGCCTCTATCGAGTATTTTCAATATTCTTATATTTGACCCAAATCAAGAGTAATTTGGGTCTTGTGTACTAGCTCACTCGTAATTTATAGAAAATACGGGCGAACTTATTTCCATGTGGACGTTTTATAAATGGACTAGCTGTGCCCCGCGGTGTTACCCGCGTTAAATTTTATAAATTTTCTTTGCTGTAAACCTCACAGAGCCCGAGACCTTTCCAACGAATGCAAAACCGTGGAAATCGGTTCGTGCGTTCTGGAGTTATAGCGTCAGGAAGGAAAACCCGACTTATTTTTATATAGTAGATAAATAACAAACGCAATCTTTTTTAATTAATTATTAATTATAAGATGTAGGGCACAGCGTTGATTCGCTCAAATAGCAGCTGACTGGGGAAGTACCTCCACCTTACAGAAGACATTCCTTAACATTAATAACTTAGTATTGTGTTTCTGCGTATGACTAAGGACGCCAGAGCTCATTGGGGTGGGAGAAAACTCTTATAAAGGCCGGCAACGCACCCGCGACCCCTTCGGTGTTGCGAGTGTACATGGGCGGCGGTGATTACTTACCATCAGGTGACCCACTTGCTCGTTTGTCGGCCTCTTACTTAAAAAAAAAGATTTTATTTGAGGCTTGTTCTGAAATATGAAATTGAAAATACCCTGGAGTATTTTCCAACGTAAGTATTTCGCAATGGCGGCATGCAGAGGCGCCACCAAACATTGCACAAATATTGCCGCCTATCGAGCGAAATAGCCGGATAACATTATTTATTTGCCTCTAGTGTAGTTCTAAATAAATAACGAAGTTTCCAGCCTTCTCCCCATGCGAACGTACATTTCATTTGTAAGAAAAATTTCGCAGTGGACTATTTAAAAGTTGCATTGATTGGGATAAATTACCTATTTTAATTTTGGGCTTGAATAATAATCCTGAATTAATAAAAATATGCCCCGGGCCTTTTTTTCATACGAACGCATTCAATCTTTAGCGACAATGTGGCAACCCCAGATGTTTAAAATGTTTTATTGATTGGACCCAATGCGGTCATTTCTATGTATATTGTCCAATGTATCAATGTATCTTTATACAACGATAGAAAATCTATATATATAAAAATCAATGCCACTTTTCGTTGTAATGTTATACTCAACAACGCCTTTACCGATTTGGCTAATTTTGGTCTTGAATTATTCGTGGAAGTCCAGGGAAGGTTTGTACGTAGAGAAAATTTAAAAAAAGTCTTGTAGAAGTGTAAAGTAAACATCTTTTAGCAATTTAAAATACTTTATTATTTGAATAAATGAACTTAATAATCATTTTCTTTATTACTATGCCTTATACGTAGCGAAGCACGTACCGGGCCGCTAGTGCTCTTTTTTTTTTATCCATGCGAACGTTCCCTTTTTTTGGCGGGAAATTTGACGACGCCATCCGCTGGTACTTAAAAATACCGACCATACCCAATGACAGCTTATTGTCTCTGAAAATGCTCTGGATTTATGCGAACATATTTTGGAAAAAGCACGGACCTAGCCCATGCCCACTTTGCATTTTCTTTTTTATCGTTTTGTATTTTCAATGATCTGAATTACTTGATAAAGAACACATTTCTCTTATTTCCATGCAAATGTATTGTTACGTGCCGGGGGGGTTCTGGACTAAATCATAAGTTATTACAACACAAAGTCAACTTCCACTAGAAAATACTTTAATGAATCTAATTGAGCTTATTATAACACGTTTATATCCGATCTTTCGTTCTCGGTCTGTATTCTAATTCCAAAATTGTACTTGCATCATCCCTTACCCCTAAGTCTCTACGAGTATTTAAGTCTAACTATATTATGTGGTGCTTGCTTTCAATTGTCAGTGTTAATATGATTTTTGCCACATCTCTCAGGTGGCGATGATAGCATTTGCAATTGTATGTATTACCATGTAACACTAGATATCAACGCGGCATTCTGTTATGTGTTGATATGATAAATGGTGATACTCAATGACGTTTTTGTGTATTTCCTTCGTTTGTCATATTTGTCATTTAAAAAAATGACGATACTGTATTTTCATGGTACTTTAGAAATAATATAGGGGATCTGGCGTGGATGGTCACTGTTCTAATTTACCTAAAAACTACAGAAACCATCGACTGTTAAGTTACTAACAGGCGATGGTATTGTTGAATTAAATGAGTAATTATCAAGCAATGCATTTTGTCGAACGTTATTCATGCTTTGCGTTCGTTTTACCAAAAATATGATAATAAATCAATTAATTAGTGAAATGATATTTATATGTAATGTGATATTGTCTTTCAATTATTTATCAAATGAGTTATAGTAATAATAGTTTTTAAAATGATAACTTTTTCAAGTGTAAATTCCTAACGTTATTATTTAATTATAGTATCTGATTTGTCAAATGACTGGACACAAGAAATGATGCATCTTTATTTTGTTGAATTATTCTAAACGATACTCGCTGCTTTGGAGGAAAGACATTAGGCATATTTTGCGACTTGCCAAAAGCATTCACTTGCATTCAACTTGCCGCCTTACACCAATTACACCATTAAGGAATTACCAACAAGACTTTGAAACTTTTGAGTTCTTAATTGAGTTCCTAATTGAGTTAACAGCATTCAGAAGTCGAATCAACGGTGAATTAACGTAAAAGTAAAAATATCCCGCAGGGATTTATTCTTGGCCCATTAAATTTAATTTGTTTATTAATTATAAATGATATCGTACTGTTGAGGATGATACCTGACACTTGAAATTAATTAACCATTAGGCAATTATGATGAAGTTAACGATTCATTCGAAAGTTGTTCATTGGTTAAATGTCAATAAGTTTTCTACAAAATTGGAAAGTCTGCGTGGAAAGAGACGAAATCTACAATCCGAACAGAGTTGAGACTGAGAATGTATTCTAGGTATTTCAATTTATTCCAAATTACAATGACTACCACCAATCGAAAAATTCTATATTTAACAGAGATTATTTTCATTTAACATTCAGTTACTTTTGTAACGTAAAATACCGCCGCACAATTTATAAACGCAGTGCTTAAAGAACATGTGAACAACATGTTCTTTACCGCGTTTATAAATTGCGCGGCAGAATAATTTACTGCATTTGCCTAATATCTATTAACTGATTGATTTACGTACACGAAAAATAATGTATCACTGAATATATCGGCTTAATCGTCTCAGTAGGTTTTTAAGTCGGATAGTTTGTAGTTTGCTAAGCTTTAACAAAATTACAGCTAAACTGCTGTTAAAGCACATTTAATCTTCAAAACTACTCAAACGTGACAGTTGAAACAGACAGTGGTTTACAACCACTTACCGCAATGTCCATGAGATGTTTTAGTAAATAAATATAGGTTAGGAGATTATAATCGATTATATACATATGTATTACAATCGCACTAATATTATAAAGGCGAAAGTTTGTGAGTGTGTGAGTGTGTATTTTTGTTACTTCTGCACGGCTAAACGACTGGAGTGATTTAAATAAAATTTTGTGTAGAGTTAGCTGACACCCTGGATTAACACAGGCTTTAATTTATAAAGTTTAACGCGGGTAAAACCGCGGGGCACAACTAGTAAAAATATAATGGAAATATTCATTCGGTTTTCTTTCTGTCTGACATGGGCAGTGGCTTATGGTTATTCAAGCCACCCAGTAAGAACTTTTGTACAACTACAGCCAGGACCGACACCTTAGGTGGATATCCATCTATACATAGAATGACCTTGAATTAGATGCTTAACCTCCTCAATAATTTGCTCAATAGTTGTTCAATACCTGTTCGGTATTGAACAACTTTATTTTGGATAAAAGTTTCTTTTTTTATAATAATGTCCTGGGGCTCTACTGGCTAAGTCGCCGAACATCGATTTCTTAAATGGCGTTCAAATAAATAAAGGTTAAAAATGACTTAATCAATCGTTAAATCGGCTTCAACGTTGACAATCGATTCCGCACCATTTATGACGTCACATGTGCTCTCGGAAGCCGATGTTCGGCGACTCAGTCGGTAGAGCCCCTGGGACGTTAAGCACACACGGCCATCTCATACTAAGCAGATCTTGTATTATGGAATCCAGATAACTGGCTACTTCTCTTTTGTAAATACATACTTATATAGATTATTACATCCAGACTCAGGACAAACAGACTTGCACACAAATATCTGTTCTGGGTGGGATTAGGAGAACCTGCGGGGTGTAAGGCAAACATTCGCAACCACGGCATCTGTATATTTCGATATGCCTCGGTGTTAAGTTGATGCAGTTTATTTGATACCCAAATTGGTGTATCATTATGTTTTATACACCAGTATGAATCATTGCAACGATTATCATTTCATTATTATCTTCATCACGATACCGATATTGTTATGTGATTACTGATTACACTTCGGTATGTGTTTGATCATATTGATAAATAAAAAGTCATTTAAGTAAATATTCGTGTGTGGTGACGTCGAATATCAGAATATCATCAACCCACCTCATCTCGTGGGGGGCGTAGAAATCGACCCGAGGAAATATCTACCAGAGTACGGGCAGCATCCTTCTGAGTACTGTGACCATAATACTACGATCGCCAATCCGTTTGCCAAGCGTGGTGATTATAGCGTATCCCCCCAAGATGAGGCTTGTCCAGCAGTACACTTCTTTCAGCTGTAATGATGATGATGAAGTAAAATTAGTAAATAAAGTGCAATTTTGACATGTTTGGTCAAAATTGCAAATGCAATATTCACTGTAATTGGCCACAGTTGAAAATCAGCGCTACAGTCATCTGTGGCAGAATGCTGAACTGTGGCCTTTTAGTCACAAAGGTGCTTAGTATGGTGGGTTAGTATCGAATAGGTGCGTAAAATTATGGCTTATAAAAAATGTATTAATTGTTATTCAACATTTTTTTTTATGTATTCTTCTGTGTGTTGTATCCCTATTACTTAATTTATACTGATGTACCTTGTGTCTAATAAATATATATTCTTCTTCTATTCTTCTTGTAAGAATGCTGCTCCCTGCATTCTTACAAGAAGAATAGAAGAAGAGCCAGTTGCTCTCACCGGTTCGAAAGTGATCGGCGAGGTTGAGCACCTAAGCACGTGGCTAGTCCATAGATGGGTGCGGGTGATTGATGGTGAGCGTCCAGTGCTTCGAGCATGACAATCTGTCGGTCCCAGTTGTAGTCGTTAGGCAATGACAGTCATAAAGCCATGTTAGGGGTTCTGGGCGACTTGAACAACTCTGACGCTGGGTTAACCACTGCCCACACTATAAAGGGCGTAAACATCAATCAATCTGATCACTTATCAAACCTAATCATTTGTATGATTAGAATAAAGTAATGTTTAAAACAAAATCAATCAGTTTTGGAGCTCAGTTCTCTAAGCGCATTTGTAGTAGGTCTAGGTACTCACTGCCCATACGAATGAGATGGCTTTTGTTATCGAGCAGCAGACGCGGTAGAGTTTGAATCTACCGGCTGATTGCACGTTGATTTTTTTAAATCCTTTTTCTCATTTAGGATCCCATTCGATTCGAATGTAATTTCAAGGCGAACAAAGATTTGAATGTTTTAACCTAATACAAACAGTGATGTTGGTATTATTATATCCATCATCATCATCATCATTACAGCTAAATAAGTCCACTGCTGGACAAGCCTCCCTCAAGAATCGTCTTGGGGGGATATGCCATAATCGCCACGCTTGGCAGGCGGGTTGGCGATCGCAGTAAGATGGTCATAGTACTCAGAAGGAAGCTGCTGCCCGTCCTCTGGTAGATATTCCCTCGGGTCGACTTCTACGCCCCCCACGGGATGAGATGGGGTGATGATATTCTGATTCTGATATTTGTCGCCGTCACCACACAGCAGTTATATATTATATATTATATCCATCATTTCTACGTTTTTTTTTGCATAATGAAGTATCATTACTACGAATAGCAACAAAAATGTATTACATACATACTCGCATACCCTATTTAAGTATTTTCAGATATTAATTAGGCCGGTCCTATTACAAATACTTATTATGTTTTCTAAACACTCAATTATTGTGGTTTCCGAAATAGCATCTCAACAAACCACATTAAATTAGCGGTTTGTTCGCAAGTGAAGTAACCGAAGCGAATTAAAACTGGGAAAAATCCCTTTTACCGAGTCTAAACAAAGAGCTTCAAGGCTCTTGTCGGATTCCTAGGGCACGCCATTGCTCAAGATTGCGGTCGCACCGTGAGCCGTCTCAACTATGCGGCACAGTTCCGCCGCCAGCGATTTCTACAAAACTAAGATGATCCCACAAAGAATAATTTCTACGAATACCCTTCTTTTTGTTTTTTTCTTCCTGGAATTGCGCAATACACATGCCCATCGCTATCGCTCGGCGACGGGTTATGTAGGACTCGATCCACTAAAACCACCACGATAGCCAACATCACAGTGCCTGTAACGGGGGCTCTGGTCTCTCTGACTGGTGAACGATGCCAGTACCCCAGCACTACACTCAGCGAGACGCTCGAGGCATGAATGCCCTCCTCCCCAGCACGCACAAGCTTGTTTAGACAACCTGAGCTACAGCAGGTTACCTCTTCCCGGGACCAATTCGACGAATACCCAAAACAAGTGTTTGCTAAATTTCGGGATGGGACAACGATATCGTGATATGGTGATGATGGCAATATCATTATCAGCCTGATATCGTCCACTGCTGGTCATAGGCCTCTCCCAACAGGTTTCTATAACGTTGCAATTTGGAGGTGTTTGCCGTAGTTACTGCGCATGGCATGCGAGTTGGCGACCGCAGTTTGGTGGTGGCTATACGGTTGGTGGATCCCTTAGTCGTCATTTACGAGGTGGATCCCTGAGTCGTCATTTACGACAACCACGGGATAGTATGGGGTGGTCCTATTATTCTTTCTATGCTGGAAACCACCCATTAATTAATGGCAATATCATTTTATGAAAATTAATTCACGCTTGACGTATTCCTAGGGTGTAAACAAACAAACTTATTATTATCACCTGATATAAGTAAACACATTATTAAGATAATCTTACGAAACATGATATATAATTATAATCGATTTTATCTTATCTATCAAAATATTTACATTTAACAGTACGTACCTAAGTATAGTACTTAGAATTTATTTATTATGCTACAATCGATATACTATGTATATCACCACCAATCACAACTGATTGTAGCATAATTATTTGAAATGATTTATTTACCAACTTACCTAATAACCTAAGACCTAGCTGGTGATAATACTTAATCGGGGCTTACAATTTGTGGGCACGTGAGGTATGGGACCTAAATATACATATGTACCTACGTATTCATATACTCCTAGAAAATACTAAAATATATCAATCGAAATATCATCGACTCTTTTTTTTATTTTTTGTCGGTTTGCGTCGTTTTAAGCTAAGAACAAAATATTATATTTATAATATTTTTTTATTTAGCATTCCTACAAAGTTTAGGTACTCACTAATTTAAACATATTACATTAACATTACCTACTGACGGAACTAATACGATGTGATAGATGGTAATCGTTTTTTGTTAAAGATTTATATTGCAGTCCATAGGGCCGGGACACATAAACACGATACGACGTCGTGTCGTACCACGATGCGGCGTATTTGTACGCATACGCCATATATGTACGCCGCATCGTGGTACGACACGACGTCGTATCGTGTTTATGTGTCCCGGCCCATACAGTGGACTGCGATATTTAGTAACAAAATATATTATGTCTAAAACAAATATTATTATTAATAATAATACTCTGAGGCTGAGCTGAGACCATAGGAATCAGACCTATAATCCTCATCAATATTTCGCCCCATGCACTGTTGTACAGACGCCAGCACATCAAACTACCCCAATCTGTCAAATTTCCCCAATTGAAAATGAACCTTATGCATATGTGATAAAGTTGAAAATCTATAAAAGAAATTTGACAGATTGGGGTAGCTGGATGTGCTGGCGTCTGTACATTCTTTCAAAACCACCCTTGCTTACGCTCTGCCGTATTACTCTTAACATTTAATTTTGTTTTATATCAAATAATATAATCTGTAGTTTAGAGTCTGGAACTTAGTGTGGTGCAGATTGTTAAAACTAACTTGGGTTCGTTGATAATGGGAAGGGATAATGACAACTTTCGCCATGGTATGACGCTTCACGGTCCTCGCTGTATTTTAGTGGGACTGAATTAAAACTGTGAGTGTGTACCGAATAAAAGTAAACAGTGATTCATAAAGCAGTATTATTTCAGACAATGTAAAATTACACTATTGTGCTTTCATAATATTTGTTAAAACTAAAAGTAAATTTCCGTCAAGTAACTTGTGGCGCCCGGCGCGCCTAGAACGGTGAAATTTGCTGTCATTAAATTATTTCACGTGATGACAGAAGGTTTCGCTCCGTAACTATGCCTTTACCATTAAGTACATACTATAATTTTAACATACTTCAATAATTATAAAACAATATAAGGACTGGCGCATGGCGGACTAAATAGTTTATTGGGTTGGATCTCATATCGAGTCGCCTGAATTTGAGTTAGGTGTGTAAATGGGGGGGTTAACGGGGTTCGTATCGTACCAAGTAATAAAACGCATTATTTTTTGCCGGAGACACGCCAAAATATTTTAATTATTTTTTTTAAATCATAAAAGTTCATACACATGCATAAAACAGAACGTAATTTTGATAAATTTCGTAGTGATTTCGATACCTACTGCGTTGTAAAACAACGTAAAAACATTGCTTTCGTGTTTAGAAGTTATATATTTTTATAACGCCTTTATATAAATATCCGAAAAACACCCAAACCTGAATTGTTCTTTGTCACTAGAAGCTACCATTAACAGTTTCATGATGGAAGTACTGATTGGTTTCTTGCGAATTAAATAAATTTTAATTCTTGGTTCCATTTTGAAAGAATATGGAGTCGAGAACGCGTAACATGATATGTTTGCAAAAATGTACTTTTATGAAATAATTTGGGTTACGTTAGGTTAGAAATGCGACCATTTAGCGCTCCGCCGAGCGCTAGAAAAACATTAACCATGGATACAATTTTTTTTGTATCTCCATAACCATAGGGTTCCGCGGGGTGGGGATGGTACAGGAGGGTAGCCCCCTCCCCCCCCTCGATTCTCTTACGTATGAAGGCGACTTGATTTGAGATATTTACCAGTTTGTTCACCAAAATTCAGTTCCATGGCATTATGTTTTATTGAGTGCGGACACTTGTATGTTATTTTTTATTTTGCAAGTAGCTGCTACTTACAACAGTTTTAATTGTTTATTGTCTCATTTCTTCTTTATAGGTGGCATGCCCGTAGTGACATCAGGCACAATGATGCCACAAATGATGCCGCCTGTGATGGACGAGAATATGCGACACTTCTTGGTGCATGCGCAGGCGCACCCACACCACGCGCAACACCACCAACCACCGCACCACCAGCCAGCACACCACCAACCGCCACCGCCTCATCATCAGCCGCCGCACCATTATGTAAGTATAAGTTGCTTCCACTTTTAGCGTTATTCTAATGTTAAGTGAGTAATTTATGAATGCTGTTGCTTACATGAAGCATCACTTCGAAATTCTTTTTTTCGTTGATTTGTTCGATGGCAGGACAAATAATTTAAACAAAAAAAATAAAGACAGAAATTACACTTATATTCAAGCTAACTTACAGAAGGTGGTACTAAATAGTCGTATTATCTATTTGAATACTAAATAATGTACCTATTTTAATTTAGATAATAATCAGCTACTACGTATTATATAATATATTATCTAACACGTATCTTATCTGATTTAAAATTAATATTTGTGCGATTTATAATTCAGATTTCAGATTAATGTTAAAATAATAATGCAGTAGGTATTTAGTTTACTTAGTTAAGCATTTGATTTAAAGTAATTTAACTTTAAGAATTTATATCAGTCCATTTCAAGTTCAGTTTCAAACGCGAATTTCTTATATTATTAAATATAAATAATTATTATTGATTAATTTGGACTGGCCTGTTGGTCTAGGTGTTAATAACCCAGACTGCTAAGTATGAGGTTGTGGGTTCGATTCCGATGGGACAAGTTTTTGTGTGATGAACACAATTCACACCGTATAGGTCACCGTAGCCTAGTTGGTAGTGCTCCTGCTTACGAAGCTGGTGGTCCTGGGTTCAAATCCCTATAAGTGCAAATATATGTGTGATGAGCACGAATATTTGTTACTGAGTCATGCATGTTTTCTATGTATATAAGTATTTATCTATCTATAAAGTATATATATCGTCGCCTGGTACCCATAGTACAAGCTTTGCTTAGTTTGGAGCTAGGATGATCTGTGGGACATTGTCCCCAGATATTATTATTATTTGTTCTGTGACTGGGTGTAATTTATCTACAATATTTTTCTATTTACTAACTGGTAAACACCGGTACATAATACCGATGTTTACCAGTTGTCTTGTTTCCATAGTACAGGCACTGCCCAGTTAGGGATCAGATGACAGTGTGTTAGTTATCCCAAAATATTATCGTTCTTTTTTTATTTATTTAAGCCTAATAAATAAAATAAATTAATTGTCACAATTCAATTGAAGCTACAATTGAATTTGTATACGTTACATGGAATCATAATAGTTCAACAATAATGGCGTCTGAAACCGCCCTATTATTCCGCAATGCTACTAGGTTTCGATTGCCAATTAGGCTGCGTTATAATTTCACGGTGAACTATTACCCAACCACATACATAGGTTTCGGTCCAAGTAATGAGAATATTTACTATGGTGGAAATCATCCATTGCAAATTATCGGAATATTATTTAGATACCTAGTGTTTAGGTACTCATTACCATTCGTTCCTTTTTTATACCACAACTGATATTTAGGTGTGCTTAATTACTCGTGTAATGTTTAGGTGATATCTGATATCACGTGTATTGATTGTTTATGCTCGAAGTACATATATGGACTTCGAGAGACGTATTGTTAACTCCGCTAATTGTCAGTTTAACCAAGCCGGGATGCAATACGCACCGCTCACCCGCCCGCACAAAATTATGCACACAAATTTTGGTACCAACTTCTACTATTCTTTCATCTGATGGTATTGCTCCAATCTAAGTATTGGCATACCAGCCTTATTAGCCGATGCTCAAAGTATATGGAGTCCATAAAAAAGCGGTAGATATTGCACGTAGTTAGTTTACCTACATGCCATAAATAATGTAAACAATTTTACCAAGCTAACTTAACGAAATTAATGTATAATTATAATATGTAATATTATGTTTTTATAAAATTTAACTAACTTAGCATGTATCAAGAAAACGAAACTGATATTGAATACATGCCAAGTAAAGGTACCTAGATTTTAAAACATCGCTAGATGTTTTACTATAATTTCGGGTGACATTTGTTTAGTACTTTATCAGTATCAAAAAATCCGCTTATAGTCGCTATCCTTGGCAAACAATAGGGAATTGTTCATTAATTTTTAATAACTGTACATTTTCTCATCATTAGTTTGAATAGTAAAGAAGAAACAGAATTTATACCAGCCAAGTTGCACATGCTTTAAATTTAATTTCGATACTCTAAGGCGTCTCATGTACATTAGATTAGGTTAATTGGCAAAGTACCAACACATGGCAGACGACATTGTTGCTATTGTGTCCAAAACTATACACCAAATATGAATTTCCACCACCTAACCAAGTTATAACTAGTTCTTGCGGGCAAGAAGTTTAGATTCATCTTAAGAACTGGCAGCATTCAGAACATGTAAAATAACAAGGCTTAAAATTCTGCAAAATCCAAGCATCTGGTAAAAAAGAAGTCATATAAACGCAGGGTGACCGTATGTGGTAGATTTGAGTCATTTTGGCACGATTAGTCTCTTGCATTCAATGCCATCATTGGTTAACTTTTCTAAGGCAAGTTTTAGCTTTACATGTCATTCTATATAAGTGAGGTTTAAAATTAGAGTGTTAACTTAAAATAATCTTAGACTTTGTAAGATTAATCACATATTGTTTGCACGAGAGTGACTTTTTCGTTAGTTATAAGCAAGGTCTTTAAGAATCGGAAAAGGTGTATCATTCGGTTTTTTTTTATTTCTCTGCATGCGAGGGAAAAATTACAGAAGAAAATTTTGAAGCGCTATTGGCAAAATGAAATAGGTATGAATTTAAAACATAAAAAACGTTATAAGAAAAATAAAAAGGTTTTATTTCTACCTACTAACCTAGAAGTATAATTACATTGAAAATACTTGTTTAATTTGGGTGAAACTACGTAATGGATAGACATACAACACTATGATACAACGTATTTGTTGCGCATTAAAGAGGCTTATAATAATGGTGATTGTGTTTTACTCAATGTGACCTAAGAAATAATAAAGCATATGAATAAATAGACGAAGATAAACTCTATGTCATGCCATATGGTACCTACCTATATATAGGTTAAGATTGACTTTACTGTTTTAAAACATAACATGTCTTAGCAATGACTGATTCGAACATGATTTATATGGGGCCTTATATACATATAAATATGAAATAACTAAACACGTTCACAATCAATAACGCAGTCGCTTAACAACCATACAATTAAAAAAGAATTAAATGATAACATCCTATGTTTTAAATCGGGGAAAAATGGTACTTTTATTTTATAAGTGTATTGTTATGAGTTCTCTTGTAATTCAGTTCCGTCGCAGCTGACTGACTTTATATATAATGTACAAGCTTTTACCCGCTGCTTCATCAACAGTCCAAACCTATGTCGTTTTCTGTACCCCTGACGTTATAGAATATTTTATGATGAGCGAAAAGCGAAACAAACAAAACCCATTTTTGCATTTATAATGCTAGTAAGGATTGTTTCAAAGATTTTTAACGAGTTAGGAAGGTAAAAACCTCTTGAATGTTTTAAGTTATAATATGGAGTTTTTACCGTTGGCAACCACAAGTGACGCTACTACACAAGGTGTTAGTCGTTATACATGTTATACACTCGTGTAACGACTAAAGCCTTCAATAATTACTAAAGAGGTCACATTAATAGAAAAATATGCCGCTTGACTTCTTTGAAATATTGCCTTAAAAATTGCTAACTTTAATGGTTTCTAAATGAATTTCTGCAGTTAGAGTTAAAATTGCGCTAACATGGTGCTTGTATACTTTCTGTTTATATGAGCGAGACAAAGTAGGCTAGAAACATATTGTCTCTATGCCGGCAAAAAAGTTTTGAATTAGCTTTCCTGAAATAAAATTTATGTTTTAAGAAGGTAATTTTTTTATCGTTCTTATAGAGCGCGATATTCTATAACTGCACCTAACTGTTTTCAGTTTTTGGTATACATATTTAATTGGTAATTAAACAGTCAGCCGATCTTTGCTTTCGACTTAATTCAAGCTAAAATAAGGCAGAATCTTTATTTTAAGTATGGTCACCCTAAACAATTGTCAAGATATACAATTTATTGATGTGCATTGTTTGTTGTTGTTTACAATAAATTCGACTTGAATTGAATTTGTTATTTGTAAACATTTTCGACATAAACCGCGTCTCTAAGATTTGTAAATCAAGATCGTAAAAATCTAAGGCAGTAATAATGTAGTTTGTGTAGTGTTGTGTGAATGTCATGGACGAATGTTCAACACCGTCGTCTGTGTAAACATTTCCGTTGATTATATCGATTGTTTCGCTTGTAAATTTTATTGCATACGTAGGCATTTCATATTATTTGTGCACAGGCGTATCGTAGCTATCCGGCTATATTCAGTGAGTTGGTGTTTGAATAAACGGCAGTGTTATTGAACGTTAATCTTGTTTTGCCAGTATTACCAGTCGTGTTTTGTTATCAACGTGTAATCAGCGAAACAGTTGGCAGTTGGTGGTACGTGGCACTGACGTGTTTCCAAGCGGTTCAATACATAAATAGGGTTTAAATGATTTGAAAATTAAACATGAGTGGGTCTGATCAGACAAAAGAAAATGATTCTTGCAAAGAAGCAAAGGAACAGGTCTGTACTCTCATATCTATGATCGGTGCCGGTTCTTATGTCGAATGTTAGGAGTTTGGCGTTCAATATTGTTTGAATAGCATACAATGGTCCTTTTATTTCCACCATTCAGACCATGTGTGTAGTTAGTGAACTCTGAACTCTTTAGAGCTGGTACCTTACTGTGTTACAAAAGAAAATTGTACCCACAAATGATTTACTTTATGATTTTAGTAGTCAAGATGATCATCACCCATGTTACAACTAATTTAACTTCATGTACTTACAAAATTCATTTCAAGCTCAAGACACTTTGGTATTCTAAATTTCTACAGGGTAGAAATGTTTGCGCTGCATAGTTTGTGGAATGTAATGATTAAGTATGTAGATGTATCACGTGTTTAGTAGAACTGTACTTGGTTTCTTTAAATAATTTTGTTTAGCATATGGATACAAGATTTGTATTTATGAAGGTGAACATGAACATTTAGGTACTATACAAGATGTAACTTAAATAGAGGTTGATAACTTAAGGAGCCCAAAAACAACAGAACTAATTAAACCAAATCCAGTTTGTCTACATAGACAAGCAAAAGAAATTCTAACATCTCTGAATGAGCATCTATCATACAGTCTACAGAATTATTAGATTTCATACATGATTGCAGCTTACAATATTATGAGACTGCCACAGTAAGTTATAAAATACTCAAGAAATTCTAACATCTCTGAATGAGCATCTATCATACAGTCTACAGAATTATTAGATTTCATACATAATTGCAGCTTACAACATTATGAGAATGCCACAGTAAGTTTTAAAATACTTGTGTTGGAGCTACTTCAAGAAAGGATCACAATTATCAGACACTGCACACTAAGCAAATACCTTTTTAGATTGGTGTCGAAGCCATTGCATTGAATTTTAAGAAACACCAGCACACATTGCTACAATGTAGTAGCATTAAGCAAAAAAAAAGTAATAAAAAGGGTTTTTCTTAACATAAACTTTAAAAAAGTGCTTGTAAATAGTCGGAACATGTTTGTCCTAGTATAGTTAAGTATAATATTATTGTTATTATTAGTGAACATGCAAGCAGTTGATTCAACTTGTAAGTGCCTGTATCCAGCTCTTCTTCACATAGGTACATAATTATTTCTAGTTACATAATGTAGATATTATGTACACGGATTGTTAATAATTTGCCTGCCAACGGACAGTAAACTCACTGTTTGAGGAACAAAATGCTTAAGTAGCATTAAAGTTGGATTATTATTATAAGTCTGCTATAATAATAAAGTATGTTATGCTACTAACTAGATGTGTTTTAAGAAAACATGTTGTCAACTTATTATTCATATTTGGACTTAAATACAATTTACATGGAATGCTTAATTAAGTAAACTAAGTACCTGACTAAGTAATTACTTATCTGAACCATTAATCTGAATTTGTATAAACAGGGTGTAACATAAATAGTGGAGGATATGCAATGGATGATAACCTCAAGGCCCTTGAATTTGACTCACATAGATAGTAATTACATTACCCTATATTTCCTTAAGATAGTGAGGACTAAATATTATAAACGCAGGAGAGAATTTGAATATTATGTGAGTCTCAAAGGGAGCCACTTGAGTTGTTTACAAAATTTGAATATATATTTTGTATGGGCAGCCAAAAAGTAATTATTCTTATTCCACTGCTTTTCTTTAATTTGTTCAATTGTATGGTCAAATTGCACTCCTTAATTTTCCTACACTATTATATGTTACTCCTTGCATAAAAATCTTGATTCATCATGAATTTTTGGATCATTTTGTACCTATTGTACACATGAAAGCAATAAAGAACTTTAACTATCAGAATACAGATATTCAATTCTGCAAACTACTTCCTAATCATATTTGACAGTTTAAAAAAATCTGTAAACTAATTTAAAATCCAAATTATAAGATATATTATTAAATTTTATACAAATTGCATTGGATTGAGTCACCCTTATTGGTCTTATTTGTTATGTAAAGATAACACCCACATTAAGTAATAGAATCTTTGTATCTAGGGGTAATGTACAAACATATTTATGGTAACTGATGTACACTAAGCATGCCCAGGTTCAGTACAACTATGTATATGTATATGCCGAAATGGAAAACGGGACGCAAAGAGGCAACATGACTTTCTTAACCAGAGTGCCACTCTTTAAGTAAATTGATTTAATAAAAACTTAAGCTTATACTTTAAGAAGCCAGTACAAATTTTTGGGAAGTATTTCTCAGTGTAGTTAAGACTGTTGACAATTTAAAAGTTATGGCTTTTAGTTATATTGAAAAAAAAATTTGGACATGGTATTATGACTATTTTACAAATACCTCCTGTAAGTTTAAATATAAAAAAAAAAAAATTGAATATAGTGTTAGGTTACATGGGTTAATACTCTAAGTGTATGTGCATATGAGCAAATAAGACAACATTTATCAAGCTGATTACTGTTTGATTACTTTAATAATAATAAATACATTTTTTTACTGTTCCAGGGTCCTACTAATGGTACAGGGGGGCCACAACATTTTTATGGTACTGGATATCCCACGCATTTCCATCATGTACCACAACACCACATGCAGCATTCACCACCACCACCAGTCTATCAAAAAGATGAGAGGACTCAGCGACAGTACTCCAAGTTAAAGCAAAAGTTAGAACGTAAGCAGACCAATAGGAGTAATGGAATAGGTGAGTTGGAGACAATATTTGTTACATATCTTTTATCACTGGAGTTATTTTCTTATCAATTACAGTTTGTAATATAACTAAAATCAAGATATTGACAAATTTCACTAACACAACAACAACAAGTTTCACTAAGATAAAACAAGTATAGTATGACAATATATGTATCAGTAAGGGCGCGTTCCCACTTTGTCGTGACGGCAGATAATCGTGTAGCTTAAAGTGTAGTGGCTTATATGTATGGAGGTGATCACATATAGAACAACACGATTTACTGTCGTATACGACATTTTTTGTAGTGACGGCAAATTGTCATGACAGTGGGACGTATAATTTATAATGGGTACAGCTAGAGACAACAGTCGTCCAACGACAAATTAATCGTTACGACATAGTGGGAACGCGTCCTAAGACAAGTATTAGAAAGACATAACATACTTGTTATGTCTTACTGATCTATAATCAGTAAGACATAACAAGTATCAGTAAGATAAAACATAGATCAGTAAGACAAAACAAGTATCAGGGAAGAACACATGGGTCAGTAAGAATAAACGAATAAGTACATAATGAGATTGACTTATTTATTTTATTAACTTATATTGTTACTTTTGAGTGGGTGTTCATTGATTTGAAAGCTTACTGCTTGTATGTATAATTTCCAAGCAATTTTTTTTTCCCTGCAATTCTCTGCAATGATTACTCTATCTCATACAATATTACTGTGTTAAATTGCAGAAGTAAATTCAGGCGCGTCATCGCCATCACTCTCACCGCGCAAAGAGTTGAACGGGCGCGGTGGCGGCAGCGGTGGCGCGTCGTCTGGCGCCTGGTCCGAAGGCGAGGGCTCGTCCGCCACGTCCGTGCAGGGCGACGATGACCAAGACACACAGGCCATGCTCGACATGCTGTCCGCCACACGAACACCGCAGGTATGTTGTATCAGCTGCGAACATCTCGGCAGTCGGGACAGGACACGTCTGCTACGGTTTATTAGGACCAACATTGTAAAAATCAACCCTTGTGGTGTGACTAAGTCCTTCTGTCTGTGAGTTTGGCATATGTCAGTATTTATCAACGATTTAGAATTTAGAAAACGCAAAACATTGTAAAAATACAGAAGTTGTATTTGAATATTGTCGTTTAAGTTCGAACTCTGCGGATGTAAAAAAGGTAACTTTTCAGGAGCGCAAAAAAACAATGTTAGAAACTTAAACAACAATATGTTTGTTGTTTAAGTTTCTAAGTTAAGTTAAGTTGTTTTCTAAATTTGATTTGGCGAATTCATATTTGAATTAAAGCTCGATTTCCATCCAGTAAAAAAAATTGGTTGCTAACTTTCTAAAAATGTGGTTTTGTGTGCAGTTTATATCAAAATACATACATACCTACTATCGCTTTCACAACCTTCTTGTTTTTTGAGATAGGGAATTGTTTTAGAAAAGTGCTTATTTATTTATTTAATTACAATGTATTTTTTTTCGATCAGGTCAGAGACATGACGCCAACCAGTGCATTAGTGCAATGGAACTCTCCCTTGCCAGAAGGCGTGGTGCTTCCCAACATCGAGCTGACGTACGATTTATTATTGGGCGATCGGGGTCGATACAAAGCGATTTACAGCGGATCATCCCTCTCGTGCAGGTCAGTATCCGAATCATCGACCGTACGATGACGTAAAAGAGGCTTGTGTCAGCCTGGCGCATGTTTAATATGGGACACAAAGGACGAGTAAAGTAGTATATTCTATTCATTTTATTGTATAGTGTATGTTCGCACCGGCGGGTCTTAGATGTAGGAGTGAGAGTTTAATCGTTCGTTCTGTTGCAGGGTGCGCGACCTGCGGCCGGGCTGCGAGTACTCGGTGTGCCTGCAGATCCGCTCGGGCTCGCAGACGGGCGCGGCCAGCGAGGCGGCCACGTTCCGCGCGCCCGCCGCGCCGCCCGAGCGCATGGCGCCGGCGCGCGTGGCGCACCGCGCGCGCACGTCGCTGCTGCTGCGCTGGGCCGCGCCGCACGACCGCGGCGCGCGCCTGCTGCACTACGTGCTGGAGCTGGACGCGGGCGACGGCTTCGCCGAGCTCACGCGCCCGCGCACGCGCCAGCACACCGTCAACAACCTGCGCCCGCAGACCTGCTACCGCTTCCGTGTCGCCGCCGTCAACGAGTGCGGGCAGGGCGAGTGGAGCGAGGAGACGATCGTGTGGACGGCGGGCAGCCCTCCGCCCGCCCCGGCCCCGCCCGCTCTGCTGTCGGCCCTGACCGACTCGCTCGTGTTGGGTTGGGAGCGCCGCGCCGACGAGGACTTCACGCTACAGATGGACGACGCGGCGCGCGGCCACGGCTATCGCGCCATTTACGCCGGTTCCGAACATTCCTATGCATGCGGTGGTCTCCGGCGCGCGACCGACTACAAATTTCGCCTACGCTGCGAGACCGTCGATGGCCAGGGCCCGTGGTCCGTGGAGGTGACGTACCGCACCGCGCCCGAGCGGCCCGCGCCGCCCGGCCGCCCCGCGCCTCGCGGCCGCGTGCACTCGCGCGCCTTCCGCCTGCGCTGGGAGCCGCCCGCGGACGACGGCGGCGCCGCGGTGGAGAACTACACGCTGGAGCTGGATGCGGGCGAGGGGTACCGCGCCGCCTACCACGGGCCCGAGCGGGAGGCGCACTGCGACCGCCTGCTGCCCGGCATGGCGTACCGCGCGCGCGTGCGCTGCGCCAACCGCGCGGGCGACAGCGACTGGTCCGCAGCCGAGACCGTCGCCACCGAGCCCGCGCCGCCCGCCGCCTGCGCCGCCCCCGAGCCCGCCGCCGAGCCACGCGCCACTCTACTGGCGCTACGTTGGCGCCCGCCCGACTGTACGGGCGGCGTGCCGCTCACCGAATACCGCGTAGAGGTCACCGATGCGGATGGAGCCGTCCGCCTCGCCTACCAGGGCCTCGACTGCGAGTGCGTCGTCCGCGAATTGACGCCCGGTAGCGAGTATCAAGCGTGCGTCATCGCCTGCAACCGAGTGGGAGCTAGCCCGCCTTCGCCGGCGCTCGTGTTCACGACCTGCGCCGCGCCACCCGACGCGCCCGACACCCCCGCCGCGCAACTGGAGGGTGCCCGCGCCGCGCGCCTGCAGTGGGGGGCGCCGCGAGATAACGGAGCGCCCGTCCTCGATTATCATCTCGAGATGAGTTCGACGAACGTCGATGACGCTTTTGCGGAGGTTTATCGAGGCATCGAGACGAGCCACCTCGTGGAGCGCCTGACCCCCTTCTCGCCATACTTCTTCCGGGTGTGCGCTCGGAACGCGGCGGGGCGCGGCGCGTGGTCGGGCGTGCGCGACGTGCTGACGCCGCGCGCGCCGCCCGCCGCGCCCGCCGGCCTGCGCCACGACGCCGCGCCCGACTTGCTGCGCCTGAGCTGGCGTGCGCCGGCCGCACACGGGGCCGACGTGCTGCGCTACCGCGTGGAGGTGGGCGACGCTGCGTTCGACACTGACGGCCCGACGCCCGAGCGGCTGGTGGAGGGCCTGACGCCCGACACCGCATACCGCGTGCGCGTGGCGGCATTCAACGAGCTGGGGCTGGGCGAGTGGTCGGAAGAAACGCGCGTGAGCACGCGGCCGCCGCCCCCCGCACCGCCCGCGCTGCGCGCCGCTCTCACGCAGCACAACGCCCTGCGCCTGGAGTGGGCGGCGGCGGGCGGCGATGGCGCGCACTATTGCGTGGAGATGCGCTCGCCCGACGCGCGCGATTTCCGGCCCGTGTACCGCGGCTCGGCGCGTTCGTGCAAAGTGAAGAAGCTGCGCGAGGCGACCACCTACACCTTCCGGATACGAGCGCACGACGCGCGGGGCGGGCGCGGGGACTGGGGCGACGCGCTCAGCGTGCGCACCGGCAGCGCCCCGCCGCCCGCGCCGCGCCCGCCCGTGGTGCAGGCGGGCGCGGCGCAGGCGGGGGCGGCGCAGGGGGGCGCGGGGCAGGGCGCCGCCACGCACGTGAGCGCGCGCGCCGCGCTGGTGCAGTGGGAGGCGCTGGACGACGCGCAGTACGTGCTGCAGTGCGCGCGCGGCAAGGATGCCGTCTTCAAACAGGTTAGTATTGCTTGTGCTTATATCTACACGAATATGATTCATAATAGCATTCTTTAGGTATTACAGTTATTTCTATATGTTACCACCGCTAACAACTCGTTGCACGGCTCGAGACGTAAGCTTCTTGTCATCGCGAATAACTCGCAATATAATATGGCATTTGCGATTGAGCACCCCTACGACTTGCAAAGGGGACGATGCGAGCTGTAAGCATGCGGCTACGTAAGACCTAGAAGTTGTTCGGTAACGACTAGCGCGCTGACAACTCGCTGTTGGCCTTTTTATTGACGTTATGAAATACGAGTATGTATATTTGCTATTCGATTTAAAGATCAAATTTAAATGACAAGCTGGGTTGAATCATGCCGTTACGGTGTCTGTTGGTTTAGTGGTTGGTAGTGACCGTGACTAGGGTTGCCAACCTTTCTTTACTAGAAATAAATTAATTTAGGTCTATGAAGAATATTAAATAGTATTTTAGAAAAATGAACAGTATTTTATTTATTTATTGTTTTAAATACATATTTTTTAGAGCACAACTTACTAATTTACAATCTTCCCCCTATGAGGAAATAAATGTAAACAGTATTTTGTATACTTTATTTTTGTTCAACAGTAAAAAGTATAATTTAGTAAAAAACAGTATAGTATTGTTCAAAACAGTATAGTTGGCAACCCTAACCGCTAAGACAAGGTCGTGGTATCTTTGTGCGATGACGTCTGTCTGGGTTTAATTTCTCTATAAGTATGTTTATCAGTAGTCTCGTTGTCATAGTACAGGCTCTGTCTAGTTTGGGATCAAATGGTAGTGTATAAAGAATAAAATAACGCCGTCGTGTGGGCGCAGGTGTACGCGGGCGGCGAGACGCAGTTCGCGCTGGAGGAGCTGGAGGCGGGCGCCGAGTACGTGCTGCGCGTGTGCTTCGTGCGCGGCGGGCTGGCGGGCGCGTGGTCGGCGCCGGCGCGCCTGGCCGTGCCGCCGCCCGCGCCCGCGCCCCGCGCCCGCCGCGCGCCCCGCGCCCGCGCGCTGGCGCCGCGCCAGCTGGCGCTGCTGATCGCGGGCGCGTTCCTGGCGGTGGCGGTGCTGGTGGCGGTGCTGCTGCAGCGCCTGGTGGAGCCGCGGCCGTGACGCGCGCTGGCGGCGGCGCTGCCGCGTGCGCTGGCCCGCCTGTAGCCGCGCGCGGAGCGGCCGCCGTGCCGGGCCGGGCGAGAGAGCCTCGCGGTCCGTCGCGTCTCCTGTGCGCCGGGTCGGAACTTCCCGCAAAATTTCATAATTCTAGTCTACGCTTGTAACTTATTGTTTCGTGCCCGCGTCGACGGCCGCGTGCCCGCGCTCGGACGTCGAGTCGCGATGTCGTACGACGACGCCGCGACGCGTCCTTCCGACGTCTAGTATTTGTCTCTTTGTACTTTGTACCGTTTCCATTCTTTGATATTTATATGAAATTAAATTATCGGCCGATCTGTTGCGTGACTGTCAGATTTAATTGTAAGAGGTTAGAGAAAGCGGTGCTCTTTTACTATTAATTTTGTTGAGAGGGACGTGGCCCCTCGCTCTGCAACGAGTTTCCAGTGGTGTGAACTGTGATCACTTCCTTATGCGAATGAGACTGATTTTACAAGTAAATGCTTTGTTTATATAGAGATGAATCAAAATGCTTACCTTTTGATGAATACTGTATTTGCGTTAATCACATATCCAGACACTTGTGCGTGGAACTGCAACGGTACGAGCCGTCTCTGCCGCGGCTAGATATGTGGATAGGGCAACACCGCGATGCAAACGCGTGATATGCAGAAAAACAATCCGATTTTATATACTCCAAAAGCTTTTATAATATCGATGTACCTAATTATATTGTATTATCGATAACTCCACAATATTGTTGTTTTTATTCACTGAACATGACCATTTTAATGACATTTATAAAATAGATTAATTTGTTTATAAATTTAGAGATTATGAATTATTGAGATTGTTACCACCCGGTATAAAAGTAGGAACAGGAATTCAATTATAGCTAATTATGTTCCAAATAAGATATTTTTAAAAATGTACTACCCATACTGGTGACTGTTACTTTAATAACATTATTAGATGAATTGTTAATTGATGTTCATATATAAATATAATTTTAATAAACGAATTTCTTGTAGATAAGCAAAAAAAAAGGAATTTAAGTATCATTTATATTCAAACTTAGATTAAAATGAAGCATTGTACGGGGTTTGGAGTTTGATGTTTTTTAGCATTATTCAGATGGATGTTGTTTCGTGAAGATGATGTCGTTCATAATAAATAACATTAAATATTGTCATTGTCGCGTAGGTCTCGTAACGACTGTCCCACTTTACTTGGCGCGCCGCCACTCCGTATCGTGGCGGACATGTAACTTGGCGTAATTATTTATTATTATCTATGGTCGGGATACCATGCACCAATAGGCATATAATATATCGTAAATATAAAATATTTACTTATACTGTGATTAGCTTATTCAATTCTTTCTATAGTGTCTAATAATTATTGTCCAAACATTCCTATCGTACCAAATGTAGCACACATTTGGATTTCAAAACTTTTGAATTTGTTAATAATTCTGTAGTTTACAAGAGATTCACTTCGTGCCTATTTCCGTACGGCATAATGAAATAGTAAGCGCAGCTTACGATGTTATAAATTATTTAATTTTTGAAAATTTTATAATAATGATGTGCAATTAACAATTATTTATTCTTTATCGCTTATAAAATATTTATTTTTTAGAAATTCTATCAGAATAGTATCGTTTGTAAAGTAAAGGACTCGATGTTCCTATGTGTTTTACACTGATGTACAATACTCCGATTGCAAGCTACACGATTGTACTACGGTCAAGCATTCCAACTATATTCCACTTGTAAATAGGCCTAATGAATTCTATGACTTTTATATGTACATGCTTTAATGAAAAATTGTAAATAAATCTGATGTCGATGAGCTTCGTGTAAGGGCATGTTTAGAAGCTGAACATGTATGCCAATTGAATTACTGCAACATGTTGAGACTAAACATTTTAAATTAATGAGATAAATGTTTAACGGGGATAACATCTCATATTGTATTTGTGTTTGAGTATGTAACGTATAACGGAAATGTATATGTTTTAATATAATATTTGATGATGTTATGTATACAATTTATTAAACATGAATATATCAATAAAACTATATTTTGTGTACATTGAATGTTTAATTTTTTTTCTACATACCAAACCAGCCAAAACTTATTTATATTACTAAATACCATAATATGTATGTAACTATTCTATTTATGAATAAAGAAAATATATATTTTGTCTACACAGTCAAAATATAATTTAGTATCTAACATTTTATTACATAAATCATGTACTACATTAGTATTATCCGAAATCTAAGTAATGTTACAACTGCAACGTGTTAAATAGCGCAATATCTTAAAATCGTTGTTCAGAATCACGTGAAAAACAAAAACGCGAATTTTATTATTACTGTTTTGTTGA
Source organism: Pseudoips prasinana (assembly GCA_951640165.1). Lineage (NCBI taxonomy): Eukaryota > Metazoa > Arthropoda > Insecta > Lepidoptera > Nolidae > Pseudoips > Pseudoips prasinana. The sequence continues at coordinate 28,541,399 of OX621237.1, read as the reverse complement.
GAAAATATTTGATCGTATTAACGCATATGCCGTCGTCTAGATTTTTATTCATATTACCAATTTATTTATGATAGCATCTCTGAACAATCGATTTTCAGCTTTTGCGTTATATTAATTACGAGTTGTAAAGTAGTAAGCGTATGATCAGACGCAGCGATCCAGGGAGGAAACAATTAAGGCATCGCATAGAAAAACAAAGGGGACTGAGGGGCATTGGTGGTGCTAGACTGTACACATGGGGGCAAAATAGTTTTAATTTCGATTTTTTTACAAGTCTTAAGTTTCATATCATAGGAAAGACCTCAGCTCAGAGCTAAACTAAAAAAGCCGTGTGGTTTCCGGTCCAGAAAGAATAACAAGGCCACGCCAAGCGCGAACCCCTCCAGATGGCAACGTTATAGATACTTTTCGGGGATACCCTATGTCCAGCAGTGGATAATTTCAGGCTGATGCGAAACTAAAAAGGAGACATCATTGCCTCTAGCACGAGTTCCTGCAGTTTACTTACTCGATCACACGTACAGTTTCGTCCCATACATTGAGCACCAGCGCCTCTCGCGGAAACTATTAAGAACTAAAACTCTGGTGCTCAATGTATGGGACGAAACTGTACGTCGTGTGTGATCGAGTAAGTAAACTGCAGGAACTCGTGCTAGAGGCACAGTAGTTGAATCTAGCCGGTCGTCACAAATTAACTGGAAGAGCGATAAACTTGTTTCAGAGACATACAGACGGTGGCCACCGGAAAATCCTCATTACGGATGATAAAAATCTTTTGAAGTGAAGTTTAATCGTCGGAACGACGCGGGTCTATGCATACAATTCCCAAAAAGCTACTGAAATAATTCCTAATTTTAGACATTAGAAGATATGATTCCACCCCGCATTGTGATCCGGTAAGGTTTGTCCATTTGTAAACAAGGGGTGACAACACGAGTTACTATAAGTACCAAACCGATGTTTAAAGAAAGTAATTGAGTTGGCTGGTAGACACATATTTGAACAAAACTCGGCACCAGCTCACTGAATGAAATCAATCCAGCGTTCATTAATCGCGAAATTTCGCCGTACTTCATGATTGGCCCCCTGCAAGTCCCGTATAAGAATCTATGGATTATTACTTATCGTATGGGCAGTGGTTACCCTAGTGGCAGAGTTGTTCAAGCAGCCCAGGCTTAACGACAGTTGCCTAACGGCTACAACCGGGACCGACAGCATAACGTGCCCTCCGTAGCACGGAGACACTCAGGGTTAAAACCACTTTGGCGGTCACCCATCTATGGAGTGACCGCGAGCCTAATTGCTTAACCTCGCCAATCACTTGTGGACCGGTGTGAGCATCTGGCTATGAGCGCCTGGATAATTGATTGTGGAATATTTTATACATTAAAATCGGTTTCCTGGTAGACACTGGATATTTAAACAACACTCAGCACCAGCTCGAGAAGTGACATCAATCCAGCGCTAATTTGACGTGAATTTATCAGATCCCAGCCTCTGAAGATTAGCCCCTGCAAGTCCCGCATGGCAACCTTTGGGTTATTGTTTATGGAGTATTTAAGAGGAGAGGGTCTGCACATAACCTCTGTTGTTTTTCCACTTAATTTTTTTCTTTAAAATTATCATGATTAGGTATATGAAGGACAGAATTCATGGCATTTATGTTTCACCACATATCTGTGTCTAAATGATAGCGAAAGCCTGAGAACTTCTTGTCATTATTCAATAGTCAAAGCAGTTAACAGGTTAAAATAGACTCGAAAGTGGAACGGTAGAACATGAGCTTTATTCCCATGGTTATAAGTCATAATTTTAAACGTCGACATTGGTACTTGTATTTACATCTACATCGAGATGAAATTGTAGAACGTGTTTCAGTGTTTTTGGGAAGCTTCTGTAATTTCATATGGGCCCTGTATTTCATGCACCCTGTTGTGTGGCTGTGTCTTCATACGCTCACCACAGATAAGACACGACTTTGGTCCTATAAGAAGACTAGAGAGGTTTGTACTATGAGTATTTTCACGCTTACTTACAAATTAATCTATCTAGAAGTCGAATAATTAGTACGTAACACTCGATTGCAGCGGGCAGAGACAATTACTTGTGGACAGTATCAACGCAGCTAGCTGTAGGTTTAAATACTCTTAGGCAGATAGCGTGGCAACGGAGAATCATATCTCTCTATTTCGTTCTACCAATCCCCATGGTTGCAGTCATAGCCTCGTGTGATTTCAGTGATCCTACTGGTCGAACGCTGTAGAGCGTTATGAGTTATCGTCGCCATGAGAGCTAGTAGCTACGCAGGTGTGAGGGAGGTGTGACCATATTGAATATTTCAACTATTGGGCATCTAGCAATCGTTAAGGTTTGTTTTGTTTTTTTTAATATCCTCATTTTGTATATTGATCGCACGCTGCTGCCGCTTTGTTTCGGTATTTTTCTGTTCCTCGCTAGGTTATAACAAATCACCCAGAATCTAAGCGCAGTTCTTACGAGTTTGCAATTAAATGGCGCGGATTTCGCTTGGTTTCTGCAAGATACGTAACCTAACGGTCCCTTTGAAGCATCTGGAGTGTATCGAACTTTCTAGCTCCTCGTAGATTGGGAACAAGGCTTATAGATTTGTTTACATTCTCTTTGAACAAGGCTATGTCGGGGGGAATAATTGGCACGACTTAACATTTTCGCTGTAAACTTCTGTGTAGTTTGTGACGTAGGACTGCTCCCTCGTAGATATGTGGTCGATGCAACCTTTGAAACTGTAGGGGAATATCTTCTTAGCTATTGCGTTGTCTTTCTCAGACACGCCACCTGTGAAGAAAGCGACGAACATGAATAGTTTAATAATCGTAAACTTCCCAATGGTTAACACTACAATTTTATAAGTTTTGTTACGGACGCAGTAAAGGATCAACATTATTGGAAATATGGATATAAATGAATTTAAAATTTTATATCAGAGAATTGTCCAAATATAAGTTTAAAATAACTATTCAAAACATAAATTTAGGTTGGTAGGAAAAGGTACAGAATTCAGTCGATCTGAATTAACACATTCATATAATAAAAATCTTGAGCAAAATCTCTTTTAATAAAAGAGATTTTTGGTAGTGTTACGAAATTGGATGTTTGCCCTATCATTTGGTCACTCACACACAGCCATCTGAACCCAGCCTGTTCTATGTCACCCAGACAATTGATAAACATACTTATATAACCACTTATTTCTAAAAAAACTTATTAAAAATATATTTTTTTTATCTGGGTAGGGATCGAAACCACGACCTCTGGCTTAGCAGTCAGGACCTTATCGTCAAAGTAATGGGTAGTCCCCGTAGTGCAAGTTTATCCACAGACATGCCATTGGGTGTACCAGTAAATTTCTTACCTATATACACGTCCACATCCTCGTAATCACTTCCGTTCTTCAAGCCCGGCTCCTCAGCGTATGCCAACGTTTTATCTACAGACACCGTTATATTGAGGCTTTCTATTTTCAAAACGACTGTGTGCCATTCGGCGTCACTGAGAAACCCGGCGTGTGGCAGCAGTCTCGATAAAGTTCTAGAAGGCGCTTTGTAGTTCCCGTAACTCGTTTTCGAAGAGTTGGTCTGGTGGAATGACCATACCAACTTGAGGTATCCATTTTCGAAACCGAGGCCTATGTAATCTGAATCCTGTTGATAAGATAAATAATTATTTGGAGGGTTTCAAATATAGCTACAATTGTTAAAATTTAGCTGCTGATATCACACTAATATTATAAAGGCGAAAGTTTGTGAGTGTGTGACTGTGTGATTGTGTATCTTAGTTACTTCTTCACGTCTAAACAGCTGGAGATTGATATGGAGATAGCGGACAGCCTGTATTAACAAATAGGCTATAATTTATAAAGTTTAACGCGAGTAAAACCGCGGGGCCCAGCTAGTTGAAAATATTTTCATATTGCAAAAGAGTATTACGTGATATATACCAATATGGCGCCAGGAAATCACTGAGTGACTTTTATAAGGATGTCGGCATACTAAGGGTTGTGTCACTGTATATAGGGTAACCTACTTGTAAAACACCAACAATCTAGCAAGACTAGATACCTAACACCATTAACAACAACTTTTGATAATTTGTTAGATTTTATTTTCGTTCAAAAATAAGTATTAATCTAATTTCCCGCTTGAATATTTATAACTCTATGGGCATCACAAACATTACGTAAATATACTCTGCGAGGGCACGTGCAGCGCTAGCGCCTTTGAACTTGACCCATTTCTCTAGTCGCAAATCGTCCGTGTAAAAAGGTTCATGTATTGAGTTATGCCGAACACGTAGCACAAATGTTGTTCTATATGGTGATAGCAATCTAGTCCTGCGAGGTTGTTAGTGTTTTACCTATTGTATGTATTTATTTATTATAGACACACCAACAGTATACATACACAACATTTAAATCTTAGCTCACTACATAGTTCAGTTCTTATATGTACACCTATTAAAGGCATGCACAACAAGCACTAAACATAAACAACGTTGACATACAATACAAGTTATTTTAAATGAAAAACAAACAAAAATACTATAACTAACACAGATAAAAATGCATTAAAGACGATTCTAAAAGTTCTTATTGGACTAAGAAAAAAAAATTCCCTATGCTAACGCTTCCAATATTTTACGCTCGAATGTATGTAGGTACTTAACTTACATTAAAACATACCTACTTACATCTTACAACAATCTCGATCAGAAATAAACACAAGTGATCTATTAAATTTTAAATCTTAATAAATTGTTAGTTACCATTGTTATCCAAAGTAGAAGACCATCTGGTTGTGCAGTAGTAAAGTTGAGTGAAATGTAGTTAGGACGGCCGTCAAATAGCGCTAACCGTTGCTGGTTATGTCCCGTAGTATGCACACCCAGGGCGAGTAAAGATGAACCGTCGAATTGTGGGATGGTTACATTGATTTCTGAAGGATACAAATAATGTAAAATGAGTAAATTGGAATTGGTACCAAATGTGTTGTTCAAACACATTAAATGATAGAACCGCATTTTTCAAATTTTTCAAGTGCATACAATAGAACACAATTCTTTATGTACCAATATCAGCAACATAAAAATTTATATGATAATAAATTTATACATAGGTCATTCAGTAATTAAATAGCAATGAAGAAATTTTATTTCTTACATTCAAATAGGTATATAAGTGATCACCATACCCACAGTACCTACTAAATCAACCATAAATCTTTGTGATAAAATATTTTTTTATTTGATTTATTTAGGAAACAAACAGTCGTTTACAAAAAATTATACAAAACTTAATTTCTAATTGACCTAATGTTCCATTATCTTAATAACTAACATATGTTCCTAGTTTACTTTGAGAACAATGAGTAACACATACAAGATTATCAAATAAAAAATAATGATGGTACAAGTATATAAACATTTACTATAGGACGTTTTAAGAGTAATATATCTTTATCATGACGATAATGACGCACAGACATGGATGGAATAAAAGTAAGAACGTACGTATACCCGTATTAGTATCCGCGAATATTGACACCAAATATATCCGGTATCCGTATTCGCGGATACACATTTTTTACGATTCGGTACACCAGTAGTAGCAACATGCGCAGTAGGTACTGCGGCTGGCACTTACTTGTTTCACAGAAGGGTCCATCATAGCCCGCCGAGCACACGCACTTGTCTCCCCTGCAGTGCCCGCTAGGCGGCAGGCAGCGTGTCCGCGAGCACGCCACGTGCCTCCTGCAGCGCGCTCGCACCCCCGCGCCGCCCGCACACGCGCAGCGGGCGCGTCCGTTCTCGAGAACGCACACTCCACCTCCGCACGCTTCGTCCCCACACGCAGTTCCATCGCAGTCGGCTAGGTTGCGGCCCTCTGGTGAACCGACAGCAAGAACATCACATAAACCGCAGAAGATGTGGACTTGGGACAAAAGTGTTACTGGGAATTTTCTGCTACATCTCGACGTCCGGAAATCGGCTGTATTACGGAGACCATGTTCCTGGTTCTGATCTCTTCTCGATCGTGTCGGTTGGATTTGGCATCGGATTATAGAAATTAGAGAGATCGGATTGTAGATCAGAGAGAGCAAGGGAATACAGAGTACACTTGTATTTGCAACATATACTAGACACCAGTGGGCTTTAATAGGAAAATAGAATACCTATAAAAAATATTGTGATATTTGTGGCCCAGTGTATGGATAGGGGACCGAATAATCGATGTGGCCTGTGCATGATAAACAGTGATTATGGTGGCCTCGATAACTATCTTACGTTTTCCACAAACTTTCAGTTTGGGTTCTTCAAGTCATGTCCCTATCTAATTCTAGCCCTAATGATGTAGTAGTCTCAGTTTTAGAAATAACTATGGCATGTATCTTATATCAGATTTATATCTAATATGTTCTGTCTGGTTGGCTAGTTTCTTTTGAGAATACTCACGTAGCTGTAATTCGCCTAGAACCACTAATTGTCTCTTAAAGCAAGATACATGATATAAACACTCTTTGTAAAATAAAAACGAACAAGCATCGTGGCTTATGTTCCCAAGTCATTTTATTATCATATTCAATCAATGTAAGTACAATGGAAATACTAAACTGAAGTTGTACCTTGTATATTTTGTTGCTCCAGCGGCAGTAGAATATTGTTTACATGTAGATTTTTAATACAGCCTGTGAAACACTCTGGAGGGCCAGACATTGCGTCAAATGGAAGTGTGGACAAATCCTTCACACCTCCTGGAAATAATAAAATAAGATCAGTTATATTGGAAAATATGCTTACGGTAAGTAGAATTTCAATACAAGAGACTGTCATGTAGCGGCTCCAATCAAATTCGTAGCAGCGTAGCAGGCAGGTAATACACCATGACCGACAAAACTACCACAAAGGCTACGGCATACATAACCGTCAAAAATTTCACCCGCCTGATCTGACGCCCTACATTCAGGGCTGCAGTGGCAATAAGAGAAGTGTCCTCTACTTCCGCTACGTGTGAGCAGTTTTTCTTTTTTTTTTCATGTCTGAGATCGGCAAACGAGCAAGTGGGTCACCTGATGGATGGATGGTGCAACACCTGAGGAGTCGCGGGTGCGTTGCCGGCCTTTAAGAGTCAGCAAACAAGTGTTACTGACCCTTCCCCCACCCCGATGAGCTCTGGCGACCTTATTCACACGCAGAAACACAACATTAAAATGATTAATGTTATTATTAAGAATGTCTTCTATAAGGTGCTATTTACTTCCCCAGTCGAGCTGCTCTTTGAGCGAATGAACGCTGTGCCCTACTTCTCCGGGAAGTTCCGGGAAGACAGCAACTGTTTTTGGCAAAATTGCTGTAAATGGTGGGCATCGGACCAGCATACCCGTGTACCCGGGCTCCTTCTACGAGTTGCCTAAGAGAAGTGTACGGCAGGTTAGGTTTAGTTGGTGCGTGTCCGACATACCTGTCCCCAATTACTCTTTGCGGATGGCATGCCCATGCATCCTCCTGCCTTTTTTTCTCAAAAAGCGGCTGCGGGAGAGTCTGTCTGCCTTGCACTGACTAAACCTAACCTGCCGTGGATTTCTTCCGGAACCTGATGAGGAGAGCCCCGGAAACGTAAAACGAAAATATACCCATATTGTGCGGGTACCACCCTTTCACCATGTCTCAGATGGTCAGAACACGTACCCTGGGAGGGTTCCCAGTCTGTGTTCTGACCACCTGGATTGCCCTTCCGTATTGCCGACTCCTGCCAGTCCGGCAAAGCACAGCGACTGCGATGCATCCCCCTGCCTTAACAAAAAAGAAAGTGACTACATTCCATTGACTTTAAAGTAACAACTTACCTAAGAACAACGAAGCGTTGCTGCCAGTGTGCGGGTAAGCGTGTGCCAGCATGGCTTCTGTGCTGAGCGCTCCGTCCACCCATATATAGAGGCGGCTACCGTAACGTCCTGCTTTCACATTGTGCCACTGCGCCATTGATACTATCACACCGCTACGAACGAGTGACGTCACGCCGGATAAGCGATCTGGAAACGAAGATAGCAGTATATCATCTCTATTCTAAATAGTAAGTTGATTAGATCAGTTTAACTTACCAGTCCATCGATATTCTAGCAATCCACCTTGCATAGACAGAGCTGTATAAAAATGTGGTGTTTCTGCAAAAGCAAGCAGTCCTCTTTCCTTATTTGGTTTGATCTCTGCTTCAATAGATAAACTGACACTAGATATTGGGTGAGGATGGAGTCGCAAGTATGACCTGATGCCGGTGAAGAGGACGTCTGTTGGAAGAAGTTCTGAAAGAAGTTAAGAGTAATTTAGTTTGACATCGCTATTGACCAAATTAGCTGCCGTTTTAATCTAAAGACAGAGTAAGTAATCCTCTAGGGCAAATTTCGGCTCTGGAGTCCAGCTTAAATAGATATTTTCCAGCTGCTCGGGACTATAGTGCACAATTTGTGTGCAAATACAGGTGCATTTTCCATTGACTAGATGAAAAGTTTTTTTTGCATGTCTTTTTTTACATATTCTCATTTCCTTATACCTTCACGTGGCCCTGACTCCTAAAGAAAATCATAACTCAAGTTAATAAATAAGGAAGCAAGAGTAAAGTGAAATACGTCTGCAGAAAGAGAACCATTGAAGGGGAAGCCGAATTTCTGTAACTGTCAAGCTATTAACTAGTCAAAAAGCCTAAGAAATATTTAATGCAGTCGTCAGAATTTATTACAAAGCAAATTGTTACCACTAGTTAAATTTACCTTGGTCACAGAAAAGTCCAGTCCTGCCGTAAGGGCAATCACAGTGGGTGTCACTATCGGCAGTGATGACACACTGACCCCGGCATTGAGAATGCGAGCGATCACACGGATTGTAACTGCTGGAACACGTCGCACCGAACCAACCCTCGTTGCATATGCATCTAGAAAGATTGAACATTGGTGAAGATAGTCGTAAGTTTGCGAAACATTAAGTTGCTTAATTCTGAGGCATTAGATCATAAGCCGTTGATATAAAAGCCACTATCATAACCAACTCTCAAGATTATAGATATTGGCTTTATACTTTTTTACTCAAGACGTGGTATACAGATTAGTCATGTGATAGATTGGGCAGTGTTTGGTCTTATATTGTAATAAATATAAAGTTAGGCGACCGGGAAGCGTAAATGCTCGAAGGGGAGCGTTTGGTAAGCCATAATAATAATATAATATCCTTCAGATCGAATTTCGAAATGGCAGCTAGTCTTAATGGAGACTAACCACCTGGTTGGGACATATTATAGTAATAATAATAAATATGCGCAAATTTGGAGAACCGAAAGACCTGCGATCATACCTATTGTTATATCCACAAATGGAGTTATCCCTAAATCCCTGAAAATCAACCTTGCAAGTTTAGGGCTTGATATCTGGCTGGAGAGTTACATGCAGAAGGCGGTTCTGCTGGCGAATGCCAGGATTGTGCGGAAATTTCTCTCCATGTAGCCCGAATATTGTATAAGTTGTATTTGTGTTAAAATACCCTTGTATGATATCTTGTAAATAATATTGGTAATAAACATGTGAGATATAATAAATACACTTTATTGCGTCAAGCAATTCAGTAAAATAAACAACAGTAATGTTAATGCAATAGGGTATAATGCAATATATTACTCTCCATTTCCTCAGTCTCATAATCCGACAAGGAAAGGTTACCGAAGTATCAGGACTGTGTAACACTGCCAGATTCTGTTTTCTTTTCACAAAAAGCCCGATACGACTTTTTGACCTTTTAAACCCAGCATCACCGTGGTTGAACACGCCACCGTTAGAGAAAAGAGGCAGTTAATACACAAATACATGGTAAATGTTTACAGCCTCCTCTTGGTGCGTAAGTCTTGACATTACATTGACACGCTCCGGTCCCTTACCATCCTTGCAGTCGCTCCTATCATTGCCCCTTGAAGCGCTTATGGACAGCCATGGCAATTACCGAGTTTATATTTATCCTAGGGTAAACGGTGATAGGTATAAGAATGCCATACAAAACCTACCCATAAGTAGCTGGTGAATGTATACAGACTCCCCTCGGCGCGTTGCAAGACTTGGCAGTACACTGCGCGACCCCACACTGACCGACGCCACGGCCTCCTATAGCCCTGGCACCGGCTCCTAAAGCAGCACCTCCAACTTCCCATACACAGCCACGCCAACCACCGTGAAGAGGTAAGTCATGGGGCAGGTCTGCTAGCTCTGGTGACGGATGTCCACCTAGAGTTCAAGGAAATTCACGAAAGTTATCTAAACGTGTTGATGATACTAATTGACACAACGCCTCTACAGCGACCATAGTTGAGAAGAGAAGCCTCCGTATTTTGGGGATTTTGGGGAAGTGTAATCGAGGTGTTCTCGTTAGCTGGGATTTCTTGGCAGAGTGTGATATTTTCAGGGTTCATTTTGATAGTGGTCTGAAATATGTATGAGCAATAACTGTTTTCAATATGCTACATACTACTATTACGTAGAAAGAACTTTAAAGTGGATAACTATTGTAACGTTAACATCGTATATTTAAGAACACGAAGTAATTGATCATGAACAGGTCTAAAACAACTCACCGATATAAACGTAAGGCATGAGCGTCATCTTGGTGTTGTGTGCTGGTGCGTTGCCAGAAATATTGTGGCGTCCATCTACACTAAGTCCAGCGGCACGGCCACGACGCCAAATGCGTATTGCATGGCCTCCACGACGCGCGGCAAGAGCACGAGATGTGAACACACGGCGAGGACCTGTAGAAGTAAATAGGAGACGATAACATAACTTAATAGCTGAAGAACACCGACCACGGTTTGCCCAACGAAATTATTAGATTTTTTTATTTTATTGGCACACAAAACAGAATATTATCAAAACATGACAGCGAAGTATACATTAAGGTTTAGCACTAGACAGTATTCCTAAATAAGTGTACACAGCATGACAATTTGACAATTTCTTACGTAATCCTTTCAAAACATTTTAGTCATATTTTATGAGAGAAGTTAAGTAGGTATTCGGTCTAAGTATAACTCACCAGTTCCCATATTCCAGGTGAGCATTACATATCCTTTAACAAAAGTCAGGGCGAGATGCTGACTGCGTGAGTCATGTTTTCCATTCTGTCCAACGAATGCTAACAGTGCTATTTGGTCCATGTCTGAAGTTTGGAAGCGTAGTCGTAGGTCGAAACGATCCGAGTTTATTGCAGAAGGAGATAGTGGATACATTATGTACGACGATATTCCAGTGCTGATTGGAGCCAGAGACGGACGAGTTATTTCCACATCTGCCAAGCAAGTTTTAGTTAGTTTTAGTAACAAAACTGTAGACAAATAAAAAGGCTTTGCGAAGATTAACCAAATAAAGATAGAGTATAATAAAAGACGGAGAGATTAAAATAATACAATACAATAAAATAGAGTCATGTATGAATTAAAAGTATGTATAGGAATTTATAAAGTTAGGTAAAGAAATATAGTTTTCTTTGCCTTTCTTCGGCTTAGCTGTTGTGGTAACATAATATACAATAGAACTGCTAGTTTTATAAAAATATGTAGGGGTTTATTTTGTGTATTATATTTTTGCCAACATAATTTATTTACATACACGCCATTTAACACCAAACAATTAGATTATACAAAAAAAATAAGATTTAAAAGAGGCGGCCTTAGCGCTTAAAGCGATTATTTCTTTTTACGTGATGCGTGCACACACAAACAGATAAGAAGTCCAAAAATTCTGGAAATGGGTTCTGTTGGTTAACCCACTCTGGCAATTTATTTTTAATTATTTTCAACATATAGAAATGTATTTTCTACAGATTTATTATATGTATAAGTGTATACCAATTTAGAGCAATACGACCTACTATTCTTGCCTGCATTATAAACGGTACCTCTGTACAAAATTAGTTTCGTGTGCGCTGGGCACTATGGACACTACCAAACTAAGGCAGGTGCTGGGTTTGAATTGCAGAAAATTTCAAACAACCCAACGTTAGAGACAGAACAAACCTTGATACGGGCGCTGGGTAGTATCATAGTACCTACGCGTTTACGTATCTTTGTTCGCATTATTTTGAAATGTGAAAAAATATATTTAATAATCCTTGTTTTATCTGAAAGTGACTTGGAAAATATTTACTTTCGAACTAAACTAGTCGCTAATATGATAGATTAGCATTTAGTATATTTTTACCAAGATCATTGCGCAAGATACTATTTGCAGGATATTGCTACGTCTAACCACTTTGAAGCAATGTTTAATTATTAAATAGGTTCATCTACGCAGGACGTTGGGAAAAATGGTAAGTAGGTAATCGTAATTTTATAAAAATTTGAGGAATCGTCGTAAATATCTAGTGTATGAAACTATTCAAATATAAATTACTTTTGCTTACACACGCGAAATATTGCGAAAGTATTGAAGTTTTCACGCAGATAAAACCTTAATATTTCAATTGTATACGACTATATATACATGCCGCTTAATTGATATGAATTATTTATTGTATGAGTGACTGAATATTGTACTTAGGTAAAGCTTGAGTCAACCAAATACTGAGTACTTTACAAAATACTTGAGTCTCAACTATTTAAGATCGCAACCATTTTGAAATGTATGCGTTGCGGTAGGTAGACTAGGTAGGTACTTGTGAAAATGGTGTATACAAGTACCTTGATTAATTTACGGCCAAGGTACGTTAGTGATTAATAAAGCGATTACAAACGCGGCTTGTATTATTTGGAAGCTATTTAGTTTACTAGAAAGTGCCTTTTCTATGATTTGAGAAAATACGATCAGTTGAATAAGTAACATTTACGTAGTTGGAGAATCAGGTTATGACAGTTTAGTTATAGCAGGCCGTATTGGTTTTGGAGCTGACTAATGCTCATATAATAATAATAATAATATCTCGGGACAATGTCACACAGATCATCCTAGCCCCAAACTAAGCAAAGCTTGTACTATGAGTACCAGGCGACGATATACATACTTATATAGATAGATAAATACTTAAATACATAGAAAACATCCATGACTCAGAAACAAATATTCGTGCTCATCACACAAATATTTGCACTTACCGGGATTCGAACCCAGGACCACCAGCTTCGTAGGCAGGAGCACTACCAACTAGGCTACGGTGACCGTCAAATATAATTAAACCTATGCGGAAAATTAATGCTCGCCAACTTACTGTACTCGCAGAAGATACCGTGCTTCCCGTAGGGACAGAGGCAAAGGAATCCACTACCGGGATGACGTACACAACTGCCTCCGGATTTGCATGGGTTGTTATCACACACTGATTCGTTACAGTATTCGCCTAGCCAACTGAAACCAAGACCATAATGAAAACAGGAAATTCTGAGATTGTGTAATTTTTTCAGCTCATTTAGTTTATCTTGAGTTGGAAAATATTGCGGCACCAGGATACAAAAAGACACCTACGCGTCTTTCAGTCCCATTTTCCCGTAATTAATGACGGTTTTCTATCACTATTTACATGAACACTTCTCGGTTTTAACCATTAGCACTAGAGCTGTATCAGCCATCAAGGTGATGGCTGCAAAAGTCGCCGTTAAACAAGACTCAAAAATACACGACAGTGACATAATTCACCATAAAACAATACTACAAAGTTATCTATGGATCTTACCCGTTAGCACAAGAACAAGTATATCCACCATCATGATGATCACTACAAGAACCACCATTTAGACAAGGCCCGGAGAGACACGATAGGGACAGACACTCAGTCACTTCACCAGCGTTAACTGCATCACCAAAAACCTCACGTCGTTCACCGTTCACCTAAAGTGGAAAAGAAGGATGCAGAATATAATTTTAAAGATCCAGAACATAGTGAGAAACATGAATACAAAGTAAAAACAAAATACTCTTACAATTAGATCCTTAATACACCCAATAAAGGGCTTGTTCTCGGAATCCTTAACATCTGGAGAATTCCCCAAGTATAGCGTAGAGTTGTGATCTAAAGTACTTATGTTGGCTACTTGACCACCACTCATAGCGACAGTGTCGTTCAAACGTAACGTTGCATTGCAATGCTGCTCCTTGAGATATAAATCCAACCTGCGAAGTAGGTGGAAAGCCTTAATATATCCACTAAGTAAACATATTGTAATCGTATCGGCGAAACACGTTTTGTTACTTACTTTGTTTCGATTTTCATTGGATATCCTTTATTAACAAAAGTTTTGAGTTCACTCAAGAGCATAGTTTGATAACCGCAAGAGAATTTGAATTTCAATAAGCCCGAGTTCATGCAAAGTTGCATGTAAACTCCCTTAGCAATATCAACGTGCATAATCTGTCCATCAGTTATGAGCGTTTTTGCATTGAATTCAATATCGATGGATGTATAGTTCTGAAGTTTATGGGATATAAACGAATTGCCTCCAAAGGCGGCAGAATTTACGATAATTTTTTCTTCACAATATCTTCCACCGTAGTTGAAATTGCAGTGGCACTAAAATGTATTAAGTAAAAGTTAATATTAATTTGCAGTAACATCAAACTCAAATATTTTATTCGCTTAAATAAGGGTTATAAAAGATCTTAAAAATAATACAGAGTACGATCCATATTAGCCTTTCGGCGTGCGAATATTGTCAATTATTGTATTTACCAATTTTATAACTAATCAAATTTAATAAATTATTTGATTTGCCCATTTTATTAATATACTTATATAATTATAAGTTTCCTAAGGAAAATGTTATATGAAACAAAACAAGGCTAACTTACTCGTAATCCATGCAGAGTATTGATACAAGTTCCATGATCATTGCAAATAGAATCAGTACATTCTGATTCAACTGTTGTATAGACATGAGTTATATCTGTATCCGTCCCACTTGTAACTTCCATAGTTTCTGTTGTAGATGAGAAAAGCGTAGTAAGCTCTGTTGTTGGATGCTCAGTAGGAATATCTGTAAACATTTTGTCTGTACTCGTTCCAACTTTGGCAGTTGTTATTTCTAATGTTACTTCAGATGCAGTAGTGTTGTTCATTGGTGTGGACAAAGTAGTCAGTTCCGTCACTCCTTGAGTTGGAACTATAATAGTCGGTATATCTGACTTAGTATTTTCTGTTGGTGTCACTTCTGTTGTAACATACATGTCTGTTGATGATGGTATTCTTGTAGCCGTGTCATTGCAAATTCCATGGCATACAGTTGTTCCTTCTGTTTTAGAGTCCTCAGATTTCATAGTTGGTCTAGTTTCTACATGTTCACTAGGTTCAGTAACTTCTTCTCTTGTAGTTGAGGTAAGTTCAGTGGTTGAAGTGGAGTTGTATGTGGTAATAGACGTACCATCTACATCTTTGCTAGTTGTTGTTTCTGTCGCCAATGAAATGGTTGTTTCGGTTTCAGTTGATATTATTATAATATTTGTGGTGGGAATCGATTCAATACCAGTAGTAAGGATAGGTGTGGTGTCGTTAGATGAAATGTATGTGGAAGACATATCGGTATGACCAGATTTTTCTGTAGTAGTTTCTTCCAATAAAGTAGTTAGCACAGATTGGGTGGAACTAGTAAGAGGTGTAGGGCTGACGTATTCACAGTCGTAGGTTTCGTCATCTAGTACTAGACACTCGCAAAGTGGTCCAGTAAGTCTAGGTGGGCATGAACATGTGTAATTATCTACGCCGTCAATGCATGTGCCTCCATTCATACATCTGAAATCATAATTGCAAAACGAGTAATTTGCATAAACAAATATGAACCAAGTTGTGTTTGTTCAATAACAAACCTGGGTCCCAGTAAACATTCGTCATACTGAAGTTCACATCTCTCTCCGTGGTAATCTGGTACGCAATAACAAACTCTGACTCCGTCTTCTACGACACAGAGCGCATTGTTACTGCAAGAGTTTTCATCACAGAACTCTATTTGAACTTCACAGCTTTTGCCCGTAAAACCTGCACGATAGGTAAATAATTGAAAAAGTTAAGTATTTAAGTCAATGAAAATTCGTATAAGTAAGTCTGAAGCTGTGAATCTAAGTAGGTATTCGTGTCGATTATCTAAAGGTATTTTCCTTACCGTATGCACAGGCACACAAATAATCTGCATGAACATCGATACAGATCCCACCATTCTGACATGGATTAGATTCACATTCATCTATTTGATCTTCACATTTTGGTCCAGCCCAACCTTAAACACCGACAAAAATCTTTCATCATTTTACCTGACTGCGACAGAAGGAGGAGAGTATGTACCTGCGCTTCTCATAAATCATTCGGGAATTCAGAGATCGAGAATGGGTACTTGGATAATATTTACCTGGTAAGCATTTACAGTAAAACTTAAATCCAGGCCCCTCGATACACTGTCCTCCATTGTAACATCTGGCTTCTTCAGTGGAGTTACAAACAGCAACATCAATTTCGCAGTGTTGTCCTGAGTACCCGGGCACACAGGAGCACAGGTAGCCATTATTCATATCAATGCATGTGCCGTTGTTGAGGCACGGGTTTGATTCGCATTCATTATAATTTGTCTCACAATTATCTCCTGGAACATTTATTAGAATGGAATAGTAATTGTATGAATCTGCGTCAGTACGCGGACTACAGCTAAACAATCGCAAGGTGATGCTTTAACCCTTTAAATGGTAGTGGCATTATAATTGCCACCCGATTTTGAACTCTCTTGGTTTGTAATAAGGATCAAAATCAATCAATTAAAAATTACCTACTACCAGTTAAAGGGTTAACTTAAGAAGACAGAGTAGATCTAAGCAGCCCATATTATTAAGGGGAAATCTTTAAGAGATAATCAGGTATTATCTGTAACAAACGAAATGTAATCTTCTGCTTTGAAAACTTTTAACTAATGCCTCACCACTGATATATATTTGAATATTTAGTACAGTCAACAGCATAAGTAGATGATCAAAATCGGACCTGAGTTTTGAGTTTATGATGCTATTGGGCGGCAGTTTTCACTAGTTAATATTTTTTACACTTAACACTCACGCACACCTTCAACTAGATACTGTTCACCACCACACTATTTTGTCGCAATTTATGATAATTAGTATTGAATATCCGACTTTGATCATCTACTTTTGCTATTGACTGTACCTATTCAACATAAACGACGAAAGCCCAATGCTAAACTTAGTTTTAAATACCAACTTTCATATTTATAACTAGTAACATAATTGATCTTTTTTTATAAAAGCTAAACTCTAGCTGCGTGCTGAATTCTGGCTCTTTAGAATGCGTTTATTACTTCCCCGTCCTCTCTTCTCCGAAGTTCTATTGTAGTTCCCAAACCAGCAAGAGCCGTTATTAGTTCAGATCCTGTTCTTGTCTACTTAATAAAGTCAGTGTCAGGTTTAAAGCCTAAAACCTGACGTACTATCGATTGTATGACTTATGAACTGTATGAACTACGATTTGTTGGATGTATACAAAATCTTACATTACACATTATAATAACATTGCTTCTGGGCGAAATTCGGTAACCTTCGGTAGCCATTTTCAACAGATTAGTCAAATAATACTATATTAGAGTGTTTGCGCAAACAAAGGTGTGCCCCTATTCCCCGGTATGACAGCAAAGCGAAAAGATCGGGGAGAGAACACGGTAGATACTCAGACTGCTTTACGTTCTTTTCTAGGCACGGAGGAGTACACAGCTAAGTTCCAGACTCCAGGCGTCTTTCTTGTTAGAGAAGGCCCAATAATACTTACCTACTAAACCCGGGATTTGAACCTGTTAATTCATTATCTGAGATTAACCACGCTACCGCTAGTCTCACGAGACTGAGTGTATAGCATGGTTTATAATTGTAATTACTAATGTACCTATGCGTGTTGGGCTTCTGAACACGCGATATTTATTATTATCAAAATAACTATAATCTAGTAAGTTCATCGGTACAATAAAATAATCTGATGGTCGCTATTAGAGGTAATATTAAGGTATTGACATATTAAATTGAAATGAACTGGGCCTACTATCTGCTGTTTTAGAAATATTATTTTAATGTTACTACGTGAATTTTAAGAAGTTCTAAACCTAACTTATATGAAGAAATTGAAGGCTGACTTCAAACCTAAAAGAAAACAAATTTCATCGATTTCTTACGAATAAATTGCCGTGCAATGGACTTAAAAGTAGGTAAGGCTATTGAAATAATGTCAATAGGTAGGTACGACTATTTCAAACGAACTTCGTTTTTGTGCGAAATAAACTTATTATTAGGTTGTATTTATTTTATATAGTATTGTTCTTATTACAGGCCATAGACCTACAGAATCAGGTTGGTCGTTGCTCTACTGCTCCTACGTAATATGCTAATCTATCCTTCAACTAAACAGCACTATATTCAGTGACTGAAGACTTGAGTCGATCAATTAAATCAAGGAATCATTCGATCCCGTGGAGGTACAATTTTCTGTGACACATGGTCAAACTGAGTTGTGCGATATGTCTACACTACTGTGATAAGTGTGATAATAGAGCAACATGCTCACAGTGATACACTGTGTATTTTCCTGCGATTTCATTGGTTGCAGGTTTTTATTGGTAATTTTTCTTTACTAAACACTACAAATATCAATATATGTTGGAATTAATTTTAAAGCATTGCAGAAATTTCTATATCTGGTGCCAGTGCTGTCGTTAGAGAAGAACCTTTACAATTAACTATGACTCTTGTAGGAATAAATTGGGTTTCGAAGAAATACATTGATCACTAGTATACACACACTACACATAGTAGGTACTTTTTCAGAAAATTAAATCGTAATCGTAATCTCGAAAAATCCTTAAAACAAAGTAATCTTCAAAGTAATCTATTTTCTGCTCAAATTAAATCATTATTATATTTTTTGGTGCATATGTGTAGGTACGAAAAGCTCATCATTATTATATTTTTCCTTAGATAAAGGTTATTATGTCCCCAATTAATCATTAATGGTAATTTTCAGTTTCTTCTATTTTACCCCTTATTTATTATATTTATTTATAATAGGTCTTTACCTATGAAATTGCCGTTTTGTATGAAAAAATTTAAACGAATTTTTTTCATGAAATTTTTTATTTGTATTAATCGAAGTAATCACCCATGCAATCAATGCATCTTTGCCATCGCATTTGCCATGCAGTTTATTGATGCCCTTCTTAAAGAAATCAGCTGGACGGGAGGCAACAAATTCTTCAAAGGCATTTTGTACTGCCTCTCGGGTATTGAATTTTTTTCCCGCCAAGAAGTTATCCAAATTCTGGAAAAAGTAGTAGTCTGTAGGCGCAAGGTCTGGTGAGTAGGGCGGATGACGGAGAGCTTCCAACCCCAGTTCTTGCAACTTGGAGACCGTCTGCTGTGCAGTATGAGGTCGCGCGTTGTCGTGCAGGAGCAGCGGAGACGAGCGATTGACCAATGCTGGTTGGAGATGCGCCAGCTTCTCCATCATTGTGCTCAGTTCTTCACAGTACACATCTGCAGTAATGCTCACCCCGTTTGGTAAGAAGCTGTGATGAATCACACCGGCGCTAGACCACCAAACAGTGACCATCACTTTTCTAGGGGTAAGTTTTCGTTTAGGGCATTGTTTAGGTGCTGAACCAGGATCCAACCAACTTGCTGAGCGCTTGCGGTTATCAAACAGAATCCATTTTTCATCGCAGGTAACAATGCGGTTCAAAATTCCTTCATTTGTGTGTCTGTTGAGCAGTGCAAGGCACGTCTCGACGCGTACTTCGCGCTGGCGATCATTGAGTTCGTGGGGCACCCATTTGTCAAGCTTTTTTACCTTGCCAATTTGACGCAAATGGACCAATATTGTTTTGACGCTAACGTCGAAAGCTGCTGCTAATTCAGCCGTAGATTGTGTATCATCAGCTTCCACAACCGCCTTTAATTCGTCATTGTCGACCAAAGTCTTCGGACGACCGCGAGGTTCATTTTTCAGGTCGAAATTTCCAGAACGGAAGCGAGCAAACCAAAAGTGCGTTGGTTTGTAGTGTTAGCTCCGTAAACGTCGTTGATGTTGCGTGCCGCTTGTGCCGCGTTGCTGCCACGACGGTACTCATATTCCATAATTACTCGAATTTTTAACGTATCCATGATGACGAAAAAGATTGAAATGCGATGAAAATGTAACACTAATCAATAAAGAAATGACTACTTTTGGAAAAAAGAATCCATGTTTTTAAAATAAAATTAATTTGAAATTAGAATTCTTAGCCAAACAAAAATTATTTTGATTTGAAATGGCCAGTACTGCAGAACGGCAATTTCATAGGTAAAGACCTAATATTAATTGGTGTTAAATCAAAAATAAGTACTTAATTAGAAGAAGAGAATTAGATTTAGATTTTTGAAGCAGGATTAGTAAAGTGCAACTATTTCTTTTTAATAAAAGTGAAAGTTGAAACTTGCGTTTTTCAACGATTATCAGGAATTGTGGGAATTAGAAAATATATATATGTATCTGTTTTGAGAGACATACAATCCGGAAATATGTATAAACTAAATTACTAAAAAGGATAGGAACTAAATCTTTCCTACGACATCAATAGGGTCCCCAGAGAGTTGAATACAGAAACTACTTAGCCGTGAACTGAATTTGACACTTGTGGTGCTTATTTACCTATAAGATTTAACATTCACATATTTAAGGGTGATGTTAAACACGGCCCCTAAGTTAGTTCTTCACTTTCAGATTGATTTTGCTAGGTTCGATAGGTAGATATGCTGAAATGCGTGTTCAACCGCACATGATGAGGTTCTGGGTTCAAATCCCGGGTCGGGAAAAAATGTATTTTGGGACTTTTCCGTAAAGAAAATGTCTCAGAAGCCCGAAGTCTGGGAGTCTGCGGTATAACATATACGACCGGCAAAAGGAGGAAAGAGGTCAGGTATAGTACCGGCGGCTTTACGTGCTGTCCGAGACACGAAGCAGCCTTCGGCCATGTACCTTTCCTCTTTCCGATCGTATCGCTAGTCGTCCCATCGGATCGTGAGAGTGATGGAATAAAAGTGCCCCTGTGTTTGCGCACACACTTGTGCACTATAATATGTACATATGTCCTGTGAAATTGGCTAGTTTCAATTGAGACCGCCGTAGCCGAAATTCGGCCGGAAGGACATTATTATTGTTATTATGCTGAAATGCTGCTAGAACAGTTCTGAACCAATCTGAAAACACCGCAGAGGAAATGTTACAATATAATTGCTCGTATTAAGGGGGAATTGGGGGTTCATTGTTTTTAAGGGATACAATACTTCTGAAAACAAACGGGGCTAAAAATAACATGCAGAAAAAGCTTGGATAAGCTTTTATAGCATCAATGATATATTCAAATTACTTTTACTATTTAAACTAAATATGACTGATAGCTGCCAATCTTATTTTAAACAGTACAAAATATTGACTCTGCCGTCTCTATATATATTAGAGGTTTTAGTATTTGTTAAGACCAATCCAACTTTATTTCCACGAGTGGCAGATGTAGTTCCCCGAAATAGACGTGATATCAGTAAGTTATGTTTGAACCCGGCTAGGTCTACACTTATGCGCAAAAGTGTTCTTTGCATGGCTCCAGTCATATTTAATAAAATACCAAAAGATTGGAAAGACCTCCCAACCACTATATTTAAAAGAAAAGTTAAATCATATTTAGTCGAAAAAGCCTACTATAATACATCAGATTTTCTAGTTGATAAGTTTTAACCTGACATTTAATCAACTTTTTATAATTTTTTGACATTTATTTTACTGGTATTTTATTTTTGACATATTATTTTTAATTTTATGATATATTTATTATTGAATAGATTTTTTGTGAAATGTAATTATTAGATTTTCCAAATAATAATTCTTAAATTGAAAACCTTTAATATTATTATAAAACATTTGCACGCTATTGTATAGCAAACATGTCCGAACATAATAATGTCTACTACATCTTGCATGCAATAATATTTTTTGTATGTGTACACATGTTTATGCAAATAAATGCTTACTTACTTACTATAATGAGCAAAAAATGACTTACCAATAAACCCTTCAGGGCAGGAGCAATTGTACGAAGCTATTCCGTCGACACATGAACCACCGTTTTGACAGGGACCTGACCAGCACTCATCCCAATTTGTCTGACACTGTACCCCAGTATAACCATCCACGCAATAGCATGAATAAGTGCTGAAAATAAAATTTCATCAAATGATCCACGATCATTTCATAAACTATTTAATTGTCGGTCACCAGTGGCGTAAGGTGGTGTGAACCCATCGACCCGAAAATTCGTTTGTTTTTTATTTATTATTTGGATATTAAATCCTTCAGTCGTAATAATTATGGTTTCATTATAGAATGTCTGAAGTGTTTTTGTCATTTAGTCACGGTGAAAGTAAAGTCAAGTCCTTCACTGAGATTATTATTGTACTCTTCGCGTCAAGGTTATGTCTCCCGACAAGTCTCCCATTGCTACGATCATTAAATCTGGGATATTATTTACACACGGCCATCTAATCCCAAACTAAGCAGAGCTTGTATTATGGAAACCAGATAACTGATATACTACATAATATAATACTTTTCTTTTGTAAATATATACTTATATAGATAATTACACCCAAACTTAGGACAAACAGACATGTTCATGCACATAAATATCTGTCCTGGGTGGGAATCGAACCCAAGATCTCCGGCGTGAAAAGCAAGCATTTGCCAACCACGCCAACAGGCCCGGTCAATCAAATCTAACTTACTTGTAAATCATACTTGTAACTGTATAAGAGTGACAATGCCGACAAAATATGTACAGCATTTGTTTTCTATGGTAAGCCATGAGAGATCATATTTTAAAGAATCTAGTGGTACAAGCTTAAGCATAACATCAGTCATATACTTCTGTATATACATGAAGGATTTCTATTATAAAATAGAAAGAATTCGCAATTAAACATTAGT
This sequence comes from Pseudoips prasinana, assembly GCA_951640165.1. Lineage (NCBI taxonomy): Eukaryota > Metazoa > Arthropoda > Insecta > Lepidoptera > Nolidae > Pseudoips > Pseudoips prasinana. The sequence continues at coordinate 28,518,365 of OX621237.1, read as the reverse complement.
ACAATCTGACCATTGGAAGGTCTTTTACTTGGTCAGGAATCTTAGTATAAATCCGTATACACATAGGTAAGCAACTTCGCCTCTATAGTTTCGTTCTCATTCTATGAATATTAGTACATTAAGATACCTTGAACTTACTACCAGCTTTTTCTTTTTTTTTGGTAAAGTTACTAGGAAGATACTTTGTTCATGTTTTCTTTGCATTACAGATGAAACCAGTTAAAACTCGCTAATTTAGCCAGACGCTTTCTACCGGTGCTATTATGTTGGTCTCTACATGGACTACATCTATATAATATTATTATTATTATGTATAAGTGTTCCTTTTTAAATTAACTGGTCTGGTCTGGACTTTGCATTAAATTAGTTATGTATGTAGGTATAGGTAGGTGCGTGGTACTTACGTGTTGACGTCATCTATACATATGCCATGGAAGCAAGGGTTGCTTAGGCAGGAGATACCAGCGCTCACCACACGGAACACAGCTAACGACCACCAAATTGTTTGCAATATACTTCTACACCGGTCCTTGTACATTTTAACTCTCTTACGTACTAAGCGTCCATAGTAACTAGCTTGTCCCTCTCAACTATTAACTAAACATCAATAATAAACTTCTGCCATAAAGTTCAATGACACTTATAGTAAACTTATAAAAGCAATTCCACTGCATAAATATTTAATACTGATATAACTTCACGCTAAATGTAATGTTAAATCGCGCTGATTCACGGACACAAAACCATTAAAAGCGTCAGTTTAACCTAAATTGTATATATTCGGAAGTAATTCTTAACAATAGATCCACACTACAGCGCACACGGTGGCCGAACTAGGTCTCATGGACGAGGCGTGGTTTACCGCCAGCTATGTTGCTATGGCAACGGTTCAACATACAATACATCCTCATGACATACAATTATTGACAAAATTTCAACACCATCCAAACAGCTTTTAGCGAGAAATAGGCCACCTCTACGGCACATTGCGTAAAATTCTGTATACTTTGCAACTACTTACCAATAGTTAAAATCGGACTTTAAATCGTTAGTGTGGTTTCAAATAAAGAATTAAGATCTTTTTGTTAATTAACACATTCTATATTGTAAGGAAATGTTAAAGTATTACTTTACGTTCCTAATATTTCATTTGTATTTACTCATACATTTAAATATTAATAAAGCAATTTAAACGGTTTTGTTTTATGATAATAATCTTAACAAGATCTCATTTTGGTAAGAAATGAGCATAATACGCAATCTTAAAAAAAATAGTGGCGTATACGCATTTCGACATTGTCTGATATTATAATAAAACTTTTAAATCAGCCGCTAAATTTGCATTGGGGGCACTTATCCAATCAAAGACATTATACGACCATATTGGTATACATAGTTTATCATCTGTTCACAGCTGTAATTTCAACCAATCACAGTCAGAGGCGAGAGTGTGTTTTGAACTTAGAACGTATTATTTTAGTTCGCTATAACATAGAGAAAAAAGACGGTTTTATCTGAATCCGGTAAAAAATCATATTTAATTTTAAATGAGCTTACGTATTCATAATTAAAATACATTTTATTATATTATAAACCTGACACTTAATCCATTTTTACGAATTACTTTACTTAGAACGCAATTTTTAAATGGTATATTTCAAGTAAATTAGATGTTGAGATGTAAAATGTTGCCAGACCATAATGAATGGGCCAGTTTTTGCATGTATTGTACCATTTAATAACGTACTGTCTTTTACTATTTGCGTCATTATTATTTCTCGTTTGCCCTGTACTGTGTGTTTATTAATACCAATGATGCAAGCATGTTGCAAAACACACTTACACGTTGCTGATGTATCAACCTTCCCTTTTTCTATTTATCAGAAAAATGTTATAGAATATATTCTGTAAATTGAAGGAGGTTCTTTCTAAGTCAAGTAAAAAAATGCTGTGCTGTACTGTTTCTACCTACAGACTGACTACGTGATACATTCAATGTACTTTCTTTTTACTACAAAACTGCGGTTATTTCAATTAAATAACTTATGCAATACTTTATATGTATTTAGTTTGCAAAATAACACAGCAAACCCGGCATATGTTATTTTTTGTTTCTATTTTAACCCTACTCTAATTGCTGTGTACGGGTCGTTAAACAGTAAACAAACGACTTATTCAGCTAACTATGTTTTAAGTTTATTTATTTCATATAACTTCAGGTTTGTATATTAATATATTTTGTATTTTGTGTAACTAATATTGAATGTTTCATCTAGTAACGGCTATAGTGATCACAGTAAGATATCCTTAGCCTAGGCATTGATATTTACAAGTACTCAATTTGAAGCTATCGTTCGACAATCAACAATATGGTGAAGGAAAATAAAAAAATATATCTAATAGTTGGTAGTTCATAATCTCGCATATTAGATTGCTAAGCTTTGAATTCTGTAATGAATCGGTGGTGAATCAGAGGAGAAAATTGGCTTTCTTTTCATGTAATACCGGCCGGTAGTAATATAAATTTATTGTTGTTTATCAATAAATTGTACCTTTTCTCAAAATACATTATGTACAGTCCTTCGAAATTGATATTTAAAATTGGTAACACTAAATGTGAAAGGTGGACAATGGTGTAGTTCTAATAAGGTTCTCATTAGGCTTTTGCTTTTCAATGAGTTATTCCACTGTATTTCATAGTTTCATTTCGTAGATAGCTTCTTAGTTAGTCAACGGATGTGGTGATATTAGCAAAAGTGATTGTTTAATTGAATATTTAACTGTATTCTTTGTATAAAGATGGATCCGGGTATTCTTTGTTTCCACCATTGCGATCACAAAGTATTTTGCACTATAATACCTGAAAATTGCCCCGTTTGTCATCAAAAATTGGACAGATATGACTATAACCTTCTGCCCTTCAGGTAAATGTGCATTTGTGTAACGGATTTTCAAATACGGTGACTAATGGAAGGTGGTTGCTAAGCGCCCTATTTTTTTGTTTTAGGGTTCCTTACCCCTTTGTGAAGGCATCTCAGCACCCTCGCGCTATAGTAATGAAGCCTACCCATGGAGATTTTCTCAAGTGAGTAACTAATGTGCCTATTTAAGTGTACCTCCTGTTGCCTTGACTAATAAATTGAAAAACCTTGCAATAAAAATGATTCACGGCCTTATCGAACCGTTAATGCTTACGTGTGGTTTAATGTTGTTTACAGTGACTATTACAATTCGAAGGACCTGCACATAGGCGTCACTAACTCCCAAGGCTGTGTTGTGGAGTTCAGTGAAGAGGGCATCCGTGGGGTTGACCCTATGACTAAGAAGTGGAGTAGCTGTGACTCGAGTTTGGAGTGGGACCAATGTCTTCTGTTAGAACAATTTGACGAATTATGGAATGAGATTTGGGATAGCATCCTGCTCAAGGTAAACTATTTACCTCTCTATTAGGTATTATAGACAGAATGAGACAAGTTTAAAAGTTAAAATATAAATTAAAGAATTTTTTTTTTTAATAATTTAGTGAGGTGACATGTTGTTATCCATTAGTTTATTCTCAATATATTGTTAAACTTTAGCAGCTTGATCTATACAGAATTGTTAAATCTGTAACTTGACTTTAGTTATACATAATAATATGTAACTTTACACCCCAGTTCATAGTATCATTCTGTTATTGATGTGGTCCTGGGTGTGATTTAGGTCACCAGACCTCATTGCCGAAGAGGAAGGGATGGCATATGGACCAATAAGTTGACAATATGTTTGTTTACTGACTTTAGTATTTTAATTTGAAATATTAATGGTGAAATTAGTTTTGCAGCAATTTTTTGTAGAGGTGTAGTGTAAATATTACTTAAAGCACATAAAAATCTAGATAAATTGAAGAACAAATAGCTTATTAACCTTTTGTCTAGACTGTCATGTTTAGATGAGAAAAATAAAACTGCCCAACACGGTCATAATTATGTGATCTTACAGTGGTGTGCACATTTTGGTTGGTTTGTTAGTAATACACAACTGTGGCAGGTTAAAAGAAGTTAAGAAAGTTCCAACTTATTGATCTAGTTAAAAACGTGAATCAGACACATTCATTAGATTGAATCTTGCAGTTGCAATTACCTCATAATGTATCCAGTTATAAATAAGTGGTATCTGAATCATCGCAATTTATTGCAGGTCAGTTTGAGTCCTTTGTGGGAAGCTGAGAGATACAACGAAGAAAGGCACAACTGTTTCACCTTTGTTCTTGCTTTCCTTAGAGCTCTAGATTGTGGCGAGCTCTCTGAGAAAGCCTGCGACCCTAAGCTTTTCTGCAAGCAATATGTAGTGCCACGCACATCTGCTGCAGGGAAGTACATCTCTCTTTATAGACAGCTCAAACGGCAAAACTATTTCATACAGAACCAATGATAACCTACTGATGTTAAAATTTAATTCAATGTATTTATTTACTACTTATTCAGTATTAACTGTGATGTTTTATATTTAGGTATAAGACTTTTAAATTGAAGTGCATTTACTTTAGACCAAATGACAGTTTCAATTTTAACTTTTTGTCTGTAGACTAGTTGTATTTATTTCTTAAGTATTTATTTGGAGTTGTCATGGGGCGAATTTAATTTGCTTTATAAATCAATCTGTACAAATAGAAAGGCTGTCATTTTGAACAATATTCAATAGGGTTGGTGACAATTTTTTGTAATCTAAGACAACATAATAGGAATTGCTTTTTTAATCCCTCTCATCATTATAATGTAATCACAGAATGTACAACCACAGCTTCATCTGTAGACAGTTGTTCACTTTATCCCCATGTTGTGTAGTTGAGATGCAGCACATAAGTTGATTCCTATCTACACTCAGATCCAAGATTATCATTGTTTTCTGATGATGCAGCCCATTACTGATCAGCTGTAGGGCAAGGCCTCCTCTCACAATGAGAGGGCATAGGCCATAGTCCACCATGCTGGCTTAGTGGGGGTTGGCAGACTTCACATGCCATCAAGAATATTTTTTCTTTGTTTTCCTTCACCATTTTAAGGGTGAGATATTTAATTTCTAATATGCACATAAATTCGAAAAGGCAATGTGTTAGTGCACCTTGGGTTTGACATTGTGATTGCTAACAGGGTAGTCCAACAGTCTAGGCTAAATTGTTTCATTCATACAATTAGGTATGCCATAACTATAGCAAGAAATGGGGTTAAGTTATCTTTAATGAACAGCCTCTGCTGCTATTGTTAACAAATGTACAGAAATGGAAGTCGAGTCAGTCATTTTAGTGTGTGTTGAACGCCTTTAAGTGTATGATAAAACGGCAACTAATCTTTACAATCACCATCATAACTGCCTTTTACACTTAAACAAATACACACACAAGTACACCACACACACACACACACACACATTAAAATATAGTATTATGACCTTGTCTTGCCATTTTATAACAATTTATAAATGATGATGTTTAATTAAAGTAATGACCAGTGGCATTGCCTACCTCTTTAGAGCAATGAGATGTCACATATCCATTTTAATGTATAATTTATCTGCAATTTAAATAATACAATGTGAATAGTATAATACAATTCACTATACTTAATACAATAATAACTTAATTTGGTGGCTGTAATAATGGAATTACATGTGTAATGTAGTTGTCAATTACTGTTTTCTATACATTTACATAACGCTCATTGAATTGATTATTCATAGGTACTGTCTGGGACTTTAATTGTTGAGCTACTTGGGAAGGTACCCGATTTGTTTCTGAATGCCATAACTTAATAATTGGATTTTTGTTTTGTATATTTGGTAACTACATTGCTATGGACATTGAAGTACGAAAGAGTTCGAGCTCTCGACAGGAGCATGCAGAGCTATAATTGGTTACCATTGTGATAAGTTTTGCCAATCACAATGCTTAGTTCCCATCAAGAGCTCGAATTTGTACGTTTTGTGGAGTTTTCTTTAGCATACTGTCAACTTACTTACTTATCGTATGGGCAGTGGTAACCCTAGTGTCAGAGTTGCTCAAGCCGCCCAGTAGGCCTCTGACATGGCTTAACGACTGTTGTCTAATGACTACAACCGGGACCGACAGCTTAACGTGCCCTCCGAAGCACGGAGACGCTCAGAAATTAAACCACTTTGGCGGTCACCCATCTATGGACTGACCGCGAGCGTAGTTGCTTAATCTCGCCGACCGCTTACAGACCGGTGAGAGCATCTAGCTATGAGCGCATGTCAAAATAATTATTAAGTTGAAAATTCTGGGATCAGTGCCTGATTATTGTTCAAATCCTCCAGCGTATTTTTAAATCCAAAGAGGTTTAAAATAAAATCTAAATGAAAGGAACTTAGATCATTGAAGTTGTATCATCAATATTGTCGGTGAATCTTTACCCATGACACAGAACATGTAGGATATTCTTTAAAATATATGCAACAAATGCACAAAATCCATACGAATGGCAATCATTATACATATTAATGTAAGATGATCCCATGATGCGGATAGCGCAAGACCAGCAATTGTGGAGATCTTTGAGGGAGGCCTTTGTCCAGCAGTGGACGTCTTTCGGTTGATATGATGATGATGATGAATTTGATCTGTTTCATGGTTTATTAGAGCAGGATAACAAAAAAGAAATTAAACTTAATTTCAACGGAAAATTTATCATTCATTTGTTTTCATAAACAACGAACCAGTTCAATTTAAAATCACCGCAATGGTTCATCAATTACAGTCGCTGACTATATTTCTTCAATATCATCTTCCATAGTCGTTAGAATATGTACCGGTGTCGTAGTAAATTTTTCCTGCCAAGTCTCAGGTTTGCATAGTTATTGTAGAAGGGTGATCATGAAATTTCTTAACTGACTGATATGTACCTACTTATCTTCTTTGTTTGTAGTTCGATCTCAATGTACATGACTGCATGATAGATTATTAGGTGCTTTCAGTCTTTATACATACTTTTAATAGGCTGATAAAGGCTAAAATAGTTTTTTTTCTCTAAGTTTTAATTTATAGTTTAATAATTAATATTTTTCATGATTTATGAAATGAACATATGAAAAAGAAAACACACATGGAACTTAAATTTGAGAAATGTGAATCACTGTGGAATGAAGAGTTATATTTGTTTGGGCCTATATAAAGCCTCTAATTTATAAGTAATACTCAAGGCTAGTAGTTCTAACTTAACATTTGTACATTAAAATTATGATTGTTTTGACTACTGTTAGTCACCGTAGACGTCATCGAAGCCTATTTAGTCATTAAAATTGACAAGCAGGAAATGTGTAAAAATAGTTTACTTTTAAATTTCTGATGTATACAATACAAAAATATAGAAAAATAAAATAATTTGTAAGTTGTTACTAAGGCTAAGCGCTCTGTATCAATGTTTGAAGTCTATTGATTAAAAAACATTATAAGATTTCTCATGAAGTTTATATTTTGGCCGCAATTGTATTAACACAATTTGAGTTTCCATTTCACAATATTTTAACTCGTACATGTAAGATTATACGGGCGGCATTAAACGATTTAATAAATCTGAACCCAACCGGTAAATACCCTCTAATTAGTACATATTTCTAATTTACATACAGACGCGCAGATATAGGCTTCAAACTTAATAACTTACTTTTTCTGTTGTGACTTAAAAATCTAACTCATAGGTATATAGGCTTTAAATTAAAATGAAACCCATTATGGTGTCTACATTTTAGAGCCTTGTCAGCCTCTTAATAAACCAAACTTCAATCAATAATCCTAAAATAGAATTTCAATAGCGCTACAACTTGATAGAAGTGAAAACATAAAATTAGCAAAACTGAGACTTGAGGTATTGTGTGTGATGGGTGTAGCTATAGTTGTTTATCGAAGTGTGTAGCGGTTTGTATTGGAATTGCTTTAATATGAATAGAACTTGAGCTTCACTTCTAAACCTTAGCTTGTTCAAAGACTTAGAACGAAAGTCCATAGAATGGAGCATAAAAATATACCATTGTACCATATGAAAGTCTTTATTGTACATCAGAATTCCATTCAAACTTATTTAATAAATAGTTGTTATAATTATGATGTACAAAGGCCGGTCACTAGCTGCAATATCTTCCAGACAACCTTGGGAAAACATTGGGAGTTGAAGGTGAGAACCACGAAAGCAGTATGAATTGTATCACTGTTCATGAAATTATTATATTGAACGTAAAATATTAAATATACTGGTTCGTCTAATCTAAAAGAAATGACTCATATTTGTTGCCGTTTTATGTAACGCCAATAGCGCCCGATGGTGGCGCATATCTATGCAAATTATTATTGATATGTGGTAAAAATTGGTCTCAATGTAAAATTAATAAATCAAGTTCACATTGACGTTTAATAATTATTAATAATAAAAGTTACAAAGTTTGAACGAGGGTATGGATGTGGATAAAACATTTTTATGAAATATCCCTATCCGTTTGGGACCTACAATGCCACTGTGAGACATCTAAATTTCAAAATTTCATACCTCTACCTTTTTGACGCATAACATGGCGTTCATTTTAAGATTAGATGAACTATGCTTACGTCGTCTCGCACTCCTCTCACTTGCGATTTAAGCACATTTTCCCAATGTAGTATCAGTTTCGAATATCTATGCATATCGTGTACATCTTTATCGCAGCTCTCCACTTATTCTATTGTTACGGATTGACTTTATAAGTCTTTGAGAGCTTCGCGCATGTATCTACAGTAAGCCTTGGACCTAAGATTATATACTATAAGTATATCGACCTATCCGTAGATTAACGTTACTTCTGCATGATCGTTTCTTAAGAGGAGAGCGATTTGAAATTTGTCAAGTACAAAATTAGCTAAAACAATATCAAATTGCTAGAAAAGTTATGTGAAATGTTGTAGCTGATTTTGTACAGTCAGCTCCAAAAGTCGATGAACAGAATGTTTATTTAACAGTACAGTTACGGCGTCAAATTAGGGTAATCTAATGATATATTTAATGGATGTGCTGGCGTCTGTACAGACTTTTTATCCATTAAATATTATCATTAGATTACCCTGATTTGACGCCGTAACTGTACTGTTAAATATACATTCTGTTCATCGACTTTTGGAGCTGACTGTACTTGACAAATTTCAAATCGTTCTCACCTAAAGTAACGATTACCTATGCCGTATACATGTAAATCGTAGTGATGATGTTGGCAAATTATTATTTACGTACTATGTAAGTACTAGCCGACTGCCTACTTTGATTAGAAAATGGCCTAGCGGTAGCGTTCAACTAACTATAATATACTGTTGTACAGTATACTATACTTTTCTAAATTGTTGGCCTAAAATGTTAACTAAAATAGCAGAGAGGAAGTCTGCAGTGGTATACAACTGTACGTCGAGGGGTTCGTATAGTCCTCGGCATTTTGTGAAGGCAAACGGTATATTTGTGTTGAGATTTGCGACTGTAGTTCAAATTTGTTCGGGAAAGCTACGAATTATTGTTACTAATTAAATTTAAGCCATTTTCTTGCCCTGTACATGTAATTATAGTGCAAAGATGTTTTAAAATAGTGCTCTAAGTTATTAATAAAAGAGATTTTTTGCCGCTTATTTAAGTTCTAACAGGACGTAAGTCAAAATTAGCGACTTCACATGCGAGCGAAATATACGAATGCCTTTGTTTCTTGATTTTGATTAGTAGGAACGACGAGGTACTCGATTTTCTTGCGAATGGCATCAACTTGAGGACTTGAAGTTATTGATGAAGTGGAATTGTAAAGGTTTATTTATTATTTATCTTCCAGGGTCAATGTGACTCTTGTCTTCCTTACAAAATTACAAGTGTTGAGTAAATAGTTTGTATGGAATTTACGAAACATAGTTTGTAACTTCTGAAGTATTAATGAATTCATTATGGGGTTCCGATCCTGTACTGTAGATACATGCAGTTAGTTCCTACCTAGTACTATCCATATGTATTGTGACTTGAATATTGTAAATGGATCTCGAAGACAAAAATTCTAGGTGCTATGTTTAAAATAAAGTATTTGTTAACATTTAAATGTTGTTTTACTGCATATTCCTTGTCAGATTTAAATACCATACACACAAAATAATCGTAGGTAGGTAGGTACTCATCACAGAGTGATTAGTCCTGGGCGGGGACCGAATCTCTACACGATCCCTGGCTTAGCCGTCAGGGTCACTAACCACTAGACCAACAGGCAAGTCTGAGGAACCATAGACAACTTTAATAACTTTGTTTTTCCTTGCGAAGGTACAATTTTTATCAGTGTGGGATACCTATCAATGTACACGTATATTTTATTAGAAATTAAAAAAAAGAAGACATTAAATATAAAATACGTAAATTTGTCTTAAATAAACTATATTGTAGGCTATTCACCAGACGCTCCGCATAGGCATCCAAAAGGTAACATGCTCAGAAGACTGGCAGCTTCGCCACGTTATGGCAACGCTTAAGGGCTTCACACACAGCAGCTATAATGTAAAGATGTACATTATAGCGCGATACATCTCATTACATCTTTCCATAGAAATCGTCAGGAGACCACACACGACAGCTATAATGTATATTTTTACATCTTCGAATCTTAAAATACAGAGCGATACGAAAATATACATTTATATTTGGATACATCTTAATACATCTCAATACATCTCCGTATATCTCTCTTCGAAAAGGATGTTCAAAAAGTTTCTGTGATAGATGTGCGTGTGTTTCTGTGTGTTTGTGTGTCCATAGTATTATAATATTAAAAATAAGAACACCTTTTATAACACTTTAGCAGCTGGAGAGTGTGTCAATCGGGACGTATGCCAATGAAATGAAGGGAGAGATACATTACATTACCTGTTGTGTGTGTGATACATTAAGATAATTTAAAGCTATACATCCCGGGATGTAATGTACATTAATATACATTATAGCTGCTGTGTGTGAAGCCCTTTATTCTCTGTGGTATAACCTAACCTAACCGTTAGAAAACCCCCGAGTCCAACTATAATTGCATCATTTTGGAATACTACTGCTGGACCGATATTAACCAAACATTGCAAAAACCACCGGCTTTCAAATGAAGAAAAGGTAAAAAGTAAGGTAAGGTGGTAGGTAGGTACATTCGTTTAGGAGCTACGATGCTACAGGCAGACACAGATAAACATAGACGTCAATCTTATAACTCCTGTCTTTTTGCGTCGAGGGTTAATAAATAAGCCAGCCTTCTATTCACTGGTAGCCTTTATGATTACTATACTCGAAGAATGGCAAATATCTCTGTTTGCGAAAAACTGGGCAAATCCATAGCGATAATGTTTACGCCGCATTCTGTTGTAAATTATCTATGGTGTTGACTACGAAGGTGCACCATGGAGGTATTGTTATTAGTTCTATAGGTAGCATGTGAAGGTACTGCTACTGCTAGATAAAGGCATGACTAAAAACTACGGTCAGATGTGTATTGAAGTACGTAAATAGTGTTAACATGTTTGTCTGTGTAATATTTTTTATACCATCGATGTTTAGGTTACAGAGAAGATATGTGGAGCTCAAACACACGTGACTGTACGTGTGGTGCTGTGGTTATGGTAGTCAACTCGCCATTACTTCGGAACCTTTTGTGTTGTAGGTTCGAAAACTATGTTTTTGACCCATAAAGGTTGTTCTGAAGCTGAATGTGTTTGTATAAAACAGATCCAAAAAACTATAGACCTATCTCTTTGCTTCCTGTTCTTTCCAAGATTTTTGAAAAGGTTGTTAAGAGTAGACTTTTACTTCATCTGAATTTAAACAAAGTTTTGCACTTGAGACAATTTGGATACCAAAAAAATGTCGGAACAGGGGACGCTATATATACATTGGTTGAAGATATTATTAGCAAATTGAATAGGAAAAAGAGGGTAGCTGGCATTTTTCTTGATTTGAGCTCAGCCCTTGATACAATTGACCACAATTTACTCATTGCAAAATTGGAACATTATGGTGTGAGAGGCAAAACTTTACAACTTTTCTCGTCATATTTAAGGAACAGGAAAATGTATGTGGATATTAGTCATTAGCAAGCGAATAGTAGTAGCAATTGCAATAAATCTTCGTTGCAGGATATAGTGGCGGGGGTACCCCAAGGATCGGTTTTGGGGCCTATTTTGTTTATATTATTTACAAATGATTTAATTAATTACATTAATTCAATATTTCCCGATACACAGCTGACAGTTTTTGCAGATGACACTAATGCAATAGTTGAAGCCAATGACATACAGGAGCTTTCCGCTAAGGTTAACGCGGTGTTGAAAGTAACAAGCTCATAATTAACACAGACAAAACCAAAATAATATTATTTAGGACAACTGCTCGTAATAAAGAAAATATGACGATCGCACTTAATGAATTTAAAATTGACATAGTTAATGAGGTAAAGTTTCTAGGGGTATACATTGACAAATATTTAAATTGGAAAAGGGAATTGCAAGCCATTGATGCGTATATTTCCTCAGCGTGTTATGTCTTACGCAGTCTTAGGGATGAAATAGACATAAAACACCTTAAAATGGTATACTATGCTCTAATAGAATCAAGGTTGAGATATAGTGTTCAGTTCTGGGGGAATAGTTTTAAATATAATTGTCAGAGAGCCTTTGTACTCCAAAAGAGAGCCATACGAACCATGGTCCGGATTTCACAAGTAGAGAGCTGTCGGCCACACTTTAAAAATTTAAATATTCTTACTGTGCCCAGCCTCTATATTTTGGTACTGTTGCTGAATTTTAAGAAATTCCTGCATACCTATGAAACGGATGAGGAGAGACAGTTGAGAGAAAGTACGCGCAGGAAAGATTTTAAAAACAAAATAGAACCAAAGCTCAATATTGTTCAACATAGTCCTCAATATCAAGCAGTTCGGATTTTTAACAGGTTGCCACTGGACATAAAAACCATAATTTACAAGAGCTCATTTAAGTCGACACTCAAGGCGTTCCTATTGGAGAAATGTCTGTACTCGCTAGATGATGACATATCCACGCTTTAAATTTGATTTTGGTAATTGTGTAATAAAAAATATGAAATGGTTTGTAATGTAATCGAATTCTTAATTGTATTGAATATTTAAATTGTATTGGGAAAATGATTGTATTGGGAAAATTATTGTATAATGAATGTATTAGTTTTATAATTTTAATGAATGTGATTTTATTTATTTATTTATTTAGATTAAGAGTTCAAACACAATGTAATTGTTCATGAATAAATTGAATTGAATTGAATTGAATTGAATATCCTTTAACCCTTTCCTGGGCAGTGGGGATATAGTCCTGCCATGCCTGGCATGCCATCCTATTTTGAACTCTATTACATTACATTGGCTACAAACCTAAAATTCAAAATCAATAAATTATAAACCCACCTACTGCTTTCTAAAGGGTTAATGCATGTTTTCAAAGTAATCTTTTCACATTAAGCAATCATATAGTTTGCACTTACATGTTCAGTTTCATTGAATTATAGGCTTCCTTAGTTAAGTCTTCCATTTATACATATAGATATGTAGTACACCTTGTAGGGGAAGGTAGGGCAACACGGGAACGTTTAGGTATTTCATCAATTCAAATCAACAATCATTAGTCAAAACAAAAAATAATCTGCTTATAGAAATATCAACTTTAAATAATATCTATCTCCGCTTCTTACTCCTCCAATAGGGCAAGACGGGGTACTCCTTAGGGTAAGATGGGGTATAGAATATTTATACGTCACAAACCGGGCAGATATGGACAGCTTTGTTATCATCATCTTCCACTCCTGCACAGCCACAACTCCTACTGCAAGTCTGGTAAGTGAACCATCCTTCAGCAGACGGAATACAAGCCGTGACAGTACAGACGTTCTGTATCTTCGTTGTCTGATGTCTGAGCTCTTTTTTTAGCTTTATTGGTTTTATTATTTTTAGATACAGCTTTGGTTTCGGTTCTGACTGTTTTGTCTTTCCTCTAATTTTGGTGACACAAATTTTAATCATTATAGTTGGGCTTTGTTCGGCCTATGTCAAAGCTCTCACTTGCTTTTTACCTGTTGTGGTGATCACTTTGCTCCGTGATATGAACCACCGAAACACCTCTCTCGTCACAGTTATGAATCCTGTCTGGAGTAAGAAGGTTATCATCGAGTGTTTTTCCTAGCAGTTCGAAAAAATCCTAGCACGAGCCGTTAGCAACATTAACAAGTGCTGCTAAATACCATCAGAGGGAGTTAAAATCAATTTTCTAGTGACACTGCATTGTCTGTTTTGGGGTTTTAGGGTCCCCATCTTCCCTGGAATTGCTGGCGTTTGGAGGAAGGAAACTCCACTCGTCTTGTATAAGCGGTCCCAGGAAGAGGAAACTTGCTGTAGCTCAGATTGCCTAAACGCGCTTGTGCGTGATGGGGAGGCGGGGAGGCATTCGGGCCTCTCCCCTCCCCGGTGGAGAGTGTCGCGGACGCTCAGTGTACAGTGGGGGTACTGGCGAGATCGTTCACGTGTACCCAGAGCCCCCACTACAAGCCCTGTGAGGCTGGCTACCGTGGTGGTTTTAGTGAGTTCAAGCCCTACACAACGTGCGAAGGCATTTCCACCACGTAAAAAAAGTCCCCATCTTACCTCGCTTACCCGACTTACCCCATCTTCCCCTACATATATGTGTATACAATTATGGACAAAGTGTTCTTCTCCAGAAGATCCATGTTATTATTTGATCTTCGCAAATACTCCGCCCAACTACCTACTTTAAAAAAAATATTTGAGTCGCTAAGCGATTCACTTTAAAGGGCATTGAAATTGTTGGAGAATTTGCATCTTAGAATGCCCGCGCATTCCACATCTTATAACCTCAATATGTCGCTTTAAGCTAATAGTTAAGTTTGTGGAATGTGTTGTTATTAAATCGTTAAGTCAGTAAAGAACCTGTCCTTTGTAACTATAAACCTGTTGTTATGACACCATTTCCATTAAGTACAAAATTTTATTGTACCTTTATAATAAATAGGCTTCACTACATATTTATTTTTATTTATTTAATTTCTTTTAAGAATGCCTACAGACTAATATTTTTATTTTTCTAATCAAAAAATAAGTTTTAGTGTTGTTTATTACAAACCTCCACAATATAGCCTATACATATGTTTAAATGTAGAGGGTTTTAGGGAAAATGTCTACCGTCAAAATTATAAAATAAGGAAAATCTAGAAAAGTCGACGAGAAGCTATGTAATCTATATTGATGTGTAATTTTATATAAATACTACGTATATAGTAATTTGTTAATTATAATTTTTAATTAAATTTTATTAGTCTGAAATAATTTCAACTAAGGTACTTATTACGCTTCATTAGATACAGACCGCTGTCAGACAGATAAACGGGCGGAAAGACAGTTGAACGAACAGTGGAGCCGTAGTAATAGGGTTCCGTTGCTACCCAAATAATATTAAATCAATTCAGTTTTGAAATAGCAAAGAGAATACCAACCTCGATTATGTCGAATTTCTTATGGATTCCCCATAACAATCTGCTAAATGCTATGAATCTGAGGGCACATTTGAGCTCATAAAACATTGATTTAATAAAAAAAATATTTTATTACGTAATTAAAATTAATTCACAGTCACATTACATGTATAAAGAAAAATACAAAACACATAAATTACGGTAAATTACTTAAATACCCTTGGCATAAAGTAAAATTTGAATAAATTTATTAATTGGTAACTTTGACAGGAGCGGATTCAACGCCCACCCAGAATACGGCACCGTTGAGAGCAATGGTAGCCCTGAAAAATAAAAATAAAGTATTAAATATTAGCGGGCAGCACAAAACCCGGCATTGTGGGGATCCTTGCGGGAGGCCTTTGTCCAGCGGTGGACATCTTGTGACTGATATGATGATGAACATGATTAAAAATAATATAATATGAAGAAATTTTATACTCGTCCTAATAAAATACTACCGCATATTAAGAAAATTAATTTGAATAGTATCACCCAAATTATGAACATTTTTTTATACAACATATGCGGAGGAAGCAGATAATACGCAAAGCACTTACGTATGCTTCTGTTGTGCGGGAATCGAACCCGAATCACGAACACCCAACAGTGAAGCAACAACCTTAAGCACCACGCAACAAGTTCAGTCATAATTCCATACCAGCACTGGACGTCTTCGGCTGATATGATGAAGTATTAAATTTGGGATTGGCCATATGATTCAGTTTTAATAATAATAATATCCTGGGAGATTATTTACACACGGCCGTCTGATCGCAAATCTTGTACTATGGAAACCAGATAGGTAGGTATCTGGTACACATAGTACAAGCTCTGAAAAGTAATGTAAGTATTTTTTTTAATAAAGACAACGCGCCCGCACTCTTCTAATCCTTGTGTCGCGGGGTACTTTACAAACATATTATAATAGACGGACTCAAATTACATCCAGACTCCGAACAACTATTTGTGGAGTCAGACAAATAGTTGTCCGGCGCGGGATTCGAACCCGTGACACAAGCCGGTGAGGCAACTATCTTAGCCGCTGCGCCACCCGTGCAGCCATTAGTAAGGAACTGATATACTTACATATACTACCTACTTTTCTTTCGTAAATACATACTTATATACTATACTAGCTGTGCCCCGCGATGTTACCCGC
Source organism: Pseudoips prasinana (assembly GCA_951640165.1). NCBI lineage: Eukaryota > Metazoa > Arthropoda > Insecta > Lepidoptera > Nolidae > Pseudoips > Pseudoips prasinana. The sequence goes on along the minus strand of OX621237.1, from coordinate 28,501,643 downwards.
GTTAAATTTTATAAATTTTCTTTGCTATAAACCTCACGGAGCCCGAGACCTTTCCAACTAATGCAAAACCGTGGAAATCGGTTCGTGCGTTCTGGAGTTATAGCGTCAGGAAGGAAAACCCGACTCATTTTTTTTTATATAGTAGATATACACCTGGTCTCAGGACCAACAGACATGTTCATGCACACAAATAACTGTCCTGGGTGGGAATCAAACCCAGGTCTTGCGGCGTGAAAGGCAAGTATTTACCAACCACGCCCACACCGGTCCGTCAAGTTAATTCCCAAACGCAAGTAGTTACGTTTTAGGACTTCAAATTGGAACTGCATGTAGGTGAGTGAGTCGTCTCACTTGACTTTTAAGGGTTATGAACTTGTGACCTCTTCAACCTGACGTCCTTCGTCCCTTTGTGTCATAACTCACAATATTAAGCCTTGTTTTGGTATGAATAAGTGTACCACGTACAATACTTTGGCAATTAAAAAGAAAATATTGTTGTTTGAGTAAAAAAATAAAGGACTTATATAGGTAGTCATTTATTTTTAAGGCCCGCCTGACGCATACAGCGAGGTGATAGACACATAGATTGCCTCGTTGGTTTAGCGGTAGCGTGTTCAATCGCAGAAAATGAGGTCCTGGGTTCAAATCCCAGGTCGGACCAAAAAGTGATTTTTCTGTAAAAGGAAATTTCTCAGTAAGAGCCCGAAGTCTGGGAGTTAGCACGTTAAGCAGTCAGTCCTGTACCTGACCGCTTTCCGGTCGTGTCGCTAGTCGTCCCATCGGATCATGAGAGTGATGGAATAGAAAGTGCGTCTGTGTTTACGCACACATTTGTGCACTATAATATGTCCTGCGCAATTGGCTAGTCTCCATTGAGACTGGCCGCCGTGGCCGAAATTCGGTCGGGAGGACATTAGACATAAAGAGTATCTGTGGCATTGAAGCTAATCTGTATTTTTTATTAATTTCTATTATATAGACTTAAAAGGGCGGCTTAAATACTACGTTTAAGAAGGGTTTATAATTCTACGTTTTGTTAATTAGGTTTAATAAGTAACTTAGTTTGTACTTATTTAGGTGTAATATTTATGTCTTGTTGTCTCTTCTTGTCCGTATTCTTTAACTTAAATTTATTATTATTATTATTAGCTCGATGTTTAAAAGTTGAAATCTTCTTTTGGCCGTGTGTTGCTTATAATAAGCATATTTTTATTATTATTGTTGCTGATGGTTTTCCAAATAAATAAAAAGAAAAAAATATTTTGTTTGATATATACCTGAATTTGATTTCGTCGCTGAAACCTGCTGGGGGTGTCCATGTGAACGCGACGGTTTGTTTATCGAACTTGGTGTCGTGTTTCTTGTGGGTCACAGCATTCTGAAATAGATATATTTCAACAATATTAAAGATATTAAATTCTGAAAATATTAAAAATCAAATTATGAGTCAACTAAAAAAAGAGAGAACATGATGCCAGAGTGAAAGTAGAATAGCGGGGTCAAAACGCTTTTTCCTTACGTGACGATTTTTTAATTACTTAAGGAACTTCGTCCCAAAATTTATTTCGGCGTTTCTTCAGTTTGTTTATAATTCTGATCCAAATAAAGTGGGGGCAACTTATTACTTAAAATTCCCGATTTATTATCATTATTTATTTAAATACTAGCTGTGCCCCGCGGTTTTACCCGCGTTAAACTTTATAAATTATCACAGGTCCTCCCCCGTAGTTGATAGCGTGATAATATGTAGCCTATATGTTAGCCCCGACCTCTAAGTAATATTCATGCAAAATTTTAAGTTAATCCATGTAGTACTTTTTGAGTTTTGCCCGGACATACATACAGATAAACAGACAAAAATTATAAACTATATTTTTGCCTTCGGTATCGATTGTTGATCACGCCCCCGGTATCCTTGTTAAAAAATATTCAATGTACAGTTTTGACTTTCCTACGATTTTATTATATGTATATAGATTATCTGTAAATTCTCGGCTGCACTATTTTCATGAGTTCAGCCTTCTATCCTTAATTGAAGACTATAAAATTGTAATCGATTCTAATCCTGTGACGTCACCACTGACCTTACCCAACACTGACCTCTGCGAGGTCGATAGAGGTGAGTAGTAGGGACGAATGTAACGAAATGTCACGGACGGCCCGTACCATGATTGCGTTACTAGCATAGCAGTGGCGAATATAGATACTACTAGCTACTTATAACGTTATAGAGAATTGGAGCCAGACTAGGAGTTCCATGTGATAATTTATTGATGTTACAACCCACTACTGCAAGGTAAGGGCCTACTCTCACAATGCTACTGCATAGACCATAATAGCCCACGGTGGCCCAGCCCGACAGCCTAATGAGTCCTCCAAACTCATTAGGCTGCCGGGCTGGGCCACCTTATGGTACTATGGCATATGCAGTCTCATTGTGAGAGGAGGACCCTGCCATGCAGTGAACGATGACGTTGTTGCTGGTCACTTATCTTTAGAACGATCGCGCGCCTTGGCGTTTAAGAAGCTTACAACAGTATTTTTTGTTTATTCTAGTTTGTGTTTATGCTACACTACTATTATATTTATTAATACTTATATTTTAATTTTTACTATAATTTGGATAAACTCATTAATCCCAAAATTTATATATGCCAAAAATTCATATTTTGGCATAAGTATATAATTTTGTTATATCTACGTTATAATTCAAAATTAGAACGTATAACAAAAGAACCTCGAAAAAATATCTGTTTGCCCAAATAACAGCATTTAAGTAAAATAAAAGAATGGTATTAAAAAAACCATTTTAATTTTTTTTACTGACTCTTTGTAACCACCGAAATGGCTGAATATATGTTGACGGGATCTTTAATGGGAGAATGTATTGTTTCTAATGGATGGTGTCACATTATACCAAAGCGAGAATCTTATTAAGATTTTGGGGTCAGTGGGTGACATACCGTACACGTAGCGAGCGAGACTGTCCAGGCCAAAGCAACGACACGTATAAGCACGTTAATTACAACACGTCATACCTAGCTAACACCATGGTTGAATAAGTTATTGTTAGTTGCTTAAACTTGCGATATTAGCTTAGATCAGAGTAGGCAGAGCGACTTTTGGTACTTGCGACCTGTTTTAATAGTATGGACATGCCGGGATCCCAAGATTCACTGGGATTTACATTATATACTTATTGTTAATGTTGGTAATGATTTTTAGAGGCACTCATGCGAATGTAATAAATGTAATACATTATGGACTGAGATTTGACCGCATAAAATTATATTATGCTTAAACTTACGTGAAAAAGGTAGATAAGTAAGTAATTTTTTTATATAGATAATGTCACTCGAAATCGAAATCAATTTTATTGATGCAATCTTTATTTAGTCACAAAGTATGCACTACTAAAGTACTAAGTTGTGACTAAATAAAGAGAAACAGAAATTTTTGATTCCTGGAATACCAGTGTCATGCCCATATTAATATATAGGTACATTTGAAGTCTTTAGCCCTAAATCTACCTTAATATAGACAGAACCATTTAGCCAATACGTAATAAAATATAGCTTAAACTATAAATTTCGAGAATTAAACCTAAACATAATCTCTTTGACAATAACTTAATACAAGCCAACTAAATATCATTACTATCATAAGATATATTTTATAAATGTATTAACAATCCGTTAACCTAAATATCTATCTATATGTAACTAGAAATAACTATATTTATTACTAGAAGTAACTATATTAGTACAAACATGTTCTGAATATTTACGAGCGATTTTTAAAGTCTACGTGAATCAAAACATTAAAAAAAAATACTCTACCTACTCCGATCACTCGTTATTAGATGCAATAATTACCGGCTCAGATCTATACATACTTAGGTCTTAGTACTAAATCTGGGACATAATTGAATGGCCTCTAGACGTAGCAATAATTCATAGAAGGACTTGCTTCCCACCGGATATATGAGTTTTACCTTCACTATTCAGCGCTATCATTTCCTTGTTGTCAACCAGTAAGTCTTGTACCTAATTCGACAACCATTTAGTTTCCGGCCATTAAATTGCAAGGCAATATTTAATAACAAATTGTGCGTTAGTCCATGTAACCTATAGGGTTATGAATTTTAGTTGAAGTCGTTATTTCTAGAGATCTTAACATTGGCTGGAACGTGTACAGAGGTTATATGGGAGAGCGATATGCACAGGTGGTTAGTAAAGAGGTTTTAACTAGAGGTGGGTATATAACGTCAGTGATCCTCCGAGAAATTAACTCGGAGCCCTTCTTGTTTATGGCTTTTTGATTGTCTATTGCACCGGGTTTAGGTAAACGCTTACCGTCAAGCAAATGCGATACATTGGCAAGACACAGAATGGCCATCCTGGGGCCGGCATATCCAGCACCAGGAGACTACAAGGATCTACCCCTAAGAAGCGTACTGGATTATGTGAAGACTTCATTCAGGGCTTTAGGGATAGAATAAAACCAGTGGGGGATAGTACAAAAGATCCTGAAGGGTCGAAGTGCTGTCCGCAAGTACACCCCATCAAAGATAAGATAAGATACCGTCAAGCAGCCCTTGTTACAATTCGGTAATTGTCACTTTTCAAATTAGGCTATTTAATAGCCTAATTTGAAAAATCGTTGAGGACCATTTGTTTTTTTTAGTATCACGTCAACTGGTCGTATTAAAGTATTGAGTTATAACATCCCAAAATTATCTAGATACCTACTAGGGTGAACTATAACATCATGGGAACATACATTGACTAAAAAACATTCTATAATCTTTTTTTTTCTCAAATAGAGAGTGGTGCAGTAGTCGCCTTGCTAGCTTGCACCTCGGTGCCCTCATGTTTTGGAATCGATTCCCGCAAAGGACAACAATTTAGGTAGCCCATAAATAGTTCTGATTTAACTGGCTGAGTTTGGGTTTGCTTAGAGTCTCATGTAAACTGACCGCGATTCAGGGATGTATAACCCTAGCGCAGGCGTTGACAATTAGTCACTAATAAAAAAGAATAGGAAAAAGAAAAATGTCATCATGTATATCAGTTGTAGATTTCTTTTTATCAGACGCAGTGCAGGTAAACGAGAAAAAAATTACTCTCCCTACATACACTACCCTACCTAATATATCTCAAAATAATTGTGGTATGGTATCTCAAAAAAAATGTAGTAATTTACAAGACTTTCTGTCATATTGTATAACATAAAAAAACTAATATGACGCTGAAAAGTGATGGTCTTCCAACGAAAATGAAACAAATCTAATAACTTTAAACGAGTAAATTTGTGAACAACCCTTGTTTTTAAATTTACTGCGCGAATCTCGGTAACGATTTGGATTAAATTAAATTCTGGTTTCTGCTTTTCACGTTAACCTACAAATTGTTGCAAAAAATCTCTTGTAAAATCGGAATATTACAAAATACGAGCATAATTCGGTTGTCCAGGTACAAAATAAATTAATCGTGGTCACCGTAAGCTTAAATAATGGGCCTACTTAATAATGAATACGAATTACCTAAGTTTCTTTACAATAAACATAGCTATTGTGCAGTTCTTAGGACTTGCAGAATGCAAACACCTGAACCGGTCAAGGTCTTACTTGATCTAGGTGTGGTATTAAATTTACAACGATAGGAACGGCTTTAGGTGCCGAGGCTTAGACAGATGATACCTAGATATCTATAATACCTTTATAATCAAGAAATGTGCTTTTTAACGGCCTGACAACAAGCCAAATGTGGTTTTATCAAATACTACAATAATATTGCTTAGTTTACTTAACTAAAAAATATGTAGGTCGAATTTCATCATATTCTACAGATCTGCAGTGATACCAAAACAGACTACTATATTCTTTTCCTGAATATAAAAACATTACAATAAAGTTAAAAACCAAAAAGAATCCATCAAATTGACCACGCAATTTAAACTGTTATTTTATATATTTTAGTATTATTTTATGAATAGCATATCGGGACTAGTCCCTCCCTCTTACCCACCACTGCAACTCCTGTGAGCCAGGATCAAAAGTGGCACACAATGAAATGACACATGAGCGGTGAGGCTCAGGCATGTCCCGGGGAATAGATTTAACTGTCTTGGATCGAGCAACGAATGAAATAAATAGGATAATCTTTCCTGTCTTAAGTTTGTCATTAAGATTATTTTTCGACGTACCGTTAAACGGGATGAATAGAAATCCCGGGGTGAAGAGATCAAAATTTTATATATTATGTATGGATAGCGTCCATATCTATCACCCCTCGACTTTTATTCACCCCGTTTCACCGAAATTAATGATTTTGTTAAATTTTACCTTGATTATTTCTGTTTACTCTACTATCGTTATAGTAGAGATAAGACTAATTGCTTTGTATATATAAATACAACTCAATTATACAATAGCAATAGTACCTAGTTATTATATCAATGTGATTTTGATTAAGGTCGCCAGAAATCTTCGAGGTGAATGGAAGGTCCAAGTTGGTAAAACATTTTAACCACGTTTCACTTCATACTTTGATTTGATTCTTAAAAGTTTGAGGGTAAAAAGTGACTCCGAGTTAAGTTTGATTTAAAAAGCGAACTGCAGCTATTTTAAAACCCACCGTATTAATTCGATACGCGGCGCTACATACTGCTCAGCATTGATGGCAGATGTCAAATAATGTCAATCACCACACAGACAGTGTCTATTTGACAACTGTCAGTAATGTCGACGTCATCAGTTAGGCGTAACTATACTATGTGATATTAATATGGCGGTTTTATATGCCAATCGGGCACGCGCACCAAAAGTTCGACCATTTTAGGTTGAGTTATGGCTGAGATGGGTATAGGACTGAACTCGCACAAGTTAAATGAAATAAAAGATATATTTAAATATATAATGAAGATTTATAGTCATTTTGCATGAAAGAGTAACAAACATCCATCCTGTACTAACAAACTCTCACATATATAATATTAGATATTAGTAGAACTGTATATCTTAGTTCAGTATACTGCGGATAAAATTGCACTGCGAAAATCACCCTTCCTGGTAATATATACGTAACTCAAACTAATAGACTGTATATATCTTATGAAAATTACTAATAAAATAAAAAAAAAGTTAGATGTAGTGAAACCAGTTGATGGATTTCAAACGTCATACGGTTTTGTTATGTAGAAAGGAATACACCGAAATACTTGCCCACGCTAGGTCACAGTAGCAATGAATCTAAAAGCAATTAAGATGCACGCAACTTTGTTCACATAATCGGCATAAGACCGCTAAATAAGTTTTTGTCATTAGAACAACGATAGATAAATATGCCTACACTACAGGGTGCAAACGTAGTTGTACCTACAGAAACTGCAATGAGCTAAGTTATCTGGTATTAGTTCATTAATAAGGAGTAGGGAATGAGAATTTTTCAACCCCAAAATTTGTATCGCGGATAATTGCGGGTGGCTTAAATCATGAAAACCTTTATTTGTTTTGCTCAAGAAAATAGGTACACTTAAACCAATATTTCTTTTTATATATTTTTTTATGCAGAACTACTCAGTAGGTATAACAATATTAGGCCACAGTCACTGAGCAAATAAAATTTAATATATTATATAAATGTAATATGTCAAAAGGCAAAAAATACCAGGAAAAATCATACAATTACTTTTTGTCACTGTTTTCGGGACACCCGAAAATCGAGTAGAAATTGGTTTAGGTTGACACAGATAAATCGGACTTTCAAGTAAATAAATACCTTTTTGAGATTAACGTGCCAAAAATTTACAATATGTTATTATATTTTTCATATTCTTTAGTTTTATTTTAACGAAAGAACAGTATAGCGTTATTTCAATCTATGATCAACTGTTTCGTATCATTTTTCTGGTCTCAATATGGATGAGTACTACACCACACAGAATACGCTGCGGGTGTGTTCATGGGACAGAAGCCAGAGCTCATAAGCATGGATGGAAGGATAGCCCTTGAGTAAGGTACCCGCTTATGATATGGCGGACCGTCTGCTTAGTTTACTTAATTCTGCCGATAGAGTTGTATAAAAAACCCTCTTTATACGTGCACCCTGTATAGCGATTTTGCCACAATATCCAGTTGTTTGGCAACCACGATAATTATTATAATAAACCCGAGTGAAGGGTTCTATGTCCTCGGATGTAAATGTTTGTAAGTTTATCAGTTTTTTAGTCAATGTACACATTTAGGTGATTAGGCATTGAATCTACTGTCCAGCGATAAAGTGTAACGTATCTAAATATATAATAAATTCGTAAGGAAGTAAAAACTGTTTGTATTTTTTGTAGTTAAAAAAAGAAGTAATTGCGTCGTGTGTTCTAGGAACATGCCTATTTCACCGAACTGAGAGTTACAGTACATAGCTAATACCGTGAAAAGTACTTAGTTAGACGAGGCTATGTAACTATGTACATATGTATGTTAGTGTGTAAGAAACAAGTCGTGCATATAATAGTTCGTGAATTCGAATTATGAAGTCTTAGATAGGGTGTTTATTTGTAATGTTATATGTGTAGAAAGGCATAATAAAAAACGGCAGTAGTCTGATTTTTATCAGGTTAGTCGCGATGTGGCTCCAAAACTAACAAGGAAGGAATGTCTACCCGAGAAAGAGCAACTGAATCTCTCTGAGTATTAGAAACATCAAACTACGATCGGCAACCCGTCTCCCTAGCGACTATGGCACATCCTTCTAATTGGTGGGCTCAGTTTCTTATGAATATTCTTTGGAGAGGCCTTTGTCAGTGGAGGTTAATTTACGCTGCGTAACACTTTTATAATAATAAATGTGATAGATTGATTTTTTCAACCTTCCATACTGTCTAAAAGCATTTGACCTCTTACACCAAACTATAGCCTTGAGTGATGCAACTCTAATATTATAATATTTTTTTTTGTGGTCGGCGCTAACGAGTTGTCTGTATCAAATCTTTAATGAGGAGAGCTAACCATTGATACAGCTAGGTTAAACTAAACTACGTTTAGTCAGTAGGTACGACAAATCTTAACATAAATGCGCATATTTTGCTGTTGATGTTATTGTAGACTAACCAAATCGACATTGCTACATATATAGATAATAGTATTAACAGCCAACATTCGATGACTGAAATGTATATGTGAATTAAATTCACAAATACATTTTTTAATTTATTTAAGTATAAAATTCTTTTTGCACTTAGATCACTTTTTGGGTGAACAAAAAGCTTGAAACTCGCGTCATTGTTACCGTATGCTTCCCATCTTTGTGGATATTGTGCATATATGATATACTTCATACATTATATATATATATATATATATATATATATATATATATATATATATATATATATATATATATATATATATATATATATATATAAAAAATAAGAAAAGTATATCTCAATGTGAAGTGTAAGCTAGACACTTTACATTAGTAATTAGTAGATTATTTAGATAAGAAGTTTAAAAATAGTTTTCTCTTTTATCGGCAGTGTCCAAATAATATCTAGCATTTTAAATAACTATTTTTTGCTAAATTTTGTCTTGTATGAGTAAACTTCGGTTACTTTTTAGTTTTGTACAGATTTAACTATATACATTCCTACTTTATATGCTTTGTATACCTCCGTGAATAGTATATCTGTGAACCCTGTTTTTTTCTAAATAGAAATAGGTTTAGAGAAATTAAGTTAATTCCTTAGTTCGAATTTGGCTAGCGTACCGAGTGTTCCGTACAAAATTGTAGGTATCCAAATAGTTCATTAATCGCGGGAATCGACAAAAAGAAACATGACTTAAAGGTGCGGGGACAAATGGAATATTTTCCTACAGCTGCAAGAAATTGCCGACCTCATTATTTTCAACATGTTTCGACCATCATTTTTGAGAACTACTCTATTTCCTTGATAGACACTTGTGGTATGTACAGACGCCAGCACATCAAGCTACCCCAATCTATCAAATTTCCCCAAATTGAAAGTGAACCTTATTCTTTTTGATAAAGTTGAAAATCTATAAAAGAAATTTGACAGATTAGGGTGCTTCGTTGTGCTGGCGTCTGTACAACTATATTTCGATATCTAATTTCATTTTGAGGTACGGTGGCCTGAAAACTAGTAAATACAGACATTGGTTTTAAAAAATATAAGAATGTTTACATTGACCTATAATATGTATATAAGTCAATGAATGTCTATATCACAATCAGCGATGTGCGCAAGTTTTTAACTGTTCAAATAACCTTTTATATATGTATTGTATTTTAGCATGTTCCATATTTTAACAATGTTGGTAAAATACGTAAATAGCGCCATTGACGCTTAATATATGTCCATATCAACATCATATCCCCCAATCACAATGACTAGACGAAAAGTTTTGTGTACACGAGCAATTTAAATGTCCTTGTTAGTGTTCTAATTCCAGTAAGAAGCGGTCATAGACTTCCTTATCATTGTGAGCTGGTCTCCTTGAGAATACGAAACATTTTTTACATCACAGAGCAACCAATGACTTTTTAAGGAAGCTTGACACTAACGTAATCCGTGCAGGCACGGTTCATGACGCCTGATGACTCAACAGTGTAATAGTAATAATATGCTTTGTCGCGTTTTTTATAATCAACCTATTTAATTGCTTAGCAAGGGCAGGATTACCGCGATCACTCCACAGAGAACATGCATTTCCGCATTTGTTAATGTAAAGTGTCCTGAACTCCACAAAAGGTTGTTCTTATATTATGATGATAGAGGCAAGTAGAGACTCAATCTTTATTGCAATCATATGTACAATGGTCTTACATATTACAAGTTTCAACATGATACTCTGTTACGGCACGGCTACATTAAATAATTAATAACAATTTCATAAAGCATGCAATTTTCAAAGTATTGGTAGGTATGTCATAACATTATAACAATATCTATCCTATTATTATTGCCAACAAGCAAACATGACTACAAAGTAAGTAATCCACGACAGAGGGTACCTCGTTTGGGGTTTGAACCCCTCAGGGTGGTTACTGACGTGAAGATTAAAGGACTTTTGTGCAACTATCGCTCTACAGGTCTACTTTAATAAGTTAATGTTTTAAAGTAGCATGATCGTGTTAATGGGGAGGGAGGGGATCGGCAACATGTATGCGTCTTAGGCTACAGTATTCACTTACGATATAATCTACATCGGTACCTGTAGATTGCCGATTGTAAAAAAAAAACCGTGGATTTAGCATTCGGTAAAATTTGTAAATGAGGAAAACTGAAATGTAGAGCAGTTGTTTATGGCCCACCTGGTGTAGGTAGTGACCCAGGTAAGTGAGAATTTTCCTTATTACCCATATCAAATTAAATCAGTTTTTTCTATAACATCTTCAGTTTTTTTAGTGCAGATGTGAATGGGCGTGTTGCATGGTGGTAAGTGTTACACATTCCACTTGCTTTTTTCTTCTAATTACTTATAATTTCGACTACAGTAGGTTCCGTAGTAGTAGTTTATATAAACTACGGAAGAGCTTAATAAATGTGCACTCTTTCTGTTCCGTCACTTTCGTAATCCTATGGCACGGCATATGAAATGATCGGTTAGAGATATCTCGCTCTCCGAAACACGGGAGTCTGGAATTCGATTGGTGTTACATTATGCCACCAACTTCCAGACCAACGAGGAGTTTGACATGCCAAAAAAGTCCTTACGTCACCTATTGTTATCTAAACCCAGACCCTCACAGTCTATTCTTTCTGTTCCGTCACTTTCGTAATCCAAGGGTACGGCATACGAGATTATTGTTTAGAGATATCGCGTTCTTCGAAGCACGGGAGTCTGGATGTTGGTGAGTGTTACATTATGCCGCCAACTTCCAGATCAACTGGGGGTTTTATTTGTCAGGAAAATGCCAACAAATCTTTTTGAGATCTAAACCCAGAACCTCATAGTTTTACTCTTTATGTTCCGTCACTTTCGTAATCCTATGGTACGGCATGCGAGGCAATCAGTTAGAAATATCGCGCTCTCCGAAGCACGGGAGTCTGGAAGTTGGAAAGTGTTACATTTTGCCGCCAAGTTCCAGACCAAATGAGAGTTTTACATGTCAGAAAAGTCTTAATTACACTTTTTGGGGTTTAAACCCGGAACTTTATAGTCTGCACGTAAACAAGGAAAGAAATTGAAACGCAATGAATGATTTTTATTCAGCACTAGGCTAGTCAGTACCGCTTGTAATTCTCAGAATCATAATGTAAAATTAAATAAAACTATAAAAGGAAATAGGTAGCTAACATAATTAGAATGTATGTTTAAAATAACGGCTAACCGTCAGTTTCGTAATGCAGATAATAATGATTTATTACTTTTTAACTGTTATATTAACTAATAAACTAACTAACTAAATTCCTAAGTAATAGTTAGGAAGAATTACTAAGAATCCTTCCTAGCTAATCGGCTGTTTTCTCTAGCTACCTGCAATTTTAGCTAGAATTATGAAAAGTAGTCGGGTAAAAATGATTAGCGGGAAAGATCCTTGGTTGGGACAAATAGCAATCATGGGAATTCTGGAAAAATAAACCGCGCCAATCAACTAAAAATTATCGCCTATAAATGCCTACTAGATAATAATGTTATTATTATTATTATCTAGTAGGCATTCTTGTAAATTTATTTAGTATCTCAGATGATTATATTTTAGTTTACTTATAAGCTAATTTACGCAAGCTGTGGTCTCTTATAAGTGAAGAAGAACACTGCTCTTTTTGCATGCACTACTTTATGGAATGTACCTATTGTGTTTATTCTTTGTTGGTGATCCTTAAATAAATAAACTATCTGTCCTACTCCTGACTTGTCCCCGGTCTTCTTCTTTTTCCAAATGGCAAGTTATGCCGATGTCGACAATTCTGCCAATGTCAGATTCGGATAGAAAGGACGGCTTGACAGGTGGATAAAAATAATATGTTCGTGAAATGTAGGCTTGAAAAGTAATTTGATTCAAGAATTTTAAGTAATTTAATGGGGCATTCTGGGACATTATGTACACACGGCTATCTGATCCCAAACTAAGCAGAGCTTGTACTGTGGAAACCAGATAACTGATATACTACTTTTCTTTTGTAAATACACACTTATATAGATAATTACACCCAGACTCAGGACAAACAGACAATGTTCATGAACAAAAATATCTGGCCTGGGTGGGAATCGAACCCACGACCTCCAGCGTGAAAAGCAAGCATTTTCCAACCACGCCAACAGGCGTCAACTTTAAAAAAGAAAACAAAACAAAAAGAAATAACGAATCACACTATTTCTATAGGTATATTTTGCTGATTATTGAGTTTTCCTTTACTTTTTTATACCATATTATATTATTTCCATGGCCAAATTCCTTACGTTTTGTCTTCAAAGGTATTTGTTGCGTCATGTTATTTAACAATTTCCGTGATATAATTTGCTTAGTAGAGTTTGCTTATAGTGCGAATATGTGTATATTTGAAATGATAATTATTTTTTTCCTATCCAAGAAGGTAGGGGCAGCAACAGAAGTAGCTAACAGAAAAAAAGCTATTCTTTTTTTAAGACGTCGCGGTCGCTCGCACGAGATAAAAGTCAAAGTGTCATACCTTGGAATCATATGATTGAATTGTGCGGGAATCGAACGCGGGACATGACGTGACGAGGCGACTGTCTTAACCAGTGCGCCACATGTGCAATTATTGTATTAAGATTGTTCCATAGACAAAGGCTATAACACCAATTGTTATATATCGTGCTTTTTTTTTTTTTTTAATCTTTATTTAAAGAGCTTTGTCAAACATGACTATGCCGCTCTATTGGGCCATAAATGAACATATCACACAACAATTATAATAGACAAGTATACAATGCACTTCGTATTATTCTTCTTCCAATCACTGCGAACGTCGTCGCAACCCAACTTCAACAATTTTATATAGTGACTTTGCTATTACAGATAGAGGGTATGCCAGTACACTATTACAACAACCTCTTTAACTTTAACTCTTTTCAAAACAATATCTTTTAACATATATATATCGTGCTTATCACGCAAATTTTTGACATGGGTGGGGATCGAAGCAACGACCTCTGGTTTAGCTGTCACTAAACACTAGACCAACAGGCCAGTCAATAGATTGGATATACTTGGGATGTACTTACACCAGGTTGACCACAGTTGAGAAGTTGAGCGAAGGGGTCGTTGGGTGCCAAGGTGAAAGTGCCAACGATCTTATCCCCCTGTCGCGCCTGCAGCAGCAGACCTCGGATGGTGTCTGTGGGAGTCTTGCCGCTAATCACCACTTCCATTGGAGTACCGGCTTTTACCACCTGCACATATAACGTTCGAATGTTAGCAGAAATCAGTGACAGAGTCAGATTATTACTTAATAGTTATTGTTTTAAAAACATACAACACTTCAACTTTCCTTTCCAATCGATTTAAACTATTTGTTATGAGGGCATTCATAATGAATTCCATTATTATTTAACTATATTAACATCTTAATTTGAATTAGTCTTTACTAGCTGTGCCTCGCGGTTTTACCCGCGTTAAACTTTATAAATTACAGTAAAAGCTCTTTATTCGCGGGGTATACGTTCCGTAAATATGCCGCGATTACAGAAATCGTGTATGTGGAATGGTTATTTATATGGAATTATAGGGGATACGTTCCGGTGTTCGATCCGTAATGACAATGCCACTTAATTTTTTTTCTATTGCTGGATAAACAATTTTCGCTGAGAGTGAAGTTGGGAGGAATGTTTATTGATCGTACGGTTGATTCGTTGACATTGAATGAGCATGATATGGATCCAGATGACTCTCCAAGGCGTAAACGATCAATCATTATTTCTATTTTCACTCTAATCGGTAACACAGATATTTTTCGCGGCCACACAAATTTTTCATTTGATTTGTCGTCATTGTACAGACGCCAGCATATGCATATGTAGATTTTCAACTTTATAACAAAAGCATAAGGTTCATATTCAATTGGGGAAATTTGACAGATTTGGGTAGCTTGATGTGCTGGCGTCTGTACATTAGGAAGACAGCGGCATACCATTTAGGTATATGTAGTTGTAATAAGGTCTAATTTACTTTTTTATTAGTCCATTTGACACAAACTGTTCAAAACTCTTCTTTGTTTACAAAGGAGTACCTTACAGTAGTTGCATAATAATATGATGTGTAACATGTGACATGTTATCATTCCGTACAATCAAATTGAGATGAAATGTATGTGAAGCCCATTTATTACCGATTTCGTGTAACACAAATTTGATCCTAGAAATAATTTCCAGGCACAGAAACGAAAGATGTTACCATCTTAAAAGAAGCATAAAATGTACTGAATCTAACTTTCTACCTTGACAGTCAGTAGATCTATGGTCTATCTCTAATAAAGAAGCCTGTCCTTTCATATCTGGCTTTCATAGATGGCTATTACGCGCGGCTGCCCATTATTATTATTATTTTTTATTTACGAGAAATATAAAACATGATACAAATTAAATAAATATGATGAATGGAGAAATAATGTATCATGATAATATATTCTACTTGAAATAAAATTATTCTAACTAATTACGTGACAATATTTTTATGATATATAATTAAGGTTTGCCTTACAGTCTTTTCTAATAAGATAATTTCAAAAAGACATATGCCCATGGTCTATAGATATCAATAAACTAAACAATATACTTTAATACAAAGTACGTCAACTATCAAGTTTTTATAGGAATTATGATGTTTTGCAAAATTACTATATACCTACTCAATTATAAAGTACATGAGAAAAACAGCCTTTGTAATTAATAATATTTTTTTTATAAAAGAGCCAATGAACAAATCATTTCGCACGCTGATCCGTGTTTTTATAAACACGGTTCGGACAATAGCCCCCCTTAATGATTGCGCTATTGTCTACAAGTTTTTATTTCATAGTGACACATTAAGACGTTAGTTATTTGAAGGACTGAATAGAGAGATAGAGACCCTAAGTATAAAATAATAATGTCCTCCGTCCCGAATTTCGGCCACGGCGGCCAGTCTCAATGGAGATTAGTCATCGGCGCGGGACATATTGTAGGGCACAGTGTGTGCGCAAACACAGGAGCACTTTCTGTTCCATCACTCTCATTATCCGATGGGATGATCGGAAAGAGATCAGGTACCTACAGGACCGACAGCTTTACGTGCTCTCTGAGTCACGTAAAGCAGTCGGTATAACGCGGCATAACACCGCATAATTCCAGACTTCGGGCCGATACTGAGAATTTTTTATTTATAGAAAAGTCCCACAATCACTTTTGGGCCGACCCGGGATTTGAACCCAGGCCCTCGTTCTCTGCGGGTGAACGAGGTCCGAGGCAATATTAAAGTACTTAACAGTAAAAAGATTTTTGAACTAGTCCATCCGTGTGGTCTCTTCTATCATCTAAAATGTTGAGAAATCCTGAAATAAATAACAAGTTACTTAGCTACTATTTTTAAATCCTATACAAATATTTTTAATGCGAAAGTTTGTGAGTATGAGTACTCTTTCATGCAAAAACTACCGAACGGATTTTGATGAAACTGTGCAGTAATATAGTTTATACATCTAAATAAGACATAGGCTATAATTTATAAATTTTAACGCGGGTAAAAATAGGGGCACAGCTAGTATAGTATATAAAAATTTAAGAAACCGAACAGAACGCAACTTTGCGTTCGCAGAAGAAATTCAACCAGAAGTTTAACTTAACCGACAAATACCTGAGAGAGGTTCCCTCAGGTACTTTGCGTGAAAGCCTCATTATGGGATTCGGGCCACAGGCGACGTTGAAGTTCAGTCAAAGTTGGAATTTTCCACAAAGAGTGTGATCACGGGAACGGATTACAGGCACGGGATCACAGATCGGTAGATAAAGTTTCTCTAAAGTCACTTAGTCCAATACGTGAAGTCTTGAATCGTACCAGTCGTACGCCTCAAATATATAATCTAGGTATTTATGTACATGTTTTTAATATGACGTTTATTGTACAGACGCCAGCACATCAAACTACCCCAATCTGTCAAATTTCTTTTATAGATTTTCAACTTTATCACAAAAGTATAAGGTTCACTTTCAATTGGTGAAATTTGACAGATTGAGGTAGCTTGATGTGCTGGCGTCTGTTATGTATATAAATCAATTGCTGTTTGTTATTCTCGCTAAAACTCGCAAACGGCTGAACGGATTTATCTTATCTTGGTCTTGAAAGGTTCGTGGAGATCTAGGGAAGGTTTAGAAGGTGAGAAAAAATCGAATAATTGCCGGGAAAACCCTAAAAACAGCCCTTTTCTTTTTCCCATACAAAAGTTTAGGTCTTTTATTTATCGATTGAGGCAGTACGAAGTCTTCCGGGTCAGCTATTTTTTTTATAATAAATAAAAACTTGAGAGGTGTCAAGGGACATCCGGATGGAACGAAGTTATTTCTTATTATTTATTATTCACAAAAAACCTGTATACACCCAACAAAAATAATCCTCGCGACACCACACTGTTCAATGCGAAATAGAAATGAAAATATCTGGCTTGCTTTCTATAAGAGAGAGAGAGAGACAGACAGAGAAACATGCGCACGCCGCACAGCTGCAAAAAGTGTCGTGACAACTTTTCGTAAGAATTTTTTCCGTCTAGCCCCCTTTCACAACGCGCGATAAGGAACTTCGTTCCAATAATATAACAATAATAATATCTTTAAATTATTAATATATATATAATTGGATATATTTTACATGGTATGTTCATATAATGTATAATATCTTGTACCTTAGTGCTGGTGGTAATGGTGTATGGAGCTGGTTTGGTCTGCGCCGGCACCGGGTGTTTGGGCACCATATCTTGGCACACTCCTTCTGGAGCCCCCGAGGAGTAGCCATTGGCACAGGCCACCAGGGTCACAGCGAGGATCACATAAGAGGTCCACATGTTGATTTATTTATATCCTGAAACAATTCACTGATAAAAATGTATCCTTACGTGATTAAGTTGCAACGTGTACATAAAATAACAAGAATCTTACAAATGGGTTATTAAGTTCGTTATCAGATTTTGCTAAAAATAAACTGGAAAAGGCGAAAATTTTTGTATTTTGTACACAAAATATCTAAGTTTTTTTTTATCGTAATCAATCGATCTCTAGACGACTCGTAACGTGCTGCTGGTGGTGGTATTGCGTTATTTGAATAACACCTTGTATAGCTGTCCTGCATAGGTATCATGTCAATTTTACTATCGAATGACAGTTAGAATAGGTATATGTACATGAAAATAACCTTATAATCCCCTAAAAAGTGCGACATCTGTAGTGGATGCGCAGCTTTTTTATATCCAATTTAGTTTGCAAACAAGCATATGGCCTACCTGATGGTAAGTGGTCACCGTAGCCTATGAACGCTTGCAACCAACCGACCCTTTAGGAAACTCAATTAGCTTAATTAGCCTATGAAACTGAATAACGTGAAACACGTCATCATGCAATAAATACTAAAAAGATTAACAAGAATAACGATAACCTGATGAATATTGAATGGGATGTAAAAAACTAGTTTCCTTTATTTTCTTCGATTTAGTGGGTAGATAGCGCTCTTAAGTTCACTCCAAATTTTATTTAACACCTTGTAGCAGACGATCATGTTGATTCTTTATTGCAAATAAAAAAGAACTAAAAATACTACGCAGGAGAGTCTATTCTATATCAAGTCTCTGCATTTAGATTACAAGGTTCAATTTAAACTCTCTATATCCTAGGAAAATACACTAGGTTTATGATTTAGGTTCTCATCAGTCTTAAGGGGGGTACAGGAGCAGCATACCCGCGTTCGTGACTCCCCCATCAGGCGCTAAGAGAAGTCCACGGCAGGTAGGTTTAGTCGGTGCAAGACCGACATACGCACCCGACACTTTTTGCGGGTGGCATGCGAAGGCATTCCCCCTGCCTTATGAAAAAAAAAAAAAAAAAGGTTTCATCAGTCTTGGCACTACGACTAACACCTATAACTAAGTATAACATGACTTGTAATTATGACTTTACCCATATTTTTTGTTACGAGATTTGTGAAGAACCCAGACGCACGACTAAAACTATATCAGGATATAAACTCATTAGTTTTAATCGTCTGGTATTTTTAAACTATTTATTTAAACAATGAACTACCCGTACATCAATTGTCTCTATTGTATTTTATGCATTTGACAGTTCAACAATAGCATTATTGCCAAGGTAGGTAGAAGGGAACGATATAAATATTTTGAATTATAGTAGGTCAATTTAATAGATCAGATTCACATTTATACATCACATTTCATCAAAATTCAACAACGTAAACTTAACCGGCGGGCATAGAATATTATTTATTTTGTCGTAGTTTAGAACTGCACATTTGCTTAATTTTTTTTTCAGTTACATATTTTATTTATTGTATTAATTACCAAATAAGGTCATTTTACAATTCACTTTACTAGTAACTGACAGATGTCAAATGTGGTCTATTAAATTGGCCGTACTATAGACGGCGACTGTCGTGTTCCTCTTACGCATCTTTAATGGAGGGGGGTGAAATGGTTCCCTGTTACCTGGTTTATAATCTATGTGAGATGGATAGTCGACGAAAAACATCTATGGTCGATAATTTGAGGGTTTACTGGGAGGTTGGGAGCCCGACATACCCCATAGCTTACCGTAGCAAGGCGTGTTCAGTAGTTTTAGTCCTAGTAGCGTGTTAAGTAATTATTTATTTTAATTTGGAAAACCAATGGTATTATTGGCAATATTGCGGGATATTTTACAGTTAATGTTCAAATTTTTGGTCATAAAAGGCAGCTTGACTCAGCACAACCATTCATGGGTAACACAAATAGCTGTCATGTGCTTACTCTCAACATGCAGTCTAAATTTACTTTTTTAGAATTAACAGACAAATTATTTTTGCTCTGGCGGGAAGTGGTACTGTTCATTTTCTAACTCCTTGTTTCTTGCTGATTGAATTCGTTGCAGGTTCCAAGACAGTTAAAACGATTCCCCGGGATCTGCCGGAGCCTTACCGTTCAGAGTCATTTCATTGTGTGACCCTGGCTTAAAGGAGTTTCAGTGGTGGGTAAGAGAGAGGGACTAGTCCCGGAAGAAAAAGATTAATTGTTTTGTGGTTGATATTTATAATCGGCTACTACCAAAACTAGTTTCTTTACAGGACAGACGCTTCTAACAATGGCAAACCTGGCGATTCTGCCTTTTTAATCACTAACCTAATTTAAATTTCATTATATCTCTCTCTAATATAGCATGTATGCAAAGAAAAAGGCATACTAGACTACATAGAACTGTCAAAATACTATAACTGTTACTACTAATAAACATGCTTATGTTGACAGGCCCTAACGTTTTGCTTATTTCTCTCAGAATTATTAAAGAAAATTTCTCAGTATCAGCCCCAAGTCTGGGAGTTGGCGGTATATAAGCCTCGGAGAGCACGTAAAGCCGTCGCGCGTCGGTCCTGTACCTGACCTTTTTCCAGTCGTGTCGCTAGTTGTCCCACCCGACCATGAGAGCGATGGAATAAAAGGGCCCCTGTGTTTGCGTAATACATGTGCATTATAAATACCTGCATAGTCGGCTAGTCTCCATTGTGACTGGCCGCCGTGGCCGAAATTCGGCCGGGAGGAAATTATTATGTTAGAGTTCAAGTTACTTCTTTTTTTTTTTTTTTTTTTTTTTTAATATAATAATATCTGGGGACAATGTCACACAGACCATCCTAGCCCCAAACTAAGCAAAGCTTGTACTATGGGTACCAGGCGACGATATACATACTTATATAGATAGATAAATACTTATATACATAGAAAACATCCATGACTCAGAAACAAATATTCGTGCTCATCACACAAATATTTGCACTTACCGGGATTCGAACCCAGGACCACCAGCTTCGTAGGCAGGAGCACTACCAACTAGGCTACGGTGACCGTCAGACCGTACTTCGGTTGGTATTATGTAGAATCGGGGGCAATACTAATTTAAAACAGTCTGCGTATATTTCAATACCAGTTTGAGCCTACTTGCAGACATGATTAAGCGATTCATCCGAATAACATATATCACACTAATATTATAAAGGTCAAAGTTTGTGAGTGTGTGAGTGTGTACGTTTGTTACTTCTTCACGTCTAAACGGCTCGAGCGATTTTAATGAAATTTGGCATGGAGTTAGGTGACACACTGGATAAAGACATAGCCTGTAATTTATAAAGTTTAACGCGGGTAAAACCACGGGGCACAGATAGTTGTAAAATAAAATTGAATAATAGTAAGATGCTAAGTCGAAATAAATGCAAAGTAAACGAAAGCGGGTCATGGTCCTTTCTGTTCTTCAGAACTCAAGCTCTTGCAAAGCTACGGCTCTCGAGGACAGGTTCCCCACATAAAGTGATGTAATATACCGATCGACAAACGTTCGAGCGCTTACATATCGTAAAATAAATAGTAATGACGTAAAACAACACACTGTTTATGGAAGATATCTAATAGCCTTAACAGATTTATCTAGACATGTAAAAAGTGTGTATACAGTATCTATTATCGATCCAATTAGAGCTGACCCGAGCTGCAGTATAAAATTAGAAGGCCTAGGTTAAACAATTACGTAAAAATCGGTCAAGTACGCGTCGGTAGGAAGGGTTCCGAAGCGACAATATTTTTTCAAAGGGAAAAAAACAAAGTGTTTTGAACTGTTAGTTGAAAAGAATTATTATCTGGATGGTTAATGAAAGATATCATGGTGTGTTATAACTTCATGCAACTGTTATATAACTCTAAGGAACACCAGTTCTTATTGGGGTAGAGTTGTTAGTGGGAGAGGCTTTCCTCTTCTAAAATTGATACGTGGGAGTTTGAGGTAGAATAATATAATTTTAATAGAAATCCCGTATATTTTTAAAATAATGTTAAATACCTACATATTATATAATCTGTATTTACAACAATATAATTACAAAATTTTATTTTATGGGGTACACTAATTAATATTCAGTTATGTTAAAAACAGTGCACACAATTTTACATTAATATTAGGTATTCATACATAACAATGTGCGTAAAAAATAAAACTAATTGGAAGTAATTATTTTTTTCCATTCTACAACGGATAGGACTAAGGACCTCTAATAAGCTCTACGGCTGCAGTGTTGCAAACTGCATTGTGACATGACATAAAAACGCTTACAATAATAGATACCTTCGGGTATACGCAATGAAATATTTGGATGGTTTGTTTACTAAGCACATATAAGTTTGGAAATGTATTAAGTCTCGTAACACTGTTACTAATGTATATTATAATAGTATCTACCTACAACAATTAATTCAAGAGGAATTGCTTTAACCTTTTCTTTTAAACTTAATCATTATGTATTTATTAATTTACATCACAAAATTTAAATATATTTTCTTTAATCTTAGTTCTATGTCGTTATTAATATATATAGGTATATTAATTTAATAATCCGTCACTTTAATTATAAATGTTAAATATATTGTAATGTTATTTTTTTTAAGACAAAAGTTGATAGTTATATAAATATTCTATTTCGATCAACATTTGATAGTGCTGTAAATATCATGTCAATTAAATATAACCATGATATTTTATGCTAATGCCGTTATAATAAACAAATTTCAAAACTGTTACAAAACACAGATGTACCTAATATAATAAATTTACATATAACATATAACATATGAATATTTATTATGTGTTTTATCGTTAACAAATTAAATCAAATTGTTGCGATGAAAATGTCATTTTTGTTTGATTATAGTTAATTAAATTAAGTTACACTAGGATTATATAATATTTTAAAGTAACACTTTGTTATTGTTTATGGGAATATTGTATTTTGTAATGTCATTATTATTATTGTGAATGATAATAAATATTATGTTTTGAATTACCTTAGTTTAAGTTCAAAAGTGCGCGCGTCTGCTTCTGCAGTGTGTGAATGGATACAAACAGCGAAGTAGTCTGCGCAAGCTATATATCGCAACCGCATTCAACATGGAAGGGCAGGAGGCCAAAGAGTAGGTGGCCATAAACGTGCTGGAGTGATAGTTTTTTTACTTCGAACTCTACGAATTTCATGTCTATAAGGAAGTCATTAGGTAAATATCTAGGTACTTGTATATTTAATGCAGACAGAGCAGAATTATATTTGTACATTGTATTATTAATAACATTGAGTTTTTAGTAGAGCCGCTTCTCGATGTAATGGGTCTGTGGTAAATTACCTAGCACGAACACATTTTTGATGAGCTGTGTTGTACCTTCTATACAGTGCATCCAATTGATTTCTACAGATTTTAAAAGATCACTTATTGTGTCGTTCTTATTTTAATTTGTAGAGAAAAATTCCTTTTAACATGTGTTTTTTTTCAGAATCATGTGTCATCCGATTTCTATTTCTTTTTGAAGAAGAGCTTTGTAATTCTCTTGCATTTTTTAGAAGAGCAAAGGATACCAGGTTAATATAGGAGAATTAGATAATCCCCGAACTTAATTTTGAAGAAAAACGGTCCTAATATAAATCAAATAAAAATATAATTTCACATGACAAGTTTTCTATTTTATATAGCATTCAATATAGTTGAGTAATTATTTAAACCAATTGGTCATTACCTTTACTATTGATTTTTGCATTTTCACGACGGACGATAGTGACAGCAGTTTTTTATGTTTATTCGTCTAATTAATTCTGTCTTACCTTCTAAGAATTTACCAGGTCCCTTAAAATTATTTTAAGAAACTCCGATCGGCCTTTAAATCTGTGAAATAGGAAAGTTAAAAAATTAAAATAAATACCCAACTACTTAATACTCTATTAAAAAGGCGGCAAAATTAATATAATAGAAACTTCAGAGGTGTCAAGGGACACCCGGAAGGAACGAAGTTCCTTTCGATGAATTAGTGAAGGAATCCTAATAAAATTTCATTTTTTTAAGTTACAGTGATATTTTTTCATTATTAACAAATACAATGTAATATAAACTTAATCAATAGGCCCAATTTTAGTAATAAAAAAATCAAAAAGTGTCGTTACAACTTTTCGTCTTAGTTTTTTCCGTCTAGCCCCCTTTCGCAACGCGCGATAAGGAACTTCGTTCCAATAATGATAATATTCTGGGACATTATTCACACGATGATTCCAAATTCAGCAGAATACTATGGAAATCAGATAACTGATATACTGCATATACTACTTTTCTTTTGTAAATACATATTTATATAGATAATAACACCCAGACACAGGACAAACAGACATGTTCATGCACAAAAATATCTGTCCTGGGTGGGAATCGAACCCACGACCTGAGGCGTGAAAGGCAAGCATCTACCAACCACTCCAACTGGCCCGTCAAATTCTATAAAAGTCTCGATGTAAACGTCTGCATAGTAACTTGTTCTTTGACAACATTGAACATAGCAGCCCTAGGATAATATAATAATAATAATATATCTACAAACTAAACGAAGATATCTGCTTCTTATAATCGATATATTACTAATTTACAGTATACAATACATATCTATATGTTGGGTAATAAATGCTCGTGCGTAGAGGACAAGTGTATGTTGTACCATTAACAACTAAACCTAAAAGCCTTGGTGTCCAAATAGCTAACTGTACCTTCATATCTGTAAGTCGGAGTTAAGCAGTATCACTGACGTGTTTAGTAAATTTCTAGGATATCTGCAATTCGATAAACGTTTTAATAAAAACACAACACTTTGACTAATTAAAATATATTTTTTTACTAAGAAGTACATTTATGGCCCACCATGATGACAAGCGGTTACCGTAGCCTACTGTTATATACTTGTAATACCCATTGCATCATTTCTTGCGTTGCTTCTCCCCTCCATGATTAGTTCAGGTCACCTTATTTATTTATTTTTTCTTCATCATTACAGCTGAAAGTAGTTCACAGATGGACTAGCCTCTACCAAGAATTATATTGGGGCGGGAAATGCCATAATCGCCACGCTTGGCAGACGGGTTGGCGAACGCAGTAAGATGGTCACAGTACTTAGAAGGAAGCTGTTGCCGGTCCTCTGGTAGCCCTGTTTTTCTTATCTCCATGCTTACATCTAATTCGTGACATTAACAATAAAAATAAACCTTTAATGATTCTGGCAACCTTACGTTACAAAGTTACGCGTGCGATGTGTTTTATAAATTATATTATTTAACAATAAATGTCGTTATTTATTGAATGGTGTTAATAAACATACTTAAGAGTTTTAATAAACAACAACGGCTAAAAGAAAAAGATGAAGTACTCGAGATTCTTATTTCTTAAGATTCTGACGACCAAAGTAATTATAAAATTAAAATTATAAAAAAGTAATTTTTCTTAATTATTCTATAAAAAAACTATTAGTCTTTAATTATTATAATTGACATTTCACTAAACACAATTAGGATGTGCTGTTTAGCAATGACTAAAAACTAAACTAAGAAATGCATAGAGAGCTACTTTGTAGGTATTTACTAATAGTTTGCTTTATGAAATAGATATAATTAATATTAGACATCGGCGTCAAGATTGCCTTGCGTTATCGCAAAAACCTCCCCATGGGGTTTGCCATACTTACCTTCCGATTGTCGGTCTTCCTCCTCTTAGAAACCGCAGCAATTTTCCTAATTACGCCCACCGACCTAAGACGCTGTTTCCCATTCTTTCTTCTATTTATTTAATTTTTATGTAGGACCTAAGAACAAAAATGAATTTCTCAGTATTGTAGCGTCATTACAGTCTGTATAAACAACAACTATGTTTTTATACTGAAATAGTAGATTACACCCAGACACCGAACAAAATCTTTGTGTGATGATGAGTATGTATGCTCTTTGTATTTGTCATGGGCGGGGATCGAACCCAGACCCAGAACCCAACCTTAGTAGTCAGGGTCGCTGACTACTAGACCAACATGCCAGTCGCTACAAATACATATTATTATGAAATACTAGCTTTGCCCGCGATTTTACCTGCGTTAAACATTATAAATTTATAGCCTATGTATTATTCGTATATAAGCTATATTACTACAAAGTTTCATCAAATCCGTCCGGTAGTTTTTGCGTGGAAGAGTAACAAAACCCCCTATACCATACTCAAAAAATATACTTAGTAACTTGTTATTTATTTAAGGATTTCTAGCGTTAAGTAGCGAAGGTAACTGCGGAGATATTTGGGGGAGGCCTTTGTCCAGCAGTGGACATCTCTCGGCTAATATGATGATGATGAATGATATTATATACACAGTACCTGACCCCTTGCCAGATTTGTCTACCAGACAGTTACTTTCAGCAGTTTGAGGTATGTATTTTTTTGTTCATATAACTACTAATTCTTTTTTACAAATGATTTATTAATTGGATTGGAAAATTATGAATAATAATAACAATGAGAAAATAGTTACTACGATTGGCTCACAAGAAGTTAACTATACTACTATTATTAACGAATAACTTTGGATGTGCAGTCCGAGTTCGATATTAGGTCTACAGGGCTAGGGAATAACCTCATTGTAGTATTTTTTTGTAATTGTTAATAATTGTTCCTTGTTATTGTTAATATTTTTCCTTGTAATTGTTAATAGTTTTTCCTTTTACAGTGCATGATTTGACAGTTACTGCAAAGATCATCAGCAAAAATCTCACTCTTAGTCGGGATAGAGGCGCTCAAAACCAAGGCAATTAGTAAAAATTGTAATTTAATTTAGTTTCAACTTACAAGTGAATTAAAAAAACTAAAAAAAAATATAATTATTATTTTGTTGAGGTAAATAAAATGATAAGTTTATTTTTTAAAAGGAATTTTCTTGTAAAACAATATACAGCACATTTTTTTATCGATTATGTCTCTAGCTAGTCTATGCCAAGTATTTTTGTAATTTACCTAGTCTGAATATTTGCTACACAGTTTGACTTTGGTAGCAGTTTTAACTTTGGATACCTACTGACTATTATCTGATATCATTAGGAAGTAAAAACTCCCTAATGAATATAAGTTATAGAAACTCATAAACGTGTTACTGATTTTGGAAACGGAAAGCATGGGAAACAAGATTATGCTTATGTCTAGTATAAATGTTATCTGTGTAACTTTATTTCTAAATAATCAACATTTATATGCATGCTGTAGATTCTCATATTCTTATTGAGACGCTTCAGTCATAATGATTATTTTATAGAGAAGAGAGAAGCTCTGCGTCTAAGTTCGAAATATCTCTTACGGTAACAGGTCTTAAGATATATCGTTAGTTACAAAGTAAAAGAAGGACATCATAATATTTAAGAATAGATAATAAGAAAACTCGACTGTACATGATGATATTATATATAAATTTAGATGTTAGTGACGAAAAACAGGATCTCTAAAGCGTTCGCCCAATCCTCAGGATTACAATCATTGACTGATTGCCTTTAAATAATAAATGAAATACCAATTATAACACTATACTAAAGAAACTTAATGCCCTAACTAAATCATATTATCTCATCGGAGTAAATACGGATTATGAGATTGTGTTTTTGGACTTGTGTTCGAATTAAAAATAATAATTAAAACGTCGTAAAATCGTTGTAAGTGTTAAATCTCCTAATACCTTCCTTTTAAAATCAAAATTTTATGGCGTTTTCTATCGCCATATTTATTCTAATCTATGGATTATAAACTTGAGATGTATAGCATTATTTGCAATGCAAAGCGTAAATCTAATCTCAAATCCTCGCTAAGGATGTCAGCAAGGGAATCCTAATTTTAATCTGCGTTCGTAGTTTAACAACAGAGCGTCTACCCGGGTTCGAAACCGGCTAGGGGTTATAGAAATTAAAGATACCCTTTTTGTGTGAAAAACAACGCCCGCACTGGGGAAATCAATCGAACCCGGGACAAGAAGCGATGCGAGTGTCTTAACTCTGCGTCACACGTGAGTCAATTAGTTGAAATAATAAGGTTTCAAATATAGTAACCTGGTTTATTTTTTATAAATAGTAATGTTGTTTTCGTCAAACACGCGTTCATAAAGTACCTAATTTTACTATCCCCCTCAGAACAACATTTTTGTTACTAATTAAATTATATTGTAACAAAATTTTATTTACTCACTTATAATTATAGTCTACTTTTTAGTCTGGTCTTTTCCTTTTTGGCGAAACTATATAGTCAAGATACGTCAAGTTAAACAATCAATTTAAAGAATTATGGTGAATCTACAAAATTGATCGCTGTACCAACCCTGAAGCAAAAAGTTTAAAATTTACAAGACTGGTTCTCATCTATATTTTTTTTAATAAATTCTTCGATTTATTCGTAATTGAATAGCTAGGATTAGTAATATCTTCCTCTAATTCTGATTCATGATGACTTGTTGTTAAAAGGGTTTCTTTGCTTCGCGGTAACTTAAGGAAAGCTTCAAGAAGTTCTCGAATAATCAAGCCATTTGACCATTCAAGTAGGAGTAGTAACTGTCGAATCGAATCATTCTAAACGGTAACCCCCAACACGTAATCATGAAATACCGTAACTTTGGTTTCACAAATTACGGTTTAAATATATAAGTATTATCAAAATAGGTTTATAAGCAACGAATAAAATGTGTATCATGCATACAAAAAAAGACATACAGTAGGTAATTATTACACCCCTTCCGAATTAAATGAATTTTATTCAGCACTTGGGTACCTATTAACATACACTTGTAATTGTCAAGCTCACAATGCAGTACATAAACATAGTGGACAGTATAAAAGTTACAAAAAAAATTAATTAGTCCGTCCGTGCGGTTTGTTTTATCGCATATATTTTCTAAAATCCTTAAATAAATAACAAGTTACTAATCTATTATTATGAAATTTAGTTCTACTATATTAAAATTAGCGAATGGAAGGCAAAGCGGTTGGCTAGCGCAGAAGGTTCTTAACCAGTAGCTTAATTTATGCGACTAATACCTGACTGCACCCTTTTGGGGTTTCATTTCTGTAAATATTAATTCTGTATTACATTTATCATCTGTGCTTATCCTAAACGCAGTTTGTTATATTCTCTTTGGCATATCCCATACCTCTTTCGTTACGTCATTGTCTTTGCGTTTGAGCATTTTGAATGATAAACATAAGTAATTGATTTAGTATTGTTATTGATTGCAAGCGTATCAATCGTTGACTATCTTGCGAAAAAAATGTGGCAAGAAAATGCAAAGTGCATACTTGTTACATAATAAATTATACCTACTTACCACAAGAATTCATTTTGTTTTGATTTAATGTTTAGCGCCCCTTTTGTGGGAGCAGTGAATAGTTTAATATTTTATTTTTAACTATTTGAGGATATACGCTAAATGAATACCAATGAAAACCGGTACCTACAAATTAGTTTCACGCAAATGTTCTAAATATAATAGTTTTATTTATCAAAGGTCTGGTCTAACAATAATTAATGGTTTGCTTATCAAATATAAAAATGTATATTATTTTTAACGTGGCGTTAACATTTAGCCTAGGAGCTTTCGCTGCTTCACTGGACAGTAGTGGCGAAGGAAGGCTCATAAAACTATGAAATTAGTTATCCGCGCTGGGGCACCCACTATACGAGTTGAATCTCTCGACTCATGGTGGTTACTGACTGAGTATGGGAACGTCAGTTTTTTGGTTTTGACTCCCTCGTCAGGTTACAGTATTCGTCTTTTGATTTGGGTGATTTAGAACTTAGATTTTTTAGGTTTATTCAGCTTGCCGCAAGTAGTTCCGGGAAAACAGAGATCTATTTGTGGCGCAGTCGTTGTGCTGGACTGGCAGGAGTTGGCAATAGGGGAAACTAGAGGCCTTTCAGGGTATGTATCCCGTCTATGTGGGACATGGCGCAAAAGGGGAGCAACATACCCGCGTCCCCGCGTTGCCGGGGGGAGCCCTCCATCAGGCGCCAAGATAAGTCCACGGATGGTTAGGCTTAGTAGGTGCGAGTCTGACATAGCCCCTGGAGACACTTTTTACTGGTGTCATTCCCTCTGCCTTATAAAAAAGGTTTATTTCACAACTGCAAGTGATTGCCGACTTGAGTATGTCCTATTTATTTCAATCTGTTACCTCCAGGTATTCCTGAGAAAGTGAGGAAAGAAAACAGACAGCAAGGCGGACAACTTCTTCCTTTTATTGTTCTGCGCTAAAGAATTAAAAACAGCGTAAAATCATATATAAAAAAAGAGCACGGTAATAAATAAATAATATCCTGGGATATTATTCACATACGGCCATCTGGTCCCAAACTAAGTAGAGCTTGTACTATGGAAACTGATATATTACATATACTACTTTTCTTTTGTAAATACATACTTATATAGACCCAGACTCAAGACAAATAGACACGTTCATGCAAATATCTGTCCTGGGTGGGAATTAGTGTCCGACCGAATGTTCGGTTTCGGTTTCGGTCGAGTTTCGGCAAAAAAACGAGTTTCGGTTTCGGCGGCAAACCTGCCGAAACTACGACCGAAACCGAAACTGCGTTCGGGAGTTCTCGCGCTCTGCTCGGTAATTTTCGGTGCGCTAAATTACATACAAGCGAAGTAGATTAGTAGACATTTCGCCGCGTCTAGGTGCATAATCATGTTTTGACTGATCCGTGTTCGCAGTTCGTTTTGTTTGTTGTTAGTTTTTGTGTGTGATAGATTAGTAGACATTTCGCCGCGTCTAGGTGCATAATCATGTTTTGACTGGTCCGTGTTCGCAGTTCGTTTTGTTTGTTGTTAGTTTTTGTGTGATTTATTTTGATTTCGGTAAAAGTTTAATCACGTACTATAGCATAATAGTAAGTAGTAAACATCAACATATTGCATGCTGTCTTTAATGCAATAAGGTCGTACACTAAGCTTTTTTCAAGAACTTACATTTATCTTTTTATTTAATATTGTTTACGCCAGTTTAGTAAACTAACGTAAAAGCTCCTATTAACGACCCCCTAAAAAGTGTACTCTATTAACGATCTAATTTTGAAATCACTTATATTAGACATAATATAGGGTTCCAGAATGTGATACCTTAAAAATTAGTTATTTATTTTAGTTGGGCAGCAAAAAGAGTAAAGTTTATGTGTGTAAATAGCCAGTGAAAGAAATAATTTGATAATGAGTGGGACGCACCCGAAATTGACGCACGTTTCATAGTGTCGCGTCTCCGGCCACGTAAGTACACCTAAATATTACTTAAGGAAAATAACACACTAAGAATGGATTGGTCTTCTTGCTATCACATTACAACTGTAACGTATATATTTGTTTTCTAAATTAACTCTTGATATAATACTTCTTATTGGTTTTTGTGTTATAAAATCATGTTTTAATTTAAGGCGGTAATAGAACCCGAATTTCAAAACTTGATTCTAATAACGATCCATGGCGTTGTTAAATTTTGAGAACATTTAGTATTTTTAAATAATATCTATTATAAACTACCTCATTCGATTTTACTTTTTTCTTGTTCAATTCTTAAAATTATTTTACATCGTGAGCTACACGACACAGCTATTTCTTAAAGTTTTTGTGTAAAACTTGATTCAACGTTAGACAATATCCCTATTATTATAACGATATTATACTGTAAATAACCATTATTATCTGAATTAAAGACTAACTGAGACTAAAAAAATAATATTGTAAAGAGATCGAATTTACAGTATTCCATAAAATGGATATTTTATCTGTTTAAATATTGATTCCTTCATACGTGATTCTATTACCGACTCACAGCTATGACGATATTTTTGGTAGTATTACAGTACACAAAAACAAAATGTATATTTTTGAACAAATTGGCTTATTTCTTGCTAACGTGACGTTTTGAGAGATTTTGTCACAGGCCATATTATTAATGTAAAATAATATTTGCTATCCATTCATGGCTTCATGGCATTGGTTAATTTCATATGTTTTCAAATCAAATAAAATAGCGGGACGGAATGAGGGCCATGTAAAATTTTAAATCTTCTTTCGAAGAATTAAATTCTATATCGTTGATTAATGTCTCTCTCTCTCTCTCTCTCTTCTCCTAGCCTTATTAATCCCAAGCATCTTGGGGTCGGCTTCTGTATTGAGCGAATTATAAATGTGTTATTAGAAAATTAACCTATTATAAAGGTATTTTGTGATTGTATTACAGATAAAAATATTTTTGTTATTGATTTATAATATATAATTAGTATGTAGGTAATGAAAAAGTAAGCTTTTAATTATTTGAAGACTGTTTTCTGAGATTGGTTACATTTTTAATTAATTAAAATAACAAAAAGTAAGTTCTCTAAGCTTTGCAATAAATAAATATGTTCATATTGTAATAATGGTGATCTTATAACTATTGTTTTTATATAATATATACCTTAAAAAACATTTTTATTTTATTTAATAGTAAAGAAGAAGTGACATCTTCGTAGCGGTCGGTAAAAGAAGTTGAAAAATCATTAATAGAATCTTGCCGCATTCTATGGGTCGGTAATAGAATCAACTACTCTTTTGGATTAAATAATTATTTAGTAATTATTGCGTCATTGAATATTGAATTTAAGTACTGAATTGCAAAGAATACTTTGTTGAGATTAAATAAAAATTATAACATCTTTTCTAACATAACAGCTTATATCTATTTTTTTAAAGTGAATCCGAAGACAGCTAAAACTGGCGGTAATAGGAGCTTTTACGTTAAATAAAAATAATCAAAAATAATTTAATATAACAGACCGATACATAGATTATAATAGAATTAAGGTCAAACCTAACATCTAAATATTTTTATTGGTTATTTCAACTAAGTGAAAATGTCAAAGACTGCAGAGCTATGTGATTTAAAGATAAAAAAAAACATTACTGACTGGATTATAATAACGTTTTCTTTAATTTTCACTCAAAACATGATCCTTATAAGGATGTTTCGGTTTCGGTTTCGGCCGAAACTGAGACCGTTGCCGAAATTCGGCTTCTGTTTCGGTTTCGGCCGTAAAAACCAGTTTCGGTCGGACACTAGTGGGAATCGAACCCACAACGTGCGGCCCGTCGTAATATTTTAAATAATAATAAAAAAAGGTTAAAAACTGTTAAAATTCTATATCCAATATAGGTAAATTACATGATACGTTTTTCTATTTGTTATCTTTATTTGTTATAAATGTAAAACAAATAAATAGACTAGTACAAACATAAGATGTCAATGATTGAACACGACACATAGGTAATTATTGATGTCCCGATTTTATCTATTCAGAGGGTTGGTAGCACAGTCCATCCAGATTTGCTTCAGAAGGAAATACCTTAGCAATTCTATCGCATCGCGCCATATTGGCCCGTATAAGCAAACAAGTATGTATTAATAGAGAGCGAACAGAAAACTATCAAAATCCACTATAATACTAAATGAAATATATTCGCATGTTCGGGCTTCGAACCCTAGTACCAGTTTTGGTGGCTTATATAACATCGCTAGAATAACAAAAGACAAAGGGTAGCTGTAGGACATACAAAATTCTTATTGCAATAATTGACATTAATAGATGGTTTTCAGAATAAACCCAGAGAGATGGTGCCATTTTCTTGAATCAAAAGAAAAAGATAGGTAGACAAGGACATAAAGAATAAAAATGACTAAAATTTGTAATAATTTAGGGGCATACAGGGACGGGAATGTTAAAGCCATAAAGCAACACGGCCCACCGGCAGACCGGAGGGGAGTAGCCATACGCAGGCGTTCCCCTCTGTCAAAGTACAAGTCCAACCGGTCCTATGCGTATAATAAAACTAGTTGCAGTCGCACTGCTCACTAGACTAAATCTAGTCTCGCGGTTGAATCGACGTCCTGCTAAAATGCCAAATTGTTCAGATTTTTGCTGCAAAAAGAGATCTGTCACCTCAAATTTACAAAAAGATGGTGTTACCTTTCATATGTAAGTAATTTTAATCGTATTATTGCTGTTTACTTCTTTTTAAACTTAAAAATTTAAAATATTATCGGTCGTATTCTTACGGATTTGTTTACCAACACAGGCCGTTCGCCCTCATACAATATGCGGATCGGTCGAGCAACTGATCCGAGTCCGGTATCCGAGTAGTCGCTGTCACCAAGCGATAGTGTTGTTACCCGTCAGTGGATTGATAGTTACCGATAAAACTGGCAATTATATTATGTTAGTAATTATGTATACTTAACTATATTACTACAAACATGTTCTGACTATATACAAGCGCTTTTTTAAAATCTACGTGAATAAAAACCTTTTTTATTTTATTTAATAGTATCTAATTAAAGATAGCACAGTAGCCTCGACTATTAATATATTACATTGAAACATTTATTATAATTAGATGTTGACTGTAGCGCAGCAGCTACGACAGTCGCCTCGCCTCTTCGTCTCGCGGGTTCGAGTCCCGTGCCGGACAACTATTAGTTATTCTGAGTCTGGATGTAATTTGTGTCCGTCTATTATATCTTGGTAAAGTCCCCAGCGACACAGGGTTTAGATTCCTAATGCGAGCGTTGTCTTAAAAAAAAAGGAAAGAGATCGGAATTAGGTAGTTATTTATGTACCTGCATCGAAATGTTGATATTAATATGGATCTTCCCGGAATTTCTAATAGACAATCCCATGTGGCCAACAATGTTACAAATAAATAATAATAAAAACTATGTATGTACGTAATACATTATATTAAAATGACTAAGTGTGAACTTCAATAATTTATATTTTTATTTATTTATTGCAGGTCTCCTAAAGATCCCAGTTTAAGGGATATATGGAAAACCTTTTGTAATAACAGACTTGCGTGGATTCTCACAAGAAACAGCGTCATTTGCTCAGATTATTTCAAGACCTCTGATTTTCTAGTGTTGGCGAACAATAGAAGAAGATTGGTCGAGGCCACCGAACCAACTCTAATACCAGATTGTATTTGTTCCGTAAGGTTTTTTTATGATAGGCTTTAGCAATCTGAAGGCCAACAAACCACTTGAATTTGCAAATGCATCGCCAACCCTAAGAAATAAGATGTAATATCTTAAATATATATCTTAAATATAAATAATATCTTTATTAAAATATCCACCTTTGTATCACTTTGTAACCTGATTTCCCTAAGCGAGTTGAACTCGAATTTATCGATAAAGCATATCGACAGTTGTAACAGCCACGGCTGTGCGCAACTTGTCAATGTTGTATGCGCAGTGCATATCTCCCCCCGCAAAAAATGACAGATAATTCTGTATCGGGAAAAAACGCTATGGCTACTCCCCTCCGGTCTGCCGGTGGGCCGTGTTGCTTTATGGTTAAAGCAGAACGGCTACTTTTAATTGAAATGCCAATAAGAGGAAGAAATAAAAGTGCAAACACTAGTTTCTTTTCCAATCCTCTGACCACTGGTCGCCACAATCTTATGAATTTCCAGCAAATAAACTTATAACAATTCAAAGACAACAAAAGTGTACATACACACATCAACAAAGTCTAGGGATACGTTATTTTGAAATCAAACATGGCTTTATTGTTTAAAACCTATTTAGTTTCCTTAAAAAGTTTATTTACAGATTTAAACCTTGTCTATTCTTTATTCAAAATTTAAAAATTAAAATGAGAAACAAATGAAAACACGCAAAGCACAGCGCAATCTTGAGTTGTATCTAATTTCAAGAAGTTGCATTAAAATTTTTTTTGCGTGTTAATTGAAGAAAACCTGATAAATTGTTTTATTTTCTTTTCTCAATTGGTTGTGTAAGCTTTTTAGCGTCATGCCACGCCATCATTTGAGTCGAGATGAAATGTTACGGGCAGTTGGCATGTTACAAAACGGTGCTATTCAACGCGTCGTTGCTGAGTCTCTGGGCACAAGCCAAAATGTGGTATCCAGGCTGTGGTCACGTTATCGCGCTACTGGAGATGTGGCAGAACGGCACACAGGTAGATATCGTGTTACCACTCAGAGACAGGATCGATTTCTCCAAATGACCGCCAGAAGACTACCCAATATCACAGCGATGCAACTAGTGCAAAGGCTCCAGGAGGGTCAGCAGCTGCTGGTGAGCGACCAAACCGTGCGAAGGAGGCTGCATGAAGTTGGTCTTCATGCTCGCAGACCGCTACGAGTCCCAGCGCTGCGACGTGGCAATCGCGGTAGGCGACTTTTATGGGCTCAAGAACATTTGACATGGAGTGATCAACAATGGTCATTGGTGCTGTTCACTGATGAGTCCCGCTATGGATTTCATCCAGATTCGAGACGAACACGCGTTTGGAGAACTCCAGGCAGGGTCAGCCGTCTCCGACATCCACAGGAGGTCCACTCTTACCAAGGCGGGACAATTATGGTGTGGGCAGGAATACGAATCGGCGGACGAACCCAACTCATTTGGATTCAGGGCAGCATGACTGCCCATAGATACCGTGAGGAGGTAGTAGAACGTGTCATTGTCCCGCTCAGGGCCCTAACGGGGCAAGAATTTCAGCTCATGCATGACAATGCACCTTCCCATACAGCGCGGCTGGAGAGGGCCGCCCTTCGAGAACACGATGTTCAGGTATTAGATTGGCCTCCACAGTCGCCAGACTTAAACCCAATTGAACACGCCTGGGACATGTTACAGCGAAGAGCATTGAGGGATTTTCCGCCCAACTTGACAACAGAAGAACAACTTTTCGAACATTTAAAAAGAACTTGGGACTGCATACCCCAGCAAGACATTGACACCTTAATTTTAAGTATGGAAAATCGTTGCCGCTGTGTGATTAATGTTAGAGGAGGAAATACCGATTACTGATTATCAGATTTGGTAAGATTTTTATTCATTTAATTCGATTGAATAATTTTATAAGAATAAAATGTTTTTGTTCACTCAGTAATTTTCTATGGCTTAATTAATTTAAGACTTTTATTAATTAGAAAAACAAAATCGCATCGTGTTGTTAATGTTTAAATATCGGCCATGAAATTATCTTTAATTCTTCCATTTACAGTCATAACAAAATGTTTATAGTTTTCTAGATAATCAATGAAATGTTCAATATCCCTAGATTGTGTTGATGTGTGTACAATAGAAAAAGAATTAGTGATCTTATCTATGGTATGCAAGTGAAGAATGTACAGTTGTTATTGGTTATATGTAATAATAATTTCAGGAGTTACATACTTTCGTAGTAGGTAAATAGCAGGGATTGACAGTTGTATAGACGCCAGCATATCACGCTACCCCAATCTGTCAAATCTCCCCAATTGAAAGTGAACCTTATGATTTTGTGATAAAGTTGGAAATCTATAAAATAAATTTGACAGGTTGGGACAGCTGGATGTGCTGGCGTCTGTGCATACAGTGTTAGTTAGGTAGGTATAGTTTTGATACGTTTGGCTGGCCTGTTTGTATAGTGGTTAGTGACTGACTGCTAAGCTAAGTTAAGAGGTCGGGGATTCGATCCCCACCCATGCCAAATATTTGTGTCTAGAGCATGATTATTTGTTCTGTGTCTGGATTTAATATATCTATAATAAGTAATGTATTGGGAAAGACTGGAGATCGCACTTCTTCGAAATTCGACCATTAAGTTTCTATTGTCAAAGACTATATTAAAGGCAAAAATATTAATCTGTTATCAGTTTTGACACTCAGTGTGTCATCTTTTATCATTTTGTCAGTGTGTCAGGTAGTATATGTAATAAAATTGGCTTCTACATTAAAATAATTTACTTACTTTTAATGCCTGTTACCTATATAAAAATATTAGCTTTCTGCACAACTATTCCATGTGAACTTTAACTGTTTTAAATTTCATACTCTTTCGTTCGCACAATTTTCGTAAGAAGGGTTAGTTACGTAATAAGGGCTAAAGTGTATGTGTGTGTGTGTGTTTGGGTGCGGCATATGTGTACGTGTGTGTTGGTGTGTGTGTATAACCCTGTATATATACCAATCGCCCGTCGTCAGACACATAGGTACAACGAGGCAAGACAAAAGTAAAACAATTAAGAGGTAAACTAGCGGAAATGTAACGCAGAAGATGAACTCTTGACTAAATCTGATTTCTTAATCCATTACTGAAATGTGCAGCTAAGCGAAGCTGTGAGTTGGTAATGATTTATTAATACTAACCTAATTAAGAAAAACAATGTGAATCAATCACATTTTTTACCGTAAACACCTTAGTTTTGCCTCATTGTAAGCGTCACCAACAATTGACCTTAGATTTGCCTCGTAAGTTAGCATCCTGTATCATAAAATTGTAATACCTTCTCCCTAGTTTTTTATTGATTGCCCATACAAGACTGGATTTCCTGTCATCAGAAGTACCCGTGGAATACATTTATGAGTAGTCACTAAACCTCCAATGAGTCAAAGCAGGATAACAATATGTAATTTCCCTCGACAATGAGACGTGTATACCTAAACCGTGTTCTCGGTACTTCATTGCAATTAGTATAACTATTAATGAGAAACTTAGTCAAAGAAACTGAATTTTAAACATCATAAACAATAACTTTGGTTTGCCGCTGCCTCCTTGCTGTCAGGGTGCTTACTTTTTTTTTAGGCCGTCGTCGCCGCAAATATTGCGCACCCATAGATATCCTACTGATAGGGATGGACAGCGGAAGCTGATAGGGTTTCATTAGCGAACTTCAGGTCCGAAACCATAAAAATCTACGTTTTTTTATTATAACCACAAACGATAGGGGCTCCTGGGCATCCATTAACGTATGTTTATAGCAAATTATATAGTAACACAAGTAAATCACACTAATATTATAAAGTGAAAGTTTGTGAGTGTGTATGTTTGTTACTTTTTCACGTCTAAACGGCTGGAGCGATTGTAATAAAAATTGTTATGGTGTTAGCTGACACCCTAGATTAACACAGAAGCTATAATTTATAAAGTTAAACGCGGGTAAAACCGCGGGGCACAGTTAGTAGTTAATAATAATATATCCGAATAACACATGGGCTATATTTTATAAAGTTTCGCTGGGGTAAAACCGCGGGGCATACTAAAAATATGCGCCAAACATACAAATGCACGGGACTAGTTAAAAATATACAAACGAAAACGAAAGTTAAACCCGGAATTACATTCTAACATTCTTCCTGGGGTCGTCCACCCACGTAGCTAGAGAAGCTGCAGGGTAGATCCTCGCTGGGGTGGCCCGTTTGCTCCTTGTAGCTGACATGTAATCTAGTGCCTGTAGTCCGTGCCAGCTATCACACCATCTTTGTAGTATTCAGTATTTCTATTTCAACGACCCTCTTAGCATTGGTCCGGACTCCATAAGGGGCAACTTCTCAAGTGGTTGACACTTAAATTAACAAATTACTGGCTGAGGGCCTTAAAATTCAAAATATGTAGTTCAAATGTACCTTGTTAGTTATTTGAGGATGACACAAGTTAATCCAAGCTTATTATATTGCACCTAAGCTTATTATTGTTATAGACTTTACTAGTGAATTGTGAGCTTGACCATTGCAGCGTACCTATTTACTTTTACGTAAGTGCTGAATAAATGACCGCCATTCATTCATTGAAGGACACAAATTATGAGTATGGTTCATCGTCAATCATGTCCCAAACTATTTTACCATGCGCACGCCACGACCTGCTATAGACAAACCAAAGAGCCTTTGATGTGCTATCTGGTCTGACCCATTTGAGGGAGACACGAAAAGAAGAATTATAAACAATAATGTTACCCTTACTTACCTAGTAGCATCTTCGAGCATTTAGCTGTCATGGAGACGTCATCGTTTTAAATTTTCAAACATTATATTCTGCCAATTTTCACGGAGGACCAGGTAAACACGCCTGACAAACGCGCTAACCAAAATCTTATTCATGTAAACGCACACAATAACAATCCCACACACCAACTTAAAATTTGCGCACATGTAGGTATAAAATAGACCATAGTTACGCATTGTTAAGACTCACACTAAGATAATCTCTAGTGATGGGCATTCTTTAAGAAAAGATAAATGGGAATGATTTGCTGTGTGGTAACGGCATAAAATATCATCACCCCATCACATCCCATGGGGGAAAAATCGACCGAGGGAATACCTAGCAGAGAACGGGCAGCAGCGTTTTGGTGGATAATCTGTCGCAATTGGTAGTTCATTTGAATCAAAATTATGAAACATTACAAACACAATTGACAAAAAATGACACTTACTTGTGATAGGAAATACTCGTGCCGTGTTCCCGTAAGTTTGATCTCGCTAATCGCCTTTTACACGAAAACACCGCACCATTAACCATTTTTACGGAGCACTACTTCGTGACAGGAAATGACACCAAATGGCCGAGTTTCGAGTGAAACAGTTTTATATAACTTGTATGGCCGAGGGGTACGAATGGCCGGCAGAGGAGTTCGCCTTGCGTTAACGTCTCCATTGACAGCTAAATGCTCGAAGACTAGCATAGATATTGAACCATTAAACATTGACTGGTTTGATTCACTGAATAAATATAATTTAATGAATTTGATTATTTATTCTTTTTTTTTTTTTTGTCAGAGGTCGACAAACGAGCAAGTGGGTCACCAGATGGTAAGTGATCACCGCCGCCCATGGACACTCGCAACACCAGAGGAGTCGCGGGTGCGTTGCCGGCCTTTAAGAGTCAGCAAACAAGTGTTGCTGACCCTGCCCCCCCACCCCGATGAGCTCTGGCGACCTTAAAATGCAACATATTATATAATATAAGCCTAATAACCCTGTGGGGTGTTATAGGTCATGACTATGCGCTTGCATATGTTTGGCTTTCTTCTGGCGCAGTTATTTGGAGTAACAATAAAGAAGTGCCTGCGTATTTTATTCTGCAAAATTACGTAAGGTAAACACCCCAATTATGGACAGTTTAAGAAAAAAATTGTGGTTTTTGTGAAATTTTACCAATATTGTGAAAGTTTCAATGCTGAACATACATGAAGTATAAAGTCTTGTCCTTATTGAATATTTCTACAGTGTGACGCGTGAGATACTGCTAAGCTGGTTTAAAGTTTTTTAACAAAGAAATATTCTAGTATTTTAACCAGTTATGGACAGCAAAAAGCCAGTTGTGGACTACCAGTAATGAACATAACCTAGTCATGGACATCCAGTATTGAACTTGAACCTAGTCATGGACATCCAGTAATTGACTTGAACCTAGTCATATACACCTAGTCTATCGTGTGTATATTAATGAAAAGAAAATAAAATGCAATAGAATAACATATACATTTTAATATTTTTCTTAAAATTAACAATGTTATCAGCATTAACGAACTTAAATGGTACTCATACTCCGTTTTTAATAATCAGTCATTTACGAACATAAACTTAATCAGCCTTTCATATATTCATTATTAATTTACTAATACTTTTTATTAATCTATGGTATAATTAAGCAACAAAATTTAAAGTTTCTTCTTCCTATATTAATAATATTATACTACATATTTCTGTAAATAAATATATATATATTTTTTTTATAAACTCGACTTTAATCATAATAATTAGAAATATCTTAAAAACTTAGGTAACGACAATTCAAAAAGTAAAAGTTGAGTACTTTTGCATTTCTTTTACACTGTAAAATCCTCTTTTGTTTATTAATATTGGAGGATGGATGCACTCAACGATGTCTTTTCTTTGGTACCACATTTTATCTGGTTTGTCTGGCCATTTATATGTGTTTCCTGTTGAAAATGTCATCGTGCTTACTTCAAACTCATTATTATTCATATCTTCAATGACTCCAGGAAAATGTTGCCCCTCATATAGAACTATAACGTAACTTCCGTTCGATAGTTTCAGTTGAGAAGGTACTAACGTACTCAACGGTTCGTCGTCAGATTCCGATCCTTCAGGCAAGATACTTTCATCACTTTCGGCGTAAATTATTTCACTTTCAGTTTCAGAAGACTCAGATCTATTATTTTGCTTTGACACTTTTTTCTTCTTGGCAAGTTTCTCAAGCCTTTTTTCTTCTCTTTTTTTGGCGCGAAATTCCTTCTCTTCTATTTGTTTTCTTTTCTGTTCTTCTTTATTAGCATTATAGGCTTTCCATGCAGGACTTGTTACTGTAAATGGTATTTTCTCTTTCAATTTACGTTTTTTATTTTTTGTCTTTTCATCAGTTTCAGGCCAAAATAAGTTTCGTTTAAAAGGAGATGGAATCACATAGTTTGAAGTGCCAAAATTAAGAGTTTTAATGGGTGTTTTGTGACTGCATTTTGGTAAAGAATTATCAACATCTCGCATAACTTTTTGTCCTACATTTTCCATATTTGAAGAATCTAGACCTGAAGTTTTTATGGATAAGCAATTTGTTTGTGAAGAAGTGCTGGGTTCGGAATCATTAAAATTTATATTACAAGACATAAGAGAAATTGTTCGGATTTCTTTAGAAGACTCCTTGGAATTTGGATTATTAGTTTCTGGTTCAGGATTATTTGACTTATCAACCAAGATTGTGGATGTTGACTCTTCTTTAGAGAAACAATTGGTATGTGAAGAAGTGCTAGGTAAATTTTTATTACAAGGCAAAACAGGAATTGTTTGGATTTCTCTTGAAAAATCATTGGCATTTGGATTATTCATTGCTGATACAGGATTTGAAGATTCTTCATTTACTACTACGTCACTTTGCTTACTATTGGCCCAAATCAAATATAGAGATACATCTTCATTAGGCAAAAGTTTTTCTAACTCAGGGCGACTTTTGTAATAAAGATCTTTGAATAATTTTAGCTTGTCTTTAGACAAAATTGTTTCAATTTTGTACTCTAATGTTCCCAAAAATTCGTTTTGGTATGTAGAGTCTTGAATCTTTTTTCGGTTTTGACTCTTAATTTTGGTCATGTCAACGTACTCTGGGCCAAATGGGTATAGTCCCCCCGCCCGAAACCCATTTTTCACTGTGTCTGCAGAAATTTTCTCTACGGCTATCTTCAAGAGTGGAGCAAAATGTTGCTTTTTAAGTACTTGTCCCAAATGTTGCATTTTCCAATTCTTTACCGCTTCACGCCATAATGACTTCAACGGCCTGAATACAGCCAAATCCATAGGTTGTAAGATATGCGTAGAATTTGGGTTGAGTGCGATGACTTCAATTCCATTGTTAGAGCAGAAATTAGACAGGTGCAAAGTTAAATGGGACTTGTGTCCATCCAAAAAAAATATAATTGGTTTTTTAATATTTTTGTTTGTCAGCCAAGGATGAAAAACGTTTGTCATATATTCGTAGAATGTCCCTGAGCACATCCATCCACTTTCTGAGCGACCAATAGCCCAGTCATCGGGGAAAACTTCTGAAACTAATGACGGTATTCTTGCATAGTTAAATACAACCAGAGTGGGTGCCAACTCTCCTGCAGCATTTCCTGTAATCAGTA
Source organism: Pseudoips prasinana (assembly GCA_951640165.1). Classification (NCBI taxonomy): domain Eukaryota; kingdom Metazoa; phylum Arthropoda; class Insecta; order Lepidoptera; family Nolidae; genus Pseudoips; species Pseudoips prasinana. Next base: position 28,458,121 of record OX621237.1, on the reverse strand, counting down.
CGGTCAAATTCTCTTTATCGTCTCCTGAAGAAGCATACACATTTTTATCTCCTTTTCTAGCAAGAACATGTCCAGGTTTTGGATTTAAGTAAAATGCACTTTCATCTGTGTTAAAAACCCTTTCAGGATCTTTCATTATCTCAAAGAGATCTCTGTCTTTGAGATCACTTTTAACTTCCGAAAACCATTTCTCGATGTCTTCTTGGGTAACATTATCTCTTGATGTACATAAATTTTGAGCTACGCGTTCAGCAATCGTAGGATGTCGTTTCAAAAATGATGTATACCATTTCTTGCCAGGCCTGTTATCTTTGAAAGGGGTTTCTTGATTTTTGTCGACTATTATTCGTTGGACACTGCCCATTAAATCCTCTTTTGTTACGGGGATATGTTTATCTAACATTTCTTTGATCCAGATTTCCAAAATATTTTCTTCTTCCTTACTTAAAATGGTGCTGGGTCCCATTGTGCACTCAATCGGACTTTTACCAGTAACTTTGTTGTGTAAGGTTACTCTAGGTACATTGAACTTTTTGGCTGCTTCTGATATTTTTAACCCCTTTTTTACTGCTTCGATAGCCCAGCCCATTTGTTGAGGCGTATAATCTTTTTTAGGAGCCATTTCTAAAACAAACAATCAGCATCATTTAAATCAGTGTCCATAACTGGATTCCTATGAAATACCCAATAATGGACAGATGCGTCCATTACTGGTCCCCATCAGAATTTTTTGAATTTACAACTGGCTAATAGTAAAGAATAATAATATTAGCAAAATAAATAAAAAATATGAATACAAAAAAATAATATTAAGTTTCGACATTTGTCCATTATTGGAAATTTTCAATTACAGCGCACCAGTTATAAACATCAATAAAATATCAAGAAATATTACCTCTTTGGAGTAACAAAAAAGTACGTTGTTGTCTTAATTTCATAGTTAACTTAACAAACAAAACACATTCTGATAAAAATTTAACAATACCAGTTTACAGATGAAAATTTCTACTCACCGCAATAATAATTTCCTTAAGAAAAGCCGCTAACATCAATTTAAAATCACAAAAACACTTAACACTCACGCCATCATGTTCATCTAACAGACCGAATTGAATAAAACGTTAAACTTTGACAGCTCGATGTCTACAGTATATGTTACAGCGTTGCCAGTATAAAAAAACTGGTTCATGGCCTTATTCTAGATTATTTCTTTATTTTTTGTCCATTACTGGTTCCTCGTCCATTACTGGTGCGTTTACCTTACACTGTATTCTTATAAACATTGGTAACCCTGGCTCCCATAAACCCTGCTTTCAGAAACATTGCATGATAACATGGCCTGGTATTTAATTAGTACCTATATTAAAAATGTATATATGGGTATATATGTAGGTATTGGGTTCGATTCCCACCCGCACTTGAATTTATAGAATTCGTTTTATAGATTTCCTAGGTACACATACTCAAAGGATTTTTCCCGACAGTTAATGATAAAAAAAAAATTTCAACTTAAAAAGCATGCTAATAGTATATTAAATGTAATGTAAATATAAAATGTATATATATATATATATATATATATATATATATATATACATTTTATATTTACATTACATAATTATTGTTATTAATTAATTATTATTTGTCCAACATATATATATATATATATATATATATATATATATATATATATATGTTGGACAAATAATAATTAATTAATAACAATAATTATGCATGCAATAAATTTAATATTTATTATTGTAATTTTATGTATTTTGATATAATACGTAAAATGTGTTAGTATAGAAGATTAGTTACATGTAGTTCCATTGGTTCACTGAAACTACCCTTTTATTGGCTTCAATTGATATTCCACACTGAGGTTGCCTGCAAGAAATCGCAGTGGCGCGGCGCGGCGATAGGGATACATATTATGAATAAATGACACCCAGACATAACTAAAAATCGTTCTAATAACAAATATATTTCCTGGGGATCGAATCGACGACCTCTGGCTTCGAAGTCAGAAGGGTCACTAACCACTAACTATACCAACAGGCCACTTATTAGCATGCTATTAGCATGCTTTTTAAGTTGAGATTTTTTTTTATCATTTACTGTCGGGAAAAATCCTTTGAGTATGTGTACCTAGGAAATCTATAAAACGAATTCTATAAATTCAAGTGCGGGTGGGAATCGAACCCAATACCTACATATATACCCATATATACATTTTTAATATAGGTACTAATTAAATACCAGGCCATGTTATCATGCAATGTTTCTGAAAGCAGGGTTTATGGGAGCCAGGGTTACCAATGTTTATAAGAATACAGTGTACGTAATTTTGCAGAATAAAATACGCAGGCACTTCTTTATTGTTACTCCAAATAACTGCGCCAGAAGAAAGCCAAACATATGCAAGCGCATAGTCATGACGACACCCCACAGGGTTATTAGGCTTATATTATATAATATGTTGCATTTTAAGGTCGCCAGAGCTCATCGGGGTGGGGGGGCAGGGTCAGCAACACTTGTTTGCTGACTCTTAAAGGCCGGCAACGCACCCGCGACTCCTCTGGTGTTGCGAGTGTCCATGGGCGGCGGTGATCACTTACCATCAGGTGACCCACTTGCTCGTTTGTCGACCTCTGACAAAAAAAAAAAGAATAAATAATCAAATTCATTAAATTATATTTATTCAGTGAATCAAACCAGTCAATGTTTAATGGTTCAATATCTATGCTAGTCTTCGAGCATTTAGCTGTCAATGGAGACGTTAACGCAAGGCGAACTCCTCTGCCGGCCATTCGTACCCCTCGGCCATACAAGTTATATAAAACTGTTTCACTCGAAACTCGGCCATTTGGTGTCATTTCCTGTCACGAAGTAGTGCTCCGTAAAAATGGTTAATGGTGCGGTGTTTTCGTGTAAAAGGCGATTAGCGAGATCAAACTTACGGGAACACGGCACGAGTATTTCCTATCACAAGTAAGTGTCATTTTTTGTCAATTGTGTTTGTAATGTTTCATAATTTTGATTCAAATGAACTACCAATTGCGACAGATTATCCACCAAAACGCTGCTGCCCGTTCTCTGCTAGGTATTCCCTCGGTCGATTTTTCCCCCATGGGATGTGATGGGGTGATGATATTTTATGCCGTTACCACACAGCAAATCATTCCCATTTATCTTTTCTTAAAGAATGCCCATCACTAGATATTATCTTAGTGTGAGTCTTAACAATGCGTAACTATGGTCTATTTTATACCTACATGTGCGCAAATTTTAAGTTGGTGTGTGGGATTGTTATTGTGTGCGTTAACATGAATAAGATTTTGGTTAGCGCGTTTGTCAGGCGTGTTTACCTGGTCCTCCGTGAAAATTGGCAGAATATAATGTTTGAAAATTTAAAACGATGACGTCTCCATGACAGCTAAATGCTCGAAGATGCTACTAGGTAAGTAAGGGTAACATTATTGTTTATAATTCTTCTTTTCGTGTCTCCCTCAAATGGGTCAGACCAGATAGCACATCAAAGGCTCTTTGGTTTGTCTATAGCAGGTCGTGGCGTGCGCATGGTAAAATAGTTTGGGACATGATTGACGATGAACCATACTCATAATTTGTGTCCTTCAATGAATGAATGGCGGTCATTTATTCAGCACTTACGTAAAAGTAAATAGGTACGCTGCAATGGTCAAGCTCACAATTCACTAGTAAAGTCTATAACAATAATAAGCTTAGGTGCAATATAATAAGCTTGGATTAACTTGTGTCATCCTCAAATAACTAACAAGGTACATTTGAACTACATATTTTGAATTTTAAGGCCCTCAGCCAGTAGTTTGTTAATTTAAGTGTCAACCACTTGAGAAGTTAAATGATAAAAAAAAATCTCAACTTAAAAAGCATCTAATAGCATGCTAATAAGTGGCCTGTTGGTATAGTGGTTAGTGACCCTTCTGACTTCAAAGCCAGAGGTCGTCGATTCGATCCCCAGGAAATATATTTGTTATTAGAACGATTTTTAGTTATGTCTGGGTGTCATTTATTCATAATATGTATCCCTATCGCCGGGCCGCGCCACTGCGATTTCTTGCAGGCAACCTCACTGTGGAATATCAATTGAAGCCAATAAAAGGGTAGTTTCAGTGAACCAATGGAACTACATGTAACTAATCTTCTATACTAACACATTTTACGTATTATATCAAAATACATAAAATTACAATGATAAATATTAAATTTATTGCATGCATAATTATTGTTATTAATTAATTATTATTTGTCCAACATATATATATATATATATATATACATACTAGGCAAAAGATTGCAAGGATTGAGCACATCTTATTGATTGTGTGAGGTACATTGCTAATGCATTCCAAAGGAAGAAATTGGTGGAATAAACAAGCACTTTCAATTTAATGTTCTTTAATGACTGTAAGCATCTTGAATGTGTGTCATTTAAGAATTTAAACCGATTATTAAGATAAAATGATATGGTAGGATTAAACAAAATGTTGTAAAGTAAGGATAAGATGTGCGTGTTACGGCGAAGGCGAATAGGGAGCTACCTGTGCTTTTCGCGAAATAATAAATATTATAAAATTTGGTGAACGTAAATAATTAATATTTACGTTAACCAAATATGTACAGAAATTTTGGAGCCGCTCAAATTTATCTAATTGTGCTTTATTTATGTTCAGTTTGCTGGTATCGGCATAGTCATGGATTGGAAGATAGACTGTAAAGAAGAGACTATGCAAGCGTACCTAATTTTGTAGCTATCGGAAGAAAGTTAAGGAGTCTATGTACGTAAAGATCCCCCAGTACCATACATTCTTGTACAGTAATACTAATTTATTGTAGCTGTAGTAGGTTTAAGTTTCTGTCAATATAAATCCCTAAGTCTTTCTTTCTTTAAAGACTGTATCACTAAGGGGATGATAGTAGTACTAACTTCGACTAGGACAGGTAGAATTAGTGACCAATCAATCGTAGGAATCATCCTAGGGCTACTAACAACAATCATCTTAGTTTTCGTGGTGTTACTTTAAGTCCGTATGCTCGGCTCGACACGGATATTTCCTTAAAGTCCTTGTTAATCTGATTGACAATGTGGCTTCAATGTGGGTGATCTGTAAATTTGGAGATCATCTGTATATAGGTGGTAAAAGGATTTAATTTTATTGGTAAATATTTCGAAAAGTAGTGGAGAAAGAACTCTACCTGAGGGACACCAAGCCTCATATTGCACCATGATGAGACAGAATCTATAATACTGATACGTTGTTGGCGGCCAAACAGGTAATTACGAAAACAATCAATTGCAGTTGAAGATATGCTAAGTGACTGAAGAATTCCAAGAAGGATGTCAATATCGACTGTGTTGAAGGCATTACTAAAATCGAGTAGATACCTAGCCATCCATCCATCCATCCATTATCTATGCCTAGCTTTACATCGTTGGTAATTATTGCCAACGCAGTAGCCGTACTGTGACCAGGATTGTGCTACTCAGGAATGGACTGAGTTGATTAGCAACCAACCGCTCAAGGACTTTGAATAGAAATGGGCGATATTAGCTAAAAGAGCATTCGGTATTTTAGGTTAAGGGATAATATCCACCAATTCTATTTGGAAAGATGGAAAAATTTATAACGTTGCATATAACGGGAAAGATTTCATCAAGTATGGGAATAATAAGCTAAAGCAATCACTCCCGGCTAGGCTGCGAAATGTTTAAAAACAATCGGGGATTAATGGGGATTTGAAAGTGATGAAAGATGACGTAAGATGTTATTAATAGTTGTTCTATCACGGTTGGACGAAGGCGTGAAATGCTGAATATTGCATTTAAATCTTAATTTGAAGGGAGATTTTGGCGAGATTTTCTAACCCCCATTAAATTGAGAAATTTCCAAACCTTTGACGGTACACCATTTTCTACTGATTTGTGAAAGAGGCGTTGAGCGTTTCTACAAATCTTGTTGTAGTGATTCCTGATACTTAGCAATGTATTTTTCCCCGTTAGATATAAATAGACTCTTGCGTAATAGCAAATTCAAATCTTAATTGTACTGTCAAGCATGATAAGGAATGTTCAGATCTTGTAATGGAAAATAAAGTGAACCCATCAAACATAATGCCTACAATAAGAAAAACCAAAAAAAATGTATCAACATGGTGCATCAAAATATTAAAGGTTTGATGGGGAAAGAGTTAGAATTGGAGTTGTTTTTGAATTGTAGCAATATTGATATTTTATGTTTAACTGAGCACTGGCTACATACAACGCCATCAATTCATTTCCAGCTTCAATAATCACCAGGTTGCAAGCTCGTTCATCAGGGAAAAGTATATTCATGGTGGCTCTCTAATTTAATTTAAATAATTTGTTGAAGTTTAAAGAAAGAAGTGACGTCGTGAGCCTCTCTGTTGAGCGAGTAGTAGAGATTTCATGTGTTGAGTTGGAGCGATTTATTGTTGTGAGTCTTTAAAAGCCTCCTTGTGCACCATTTGATACCTTTTCAGACATTATGGAGGATGCCTTAAATAAGTTATCTAATAGCCATAAAACTGTTATCATTTGTGGAGATTTTAATGTAAATATTTTGGAGAGAAACTCAACAAGTTGTAATTTTTTGAATGTATTTAAATCCTATAATTTACATCACAACTTTACAGTACCAACTAGAGTTACTGTCACAAGTGATACATCCATTGACAATATATTTAGCTCTGCAAAACCTTTACATAAATTAATAATTAATAGGATTCAGTCAGATCATTCTGGTCAATTGGTCACTTTTGCAAATTCTCCAAAGGTTCAAAGTACACAAATAAGTTACATACCATATAGTGAAAGCCGTTTAGGAATATTTAAATATAATATAGCAAGAAAACTGGCATTGTTGCCCTATCATAGTGATCCGAATCACTTGTACAACTCTTTATTCGACTTGATTAAAACGGTGAGTTCTGCTTAATATTCACACCCAAAAAGTTGTCTGTAAGTGACCGTCTGATGTTCTGTGATTGGGCAACTCAAGGAATTTATTAAAGTCGCAATCAATTATATAAACTGTATGAAGAAAGATCCTATAATCAAAATACGACTTTTCTAGAACATGTAAAACAATATGCCAAAACCTTTAGAAGAGCCTGTTCCATTGCTAAATCGGTGTATCTACGTAAAAAATATTATAAAAAGCTCGACAAATATTATTAAAACTACTTGGAAGATTATTAATACTGAGACAGGTAGGAAAAAATTACGTAGTCGTGATTTTAATTTAAGAATAAATAATGTTGACATTAAAAGCGATTTAGAAGTTGCGACTGAGTTTGAATAATATTTTTCTAATGTTCCAATCGATGTTACCAAATCTCTCGCGTCTTCTTCTGTATCTGCTGAGCTAATACTCCAGCAAAGCGTAGAGAAGTGTGGCACAGATTTTGAATTCTCGGTGGATAACCCTAAAGATATTTTGAATGCTTTCAAAAGTATTAATATGAAAAACACTAGGGATCTGTGGGGTTTATCTGTTAAGACTATTTCATCAATTATAACTATAATCGCCTCACATCTAGCTGCTGTGTTCAATTGCTGTGTCGCATCTGGTGTATTTCCTGACTTGATGAAGTATAGTAAAATTATTCCATTCTTTAAAGCTGGTGATACTTCAGATCCTTCAAATTTCCGACCTATTTCCGTATTGCCCACTCTAAGTAAAATATTTGAAAAGCCAATGCTTAGCCAGTTGCTGAGTCACTTTAATATACATAATGTACTTCATCGGAAACAGTTTGGATTCACGAGGGGTTGTTCAACTATAGATGCAGGAGTCAATCTGTTAAAAAGTATATTCGCGGCTTGGGAGGACCCACAGGATGCATTAGGTATGTTTTGCGATTTGTCCAAAGCATTTGATTGCGTTCATCATGACACTCTTCACTCATGGCTCTCGAACTTTTGACTTCTTACTTGGGCAATAGAATTCAAACGGTCGATATAAATGGTAAAAAATCTGCGGGATCCCCAGTGGCAATGGGCGTTCCACAGGGATCGATTCTTGGCCCATTCTTATTTTTAATCTATATTAACGACTTACGCTACTTTGTAAGGGATAAACATGAGATTGTTTTGTTTGCGGATGATACTTCATTGAGGTTTAAAATAAATCGACAATTACGCAATTTTGACGAAGTAAATGACGCAATCTCTAAAGTTGTTCATTGGTTTAATGCCAATAATCTTTCGCTAAATGACAAGAAAACTAAAGTCATAAAATTCTTGGGATATAACAGCTTGGGATTGAGTCGCTCTAAATTAACACATTTAAATACAATGTAATTTTATGTAAGAAATAAAATAATATTTTAAAAAAGGATTCCTACTGAGTTTTCTGGCAGTGTTTCTCAGTAGCTGCCACGTAATGCACTGCACGGTAGGGTAAAAAAGAAATAACGATTCCACACAAATGTAATATTTTAACGGAATAAATGACTTTTGATTTTGATTTTAGATAAGGAAGACCGACATTTTGTATTTGACTAATAGGTACCCTTTTCCATTAAAAACTTCAAATCATTGTTGGAAGCCATGGAGCAGGGAGTTGATTAATTTTAATAGGACGAACATTGCTGTGTGAGCTGTGTAGAAGTTTGCTGTCAAAAATATTTACTTTGAAATCTATCGATAATATTAATTAATTTTCAGTGGGTCCCATTCAATATGATAAGCATCATTTCAAAGAGTAGTAAGATCCAAACTAGCAACATTACGCTGCAAAAGTGTCCTCGATATAGCCTTAGGTGTCTGAATTTTGTAGGTGAGTATTGTATAATATAAGTTAAAAATTCTGATCTTATTGATGAAGTTTATGTCTTGTTAAAGTGATTAATATTTCATCATTTAATATACAGCAACAGTTTTATAACAAAACTAGACATATTTACGCAGCTTGGCACCATTTTTTTTAATATGGAATCTTTTTTGTTGTTGTAGGTAAATATTTTTTTATCTTCTTGCGTCGTTGGATGACGAAAATGTTTAAACAGTTAAGCGCCATCTAGACAATTAAGTGTGGAAGGCCTATTGCTGTCCTAGTTTTTGTTATAGGGTATTTGCATCGCGTCAACAATTATTCCACAATTCTGTTTGTCCGACATCTTATTATATTCCTTTACCTCGTCGTTATCTTTTTGTTGAGGTTTTGTACACTTTCAGTTAGTGTTGCTCTTCACCCCATATTTTCACTTTATTCATACTTCAGTGGCACTGGAACGCGATGTATTCCTCTTTCCCGCGTATGCCCGCGATTCACTCTATATTTGTCCTACTTAGTCTATGGTTTAGTTAAACTGTCGGTGTGGTGGTCGATTTTATCAATATTTTCCTGCAATTTGTTTTCGGATTTGAGGCGGGAACCTGTTGTTTTCAATAAAACTAAGCAACAATGAGTGTGGAAGAAGATGTAATGAAGATACAAAAAAAATTGACGAAGATGACTTCTGACGATGGCACGGTGGGTCTACTTTATATATAAATTAAAACGTGAAAAGCATTACACTTGACACATTATTTCTCATTCTGCATCATATCAACAACAAAACAATACATCTACAAATATTAAATATGAGGTGGCATGCCTTGTGTTTTTAATGCATGCCTATTATTTACCTCGGCACCGGACGCTACATCTAATGATTCTATTAAAAATATTATGGTTTAGATACTCATATTATGTGACTTTTTCTTTTAGGGTCAAGAAGAAGCTTTAGAATTGCTGAAAACCCTTCAAACCATGGCAATCAACTTGGATGTTTTGACGAAAACGAGAATAGGGATGACAGTGAATGCACTTCGAAAGTCCAGTAAGGATGAGGAGGTAATATCTTTATGTAAAACATTGATTAAGAATTGGAAAAAGTTTTTGTCAACACCAGGTACACCTGGCAAAGATAATGGCAGCTCTTCGAAGTCTAAAAAAGATGGTAAAGACAAGGATAAGAAAGATGACAAGGACAAGGAAAAGAAGTTGCAAGCTTCTTTCCCTCCTCAGTCAAACACAACTGATGCCGTGAGGCTCAAGTGCCGGGAACTACTAACACAAGCACTTAAGACTGATGGAGACGCCAGTAACTCTTGTGCCACACCAGAGGAGCTGGCTGAAGAACTAGAAGAATGCATTTATGCTGAATTCAAAAATACTGACATGAGATACAAGAATAGGGTACGGTCGAGAGTTGCTAATCTGAAAGATCCAAAGAATCCCACTTTGCGTACCAACTACTTGAATGGTGTGGTTGCAGCTTCACGTCTTGCAAAGATGACACCAGAAGAAATGGCGAGTGATGAGATGAAAAAACTTAGAGAAAAATTCATAAAGGAGGCCATTGACGATGCACAGCTGGCCACAGTACAAGGAACCAAAACTGAAATGCTCAAATGTGGTAAATGCAAAAAGAAGAATTGCACTTACAACCAGCTACAAACCAGGAGTTCTGATGAACCTATGACCACATTTGTGCTCTGTAATGAATGTGGCAATCGCTGGAAATTCTGTTAAGACTGCATTTAAAGATTTGGAGGTGACTGTTGAACCCCACATAATAATGGTACTGTAATGTATCAAGTATATTACATTTTAATACTATGAATTACGGTTTCTGTTTGGCTAATATGATAAATTGCACCTTTCTACTGTCATAGACTGAGAAATCATGTGTGTGTCATAGTAGGTGAGGTGATCTTAGTTTAAAGTAAATTAATAAATCTGCTTTAAGTGAATTATTGATTTTATTTATATAAATCTTTCTGATTAATATATGAACTAAGACCAAAAAGATATGTAACATTGGGCAGACTTGATCACATGCAACCACAAAAATAAAATAAACTTGTAAATGTTTAATGTACATTATTACAATCAATGTTTAGGTTAATAATAACTAATAAAATGGCACTGTTGTGCCTGAACTAGTTAATATGAATCTGTATCACAGGCACCAGCACACTTTGTTTTTACAATTATTAAAATTTATGTAGGATCAGGAAAGGTAAATGTCGGCTCATGAATAAATCTACCATTTGGGTGCCAAATTATGCAGGCTGTCTCGAAGACTATGGAAAGGAGTGATGATTCAGACTAGGTTGCAGTGGGTTGGAGGTGGCGAGCAGAAGAGTTGATGCAACTTTTTAACCAACTACGGTTATTACTGTGGCCTGTAGGGCACATTTTTGGTTTGTCATATAACATGACTGGTGGTCAAAGGGTTAAATATGGTCTTACTGTTAGCCTTAGAGGCTTTCACTGGTTCAGAGGAAGTTTCTGATACCAAGTAGCTTGCTGTTATTATTAAAGGGTTATGATACTCAAGATCCAAACCAATAATATAACATGATCATGAACTTAACATGGCAATAGGTAAGCCAGGAGGAATTATGTTGTTTTCCTTTGCAACTATAAGTTTAAACTTTTTATATTAAATACTATACATTGTGGTGCACTATGGTATTGACGGTGTCTTCATTACATAGTATTTTAAACTAGTTTTCATAGAGCATTTGTATACTTATATACACTGATGTGTGATGGTGTCTACAGTTCCTTATGGCACTCCACTCCATGGCAATAGCAGGATAATCTTGGTACATTAAGTGCCTGTCTGGAGGAAGGGACAACAGGACTGACTGGAAATTAAATGGATAGGTTCAGAAATGGGGCAATCTTATACTATAAAAAAAGATTATCTTCATTGAATAAACATATATTTATAAAATATTTGCACAACAGGAATGTGTCCTTAGGACAAAACCTAAAGATTATAAAACTGGCACTATATAAAACATGGTTACAATATTATTCTAACTATGGTACAAATTATTAGTTTGCAATCCAATTAAATCCTTTTTAATTGAGTCTGGATATAAACATATTAAAATGTTTCGTACTTTTTGTATTGTCTGTGTGTTCCTAGAAATAAATCAGTATTTAAAATAATAAATGTTTTTTTTTTTGCATTTGCTATACCTATCTCAATAGAATTTAATATTGATATAGATACTGAGAGCTAGCCTTGTCATAGAAGTCCCATAGTGACTAAACTGACATTCTTTCATATAATTTAACACTTACATACCTACTACAATTGTTGAATAAAATATTGTATTTACATTTTTAGCCCTTCTGTTTCGCCGAAAGTCTACTGTAAGTCCGAACGTACATAGGATATGAGATGTTGTGTTCAGTACTTGTACAAGTTTTTTTGTTGCTTTAGTCAGCAATAGCGATTTAGTGGTTGTTTGAATAAAAACAATGCCTTTGACCTATAGGTCAAAGGCATTGTAGCACAAATATAATTTTCAGTATAGCTGTAAGAGTATTACAAGGAAATAAAGACCCAAATATAGATATCAATCTCAACATTTGGTGTTTTTGTTTTTGAGTGCAGATAAATTACATCATTCCTTATATATGGAAGAGAATCATAAATTGTATTTAAACTCTCCATCATGATTTGAGGTGGATCAGCCTTGGAAGCAGCTCTCAGTGGACTTCCATGTTTTTCTGGCCGCTAATGCAAATATTATGTCATCTATGACTTGAATTTAGTAGGTAATGAGAAAGCTTTCTATGCCCATCTTTTGATCTTTTGTTTAGTTGAAGCTCACTCCTTAATTAAATGTACTGAAAAGGATTATACACTGTCTATAAAAAATTTACTAAGATAATAATAAACATTGAACAAAATTAATTCAAATTACTTCTTAGCAATATGAAATCTTCAAACTTATAGTTCTGTTATTTTAATTCTGTAAATTCTAAATTCTTAAGGATATGGATCCTCCACTACTTTTCTGGTTACAGGGGTGGCGGCTAAATTGAAACACTACCTTAACTTTTCTGTAACATTTTAAGCTCATATTCCTGACTGGAGTTACAACGATGTCTGGACAGCGTTCAAATACAAAATATGACTGCACCACATGAATAATGACTGATTGTTTCATGACTTCTATTAGTCTTAGGAAAAGTAGGTAAGTACAGTCTTATAAGAAAAATTTACCGCTATTTTTACTAAGCTTCAGTCCATCAAACTGAGCTACTTCATTATCAGTCTGCAAAATAAGCAAAACGACTAATATCCACACAACATTGCAGACCCCTCGTCTGAAGAGATAATGTTGGTGATCCTCCCAATATACCATTGAACTAGTTTAAATGTCATTACATCTCTTTCTAATATACCTCGTATGAAAAGAACAGGGAATACATGAACTAAATACCTAAGGCCGGGCACTGTCTGCATAATGCACGTGTGGTGCAGCGCTTAAAACAATCATCCTGTCACTTCGTGTGCCGGGTTCAATTCCCGCAAAGGACATCCAATTGTGTCACTCAGATCAATTAATTGTGTCATCTATAAATAGTTGTTCGGAATGTAGATGTATTTTATATGCGTCAATTACGTTTCTAAGGTAGGTACCCCGCGACACAGGGATGCATCTCCCTAGTGCGGGCGGCGTTGTCTTGTAAAAAATAAAACTAGTACCTATTTCGCGCTAAAACTAACATGTCACTTCTTATGTTCTGTCCTTTTCACAAGAACTATGTTGAACGAAAAGCTACGATATTAAAAATAGTGTGTGTCTTTGAATTACATGGAATTTTTTGGACACTTTTTATGGAAAGTATTTTTTTCTGTTGTAAATTGTCAGTTGCTGTTCTGAATGTTGTTTTGTATCCTAGTCAACATAAGCTCCTGGCCGTGTTCAACTCCAGACTTGAGAAGCTGTAATCTGATTTAAATTACAACTCAAGTATGAAGTTAGGTACTTGAGCTCATGAGCTTCATTTGAAAATCTATACTTAGGTTGACACTTATTAATAATAGAAACAATGAAAGGCATTATATTGCTGTGTAACAAATTGTACTTAATATCTAAAACTGAAAGTGTTGTTAATTGTATTATATTTATTTATTCTTATTCATTTAAAATTATTATACATTTATCAGAATCATATTCTGAGTTTCTAAACATTATCGTGAATGTATAATTGCGTGTAAATATCATAGAACAATAGTTTTTATACCAGATGACTTTAACTTTGATCTTAGTTATCAAGTTATCACACTATATATTACATTACTCGTTGCCCTGTCAGTTCGGCTGAGAATTTGGATGAGTCTTATAATTTTAACTTGCAAATTGAGTAGAACATTTTGATTTTATCCTTACCAACTATATAAGGACATCTTTATTTGTCACGCACATTTTGCCACTGAAGGAAAATAAGAGCCATGTTGACTAAATATACCTCCTTCCTAGACAACCAGTTTTAGTATAACCAGCTCTTTTTATTATGCTGGTATGAAAAGGACAGAGCATTGTTTTATTACTTGTTACGCCCTATAATACTTAGACGTAATGACATTTAAACTAATTTAGTTATAAAGACAGAATTGCAAGCAGTGTTTGGAAACCGACTGAGATTCATCAGCTCAATAAATGTTTAGCTTAGTTGCTCTCTGGTCCGGTCTGGTTTTTTTTAGAGAAAATAGCAGTATTGGCTCTGATTTGGGAAGTGCGTCGGAGAACATGGAAATTTGACACTTTTAAGTAAGGTGGCTATCGGCGGCCAACTTGATTTCATTATAGTATGAGACTGCAAAAATTTAGAATGCACCTGTGTTTGTTAATACTTATACTTATGCACTAGAGTATGGCCTGCGAAGTTGAGTAGAAAGAAGTAATGTTAAGATGCATCGGCGGCGCCGTGACTGAAATTTGGTCAGTAACAGAAATATTATATAGTATTATTCTACTCAATTTGAGCTACTTACAATTTTTTTCTCATTTATAAGCATGATAATATTAGTATAATGGCTGCAGTTAAAAATCAACATAATTATCATGAATTGGTTTGTGGTGGTAACATAAAAATCGAGAGTTTTGGATTGGCAACTATAGTATAAACTCTCTTGTTTTATCATAATCATCGTAAATATTTTAAGGAGTATTTTTAGTAGATTGTGAAGACTTTTCTGACATACAATAAGACCTACACAATACTACAAAACGTTTTTAAGTTTCTGATTAAAATCCGTACCTAGGAGACGTGACTAACTTGGACTTAAGTGACTTAAAAAATCATAACTTAGTTTATTGAATAACTGGGTAAAACGTAAATCAGGTAAATTACAGACATTTGCAGGAGCGAAAAACAGTTTCAAGCGTGATTTTCGAAGCAATTACACGGCCTGCAATAATACATGAAGTAGTTCTGGTTAGGAACTAGTTTTATAAATGACCGTGACCTGAAACCATTTAGCACTTACGGTTACCCGAACTTAAATTGAATGCCCAGTGGCCGAGCCCTATATAAAAATAGACATTTACAGTTCTACTTTTAAGTTACTCCTTAAAACATTTACAGTTACTTTTGTAGCAGCCTGTTATAATATTTCTTTTCACAAATTTTGACTTGTAGTTTTTTTCATAACAATATCCAAAATTGCCTGAATCGCTATAATCTAATATGGCAAGCTATGCTTTGGTGAACATCAACATTTTTCATTTGGCTTATACTACACCTATTCTTTCTATAAACAATTTCTAATATATAACTTACATAGTAACTAATCGAAGTGTTAACTTATATACCATTAGAATACTCGATCACTCCACCATTAGCTCTCCCGTTTTTATTTTCACAAAGAGTTTGTCATCATTACACGTGGTACTATTGTTTTGTACGTCTAGTTTGAGATCAAAGGGCACACTGTCGTCATCTAACTTAACTATGGTGAAACTAACACCTTCGTTTGCAACGTAACACTCTGGAGATAGGCCTTTGTGGTAGTTGAAGTGTGTTTTCAAATGTTCCCGAAGAAAATGCGATTGAACAACCACTAAATCACAATAGGAACATTTGTGGCTCCCCACGCTGTGGATATCCGTATCACCATGTCTTCGATAATGATTAGTCAAAGAGTCTTGACGCTGATTTGTATAGGGGCACAATAGACACATATGCATTTTACGCTCTTTGGTTGGTGAAGTTTCAGAGTTGCCTGTGTCCTTTCCTGAATTATTTATTGATCGCCTTCGTTGAAGAAGACGTAATGTTTGTTGATCGCTTATGGAAAATTGTTGAAAATCGCTCCTCGGTATACCCTTGGGCATGGTTTTAATCGCAAGCTTAATGTTGTCACTGCTGTCGTCTTGCTTAACTACGTCTTGATTTGCTGTGTCTACGTAGTCGCTACTACCCTTTTTTCTTTCTGCCTGAGCTTCATCGTTCATTTGATGTTTTCTCATATGCTGTACGTAATTAGCATAATATTTCACTGAATAGTCACACAATTCACACTTGTATCTCTGCTTGGAGCCATGCAATGATAAATGGATTTTGTATTGTTCTCGTTTTTCGAAGGCTGAAGGACACTTGTGGCATTTGTAACGTTTTTCTTTTTGACGCCCATTTTTTAAATAAGTCGGATATATGAATTCGGGATTTCCATGCATTAAAAACCCGAATTGTGGGTCAGCCTGTAATACGGGTGGGAAATGATCATTCGGTTTAACTAATTTGTCTTTATCAGTTAACACTCTCTTCTGAGCTTCAGTCTTTCTTTGGAACAAATCAGTTCCTGACAGTGGAATATTTTTGTAGTCCATGTCGTCTCCAGACTCATAATCACAATTTGTCGATTTGTTGTCATTTTCATGCAAAAGTTTATGTTTGGCTAAATTCTGTATATTTCTGACTGTGTAATTACACTCCGTACATTTATGCTCACCATCACCTCCATGTAACCCCAGATGATATCTATACCGAGAAGTTTTGAAAAATTTCGCAGGACACTGTTTACACGAATATTGTTTTTGCGAAATCTTATTATTATCAATGGAGTCTTCAAAATTATCAATTTTCATAGGATTTCCAACTATCCACGTGATCTCTGTATTTGTTGGGCATTGCGAAAGTTCTAATACTGGTTCTCTATGAGAAGGATGCGTGTTGTGAACGAATTTAAGGATTTTGCTTTTTGTGTGGTATTCATCTGTATGAACTAAAACATGGTCTGCTAATTCGCTCTCTTCGGTAACTGAAAACTCGCAGTTGTTACATTTATTTAGATTTGTGGAACAATGACATTTATCGTGAGTAAGTAATTCATTTTCCTCGAAAAATCTTGCCGGGCACTTGCGGCAGAAATATAATAATTTGATTTCTCTATTTTCATTGATACCTTCTTCTCGTGAAAAGCTATCCATATTGGTAGATTTTTCCATTTCGATAACTTTTCTTAATTTTGTAATTTGTTCCTCGTCCAGAACATCATCTTCCACCGGACAATATATTCGGCCGTATATTTCGCCGTGCGTTTTGGAATGTTCAGCTAATCTTCCAGGATTGTCACACGTGAACTTGCATTCCAAACACTTATACATTGTTGAATCATTGTTTTCAAATACAATGCAGTGGATTTTTTCATGATTAGGAATTTTGCATTTTTGAGAGTTAACGTATGAACAGTATCGGCATTTATACATTTTATGAAATTCGTTCTTCGCAGAGACCCAAACATACGGTATCTCGTCTAGGTTGATCTGGAATTCTAGTCTGCCCTCTGATTTACACGTGGCTGCCTCTAAGTCAGCTTCAGATTCATTCTTTTTGCCAACAATTCCATGAACTCGCAGGTGTTGGTGCAGTAGGTGTCTTTTCGATACACTATAGTTACACTCCGGACATTTGTAAGGTGTATCAGCTGGTAGACGGTGGAATTGTTCATGATACATGTATTGAGACTTGCTGTTTGTCTCATACGGACACTCCGTGCACTTGTGGCGTTTTGTAGAATTCGTAGATCCCGTAGATGTACCTTGATGGTCCGTCGACGGAGATTGTTTGTCCATTGTGTTTGAAATGTATTCATCAGGGTCAGTAACACCATGCACTAATAGATGTTGACCTAATTCTACTTCATCCTTAACGAAGAACGGACAGAAGTAGCATTTAAAAACAGATTGAGGAGAAGGTTGATGTTGTTGCAAATGTGCAAGAAGTTTAGCCTTGTCGCTGCATCTAAACGGGCACTTGTTACATGTGTCGCTAGTGATGTCGTTTATGTTCATAGCAGCTTCTGGTTTTGGTTTTACTGTTGTTATTACTTTTATTATTCCCTCGTGTTTTAAACGGCAATGGCGCTGAAAAGTGAATTTATAAGGTTATTAGTGACATCACAAATAAAAAAAAAATATATATGGCCTTTGCGTCTATTACAAACGATTTACGGCGCATTGTCTGAGAGACATTTCTTTTTGTAACAAATAAAAATAATTAACTATATTATTAACTGGCGCATTACATGTGAAAATTGTTGTAGGATAATAATATAACTTAATCTTGATATAAATTAAATTATGATATTCTAATTTAATTACAGCGTTAGTTACTCTCTAAACCTTACCTGAATCACATGTTTCCAATTAGATAGTTGATTGCAATGTCCACATCGATACGCTAGGTCTGCCGGGTCAGGAGTATTATCAGGTTTCTTTTGCGCCTGTGATCTATGTGGATCGTCTATAAAGCCGTCACTTCTCGAGTGTTCACGAACATGCTCTAGAAGTGCTTCCTTCGAGGGATCTCTGAAAATGATAACAAAAAGTTAAGTAATAAAGAAAACAAAATAAGAAATCTATAGAGATAACATAACAGAACGTCCAGGCACATACATTAGTATAAGTAGGTATAAGTTTTAAATTCACCTATAAGTGAAAATAATGTCTATCGCCATATCGATTCAGTATAAAAAATATTTTAAATATCTTACTCGAATGAAAGTGCATGTTAAAAACTTACTTGTAATGGCATTTTTTACATTTCCATAGGGTTTTCTTCGGTTTCTTCATATCAAGCCCATTATTAAGCATATCATATTTGTCGTCACTGTGCAGTGTTTGTAGATTGAGTGGCTGTATTTCAAATGGCACATTCATAATATCCGACATATCGTTGTAAGAGTCATCTATTTCTAGACTACCTTCAGTTGTATTAGGATCCAGATAGTGAAATTCATTTCCGCCATTTTCATTAAGAATCGGCATAGCTAAGAACTTATTATATTTGCTGTAATTTCTTCTACCCGTCTCGTCTGTCATTAAAACTTTTGCATCATTGTGTTCGGGGTCTCTAGCGGATTTTAATTTAATGTGTTTGGTAATGTCCCATCTCCAGTTAGACTTGTATTTGCAAAGTGAACATTCAAAAGGTTTTTTATTTAGATGCCCAACGATATGTACATGGAACCTGGAAGCCGTCGTAGAAAAAAATGGACAATGGGGACATTTAAATACTTTTCTACCGATGGCTTGACTCGGAGATAAATTCATAGTTTCATTTTCATCACCAATTTCTGCATCGAAGGTTCTTGTAATTTCCGGTAGAGTGGAGTCGTCATTAATATTTATATCCAATGGTACTTCAAATTTGTTAGGATCCTGATTAATATTATTCCAAACGAAAACAACGTTTTCCATGGGATGAGGTTCAGCCTCTTTTTCATATGTAGCCACAATTCCATCATTACTGTCTTCATTTTTCAGATCTGTTGCAACGTCTCCGTCATTCTTTGCACTTTTACCACAAGTTTGCATATGAACATATAAATCAGCACTGGATTTACATCGATGTCTACAATTTTGGCATCTAGTGGAACCTAAACTCGAATGAGATGTATTTGGTGGGAGTCGATTGGATTGTGGAGAACAGTTTTTCTCATGCACTGAATGTTCTGATAAACATTTACTCTCAAAACCGCAATTTTTGCATATCAGTGACCCTTCTTCACCAGTTTCTGTCAATAATCTTTCTTTCAACCTATCAAAAAATGATGATTCGTTTTTCTTTCGACTTCCTGATTCTCTCGTTGGTGCGTTAGTGTTTATAGGTATTAAAGTGATATCTTCTGACAAATGTTCCATTTTGTTGACGGAATTAAAGTGATTAATCTCGTTTGTTGGAGATTCTTTGAACTTTTTCTGTGGGGGTTCGCCTGAACATGTTTGTTTTTGATTAGGAGTGGACGAATTAAGAGGAATAAGTTGTGGCAATGGTCTGGGTATTTTTCTACAATGTTTCTGTGATTTGGACTCATCTGGACTGTGGTTGGGTGAATGTTGACCGTGATCTTGCGACATAGGTGAGCCATCTTTCTTATCAGAAGCCGTTGCATCATTGGAATCACTCTTACAACTAATTAATTCTCTTTCTGCGTAGTGTAAACCCATCTCCTGAAATAAGAAAAAAAAAATTGTTAGTTTTGAAAAAAAAAACCTAGTAATAAAGATGCAAATACAATTCACCTGATAAGAGACGATTAAGTGAACCTTAACGAATGGTAATTATTTAATATAAAATTCATTATAAGTAGATCTTGTATATCAAGTAAATTCATTCGAACGTTGTCCATGGTCATTACTATAACGACGTGACGTGCATTCCCCAGAAAGATATGAATATACGAATGAAGTTATGTAGGTATATATTCGTTCGTAAGAAATAATATAGATAGTTGTAGCAGCCCTAGGAAGTACCTAGGAATTCGATTATTTGGGAAACGTACGGTCTATTCTAAATCCGTGTGTATAGAATTGTTATCCAAACAACACTGACACTGTCCTAAATGTGTGGTCCTAAATAAGTGCCCGTAGCTGTTTTAGTAATATTATTAAAATACTGTGAATATTTGTACGTTCAAAAATCAACCTTATTTTAACTGATAGAAGGCATGTCGAAGGAAATTTAAAAGAACACTGTTGAGAAATGACAGGTCGGACTCGAGTCCCTGTACGTAACTGGCGTGCGACTCTGGCTGCACATGAAGTATAAAGTCTGCAGGGCTACCACAAGTTCATGTAGTTTACTTCTTCGATGATACTTGCAATTTTTTCCAGTACATTAACTAGAACACCCCTAGTGGAAACTTTGATAACTTAAAATGTCTGTAAACTAAGTGCAGTCGTCGTAGAGGTACTACCTACTGAGCTCATAGGACGTATAGCGTGCGTGCGAGAACGCGATCGCGATACAGGCCTAGCACTGTGATTGGATGAACTATAAGTATCACACTAATCATACTAATATTATAAAGGCGAAAGTTTGCGAATGTGTGAGTGTGTATGTTTGTTACTTCTCTAACGTCTAAACGGCTGGAGCGATTTTAATAAAATTTGGTATGGAGTTAGCTGACAACCTGGATACATAACAACATAACATAGTCTATAATTTATAAAGTTTAACGCGGCTAAACCCGTAAGGCACAGCTAGTTGTTCATAACCGATAGATGTTGCTCACCGAGACTCTGTTGGTACTGAACCTGGCTTCTGATCCAAAGGTTGCGGGTTAGATCCTCGCACAAGATACATATTTGTGTTCATAAACATGTATTGTGTTTTCTGTGTATTGTATGTAAATAAAAAATAATGTATTTAAGAGTATTTCTATCTATTATCCATAGTACAGACGAGCACATCAAGCTACCCCAATCTGTAAAATTTCCCCAATTGAAAGTGAACCTTATGTTTATGTGATAAAGTTGAAAATCTATGAAAGAAATTTGACAGATTGGGGTAGGTGGATGTGATGGCGTCTGTACAAGCTTTGATTAGTTTAAGCTGGAAAGGAGCTGTGTGATATGTCACGGATATCTATATCAATTTTTTTTTTATTTATGTTGCTACAGTGTAAATACGCGCATTTTTTTGTTACTTCCCACTCAAACGTGCCGATTAGCTGATGCTCTTTTCCTATCACTCGGTTAGTAACCAAGTTATTAACATTAATATGATATTTATAACGCGAACTCAGATTATTATTAACTACTTCCTTCCCTGTTCCATAGACACCTAGCTTTTTCGGTTTCCGCGTAGGTTTGCATTTACTTTTCGTACTCTCTTATAAAGAAATGTTTTCGTAGGTCCATTTAAGTTGGTGTAGCAATAGGATTATGATATACCCAGTTGTCAGTCTCTTGTCAGTAGTCAGCCTGAAGGCTTGAGACATAGCTTTACGACTGTTATCAGTTAAGCCAGCCGGGAATGGTTCACAGGACCTTGGAACAATTCAAGTAATTGTGTGTTGGACAGAATTATGCAAACAAAATTGCGCTGAATTAAAATAAGAAATATTACTCTCTGGACAATTTCATCATTATTTCATTTCATTTCACTGGATGTAATGTGTGTCCATGTATTATATGTTTGTAAAGTACCCCGCGACACGGGGATTAGATTCCCTAGTGCCGCCGTTGTCTTTCTTAAAGAAATAAAATGTAATAGTAATATCGTGGGACATTATTTACCCACGGCCATCTGATCCCAAACTAAGCAGAGCCTGTACTGTGAAAACCATATAACTTAAATATTACATATACTACTTTTCTTTTGTAAATACATACTTATATAGATAATTACACCCAAACTCAGTACGAACAGACATGTTACAGACACAAATATCTATCCTGGGTGGAAATCGAAACCACGACCTGCGGCGTAAAAGGCAAAAGGTATTACATACAAGCAGTTAAGAAAAAGGTTAGCAATGTTTATAAAGAGAGTAAGGTGAGACAAGAATAACTTACTGGCCAGTTTGTCTCCTAAGCCAGAGGTCGTGGGTTCGATTCCCACCCAAGAAAAGTATTTGTGTATAAGCACGATTATTTGTTGTGTCTGGGTGTAATTTATCTAAAAATATATAAACATATAAGTATGTTTATCAGTTGTTTGGATGCCGTAGTTTATAGTACAGACGCCAGGACATCCAGCTACTCCAATCTGTCAAATTTCTTTTATAGATTTTCAACTTTATCACGATAGCATAAGGTTCACTTTCAATTGGGGAAATTTGACAGATTGGGGTAGCTTGATGTGCTGGCGTCTGTACATATAGGCTCTACCTAGTTTAGGGTCAACTGGCGCGGCGGTGTGTTAATTGTCGGAAGACGAAAAGAAAAGAAACTTGGAATCAAATGATGATGGTAATTTTAAGCAGACTCATAGTAATGTAAGGGGTTAACAAAGTTAACTTTATCTACCTATTACACAAAAATCTAGTACAACAACAGTTCGTGAAAAATAATTGGTTTACGTACTTCGTTACACTTTTCGTAATTTTAATTTTTTTTAATAACACTTACACTAGAGTTTACAATAACTTAATTCTTATTTGGTACAAATTACGGATACAAAGGCATCTAGACGCAACAAAACTCATCAATCTTGGGTCACAGTAATAGTTGACCTGCGTGGGTATCGAACTCACAGTCACATGGGCGCGGGGTGGCCCAGTGGGCCGACCCATGGAGCTAATGGGCCGACCATTTCTACGCCACCCGTGGGATTCATGTGTGCCGTACGTATGTATAGAAATGGATTATATAAAAGGATGACGATAGACTTTATGATTTTTTAAACATATATGTAAAGTGATTTCGTTGTTTAGAAAC
This sequence comes from Pseudoips prasinana, assembly GCA_951640165.1. Taxonomy (NCBI): domain Eukaryota; kingdom Metazoa; phylum Arthropoda; class Insecta; order Lepidoptera; family Nolidae; genus Pseudoips; species Pseudoips prasinana. The sequence continues at coordinate 28,434,585 of OX621237.1, read as the reverse complement.
CAATTTTCATAAATTTTCTTTTATTTAGTCGGGCTTTTTTGGAAAGAAAAACATTTAGTGGTAGAGTCTGTAAGTTAGTAGCATTCCAGGCCAAGGAAAGCGCGTAAGGCTGTGAGTCCAGCGCCTGATCTCTCATCGGCCGTGTCTGATAGATTCCATTGTGGGAAAGAGAGCACCTGTCCACTATAAGTCCTGCTATTTTGGTTGGATTATGTTGATATTATCTATTATATTAAAGAGTACTATTATCGAATAATCTAACGGTCAATAACCCCTGATTAAGAGCTTTAGAGTTGTAAATGTTTAACGCCTGAGCGGATTTTCATGGATTGATATCCGTTCGGGAGGCACAATACCACAGAAAGACATACATTCGCAAAGATAGGCTTTTAACTAAAATACTTAATATATGACGTGATGCGTGGAACTAATACCGTGATAAGATATTGTCTACTTCTTTGGCTCCAAATTGACAAGTCACTGACTTGTCCTTTCGAGCGGGGCGGAGCGGGAAAAATACTAATAGTACTGAACCGGGTCGTAATGGAATGTATTATGTATGTATTTCGCAGTTAACTATAGTTGAAGCAAAATATGCAGGATTAAACCACAGATAAAAAATGGAAGATTATTAATTTGAAACTTACGTCAAGAAAAAATGTGCTGTATTATTTTAGATTCTTAATTAGTTTCATAAGAATCCATGCAGCCGTTAAAATATTACTTTCTGTCACTAAACGAGTAGAGGGCATTTGATGGGTTGACTGTGGATATTTGCTATGATTTAATTTGCATTCGAGTATATTGTCTATTGTTAGAGTTTCCGTAGACTTAACCTATATATACAACTCTACTATGAATATATTACTTTTATCTCTTGGCCATTATACTAAATCAACATAAAATACTTAGGTTATTTCCACAATTCGTGATCTTCAACTTTAGTACTGCCCTAGATGTTTCAGGTAAAATTTGTGATAAGATTGCTTCCGTATGGAATGTGGATGCGCTCTAGATGGCGCTGTTAACAGAAGCGGGCCTATTGTTTACAATTTTAAAACTACATATACCTACACAAAGTTTTGATGAAAGTTCAGTATGGGGTATTTACTAGTATTTGGAAGTGGTTTGTTATGAATTGATGAGTAAATAAGCATGCAAGTGGCGTGTAAAGATCATGCAGCAATGGATATGATGCAAAAAGTTGCGAGAAGCGATATAATGTTGAGTGCAATCCATGTGTGGCGGAGCCGCTCGTGATAACAGTGACAAGGGTGTGACGTCAGCGGGCGCTGGCGGCGGCGGACCGGCCGGCGGCCGGGCGCGGCTCGCCACGCATATACTGTACATATTCGACGACGACTCACCGAGACCGAGTGTGAGGACCGTGAGTCGCCACTCCCTTCTTCCTCCTTGGGGAGCGACGCGGTCGCCGCGTCGCACTCCGCGAGCATTGTGTCGCTGGCGCCCACCCGGTTGCGACGGCGACTCGCCAACGATTGGCCCACGGGCGGTGTGTGATGATTCATTTCGTGTACCGTCAGACTCTGCTTGATGTCCGCAGTAAAGTTGCACATAGAGCAGTGGAAACTGCCATTTCCACCGTGATTTTTCATATGGCGGTCCAAGTTCCATTTGTAGGGTGTCCGAAAATCACACATAGTACACTTGATCATAGGCATCGAATGGTATTTGACGTGTTTAGTGAATCTAGCCCTTATGTGGGTGACATAGTTACACTTTTCGCAAGAGAAAAACTTCCCTTTCGCTTTTGTAGAGTTAGAGGGTGTCGCGTGATCCAAATTTCTGTAGTTGTCGACGTAGCTGTCATCGGGGCGTTCCAAAGATTCGTCTTCGTCCACTTCAACAATGTCGTCACACTCCTCGACTTCCTCTAGCAGGTCCTCGATACGTTCCGGTTGCTCTATGTTGTCGCAGGCCATCGGTAATGTTTCCGAATCTAACTTTACAGACGTCGACGTCGGTTTAGGTCCTCCGTGGACCATCTTCAAATGTCTTATAAGTTTCTGATGATGTCTCGACGCGTAAACACAGTGTGGACAATCATAAATCTTGAGTCTCACAAAGTGAGCGTCACGCGTATGTACGAGATAAGCGCGCGGGTTCTGCGTGTAGAACGTGCACTTCGTACAATTGTAGTTTCTCCTTATCTTGCACTGTGGTAACTCGAAATCTTCCGCGGCGTCAGACGAGGCCTCCGAAGACACGTCGCCGCAGCCGCGGCCTTCGAGCTGTCGCACGAGAGTCGCGACCTCGCCGATGTGCGCGCTCGGCGGCGAGGACATCTGCTGTAGCATACTCCGCTGCAACAGAACAACGTTCGTCGTAGTATATTTGTCGGGACAGAGGCGCGCGGCGTGGGGTGCGAGTGCGCTCGGGCTGGTCGAGTGTCGCGGCGCGGCACGTGTGCGGTGCGCGAGAGCGTCGCCGGCTGAATGAGGCGCCGCGGCACTCGGCAGCAGGCAGCACGGAGCGCCCGAGGGCGCGTGGGCGCGGGTCGGGCGGAGGGTCGCCGATGTCGTGTTCATCCTCGACGGCAAGGCACAAGGGGAGCCGCCCGACGACCTCCACTCGGCAACGGTCTAATGACACTTTGTGCTCTTAGATGTTGTCGACATTTTTTCCTTATGCCTACATACTTGTAGATACCTAGGTGCTGGCTATGGCTACGAGAATATTAACTGAATGCAGGTGATGCATGGCATATTATGTAGTTTCAATGTGAACTAGGTAAGTATATTGAAGTAGGAAATGTTAGTAATGTAACTATATTAAAATTTGCAATCAAAGTAGGGTGTTTTTTTGCTAAATCAGGACTTTACTATGGAGTACATTGAGAGATGTCTAACGTGAAGTTATAATCATAAACGTTCCTGTGAATAAAATGCTTAAATGCCAGAGCTACCTCTACATAAACTAGATGTAGTATACCCAAGCCCCATATATAAGCAGCCTCTTGGGAACAACATTCGTAAACGGAATCATAAGTTCATAATATAGCTGTTGATGTGTTTTCTAAAAGAAAATATGAGAAAAAATATAAATAGGTTTAATCAATTTATATTGTTTAAATTCTTGTGAGTTAAATTCTCTATCATTGACTATCAAGCAATCGACACACAGTACACCAGAATATTTTTCTTCTCTTCTAATTGGAGAAAAGGAGAGCCCCAATAGCATTTACTTAGTGCTTTGATACATGAATGCATTTAACGTTTTAGAAGAATAAGCTGACGTCCATGGTTTGTTAGAGTTATATATTAGAAGAAAAAGGTTAAGATAACTTTATCAGGCAATAAAAACAAACCTTAACACCATAACCCTACATTTTGATTTAGCATAGTCGAATAAAAACACGGTAAAGCACACTACACGTAATTTCAAACTCTATAGTCTCCAAGTTAAGGATAAATATTGCAGGAGTGATTAAAACGTATATCTATGATGCTGTAGCTATACCGGCTACAACAGCTGTATCATCTGACGGCGACGCTTCTGCAATAACAGACCTTCTTACGTAAAAATAGGGTTGAAAGTCGAAATACTATGTTTCTCAAAATTTATAACTGAGTGTCGTGCCTATGAATATCAGTTGGGAGATGTATTTATAATATAGTGTATTTGTATGAGAAATGGGCCGTGATCGTGAGATGATTTATAATTTGTCTGCGGGATTCCTCGAGAGTTCAAGGTAATCTTATTAAAAAGTAAACATAAATAAAGGAAAATGTTTCCGAACTATACAAAAAATGTTGTGGGGTAGACTTTAATGATCGCAGGATAGTAATGACGGTTTGATTTTAATTCAATTTGGCGCGTTCCCGGCTCGTTTGCCGTATCATTATCCTAAGAGATTCCCTAATGTTTTAATTGTGCTGGCAATTAAAAGTCATTATATAAACTCAGCTGCTTGTTAACGTTAATACATAAAAGATTTACGGTATTTTAATCTGAATGCCTCTTATAACTTGTATAGGTGAAAAAGAAAGAGTTAATACGATTTGACGTATTTAGAGATCAATTTCAAATACCAAATAGACGATAGAAGTAGAGTATTTATGGAACTATTGTGTGTAAAAATGTTACTAATGCTTTACAAATTGGTAGTGACATGTTTTCTGCATAGATAGTAAACATTTTCTCTCAATGTTGGCGTACGGAAACATTGGCATGCGTTCAATCTTCTGTTTATGTAAAGCAATATAGTTACATATTAATTAATTGGGATAAACTTTTACTAATTGTCATTGCGATCGTTATACTTCAGTCGAAATTTAAACGTGTCAATTTGTGTTATTTCTGTTAAGTTACATATACTTTTATATTATATATTTTTACAAATAAAAAGGAAGGTTAAGCCAAAAGTTTTTAAAAACTATATCTTTAGTGTGAATATAGTGAATAATAGTATTTTAATCAAGAAGAGGAATACTATATTAAGAAGCAAATAAAGGACTGTTGCTATGCCTTAAATAATAACATAAATAAACTTTTTACTGATTGTCATTTTGATCAGAAGTTGCCAACTTGTCACGTAATTAAACTCGTGTTAATATGTGTTATATGCTTAATATTTGTATAAATAAAAAGAGAATTGGTATTATGGTCGTCAAAGTATTTTGTAATTATAAAATCAGTGTGAAATAAAAATAATAGTATATAATTACGAAACCAACACAAATTTTTTTCGCCGAAAGATTAGATTTACTCAATATAAGTATCATTGTATGCTGTCCCTATTCTCGAATCTCATCAGCATCTGTCTACCATTATATTTCAGTAAAAAATATATTAAATATTTTTCCCAACAAATAAGGATTCTAGTACAACGTGGCAATGTTGCTAGTATCCTGGGACCTTTACAAACAAAACAAGTTATAGATAAGGTTTTAAGAGTTTAGTTATCACTTTTATAAAGATGTAGTTTTATTATTTAAATAATTATATTTTATTTCGGCTATCATTCGTTTTTCACTTGTATGAATACAAATTGATATTAATTTGCCGTTTCGAACTGGATCTTTACCATTATTATTATTTCTTTGGTGTCTCCAATATTACGACACTGTGGCAAGCGCCATGATCACAGATGAAGTAGAAACTAAAGAACTGTTTGGAAACACTAAAATTTTACAATAACTATTTAATTAAAAATGACAACAGTTGTTAAAAATCGCATATTACCGACTGTACTACTCTACCATCTTATTGAAACGAACGTAGTTACAAAAAAATATCATACAAAAGAGTGCGACGTTTATCCAAAGTGTTGTTATGTGGTACAAGGGGCAGGTGCCGGACGCGTCCTGGTGGCGGGGCGCGGGGCTATAACTCGACAGGCCGAGGCAGGAAACGGCCGGAGAAGGCATCCCAGCCCGAGCACAATGGAGGCGGCGGCGCGCCGCAGGGGGAGCCCTCGCAATCGATATGGCGTCGCTCGCTAAGGTCCGATGGCCGCTGCGAGCGGTTTGGAACTCTGCAGAGGCGGATGCCCCTCTCCCCGCGCGCCCCTGCCCCTCGCTCACCACACCTGCTGTGTATTTATAGAGCGGCACAGCCGGCGCAGGCCGGGGATGCAGGGATGTCGACTCTACCACGGGCGTCGACGTCTACCTACCTACGGCGGTAGGCACGCAACGCTCGCACGCACCGCATGGCCGCCGCGCCCCGAGCCGCATGGCGACGACTTACTATACCTATCTCACAATCAACATAAAAATAGCACCCGTTAAGTAACGTGCTGGCCGCTGTTTGCAATGTTTCATACCGACGCGGCTACATATTAACAGATTAAGACTGCGCCCTCGCAAATTAGGTAGCGAACCAACTCACTAATTACCCATCTGCACGAATTAAGAACGTGCAAAGTAGTAAATATACCATGTACCGTACGGGAGTACCGACCGCAGTATTACGTGTCTACTTTTCATTCTCACCAACACAATTCTGTTTGTGTGCATACAACGTGTAACAGAAATAGTATGAGATCTCAAGCTCAATCGAATTTTGGTACTACAGTTCCGCGAGTTCACAGCTGAGGAATACCAAATACCAAAAAGATTTTGCGTATTTCACGTCTGTGGTGTTCAACAAGTTTTCTTTAAGTGTCTGAAAATTACCCTAATTTGTTGTTTCACTGCAATCACGCCCTTAAATGCATACATATGGCTCTTAACAGTATGAACAGAAAACATATATATATCCAAAAGCTGATCGAACTTTTAGTATAATTAAGTGCTACACGTCTTTCAGTTACATATTAAGAGAAATATCCACTATTTATATTACAACTTGTACTTATATAAAGAAACAATTTAAATGGAGTGGTAATTTTTAGAATTAATCTTGTTTTAACCTGGTTAAGAGTTGTCTTTGCGATTTCTTTTTAAAGAGGAAATGTTTCTGAGTCAAATGGACTGTTTAATTGGATTTTTTTGAGAAAAACAATTTTATAAAAACTTGCGGAATTAATTTGACTTAGGCCCTCAATTATCTCATAATATTTGTATGAATCTGTTTATTATAATAATGCGTGGTTTGCCATTAATTTCCCACTAAACTACTACTAAGTACACTACTTTACTACTAAATCCTAACTATTAAACAACATCAATGAAATACAACTCTATTATATTGCAATAAGGTTTAAAAAACAGGGTTTTCAATGTTTTACTACCAAGTGAAATATTAAAACAAAACAAAATCTAAACACAATGTGAATCTGTGCTGGACATATTATAGTGCACAAGTGTATGCGCAAACACAGTGAACTTTCTGGATCCTCACTCTCAAGATGCGATTGGACGGCTAGCTAACACGATTGCAAAGAGGTCAGGACCGACGACTCTAAATGCTCTCCGAGGCATGGGGGGTGTAACATCGCTTTCCAGACTCCATGCTGATACTGAGAACTTTTCGTAAAAGAAAAGTCCCAATAACCATTACTTTTTTGCCTGGCACAGTTTTTGAACACGCTTCTATCTAGCTAGAACAACGAGGCACTCGAAGAAAGAGTGTGGAGCAGTGGTTAAGAGACAGTCGCCTCGCCACTTGGTGTCCCGGCTTCGATTCCCGCAAAGCACAACTATGTGTGTGACCCATAAATGTTTGTTCCTAGTCTGGATATATGAACGGTGTCCGTCAGTTATATGTTTGTGAAATACCAAACAATACATATAAATTCAATTCTCTAATAGGAGCGTTGTCTTTAAAAAATACATAAAACAACATGTAAACATATGGTGTTTTAATTGTATAATCAAATTATATTTTACGCGACCCAGTCCCCATAAACGAGTATAATATTATAAACGTTATGTTAATAGCATTCCTTTCACTCTCGCTGCGTTCAAGTTCGATTCCCGAGACAAGTCATTTGGTGTTATCGCGGACGCTTTTGCTTTCATTTGGTGGTTGAATGTACTTACGATATTTTTTCGCGCTTAGCACCACTACATTGTAAACAGACTGATTCATTGTAGATTTGTACCAGAAATGATAGTATTTAGAGTACATAATAGTTTTAACTAGCGTTTTTACGATATTGTGTGAAGCCTCATGGATTTTTATTTCGTAGTTAGCGAATTTATACACTTTTTCAAAGAAGCAAATATATTGTTATGTATTTTTTACATCTAGAATAATCTTTTTATAACCGTAACTTTGGGAAATATTAATTCAATATCCCATTCTTTTAAATCTAGAATAATCTTTTTATAACCGTAACTTTTTTACTTCTTCCTTTAATAACCTCGCCAAATTCCTGAGATCGTGAGCTTATAGGCATTAAGATATCCAAAAATATACTAACATAACTGGACTAAAAGGTAAAGTAGGTAGTTGGTCAAAATATGCACTTTCAAAATGCTAAAAGGACGTAATGTATAAAAATGACACATTTGAATAAAACAATATAATATTAATGTCACTTAATTACAAAATAATAAAATGATGTTTAGTCATTTCGTGGTATACCACCAGACTCACTTTCTTACTCATTTCTTTTAGAATAGCAAGGAAATCTAACTTGGGCGTCACCTGATGGTAAGTGATCACTGCCGCTCATGGACACTCGCAACACCGGACAGCGCGAGTACGTTGCCGGACTTTAAGAAAGGAATAGGCTCGCTTCTTGAAGGTTGCCATGTCATACCGGATCGGAAATACCTCCGCAGTTAATTGATTCCACAGACGTGCGGGGTAAAAAAATTACTGTGCAACGCACAGTGGTAGACGACCATTGTACCAGGTAATACAGAATCATTCAGATAGGTTTAAAAAAAAAAAAGAGGATTACACTACAGAGTATGAACTAAAATTTCAAAAAGATATGGAACCTTTAGTTCTCTAGTCATTTAGCCAGTTATATAAAACCTCAACCTCAAAAGTGTATATTTTTCATTTTGACAGTAATGATATGAAATGATAACATTTTATTCAGCACAACACAAGAAATACAGTAAAGTAAAAAAAAAAGAAGGTAACAATCAGATCATGGAGCAGGTGTCTTGCATGTTCTGCCGAAAGGGTCACCACCACAGACGTACGTCAGTACAGATGCCAGCACATAAAGCTACCCCAATCTGTCAAATATCCACAATAGAAAGTGAACCTTATACTTATGTGATAAAGTTGAAAATCTATAAAAGAAATTTGACAGATTCGGGTAGCTGAATGTGCTGGCGTCTATACTGTAATAATTTCGATTCCGATTTCAGACCAGTTCAGACCGCAGTCACATGGCCTCGAGCTTGTTATAAAAGCTGAAAGTGAAATGTCCTATTGATGAAATGATGACTCTACATAAGTGATACACGATTTAAACGTTTTATATATGGTTTTATACGACTAAGCTATGTATAATCAAGTAATCGTCTTGGGATTGGGTCTTATGTACAAAATGCGATCGCTAAAGTAGTGTAGGACTAACCACTAACATTGTTTTGAACCCAAGTTGCGTCAATATGGTAGCATACCTAAAGTAATACCGGGATTTCCTTATCTGAGGTAGTTTAGTTCTAAGTATTGAGGCAAAAAAAGAAGGGCGCTTGGGGTGAGCCCCTGAATGAGAAAACAACAAAAGACGTTGGAAACAAGACGGGTGTGGATCCTAAGTTTAGTTGCATGGACTGGGCAGCGATGATACACATTATTGTTTCTTGTTTACATGTCACTAGGGCTCAAATTTAAGTTAATAGTTTTAGGATTCCTTCGATACCAAAATGATAAAAAGGAAATCTTGACGCACCTTCGTACGTTTCCGTTTGTCGGTCACATCAGTACTCGTACATATCAGTAACTACAAAATAAATTTAATTTAGGTCACTTTTAAGTATTTTTTGACAATCCAAATTGCAAATTAAACAATGAGAGCATGAAGAAGCCGATACGGGAAGTCAAAACTTTGAAAGTACGGTTGTAAGGCGTATGAGTTCTTTTGTACCCAGATACAGATCTGTAATCGGTTGGAATGTTCAATGTTCGGTATTTTATGTGCGGTATCGGAACGGACCCCTATACTAAGCTTCCGCTGTCCATTCAACAGTCTGTCTGTCAGCCGGTATCTCATGAATCCTAAGAAAATTTGAAATTTTCATAGAGTATGTATTTCTATAGCCGCTGCAACAACAATTTATAAAAAAAGTTAAAACACGACACGCACTTGACCGGTTTCACTTACGTCAGATTGGAAATCGTATTGCTTTATTGACTGTACTTAAACAACAAAGGAGAGTCAAAATGATGCGCTCTTGCCAAATTGGCGATACGTCATAATAGTGAAGCCGCAGAACGGATAATCAGGCTTTTTCCTTCCTACATACAACAACAGTTGTTGTTACAGAAGTTCTAAGGGAAATATTGTAATGTAATTGTACGACAAAACTGCAATGATATAGAAAAATGGAAGCACTTTTTTTAACATGACGTTTAAGGTTAGCCAAAGAGTCTTTCACTGCTTCTTCTGCTTCACCGAACAATAGAAGTGATTGACAGCCCAAGCCATCTAGCAAATAAGACTAAAACTAAAAAGAGCGCGGCCTTTAAAGTTCAAACATCGGCTAATGGCAGTTACAGACGTAGAGATGCATGAAAGGTTTAGCTTTAGGAGTCGTTTTTTGTAATTATCACTCTACGTTACGTTACTCTACGCGGAGATACTCGTAAATATCGCGGGCCGCTTATCCGATACAGGATTGCAGGTGACATTAAATCGATACAAATGATAAAACTAGCAATAGGGGTAGACATTAGTGTCATTTTATATTTTTTTTTTTATAAGACAATAACCTAGGTGAGTAAGACCCTGTGTTCATGGGGACTTTATTACCGTGCAATTAACAACCATAAACACAAGCAGACTCGTAATAATTATATGTTGGACACACAAATAGTTGTCCTGTATGTGGATCGAAGTCGTAACATGAGGATATCAAGGTAGAGATTAAGGCGATAATTTTAAGAGTATATGTGTCGCGCTTCCACCTAGAGGACGGGAATGAATTGAAATAGCGTAAACAACGCTTCGATGTGGCGGGTACCACTGAGCCACGTGTCAGTGTTTGACACGGGTAGCACTTAACGGTAGCCACGTTTAAGTGATGTAGAGCAATGCTGCTCAATGAGCAGCTCGACTGGGTAAGTACTACCAATATACAAAATTTACTGCAGTATTCGACTAAATCAAAGAAAAACCTACAGATCTTAACGTGAAAATGGGGATCGGTCAAATACTCTGTGGTACATAGGTCTTAGTCGTCAAAGTAGCTCTGCAAGTCATGTGCAGATTGTGTGGGTGTGACCAAATTCACGTGAGTTCATGGTGGACCTCAGTTAACCCAGGAAGCTTTACTATTTCAAAAGCAAAAGAGGCGAGCTCGTTTTCCCGAGTTATGAACAAAACGAGCGGAGACGGCTCACTCTGGTACTTCAAACTAATGTTTGGGTGACGTCAGACGTGGGTAGGTGTTAAGAAAGAGCAAAACTGATGATATTTCTAGTTACAGGAGTTGAGAAGAACCGTATTATTGTGATCGTACATTACTGTTAACCATACTTTTAGGTAGACCAATAAATATCACAAACTGCTAAGATAGGAAGGAACTCAGATTTGACTACTCATGCACTCAATTTTTTGCTCCAAAAGGAAGTGACTGTTGAAACTTTATTACTTTGTTAAGTATTGACGCCTTCATGCCTCGCTACGTCAGCAGTACAATTTGGTGTACCGTGTGTATGATACTTTTGGTATTATAAGAATTGCTATCATCGCAAAGAAATCTTGTGAGAGATATGATTTATTACACGCGATACGGATTGCAGAACAAAAAGTATGATAAACTACGGATACGTAGGTCAACTGTTTCAGCAACATGCAACATGTCTACCTACTGTTCAGTTATAAGTACATACAATAAATTGAATTGCGCTGTTCTTTGTACGAGTTCGTTTAACCACAAGGATAGCGATGCCGATGTACGCGGCGACGTACTCGTTAAACACAGTAGGTAGAATGCTATTGCTATGTCGAGCTATACATACATATGTTGGTTGTGTATCGTCATTTGTTTGCAACGCTCTTGTAGGAGTTGAAGCGAGCTGAGTCGGCGGTCGGCGTAAGCATTCCGAGCGTGACTAACCATGTCGCGAGTAGGTACGTAGTACATCGTACATCTGCTGAAGCGGCGAAGCGCTCACCTCGGCGCGGCCTCCACTCACCACTTCTTCAATTCAAACCCGTTTTTTTCCTGCATATACGAAACTAGATCGAAAGAATGCATTGTACACCCTACCAAACCATAGTCCCATTATAAGACAAAAACTCGATACCCGACGTTAGTCCGGTTTCGTGGTGAAATTCGAGAAAGGGTGGTAAAGATAGTCATGGCAACGTAGAGGCGTCTCTAGATTTCGTATAAATTGTAATGTTATTTGCTTTCGTTGGTTTGATAGGTTACTATTAAGCAACAATGTGAACACGTCAGTTATACCGTGAATCTACAAGTCAGCTAACTGGGAAAATCTGTGGTTGTCGTTGTCCGTACATACTTATAATAAGTTGCAAGAAGTCTTCATATTGTGTATTATCTATAGACCGACACAACGTGTAGACGAAGTGCCTACTTAACTACCTCGGTACACAATACCTATTATGAGGTTCGATAAGAATGCGAACCGCGTTCTTGCCTTAAAGAGCACGCGATGTTAGGTCCATGTTGAATCAATGATAGGGTAAGCCAACCGTAATTATATCGCGCGACCGTCTGCCCGTAATACTGCGAAGCAGGAGATGGGTTTAAATAATCTTAGCTTATAGCGTCGGGATGGTGCAGCGCCGACGTTGCGGATTTTGCGACGCAAATAATTTGCGCGCCAATTGACCTTTCGTCGGACGTCGTCGTCGGTGTGGCGGCGGCGGGCGCGGCACCGGCTCCAACACGTGCTATATATATCTGCGCGACAACACGCCGACCGAACACCCGCCAGGGGCCGGCTACGTAGGCACTTTTCCTTTATCACCCACCCGACAGCCTCTAGCCTGGATTTTGCGGAAGCTTTGCCAGAGCCGCCGCCTCTACAGAGACGTAGGCGACGGGATGTCGACCCACACCACCCTCCCGAGATCGATACAGATGGTCGCCGCAAGAACACCCTAGTGTGGAGATATAAACCGTAGACGCTCTTAAATAGGGTAAGCTTTATAGGGTGCGACATTGTAAACGAATGTGGAGCGCCCGTGTGCGGAGGCGACGCGTGTTAGTGAACGTGATGCAATATGATTGTTGCGTCTCGCAACCTAAGGTCGCGATAGAGCCGACGACGCTGCGGTCACCCGATCATCGGAAACAATAAATACGTTGTTTGTGAGGAGAGAGATATTAATGGGATGAGTTGCTAACGAGCATGACTGTCACCGGTCCAACTGGTAATTAACACGACCTTGGTGCGGGCTGCTAAGCGACGCATACCGCTCGCACACAATGAAAGGATCGGTGCGGTCCGCTGCGACGGCCATCGCGGCAACAGTGTTCTCGAATGGAATTCGTACCGAGTGGCGGGTGGCGTGCAGTGTGCTCGTTTAAAGATGGCTGCGATAAGGCGCAGTGACGCTCCCGTGGCGCGGGCGTCGTGTCGGTGTGCGGGTGTGTGCGTGCGGCCTGCCGGAGCCGCGGAGCCCCGGCCCGCGCCCCGCGCGCTCCGCAACATGTGCGGCTGCGACCATACGCCACCAACACCCGACAGCCGTTCTCGCGTCGCTCCTCCCGCAACGAGGCCCGCTGATAAATGCGCGTTATCAAACCTCCAGATAGCAGAGGTGCTGCTCACTCGCTAGGTGTCACGGACAAAGCGTTTGTCGTCCACCGACTCGTGCATCGACACACGTACATTGTTTGTCTTACATGGCGATTTGCTCGTTGTGAGTCCATAGGTACCTACTGGCTTCAATACCTAACACCCGATATGAAAAGGTTTTCTCACTACGCCGCACAAGTAGCTAGGCATTGAGGTGCATGTACATAGGTCCCTGTCTACCAAGTGCATAAGCATTCGTGTTTCTTATTGCTAGTACAATATGTTTGAGTCATTAACTGTAGAGAAACTGAGGCGAATGCTATGCGCATCTTGGCCAATAAATGTCTAACATTCTAGTAGTCCAGATCCAGACCACGTGTTGCGTAAAACACTTTACTGACGCAAACGTTTTTCGTAGCTCTGCGGCGGCAGCGGCGAGCTTAAAAGGTTTCATTCGGTATGTATGTAGGTACTTATGCATTATGTATCTACCAATCCCAAAGAAGACATAACTCGAGGAACGTTTGTTAAACAAACAACAGTCAATCTTACGACTTTACAAACTCAACAACAACACACGTAGATATGTAATGTTATTATATCAATTTTGTTATGTTATGTAATGTATGTACAGGCGATCATCATTTGTTAAAGATAACAAGGCAAACATGAAGATCTGCATAAAAATTTAGAGATTTGATTATCCATTCAAATGTCGCCGTAAAAGATTTCAATGTCATGAGTTTAATTCGACGACGTCTCTACCTAAGTAGCTATATGTAGGTAGGTACTACGTAAGACGAGTTAAAGCCTCGTTATGGAGATAAACTAGCGTTATATAATTATAAATCAATAACAACAGCACCGATACACGTGGTCAAGTTATGTGTCGAATAGGTAAGTACTATTTATAATGCGGACGAGGAGTTTCACAATGTAGAGTCGAGCGACAGTCTGTGTTTCGCGCTATCGGCACCTATAACATTGCACGAACGCTCACGTAGTTCGAGTGTATGGTGCAGGGACTAGAAACCTAGGAAAGCGGCCGCAACGTGTCGCAAGAAGCCGTTGAAGTATAAGCGCAGCAAATTATCAGGGTCGTGCGACGACGCCGCCGCCGCGGGCTGCACGACCGCCGCTGCCTACGCACCTACCTACATGTTACCACCTATATACTACATATATAGTAGCTGCCAGCGTAAACAGCACCGTCGGGCGTTGTCTGCACGTCGCAACATGATGGAAAAATACGCTCACGGACGCGGCAAAAGGACAGCCACTCGACAATGCGAGTCGACAACAAAGCAGCCAACTCACGCGGCCGCTTCCCAGAAACGGTCGGTTGCGGATTGGAGAATATCTTTAATATTGTTTTGCACTCGGCTGTTAAAATGTTAAATGCATTATATGAAAGCAGTCGTTCGCGCCGTTGCGGTTGCGGCTTAGATCGGTATTAAAATCCGTGTTGGCAATCATAATAGGTAGGAGACGGTGGCCGTTGGTGGTCGGCCATATTGAGGCGTCTGCTTCGAAACGAGTTTCGTTGTGCGCAAGCGCAGGCAGCCGGCTGCCAGCTGCTCTCGTGTCAGGTGGTGCGTGGCCTCGACTCGACATAAGAACTACGTACCTACGGCTATACTCAGTCGCGATGAGTAGGTATCTACTGGTATGGCGCGATCACAGCCGAGTACTAATTAAGGTATAGAGCGGAGTCAATTAGGTGACGGCACGATTGTTAACGATGGTGACAGTCGCTACCCACTGCCGAGTCACGAACCACATTGATACCACTTCACGCCATACAATTGTTTTAAAATTGTTACGTAGGTACAGACGCCAGCACATCAAGCTACTCCAATATGTCAAATTTCCCCAATTGAAAGTGAACTTTATGCTCTTTTGATAACGTTGAAAATCTATCAAAGAAATTTGACAGATTGGGGAAGCTGGATGTGCTGGCGTCTGTACCTACACTACAATTATACATTGGAAGTGATAAAGCAATGTTTCAATACCATTAGTCACTGTTGTGGGCAAATCAGCAACACACACAAATGGTAAAATATGATAAGTACGTAAGGTATTATCTCGCTACATCCCCACAGGATGCAATTTAAACAAATAAATAATATGGACCAATAACTCACTGCCATCTGATCACAATCTAGCCAAAGCTTATACTATGGCAACCAGATAACTGATAAACATACTTATATAATAATATCTAGTAATAATATCTAGGGACAATGTCACACAGATCATCCTAGCCCTAAACTAAGCAAAGCTTGTACTATGGGTACCAGGCGACGATATACATACTTATATAGATAGATAAATACTTAAATACATAGAAAACATCCATGACTCAGAAACAAATATTTGTGCTCATCACACAAATATTTGCACTTACCGGGATTCGAACCCAGGACCACCAGCTTCGTAGGCAGGAGCACTACCAACTAGGCTACGGTGACCGTCAATATATTATAAATACATATCTATACATATAATAAAATCGTAGGAAAGTCAAAACTGTACATTGAATTTTTATTTTAAAGGATACTTGGGGCGTCATCTATCTATAATCGATATCGAAGCCAAAAATATAGTTTTTAGATTTTTTGTCTGTTAGTCTGTATGTATGTCCGGGCTAAACTCAAAAAGTACTGCATGGATTTACTTCAAATTTTGCATAAATATTACTCAGAGGTCGGGTCAACATAGGCTATATATTATCATGCTATCACCTACGGGGCTGTAATAATTCATAAAGTTTAACGGAGGAAAAACCGCGGGGCACAGCTAGTAAAAAATTTGGACCAATAACTGACTGCCATCTGATCACAATCTAGGCAAAGCTTATACTATGGTACCAGATAACTGATAAACATACTTATATATTTCTAAATACATATTATAGATAAATTACACCTAGATATAGTACAAACGAAAGTGCTCTTCACACAAAGATTTGTGCTGAGTGACGATCGAACCTACGACCTCTGTTTTAGCGGTCAGGGTCACTGACCACTTGACTAACAGCCTAGTCAACAGCTATGTAGGTAGGTAGTAATAATAATATCCTGGGACATTATTGACACGCGGCCATCTGATTCCAAACTAAGCAGAGCTTGTACTATGGAACCAGATAACTGATATCTGTCACCGTGGCCTAGTTAGTAGTGCTCCTGCCTACAAAGCTGGTGGTCCTGGGTTCGAATCCCGGTAAGTGCAAATATTTTGTGTGATGCACGAATATTCGTTTTTGAGTCATGGATGTTTTCTATGTATTTAAGTATTTGTCTATCTATATCGTCGCCTGGTACCCATAGTACAAGCTTTGCGTAGTTTGGGGCTAGGATGATCTGTGTGACATTGTCCCAAGATATTATATTATTATATACTACTTTACTTTTGTAAATACATACTTATATAGACAATTACACCCAGACTCAGGACAAACAGACATCTTCATGGACTCGAACCCACGACCTACGGCGTGAAGGGCAAGCATTAAGCAACCACGCCGACCGGCCCAACAAATTCAAAATTAGGTATTTGGTTCAGGTCAAAGGGTGCGATGTCCTTCTAACCGCTGCGCTGGCGCTGACCCGCTGACCACTTCCAAACTGACTGAGTGCACGCGTACTCTACGTGGTGTAATGCATATGTTTTGACTGCCTCGTTGGTCTAGCGGTAGCGTGTTCACCCGCGAAGTACGAGGTACTGGGTTCAAATCCCGGGTCGGGTCAAAAGTGATTTTGGGACTTTTCAGTAAAAAGAAAAATTTCTTAGCATCAGCCTGAAGTCTGGGAGTTGGCGGTATTATACCCCCGTGCCTCGGTGAGCACATAAAGCCGTTGGTCCTGTACCTGACCTCTTTCCGGTGTCGTTAGGCGTCCCATCGGATCATGAGAGTGATGGAATAGAAAGTGCTCCTGTGTTTGCGCACACACTTGTGCACGTCACGGTCACCGTAGCCTAGTTGGTAGTGATCCTGCCTACGAAGCTGGTGGTCCTGGGTTCGAATCCCGGTAAGTGCAAATATTTGTGTGATGAGCACGAATATTTGTTTCTGAGTCATGGATGTTTTCTATGTATATAAGTATTTATCTATCTATATAAGTACGTATATCGTCACCTGGTACCCATAGTACAAGCTTTGCTTAGTTTGGGACTAGGATGATCTGTGTGACATTGTCCCCAGATTGGCCCCCAGATATTATACTATAATATGTCCCGCGCAGATGGCTAATCTCTATTGCGACTGGCCGCCGTATCCGAGATTCGATTAGGAGGACGTTAATACAGCACGGCCATGGCTGCCGCTCTCAGCGTTTATCACGTGTAGTGTTCGATATAGTACTGGCAAGAATCTCGCTTCATTGTTGGCTGTGTGCGATGGTTGGCGCGTCGAACGACCTCTTTTCGTTTCAGTGACATCGCGGAAGCGGCTCCAGGGGGGAGGCGACTGCGCAAAATAAAACCATCCTGTTTTCAGACTGCTTTGCGGAGATAAACATTGGCGTTGACGTTTTTACGATACTAGAAGATAACAACACAAGTCTATAGTTAGATGGAGATGTATTGTCGGCATAAAAGCTTCAGCGTATAGAACTGTAAAAATCATATTGCCTTACTGACCTACTCTTTTATATATACTTAAAATTCACGCATTTACCACCTTCGATTACACGTGGTGCGCTCCGGTTGACAGTCGCCTCGCCACTTGTGTCCTGGGTTCGATTCAGAGCAACTATTTGTGTGACCTCTAAGTAGTTGTTTTGAGTCTGGATGTACTGGATTGTGTCCGTCAAATATAAGTTGCTCAGGACTGATAGCAAAACGTGCTTTTAACGGCATGGGCGTATAACACCGTCACCTTACACACTCTGGGCTACTACCGAGTATTTTTCTGCGCAGAAAAATCCCATTATTTTTTACACGTTTTAGGTCAACCCGGAATTAAAACCAGGAGTTGAATATCTACGTTACTGCTGAACGAACGGGGCGGGGTACGTGATTATAATCAATAATTAGATAGTTTATATGACAAATGAGATTAGCTTAGGGAGCGCCACTAAAGCTAATCTTTTTAAACATTTAACGAGTAGCTTAAACTAAAATAATTGCAAAATTATAGACATACTGCACCTACTGAATAAGTTATATTCATACACTAATTTCATGAAATTATATCAATTTATCTTACGTCAATAATGTACCAATACAATACAGTTACCACTATTTTGTCCTATTAACTATAAAAAAGCTATAAACTAAAATCAAATGGCTGTAATTTATACAGAATACGTAATAGGTAGTTATGTTATTTATATTGTATATAAATGACCTTAAACAATCTTTAAATCATGAATGTATCCAATTTGCTGACGATACTACATTGGTTATAAAATGTTTAAACAAAAGGGATTTAGAAACTGAAACTAAAAACGAGTTAACGATTGCCATGAAGTGGTTAAGAGACAACAATCTTCATGTCAATATAGACAAAACTAAATTAATCCAATTTAATTCATTTAATTTTAATTTACATTATAATAATACTATTTTAGAACCAATAAAATCAACATTATTTTTAGGAATAGTATTTGACAGCAAACTTAACTGGAAAGAACAGGTAGCAAGAGTATGCACCAAGCTAGATAAATTTGTGTACGCTCTTCGGAAACTTAGATTAGTATCTAGCAAAAAAACAGCCCTCAGCGCTTACCATGGCTATGTTTCATCGGTGCTGCGGTATGGCTTAGTGATATGGGGTAATTCAGTGGATGTGGAAAGAGCACTCATTGTACAAAAAAAGTGTATCAGAGCTATAAGCGGAGCTGAATATTTGGACCACTGTAAACCTTTGTTTAAAGAATTGAACATTCTCCCACTCCCATGCCTTTATATTTTCGAAATGTGCTTATTTATTAAAAGGAATCCTGCTCGATTTCCACTAAACCAAAACGTCTCCGCAAGACTAAATAATAAACATCTTGGTAAATTGCTTGTACCTGCTCAAAGATTACATTTGTATACTAGAAATGTCCATTGTATGGCAATTAAAATTTTTAATAAGTTGCCAACAGACCTTAGGATTTTACCATTGAATAAATTTAAATCTAAAATATTTGCTTGGTTATTGGACATGTGTTTTTATTCTGTTAATGAATTTTTAAATTATACATTTTAACATTGTAATTTTCGTCTGTACTTTTTATTATTATTATTAATTATTTTTTTGGTCTTAAAAATTGTAAAATGTTGACATACAAGGGGAATATTATTATTTAGTTAATTGATCTCATTATGACATTGTATTTTTGTAATTTATTATTTCGTTCTAATTGACATTTTTTTATAATTTATTAATTTGTGGTGATAATTCCTGTAATAGCTTTTTTATGTATTAGTAGTTGCATGAAATATCCTTTTATTATTTCTACACCAGCAATGGTAGTATATGTAATCTAGTTATAAATGTAAGACCTCAATGTACCATGTACTGAGAAATAAAGAATTTATTATTATTATGTTTATTTGTTGTTAGGTTGCCATAATACACGCTCTGCCCAGTTTGGGATCAGTTGGCAGTGTGTAAATTGTCCCAAGATATTTATTTATTGATGATCGAAGTTTTCCCACACGATGCACTTAACATCTCAGTCCAAAGTTAGCTATTAAGTACACAACCAATTTACATACATACTACTTATTTAGTGTATTCTGCCCAGCAGAATTGTCGCTTTTCAACATTAATGTAAGCAAACCAGTCCTTCGACTCCCGCTTTGCTGACAGTACCTGACCTTGGACAAAAACAACCTTTTACTCAAAAGTATTGAAAAAAATCTCCGTATTACAAAGGCATATTATTGGCAATAAAGAATAATGCAGTATTAAAACAAAAACATTAAAGATAATAATTTGGATTGCAGAATTTTACCTATTGTTATTTTAACCTTTTGCTTTAATTACCGCTTTTTATTTTAATAACCAAAATTATATATTTTTTTCAAAACAATGAAATTAAATTTAAGCTTAACGAAGAAAACTATCTGCATTAATATCTATACATATAATAAAATCGTAGGAAAGTCAAAACTGTACTACATTGAATATTTTTAAAAAAGGGTACTTGGGGCGTGATCTACAATCGATATCGAAGCCAAAAATATAGTTTTTAGAAATTTTGTCTGTTTGTCTGTATGTATGTCCGGGTTAAACTCAAAAAGTACTGCATGGATTTACTTCAAATTTTGCATGAATATTACTAAGAGGTCGGGTCAATATATAGGCTACATATTATCACGCTATCACATACGGGGAAGGAGCTGTGATCATTTATAAAATTTAACGCGGGTAAAACCGCGGGGCACAGCTAGTAATACATATATTAATACGGGTACGGGGGTACGAACCGGAAGACGTAGTTTGGGCATACAAGATGGACCGATGATTTTGTGAGGGTCGCTAGAACCCACTGGATGCGGGTAGCGCAAGACCGGAAATGGTGCAGATCTTTTGGGGAGGTCTTTGTCCAGCAGTGAACGTATTTCGGCTGATATGATACATAATTGTGAAATCTGGACGAAGTGATCGGGTGGCATCGTCCACGTAAAATATTGGATGGTAAATGATTATCTTAAGAGTAATATAAATTTATCTAAAACTAGTTTCTCTAATCTTATAGTCTGGCTAGACAAGCTAGACTCTAAGATAGCTCAATTAAGGTATACCTACCAGCTGTTCTCCCTACATTTGTGTGCATGAACATGTCTTTGTCCTGAGTCTGGGTGTAATTATCTACGTATGTATTTACAAAAAGAAAAGTAGTATATCAGTTATCTGGTTTCCATAGTACAAGCGCTGCTTAGTTTGGGATCTGACAGCGTGTGTGGATATTGTCCCAAGATATTATTTTAGACAGCTATTCTAAAATATTACAATGAAGCAGAAGATACCATTATGATTTTCATGAATGCCACTAGAGACAAACCAAGTTTCCTCAGCGCTACGACAAGTCCTTTTTAAACGAGGCTTAAAAAGAGTATTAATCTCACGGTAGACAGCTGTTTGCTGTGCCCCCTGGCATTGCGAATGACCATGTGTAGCGGTTACCACTTACCTTCAGGTGGGACGCTACCTCATCTGCCTCCAAAAGCAATTCTAGGTCAACGGAAAACAACGGTGAAATCGTTATGATGGAAGTCTTTGACAGGGACCAAAGAGACAATTTTATTTATTATCTACACGTGAGCCTTACCGCTTCGTGTCCCGGGTTCGATTTCCGCGCTGGATAACTATTTGTGTGACCCATAAATAGTTGTTCTGAATCGGCTGTAATTTGAGTTCATAAAGTACCCAGCGACACAGAGATAATATTCCCTAATGATAATACTCCCTTTTTTTAATGCCTACTCACCTAGAGTAGTCATTGAAAAATATTACCACCATTTCTGAGAAAATGAGCAAACTCTACGATGCAAACGCACCGGGAACAATTTTATGAGTCATTATAATAATATGGCATGCAGATTTGTGTTGGTAAGTATTTTTTTGTAAGAACAGAGGCAAGCGTCTATCAAATAAGACTAGAAACTAAGTAACCCAGACCTAACCAACCCGGTTACAGACCTGGTGAGAGAGATGTATAAGATGGTCGGTTTTATCAGAATAGGGGAACGAACTGATATTTAGTAAATCTAGCAAACTTAAAAAGAAATAGGCACAAATATAACACAAAAAAAACTTGAGAGGTGTCAAGGGACACCCGGATGGAACGAAGTTCCTTTCGAGTGAAGGAATTGTAATAATTTTTTTTCAAGTTATAATAATATTTTTATTATTATTAACAAATATGTATAATGTAATATAAACTTAATCAGTAGGCTCAATTTTAATAATAATAAAAAAGCAAAAGTGTCGTTACAACTTTTCGTCTTAATTTTTTCCGTCTAGCTCCCTTTCGCAACGCGCAATTACGAACTTAATTCCAAAAAAATAAGTTAGTAGCGAGGCGACCTTAACAATAGTCACGCATCATCATCATTTCAACCGAAACACGCTGCTGGACAAAGGCCTCCCCCAAAAATCTCCACAATTGCCGGTCTTGCGCTATTCGCATCCAGCGGTTTCCAGCGACCCGCACAAGATCCTCGGTCCATCTTGTAGGGGTCTGCCCACGCTGTTTCTTGCGGTTCGTGGTCGCCACTCGAGAACCTTTCTGCCCCAACGGCCGTTGGTTCTACGAGCAATGTGCCCCGCCCACTGCCACTTCAGTTTTGCAATACTGCGGGCATGACATACATTGACTTTCT
This sequence comes from Pseudoips prasinana, assembly GCA_951640165.1. Taxonomy (NCBI): domain Eukaryota; kingdom Metazoa; phylum Arthropoda; class Insecta; order Lepidoptera; family Nolidae; genus Pseudoips; species Pseudoips prasinana. The sequence continues at coordinate 28,411,950 of OX621237.1, read as the reverse complement.
TGTGGCACGCGTGCAGATAATTAACCGTGCCGCTGCTAAACCAACGAAGTAAATATATAAACAGGCGATCGTATCTATTCCGTTCCTATAGATATCACCTTTGTACCTATATATATATATATGTATATATGCTAGGCTATATGCGGCTTCACAGAATCCTCTACAAGGCTATCGGTGATAACGTTATCTCGCCGAAGTGCCGGCGACTCGACTGCCTTTACTGCAGACCACACTTTTAGGTCCACTTGACTTTGTAACGTAACATCACGACTCTTCTCAAACAGATTAACAGAGGTGTAACTAAAGCTGAGGTATTTATTTTCTGTAATTATATTAAGTATACTAGGTCTGCAAGGTATTCTGCTGGTTGTAAATATGGAGTTCAAAAACAATAAAATAAGCTTTTGTATGTATATTAGTTTGTTTGTAATGGATAGAGTCAAAAAGTACTATAATTATTTAAAAAAATACATTCAACCAACTTTTCTGTTTTTTAGACAACTGATTGAAACAAAATGTATATGGAAGCATTCAATACCTATCGTTTAAAAAAAGTATTATCGAAATTGGTTAACAAATAACGGAGTAATAAAGTACCCATTAGCGTACATAAAATAAGAAACACATTAACTTAATTACTTATCGTATGGGCAGTGGTTACTAGTGTCAGAGTTGTTTAAGCCACCCAGTAGGCCTCTGACATGGCTTAACGACTATTGCCTAATGGGTACAACCGGAACCGACAGTTTAACGTGCCCTCCGAAGCACGGAGATGATCAGCAATTAAATCACTTTGGCGGTCACCCATCTATGGATTGACCGCGACCCTAGTTGCTTAACCTCGCCGATCCCTTACGGACCGGCGAGAGCATCTGGCTATGAGTACAGTGATAAAACACACACATAGTTCCTTTTGTAGTTGGTTAAATATTTTTCCGCCAATAGAAATATTATCACCGAGTAACACAGTCTGTATTTTTAACCGACTTCCAAAGGAGGAGGTTCTCAAGTTCACCGGTATATATTTTTTTTTTTATGTATGTACACCGATTACTCGGAGATTTTTGATCCGATTTACGTGATTCTTTAGTTTGATGCGTAATAGTTGCCATTTGGTCCCATAAAAATTTTATATAGATTGGCCGAGTAGTTTTCATTTTATGGACATTTTTGTATGAAATTTTTTGTTTAAGTGGACGATGTAATTGTCTTTGGCACAGACGTTTGTAAATCTTAGCTAGTCAAGCTAGACCCATCCTGTTCAAGTGTGTCTTGGCATGAACATAAACAACAATTTCAGACGACTAGCGTTTAATACGCACGTATAAGTTTTTTTTTGGAAGCGCATGTAGGCGCACCTTTTAGTACAAGCGTATTTTTTTATATACGTACACCGATTACGCTGAGATTTATGAACCGATTTACGTGATTCTTCTTTAGTTTGATGCGGAATAGCTGCCATTTTTAGGGTTCTGTAGCCAAATGGCAAAAAAGGAAACCTTATGGATTTGTCATGTCTGTATGTCTGTCCGTCCGTATGTCACAGCCACGTTTTTCCGAAACTATAAGAACTATACTGTCGAATCTTGGTCAGTAGGTGTATTCCGTGAACCGCATTAAGATTTTCACACAAAAATAGAAAAACAAACAATAAAATTTGAGGGGTTCCCTAAACTTAGAACTGAATTTAAAAAAAATCATAAAACTATTAATGGGGGGGTATCTATGGACAGGACTTCGTAAATGATATTGAGGTTTATAATAGATTTTTTTCTTAACTGTATAGTTTGCGCGAGAGACACTTCCAAAGGCGTAAAATGTCTCCCCCCCCCCTGTAACTTCTAAAATAAGAGAATCATAAAACTAAAACAAATAGATGATGTACATTACCATGCAAACTTCCACTGAAAATTGGTTTGAACGAGATCTAGTAAGTAGTTTTTTTAATGCGTCATATATCGTAAGCCGCGTAATTTACCCTCCATTCTATCAACTCAAATACTTGCTGCTACGGAAAGAAACATTTCGCCTTTCACGGGCGAGTCCGACTCGAACTTTCTCGACTCGTTGTCTTGATCATCAATACAACCTAGTCTATGAGTCTATGGCTAATCGATCATGAATAAGACCTACTCTAACAGCCCTCTGCTCAGTAGACTCGCTGGCTAATCGATCATTAATAAGACCTAGTCTTCATAGACTCATACCCTCTTTTCAGCTGACTTGATGGCTATTCAATGATTAATAAGATCTAGTGTATAAGCCCTCAGCACACAGACACGTTAGCTAGATGGTCATACGGCCTAACCTATGCGCTTGCTGTTCAGACTTTCATAAATCTTAGCGAGTCTAGACTCGTACTGTGCAAGTTTTCTTAGAGTGAACGTAATTTTATGTAGTTTTTCTTACTTTACAAACAGTCTTTTCGATCATTCACTGTCTCACAAGAACGTGAAAAAGAGTTTCGAACAACATTTTTTCGGAAGATGTTTCTTTTTACCGTTCTCGTTTGTTGGGATCTATAGTTTTGAGGCGCGCGGCACCTTTCGAAGTCCTAACCATAGCTAGACACTAAAAAGTAACAAATAAAAAAAACTTCGTTTAAAAAAACCGACTTCAAAAACTAAAAAGTAAAAAAAAAATATCTTAATAAAGATTTAATTTAATACATCACTTATAATATAGTATTCATTAAATAATATAATTTGTATGTGCTACCTATTGATAGGTTTGAAGTCGGTGCCAAGCCAAATGTAATAGTAGGTATCACACACGCCGCGCGCGCGTTACTTTCAGCGGGATAGCTTCGTATTTCTAGACAAACAACCCAAGCGTGCTTAGGGCTTGGCACCGACTTCAAACCTATCAATAGGTAGCACATACAAATTATATTATTTAATTAATACTATATTATAAGTGATGTATTAAATTAAATCTTTATTAAGATATTTTTTTTTTACTTTTTAGTTTTTGAAGTCGGTTTTTTTAAACGAAGTTTTTTTTATCTTTTTAATAAGAGATCCCTAAGAAAGTTTCAATTATGTAACTCAATGTATCAAAATTTACCGATTCCTTATATACCCGTGCGAAGCTGTGGCGGGTCGTTAGTATTGAATAATAATAATGTCCTCTGCGGTTGAACAGGCTACCGCAAGACCAGCGAGGCAGTAAAAGAAGTCGAAGTTTGACTGGGTTTTGCGGCTTACTGGACGGTTCATACCGCTCACTATGCCTCAAATTCAATCGACTCAAACTGACACTGGCTGTTCATAAAAAATCTACTCTATGGATACTCAATGGAAAATATAGAACCTTTTTATTTATAGTTTCTGCACTAACAGCGATTTTTATTCTTGACGACACGACACTGTTGTGGTTACGTATTAAGAATGTCGTCGCCCAGTGCGCAGAGTTATAACGATTCTTGACCCTTAAACAGGCGGTTGATTATACGAGACCACATCAATTTCATCCTTATGTATTTGGAATAAGGTCCAAAAAAATGAAAAATAATACAGCAAAGCGTGCTTAAAAATGGTACTACTGATATGGCATGGTGTTCCCTTTTTGTCGTGTCGTGTCGCCCTTCGGCTTTCAGGAGTAACAATAGCTTCCGGTCTTCACCTTTCTTTTTATTTGGTCAACCAAAAACTACTAGAATGCGTTTGATCTGATGGTAATCACGCAAATCAGGCAAATATGCCAGGTAATATTATGATCTTTTTACTCATTTATTCTTTGTTACATCGGTGTCAGAATCGTTCAAGACGTCCAGTTGGCCTCTGATATGCCGTATCGACTAATTACTACAACAGAGATTAAATTAAAGTGCCCTCCGAAGCACGCCTTCAGAAATAATTTTGCGCTCAACCAACTATAAATAGGTGTTTAACCTCATCGATCGTTTTCGAATCTGTGAAGGCAATTGGCATCACATGGGGATACTAGAAATACTTATCTCAAGAAGGCGTTTAATGACAGAAAATGTGACGGCCCGATCCAGACTCGCATAAATGCTTATTAGACCAAGGCAGGCCACGATTGCACTCATTTGATTAGAAACTAGGACAGTGGTATCAGTCAGATTCTCCGACCCGTTAAGATCGTTATAGTAATTGCTACTCTGTCACCAATAAACACATACATACATAAGCATAGATAGTACTACGCACAGAAGACTCCCTTCATTAAGACACTTTAGCAACTACAGACTTTCGTATGGAAGGAATAGAGTTGAATTTTACTCGCGGGAGTGATATCTGCCTCTGATTTTTATTTACCTAAAGTACGCGTGCGGACTAATCTATGTCAAATCAGTGCTTCTCTGTTTCTTTTAATCTTTTTATTGCTTTACATGACAGTTAGTCTAGAAGGCTTTCAGTGCTCTACCGAAGAAATAGCAAATATTACTACAAACTAAGTACCCCGCACCATAGAGCATCTCCTTTAGGGTTCGAATCTCGGCCCAGAGGCTCTACCGGCTAAGTCACCGAACATCGTTTTCGTGAATGGCGTTCAAATAAATAAAGGTTAAAAATGACTTAATCAATCGTTAAATCGGCTTCCATGGGCAAATGTGACGTCATAAATGGTCCAGAATCGATTGTCAACGTTGAAGCCGATTTAACGATTGATTAAGACATTTTTAACCTTTATTTATTTGAACGCCATTCACGAAAACGATGTTCGGCGACTTAGCCGGTAGAGCGCCAGGGCAGTTACTAATGGTTGGCATTTAGGGACGTTTTGTGCAACTGTCGCTTCATCAATGCGCGAGGGCGAGGACGCGGGCCCTCTCGTTTTAGGCATTTACTCGTCACTCGTAACGACTGGAAATTAAGGCTCATGTAGAGCGGTGTCTGGTACGCACGGCCGGTGATTATAATATTTCGGATTGTGAAGTGTCACGAGAGTATCTGAGAACTTCCAACTGTTCTAGGCTGTAGGAACATCTCTTTCAAGGAATATATTGAATTTCAATTACCCTTTACGTAGGGTTTTAGAATCGTTAATAGATATCGATTATGTTAACAAAATATACGCGTAATATTAAAAAAAATATATTTCACACACCAAACCGTAGAAAACTGGGATTTTTTGGAAATTTAATACTTTGTTTGCCAATCTAATCTCCTAAACTCACCGCTCGATACGCAATCGGCGAGATCAATCTTCGAGGGCGTGGTCAGACAACTGATCTTTAATTTGTAAGCTTCCTCGTAATTCTGCAGATATGTTAAGCTGTATCTGTCCCGATGATATTAATTAGGCAACAAATTAGAATTCTAAATTCATTTAATCCATTAAAATGTTTCATGTATGTGAAATATTCTATTTAATTTTTATTAAGATGTAAACATTTTTTTATATATTTAATGTTTCTATCGTTAATAAGTTATTTTCTTTTGTTATATTGAAGTAGTGTTTTATTAAATTAAGAATATATAATGATTTTGTATCACCACTCAGTAAAACATAAATTAGCGCAAAACCTGCGAAAATAACTTAAAGAAACGGAAATCTATTCCGTTACTTTGTATTTTTTAGATCGAGCATAACTCAGTTTTAAGTAAACAAAAACAATATTTGAAATTCATGAATATAACGGGAATGCAAAGATATTGACGAATTCAGTTTTTATTCAGGAACATTAGTCGAATACGGTATCTACCGTTAGCGTTTATCTAGAAAACGTTCCTTGTGGAACGGGAACTAAAGTTTTGGGAGCATATATGGTACGGTCATCAGAAGTAGTAAAGATTTTAGTGACTTTTATAGCTTCTCATTAATTTTGATCCATAGCATACTAAAGGGCGACAGGTAAATAATAATAATAATAATGTCCTCCAAGCCGATTTCGGCCAAGGTGGCCAATCTCAATAGTGCACAATTGTGTGCGCAAACACAGGGCCACTTTCTATTCTATCATTCTCATCCCATGGACCCCATTAGCGACAAGCGAAAGAGGTCAGGTACTGGACCGACAGCTTTAATACCGCCAACTCCCAGACTTCGGGCTAATACTGAGAAATTTTCATAACAGAAATCTCTTAAAATAACTTTTTGGTCGGACCCGGGATTTGAACCCAGGACCTCATTATCTACGGTTGACACGCTACCGCTTGACCAATAAAAAAAAGATAAATTTAGGCAATCATTTGTCAATGACCATATAAGTATTGTATATTGCACGAGTATTTTCGAAGTCCATATTTTATAATACAAGATTATTGTTTTTTTATTAGACTTAGTGACGATTCGGACACAAAATATTGGGACACAGTGTCCGAATTGACACTTTTAGATTTAAATTATTTTCCAGTGACAATTCGGACACCATTTTAAAAAAGCTATTTAGTACAGTCAGACAAAAACTTCCAAAGATACATTAATTGTAAAATTTCGTCTTTTGCCTAGCTTATAGTTTTACAACTTTATTTTTACCCGCCTGCATCAGAAGACGGGTAGTGTTTTTCGAGCGTATTCGTGTGTGTATGTGTGCTTATGCACATTTCTTTCGCCTACCCTATAGCTCAAATGGCTTGACATATGAGTTGTGGTTGAATTTAATGAAATCAGGAGGGGTTGTTTTATGTTATCTAAATAATATGGGTCAGAAATAAAAGTTCGTGAAAAGACCTTTTCAGAAATACATGTATCATACCATGTTTGTATAATAAAACTTTATAAAATAAGTTTAAAATAAAATTATTTTCATAATAAGAAAAACAACCCGCCTGATTAAAAGTAAAATTATCGGAAACGAGAAAAACAAGTATCACAATATCTAAATTAAATTTGACTATTAGGATTGCTTGATTAGTTTAATTTTATAAAGATATTGTGATCATTCTTTTTCTCTTTTCCGTTCATTAAAAGCGATCGGATTTTTGTTTTTATAATTATACTTTCATTCAGTTAAGGTAATAATAGTTTTAATCCGAATTTTAACGAAAGCAGTCTTTTTTGACAAATAATATTTGGAAGTTAATTTCGCGGTCGGGTAACAAGTCTGCTCAAGTGGGACACCGAGCGAAAAAGTACTAGTACATAGAACAGTAGCTCCTATCTCTATATCTTTTATTCGTATAGGTATTTCTCACTTTCTTTCTTTGCGACCATTACCATCATAGTTTTGGTGACGGTTTTTCTCCACTATTTATATTTTAACATTTTTTATCTGACTGTACCAAATAGGTTCAATAATTTTATGCTGTCCGAATTGTCACTGGAAAAATATTTAAATCAAAACGTGTCAATTCGAACACATTGTCCGAATATTTTGTGTCCGAATCGTCACCAAGTCTTTTATTAGGTGAGCGCAGTGAACTTTTTGGATCATCAACCTTAACATATATGTGGTAATCATTATAAAGAGCTGAAAATTAAGGGTCTCAAAAATCTCGAAACTTTTTCTCGAAACGATATATAAGGTGTTTTTAAGGTTCCGTACCCAAAGGGTAAAACGGGACCCTATTACTAAGACTTCGCTGTCTGTCTGTCCGTCTGTCACCAGGCTGTATCTCATGAACAGCCTGCCAGTTGACATTTTCACAGATGATGTATTTCTATTGCCGCTATAACAACAAATACTAAAAAACAAAATAAAATAAATATTTAACGGGGCTCCCATACAACAAACGTGACTTTTTTGCTCGTTTTTATAGATAATGGTACGTTATATGACGGTCACCGTAGCCTAGTGGGTAGTGCTCCTGCCTACGAAGCTGGTGGTCCTGGGTTCGAATCCCGGTAAGTGCTAATATTTGTGTGATGATGTGATTTTCTATGCATATAAGTATTTATCTATCTATATAAGTATGTAAATCGTCACCTGGTACCCATAGTACAAGCTTTGCTTAGTTTGGGGCTAGGAAGATCTGTGTGACATTGTCCCTAGATATTTATTTACGCTTTGCATTAAAAAATAATATATAAATAATATAATATGATTACTTTACGTTTCGGACTGTTACTGCTTCACAAGCCGAGGAGACTTGAAAGGAGTAACCCGCAGCTGAGGGCAAATGCTTCGTTGTTACCTTGGCTCAAGGCGGATACTGACTAGGGCTTCTGTAAAACTGTGGTCTTGGAAGATATGGCTAGTCACAATTCAAGAAATAAATTATCATCATCATCACATCAGCTGAAAGACGTCCACTGCTGGACAAAGGCCTCCCCCAAAGATCTCCACAATTGCCGGTCTTGCGCTATCACTGTAACTCATTATAATTAAAGGAATCAATTATAATGAGTTAGAAACATTTCGATTGCTTTTCAGAAGGCAACACGTGAGATATCGGGTTATATGAAAATTACGTGCTGCTGTGTGGTGACGGCGACAAATATCGGAATCAGAATATCATCACCCCATCTCATCCCATGGGGGGCGTAGAAGTCGACCCGAGGGAATATCTACCAGAGGATGGGCAGCAGCTTCCTTCTGATTACTATGACCATCTTACTGCGATCGCCAACCCGTCTGCCAAGCGTGGCGATTATGGCATATCCCCCCCAAGACGATTCTTGAGGGAGGCTTGTCCAGCAGTGGACTTATTTAGCTCTAATGATGATGATGAAAATTACGTAATAGCTACCCAGTAAAGAGTCGCTTCTCATTGAAAAGAAAAGTTCGAGAGTATATCTACCTTCGGAAATTCTTAGCAAAAACCCATCGATTATAAATTTATGATTGAATAGTATCGAATAGTATAGTTGAATAGTATAAATGGTATTTTACTTTATGATCTGTGCAACTACCATGCTCTCTCTGCACCACCCTAAGGTTGACTGGCAGAAAATGCCTAGGGCATTAAGACCGCCTTTGTACAATTTTATGTGCATAAAGTGATAACTAAATAATTCTTTGATTGTAGGGTAAAATTAACGATATTTATTAATTAAATAAAAAAATATCGTGCCCGGTTGTTTCATAACAACGCGATTTAATTCATAAATAACTATTTATTTTTAATGGTGTTGTTAAAATTCTATGTTTGTTAACTTATTTGAATATAGCAATTTGTATATAATACTTGACTCATTTTCCCGCGTATCACATACATGCAATTGCTGACATACATATGTACACACGGCTACATATCAAGCTATACATTTTCAGTATAAGCTGATCCCGCGTTGTATAGGATTTCCATACAATGTGAGGTCAGCTTATATTGGATTGTACAGCTTGATATATAGCCTCGTGTATGTATCGTAACACCTTGTATAATAGGAATTTTACAAGCCATGTTTCATTTAATATATACTATTAAATTTAATTTAAAGAAAATCTAGTTAGCTTTTTCGCGTCTTGTTATTCCTCCACATTATTTTTTTATCTAATTCTTAATTTCTGTTATGTCACGCTAGCGGTTCATTCACACACAGAACAAATAATCGTGATCATCATACCAAGATTTGTTATGATGGGGATCGAGCCCACAGCCTGAAAAATATAATTGTACAGACGCCAGCACATCCATCTACCCCAATCTGTCAAATTTCTTTTATAGATTTTCAACTTTATCACATAAGCATAAGGTTCACTTTAAATTGGGGAAATTTGACAGATTGGGGTAGCTTGCTATGCTGGCGTCTGTACTGTAGCTATATATTTCTACAAAACATACATAATTACACTCACACATTCAAAAAACAATTGTAGTCATCACCCAAAGGTTTGTGATGGGTGGGGATCGAATCCACAACCTCTGGCTTAGCAGTCAGGATCACTAACAAACCAACAGGCTAGTCATATGTGGAATAAAAAAATAATTATCAAAATCATTTCATAAACAAGGAACATCGCGAAACTTCACAAAGAAATCATTTTAAGTCATTAAAAAGGTTTTTAGTTGTTAAAGAAGTTTTGTAGGCATTTTATCTTATTAGCACAAGGTACCTGTTCTATTATAGGGATATCTATTCCTACAACCATAAGGAAAATCAGCAGAGAAGCCTCCAAGGCCCCCAACCGCGCCCTAAGCTTGCGGGGAACGGCGGCGGGCGGTCGACCGACCTCAACTCCTACTGCCTATCTACCTACATACACTACGTTTCTTTGGAAAACCACGAACACGTAGGATCTTTCTACAAATTATCCTGCCTCAGCACAATGAACTGCAATTCATGTAATATGCAAACAAACAGTTCTCATTACCCTATAATAAGACTTCGCGTGGTATGAATATAATAATAATATCCTGGGACATTATTCACACACGGCCATCTGTTCCCAAACTAAGCAGAGCTTGTATGTACTATAAAAACCAGATAACTAAATTATTACGTATACTACTTTTCTTTTGAAAAGACATACTTATATAGACAACCAGACTCAACCCAGGACCAACTGACATGTTCATTCACACAAATATCTGTCCTGGGTGGGAATTGAACCCACGACCTGCGGCGTGAAAGGCAAGCATTTACCAACTACACCAACCGTCCTGTCACTACTTCTCTATAATAAGACTAGTGGTATGAATATAAACATATGTAACAAGATTATAAATCGGATCGGAGAGGTAAAGCACCTAATCGACGGGCCTTAGTTTGGGATCAGATGGTCGTTTGTGAATAATGTCCCAGGATATTATTATTATCCTTAATCGGACAAGTTGTATAGTTGCACAAAACATCCCTAACAACGGACTTCCTCATGCATCTTCACGGCAGTAACAGCCTTGCGCCGAGGTTCTAACCCCAATAGGCCCTCTAACACGGGTTGCTTAGTGGTAGTTTTATTTGATAGTCGGTTTGAGTCTCGCCTCAATTATCAGGTGTAGCAGTCAGTCTCCTAGGGTCATCTTAGGAGATACACGTGATATTAACAATAAGACTATTGCAACATTGCACTACTTTTATTTATAGAATTGTTCATATTCTGTGCACTAATTTAATTATTAATTTAATTTATTGTTTGTAATTTTAGACTATGAGTTTGAATTTGTTTTGCTTAAATTTTAATTTTAGTTTGTAAATTACATCAACTTTTTCTTCGGTATACACTTCGCATGCTGTGATTTCCTGTAAGTGAAGATGCACAAGATCTTTTTACCGTGGCAATGTAATTTGTATGCATAGTGTAATCTTTGTTGGAAATCCTAATAAAAATAAGTTCTGTAATGAGCGGTGGTGGAAGCCTTCGAGTCGAGCTTTTGTGTCCAGGCGAGGAGTTATTTCGGCCTTTGCTTGGTTGATGGACTAATGGTGGTAGAATGCTACCGCGACCGGTCTTTAGCACTAGTGACGGCTAAACGTATGTCTGGGTAACGCTCATCGGCAGAAATATATAAGTGAGCTGCAGGTGAATCGCACTATGAGCTGTTCGACTGCGTAAAGACTTTCACAGTTAAGAATACATTTCACGTAATAGCAGCACTATGGTAATGCTGTGAGTGATCTCATCAAGGGGAGCGGAATGGGTCGACAACGCACCACCGATGCGTTGCAATTGTCACAGGCTATAGTAACCGCTTACAATTAGGTGTGCAATGTGCTTGTTTGATCAATTTATAGTATAAGAAAAACAAAAAACATTTATTCTCGACATGCACGTTGGTTTTTTCGAGAACACTTATGGTAATTGTTGCAGGTAGTCAAAAGCCTCATAGAATATCCCATCAGGTCTAAGCATCGGTGATCCGTCACACAGGACTTTTCTAGTAGGGACTGCAGTCTCTTACTAAGTATATGCTAAATGTTTTCTTTCAATGTCATTAGTGATAAGTATTGGTAAGATTATTGGAAAGAATGGTTCCATACAGGCTCCGGTGGTGGGCGCTTATCGTAGTTAACCGTAATAAGTTCTCACTGAAGAAGATGTACTCACTGGAATAAACAAAGAATTGCTAGACTATTCATCGAGTATCATCAGTCCGTCCTACCCCGTAAGAGGCGTAGGAGTCGTAGTGACGGAATATTTACCGGAGTAAGGAAAAAAACGTCTGGCTGAGTGTTGTGACCATCACACTGCGATCGTCAACCCGTCTGGTAATTATGCCATATCCAAGATAATGGACATAGTGCGCAAGACCGGTCATTGTGGAGATCCTTAGGGCGAGCCTTTCTCGAGCCGTGCACGTATTTCGGCTGACATGATTATGAAGTACTATGTACTGAGGACAGATTCCACAAACTTCAACTGATAAAACTAATTTCCCCACTACAAAAGCACAATTTAAACAAAAAGTAAGATTTGTAAGTGGTGACCTCAGCATTAAATACGTGGTAACCAAGTGGAACGAGTATTTTTGCCTTTTAAGGTCTCATACCCAACTCCATATGTCGCAACAGTTTCCACAAACTTCAACTGGTAAAACAATTTTCCCCACTACTAAATCACAATTTAAACAAAAAGTAAGATTTGTAAGTGGTAACCTCAGAGCATTAAATCGGGGTAACCAAGTGGAACGAGTATTTTTGCCTTTTAAGGTCTCATACCCAACTCCATATGTTGCAAGTTATTGTTATGCAGTTATTAGGTAATTACGTAAGAACCCAACTTTCGTCTGGCACTTAACTATTGAATTTCCTTCAAACAACCCAATTCTATACTATTTAACAAGCATGATGTGTGGCTAACGGCATAGAATATCGCCATCCCATCTCATTCCGCGGGGGGGCGTTGAAGTCGGCCCGAAGGACTAAATATACCAGACAATAGGCAGCGTTCTTTGAGTATAATGTTATTATTATTATGGCGGACCTTGTGTTTATAACGACGGTCGCGCTTTAATGCTACCACCGGATCCAATGCGCCCCAACTGAGAAGACCCAGCGAAACAAACTCAGCGGGTGTCTCTACTACCGGTTTCAACACGGCCCAGTTGAGACGCTCCGGCGAAACATATTCAATGGGGCATATACACGAGATTTGGTCCACTTACTGAAATTAATTAGGAGGCAAACACAATATATGCTCGATCGGTTGTCTGATTAAGTATTTATTTTAGTTTTAATATATTAAAAAGAGAAAATAAAAACGTCATAGTAAAAGTAACATTAATCATTTTGAGACACAACCAACAGTTCTGAAATTCGTAGAATATTTGGATAATACATAGTTTTATTACAGATAGTTCATGTAACATAAAAGATTACTCATGTCTATATGGCTATAAGATCCCCAGCGGACTATGTGCAGGTAGATGTCGTCCGCCAAATGTCTTTATCGTCAATGTATTCCTTAGTAGGTAGTGTAGTAACCCTTAGCCATAAATTCACGTTTAATGTGCGACTTAAACTTATTATCGGGTAGTTTAGTTATATGAATAGGGAGCTTGTTATAAAACCTAATACAATTTCCCATGAATGACTTATTAGTTTTGCTAACTGATGACCATCGTACTGCGAGGTGATTATGACAAACGCCCTCCTAAAAGAGATCTTTGCAGGAGACCTTTGTCCAGCAGTGAACGTCTTTAGGCTGATGTGACGATGATGAAACGAGCAATATTAGTAAATAATATTAAAATGATGTAGATATATATAACTTATTTACCGCGCATTCGTTCATGTGGTGTTACATTTATGTTAAATAAAATTAAATTCGAATAAAAAGCTTTCCGTATAAATTAGATATTTATTAGTTAAAATTCTTGACGTGACTAGCTAAAGAACCGCATGAAAATATTGATATTTTTACTACGAGATATTTTTTTTTAGGTTTACAGCTGTTTGATCAGTCGTCTAAATAAGATTTCTCCTGGCTAGTAGCATACTAACTGAATTGGCATCATTAGCACCTTATCCCATTTTTAGTCCAGCCCATTGAGGAGGATGAAGAGTCAGCAATTCGTGAGTGATGACTGATATTTTTGGTATAAACAAGATGGATCGTAAATAGATAAGGAAATGTATGGAGCGCAATCTACCATAAAACTGATCATATTAAAGAAAACTAATTGACAAATACGGAAAATATTTTTGTATACCCAATCAAAATGCGTAAGCTGATTGACATTTTGTATGGGAAATTAATTTAAATGTATTTTGCAAATTTATGACTTATCTGTCGTTTAGTTTCATTGATAAATCAAGCTTTTTAATTTACGTCCACTATTTATGTTACTATGCAAAGTTATTTATAAAACACCAACAATCACGCAGTACTAGATTGCCAACATCATAACCAACAACTTTTGTTCTACGATTTCGGACATAACTCACTACATAAAAAACAAATGATTTTAAAAGTTTTTGTTGTACTGTCGTCACATTTGTAGGTCTACGTTTCATTCATAAATGAAACGACGACGCGCGAACGAAGCTAGTTCGCGCGCATTGCGCGCATGCGTGGGTCTTTGTGATGTTCGTAGAGTTATAAACGTTCAAGCGGGAAATAAAATTAATACTTATTTTTGTATGAAAATAAAATCTAATAAATTATCATAAGTTGTAGAACAAAAGGTATTGCTTATGATGTTAACTATCCAGTACTGCGAGGTTGTTGGTGTTTTAGAATTAACCGTATGGGTATTTGCTGGCTTGAGTAAACATAATTTACATTACGTGCTCATATATATAGTAAATCTAAGACAATATAGTATACATACAAAAAGTGTAAATATTAAAATAATGAATTATAAAATAAATTAAGCACATACATACATACAAACGAATAATTTGCGGTATAATAGTGTTATCGTATCAACACACTTGACGGTTTTCAAGATAGCATAAGTTATACAATCAACACAACGTATTAGGTAAATAGTAAGTTATCATTCTAGCTAATCTGCGTGACATCTGAAAGACGCGTCTGAAAACCGTGGGTGAAAAGGGGTTTATGAGTGGCACGAAAATTCGCCATTTTTCGCCACCAAAATGAGCGCAAGCAAAATTCTTCCGTATCCTAAAAATTACTAGGTACCCGATAAGCTTCCTCCGGCATAAATAAAGTAAAGGTTAGTTAAAGTTTATTTTAATAAGTAATATTTGTATTCTATTTACTTATGCTTAATGCCTAAAACTAAAGTTAATAAATCTGCATGTATTATTTCATCATCATCGCCATGACAACCAAAAGAAATCTACCGCTGGATAGTCAGGCGAGTTTTCATGTCATTGAATTCGCATGAGACGTTCGAATCGAACACTTTGAATACTAATATTTTTAATAGGCGATTTTAGGAACATTATATTTTCACGTATGTTTATAGACAATTTCAAACGTTAATTAGGTATTATGGATAGTAATCATATAATGATCTGTCAGTAAAGTACAGACAATAATTTGACGTAAACTATATCCAACTGACAGTTGCCACTCACTGCGATCAGCTGCTCTAAAGGTTATTCTTGCTTACACGTTGGTGAACAAAAGACGTATTGCAATTTGCAAGTCCTGTGCTCATTTTTATTACCGAACGTTAGCCGTAGGGTCCAAATTAAAAACAATTATTACAATAACAACTATTTGGTAGACAATTTAATCCAGAAGATAGCAATTGATACATAGTCAAGCAAACCACGGATACTTTAGTTCAGAGAAATTATAAAGTCAAGTCTTTTTTTTTCCATTATGGATTGTATTTATTTATTTCAATTAATCATTCAACATAGTCACCACATGGTAAATCTAGCGTAATACCTGTACACATTACACAATAGACTACTTTAACACATTATAACTATCTACACAATTCTTTTCCGTATATTCTAATTGTCACGCAATTAGAATATACGACGGGACGGGAGCAGTCAAGAGACCGAATTTCTATATACGAATACTGTTGAATACTTAAGCTCCCACCATTGACTTATATGTAGTATACATATCGGTCAATGGTTCCCACGACATTATCAACTAGCTTCTGCTTGTGACTTCGTCTACGTTGACTTTAGAATAAGGTAAAGGATACTTAATATCCCGGAATGATGTTCGAAATTTGAAGGGAATACGTCGCGTAGTTAAATTTTTCATAAACTCACAGGAATCTCGTACTTTTCCCGGATTAAGAGTTGAATCTACCTATGCAGTAACGTATAACGTTTGTGCGTTATTCTACGTTTGTATTTATTTCTGTGCCTACTTTCATACATATCCATTTAAGCGTTTGATGCGTGATTTAGTAAGCAATATCCAAACGTAAAAACTCTCCGTATGATTACTCTGAAACTTAAAAATTAAAGATAAAGTTGATATGTACATGTCGAATATAAACCATTTCATTTAGCATGCCGTATATTATGATTTTTTAATAAATTGTAAACTTAAATAAACCGTGACCAATACGGTCATGGTTTATTTAATTATGCGCATTACAGATTTAATATCAATTATTATCTGCTTTATTTGCGTCATATGCTATTGAGCTATTATTTCTGTAAAATACATGACTTACTTGGCTTATAGTATCTGTGGCCTTGAACAAACGGTGCATTGGTCCACAAAACGTTATAAGTACTTATGAAGGAAGTGCATACATGCTAGCCATCACACATGTAATATGTTACGGGTACATTTGTGAGCAGGATTCTGTCGGTGCAGTAAAACGAGCAAAAGCACGCCAGCTGCAATGCAGCTGCTCGGCTGGCGCAGTCCGAGGCGCTGCGAGCCCGACCACCACGTGACGTTGACAACTAAGCGAATTATTCAACCGCCTAATGCAGGTGCGAAAGGATTCTCCACTGATTTACCGAGCTGGAAGGATTGGAAGTTTAAACATCGAACGATCGAACATTTTTAAAATTTACCGGGTTGTGAAATAGGTTTTTAATATTGAATGTTTTTTCTTCTTACAGATAATAGACAACTAGAATAATTTGGTTTTTAGGTATGTATATACATATTATTATAAGTATTTATGTAGGTAATCGTACAGTTAACGCGAGGTCGGTGGATACACACTGACCCTGACAGCATATTTATTACTTAGGTAGTTAGGGTGATATTCGTAGCACAAATTGTGGAAGTGTTAGTGCTCTTTAACTTTCCTCGACTAATATGTTACAGTTTAAATAGGACTTTTTATATAGTATCGAAAATCCCTGTGCAGTAGTCGATCACAGTAAAGTAAAGTCGTCGACGCCTCGACAGTGGGCGTTAAGTTAAAGAGCGCTATCTACCCATGAAACTGAACTAATTAAAGAGTACTAGGTAGTTAGTGAATTGCTTTACTTTGTGAACTTAATCATTTTTATGAACAGAAGCCAGCACACACATCTACCCCAATATTTAAAATTTCTTTTATAGATATTCAACTTTATCACATAAGCATAAAGTTCACTTTCAATTGGGGAAATTTAACAGATTGGGGTAGCTTGGTGTGCTGGCGTACTTTGCATATTGACGTGCTTTTGTGTGACATTTTATAGGTAAATTAAGCTCTCAAAGTAAATAAGTAATAACTTTGGGTTAGCAACATCCAAACACGGGCCAGCCATTTCCAATATGGTTGCAATATAACCTATTGTGATCATATTCCAGTAAATAAATTGATTGATTGATCTGTGTGCCTTCAAAGTACGTCGATCAAGAAAGCGGCATGCAGTAGGATGCAGGTTTCTAGACTCACGTTTGACTCAATTTTTGACGCTTCAAAACAAACGGGCAGGGCGCGGGCGGGTGGTATAGGTATAATATTCCAAAGGTAGGCATAAATTACCACAAACAACTTCTTGCAAGCAACACGCAAACACTGAAATGCTTAAAAAATACTTTTTCTAAGAATTGTTAATCATAGACACGATATTTAACTTTTTCTACTTTGGCACAGGTATGCTTTATGTTTGAGATAAAAATTACCATAGAGAATAGAATAGTAGATACCAGTTCGAATTGAAGAGAACATGGGAAGTTAGATAACGTTAACTGGATGGGTTAACTTTATCATGCAGCTATCTCGCTCGCACATTTATTTCGTGACGTCATTATGGCAGCCCAATGACGTCCACTGCTAGAAAAGCCTCCTCCAAGAGTTATAATCACCACATGGCAAACCGGTTCATGGTGATAGTTCACAGAAAGGGGAGGACTTCTACGACCCCTACAATACACAATACGTCAGATACACAATAACGTAAGGACTTCTACGACCCCCGTAATACACAATACGTGACAATACGTCAGATACACAATAACGTAAGGACTTCTACGACCCCCGTAATACACAATACGTTAGATACACAATAACGTTAGAATTATTACGTGCTAAAAATAATTGTAGATAAACTTTTGAATATAAGTTTCGGTTTTTAGTGAAATTAATATTCTTAATATTCATTACATTAGTTAATGTCAACGGTTTCCCTATGTTATACATAACATAGCGAAACCGTTGACATGCGTATGCCAGAATAAGTGTTAGGTATAGTAGGTAGTACACTACCTACTATACCTAACACTTATTCTGGCATATCTTTATCTTGGCACTGGGCAAGATTAGCAATGTGTGTATAATGGACATGAAAATGCACATTTGGCAAAGTTAATCGAGATCGAGATAGAGAGTTATTCGAGATATGGAATCGACAATAGTCGGATACAAAGTATAATCAGTGCATTTATGGACATCGTGTGGGCAAGCCTACGTAACACTTTAAAGAGAGACCAACCTCGATGAAATCCTCCTAATGAAAAATGCGAATGTGCCTTTGTACCCGACAAAGGCACATTCGCATTTTTCATATTAGTTAGGACGACTGATGCTTAGCTTTATAACGACCGAAGTCAATATTGTTTAGGAGGATTTCATAGAGGTTGGTCTCTCTTTAAAGTGTTACGTAGGCTTGCCCACACGATGTCCATAAATGCACTGATTATACTTTGTACACTGATAATCCTCCTAAACAATATTGACTTCGGTCGTTATAAAGCTAAGCATCAGGCGTCCTAACTAATATGAAAAATGCGAATGTGCCTTTGTTGGGTTTGTTACGCTATCATGCCTTAACTACTTAAAAGTTGGTAATTATTAATTTGGCAACATTATCTGCGTTCAAAAGCCTATTTATATTGTTAATACGGTCCATTGTGCTGTAACTTTTTTTTTTGCCACTTTGATTATTGAATTAATTGAGGGAAATATAGTGATATAATATTGTGTTTTAGTGATATTTATTTATTTTATTTTATTTAGAAGTTACAGATATCAGATTATATAATATAAAGTATACAACTATATTATTACATTGTGAGCGAATCTGAAATCCAGTTACAGCTATACACAACACTATTAATTTGTTTAATATTGTTTTTTAGAGATATTTATTAATTCGTTAAAAAATGAAAGAGCATAAATCATTTAAGGTACCTACTTATACACTAAACTATTATTAGGTAAAAAATAAAAATGTGTAAAAGATGAGCGAAGTGTGTAAAGGATGCGTGGATTAAATAGATAAGTGAGATAAAAAGATGAAGACTCTCGGCCGTCTCTCTTATTGTTATGAGAGATTCACAAACTATAGAGAATCGGTTTAAAGTAAAATGACCTTTACTTTCTTTTAAACAATTAAGAGTGCTCTTGACCGAATTTCGGCTACGGAGCTCTCTCAACGCATACTAGCTAACGACACATAACATAATATACTGCACACACTCGTGTGCAAATACAGATACATTTAAGGACAGAGAATACAGTATCCATATTTGTAATCCAGTGAGGATTACAAATGCAGACTCTTAATTTGATGATTCTGTGGTCGGATAAGAATGCGGAGATCAGACGCAGGATCGATAGCTTTTCGAAGCTGTTTGAACGGGCTTCGGCTGCCCGAAGATACGAATCCAGGACCTCATATCTTCGATTACACACGCCAGACCAAAGATTGAATTAAAAAATGATTTATTAGGATGACTTATGGAACAGCGACGTGGTCTGGGCTGGGCCTCATTAGGAGGCTTAAGGTCGTCGTAAAATCGTCGAAATCCGCAGGCGAACTAAAGTAGCCCAAAGAATTGGCAAACTGAAGTGACAGTGGGCCTGGCACATAGGTCGTAGAACCGACGGCCGATGAGGCAGAAAGGTTCTTGAGTGGTGACCACGAACGGGAAGACGCAGCGTGGGCAGGCCCCCTACAAGGTGGACCGACGATCTTGCAAGGGTCGTGGGAAGCCGCTGGATGCGTATAGCAGTGGACGTCTTTGGGCTGACATGATGATGATGATGATTTCTTGACAGTTTTAAGTTAACAATCATTTGTTTATCTTTTAATTGTCACTGAATGTAATGTTAAATGATAAGGTAATAATAATAAAAATGCAAAGCATCCTTAAAATTAGAATAAGTCGCAACGATGTATGTATCTATAATATTAATATAATAATATTTTGCATAGATATATATCGCGCCGGACGACTATTTGTGTGACTCATAAATAGCTGTTCTGAGGCTGGATGTAATTTGTGCCTGTCAATTATATATTTGTAAATTACCCTGCCTCACAGGCTGTGACACAGAGATGAATTTCCGTATGCGGGCGTTGTATAAAAAAAACACTACTCTTCAACCTATATTCTGACTAAATAAACATTTCATTTAATTTCAATAAAAATAATTAGACAATTTTATCGGTGGTAGGTCTCAGATTAGGAGACTGTGTTAATAATTTTATAACTTCCGATGTTTACCAAGCAACTTCCGTAGACTTACTTTAAACTTCGGTTAAGGGAACTTAAATCCTTTCTTTTTGGACGTCAATAGATAGATGAACGCATAGATTGGACTTCAATATTTTGACTTACTTTTATAATTTAAATTGATGGTGAGATAGGCGCAATTTGACATTGTGGGCAAAACCTAGAAGGGAATACCTTAATGTTGAGTGGATTGAATGAGTCATGGCCTTTTTCCACTTCTGGGAATATTTCGAGGATGACAAATAGGCCATGTATTTTTCTTATGTAGCCCATATGAATTAGGAAAAATTAATAGCACAATGTACTCGTAGTAATTAACCTTCATATGTAGCGACTGAGGCGTACATCTTCAAGTGTTCTTTCACTCTACATCTAATCGTTCTTCTCTTTCATATAATGAAGTGTGCCTAACCGTGACGCGTTCTATAATATTATACTTTTAATTCTCAGCCACTAATCAATTATCGAATCGCCGCCTAATCAGTTTCACTTAAAATATATAATTGTAAAGTTATGGTTTTCAAATTAATCTGAGAGTAATTCCGTGTTATATGGACCTCACGCCATAGACAGACACTCTTGTGTTATAATTTTATAATAGTCCGGATGAATGAGCATAAATAATGAGGATTTTTCCTTATTTTCTCCGAGTTTTATTGACGACGCAGAATGTGTCAGCCATAGCTAGACTTCATGATAACGTGTTGTTATTTTCTCGTTAGAGCACTCTATGGTACTGTTGGACTTTATATTCTTTTATTTGAATTAGGTTAGTTTATGCTTAATTTATAGAAGCACTATAGGCACCCCCAAATTTGGCAGGTTTGCATGATTGAGTTACAAACATCCAAACAGCAACAGTATGATGGAAGCTGCCATCCTAATTACTTACTTACTTCTAGCCCACACGAGAAGTAAGTAAGTAATTAGGATGGCAGCTTGCAGTGGTTACCCTAGTGTTCAGTTGTCATAACCACCCATTAGGCCTCTGACATGGCTTAACGACTAATGGCTACTACCGGGACCGACAGCATAACGTACCCTCCGAAACACGGAGACGCTCAGAATTTAAACCACTTTGGCGGTCACCGATCTATGGACTGACCGCGGACCTAGTTGCTTGACCTCGCCAATCACTTACGAACCGGTGAGAATATCTAGTAGTGATCGTCCTCATAATAAAAAAAATACTTCAACATTTTGGTTGGAATCCTTCAGCGAATACCTACTTATGTTCTGTTCTTTCTGTCATTATTAGATGTGACCATCGACTTTTCATCGCTTGGAGTGATAATGGACGTAACATGCGTCCCACATACCTAATATACGAATAATAAAAGGCATATGAACCACATAATTGACACATTACTTTCAACCCACGATGTTTGCACATAAGATACAAAATGGATATGTCCTTGTATGGTGTTTCGTCTCGTATGGAAGTTTGCCTACTTATACGCTGTATGAGAATCTACGAAGATGCTCACCCATCACTCAGTTAATGGGCCCTAGGGGACATGTCAGTCGCCCTAAATATGGTTTCCTTAAGGGTCTACTTCAAAAATTAAGAACCATGTCCCCATTTGTAATCTGGCCAGAGTCATATAATTGCTTTATGATCGTCTCTCCTGAGATAGCTATACTCCCAGCATAATTACAAATGGACTTAAGCAATTAACAATTTAATTAATACTATTTATTAATTAAATTATTTGATTATCAAAATATTTATATTTTATTATATTATTGGTAAAATTAACGTGGTGACAAGAAGAAGCAAAAAAAATATAGAGCAAATTTCATGCTATTGTGGTTTCGTTTAAAAAACTAAATCATATGACTTAAATCTGTCGACATCATTTATATGACTGAAAATAACAAAAAAGAAAATATATAAAAATAACAAATATAGGTTAAGTTTGGGCGAGGTATTCTTTTTCTTTAATTTACAAATGTCACAATGTTAGAGATACAGTGTCATATTGGGCAGTCATTTTTCTAGAATATGATCGAAATATATTTTCCCAGTAGCCGATAAATGCCACTACATCACCTACGTATCAAAAACAAAAGAGGAACACAGAATTTCGAAATAAGAATGCGTTCAAAAATTGCACGGCTAGGAAGAAATCCCTAACTCAACACTTGAAACTAGCGGATGCACTGAACGCGCGAGCCATTGCTCTATAATGGGCGTGAAAAAAAAAAGAAAAAGATAAGTATCCCTAAAAAGGAGTGGGCTTATTTAATAGTTCCTCAATAGAAATTACTACGTAAAATGATATGAAAATTAAACCAAGTAGGTTAAATTATTTTATTAATTTAGATACGTTTAGTTTATTAATCTACCAATATGTCCAGTTCATGTAACTAAGAACTCGAGTATACATATGTAACTAGTTTTCAGAGTTGCCAATAACTGCCAAACTAGTTTTTTACGCATATTATTAAGCATTAGTATATATACACGTGTTTATTTCCTATGTCGTGTGGCGTGTCAGGGGTGTATGCCGATGCCAAGTGACTTTGAAGACCGACAGTCATACGTAACATTATCAACTTATATAGATACATCATATTATTATGTGTAAATATACTTATAATATTGATTGCACGTGTGGTGCAGCAGTTAAGACAGTCACCATTGCGTGACCCAAGTTCGATCTTCGCGCGGGACAAGTATTTGTGTGACCCATACATACATAAATAGTTGTTTCGAGTCTGGATGTACTTTGTGTCCGCCAATTTATTGTTTGTAAAGTAAACAGGTATTAATTATAAGAAACACTACGACTATATCGTTACCTTCCTCCGGTTGCTATAATGAGTTGCTTTTTTTTGAGAGATTCTTTTGATATTTTTTTAAATAAATTAAATAAACTGCGTGGTATCGAACCCGGGACGCGAAGTGGCGAGGCGATTGTCATAACCACTGCGCCATACGTGCAGACTAAACATTAAAAAAATTAACCCACACGGGATTTGAACCCAGGATCTCATAATCCGTGATTATGATACATTCTGTCAATAAAGTATTATGAATTGACTGTCGGCGATTATTCCAAATGCAATTGTTAAATTGTTGCTAAGTTGGTACAATTGTTTTGAATTTTGGCGCACAGTTTGCGCACTAACTCTCATTTAGTTTGTTTACACTGCTCGATTTTTGTTAATTCATCTCGATTTTAAAAATCATCGAAAATGAGATCTCACATTCTAATTTTCCTGATCACAAAATTAGACTTTGGCGGTCACCCTATGGACTGACTGCGAGCCTAGTTGTTTAACCTCGCCGCTCATTTACAGACTGGTGAGAGAATCTAGCTATTAATGCACTGTACCACACTATATGCACTTGCACGTGTATTAACTTTATCAAATACACGTACATATAGTGGTACATTGCATTAATAGCTAGATTCTCTCACCAGTCTGTAAATGAGTGGCGATGTTAAACACCTAGGCTCTCAGTCAGTCCATAGGGTGACCGCCAAAGTGGTTTCATTTCTGAGCGTATCCGTGCTTCGGAGTGCACCTTAAGTGTCGGTCCGGGTTGTAGCCTTTAGGCAAGTCGTGAAGCCATTCCAGAGGCCTACTGGGCGGCTTGAACAACTCTCGACACCAGGGTAACCACTGACCATACGATAAGTAAGTAAGTAAAAAGCAAAATCTTTCGAAATGTGATGGTAGATTAAACTGACCTTAATATCACTAAAGTGATGGAAATGGTAACTGAAAATCCTCATTCAAGTTTGAGAGAGATTGCTATGTCGCACAAATCGATTCGTACCATTTGAAACGATCGCTTGGGCATAAAACACGTTGCCTTTTCTACTAGCCCCGAAAGATCATAATTTGCTTCAAAAACTGAATCGAGTAAAAGTCGCTGAAGGCATCCTAGAACGAGTCAATTCCGAATTCGTAAAATGCATTTATACTGGTGATGAGACATATGTTTATGAATTTGACATGCAAAGCAATCAAAAAGCTTCGGAATGCCTTCAAACTGAATCGAAAAAACCGGCCAGGTGCGAGTCGGACTCGCGCACTAAGGGTTCCGTAAAAAAGAGCAAAAATTCACTTTTGTTGTATGGGAGCCTCCTTAAATATTTTTTTTTTGTTTTCTAGTATTTGTTGCACAGATCATGTATTTCTGTTGCCACTAAGTCAACAGAAATACATGATCTGTGACTTTGAACTGTCTTATTATCACGCTTGATGAGATACAGCCTCGTGACAGACTGACAGACAGACAGACAGCGAAATCTTACTAATAGGGTCCCGTTTTACCCTTTGGGTATGGAACCCTGGAAAAAGCACGATTGTGTCAATCAAAAGTCAAGCTCAAATTTTGTTTTGTTTTATTTATCTATCGCAGTGATGTGCACGCGGAATTCTTGCCAGAAATTCTTACGGCGAATAAAGAATATTATGGGAACGTTACGTGGCGTTTGAGAAAGCTTCTTGAATCTTGAATGTTGCATCACGACAATGCGGCGTCGAATGACACCATCAATGAGAAATAATCTTTGACTATAAACTTAACCAATACCATCGAACAACCACGGACAACACAGCACATGAGGCGCTCATAAGTAGATGCTCTCACCGGTCCATAAGCAATCGGCCAGGTTAAGCAAATAAGCTGGCGGCCAGTCCATAGATGGGTGACCACCAAAGTGGCTTAATTTCTGAGTTTCTCCGTGCTTCAGAGGCCATGTTAAGCGGTCGGTCCCGGGTATGTCATAAGACAACAGTCGTTAAGGCATGTCATAGGCCTACTGGGCGGCTTGGACAACTCTGACACTAGGGATACCATTTCCCATATGATAAGTAAGTAAGTAATGTTAATGTTCAGCTCCTATCCATCCTAAGGTTGTCTGAAAGAGATCGCTTTATGTGATAAGACCGCCATTTGTACAACTTGTCTATGTAATGTCTCATGTTGTATTTATTTTTATGGTGTACAATAAAGAGTATTCTATTATATTCTAAGTACCATTGTATTCACCGGATATGGCTCTGGTCGACTTTTACCTCTATCAATTACCACTTTAGTTAGCCAAAAAAACGGTTTCCCACCCGTTTTCAGTCGATAGAAAAAGAAGAGCTCAAAAGAGTCAAATGTCGATATTGGAAAATGCGTTTAAGAAATGTTTTCATACTTGGATTACTTGTTGTCGTAAGTGTATTATTTCGGAAGGAGGAATAATTAACATTTTGTTTATTATTGACCTTTTCTCCGGACTTTCTTTTTCCGGGCGTCACTTTCAATCAATCTAGACACTGTAACAGATAACAAGCGAGGACATATTGTGGATGAGTTGGAGTATCGTTTTTTAATAAAGCCATAATTTACTGGTTTGCAATATACCAGACGTATTTGGTTGAGGTGAATCCTAGCCGAATTTCGGCCACGCGGCCAGCCTCAATGGAGTTTTGCCATCTGCGTGGGACATATTATAATGCACGTGTGTGCGCAAACACAGGGGCACTTTCTATTTCATCACTCTCGTGATCCAATGGGACGACTAGCGACACGAACGGAAAGAGATCAGGTAAGTACACGACCGACGGCTTTACGTGCTTTCCGAACCACAGGGGCATATGTAATAACTCCCAGAGGAATTGGTGGTATGTATTATAGAATTTCTCAGTATCAGCTGGAGGTCTGGTTCGGGCTGGTACTGTGTAATTATTATTTTTACTGAAAATTCCCAAAATCACTTTTGGTCTAATCCGGGATTTGAACTCGTTAATTGCGGTTGAATACGCTACCACTAGACCAACGAACTTCCAAGACCAAGTTGTACACTACCTTTAGGGTATTAAAATCTGTGCACCTACTATTTGTAAAAATCGAAAGTCTTGTGCACTGTCTACGATATTCTTAGTATGTTGCGAAAACAGTATCGTGTCGTGACGATTAAAAATCACCGTTAGTGCACAAACGTTTACTCTACATAAGGGAGCTACATATAATCAAACTTTTGTTACTATACAATAGTAACAAAAGTATGATTACATGTATAAATAAAACTAACTGACCCATCACGACGTAAAGCCTTGCATCTTAAAGATGATCTTCTATACATGTAAAAAGAAAAGTCTTGACAGACTTTCTGAGTGGCTCATCAATGCCCAGCTCAAAAACTTAGAATTAGGACGATGATTTCCTATACATGTAAAAAGAAAAGATCTGGCTGATTCACAGACTGACTCATCTTTGCCGTCATTAACTTGGACCTAGAAAGATAAGCTTCTATACATATAAAAAGAAATCTCGCTGCCTTACTGACTGACTCATCTATGCCCAGTCCTAAAACTTGGATCTAGAAAGTAAGTTCTATACATGTAATTGCCTGCACTATGTGGCCGAACTATGTGCACGAATTCGCGGGCGAAAGCTAAGTCGTCTAAACGATGATACACTAATTAGTGTCTTAAACTTTGTTTTGATTGTTATTGAGCGGTGTGTTGGTCGGTTGAAGGCTCGCAATGATTCAGTTGCTTCGATTTTCGCAACGACAGCGTTTCAGCGGTGTCGCTTCGTTGTTGTGCAGAAAAATACGATGCACAAATGATTTACCATGTAAGTTACAACACTTTCTATACGTAAGCAACCCTGAACCTTATTTTTACTATCTTTAACGATTTAATTCCAATTAAAGCGGAATATATCACGGCTATTTCACACGTCAAATTTGCTTTTTCGGCAACTCCGACGTTAAAGAAGCAGATTTAGCAAATCCTAGTATGAAGTCCCGGTCGACTACTCCTGCAGGGAGCCACCCCGTCGTCACTCACTCACCCTCCAACTTTCACTCTCTTGTGCGTCGGGGATCTCGACCCTACATCGGCTACAAAACACTGTTTACGCCACAACGGATGCATGCCGTTATGGTACTACATCCGCCCGCCATAACGACGAAAATGGCTCGGACTCTGATAGTGCGAGGTCGAGAACATTTGAGCGATGCGTCTAGGGCGTAATAAGTGTTGTCATACAGTCACGCAATACTGGGCCGTGTAGCCCTTACTATAAAGGCGAAGTCTGCGTGTTGATTTAAGTGTTACACGCACCGCGCGCTGCTGCTGAAGACAACACCGACCGAGTACCGGATCCCTCGTCACTGGGCAACCCGCGCATATTTCACAAATATTTCATACCATCTGATGGCATAACACAACATACCTAGTGGCGTATGTATTAGTAAGCGTAAATTTAGTAGGTACGTTTATAAGTGACACGTGCGCACCGCCTACTAGATTCATAAACAATAACAAAGACAACTAAATCGTATTATTTCCCGCAGATATAATGTACTCTCGAGTCTCTTCTTGGAATTATTTTGTGTTTGTAATAGTGCTTTGAGGATACGTAGAATATGCAACTTATTTGTGACCAATGTAAGTGGCTATCGTTGCAACTCTTCATGACGTCATTAGTTACCAATGCGACTTTAGTTTCCGTTTAGTTCTTTAGGCAAGTGCCTATTATACATATTATGTACGAGAACGTAACGAATTTGGATTTCATAGAATAAGCAACTGAAGTGTGATTAGTGTGACTATAGCTTTCATTGCAAACGTGACGCTATTACCTCGTTACGTTACCAACGCAGCAATAAAACGTGAACTAGAGATGGGCATCTCTAGTTCACGTTTGATTCTTATAAGTACGTAGTTTGTGGTTTGATGCAAATATGTGTAACATAGCAGCGTGATGGTTGTTGTTGCCGCGAGAATGTACAAGAGGTCAGCTTAAAAGGTTTACGCGTGGTTTATCAGTTAGCGCTGTGTACAAACAATTAACATATGAACGGTCACTTCGTAATAGCTACAGATAAAAGACAACTAGGTATTAGTCAACTATCAGAGCTAAAACTTCAGTGATATCGATGTATTTTCTAGTTAAAATTAAAGCTTAATTAGGACTTGAAGGTATTTATGTATGGGCCGGTAAATCCCAAACACGGTAAGCTAGTGGTGACTCAAGTAGGTGTCTACATAAACAAATTTAGTTTTTGAATATTGTTGTCTGTTCTTCTACTGAAATAAGTATATAGACGTTTATATAGGTTCGAATATAACTTGTATGAACGACGCAAGAGCAAAGCAAAGACAGAGCAAAGCCCGAGGTCGGGCAGCAGCGCGAGCGCCGCTCGCGCTGCCCGCGCTGCGACCCTACGGCCCACGCGATAAGACGCACTTCGCTGTGTACGCCCGCTGACCTCACCACATCGCCGGCAAATAATAAATATGTAACACTGATAAAAGCCGCAGAAGCGATGACCGGCAAGTATTTAGGGATTCTCATTTGGCAAACACGGCAGGTCATCGCGCCCGCAACGGCGCGGCGCTCCGAGGCCGCCGGGTTACGAGTAGACGACGCCGGTATGGACGTCCACCGCGGCTATTTCTAGTGAGCGGTCACAGGACGGCGCGGAAACATCCTGCGACCGCCCCCGGCGCGGTCCTCGGAGGAGACGGGTGTCACGTGCGCTGTACGTACCTGGTGGCGGACGTCGGCGTGTGGTGCGCGCGGCTCGAACAGCACTCGTGTCGGAGGCGCGCGGCGGACTGGCGGGCGGCAGCAGTCGCTCGCGGCAGCAGACCCCCCGCGCCCCGCGCCGTGCACTCGGTGCGTGCGCCCGCCGCCGTCGGGAGAGCCGCCGCGAGCCGCTTCCACTGACATCAGCGAAGCCGCCTGACGCCTCCCCATATCTCGCACGCACGCAACGAGCCTGTCACCTCTGCGTGACCCTCGCGACATACTATCCGACCTCCACGTACTTAATGTGAGCCGAACAGTAACTCACACCTACAGTGGTCGAGTAGGTATTCTAATTACATTACATCTGCTTCAAGCATTGGTTGACACTCGTGACGTAAGAAGAAAATATCTACCCAGCACTTTGCCGGTTGTTATTTGCTTAGATACCTAGTTATGTGGTCGTCAACATAGCTATTACTGCCATTAGCCTTCGCAAGAAGAACCTTTGGTCGTTCATGGTTCGTTACTATAGGTACCAACATGTATATGCATAGGAAACTACTTATCTGCGTATCTCATATCTAAAGGACAGACATCGTTATGTTACATAGTGTTGAGTGATGAAGCGGAAATGGGCAACAAAAACCAAATGTAATAAAACAGCAGTACCTATGACTTATAAAGCCGGAATGCAATCAATCGTTCGCGTGGTTGGTAGAGACTTGCTCTTCACGCCGCAGGTCGCGGGTTCGATTCCCAGGCAGGGCAGAAATTTGTGTGCATGAACATGTCTGTTTGTCCTGAGCCTGGGTGTAATTATCCATATAAGTATACATTTACAAAAAGTAGTATATATATATATATAGTATATCAGTTACCTGGTTACCACAGTACAAGCGAACCTGGGTTACGAAGTGGCGAGGCGACTGTCATTTGAAATAACAAGACTGCATTTTTTAAGATACTCAGTGTCGTGATGATTTTATAGGTAAGAGGGTGATTATACACCTGCCAATGCCTAGTGTGTATTGGGGGGGGGGGGGGGGTAATCTGTATGTGTATTGGCGCATGTAGTGCTCCTGCCTACGAAGCTGGTGGTCCTGGGTTCGAATCCCGGTAAGTGCAAATATTTGTGTGATGAGCACGAATATTTGTTTCTGAGTCATGGATGTTTTCTATGTATTTAAGTATTTATCTATCTATATAAGTATGTATATCGTCGCCTGGTACCCATAGTACAAGCTTTGCTTAATTTGGGGCTAGGAAGATCTGTGTGACACTGTCCTTAGATATTATTATTATTATTATTGCAACTTACTCACGAAGCATATTTGGGTAAACGAAGATAAACTCTACTCTACTCTCTACTTTTGACTGCACGTGTGGCACAGCGGCTAAGACAGTCGCCTTACCGCTTCGAGTCGCGGGTTCGAGTCCTTTGGATGTACTTTGTGTCCGTCTATTATATGTTTGTACTTTAAAAAAAAAGAGAGAAAAAAGAGAAAGAGACAGTACTTGAAGAGTAAGCCGTAATGTTGGTAGTAGTTACTGAAAGCAGTTCTATTTTCTTCCTTATAATCTGTCTAAGGAATATAATTTGAAAGCACTTGCTCATTCAAGATTATCAAATTAATATCCTTGGACATTATTCACACACGGCCCTCTGATCCCAAATTAAGTAGAGAAGCAAATAACTGAAATACTTCATATACTAGATACTTTTATTTTGTAAATACATACTTATATAGATAACTAGCTGTGCCCCGCGGTGTTACTCGCTTTAAATTTTATAAATTTTCTTTGCTATAAACCTCACGGAGCCAACGAATGCAAAACCGTGGAAATCGGTTCGTGCGTTCTGGAGTTATAGCGTCAGGAAGAAAAACCCGACATATTTTTATATAGTAGATTACACCCAGACTCATGACAAAAAGACTTGTTGATGCACACAAATATCTGCTTTGGGTGGGCATCGAACCCACGACCTACGGCGTGAAAGGCATCTACCAGCCACGCCAGACGTTGCCAGTTTAGAAGTGGAATTATCTACCTATGTTCACTAATACTAACCTAAAAGAGATCACAATTTCCAAATGTATAGAATACAAAGACATACAAATAAAATGATATTTTCTTTATACAAATCGTATAGAAGTTATTTTTTTTTTATAAAGTAGACCACGCCCATATTAGTGAAACCACTGTGTTGCGGGGAACTTAACAATCGTGCTAACTGCCACAATATACTCAGAATCATTATATATAAATAAAATAAAATAGGTATGTTCATTTCGGGTAACTAATTGCGACCCATAGGCAGAAAATACAAACATAATAAAATACAAAAACAAAATTAATAATCAGAAAGAACATAATATAAATAAAAAACACACACGATACTAATTGATTAATAAATATTTGTACATATAACTAAATTAAATAACGGTATATATAGAAAAATTGAAATTGCGCCTATATCCCACACTTTATGACTTGCCTCTGAGAGCAGTGCTGGATATAGGGGCAATCCAATCGATCCGCGATCAAAATAATATAATATAGGTGACTCGACGACTGGTGTAGCGGTTCTGTGTTCAAACGCAGATAATGATAATAATAATAATATCTAGGCACAATGTCACACAGATCATCCTAGCCCCAAACTAAGCAAAGCTTGTACTATGGGTACCAGGCGACGATATACATACTTATATAGATAGATAATGAGGTCCTGGGTTTAAAACCGTATCGGACCAATTATATTGAATTTTGCTCCAACCTCAAATTCTCAATATAAGCCCGGAGTCTGGAAGTTGTCTATGTTTTATTTCTTTTCTTTTTAAAAAGACAACTCCCGCACTAGGGAATCAACCCTGTGTCGCGGGGTACTTTAAAAACGTATAACAGACGGGCACAAATTACATCCATACTCAGAACAACTATTTATGGGTCATACAAATAGTTGTCCGGCGCGGGAATCGAACCCGGGATACGAATTGGCGAGGCGACTGTCTTAGCCGCTGCGCCACACGTGCAGTCCACCTCGAAGAGCATGTAAAGCCGTTGCGTTGGTCTTGTACCTGAACTCTCTCCGGCCGTGTTAGCCAGACACTGCGCACTGCACACACTTGTGTATGTCCCGCGCAGATGGCTAATCTCCATTGTGACTCCTTTATTCGAGAGAGAGAGAGAGATTCGTTTATTCCCTCAACATCTGATACATTAGAAATTAACCCGCGACCTTGTCTTTGACAGCATCTTTTTCACTAGAGCACTGAGGCGGCAGATAAACTCGGCGACCTCTGTGTTCGAGCGGTTTAAGCCGTCCGTCCGGTCGAGCCTTAACGCTCGGGAGGTCATGGATTCGATTCCCATACCAATCCGTGTGTAAAACCAAGATATTTGTTTCAGGGGCTGGTGGATTGAGGGCCTATCCTCCGTGCCTCGGAAAACACGTTAAGGCGTCGGTTCCGGTTGTTAAGAGAACATCTATAACAATCGTTAGAGGTTGTCAGAAACCTAATAGAATCTGACACCTGGTCTAAACTTTCCTTTGCCTTCGAGGTCAGATGGCAATCTCCCGAATAATTCTGGTATCTAGCCACAAGTAAGACTGGCAGCTGACCCCAATAGAAATGAAGGAAAGGCAATGGAAGAGAGAGAGATAGAAAAACTCTAGACAAAGTAAACCCCGGCATAAATTTAATGAGAATTAATTACGTAGGTTTCTGTAAGATGGCGTTAGGCGTCTTTATTGAGTTAAGAGAAAAGAGCATTCATGAGCGTTCATGGTGTAATGGCGGAGCGGTTAACGCACATGGAGATGGATACCCTGTGTTTCGTGGGTTCGATTCGTGGTAATGTAACAGCTTCACTTTTGCAAAGCGCATATTATTTCCCTAAGGAAAAATAGGAGCGATCATAGATGTTGCCCAAGTATAAATATCTACATTAAATAAATGTCACACAGCGCCATCTAGCTCAACCAAGCAAAGCTTGTATAATGGATACTAGACAACAGATAGAATTACTTATAGAACTATTTTTTATATAATAATATGTAGTGTCCTCCAGGTTGAATTCCGGCCACGGCGGCCCAGCCAACTGCGAAGGACATATTATATGCACAAGTGTGTGCGCAAACACAGGAGCTCTTTCTATTGCATCCCTCAAGGCAGTAAGGCAGGGGGAATTTCACCGACCCGAACCTAACCTACCGTGAACTTGTCACCTGGTTTCCCCTACCATGAATGTGCATGTCCATCATACTCAGACAGATTTGGACGGTGAAATTCCTCCTGTCTTACTGCCTTGAGGGATGGAATAGAAAGAGCTCCTGTGTTTGCGCACACACTTGTGCCTATAATATGCCCTTCGCAGTCCCGGGAACACGGGTAGGTTTGCCGCTGCGTTGCCCCCTTTAGCACCACGTGTTTGGGACAAGTACCCTGGGAGTGCTCCGGTTAGTCCTCCCGGATTTCCTACTTCTACGTTCATCACGAGATTCCACCAGCGAACTTGCCGTGTTACTTCCGTGCACTTTCATAACTAAGTTTTGTTAACTGGTTAAGAAAAACCCTTTTTTATTATTGTTTTCACAACTGGTTTTTAAACAAGAATACGAAGTGTTCATTCATCCTTTTAAAAAAATATTCAATGTACAGTTTTGACTTTCCTACGGTTTTTGTTATATGTAGGTATAGATAAATATAATATATCTTGGGACAACTAGCACGCTGCCATCAGATCCCAAACTAGGTAGAGTATGGTATGGTAACCAGACAACTGATAAACATACTTAAGTATTTATTTAATTTTTTATATCATCATCATCATCATATCAGCCGAAAGACGTCCACAGCTGGACAAAGGCCTCCCCCAAAGATCTCCACAATTGCCGGTCTTGTGCTATTCGCATCCAGCAGTTTCCAGTTTTTTATATACATAAATATTGTATTAATGATGTTTTCTATGATGTTTTCTATGTATTTAAGTATTTATCTATCTATATCGTCACCTGGTACCCATAGTACAAGCTTTGCTTAATTTGGGGCTAGGCAGGGGCTAGGATGATCTGTGTGACATTGTCCCTAGATATTATTTTATTATATATTTATATAAATTACACCGAAACAGAAAGAATAATCGTGCTCATCACATAAAGATTTGTCCAGGGTGCGGATCAAACCCACGAGTTCTGGCTTAGCAGTAATGGTCCATAGCCAATTGACCGTCAGGCTAGTTTTTAACGTCGAAATACGGGTGAACAATATAATATTATGTTGAAAGCTTTCACAAGTGAACTGTTTTAACAAATCGCCTTGTGATATATTTGTAGCAACCATTAGCAAATCAGCACAAGAACTAAGAATATTTACAAAAGTAGTCTTCATCATTGTCAAGAACTGGGACTGGTAATTATAAAAAGAGCTGGTTCAGATATAATATGGTATAATATTTTCTCTTCACATAGCCAATTGACATAATAAAACACGACTATTACAAAACGTCAAAATTAAAAAAATTTAAAAAAAGTATATATATATATATATATATATATATAGAAGTTATACTTCTTAATATACAACTTGAACATAGTTATCAATTTTCATACCACCTAGAACTAACTTCATGCTGTTATTTTTACGATGCGCGCGCAAAAATTCACTCTCATACCACCTAGAACTAACTTCATGCTGTTAAATTTTTTGGTGTCGGTGTGCGCGCGCATCGTAAAAATTCACTCTCATCATTTTTCTCCATCGCGCCAAAAGAAGTATAACTTCAACAAGGAGTTTATATATACAAGGAGGTGCGTTGCGCACAATCATCATCATCAGTCGTCCATTACTGGACATAAGCCTCCGCCAAAGGTTTCTATAACTTACCTATTTGGAGGGATTGGCCGTAGTCACCGCGCTTGGCATGCAAGTTGGTGACCGCAGTTAGCTGGTACTTAGGACACAGGAGGCGCCGCTACCCGATAATCCTTAGTCGCCTCTTACTACACCCACGGGAAGGTATGGGTTGGCCCTATTATTATATCTTGGCCGGAAATTGCATAGCAAAGTAATTATACATACATAGACTCACGCCTGTTTCCCAGAGGGGTAGGCAGAGACAACGGATTTCCATTTGTCACGATCTTTGCATACTTATTTTGCTCGATTACTGTCATTATATTCTTCATACATGCTCGCCGGTTTAGGGTACTTCTGACCCGCCCTTTCTTGAGTACATCTCCAATTTGGTCAGAGAATGTTCGACGTGGTCTTCCCCTTCCGGTTGTCCCATTCACACAGGCCAGGTATACTTCTTTTGTCAATCTTCTTTCATTCATCCTTTCTAAATGGCCAAAGCAAAGTAATTGATCTTAAAAATATAAATACTAGCTCTAGTCGCGCTGCCGTGGTTAATGTTCGACCTCTGTAAGAATGCTATAGGTACTAACAACTGTCTGTTATGACTGCACGTGTGGCGCAGTGGCTACGACAGTCGCCTCGCCGCTTCGTTTCGCGGGTTCGAGTCCCACGCCGGACCACTATTTGTGTGACCCATAAATAGTTGTTCTGAGTCTGGATGTAATTTGTGTCCGTCTATTATATGTTTGTAACGTACCCCGCGACACAGGGATTAAATTCTGTAGTGCGGGAGTAGTCTTAAAAAAACAGAGTGTCAGTTCAGAAAATTTTACAAGGTTATTATATATTATTATAACAATTTATTGTGGCCGATTTGTTAAACCTATTTCCATTCCAAATTTCATCTGTTCAGCTGTTTCAGCGTGAAGAAGCACCAAACGTACTGAAATACTTACCAATCTTATATCGTCTTGTATTATGGCAATAGTCAGTTGTAGGTGTACTTAAAGTCTAGCCACTGAGAAAATGCGTTATTGTCATTACTAGTCGTGATAGACAGACGTTAGCAACTCGTTTTCTGGCCGGACTTTAATTATGTGTAATCAGTATGTGTTAAACGGGCTCTACCAAAATTGATGATTACTTAATCACGTATATTTTAAAAAACGCTAGTAAACTGTCGGTACACTTTGTAGTCATACTTGTCAATGTACGTTGATGATTGGAGGCGCAAAATGGGAGCACCGCACCGGAACAGCATACCGGTGTTCCCGGGGCCTCTCCATCGGGGGCCAAGAGAAATCCACGGCAAGTAAGTTTTAGTCAGTGCGAATCTGACACTTGCAGACACTCTTTGCGTGTGGTATTATGCGTAAGAATTACCCCTGCTTAACAAAAAAGAAAGGCGCACCAAACAAAATATACGATTTTTTTGGGTTTGGTGAGTTCGGAAAGCACTTTAAGCACAGGTCAAGGTTGTCATGAGGACGTCTATGTCCATCGTAAGCAGTTAACTGCTTAAAGATCTGTATAATAAACTCCTGCCTCGTTGGTCTAACGGTGGCGTGTTCTACGGTCCTGACTTCATATCCCGGGTGGATCCCGAAAGTAATTTTGGCGTATTTCTGTTAAGAAAAATTCTCAGTTGATACTGAGAATTTTTCTCGCCCGAAGTCTGGGAGTTGACGGTATCACACTGCCGTGTCTCGAAAAGCACGTAAGCCGTCGGTCACTGAACTCGAACTCTTTCCGTGTTGCTAGTCGTTTCATCGGATCATGAAATTGATGGAAATGAAAGGTTGTGAGTGCCTGTGTTTGCGCACACACTTGTGTATTATAATATTTCCCACAGAGGTGGCTAGTCTCCTTTGAGATAGACCGCCGTGACTGAAATTTGACCAAGAGGAGTCATAACTAAACTACTCATGATACTGGTTTGAAGCTACTCAACAAAACATCACTATCGTTTTGTCCAACTTACGTAACATACTTCAGCCTCCAACAGTGCCTCTAGCACGAGTTCCTGCAGTTTACTTACTCGATCACACGTACAGTTTCCTCCCATACATTGAGCAACAGCGCCTCTCGCGGAAACTATTAAGAACTAAAACTCTGGTGCTCAATGTATGGGACGAAACACGAGTAAGTAAACTGCAGGAACTCGTGCTAGAGGCACAGGATACGAACTTGTATTTATAGGTCAAGCCCGCATACAACATTTTATACCAGAATCTCTACTTACATGTACACCAGCACATCCAGCTACCCCAATCTGAACAATTTCTTTTATAGATTTTCTACTTTATCACAAGCATAAGGTTCACTTTCAACTGGGGAAATTTGACAGATTGGGGAAGCTTGATGTGCTGGTGTCTGTACCTTCCTAATGTGTCACAAAAATAAACGCTATTATTGCCATGAATAGGCATGTCTTAGGAAATACAGGAGTTCAATATCTACAGGTCCATATGGATGAATTAATTAATGAATTACCTATATCATTCCTATCAAAGTGATCTCGCCGTCCAAATTTACAAATCCTTTTTAAATTTACGTTCATCATCATCATCATATCAGCCGAAAGACGTCCACTGCTGGACAAAGGCCTCCCCCAAAGATCTCCACAATTGCCGGTCTTGCGCTATTCGCATCCAGCTGTTTCCAGCGACCCGCACAAGATCATCGGTCCATCTTGTAGGGGGCCTGCCCACGCTGCGTCTTCCGGTTCGTGGTCGCCACTCAAAAACCTTTCTGCCCCAACGGCCATCGGTTCTACGAGCTATGTGCCCCGCCCACTGCCACTTCAGTTTTGCAATTCTTCGGGCTATGTCGGTGACTTTGGTTCGCCTGCGGATTTCGACATTTCTGATACGATCCCGCAGGGAAACTCCGAGCATAGCCCTCTCCATTGCTCTTTGGGTGACCTTGAGCCTTCTAATAAGGCCCATAGTGAGCGACCACGTCTCTGTTCCGTATGTCATCACTGGCAACACACACTGGTCGAAGACTTTCGACTTGAGACACTGCGGTATTTTGGACGAGAAGATGTTACGTAGCTTCCCGAACGCTGCCCAGCCGAGTTGGATTCTACGATTGACCTCCTTCTCGAAGTTGGACCTACCTAGTTGGATGGTCTGTCCTAGGTAAATATAGTTCTCTACAACTTCGAATGCAGAGTCACCAACTTTCAATTGAGTGGGTGCAACATGGACGTTTGACATGATTTTCGTCTTATCCATGTTCATTTTCAGACCCACTTGTTGAGAGACTCTGCTGAGGTCATCGAGCATTGTACCGAGGTCTTCCATGGTCTCAGCCATGACTACTATATCATCGGCAAATCGAAGGTGAGTGATGTACTCGCCATTGACATTGATGCCAAAGCCTTTCCAGTCCAGAAGCTTGAAGACGTCTTCCAATGCAGCGGTGAACAGTTTCGGAGATATAACATCTCCCTGTCTCACGCCTCGCTGCAAGTGGATAGGTTTCGAGATCTGGTCCTGGAGTCGCACTGACATGGTGGCGTTTTCATACAAACACTTTATCACCTCGATATACCGGTAGTCAATTTGGCACCTTATGAGAGACCTCAGCACGGCCCATGTTTCGATAGAATCGAAGGCTTTCTCATAGTCCACAAACGCTAAGCACAGTGGCTTGTTATACTCTTCGGTCTTCTGTATAACTTGCCGCAGCGTATGTATGTGGTCTATGGTGCTAAAGCCTTTTTGGAAACCGGCTTGTTCGGGAGGCTGGAAGTAGTCAAACCTGCGCGCGAGACGATTCGTAACGACCCTCGAAAACAACTTGTAAACATGGCTCAGCAGTGTGATGGGTCTATAATTCTTCAATAGGGTTTTGTCGCCCTTTTTGAAGAAGAGCACCACCACACTTCTGTGCCATGCTTGTGGCGTTTGACCATCTAGTATGACGGAGTTAAATAACTTCTGAAGGGCCCGTAGGATTGGTGTACCACCCGCCTTCAGAAGCTCTGCTGTAACTCCATCATCACCAGGCGCCTTGTTGTTCTTGAGTTGTTTGAGAGCCATTCTAATCTCGTACAGGCTGACGTCCGGGATGTCTTCGGTGTAATGTCGGGTTAGTCGTGCTCTGGGATCTGAGGCATGACTTTTGACAGGTGGCTGTGTTGTCGTATATAACTGTCCGTAGAACTTCTCGATCTCTCCCAGCAACTCAGGCTTAGACGTAACGATTCTACCATCCTCAGTCTTCAGCTTCGTCAGTTGGCTCTGTCCAACAGACAGAACTCTTGCGAACACTTTAGAGCCTTTGTTTCGCTCGATGGCCTCTTTAATACTAATTGTATTAAATTGCCGCGTGTCGCGAGTCAAAGACTTTGAGATCTGTCTGTTGAGCTGCCGATATCTGATAGCATCATCTGAGGATGTCAGAACCATTTTCCGTCTATCTTCCATAAGTTGCAGGGTAAAGTCAGAGATCTTTTTAGTTCTGTTTGTACGACGGGCCTTGAAGACCTTAGACCCAGCCGTATGGACAGCTTCTACGAGCCTGTCATAGTATGAGTCCACTTCCTCGCAGTCTGCTAGGCATTCGAAACGGTTTTGCAGTTCGAGCTGAAATGGTTCGGGATTTTGGACGTGGATAGGTAAAGGTCGGAGCGTAGACTTTATCAGTCGGGACCTCTGGAGTTTGACATTAAGGTTCAATGAGCCTCTGACCAGTCTGTGATCGCTCCCGGTTTTAACCGCATTGATCACGGAGACATCATTGAACATCTGTCGTATCGTCGACAAGATAAAGTCTATCTCATTTTTAGTTTTACCATCGGGGCTCACCCAGGTCCATTTGCGGTGATCCGGCTTCCTGAAGAAGGAATTCATCATAAAGAGTCCCTCCTTCTCCATGAAGTCGGCCAACATTTGGCCCCGGGGGTTCCGGTCTCCAGTTCCAAATTACCCCACTCTCAGCTCATTACCGAATCGTTTGCCCAACTTCGCGTTAAAGTCCCCCATGACCACAGTGAAATACGAGTTAGAGGTATGTATGGCTCTGGATATGTCCTCATACATAACCTCGACTTCATCGTCGGAGTGTGTCGAAGTGGGTGCGTATACCTGTATAACCTTCAACGAATACCGCTTGGTGATTCTGAGTATAAGGTACGCAACCCTCGTCGACACACTCTCGATTTTCACTAGGTTGTTCACGAGGGACTTGTGGACTATGAACCCGACACCACCTTGGGATATTTGGTCACCCTCCCGGTAATAGAGCAGGTTTCCGGATTTCAGTATTATCGAGTCCTCCCCCTCTCTTCGGACTTCAGATAATCCTACAATAT
The DNA here is from genome assembly GCA_951640165.1 of Pseudoips prasinana. Taxonomy (NCBI): domain Eukaryota; kingdom Metazoa; phylum Arthropoda; class Insecta; order Lepidoptera; family Nolidae; genus Pseudoips; species Pseudoips prasinana. The sequence goes on along the minus strand of OX621237.1, from coordinate 28,371,679 downwards.
CCCAATGTAACCTGCTCAATTCTTCCTCCAGTTCGGTTATCTTCTCGTCAGCCCGCAGTGTACGTGTGTTATATGTTGCCAGGGCCAGAGGTCGTCGGTGTTGGTAACGCGGAATCTGCCGGGGATTCTTAGCACCCCCTGCCCTGCCGTAACCACAGCTGTTACCACGGCTGGGAATAGCAGGGCTGCCGGGGACTGGGGGCCGCGGTTTGGTTGTGTCCATCATTTGAGGGGATTTGCCATAATCGCCACGCTTGGCAGACGGGTTGGCGATCGCAGTAAGGTGGACATGGTACTCAGGAGAACGCTGCTGCCCGTTCTCTGGTGTATATATTTCCCTCGGGACGACTTTTACGTCCCCCCACGGGATGAGAGGGGGTGGTGATATTCTTAGGCCGTCACCACACACGACCATTTAATTTACGTTAGGCACATATATTCTTATTTTTATTTTTTAATATAATAAATATAGCTTTATTTGTTCAGTCATTACAGCCACGGCGATTGCCTCTACATTCTATAAATGGTCATCTATATCAACAATTTTATTATCATCTATCAAACGCCATCTCTCGGTACAGCGAGCAACTACAAAACTTAATATACAGTAGGTACGTGCGGAATTATGTCATATCGTAATATATTTCGAGATTTATATCATTAAATTTGATAATTTTGTAGAAAAGGACTAGATTATATTATTCACAACTTGGCTTCCAACTTCCTCTTTCGGTTCCTTTAGCTACCATTGCTGTTCACTTGTTTATTTTTCGATGTCATTTTAAAACTTATATTAATTCCATATTTAAAACTATTTACAATGCAATAGGCGGCGGATTTGTTACAACAATACACCAATACAATAGCCATTCTTCGTAATGTTGACCGGTACCTAACTCAAATCCGCCATTTTAGATTTCCTGTCTGTCAGTCTGTTACCTCATGGTATCGAGCGCATGGTTGAATAGATTGCAAACGAACCTTTTAAAAGTTACAAATAAGTAAGCCTTATAAAGACAGTCTCGTAAATAACGGTTGGGAAAAAATATATATCAACAATATTTAACCATGTGGCAGTTATTAAGTAGGTGTATAATTAAAAATATAATTTCCGAGCATCGATTTTTTTTAGCTTAAATAGTAGAGGAAACTTATGATGCGCTATCCAAGCATGAAACTAAAGGAAAGGAAACCGATAGTTTATGAAATACAAAAAAATATTTTTAGCTCCTTTGTATGCATCTGGTATTGGAAGTTAATCTTCTTTTGGAATATTTTGTACATATATTGGTGTGGTACAAGTTGTTTAGTTTCATGGAAAATTGAGCTCCTTAAGTTACGTCTATTTATATTACAGTTACATTAGTTAGTCGTTAGTCTAGCGGTAGCGTGTTGCAGATAATGAGGCCCTGGGTTCAAATCCCGGGTCGGGCCATAAAGTGTATTTTGGATTTTTCCGTAAAAAGTAATTTCTCAGTATCAGCCCGAAGTCTGGGAGTTGGTGGTATTACACCCCCGTGCCTCGGAGAGCACGTAAAGCCGTCGGTCCTGACCTTTTTTCGGTCGTGTCGCTAGTCGTCTCATCGGATCATGAGAGTGATCGAATAGAAAGTGCCCCTGTGTTTGAGCACACACTTGTGCACTATAATATCTCCGGCGCAATTGGCGAATCTCCATTGAGATTGGCCGCCGTGGTCGAAATTCGGCCGGGAGGACATTATTATTATTACATTAGTTAGTACATATTACAGTTTTAGGTAAATAGTGTACACTGTCCATGCTGTTCATTCAAAATAATGATTACATTAACAAGGGAGAAATCGTATAACATACATACAAAAATACATGCAGAAAATTGAAAACTCCCTTTTTTAAATTAATAAAATATTATTAGATATTAATATTTTCAAAAATACACATTAGTTCTTAAAATCGTATATTGCAACTTGCCTAAAGTGGAAGAGTTCGTTTTATTTGTAAAGTTTTTATAATAACTCTGGACCTAAGATTTCTCCAGCCCCCAATAATGAATGGGTAGGCCATAATCCCCACGCTTGGCAGACGGGTTGCCCAATTGCCCATACTTCAGTTCTTTTGTGTATCGTAATCTAATTTTTACGCTGAACCTTTTCAGGGATAATGAATTAAACCAAAATAACTACTTACATTCTGTCGCGTGTTTCAAATAAGAACATTAATAAATACATAGTTGGGTAGATATTGCAATGTTTTAATTTGCAACACAAAATACACATATCAAAAGCGTCTAGGAATATTTGATACGTACATTTTCAACTATAAAAAATATTCAATTTATATTTACTTCCAAATCTTGTCTTCCCGGCTGGCTTCTTACTCAATTAATAATTATATCCTGGGACATTACACAAACGGCCATCTCATCCCAAATTAAGCAGAGCTTGACTACGGAAATTAATTAGCTGATAAACAACACATGCTACTTTCCTTTCGTAAATACATACTTACATATGTCTATATGTTCATGCACAGAAATATCTGTCCTCCTATGTTTAAATTAACTACTTATTAACAATTGCAAAAATGCTGTCTGAAAATCAACCTTCTTTCTAGACAACCGAGTGGAACAAAATTGATATGGGATCATTCCGAAAATATTCTCTATCGATAAAAAATACATAAAGTTGACCTAATAACCTCCTTATTTTTAAGTCAGTTAAAGATCCTATGTTTTAAGATGTTTCCCATGCTCAGTTGGTGTGGCCTAATTAAATATCTCTGAAAATATTTGACACTATCTATATATATAAAATTCAATGCCACTTTTTGTTGTAATGTTATAATTCAACAACGCCTTTACCGATTTGGCTAATTTTGGTCTTGAATTATTCGTGAAAGTCCAGGGAAGGTTTGTACATGGAGAAAATTTAAAAAAAAGACTTGAAAAAGTGTAATACTACATCTTTCTATACTCCCATATACAAACGATTTGTACTAATACTTAAAAGCGTAGCGAAGCACGTACCGGGCCGCTAGTATATTTATATTCTTTGATAGATGCTAAACAAACGTTTTAACAATGAAACCTACTGGACCCGTGTTTCGTTAATCCGACCGCGCCACCGCCTTACCATGAAAGTTAAGTCCGAAGGAACGCTTGTAGCCCAGATCGTTCCCTTGTCCCCTGCTGCCCGATCGATGAAGCAACGTCGGGCGTTAGTAGAAACGTAGGTAGGTACCCATCATGGGGAGCTGTATCTATCCGTCCAGCCACCGAGTCGCATATCCACCCCGCCGCAGCACATGAGTTGCTGTTGAGTGTTTTGTTTTGATTTGAATGTGTTTGGCCGACTTTAAAAGACGAAGGTTATAAATTTGACTGCATATTTTTATGTAAGTATGTTACGCGATCCGTAGTTTGTGAATCGTTTTTATAAATCTTTTATTTATTCAACAAAGTATGCTTTATAAATAGTCTCATAACAATTTTTCTTCCAATTGGTCGTTTTAAAGCAAAGTTACCTAAAGTCGATAGGACGTTACAGTACCTACTTAAAGTTCCGTAACTCAAAAGGAGAGGACGTTACTTTTAAACATCAAGTTGTTGATAAAGTTGAAAATCTATAAAAGAAATTTGATAGATTGGGGTAGCTGAATGTGCTGGCGTGTGTACTATATATATTTTTTTTGATATAGATCGCAACCGTGTGCTATTTATTGCAGCCATGACATAAGATACATTATATATATTATTCATCACGCGTTGGACTGATTACGTGATTACATTGCTCATCGTATGGGTAGTGGTTACCCTAGTGTCAAAGTTGTTGGCTTAGCACGAATAGCTCAAAAATTTAACCCATTCGACGACGCTCCATGTGCGCGCGATGCCCAGATATTTTGTAGTGAGCAGCCATTGTCAAGGCCTTAGGCCTTAGGCCTCTGACATGGCTTAACGACTACAAGCGAGACCTGCAGCTTAACTTGCCTTCCGAAGCACGAATACTTAGCTCAAAAATTTAACCCATTCGACGACGCTCCATGTGCGCGCGATGTCCAGAGATTCGGTTTACCTTAGTTCTTATTTCTTATCACTACATATTTTGTAGTTAGCAGCCTTTGTCAAGGCTAGGCTGTGCTCGTGTATTTTCTTGCACCTATATATAGTTCTTTATAGGAATAATATGCAGGTACAGACGCCAGCACATCCAGCTGCCCCAACCTGTCAAATTTCTTTTATAGATTTTCAACTTAATCACAAAAGCATAAGGTTTACTTTCAATTGGGGAAATTTGACCGATTGGGGTACACAAAATTGTGTCTTTTTTGAGTCTACTGTTCTTTTGTTTCTCAGCAGTTTCGAGTAGGTATATCGTTGTCGTCTTCGGTTGTGAGATGGCAATGTCCAATCTGGTATTTGAATGGTGATGGTTTTGAGGTAAGCATACCTAGGTTAGGTACGGCGTATTATAGTGGCTTTGTTTGCGGCCCCTATATCAGAATTAGCCATCTCTACAAGCCATATTATATTTCACTTAGATTATAAATGATTACACATGCATTTAATGATTTATAAAACGTGAACCTGCAGTTGCCAAGCTACTTCTTTAAGATTTATTTCGAAAAACAACATTATGCAACTTTGTTCATTTAAGCAACTGTGTGACGAAAAGTTGTTCCCATATAACACTTCTAAACGTATTTCCACGAAAACTTCGGTATGGCCGAACCTCTCCTTGACCAGCTGTCACTAAATTATGCAAGACACTTCCGGGCTTCGGGATGACCTCTGTGTTGTCCTCTGAGTCGGGCTTTTGTGTCCGGGAGGTCGAAAGTTCAAAACCTGCCTAAACTATCTTTGTGTAAAAATATAGATTTCTTTCACTAAGGAGAGCATGCTATGCCGTTAGACCCGGTTGACGTGAGAGCGTCCGTCAAATAGATATAGGCGGAAGCCTACTAGATTTGACATCTGGTCTAACCGTGTTAATTTATGACGTCAAAAACTAAGATGGTTCTAGGTAAGAACTGTCTCTCTATTAATGTAGATACCCGTATTATGTTAGGATAGGAGCCGACCCTGTATAACTGACGATGGTACACTATCAGCTGTCATTTTCAATTTATGCTAGTCCATCCTACGGTTGTCTGGAAAAAATCGCTATTATGAGATAATTGTACATTATTTTTGATATTATTATTTTTTTCTGTAAAATATAAATATTTTGTGCAATAAAGTGTATCTGTCTATCTCTTTATTATGCCAAATATGTATGTGATATTATGCAATAAGAATATCTGTGTTTCCTTGCTACTTAGTCACTACTACGTACATCTAAGTATTTATTGAAAATTAATGAGGTAAAAGCTTCGTAAAGGCTCCGCCAAAAACGTAGCGGATACGAATACGGATATCCGGCACATCACTAGATTTTCTCGACTGCTACGGAACTGTTATGTAACGTAGCGCGTAGTCTTCGTAGTACGTAGTACTACGCTCCAATAAATTTACGCACAAATAATATCTCCATTTGCGTAGTTGTAAGTAATACAATAATATTTTAAGATTTAAATACAACAATGTGCTTCAAACATGATCATATACTTAGTCAGCCACTTCAACTTCGCGGCAGCAATTTAACCGCAGGTCATAAAGTTGAGATTCGATTCCTGTGTCGGAATAAGATGGTTGGTAATATTTTTTAAGTAGGTTGGATACATAAACACTCTCTAGTCTTAGAGATCACCTCTCCCATTTTGGTGATTTGTTTGTGTTCGCAAAGTTGGTAGCAATAAAATAATTGTAGGCACATTCTAAAAATAATTATAGACTCTTTATTATAGTGCCACAAACTTATCTGGCCCGGTGGCCAAACGTAGAACTAACGACGCCAGTTGGAAATGTCAATCGGCTGTTATTCCCTGACATTCCTGCCATTGATTGTTTGTTGCGCGTATTTATTTTTCTTTTTGTGGTATATAATTGTTTAAAATGCCGAAAGTTTTAAAAAGTGATGCGAGGAACGTTATATTACAAGTATTGAATTATATGAATGAAGAAAAACACCTGCAGGCACCAATTATACCCTTCAATAAGTTGTATGAACGCGTAGCTGCTGCTACAGGTTAGTGTTGTCAGCTTCTGAAAAAATACGAAACTCCCCTCGCAGTTTAAATTTAAATACATATTTTAAAATCTTCATTATTATTTAATTTTTGCTCTTTCCATTGTAGGTGTCGGGTAGTGATTTGTAAGAAAACTTGTGAAAGAAAAAGAGCAAGCAGATGCTAAAATTTATAGCAGATCAGAATATTGGTAGATCGGATTCTGAAATGCCTACATTGACTGCAGAAGCTTTTGATAAAATAACAGTCAATGAATGGCAAAAGCATTGCAATCATGTAAAAAATATTGAAAATGAGTATCGAAAAGGGATGGATACTTAGACTTAGCCTTTCATCAATCAACTAGGTAGTGATAGTGAAAGTGAAAGCAGTGATTATGATAATGATGATGATGAAATGACTTCTGCATTAAACAATTGCGGTGACATAATAATACCTGGAGTATATCCGTTAGAGGACACTCCGCATACATTTTATGTAAATGATCATAATTATTGTATAAAAATATAAAGATTTGTAATGACAGTATTTGTTTTCTTTTTAGTGAAGTAATATTTACGTTACTTTGTGCATATTATTTTTACCCACTTTATTGCAAAAAATAGTTACTAGCAACACTAAATGCGATAACAGCGACGCTGCCAGCGGGCCAGATAAGTTTGCGGTACTGTAATGTTCTAATCAAACATTTCATTACTTATAATACACCAACGATAATGCCGCCTTGCCTCGTTAATGCACAAATGTCAATTTCTAATTAAAAATATAACAAAATAAATATCTTGGGACTACCAACAATAAAAAACGGCCAAGTGCGAGTCGGACTCGCGCACGACGGGTTCCGTACCATTATCTATAAAAACGAGCAAAAACTTCACGTTTGTTGTATGGGAGCCTCCTTAAATATTTATTTTATTTAGTATTTTAGTATTGGTTGTCATAGCGGCAGACAGACAGACAGACAGATAGTGAAGTCTTAGTAATAGGGTCCTGTTCTACCCTTTGGGTACGGAACCCTAAAAAATGAGTAACGAGAGTTCTGTGAGAGAAAGAGAGAGGGAGAGAACCTAAGACCCCTGGATTAGCAGTCAGGGTCACTAACCTCTAGAACAACAAGTCAGTCAGAGGTATTAGAGGTTGGGAATGTTTTGTATAACTGTCGCTCTTCGTTAATACGTGAGGACGCAGGCCGCACCGATGGCTGAGGATTGGAGGAGGCATTAATAATATATAATATACTGGTACATTATTCACACACGGCTATCTGATCCCAAACTAAGCAGTGCTTGTACTATGGAAACCAGATAACCGATGCACTACATATACTACTTTTATTATGTAAATACATACTTATATTTTATGCCCAGACTCAGGGCAAACAGACATGTTCATGCAGACAAATATCTGTCCTAGATGAGAATCCAACCGGCGAATTTCATTGATACGACACTTATTATTGTGTTTTTCTGAGGTAGTTTCATTTTACACGTATTCATTGCTTTTTACACGTTGCGATTGACTGGCGTAATAGCTGCGATCGACCAATGCTGTCATGCCTTTGTCATCCATATTGGGAAAAAGACTGAATTACAATTATGTAGAATTGCCATCGAGTTCAACACGCTAACACGCGTACTTAGATGTCATAGTATGGAGGTACATGATATGTTATTAATTTACGACTAAGGTCAGTAGTACTGGAATCTACTAATGTATAGGTGTGGTGTGAGTTATGTTATTAAATTATAATGACGTAGACAAAGGGGTTTTTAACTTCAACAATAAGGATGACTGCACTATTCATTTCTAACTCCTCCTTTTTTCTTTCTGATTAAATTCGTCGATCCAAGACAGTTAAAGCGATTCCCCGGGACATGCCTGACCCTCACCGCTCAGTGTCATTTCATTGTGTGCCACTGTTGATCCTGGCTTACAGGCGTTGCAGTGGTGGGTAAGAGGGGGGGCTAGCACCGAATCTTAAAAAAAATAAGGATGACTGCCATTCTGTTTGACGGTCACCATAGCCTAGTTGGTAGTGCTCCTGCCTACAAAGCTGGTGGTCCTGGGTTCGAATCCCGGTAAGTGCAAATATCTGTGTGATGAGCACGAATATTTGTTTCTGAGTCATGGATGTTTTCTATGTATTTAAGTATTTATCTATCTATATAAGTATGTATATCGACCCCCCCCAGGCGACGAGCTTTGCTTAGTTTGGGGCTAAGATGATCTGTGTGACATAGTCCCTAGATATTATTATTCTGTGGAAGAGGTAAAACGTGGCGAAACTCATTCACTCATTTTTGCAAATGGCGGTAAACGTTAGTTCTGCTTTGACATTTGTGAAGTAATTATATACAAAATACACGTCAATGAGACCTAAATTGCTAGACTCTTCAAGGATGTAGGAGTATTTGTTTTGATTTTTTTGGGTAATAATTCGGCGATGGGGTTGGCTCAGCGTGAATTGACATTTAGCTGCTCGCCTGTAGCTGAAGACATTGTTGAGGACTTTGGGGTATTGACCAGACGACATGCCACGCAATTGGGCATCAATCAGTGGTTTGCTGTAACGCTGAAGGCGTCATCGGGCCTTATATTTTTTGAATACCTTTCGGGCCAAATGACTACTGTGAAAGAGCCATCCCAACGACTTTCTCCTAACTTAATGGGACCAATTCGGCCTGGAGAACATGTGGTTCCGACAGGATGGAGTAATGGCGCATAGTACACCACGCATTTCCGGGTCGCCTTATCTCTTGTTTTAGTGATTTACACTGGCTGCAGGCAAGGTCGCCGGATTATCCGTAGATACCTAAATATTTCTTGTATTCACGAGTCTATGTGAACCAAGCTTAGCTTCAGACTATTGATGTTCTCAAAGAAAATATTTATTAGTAATGCGGGAATCTATCGCGTGGAAGTGCATTAATTTAAATTGGAACAACTTTTAGAATTGACCTTTGTTAAGTATGCGAAATAATCACTTACAGACACACATACAGACATGGTTACAGCCAGATATATAAGGTGTGATTTAAAATAAATAAATTACAAAACATTAATATTGTCTCGGAATATGTATAGATTTGTAATTTCAGTTCAAAATATTGTAGGCTTAAACTTTTTCTAAGTTTCGTTTATACGTTAAGTTTTCTCCTCGTCACCTTTTCCGCCTTACCTTTACCTTTTCTAGACTAAAGATATTTTCATTAATCAACTAGAAATTAACTTCAAGCATCCCGGAGACCTTATTTTCAATAATCACCTCTAAGATTTCAGAAAGTTATTAGTATTTCCAGACTAGATGCATATGTACTGTTCTCCTATTAGACACTGTCCGTATTTGAATATTACTAAATTTTCCCGAAGAAAGCAATATCTTTACCTCTGTTCGACTAGCTGTACCGAAGTAATACCTACTGAGTGGATGTTTTTGCCGCGGCTGCCGCCCTTCAGGGGTCTGCCACGCTTGATCGATACGGTGCTTCGGCCGAAACGTTGTAGGGCCCCACCCACACAGACATGCCAAGGGAAGGGTCACTAACACCGAATTATGTTTTGCTACAACAGCCTATTCCGTCCAAAGCTAAGAATAACATTGGTGGTGTAACATTTGAACAGCAGAAAAAGATTTTAAGAAAATAACTATTTTGAAACTTCTTATCTGTACCTACTTCATATTATGGTATTTTGGGATTTTTCCAATAAGTGATTTTGGGATTTTTCCGTAAAAAGAAATTTCTCAGTATCAGCCCGAAGTCTGGAAGTTGGCGGTATTACATCCCCGTGCCTCGGAGAGCACGTAAAGCCGTCGGTCCTGTACCCGACCTCTTTCCAGTCGTGTCGCTAGTCGTCCCATCGGATCATGAGAGTGATGGAATAGAAAGTGCCCCTGTGTTTGCGCACACACTTGTGCACTATAATATGTCCTGCGTAATGGGCTAATCTCCATTGAGAATGGCCGCCGTGGCTGAAATTCGGCCGGGAAGACATCATCATTATGGAATACAATATTGAAAGTCAAGAACTGTCGTCACGATAAAAATAAAACCGTAATAAAATCAGTTTCTCTTTTTCGAAATTACGAAGACACGGGCCGGCAACGTAGATGTAAAAATAAAACCTCAAGTTATGTTTATAATACATAGTTCAAGTCGGGAGGTGTTTAGGGTTAGACTAGGTGATTTTTAGGGACTCCTGATAAGATTAGATTAATATGTAAAAATACGCATTTCAAATAAGTTCTACCATTTGGGCCCTACGCCAGAAACCTACCAATACATAACACCCCTGGTTTTTATTAGAGGTCAATAAGTAGCAAAATTTGTACTTGAAAGTTGTGGTGAAACACATAATAATATGCGATTTTAATAATATGGAATATATTTAATCTGAAAGTAGAATTTTCTTTTTCGAGGAGGTACATTTCGTCATAATAAAAAGGAATGTTTTTTAACATATTATTATTTTATATACTTTGGTAATTCGTTGAATTAGAGTGCTTGCGAAGTGGTTCTATATAAATTTTGTTCAAATCGGTAGGTAGTATTTTTTTTTATATTTTACATATTTAAACATGTAGGCAAAAGGTATGTCCGTCAGACAACGTCAACATCAACAGCAGGTATTCTACAGTATTTATGGGACACGTTGTTAGGACATGCTTTAGAATTAAGGAAACAATATTTGAAGAAGCAAAGCAAAACCTGTTACTTTGTAGCGTAATAATATTTTTGTATGCGCCATCTATTCCACATCACGGAATCACTTTCCAGTCAGCGAAGTTCAACGTGATTCAGTAAGATGGCAGCAGCAATATGGAAATCCAAGTATGTATTATTATTGTCACCCGATAGAGGTGGCTAAAGAAATGATTTTGATAACTTTATTTTTAATTATAAAAAGCATGCTACAAAATACAAATACAAAAGCTTTTTGTTTCATTCATCATGTCAGCCAAGGTACGTCCACAGCTGGACAAAAGCCTCCCCAAAGAATGGGGGGATATGCCATAATCGCCACGCTTGGGAGACGGGTTGGTGATCGCAGTTTGATTGTCATAGTCCACAGAAAAATGCTGCTGCCCGTTCTCTGGTAGGTATTCCCTCGATCGATTCCTTCGCCTCCCACGTTGTTTCATTATTACACAGGTATTTTAAACAAAGTTGTTTCTACGCTACTGATGATAAACAATGATTTTTATCACAATTCATATGCTTTTTAACTATACATTAAACGTAAATAATACTAAATCGACATAAAATAAATATTCAGGGCATACTCAAGAAACTTTCCTAATCAGTCTTAGGAAAGTTTCATGTAGTCATTTGTTTTAATTTATACAAATTTAAATCACTGTGGTAAATGGTATGGTACAGAGGCCAGCACATCAAGCTACCCCAATCTTCAAATTTCTTTTATAGATTTTCAACTTTATCACAAAAGCATAAGGTTCACTTTCAATTGAGGAAATTTGACAGATTGGGGTAGCTTGATGTGCTGGCGTCTGTACCTTCTCTATAAGTTTAAGTAAGGAGTAGCTCGAATAAATCTGACAGCCAACTGCGACGAGAAGGGCTGGGAACCTTTTGTTCCCAGCCCTTTAGGTAGGTATGACCCTTTCGGCTGATTTGATAAACCTACAAAGGTCTCGTAAGTACTTGACGTTTGTTCCTATTTTCCCAATGTATTTAACTAGTATAATTACATCATGCCGCTTGATTGATGATGATAATATCTCCGCGCGTGTAGTAACACTACTAACATTACTTACTGTGAATTGATGATTGTTGGCAATAGGACCTATGTATCACTTAGGTTTTGTAACGTTGATTAACAGTCCAAGAACAACTCAATTTGGTATTGTAATTTCGGATGACTCTAACTCCACTTATATGACGATTGATTACGAATTATATACATATATACTCATAGCTAGATGCTCTCACTGGTGCGTAAGTGATCGGCGAGGTTAAGCAACTAGGCTCGCGGTCAGTCCATAGATGGGCGACCGCCAAAGTGGTTTCATTTCTGAGCGTCTCCGTGTTTTGGAGGGCGCGTTAAGCTTCGGTCCCGGCTGTCGTCATTAGACAACAGTCGTTAAGCCATGTCAGAGGCCTCCTGGGCGGCTTGAACAACTCTGACACTAGGGTAACCACTGCCCATATGATAAGTAGGTATGTAAGATTACGAATTAATCTCATGGTTGGAGCCATTACTTTCCTATGTCCATATTAACATATTCCTCACTTTGACACTTGAGGACCACCACGTTCGATGGTTTACTTTTTGTAGTAATTATTCTTCCTCAAAAATTTATAAAGAGAACGTTTGGTAGGTACCTAATCAGAACCTTGAAATAAAGAAAGTAAAACGGTTGGGCATACCTTACTTTCTTGTTGTTTGACTACTGAATATATAGAATTCATGATATTCATTATGCAAGGAGATATGTACGACTGTTCGTGTTCCCCGGGGCTTCCCCCATTAGGCTCCAAGAGAAGTCCACGGCAGGTTAGGTTTAGTTCCTGCCTCACCGAGGAGGTTACGTCACCTAAAAGCAGACTCAGATGCTCACCGGACACGGGTGTTTCAGTGAGTATCTGTGCCGGCACTTGGGGTGAGCAGCTCGTCCTCCCAGGGTGCGTGTCCCGACTATCTGGGACACGGCGAAAGAGGGAGCAGCGGAGCAGCATATCCGCGTTCCCGGGGTTCCTCCCATCAGGTACCACGAGAAGTCCACGGCAGGTACCTACGTTTTATCGGTGCGAGTCCGATATACCCACCCGCAGACACTTTGCGGGTGGCATGCGTAGGGATTCTCCCGGCCATATCAAAAAATGTACGCCGAAACCTTATTTATATGATTTGGTACCTTTTATTGTTGTCTATTTGCCGCAATTGTCAGCTATTTATTCTTATTCAGCCTAATAGTATGTCAGTGTCATTTCATTGAACTTCCCTACCAAGAACAGTAAGCTTAATAGATACTTAAGAGATTGCAATAATTCACCCTCTAAGGCATTAAAGTAGGTTGTAAGAAAATTCATCAAATGTAAAAAATATAGGAAGTGTTATTTGTTTCGGCTAATAACCTAAACCATAGTTAACACGCAATAAATTTGTTTTAACTTATTCGGTGTCAAGTCATAACCTACCACGCGGACGAAGTCACAGACAATAAGCTATTCAACGGTATTGCTATTGACGGTCACCGTAGCCTAGTTGGTAGTGCTCCTGCCTACGGAGCTGGTGGTCCTGGGTTCGAATCCCGGTTAGTGCAAATATTTGTGTGATGAGCACGAATATTTGTTTCTGAGTCATGGATGTTTTCTATGTATATAAGTATTTATCTATCTATATAAGTATGTATATCGTCGCCTGGTACCCATAGTACAAGTTTTGCTTAATTTGGGGCTAGGATGATCTGTGTGACATTGTCCCGAGATATTATTATTATTATTTTCTATTATTTTTCTCAGCATTTGCTGGCATTGCTTAATATTTACGGGCAAACGCCAAGTAAATGACAAGGAGTTAGCTAGTCATATTATTATGTCCGTCAGTTGCATTATTGTCGTCGTCTAATTGGAGGAATTTTCTTACAATGCGACAAGTATTTAGTATGGCCGCCTTTTGCAATTGAATGTAAATGTTAGGTTTCAAATCAATAAGCTTAATACTGTGGTGTAGGTATATGTCTAGGGGTTACTCCAGTACTGGATAATACTATTGGGACGATGTATACTTTATTCTGTTTCCAGATTCTGGTGACTTCCTCTTTAAGTTCTGTGTATTTATTAACTTTTTCTGTGATCATTTTATTTAGGTTGTGGGTATTTGGGACAGCAACATCTATAAGATATGTGATTTTATCTTGTTTATCTTGCAGGACAATATCGGGGCGGTTATAATGAATTGTTCTGTCAGTTAGTATAGCTCGATCGTAAAATAATTTGTGGGTGTTGTTTTCCAAAATATTTTGAGTGCTGTATTTGTAGTAAGATGTATGTGGGGTATTTGGTATGAGTTGGTACTTAAGTGCTAGTTGTTGATGAATAATGTTAGCAATTTGGTTATGCCTGTGTGTATAATCTGTTTGTGTAAGCGTTGGACATGCACCAGTTATGTGTTGTATGTTTTCTGGGTGGATGTGACATTTTCGACACTTGTCGTCAGCAATTGTAGGGTCTTTGATAATATGCTTTCTATAATTCATGGTATTAATAATTTGATCCTGAATCGCTATCATAAATCCCTCAGTTTTGAATTTTGTGTTGAAAGCCATTTGTTTGATGCTACGGAGTCAACGTGAGTTTGTTCTAAATCATGAGGGTGTCTTCCATGTAGAGCTTTCCTTTTCCATTGAGCTATCCTAGAATTTTCAGTATCACTTTCTGTATTTGGTCTATCTATTGTAGCTAAATTTAGAGGCGTCAGATAAAAATCGTTGAAAAAGATAGCCCTATGAATGTCACTGGATCCAGTTTTTTGTTGAAAGAATGATCTTAGATTATTAATTCGCTTATTCCATAGTACTGTTATATTGGTTAGACCTCTCCCTCCATGTTGTCTCTTAAGTGTCATTATTATTATTATTCAACGAATAGAATAATAATAATTATCATTATCGGTTTACAAACAAAGTCTGACTGACACTACTTCTTTTTGAATTCCGTTGAAAAACGAATGAATTTGAATTCAAGATCGGAACGAAGCGTTTAACTAGCGAAACGTATTACAACATGCGATGCAGGGCTGCATTCTAATGTCAAGCTCGAATCCATTCGTATTTGCTAAATTGGTACTGAGATAATCAGTTAGATATGGGAGATATACACATAGCTTTTCGGCAAGAAAAAATAACAAGACGGTAAAAAGAAAGAATTAAGCAGTAATATTTTTCTGAACAACGTGCATGTTTTGGGGTCAAACAAGAGTTTAAGGATTTCGTTGAAATGAAAATACGTTATATATTTTTTCCTATTTTTATTTTTATATACAAATAAAAATTCCCTTATATATAAACTTAATTAAATCTTAAATTATACTGTACATAGTTTGTACGACGGAATGGGCAGTGTGAAGAGATCCCGAAAATTATGGCAAGGTTCAAAAGTGCTGGTGCAAATAAATATGATTCGTGCACTCTATGGAGTCGTGTGATTAATCGAGCTAAATCTATGTAATCTTAAATTGATTTGTATTGGGTCAAACAAGTATGGTTAACTAATTAATGAATTAACTTCGGATAGTTTATATTTTTGAGTATGGTGGAATGTTTGGTAGAGTTTAAAGGTTGGAATCACAGACGGAGGCCGGGGTTGGTGCTCGCTACGTAGTTGAGAAGTTCGTCGGAGTCTTCACAGACTACGGGTTTCTCGTGGTAGCACGCGACGTCGTGCCACGCGATACCGTCGTTGTACACGTTGTTCAAGATGCTGAGACAAGACTCGGCGGTGCCGTTGATGTCGAACTCCGCGTTATCAGGCTGGCGCTGCTTCTTGTGACCGGTCTGAGACCAAGGGTTGTAGCCCCAACCGTTGGGAATCTGGAAATGTATATAAAATATTAGTACTAAGGTTCTCTTAGCCGTAAGTCTTAACGGATCCTGTGAAGAACATAATTATAATTATAACGCACAAGTCATTTTCATAATCGGTCACCTTCATGGTTGACTGCTGCTAAAGCTAAAAATTTACAATGCATACACTGTTTGCCTATAATCTATAGATTAAAAAGTAGTTCTATTCTATCAGTCATTATGTTAATACATTAAGAGCCGATTTCACCGTTAAAATTAAACGCTATCAATTGACGCTAAACTCGGTTCCGCTTCCTGTAACTGAGTTTAGCGGCCATTGGTCGCGTTTAATTCGCGTGAAATCGGCTCTTAATAGATTATATTATTTGTGTATAATTTGACATATAATAAGCAAACATTTTACATGCTGTTCATCAGTAAAATAGATGAGACTAACCTTATATTAAGACCATAATCTAGTTTTAAGGGGAAATATATATGAGAGGGTTGGTCGTTTTGTGCAACTGTCGCTTCAAACTTTTTTATTGTAATGTATGTGTTTTACAGGTGTTAACTTAAAGATAACATTAATTAATAAACATATATCTATTAATATTATAAAGAGGTAACGTTTGTGAGTTTGTGACGTTATTGTGTAGTGTCATAGGCTATGAAAAAACGAGCAGGGACAAAAATATTTAAAACGCGGAACGAGGTCCACGGGCACTGCTAGTTTCTTTATATTTCCATAAGCCTGCATTGTACAGTTCAGAACATTAAGACAACAAAACGTAAAGCTTCGTTGTGACGAATGCAAACTAATGGTCATGGACGCTTAACTGATAGTGTACTAGGATTCGATATGTAGATACTGTATTATTTTTTAAATTAGAGTACATTAATTTCCGCGAAGACACTTTGGACAAAGGGGTATTTTTCTGTGAGTTTATATGCTAGTTTGGTTTTCTGAAGATTTAATAATAAAGGTTACTACTTTTTAAAATTCAATGACTGTAGTAATGGGCAATATGTAAAAAAATCCTTGGTGTCAGTTCTCATTACGCTGTCCCTTACATCCTGTACACAAACCTACTTATTTTGCATGTATAATAAATAAGTCAGTTGAGCAACTCGTGTTTTTGAAAATTGCGTATACTTCACTTTCACTTACGCGTGAGTGAACAATACACATAGCTGTTGTCTTCGAAAGTGACGATTTATTAAAATATGTGCGTCGCAATTTCCCTTTACCATAGGAAACGCATTAGTTCCAAATACATAGAACAAAAGGACTAGAGGTAATACTTCCTACGGCACCGACGACGAGCACTATATGAAGACGCGCATTAGAAATGTGCCACACAGGTTTATGGCAAAGAACATCTCCACCCCATCTCATCCCGTGGGGGGCATAGAAGTCGGCCCGAAGGAATATATACCAAAGAATGGGCAGTAGCGTTCCTCAGAGTACTATGATCATCATACTGCGATCGCACAACTCATCTGCCAGGCGTGGCGATTATGGCATAACCCCTCCAAAATGATGTATACAATGTGAAGATCTTTGGGTGAGACCTTTGTCCAGCAATTGAAGGCTTTCGGCTGATATGGTGGAACTGCAAAATACTGTGCTGTTTCATTCATGTGAGGAGTGTTATGAAACCATCAACAAATAATTTTCTAAGTTCCTCACAGAGGCGTTCTGTCAAGTTCGAAAGATGTACTTTGATGATCGGCTTAAACATCAAAGATGTTTAAGCCGATCATCAAAGTACTACTAATAAAATCAAAGTAATACTAAGATTACACCAGCAGCCATAAAAAAGAGAAAAGTAAGATATATTACGCAGCATACGGACCTGGTTGGTAGGAGACAGCTTATCGCGGTTTGCGGACCAGAACCAACCGAAGATGTTCTTGGGTTCCAGGTCTTTGCGGTTTTCACATCCCTTGAAGTCACAGAGGCGACCCGACGTCCAGATGTAGGGCACATCGTCTGCAACCATCAATAGATTAATGAGCTTAATTATAATACAGATTTCCATATTTATTTGGACATAGAGGTCTTTCTCTGTGAGTTTATATGCTAGTTTGGTTTGCTGAAGCTTCTTTAAAGATTTATACAAACCATTGCTGTATTTTAGTCAAGCGATTCATGAGAAACTATAGAAACTAATAGATTATCAATTATAGCATATCATAGGCTTCTGCTGAGTACTGAGACATAATACATGACGATAACGACGCCAATCTGATGGAGGTCACTATTATTATTGAACAAGCCATTACAGGGTCATACTAATTTCAGATGTTTTAAGCGGCAATACCCATTACAATATTTATAAAAAAAACAATATCTAACGTTATTAGTG
The DNA here is from genome assembly GCA_951640165.1 of Pseudoips prasinana. Taxonomy (NCBI): domain Eukaryota; kingdom Metazoa; phylum Arthropoda; class Insecta; order Lepidoptera; family Nolidae; genus Pseudoips; species Pseudoips prasinana. The sequence continues at coordinate 28,353,679 of OX621237.1, read as the reverse complement.
AAATGTGAAGGTTTCCAATCACTAGTGTTGCCTTCACGAAACACTCCAAACGATCCATTAAGAGTTTCACAATACTCACTCTGCTGGATGAGCTTGAAGATTAGATTGTTTTCTTCCTGAGTTTCCATGGAGACGAGGTCCATGCAGTATTCGCGGCAGATATTACGACCATCTAACCAATCAACCTTCCTGTTGGCAAGGGTAGGGACGTGGCCGCTATAGAAATAGTTGTGTCCCCGGTAGAAGAACTCCTTTGGTCCTAAAAACAATAGAAAAACAGTTGAAGAATTTAGCACGTCATTAAGTCACTGCTAATGCTTATTACTTGTACACATGCAGAGGTCTAACTCGAGGTCGGGCTCACGTGACTGTCGTACACAATGAAATAATAATTAACACTACTGTTTCTGGTTGGTTAGCGAGGCGTTAATAGACGACAAATAATGACCCTCAATGAGGCAGGTCATGTACCTATACACTAAACTTCTATACCATGGTCGTGACATTGAAGGCTCCTTCGCATAAACAATTGCATTGAAATCATTTATGAGACTATGTCCCAACACTATTACATAAGGTGATAGACGGGCATTGCTTACGCATCGATGACCTTTCCTCTTGATACAAAAATGTTGCTTTTATTCACATAAAATGTTAATAAAGATAACAAAACATTTTATAGATTCCATTAAAGATCATCTCTGATTTAAATGGTAGCAGATTAACATAATAAGTGTATCAGTTTTTTACGCAATTTCTGAACGCCCTTGTGTTTTATTTATTCAATCCGTAATAACGTTACGATTAAGTTTAATACATTGCAAATGACGTGTCATGAAGTGTATATTATTTATTGAATAACAAAAGTTCTGTAGCAATAATAAGTGGCATTTCCAAGTATGAAATAAGGGAGAGTAAGAATACAAGCTTTCTCAAAAGCTGACATTCATGTTTTCATAATATTTGTATAGACTATAGTATCTGTGTTATGCAGTACATCTAAAAGCATCCGCGACCTACATAGGTTCGGCGCACTTCGAGCTAGTGAAACCGAGTTTTCCGCCTCATTTACGGATATTCTACCATTGGCATCTAAAATGACTTCATTATGACCATTTCTTAAAATGTAACATTGTTTATTATTATTGAAACCATATTTAATGTATCTATTTAAACAGCAGTTGGTGTCTGTGGTTATAAAATCTATCTTGGTATATTGAAGCAAATATGCGCATACTTGCAAGGACCTCATATAAACTTTGTAGAAACGAATCGCTACATTCAATGATATTACTCAAACCGCATAGCTATGTATATGTAGATTGTAGACTAATGCCATTAAAATGTATACCGATCGGAGTGGAGGTGTCAACACAAATACTAGACTTGCATAAAGCGCATTGTTTGTTCTAAGTCTATATTAGGTATGTGAGGAACGATTTTGGCAGCGGTGTTGCAACGCGGCGCGGTTTGCGGGCGGCGCCGAGCGCCCCGCAGATGCGTCGGTCACGCGCCGAGCCAAGTGGGCCAAGGATTGCGACCGGATGCGATTTTTATATTTAAACAACCGACCAGTTGACGCCTATTGTGATGCTGTAAGTCCTGATTATCTGCTGTTAAAGTGACTTATTAATAAACACACAATAAGAGGACTGAGGGGCAGTGAGCGGCGCTAGAATGCATACATATTCACGTTGCTATTTTAATTAGGCGCTTGTCAATATATTAAATGTCATAACTGTTTACTTTATATTTAAGGCATTTCACGCTATATATATGTATGTATGGTGATGCCAAAGGCAATTGATATTTGAATAGAATTTTATAGATAAAATTTACGTGGATTGTAAAACCTCCACATCAGTATAACCAAGCGTAGTCCGTCTAAATGACAAATGTTATCTGTTGTGATGTTGTTCTGACGGTATTTGACAATGACACCTGTCATCAATATTAGTGTGATACAATATTTATTTTTACAATAGATCTATCGCATGTTAAATCGTCAACTATACCGAATAAAGGCACAAACGGGAATCTTCTGTTTTAGTAGAAATATTTATTTCACAAAGTTTTCCTGTTAGGCATAAAACCTATGCTTCCGATGGTTATTTCATTTAGGTTGATTCTTTAATTTTCATCATAATGTGGGATTTCTAGAGTATCTACGAAAGTCTTCTTCGAAAATTGAAGAAATAACTGGCAAAAATCGAACTAATAGTTTTACAACTGACAAGTATAACTGGTAGGTATAAACGTTTAGTTCCGACTAAAATTCTATGCTAATGTCATTTTTGACATTAAGGGTCAATGACAGCACACAAATTGCCCAGTATCACGTAATAACACTTTGTGTTTATGGAAGTGTTCCGAATGTAAACAAAGCTTTTAGACGGCATGTTTTAGTAATGTATTTACTGTTTACTACACGCCTTTAGTACATATCTAAGATGGGCGTTGCGAGTTACATCATTTCACAAGTCATCATTAAATATCCGCTGTTTGTAAAGGGCTGATCTGCTATAATGATAGAGGTGTGCCGGTATAACCTTCTTTGTTTATTCACGAGTTTGTTTATTGACGGCTAAATTGTTAACATCCATATTGTTCCAGTTTACTGTTATAGCCCCTAAGGAACCCTATTTGAAACTCAAAGCGGGTGCTTGTAATCTTAATATCTAGACGATTTGAGCCCACGCTTGCATATTCTATTACTCAAGCAGAGAAAGTCTCATAGGCTAACTGTAAAAGTCATGAATACAAAAAAAATAAGGAAATATTTAAAAGTAGAGCGATATATATTGACTGTTTGGCAAGACCACAATGGGGGCTCGTGTTCAAATCTCAGGTCTTAAAAGTTTCATTGGAACCTAACTATTTTCGACATTTTAATTGAGTTTTGCTGATCAGGCGCCAATAGAAGTCCACGGCAGGGTAGGTTCAGATAGTTTTTGATTAAATTGGTGGCTATTTTAGTTCTCTTACACTTTATTGGATACGACAAGACTAGGGAGTTAAGGTGCGGCCGCTAAAAGAATGTTTTCATGACACCTGTCAGTTCAGAATGTTTAAAGTCAAATTTGAGGCAATATTCCCGTTGTGCACTTCGACCTTGACAGTGCTGGCATTTGTCGTTTACACTACTAAACTTAAATATAATATAAAAAAACGGATTTTATTTATATAGACTTTAAAAGCGTTTCTAAATAGTCGGAAGTAGTATTACAAATTAACTATTGTATATATACGATTCTAGGTACAAATAGATCATCGTGACTTACATTTGCTTGTATAGAATTATGATTTAATTTAGGCTACTAATTTACATTTCTATGAATGAATCTAAACGTCTTTAAATAATACCTTTTTGAAATAGTTAGTATGAAAGGAACGTAAAGAACCAAGTCTTTATTTTCTTTTTGTCGTCTCCCGCACTAGGGAGATGAATCTCTGTGTCGTGGGGTTCTTTACAAACATATAATTGATGGGCATAAAGTACATCCAGACCCAGAACAACTACTTATCATTCACACGAATAGTTGTCCTGTGCGGGATTCGAACCCAGTACACGGAGTGCGAGGTGACTGTCTTAACCGCTATGCCACACGTGCGGTTTTTTATGTTTTTTTTTCAAGATAACGTCCGCACTAGGGAATCTGTTCCCTGTGTCGCGGGGTACTTTAGAAACATAATAGGCAGACACAAATTACCCCAGACTCAGAATAACTATTTATGGGTCACGCAAATAGTTGTCCGGCACGGGGCTCGAACCCGGTACATAGAGTGCGAGGCGACTGTCTTAACCGTTACGCCACACATGCAGTTTTATATGTTTAATTGATCTATAGGTTCTAAAGTGTCGTCATTATATGTCCTCCGTATTTGGCGCCAATATTATATTGACACAACTATGCCCTGTCCTTTTCACCAGAACTATGTAAGAAAAGAATGCAATAATGAAAATTAGTTTAGTCGATATTGCATAGAGTCGGGGGCAGGCTTTATAACGTCACCACGTAGGTCAGAGCTGTTTTCGTAGTAACATGAACAAATAAATAAATACAAAAAAAAGGTTTTTACTCACGGAGAGTTTACAAAAGCGTTTGTAAATAGATATCATATGTAAATAGATAGTCAGAACATATTTGTAGTAAAATGGTTAAAAATACATAATTATTTCTAGGTACACTATGTGCATATTTAGGTACACAGATTGTATCAAAACCTTTTGCACATAGAATCATAAAATTTAATTAATAATAGTAATGATTTCGTTATTTAGCTAGCTTTTATTAAGTTATTGTCAAAGAGATTATGTATAGGTTTAATCATCGAATTTTAAAGCATTACGTATATTTCAATTGTCGAATGGTTCTGTCTCTATTAAGGTAAGAATTCAAGTATTAATAATAATAATATATAGGGACAATGTCACACAGATCCTCCTAGCCCCAAACTAAGCAAAGCTTGTTCTATGGGTACCACGAGACGATATACATACTTATACAGATAGATAAATATTTAAATACAAGGAAAATATCCATGACTCAGAAACAAATGTTCGTGCTCATCACACAAATATTTGCACTTACCGGAATTCGAACCCAGGACCACCAGCTTCGTAGGCAGGACCAACTAGGCTACGGTGAACGTCACCTAGTTGGTATCTTAGTGCAAGTGTATCCTCAGATAGTGTCAACGAATCATCTGTACTTACCTAATACATCGTGCCGAGTAATAAACAATACCTACACAAATCAGTCGAAGGTCCACAGATTCGTGAAGGTTCTTGTATATTTTTTGTACACGCATCCTATTTATATGATAATTGCAGCCAATTGCGGTGTCAGTAATGAGTTTTGATTACAATGTGAATGTGTTAAGGTTCGCACGACGTACAATAATTGCGTTTAGACCTTGCGCTGTGACAGACTGACGAATGCTCGATTAGTACTGAAACGTATGGAGGTGACGGTCCTAATTAAAAGGCTAATAACGCCTCTTATTAAAATGACAGTCGACGGATAAGTTATGCTTTAAAACAATAATTAGTTTTGTTTTAATTCTCACCGTGTATTTTTTAATCTCTACAACAGTACTTACAGAGACACGGTTATTATTAGAGAGACAGTATTTTCTACGTGCATGCTTGGTTTTACACCGCAGGTCGTGACTTCGATTCCCACCCAGGACAGATATTTGTGTGCATGAGCATGTCTGTTTGTCCTGAGTCTGGGTGTAATTATCTTTATAAGTATGTATTTACAAAAGAAAAGTAGTATATGTAATATATCATTTATGTGGTTTCCATAGAAAGTTCTGCTTACTTTGGGATCAGATGGCCGTGTGTAAAAATAATAAAATAATGTGCCAGGATATTATTATTATTGTATAATGATTGGCAAACAAATCGACCAAATAGCGTAATGGATGAAATTTGCGCACCGCAGGAAACGAAGCGTGAGTATTATTGTTCCCGAACGTATGCGCGAACTCTGGTGTACTCCCATTATCCATTGGAGCTGGGGATAGATCAGGCGCAGGGCCTTCATCTTTACGTTCATCTTTACTATTACATTATAATAGTGGCGAGCAGAGGCTCCATCCATCTGGCAAATTAGACTACAAACCAAAGTAACCCGCGCCAGAGGACACCCGTCGGACACACTCGTCTCATGGCGGTTACTGACGATGCAAGAGGTATTCCTCGAAGCGCTACCATTTTGAGGCGCTCCTAATGAGGCGCTCTTTTTTTATTCCTCGGAGCGCTCCTTTTAGTAGCGCTCCCGATAGCAATTAAAAATATTAACTTTTATTTCCTCGAAGCGCCCCTATGATTAACTTTCGAATAGAGATAGGATACTAACTGAAATATGCACACCATATTTGTACGCCTTCGGGCATAACATAGCGTTCTGTTCACCAAATGTAAGATCTGTATTTTTTTTTACCTGTGTTAACAAATAAAAGTGATTTGATTTGATTTGATAATAAGTAAAACACGTTATTTTATACAATTTGCATAAACTTCTTCAACTTAGATTGAGGAATACCTCCGATGCAAGCATTTCGGTTTTAGGCATGTGCAATTGTCATTCTACGTGAATTCGATTGAGGACCGGAGGAGGCATTTCATCGATATGAAAGGGCGAATGTGGTCGTGTCGCGGTCGTACTCTCAACCGGTGAGTACGATTTAACGGATTGCGAAGCATCAGCAATATTAAAGAGGCTATGAGTCATGTAAAAGTGAATAGTTGAATATGAATTATTACAGTATTGGAGTATAATGTCGAAAGGAACTTGGAGATGAAGGTTACATTGCGAAACAGACTTATTTCTATTATCTACGGTTCATGTAAGTACATCAGTTCACAGGAAGCTGTATCACTTTGTTAAATTTGCATTTGAATAGGTGAACGGTACAGCAAAGTTATGATGGCTATTATGATTTAATTTTGACGAACTAAGTACCTTGCAGATTACATGTCAGGTAATAATTTTTCAGAAATCTTTAACATGAATTATATAAAAAGTGCGGATGGGAATCGAGCCCACGATCACGGGGTATCCAGCCCCATATGCGTTAACTGCTCCGCCACCACAACGTGGTTCTGACACTCGAATTTATACAATTCCGGTATTTATTAACGCATTTAAGTAATTCCAATTCTTTTATGTCAAAATTGACACTAGAGCTCATCACCTCCCCTCAAGGTTTCTGTAATATTGCCATTTGGAGGGTTTTGCCTTAGTGACCGCGCTTGTCATGCGAGTTGGTGACCGCAATTAGGTGGTAGCTGGTACACAGGTGACACTGCTGCCCGGCTACCTGGTGTATCTGTTCGTCACGACACCCACGGGATGGTGTGTGGTGGCCCTCTTATTGTTTCTAGGCCGGAAACCACATGGCTAACTACCAGTGCTCATCACACTAATATTATAAAGTGAAATTTGTGGGTGTGTGAAATGGCTGGAGCGACTTCAATAAAATTTTGTATGGAGTTAGCTGACACCCTGGATTAACACATCTAATAGGCTATATAATTTATAAAGTTTAACGCGGGTACAACCGCGGGGCACAGCTAGTTGGAGATAATCCCAGGTCAATCCAATCAGTGTTATTGGGATTCTCCTTGGATGAAAACTGCCTAGTGGAAGAACTGAGACTGGTAGTTGGAAGTGTTATACCCTCGTGCCTCAGAGGTCATGTAAAAGATAACGGTCATGCGCCTGATCTATCCCCCGTCCCAATGGATTATGAGAGTGCGTTTGCGCACACGCTCGTGAACAATAATATTATCTGCATAATTTTGGACGAGCCGTTGGCGTGGTTGTAAGATGCTTGCCTTTCACGCTTTTCACGCCGGAGGTCGTGGGTTAGATTCCCACTGAGGACAGATATTTTTGCGCATGAACATGTCTGTTTGTCGTGAATCTCTATCTAGACAAAAGAAAAGTAATATGTGTAGTATATCAGTTATCTGGTTTCCATAGTACAAATTCTGCTTAGTTTGGGGTCAGATGGCCGCGTGTGAATAATGCCCCAGGATATTATTGTTATTTATAATTGGATACTCTCCATTAGTAATGGCCGCCATAGTTGAAAATCCGCACCGAAGGCCAAAATTAAATTAGAAACCCATGCACGCCAACGTCGATTATCCGATAAACAACCAAAAAATCTCCGGCTCTAACCATCATAAAGCATTTGTGAACTTTGCCCCTAACCACGACCCATGAGCCAACATCATGCAAAAGCTTTTAAGATCTCTCAAGAACCTAGAGTGAAGTAATGACTATTTTTAGTTGAATTTAAAGAATCATTTAACATTTTCGCAAAATGATCATCGTCACAATAAGAATTAACATTAAAATAAGAGGCAAGTAATACCTAATTGTGTTTCGTCACGACCCGGAATTGTCAGTGCTATAAAAACATGCCAGAATTGTTTAACTAAACGGAAAATGCATTGACGATTGTCAGTGGCTTTATGTTTTTCTGAAGCTAGTACCAAAAACATCCTTTAGATGGGTGTTTCTGGAAATCTTTATAAAATCATTATATATATGGCCTTTGCGTCTGTTACAGACGAGTTTGCGGTGGTTGGTGCCAAGCCGCTTTCATGTCGCTTCTGTCTCTTATCAGTACTCCGAACCAGGCTTCATCACAGATCTTACGACCCTCCACTACACGTTTACGCCGTCAACTCTATTTTCAGCGAGCTTTTCCCAGCTACAGTGGTCAATTTTAAAAGCGGCCATATCCCGCTTGGTGCAGTCTTTAAAGCGAAGCAGAGGTCTACCGACATCGCGCTTCGCATTAGCTACTGCACCCAACAGAACACATCGTGGTATTCGAGTGGGTTCCATTCTGTGCACATGCCCCAACCAACGTAAACGCTTCTGTTTAAGAAACGCTGTCATTAATAAAAATCATTAATACTATACGAAATTAGACTATTTACAAGCGCTTTTTTAAAGTGAATAAAAACCTTTTTTGTTTTGTGTTATTTTATTATTATTATTTACTGCGTGACCTTACGCAAGCCTTGCCTGAAATAGAAGAGGTAAACCTACCGTGGAAATTTCGAGAATTCAAGCACATTTTGTTTTTCTAAGCAAAGACGATGAGTCGGCGGAAGCATCTGTTGGCTACATCACAGCGATACCTATGCCTATAGTACTGCACTAACGTAGCATGGATAGTAAAGAAACCAAAAATTTAAACCTATCAATTTTGCACTCTTTACTCACGGCTTTAAGGGCTAATTTTGTCTGTAATGACCATCTCTCTCCCGTTCCCGCTCGATAAATTTTCACCCATGTGTATAATCTGTTACATTACTCATCTACTTGATGAATAAGGGGCTAAATGGTATCCGCAAGGGATTCCATTCTCTATTGAACTTATTTTTATCCGATATGTAGTTTGGTCAATAGTTACTTTAATAACATTCTATGGATTTACCCTCTTCGATATTATAATACGGGAATAGAAGCTGGATATGAAGCCAGGTATACATTATTTTAAGATAAATACGCTACCGCTGCCTGGTTCCACAAAGCAATCGATTATTGTGACATATTGTTAGGGATTTTCTAGTAAGAAACCCAGTTGCAGCCCGGAGCCTAGAAGTCGATATATTAGACGAAATATAACTTATATTACAACAAAATTTCATCAAAATCTCTGTAGTTTTTGCGTGAAAGAGTAACAAACATCCATACATCCATTCTCACACACTTACCCATTTGTAATATTAAGTTTATTTTTAACAGATATTTCTATTTATGTTTAAATTGCGAGTATATAATTTCAAGAAATTTCATATTTTATATATTTCTAACATTGTGCGTGGCGAATAACCCTGGTAGATATAGGTACCTATATAGTACTTGTATATACTTTGAGTGTATACACTCAAAGTACACTTGACGCTCATTCATTTGTATATTTTTTGTGTGAATTATATATTTCTAATATTGTATTACCTGATTAGATAATTAATGATTTTTATTATCCTCCTAAATTAATTATTAGACTTCAAGGACAATAATAAAAGTCAGTCAGTCTCAGTGTCAACATTTTAACATATACTAACACCTCAAAGTTGTTAGGGTAATACACAAAATGATAACTCTTTAGGGGGAAATGTTTAATCTTTTCGTATTTTGGTACAGACGCCAGCACATCAAGCTACCCCAATCTGTCAAAATTCCACAATTGAAAGTGAACTTTATGCATGTGTCATAAGATTGAAAATCTATAAAAGAAATTTGGCAGGTTGGGGTAGCCGGATGTGCTGGCGTCTGTACAACGGATCTCCGATATTGAACTTCCGTTTTCCGCCCGTCCTTCTGTTTATGTATTATCGTATATGTCTTATTATACGTAATAGGTGGCCAGTTGAAATTAACAGAGTGTATACATATTTCTACTGGTGCTATAACAGAATATAATAAAAACTTGAGAGGTGTCAAGGGACACCCGGATGGAACGATGTTCCTTTCGATTAATTAGATTAATACTTAATAAAATTTTATTTTATTAAGTATTTTTTTTATTATTACAAATATAATGTAATATAAACTTAATCAGGATAGGCTTAATCTTAGTAATAAAAAAAAGCAAAAAGTGTCGTTACAACTTTTCGTCTTAATTTTTTCCGTCTAGCCCACTTTTGCAACGCGCGATATGGAACTTCATTCCAAAATAAAATGAAAATTAATGTACCTCCCATATAAACCACGCGAATGTCTGAGAATCGTCTACGATGATACGGACATCTTCGTATGCGAGTCCGAAATTCACTGAGTACTTAGTAGTTTCTTTTTTCTTCTAGACACAGAGCAAAAAAGACGGCGAGACTTCTTAGAGCCATTATGATGATGATGTCCCGACCGAATTTCGGCCACGGGGGCCAGTCTCAATGGAGACTAGCCAATTGCACAGGACATATTATAGTGCACAAGTGTGTGTGCAAACACAGGGGCACTTACTATTCCATCACTCTCATGATCCGATGGGACGACTAGCGACACGACCGGAAAGAGTTCAGGTACAGGACCGACGGCTTTACGTGCCCTCCGAGGCACGGGGGTGTAATACCGCCAACTTCCAGACTTCGGGCTGATGCTGATAAATTTCTTATTACGGAAAAATCCCAAAATCTCTTTTTTGCCCGACCCGGGATTTGAACCCGGGCCCTCATTATCTGCGGTTGAACACGCTACCGCTAACGTCTAGAAGGACAGGATCGAGTATACGACTGCACGTGTTTCGCAGCGGTTTAGACAGTCGTCTAAACCGCTACTTCGTCTTCTTCTACTTCCCGGATTCCATTCCCGCACAGGACACCTATTTGTGCGAATCCAAAGTAGATGTCATAGGTTTGGGAATAACATGTTTGTCCTCTACACACCTCGCTACACAGGGATCCATTTTTCCTGGCATTATCTTTCTAAAGAACAATAATGGCTCGGAAAAGCCTTCTCTGTCCACCTAGTTGTAATAAAAGATTAATAGGTAAAGTAATAATATTACTTGATATTAACCCCTATAAAATGAAACCTCTTTTGAGAGTAGAAGCTAGAAAAATTTGTTCATTCTTTTAAAATTGTTAGTCATAGGTTATACTCGTAAAGTCAGAATGTGTTTGATAATAAGAATAAGAATTGTGATAATAAGAAGTATAATTTAATGATTGATGGATGATTTTCAGCAGTTAAAAAAAATGATGTGCTAAAGAATAGTATTGTGTTGTGAAAATAGTTTATATTATTATTAAATAAAAATAAAAAAGGTTTTTTATTCACGTAGACTTTACAAAAGCGCTTGTAAATAGTCAGAACATGTTTGTAGTAGAATATAGTTAAGTATACATAATTATTTCTAGTTACATACTGAATTGATATTTAGGTACCTACAGGTATTGTTAGCTTGTATTAAGTTATAGTCAGGGAGTTTCACCGTTTTGTTGTCATTTTCAAAATCTCCCCCTAAATCCCTGATTAGAAACCCTCGCTGCGGCGAGTGTTACAGTATTAATAAAAGATGGATAAAGTGTTTCCAAATATTACATGGATCGCACCTACAATACGTATCAGTATACATATAATAATCAACCCATCAATCCACATTTAAATGTCATTTGTAAAATATGCGCTTGCGGATATTGATAATATTGATTGATTGAAACCCAATTGGCCAATTAATTGGAATTCATCAAATCTAGAGTTTTATTGAGCTGTTCAACACTTAGCATTTCCTGGTGTATGAAAATAACTTCGAGATGTAGATTAAGGCTTAAGTTATGCAATATACGTAATATTGAATTTGGATAAATCTCCGCGTTACAATGTAGAATATTTTTTTTGTTTACCTATAGGTAGTGATGGCCTCCTTCTATAGATGGGTGACTTCAAAATTGATTTATATTCCGAGGGTCTGAGTGTTCCATAGGGAACTTTAAGCTGTCGGTACCGACCGTATTGATAAGTTAGTACTATGTATGTCAGCCAAAGTAAGTCCACTGCTGGACTAAAGCCTCCCTAAGGATTGAGGGAATATGCCATAATTGCCACGCTTGGCAGATGGGTTGGCGATCGCAGTTTGATGGTCATAATTCACAGAAAAACGCTGCTGCCGTGATAGGTATTCTCTCGGACGATTTCCATGCCTCCCACGGGATGAGATGGGGCGATGATACATTCATTTATAAACATGTATTCTATTAGTACATTGTTTATCTTCTACTTTTGCAATACTGCCTTGACAAGGTTTCTTCGCTATACAGCTTCTGTACTTTTAATGAGCCATCGTTAGTAGAATTAATTATTATTTTACTATAAGTTTGCTCGCCGCCGAGTTTTAGCTCACGGCCGACCACTGTTGTTGTCGATCTTCTTTTTTTTTACACATACGTACATACACAGTACACATGGCCTAGTTTCCCAACAGTTACCTGTTTCTCTAATCGTTATTTATAGTCATCCAAACATTTATGGTTGCGGGTTTGATCCTCGCTCACGTCAAATATTTGTGTTCATGAACATGTCTATTTGTCTTGATCGGGGTGTTTTGTCAGAGGCGTGGAAGGTATTTACCAACCACGCCAACCGGCCCTATCTTGGGACAACTAACATACTGATCCGAAACTAGGCAGAGCCTTTACTATGGCAACGAGACAACTGTGCCTCTAGCACGAGTTCCTGCAGTTTACTTACTCGATCACACGTACAGTTTCCTCCCATATATTGAGCACCAGCGGCTCTCGCGGAAACTATTAAGAACTAAAACTCTGGTGCTCAATGTATGGGACGAAACTGTACGTGTGATCGAGTAAGTAAACTGCAGGAACTCGTGCTAGAGGCACAGATAAACATACTTATATATTTCGGAATAGGTGTGTCTGTGTAACCTACATGTTATAGATAAATTAAACCCAAACACAGAAAAGCAATGTGGAGCTGTCTTTATGGACTGCCGATTGAAGTAAAATCTTTTATTACACTTCTAATCTTAATAATCTACAATATAATAGTTATACATATAGCTTACGGGAAGCATGACGTGATGATTCCATCATTTTTGTTCAACCAAAAAGTGCTCAACATGACGTTTTTACTTCAAAAATAATCGTGTTCATCACACAGAGATTTGGGAATCGAACCCACTACTGTTCGTCCCCACCTAGGACAAATCTGTGTCTAAGCAGTCATTAACCACTAGACTAATAGGCCTGTCAGGCTATTTTATATACACCTTTATCATTAAAATGCAGCAAGCCTTCATATTATATGCTTAAACTAGGAGATTCTCGAAGAGCTTAACTGTGATTGACTATATGACGATAATAAAAATCTACATAAGAATAAATAAACAACATCGCCTAAAATAACTCTATTTACGTATATATGTTTCTATTGAAAAAGTAGCATCAGAGGAAAGTGAAAATGCCGCGCCTATGTTTATTTAGATGTCGATGCACTTAGCTTAGACTTTCACATTCGTCGAAAATACAACTTATCACACTAAAATCCAAAGTAACTGTTAACTATCAAGCGTACATTGATTTCTCTAAGACCCATACTAAGGAAGTAAGTATTTATCTCTTGAGATCAGTCGGATAGATGTCTCTATCCAAAATTAAACACATCTCTAAGCTATAACCATCTTGCACCCATAAAACTCATTTTTTCAGCTATAACCATCTTGCACCCATAAAACTCATTTTTTCTAAGTCACCTTAGCTCATGTATATCATACGACAAGTTAAGAAGCGAATTCAACATGGTACTACATCCTACTTTGTCAAGTTTTAATTAGGTTTAGGTTTACGACAACGGCAAACCTTTTAAATTTTCTATTAATTTATATATAAAGTATATAGTATATGTTCATAGTCATTTAATTTTTTTATATAATTTTTTTTCATTTTATTTAACTTTTGACTATAGATAGATGTAATGAATAATATTTTTACTAAAGAATTAAATAACCATTATTGACATGTAAACTGGTTTTCGTATTAAATATACATGAATATGACGAAGTTTCTGAGGACTGAAACCAGCTAATAACCTGGTAAAAGAGGTTTAGTTTATGTTATTGTTGATGGTGACAAAACAACACTTTGAAATATTACCTATTCAAGAATCAAATATTAAATAAATGAAAAGCTTCTAAAGCACGATCCAACAATTTCCTATTTTCTCTTACTATTGTTTGTGGTGTAAGCATGCATTAGTCGGTTGATAGTTTCCGATGTATAGAAATAAAAAGTGAAACTGCACGAAATCTCCGTTCGAGTACAAGCTTCGATCAATCACTACGTTCAAAATATTATTATAATGTGGTTTTAATTAAACAAAATTTCTAAAATATTATATTGTGACGTAACCAGAAAAATGTTTTAAAATACCTACATATTTGTGTTATATTCAATGTTAATCGGTAATCAAGAAAAAAAAATTAATTTTAATTATTTTTAATTTAATTTTAAATAATTTCTCAATTACTGTCTTAAAATGACATTATTGCGCCGAAGTTGGATAAAATAATGACTGGATATGACAAATTCCACTACCACTTTAGTCTTTTTGTGAGAAATTACGTCAAAAACTGCGGAAACATGGTAGTAGTTTTCTCATATGGCAATTATTTTATTGAATCACAAGAGATATTTTTGTTGATGTTTAGTTTAATAATGTATTCCATTTCATTCAAATTTCTGTTCCGTATTTTTTTCAGATAACGATATCGGTAAACGCCGATAAAATCAGAGCATTATTTACCATAGGAAGGCTGTATTCGAGGATTGCTAATAGAATTTTCATTTTTATTGTGCATTCATAGACAAGTGTCCGTCTGCTGTGTTTAGGTTTCCTGCGCTCCATTTTCTCAAAATTTTTAAAAGGCTGATGTATGTTCCCCGTACTCAAAAGACTGGCAAATTTTTCCCAGCCCTTAAGCATTGTCATACAAGTTGTTAGCTACCAGCCGTCTGGGTACGCTACCTATATACCTGGGTACGCTAACAATAATTCTTAAGATTTTATTTTCTTATTCTTTTAATTTCATGTCTCTAAGTTTGTGAAGTCTACAGCAAAAGTAGTTGATCAAAATTGGATATTCAATTCGTAAACTCCATCAAAACAGTGTGATGGTGAAGTGTTCTAAAGTGCGTACATATTAAGTGTTAAAAATATAAGCCAATGATATTGCCGCCCAATATGCAAGATCATTTTCATTCATAACCCCAAACCTCTTTTGATTTTGATCACCTACTTTTACCGTTGACCATACTGCTTTTTAACCTTAAACGGAATTAGGTAAGTCTTTGCCTAATCAACGATTTTTGATCGATTTTTTGTGGTCTGTGTAGGTTGGTATGTCTCAATTAGATTTACATCATAACATCTCCCATAAAACTTTATTACGAAAGTTATAATTATGAGAAATTATGCACTTTTAAAGGTTTTATTGTCAGTGGTTTTGAGGGTCATGCGAAGATGTTTGGTGTTACGATGATGGTACGTTTTAATGAGAATTATTGCATAAAATGTTGTATAATAAGTAGGTAGGCAATATTAATAAGAGGCTCGTCTGATAAAATCATTAATTATAAAAAAGTCGTTCCGTCTGCTTTCATGAGAAGAGCCAACTTTGGTGTTATTCTGTTAAGACCCTCCATGTCAGTTAGATAGAACCTCTGGCGCTCTATTTATTATGAAACATAAAATAGATTTTTGTAGTTTCAGTAGGTTCTTACTAAACAACGCAATATTACCTTGTAATAATTGAGAAAAATCAAATAACTAGGTCGTGTGTCTTTAAGAATATACATACAATTATATAGAGGAGCAATTGGAGGCATTAAAATAGAGCATTTTAATGGCATAGTGCACTAGTCAAGGCACACAGAAATTACAAGAAGAAATCCCCACATGGCTTGGGTAGCCAGTCGCTCGGCCACATACAGACATTACTTGATTTCACTTGGAGCAATGAAAATAGAGCCCATATTATGTCATGGCTTGCTAATCTAACATTTCTAATTTCAATTTGTTACTCGACTATTTCCAAGCAACAATTGGTAATGCTAAGTCATTAAATTCTATTTTGGGATATCTTAATATACCAAATACATTTTCTTCTGTAGTAATCAATTACAGGTTGATATTAATGCGATTTGTAATGAAAAGCGTGTATGAAATAACATGAACTTTACAAATAACAGCAATATTAAGTTGGGAGGGAATTAAACTAAATAAAGGGGCAAAGTATCAATTTAAAAAAAATGAAATAAATTCAGGTCAGACTTAAGTTCATATGAAAAAAAATTAATTCCGATGCATTAGTAGTAATACAACAAATTATTCTGAATTGTAGGTTAATTGTTATTATGTAGGCTGAACTGTATGAAATAGCTAAATGTTACTGTAACACAACTTATTAAAATAATCTGTTGACCTCACATATTAAGCCACTATTACGATTATATTATTTTAATTATTACAGTCGTAATACAGTGTTAACCATTAAAATATGTAAATATACAATTTTAATTCTCATTTAATCGAATGTACTATTTTTTTAATAATTTTAATAATGAATTGTAGATCTTTTAGTTCCTATAAAAATAAGATTTAAGTATTTATGCTTACAAACAGACGTACTTAAAAATTATTATTACTATAGTAAAAATAATTAGTGCAAATTAATCAGATGCAATTCAGCGTGCTATAGCAAGTTCACTTATTTATTTTAAAAGATATCTTAGCAAACGTTTCGGCGATAGCAGATAAGTATTTGATAAAAGAAGTAGTAAATTCGTAGCATAAAATCAACATTTTACTAAATAAAAGAAATAAAATTCGTTTTAATTTTACGCTTAAATTATGCACACTCATAGAACGAGAGAAGATAAACGTAGTACAGACGAACATACATGTATCCTTTTAGGCTGAACGTATTCCGGCGCCGCTGCGTTGCCAAATGACAAGCGATTCTGGACAAAGGACATAATACGGTTATGACCTAATCACAGAAGAGAACGCTAAAAAATTACGATCATTTATGTATGTCAATTGCATACAATGACAACGCCTGTTTCATCAATAGAATCGCTTGCCTAACCAAATCTCTATCCCGTCTTAGCAACAAAAAAGAAATTCAAATATAAAATTAATATTACGCAAGTATAACGGAAAACTGATTTATCTTGACGAGAAAACGGTGAAGTGCTTTTCACAATTACGCGACCGTACTTGAGTGCAGCGGGGAGGGGCGTCCTCTAGCGCGCCCGCGACCTTGTCGGGTCATCGACCCGCGGAAGCTTTTACTTTCATACAAATAATAACACCGTATAATACACTTCGTAGTAAAGTTATAGTTAAGTAATTGAACTGGAGTAAACTTTGATTCATTCAATTAGAAAATTTACGTAATGCCTTTTAAACTCAGTTTAATGTATATGTGCTCTAGTTAGACTTTGAAATTGTTTATCTATAAGCTTATTCAAACGAAATAGATCTTAACTATGTTTCATAAAAAGCCGTTGAATTATTTGAAAGTTACAGCTATCAGCAGTTTCAGTTCTTTTTAATTGGATTCGAGGGTCCTTGAAGGTTTGTTAGATTAAGGTTAAATAACAAGAAGTCTTGATTTTTATGTTATGTCAAGTTTACGTAAAGAATTAAAGTGTCGCGAGATGTTTTACTGTGTTGGTGTGAGTTTAAGTCGTATAAGTAACGCATCGCGAGTATTATTATTGTTGGGTTATGTTTAAAATGAAGAAGGAAATCTCGGGTTTTTCAAAGAAAAAATAAAGAATTAATAAGACAGTAAAGAAACTGTTTTAAGTATTCGTCTACAGATAAATAAAAACTATTTTTTTATGGTTTCAATTAATTTCAGACGGCCTCTTCAAAGCGGCTTTTGGTTTTTAATATGTATATATAATAGTATAGTTTTCAATAAATAAAACCAACTCCCTTAAGGTCGCTGTCTGGTAGTAAACCGTCCAAAAAGTTCGCATATAATTTAATTTTAACTAAATTGTTATAGCAATTTAGGTGAAATAAAATTAATTGGCAAGTCTGTCTTTTTATAGATGAAAAATAATAGTTCATATGAAACATAATACTACAAACGATCCGTCTAAAATTATTTAAATTAAATTTATAAATACATAACATGTTCGATACCATAAATTTAGTTATTTTGTCGAACTTAATAATAAAGATTTGGCGTTGTCTTTATATCAATAACGTCGCATATAAAAAATGTCATTTTTGTATATTTATGACTATAAATGTATTTAAGGTAACTAGAAATAAAGCCGTTTATACTCATATATATATAATAATAGTCTTAAGAGAACTGCCCATTGGAATACATGAATTGTAAAATAAGTAAGTAAAACAAAATAATACTTGGGATACTGACTCACAAACTGTTAATTGAATACTGTATTACTAAGTCATTTTAAATGTTACTAAGTTAGTTCAATATTAAGTAGTTATTGTGAATAAGTAATGAAAATGTAATTTTACATTTTATTTTTTTATTGTATATTTATTACAGATATCTTATTCATCATCATCATTATATCAGCCGAAAGACGTCCACTGCTGGACAAAGGCCTCCCCCAAAGATCTCCATTGCCGGTCTTGCGCCATTCGCATCCAGCTTCTTATTGCTAACAGATAATTCCAAGCACAATAAATTACGTTATAGTTGTGCCAACAACTTTGTAAAATCATACAAATCTACAATATATACATACATAACTCAATATATAGAGACTCATGCCTATTTCCCAGAGTTTCCCACAATAGGTTTGATTAATTAATTATTCTCATTTCCTCTAAGGGTACTAGGGGTGTCGGGATCTAATATTATGTACCTACCACCATATGTAACCTATTATCTAATGATTTTGATAAAGATATTAAATATTCAAATCCCGAGTGGGGCCAAAGACACATCTTGGGATGTTTCTGATAAGAAAATTTCTCAGTATCAGTCCGAAGTCTGGGAGTTTTCTATGAGTAGGTACTAAGAGCTGTTTGAAGTGAATGAGTGAGTTTTAATGTGTGGTTGTCTATGACTGGCTGCTTAAGAAATTTTCTACATGTTACCTTCAAATAAATCTATATAAATAAAAAGACAAGTCCTGACTGACTGACTGACTCATCAACGCCCAGCCCAAACCCTTGGACCTATAAAGCTGAAATTTTGCACAAATGTTTGCTTTATAATGTAGACAAGGAATAAGGAAGGATTTTCCGAAATTCAACCCCTAAGGGGGTAAAACAGGGGTGCTAAGTTAGTATGAAACTTTGCCGTTTTTGAAGTTTAAGGCATAAAAATTGGTATTTGGCCTTCCAGTTAAAAATAAAAATCACGTATTTCAGGGTTTTTGGAAATTCCACCCGCAAGGGCGAAAAATAGGGGATGTAAGTTTGTATGGAAAATGTGACAATTTTTAAGTTAAACGCATGAAAATTGGTATTTGGCCTTTTAGTTAAAAATAAAAAATATATATTTCAGCATTTTTGTAAATTCCAGCCCCAACAGCGTAAAATAGGGGGTGTAAGTTTGTATGAAAAATGTGTCATTTTTTAAGTTAAACGCATGAAAATTGGTATTAAGCATTTCAGTTAAAAATATATTTCAGGATTTTTGAAAATTCCACCCCGAAGGGCATAAAATAGGTGATGTAAGTTTATACTGACTGACTGACATATCAACGCACAGCCTAAACGGCTGGAGTTAAAGGCTTGAAATTTTGACAGAATGTACCTTTTATGACGTAGGCATCCACTAAAGAAGGGTTTTTGAAAATTCCACCCCCAAGGGCGTGAAATTGGGGATGTAAGTTTGTATGAAAAATGGTAAACGTTTTAAGTTAAACGCATGAATATTGTTATTTGGCATTTCAGTTAAAAATTTAAAATATTTATTTCAGAATATTTGAGAATTCCCCCTCTAAGGGCGTAAAGTAGGGTACGTAAGTTTCTATGTAAACTGCGACTTGAAGGTAAATGCATGAAAATTGGTACTTAGCATTTCAGTAAAAATTAAAAAATATATATTTCAGGATTTTTGGGAATTCCACCCCTTTGGGCGTAAAATAGGGGATGTAAGTTTGCATGAAAAATGCGACATTTTTTAAGTTAAACCCATGAAAATTGGTATTTGGCCATTCAGTTAAAAATAAAACAAAAATTATTTCATTGTTTTAAATATTTATTTCATTTAGAATTCCACCCCTTAGGGTGACAAATAGGGGATGTAAGTTTGTATGAAAAATGTGACAATGTTGAGGTAAATGCATGAAAATTGGTATATGGCCTTTCATTTAAAAATTATAAGTATATATTTCAGGATTTTTGGAAATTCCACCCCTAAGGACGACTAGAATAGGCGATGTAAGTTTGTATGAAATTGGTATTTGGTCTTTCAGTTAAAAATAAAGTAATCCAGGGAATAATTTGTTGTTAAAAAAAGATAATCCAAAACTGATTCAATAGATCGCCACCAACAATTTAATCAAACCCGAATTTTTAAAAATTACTTTATTATGCCAAGTAGCTTAAAATTTCGTGTTCGTTGTCGTCTAAGTAAAGATTTAGCGTTTTATAAGATTTGTAACTTCTTAATATGGGAAATTTTATAACAAATTAAAATAACGACATTTTAATCAAATTGGGATAAAAAACTATTTATCTAAAATTTGAGTTAGCGTAGTATAAATTGTTGGTGTCGAGATGATCGCACCCAAAAAACATCATCTTAATTTTACTGATCTACAAGTTCACAATTTTGTAACTAGATGGCGTTAATGTCGTTTCAGATCGCGGAACTTAATTGGCATATCGGTTAAAATAAATAAATGCTTGAAATAAAAGGTAGTCCAAAACTGAATCAATAGATGATCGCCTAAATCATCTTTATTTCACCGCTTTACAAGTTTATATTTTTGTTAGTAGATGGCGTAAATGACGCAACCTAATCTAATGGGAGTTACCTTTGTGATTAATGCATCGTTGATTATTATTTTACTTTATTTAACTTACTGGCTATACTTAAGGACAATTGATTGTATTCTTTGATTTTTGCTTGATGATATCGGGTCCTTTTTGTAAATAACAGTAGCAAAGTAGTCTTTCATTTATTTCTTAGTAAGGTTCTTAGGTAGGTTTTATTCAATTTATATTCAATTCAATTCAATTCAATTCAATTCAATTCAATTCAATTCATATTATTATATATTGCTTATTTGTTTTAAAAGTTATATTTTTTAGATTAAGCTAGAAGTAAGTAGTTACATTGGTCATCATTCAAAATTGTCGCGGACAAAGTCGCGGGCACCAGCTAGTGTTAGATATATCTACATCGTATATTAATTCGCTTAGAAGCCAGTTATGTGTTACACACGTTCTAAGGTTGCTAAGCGAAATAAGTTCAAGGTTCCACAAGTTCCTGGTACATCTGCCATCGGATGTTTTATGTGGGCTATTAAATAAATTGTTCTATCTGAGACTTATTCACTCGTTAAGTGCCATTATGTTAGAGAATGGTATCAAGTGATTTATTCACAGATTAGGTTACGTTTTTATAAATTTAGAATCTCTCTATTTTTAAAAACCCCGTTCCATACACAAATTTCTTTGAGTATAGACAATTTCGAACTGCAGACTAAATACTTATTATTATTGGGTGATTTGAGCAAATTTGACACTAGCGTTCCTTCTTGAACGATTGAACATAGAACATGCTCTTATTGGATGTTACTGCGAAAAACGGAAGAAATTGTGTAGAGTTTTCTTTCATTTTCGATAATACTCGTAGAGTAAATGGCTATAAAGAATTCAATAGATTTTCTTAAATGAGTTAGAGAATTTCGGAAGGGCAACTATTGCCGAAATCCCCATAATTATTTTGTAACATAAGTTCATTTCTTTAGTAATTCCTAGCTGCATTAAAACTTACAAAACTCATTTTTAAAGATGTCTTGACAATTTTATTCAGTGTTGCACGATTAAAGTGCTATAAGACCAAATTAATAAAAATATTATGATTTAAGAATTATAGTCACTGTCTGTCAGTCATCTGTTGGTTAAAGACCTAAATAAATCTTGGCATTCTAGACGTCTTAGCCGTGCAGGTTTCAGTAAGGTGGAGTTAACGTCCCCATTTTGTTAAGTTAATGGAGCGCTGAATGGATTGGATAAATTCATTCACAAACACCACGGCGCGTTGGCAGAGCTTTTAATGTACATGGGGCCGGATATCCTGAGCTCTGAGGGTTCCCATCTTTCATGATCATTCCCATCTGCACTTAAATAGAAATAACTAATTTTAAAAATGTCTGAAACGTAGTTTGTTGAAAAACCTTGTTTAGTGAGTTTGGAGGTAATGTGCTAATTAAAATACTCTATGAAGAGTTCACTGTATTGATGTCGCAATTTTTATGTAAAACAACAGGTTTTAGTTATGTCGCCTATCGACAACACAGAAACCAGTTTCAGAATATTTATAGATCATTATCTCTTATCTTCTTTATTATTTAATTAACTTTAAATTAGTTTAGACAAGGTAACCTACTCTATGAAAAAATATATCTAAATAAAGTTAATTTACATGCCTCAAATCATCATAATATTAATACGTGAAGTAAAAACTATGTACCCCTTTTTATGTACAT
This sequence comes from Pseudoips prasinana, assembly GCA_951640165.1. Taxonomy (NCBI): domain Eukaryota; kingdom Metazoa; phylum Arthropoda; class Insecta; order Lepidoptera; family Nolidae; genus Pseudoips; species Pseudoips prasinana. The sequence goes on along the minus strand of OX621237.1, from coordinate 28,330,959 downwards.
TGCGCGGACGAAGGAGTATGAAATTTGAAACAGTTAAAGTTCGTATGGAGAAGGAGTGCAGAAAGCTAATATTTGTATATAACAGTAAAGTTTAAGAAGCAAACACTTTGCACTCCTTTTTAATAAAATTGCGCGGTCGAAGGAGTATGAAATTTGAAACAGATATAGTTCGTGTGGAGAAGGAGTGCAGAAAGCTAATATTTTTATATAACATTAAAGTTTAAATTTCCATACAAAAATGTCCATCAGTTGATGCATTTTGTATGAGTAGCCAATGTAAAAAAAAATATTTTTCTACCTGGTTTTCTTTAAACTCTTCAGTTTTACGCACCTTCAATTTCGTACATTATTTATGTTCATACATATACATATACAACATGTAACTTAATTAACGCACATCCTGAAAATAGTTTGTTCAGAATCGTTTACTGAATCGATTAATATCATTTTTATTCCAAAATAATTAAAACTCCGGAAATTATTGTCATATTAACCCTGTACAGTCAAAACAAATTGAAATGGACCGTAAGTCAAAGTAATAAGACTTTTAAAATCGCAGTTTTATTATTCATACAAATTCCATCATTCAATACAAAGTAAAGAAAAATTAACTTTATTCCAAGAAACTAATTTAGTAAATAACAATGCATATACATGTTAAATTAAAAATTCAGTGTATGTATTATGATTACAACATAATATTCTAATTGGGGTGTTTGAGGGTGTGCGTTAATTACGTTACATGTTGTATACTACTACCAATATGATCACTAAGAACTGCGGGTTTTAATATTGGTTAATTGTCCGTGTAATTGTAGTAATCAAATTTAAATAAGCTATCTAGTTCAATGAGTACTTACTGTTGGCGCACTTCTGAGGGTTGGGTAATGAGAGGAAGCGTCCAGGCTTCTGCGCAGCGGCGAGGGCCGCCAGCGCAGCCACGCACGCCACCAACAACCACGGCTGCATCTGAAGCAAACAAATATATGGCTTAAAACAGAGAATTCAACATAATAAATAAATTAATTAAGTATTATAAGTCAAAGACGCGGGCCATTCTTCCGATTGAACATCGGAGAGGACATTAATTGATACGAATTCAAAGTATCGGCAGTAAGTGGTATTCTAAGCTGGCGAGTATGATATATTGGATTGTGTACAGTGCCACGAGAGTTTCTAATAACTTGGCTTCTCCTGGCTCCCGGCTTCTACAATTGCTAACCTTCCTCCCAAGAGTGGCGATTATGACATATGACATATCCTCCAAAATTAATATCATATAATTTATAATCATTACGCGAGGCCTTGTTCACCAGTGGACGTCTTCCAGTTGACATAATGATCATCATTATAATGACGGTGATATATACTTCTGTGTAGATGATGTTATTACAAAGCGTTATCATTACAACAACACTTCTAGTCATGTTCTCGTTTTAACTTGATTTATGTATCTAATAGTTCATAAAGAATGCAAAAATATATGTACTCTTTTCTATAGACTATGTTGATTACATTATATAGCGAGTGTCAAGACCACTAGTTGTTACGTAAAGAAATATCCGGTTATCATTATCTACATAACTAATTGACTGGAGAATTATAAATTGAGGAATCTCCTTTAACGGAGCAAAAACTGAGTTATACACTATTTATTTAGTTATTTAAAGGTGCAACAACAGCTTCTGTATATAACATGTCAAATAACAATTGGTACCAAGTTATAGTTTTCCCACCCAGGACAGATATTAGTGTGCATGAACATGTCTGTTTGCTCTGAGTTGTCAATAACAGGTGAACCAACACTCACAAATAGAAATGACAACCTATGCTAAAAACAAAGTAGGTATAATAAAATTAAAGTGGTAATAAACTACTTTTATAAACAGAAACTATAACTAATAAGTATAAGATGAATGAAGTGAATTATTACCACACGTTCCTAGTATTTTTTAAAGACAACGCCTGCACTAGGGAATTTAATCCCTGTGTCGCGGGGTACTTAACAAACATATAAAAGACGAACACAAATTACACCCAAACTCAGAACAACTATTTATGGTTCACACAAATATTTGTTCGGCGCGGGACTCGAACCCGCGACACGAAGCGACGAGGCGACTGCCTTAGCCGCTGCGCCACACGTGCATTCGTCATTACGTCATTTATAGTCAATTTCTTGATATTTCCGAATTGGTAAACTTATGCGCCCCACCTGATGAGAAGGGTGTGGGTCTGTAAGCATTCGGTCATAATTTCATCATGACATTCATTCATCATTACCATTACGGAACACACTTTCCCCATAAATATATATATTTCCTTCGCACAAAGGTTATAGCTCTTATAACCACACCATACAGTTTAAAATAAAGTGGTAACTATTATAATTTTATCCGATAAAAGGTTAAGTAGTACTTAACGCTTAATAATAACTTAACTGTTGGTATCTTGTGTTATATTATTGTATATTTTGTAGGGATTTCTGCTCGTTTCCAAAATAAATCTGTGTTGACGGTTTTGAGTTTATCAATTGCAAACGAACAGACATACAAATAATCTATTTTCTTTATTATATTAGTTTAGATAAAGAAACATGTCTTTTTTATTTTACTGTTTAAAAAATATCTAATACTTAACTATAATTATACACCATACATACTAAATCTTTTAATTAACCATTTTGATCATGACTTGAATAAATTAGCGATTTAACTTAACCCAACATTACTACTCTTATCATAAACTAAATCTCATTTAGATGAGATATAATTTATGACAAATGTAAGTGAGATTTCATTTTAATTGGTTAAATACAAATCATAGATCTAATATAAACAGCTAAGTATTGCTGCAGTATTGCCATTCAGCAAGGCAATGTTGCCAGCATTCTGGAAACATTTACTTACGTTAATAATTAGCACGATTTAAGAGAACGTTTTATTGTTAGAGGTTAGTCATCTGTCTGTACTTAGAATTAATTGTGTATGAGGACTTGTAATATTACCAACACTTTTTGTCTATTCAAAAGCGCTTTTTAAAGTCCTTGCTGATAAAAACCATTTTTTTTATTAATTTTATTTAGTAACTGTTTATCTCTACTAAAACTATTACACATGTAAAATATAAACATATAAGTTTGTACAAATGGCGGTCTTATCTCTACATGCGATCTTATCCAGGCAACCGTTGGATGGTAAGAAAATATAGTTGGGTACCTATTTGTTGGCATAGTTAGGCAAGGATATTTCTTTTGTTTCTTATGCTTCTTATTTAAGGCTTTTATACTTTATTCTTGTTATTTGAGTTGTGAGGCTTATTCTTTATTCTCCCTATTTAAGGTCATGATCATATTGACTCCATATTTCTTCTTCAATACGTCCATATTTCTTCAGTCGTCTGATCATAAAGCAAAAGAACTTTATCTACATCAGTTAGTTTCGTAACTATCCCATCAAATCCCGTACAATAGTCTACTCATAACTAATTAACTGACACCGTGTTTTTCTGATTGTGACGAAAACTATGCATTAAGTTCTCAATCATTTGTAACGTAATCATAGAGCAATGTTGGTACCTACATATGTCATGTCGCATGAACGACCGAATCGCTGGATTACAAGAATTTATTGCATAAATAATATTGCAATTGTACCATGCCAATAATCAGGCCATACTGACAGTGGAATGGTTCTCAAGACTCGTTCTGTGAATACATTTAAATTTATATTTATACATACTTTTGAAAATACGAACGCCCATATTAAAAAGATCTTTGTATCGGGGGAACTTTACAAATATGCAATTCACAGAAACAAAGAAGAGTAGTAGTTTTTATGCATGGATATCGAACTCGAAACAGGACGACACTAGGACGCCGAGGTAGTAGCCAGATAACTTAACCACTGTACCACACGCGAAAAATATAGTGAAGATGCGTTTGCGCAATCCGACACAACCAGAAATACATTAAACAGCTTTATGTTTATGGGCAGTGCTCTGAGGCACCGGAGTGTACCTAATACCGCCAAATTTTTATCTTTGCCAGAGAAATCTCAGTAATATTTTTAATACCGAAAATTTAACCAGAGGGAACACGCTATCACTAAACTAACGATGTTTATATATGAGATAATCGTTACGAACATCTATTAGCTATGTTAGGCAATTTAAGCAAATTAGTACATAGACGTCATGTAAGTTTATTAATTAAAATTGTTGATTAGACGATATTAATAAGACCTTCGAAAATTTGTATCGTATTAATGAACTTTAAAATACACATTTAATATATTAACATTAATTAATTATGTTGAAACTGAATAGCTTTCAAAATATTTATACGGGGGGAGGTCAATAAGTTCACGGAATGAACGGAAAAGAGAGGATATTAAAGTTGAAATTATTGTTCCTTTTCGGTCACTTGCAAGATACAGAAGAATAAATTCCACTATCTATTAATTTAAACAATTGTTTTTTCTAGGTGAAGCGCGTGACTCAGTATAAGGCCAAGAGTCTGTATGAAATGTGTTGTCTTACTTAGTACGGATTTCAAACACTGCACAAATTCAGCACATAACGTTTTTTTCCACATCCATGACAAATCTTTGTGAGATGATCACGATAATTAGTTCTGTGTCTGGGTGTAATTTATCTATAATACCATACATATTTAAGAATATATAACTATGGTTATCAGTTTTATGATTGCCATAGTACAGACTCTATCTAGTTTGGGATCAGATGGCAGAGTGTAAGTAGTCCCAATATATTTGAATATGTATCCCAAGATAGTTATTTTGAGTCTACATTACATTTTGGATTTTTGCAAAGCTTGAGGCTTAAATATAGTCAAAGTTAATTTCCTGTCGGTAGTACAAATTTGTTAATCTTTGTATAAAATCAGATATACGCATAAAATTGCTTATATGTTTATTTTGAACGATATGACGTTTGTAGTTATATTAAATGATAAGTTAGTTATGTATTTTGAATATGAAATTAACTTAAATCACTTGATACTAAACAACTTGATAAAGACAGCAAATTAGCTAAAGCAGAGCCTAATCCGTCTTTAACATCTGTATACATATTCCATGACGACATAAGCAATGATCAGGTATCCAGCTCAAAATTACGATAGGCTAAGTAAAGTGTCTATAGGAAGCGCACTCCTATAGTCACTTAACTTCCACCACTTCTTAAAGGAGAGTAGACGAGATTAAAAATAACTAAGTTAACCTTTTAAAGTCATAATGTGCGTCGAAACTGACTACGCTCATTATACATTATGCTTCGACTTTCTCCTTCGAGAAAACACTGCTCTTTACACTACAAACGAGCAACTGCCTCGCAAGTAAGAACACATAATTACATAATAAGTCATCTCCCAAAATGTACAGGCTGCAATTCAGGTCTGTGGCAGTGAGTGACCGGGGCACTGGACCGCGTTGCGTGTCCTCCGTTACGCAACATTGCCTTTTCCGATACAATGACATATTAAACGTTCAGTAACCTGACACAGTAGTAAATAGTAGCCTTATCAACCGTGAGTTATCCTTGTAGCGGTCAGTGTGTCATGTCTGTACGTGCGGAGCATAGCATCCAAAGCCTAGTTATAAAACCAAAAACGGTCAAGCCAAACTATTTTTAAGTTTCGAGTGAGCATCGTTGTTATTGGTGCATTTGTCCGCAAATGGTGTACTCTGACGGAAGTATTCCAACTTGTGTTAATCTTTCAGACGGCTTTATCCACGTACTTATTTTTATTGTACGTAATATTACTCCCCATAACACCAGCTGTGATATGCCAGTGAGAGTCCAGTCAAAATCGGCTACCCGTTTAACCGGAACATTAAAAAAAAATTGTATAAATCTATATCTATATCTATATATATAAAAATCAATGCCACTTTTCGTTGTAATGTTATAACTCAACAACGCCTTTACCGATTTGGCAAATTTCGGTCTTGAATTATTCGTGGAAGTCCAGGGAAGGTTTGTACGTAGAGAAAATTTAAAAAACAAGTCTTGAAAAAGTATAAAATGAATAAATGAACTTAATAATCATTTTTTTATTACTATGCCTTATACGTAGCGAAGCACGTACCGGGCAGCTAGTATCATATAAAATAGAATAAAATATCGTATAAAGTAGATAATAACCTATCTTCATTCATGAAATCCGTTCAGTTGTTTTTGCGTGGTTGAGTAATTAATATAGAAATTATGTAATTTAAATCTTATTATTTAAATCTTTTCACGTTTTAGATATCATCACAGATTTGTTTAAAATAATATAAAAATGAGGTAATATTTTTGTCATTTTCCAAATTTACCTATTTTTATTATAATCTCTGAGGAAAATAATAAGACCTATGTTTATGTAAATAAATATTGATAATCTCAAAGTTACTACGAAAATTGTTAATTATTACCGAGAAATTCTGCAAAATATGTTAATATTAAAATATCAATTGATATTACATTTGCTGTAGTACTATAAATAATTTAGAACCTTGGAGAGAACCGAAGACGATATATGTATGTATATCACATATCATAAAAGACAGCTATAGTAAAATCAGAACCAATATCCCAAACATACTTTGTCAACATAAACGTTGCTGAAAAGAAAATAATGACGCAGATTGTTTTTATTTTATAAGAAACAAAAAAAAAAGAAGTTGATAAAGTGCGATATATAACTCTCTTGCTGTTCAATTTCATATCATAGTACGATGGTTTATGACCCAAAATTCGACATCGACAAATAGTTACTTAATTGTTCGTGTCTCATGGTAGACGTTGTCTCGCTGGTCAAGCAGCGCGGCGCCGCAGTCCTTTTGTTACGTAAAAACACGCATATCTGTGACAAACAACACTATGACATTGCCTCGGGCGACTACAAGCATAAAAGAAACTTCGACCTAATAATTGCATAAGTATATCATGAGAGTCACACCTCTCTGTAGATATGTGTTTTGCATGTATTTTTTGCGAGAAACTCTAAAAAGCACGATTATCTCATACCTAATCACGGAGCATGAATGAGCAAACGCGTTGGCTGCTTACTCAATAGGATATTAAATGATAATGATGAGTATGGATTACCTATATGTGAGTAAAAAACAACTGGCCGATTGCGAATCAGAGTCGCGCTCTAATGGTTTCGTACCATGCTTGTATGTATGTATTACATTGATTACTCATTTATAAACAAACTCTCTGATCATTTCAAAAAACTTGCATTATTAGAAACATCCTTCTATTCTCTGTAACATATAAAAACATAAATATTTTTCCTAACCATTTCAGTTTTTTTTGTAAGTTAAAAGCAATGCGGTATATAAAAATATGTTTGGAATGTCTAAGCATATCAAACTTTCTCATTATGGTCTCCCATTATAAAATACTAAAATTTAAACGCATATATACCTACATTTAGATCAAATCAAAATTATATTCCAAAGTAAAATACTATCATAAGTTTTTTTACTGAATCATCAAAATCTTTGTTAAAGGCATCTATTGCAAATAACAGTTATTTTGTGATATACTCTTTATTGTAGGTATTACCCGCTTGCTCGTTTGCTAAGTGCATGCAGCATGGTACGTAAGTAATTACCGGCCCCCATGGATACTCGCAACACTAGAGGGACTGCAAGCACGTTACCGGCCTCTAAGAAAGGAATAGGCTAACTTCTTGAAGGTTGACATTTTGTTTGATACGGAATCCTAAACCATACGACTATACTAAGAATCGCTCGTGTTGTGTAGGTACCCGGAATTATCGGTTGTCAAGCGGTACCACGCCGCATCAGTGGGAGACAACGAGCCTGAGTCAACCTTGACATGATTGTACACTGATGTGATGACCGTAAGCAGTTAATAGTTAATTGCGATCTCATCTCATCAATAAAGAACAGGGCACGATCGTTTTATAGCAAGGATCTTCAAGCCCTCAAGGCTTCGCGTAGGTAATTAACTTCCTATATCAAACTTGGACATTCATGTTCATCTCCTGTCTATAAACATGTAAATGTTGTTTATAATGTTTCAGTAATCTTTGTGATTTTAATCATTTATTTTGTCATTTATTCATAAACAAAATCATTTGTATCTGAATTTACACACATAAATACATCACACAATTACAATTTTACAATAAAAATTATTAAAAAATAATGTCAACACATATCAATAAATTACACTCGATTAAACCTTAGATATTTAAAATAATTACAATAAATATTAATTACAGTAGAATTTGCAAGAGTTGTCAAAAGAGTTAAAAATAATTATTATTAAATTTGTGGCCAAAGCAATAAATAATAATTAATAAAATTCAATAAAAATTAACATATTTATACATGCTTTTAATTTCAAAGCGGTACTGTAGACGGTACTTTTTATGTCTAGAGGCTAGAGGGTATATTATCTTTGAGAAACTCTTCTATGCTATAATAACATTTCCTCAACAACAGTGACTTCAATTTTCCCTTGAATACGTTTGGAGGCATGGGGTTTTTAAATTGTACTGGCAATTTATTGTACATTTTAACTGATTGTACTGTTGAGGCATGTTTGACGACATTAAGCTTAGGCTGTATCAAATTAGGTAGATCCTTCCTACGCGTCATTATTCTGATCTGTCTCTGTTCCTCTTTCTCAACCTTATGGATAATTTTAGTAAAATGACTAAGCATGACCAGAATATAGAGGCATGGTACTGTGAGAATGTGCAGTTTCTTAAAATGATCCCTACAAGACTCTATTTGTTTAATTTATATATTTTTAGAATATCCTTTTTATTTATTTTTAAAGATACCGCCCGCATTGTGAATTTAATCCCTGTGTCGCAGGGTACTTTACAAACATATAATAGACGACCACAAATTATATCCAGACTCAGAACAACTATTTACGGGTCACACAAGTAGTTGTCCGGCGCGGGACTCGAACCCGCGACACGAAGCGGCGAGGTGACTGTCTAAGGGACCCGCTGCGCCACACGTGCATATACCTAATATTGGGCATATAAAACCTGGCGATCTTTACACGGAAATCCAAATTTAACTAATAACGCAGGTTCCTGAATCAACAATTGGCTGTGTGACTGACGCCCATAAAGATTATCGTCACCCCATCTCATCCTGTGGGGGAAGGAGAAGTCGTCCCGAAGTAGTATATACCAGAGAATGGACAGCAGCGTTCTCCTAAGTACTATGACTATCTCACTGCGATCGCCAATCTGCCAAGCGTGGCGATTATGGCATACCCCCTCAATTACGTAAAAAAATAAACTAATTGTTTTAAAACAGGCAATATGTGAACGCTACTTTATATGAATATACACTAGCCGCACATGAGTAGGCAAGTACTGCTCTAATTAATTTTTTTCAAAAAATGTATATTTATTAAAACTTTCTCATTAATTATTCCATTTATTAGGGAAAACCGTATGAAAGTCAGTTCGATAATATTTTGAAAATATCGCGTTCTGCAGACCTGGCCAGATCTGTCTGTACACAATAAACTCAACTACAAATAAACCCACCACATGTATACTTAAAAATTCCGTTTCTTACCACAAAAAACATGATTTTACTAAAGGTTGATTTCCTAAACCGCAATTTAATAATAATCATTAAAATTTACACAATATCATTAGTTATTGCAACAGAAAATAAGACTTCTTGAACTCTTAACCCATCCGCAAAGTACATTATGATCTCGACGGCCTTAAATTGTAGCTTATACACACAGGTCATTACATTATTAGCGAACATAATACGGCCGTCATTAACCAAATTAAGCCATCGTGATTAGGTACGAACAATAATGTGAGTGGTGAGTGGAGGGCACCAGTGTTTAGCAAGGCGCTAGAGACAGCGGCGCGGGCGCACGAAGCGGCAGGATCGTGAATCGTGACCGACACTGACGGACGACCGGCCTCGGGCCGTTGCAAAATATCTCGTAGAAACATTGTGGCTAAGACTAGAACTCAATTCGCGATTGGGACACAGATTCGCGAAGAATACCATTCAAGTGTTGTATAGAACAACTATTGTTTAACGAGCGTACTCGAACACCTTCGGCACTTTGTGAACTCCTCATTCTATTATTATTTGTAAGAGATACCTTGTATACACGAGTCTCTGCGGATAAGTGTGTTGCCTAACTGAGGTCAGGTGTTTGAGATTTATCTAATATCACTTAAGCGTTTATTTAGCTGTAATGATATGCTATAAGTATACAGTACCCCTACGATAATATCTTACGAAAGAACAAATAAATTGGCTATTAGTTTTTGACATTAGAGTCTATGTACATACGTGAATAAGCTCTATTTTGTTTCTTTTGCATATTATTGTTATTATTGAACTTTAACGCTATAATAATTTAATATGAATTACTGTTAGAATAATTACAGTTCTAACAACCTTTGAAGGAAACGAATATGTGACCAAAATATTAACAAAATTGGTTAGCAAACAACGGAAATATCGTGTAGCATACGTACAAAGAAAAGATTCAGTCCAATTTTTAACCTACTAATTTAAAAATCGTTTAAAAACATAACGCACTTCCATTTGTCTTTATAGCAAATGATGTGAAAATAAGTTATATGGTACCGTTTCGAAAGCTTTCCCTATACAATATATATTAATCAATCAATAATTATAAATATTAGTTCACAAACGTCGTCAAAATCGCGTAACATGCATAAATACATAATCAGTGGATTTGATAACCCTATTTGAAGTCCGTTAAAATAGGTAGATCCATATAATAAAATATAATTTTTCCGTCTGACCGTTCCTTAAGGAATAAAAAATTAAATTCGAAAATCATTTCACAAACGACGCGACGGATAAATCGCGTAAAATATATACAAATAAAACCAAAAAAATTAACAAAAATGGGCACTTTTTGGCTTATTGCAGTTTCATAATATTAAACATTTAAAGTTAACGGTTTCGGTGACGCGAAACGTTCAAAAACGGCAAATAACACGATGTCAAATGATTGCCAACGTATTTTAAATTTTAGTTTTTGGAATTTTATTATTGAGTTGAGACAATTTTAGTGGGAAGACGCTGCCGACTGTGGCACAGTCTATACTAGTACAGTCGTCAACGAAATCTCTAGCTTAAATAAAATTCATTGTTAGATTTTTATTTAGAATAAGAGAATTTTTGTGTATTTCTAAATGTAAAACTACTAAAATTATTTTGTATGTGAAACAATTTTCGTTGACAGTTTTTATTATATTCCTTGATTTGTTTTTATTTTTTAATAACATCGCTAAGGAGTTAGGGTCGCATCGCTAGGCTGCATATTTACTGACATTAGAGGCTGATAACTCGAGAAATATGCATATGAATAAAAATAGTCAATAGCATTTCTCAAGGCTTATCCATTCACCAACAATGAGGTAGGTACACAAAAAAGAATCTTCCCCAGTTTGTGTACACGAGATACCCTAAAATGTATTATCATGATTCTATTTTACCACTTTATAGCTTTCTAGTACCAAAAAAGTCCCTGAGCGAAGCTACGGATAAATAGATGGGTGGACATAGCAAAACTATAAGGGTTCCTTATTGGCTACACAACCCTAAAAAAACTATAGCCGGTTGTCACACACATCCTCGTCTTTCGAGTTTAACATAAATACCACCAGTACTTACTTATCGTATGGGCAGTGGTAACCCTAGTGTCAGAGTTGTTCAAGCCGCCCATTAGGCCTCTGAATTGGGTTAACAACTGTTGCCTACAACCGGGACCGACAGCTTAACGTACCCTCCGAAATGCGGAGACGCTCACAAATTAATCCACTTTGGTAGTCACCCATCTAAGGACTGACCGCGAGCTTAGTTGCTTAACCTCGCCAATCACTTACGGACCGATGAGAGCTGGCTATGAGCACCTCAAAAAATAACAACCACAAGTAGTTAGTATTCATGTTGCGTATATTTGTCAGTATGTCAGTGCTAAATCCTTCGTTTCTCATTTGACATTTTTATACTTATAAGTATGTATAACGTTGTTTAAATACGTTTGTTGCTGGTCTTTATGTTAAGTTTGTTTTGGTAACAATTGTAAGCGCTTTGAATGTTAATATCCATCATCGGTTTGCACGGACAAAGTTAGTGATTGCAATTTAAACACACAAGTGGAAGCGAAATTAGTTTATGTCAACATCTGAACATAGTAAAAGCATACATAATCGAAGAAGAGAAGTGCCTTAGTTTAAAATTTATAGTATTCTATTATTCTTCTATTTTTACTATTACTTTCTTAGCTTAGTTTCTAACATTAAAATATAATTACTAACGGTTACTACAAATGTGATGATACTATTAAATTAAATAACCATACTGCTTTGAACGCTGTAGTTGTCTCTGAATTCGCAGTAGGTACGATTAGAAGAATTTTGGTCAAAAGTGTCGTTTATATTTTTAAGTGTTTGTAACGGAAATAATACTCAAATAATAAACATAAAAATAATATTAGCCAGAAGCAAGTTTGCAAGTCGTATTCAGCGAGGTGTAATAACGTAATTAAAGTAAGTAATATAATATGTCAACCGGCTGATATTCCAGACAAAATATTTAAACAATGGCGTCTACCATATCTTTTTAGTGTGCACCAATGAATTAAACAGTAACTACAAAAACAATGCATATCAGAGAGATCAGTATAATTGGCGGTCTTGTCGCTAAAATATGAACTCTTCCAGGTGTACTTTGAAGAAATGAGAAAATTAAAATTATAATTAAAAAAATACTCACAACCGACTTATCATTAAATAATAAATCCCAAATTTTTTTTTGTATTTGAACAAAATTTATATATCAAACATTTCCTATCGAAACTAAATGAAATAAAATAAAATCTAAATCGTTTAACAAATAACTGAGAATCAACATAATATACAAAATACAACATAGAGTAAAATCTATAAACTTATTAGAAGTCTCGTAAAAAGACTAACCTAGCCTGACTAGTCGGCAGACAACATTTATTTTCCCATTTATATAGGTACATCGATTATATTATAAATATGAAAATATATCGACTACTATAAAAACATCAGAACTGCATTAAAATCTCTTTAGTAAACTTCGGATTGGGGCCGATTGCTTGAAAATAAATAACCAATATATATACATTTATGATTATTATTAACTGGTATGACGCCATTTAACAAGCTATGTTTCTTTGAACTAATTCTTTAAACTTAATACTTTTTGCAAAATAAGCGGCAGCAGATTTAATGCCAAAGGCATTCTCTACCAGTCAACCTTCGATCGTACAAGTTTAAATTTACTATACAGTACCTTAGGGGGTCCTATAACCAATAGGGCGACGGTAGCGTCCACAATATAAGTAGTTTTACGCAAACTAAAATAAAGTTGTTTGGCCCAATATTATGGAAAAGCAAGCTTTTTATAAAGCTGCGTCTCTAAGCGATCTGTTTTAAGTTGGTTCTTTGGTGAATAGCGTCCCGTGATCTCGTATTACACTTCTCTAATAATTTGAATTGTTTCATTAAGAAACTATGTACACCTGATCACAGAGAGCTGTTTTGCTCCTCAGGCTACCCTTTTTATGATAGTAAAGCTGCATCTATTTTATTGCATCAATCTAACTTAACATTTCAAACGTATACACCTCATCAATACTAAAATATATAGACTTAATAATACTAATTTAATCGAGTGGAATTTCGACATGGCTACTTTGCCACAAGCTAACATCAAAGTAAATATAAATTCTATACGGTGTGCAATTTATGGAGTAATATGAGCAATATATCAGTATTTAATGTACAATTTACGATTGGTTATACACTATCAATGTTTATGAATGAACTTAGAATGTGTTATTGTGGGGAAAGGTCAAATATAATGGAAAATTTCGCAACATGCTCTGATATTTATTGATTTACAAGACTTTCAAGTTCAACCAATGAAAACACCTTCTCTACAACGTCGAGAAAATTAAAAAACGTATAGTGTAAGCAAACAAGCACCTGATGGTAAGCTACCAGCTACCATCCGATGAGGGGATCACAAGGGCCCACAATATTTACACACCGGCAGGCGTGTTTGGTAAATACTGGCCTTTGACGCCGCAGGTTTTGGGTTTGATTCCCACCCAGGATAGATATTTTTCCCATATCTGTTTGCCCTGAGTCCGGGTGTAATTATGTATATAAGTATGTATTTACAAAAGAAAAGTAGTATAATATGTAGTATATCAGTTATCCGGTTTCCATAGTACAAGCTCTGCTTAGTTTGGGATCAATACTCAATCATTTATTGCTTCCATAATGTATAATCTTATAATTATGTAACAATTATGGACCCTGTCGGGCACAGCATAGTAGAAGAGAGGAAGAAGGCTTTTTGTTGTTTTATAATTTATGCTATTTGTAAGAATTATTAAGTATGCCAAATTTTAATTTAAAAATGTCAAGATTTAAAGCGAAAAAATTATCAGATTAATATTAAAATGTCAAGATCTATAGAATTATTTCTTTGAGTCCAAGTATTCTTTAACAGTATAATAGCTTTTCTGTAATAAGAAAAACTTTAGTTTTTTAATAAAAGTATTATCCTTTTTTTCTTTCTTCTGGAAGTTTATTATAGACTTTTATTGACATGACCAACGGGCTTGTAGAGTGCATAGATAGATGGGATGTTGGTAAATTTAATCTATTCAGATGGCCGTGTGTGAATAATGTCCCAGGATATTATTATAATATACTAATCAGTCAGCAAAGAAGCACCTGATGGTAAATCTCAATATTCCCACCATCCGATGAGCTTTAGCGACCTTACTCAAGCAAAGGTCCAAAAAACTTACACAATAAATCTACTGGAGTTAATTTTGCAAGACAGTGGTACTTCCTAAGAGCGTAAGAACGTAATGCTCAGAAAGTGTAAGTTAGTTAATTCGATTTGCAGTTCCATTCTAATGGTGATTTTGACTGTTGTTTTGCACCATGAAAATCTCTGGTGTTTCCTTTCCCCCACCCGGTGACAAATTTAGACAATTACGCTGCTATCTGAAGTGTGTTTTGTAAGAATGGTATTAGTCGAGCTGCTGTTTCATGCTGCTACCATTTAGCGCTACCCACGATTCACTAGCTAGAACTTAAATCTATGGATAAGGTAACAATCGACTCTCAAAATATGTCTCTTTTGTGTCAATATACATTTTTAGTGCCTAACGAGAAATTTGTTTTTAAGTTTACTTAAACTAGTGGATTGAATTAGACTCGTTCGAAATTAGCTGGTGTGTTTGTTTGTTTTTTTATAAATCAACGCCATCTTTATTTTTTATGTGTTACGTTCTAATACCATAGAAAAAATAAAAGATATTTTATTCGCGTTCATTCTCGATAATAAGGAACTTTTACTATGATTACTACACGTATAGAATACAGATAGATAAACAATATATTATATCCATTAGATATGAATAATAAGTATCATTCATAGATTTTATATTTAAAAATGAATCAAGCAATTAAATTTTACTCGATCATAATCATTTCAATATTAGTTTTGAAATACACATTTGTTCAAAAATAACGAGTGAATTGATAGCAAATCACCCACAGAAGTTTGAAGGCATTCGTCGTGAGGATCCTGCTTACCTTGCCCATAGGGTCATCTCCCAGTATAATCTAATGCTGCTAACTACCAGGATCATAGATGCCTGTGTCATCTATCGTTGAATAATATAGGCAAAGAAACTCGTGTATTTTATGGATTTAATAATTGGAATTTAAGTTAAATTTTCGTTTATTTCCCTCCCTTGTACAAATCTCATTTATATTATTATTTTGGGATTTAATTTATTTTATGATTACTGATTATATTTTATTTTTGTCATATTTCCGACATATTTATTTATTTATTTAAAAAATCTTGCACAGAATTGTACAGAGGCGGACTTAATGCCAAAGGCATTCTCTTCCAGTCAACCTTGGGGTGATGCAGAGAAAACATGGTAGGTGCACTAAAGTATCAAAATATTGTAGTTGAGAAGATATAGAAGGTACATAAATTACACAGATAAATATCATATATATATAATACATACTATAATATATATATATACTTATATTCTATCTTCTTCACTTTCTTTTATGTTTATTTAGCTTCAAATATCTGTTATTTCATTTTATTATAACATGTTATGGGGGTTAACTATCCGTGAACCTCACAGGTGGGTGCTATCAGAATATCAGACGGACTATTTATATTATAAAAATTTTATTGTGTATTTTGCTGTTATTGTATCATTTGGTTGTTATTTCCGTCCTGGTAATGAATAAAGGATATTTTCTTTACTTTCTTTCTTTCGCCCTATCCTCTTCGTCGACATAAACTAGTACGGAATAAAAGTTAAACAATACAATATTTCACCAATAATAAAACATGTAGTCGAAGATACAGTGAACTTTTTAGTGCTAATGTATCTGACCTCGCACGGTAATAACATTATGTTAACAGTTAGACGTGACCTTGCGAGTGACACTGACGTCAACATTCTTCAAGTTAACTATTTAGTGCAAGTGCGGTAGGTGTCTCTTAAACTAACATCCTCCTAGATAACTGAACCAGACCATACATCTTAAATACACTAGGTAGGCATTTTTTGACATGACCTCTACAGCAGCGCCTTTGATATAAGTAACTATTATTGGAACTTGATAAGACTCTTAAAATTTACATGATGCTATGTAATTTTTTGTATGTTGTAACAACGTTATGCAATTTTTCTGTTGTTGATTTTTTTTATAATATTTTTTATTTATAGTAAAATTCTTTTATCATCATCATATCAGCCGAAAGACTACCGAATGATGACCACCTAATTTAACTAAAAACAACAATAAAAAAACATATAGTTGTCCTGTTCGGGGACCGAACCCTAAGCACGAGGTTACTGAGGTGGTAAAGTATCGATTACCTTTAATATTGGACGATGA
The DNA here is from genome assembly GCA_951640165.1 of Pseudoips prasinana. Classification (NCBI taxonomy): domain Eukaryota; kingdom Metazoa; phylum Arthropoda; class Insecta; order Lepidoptera; family Nolidae; genus Pseudoips; species Pseudoips prasinana. The sequence continues at coordinate 28,313,942 of OX621237.1, read as the reverse complement.
GTACAGTTAAAGAAGATGACAGAAACATTTTATTTGTACTTTATCATGGCCATTATAATACAGTTTCAAAATATACGTTCAGAAGGTAATATGCCGTAATATACAATGTGTATAAGTGTTTCGATGATAATATCGAGGCTTTTATCGATGTGGAAAGCCTTTTCAAGATTGATTGATTAACTGTATCTTTATTTACGAAACATATTTACAATCGTAAGCCGAACGCGTTATGAGAAATTATCGCAGTTTAAAAGACATCAACGCGCTACTTTTAATTAACTTTGAAACATTTAACACTGGTGCTTTTTATGTTTCAACATCTCTCCTTGCTGGTCTGCTGGAAGAGGTTGCTTCAGAAATCTGGAGTACCTATTTGATACGTCATCGTATAGTTTTGACTAACTTTAAAAGAAGAAGGTTATCTATTCGATAATAATATTTTTTAGATGTTTGATACGCGATTTCCCCGTTGCGGATACACTATTTTTTATCTATTTTTGGAGCTAACTATATACCAATAAACAAGCTTTTAACCAAACGATAATAGAATCACAACTTGGGTCTAATATAGTGGTAAGATATCTGTACCAATATTATAAAGAGAAAATGTGTGTATTTTTGTATAATAGATTATTTCAAAAACTAATATATTTTAGACACAGGAAGTTAATAATAAGATATTTCTCCTGTCAAGTAGCTCTTACAGGTAATAAAACGATATGCTCTGCTACCTCGTTTCATATATGGTGCTGTACTTTTACATCACATACGTTTTCTCCGCTTTAAATGTGGCAATATTACATTTAACCGCACTCATCTGGGGTCCTCAGCTCACAGGTAACCAGTGTCGCCAAGCTGAATTTAATAATAAGATATTTCTCCTGTCAAGTGGCTCTTACAGGTAATAAAACGATATGCTCTACTATCTGGTTTAATATACGGTGCTGTTTAATTTTACGTTATCTCCGCTTGAAGTGTGGCAACATTGCATTTTATCGCACTCATCTGGTGTCCTCGGCTCAGAGGTAACCAGTGTCGACTAGTCGGTCTAAATTCTGCCTCATTCAGATGAACTCGTATAAAACTACCCGTGAGTAAATTGTACTCACACTCATCTGCCTACAGATCAAGTCAAACTATATTTTTAAACGACTTCAAAAGAAGAAGGTTCGATTGAAATTTGACGGCATGTTTATATTCAGATTTAGGATAAGCGACATCTCCAATGTTTGCCAACCGATTTTTTTTCATTGATGGGAAATTCTTTCTATGCGTTTCCATGTAAATTTCAACCAAATCAGTTGTTGAGAATAAGAGTTGAAGTCAGTGCTCGGTTTTTAAAACTGTAAGAATATTATTATTTTATTTTTTATTGTTAATTCTCAACTCGCTACCAGATGCGTAGTGTATCTCGTCAATAGAATTAGCGTTAACCAGTTCCTGCTTCGTGCGAAATTAACTTGATAACTCGTGAATATTCATACATCAGTTTGTCGTTTCGCGTATAAAACATCCGAGTTGTACCCTTGAACCGTTACGTAATACGCTGACATTTGTCTTAGACGCCAATAAATTTATTACTGGGTCCATATTATGCCTTTCGAAATGATCTACGGTCATCTGATGAGGTTACGATAAGTAATAATAGATAACGGCTACATTCGATTCGTCGCGATAATATCGCATAGAACTAATTCATTGCAAGGGTTGCTCAAGATGTCCTTCGGTTGACGCGATCGAGTGACTGCGCATGCGCAGCTTAATTGTGGGACATAGATCACTGATCTAGGCATTGTTATTGTACTACGTATTGCTATTATGTACCCTGGGATAACCTTTTTACTCGATTGCGCATACAGTCATATTGATCGTGTATACTGTTTCTACATGTTTCCTTGATATTCTAAAATTAATTATATGTTTGATTATTTCTATTTATGCTACTCAGCTCAGATTAGTTGTATGTGGTAATTACACAATATTTAAGTAATTGTTAATAATAACGTGTGTTATTTTTATTGAGATACGTACAGAGGAAGTATGATTTTAAACAAATATTTAAAATTTAACCGTAAAGATTAAAAAATCAAATAAGTAGCTAAAACGCGATGTATTATGTATATAACAATAGTTCGTGTTTGATAAGGCTCTATTTCTGTGATATACTACGTATTTGGGCTCGTCTTTTATTCGAACTTGTTATTTGGATGAAAGAAAATTAGCCATCATATTGATGGTTAATAATTTAAGTACGATGTATCTATATGACAGAAATAGCGTCTGATCAAGAACTAACTATTGTTATATACATAATACATCGCGTTTTATCTATTCGCCCGAACAAAATTAGGCAACCCTAGTCTTACCTAAGATCTGATACATACTTGATTTAACGCAAGGTTAACGAACCTGATTTAATTCAGAGAAAAGTGGTGACCTAGTACAGGATTAACCTACTTCAGTCACCAGCTCCTCATAAATTCAGATTTATTCAGAAATATAAGTATGTAATATACCTATAATGTAAAATATTTTGTGAAGTGACTTAAATATTTTATTATTATTATTAAAGTGTTAATAATTAATTAGGTATTAAAAAAAATGTATGTTCAATCGTGGCCGCCATTTACGTTTATGATTTCCCATTTATTTATAAAAATTTCTTTTTAGTATTGATTTCAGCTAAATCGGAATCTTGATTTTTGTAAAGCGATTCCATCAAATATAGTCCAATTAAAAGAAATAAAGAAATTGAATTGACTTGAAACGAGTTTCATATGTCGTAAAGTATTGATTTCAATACTTTACGACATATGAAAGTCTTCGATATTCAAATAAAGAACAAAGACTATCCAAAGTTTAAGTAATAGACTAAAAAGATAAGCTTCTAAGATCTTAAGTTTTTAACTATTGTTATATACATAATACATCGCGTTTTATCTATTCGCCCCAACAAAATTAGGCAACCCTAGTCTTACCTAAGATCTGATACATACTTGATTTAACGCAAGGTTAACGAACCTGATTTAATTCAGAGAAAAGTGGTGACCTAGTACAGGATTAACCTACTTCAGTCACCAGCTCCTCATAAATTCAGATTTATTCAGAAATATAAGTATGTAATATACCTATAATGTAAAATATTTTGTGAAGTGACTTAAATATTTTATTATTATTATTAAAGTGTTAATAATTAATTAGGTATTAAAAAAAATGTATGTTCAATCGTGGCCGCCATTTACGTTTATGATTTCCCATTTATTTATAAAAATTTCTTTTTAGTATTGATTTCAGCTAAATCGGAATCTTGATTTTTGTAAAGCGATTCCATCAAATATAGTCCAATTAAAAGAAATAAAGAAATTGAATTGACTTGAAACGAGTTTCATATGTCGTAAAGTATTGATTTCAATACTTTACGACATATGAAAGTCTTCGATATTCAAATAAAGAACAAAGACTATCCAAAGTTTAAGTAATAGACTAAAAAGATAAGCTTCTAAGATCTTAAGTTTTTGTGTAGTTAGCAAAGACAATTATCCTTAAGAACCACGACTCAAATCACAATTATAATAAAGAAAAAAACAATCATTTAAACTTTGTAAAACTGGTTAGGCTAAACAATTAAGATGAATTGAAATTTACATTAATTTACACCTCGCATTGCGCAAATGCGAAAAATAAAATGACTTTGGTCCGGGAAGGCATTATAAATATGAGTAGGCATTCACAAGTAATTGTTTACATAGCACTCAACACATCAACATATCCCAAAAAGAACTTTTTAAAACCTGCATACCGTTCTAATTGTTGTTGGCTATGAATTTAAGAAATGATCCGGATAAAGAGGATTACATAAAATGAAGAAGTTCTGAAGATACAAATAAGTTTTGTTTTGAAAACGAAACAACAATAACTATACCAAAAAATATAACATAAATCCTAGATGCAAGTTTTTAAGCGCTAGAGGCCGGCGGTATGTAAATTATTTTGATTTAATTTTTGTATTTCGATACGTGCAGACGTCCAAATAATAAATAGAGCACCATACAAGATTTGACGTCCGGATGCAGAGCTGCTTTTATAAGCTACTAGTAGGAAAATCTCATCGTTTGAAAATACATAGGTCTCAAAATGTTTAAGTCAAAATTCACTTCTAAAAGAAGGATAGATTTTGCTTCAAACATCAACATGAAAAATCTCACTACACAAACTTATGTCTTCTTCAGTAAGAAGACCATATACTAATTGATGGTGTGGAAATGAAAACTTCTTGATATTTAGATACTATTGACAGGCAGGTATACCATCCCATTCACTTTCGCCCTTTTAAATAATAAGGGTCCTAAACTTGACAAACGTAAGACATGACTACATGTTCCGTAACCAAAATTTTCTAAAATGAAATTCATATCTTAAATGTTCAATATACGAAATATATAACGGTTATATAGAGTAAATAGAAATTCCGGGGTAAAAGAATATAGGGAAAATATCCATATAAATTAAAATTTTGTTCCCGTTTCTATTCACGGGGTCAATAGAAATGCAGGGTTTCTATTGACCCCGTTTTGCATTTCCTAGCTACCTTTATTCGTATATGGGTTGTTTTAAATTAAAATTCGCAAGTTCCGTGATATCACAGATTATAAAAACAAGTTCTAAAAAACACAAGTAAAGATCTTTTAAATATATTTTTATGACAATGTGCTAAAAATATTAAATTGACCTATTCTGGTTATTTTATTAAGAGCTTCGCGTGATTTAAAATTCGACATAAGTTATACGTTTTCGTTCATCTAACGTCGTGATTATGGTGTTTTATTTAAAACTGACCCCTAGAAAGGTGACTGACATACTTAACGATTTTTCATATCAGATCGAGGTCAAAACATTTTGGTTTTTGGAAGTTTTATGTATCAACTATTAACCATAGAAGGAGAGGAGAATAGAAACTTCTGAAGATTTATTTGTGCTAAAGATTAGACGAACAATTTCTTTTCCAGAAGTGAGAAATAAAAAGGTAAAAATTGGATACGCGAAACCTCTGATGCTTTAGGATAAAATAGTATTATGCTAGGATATATTTAGGTTTATATTAACGAATACTTAGAATTAAGTTGATTGAGGGCCTTTTTAATACTTATTTTTAAGTAAAAATCGGAAAATTCGTGTCTGTGTAAGATATAATAAAGGAACGAAACACATTGACCCTATATGCAGACTTTTGTAGCCTGTGGCTTTTGTATATTCCATAATATGCTGTAAAGAATAAAGATCATTTTAATTAAAAATAAACCATTCAGTCGATATCAGTCATAAAATATTTCAGCCCAACATGAGATAATAAAACCTACTGCGTTTCATTCGTTCTATTAAAACGTTCTTTAACTACTTATTTCACCTTGTTTTCATAATTTGAGTGATTGTAAGTTTGCTTTATTCAGAAATTTAATTTAATTTTTTATTTTTCATACAATATAGGAAATGAAATAATGTAATTTATTCAGCACTTGGGTATACATACACTTGTACTTGTCAAGCTCACAATGCAATACATAAACATAGTCGAATACAGTATAAAAGTTACAAAAAAGTAGTAGTCCGTCCGTGCGGTCTGTTTTATCAGATATATTTTCTTAAATCCTTAGGCATTAATTTGTAACTAAAAGTATTTGTTTATTATGTTAAGTCATTCGCTATTCTAGTTTCTTAAATAGGTATTTATTTTATATAATAAATATTCCAAAATAATAAGCAAGCGTGTAATTTACATAAGAAAATCATTTTGATCTAAATACCTGTCGAAATGTCAGATGACACGTTTCATTGAGAATCGTATATATCAAATAACAAAAAATATACAGGTTGCCAGTCAATCTTATGTAGTTTTTAAATAATGCTTTTTATTATTTCAGTATCCTATTACTCCTCAGAGTAATACAAATATTACAAAACTTTCAAAATTTGTATCCCATTCTATTGGACGACAAACTTCAAATGGCTTTATTTCTTTTTGACTAGATTATATTAAAATTGGTAAATATTGGCCCTCATACTTTCGACTACGATAAATATAAAAAATGTAACGTAAAATATAAAACGGGCGGATTCGTAATGATGGATAAACAAAATTTGTGATCGTATATTTACAAAAATATATTTATATTTTATGATTACATACCATGTTTTAAAACCGATTAAGAAAAACCAATTTAGGAAGGGGATAGTAATTACTCTAAAAGTTTAGGAATTTCTAGAAGATGTAAAAATACTAAATAATGAGAAACAATATATTAAGTCGTCAAATCGAGCAATCTTCAAATATACCTGTAGTAAAACACGTCACTTTGATCAAGTCAGCTTGCACCCTGTATTTTCTAGGATGTTGTGACTCGGTATAAGTTTATTCTTAGAAATTACCTACACATTCTTTGCTATTTTATGACACCATATTAAAATTATCACATCTCTTATCGTCTATACATGCAATAAAAATGAAAATGATGCACTTAATTTATTTTAAAGCAATGTTGCCAATTTTTCAATGAACTATACAGATGTCAAATGTGAATTTTAATACATTTTTGACTCACTGTTGATATATTTGTCGATAAACATAATATAGAATTCGATTGTATACATAGGTACAGTTTTGATAGCGAGGCTAAGGTAAGGATAGCTGATTTACAAATAAACTAAAATTATTTATCCATACCCGTTAACTTAATCTAACAACGATTCAGTAATTTTGAATACATAGTTTAACAGGCATATAAGAATAGCTATTATGGTGGAAAGTGGATGTGCATCACTCTGATTAAGTGCACCTACTGCAATAAAAGATTAATGCTTCTAAGCCACTTTCAATTAATTTTAGGAATAAAACATTGGATGATCTTCTTGAATATAAATGACACCGCATATCCTCTCTTAATTGCCCACAGAATTTTGTAAGCACATAATTTTATACCCATTTATATTGCGCAGACAACGACTGGAGATCGTTTATCAGTATGTAGGTACTTATAAACACAACTCAAATCAAAACTGGTTTCATTAACACGAACCGAATCTTACTTAACTCACATATTTTATGTCACATGTTATAATTTATAAATATTTGAAAGTCCAGTCTTTCAGTCACGTTGACCTTCACAATGTGAAATTTTGAAATACTATATTATTTGGATGCTAAACACATAAATTACTATGTAAATGAATATTATAGCTAGCTTATATATCTATTAAAGGAAACCGTTATTTAGCATGTATCTATTATAACCTGTGGTTAGACTGTGGACAAGGATTATTTTTTGGCGGTTAACATCGCGCTGTTTGCGATGACTTTTGATTTAATTTACTGTCAGTTATATTAGCAGTTACGAAATGAAGATTTATCAAAATGTTTTCGAACTTAAATGTCACTGTCAATGGAATAACAATGATAGCTCGGGATCTTAATAAAAATGTAAATGTGACAATACGTCGAAACTTATTTATAAATATCTAAGAATGTAATATATAAATTCTAAAATTGTCCAAGATAAATTGTGTTGGAATATTAGTTATGGCAAGTTAATTTAGAGATTACTCACATGCATTATTTTAGGCTTGTTTGTTGATTTAAGCACTGTTCTTCTACATTTTTTTGTAGAGCATTAATAGATATAAAATAACTAACATATTATATGATCTTACAAATTACACTTGGAACGATATGTTCCAGGTAACTGTTGAATAGACCAAGATTAACAAGAAGTAATGGGATATTTATTGACATATTCGTACGTAGTGTTCAGATTATTTAACTATTTAATATGTATTCTATGGTGGTAAAAGTATTATTTAAACTTCATGAACTCAATACAAATGACATTTAATCAATTCATTTATGGATTGAGTTCTCTACATGGAAGTACAGCATGTTTCCGATATGAGTTTCATTTATAAACACAGGTCTAAGTCCTTGTCGTCACTCGTCATCGGTTAAATGTCTAGCACATGATGAAACTTCATAGAAAAGGGCTCTGAGGCACATTCTCATCAGCGCTATATGTCGCAACTGCGGCTTGACATACATACTGTGTACATTGGATGTAATCTGCGGCCGACACTACTTACTGACTCTAAGGACACTGCCTCTGGCAAACATAGCTAATCTTGTGTCAGTTTGACAAGTTTATTGTTCAATCATCGCATGAATGAATGAATGAATTGTTTTAACGCAACGTTTCTGTAAGCACTCTACGTGTGACACTTAGTAACAAAAAATATTATACTTATTGAATGATTAATACATTAAAGATGTGGTATATTTATTTATGTTCTGTTCCACAAACGTAATGGTAACGACAAAACCATATTTATTTAATCTAGTTAGTTCTTTTTTTAACCCTTGAAAGCTTTTTGTTAGTCGTACTTTTCTCCCCAAAGTCATCCCTTCGTATCCTAGAAGCGAAGTTCACTTACCTTTATTTGTTGATTTAAATAAATACGCGGCGGGAAAAATCACAGAGGCACTGTTGTAATAGCGCGCGGCTGGTTTGGGCGAAGACTTTTATAGCGGTCGTAGCGGGGATGCGCGGAGTGCGCGCGCGCATGGGGGGACGACGCGCATACACGTACGACCACATGACTGTCCAACTAAAAGGTGACCTCAGAAACGACTTATCAATCTTCTTCTTTGAAGACACTTGATTAAGTTTACTTAAGTTCGTCTCCTCAAAGAGACAGCTTTTTATCTGTGTTGTTATGTTTGGCATCGATGAACTCCCAACTTCTTATTACATCCTCAAATATTTGCTGTTATCGGATGACAATACTATGCTGTCACCGTTCGATTTATTGAACAAACTCAAATTTAGTAAGCGCATTCTTAATAATCGATTAATAATATTTGATCGGTTTTTATTCCTTCCCGTGCTCATCCAATAATTACCCGGATATATTTTTTTCATAGTTTGCGTCATATTTTTGAATTAGTACATTATTTAATAATTTGTACCTTATTTATTTTTATGGGCTCGGTTAGCTTTTTTGTGTGGCGCGTATTTGACGCACAATAAGCAAAATAAAATTATATTATGTGTTTACGGCTTGTCAGCTAGAGCATAGCTTTCTTTCGCCCAAGCAGTCCAACTGAGCAAGGAACTTACTGAAAACACTTACGGGTATTAGTGTTAATTTGATTATCCTGCGTCGCGTTGTCAGATTTCTTCGAGATGGGTTGACAATGCAGTGATGCAATATGCTTACCATCAGGTAGACTGCAGGTTGTTTCCCAATTTGGTATTATAAAATAATGACTGTGATAAAAAATTATTACACTGACTTCAACCTTTTTTGTATGGCAACCGATGAAAACAAAAATTATATGAGAACATTCCGAAGCATCACCTATCTAATAAAAGATAATTATGTAAATCAGTACACAATAAATTGAGACATCAAATTACATACAGTTAAACTGATAATCTCCATCTTTTAAAGTCGGTAAATAAAAATAGTATTCATTTATATAACCTAATTATTCAAATTCAGTATTTTGTGTCACGAAGGGTACGTTAACCGTTTTGGTAGTCATTAAAACATCTATGACAATCGTTGGTGCCTCAAAGATTTTACATTTGGTTTAACTATCTTAGTTTATAATGGGTTTCGAGGTCCGATGGCAGTCGCTCGTTTGCACCTGAAAGCGACCGTGGTTAGACTTTGAATCGATTTCAATATAGATGGGAAAAAAGTGAATGATCCAAACGTATAGTATCAAATAAAAACATTGGTTTTTATTTGTTCAATTAATAAAACAATTCAATCGGAAAAACACTTCAATTAATAAAACTATACACATAATTGAGAAGAAGAATCGTTATATTCTACTAAATTAATATAATTTAGTTAAATAATTTTACCAAATTATAAATGTAGTGAGTAATTTAAATGGTCACTGGTTTCTTAGTTATTTAGCTAAGTGATTATGTATTGTTTTTTTTTTGTGATATGGGCCTTTTACCTGTAGCTTCAGCATCGTAAAAATGTCTGTGGGAAAACTGTGACTATATCTCGGTATGATTGCAAACCCATATGTTACTCTAATTCGCTAGTTGGGGCGTGAAGTGCTTACAAATAAAGAATCAGACACACTTTCGGCATTGTAACATTAGTGTGTAATTTAGCTTTGTTATTTAAGATAATTTAGACACAGTTAGGTGCAGAGTCACGTCCGGTTACAGGGACCGCAATTTCTAGCTAGTATTAGTTATAACAAACGAACCAGAATACGCAGCGTGGGCAGACTCCTACAAGGTGGACTAACGATCTAGCAAGCTACTAACGGACTAACGGACAGCATAACACCGGCCATTGTAGATCCTTGGGGGAGGATTTTGGCCAGCAGTGGATGTCTTTCGGCTGATATGATGGTGATGATTAGTTATAAAAAAATAAATGTAAATACAATATTTATTTTTCAATACCGCAAAATAATACTCACATAAATTTTGATGGAAACAATTTTTTGCGTAGTTTATAACTGGCTGTATCTCAGGTGTAAAGAAGTTTTAAGTATTACCAATTTATTTCTTTATTTACTGATTGCTTCAAACTTGTGCGAATTTTTCCCTATTTTAAAGAGGACACCCACTCTAGGGAAGACTATCCTTGTATCTCGAAGTACTTTAACCAACGGAAATACAGCACCCTGTGTGACACCAGCCTGTATCTTACCAACTGCGCACAGGTGCAGTCAACATAACAATCGATTCAGGGCTCTAGGTAATTAACCTTTACCTAAAAAGAAATAGAATTAGAAGAAATATTTTAAATGCATATCTTATCACGAAAATATTATTATTTTATTTTGAATATGCTTAAAGCTATCCGACCGAAGGCTGTTAACGACTATATAATTAACGCCCTCGTTGTAAGCTCGTCATTCGCCTATTGTATGCTATTGCTTGCGGTAGCGATGTGGTTTGAGTCGTTTCGATTCCTTCTGATATGGGAAAGGAGACGATGGCTAACCCATACGTCATTCTCGTGAACGGGAGTTGCTTGTGGTAACGGGTCGACATGCTGTTGGGGTACTACATCAAACGTTTTCAGCCAAACAGTGGTCGAATCGGGTAGACTTTTTTGTTATTTTTGTATATATTCACGGATCACTGTTTGTTCATCTTCAGGATCTTATTCTAATTCATCATCATCATCATATCAGTCGAAAGACGTCCACTGCTGGAAAAAGGCCTCCCCCAAAGATCTCCACAATTCACAGTCTTATTCCAATACTTGTGTGAAATTAATTGTATTTGCGGCAGTAAACCGCACGATTATTTTGATAATTTAGATGAACATATTTCTGTCCATGCATTAGCTTACATAACAGCAAATCACAGTGTAAAATACAAACAGATAAGAAGAAAGATAGAATAAAGAAGACAAATACAGCAAGACCAGAACTACTTTCTGGCTTTCTTCTCTGGATGGTCCATCTAGGTAGCAAGAAAAAGCCGCAGTAGACGATTATCGCGTTGGCCCACAACTTCTGATTTGCGATCTCGGACCTGCAACCCCAATTCTACAAGAAAGGCAGGATTGGCATAATCCTGCCTTTCTTGTAGAATTCTGTCTTTTACTTCAGGGGCCCGCTGAGGTGTGGCCCGAGCCCTATACGGGTTCGTTCAGGTATTTGTCACTCAAACTATACCACTAGTTGAGAGCCTTCTGCATTCGCCAACTGCTAGGTGTGTTCAATTTAATAATATAGTAGTATAAATATGTAGTAGCAAAATAAATTGTTATTTATTTAAGGATTTCTCAACATTTTGATGAGATATGACAGTCCGCATGGACAGACTAGCCTAATATTATTTAATATTGTATGCTTCATTGTAAGCATGATAAGTACTGTTATGTCAATACCCAAGTACTGAATAAATTTCATAATTAAACAAAAAAGGAGATCGGCAACCGGCCCATACAAACATGGCCTGGAATGGACAGAAATAAAACAATATGCATTTTCAAAGGGGTACTAATATTTATTTTTTATGTAAAACATGGGATTTATCTATACATATAATAAAATCGTAGGAAAGTCAAAACTGTACATTGAATATTTTTTTAAAAGGATTCTTGGGGCGTGATCTACAATCGATATCGAAGCCAAAAATATAGTTTTTAGAATTTTTGTCTGTTTATCTGTTTGTCTGTATGTATGTCCGGGCTGAACTCAAAAAGTACTGCATGGATTTACTTCAAATTTGGCATGAATATTACTAAGAGGTCGGGTCAACATATAGGCTACATATTATCACGCAATCACTTACGGGAGCTGTGATAATTTTTAAAATTTAACGCGGGTAAAACCGCGGGGCACAGCTAGTGTGTTATAAGGCGTATAAAGTCAACAAGATTTCAATATTGTATTAGATCATGAAACGGATTTTAGGAATAAATATACTACTTTCTATATATAAATAAGTAAAACAGGTTAAGATTTGTTTATGAAAACCGTGGTCAGTTCACTCCTATTCAAAATAACCGCGGCCATAGTCGCTTAGGACAAAATAAGTGGTCCGAGGTGCGAATAGCAGAGGTAAATCATAATGCGTAGATATAAAGTCCAAGAAAGCCGGGGTCAGTCGAGAATTCGAAAACAGAATCCACAAACAAAACCACAGGTCGTCGTAACTATACAAGCCACAAGAAAACATTCACGATGCAAGTCAAGCAAGCCTAAACACGAAGTAAATCAAAATACAATCAGTTCAATATGACAGATAAAAAAGTGTTGACATTACTATGAAGAATGGATTCCTTCATTGATTTATAAATCAATATACCATACATACTATTGATTTATAATATTATGATGCATGCAAATAATACATATTTCAATACAGTGAAATTATAACGCTTCTGACAATGACAATATAATAATAACTGCACGACTGGAAAAATAAATAATTCCCCAACGGCTCCCAAAGACCGAAGTACCCGGACCCTATAAGACAGTTCAAGAAACATGAATGCCGGAATAAAATGATTTACTTTTAAGAATTGAAATCATTTCCCATGTTGTACAAGGTAATAAAAGGCATGGAGGGTTTTTAAATATTATAATTTATTTTTTAAATAGTAATAAACTTTTGTCCATCACAGGCCGGGATTTGCCGAAGGCCTTTATAAGTATAATTCTTCTTAATAGAAGACGAATACTGCACATGTGGCGCAGCGGTTAAGATAGTTGCCTTACCATGTCTTGCGCCGAGTTCGTTTACATGCTCTCCGGGGCACGGGGGTATAATACCGCCAGTTCCTAGAATTCGGGCTGATGATGTGAATTTTTTCTTTTTACAGAAAAGTCCCGAAATCCCTTTTGGCCCGACCCGGGATTTGAACCCGGGACCTCGTTCTATGCGAGTGTCAAAGAAATATAAAACTTTTCGAAAGCTTACCGAGGAATGAGCGTATGTCAACCATCACGCTAGGATTGGTGACGCTAAATGGAGATTACTCGGCACCAAGGACATTCGGTTTATTTACTTTCGTCCAGGCATCATCAGCCACTTTAACTACCCGATATTTCTAGTTGAGCAGTAAACATGGCTGTTTTTATTTATATCGTGTGATCATAAGCACACTAGGTATACAATGTGCTTTTTAATTATATTAACGATTCTCAAAAAGCAATTTAGACTATGACGGCGAAAATTATGATCTTCGAAACCTTTAAAAGCTTATTTATAGTCAACATTTGAACGTAAATTATATAGTTAACGGTACATTAGGTATTCGATTAGAACGCGAACTCTAATTGGTAAATTAAGTTTTTGGTAATTATGTCGGAACTAATTCCCATGAAGGTGTGAAAAGATGTGGTATCGATGTTCATTCATAATAATGGTGTAATATGAATTTGCATGTTTTAAATAATTTTAATAGCTGTTTGGCCTAGTCTAACCTCGTTAAGGTACTATTATTTCTATGGGTATTGCTGTCGGAGAACACATATTTATTATAAAATGGTAGGAAAGTTTAAACTGTACATTGAATATTTATCTTAAAAACATATCTGGGGCGTGATCTACCGTCGATATCGAAGAATATAGTTTTTAGAATTTTTGTCTGTTTGTCTGTATGTATGTCCGGGATATACTCAAAAAGTACTGCATGGATTTACTTCAAATTTTTCATGAATATTACTAAGAGTTCGGGTCAACATATAGGCTGTATATTATCACGCTATCACCTACGGGGGAGGAGCTGTGATAATTTATAAAGTTTAACGCGGGTTAATCCGCGGGGCACAGACTTGATTCACTAAATACCTAAAATTGTTTTCCAAATCCGCAATGTCTTCTAAATACAGTTTCACTGTGGACTCAGGTGTGACATTGCGGACGTGCTTTTGAAATATATTTTCTTTTTCACAAATTTTCAGCAAGTTTTAAGCGTAAACGACGCAAATGGGTATAATTATACGCTTATTTCGCCTTACATAAAGTAGTGCACCGTAATAACACCCTCGACGTCTCAAAACTGACGCCAATAGCCAGCTGACATTATTGCCTTCACTTTCTTTGGAATCGGTTTATCTGATTGCTTCTGCACTGTTTGGGAATTTCACTGAAATTAAAAGTGAACCTTAAGTCCTTTTATTGAAAGCCTGCTCATAAAATCTTACGGTACAACCATAAAAACATGAACATGTCTGTTTGTCTTGAGTCTGGGTGTAACTTATCTAAGTATATAATTATATATTTACAAAAAAAGTCGTATATGTAGTATATCAGTTATCTGGTTTCCATAGTACTAGCTCTGCTTAATTTGGGATCAGATGGCCGTGTATGAATAATGTCCCAGGATATTATTATTATGAAAATCTCGATTTGCCCTAGTGGACAATCTGGAAATTCATAAAGCGAAAATTTAAAAATTTCAAGATCGTTCAGAATTCTGTTTTATGTTTGTTGATATGAGATACTTATAGAGTCTGTAAGTCGATCTATATCCTTTCAATACGAATGACGGGCTGATTGGCGTAGTTGGTAGATGCTTACTTTCACACCGCAGGTTATGGGTTCGATTCCCACCCAGGACAGATATTGGTGTGCATTAACATGTCTGTTTGTCCTGTGTCTGGGTGTAATTATCTATATAAGTATGTATTTCCGAAAGAAAAGTAGTATTATGTAGTATATCAGTTATCTGGTTCCACTACTACAAGCTCTGCTTATTTTGCATCAGATGGCCGTGTGTAAAATATCCTGGAACATATGTATTATAAAACAAAAAAATATGAGATCGGGCACAGCATTTTACTACAGTTACTACTGACGTCACTGGCCAGCCGGATTCAATCTTCGTTCAAAGTTCTACAAAGCCCCTAATTGCTTTCATTTATGTACAGTCGTTAAATTATTAATTACTGACAATCTGGTCTATATAATCAACTCTTGCGAGATCGTCGGTACACCTTGTAGCTAATTATGATAACCAATAGAAAAAGCGCGAATTAGCAGTCGAAAACTGGCAAATCCAAAATGGTGGCATAAAAAAATCCATTCGACTATAAGTAATTGTTATTTTAGCTTGTAGCTAACATATTAGTATGTTAGGGGCTCATAGCTAGATGATCTCACCGGTCCATAAGTGATTAGCGAAGTTAAGCAACTAGGCTCGCGGTCAGTCCATAGATGGGTTAGCAACAAAGTGGTTTAATTTATAAAGTCTTAAGCTGTCTGTCCCGGTTGTAGTCATTAGACATACAGACAATATGATCACGTTTCCGAGTTTCGTAGAAAACTCGAGTGGTTACCCATTCGCCTTCGCCGAAATACTCATATACTCTCTCTTCTTTACAGTATTTTATTTAATTCCACGGCTCCCTCTTACCTCAAGGTTAGGTTTGAATTCCTATGTGATACACATTTTAGGTCCTTGAGATCATCAGAGAATCTAGAACTCCAGTTGCCCACATATTCCACTAATTTCTTGGACAAATCTTTCACTGTACAGGCTGCTCGATTGTGGAATTCACTCCCTCTGCATATCAGACGCGCACAAACTTTGACATCTTTTAAAACACTTTTAAAGAATCATTATTTATCACTGTAATTCTCTCATCTGGCGATCTTCCACCTTCCTCAAAAACTTCTTTAGTCTTCATAATTATAATTAATATTTATTATAGTATATTAAAAAGTAACGATATATATATATATATATATATATATATATATATATATTCGTACATAGGTACATATCTATGTAAATTTATATAAGTAGATGCACTGCCAACTACCACTTTGTCTCCCTGCATTGCTTTGGTTCATCCAACAGTTGTCTGGAAGAGATTGCTATATTAGCGATAAGACCGCCGTTTGTACCTCATAATATAAGCTAACTTATGTTTCAATGTATGTTCCGATTTGGTGCAATAAAGTGTTATCTATCGATCTAGACAACAGTCGTTAAGCCATGTTAGGGGCTGCGACTTTTGTCTAATGACTGCCCATACTATAAGTAAGTTAGTATGTAAGGCTGTATTACATACAATAATAATTAAATGCTTAGTATTACTAAGTATCATACTTTGGTATGCAGCCAAGTTAATTATACTATGCATTAATAATGGATGGAATGTTACACTTTGCTAATATTTGCGCAACTTTTAACCTTTTCGTAATGCTTAACTTGAGATACCGCGACAGTATTCCACATTTATGAGTAATAATTATGACTAATACACAGACATACGTATAAACACAATAATTAAATCATAATAAGCATTTTGTGAAAATAACAATGTAAAACAATTATTTGTTACTAGTTGTGAACCGTGGTTTCACCCACGTTAAAAGTACCATATACACACATCAACACAATCTAGGGATATTGAACATTTCATTGATTATCTAGAAAACTATAAACATTTTGTTATGACTGTAAATGGAAGAATTAAAGATAATTTCATGGCCGATATTTAAACATTAACAACACGATGCGATTTTGTTTTTCTTTAATTTAATTATATATATATAATTTATATATAATAATATAATTTCTTTAATTAATAAAAGTCTTAAATTAATTAAGCCATAGAAAATTACTGAGTGAACAAAAACATTTTATTCTTATAAAATTATTCAATCGAATTAAATGAATAAAAATCTTACCAAATCTGATAATCAGTAATCGGTATTTCCTCCTCTAACATTAATCACACAGCGGCAACGATTTTCCATACTTAAAATTAAGGTGTCAATGTCTTGCTGGGGTATGCAGTCCCAAGTTCTTTTTAAATGTTCGAAAAGTTGTTCTTCTGTTGTCAAGTTGGGCGGAAAATCCCTCAATGCTCTTCGCTGTAACATGTCCCAGGCGTGTTCAATTGGGTTTAAGTCTGGCGACTGTGGAGGCCAATCTAATACCTGAACATCGTGTTCTCGAAGGGCGGCCCTCACCAGCCGCGCTGTATGGGAAGGTGCATTGTCATGCATGAGCTGAAATTCTTGCCCCGTTAGGGCCCTGAGCGGGACAATGACACGTTCTACTACCTCCTCACGGTATCTATGGGCAGTCATGCTGCCCTGAATCCAAATGAGTTGGGTTCGTCCGCCGATTCGTATTCCTGCCCACACCATAATTGTCCCGCCTTGGTAAGAGTGGACCTCCTGTGGATGTCGGAGACGGCTGACCCTGCCTGGAGTTCTCCAAACGCGTGTTCGTCTCGAATCTGGATGAAATCCATAGCGGGACTCATCAGTGAACAGCACCAATGACCATTGTTGATCACTCCATGTCAAATGTTCTTGAGCCCATAAAAGTCGCCTACCGCGATTGCCACGTCGCAGCGCTGGGACTCGTAGCGGTCTGCGAGCATGAAGACCAACTTCATGCAGCCTCCTTCGCACGGTTTGGTCGCTCACCAGCAGCTGCTGACCCTCCTGGAGCCTTTGCACTAGTTGCATCGCTGTGATATTGGGTAGTCTTCTGGCGGTCATTTGGAGAAATCGATCCTGTCTCTGAGTGGTAACACGATATCTACCTGTGTGCCGTTCTGCCACATCTCCAGTAGCGCGATAACGTGACCACAGCCTGGATACCACATTTTGGCTTGTGCCCAGAGACTCAGCAACGACGCGTTGAATAGCACCGTTTTGTAACATGCCAACTGCCCGTAACATTTCATCTCGACTCAAATGATGGCGTGGCATGACGCTAAAAAGCTTACACAACCAATTGAGAAAAGAAAATAAAACAATTTATCAGGTTTTCTTCAATTAACACGCAAAAAAAATTTTAATGCAACTTCTTGAAATTAGATACAACTCAAGATTGCGCTGTGCTTTGCGTGTTTTCATTTGTTTCTCATTTTAATTTTTAAATTTTGAATAAAGAATAGACAAGGTTTAAATCTGTAAATAAACTTTTTAAGGAAACTAAATAGGTTTTAAACAATAAAGCCATGTTTGATTTCAAAATAACGTATCCCTAGACTTTGTTGATGTGTGTATATAGAAGCACACAGAGTTTAATCAAAATCCGTGGCGTAGTTTTTGCGTGAAAGAGTAACAAATAAACCGTTCATCCATACTTAGTATGAAGTAATAATTGGTTGATGTGGAACATGTTGTATGAACTACAGGAACAAAGAGGGTTCTGCTGGGGTGCCTGGTGTTACCAGGTCGGGGAAAAATTAGTTTGCTTACTTAAAGGAATCGCAAAGAGCCACAATCCAACAAAACGAAGTTAAAACGACTATCTGGAGTATTTGTCTTATATAAAAGGAAAGCTGGCTAAACGTATTTTAAGTCATGCCTTAAAACTTATGCGCAAATCCAGCGAAACAAAATTTAAATGTATTGCCCATTACTGACCCACTGCAAGGTAAGGGCCTCCTCTCACAACGAGAGGGGGTCTATGGTCCACCACGCAGGACAGGTACGAGTCAGCAGACTTGAAATGCCATTAAGAACATTTTGGAGAACTTTCAGGCATTCAGGTGCCATAAAAATATTTTCCTTCACATAAATTCGAAAATACAGTAGTGCACGCCTTGTGTTTGAACTTGATACCACTTAGTCCACGATCCAATAGTCTAACGACTAGACTATATCGTACTTAACCATAAGTAATCATATTTTTTACAGGCAACCATACATATAAACGTGGTCTTGTGGTTAATATTAGCCAGACATGCGTCTATTAATTTAACAAAGAAGGATGGACGTGAAAAATTTGTTATCTGATCTCGTACTATTAGACAGATGTATATTTCATCTCTTAACCTCAATTTAAGCAAAAGGTACGTTTTAAGAACATTATTTCTTCTGATCTGACCTTCACTAGGCGGCTTTCGCTGCTCCACCAGACAATATAGACGAGTTAATAGAAACGGATGGACTGAATCGCACCATAAGTGTTGACTTTTACCATTTTTACGGGCAAACGGGCTTGGTTTTATACTGAATTTAGGTTCACAGATAGAAACAGAAACAGAAAGGTTCTCGAGTGGCGACCACGAACCGGAAGACGAAGCGTGGGCAGGCCTGGATGCGGATAACGCAAGACCGGCAATTGTGGAGATCTTTCCGCCGAAAGACGCACACTGCTGGACAAAGGCCTTCCCTAAAGATCGATGTCCAGCAGTGGGCGTCTTTCAGCTGATCTAATGATGATGATACGAAAACAATCAATACAACGTAATTATAAACTATACCAGAAATTTATAGTCAAAACTAATGTAAAAAGATTACTAATTTAGCGAATGTTCGTTCACCAACAACATTTTCATATAAAGTGCCACAAACTTATCTGGCCCGGTGGCCAAAAGTAGAACTAACGACGCCAGTTGGAAATGTCAATCGCCTGTTATTCCCTGACATTCCTGCCATTGATTGTTTGTTGCGCGTATTTATTTTACTTTTTGTGGTTTTTTATTGTGAAAAATGCCGAAAGCTTTAAAAAGTGATGGGAGGAACGTTATATTACAAGTATTGAATTATATGAATGAAGAAAAACACCTCCAGGCACCAATTATACCCTTCAATAAGTTGTATGAACCCGTAGCTGCTGCTACAGGTAAGTGTTGTCAGCTTCTGAAGAAATACGAAACTCCCCCTCGCACTTTAAATTTAATTACATATTTTAAAATATTCATTATTTATTTAATTTTTGCTGTTTCCATCGTAGGTGCCGGGGAGTGATTTGTAAGAAAACTTGTGAAAGAAAAAGAGCAAGCAGACGCAAAAATTTCTAGAAGATCAGAATATTGGTAGATCGAATTCTGAAATGCCTACATTTATTGCAGAAGCTTTTGATAAAATAACATTCAATGAATGGCAAAAGCATTGCAATCATGTAAAAAATATTGAAAATGAGTATCGAAAAAGGGATGGATGCTTAGACGAGCCCTTCATCAATCAATTAGGTAGTGATAGTGAAAGTGAAAGCAGTGATTATGATAATGATGATGATAAAATGACTTGTGAATTAAAAAAATCCGGTGACATAATAATACCTGGAGTATCCCCGTTAGAGGACACTCAGCATACATTTTGTGTAAATGATCATAATTATTGTATAAAAATATAAAGATTTGTAATGACAGTATTTGTTTGCTTTTTAGTGAAGTAATATTTACTTAACAATATGCATATTATTTTTACCCACTTTATTGCAAAAATAGTTACTAGCAACACTAAATGCGATAGCAGCGACGCTGCCAGCGGGCCAGATAAGTTTGCGGAACTGCACATTCGATTTGTGATGTAATTAAAATCATCAACCTTAGGCAAAACTGCAAACAGTAAACACTAGTCATCAAAAACATAAATCAAAGAGCAAATAATCATTATGATAATTTTATTGACGAGAAGTTTAGTTAAATAGAATACATTAATGGATTAACTAGTTATGTAACTTTATCGAAAGGAAGTCGGTTTGATTTGAATCTATAACTAACTAACATTCTCAGTTGATCAATTTGAAGAACATCTGTTTTTTAAATATGTCATACATACATAGACCGTAATTTTCTCTGCCTACCTTTCTGGGAAACATACGTAAGTCTCTGTATGCATGTTTCCCAGAGAGGTAGGCAGAGAAAATTACGGTTTTCTATTTGTCACGATCTTTGCACACCTCTGTCGCCTCGTTTACTGACATTATATTCTTCATACATGCTCACCGGTTCAGGGTATTTCTGACCCAGCCATTCTTGAGAACGTCTCTGATTTGGTCATAATGAATGAAAATAATAATTACTTCTCATACATTTTGCTATGAGGAATGCATCGGTTATGGGGCCTGTACCCGAATGGTACCAACCCCTATTACTAAGCCTCCGCGCGCTGTCTATCCATCCATGTTTTTCTGTCTGTACATCAGCGGGCTGTAATTCAGGAACCGTAGCTACGATTGGAATTTCCGGAGTATGTATTTGTATTGCCGCTATAATATACAAGCAATAAAAATAAAATAAAGTAACACAAAGTTTCCATTTTTTTCTCAATATGGAGTGGAACTCACTGCCTGCGTCGGTGTTTCCAAAAGCTTATAACCCTAATCTCTTCAAAGTTAGAGTGAACAGGCTCCTTCTGGGTAAGCTCACTTCATCGTAGACTTTGTCTCTGTCATCTCTGACATAGACTAGAGTCAAGAGCAAACCCATAAAACAAATAAAAAAATATATATATATTAAAAAGGTGTTTTTCACGCAGCCTTTAAAAAAGCGCTTGTAAATAGTCAGAACATGTTTGTAGTAATATTATTAAGTATACATTATTATGTCTAGTTACATAGATATTTAGATACACGGATTGTACGAAAACATTTATAAAATTTATTTTATAAAACAATTATATTTAACTAGCTTGTAGTAAGTTATTGTCAAAGAGATTATGTTTTAAGTTTAATTATCAAAATTTATGATCTTCCTAAAATATTTTGTCATCCGTTTTATTTAACCTAGGGCCTTATTTATTTATAATATAGGCTGCCATCAAAAGTCCTACAATTTTTCCGTCGAGGTACGCCTGTTTCTCTTGACACTTTCAATGCGACGATACAAGTAGGACGCACATAGCGATCTATCTGCCTTACCAAGTAGTACCACAGTGAAGGACAAAACAAAAGAAGCTCTCGGTCTTAATAACTTACGACGTTTTAGTTCACACCCGCACTTTAGGTCAATAAAACCAAAAGTATATAGTGACTACGCGAAGTAATTTAAACTCAATAGCGTTACTGTGAGAGTCGCTATTCATTTAATTTCCTTGACGAAGTAAATCACCTATCTTTATTATGTGGTCAAGGTGGCTATTTCAGGCACTTTTTTCAATAAATTGAATGCGTTTGACCTTAGTTTTGTCGGATGGTTAGCATGCATGTTTCGAAGCACTGAGTTTCACATAATAATAATATCCTCCTGGTCGAATATCGGCCACAGCGGCGCCCAATCTCAATGAGGACTAGCTGTGCTAGACTTATTATAGTGCATAAACACAGGGGCACTTTCTATCCCGTCACTCTCTGATCAGATGGACGACGGCCACTAGGGACACGAGTGGAAGAGGCCAGTTGCAGGATCAACGGCTTTATGTGTTCTCCCAGGCACGGGTCTGTAAATACTGCCAACTTCCAGACTTCGAGCTTGTACTGAGAAATTACAAATTGCTTTTCGACTCCACCCGGCATTGGAACCTAGGTTCATTATCTAAAGCTGAACATGCTACCGCAAGACAAACGTGCAAAAATAGCCTAACCTACACATTAAAGAACACAACAGAACGTCTTGGCATTGGTTTTGCATGTGGCTAGTGGTGGATATCCACAATCCTCCACCGTTGCCGGCCTTGCGCTACCCGAATCTAGCGACCCTCACAGGATTATCGGTCCACTTTGTGGGGAGCGTACCCACGCTGCATCTGATTCGTGATCGCCACTTGGAGACCTTTCAGCCCCAGCAGCCATCAGCTCAACGAGCTATGTGCCCTGCCCAAATGACATAAATACAAAAAAGTCACTTACCTAACATGATATCGTAAGGATTTAGACTTTTACACTCCTAATAAAACACCCTGTATTTATAAAACTACCTTGTTGGTGAAATTAACATAGTAATTAATGATATACGTATTAGATTTGGCGCCAACCGTAATTTGTATAATAATTCATATATTCTTGTATCCAAGGGAACTAATTAATATTCATTCAAGTTTGGAGGCGTCACCGTCATCACGTGGTCTATTAAATATCAATCTCGATTATCATAAGCACGAAAAGTTCGTTGTTCTCGGCTAAAAATGCGGACTTTCAACCTTTTGAGTTGAAGGAAGAGATTGTGTGAAGTTCATGGAAGTTCAACAGTGCAATCCAAACCGTTAATGTTTTGTTACTACCTTAGTAAGAATAAATGAATTTTATTGTTTTGTTATCTTTGGGTTTTTTGCGAAGCAACTATACGTACAATAAAAGCTTTTATTGGCCATAACCTTCACTGTTATAAGAACTATATTACCATTCATACGAGCTTACTTAAGATCCGAAATAATTTTCCTTGTCACTAAGGCTTCGATCTATAGAGCTCGTTCAGTTTTATCAATCAAAACATAGGCTAGTTAAATGGGATGAACGTTGATGAGAAAAGGAGTTCAGGAAAAGAGGGGATCCTTTCCTGAATTCCTTTTCTCATCAACGTTCATCGATCCATTTAACTAGCAAATTTGTCTCAAATACAAAGTTAGAAGCCAACTATATTCTTTTAATCTGAGCCTAAAACTCTTAAGATCAGATCAATGATTATAGTGGGTATTAGATAAGAATATGGAAACTATCATAATAGAGTTATTTATTATCCATTCTCATTAGCAATCAAACAAAACAACGGGTAAATCAATCTTCAAAGTTTTGGTCTAAGATATATTTAAAAACCAGCTGTACCCCGCGGTTTTACCCGCGTTAAACCTTATAAATTATAGTCTATTTGTTAATCCGGAGTGTCAGCTAACTCTATACCAAATTTTATTAAATTTGCTCCAGCCGTTTAGTCGTGAAGAAGTAACAAACATACACACACACAAACTTTCGCCTTTATAATATTAGTGTGATGTTTGAATTTATTGTACTTAATAATTCGGTCCGTGATTAAGACCGTATTTACCTATTAAATAAGCTGAATCATGAAGAAAATGAGTACTAAAATAAACATATTATTGTATTAATCCATAATTGATTATGCATATAATCAATGATGGATCGATTACAAATGAACAATATCAAATTTGCATATATACAATTTATTTAATCATTATTTCGTCCATTTTGTACATTGTTAAATAAATTATTCAAAAATAAGCTATTTTTTTATTTATGCGACGTATCTAATGAATTAGTCGCCAACCTATAATTTTGACAGCCACATAGATTTTTTTCAAGTGCAAAACTCTTCAAGACTTGTTGGTGATTTGATAGCTATCGAAAAGTCAGATATATTTTAATTACACTGTACCTTGCGGCATCATAGCAATCATTTTAGAGTAACGGCACTAAAATTTAAGTTTTATCTATTTAAAGCCTAGGAGACTTTGACCGCTTCTCTGGTCAATAGAGGCGAGCAGGAGCTCAAGCGGTCTAGCTAATAATATTACAAAGGTACCCCTTTTACGATTTGGACCTCGGCTCAGGGCGGTTAATGACGTGGAGATGAATGAGAGGGACGGATTTTAGAGTCGTCGATCTGCGTTAGTACCTGAAGACGCGGGCCGCTCGTCCGATTGAATATCGGAGAGGATTTGATGCAACTCTGGTGATATACTGATGGCGAAGCTTTGCCATTAAGCCGTTTGCTTCTATAACATACTTCTTCTTCTTCTTTTTTCGAATGGCAAGTTATGCCGATGTCGACAATTCTGCCAATGACAGATGTGAAATGGGAATACGTGCGATAAATTTAACCAAAATTTTCAATGTTATAGCTAATTGCGTATCTTGGCGATTAGGCTAAAACAAAACATTCAGACGTAACAATCACAATTTGACATACTTACTTATCGTATGGGTAGTGGTAACCCTAATGTCAGAGTTGTTCAAGCCGTCTATTAGACCATTATGACATGGCTTAACGACTGTTGCCCGGGCTACAACCGGGACCCGACAGCTTAACGTGCCCTCCGAAGCACGGAGACGCTCAGAAATTAAACCACTTTGGCTGCCACCCATTTATGGACCGCCTGTGAGCCTAGTTGCTCAACCTTTCCAATCACTTACGGACCGGTCAGGGCACATTTATATATGGACGGGCCTGTTAGCGTGGTTGGCAAATGCTTGCTTTTCACGCCGGAGCTAGTGGGTTCGATTCTCACCCAGGACTGATATTTGTGTGCATGAACATGTCTGTTTGTCCTGAGTCTGGGTGTAATTATCTATATAAGTAAGTATTTACAAAAGAAAAGTAGTATATCAGTTATCTGGTTTCTATAGTACAAGCTCTGCTTATGTAGTTTGGGATCAGATGGCCGTGTGTAAATAATGTCCCAGGGTATTATTATTATTATATGACATTTTACACGACTCTTACACTTAGCCTAGGAGGCTTTAACTGTTTCACCGGCATATATCTAAAATTACAAGTTGAGAAACCCGCGTAAGTCTCATGCATGATCATTGATCAATAATAATCATGTGACTAATTTTTTTGCTAGTAAGTAATCGCGCCAGACTTTACTTGCGTGTTGCCATCGCTTTTTTGTACTAGCCTCCGTTCTTAATTCCTACACACCCGTCATTATCATATTTGTTTAATTAATTAAGTACTTACTTGACAAAGAGTTGTATTTTTTACCTGATGTTGCGCATCGACAATACACCAATTGTCCTTCGCCTATATGCTTTTTATTTGGTAGTTGTAATCTGTGGTCTGACTAATAAAGTTTTTTTTTTAAATACTCAAAACTGGATGAAGACAGGGGTCTAATATTTTTGGAGCCATACAAATAACCAGCTTCTAAAGAAGGTTAAAAGCTAATCTTTAAAACTTTAACTTTGAGTGGTAAAAAGGAATGGTAACTTTGATGGATTTTTAATGATAAATCCTTATCTATTAGCGTATTTAGCAAGCTTTCAAATGAAAAAGTACGTAGATAGCGCGCCTTGGGCTTGAACTATACATACATGATACCTCGGTTTCATAAATGTTATCTACCGCTGTGTGCCTCACTACTAACTCACCTGCTGGCACAGTACAACATTTTGTGAATTCATCTGTAAATGGTTGTTCCGAGTATTATGATCCAAATGCATATAATGTAGTCAACCATGTTTTTTCTTATTAAATTCGTTGCGGGATCCAAGACAGTTAAAGCAATTCCCCAGGACATGCCTGAGCCTCGCCGATCACCGTCAAATGATTGTGTGCCACTATTGATCTTGGCTTACAGGAGTTGCAGTGATTGCAGTTGGGTAAGAGGGAGTGTCTAATCCCGATAACTTCATATTATTATACATATTGAAGAACTGTTTAGTCTGAAACGAAGAGGAAAGTAATAGTTGATTGCTTACCTCCGTCGGAGGCAACTATGGGTATTGGAAAAGTTTAAAAAATAAGCAATAGATCTTTTAAAACCTAAGCGTAATGGTGTCGCCGATAATAAACAACAAAATAGTTTTTATTTATTTAGGACTACTTCATTTATTATTTATGTCTGAGTATATTTCTATGTGTCTGTCTGTGACATCGTAACTGCCAAACCTATGGACCGCTATGGCTATTTATTTATTTATATAAAAGCTGGTATAATCTAGTTGGCTCTCGGCTGTGCTGTACAAAAATTTGTTAATCCGTTAAATATATACTGCATTTTTTTTGTCTTCGGTGATTAATATGGTTTGCATGTGTACGACTCCGGCGATTTGGTGTTGCTAACGCCATCTATGCTTGTATTTTTTATTACTTAACTGTCATTTACCATTCAAGTATACTATTCTGGTTACACTACCCGACACCGATCCGACATGTTAAGAGTTGCGTTGCAAAGTCAACACAGAGAATGGCATAATATGAGTATAAGTAATATCGGTAAATATGACCGGGTTATAGATAGTATTTGTAAGACAACGCTCTCATTAAGTAAATAAACTCTAGTACCGCAGATGAGTTTACAAACATGCAATTAACGGACACAAATCATACGCATACTCAGAACAACCATTTGCCGGCCACCCAAAAAGTTTTACTGTATAGGGACCGAACCAGAAATACAAGTGCCCTTCCAGCAGGTGACTTGATACTGACAGGTAGATCAAATGTGTGATACCCTTACTAACACTCTTTTCCTAATTTTTGTTTTGATTTACGTCTTGTTTTTTTTTATCATGTGAGCTGAAAGACGTCTACTGCTAGACAAAAGCCTTCCCCTAAGATCTCCATAATTGCCTGTCTGGTACTACCCGGATCCAGCGACTATAAGCCGTCCTCACAGAATCATCAACCCTCATACAGGGGACCAGCCCCAGCTACGTCTTCTGTGCCTCTAGCGCGAGTTCCTGCAGTTTACTTACTCGATCACACGTACAGTTTCCTCCCATACATTGAGCACCAGCGCCTCTCGCGGAAAGAATTATATTAAGAACTAAAACTCTGGTGCTCAATGTATGGGACGAAACTGTACGTGTGATCGAGTAAGTAAACTGCAGGAACTCGTGCTAGAGGCACTGGTTCGTGGTCGCCATTCGAGGACCATTCTGCCTCAGTGGCTGTTTTTTCTTAGAATTCGGTTCACCCTGGTTGACCATATGTGCATTTAGATCACAATACTCAGAACAACCATTCACAGGCCACACAAAATGTTGTACTGTGTAGGGACTAGGGTTCAGTCCCTACACAGTACAACATTTTACGAAAAATTTTAAGAAAAAACAGCCACTGAGGCAGAATGGTCCTCGAATGGCGACCACGAACCAGTGCCTCTAGCACGAGTTCCTGCAGTTTAAATACAAGGGCGCTACCTGAGGCAGTAGTGAGGCAATACACACCGATGTGTGCGCAAACACAGGAGCACTTCCTATTCCATCACTCTTATGATCCGATGGAACGCCCAGTAACACGACCGGAAAGAGGTCAGGTACAGGACCGACGGCTTTACGTGCTCTCCGAGGCACGGGGGTATAATAATACCATCATTACGCGCATTCATTATTTGTCTTACAAAAAAAACTTATTAGAATAATAGCAAATATTGACCAACAAGAAAGCTGCAGACCCCACTTTCAAGATCAACAAATCCTCACATTACCCAGTATCTACATCTTAGAACTATGCAAATTTGTACGTGCACATCCAGACTTTTACAGCAAAAGAGATGACATTCAAAAGAAATATTCATTTAGACACAAAAATAGGCTAAACCTACCTAATTCACCACTAGAAATGCATGCCTCTAGTACCCTAGTTATGTCCATAAAAGTATACAATAAGTTACCTGAAAATATAAGAAACGAAACCATAATAAAGAGATTCAATTACAAATTAAAACAATTCTTATTAAATAAAACATATTACGATTTAAGTGAATTTTTCAATGATAAATTCAAATTAATTAATTAATCCAAAACGTGAATTATAATAATAATAATATATATATCAATATGTTTTTTTATTCTATCAGTTAAACTATTTCACTTATATATTTTAAAACACATTTACAATATTAAAGACACACACACACTCAACATTAGCACTTAAAGAAACACAAAGTATTCCTGCATAAAAGATGAAAACATTTAGTTATCCATTTAAATATTAATGCGCCCTTCCTCCTCTCTCCTACACTTATGCTGTGCCCGACAGGGTCTACAAATGATACTTACCAATGTACAACTTACCACCTATTATAAAAACTTTGTAGAACGCAATAAAGTATTGAGTATTGAGTATCAACTCCCAAACTTCGGAGAAAATGGTGTCCCAAATTTACCTTTAGCCCCACCCGTGATTTGAACCCAGGACTTCGTTCTCTGCGGGTGAACACGCTACCGCTAGACCAACGAACTTTATAATACCTCGAGTTCAAGTCCAAGGCGCGCTGATCAGTGCCTTTTGAATTCACGTGCGTATTAGAAATTTAATTATCTTGTACAAAACCTGAAAGATCTCTACAAAATTTTTGATGGCATGTCAAATTTGCTAACCCGCACTAGGCTAGTGTGCCATTTTGATACATGCTATTTCATTGTGAGAGGAGATACTTCCCTGAAAATGGACAATAATAGGCTGCATCATCATAAACATAATTCAGATTCGCGCGTCACCATTTAAGGCGCTAACGTATAAACCCATACGGATCTCCGGGACGTAAGTACGACGTAATTTCTTAGTAAGGTTCTTGAGGATATTGTTATAATCTCGTAATAATAGCTTCATTGTAATCGTCTTGACATTACACAATTTATGTGATGTATAATTTGTTACGCGGCGAGATATAAATAACAGTGTTGTAAATTACACAAAGTCAACTGTGGACATAATTCTGATATATATGTATTATATTAACACTTTACTTGATAAAAGTTGGTATTTTTATGTTCCAAATGCACATGGTCAACTGACACGACCACCTCTGGGACAGAAAACTCTTCGAGTAGCGACCTGGAACCGAAAGACGCAGTGTAGGCAGGCCCCCTACAAGAGGAAAAGAGTAAGAAGTCAGCAAAGAAGTATGAGTATTATTCCCAAATTCGTAAGATTTATACGTTTATGGGTACCTAAATGATCGTCATTTGTAAAACGGCTTTAATAATTTAGAAAATTTTCCATAGAATATTAAAAATGTCTAGTTTGGTAGACTCTCATAACATCGATGATTCGGTCACAATTAACAATCTGCTAATATTGCTGTCAAAATGTCAACGCAAATTGATTTCAAGGTAGGTCGGTATGCTGAAATGTCATTAAAAAGAGAGGCAGGTCGATATAATATGTTAGTATAAATAGAACTACTTTTCTAAGTCAGAAGTGAATGAACCATGGAATTAGTAAGATAGTTAATTTTTTTTCGCCCTCTTTGCGCTGGCTAAGAATAGAGACCATACCGCCTCCTCTTCAGTTGTAATATTTATATTTCAAAGTTAGTCAGTCATGTCCGTCATGTCCGTCACCGTCAAGTCATAGTCATACCCCAGTAAAGCAGTGGAGACTTTCCTCCACTTGTCTACGTCGTCGAAGATGTTATGTAAATCCACCATATTTACACATAAAAACTCGAATTTACACCAGTTTTTGAAAATAAAACATAGCCTCGATACGT
Organism: Pseudoips prasinana; assembly: GCA_951640165.1. Taxonomy (NCBI): domain Eukaryota; kingdom Metazoa; phylum Arthropoda; class Insecta; order Lepidoptera; family Nolidae; genus Pseudoips; species Pseudoips prasinana. The sequence goes on along the minus strand of OX621237.1, from coordinate 28,283,634 downwards.
CTTTTTCCGAGTTGCCGCCAAAACTCTCCTAAGATAGTTAAACAAAGAATTCCTTGACTTTTTTTTATACGATGCGACATGGAACAAGACTCTCAGGATATGGAGGCGCTCTCAGCCAGTTGCGCTTGCCGGTCTGTACGTAATAGGCGAGGTGAAGCACCTATGCAAGTGGTCAGTCTATAGATGGGTGAACTTCAAAATGGTTAATTTCGAGCGTTTCCGTGATTAGCGGGGCACGTTAAGCTGTCGGTCCGGATGTCGTTAGGCAACAGGCGATAAGCCATGTCAGAGGCCTACTGGTCGGCTTGAACAACTCTGACACCAAAGATAACCATTGCTCATAGGATAAAGAAAGAAGATGGAACCAGGCTAGAACCTCAGACCGATACCCATCTCATTAATTTATTCAGCATTATTTATATAATATCTCGTCCTTGCACGAAGAATTCAAGGGCTCTGTTCATGTGGCTATAAGTTCGTATAATATGTAAAAGAAAATTGCTTGATCTTTAATAATATTTATGATTTCAAATGATTAGTCATCATCATCATCATCATCATATCAGCCGAAAGAGGTCCACTGCTGGACAAAGGCCTCCCCCAAGGATCTCCACAATACGCGCACTCACGAGTTTATTCGCATACCACACAATGTCCGCTGTTTAAACTTATTTATAAACTACTAGCTGTGCTCCGCGGTGTTACCCGCGTTAAATTTTATAAATTTTCTTTGCTATAAACCTCACCTTTCCAACGAATGCAAAGCCGTGGAAATCGGTTCGTGCGTTCTGGAGTTATAGCGTCAGGAAGGAAAACCCGACTTACTTTTATATAGTAGATTTTGCAGCATTTTGTAGATTAATAAGTAAGGAATAGTTTGTACCAGTTTTATTACAACAACCCTTTTTTATTATATAACAGTTCTATTTACAACTACATAATCGCCTAAGAAAGAGCTTCGTTTTCATTCTGCTCAAAAATACATAGAGTTACTGGTAACTTTTCTATTACTTTGGACAGCTGTAGAATTCTATATTTTTTTGCAGAATCGAACACTTAAGTCGAAAAATCTGCCTATACCTTTCATAAAAATCGGACACACCAAGGAGGAATAATCACCAAAAATAACACATGTCCCATTGGAATCAATGTACACACGGCTACATATCAAGCTATACATTTCCAGTATAAGCTGACCTCGCGTTGTATAGGATTTCCATACAATGACAGGTCAGCCCATATTGCAAATGTATAGCTTGATATGTAGCAGTGTGTACAAGTATAGACACCTGCTTAACTACATTCAGCTCAATATTTGCAAGCAGCCTTGGAGATCTAGTATGTATATAGTAACACGGTTTCTCCAACGTTTCTGAATCGATCAAAAAAATATCGATACCTTTGTTTTTGTTTTTAAAATACTAATTATATTATTAGAAACCGATGTAAATTGTTAGTGAAAAAAAACTCTTCTAAACGGCGAATGCGTTGGCATTGCGTGGTCTTTAAAACAAATTTTTAATGATTTAGGCTTAAATATTACCATTATTATGTTTCATTATTGTATTTCCTGGAGAATTTCCAAACTAAAGTGGCAGTGGGCAGGGCACGTAGCTCATAGGGCCGACGGCCGCTGGGGCAGAAAGGTTCTCAGGTGGCGACCACGAACCAGAAGACGCAACGCTGGCAGGCCCCTTACAAGATGAACCGATGTTCTTGTGAGGGTTACTGGAAGTCGCTAGATGCGGATAGAGATCTGTGGGGGAGGCTTTTGTCCAGCAGTGGGCGTCTCTCGGCTGATATGATGATGATTAACATTATCCTTATAAAGGGACCTGTGTAGAAATCATAGTCTATGCACAAGTACTTAATCCAAGAATGCATTGCATGTTATTATAATCACAGTATTTGTACATGTTCGTAATTACATTTGCTTGTCAACGAGTGTCACAATAGTTGCTACGTGCAACTCACCAATGAATGGTAATGACAAGCATTTCTTATTGAATGTCTTCATAATTACTATCGACACATACCTTACTGGTAATTGATAAACTATTGGCATTTTTTTCCCATGAATTATTCATAAAGATTAATTAAAAGCCCGTCTCGCGGCGCGATGTATATTTTTATTTATAATAATATCATTTATTATTTCGTGTGGTTAATAGTATTATACAAAAGTATCGTCCCAAAAATTCTTTAAACTGAAATCCTGGATCTGTTTGCTTGTCCAATCAGCGAATTCCAGGGCCACTTATAAGAAGACAAGCATAATTTTATAACGTTAAATGGTTTTAAAAGGTACAATTGGCGGTCTTACAGCGATCTCTTTTAGACATCCTTCAGTTGGATAACATATCTATATACATTCTAATAGCATAGATACTATAATTTAGAATACAGTCTATAGTTAACACTTTTGCAGGTTTTCTACCGCAATAGGCTTAATACAAATACTCTTTATTGTACACCAATGAAGAGTATTTGTGCTGTAATGGTAGATTTAAGTTTGAATTAAATGAATAATGGTACAACCGGAAAGGGTCTACCCTCGTAGAACATTCTATGTTCAAATCAGAGACTTTCTTAAGAAAGGCTAAGTCAGAAGTAGGTACCCTAAACCGGCAAGCATGTATAAAGAATATAATGACAGTAAACGAGGCAAAAGCGGTGTGCGAAGATCATGACAAATGGAAATCCGTTGTTTCTGCCTACACCTCTGGAAAACAGGCTGAGTATATGTATGTATGTATAAATAAATAAATCTATCGGATTGCGACAGAACACACATAATGTAGATTTTATTTAGATTGGCTCCGTTCGTGGTTGTAGATTTGGAATAGTTTTATGAACTACACACTATTTAAATATCTGCCTTGTTGTAGTATCAAACATGCAAAATTTTTAATACTAAAGAAGATGATAGTACAGTTCTACAGAGATATAAGCAACAGCAACATGTAACATGTAACATACGAAGGCATTTAGGAAATCGATTTAAAATCCTGTCTGCGAGCTAATTTGCACACACACCTTAATTCAGCATAAGAAGCTCCAATCCTCCAATAACCTTAGATATAATGCAATAAAATGCTTATTTAGTTTTTTTAATAAGGAATTCATACAATTATTTCAGATTTTAACATGTATTTAAGCATGATCTTCAATAGGTAACCACTCATACAAAAGAATTAAACGCGTTGCTCTTTGTTGCAAATAATATTGATGGAATATATCGACTGTGGTTAAAGTGGTCACCCGCTGCCACCTGGATACCCAAGTGTTTCGGGGTCGAGTCGCACACAGGTCAACTATTTGTGGGACCCATAAATTACAGTTTCAGTGAATTAAATGTTTTAAAAGTTCCCCGCGACACAAGTATCCATAAATTACAGTTTCAGTGAAATAAATGTTTTAAAAGTTCCCCGCGACACAAGTATTAATATACCTTGTGCGGTAATTGTCCATACATATGTATGTCGTGCTAATCACACAAATATTTGTCATAGGTGGAGATTGAACCCACGACCTTTGGTTAAGCAGTCAAGGTTGTCATTAAAGCGGGCGTTTAATTTTTATCTTATATCGTTATATAATTAGGAACAAGTAATTTGGAACATGAACACTGTTCCCTAAGACCCTGTTTAATGCATTACATTTTAACGAAATAAAAAGGTTTAACGTAGCTCTTCTCTCAAATACTGTTTTCCATTACACAGTGACTGTTAGAACTAATATTAATAATATAAATAAAAACGGCAGTTCATCATATCATCATATCCGCTCAAAGACGTCTACTACTTCACTAAGCCCTCCAGAGTAGAATTGTGTCCATCATTTGGGGCAACATGCATCATTGTCGAAATATAATAAACATATAACGAAATTTTAAGTGAGTTTTATGTAAGTAAATATTACAGTAAAAGCAATTTCGACTACATCAATAGATTTTCACATCAGCTAGTTTTACCTCTCTATATTTAAGAACGATACAGAACATGCCATACAAGTATTGAACCTACTACAGACTCCAGCTCTCACAAGCTTATTTATAGACAGTTAAGACCATTTGAAATGTATATATTTGTGACCTTTTAGACAAATAAATTATATTATCAGTGCGCGAGTCCAACTCACATTTAGCTGGTCTTTTGCCTTTGGTCACTTGCGCTCAGGCAGGTGCGTTGCGCGCAAACCGCAAACCATTGCTAGCTATAATGTAGGTATCGTATGCATTCCATTGTTGTGGAACGTTGGGACACAGATAGCTTTGCTATGTTGTACCTACGTACATATGCACTTACTTTAAAACGATTGTGTGTTAATGAAGCGTCGTGTTCTGCACTCTAAAACTTGTAAATAAAGGTACATATCACGAACAGTTGGCTAATCTTATTGAAGAAGGTACTAAAATAGATTTACTGCAATTAGTCATCAGATTTTTGAGGTTAAACTCTAGTCATGTGTGGTAACAAAATATAATTTAAATTTGATTACTTATATTCATATATACTGAATTAAAAGTAATGTCTGGTTAAAACTATAAAAATACTCGATATCGGCAATATAAGCATAAATCATTTAAAAAAATATAGAACCGGCTCAAACTTATTTTTCAAAAATAATTAGAACTTTATTAAAAGTGTTCCCTATGGAATAAAAATTTCAAAATCGGTTCTGTACACAAATAAAAAAAAACAAGTGTGGATTAGAAAACACGACTGAAGTAAAACTTAGATATACGAAACCTAACTGGCTTTGAGAGACAGAGATAAACGAAAATATGAGCACCTCTATCCCTTGCACCTGCAGTAATATACGAAACGTCTCTCTCTCTCTCTCTCTCTCTCTTACTATCTGCATTAACTTAATCTTCCTCTTAACTTGCGCCACTAGCGTTACTTAGCATATCTACATACAGTCAATAGATATACTTTTAAGTCTATTAAAATACTGAAAAATATATTGAAATTGTTTTTTTATGTTTACGGCGTCCGTCATCTCGCGCTAGAGAACGTTGAAAATATAATAAATTATTTTACAATTTAGCTTTTTTTTTCGTATTATCTGTCAACCACAACAAACATTCCTGTGAAATCGCAGTCGATAATTTCAGGGGTAATCATACCAACTATCCAACGAGAAAATGTTTATATACAGTAAACGGGGTGAATACCTAAAACCTGGTGAATACCGTAATAAATATACCTATAGGAATATTATTTTTTTTATTTTTTTCTTAGGAAGACCAACAGCTTTCAGCGACATATTTGCTTTATATGTTATACGTGACAGAGAGCCATTAATAGGTCTCCACGCATAAATCCATTATCCATAATCCATACTTTAACTACCAGTTATAAATCAAAGTTCCACGTTATAAATAATTTTGTTCCTGCCCGTTTGTCCCGGGTAATACTTCGGGATAAATAAAAATTATGATGACGAATCATAGGCTCTTTATAATATTATAGATTCACCAATGATATAAAGGGTTATAGACTTACTAAGTCTAGTCTAAGTACTTCTTAAGTTTTTGGCTTATTTACATGGCATGCTCCAGTCTTCAGTGATGTCCTATTGATACTCCTTTTTAGGGTTCCGTAGCCAAATGGTAAAAAACGGAATCCTTATAGATTCGTCACGTCTGTCTGTCTGTCCGTCCGTATGGCACAGCCACTTTTTTCCGAAACTATAAGAGCTGTACTGTTGAAACTTGGTAAGGAGATGTATTCGGTGAACCGCATTAAGATTTTTACACAAAAATTGAAATTAAAACAATAACTTTAGGGGGTCCCCATACATAGAACTGAAACTCAAATTTTTTTTTTTCATTGTACCTATACATGTGGGTTGTCTATGGATAGGTCTTCAAAAATGATATCGAGGTTTCTAATATAATTTTTTTCTTATATATATGATATACATTACCATGCAAACTAACAACGAAAATTGGCTTGAACGAGATCTAGCAAGTAGTTTTTAATAAATCGTAAACAGCAATTTGCTTTCATTTAATCAACGGAAATACTTTCTGCTACGGAATCCTTCATGGGCGAGTCCGACTCACACTTGGCCGGTTTTTAACAATTTTGAGCTGTTTCAAAACCGATTGCGCGGTTGCATTTTCGTCTGAATATTATGAACTAAAAAGATATGTTCACATCTTGAGCCTTAAGTCCCATTCAACAATTTTAGAGCTTTTTGATACCAACTATATTTATGCATTTGAACAAAACTTAGGCTGAACAGTTGAAGTTATGCCAATTAGACTTTATTTCTCAATAGTTAACTATGTACATATATATATAGACTCCTCCCCCTCTGGAAACGGGTGAGTCTATGTCATATGTAGATAATCATTACGCGACAAGACAAATAAATTCTTCATACATTTATCATAATGAACTGAAGCTATTAATATTATGTAGTAGAATTAAAAGAGGCCTATTGTTTCAAATGGTGGCACCACTGGACGAGGTGGTTCATTTTTGCTACACAAAAACCTTCTCACGTGTAATGCGATTTTATTTCATATACAATAGGCGCGTTGGACAATACCTTCTTTGAATAAAATGAATTGATGCATTTAAATCAAGGTGGCCACAATTTTGAAAAAAGAATGAAATCTATGGTCTCTATTAGTTCAAGTACTTTTTTTATATCACAAGTCAGTAAACAAGCATACCGTCAGTATAATGGTAAACGATTATTGTCTATGGGTGTTTGCCGGAATTGCAAGCATCTATAATCTTACATAATCGCCATGATCTGTTGTCAGGACTCACACGTTGATTACCAATATTTGATTTCCAAAGAGCTTAGAGCCTATAACTGCAACATTTATATACTCAAATCAAAATTATGTACTCAAATCCAAAACGTGTTGGTTAAGTTTATTGCAGTGATTTGCGGTCATAGAAACCCACATCACCTAAGTCAATTAAAGGGAACATTACAGCGTGCTCGAGCTTTGCTTTTTTTTTCAAGGCAAGAAATAGTAGACTATAGAATGTTTCTTGAAGTAACTCGGAACCCTACAAAAGAAGTTTTCCAATTATAACTTTTTTTATTATGCATAAGTAGTATCCTTTCTGTGTATTAGTTCTTCTGTGGCAAGTTCCGGAAGGAGTTAAATGAAACAAATGACGTAGAATCATAAACAGACATTTAATTAAGTAGGTATATCATTTACTTAAAAATGTTTAAATCTGCGAATTCTCTTTAATAATAGGTACTATAATACTCTTAACCGGATTCATGTCTCTTTTAATTTTTGTTTCGTTTGGTCCATCTTGTACAATTAAACAAGCACATTTAATATATACTATGTATGTACATATAGTTAATGTAGTATAATTAGGAACGTCATTTAGCAAAATATAAAAACACATTCGCTCTTTATACGTAACATAAAAAGAAAAAAGCGACCAAGTGCGAGTCGGACTCGCCCATGAAGGGTTCCGTAGCAGCAAGTAACAATATAAAAGTAATCATAAAAAAGTTCTTGTAGTAGTTGATTGAATGAAAGGGTAATTGCGGTTTATGATGTATTAAAAAGAACCTACTAACTAGATCTCGTTCAAAACAATTTTCGGTAGAAGTTTGCAAAGTAATGTGCATCATATATTTTTTTAGTTTTATTACTCTCTTATTTTAGAAGTTACAGGGTGGGGGGGGGGGGGGGCACTCATTTTACCACTTTGGAAATGTCTCTCGCGTTAACTATTCAGTTTATAAAAAAAATGATATTCGGAACCTCAATATCATTTTTGAAGACCTATCAATAGATATCCCACAAGTATGGGTTTAAGAAAAAAAAATTGAATTTTAGTTATAAGTATGGGGAACCCCAAAATTAATGGTTTTTTCTATTTTTGTGTGAACATCTTAATGCGGTTCACAGACTTACCAAGACTTACCAAGTTTCAACAGTAGGTATAGTCTAAAGACTATACCTACTACTACTGTTGAACTACAGTTTCGGAAAAAGTGGCTGTGACATACGGACGGACAGACAGACAGACATGATGAATCTATAAGGGTTCCGTTTTTTACGGAACCCTAAAAAGCTTCGCTTACGCACTCTGCGTTAGCAGAACTTTTATTTAAAATGACATTTTTGCTTAGTTTATTTTAGTGATCCTATGAGCCTTTTACTGCTTTTTACTTCACCAGCCAACACTTGTAGTGTAGTTTGAGTTCCAGCTCACGTCAGCAGGAACTCAAACTACAAACACCGCAACACGGATTGGGCAACTCTTTGAGTTTCAAACCTATGCGGTTATTGACATGAAGATGTATTAAAACGTCAGTTTAAAAGGACATTTTGTACAATTGTTGCCCCACGTTAATACGTGTAGACGGGTGCTACTCGTTCGTTCGGAAAAGGCATATCATCGATACGAAGGTAAAGTAAAATAGGAGCTGATCTGATTCAGATTAGAATTTTAACAAATATTCTAATAAAATTATTATATTTTCATGATATCGTTGGGATTGTTTGAGTACAAGAAATTGGTCTTCATTATTTATAGTAAATTAAACTAGATATAATACCTATTACTCGTAGGCACCGTCAATTTGTGTACATCTATGTGGTATATTTTTGCGAACTATGTATTTATTATATAAGTTCCTCTTTGTGCCAAATTCACACAAAATAGTTGAATCAAAATCGTCGAAATCAATCAATACCCAAGCTTGCAGGCATAAGCTTGTGTGTTTTTTGTGACTTCATTGGTCGAATGCTGTTGAGAGAAACGCGTCCTCGTCGCAATGCTAGCTAACTGATGCCTACCAATTGTAGCCTTCAAGATCGTGATGCCGAATTCAAATTTGAACAACAAAATAAATGTTTATTGGCTAAAGTAACAATTAAGTATATTATTATGTACAAAGAGACCATGAGGTATGTATTTAAAATAATGATGAGTTCATACAGCATTGTTTATTGTCGAAGGCAACGTTGGTACTTTAAGATGTAAATAAAGTGCCTACTTTATTGATACCGTTTAGTAATAATGCTTTAGAAATAAAGGAACTTCGGTTCTCTTTGTTGGTAGGTACATTTATGGAGGTGAATGAAAAGGTGGGTTCAATTTAATTAGTGCCAAAAATAGTGAGAGTTTGTAATGGATCAGGAACTCATTTAGAAATTACTCGTTTACAAGAGCTTCGAATTTAACCAAACTCGTTTAAAATGTGTGATCAATCAATATCTAACATGAATGTAACAAAATGGAATATACATAAATAAATATCTGCCACCTCAAATTATGCAGACCTGACTTAGTATGTTAATCAGACAACTGACAAACATACATTTCTAAATACATACATAATATAGATCGTGCTCATCACATAAAGACTTGTCCTAGGTGGGGATCGAACTCATGAATCTGGATTTTTGGCAGTTGGGTCACTACCCCCTAGACGAACGGGATATACATGTAGGTATTCTTTAAAAAAGAATTATGTCGTTTGGTATCGGTTGCTTGTTCCTTATATATTTTCCATTATTAATTTAATTGAATGCTATAATAAACAGGTATTTTGTAATGTATGGGCTAAAATTATAAAGTTTAACTTAATTTCAAGGCAAAACATTCGAAATTTTCTGGCATCCTGCTCTGTAACGTACCTGTAGTACAGCACTTCAAACTCTACAAGGTGGTATTGTAGAGGTTCCGGTGGTAATTGGTCGCCTAAAGTCAGACTCACTGTAACAGGCAGGGGGTGATTGGAACTTGAGTTTTCGGCCAGTCTCTTCCAGAAAAGTGTTGTTTCCGCATACATACCCTCCCGGTTCGAAGAAAATATTCTTTGAGGTTATGCAAGTGAGTGCGTCCTCCTCATTCCCGTGTAGGGTTACCATATGACAGGCGTTAGCCGCATTTGACAGGCATTTTAAGGTTTAGACAGGCGATCGGCCGGCATTGGTCTGAGACAGGCATATTTGCAGGCTCTCGCCAACGCCCAGTGGAGTAAAGACAGAAATCGGCTGACAATTGAATCAGTAAAAGGAATATTGATTACACAGGAAAATTACAAAACTGAATCTTTTGAAGTATTGTACATAATATATAATAAATATCCTTCTTCATTTTTATCTGTAGGCTTTTACTTATTACCAACAGCGTTTTGCTTCAGACAGGCATTTTTCTGAAAAATCAGGCATTTTAGGTACCATAGACAGGCATCCCTCTATTTATATATGGTAACCCTATTCCCGTGGGATGTATAACTTCTTCGAAAATCGTGTAGTAAGAGGAATTAATTTTGTTTGAATACTTGAGAAAAACAAGACTAGCATCTTCTTCTTTCAGTTATTATTATTCTTACTTTTGACGCAGTAAAACATTTCCATAAGTACCTACTAGGATGTAGATTATGCCTTTGTTATTGTCATGCAATAAAGAAGCGCTTCCTTTTGAGATCAACTTAATATCATAAAACTGGTCCTATTACGAGTTTAAAAAAGAACTAGTTTTGAGTGGGTTTGTAGGTGCCCATATATATGACTAATTTACCTATATTAGGCGTTTCCAGAAATAAGTATAAATTATCGGTGGCATTTAAGGCGACGCATTGGCAATATTGGCGGTAGTGAATTCAAATTTTCTCAGCAGTTATAAAGCTATTAGATATAATATCTTTGTATTTATTCATCAGATTGTTGACATAGTTTTGGTTATAGCTTTACATGATTGGTTAAATTGTGTAACGGAGAAAAATAAATCAAAAGCTTTAGTGTGAAATAATAAAACACGTTTTGTTATTTCACTACCTACCGTGAAGGACCTAATTTTCAAAATTCAATAATGAAGTAGATAAATACACCCTTACATGTGTTAAAAGAATTTGATTAAATATATAAAAGTCTTTACTTTTTAAGAGTAATACTGTTTTGGCGCGAACTAACCTTGGACAGAAGCTAGATCGTGCGTCGATTTGTAAGCAATATAGGGACGCTATCAAAGTGGCTTGATTTGAGAATATTGTTTATCGATGCAAAGAAAATTGCTTTTGGGGAAGGTAATAAACCCGATTATTTTCTGCATTGTTGTAAAATTGCCTACTAATTTAAAACTTTAGTTACCTGTTTTAAATTATATACAGAACAAAGTAAAACTACATAAATAATTTCATATTTGTTTACTGCTTGTACTTAGACCTGTTGGCGTCGTTGGCAAATGCTTGCTTTTCACGCCGCGCCGGAGGTCGTGAGTTCGATATATCCAGGACAGATATTTGTGTGGATGAACATGTCTGTTTATCCTGTCTGGGTGTAATTTATCTATATAAGTATCTATTTACAAAAGAAAAGTATTATATGTAGTATTTCAGTAATCTGGTTTGTATAGTACAAAATCTGCTTAGTTTTGGATCAGATGGCCGTGTGTAAACAATATCCCAGGATATTAGTATTATTATTATGTAACTGATACGTTTTTTCTGGTTTTATTTAATCTGTTCTGTGTAGTTTTGTTTCATGAGTAGATAGCGCTGCTTCACGATTTATGTTAGCTACACTATATACCTATACAAGGTATAAGCTATATATTGGGGGTAACTTAAGAAGCACTGATTGATCCTACACAAAGATATCTTTCAGCTGCTATATTTTAAATGAGGAGTAATTTTTTTAAGTATAACAGAAACTAAGCAAATTCAAGAAACCCAGCTTCGGCAATAGGCACCTCAAAAATTATGGCTCTCAATTCAAAATATAGCTCTCTGCTGATCGATATTTTTGTGAAGGAAGTAATAGTATTTGTTTTGCCAATTTTACATGTTGATGGTACACGGTTTTCAGTTTCATGGGCTAATTTAACTCCATAAGTTTTGCTCCCTATTCATGATACACCTTGCAATTAGCAGCGGGCATTAAGGAGTATGTTCTAAGTGATGCATCTAGATGGAGTGAAATACGGCCAAATGACAGATTCGTTGTTTTCATAAATATTCTTAAGACGCGGTATGAATGATATTCTAGTTTAACAAGCTTTTTTATTATATTTTATACAATATTTTAAGACCTATTTATTTTTACACGGTATTTGGCCACAACATGTGTAATATATAGTATAAGTCTAATAATGATGTATTTGTTTGTTAATGATTTATATTTACCATGTTATTTTATTACCATAAATGTACTTCTTATAGATTTTCTAACATTATTAAGTTGAAAAATACGTACCTACGTATAAACTATACGTATAATAAACTACTGAGCCGAAAATAAAATAAGAGCTAACTCGTAGTTTTTATTTTATTTTCGGCTCAGTAGTTTCAGAGCTAAGGAAATTGTAAATTAGGAGCCATCGTAACATAATTCCGTAGGTACCGCTTCATAGGTATGAATACGAAATATAAATCGTAAATATGAGATACTCACAACGTAGATACTTGTTTTGAAATATATTTGCGAATATTATATCATACGGTAAAGTTCCCAATACTTTTTGCTTATTGTTCTCCAAAAGTGACCACCATATTAATTCTTTTATTTACATACAATTTCGATGTTTGTATCATAGAAATATAATGTGTACCATATTTCAACAAAATTGAAAAACGAGTAGGTATATTTTGATTCTTGGTATTCGGACCTAGCGAGCGCACAAAATTCTGGTTCCAAAATATTATGGGGTAGAGTTAAACGTGCAATAAAAAGGGTGGTGTGAATAGAGGTCTTATAACACCAGTAATCAACAAATCAAAATGAAATAGTGAATTTCAAGGTCCATATGAAATAATTACAAAGTTTTACTGAGTTGCTGCATATAAGTAATTAACTTAAAAGTTCACAGCTCTATTCTTTGCTTGTAAAATTGATATAACCTACTTCCACTTGCTCAATTGCCTTGCTTAAAAATATAAATATATTAAAAAAATCTAAACTTTTCTTTCTTTATTCGTACCTAACCTTTTTTTTACGCGGGAAATCCTTTATGGATCGTCCCGCCGCTGGGGAAGCGACGGGGTGTGTCGGACTCCCAGCCAGATGGTAGTGCTGGGTTTACCGACTAAAACCCCACGGTGTTCCTCAGCCACCTATAGTCCAGACCACGGGATTCCCTCGCGCAGTCACCGCAGTCTGGACAGGCGCTGGCCCACTTTTCAGTGAGCCCTACTTCCGTTGGGGGCACCCTTGCCCCCCTCCTCAAGAGAGGCGCGCGCCACCGTCTCAGGCCTATTCTGGTCGGACGGAGGACTGCCCCAGGTCCACCGCCCGCAGGCCACTCCTCATGGAGGCCGGAGATTGGCGATATACGCCCGGTTCTCCTGGCGCGGCTTGGCAGGGAGGATGATGTCTCCCGTTCTCGCTCCGCCACCTCTTTTGCGATCATCACCTCCTCGCAAAAGGTGGCAACGATATCCCAAGAAATCTCGCTTGCAACCATGAATTCGGTCACCGTTGCAAGCGAGAACCCAGCCGCACCCATTGCAGCACCGAGAACACGGCGCTGTGTCTCCCAAGCTGGGCCTTCCACCAATGTGTGAAGCGCCGTGTCAACGGGGCTACCACAATGGTGACAACCGGGCGTCTCTTCTTGGCCTATCCGATGCAGGTACTTCCCGAAGCATCCATGATCCGAGAGTACGTGCGTAAGCCGATAAGTGAGGGCACCGTGCCTCCTCTCCAGCCATTCCTCCATGACGGGTCTTACCGCCACTATCGTGGCGTGCCCCATTCGGACCTAACCTAACCTAACCATAGCCAATAGTATGGTGAGATACCCTAGTGTCAAAGTGATTTAATGCTGCCCAGTAGGTACGCCACTGACATGGGTTATCGACTATTGTCTAATTACTACAGCTAGGACTGACACTGAAAGTGCCCTCCGAAGCACTGATACGCTCATAATTAAAACCACTTTGTTGACCCTTGGAGTTTAACTTCGTCGATCGTTGCGGGATCGATAAGACAACTGGCTTTGCAACAGAAGCCTTCTCACAACCCCCTCCCGTAGGTGGAGGATTCAGTAGCGGGGCATAGACCCTCGTTCTAGGTCTCAAATCAGAGCCCGCCGGTAACTGGCTATGAGAGTTAGTGGTGTAATCTTATGCTTTTACTAAGGGCCTCTAATAAGATACTTTTACAATTTTAGTAATTTTACTTGTATTTAACTGTTACCGACTTACGTCATACATATATGTCTATAAATATAGATAAAGTCAAAAGTAGTTGAACTTATTTCTATCATGTTCTACATGATTCGATTTACAGTAGCGTTAAATTTTAGGAGTTTTACTTTAGCTAACCTATACAATGCTGGTATTTGTGTATCTATAAATAAAATCAGCAAAAGTAGTTAAAATTATCTCTAACTGTTCCTGTTAGAAATAATTTGACTACATTTGCTGTTTTTTAATAGTTCATATTTATAATGAAATTAAAATTAAAGTTTCATTACAATTTTAGTTTGTCTCACTTGTATGACATACTATAGATAAAGTTATGAAAAGTAGATGAAATTATTTCTATCGTGTTCTACAAGATACAATTTAAAGTAAAGTTATTTTACAATTCTATATTAACTACTATACCAATATTTTTAGTATTTTTACTTACAAATACCAGCACTCATCATAATTATCATAACACTGTCCATACAACTGTAAGAAGTCCACTGCTGGACAAAAGCCGCCTCATGAATCATCTTGGAGGGATATGCCATGATCGCCACGCTTGGTAGATGGGTTGGCGATCGCAGTACGATGGTCAATGGTCATAGTACTCAGAAAGAAGCTGTTGCCCGTCCTCTGGTGCCCTGATGGGATGAGATCTTGTAATGATATTCTGATATTCATCGCCGTCTACACACAGCAATCAGCACTACACTACCTATTATAAATAAAGTCAGCAAAATTAGTTGAAATAATTACCATCAGTTTCAAAATGATTGAAATTATTTCCAACAATATAGTGAATACTGTTACGGACTCCTCATAATTATCATAACAACTGTAAGAAGTCCACTGCTGGACAAAAGCCGCCTCATGAATCATCTTGGAGGGATATGCCATGATCGCCACGCTTGGTAGATGGGTTGGCGATCGCAGTACGATGGTCAATGGTCATAGTACTCAGAATGAAGCTGTTGCCCGTCCTCTGGTGCCCTGATGGGATGAGATCTTGTAATGATATTCTGATATTCATCGCCGTCTACACACAGCAATCAGCACTACACTACCTACTATAAATAAAGTCAGCGAAATTAGTTGAAATAATTATCATCAGTTTCAAAATGATTGAAATTATTTCCAACAATATAGTGAATACTGTTACGGACTTGTTTAGAACAGTTTAGGATGATTCAGTCTATCATATTCCTCCGTTATTATTATACAACTAACTGAAGTTTATAGGGCACTTGAGTCACGACCGAGTTATTTACTTCATCACGTGATAACGCCAAGGTTCTACCATCTTTTATCAAAATACTATAGGGTGTTTCCTTATTTATGTATGAGCGTTAAATCATTATAGAATACCTAGCTCTCTAGAAAATATTTCCACAGTAGCTACGCTCCGCAGTGTTACCCTCAATTTACTTATCTATTTATTCATTTGTGTTACGTCAAGGTATAATCCGTCTAGTCGTTTTTGCTTAATTGAGACACAAAATTCCAAACATAAAACTTTCATATATATAGATTAGAAGAAGGATATTTACATGAGGACTAAGGACCTGCAATAGTTTTAGTGCTCACCTGGAGCACTAGCAATATCCATCCGAA
This sequence comes from Pseudoips prasinana, assembly GCA_951640165.1. Lineage (NCBI taxonomy): Eukaryota > Metazoa > Arthropoda > Insecta > Lepidoptera > Nolidae > Pseudoips > Pseudoips prasinana. The sequence goes on along the minus strand of OX621237.1, from coordinate 28,267,878 downwards.
AATTACAGCCAAATGGAATTTTTGAAATCGTTTTTATTTATTTTTAAGTTTATAAATTCCTAAACTTGCAAGTTGTTAAAGCGTAAAGACGCTCAAAGATAGTTGCTGTCAGGTATTTTGCTTTACCTAGTCTGTTGTCCTAATAAAGTACCTACTCTTATAAAGGGCGGGTTACTTTAAGAATTCAAGAAGTGGGAATTAGTTGATTTTGTTTGCAATAGCTGCTGATAAAGTACTACGGAGCGACAATTATGAATATTTTAAGTACAAAAATGTATAGCTGGACTTTATTGACCAGTGTTTGTAGTCTGGTTCGATAGATGATTCGCTGACATGCTAAATAGAATTGGGGAGCGAAAGTGCTCAGCAATTATATACTGATAAGACTACATAAAAATTCTCCTAATATACAATTTGACATATAAAAATATTTTTCATTTAGTTTGGCAACCGTCACCTTGCGTTCCACGCTAGGCATTTCACTTGGCGTTTAACGATAGGGGAAAATATATTAAAAATAGGTTTATATAACACTTGATGTAATCTATACTTGAAAATCATAATAGTTAGGTATTGTTGCAATCCTGCAATCCTGCTTAGTTTCGCTCACTAATTTTCAAAATAAATATTTTAAATCATCTATTCACGTAGTTTAGAACTTTCCACCATAAAGGAACGGCCTGTAGGTTAATATAGGTACCTACCGCAGGTACTTACGAAATTGTTCAGAAAACACAGTGTTTAAATCATTTGTTACCGCAGTGATTATATCGCCGCATTGCAATGCAATGTCGAATGCTTCGTGAATTCTCAATAGAAAAAATAGCCCTTGACAAAAGCAAAAGTTCCGACGTACCTATTGCATTGTGATGCCTGCCAAGCACTAAGTAAAGTTAAACTTGTAAAACCAATGTAAAATTAAACGCGTTATTTCAATTCTACTCAAGTTAATGGGCATACTCCCTACATGATGGCAACAATGGGCGTGACGTGGCATCCAGAACTCATTGGGGTGGGGGGAAGGGTCAGCAACACTTGTTTGCTGACTCTTAAAGGCCGGCAACGCACTAGCGACTCCTCTGGTACCGCGGGTGTCCATGGGCGGCGGTGATCACTTACCATCAGGTGACCTGCTTGCTCGCTTGTCGCCCTCTGATATAAAAAATCCATATAACTTTTAAAAATAATAAAAACTTGAGAGGTGTCAAGGGACACCCGGATGGAACGAAGTTATTTCTTATTATTTATTATGTACAAAAAACCTGTACACACTCAACAAAAATAATCGTCGCGACACCACACTGTTCAATGCGAAGTAGAAATGAAAATATCTGGCTTGCTTCCTATAAGAGAGAGAGAGAGACAGACAGACAGAGAAACATGCGCACGCCGCACAGCTGCAAAAAGTGTCGTGACAACTTTCCGTAAGAATTTTTTCCGTCTAGCCCCCTTTCACAACGCGCGATAAGGAACTTCGTTCCAATAAATATCATGGGACAAGCGACACTCTACCATCGATCTGATCTCAAATAGGGAGGGCTGTACTAGCAACCAGACTACTGATAAACCTGCTATATATTTATAAATACTAATTTGTCTAAATGCAGGTACATTACATAGAGACACAGAACAAATAATGGAGCTCATCCTTGGTGCTGGGTAGGATCGAACTTACGACCTCTGGCTTAGGAGTCAGGGTCACTTACCACAAGAGCAGCAGGCCAGTCCGTCTTTCGGCTTAACTGTCACATTGATTTTTTTATCATTAATATTTAGGTATTAATAAATAAAACTAGTTTATTCTCAGTTTCTTCTTCATGGTTACACATGAGTATGAGTTAGGTACCTAGGAAATATGTATGAGTATGTATGAGTTAGGTGTGTATGTCTGTGTGATAATTAGTAACAAAATATTTATATTGCATAAGTGTCACTGCAAAAGATCGCACGAGCCCCATAAAATATTAAGTATTCCACATAGTATTTTTACGTAATCAATGATTTGAAGCTCAATCTGTGGATGACACTCTCTTTTCAAGCTGAATTTGACCGTAGAACGAATATTTCTCAATGACTCATGGTTATTAAACACTTCGTAAATGGTTAGCATTTCGAAGAATGCCCTAGTATTTAGCTAAAGAGCCATACGAAGGCTGAGGTCACTGATATCATCATAGTACCAGTTGACGTATCAAAACATTACGTCGTGTATACATAATTAGACCCTAGCCTTAGAACATAGAAACCTTAGCTGAATAACAATTATATAAGTAGGTTTAAAACTTGAAACATACAATATTTTGTATTTTCAATGCAAAGCGTAGGTACCACTTCAATTTTTTATATATGCTGTAGTATAAGATCTGGCAGTTTACTTATGCCAAAGAATATATACGATTATTGCTTATATACACTGTAATCCTACGAATTCGAGTAAGAACCACATAAGTTTAACTTTTCATTGTAATACAGCGCTATACAACGCCATGCACCGCCGGCAGCCCGCCTACTTTGGAAAACTGGCTTCCACAATCATTTTTAAGGCATTGTAAGAATGTTTTGCGCTCCTTGCCGACTCTAGGACGAGATTCCCAAGGCGATTTCCCCACTTCTGTTCTCGCTTTACACTTGTGTCAATCCTATCCCTTAGAAAGCCTATATTACTCCGGTGCCAGTCCGAATGTCATCCACGACCATATCTCGACTTCCGCCAACGCCTTAGGTGAATGGTTCAGGAATTAGACAAATGAGGTGAACCCCAAAGTACCACTGTGTTCTTTCTGCGAGCGAACCTCCCACTTTAAATCGAACCAGTCCAAATGTTCGTCGAACAATTGCGGCGTACGTGCATGCTGAAATTTAACTTTCGGTCAAAGGTCACACCCAAACATTTGGCAAGGGAAACATCTGCGTATCGTATATATTGCGCAAAAGAAAATGACGAAAATTTATACAAGCGACGTCTGTTAGGCCCATTATGACATGCACGGGTAGGTTATGCTTCACGGAAAAATTCCTAAATTTTAAATTTGCAATATATACAGTTATATGGCACGGCTATATGCAACCGTTTTATTTTAGTAGACTCCCCAAAAATCAATAAAAAAATTCTATTTAAATATGCCGAATTATGCGTCTCTACAATCTAGCAGCTTGAAGCCAATTTAATAAAATGGTCCAGCGTAGTCTTCTTTTTCGTTCGTCGTCTATTTCTTTTGTTCGACTACTGAAATCAAAATAGGCAAATCGGTTTAGTGTTAGAGTAAGAAATAGCAGAATAAAAAACCACAATTTTGTGGATAATAGTATTTTTTTCTTTTCTACACGTATACGTGACGAGCGAGATGTACTTGGCAATAACAATTCCTCTTAAGTGAGTATTTCTTCGAAAAACCTCTTAGTGTGTTCGTATAATCTAGATGAGTAATAATTATTAGGTAATTGTAATTTAAGGCTAGTGATTAGATAGTAAGGCCGTTGTTCTAATTGGTGGCACTTAATGCAAATGAGATGAGACCTCAGTTCAGCGTATCGAAGCACTCGTGATTAGATGCGCAGACGCATCGTTGGCCTTCGAGGATCATATTATTATGACTTCTTAATCGGATGCTTTTCGACGTTGGTTGGTTCTCCAGTTCGTTGTAGAAAAGCTATGAGTACTATCCCATTCACCATCACTGGGGTGTTATAATTGGGGGGATTACCCCCTACGTAAAAATAAGGGTGTAGTACCTATGTTTAAAACCATAAAAATCCGTTAAGTATTTCAAAGCTCTCAGAGAATTCTGTGACTATAAATAATATTAATTCTATTGCTTAACTTTAAAAAATACACATATGCTGAATGGTATTAAATGTTGTAGGGTTAAAGGATTACAAGCAGTTACATTTTATATCCTGGGACATCCTTATAGTAATACTAGATGTGGCCTGCGGTATTACCTGCGTTAAACTTAAAAAAAATATAGCCTATATTTTATTCGGATATATATACCTATATATAAGCTATAGGTAGTAGTAGGTACAAAGTTTCACCAAAATCCATTCGGTAGTTTTTGCGTGACAGCATAACAAACATACATAGATCATACATTCACACATCAATGCTCACAAATTTTCGTATTTATAATTTTAGTAGGATGGGATTATAATAAGAGTGAGTATCTTATATAATTGACTTGAGTTCTGAAGTTGTAATAGTTACATGGTAATACTAGCTGTGCCCGCAGTTTCACCCGCGTCAAATATTATAAATTATAGCCTATATATTTTTCGGATATATAAGCTTCATTACTACAAAGTTTCATCGAAATCCGTTCGGTAGGTTTTGCTTGAAACAGTAACAAACATCTATACATCGATACATCCATACTCACGAACTCTCGCATTTATAATATTAGTAGGAAATACAGTAGGTAGAGCTTATATTATTACTTAATCTGTCAGTCTTTTCAGCAGTAACGCCAAAGGTACACGCAAATCTATTTTACTAAATCTGTAACATCAGTCGATCCTTTCATGATGCTGTGTTAAAAGAGATTCATGAAGAAGAAAGTATATACACACATCAACAAAGTCTAGGGATACGTTATTTTGAAATCAAACATGGCTTTATTGTTTAAAACCTATTTAGTTTCCTTAAAAAGTTTATTTACAGATTTAAACCTTGTCTATTCTTTATTCAAAATTTAAAAATTAAAATGAGAAACAAATGAAAACACGCAAAGCACAGCGCAATCTTGAGTTGTATCTAATTTCAAGAAGTTGCATTAAAATTTTTTTTGCGTGTTAATTGAAGAAAACCTGATAAATTGTTTTATTTTCTTTTCTCAATTGGTTGTGTAAGCTTTTTAGCGTCATGCCACGCCATCATTTGAGTCGAGATGAAATGTTACGGGCAGTTGGCATGTTACAAAACGGTGCTATTCAACGCGTCGTTGCTGAGTCTCTGGGCACAAGCCAAAATGTGGTATCCAGGCTGTGGTCACGTTATCGCGCTACTGGAGATGTGGCAGAACGGCACACAGGTAGATATCGTGTTACCACTCAGAGACAGGATCGATTTCTCCAAATGACCGCCAGAAGACTACCCAATATCACAGCGATGCAACTAGTGCAAAGGCTCCAGGAGGGTCAGCAGCTGCTGGTGAGCGACCAAACCGTGCGAAGGAGGCTGCATGAAGTTGGTCTTCATGCTCGCAGACCGCTACGAGTCCCAGCGCTGCGACGTGGCAATCGCGGTAGGCGACTTTTATGGGCTCAAGAACATTTGACATGGAGTGATCAACAATGGTCATTGGTGCTGTTCACTGATGAGTCCCGCTATGGATTTCATCCAGATTCGAGACGAACACGCGTTTGGAGAACTCCAGGCAGGGTCAGCCGTCTCCGACATCCACAGGAGGTCCACTCTTACCAAGGCGGGACAATTATGGTGTGGGCAGGAATACGAATCGGCGGACGAACCCAACTCATTTGGATTCAGGGCAGCATGACTGCCCATAGATACCGTGAGGAGGTAGTAGAACGTGTCATTGTCCCGCTCAGGGCCCTAACGGGGCAAGAATTTCAGCTCATGCATGACAATGCACCTTCCCATACAGCGCGGCTGGTGAGGGCCGCCCTTCGAGAACACGATGTTCAGGTATTAGATTGGCCTCCACAGTCGCCAGACTTAAACCCAATTGAACACGCCTGGGACATGTTACAGCGAAGAGCATTGAGGGATTTTCCGCCCAACTTGACAACAGAAGAACAACTTTTCGAACATTTAAAAAGAACTTGGGACTGCATACCCCAGCAAGACATTGACACCTTAATTTTAAGTATGGAAAATCGTTGCCGCTGTGTGATTAATGTTAGAGGAGGAAATACCGATTACTGATTATCAGATTTGGTAAGATTTTTATTCATTTAATTCGATTGAATAATTTTATAAGAATAAAATGTTTTTGTTCACTCAGTAATTTTCTATGGCTTAATTAATTTAAGACTTTTATTAATTAGAAAAACAAAATCGCATCGTGTTGTTAATGTTTAAATATCGGCCATGAAATTATCTTTAATTCTTCCATTTACAGTCATAACAAAATGTTTATAGTTTTCTAGATAATCAATGAAATGTTCAATATCCCTAGATTGTGTTGATGTGTGTACATACAGTTTAAACAACAAAAAAATTAGTTTTTTACTTAAGTCGCTGCAAAATGTTCCATCTACTTGGATCATTTTGCAGCGACTAAAGTAAAAAGTAAATATTTTTTTGTTTAAGATGGATGTATATTCGAAATTATTATTAGGGGTATTAGTCTGCTCAGCGTCGCGTCGTTGGTAAGTTGTATGCGAAAGTATTGGTTGAAAGAGTTGTGAAAGAAACCGATGCGAAAATATGGGATGCACAGGCGGGTTTTCGAAGAGGAATGGGATGCACGGATCAGGTCTTTTCTCTGCGAAGCATAGTAGAGAAGTTTTTGGGCAAAAACCAAAAGCTCTACTGTGCCTTCGTAGACTTAGAAAAGGCCTACGATAGAGTGTTGAGGAATGAGCTATGGTCGGTACTGTCCATGTATGGGTTGGACGACAACCTTGTTCAAGCACTGAAATCTCTTTATAGGGATTCCAGAGCTTGCGTGAGAATTAACGGTGAATGTCTATTTGTTAATATCAATCGAGATTTCAGCCACGACGGCCAATCTCTACGAAGACTAGCCAGCTACGCAGGACATATAATAGAATGCATATACAGGCGCACTTATTCCCTTACTCCCACTGTCATAAGACGCAACTAAAGAGAGATCTCCGAGTTACTCGTCAGTTTCCACAAACATTGCCACCAGACATATAATAAAAAAATGTTTATGCTCTGAATAAAATAAAACATTTTTAAATTAATCATCTCAATTAAGTTTATAGTTTAATTTAAGTACTAGTTATAGAACACCTGATGTCATCTCAAACTAGTATGATCTCGTCCTTAGAACATTTTGAAAGTAAATTACTTGCTCCAGTATTAAGGTCAGAGTCACATCAGTACAGTAAATCGAAATTGATTTGGAGCGTCATTTCCTTGGAATTCAAATGTCATTGCCACTTTTCCTCGATCTGAACTTATAGAAATAATTTCCGGGAACTGTTGAGATCCGTATTCAGAGTGCTTAGTGTCGCCCGACATGAGGCGCTGATGACCATGACCTCTGTCATTTTCTTACGTACAGACGCCAGCACACCCAGCTACCCCAATCTGTCAAATTTCTTTTATAGATTTCCAACTTTATGACAAAAGCATAACGTTCACTTTCAATTGGGGAAATTTGAAAGATTGGGGTAGCTTCATTTGCCGACGTCTGTACCAGTAGCGAAGAGTTCATGTATAAATAGTTCATGTTCATGAATGAATATTTATTTGTAGGTAACAATTTAAATAAAAATACTCATTTAAAAAATAATGTTTATGTCAGTTTATTTAACAATGCTAAAAAGTTAACAAAATATTAAATAAAAATAACAACATCTCCTGTTATTTTTAAGCAACAATTTAACTTAAAATTAGTCAGGTTAACTTAAAAGCTAATTTGTGGTCATGTTTTATAATGTTGTGCTTAGATAATGACTGTTATAATAATGTCTTTCTAGTGGAAATTTGGCCATGGCGGCCAGTTTCCAGGGGGACTAGCCAGCTGCAAATGTGCACTCACAATCCGCTCCCACCCACACTCTGGTGGGATGTGTCAGCAAACACAATGAGATAATTCCGCAGAAGACTTTACATGTTCTCTGAGCTACAAAGGTGCAACACTGCCATCTACTTGACAAAGATCAACACCAAAGAGGAACTTGCCTCTTCAGTCAGGAATCCTGTTTGCGCTTACACTCAGGACAGTCTAGGACCCATTCAAAATCAGATTTATACGTGATTAATTATTGTCCACTTAGATTTTTTAGAATCATTTATATATCAAGATAAACACGAAATATACAAAATTCCACAAGATTTTAGTTTTAATAATATCCTGGTTCATTATTCACAAGCGGCCATGTGATCCCAAACTAAGCAGAGCTTTTATTATGGAGACCTGATAACTGATATATTACATATACTTACTACTTTTCTTTCGTAAATACATACCAGTGTAGTGCACCTGACCTGGGTGGAAATCGAACCTGCGGCGTGAAAGGCAAGTATTTACCAAGCCCGCCAATCGGACTGTCAATTCAATGTTGATGAATGATGGCTAAGCGTGATATACACGCTATGGTGTCACTCTCAAACTTATTACGATCCTCTAATGAACGCAACAAAACACCGCAAGCACATAATTTGCCAGGCTGATACAATATACAGAACAGACTCTTTCACACAAATTCTATTGCTTTTTTTTATCTATACTTACAACAAAATTAACTCTATTCTTTCCATTTACTTCTTGAATAAATTCAAATTAAAAATAAAGTTAACAGCGTGGTTGCAGAATTTATCATACAATGATACTGAAAACCTGCTAACTATGTCAATCTACGTTCAACCGCAGGTAATGAGGTTCTGGATTCTGGGTTCTTCGTTCAGGTCAAGTGATATTCAAATTTTTCTGTCAAGAAATCTTTTACTGTTAAAATACCGTTTTGACATAAAACATTTTACTGTTAGACTGCCGTGGCCTAGACAACACTTAAAACCGTAGGTCCTGCACTTGATCTCTTCCCATCGGATCGTCTGAGTGATAGAATAGAGGGTGCATCTGTGTTAGTGCACACGCTTGTGGACTATAATATCTCCCGTGCAAACAACTAGTCTCCATTTAAACTGACCGCGATGGCCGAAATTCCACCAGAAGGAAAAATATAATACAAAAAAAAATCATCCCTTGCTTTTTCATTATAAACTTCTTTTTAAGACTTTTCAGTAGTTTTCTCCAACGATGGTCTATTAACTGGATTCACTTTACAAGTGATCTTGTAAGACTCTACCATCTTAACGGAATCCCTAACTAATATCGTAGATCTAATAGTGAATGCGTGCGTAAAGCATACGGAAGCATCACATAACGCTGTATGAAAACTGAGGTACAAGCGATAATGCGTCTTATCCGTTTTATGCTTAAGTCTCATTTCTACTCGACCGGGTAACTTAGTTCCTTTATGAGAAGAATTAATAAATTCAAAGTTGTCTAGAGTCACATCTTTATTTTTGTCATCTCTGATGCACACAAGCCAGTTCTGTGGCGCCCCAGGAGTGAATTTCACGTTCTTAGTATCAACATCTAAACTTACATTGAAATAAATAATTAAATTACCACATTTCCTATTAACAAACAAATCATTTTTATATAAGATTAAATTCTCCGGTTCAGTGAATTGGGGATCTGGTAATCTAACTTTGAATTCTTGGCATACATTCTTGGAGAGATTAAGGATTTTTATACCGTGGTTATTGGTGTCTGCAATGTATAAGTATTTGCCGTCGTTAGTGAAAGATAGACCGGACGGTTCGTTGAAAATGACTGGGTCGGTGCTCTCTATCATAGTAGGGTTTAACGTGGTGACTTTTTGTGGTCCGATATCGACTTTCTTTATTTTGTGGTTATAAGTGTCGGCGACGTAGAGGGTCTTGGTGGTTTCACAATACGCGACCCCAAGAGGATGTTGGAATTTGGCGTCGATTCCGATGTCATCTACGTCTCCGAACGCGAAGAGATTCTGTAAAAAAATATTCACTTTTAGTAATTTTCACTAAAGACAAGGTAGTTAAACAAAATCAGGTAGTGAAATACAAAAAAAAGTTTAAATTTAACGGTTTATTGACGCTTGCGTTTAGTAACAACTATCCTTAAACGTTTAATTGTTTGTGTGGTTTACAACAATTACTTCTGTCAAGTGAAAAGTTGAGTAATGAGTCTGGATGGACTATTGAAATAAGACAAGATAGGTTTTTGTATTAAGGTAGTAGGTGAAGGTTAATTTCCGCCGAGCGATACAATTTATGATTTCAAAGTCTAGATTTACGCTTTACGTTGAGGTAAATGCTTGAATAACTAAACCGGTTTAGTTTATTAGGTGTTATCGATATAATCTTTCACATGCATTTCTGAAAATATCATTCGGACATGTTTCTAGAACAAAGCTAATAGATGGTACCTACAGCTTTGGCAACAGTGCTAATAAGAAAATTCGTAAATATGATCGTCGTTCGCTACAAAATGGGGCAACAACTACATTTGAATGGTAAAAGATGCAGATTCTATTTTCCTATGCCGGTCAATTTAATTCAAGATGTTCGAGTTATGGGTTTTAATTTCTTTTAAATTAAATTAGAATTTTTATTTTCTTATGGCATCTTCCTATCTTTCAAAATCCTCATGCAGTTCAACTGGAAGAGATTTCTTTAGAATTCAGTAGTTAATTTTATTGTTTCTTTCATTTTTAGTTTTAATGTGTATATATATTGGAGAAATATAATATAAAAATAAAATAGAAATGCTAAGCATTAGTGACTCTGCCGGAAGTTTAGGGATTTCATAATACAAGCGATAAATATGTTAATTTGTCTTCGAGCAGGATAGTATGCAGTAATAGTATTAGTATGAAGCAATAACACGACAATTATCTGTAAACACATTTTTCCTCGATTCAGACATTATTTACATAAAATTCTCGTCTTACCAACATCAATTACAATAACTTAATAAGAAGCGTGCATTATAGATCATTATGAGTACAACACGACAAAGGTTATAGTTTTGTTCAACTATCTTAGAATAAATAATACGATTATGTGTTATCCGCAAAGTAGTAATAAATAAATTATAATAAATATTTTGGTTATTGTGGTTATTTTAACAACTAACAGACTGCCATATAATCCCCAATATTAATATCGATATTAATAAATAACCTTAATTTGGCAAGAAATTTAATTATTATAAATACTATGACCATCTTACTGCGATCGCTAACCAGCCCTCAAAACGTGGCGATTGTGGCATATTTCCCCATTAAGATTCTTTTGTCCAGCAGTGAACTTATTACAGCTGTTATAATAATGATGAAGAAAATTTCATCATTTTATCTTTAAATTTTGATTCTTTTTCACCCTTAATGTTCACAAAAAAAAATCAAGCTGTCTTTAAATTAATCAACTAATGGCCTTAATTTTAAAAGCAAAATTAAAAATTAAGATTTTTAACGACAAGATAGGCCTGTGAAACCATAAGCCTAAGGATTCTTCAAACGTTGTCGTACTATACGTAGTAAACTTGATTTAGTATGATTATGTTTGTGTTATGTAAACAATGTAATGTGTTAATAACATGTAATGTGTTAACAACATGCAATGTGCATACCAAGGGGTTGCGGTCACCGCCGCAGAGAGTCGTCACTTGTCCCGTAGTGAGCGCCAGGCGCCGGATTGATGAACTTTCCGAATCTGCTATGAATATCTCGGGACTTGTACCTGTGAATACACTTTTATTTAAATACCTACAAAATGTACTTCCTTGCAGGGCAGAGCTTCTTCCCCACATTTAGAGCTAGTCCCCCTCGAAACTGTCCACCATGGCCAAACTTCCACTAGAAAGACATTATTATTATACCAGTCATTGTCTAAGCACAACGTTATAAAATACGAAATAAATTGGCTCTAAGTTAACCTGATCAATTTTAAAATTATTCTGTAAATATAACAGGAGATGATATTTTTATTTAATATTCTATAAATTTTTTAGCACTTTTAAATAAACTGACATAAAAATTATTTTTAAACGAGTATTTTCATGAAAACTGTTACCCATCAACTAAATATTAAATTTTAAACCATGTCCACATTAGGTATATTGTGGCATGTAGGACTAATTTGTTGTTTCTTCAAATTAGTGGTACAAAGTAATTATTGGTCATTGAACATTGAAAGAGGTTTGTTCTCGCTAGCACAGTAGTTGTAATCAACTATTTTACTAATCGGCGTGCTAACTTGGTCCATTTGTCACTTGCTGTGCCCGCGACATTGCTCGCGTGGAATAGTGTCTTTGGGTAGCATTTTAATTAAGTACCACACTGGTCTAGTGCTTCGTTAACCGTTTTAAGTACGAAATAATTAATTTCTAATAAGCACATTCATTCGAAAATTCAGTAGTGTACCTTGGGTTTTGTGCCTTAACCCTTTATTGGGTAGTAGGTTTGTTTCTAATTGATTACTTTTGAACTTTAACTCAACAAAATATGGTATCGAAGATAAATTCAGTCAGAAAAGTATCGGGAATGGATGATTTGTTTATGGCTCCAAATTCTAATTTTTGTTTTTTATTTGTTGTTGTTAGATTGGCACAACTGTATTCCATTTTGGCGCGGAGTTTGAGTTGCATCTGTTATTTATATTAAATACAGTGCTGGTTTTAGTAATAGCATATATAGTGTGTATTGCGAATTTCATAATGGACATAAATATCGAACAAAGAGTTTGTCTTAAATTTTGCATCGCTAATGGAATTTCGTGTTCGGAGTCACTGAAAATGTTACAGAAGGCTTACGGTGAATCGACTTTATCAAAAACTCGTGCTTATGAGTGGTTCAAAGCGTTCAAAAGCGGTCGAGATGTGATGAAAGATTTGCCTCGGTCTGGTAGGCCATCAACGTCTGCAACTGAAGTTAACATCGCAAGAGTGAAGGAAATAGAGACTGAAAATCCTCATTCAACTCTGAGAGAGATAGCCGCCGAACTTTCTGTATCTCACGAGTCGTTTCGTACCATTTTAACTAATCATTTGGGTATGAAACATGTTGCCGCTCGGCTAGTCCCAAAAGATCTGAATTTTCTCCAAAAACTCAATCGCATGAAAGTCGCTGAGAACATGGTAGAACGAGTCAATTCCGACCCAACATTCATGAAACGCATTGTTACTGGTGACGAGACGTGGGTTTACGAGTTTGACATGCAAACTAGTCAACAAGCTTCGGAGTGGCGCCTTCCAACTGAACCGAAACCGAAAAAACCACACCAAAGTCGATCAAAAGTCAAAGTCATGTTGACTGTTTTCTTTGAATATCGCGGTGTTGTGCATTCTGTATTCTTACCGAACCGACCTTAGGTCGAACGGTAAATAAAGAATATCATTTGAGCGTTATGAGTTTAAGATATCAAATTCGACGAAAAAGGTGGAAAGAAAATTCTTGGATTTTGCACCACGATAATGCGCCTTCGCACAAGGCCATCATTGTGAACGAATTTTTGACCAAACACTCAACTAATACCATCCAGCAACCACCATATTCACCAAATATTTATTTATTTATTTATACTTATTGCACAAAACTGTACAAAGGCGGACTTAATGCCAAAGGCATTCTCTCCCAGTCAACCTTAGGGTGATGCAGAGATAATATGGTAGGTGCACTATAGACCAAGTATAATAAAAATTACTAAAATACTTGACAAGTACTATATAATACAATCGTATAAATATAATAGTTACATAACTACACACTATACTATAAATACATAAATATATATATAAATATATAGACAAATATATTAAATATAATATATAAATTTATAAATATATTACATATATAATAATATATACACAAACTGTAATATTAAGATGATTCTGCCTTAATTTTTTTGTGAATGTAGTCACGAGTTTTGATTTTAAAAGTAACCCGCGTCTTAGCCATTCTGATTTCCAGAGGTAGCGCATTCCAGAGAAGAATAGCTTGTACGAAGAAGGAAGAATGTAAGAAGTTAGTCCGATGGGAAGGGCATTGTAAAAGTCTGTTATGAGTGGAACGGAGATTTTTGTTGTGGTTAGAAGATAGATACTGAAAATAGGGAGCTAAGTAGGATGGAGATATTGGAGAGTCGAGAAGAGAAAATAGTGTAGTGAGTGCTCTGAGATTTCTTCGGTGCCGAATGGGCATCCAATTCAATTGAGAACGGTAAGATGACACATGGTCGTACTTACGAAGATTGAATACGAATCGAATGCAGTTATTCAGAAGACGGTCTAATTTATTGAGTTGATCTGCATTCAGGTCAAAGTAGCACACATCACCATAGTCGATTATAGGAAAAAGAAGGGCCTGCACGAGCGTTACTTTTGTCTCGGATGGTAGGAAATTCTTCAATCTATACAGTGACCGCAAGATCCAAGTCACTCTTTGGCTGACGCTAATGATTTGGTTTTGCCAGCTTAAAGTAGCATCAACCAGCAGACCAAGGTCCTTAACATTCTGGCAGTATGGGATAACAGAATTGTTGTATAAGACTGGAGGTTGACTGTCAACATCCACTAAACTCATCATTCGGGAACTGCCCACAATGATAGCCTGACATTTGAGGGGATTGACAGTCAAGCCAAACCTGTTAGCCCACTCCCTAATTAAATCTAGATCCCTATTTATGGCGACGATCGCTTCTGCTAACTTATCGATGCTTGCCTGTGCGTAAAGTTGTAGATCATCGGCGTATAGATGATACGAACACTGAAGATTTTGAGTTAAGAGATTTATAAATACCGAAAATAAGAGGGGAGAAAGGATACCGCCTTGAGGAACGCCAGTGTCTAATTTACACCAGTTTGATGTAACATCACCACTGCGAACAGACTGTTGGCGCCCTTGAAGATAGGAAGAAAACCACTCCAGAGATTCGTCAGACACCCTAAGGTAGGAAAGGATACATAAAAGGATATCGTGACTGACGGTATTAAAGGCGTTGGAGAAATCAACCAGCACCAGGACTGTGACCATAGTGCCGTCCATACCAGCCCTAATATCGCCAGTCACTTTTAGGAGAGCGGTGGTGGTGCTATGACCAGGCCTAAATCCGGATTGTAAGGGACTTATTAAGTTATTGGATAGGATAAAATGGGAAAGTTGTTTATGGACAGCGGACTCAAGTACCTTGGATAGGAAGGGAAGGATAGAGATAGGACGATAGTGGGTGAGAAGTGATGGGTTGGTGACTTTAGGAAGTGGACGGACATAGGCTTTACACCATAAAGTTGGAAAAGATCCATGGCACAAGGAATAATTGACGATATGGGTTATTACGGGAAGAAGGTGGTCCAGGATTGGTACTAACATGCGTCGACTTATGTTGTCACAGCCAACCGCGTTAGATTTAATAGATAGGATAACCTTCTTAATGTCCTTCGAATCAACTGGAGAAAAATGAAAACAATCTATATTGGAGCGCGTTAGACCATTTAAAAAATATATAGTTTGGGTTTTTGTTTGATAATCTATAGAAGAACTTGTGGTGAAATGTAGATTAAGATCATCTAAACTTATTGTGCTGGGGAGGTCTAAATTTCGCGACTTGCCAATACCCAGAGTTCCCAAAAACTTCCAGATACCAGCAGGAGTAGAAGAAGATATATTATCGAGAATATGTCGGCGTTTAGCGTCACGTATCATCTTATTACACCGATTTCTAGCAACCTTAAACAAGCCCCATTGCTCATTAGATCGATCCTTTTTATATCTTCGAAAGGCACGGTCTCTGCGACGCATTGCCATTCGGATCCCTTGCGTCATCCAAGGCGCTGGTGGACGTTTCAGTCTAACATTTTTAATGGGTGCATGGATATCATAAAGCCTGGTGACAGCCTCATTTAACAATCTGATCTTACTATTAATGTTATCAGCCTCCATCAGCTGCTTCCAGTTGATATTGGACGCATCCTTTGCCAAATTTTCAACATTAATCCGAGCAAAAGAACGCACACGCAGTACCTTGGGTTTGACTTTAGGTGGCTTAAGGATATAGGACATGAATATGAGGTCATGATGGGAGAATCCAGGAGCATCGTACTGTCCGTGGGAGGAAACCAAGGACGGGTTAGAGGTGAGGATTACAGGATATGGCTCCAGCTGACTTTTTTCTTTTTCCTAAACTCAAATTACCACTTCGTGGTACCCGTTTTCGGTAGAAGACATAAAGAAGACTTCGCGGGGAGAACTGAACTCAATTCCGAAAGCAGCGTTTAAAAAATGTTTTGATGAATGGATTATTCGTTGGCGTAAGTGTATCGTTTCTGAAGGAGCATACTTTGAAGGTGATAAAATAAATTTGGATGAATAACAAACATTTTGTATATTATTGATCTTTTCCCGGTACTTTCTTGACAGAGTAGTATACACAGAACCATATAATAGGTTCAAACTGCAAAATATAAACAGGATTAGATGCCTTGAATTTTTTTTTAGAATACGAATTTCGAACGATTCTGTTAATTTTAATATTATTTACTTTTCGCTCGTATGCACGACGGGCGATAGTCTCGGTAGCAGCAATTCTACTTAATAACTCTTGTCTAATGTCTATCGCCAGGACGTACACCTTAATTTGCTATCCGTAACACGTGGACTCATATAAAAAATACTACAATCCGCGGAAATCAACTGCAAAGATCTTTATACTTCTCGTGCCTAACTGCTTACCCTCACGAATAATACCAAATCACTTGATATTATAAAACGAAGTCCGTCGCCACGTTTGTCTGTCTGTTTGACAGTTGCACCGACCTTTAAGCATGAGTTGCGGGAACGGGATCAAAATGTCATGATTACTATTGGTCGCGATAACCAAAATCTACGCGGGCGGATCCGCAGGCATTAACAAGTACATTATAAACTACTAACTGTGCCCCGCGGTTTTAACCGCGTTAAACTATATAAATTAGCCTATGTGTTAATCCAGGGTCTCAGCTAACTCCATACCAAATTTTATTAAAATCGCTTCAGCCGTTTGGACATAAGTGACTAACATACACTCTCACAAACTTTCGGCTTTATAATATTAGTGTGATACCGTAAGTAAAACTTCTAACTTCACGTTATTGATATATAAATACGTGTGTTTTTTTACCTGATCGAAGAACGATTCCAGAAGGCTGCGCAAACGCAGCAGTGTTCGGATATGCACTGTTACGGGCAGCTTCAGCACCTGAACCCGCTACCGCTACACATGTTCCTGTAGATTAAAAATAAATAATAACAGACCTTCATAAGTTAAACTTTGTGATAAGCAAACAGTTACTTAACAAAAAGTCAATTATGACCAAAATATCAATAAATTAAGACGACAATATTTATCGAACTATACATGGGATTTATCATGACGCAAAATTTAAATCCCGGCCAAAATTAAATATCGAAAAGTCGAAAAACGTTTAAAAAGTCCAATATAATTTTTTTATTACATATTAACTTCATACATTTTACCGTCAATAAAGTCAAAATATCTGGTATTAGCATAGCAGCCATCTTAGCCATGCACGTTTCGGTAAGATGGCGTTCAATTTAAGTTAATGGAGCTTTTAATCTCTATAAATAAAATTGAAGTGTCTGTTTGTAATATTGAAATAACCGTTTTTTACTACATGTATAGTCGTTTATATACTTCTCATACACCAAAATAACATTTTTAAAATTTTTGTCTGTCTGTTTGGTCCGGCTAATCTCTGAAATGGCTGGACCGATTTTGACGGGACTTTTTTTGGCAGATAGCTGATTTAATAAGGAGTAACTTAGGCTACGTTTATTTCAGAAAAACCAAAAAATAAATAAAAAATAAGCTAATTAATACGCGGGCGAAGTCGCGGGCACAGCTAGTGGATCATATAAATAAGAGTACCGCCACCAAACACCACAGTACGGTTGCGGAGCAATTAAAGTCCATGGGGGCCACAAAGTGGAAGTCCCACCTGGTTTCGGGCTAAAGAGCTGGCTAGTGTAACAATGTAAACGTTATGGTCCTGGGTAAGTCTCCAGAGCTTACTAGGGTACAGGGGAAAGGTCACCAATGAGTGAGCGATGCCATATGAAGGCAAATATATCAGAAGGCGTGGGTAGTATAAAAAATATAACTTAATATTTTACCTTCACTATATGTCTTGTATTTCCACCAAATTGTAGTGTCCAGGAAGAGCGCCCATATTTGATGCGAGCCCGCACAAGCTATTAGTAGGACTCGACGTTTCTCATCTTTCTTCTCTTTCTCTTTTTCTAAAATAATAACCATATTTATTTATTGTTTTGCGTTTGAACATTACTTTCAAGAGCGAATTATAAAACAGGAATGTTAATGCATGTTTTTACTAATGATGACTAAACTTTCGTGTTGAGATAAAACATCATCTAATTTAGTGTTAAAACGATTTGTTGTGCGCTATTCGTACCCGTCTCATACCAGTGTCACTGGGACAAATCTTGTTAGCTTCAACATAATTTTATAAGACCATTACCATTTGCAAATGTAAATGTATGTATTCATAAAATTTAAAAAGAACTTATGTGGTCCAGGGACTTGATCCCCGCAAAATTGCAATAATCTATCTTTGCACAGAACAAAATAGGGTTATGGAACAAGGCCTGTTTGTTCGTCCCGGCCTCGAGAAGTTTCCTTACGCGTTGGGAAACTAAGAAAATGGCAAAATATTAAATTCGTATAAAACGACATCTCTTCAATATTACAGTTAAGGACTACACACCTTCTATATGACCGGACCAACTTTGATCTTTTTTTTTGTGTGTGTGTGATTTGGCCCAATGATTTAGATTTACAATTGCGTGGGTTATAATTAATAGCCTATAATGGGGTTCTAGGTTTTTCAATCCTATTATGATGTAATTTTTGGCCGTGTTTTACTGGGTCCTGGATAGTTATTAACAATTGGACCCGATAGGCAATGGCATCAAGGTTTTTCTATTTTCGGGCAGAACAGCTTTTTGCATTTAGGTAAAACAACCGGCATCGTACAATGGGTCTGTTTCAATATCTAAACTCGCACCCACGCACCCACACACTAGTATATAGAAGAGAGACAGATAGAGAGAACACACGGAGGGAGCATAACGCTTTTTCCTTACTTCCCGATGACTACCAGTCAACTTCCTAACGCAAGCCGCGTCGTACCCAATAATACTTTGTATATTTTTATCTTAGGGTTATTCGTAGATCTCAAAAGACAAATCGATATCACTGCGTACTACAAAATGGTGAGCGTCAGAATGGCTGGTCGCCTATGGCAGGCGGCTCTGAAAGTATATTGAAGAATTGCTATCCAATTTCTTATATTTGCTTCATTTCTTCAATAATTGCTACATATGATGCATTCAGAGAAATATGAATATTTTTTGCCCAGCCATT
Organism: Pseudoips prasinana; assembly: GCA_951640165.1. Classification (NCBI taxonomy): domain Eukaryota; kingdom Metazoa; phylum Arthropoda; class Insecta; order Lepidoptera; family Nolidae; genus Pseudoips; species Pseudoips prasinana. Next base: position 28,248,737 of record OX621237.1, on the reverse strand, counting down.
CTGACGTCAGTATGGATGGTGGCCGCCATTTTCAAATTTCTAAAAGTTAGCATATAAGTATTAAGTAATTCTATTAATAACTTACCTTTACCGTCCAGTTTTTCCTCATTCTCCTTATTGGTCTTGGTGGCTCCCACCAGAGGGGGCGGGGGTGGTAACAATGGCCGCACTGACATATCCATGTCGGGCGTGGTGTAGAGCACCACGTCCCACGGAGAAGCCAGGGGTTGAGATCCGAGGCATTTACCACCTGAGATAAGTTTAGCATTGGGAACCAAACCAGCCACTGGTACCAATAAACTGATATATTGTCGACTACTTCTATTTACACTAAGTAAAATAAATTGAGATGCACGGATGATTTTCGACTCGATTCTTTTACAGATCTCCTGCAGAGATGGCCTATACTTATCGTCTCTAAATTATGCAATAAAAACTGATTAAGAATTATATTATTTTATAGTATCTGGCAATTAACTTTTAAGGTTTACAACTTAAATCTAACGATTTAATGCCTCAAATATATAAATTATCATTTATTCGACGACCAGCGCCATCTAGTAAGGTATAGGAGAACTAATTCTCCAAGTGGGAAAATACTAACGCCATCTCTTATCAAGTAGCTAACGGAAATATAGTTTTAACAAATTACGCCCATACATTCACAATAATGTCACTCTCTTCAAAACTATAGAAAGACTTTTTGGATCTATGATATAGTCTAAGAGACGTGGAAGATCGTCCTTCACCGATCTGATAACCAGATGAGACGTATTTTTTATCAAATATTTTTTATAAACAAATATGCCTATAATTGCTTGCCTATCGAAAAGTGCTCATGGCTATTTTTAATTAAATTAACTTTTATCGATTTTTTTTCATCACCTTCATACTTTTAATAACCAAATAAAATTTATTTCACTGATAGTTTTTAATACACAGAATATGCCTAGGTATGCTTGCCTACTCATTTCAGTGTATAACTACCTGGCAAGCAGGTGTAAACAGGTAAGTCAAAATAGGTGACTCCATCGATCTGCTAACTTATCAAAAGTTATCTCCAATTTTAGATTATTTTATTTCAAAATTAGTAATTTAAACTTGCCTGCGAAAAATCGTACTTAAAGTACTGTTGCCAGGCTAAAAACTTTTAGAGTTTTAGCCACTTGATAGGTGCAACAGAGAAAGTAGAGCGTCCGAGGTCCGTGTGCTAGAGCAGGTCACAACATAGCAGCTGCTCGCTACCTGACCGTAGAACGTATCCGAGTGCGCATGCTCGTGCACATGTGAGTGACAGAGACAGCATTTATTTACACTTGTCAGTAATTTTGAACTCCAATTTATTACAACTAATTTTGATCTCAATTTTTATATTATTTTACGCTATACATACTTACAGCTATTCAATAATTGAAAATAAAAATTTGCCACATCAGTAGACACACTTTGATATTTACAGTATCTTTATTACTTAGGCGGTAAGAGTGATTTTCGAACTGCAACGTTTCCACGGTCATGGGGTTGACCCACAGATTACCAAAAGTAACCTTAAAATAAAACTGGCTATAACTTTTATATCCCAAGTTCTAAAAATCTAAGAAATTAAAAATGCCTTTTCTATCACATTAACCACCAATTAAAACATAAAATATCCCGTAACCCGAAATTTTCCTAGCGGTCCAAATTTTTTTTTATTACTGTAACTTTGTTGTAACACGTGTAATGATAACCAAGAAAATCCACCGATTCTTTGCTTAATTCAATATCTCCATACTTAACGCAACGTTTTAAATGAATGTTCATTAAAGTCAATCATTTGTTTTTTTTCACCACACAAAAAACAATTTTTACTCATTTTTAAAATCACAATTCTTGAAAATTAATGTTATTTAGCACGTGTTGTCACTAATAAATAATTTTCGACTCCGACTATACACGAGCATGCGCACTCGGATACGTTCTACAGTCAGGTAGCGAACAGCTGCTATGTTGTGTCCTGCTCTAGCACACGGACCTCGGACGCTCTACTTTCTCTGTCGCACCTATCAAGTGGCTAAAACTCTAAAAGTTTTTAGCCTGGCAACAGTAATTTAAGTACGATTTTTCGCAGGCAAGTTTATATGACTAATTTTGAAATAAAATAATCTAAAATTTGATATAACTTTTGATAAGTTAGCAGATCGATGGAGTCACCTATTTTGACTTACCTGTTTACACCTGCTTGCCAGGTAGTTATACACAGAAATGAGTAGGCAAGCATACCTAGGCATATTCTGTGTATTAAAAACTATCAGTGAAATACATTTTATTTGGTTATCAAAAGTATGAAGATGATGAAAAAAAAATCGATAAAAGTTAATTTAATTAAAAATAGCCATGAGCACTTTTCGATAGACAAGCAATTATAGGCATATTTGTTTATAAAAAATATTTGATAAAAAATACGTCTCAACTGGTTATCAGATCGGTGAAGGACGATCTTCCACGTCTCTCCTACTAATAGTTCATGCAATGCCTTCGTCGGTGTACTCCTATTAACTAGCACATCAACAAATACGTACGATCAATGATTGATACCTGTATCGCCATGCGCTGCCTGTTCCCCAGTGCCCACAAGTGTGTCCACTGTGCCCTCGTCCAGGTGTACGGCGCGCAGTGCATGGTTGTTAGTGTCACACACTGCTAGTACGTTACTCGACAGCCAGCACAGGCCTTGTGGCGCATTAAACTGTGCTTCGTTCAGCTCTATAAAAACGGAAAGATCCAACCAATTTATTAACAGTATATTTGCAGATAGATGTGTGTGTGTGTGTGTATCTGTGTGTGAGTGTGTGTGTATGTGTATTTATATAAGTGTGAATGAGCGTGTTCGTGTGCATGTGCATGTGTGTCTGTGTGTGTGTACTATTACAACATAAAATACAGTTATTAAATTAAATTGTATGTTTATTTTGTAATGGTAATTCAGTCATTCATTTCATTTAACTAATTATTAAAATAAGAGCTGTGACACTTACTGCCGTCAATAAACCCTGGCTCAGAATTGCCGATGATCCGCAGCACCACTCCTGAGCAGTCCGTAAGCAACACCCTGTGGTGTCCTGTGTCTGAGATCGCAAGGAATGCCTCATCAGGTCGACCCCGGTAGAAAGGATTTAGAGCAATCTGAGGAATACAATTTTGATGAAGAGATCTTCCAAAATAAAAGTAGCAGTTCCACCGAATTCGTAGAACTTTCGCCACCATTACCCTCTTTATAGCTGCTGAAACTTGAGATTATTAGTACAGAACATATAAACATGTTTTATCTCATGCTTTTGCTTGTGCACAAAGTGCTTACCATAATAGATTATCTCTCCAACAGGCAGATGTGGGGCTTTGTAGCCTTGTCAATGTTCTCCTTCCTAATTGCTATCAAGGGTCCATTAATACAACTAGCTATCACCCTGACATATCAGTCCCACACCAAGCAGTTTTACTTAAAACAGGTTAAGAGGCATCTGCTAACAATTCTTGAATTAATAAATCTCAATTTATATACAGGGGTTTTTATGAGTTTGTAAAATCCAGTGCCTAGAGTAAGAGTTTACAGACGTCAGCACATCAAGCCACTACAATCTGTCAAATTTCCCCAATTGAAAGTGAATGTTATGCTTTTGTGATAAAGTTGAAAATCTATAAAAGAAATTTGACAGATAAGGGTAGCTGGATGTGCTGGTGTCTGTACTTAAATTTATATACATATAAGTACTACATTATACAGGGTAAGTATACTTACATTTATTGATACAAACCTTACTTGGAAAATATAAGACATCCACCTCCTTTGATTTTAAATGTTTACTGGGTGAGATAGGTATTGAACTCTTAGAGATATTGGAGAAGTACCGGAGCGTAGCACCCACATAGCTCACAAGCTCATCTCTGTGTCCCTCACCGGTTAATATAAACAAAGGTTTGTTACCAGGTCCTGTGAAGGATAAGTTGTAGGTATAACCAGCTCTATTTTTAACAAATACTATTCACAGAAACATTCATACACAGCTTATTTTGTGGCAGGTTTAATCTTCACTTTAGAATTTATTTATTTTTATTTAGGGAAGTAAACAGGTATACAATAACATTTAGGTAGTTCATAATAAATTAATACTATTAAATAATTGTACACCCAACACTGTAACCCCCAAATCTATATATATAAAAATCAATGCCACTTTTCGTTGTAATGTTATAACTCAACAACGCCTTTACCGATTTGGCTAATTTTAATCTTGAATTATTCGTGGAAGTCCAGGGAAGGTTTGTACGTAGAGAAAATTTAGAAAAGTCTTGAAAAAGTGTAAAATCAACATCGTTTGGCAATTTAAAATATTTTTTTGTTTCAATAAATGAACTTAATAATCTTTTTTTTTATTACTATGCCTTATACGTAGCGAAGCACGTACCGGGCCGCTAGTTAAATATAATATTTTTGTACAAATAAAGCAACAACAGTATGGTATGATAGTGTAACATAGAGCTACTATAGTGTTATACCATTCTACAACAATATAAATTAATAAAAATTTAATGGCAAGACAGAATGTCTCAGTCTATTTAAGTCATGCTATTCAAATATTCATTAATTAACTTCTGGTTATGACACTCAAGAACCTTTCTGCCCCATTGGCCATCAGCCATTGGTGATTCAAATTGCCTGTGATGAAAAATTATAATACAAGTTACCTAATACCAACAATGTAGGCCAGCATCTGATTCCTAATGCATCCCACATGGAACTCTCAGCATCATTCACCACTGGATGATGTATATCATATCTCTCCACTGCTGCTAGTACATTACTTGTATCTTTCTCATTCTTAAACTTGGCACAGTGCACTCCAATCTATAAATAGAAGGTAATAAAGATTTTATTTACAGCTATGTTCCTTCCAGACTCAGATCTACATATTTTGCATCATGGAAGTTATTTATAATGTTTACTAAATTCCATTTCTTAGAATGTTTTTATGTAAGATTTTATTAAAGGGATTTCCTACTAATTATCATCATATATATTGAGAAGATAGTTAATAAGTTTCATTGTTTAAATTAATTGCGATTCATAAATTTATATTTTTGAAGTTACTAGTATGTTTGAAAGCTTTTCTTTAAAAACAGTGCTTGAATACAAGCAAAAGATTAATATAATATTTATAGAGGTTGCCAAACTATACTGTATAATTACTTGCAAATAATTAATAACTACAGAATTCTATTCAATAAATTTTTCATATATTTGTACTAAATGTTATATATTTAAAACATTGCTGTATAATGACATCCTGTTACTTAAAAAATAAAGTAAAATCAAATTATTTGTAACATATGTTAAGTATGTCTTTAAAGGTTATTCTGGATCTTTTTAAGAAACGTAATTCTATTTCAAATTCAATTTACGAAATATAATTCTTATTCAAAATGTCAAACCAATTTTAATTATTATCCAAGTATGATTATGCCAATGTCAATTTTTTATAGGGTGAGTGCATATTGATAAATAAATATAGATAAAATATAACAGAATTAGGGATGTCAACACATGATAAAATACAAAACAAAATAGGTGAGCATACTCTCAACAAATATTATACTCAGAAATAAATTACATGTAGGTATATAACAGATTGTTAATATTATAGTTTTGACAATATTTATATCAAAGAATTAAAAATATTTGAACATATATTGAATAGCTATGATTCTAATTACTTACCACAACTAGTCCATTCTCATAGCTATACAATTTCTCCAGGTGGGCCAAGTCAGGCAGTACATGGTAACAGTTGATACAACAGTAAGTCCAAAAATCTAACACTACAACTTTTTCAGCACAGTGGGTGGCCAAAGATATTGGTTCTGACACATTCACCCACTCTAGATCTGAAATGTAATTTTAGTATATTGTTAGTAAATACATAGTTTTTCTCATTAACAGAACTCTTTTACTTTCCACTAAACTAAGTGTTAACTGCTGTGTGGTTAATAGTAACGCATCATCATCCCCCATCCCCGGGGGGGTGTAGAAGTTGTTCTAAGGATATATCTACCAGAGAACAGGCACCAACTCTTCGCTGTGTACTATGACCCTCATACTGCGATCATCAACCTATTTGCCAAGTGTGGCGATTAAAGCATAGCCTCCTTATGATGGACATGACCACATGAGGAGATTTTTTGGGGAGGTCTTAGTGCAGCAGTGGAAATAATCTGGCTGCCATAATTAAACTAAGTTTTAAACTTTCAGATAGTGAAATTTAGTTCATGAAAGGATTGTAAACCACAGATTCTGCCATTAATTAACATTATCCAAAGAGTCATTGACATTATTTCTCAAGTTAATTTTCCAGTAATAGTTGGCAGTGTTACATTCTAGTATCATAAAGAGCATATTAATCATTGAGTCATGAATCTGAGGCATCAATAATGTAAATACTTAGGCATGTCATACACTGCCTATCAATGTAGTCATTAGACAACAGTTATTAAGCCAGGCCTGAGGCCCACAGGGTGAAAGTAATTAGATACATTCTCTAAAGTAACACACATATTAATATTACTAAGAATATGAAAACGCCAGAATGAGATTAAATGTTTATTAATGAGGTGTTAGAACAGTATATTCATGTTAATTAAAAGAAAGTGAGTGCACAACTACAAGAGCAATTAAAATATATGATATTGTATAGAGCAATTTAATCTATTAATATTTATAAACAATAATATGTACATACTTTTTTTGAAGTCATCAACAGCAATAACAGTACCCCAAAGTTTCTTAATATGGTCTGATATAAGAGTATCACGGTCAGTCACACTTTCTGCTGCTTTTATAGCTTCTGCCAAGTCCATGCATGCTTGAGCGACGTAATCTAGGGAACTTGACTCCATTATTAATTTAAATAATATGGAATATTTAAACTATCTAACAATCCAATGCTCCAATCAAGTTCAGCGAACTTTTGCCAGTATGAACGCTGATGTTAATTTCTCGTAGTTGACATTGACAGTGACAGAGACGTTTCGTTTTTACCGACTTCTTATAATGGTTTTCAAATTTTATGTCTGGCCAGAAAACTTTACTTGCTTGTCTATTGATTTAAGTACGCCCAATTTTAAGTTTAAGACTTAAAGCAAGTGCTCGTAACATTAATGTTTGCATTGATTTGATTTTATGGTTGAGTACATTGACATGGTGCTGACATTAGCTGTCAATTAGAAAATGAAATGAATGAACAAGTTTGAAATTTTGTTCATTCTTTCCGTCATTCCGTGTGTTTTTATTTGTTGGAAGGTGTCTTCTTGTTTATTTTGTATAATTGTTTTCAAAATTCGGATAAGTTTTCTCCGTAGCTGGCACCAAATTATGTTAGAATATGGATGCCGTGTTTGATATATGTTACCTATCGTCAGACGGTAACACCGTCGAGCCCGATGATATTCCCCAAACAAAGGAGAGTGTGTGGGTCCTGGGTAAGAAGTACAATGCGATCCAGGGTACGTGAGTCTTCATATTTCGTTACTGACATTTTACGTAAGATGAATATTAAATTGGCATATTCTTTACAGACTTGGACCGTATCAGACGTGATGTTACGTCTATAATTTGGTGTACATATAGAAAGGGGTTTATACCAATTGGAGATGAAGGCTTGACTTCGGATAAAGGATGGGGATGTATGCTTCGGTGCGGTCAGATGGTACTGGGTGTCGCGCTGGCCAGAGTACATCTATCAGCTGATTGGGTTTGGACACCAGAGACAAGGTATTCTTATATTGTTGAGATTTTCCTCTTTCCACATAATAGGCTCTACTCACCTTCATTCATGAAAATGTTATTATTGAATTCAAGAAATGTACATAACAAAGAAAAACATAACAAAGCATAACATTATATAATGAGATCTTACTCATATATCAAGTTTCTACTGAATCATCAATATACATTCTTGCAATAATTATGTATAGGTCATTAATGTTATTTCTAGTTATTAATTTACAACAATTATTATCATATTATCACTGTCACTTTTCTTCTACAAATAACTGTAACAGACAATAATGACAGACATAGTTGAGACAATGGGGACAGGGAATAGTACATGTTGTTACATTAAACTTTTTGTAGGGATGTTTTATCATCTACTCATTACCTAAAATGGGGTAAATAGCTGCTCAAAGAATGCCTTCCTGACGTCTGTCATTTCTTTTATCTTTAACATCAAATTTAGTGTAATAAATTGTTTTTATGGCACATCACATAAAAACTATAGTTTTCAAATGATAATTAGTAAGGCAAAGATGAGATGAGAAGATCTAATTCTTAGCATTACATGGATTCACAGTGCTGGATCAATCGGGTGTTAGAGGAGGGAATACTCGACAGAGTCTGAGAATTGTAACTCAGATGTAGATTGAAGGGACCCCATGCAATGCATTAATGCTCACCTTCTCCGTCTTTCAGTGTTCCCCTCACTTCCTAGCCAGTTTTGGTATGATCCTAATAATGCTGCTTTGCATACATTCTAAGAACATATGGAAGTTCTTGATAATCCTAAGTCTTTTCCTGGGTTGTAGAGGGATTTTGCTGGTATACCTCGCATCCATTTCCACAGCATATAAATTAACCAAAAAACCATTTCTCTTTAATTCATTTGTTAAGTTGTGATACTTGTTCGTCATTAACGCATGCTCTTTAGGGATTTTGGTTTCCCACGGTATGGTAGGCTTAGCTTTTGCTTTCGTGATTAAAGGAATAAGTCTGAACTGGATGGCAAAGATGGTGAACTACTTTTATTGTAAATTCACTGTGGACTCCAAATTATCTTGTACATTAATCACTACCTACTGGAATACATTCTTTAAGTGGCTGCACTTTACCTCATCCATGCTCCCCAAAAATAAATCCGAAAGTGAGAATTGATTTATGGATGTTTGTTATTCTTTCATGCAAAAACTAAGGAATTGATTTTGTTGAAACATAGTAATAGATTTTTCCATCTGATTAACACATAGGGTATAATTTATAAAATTTATTGCGGGTGAAACCACTGGGCACAGCTAGTTTCTTATATATATATATATATATATATATAAGAAACTAGCTGTGCCCAGCTATATATAAATAAAATATAAGGAAAACCGCAAAATGAATATACATGTCAAATGTTACTCTTTGAACCTAGTTTCAATGAGAAAAATATTGTGCTTGTACTGCTCTGATGTACATGTAATGGTAGGATTATCATTGAATGTGATATTCCAGGGATCCAACATACTTGAAGATAATCCAAAGGTTTGAGGAAAGGAAGCAGGCTCCCTACTCCATTCACCAGGTGGCATTGATGGGAGCTTCGGAGGGCAAAGAAGTGGGCGAGTGGTTTGGGCCCAACACTGTAGCACAAGTTCTTAAGTAAGTGAATGGCCCTTATTCCAAGCAGTACCAACAAAGCTGATTTTAAGTTTTAAATTCATTGCATTATTTGCTTACATAATTCAGGACTCCAATGCTGCCATTAAAAAAATGTAAATCTGATGAAGTGCGCGTCCGACTCGTGCGCCGACTTATTTAGTAGTTAGTTATGAACTAGTCATAAACACCTATCACTATGATAGGATTTTGACGAGAGCCAGTGATCAGAATTAACTGCGCTAGAACAATAAAATGTTCTAGCAAATGGTATGTCTTTGTTTTTATTTTATTTTTGTTATTTTATATTTTCGTTATCTGTTCAATATTTGAATTAATCTTTTATCTTCTTCTTTCAGAGTTATAATTATTATTATTATTATTCATTTATTTCGGTATAATAAATATTCCATATATTGTTAGTAAATCAAACTTATAACTATGTTAGTATATCAATATTAAATGTCAACATTACAAATATGAATCTAACATTACAATAACATTCTTACATGCGCACTATTTTACATTAAAGAGGACCCCTCCAGATCCATGTACGGTATTCCAGTGCCTCACAACCGGACAATCAACCCTTCCCAATATGGTATTCAGGAGGCCGTTGTTGCTGTCACGCACGCGCCGCATCAGGGAGGCCACTCTTTTCCGCACAATAGCCCTAAAGCAGTCTGTGCTAGCCTTAGCAAACATACCTGACGCACTGCAATAACGAGGCAACCCCAACAGCATCCTAAAACCATTATTGTAGAGGACCCGTAGGGCATTGAAAGATCTACACGTATAGCGGAACCACAGGCTACAGGTATAAAATGTCTGGCAGTATGCTTTAAAAAGAGAAATTTTTACATCTTTTGTGCACCGTGCAAACCTGCGAGCCAGCATATTGCATCTCACTGCCAATGCCCTACGTTCCCGCTCAATATCTAAATCATCCGAGAGGTCCTCGGTGACCCAGTGCCCCAGGTACTTAAATTTGGTGACCCTACTTAACTGCATTCCTCCAAGCCTGACCGGTGGAACGGTTTTAGGACTCTTATTACCCGCCTTAAAAATAAGTAGTTCACTCTTCTTGCAGTTATACCTGAGGCCATGTGTCCCCGCGTACCTCTCACAGATTCCTATTAGGTAGTTAAGGGCTGTAACAGATGGTGCCAACAGCACCATATCGTCGGCATAACTTATGTTGTTCAGACAAACACCATCCACTGAACAGCCGACCCCGGACCCGCTGAGCTCACCTAACAGTCCATTAACGTACAGGTTGAAGAGTCGTGGTGAAGTCAGGCCTCCCTGTCTCACACCACACTCCAACCTGTACTCTGACGAACATGATCCCGCCCACCTAACGGTATTGGTCTGGTTGCCGTACCAATACCTTAACATATTTATTACGTCTCCGGGTGTGCTGGTTTCCCCCTGGAGCTTATCCCACAGCACGTCATAAGACACCAAGTCAAATGCCTTCGACAGGTCCAAGAAACAACCATATACAGGCGTCTTCCTCGTCACATAGTACTGGACAGTATGCTTGAGTCGCAGTACGGCGGTTTCAGTCGATTGCCCACCCCTGAAACCAAACTGAGCTTCGTGGAGATCTATATGCTCACTTAGCTGACTATCAAGCAAACCATCCAGTACCTTGGCGATCACTGTAGCCAATGAGATAGGTCTGTAGTTGTCCCTGTCGGAGGCATCACCCGTCTTGTTTTTAGGTATTGGTATAACAGTGGTCTTCATAAGCTCTTTAGGTAAATATGAATGTCCTATACACAAATTGAACAACATGACCAACACCCTCGGTAAATGAACACCTGCGAACTGCAAGTGCTCGATGCTAAGGTCATCATGTCCCGGAGACTTGCCTCTAGTCATATTTTGGATAATATGGGCGACTTCTTTCGCTTTAAATCTGCACGGCTCACAGTCTACCTTCTCAGCATCGAGCACCTGCTGCACACATCCTAGGGGAGACACAACTCTAAAATGATCCTTAAATAATTCAGCAATTTGATGGGGCTCACTCCTACCCCCAACATTTACCGGGACACACGAACCAGCTTCCAGTTTCCTGGTGTGCTTCCAAAAGCTTTTGAAATCCCTCTCTTTGTGGTGTGTTGCTAAGATATCCATTTTAATTTTATCCTCATTGTCTTGACACCATTTCAATTTAGATTTAAACCGCTTACGGGTTTCACGCATAGTATTATATATATCACCAGACTTCGGTTTTCCATGAAATATCCGAGCCTGAAAGCTGTTTCGTGCGTCTACATGAAAATTCCGTACATGCTTGTTCCACCCAATGACATATTTTTGCTTTGTTCTTTTTCTTACACTATTACTCCTTTTCGAAGCTTCCTTCAAACAACTAACAATACTTCTCTTCTACAGTTATTTTTATTTTTTTGTAATATTCACATCATTTGTAATTATTTCTCGTTTATTCTATCTCAAACATCGGAGATAAGGTGGTTTTTCTTTATACTTTTTTAATTATATTTGGAAAGCATTAGGGTGTCCTTTAAAAACCGTTTCATAGGCTACTCCACTTAACTTGATACCATTTTGATTGCTTGTATTTGGATTTTCCTCTCGGCCTATATAAATTTAGACATAAAAAATTAATTACTTTTATTATTGTGTTACTTATTTATTTAATATTATGGTTAGTGCTACCGTGTCAGAGTTGTTCTAGCCGCGCAACAGGACTCAGATATGGCTTAGCGAGTCTTATAACTACAGATGTTTTCGACATCTTTATGTACTTGCCGAAGCTCGGAGACCTTAGAAATGTAATGGCTATGGCGGTTATTTATCTTCAGGCTCACCGCGTGACTAATAGCTTAACCTCGCCAATCGTTAGCGTCGATAACCGTTAGATATGAGCGCCCCTTATACCTATATCCTTCACAAAGGTGTTCAGTGGATAATCGATCATTCAATGGATCCTTGGTATCAGTTTTTGTATTGTAGGTTGGTATCAGTTGTTCCCTCGTTGTTCGAGCGGTATTTTCAACCGCAGAAAATTGATTATGAGATTTTTCTGTTAAGAAAACTTCTCAGTTTTACTCCTAAGTCTGGGAGTCGGCGCTTTTACACGGTCTCCCCGTGTTTCCGAGAGCATGTAAAGCCGTCAGTCTTGACCCCTTTCCGGTCGTGTCGCTAGTCGTCCTATCGAATCCCCGGAGTAATGGAATACATAATGCCCCTGTGTTTTAGAATACACTTGTGCTCTATAATATGTCCCGTGCAGATAGATGACTAGTCTCCATTAAGACAGACCGCCATGACACTATTATTATTATTGTTACGACATCACTTACATTCTATAATTCATTCATTCATTATTTTCAGAAAGTTGGTAGTGTATGACAAGTGGAGTTCCCTGGTAATCCACGTGGCCCTAGATAATACTGTCGTTAAAGAGGACATCTGTAAGTACGACGTAGATAATAGCACCATTTGACCTATTTGTGTTAGTATATGTGTAGGTAGGTACACTTTATTACACGCCACTTAGCAAACTTATTAAATACAACTGTCCGACAAGACGGTATTATTGAAAAGGACATCTTAATTAAGATTCTAATTCTATTATTAAGTATTGTATTTAGTTTGGAACGATTCATTAATATTATAAATGCAAGTTTCAAATATCTTCATTATGAGTTTTATGAATTTAGATCCATTTAAGACTCGAAAAAGCAAAAGACTTTACCTACTTCAATTCATAAAACTTTCAAAATAATATGTCTTAAAACTTATTTAAAACCAACAAGCATATTTAAAAACCTATATTTTTATAGTTATTTAAAAACTTTTATAAATGCTTTGTTATATGTCTGAAATAAATATTTATAAGAATCATATAAGAGTCACCTCTTCGATGTCTTTATGTATTTTAAAAAGGAGTGCTGTTTAATAATGTTCATGACATAAAACCATTTCGGTTTTGTAAATAACGCGACACGCAGGTTGCGTTTCAAAAAACTCCGTACAATGCCCTTGGGATATACATTCAGCAACACAAGTAGCTTCAGCCTTTAACTACTAGTATATATGTTTCTATTTGATTAATTTTGAAATTTATTACAAACGAATAGAGTGTAAAATGTGGTGGCGACGGTATTGCCCCGCTAGTTCATGATTTAACTCTACTAAATAACCCTTACTATTAAATTCGAGACAAACAATAGAGCATTGCGGAAAAGTTAAAGGCATAACCCCTAATGCTGTAAATACTTTACTTCTTCGTACTTAACGATAATTTTGAATATTCCATGTAGTAATGTTGACTAAATAAACAATTTTGTGATGATTTTGCTGTGTGGTGACGGCGGCGAATATCAGAATATCATGACCCTATTTCATCCCGTGGGGGGCGTAGCAGTCGACCCGAGGGAGTATCTACCTGAGGACGGGCAGCAGCTTCCTTATAAGTACTATGGTTATCTTACTGCGTTCGCCCATCCGTCTGCCAAACGCGGTGATTATGGCATATTCCCCCAAGATGACTCTTGGGGGAGGCTTGTCCAGCTGTGGACTTTTTCAGCTGTAATGATGATGATGAAACCCTTTCGTGGCTGACTTTTGAATTTCTGCAATATTTCAATAACTAGTTTCTATTTGCTAGTCTAGTGTACGTATCATATATCTAAATATAAGTTACTACTAGTTTTACCGACGTTAAACTTTATAAATGTGTTAATCCAAAGTGTCAGCCATCTCCATACCAAATGTTATTAAAATCGCTCCAGCCGTTTAGACGTGAAGAAGTACCAAACATAGACACTCACAACTTTCGCCTTAATAATATTAGTGTGATTAAATTGTATGTACCCTACAAGATGGACCGATGATTTTGTGCGGGTCGCTGGAAATCGCTGGATGCGGATAGCGCGAGACCGGCAATTGTGGAGATCTCTGGGGAGGCCATTGTCCAGAGGCCATCATCATCATATCAGCCGAAAGACGTCCACTGTCTTTCGGTTGATATGATGATGATGATGATGAAATTGTATAACAAACTTCTTTACTATGATTTCCATCAATTTAATTATAAACGGCATACATTGTACATTTTCAATACGTTACGCTCTTATCGCCCAAATTAATAAATATATTTCTTTTCAGTGCAGCAATGTATTGTGAAAAATGACCGAGGTGATAGTTCCGAGACGCCTGATAGTGTCGTCTCGGACTGGATGCCACTGCTGCTTATAGTGCCGCTCAGACTAGGACTTAGTGAAATTAATCCAGTTTATATTGAAGGATTGAAGGTATGTTTTTTGATTCTTGATTTGGGAAGTAAGACACTGAACGAAAAGACTGGTGAATGCGTGATGAGAGCGTTACGAAAAGTGTGATCGGGTGAAGCGAACGGAAGTTGATATGTCTCTAATGGCACTTTTATTATATTTTACATACATACATAGACTCACGCCTGTTTCCCAGAGGGGTAGGCAGAGACAACGGATTTCCATTTGTCACGATCTTTGCACACCTCTTTTGCCTCGATTACTGTCATTATATTCTTCATACATGCTCGCCGGTTTAGGGTACTTCTGACCTGCCCTTTCTTGAGAACATCTTATATTTTAACTGTTTATAAAATGTCTTATCATTATTTTTCTGTATGTCACTAAGCCGTGTGGTTTCCGGCATTAAAAGAATATCAGGGCCTGCCCATATCTCCCCGTGGGTGTCGTAAAAGGCCACTAAGGGACATACCAGGTAGTCAGGCAGCAGTGACTCCTATGTACTAGCTACCACCTTACTGCGGTCGCAATCTCGTATGCCAAGCGCGGTGACTAAGGCAAACCCTTCCAAATGGCAATGTTATAGAAACCTTTTGGGGAGGCATATGTCCAGCAGTGGACGATAGCAGACTTACTTACTTACTTATCGTATGGGCAGTGGTTACACTAGTGTCAGAGTTGTTCAAGCCACCCATTATGCCTCAGAGATGGCTGAGCGACTGTTGCCTAATGGCTACAACGGGGACCGACAGCTTAACAGGCCCTCCGAAGCACGGAGATGCTCATAAATTAAACCACTATGGGGGTCACCCATCTATGGACTGACCGCGAGCCTAGTTGCTTAACCTCGTCGATCCCTTACAGATCGGTGAGAGCATCTAGCTATGAGCTATATCAAACTGATGATGTGTGGTGTAATTAAGAATATGAATAATAATAATATCCTGGGACATTATTCACACACGCCCATCTGATCCCAAACTAAGCAGAGCCTGTACTATGGGAACCAAATAACTGATATACTACATACACGATACTTTTTTTGTCTATACATATACTTGTATAGATAAATTACACCCAGACTCAGGACAAACAAATATGTTCCTGCACACAAATATCTGTCCTGGGTGGGAATCGAAGCCACGACCTCCGGTGTGAAAAGGGGGTGGTTGGCAAATGCTTGATTTGCCAACCACGCCAACAGGCACGTCAGAATATTTATGCAAGGGAGCTAATAAAATAAATAAAAAATAAAATAAAAAAGGTTTTTATTCACGTAGACTTCAAAAAAGCGCTTGTAAATAGTCAGAACATGTTTGTAGTATTATAGTTGTATACATTATTATTTCTAGTAACATAGATATTAGGTACACATGTATTGATAGTATTAAAACATTAATAATCTCGCAATGTTAATGTTCCAGATATGTTTCCAAAGTCCCCAATCCATAGGCGTGATAGGCGGCAAGCCTAACCAAGCGCTGTACCTGGTAGGATGTGTGGAAGACGAAGTCATATACTTGGATCCTCACACGACGCAGAAATCTGGACTGGTAGAGGTATATACTTTATTTATGTACTAGCTGTGCCCCGCGGTTTTACCATCTCATAGCTACTCCCCCATAGATGACAGCGTGATAATATGTAGCCTATATGTTGACCCGACCTCTTAGTAATATTCATGCAAAATTTGAAGTAAATCCATGCAAAACTTTTTTAATTTAGCCCGGACATACATACAGACAAACAGACATACAGACAAAAATTCTAAAAACTATATTTTTGGCTTCAATATTGATTGTAGATCATGCACCAAGTATACTTAAAAAAAATATTCAATGTACAGTTTTGACTTTCCTACGATTTGATTATATGTATAGATAATATCTCCTACTGGTCGAATTTCGGCGTCTCAATGAAAACTAGCCATCTGCCCGGTAAATACGCTTTCTATTCCATCGTTCTTATGATCGGAGGGGATTAATAGCAACACGACCGGAATGGGGTCAAGTAACTGAAAAGGCTTTACGTGCTCTCCAAGGCACGGGGTATAATACCGCCAACTCCCAGACGTCGGGATGATACAGAGAAATTTTCTTTACGGAAAAATTCCATAATCACTTTTTGGTTCAACCCGGGATTTGAACCCAGGCCCTCATTATCTGCGGTTGACCACGTTACCGCTAGAATATTTGTATATATAAACTATTTCATTATGACTTGCAGAATAAGATGAATGATGAACAAAAGGAAATGGATTGCTCGTATCACTGTAAGTTCGCTTCGCGGATACCTATGCTGGCTATGGACCCCTCTGTTGCGGTGGTGAGTTATATACTGTGGACATCACCTCTGTGGAATCACTTGGACTACGAATATAATTCTTATTGCTTTAGTAATAAAGGTGAGGTCTGAGTGTACACACTTTACTGAGTGTACTGAGGTAGTATCGACATTCTGTATTAACAAACTTTAAAGAGAAAGAAGTTATCAATTCTACTATGTTTTTAGGATATTACTAAAACTCCGCTGTCTGTCTGTCCGTCTGTTACCAGGCTGTATCTGATGAACCGTGATAGTTACACAGTTAAAATTTTCACAGGTTATGTATTTCTATTGCTAAAAAATAAATACTAAAAAATTAAATAAAATAAATATTTAAGCGGGCTGCCATACAGCAAAAGTGATTTTTTTGCCGTTTTATAGATAATGGAACCCTTCGTGCGCGAGTCCGACTCACACTGGGCTGGATTTCTTTTTCTAATGGCGCTGAAATCGGTTTTTCAACCACAGCGAAATCGCTTAGCAATAAGCGATTTCGCGATAGGTTATTGTTTAATATAACTCATACTATGTATATAATAATATATTAACTAATTTTTCAATACTTATTTACAACACTTTTTCATTTGAGTGTTTGACGTGTTCGGAGTTATGAAACCGAACAGCTCAGCGTTTTCCATTTGTGCATTGCAAGCACAATTGGTACGCAGCTAATTTAAAATTTTATTAGACTTTTAAGTCAGTTCGCAATCCGACAGCGACCAAGCGCAATGAGGGCTACCGTTTTTGTGCTCACCAGTCGGCGCCACTGTCGCGGAAGGTCCACTATAGCTGATCAAAATCATTGTTATTGTGGACGCGGCGAATGTTTTTACGAAAAATATTTATTACAGTTATCGAGCTGTTACTCATTTTGTAATTTATTTAGTATTAAACCAAAAATTTTTGTTATAATCGCAGTTTTTATTAATAAACAGACAAATAAACCCGAACAAAAACAGTGTATTTTGACGTTTCGTAGACCTGCCGCGATGCTAGCGCCTCTAGCGACAAATTGACGCGGTAGCCCTCATTACCGCTTTACCATTTAACCATAATTTACCATAAACCATTTAATTATTATCTAACATTTATAATAGTATTAATTGTCCATTTTAGTTTATATTACCTGTGTACTACCAGTGTAACCCATTAGATTTTAGTTTTGAATACAATAGTGTTTAACCATTAAAGTCAGTGTTTTTAATAAACCATTAAAACCAATAAGGAGCTCGTAACTCGCTACATGACGGTTAAGTTATGTATCTTTTTGTTTCCAGTGCTTCCTGTGCCGTACAAAGGGTGACTTCGAGGAGCTGTGCAGCATTATGGAATCGAAGCTGATGAAGGAGAGCCAGCCGCTCTTCGAGATCTGCGAGAAGCGGCCCTCGCACTGGGGCCCCAGCAACAACGATATTGATCTACAGAATACTACGCTTTTTACAGGTTGGTAGACCGTAAAACAAAATAACAGTAATAAAAAGAAACAATTGACCGGTTATTTCGTCTTAGAATGTCAGTACTAAAAATACGTAAACAGTCTACTATTAAATCTCAAAAATGAGAAATCATAAATTGGATCGTCCGGCGGGTCTCGAACCTGCACCATCTACCAATCCGGGGTAGGTGCTCCATGTTTCTAGAAAAACAAAACCGATAGATAATACCTACATCCTCCGGAAGGGTGTTAGCAAGGGAATCCTAAATTTGATCTGCCAGCGTGTATCGTTCGTAGCTTAACGCAGGGCGCCTACCCCGGATTGGTAGATGGTGCAGGTTCGAGACCCGCCGGACGATCAAATTTATGATTTCTCATTTTTGAGATTAGATAAACGCTTTGCATTGCGAATAATGCTATAAAATTCAAATTTAAGACTACTATTAGTCTGGTTACGTTGGTTATTTCAATGGCCAGTAGAAAGGATGGCATAGGCAGTTAAATAAATAGTTCGGCATTTCACAAGGAGTGGAGTGACCCGAAACCGAAACGATTGAAAAAACGTCTTCAGTAAACAGCAATAATATAGTTAAGGTATATAGGTTAGGTGATAGGGTGATAATATGTACCCTATATGTTGACCCGACCTCTTAGTAATATTCATGCAAAATTTGAAGTAAATTCATGCAGTACTTTTTGAGTTTAGCCCGGACATACATACAGACATACAGACAAAAATTCTAAAAACTATATTTTTGGTTTCGATATCGATAGTAGATCACGCCTCAAGTTTCCTTTTTAAAAAATATTCATTGTACAGTTTTGACTTTCCTACGATTTTATTATATGTATAGATTACTAGCTGTGCCCGTGGTTTAACCCACGATAAACTTTATTAATTATAGCCTATGTGTTATTATTATGTATAAGCTATAATATTGTAAAGTTTCATTAAAATCCATTCAGTAGTTTTTACGTGAAAGAGTAACAAACATCCATCCATCCATACTTACAAACTTTCGCGTTTATAATATTAGTAGGATTTAATAAGATCCCCACCTATGACAAATCTTTTGTCATATGTGGGGTCGCTCGCTCCAGAACAAAAAGCCAATTCCCACCAGGACAGGTATTTGTGTACAAGAACATGTCGTTTTTTCCTGAGTCTAGGTTTAATTATCTATATGATGTATTTACAAAACAAGTGCGAGTCGGACTCGCCCATGAAGTGTCCCGTAGCAGCAAGTAACAATATAAAAGTTCTTGTAGTAGTTGATTCAATGAATGGGAAATTGCGGTTTATGATTTATGACGTATTAAAAAAACTACCTACTAGTTCTCGTTCAAACCAATTTTCGGTGGAAGTTTGCAAATTTATGAACATCATATATGTTTTTTAGTTTTATCACTCTCTTATTTTACAAGTTACAGGGAGGGACACATTTTACCACTTTGGAAGTGACTTTTGAAAAATTTGTGTGCTGAACACGATTATTCGTTCTGTGTCTGGGTCATGGGAATTTCTAATATAATATCCTGGGACATTATTCATACACGGTCATCTGATCCCAAACTAAGCAGAACTTGTACTATGGAAACCAGATAACTGATATACTACATATAATATTTTTCTTTTGTAAATACATAACTAAATAGATAATTTACACCCAGACTTAGGACAAACAGACATGTTCATGCACACAAATATCTGTCCCGGGTGGGAATCAAACCCACGACCTACGGCGTGAAAGGCAGCGTATCTACCAACCACGCGAACAAGCCCGTCCAATTATCTTCATAAGGTAAACATATAGTATAAGTTTGTTATCAGTTATCTGGTTACCATAGTAAAACCTGTGACTAGTTTACGATCAGATGGCAGTGTGTTCGTTGTCGTTAGATATTAATTTTATGTTTGTTTCAGAATTTGAAGACGTAGACAGACAATTTGACGACTCTGATGAAGAATTTGAGATTCTGTGAGAGTGTAGTATAATTCTGATTTAATGCAATTTATCACACAAACATCTTTATGTAGATAGATTTTAATATATATACGAATGAATAGACTTGTGACGATACACGTACTTATGAACTAACCTCAACTTGCCTGGCACGAAGACACACATCTCTCTACAGCGGTCCACCAATAATATTACAAAAAAAAACATAAGTGTAGCGTGAGCTCGACAAATAGATGTGCTATGAAAGCTTCTGCCACAAAACTGTTCTGCGACTGACCATAGCTCGAAAGCACATTTGCCATAGACAGAAGCATTAGTGTGGCGTAAAGAATCAACAGTTGTATACTGATGCTAATGCCAAATCGAATATCAATTGATCGACCCAAATGGTTAATAAATCGAACTTCGGTCCTAGAAAAGTAGGTTAGGTTAGTTTAGAACTGCGATCATACAACAAGAAACATATCCATCGTCAAAAGGATACGTTCGATAGTCGCACTGCTGTCGAACTACAGCGTGATTTCGAACTCCTGTGTCTCGCATAAGCGTGCATTCGGACTGTGGTCAGTTGCAGAACAGTTTAATCTCAAATCGCATATCCATTTGTCACGTAGTAGATTCGATAAACGCAAATCTATGACTGTGAGAATAGGGATTGGTTGAATGTTGAGAGACATGTCTTTGTTGCCAAGTCGGTTGCGCTGATCGCTGCTGCTTTAGTAACATCACTGAAACTATGCTAGAGAGTGATTTTTCGAAGTGGCGTAAAAAATCCTTTTTACCCTTATATCGATTCGGAGCCACCTTGTACCTATATTAGTACTGCCATTTTGGCTTTTGGCTAAATCCGGGATATCTAGGATACCTAGGAAGTATATAGAGGCGTTTTATTGAGTCTATACAAACAATACACCTATGTGGATATTACCATACGGGATCATGTTTTTGAATTACTTTAAGGCCAAATTTATTTACGCTCTATTTACAAACTGATGTTTTGCAAGTTGTTTTGTTTATGGGTAACTTAAGAGGCCTATTACAGTCCACTAGCGCCGCCAATCGAAAAAATCATAACTCGTAAATAGAATCAAAAATACAAAATATGTTCTATTATTACTGTGGAAAAGGCAATAACGTAATTGTATAACACCTTATCAACACTTGAAATATAGCTGTTTAGCTAAATCGTGCATTCAAAACATAAACGGCCGTTTTGTTACAAATGCACGATTTAGCTAAACAGCTATATTTCAAGTGTTGACAATGTGTTATAAAATTACGTTTTTGCCTTTTCTACAGTAATAATAGACCACATTTTGTATTTTTGATTCTATTTACGAGTTATGACATTTTTTCGATTGGCGGCGCTAGTGGACTGTAAAAGGCCCCTTAACACATAAAATATGAATGATAAAATGCTTGAAAATAATCTCCGTCTCACTCACTTGGTTATAAAAAAACAAATAGGTAAAGGTTGGAGTAAAGGGGTCCTAAGGTAATATTTATTCTACACATTTAGCCAAATTTTCCCGGAATGGTTTATTCATTGAAGAATTTATATGAGTGAAAGTCATATGCAATGGAGTCCACTAGGGTGATTTGACATCGTATCAGTGATGTTATCTGTTCAGTGAATGACGCAGTCTTAGTTCTGTATAGTTATACTTACCAAGTGTAAAATGATGTTTAACTTGGAAATGAGCAAGGAAGATATTATTTCGTGTACTTGTGATAGTGCCTACGACTGGTTTAGAATAAGCCGCTACATTATATTTTGCAGTGCCTTTACAATGTTATTGTGCAATTTATGTAAATTAAGATCGCTGCACGCGCAAAGGGAAGTCTGGGAGGGACGAGGCCATATTGAACTTATTATCTCTATAGATATAGATAAAAATGTATGAAGATTTTAATCACAGTAAACGAGGCGATTACGGCATATCCCCCCAAGATGATTCTTGGGGGAGGATTTTGTCCAGCAGTGGATTTTTTGCAGCTGTTATTATGATGATGATAAAACGAGGTTAAACAGGTGTGCAAAGATTGTGACTAATGGAAATCTATTGTCTCTGCTTACCCCTCTAGTAAACTGGCGTGAATTTATGTATATGTAGATATGGGCAGGGTTGAAAATTGAATACAAATAATATTATTTTACGCCATTCAATTATGAACTTACATTAGTTTTTAATTGAGTTCAAAATACTCTGCATGAAATTATCTCGTCCCGGCCGGCGTGGAAAAAACACACGAAGAATGCAGCGACCTTATATATATTTATATATATTATTTTAACAAACACTGATTAACATTCCTATGAAATTAATGTGATTGTCAGTGCATCTTACAACGACCCTGCCGAGTTTAGTAGCATCTAGTCATAATATAGATAGACACCGTACATTGAAGATTATTATTTACACGAAATGATCATAGTAGCTGTCAATAGAACTTACAAATAGTGTAACCAAATATTTTAGCCTATATTTTGACTTTGCTTGTATTCATTGTTCATGATAACTCGTGAAGATGAATTTTCTCACGGATGAGAGTCTAGGAAAATGCGTGTTCTATACTTTCTTATCATTATCTAAATTTAGTCGACCTTATCTAAAAGTCGGGTAACAGAATCCATGTGGGGATTTGTTACAGGATTTTCGTTCCTGATAGGGGGATCCCGGTGGCACACGTATTAATTATGTTATTTTTCAGGACTTTAGTTTGCAAAGTAGGCTATGATTTTGCGAATTCATGTTTTACAAATCGTTCAGTTTCAAGAGTATTTTGAGGTCCATGCGGGCCTATGCACACCTCGTTTATTAAACGCGCCGGTGACGCGCGTTTGTAGCGATACAGACGCGATACGCATGCAAGTCAGATGCAGCACTATAAGATAAAAGTGCGATAAAAGTTGCCGGCGCATTTAAAAAACGTGGTGTGCACAGGCTCTAAGTTCTCTTACTAATATAAGTTTTATACAAATATTGCATGATAAAAGGTAATATGGAAGAAATCAATGCAAAATTGTTTACATTATTTATAAGTTTCCTTGATGGCTACTATAGTTACATATTATAATTTTGTACGCTAATTTAGACTTGAGTTTCTAGTTCTTGTTTATCTAAATAAATCATTTTACATTGATTGCATAATATTGAAAACTGGATTATATTTGTATTTCGGAGCCAATTATATGCCATTAGGTGTAATTTAGTAAGCTCTAGACTTTAGGTATGAAATATTATATTAAAGTATTTAATTATTGTGTTTCTACGTTTTGTAACGAATAAAAATATGTGTTGATGTAATAATTTGTGTTATGTTGTAGGTTAATTATTTTGTTAATAAATCGCTGGTCGGCTATGGCAGTCTACCTAAATATTTTTATATAAATAAAAGTTTAAAATTATTTACACAAGATTTTTTATTTAATATTTTCATCATATTCATGTCATTCAGAATTAGACTGGCCTGTTGGCTAGTGGTTAGTGGGCTAAGCCAGACGTCGTGGGTTCGATCCCCACCCAGGACAAACATTTGTGCGATGAGCACGATTATTTGGTCTGTGTCTTATAATCTTTGACTATTTTAACAGGCCTGTTTAAAGTCAAAGATTCCTATGGCACGCCGTGGTCTCTTGTTTCATCAGTCTTGGACTCTTCAACATCAACCTCAGCAACAGAAATCTACCGAGCGCTAGAGCGCCTAGAGCCAGTCGTGTAATCGACGCCGCAATTGATAGCTACGTTTTAAACTTATGCCGTATAAGCTTAACTAAATGAAGTAACCTATGCCTCTCGCGACACACTTTGAAAAATATCTTAACGTTTCGGTCTCTTGTCGAAGTAAAGGAATATATCAATAAAAAAAATAATTCGCCTTTTAGGTAATTTTAAATTTCATAGCCATGTCGAGTCGTAGTTTAAGTGTCTATTATCTATGGTAACATGATTGCCGTAGAGTGCCGGTGAGTTTGCCGGTTAGTATTACAAAATATTCAAACCAATTTTTTATTTTTCTATGTTCAATTACCAAAATTGCAATATTCGTTTTTCCCACAGGAGTCAGAACAGGAAAAATATACAAAAGCTTGGTCTGAATATTTTGGATTTTTAATCTCACAAGATGGACGAAGCCAAGATAAAAGAAAGTCTATGCAATTATTTAATAGCATCTAAATATCCAAGCGAGATGGCTGCTCGCTGAAGCCTTAACCAATCACATCAAAGAAAGTGATGCTTCTCAACTTTAGTCTCTTCATTCATATTGCGGTATTTTCGGTGAAGATGCACAGAACGGGCTATGAGTATGCCTTTTAGATTTTATAATCTTGGACGTCTGAGTTTGAGCCTTACATAATAAAATAAATAAATAAATAAAAAAGGTTTTTTAAAAAAGCGCTTGTAAATAGTCAGAACATGTTTGTAGTATTATAGTTGTATACATTATTATTTCTAGTAACATAGATATTTAGGTACCTACACATTGTACCTATTGATTGTATTAAAACATTTATAAAATTTATTTTATAACAGCAATGATATTTATCTAGCTCGTATCAAGTTATTGTCAAGAGATTATGTTTAAGTTTAATTATCTAGCTATACATATTGTGGTATTTTCGTTAAAATAATTTGAACATAACGAGCTATGAGTAGGTAAGTATACCTTTTGGATTTTAGAATGATGAACGTCTGAATTTGGGGTTTTAGAACATATATTTTTTTGCTGAATATCCTGCAAGTTAAACTGACTGAATGTTAATTTTGGAGTCTATCTTGTTTAGAACACGATGCGACTCCTTGTCTTCGGAGTCATTGGACGAGAATCGTGAAAAATTCTTAGTTACAGGAAAAATGTTGACCTTCCATCTATATTCGGAACTAGCAATGAAATAAAATAGGCATATTTAGCTTTTTCAACCAGAAAAATCGATAGTTAACTTCCACGGTTTTCCAGTCGTAAAAAGTTTCACCATTCCTGGTACGGGTAGGTAAGTATTGCAATCTCCTACCGTATAGGAATTCCGGCTTGACTCAGTTTCACCGAGATATTGAACAAAAACACTACCAGTATACTAAAGGCGAAGTCTTTAGTCTAATGGTAGCATCCTCAACTGAACAAAGAGGGAAAACGAAGATAATGAGGCAACCTCCATTGTCTTCAAACCCCGGTCGGAACAAAAATTGCTGGCATTCTCTTAACAAAAACGTCTCCCAGTAGCTGGACGACGTTCAAAAGTTAGCGATAGATACTATACCTCGTACCATGAAAAGCGATCGCTCTTACCTCCTACGGTCCTTATCTGTGTGCGTCTACATTGCTCCGCCAAGTTATCCAAACAGAAAGACATCGCAAATTTGTTTGTCGAAATTGTCATAATCGAAGGGAACAAACAAAAAATTTGTCAAAGCAGAAATAAAGAAGTTATAGGAGTTTTAAGTTGGCCGCGCGAACGTAACGTGGAGCATTGCGCGGCTATGGAAATCTCTTTGTTCCCTTCGATGTTGACTAATTTCGACAAAAAAATTAGCGATTTCTTTTTCTGTTCGGATAACGTGGCGGAGCAATCGTGACGCACACTCCTTATCTACGGTCGTGACGGATTGATAGCCTTAGAATCATGGGAGACCTTTGTTTGTATACTACTTACAATTACTCCTGCGTTGGTTGCTTGTCTCCATTAAAGTTGGCCGCATTATTATTATAAAGAAAGAAAACGACAATATTTTCACAATACCATTTATTTAAGTAGTACATACAACATTGTTATACTTTGGTAGGTAGTACTGAGGCAAGCGATAGGACATAATATGGAGAACTTATTATTAGATACAGAATGTCCCATTACGATGGATAAGTGCATGATAAAAATAAGCTATTGGAGATTGATAGTTCTATTTCCAGACAAAAGAAGATCGTGTCTAGATCAAGAATTTAAAAAAATAACGTTTGTCAAACTCTTAACTTTGATATTAAAATTACAAAAATACATATTGCAATAAACAATAGACCTACTAAAAAGGAATAAATCCGGTGAAACAATTGTACAGACACCAGCACATCCAGCTACCTCAATCTATCAAATTTCTTTTATAAGTAGATTTTCAACTGTATCACATAAGGACAAGGTTTTTTGTTAAAAAAAAGACAACGCCCGCTTTAGGGAATTTATCCGTGTCGCGGGGTATTTTACAAACATATAATAGACGGATATAAATTACATCCAGGCTGATGTGAGGA
The DNA here is from genome assembly GCA_951640165.1 of Pseudoips prasinana. NCBI lineage: Eukaryota > Metazoa > Arthropoda > Insecta > Lepidoptera > Nolidae > Pseudoips > Pseudoips prasinana. Next base: position 28,222,049 of record OX621237.1, on the reverse strand, counting down.
TGTAACAACTATTTATGGGTTAAACAAATAGTTGTCCGGCGCGGGACTCGAACCCGCGACACGAAGCGGCGAGGCGACTGTATAAGCCGTTGCGCCACACGTGCATTCTACTTGCAGTCTACGTGCAGTTACTTTCAATTCGGGAAATTTGACAGATTGGGTTATCTTCATGTGCTGGCGTCTGTACAAAAATGAGATTTTTTTTTTGTCTCCGATTTTGAAGTGTTTTCTAAAATAGAATGCGTGCTTCATTGTTTCATTTAACTATAATGGACTCTCTTTCCTAGCAAGACGTCACGATTGGCGAACATCGGTGTCCTCATATCCCTACATTGCTTCATAGTGACTGACACATATAAATAATAAAAAAAATTAATAGCCGACAAATAATTAACTTCAAGTGTTACGGGAGTTACATACTAAAAACAGTTTCAATGTTTTCTTTTCTTCTTCTTTCTTACTTTATCTAAAATCGGCCGCGTGATTGTAAAGAACAAAATTCTTTATCTCCAATTATATATGACCTATCGAAATGGGACAAGCTGTATATAATTCATTCTTTGGCAAGGATTTATACAAATCACATGTTAAATCACAAAAAATGGGTAACATATCAAGTGCTTAAATACTAATGTTATGTCTGTTCTAGAAGTAAACAACCGCACTATTATTGTATGGCTTTCGTAAAAACAAACACAAATATTATAGATGCATACAAAATTAAAATTATTTGGCACCTTACCTACTGAAATAGTACTTATTGTTTCTGATTTGTGACCAATAACCTTGTAGGCAAATAGTAGCTTGTAGTTTTATTTGGCCCCAATAACGTGTAGAAGGTAGTATTACGCCATAGGCCGATAAGTATACATGTTTTACAATGTTTTGTACTTAAAACGATTATTTTACGCTCAAATTGTAAAGAGAGTTTTACAAAAATATTTCCAATACATAAAATTTAACAGTCAAAAGTAAAATAGAACTGTTGATATTTAGATAGAGCCCTATTTCCTGTTTGTTTCATTCTCCTAAACATTATTTTAAACCCTACATGTTTGACACGATAATTTCAATATAATGATTTGCATTTTAACCTACAGACACTTACTTCCATGTTGGATGATAAATTTATATGAGTGACCCCTGGTCCAATTGGTCTCGGATGATGAGTCACATAGGAGCCTAAATGAGGCCCCTTTTATTATTGGGTACCGAAATTGAGGAAAAGAGACAAGCATGGGTAACTCCACACACAAAAAGAGTGGCATTATAAGTATAAAGCCTATGACGTAGGGCAGTACTTATAAACAAAGCAATACAGTTAAGAATGACGTCACTGGTGGTATTTTTATCAACGCCATTTTAAATATACCGTAAAATGGAGCTAAGGGAAATCCAGACGAATGAGTAGAAAGGAGAACAAACATTTTACTTATGGATAGATATTGTCCCCATCTCTATTACTCCGGGATTTTTATTCACCCCGTTCTACTATACCCACTCAAAAGATGTCATACAGATAACTTATCCGTCAGCTCATTTTTTGTGCTATGGATATCAAACGTAACATATATTTTGTTAGCTTTAAAATTTCTAATTCGAGATAAAGTAAACTTATTTTTTTGCCTGGAATAAATAATTTTATATGCAGTTATTTAAGTTATATTTTCTCTTGTAACTTTTTCTTGTAGACTCGATTGTTTTGCACCCACATGATAAGCTATTCTTTAATCATTCCGAGAGAACTTGGACAAGATGTTTTTCATCGTAAAAATATAAGTGTTGAGTACAAAATATACGTAGCGAAGCTCATGGGGTAACCAAACTACTAATTTTAAAGTTTTGTAGCAAACATACCTATGTTTGCTACGAAGAAAACACCAGAATTCGCGCGAATTACCCAACCGTTGCGTCGTTCATAACTTTTGCTAATGACCCAAATTATTATTATAAAAGCAACTAAATGTTTATGACAGAGAAGTAATACACTAAGAATATACAAAGTGAAACATAAATAGTCAACGTAACTTCAGGAGCTTAATTTTCATATAAAACTGAACAACGTATAGCACAAACATTCAAAAATACATTTAAAAATATTAAGTTCCCGTACAAGATCGATTCATTCTGTATGGGAAGTCAAAAAGGACTTTTTAAAAACTCATTCAGTTTTATGGTTAGATAGCGCTACTCAAATTTCTTCCACTATTCATCTTACAGCTTGTATATGCCTATAGAAAAGCAATCCACTTGCGATAAAAAGAAAAATCCAAATCTGTTTCGCTGCTTGAACTCTATCGGTTAGTAAGTATATTTTTAATTGATTGATTTTGAACTTAAACTCAAGGACATAGAGTTGAAAATTAGTATTACTTCCCAATCGCACCTCACGGTCGATGCACTTGAATGCATCGCACCCACAAACAGCGTATGTTTCCATTTAGTAAGCGCTGAATTGCTAGTCTATTAAAGGTACTATACTATGCTAAGGACATACATAATAAACTAAGATATGACTAGCACCACAAACAAATATGAACCCACATATTAATATTTTAGTATAACCTAATACTCAAACCTAAATGAAATGCAGTAATAAATACACTATGAAAAGGGGTTTGTTAATTAAACTACTACACTACGAGATTTATCGTAAAATACTGTACTATTGAATATCTTGTCGGAAATCCAACCTGAAATAGGATTGTGCTAACTCTAAGTCAATTTCTTTACATCATACTAAACATTTCATTAAAATCTTAAAATAGATACCTGAAGAAATCCAAGTCATAAATTCAAGTAAACCGAAATCTAAAAGATGACGAGCCAGAATAAATCAGCTATTTCGTCATGCACTAATTCTGTATATTTTCTGGTCCAATACAATAGACTTAGGTTTGTATCCAGAAATCAATCTCCACATCTTGGAGCTGTGTACATATGTGTGGAACATACTAAATGCGAACTAACATTTTATCAGCTCAGCATGTACTGAATTAGTATTTTATACAGGTATTTATTGTAAGGTTAATATATAAAACACTCCATAGCCTATTAACAGAGAAGGATCATCACGATATATATAATAATATGCTAGTTGAGACAACAGAAATAATCATATTAGTGAACATTAACACATGGCTTTTATAGACCAAACTGATTTGTTATTATAACTGTATCCACATCACAACCATCCATAAATTATGTAACACGCCTTAGCTTATTAACAGAGAGGGGTCAATATTAATTTATGCTAGTTTAGACAACAGAATAATTGGATGGGTGAACATTAAAACGCGGTTCTTATTGACCAAACCATAGTGTCATAATTGTATCCACGTTGCAACTATCCATAAATTATATGAAACGCCATAGGTTCTTAACAGAGAGGAGTTCATATTAATTTATGGTAGTTTAGACTATTTCTAATCAGATGAGTGATTATCAAAATATGTTTCTCATATACCAAACCATTTTGTTATAACTGTATCCACATCACAGCCATCTATAAATTATATAACACTCCACAGCTTACTTTTAAAAAGGGGTAAATTTTACATATATGTTAGTTTAAACGACAGAATAATCAGATGAGTGAACATTAAAACATGGCTCTTAAAGGCCAAACCATCTTGTTAAAACTGTATCCACATCACAACCATCCATAAATTCAAAACATTAGATTTTTCAAAAATACGACGATATACATTTTAACATTCAAAAATATAAATTACTCTTGTCTAAGTTATATAATATTATCTACTGGACGTAACTATTTACACGATTCTTGTTATCTTAACTATAACACCAAGTGATAAAAATTTACACATTTAATACAACATAGAGCCATTAAATAGACTACTTTTTGTTTCGAAACTATTTATGAGGTCATAACTTCCTTTATTATTGTAATTGTTTGTCTACCAGAGGAACAAATTTCAATATATATATATCATTGAGGTGTGCAGACAAAACCTTTTCGAAATAAGAACTACAGAGTAATCTGACACACCCCAATGTTCTACACTGTGAATATGGTGTTAGTTAATTGTTGAAACACTCCACAGTAACTGGAGCTGACAAAATGTGGAATTATAAAATCGATAATTACATTAGACAAATCTCCAATTGCATACAAACATTACTCACATACAAATTACACAGATCAAATGTAAATATTGTTTGAAATGCTTTATTTTTATAAAAAATGTATGTATGGTATTTGACAGCATATGTTTCAATTAATTGTTTATGTTTAAGTAAGCATTCTTTGCTTCTTTGTGCAATGTTGTTATTTTTTACCATTACACATATAATTGAAAAATGCTCCTGTAATTTATACTGACTTTAACAAGAAAAAATCAAATACAATTTAGAGATTTTCAATTCAGACAAAAAATTGCCGTAAATAGAGTTATCAGTCAGTATATGTTTATAACATACTGTGTATTACTACTTAGTACTTCAAAATGTAATTAATTATGTAAGGAAAACAGTTTACTAATAATGACCACATTCATTATTAGTAGGTAGCACATAGGAAAATGCTATGAAAAATACTTTATAATTAGTATACCTACTATCATGCATGATTATGATTCAGTAAAAAACTTATGAATTTAGAATAAATTCCATGTATACCTTTCAAAAATTGGAAGGCTTCAGAATTCACAAATGTTAAGATGCCACCATATTATTGTGAAGATGCTACAATGTTATTCAGAAAGTTAATCACTAAAACTGTAATGTTATCAACTGATCCTCTATAATATGCTTGCAATGTTAAACTTTTAGCCCCAAAGTCAGGTTCATCTAATCTTTCTTTGATAAACTTAACAGCTTCTTCGTTAGAGAAAGTGTCCCACAATCCGTCAGATGCCAGAACTAGGAACATAGGTTTGTGGTCATCAAGGTTAAACGTCAGTATGTCAGGGTCGGCAATAACAAACCTCTTGTCTTTAAGAGGATAGTCTCCCATCGCACGTGATGTGGCCAGTATACCCGCAACTCTCCATACTCCGTTGAAAGCAATATATCCACCAGCTGCCTCAATCCGTTTCTGCTCACGAACCTACAAATTCGATATTAAAAGTTAATACTGACTTAAGAAATATATAATAAGTAAATAATGGAAACAATGGCATTGGCCCCAATTCAAGACAATACTACATAAACATATTTTAATATCACTGCATATCTTTCCATTTCAGTTCTTAGAAAAGGGATGGCATTTTAATACTGTTTTTTATCAATTAGTTTAGCTGCATAAACTCTATATTAACTTGATCACTGTTGATGTTCTCCGGACAAGCAATTGTATAGTTGTATAGTTCTAAGTATGTCCTGTCTTTATCATATAAGTTATTAAGTTAAGAACTGTCATGACATTGAAATTAGTTTTAGTAATTAGTAAAAATCTGAATTGCAAGCATTGTCATTTTAAGTGCATACATTTTGTTTTTCTGACATGAGTACATGACTAGCTTTTTTTCACTCTATGTTCTTGAGTCCAAGTTTACCACATGATTATCTTAGTATTAGAACCTAAGTCACAGACATTCTTACCTTAAACAAGATAAAGACAGGAAATATTTAAAGAATGTAAAGATGCTTAAGGTATGCCAATGGTTATATTTGGTTAGACATATTACAATATGACAAGTGTATTGAACATTAATTATTTCAGAAATGAATTCACTTATAAATTATACACGCGGAGGTGGTGTACTTATTGCTGTTCGGAAAGATATAACTGCCAGTTTCCAACCACACTTGAGTTCCACGGCAGAGGATCTGTGGCTCGCGCTACCCACCAAACAATCTAATAACGAACCTAGATTTAATATTTACATAGGAGTACTGTATTTATGTAAACAAAACTTGGGTAATTCATTTTCACTGCAATTAAATAACTTCCTCTCAAAGTTGGACGAACTAATGATTAACCAACCGGAGGGCAAATTTATTATCTTGGGCGACTTTAACTTGAGCGGGATTACGTGGCAAGCGAACGGGAGCAATACGTTTTTGACGGCTACCAATATGAGTAATGCGGACGAGTTCTTACTGACGGACGCACTACATACCCACAGCCTATTGCAGTATAATCATGTCGCTAACATACATGGAAGAATATTAGACCTTGTCCTTTCAAATAGTTTTTTAACCGTATGTGAATGCGGAGAACCTTTAGTACCTATCGATCTGCATCACAAGGCTCTGGACATTAATTTAAAATTTTCAAATTTGCCGTATTTTAAACCTGCTTCTAGAACAAAGTACTTATACTACAAAGGTGACTACGAAGCAATTAATTCTCATCTTTTAAGTATAGACTGGCCTAGTGAGTTATTGCATAAAAGTGTTAATGATGCGGTTGAACATTTTTATTCATGTTTACGCAAGCTTATTGAGAAGTATATTCCCAAAATACAAATAAATAATAATCATCATTTCCCTATATGGTACACAGCTGCCTTAAAAAAGTGCATTAAGGAGAAATACAAATTTTACAGGAAATTCAAAAATTATGATAATTTTTCTGACGGTGACTCTTTTAAAATCTTAAGAGATAGATGTAAACGGCTAGAAGATGATTGTTATCATAAATATATTCAATCAGTCGAGGAATCAATTAAGATAAATCCCAAGTATTTTTGGTCGTTTGTTAAAGCGCGTCGTAAGACACCTGATGTCCCAGGCTTTGTTAATTACGGCCAGCTGACCTCTAATACTGGGGAAGCTATATGTAACTCTTTTTCGGAATACTTCTACTCCACATTTTTACAACCTTCGCAAACTTCATCTTCGCCGTATATCGGTCATGATTACAACACATTGTCAGACATTAAAAATGTGCAGATCAGTACTAAAGACGTCATTAAGATAATAAAATCCATAGATCTTAAGAAATCGTCTGGACCTGACCATATTCCACCTATCTTCCTATTTAAATGCGTTAATGCTATCTCTATTCCTATTACATTGCTTTTTAATAAGTCGTTTCATGAATGCACAGTGCCAGCTCTGTGGAAGAGCGCATTCATTACACCCGTACACAAAAAAGGTTCTAGGTCTGACGTCACTAACTATAGACCAGTATCTAAGTTATGCGTCGTGGCTAAGATCCTCGAAAAGATTGTGTACACCCAATTATATGACGCCATGATACATAGTTTTAGTGATGTTCAGCACGGTTTCTTAACCTCGTGACCGCCTGCGTACTACACATAGAACGTAAAAAAAGAAAAATTCTGTACGTTTCAAATGAGTTTTTGATTTAAAAGGTAACACGTAGCGACATCTATTGGTTTGTTAGGAAAGTAAACATAATTCTTTTGACACGTTGACAGCTGTATTATTTTGCAAAATGGCGTCGAGCAGCAGAGGTGTCAACATGCGCTCGGGCAGAGGTAAGTTTAAATCCTGTTTAATTTACGTATTTTTTATCAATTTTACCAAAATTATTGCACTAATTGCTAGATAAATGAAGTAAAATACAAATTACAGTTTTATTTTTTGAAATAGAGCAAAATCGTGCCTGTCGTGACACGTCTTTCTTTTATGTCCTCTGGGTAGAACATATTCAGGCTACTGAGATAAGGTCAGCAATTTAACGTCCCATATGTAGAACATTGTCAGATATCAATGGTAGAATATTATTTTCTTTTTTCAGAAATAGGTGATGAAAATATATTGGACGCCCTGCAAAACTCTGACATTGACTATGATTCTGATCAATCTGATAATGACCCAAATTATCAGCCTCAGGTTGACAATCGCACCAGAACACTTCACAGAGAAAGATCTTCAGACAGCTCATCCGATGATGTTCCTTCTTCGCCTGAAGTTGCTCCTTCGCCTGTTTTGTCAGCGAGCTCCATGAGAGCTACATCGCGTGTTCGAAGAGGTCGAACTGGCAGGCGAGTCAGACGTGGGACAGGGATACAAGCAAGGACACTAAATTCACGCGATGAAATACGAAATCAATGGACAGGTACTACTTTTGATCCAGAAATAAGGGACCTTCAACAACCCGCGTATATACCAAAAAACTGCGAAGGATGGCAGAATTTGATGTATGTCGAACAGTATATTGATGACCAGATTTTAGACATTATTGTTGTATCTACAAATAGAACGGAAGTTGGACGCACAGGAAAAACATTTGGTCTTACTAGGAAGGAGCTAAAAGTATATTTAGGGATAGTAATGATAATGTCGGCCCTACAATATCCAATAATTGATATGTATTGGATGCAAAGATGGAGAGTCCCGGTTATAGCGGACGCTATGAGCCGATCACGCTTTTATGCAATAAGAACTCGAATAAAATGTGTTTACGATGAAGACATAAGTGAAGAAGACAGAAAGAAAGATAAAATTTGGAAAATTCGTCCACTTTTTGAACGCATTTTACAAGGTTGCTTAGAACAAGATCGTCCTCAAGATATGTGCGTAGATGAAATGATTATTCCATTTTCTGGACAATGTCATATGCGGCAGTACTGCCCTAATAAACCTAACCCGCTAGGGTTAAAAGTGTTTGTACTAGCTACTCCAGATGGAATTGTTTGCGACATGATTATGTACCAAGGAGAAACTACTGTTCCAGACTTGATAGGTCAAAGATTTGGTCTAGGCGAAGCAATGGTTTTATACCTCGCACGTTCTCTGTTACCTGGACATCGATTGTACTTTGACCGTTACTTTACTAGTGTAAAACTGTGTGAAGAACTCCTGAATCGAGGTATTCATGGAACTGGCACTATAAACAGGAACAGAATTCCAAAAGACTGCGTTTTTACGGATGAAAAAGAATTTAAAAAGAAATCTCGTGGGACAAGCGAAGTACGCATTCGAAATGATGGAAAGTTAGCTGCAACAGTGTGGTTAGACAATAAACCTGTTTGGATGATGTCTTCAATATATTGTGACCAGAATAAAGATGAATGCAACAGGTGGTCTAAGCAACGTAAACTTTATGAACGTATTTCAAGGCCTGAAGTTATTCGATTTTACAACGGAAATATGGGTGGAGTTGACCTAGCGGATCGAATGCTTTCGGTATGTCCATCTAGAAACAGAACAAAAAAGTGGACTGTTCGTGTCATATCACATTTATTTGATTTAGCTGTTGTTAACTCGTGGTTACAATATAGAAAGCAAAAGTTGACAGAAGGGACAAAGACGACAGATATTGAACAGTTGAGAGAATTCAAGCTTGATTTGGGTTTCACGTTCATCGAAGAAAATCAAGAAAGTAGTGACAGTGAAAGTGATCCAGATGAAGTGGAAGAACTCATGCCAAAACATAAAAAACGCAAGGTTGCGATTGTCCCTTTGCCTACAAAGAGAAGACGATTGCAAAAAGCTGCCCATCTTCCCGAATATGCGACCAAACAGTCGCGATGCAGAAATCCTGGCTGTGACAAAAAGACCACTGTTTTTTGCAAGAAGTGTAATATTTTTTTATGTTTCATACCAAACAGGAACTGTTTTACCCATTTTCATGAGACTGGTTAGATGACTAGATTTGCTTATGATTACTATATTTTTTTTACTTGTTTCTTATAACTGTATAGATAAACGTTGATCTCTATTGAATCTAATAGTAAGTTTTTAGAATTTATTTTTGTTTAGAATAGAAATTACTAAAAAGTCAATGATAAGTTACTTTTTGTGTGTTGATTTTGGTACCAAATTTAGATTTGTAAGAGAATATAGATATTTTTGTACTAATGTTGATCTCTATTGATATCATAGTAAGAGGTTGGTAAGATTTTTTTGTTTGTTTTTGACTGAAAATTTTAACTCTAGCATGTACAAAGTATATGTCTGTTGTTTTTTAATTCAAAATGTAAGTTTGTAAGACAGTTTTGTACTTTTAGAAGATTTTATAGAAATAAATGAGACTGATATTATAGTTATCAAAATGTTTTATTTTTCTCTTGAAAATTAAATAAGTTTCAATTCAATAATGCAAATAAATAAATAAATATTCTTTTATGTTCTATGTATAGTACAACCTAATTATAATGAATTTGTCCTATACAAAGGACGTAGTGAAAATCCAAATTTCCACGATAAAATTTTTTTTCTCCAATTTTCCATGTATTCTTAAACCCTAAGTAGCAAACGGTAAAAAAAATAGAATGAAATTCCATAAATCCAACTTTCTGTAGTCAGGAGGTTAAAGAGGCGCTCCACGACATCGAACCTATTGCTTCTTAACGAGTTCATATCTGAAAATATGGGTAAAAATAAGCAAGTCGAAGTCGTTTACACTGACTACAGCAAGTGTTTCGACAGGATTGACCACAACCGACTAATTTTAAAATTACAACTCATGGGAATACGTGGGGACCTGCTCAGATGGCTATCTTCTTACATAACCAATCGCTCTCAGGCGGTTGTGATCAATAACTATATATCCAGTTGGGTAACGGTTCCTAGTGGTGTTCCTCAAGGTTCTATTCTGGGACCACTGTTGTTTTTGATCTTTGTGAACGACATTGATAAATGCTTACATCATTCTCATCTTTTATCTTTTGCCGACGATATGAAAGTTTATAAGGCTATCTCAACACAAAAGGACGCCGATGAGCTCCAATCTGACTTAGACCGATTGGGTGAGTACTGCACACTCAATAAACTGGAACTTAACCCGCTCAAGTGTACAGTAACAACGTATAGCAGGAAAAAGAACAATATCCCTTCTGAATACACCCTTAAGGGTCATAAGCTTTTGAAGCTTAATACTATACGTGATTTAGGTGTGACACACGATTCTAAGTTAATGTTTGACGAACATATTAATAATATTGTGAAAAGAGCATCCCAGGCCTTAGGATTTGTTATGAGGATATCAGGTAACTTTAAAGAGGCAAAAACATACAAAATCTTATACTGTACTTTTGTGCGCAGCATACTTGAGTATGCTAGCCAAGTGTGGAATCCTCATTACAATACATATACAACTCGTATCGAAAAAGTACAGAAAAAGTTTATTAAATATTTGTGCTATCGCATTAAATATCCATATAGATCCGAGAGCTACTTGGAATTATGTGCCAAGTTTCATATTTTGCCCCTAGCTAATCGTCGTGAGATAGCTGATTCAACATATCTTTTTCGAATAATATCTGGTGACATTGATTGTTCTGACTTACTGAACAGAGTCTCATTTAATATTCCATCAAAGGCAGTGAGACATCATAAAACATTTCATCTTCCGTTAGTATCAACAAATTATTGTCAAAATGCATTCCTATGGCGAACAAGCAATTTGTTAAATAAACAAATAAAATCTTTTAATCTTGACATATTTGTCAATAAAACTGAAACAGTGAGACCGTACTCAGCCTAGACTTTTTCTCTAAATTTAACACTTAGACTTAAATAAATTAATTTAAGCTGATCACATATGTATAACATATACCACTGTCTATTCGTGGAGACCTGTAATTGGCCTTCAATTACTATTTAGCTTTTTATAACTGTTTTTATGTGCTGTTGGTCTTCCTTAATATTAAATAAATAAATAAATAAGTGAATTCATTTCTGAAAATTATTATTGTAATGTATCTTATATTGATTAAATTGACTAGTATAATAATATTGAAATATAAATGAATGTATGTTTATTTTGCAGAATAGTTCATTCATTAAAATATTTCTGTGCTTCAAATGGGCTAGATATGACTGAACTTGGATTAATATATTATCTTGCATGCAATCTATATACTCAGGTTTATCACAAACTAGCTGTGCCTCGCGGTTTTACCCACATTAAAATTTATAAATTATAGCCTATGTGTTAATCCAGGGTGTCAGCTAACTCCTTACTAAATTTTATTTAAATCGCTCCAGCCATTTAGACATCAAGAAGTAACAAACAGACACATTCACTAACTTTAGCATTTATAATATTAGTGGCGTTGTGATGTCTGTTTACAGCAAAAAGGCAATAAAATTGGCAGTGAAAAGTTTAGGTAACCAGTATGATAAATTACCTCTATAGTGAAAATAATCTTTTTAATGGTGAATACTAAAATAATGAATGAATAGGTTTGCAATATTGATCCCAATAATATGAATCTTGCAGAGCTTTTTTGAGCTTCAAATTCCATGGGGTGCAGGTATGAAGTCATTAGTTCTAATTTGGTTCTCTCAAAATTTTGGCTTTAAGTATCCGTTTTCTCTGCCTACACCTCTGGTAAACAGTTGGGAGTGTATGTCTTCCAGAACTAACAGCTTAACATGCCATCCGAAGCATGGAGACACTCAGAAATTAAACCATTTAGGCGGTCACCCATCTATGGACTAACCATGTGCTTAACCTCGCCAATCATATATAGTCCAGTGAGAGCTCTTATTGAATGGGTGTGTGGAGCTCAAGCTCATGTAAATTTAATTAATAAGGGACTATAAACTAGACTTATTTATAAGTTAGTTACCTGTTGTGGCTTATGGTCAAATGAGAGAGGAATGGCATTGCCTCGAGAGTCACACATAACACCTCTAGAATCACCAACATTAGCCACATACAGATAGTTGCCTTCCATGATGGCAAGGAGAGCAGTAGTACCCGCCACATTCAATGATCGTTTTGCTGCTTCTACTAGCAGTCGGTCTGCCGCCAGCACCTCATCCGTGAGTAACTTCCCATAATTTATCTTGCCTTTTTCAATATAGCTAGCCAGAGGTACAACTACATTTCGAACTGGTTTTGTACTTGGTCTGACTTCTCTGGTGATCGGCCTAGCCTTTGATAGTTGTGCCAAAAGCTGAGGATCAGTGATTTCTTTTTTAGATGTGTCATCTGCTGTACTCACAGATTTTTTGAAGCTACTTTTCCTGTCAACAGTGACAGCAGTCTCCTCTTTTTGTGGTTGCTCTTCAGGGCTCTCTTTAGGAGGTGTACTGACTATTTTGCCATCTTTATAGGCATGTAATTCAACTATTTTATTGTAAAGATTTTGTATAAGGTGGTCTTTTGCGTAGTTGGCGGCAAATTCTCCTCCGTGTCCGTCGAATATAGCGAAGAGAGAAATCCCGGTGTCATTAATGTTCTCGTTGATGATGAATCTATCTTCCATATGGAGTCTCCTGCCTTTAATTGCGTAAGCAGCGCTCAAGCCACCTTTCAATTCCCAACTCTGCTTATCCGCGTCTGAGCCCTCCAACAGTTTCATGCGCTGCACAGCACTTATTGGGTTCATAGCCTGCGACAGTCTGCTTAGCATTGTCCGACTCCATAACTCAATAGTTTGTAAATACATGAAAAATATTATGATGGCTAGTGTGAACACAACCACTTCGGATCGTAGTAAATAAAGTCGCACCATTTTCCATAAATAGCTCACGGGAGAATCGAACGGAACACCACTTGTGAAACGTGACAAGATTTTCATAAAGGAAAGATATGTCTGGTATAACACTCTGTCTTCTAATTCGTCTTCCATGTCCTTTCGATAAATTCACGCAATAAAACCTTTATATTTGCTCAGAGTTCACCCAGATAAATCACTTTTTGTATATCTACAAATGTCTACAACTATTGTGTGTACGATGCGACAGAAAATAGAATTTAAAGCGACATGGATCATAAAGCCGATGACCTTGAGTATATAATTGAATAATTTCACTAAAAAAATTGGTTTAAGATTTAGGGAGAAAAGAGAGTAAAATATTCTTAATTATTGCCATCTCGACTGCGATGAAGCATTCAAAAATATAATCTCATAATAAATAAAACTAACAAAATCTAAAGGATGTCGGCAAATGTCGGCAATAATATCTGTGTTAGATTCATAAAGGGTAAGTCACAGAGCAATTTTAAATACCGGAAATCAAAGAGAATATAACCATAGACCACTAAATTATATATTATACAGTTCCGCAAACTTATCTGACCCGGTGGCAGCGTCGCTATTATCGCATTTAGTGTTGCTAGTAACTATTGTTTGCAATAAAGTGGGTAAAAATAATATGCACATTGTAACGTAAATGTTACTTCACTAAAAAGCAAACAAATACTGTCATGTACAAATCTTTATATTTTTATACAATAATTTACATAAAATAATGATCATTTACATAAAATGTATGCTGAGTGTTCTCTAACGGAGATACTCCAGGTATTATTATGTCACCGGAATGGTTTAATTCAGAAGTCATTTCATCATCATCATTATCGGAATCACTGCTTTCACTATCACTACCTAAATGAATGATGAAAGGCTCGTCTAAGTATCCATCCCTTTTTCGATACACATTTTCAATATTTTTTTACATGATTGTAATTGTCAATGAATGGCAAAAAAAATTTGCCATTCATTGACTGTTATTTTATCAAAAGCTTCTGCAATCAATGATAGGATTTCAGAATTCGATCTACCAATATTCTGATCTGCTATAAATTTTTGCATCTGCTTGCTCTTTTTCTTTCACAAGTTTTCTTACAAATCGCTCCCGGACACCTACAAAGGAAATAGCAAAAATTAAATAAATAAATAATATTTTAATTTAAAGTGCGAGGGGGATTTTCGTATTTTTTCAGAAGCTGACAACACTAACCTGTAGCAGCAGCTACGCGTTTATACAACTTATTGAAGGGTATAATTGGTGCCTGAAGGCGTTTTTCTTCCTTCATATAATTCAATACTTGTAATATAACGTTCCTCGCATCACTTTTTAAAGCTTTCGGCATTTTTCAAAATTAAAAACCACATAAAGAAAAATAAATACGCGCAACAAACAATCAATGGCAGGAATGTCATGGAATAACAGGCTGATTGACATTTCAAACTGGCTTGTTAGTTCTACTTTTGGCCACCGGGCCAGATAAGTTTGTAGCACTATACTAGAGATAGACTGGCATTATAATATCTTTGAGACTGGCAAGGCAACTTAAGTATTTATCAGATAGAGCCATCTAGTTACAAGGACTAAACACTATTTATGTCAATATAATTATATCTGCAGCACGAACCTGTACTCAAACTGGACTTCGCAGTATCGAAAGAAAAACGAGCCGAAAGAGAGGTTTTAAAGTAGATGTGCTTCCTTTTCTAATAGGGTGTCCAATAAATATTATTTTCTCGGATAAGTCTTTCTGGATTGATAAGTACTTACTGGATTAAAAACTATCTGAAACGGATTATTAGAATCTACATCTATTCATCTGCTATCCCATGCTTTTAATTTTTGTTGAATTAGGGTATGCTCTTTATTACTGTGAATTAGAGTACGTAATTAGTGCGACTGGGTAGATTAAAGTGCCGGTACCGGTACTGCCAATTACTATACGTACTTTAATTATTAGTCATTTGAAGCCAAATAAGTTTTATGCAGCCGTTGTCGCATCGAAATGCGATTTCACATTATTTTAAGGGTTATTTCTTTCGCGTACGTTTTCATTCTTATGCTTAAATATCTGTTCGCGATACATTTAATTAGTTCTAATTTATGCCTTGATTCAGTGGTGAGAGATTGTACTGAATGAGAAATATCGTTTAAGCGAGGATAAAATTGATGTATGATGACGTTCATCATATATTTTTTCGTAAAATTTTCTTCACATTGGTGGGATAAGGTAACAAATATTTCTTCAGTGAATTTTACAATATCGAACACTATTCTAGAAGCATACTTAAGACCACTTCTGTCGATGAATGTTATAAACGATGAAAAATTACAAATCTCAAGAATGTCGTAATTATGGTCTTTTTGACCTCTTTTTGTTAGCAAGGCTGCTTTACAATACTCACATAATATTTTGGCTGTAATTTTGCCAACAATATAACCCGCTATATAATACAATATATTGTTCTTAAATTCTGAAACCTTTGTTCTCTCTATTAACTGCACCAAAGAATCAATACTGTCTTCTTTATTTTGTTCAGAACTCGAGACTTGCAAAGTTGACTGTGCTCTTTTTGCGCTCCTAAACTCAAGTATTGGTGAAGACTCATAATTGTCATCAGTACAGTTAGCATTGATACTTGGTCGTATGCTGTTGCGAAAATGTAATTTGCGCATTGAGTACATAAATTAAAGGGCATCTGGGTTATCATTCGTACGCCCGCAAGCTCTAACACATGAGAAAAATAACTCTAAGTGATCTTGAGAAGCTTTATGTGTTAGAAGATATTTCAAAGCATTTTCTTCAAAGAGATCTGTTGCAAGATTTGTAAAACTATACGTATCAATTATCAGACCAAGAGCAGGAGTTTGTCTTCTGGGGGTTAAAATATTTTGGCCGTTGACTTTTAATTTTGACAAATAATCTCTGGTTTCTTGAAAGACAAAGACAAACCATATTTCTTTGTTATTTGGGCGTAACGGAAGCTTAAAACCAGTCCCAAAAGGAATTTTTGAATCTAATGCGTCAAAAATTCTGTCGAAGTACCTTAGATACTCAACGGTGGCCTCGCTACCGGCAAAATCTGGATGTCCAAAACTTCTTAAAAAATCGAGTGTATCAGCTACCGAACTACTGAGGACTTGGACTGCTAATCTAACATTCATTTTCTTACCGAAAAAGTTAATATGAGCACGAGAAATTTTGTTTGCAAATTTTATCCCTTCCTCTTCTTGTAGTTTTTGTAGTTTCTTTATATAATTTAATTTTATTTTACCCTTTGAGTTCCAAAGATGTTTCAGCAAACACGTTTCTCGCTAGTTTAATCATATGTATAGGGTCCAAAATGCAATGCACATTAACATCCTTGCTTGGATGCTTAAAAAATGAGCGGATATTAGGATAGATGAAATTACAACCCAGTATTCGATATGTTTTCACATTAGTAGCAGCACCATCCGAAGTCAAACATCGAACAATTATTTTAATGTCTGCTAACATTCTATATTATTATATTAGATATTAATTGTGCCTGAATGTCAGCAGATATCTTATCCACAAAAAAGTATCCAATTGGACATTTAAATTTGTCTTTCAGTGAAACGATTTGAAATACTAACACCTCTGAGGCTAACTTCTCGGCATCAATCGGAACGATACCACCAATATCTATTTCACCCCACCATTTGTCATTTTTTCGTCATATCTCTTCCCTGATTTGATTGACATGGAATCGAATATAAGGGCGACATTAGCTATATTCTCAGACTGGTTTGCTTTTACTTTAAGAAAATTAAAGACTTCGGTCATGAATCCTACATTACAGTTATGTGTAGATAACATTCTTCGTAAGGTTGCTGGGTGCGGAAGACGGATGTGATTTATTAAAATAATGTAGGCTTTTCCTGAATAATAGTACAAAGTCAACGCAAAGGAGTTCAAGCTATCGCTGTACCTAATTCCTCGGCTAGATTTTGTTTCATTTATTATCTCGTGGATATTTTGAAAATTTAGTTCAATCATGTCTTTTACCTCCGAGTAACTGTTACATTTCTTCTTCATCAATGAAAGTAATGATTTTAAATTGTTAAATAAAATAAATAAAAAATAAAAAAGGTTTTTATTCACGTAGACTTTAAAAAAGCGCTTGTAAATAGTCAGAACATGTTTGTAGTATTATAGTTGTATACATTATTATTTCTAGTAACATAGATATTTAGGTACACATTGTATTGATAGTATTAAAACATTAATAAAATTTATTTTATAACAGCAATGATATTTAGCTAGCTCGTATCAAGTTATTGTCAAGAGATTATGTTCAGTTTAATTATCTAGTTTAAGTCTAATATTTGTAATACATATAATTGGCAATGGTTCTGTCTATATTAAGGTGATATTATTGTGACGGACCTTATTTTAATAACGACGGTCGCGCTTTAATGCTACCACCGGATCCAATGCGCCCCAACTGAGAAGACCCAGCGAAACAAACTCAGCGGGTGTCTCTACTACCGGTTTCAACACGGCCCAGTTGAGACGCTCCGGCGAAACATACTCAATGGGGCATATACACGAGATTTGGTCCACTTACTGTAATTATTTAGCAGGCAAACACAATATATGCTCGATCGGTTGTCTGATTAATTAATTATTTTAGGTTTAATATATTAGAAAGAGAAAATAAAAACGTCAAAATAAAAGTAACATTAATCATTTTGAGACACAACCAACAGTTCTGAAGTTCGTAGAATATTTAAATAATAGATAGTTTTATTACAGATAGTTCATGTAACATAAAAGATTACTCATGTCTATATGGCTATAAGATCTCCAGCGGACTATGTGCAGGTAGATGCCGACCGCCAAATGTCTTTATCGTCAATGTAATCCTTAGTAGTGTAGTAACCCTTAGCCATAAGTTCACGTTTAATGTGTGACTTAATCTTATTATCAGGTAGTTTAGTTATATGAATAGGGAGCTTGTTATAAAACCTAATACAATTTCCCATGAATGACTTTTTAGTTTTGCTAACTCTAAAGGCTGGTATAGCTAGTTTGTCCTTATTTCTTGTATTGACATTGTGCAAGTCACTCCGTTTTTTATATTATCTAAATTTTTCCGCACAAACATTATATTCTGATATATGTATTCAGATGGAACAGTAAGTATATTTACCTCTTTAAAAACGCTTCGTAGAGACTCGCGACTGCCTAGATTATAAATAGCTCGGACTGCTCTTTTTTGTAATACGAAAATAGCACTTATGTCAGCTGCTGAGCCCCACAGCAGAATACCATAGGACATAATGCTATGGAAATAAGCAAAATATACTAGTCTAGCAGTTGGTTCGTCTGACAATTGTTTGATTTTCCAAACTGCATATGAAGCTGAACTTAATTTGGCAGATAATTTTTCAATATGAGGACCCCATTGTAATTTTGAGTTCAGTGTTATTTCCAAAAATACGGTCGAAGGAACTAAATCTAAAACTTCCTCGTTAAGTGCAACCGTTGGTTTAATATGAGTCACATTCGGCAATGAGAATTTGATGCATTTGGTCTTTCCTGCATTCAAAAGAAGATTATTTGCCGAAAACCAATTTGATATGAGGCTGAGAGTTTTATTAGTTTCTATAAGATCCTTATCTTTCCTACTCACTTTGTTGTTAATTGTAGTATTACGCCTTTTCAAGCATTGAGATAGAATTTTGATTTCTCGTTTTAATTTTTTTTTCCGAGGAGTAATTAGATTTTCAGTTTGAATTGATTTATCCAATTCCTCTTGCATTTTCTTTTTTTTCTCAGGTGGTTCCGATGTAGATGGTTCATCTAATTTTATGCTACTAAGAACATAAATACTATTCTCACCTAGTAAAACCTAAAACAATAAATTGCATAAGTAGGTAGGCATTCTTCGAGATTAGAAGACAAATCTTAAATAAATAAGAAATCACTTAACATAAGGTATACATTGTTTTGTGATTATTTTAGCTTATTTTAAAAGACATGTTCACACCTATGGAACACCCTAAAGGGCCAAGCATTATACGCCTAGCCCCGTGACGGAAAATATTGGACTTTGGAAACAGCGGCAATGTTATTGATTCTCCATAATTATAATGTCAGAATAGGTCATCGACCTTTCATGAAAATGAAATTTCATCGAATTTTAATGGAAAAAGATCCTGCTTACCTTTGGAAATATTGACGGCACTGCATTGCCTTTTAATCGTTTTTTGGACTCGTTGACAAAATCCTCATCTGTAAGTTACATACAACTGATGTTTTGGTTATTTTGTCAGGTATAATTTCTTTCCACTTTTTGCAACAAATTCATCCTTAGGCATCCTGTACAGCAATAAAATACACATGTAGTAAAATTACATACTCGTCACTTGAAATACCTACTCAAAGGTCTAACTAAATATTGTCCACGCTACTGTTCTGAAATATGGCAATAGATGGCGGGAATCGGGACGTCAAAATTGTCAATAGTAACCGAACTCATGAACTAGGACAACTATGAACCTAAAACACTTCAACAAATTTTATAGTTGTAGTGTTCAAAGCGTCCAATCAGAACATGCCGTGCACTTCATATGACACAAAATCAACCAATAACAAGTCGTAAAATTTAGGTATTTTTAGTGTCGCTGACTATGTTACGAAAAAAAATTTATTACATAAAAACACCTTAGAATTATCTAATTACACTGGTCATTAAGTTCGAACTCGAAAAGAAAATACAAAAAAAGTAGACGGGAGATAGTTAAAAATTTATCGAGTTGCTGAAATATCTACAAAATAACTTTTTATTTTCTCGCAGTAGTCGTGAACGTGTTAAGCGTCGGCCGAAAGTGCATTAGCTGGACTACCCGTCAGCCCTCGAACTAACTCGTCCATCTATTGCTTACTTTCTAGCCTCTACAACAATTTACTTTTTATTTTATAATATTATAAGCCGTGGTAGCAGAGTTGGAAGAACGCTTGACTCTAACTGTGAGGTCAAAATAAAAACGACAACCCACTCATCTCTAACTCTAAAAGAGTTAGAGATGAGTGGGTGGGAGTGCCCCATAACATGCAAGAAAATAAATAACAACTGACCTGAGGAATGTTACGCCGCAGCCAGGATACCATTCTGTTTTACAGCCATTCACGCAACAAAAGTACAGCATTTTCACATGTACACTGATGAATTATGTTAAAATATCACGAAAACAAAATCGAATTTCATCTGCACTCCGCCGTAAAAAAAGAAAGATAGCAGACATATTGCTTTTTGTCTGAAGACAAGGTTATCATTATAGACAGAAAATTCTACTAATAATATCTTCAAATAATTATTTTATTGTATGTTTTGCCTTAACATACCTGTACAAATCTTAAACAATTATAACATCAATTTAGGAACACATTAAAATGTAATATTTCAAATAGTGCTTGGGGTATCAATTAAACCATTAATGACTTTAAACATAATTGTTACATCAGAGGCTCTCCTGCGCGAGTGTAGGGAAGTAACTTTGTAGTGCTTTAGCCTGTCTTGATACGATGGTAGAGTGCGGCACTTGTGATTTGATCAGTGTATGCTATATGATACATAAACCTCTTTTGGATTTGTTCGATTCGGTCTGAATGGACCTGATATCCCGGGCTCCAAACATTGCAGCAATATTCGAGTAAACTGCGTACTATGGTGTTGAAAATGACAATTGTTAGTGTCGGATTCTGAAAAATTCTCAAGTGACGTCCAATAAACCCTGAAAGTTTTGATGCTTTTTTTGTTATTTCGTCTATATGAAATCTAAAAGTCAAAGCGGAATCTAATAACACCCCTAAGTCACGAATGACAGAAACTTCTTTTATAATTTTATCTTGTATTTTATAGACACCAACAAGAGATTTCTTTTTTCGTGAAAATTTTATATAAAAGCACTTGTCCGGATTTAAAGTCATGCAATTTGACACCCACCAGTTCTCTACTTTTTTAATGTCAGCTTGTAAGCATTGCATATTATTGGCACTTAATATACTTATGTAGATCTTTAAATCATCTGCGTATATTTTAAAATTACTTGTAATGGTATGGGCAAGGTCGTTAATGAAAATTAAAAAGAAAAGGGGACCCAAATGTGATCCTTGCGGTACACCTGTTGGAGCTAAAAACTGGTAAGATTTATATCCGCAAACTGATACTAGTTGTGAACGATTTAAAAGATATGACTGGCACCACCTCAGTAAGGAACCATTAATGCCCATTGAGGAGAGCTTTTCAAGAAGTATCGAGTGATTTACCAAATCAAACGCCTTCCGGAAGTCCGTATAAATAGCATGGACTTCTTTATTGTCATCCAAAGCTTCAGAAATATCCGTTGCAAATTCTATTAAGTTGGTGGTAGTAGATTTATGTGGCAAGAAGCCATGTTGATTATAATTAATCTTGGTGCCAATATGCGAGAGAATTTTCCTTTGGACCAATGACTCAAAAACCTTCCCAGGGGTAGATAGAATAGAAATATCGATAGTTAAAGATAACATCTGGTTCGCCTGATTTGAATATGGGTGTTATATGAGCCAATTTCCATGCTGAAGGGAAAACACCCGATTCCAAAGATTTACGGAAAATTATTGCAAGAGGAATGTGTAACAGATCAGCACAAGTTTTAAGCAGAATCGGTGGGAGTCCGTCAGGTCCTGCTCCCTTTTCACTGTCTAGATCTTTGAGAGATCTAAGAACCATCTCGTCAGATATTATGCAATTATGAATGGCAAAATGTTCAACATTATTTAATCTTGAATTATTTAGAGCTGGTGTTAAAACATGTGAATTATAAATGGACTGAAAATTCCTTGCAATAAGATTTGTTATTTCCTTGCCGCTCTTAACAAATGTGTCATCTAAACGCATTACAATCGGAATAGTTGAACTGCATGCTTTTTGGGATTTTAAGTATTTCCAGAAATATTTAGGACACTTACAAAGATTTTCGCCTGCTAACCTAAATACTCCAATAATAAAAAAAGACCTGACCTAACCACTCCAATAATGAAAAAAACCTAACCTAACTACTCCAATAATTAAAAAAAACTAACATAACTACTCCAATAATAAAAAAACCTAACCTAACCTAATTACTCCAATGCTAAAAACACCTAACCTAACCTAACTACTCTAATAATAAAAAAACTAACCTAACCTAACTACTCCAATAATAAAAAGACCTGACCTTACCACTCCAATAATGATGATATGATGATGGTGATGATGAAAGACAATTTTTAGCTGTGCTACTTTTTTGTTCTGATCTGCTATTTTCTTTTTCAGATTTTCAATAGTTTGCTTTAATTTGTAGCAATGACGTGAGTAAAGTTGACTTGATCTAGCCTTCTAGAAGAACCTACACTAACAACTCTAATAATAAAAAACCTAACCTAACTACTCCAATAATAAAAACCTAACCTAACTACTCCAATAATAAAAAAACCTAACACGGCACGGCATGGCACGGCACGGCATAACACGGCACAGCACGGCACAGCACGGCACAGCACGGCACAGCACGGCACAGCACGGCACAGCACGGCAAAGCACGACACAGCACGGCACAGCATAGCACAGCATAGCAAAGCACAGCACAGCAAAGCATAGTCAGGTCTTTTTTATTATTGGAGTAGTTAGGTAAGGTTAATTTTTTTAAAGCTGTGCTGTTGTGTTTTGTTGTTTTGTGTCTTGTCGCGTCGTGTCGTGTCGTATCGTGTCGTATCGATTCGTGTCGTGTCGTGTCGTGTCGTGTCGTGTCATGTCGTGTCATGTCGTGGCGTGTCATGTCGTGTCGTGTCGTGTTGTGTTGTGTTGTGCTGTATTGTGCTGTGCCGTGCTGTGCCGTGCTGTGCCATGCCGTGCCGTGCCGTGCCGTGTTAGGTTTTTTTTATTATTGGAGTAGTTAGGTTAGGTTTTTTATTATTGGAGTAGTTAGGTTAGGTTAGGTTTTTTATTATTGGTGTAGTTAGGTAAGGTTTTTTATTATTGGAGTAGTTAGGATAGGTTTTTTCGTTATTGGAATGGTTAGGTTATGTCTTTTTTATTATAGGAGTATTTAGGTTAGGTTAATTTTTTTTTTATTATTGGAGTAGTTAGGTTGGGTTAGGTTTTTTTGTCATTGGAGTTGTTAGGTTAGGTAAGTTTTTTTATTATTGGAGTAGTTAGGTTAGGTTAGATTTTTTGATTATTATTGGAGTTAGATTAGGTTAGTTTTTTTTTATTATTGGAGTAGTTCAGTTAGGTTTTTCTATTATTGGAGTAGTTAGGTTAGGTTTTTTTATTATTGGAGTAGTTAGGTTAGGTTTTTTATTATTGGAGTAGTTAGGATAGGTTTTTTTACATTATTGGAGTGGTAAGGTCAGGTCTTTTGGATTATTGGAGTAGTTAGGTTAATCCAATGATAAAAAAACCTAACCTAACCTAGCTACTCCAATAATAAAAAAAACTAACCTAACCTTTAGGTTAGGTTAGTTTTTTTGTTGTTAATAAATAAAAAAAAAATAAAAAAGGTTTTTATTCACGTAGACTTCAAAAAAGCGCTTGTAAATAGTCAGAACATGTTTGTAGTATTATAGTTGTAGGTATACATTATTATTTCTAGTAACATAGATATTAGGTACACATGTATTGATAGTATTAAAACATTAATAAAATTTATTTTATAACAGCAATGATATTTAGCTAGCTCGAATCAAGTTATTGTCAAGAGATTATGTTTAAGTTTAATTATCTAGTTTAAGTCTAATTATCTATGTAGTTTAAGTCTAATATTTGTAATACATATTGGCAATGGTTCTGTCTATATTAAGGTGATATTATTATGACGGACCTTGTGTTAATAACGACGGTCGCGCTTTAATGCTACCACCGGATCCAATGCGCCCCAACTGAGAAGACCCAGCGAAACAAACTCAGCGGGTGTCTCTACTACCGATTTCAACACGGCCCAGTTGAGACGCTCCGGCGAAACATACTCAATGGGGATTAATTAGGTTAGGTTAGTTTTTTTTATTATTATTGGAGTTAGGTTAGGTAAGATTTGGTTTTTATTATTGGAGTAGTTAGGTTAGGTTTTTTTATTATTGGTGTAGTAAGGTAAGGTTAGATTTTTTTTATTATTGTTGGAGTTAGGTTAGAATAGATTTTTTTTGTTATTGGAGTAGTTAGATTAGGTTTGGTTTTTTTATTATTGGTGTAGTAAGGTTAGGTTATTAATTATTGGAGTAGTAAGGATAGGTTATTTTCGTTACGGCAAAACAAAAAAAATCTATTCTAACCTAACTCTGTTGGAGTTAGGTTAGAATAGATTTTTTTAATATATAAAAAAAATCTAACCTAACCTTACTACACCAATAATAAAAAAACCTAACCTAACTACTCCAATAATAAAAAATCCAAATCTAACCTAACCTAACTCCAATAATAATAAAAAAAACTAACCTTACCTAATTAACAATAAAAAAGACCTGACCTTACCACTCCAATAATGCTGTGCTGTGCTGTGCCGTGCTGTGCCGTGCCGTTCTGTGCTGTGCCGTGCTGTGGCGTGCTGTGGCGTGCTGTGCCATGCTGTGCCGTGCTGTGCCGTGCTTTGCCGTGCTGTGCCGTGCTGTGCCATGCTGTGCCGTGCTGTGCCGTTATGTGCCGTGTTGTGCCGTGCTATGCCGTGCTGTGCCGTGCTGTGCCGTGCTCTGCCGTGCTGTGCCGTGCTGTGCCGTGCCGTGTTAGGTTTTTTTATTATTGGAGTAGTAAGGTTAGGTTTTTTATTATTGGAGTAGTTAGATTAGGTTTTTTATTATTGGAGCTGTTAGTTTAGGTTCTTCAAGAAGGCTAAATCATGTCAACTTTACTCACGTCATTGCTACAAATTAAAGCAAACTATTGAAAATCTGAAAAAGAAAATAGTAGATCAGAACAAAAAAGTAGCAACGCTAAAAATTGTCGTTCATCATCACCATCATCATATCATCATTATTGGAGTGGTAAGGTTAGGTCTTTTTTATTATTGGAGTAGTTAGGTTAGGTTAGTTTTTTTATTATTAGAGTAGTTAGGTTAGGTTTGGTGTTTTTAGCATAGGAGTAATTAGGTAAGGTTAGATTTTTTTAGTTATTGGAGTAGTTAGGGTAGGTTTATTTATTATTGGAGTAGTTAAGTTAGTTTTTTTAAATTATTGGAGTAGTTAGGTTAGGTTTTTTCATTATTGGAGTGGTTAGGTCAGGTATTTTTTATATTGGAGTATTTAGGTTAGGTTAGTTTTTTTTATTATTGGAGTAGCTAGGTTAGGTTGGTTTTTATCATTGGATTAACCTAACTACTCCAATAATCCAAAAGATCTGACCTTACCACTCCAATAATTTAAAAAAACCTATCCTAACTACTCCAATAATAAAAAACCTAACCTAACTACTCCAATAATAAAAAAACCTAACCTAACTACTCCAATAATAGAAAAACCTAACTGAACTACTCCAACAATAAAAAAAAACTTACCTAATCTAACTCCAATAATAATCAAAAAATCTAACCTAACCTAACTACTCCAATGATGAAAAAACCTAACCTAACCTTTTTTTTTTTTTTGATAAGGCAGGGGGAATGCTAATGCATGCCACCCGCAAAAAGTGTCTGCGGGTGGGTATGTCGGACTCGCACCGACTAAACTTAACCTGCCGTGGACTTCTTCTGGCGCCTGATGGGGGGAGCCCCGGGAACGCGGGTATGCTGCTCCGGTGCCCCCCTTTTGCGCCGTGTCCCAGATGGTCGGGACACGCACCCGGGGAGGACTGTGAGTTGCCCTCCCCATTTGCCGACTCCTGCCAGTACGGCACAGCGACTGTGCCACAAACAGTTCGCTGTCTTCCCGGGGCTGCTTGCACATGGCGGCAGTAGAGGACACTTCTCATACTGCCACCGAAACCCCGAGGGGAGTAGGGCTAACAGCTGCCGCCGCCGCCCCGACGCCTCCTCCGTCTACGAGCGGGGTCGGCTCGCTCCCGATCCCGCTCGGCGGCCTCCTTCTGGAGCATGACTGCTTCGCAGAAGGAGACCACGGCGTCCCATTTGGTGGAGTCGCCAGCCAGCATCGCATACACGACTGCTAGCGGCGAAAGATCCCGTCCAATCTCAGCGACCAGGACTCGTCTCTCGGCCTCCCAGGCCGGCCACTCCTCCAGCGTATGCTGGGCAGAGTCCAGGTCGCTCCCGCAATGGTGACAGTGTGTCGTCACTTCTCGGCCGATCCGGCACAGATACTCACCGAAACACCCGTGTCCGGTGAGTATCTGAGTCAGTCTGTAGGTGACGCAACCGCCCTTCCTTCCCACCCAGGCCTCGAGGTGAGGCAGGATAGCACCGACGGCGCGTTGGCGCGCGTTCAGCCGCAACTCAAGCCTTGCGCGCCATTGTGCAAGTACGTCTGCTCTGGCGCCTCACCGCTCTCCCGGCGGACGCGGATTTCGGTGAAAACCGTCGCGTCGACTGCCGCCAGGAGATCAAACGGTGGAAAGCGCGCCAGGAGTGTCGCCGCCTCAAAGGATATCGTTCGACATCCTCGTGCGATCCGTATGGCCACCACACGCTGCAGGCTGTTCAAGATAGCTCTGCAGCGGGAGGCGCCCGTCAGGCGTTCAGACCAGACGGGCGCCCCATAAAGGACCATGGATCGCACGACACCTCCGTAGAGGCGGCGAACTTCTTCCCTAGGACCCCCGAGGTTCGGCAAAAGCCGGTGTAACGCTCCGGTTACCCGGCGCACTCGGGGGGCCAGACGCTCGAAGTGCTCCTCGAAGCCCCATCGGCTGTCTAGGGTGAGGCCCAGGTACTTCATGTACCACCCCACCCTGACCTCTGCGTCACCTACACGCATCGACGCACTTGGTGGTTCCTCCCTACGGCGTAAGCCGTGGAACCATAGCGCCTCGGTCTTGTGAGGCGCTAGCCGAAGGCCCAGTCGCGTTATGACCGTGACGACACACGCGACACCGAGTTCGGCGAGCCGTACCGCCCGCTGGAAACTTACCTCCCGGGCTATGACGAGCGTGTCGTCCGCATAGCAGACGACGCTCACCCCGGGAGGGAGGCTTATCCGCAGGACCGCATCGTACGCGAGGCTCCATAGCAGAGGTCCTAACACGGACCCCTGAGGAACCCCGCAGGAGAGCTCCCTCTGGATCTCAATCCCGTTCCGACCGACGAATTTAATTATCCTGTCGCGCAAATATGCCCCGACTATATCGCGGAGATAGGGAGGCACGTTATGATGGACCAGTGCCTCCCGTATCGCCCGCCAGGGGACGGAGTTGAAGGCGTTGACGATGTCTAAGCTCACCGCCAACGCCACCCCCCCCGCCCGAACGGCGGGCTCCGACAGGGCGCGGACGCGGTTGATCGCGTCCAGCGTCGAACGTCCCTGCCGGAATCCAAACTGGCTGTCCGATAAATCGGGGCCAACGCGCGACAGATGCTCGCTGAGACGGGCGGCTATGACACGCTCAAAGAGCTTGCCCGCCTCGTCTAGCAAGCAGATTGGTCGGAACGCCGAGGGAGAATCGGCGGTCCTGCCCGGCTTCTGCAGAAGCACAAGCCTTGCCTCTTTCCAGCAGGTGGGGAACACGGCACTACGGAGGCAACTGGTGAACAGTTGCCTCAATCGGTCCCCCAGGACTGCCAGGGCGCAAACCCACGCCCTGCCCGGTATCCCATCCGGGCCAGGGGCGGTATTTCGGGCCGCAAGTCGCCGTACAGCTCGGTCCAACTCCCCCTCCGTCACCTCCAACTGGTCGTCCCAAGCATGGTACGACGGTGACGGAGGGTCCGAGGAACTGTCCTGGACCCTAGGGAAGAGGGTGTCCACCACCCTCCTCAGGAAATCCGGGTCCAGGGTACTCGTCAACGGAGGGACCCACGGTCTGAGCTTGCCCAGTACCATTTTGTACGGGCGCCCCCATGGGTCCCTATCCAGTCCCTCGATGAGCTCGTTCCAGGACCGAGCTTTGGCTTCCGCTATCGCAATGGATAGTGCCTTGACGGCGACTTGATACGCCCTGTGCGCTCCGGCAGCCTCTTCGGCATTGGCTCGCCTCCTCCGACGGGCCCGCTGGTGTCGGCGACGCGCTGCGACATACTCCGAACGGAGTCGCGCGATTTCGGCCGACCACCAGTACTGCGAGCCTCGTCTGTCACCCGGACGGATCCGGGGCATCGACGTGTCGCAGATGCGAGACATGATGCCCCGGAACCAGCCCGCTTGCGAATTGGGATCGGACGGGATCTTCTCTCCACCTACACTCACCCCCCAGGCGATGGCGACGGCGGCAGCCGTCAGCATGTCGCGGTCCAAGCGGCGTAGGCACCAGCGCCGCGGTGGGACATTACTATTGCAGTCAGGGCCACCTCGGGGCGGACGGAAGGCCACGCTGAAAAGGATGTGTCGGTGATCCGACAGCGTGGCAATTTCCTCCGCAACTCTCCACCCCGAGACCAGGTGAATGGCCGAGGGAGTCGCCCACGTCAAGTCGACTATCGACTCCCCCTGCCACCGCACACAGGTGCTGACTGAACCCCGATTTAAAAGACGGAGGTCCAGTCCTGCGGCCCATTCCAGCAGTGACTCCCCTCGAACGTCGTCCCGGGCATCGCCCCACACACTAGAGTGGGCGTTAAAATCGTCCAGGACGAGTACCGGACGGGACTGGTACGAGCTAATATGGCTCGTTAGCCCGTCCAGGTACGCCTCAAAATTTACGAGGCCGCAATTCGGGGAGATGTAGCAGCCCACCACGACTGCTGGTCCCCACTCCACGATGACGAATCCGGGCCCCTTGGCCAGGAGTGTGCAATGAGGGTCACGTTCCCCCCCTGCCCAATAAATGGCGACGAGGCCCCCATCCGCCCCGAACCAACGAGGGTGGTCGGGAACGGAGTGAGGCTCCGCCACTATCGCTAGGGCAACCGAACGCTCAGCAATCGTCTGCGCAAGAAGAGCTTGCGCAGCGATGCAGTGGTTCAAGTTGCCCTGCAAAATAAGTTGGGGGGGGGAAAGAATGTTTACACCTCCATGGACACCCCATCGGGGCCAGAGCCCGGATCGTTGGACCGCGACGATGTTGGAGCGGACGTGGCAGGACGTCCCGCTCTCTTCCTCTTCGGTGGCGCACACCTACCGCTGCCCAGGCGATGGTTTGCCGGCCTGCCAAGGTCGGCACACACTACGCAGTGAGGGGCGCGCGCCGTGCATTCCTTCGCCTTGTGGCCCTGTTGGCCACAGACGAAGCACGACGCGCTCCGGTCGCACCCTGTGCACCGAGCCCTGACGTGCCCCTTCTCCAGGCAGCGGTAGCACTGGAGAGCTCTGGGTGGAAGTGCCACCACCCGGACCGACATCCAGCCCACTAGCACCCGGCCGATTCCCGCTAATTTGCGGGCGGCCACTAGTGGGCACCGAACCCACACCGATCCCAAGCCCGACGGGGAGAACCGAATTACGCCGACCTTTACGTCCCCCCGCCGTGGCTAAAGTTTCAGCCACTTCGGTTAGGTCGGCGGAGTCGTCCAGGTCCATCACCCGGAGCTCTCCCATTGCCACTGGGTGCGCCACCACCGCACCCGTCTCGGCCAAGGCTTCTCTAAGCCGAGAGGTTAGGGCCTCCGCCTTTGCGGACCCCTCCGGACCAGAGTTCCTCAAAATGAGGCCCCCGGTCAATGCCCTCTTAGGGCGAAGGCCCGCCTCCAAGCCAAGGTCCTGCAACTGGACCTTGGTCCTTGCCATTTTCATGACCTCGGCCATAGTAGTGGCCGTGGTCGATGGCAAGTTTATCGTCACTGCCGCAGACGGTGGAGGTCGCGGCAGTGCGATAGGCCTCTTTGGAGGTGGAGGCGGTGGTGGCCGATTAAGGCGGGCAGCCTTGGCCCTGGCCTTTCGGCCCACCACCTGGGCCCATGTGCTCTCAGTAGGTGGCCGTGGCGCTGACCGCACCGGCATCTCCACATGCCTAGCCGCAGCGGCCTCTGCGGCGGCAGCCCGTCTCCGCTCCCAGCGAGCGGTGGGCGGATAGTCCTGCCCGGGAAGATCTCCGCCATGACATCTTGACGCATCTGGACCAGACGCTGGTCCCAGATGCGCCCCATCCCGCGCATTTTGCGGTCTAATATGGCCGCAAACCTGTCTTCCGGCGAGACGTAATCTTCCCGGGCAGGGATAGAGGGAGGAGCATCTAAATTGCTCCTCCGAGTTATCCGGGCCGGTTGCGGCAGCGGTGGAGCGCGGACAACCGGTGCCGGCGGTGGAGAAGGTCTCAACGACAGCGGCGACGGCGGCAGCGACCGCGGAACAGGTGGTGACTGCCGGGTTGGCGACGGCAATGGCGGAAAAGCCCCGACCTCTCTCTTGCGGAGCTCCGCCATCTCTGCTGACATGGCGGCCACACGCGCCTCTAAGGAGGCCAACTGGGAGCGCAGCCGCTGGTTCTCTACCTCCAGCAAACTCCCGTCGGTCCTCCCATGTAACTCTGTGGCGGCCACCTGGGCCTTCCGCGCCGCAAGTCGCAGAACTCGGACAAAATTTCCTTTAAGGTTGCGGGATGTGTCCGCAACCTTCTCCACTGCCGCCAGCGACTCCTGGATGACTGCATCCAGGTCGGCTGTCGGCTGCTGGCGCAGCTCTTCGACAAGATCCTCGACCCGGGGCAGTCGACTCTTTGTTTTGGTGTTAACTGGACCCTGAGTGGGGTCCAGTATAAACGCCAAGTCAACGTCCTCGTCGTCATCATCCTCATTTATTTTGGGGGCCTTGACTGTACGCCCACCCTGTCCCGCGGGGTTACGGCGTTTTCCCCCCGGAGTATCCGCACGGCTGTCCAGGGACTCCATGGACACCGCGGACCTAAGTGAGCTATCGCTCTCCGTGCCCGCGGCTTCTTCCCTTGACGTTCCTGGTACCGGAGTGGCCGGGCGGGAAAAGGTCCCCCTGACCTTCTTGACGGCCTTCGTCTTTGGTGCAGCCTTTGCTGCCATCTCTTCTTCTACTGCGGGGTGCACTACACCTGACACACCCGCTAGCACCTCAGGAGTTAAGGCAGAAACCTTAACTATCGGTTGGGCATTATTTTTATTTAAGCGATCCATAAAAACTTCTTTATTGGCGTTCACCAACCCAATTCCCCACCCTCCACCGAGCCCTCAAAGGGAATGCTTTACAAGCACCAGGGATATTGGGCGGTATAGCCATGGGATTATGCCAATCTGCGAGACCTCCAACGCGAACCGATACTGGACAGCCCAATGTCCAGCACGGCGCGCGCCTTCGTCTGCAGACCGGCACATGGCGCCAGCCCAGACGCCACCTGCAGTTACGCCTACCCATGGCTAGCCTTGACGGCCGTCCGACCGGACGTCGCAGCCGATTGATCGGGGCCCGGCTAGACCCCGACCGCCCGTGTAAGGGTAAATCCGGACCAAAGAGGCGTTTTGCGGGTGAGGGATAACTACTGCCCGACCCCTCACCAACTCAACCACCAGGACTCCTTCATTCCCCCGTACGGGTCCCCGCGCACGGCACAAACACGCGGGTGGTCGTTGCGGAATTCCTACCATACATGGATGATGTATGGAAGGTCCGCCAAGATACGACCACAGGATCTTGGCAGATTCCGCCCCCCCCCCCCTGTGTCGGAATATTCGCCACGAGCAGCAGTCTCACCAAATACAAAAGAAAGACTGCCGCTCGTGCCCAGGGTGCACCACGAGGAGGTTTTCCGACCTAGCACCCCAACCTAACCTAAATACTCCAATAATAAAAAAGACATAACCTAACCACTCCAAAAACGAAAAAAAACCTATCCTAACTACTCCAATAATAAAAAAACCTAACCTAACTACTCCAATAATAAAAAAAACCTAACACGGCACGGCACGGCACGGCACGGCACAGCACGGCACAGCACAACACAGCACAACACAACACGACACGACACGACACGACAAGACACGCCACGACATTACACGACACGAAATAATAATAATAAAAAAACTTACCTAACCTAACAACTCCAATAACAAAAAAAACCTAACCCAACCTAACTACTCCAATAATAAAAAAAAACTAACCTAACCTAAATACTCCAATAATAAAAAACCTAACCTAACTACATCAATAATAAAAAACCTTACCTATCCTAACTACTCCAATAATTAAAAACCTAACCTAACTACTCCAATAATAAAAAAACCTAACCTAACTACTCCAATAATAAAAAAACCTAACTGAACTACTCAAATAATAAAAAAAATCTAACCTAATCTAACTCCAATAATAATCAAAAAATCTAACCTAACCTAACTACTCCAATAATAAAAAAACTTACCTAACCTAACAACTCCAATGCCAAAAAAAACCTATTTTTTTTTTTTTTTTTTTTTTTACATGGTGGAAATGCATTAAACTTACGCATACCCGCCGCTTGGGGAGGCGACGGGTTATGTGGGACTCACTCGGGCTAGTCCCGGGATACGCACTAAAACCACCATGGTAGCCAGCCTCACAATGCCTGTAGCGGGGGGCCTGGGTACTCGTGAATGATCTCGCCAGTACCCCCGCTGTACACTGAGCGTCTGAGACTCTCCTCCGGGGACGGGAGGGGGCCAATGCCTCCTCCCCTCCCCTACACGCACAAGCGAGTTTAGGCAACCTGAGCTACAACAGGTTATCTCTTCCCGGGACCGCTTATGTAAGACGAGTGGAGTTCCCCTCCTCCAAACGCCAGCGGTCCCAGGGGCGACGTCAAGCCGGGGAGAAGCCAGCCGGACGCCGCATCCTCTCTCGCGCTGAGATTAGATCCCAGCGCCGGCGCCGATGAAGCGGATATTAGTGTCAATATCCAGTTCATCGGCGCCGTCTCGTTCTCCTACGGGAGGGATCGTTGCGCTCCCTCTCGCGCTCGGAGGCCTCCTTCTTGAGCATAACAGCTTCACAGAATGAGGCCACAGCGTTCCATCCGGTTGTCGCCGCCAGCATGGCCGAAACCAATGAAGGCAGCGAGAGGTCCAATCCTATTTCAGCGACCAGGACTCGCCTCTCGGGGGCCCAAGCTGGGCACTCCTCGAGTGTATGTTGGGCCGAGTCCGGGCCGCCGCCACAATGGTGACACGACGGTGTCGCCTCTCTACCTATTCGACACAGGTACTCACCGAAGCACCCGTGTCCGGTGAGTATCTGTGTCAACCTGAAGGTTAGGCTGCCCCGTTTCCGGAGCAGCCATGCGTCAAACCACGGCAGGACCGCACCGACAGAGCGTTGGCGCGAGTCTCTCGGCAATTCAAGCCGCTCGCGCCAAATCTCTAAGGCCTGTCGGTGCGCGTCCCGCCGTATGTTTGTCCAGTCCGGTTGTTGGCCACCGGCATCCGAGCGGGCACGGACGAGATCGTAAACTCTCGCGTCCATGTCCGCCAGGATGTCCAGTGGCGGGAATCGTCCTAGTAAAGTCGCCGCCTCGAAGGAGATCGTCCGGTATCCACGGACCACTCTGAAGGCAACCACCCGCTGCACGCTATTCAAAAGAGCTTTGCAGCGGGAAGCTCTCGCCAGTCTAGACGACCAGACGGGAGCACCGTAGAGGGCCATAGACCGGATAACCCCACAGTAGAGGCGGCGGACTTCTTCCCGGGGTCCCCCGAGGTTGGGCAGCAGACGCTGGAGAGCGCCCGCCGCTCCGCGAAGTCGGGGGACCAGCTGGACAAAGTGGGCGTCAAAAGCCCACCTACTGTCCAGCGTCAGCCCGAGGTATTTAAGGGTTTGCCCAACTTGGACTGCCTCACCACACACCTGAATCCGCGTGCTGGGAGGTTCCCTGCCCCGACGGAGGCTGTGGAACCAAAGCGCCTCAGGTTTATGAGGCGCTACCTGAAGGCCCAGCCCGAGGACACTGCCGACGACGCAGGCTACTCCCAGTTCAGCAAGCCGTGACACATCCGTGAAATTGCTCCCCCTGGCCAACACGAGAGTGTCATCTGCATAGCAAACGACATCTACGCCGAGGGGGAGCCTCGTCCTGAGGACCACGTCAAAAGCGAGGTTCCACAAGAGGGGTCCTAAAACAGATCCCTGTGGAACCCCGCGATCGACCTCCCTTGACATTCCCTCTCCGCCCCGAGCCGTGTACACGATGAGCCTATCGCTCAGATACGAGCTAACAATCCCCTGTAGGTAAGGGGGCACGTTGTGGTAAACCAGTGCCTCCCTTATTGCCCACCACGGGAGGGAGTTGAAGGCGTTGACAATGTCAAGACTGACAGCCATCGCTACCCCCCCCTCCCGAACGACGTCCTGTGACAGGGGCCAAAAAAAAAAAGAAAAAAAAAAAAAAAAAAAAACCTAACCCAACCTAACAACTCCAATAATAAAAAACCGAACCTAACTACTCCAATAATAAATAAAACCTAACACGGCACGGCACGGCATGGCACAGCACGGCACAGCACAACATAGCATAACACAACACAACACAACACGACACGATACGACACGACGCACACGACACGACACGACAAGACACGACACGACACGACATGACACGACACGACACGACACGAAACGACACGACACGACACGACACGACACGACACGGCACGGCACGGCATAACACGGCACAGTACGGCTCAGCACGGCACAGCACGGCACAGCACGGCACAGCACGGCACAGCACGGCACAGCACGGCACAGCACTGCACAGCATTATTGGAGTGGTTAAGTCTAAATAATAATAAAAAAAATCTAACCTAACCTAAATACTCCAATAATAAAAAAGACATAATCTAACCACTTCAATAACGAAAAAAACCTATCCTAACTACTCCAATAATAAAAAAACTAACCTAACCACACCTATAATTATTGATGTTACAAAAAATATTCATAATTATAAAAAGAAAAGTGAACTGCATAATATAAATACTAGGAATAAAAACAAACTAGCCATGCCAGGCTTTAGAGTAAGCAAAACTAATAAATCATTTTTAGGAAATTGTATTTGGTTTTATAACAAGCTTCCTGCTCAAATTACTGATCTGCCTGACACAAGTTTTAAAACACATATTAAACGTATACTTATGGCTAGGGGTTATTACACCACTAAAGAGTACATCGATGACAAAGACGTCTGGCTCTCACTTCCTACCTGCAAATTGCTCGCTGGAGATCTTGTAGCCATATAGACATGACTGATCTGCTGTGTTACGTGAACTATCTGTAAATGATTGCTATCATATACTTAATTTAAAATTATTGACTCTGTCTCAAAATGAATAATGTTATTGTTTCGAAGTTTTTCTTTTGTATATCTAAATATAATCTAAAATAATAAGCATTCAGACAACCGATCGAGCATATATTGTGTTTGCCTACTAAATAATTACTCTAATTGGACCAAATCCCGTGTTCATGCCCGCTTGAGTATGTTTCGCCGGACCGTCTCAACTGGGTCGTGTTGAAACCGGTAGTAGATGAACCCACTGAGTTTGTTTCGCTGGGTCTTCTCAGTTGGGGCGCATTGGATCCGGTGGTAGCATTAAAGCGTGACCGTCGTTATTAACACAAGGTCCGTCATAATAATAATACCTTTAATATAGACAGAACCATTGACAATATGTAGTAAAAATATTAGACTTAAACTAGATAATTAAACATAATCTCTTGACAATAACTTGATACGAGCTAGCTAAATATCATTTCTGTAATAAAATAAATTTTATAAATGTTTTCATACAAGATGGACCTAAATATCTATGTTACTAGAAATAATATCTAATGTATACAACTATATTACTACAAACATGTTCTGACTATTTACAAGCGCTTTTTTAAAGTCTACGTGAATAATAAAACATAAAAAAAAAACAAATCTAACCTAACCTAACTACTCCAATAACCAAAAAATTCTAACCTAACCACTCCAATAATGTAAAAAAATCTAACGGCACGGCACGGCACGGCATGACACGACACGACACGACACGAATCTAACCTAACCACTCCAATAATGTAAAAAAACCTATCCTAACTACTCCAATAATAAAAAACCTTACCTAACTACTCCAATAATAAAAAAAGCTAACACGGCACGGCACGGCACAGCACGGCACAGCACGTCACAGCACGGCACAGCACGGCACAGCACGGCACAGCACGGCACTGCACGGCACAGCCAACACAGCACAACACAACACAACACAACACGACACGACACGATACGACACGACACGACGTGACACAACACGACACGACACGACACGACACGACACGTCACGACACGTCACGACACGACACGACACGACACGACACGACACGATACGGCACGGCACGGCACAGCACGGCACAGCACAGCACAGCACAACGGGGCAGTAAAAAAAAAAACCTTTAGGTTGACACAGATACTCACCGGACACGGGTGCTTCGGTGAGTACCTGTGTCGAATAGGTAGAGAGGCGACACCGTCGTGTCACCATTGTGGCGGCGGCCCGGATTCGGCCCAACATACACTCGAGGACTACCCAGCTTGGGCCCCCGAGAGGCGAGTCCTGGTCGCCGAAATAGGATTGGACCTCTCGCTGCAAGCAGTGGTTTCGGCTATGCTGGCGGCGACAACCGGATGGAACGCGGTGGCCTCATTCTGTGAAGCTGTTATGCTTAAGAAGGAGGCCGCCGAGCGCGAGAGGGAGCGCAACGATCCCTCCCGTAGGAGAACGAGACGGCGCCGATGAACTGGATATTGACACTAATATCCGCTTCATCGGCGCCGGCGCTGGGAGCTAATCTCAGCGCGAGAGAGAGTCTCAGACGCTCAGTGTACAGCGGGGGTACTGGCGAGATCGTTCACGAGTACCCAGGCCCCCCGCTACAGGCATTGTGAGGCTGGCTACCATGGTGGTTTTAGTGCGTATCCCGGGACTAGCCCGAGTGAGTCCCACATAACCCATCGCCTCCCCAAGCGGCGGGTATGCGTAAGATTTTGCATTTCCACCATGTAAATAAAAAAAAAAAAAAAAAAAAAAAACCCCACAACTCACCAGAACAACAAACGTAGTTTTTTTTGCCACACCAGTACCAAAAAACGTAGTTGTTTTTGATTATTGGAGTAGTTAGGTTAGGTTTTTTCATTATTGGAGTGGTTAGGTCAGGTATTTTTTATATTGGAGTATTTAGGTTAGGTTATTTTTTTTATTATTGGAGTAGCTAGGTTAGGTTGGGTTTTTTTATCATTGGATTAACCTAACTACTCCAATAATCCAAAAGACCTGACCTTACCACTCCAATAATGTAAAAAAACCTATCCTAACTATTCCAATAATAAAAAACCTAACCTAACTACTCCAATAATAAAAAAACCTAACCTAACTACTCCAACAATAGAAAAACCTAACTGAACTACTCCAATAATAAAAAAAAAATAACCTAATCTAACTCCAATAATAATCAAAAAATCTAACCTAACCTAACTACTCCAATAATAAAAAAACTTACCTAACCTAACAACTCCAATGAGAAAAAAAACCTAAGCCAACCTAACTACTCCAATAATAAAAAAAAAATTAACCTAACCTTAATACTCCAATAATAAAAAAGACATAACCTAACCACTCCAATAACGAAAAACACCTATCCTAACTACTCCAATAATAAAAAAAACCAAACACGGCACGGCATGGCACAGCACGGCACAGCACAGCACAACACAACACAACACAACACAACACGACACGACACGACAAGACACGCCACGACATGACACGACACGACACGACACGACACGACACGAATCGATACGACACGATACGACACGACACGACACGACACGTCAAGAGACAAAACAACAAACTTTAAAAAAATTAAGCTTTAAAAAAATTAACCTTACCTAACTACTCCAATAATAAAAAAAACCTGACTGTGCTGTGCTGTGCTTTGCTGTGCTGTGCTGTGCCGTGCTGTGCTGTGCCGTGCTGTGCCGAGCTGTGCCGTGCTGTGCCGTGCTGTGCCGTGCTGTGCCGTGCTGTGCCGTGCTATGCCGTGTTATGCCGTGCCGTGCCGTGCCGTGTTAGGTTTTTTTATTATTGGAGTAGTTAGGTTAGGTTTTTTATTATTGGAGTAGTTAAGATAGGTTTTTTTACATTATTGGAGTGGTTGGGTTAGATTTTTTTCGTTATTGGAGTGGTTAGGTTATGTCTTTTTTATTATTGGAGTATTTAGGTAAGGTTAGTTTTTTTTTTATTATTGGAGTAGTTAGGTTGGGTTAGGTTTTTTTTGTCATTGGAGTTGTTAGGTTAGGTAAGTTTTTTTTATTATTGGAGTAGTTAGGTTAGGTTAGATTTTTTGATTATTATTGGAGTTAGATTAGGTTAGACTTTTTTATTATTTGAGTAGTTCAGTTAGGTTTTTTTATTATTGGTGTAGTTAGGTTAGGTTTTTTTTATTATTGGAGTTGTTAGGATAGGTAAGGTTTTTTATTATTGGTGTAGTTAGGTTAGGTTTTTTATTATTGGTGTAGTTAGGTTAGGTTTTTTATTATTGGAGTAGTTAGGATAGGTAAGGTTTTTTATTATTGGAGTATTTAGGTTAGATTAGTTTTTTTTTATTATGGGAGTAGTTAGGTTGGGTTAGGTTTTTATTGTCATTGGAGTAGTTAGGTTAGGTTTTTTATTATTAGAGTAGTTACGATAGGTTTTTTTACATTATTGGAGTGGTTATGTTAGATTTTTTTCGTTATTGGAGTGGTTAGATTATGTGTTTTTTATTATTGGAGTATATAGGTTAGGTTAGTATTTTTTTATTATTGGAGTAGTTAGGTTGGGTTAGGTTTTTTTTGTCATTGCAGTTGTTAGGTTAGGTAAGTTTTTTTATTAGTGGAGTAGTTAGGTTAGGTTAGAGTTTTTGATTATTATTGGAGTTAGATTAGGTTAGATTTATTTTATTATTTGAGTAGTTCAGTTAGGTTTTTTTATTATTGGAGTAGTTAGGTTAGGTTTTTTTATTATTGGAGTAGTTAGGTTAGGTTTTTAATTATTGGAGAAGTTAGGATAGGTAAGGTTTTTTATTATTGTTGTAGTTAGGTTAGGTTTCTTAATATTGGAATAAAAAAAACTAACCAAACCTTAATACTCCAATAATAAAAAAGACCTGACCTAACCACTCCAATAATGGAAAAACCTAACCTAACTACTCCAATTATTAAAAAAACATACTTAACTACTCCAAAAATAAAAAAACCTAACCTAACTACTCCAATAACTAAAAAAATCTAACCTTACCTAATTACTCCAATGCTAAAAACACCTTTTTTTTTTTTTTTTTTGTTGCGGGGTGGAAAATCCTGCATGGATGTCCTCCGCCTTGGGGGAGGCGGAGGGGTCTGTCAGACTCCTACTGACTAAAAACCACCCCGGTGTTCCATCTCACACCTGTGCCGGGGGTCGCGGGAACGAATGATACTTCCGCAACCCCAGCTGGTGCTGGCCCATGCCTGCGGGCCTCCTCGCATTAGTGGGGGGAGTGAGGTGTTAAACTCCCCCCGCAACGTCTAAGAGGGGCGCGCGTGGAACACGTCGCGCCGCCGCCTCGGGTCCAGATGTGTAGTGGGCGACGGACGCCCCCGAGTCCGTCGCCCCTGGACCCATTTAGGGGGGCTGGAAGAGGGCATTGTCCGCCCTCCGCCGACGCCCGGTGCGTCTGCTGCGGGCCGGATGAGAGGATGTAATCTCCCTCTCCCGTTCCGCAGCTTCCTTCCGCGAGATGACTGTCTCGCAGAAGGAAACCACCGCGTCCCAGGACTCCTCGCTGCCAACCATCGAGTTCACGACGGCCGGCAGCGACAAGTCACTGCCTACTCCAAAAATGAGGGCACGGCGCTGCTCCTCCCAAGCGGCACACTCTGCCAGCGTATGCAGCGCCGTGTCCTCCCGACAGTCGACGCAGTGGTGACACCGGGCGTCCGGCTCCCTGTTTATGCGACACAGGTACTTCCCGAAGCAGCCATGCCCCGAGAGTACCTGCGTCACCCGAAACGTCAGGGAGCCGTGCCTCCTCCCGAGCCAACGCTCGAGTACCGGCCGGACCGCCTCGATAGTGACGAGGCCGGCGGTTGGGCGCGATAGCCTGTCCCGCCATTCCGCCACCAGGGCCTCGCGAAGCTGGGACCGACGCAGCCCCATGTGTCGCTGCATCGGCCCCTCGCCTTGCGCCAGCATCTCCTCGCGCCACCGGTACAGTGACGCGAGTACTTTCGCCTCTAGGTCCCAGGGCGGGGATCCGGCCAGTAGACAAGCCGCCTCGTAGGAGACCGTGCGATACCCCCTGATAACTCTGACGGCCATAGCTCTCTGCGGTCTCCGCAAAACAGCGATGCTACCGGCCGTCAGGTCAGCCGCCCAGATCGGGGCCCCGTACAGGGCCATCGATCGCACGATCCCCACGTAGAGCCGCCTACAGGCTGCGCTCGGGCCCCCCAGATTGGGAAGCAGCGTTGACAGCGCCCCAGCCGCGCCCATCAGCTTGGGCACCAGCCGCCGGAAGTGGGGTCCGAAGTCCCACCGGCTGTCGAGCACCAATCCCAGGTACTTCATGGTAGGCTCGACAGCGATCCGGACCCCCCCGACCACAATGTGTGATCCGGGCGGCGGCGCCCGCCGGGGACCATGGAACATCATGGCCTCCGACTTGCTGAGGGCCACCTCCAGGCCGAGGCGCCGGATGCGGCCCACCACCTGTGAGACCGCCGCCGTCGCCAGCAACGCTGCCTCCCTGTGCGAACTCCCACGGGCCGTGACCAGCGTGTCGTCCGCATAACACGTCAGGTCCACGCCCGGCTGGAGTTCGCCCCTAAGCACCCAGTCGTACCCGATGTTCCACAGGAGCGGGCCCAATACCGAACCCTGTGGAACACCGCACGACATTGAGTGCCGGTGTCCGCCATCACGTCCCACGTAGGTGACACACCTCTCCGCCAGGTAATCCCCAACAATGTGGTGGAGGTAGGAAGGCACCCGATGATATCGCAGTGCCTCCCGAATGCAACTCCAGGGCAGGGTGTTGAAAGCGTTGGAGATGTCCAAGGACACCGCCAACATCACCCCACCCCGGGACACCGCTTCCTCCGCCAGGACTCTCACCCTCGACACAGCGTGAATGGTAGAGCGCCCATGCCGAAAGCCGAACTGGCTCTCGTCCAGGTCCGGCCCCTCTCCGCACAAGTGGCCGACGAGGCGGACTGCGATTATCCGCTCGAGCAGCTTGCCCACCTCGTCCAGCAGCACTATGGGCCGGTACCCGGACGGTGAGTCTGCAGGGCGCCCCGCCTTTCTGAGCAGGACCAGACGACCAGATTTCCACAAGGTGGGAAACTGGCCCCACTCAAGGCACGCTGTGTAGAGACCTCTCAGTTGGGGACCCAGCTCCTTCAGAGCGAGGGCTAACACGCAGCCGTGAATCCCGTCGGGCCCCGGAGCCACGTTTTTGGCCCGGAGCCGCATCACGGCCGCCCTCAACTCTTCTTGTGTCACCTCTGGGACGCTGATGACGTTCTCGTCTGTAGGCTCTGCGGCTGTGGGCAAAGCCATTGGCGGTGGCGTATGCTCCGCTCTTGCCGGGAAGAGGGCTGCCACTACTTCCTCTAGCAGCTCGGGTTGGAGACTCTCCGTGATTGGAGGCGCCGCGGCTCGAAGTTTCCCTCGAACCGCACGATAAGGGCGCCCCCACGGATCTCTGTCCAGAGTCTCCAACATCTCCTCCCTGGCTCGCGTCTTGGCCTCGCCAATGGCCAGCCACAGAGCCTCCTTCGCCGCGCGGTACACCTCATACCGCGCGGCCTCTTCGTCAGGGACCCGACGACGTCTCCTCCGGTATCGGGTGTACTGGCGCCTGACCACCACGCACGCGACGCGCAACTGCGCGATCTCGGCGGTCCACCAGTACACCTGGCGCCTTCCTGTCTGTGTGTGGACCCGGGGCATAGACGCGTTGCAGATTTGTGTCATTGCCCCGCGGAACCACAGCGCCTCCTCTTCGACGTCGACGGGTCCATTCGTCGCCGACTCCCGGTACCAGGCC
The DNA here is from genome assembly GCA_951640165.1 of Pseudoips prasinana. Taxonomy (NCBI): domain Eukaryota; kingdom Metazoa; phylum Arthropoda; class Insecta; order Lepidoptera; family Nolidae; genus Pseudoips; species Pseudoips prasinana. The sequence continues at coordinate 28,179,550 of OX621237.1, read as the reverse complement.
TGGACAATGGCGGCCTCCTCGAGAAGTTCCTTGTCGATGCGCTTACGCACCCAGCGCGGACCGTCCGCTCGCGGGGCCGGTGGACTGCGGCCGCCAGTGGTCTGGGCGGAGACGTCGAAACGGATATACCGATGATCCGACAACGTCTCCACCTCCACGGCGACATGCCAGTCGCGGACACGGCTCGCGACAGCATGGCTAGCGAACGAGACGTCCACTATTGAACCACCCCGCTGCCGCACGCACGTGTGGACCGACCCCCGATTTAGGACGGTCAAGCCAGTCGTGACCGCCCACTCCTCCAGCACCTCACCCCGGGCATCCGTCACCGGAGATCCCCACGCCGCAGACTTGGCGTTGAGATCCCCGAGCGACAGCACGGGGCGAGGGTAGAGTTGGCCTACGACGGCACCCAACTCGACAAGGAAATTCTCGAGCCCCCGGCAGCCTTGGCTCCCTTTTTCTTCCTGTTGGTGGGTGCGCCACAGGCCTTCCCGCCCACTCTGTGCCCCGCGGGCCTCCCTGCAGCTGTACAGAGGCTGCAGTTTGGCGGCGCAGAGCACTGGGCCGCCTTGTGGCCGGGCTGGCCGCAGCGATAACATTCCTCGCTGCGGTCAGTTTCAGCGGTGCATCGCGCCCGGACATGCCCAATGTCCAGGCAACGGTAGCACCGCATAGCCCTGGGCTGCACCAGCTTGACCCTGGCTGCAACCCACCCCACCAACAGTCGCCCAGCGCTGGTGACTTTGCTCGCCGCCGCCACCGGACACCGCACCCAGATGTAGCCGAGTCCGGAGGCGTCGGCGCGAATGTCGCCCGTCCGCACATCATCAGGTCGACATCCACCGACCCGGGCAACGGCCGCCACAACTTCAGCCGGAGTGGTCGAGTCATCCAGGCCGTCGACGCGCAACTCCGCGGTCTTCACCGGCCTGGACACCCGGACGTCCTCCGGGTTGAGGGCCTCCCTCAACTTGGCGGCCAGGATGTCCGCCTTCGCCCCGCTGGAGTCACCCGACACCTCGAGGAGCCGCGCCCCTGTCACCGCCAACTTCATTCTAAAGCCGGACGGTGTGCCAAGGTCGGGGAACGCGACTTTGGCTTTTGCCTCGGTCAGGACCGCCTTATACGTAATGCCCCTTTCGGCGGCTCCGGGCTGCAGTGTTATCACTACAGCCGCGGAGCGTGGGGCTCTGACCTTAGGCGGTCCCTGCGCTTTCTTGGGTGCCGGTGCTCCAGCGGGTGCTGGTGCTGGCGGCGCCGCCTTCTTCTTTTTGCGGCCCCTCTTGACGACCGTCGTCCAGGCCTCAGTTCTAGGCCCAGGCGCAGCCGCTGGAGGTGCCGCTGGAGGTCCCGTTGTCCGGGAGGTCGGCATTTGGGACGCGGGCTTTGAGGCCACTGTCCTTCCTGGTCGGCTCGGTTTAGCCGCCGCGGCCACCGCGGCCGCCGGGCCCCGTTCGTGGACAATCTCCCTCCTCCGCCCGTCCCCGGCGAGTGGAGGACGGACGGACTCCGCCGGGAGGAGCCTCGCCTCTATGGCCTCGAAGCGGGCACCGACCATCTTACCGCACTGCATCATGCAGACGCGGACGATCTTTTCGACCTCCGCATCCACAAGTGCAGGGGTCGAGAAAGAGGCCGGCGATGGGGTCGCCACAGGAGAGGACCCGGCGACTGCGGGAGCTGTCCTTTGGGCGGCAACCTGGCGCTTGAGGTCCTCAAGCTCCGATCGGAGACGGTCGTTCTCCTCCCACAACTTCGCCGTCTCCTCGGTGCCGGTGCGATTGGCGAGGACCTCAACCGCCTCCCGGATGCCGTCAGCCGCCTCTTTCAGAGCTCGAGTGAACGTGCCCTTCAGGTTGCCCGATTTGGTGGCAACCCTCAGAACCACGTCCACTCCGTCTAAAACCTGGCGACTGAGCGCCACCGCCGATGAGCTCCCTGCAGCCATCCGAGCGGAGCGCCGCTCTCGAGCCTGCCGGGCCAACTCGCTGACCTCGTCAGCCGCGGCTTCCTTTCGCTGCAACCGCCTCGCAGCAGCGGCCTCCGCACGGTTGCTGCCCAGCAGGGACACAGTGGAGCCCCCGCTCGAGTCAGCTATGGCAAGGCTGGGGTCGCTCTCCGCGCTCTCCGTGTGCTCCGCTGAAGCAGCCGCAGCGAAGCGACCCCGTCCGTCACGCTCCGGCATCCGAGCGATAACTACGCTCGGAACCGCGTGAACCTTTCCTCTCCGGGCTGTGGAGACCTTTGCGGCCACCAGGTTCTCCCTACTCAAGGACCCGCTGCGTTTCCTGTGTCTATGTCCTGACCTGGATCCGGATCGAGACCTAGACCGACACCCGCGTGTTTCCTCGTCGGACATGGGAATAGGAGTGGCCGGACGGGACCTCGACCTCGTGGTCCGCCTGCTCCTCCTCGCACCGTGTGCCACATCCTCCTGCACAACTTCGTCCTCCTCCAAATTATTCGGACGCACAAAACTGGGCGTGTGCGCCCTATCCGCGATCTCAACGGATGAATGTCCTTTAGTGTCCCCCACAGATACGGTGGGACAGCCGGGCCCTAATGGACCCGGGAGGGATTCTCCGGCAAAGCCGGTACCCTCCTGGGGTAATGTTTTTCTAAGAGACATTATGAACCTTATTACCCTGCGGGCCGGTTTACCCCCCGGTAGCCCCTGCGCCGGGTAATGCTCAGGGGTTAAGGGGTTAAATCTCTGAATACTCCCCTTCTAGTGAATAGAAGGGGGAACAGAGACGAGAGATGTCGGAATATTCGCCACGGACGGTGGCTTATCCCCATGCAAACACAGGAAAAAGCCAGCGCCCATGCCCAGGGCACACCAATCCGAAAAACTTCCGTTCCCACCGAATATAAATATTCGAATGGGAACGATAGTCTCGGACCACGAGGAGGTTTTCCGACCATGTGCCCCATGCTAAAAACACCTTTTTTTTTTTTTTTTTTTTTTTTACATGGTGGAAATGCATTAAACTTACGCATACCCGCCGCTTGGGGAGGCGACGGGTTATGTGGGACTCACTCGGGCTAGTCCCGGGATACGCACTAAAACCACCATGGTAGCCAGCCTCACAATGCCTGTAGCGGGGGGCCTGGGTACTCGTGAACAATCTCGCCAGTACCCCCGCTGTACACTGAGCGTCTGAGACTCTCCTCCGGGGTCGGGAGGGGGCCAAATGGCTCCTCCCCTCCCCTTCACGCACAAGCGCGTTTAGGCAACCTGAGCTACAGCAGGTTACCTCTTCCCGGGACCGCTTATGTAAGACGAGTGGAGTTCCCCTCCTCCAAACGCCAGTGGTCCCAGGGGCGACGTCAAGCCGGGGAGAAGCCAGCCGGACGCCGCATACTCTCACGCGCTGAGATTAGATCCCAGCGCCGGCGCCGATGAAGCGGATATTAGTGTCAATATCCAGTTCATCGGGAGGGATCGTTGCGCTCCCTCTCGCGCTCGGAGGCCTTCTTCTTGAGCATAACAGCTTCACAGAATGAGGCCACCGCGTTCCATCCGGTTGTCGCCGCCAGCATAGCCGAAACCACTGATGGCAGCGAGAGGTCCAATCCTATTTCAGCGACCAGGACTCGCCTCTCGGGGGCCCAAGCTGGGCACTCCTCGAGTGTATGTTGGGCCGAGTCCGGGCCGCCGCCACAATGGTGACACGACGGTGTCGCCTCTCTACCTATTCGACACAGGTACTCACCGAAGCACCCGTGTCCGGTGAGTATCTGCGTCAACCTGAAGGTTAGGCTGCCCCGTTTCCGGAGCAGCCATGCGTCAAACCACGGCAGGACCGCACCGACAGAGCGTTGACGCGAGCCTCTCGGCAATTCAAGCCGCTCGCGCCAAATCTCTAAGGCCTGTCGGTGCGCGTCCCGCCGTACTTTTGTCCAGTCCGGTTGTTGGCCGCCGGCATCCGAGCGGGCACGGACGAGATCGTAAACTCTCGCGTCCATGTCCGCCAGGATGTCCAGTGGCGGGAATCGTCCTAGTAAAGTCGCCGCCTCGAAGGAGATCGTCCGGTATCCACGGACCACTCTGATGGCAACCACCCGCTGCACGCTATTCAAAAGAGCTTTGCAGCGGGAAGCTCTCGCCAGTCTAGACGACCAGACGGGAGCACCGTAGAGGGCCATAGACCGGATAACACCACAGTAGAGGCGGCGGACTTCTTCCCGGGGTCCACCAAGGTTGGGCAGCGGACGTTGGAGTGCGCCCGCCGCTCCGCGAAGTCGGGGGACTAGCTGGACAAAGTGGGCGTCAAAAGCCCACCTACTGTCCAGCGTCAGCCCGAGGTATTTGAGGGTTTGCCCAACTGGGACCGCCTCACCACACACCTGAATCCGCGTGCTGGGAGGTTCCCTACCCCGACGGAGGCTGTGGAACCAAAGCGCCTTAGTTTTATGAGGCGCTACCTGAAGGCCCAGCCTACTACTAAAAAAAACTACGTTTGTTGTTCTGGTGTGTTGTAGTGTATTGTTGTGTGTTGTGGTGTGTTGTGCTCTGCCGGGCTGTGCCGTGCCGTGCCGTGCCGTGTCATGTCGTATCGTGTCGTGTCATGTCGTGTCGTTGTCGTGTCATGTCGTGTCGTGTCGTGTCGTGTCGTGTCGTGTTGTGTTGTGTTGTGCTGTGCTGTGCTGTGCCGTGCTGTGCCGTGCTGTGCCGAGCTGTGCCGTGCTGTGCTGTGCTGTGCCGTGCTGTGCCGTGCTATGCCGTGTTATGCCGTGCCGTGCCATGCCGTGCCGTGCCGTGCCGTGTTAGGTTTTTTTATTATTGGAGTAGTTAGGTTAGGTTTTTATTATTGGAGTAGTTAGGTTAGGTTTTTTATTATTAGAGTTGTTAGTTCAGGTTCTTCTAGAAGGCTAGATCAAGTCAACTTTAGTCACGTCATTGCTACAAATTAAAGCAAACTATTGAAAATCTGAAAAAGAAAATAGCAGATCAGAACAAAAAAGTAGCACAGCTAAAAATTGTCTTTCATCATCACCATCATCATATCATCATTATTGGAGTGGTAAGGTCAGGTCTTTTTTATTATTGGAGTAGTTAGGTTAGGTTAGTTTTTTTATTATTAGAGTAGTTAGGTTAGGTTAGGTGTTTCAGCATTGGGGCACGTGGTCAGAAAACCTCCTCGTGTGCCCACTGCTTCCAGCCTCTTACGGATACGTCCGGGGAGAACGGAAGTTGGTGGGACGGTGTGCCCTGGGCGCGGGCAGTGATCATGCCTTGCAATGGGATTTATCCTATTTTAAGGTAGGGTTACTGCTCGTGGCGAATATTCTGGCAGTGGAGTGGCACCTTATCCAAGTGCTTCTCACCGAGAACCGCTTAGGATAACCGGAGTAGGCGAGCTCGGCGTGCACTTACCCTGCCGCCGGGCAGACACTGGTAGGAGAATTTCTCCTCAAGTGTCATTGCCGTTGTCGTTATCCCGATGATGACGTGTCGTGGTCATGTCTCGCGGCGTTTGTCGGGACCGACGGGCTTGGCTTAACCGCCCGGCCCGAGAGGAAGAAAACCTCAATAAAAAATCACCCTAATCCCCAGTTATGGCGCGTGGCCATGGGATGCGTGGCTGACGGGTGGTCAGTCGCGGGCGCGCCTCCAGCCAGGGTACCTGCGGACCCCCTGGTTGGACAAAAATGTACGCTTGCTCGGGTAATGGGGGGGCTCTACCCGGGTTGACGTTTAGTTCCTCCCCACTCGTGGGATTTATTATGGTCAAAAAAAATGAAAATACAAGAGAGGAAGAAACACAACGCCGTGAGACCACGGAAACCATGGAGAGGGTACGCACGCCCAGTTCTGCGCACCCTGGATCCAACAATATGGTGCGTTCTACAGAGGATGTGTCGAGGAAGGCCAATCCTCGTGTTATGTTGGAGCCATTGGGTTTCGTCCCCAAACGCTCCACAACGTCGGGGCCAACTCAGCGGGCGCAGAGCGCCACAAGGGTGGTGGTTAACCGGGCCCACTTTTCGCGGCCGGCAACACCAGCGCCGGGTGGGACCGTGAGTGATGGTGGCGAGTCAGATTGCTCGCTGATGTCACTCACCTCCGAAACGTCCGTTGCGTTGCGTACGCGAAAGCGGACAGGGGCGGTGAGCAGCGAACAGCCCCAGGAGAAGAAGAAGCTGGCGCCCAGTGCCGCAGAGGAGGCTGAAGAGGTAGACCCAGAGCTTGCGGGATGTCCGTCCAATACGCGTGCCAAGCGAAGTCTTCCGTCAGTGGAAGACTTAGAGAAGGAAATGCAGGCACGGCCAACGGCCGATATTGGTGCCTGCATTAAACATCACCTTCTCACGGTCGAAAAGGTGGCGGATAAGTCTCGCCACCTCAAAGGGTCTTTTGTCCGAAGCCTCAGGATGGCAGCGCGCACAGTCCAGGCTGCGGCAGATGAGGTCGCCCACCGGATAGGGGTGGACGCAAACGTTGAGAGGCTTGAGATGGAGAACATAACCTTGCGGTCTAAGCTCTCGGGCCTCTCCGCGCAGGTGGCCAAGCTGACGGAGGAAGTTAACCTTCTCCGTCGGCAAACCTAGTGCGGTGTCTGAGTCGTCGACTGCACTACTTCTGCCTGCATCCCTGCAGCCGGAGGAGTTAACTCGTTCCATCAAGCTCGCGGTTGGGGGCATGATGGACGCTAAACTGGCGGCGTTGGAAGGCCGTCTTCTCCCCGAGCAGCGCCTCCGTCCGCCTCTTGCTGCAGACAGCAGACGAGCTGCGGATGCTGCTCAGACAAAGCCCACCCCTGACACAGTAGTGCAGGGGAAAAAGAATCAAGCAACGGGAAAGAGGAGGGGGACCAATGCTGAGCCTAGACCATCTTCGGTTTCGGGGATGCCAGCTGTCCATGAACCGGCCCTGCAAGCCGATACTCCTGCAGCAGCAAAGACCCAATCATGGGCAGCTGCGACCAAAGAAAAGGCTCCCTCTCAGGCCGAGCCAGCACCAAAAAGTGCAGATAAGAGGAAGAAGCCAGTTTCGGGGCAGACGTCAACCCTGTCCGAGAGGGTTCCTCCATCAACTTCTGGGAGCCATATACCCAATAATGGGGCATGGCAGGAAGTTAGTGCAAAAAAGAAGGCTGCAAAAAAGGCTGCTCAAGCTCGAAAACGAGAAAGAGCAGCCGCAGAAAAAGTGAGGAAGACGATGGCCCAGTTGCGCACCCCTACGTCGGCCGCCGTTGTGCTGACACTGCAGCCCGAAGTGGCAGAAAGGGGCGTTACTTACGCCGGGTTGCTAGCTCTAGCGAAAGCGGCTATAGTACTCAGCGACTTGGGTATTAAGAGTGTCTCCTGCAAGCTGACCCTCACTGGAGCCCGACTTTTGGAGGTCTCCGGCGAAGACAGTGACGCAAAAGCTGACGCCTTGAGAGACAGGCTGGCCTCTACACTGTCGGCGGAAGATGTCCGAGTCTCAAGACCAGTCAAGTGCGCTGACTTGCGTGTCACGGGCTTGGAGGATTCCACTGGCGTCGCTGAGCTGAAAGAGGCTGTTGCGAAGGCCGGAGGTTGCTCCATCGACCAGGTAAAGCCTGGAGTAATCACCCCGGGCTTTGATGGTATGGGGTCAACCGTCTTCAGCTGTCCTGCTGCAGCAGCTCAGAAATTGGTGGGCCAGAAACTTCTCGTGGGGTGGGTGTCTGCGCAGGTTAAGCTCCTGCAGCCCAAACCTTTGAGGTGCTACCGGTGCCAGGCCGAGGGACATGTGGGCGCCCGTTGTTCAGCGGGTGAGGACCGCAGTGGGCTTTGCTTCCGTTGCGGCAAACCCGGTCACAGAGCTGCCACGTGCACAGCAGCACCGCATTGTCACCTGTGCAAGGTAGCTGGCAAGTCTGCTGACCACCGGGTGGGTGCCAGAGTCTGCGCGGCGCCAAAAGTGGTGCAAAAGAGGGTTTCTGGTCCCTTGCGGCAGCAGCCGCAGGCTAACCGTCCGACTGCAGCTTCAGATGGGGCTGCGTCTGGACGAGTGGAGGAAGTTGAGATGGACCATTCTTAATGACCCCGTTGCGCTTCCTCCAAACCAACATCAACCACTGTGCCAGTGCCCAGGATCTTTTGTTCCAGAGCATGGCAGAGTGGTTGATAAATGTGGCAGTGGTTGCCGAGCCGTATTTCGTTCCACCCAGTAGCGACTGGGCCAGGGATCTAAACGGATCGGTGGCCTTAATCTCACGGCCTGCCGCTGGTGGCCCTGGCCTTGAGAATGTCTCGAGTGGTCAGGGCTGGGTATCAGCGGCAGTAGGTGATTTATTTGTTATCGGGGTGTACTTTTCCCCCAATAGATCTCTCGCCAACTTTGAGGGTTTCTTAGTAGAGTTGGGCACAGCCGTCGATCGATGTCATCCCCGTCCCGTCATCTGTCTTGGGGACTTCAACGCCAAATCGGCTGCTTGGGGTTCTCCAATTGCAGATGCGAAGGGGGATGAGCTCGAGGAGTGGGCCCTAGTTAAAGGCCGGCTCGTCCTCAATAGGGGTTCCATCAACACGTGCGTGCGGCAACGTGGTGGCTCAATTGTAGACATAACGTTTGCAAGCCCCACAATCGCGCGACGTGTTCTCGGCTGGCGTGTTGAGGAGGGGGTGGAGACCATGTCTGATCATCGGTACATCCGATTTGATCTCTCCACCCATACCTTTGATGCGCCGGCTCGGGGGACCCTGAATGGGGACGGTCCGCGTTGGGCATTGGGGCAATTGAACCGGGAGGTCCTCCTGGAAGCCTCTATTGTACAGGCCTGGGTGTCAGCACCGGACAGGCCGGTCGATATCAATGTTGAGGCCGAGTGGTTCCGGGAAGCTGCAACACAGTCATGTGATGCGGCAATGCCCCGGGTTCGGCGAAGGCATATTAGGCGTCAGGTGTATTGGTGGTCGGAGGAAATCGCACAACTGCGACGCGCTTGCGTGGCGGCCCGACGCCAGTATGCCAGGCATCGCCGCCGCCGACGCCGAACCCAAAATGCGGCAGCCAGAGAAGCGGAGCTGTATGAGGATTACAGAGCGGCCAAAAAAGCCTTGCAGCTGTCCATCTCGCGGGCGAAAACTCTAGCCCGCGAGGAGTTGTTGTCGACTCTGGACCGTGATCCATGGGGGCGACCCTACCGTATGGTAAGGGGTAAGCTTCGCTCATGGTCGCCCCCACTGACCCAGAGTCTTCAGCCCCAGCTGCTGAGGGAGGTGGTGGTTGCTCTGTTCCCTGATAGGGAAGGGCACTTTGCTCCAGCTTCTTTGGCAACCAGCGCGGAAAACGACGACGTGCCCGAAGTGACCCGGGAGGAATTAAGAACGGCGGTGCATAGGCTTCAAGCCAAAAATACCGCCCCAGGACCCGACGGCATTCCTGGTCGTGTTTGGGTCCTGGCCCTGAGGGCTCTCGGGCCCCGACTGAGAGGGCTCTTTAGCGCGTGCTTGGAGAGGGGCCAGTTTCCACAACAGTGGAAAACAGGAAAACTGGTCCTTATCCGCAAGGAGGGGCGCCTCGCAGACTCACCTTCTGCCTACCGGCCAATCGTTTTGCTGGACGAAGTGGGCAAACTCTTCGAGAGAGTTATTGCAGACCGCCTAGTCCAGCACTTAACAGCAATTGGTCCGGATCTGGCAGAGAACCAGTTTGGTTTCCGCCAAGGGCGCTCCACCGTGGATGCCATAATGCGCGTGAGGGCCCTGACGGAGGAAGCAGTATCTCGGGGCGGAGTGGTCTTGGCGGTGTCTTTGGACATCGCCAACGCGTTTAACACTCTGCCCTGGAGCAGCATAAGGTCGGCGCTTGAGTATCATCAAGTGCCGATCTACCTCCGTCGTATCGTTGGGGCTTACCTGGCCGAAAGGTCAGTGATCTACCCGGGTCGGAGTCACTGGAGTCGGCGAGAGATGTCATGCGGTGTTCCACAGAGTTCGGTTCTCGGGCCGCTCCTGTGGAACATTGGGTATGACTGGGTGCTGCGCGGTGATCTCCCTCCTTGCGTCAGCGTCACTTGCTACGCTGACGATACGCTAGTAATGGCGTGGGGGGAAACTCATCGGCAAGCAGCTCTGTTGGGTACGGCGGGGGTTGCGCAAGTCGTCAGGAGGATCCGGCAGCTGGGACTCGAGGTGGCGCTCCACAAATCTGAGGCCTTATACTTTCATGGGCCTCGGAAGGCGCCACCGGCGGGGTCTTACATTACGGTGGGAGGCGTCCGCATCGGCGTCGAGAAATCAATGAGATATTTGGGTCTCATTCTCGATGGCCGATGGGACTTCGGAGAACACTTCCGAAGGTTGGTCCCCAAATGCGTGGCTGCGGCAGCAGCTCTGTCAAAATTGCTGCCCAATGTGGGGGGACCAAACGCCTCTTGCCGTAAGCTGTACTTGGGGATCGTACGGTCGATGGCCCTTTATGGGGCCCCTGTGTGGGGGGAAACCCTGGCTGCCCGTAACATCCGCGAGCTGCGAAAGCCGCAGCGGGTAATGGCAGTTAGGGTAATAAGGGGGTACCGTACGATCTCCTTCGAGGCGGCAACCTTGCTAGCCGGTTCCCCACCCTGGGACTTGGAGGCTAGGGTCCTTGCGCTGCTATACAAGTGGCGTAGGGACTCGTTCAAGCGGGGTCTCCGACTGGCGCTGCGAAAAATCGAGGCGCAGCGTTCGGAGCTCCACGTATCCATGGTGGATGAGTGGAGGGCGCGACTTGCGCAACCCAGTGCGGGGCACGCCACAATCGTGGCGGTAAGACCGGTCTTAGAGGGGTGGCTTGAGAGGCGCCGCGGCGCTCTCACGTTCCGACTGACGCAGGTGCTTTCGGGGCATGGATGCTTCGGAAAGTACTTGCGTCTAATAGGTCGGGAGCAGACGCCCGAGTGTCACCATTGCGGCGACGCAGAGGACACGGCACACCATACCCTGGCTCTCTGTCCAGAGTGGGTGGAATAACCCCGTCTAGTCGCAACACTCGGCGTGGGGGGCCTCTCGCTGTCGGCCATGACACAATCCATGGTCGACAGCGAGACAGCCTGGAATGCCGTTGTCTCCTTCTGCGAGGAGGTGATGGCTGCGAAGGAGGCAGCGGAACGGGAACGGGAGCTCACGAGCACCCTTCCTACCCGCGCCAGGAGACCTGGACGTCGGAGAGCGCGTGTGGCGGATCTCCGGCCACCCTAGGAGATGGCCTGCGGGCGGCAGACGGAGGGCAGTTTGCCGCCTGGCCAGAACAGGCCCGAGGCGGTGGCGCTCGTGTTTCGGCGCGCGCCTTTAGCGGAAGGAGGACTTGAAGTCCTTCTCGTGACGGGGCCTGCCTAGATAGAGGCGGGCCAAGACCTGTCTGGGCTGCGGTGAATGCTTACGCGAATCCCGTGGCCCCGACTACAGGTACTCGAGGAACACCGTGGGGTTTTAGTCGGTAAACCGAAGATTAATACAGGGAGCCCGATGTAATATGCTGGGTGTTCAGGTGTTGTGAATAAAAACATATCTTACTCGTTCAGAGTCATTTTATTGAATACCAAAAATATTAAACATAAAGTACAATAATGTTCTAATTACGCAGCACCTAAGTTCAAGTTGCAACCTATGCAATATTCGCACACGTATACCTATTTTAACTAATTGACAAAGAAATCTATAATATTATATTTCATTACATTACAACTCCCCCGAAAAATGTCTGTTGCCACCTTCCCCTTTTTAAGGAGAAAAAAAACTTACAAAATATCAAATTTAAAATATTATACCCACCCAATTATTTCATATAAGTATTTTTATATAAACCAAATATATTTAAAATTATTTATAACAATTAAGAATACAATAAAAGCTTAATGCTAACTAAAATACCTTTTAGTGTTATTCTTATGTATAATATATTCTTTATTATCCTTTAAGATCTTAACATTAGATGAAACTTCCTCAATAACTTCATAGGGACCGTTATATATGTTTTGAAGTTTATTACCTGTTTGGTTTTTTATAAGAATTAGGTCACCCCTTTGGTAAGTTATGGAGTAAGTTTTTTTGTCATACATAAGTTTTCTTTTAAATTTATTTGTTAACAAATTCTGCTGGGCATCGTATTGTGCTCGCTGTAGACGATATTTCATTTCTTTTGGGTAATCATTGTAATTATACAAAGGTTCAACTGAAGTTCCAAAATCTGACGGCAATTTACAACATTTACCAAACACTAACTCAAATGGTGAGTATTTTGTTTCTGAATGCACTGTAGTATTGTAAGAGAATGACCAAAATGGTAACCAATCACTCCAATCAATATTATTCCTACCACACTGAATTCGAAGATATGAGCCTAAATGTCTGTGACTGTTTTCTAATGAGCCTATAGTCTCATGGTGATAAGGTGTGGAATTTAAATGTTCTATTTTTAATATTTTACACACATTTTCCATAATATTACACTAAAACTCTGTACCTTTATCTGTAATGATTTGTTTAGGTACTCCGTATCTCAAAATAAAATTCGAAACGAAGACTCTGGCTACTGATTCGGAATCCTTACTCTGCATGGGATATGCCTCTACGAATTTAGATAAGTCACATTGCAATGTTAAGATGTACTTATTATTGTTGATATCAGTCGGTAATGGACCCATAATATCTAACGCGACACGTTCAAATGCTGAACTTGCAGTATTTGTTATAACCATCGGCTCTTTTACAAGACGATTAGGGAATTTATTATATTGACATTGTTGACACTTTTTTACGTAATTAATGACATCATTCGTCATACCTGGCCAGTAGTAATATCTTTTTAAATTGCCTATCATTCTATTTATCCCTGCATGTCCACTAGTGGGTAACAAATGAAAGTCATTCAATATTATTTTTTTATCCTCGTGATTAAAATTTTTAATTATATCTCTTGTAATTAAAATTCTGGGTAACTTAATTTGCAACTTTTTCATATGACTTGCAAGTATTTTTGTATTTGTTGCATTTTCTCTATTCTTAATAATTAATATTTCATTTATATTTTCTTTTTCGCACAACGATCCTAAGTCTCTCGCTAACTCCGACGGGGTAGATAACGATCGAGTATTTAGGTATATAGTACAACGCGAAGGTGCATAGATGCAGTATTCTATCCCAGAACAGTGAGAAATCAATTTACTAAAATCTTTGTCATTTATAAAAACTAATTCTATCACATCCTTGGGTTTTTTAAGAAATTCCACAGTCTCAGGTTGATCAGGCCTGCTACTGGTAGAACATTCTTTAGTCAAATTATTGTTATCAGTAGATATCTGAGACGTTAACTTTTTTGTTTGTGCTCTCGTCAGTACAGAAACTACTTGTTCTCCAATAGATTTTAAATCATCACAGGTCATTGTCATACGGATTCGACTTAATGCGTCTGCAGCTGCATTATTTCGCCCTGGGATGTACACAATTTCAAAGTCATATTCTTCAAGATACAGTCTAAACTTCGTAAGTCTACTAGAGGGATCCTTTAAACTAAATAAATATACTAATGGCTTATGATCGGTAAAGATTTTAAACCTTCTGCCATACAGATATGGTCTAAAATGCCTTACTGCCCATACTATAGCTAGTAATTCTAAGTCAATTATAGGGTATCTACTTTCTGCGGACGTTAAGTTACGACTCGCGTAAGCAATTACGTGACCATTACTATTAGACAAAACCGAGCCTAATCCAGTCTTACAAGCATCTGTTCGCAGCTGAAAAATATTCGTTTCCGAAAAGTCAGGATACTGCAATACGGGCGGTGATATTAAAGCAGATTTTAACTCGTGAAAAGATTTGTCACATTCGGACGTCCATTTAAACTCTACATTCTTTTTACATAATTTATTTAATGGGTACGCAATATTAGCAAAGTTAGGTATGAAACGTCTATAATAATTAGCAAATGCTAAGTAGCGCTTGACGTCATCTGAGTTCGATGGCACCGGATAGTTGCACAAGGCCTTAATTTTGCTGTCGTCAGGAAGAATGCCATGTGATGTTATTCTATGACCTAAATATACTATTTCAGTGCGCAAAAATTCACATTTTATTGGATTTAATTTTAAATTGACTTTTCGTAAGCGTTCTAAAACTGTAATTAAGTTTTTATTATGATTTTCCATCGTTTTTCCTATCACAACACAGTCATCAAGGTAAATAAAGGCTTTTTTATAATTAATACCTGACATAGCAATAGTCATCAATCTTGAGAACACACTGGGAGATGTTTTCAAACCCATAGGTGAACGCTTCATTTGATACATTTTATCAGTAGTGAAGGCTGTGTATTTTCGTGAGTTTGGATCTAACTCTAACTGGTACATTTTGTTTACACTGAATGCTGTATACTTTCGCGAATTTTCCTCTAATGATAACTGATAATAGCTTTGTGAAAGGTCCAGTTTTGAAAAATAAATACTACCTGACAGAGAATCTAAGATATCTGTTATATTTGGTAACGGAAATTTATCATCCTTAATTTGGTTATTTAACTGTCTGTAATCAATAACTAGTCTCCATTTCTTTTCATTAGATCTATCCGACTTTTTAGGGACTAGCAAGACTGGGCTGGACCACTCCGATGTGGTTTCTTCTATTATATCGTTTGCTAACATTTCATCTATTTGTTTTTGCACCTCCTTTTTCAGGGAATGAGGAATCCTATAAGGCTTTATATAAGTGGGTGTAACGTTGTCTTTTAAAGTTATTGTATGTGTCATTATGTTTGTGGTTGTTAATTTGTCACCTGGAAGATGAAAAACGTCAGCATATTTTGCACAAATATGTTCGATGCTACGTTTCTCCTCTGAGTTCATATTCGATAAATTCAATAACTCAAATAATGTTTTAACGCGATTTACGCTATTTGTATTTTCCGAAAAATTACAAATATCAAAGTTATTTATGTCGTAAACAGTAAGATCTTGAAAATCACACTCTACTTCGTTATCCGTAGTATTTAATATTCTTAACGGGATGCGACCATTATTTGGTTGCGAAATAATACCAGCGACGAAAACTCCTTGCTGGATTTCTTTTGATAAAACTACACAGTCACATGTCGACGTAGTTGGGATGAACCTTAATACTTCGCACCGAGGCGATATCGAATGTCTATACCTGGCATTATAATGAATTTCAATAGGAATATGTTTATTATTCTTATAAAGTTGTAATATACTATCTCTATAGTTAATAATTGCTTCATAACGCTGTAAAAAATTATCTCCTAATATTCCATTTGCAGTGCAAGACATATTCTTAAAAACATAAAATTTTTCACTAAATACTTCGTTATTATAAAATAAGTTTAGAAAAATGTAGCCTTCTGACTCTAACCTACCACTTACGCCTCTAATGCTTATTCTATGACTACGCAATTGTTGCAACAACTTACGGTTTTTACTAAGCCATTCGTACTTTAGTACACAAAGACTGGCTCCGCTATCAACTAAAAGATTAATCACTTCATTATCCACTAAAAATCTTACAGTACTACTATTATTAAAATTAAAAATAAAATTTTGCGAATTAACGAAAAAAATCGTTCGTTGCGACATTGGGAGTTACAATTTCGCGCGAACTGGTATTGCTAGTCGACTCATCGTGGGTAGTGTGCTGAACTTGGACAGAGGGTCTGTTTGACTTAATGCCGTAATGCCTATTATTTTGACCTCTATGAAAAATTCTACCGCGGCCACGATTAAACTGTCCGCGATGCGACGGTATGTTACCCGACGCTGCGCCCGGTGATCTCGCGTTACCGTGGTTGTAATTAAATGGATTATAGTTATTATTGTAATGTCCTCGAAAACGGTTATTAAAGTTTCTATGCCCGCGATTGGAGTAACTATGACGCTTAATGTTCATAATTTGGAATGACGAAGACAAGGATTGTTCGTCCATGGCAGTCCTGATAGCTTCCGGTAAAGATTGAAAATTTCTAGCCGCTATAATGGTACTCAATCTGGGGTCACTCAAACCGTCTGCGAAACGTTTTATGGCAATTCTTTCATTAGTGGTTTTGAAAGCATCGTAAGAATTGGGGCTATTTTCTGATTGGGCAATAGTTAAATTAACAAACAATTTTTCCAATTCATTGCCAAATGACTCAATGGAACGATTACCCTGCTTACACTGGTGTAATTTCCATTGTAATGCTACCTGGGATTTATTTTGTATTAAAAATTTATGCATGTCAGCTAAAAGGTTATCGACGGTGTCGTAAGTCGATTTCATACGCAATTTTGCACTTTCAGAAAGTCTAGTTTTAAGAACAAAATTAATTAATTCTTGCGATGACGAATCTAGGATCATTTTATTATACAACTCAATACAATCAATGTGACTTAGTAACAGATTCCTGTCCAGACATTACTGGCAACAATGAAATTGCAGTTTTTAAGTCAAATTCTTTTTTTGTAGACATTTTGACTTGCTTAGCCTCTTCAAAAGTAGATAAAGTAATTATTTTATTATATAAAATATGTACGTCGCTTATTATTTTATGAATAGCAGTGATATCACTTGTACTAATTTCCTTGCGTTCTATTCCTAAGTGCAACAGAGACAAAATACTTTCAAAGGAGGAATACAACTTTTTCGCTTCACTTATCTTTGTCTGACCAAGATTTAGTTGCCTTCTTTCAGGTCCTAATTTAACTAAATAATCTCTAAGATAATTTAACGAATTACGGATTTCATGTAACTGTATAATCAAACTAGACATAATATTTAACTAGATAATAAAAATGCATATCTATTTACGTAATATAGGTTAAGAAAAATGAAAATTACATACTTCTAAAGATAAAATAGCTAATAAAACATAACCTTTACGTTGGACTGCGCGTAGACCGGTACAAGCACGTGGCTGGTGAGGAGTTGGGCTGGCGCTGACGTGGCGTTGTGTACCTCGTGGCGACACTGCTGATGACTTGGGCTGCAGTTACGTGTGTTGACGGTTTGGGCCGGGCTATACCCTGGACACCTCCAAACCTTCTTTCTTCTTTCTTGTTATACGGCAGTCGTGGTCAGGTCAGCACGAGAAATAGTGGCCAAGTTATTTCTGTTCAGTTCTCGTTGCAAGTTGCGTACGTGGTGCTTGTTGCATTTCTTGAGGACGTAGTATACAACGGCGATACATAATATAACTATAGCTATGGTGACCAAGAATTCTATGGACTCCAAGCGTTCTGTGTGGTATTGCGATGTCGTTGCAGAAGCTTGTCCGTTGGCATTCTGTGCGATCACAACTTGCTCTTTTGACGCAGATTTTCCCATGGTATGTCTTGAAATCTTCTATATTGTAATCTTCTTCCTTGAAATCTTGATTTATATGTTCTTTAGACGGTGCCAAAGGCAAGGGTCGCCATGTAATATGCTGGGTGTTCAGGTGTTGTGAATAAAAACATATCTTACTCGTTCAGAGTCATTTTATTGAATACCAAAAATATTAAACATAAAGTACAATAATGTTCTAATTACGCAGCACCTAAGTTCAAGTTGCAACCTATGCAATATTCGCACACGTATACCTATTTTAACTAATTGACAAAGAAATCTATAATATTATATTTCATTACATTACACCGACATACCCCGTCGCTTGCCCAGCGGCGGGGATCCGTAACGGATTTCCCCACGTTAAAAAAAAAAAAAAAAAAAAAAAAAGGTGTTTCAGCATTGGAGTAATTAGGTTAGGTTAGGTTTTTTTATTATTGGAGTAGTTAAGTTAGTTTTTTTTAATTATTGGAGTAGTTAGGTTAGGTTTTTTTCATTATTGGAGTGGTTAGGTCAGGTCTTTTTTTATTATTGGAGTATTTAGGTTAGCAGGCGAAAATCTTTGTAAGTGTCCTAAATATTTCTGGAAATACTAAAAATTCCAAAAAGCATGCAGTTCAACTATTCCGAGTGTAATGCGTTTAGATGACACATTTGTTAAGGGCGGCAAGGAAATAACAAATCTTTTTGCAAGGAATTTTCAGTCCATTTATAATTCACATGTTTTAACACCAGCTCTAAATAATTCAAGATTAAATAATGTTGAACATTTTGCCATTCATAATTGCATAATATCTGACGAGATGGTTCTTAGATCTCTAAAAGATCTAGACAGTGAAAAGGGAGCAGGACCTGACGGACTTCCACCGATTCTGCTTAAAACTTGTGCTGATCTGTTACACATTCCTCTTGCAATAATTTTCCGTAAATCTTTGGAATCGGGTTTTCCCTTCAGCATGGAACAATTTCCATGCTGAAGGGAAAACCCGATTCCAAATATATTATTAAATATAATTCTCATATAACACCCATATTCAAATCAGGCGAACCAGATGTTAGTTGGTAAGGTCAGGTCTTTTTTATTATTAGTTAGGTAAGGTTAGTTTTTTTTATTATTATTGGAGTTAGGTTAGGTTAGATTTGGTTTTTTTTATTATTGGAGTAGTTAGGTTAGGTTTTTTTATTATTGGTGTAGTAAGGTTAGGTAAGATTTTTTTTAATTATTGTTGGAGTTAGGTTAGAATAGATTTTTTTTGGTATTCGAGTAGTTAGATTAGGTTTAGTTTTTTTATTATTGGAGGAGTTAGGTTAGGTTAGTTTTTTATTTATAAATGGATTAGTTAGGTTAGGTTAGGTTTTTTTATTATTGGGGTAGTAAGGTTAAGTTTTTAATTATTGGAGTAGTAAGGATAGGTTATTTTCGTTACGGCACAGCACGGATTAGCACAGCACGTTACACTGTGCTGTGCTATGTCGTGCCGTGCCGTACTGCTCACCTAACCTAACCTAACTACTCCAATAATAAAAAAGACCCCACCTTACCACTCCAATTATGATGATATGATGATGGTGATGATGAACGACAATTTTTAACGTTGCTACTTTTTTGTTCTGATCTACTATTTTCTTTTTCAGATTTTCAATAGTTTGCTTTAATTTGTAGCAATGACGTGAGTAAAGTTGACTTGATTTAGCCTTCTTGAAGAACCTAAACTAACAACTCCAATAATAAAAAAACCTAACCTAACTACTCCAATAATAAAAAACCTAACCTTACTACTCCAATAATAAAAAAACCTAACACGGCACGGCACGGCATGGCATAACACGGCACAGCACGGCACAGCACCGCACATAACGGCAGAGCACGGCACAGCACGGCACAGCATGGCACATCACGCCACAGCACGGCACAGCACAGAACGGCACGGCACAGCACGGCACAGCACAGCACAGCATTATTGGAGTGGTAAGGTCAGGTCTTTTTTATTATTAGTTAGGTTAGGTTAGTTTTTTTATTATTATTGGAGTAAGGTTAGGTTAGATTTGGTTTTTTTATTATTGGAGTAGTTAGGTTAGGTTTTTTTATTATTGGTGTAGTAAGGTTAGGTTAGATTTTTTTTATTATTATTGGAGTTAGGTTAGAATAGTTATTTTTTGTTATTGGAGTAGTTAGATTAGGTTTGGTTTTTTTATAATTGGAGTAGTTAGGTTAGGTAAGTATTTTTTTTATAAATGGATTAGTTAGGTTAGGTTAGGTTTTTTTATTATTAGTGTATTAAGGTTAGGTTTTTAATTATTGGAGTAGTAAGAATAGGTTATTTTCGTTACGGCACAGCACGGCACAGCACGGATTAGCACAGCACGTTACACTGTGCTGTGCTGTGTCGTGCCGTGTGTGCCGTGCCGTGCTGCTAACCTAACCTAATCTAACTACTCCAATAACAAAAAAAATCTAACCTAACCTAACTCCAATAATGATAAAAAAATCTAATCTAACCTAACCTAAATACACCAATAATAAAAAAACCTAACCTAAACACACCAATAATAAAAAACAACTACGTTTTTAGGTACTGGTGTGTTGTACTGGTGTGGCAAAAAAACTACGTTTGTTGTTCTGGTGTGTTGTGGTGTATTGTTGTGTGTTGTGGTGTGTTGTGCTGTGCTGTGCCGTGCTGTGCCGTGCCGTGCCGTGCCGTGCCGTGCCGTGCCGTGTCGTGTCGTGTCGTGTCGTGTCGTGTCGTGTCGTGACGTGTCGTGTCGCGTCGTGTCGTGTCGTGTCGTATCGTGTCGTGTCGTGTTGTGTTGTGTTGTGCTGTGTTGGGCTGTGCCGTGCTGTGCCGTGCTGTGCCGTGCCGTGCCGTGTTAGCTTTTTTTTATAATTGGAATAGTTAGGTAAGGTTTTTTATTATTGGAGTAGTTAGGATAGGTTTTTTACAGTATTGGAGTGGTTAGGTTAGATTTTTTTGGTTATTGGAGTAGTTAGGTTAGGTAAGATTTTTTAATTATAATTAAAAAAACTAACCTAACTACACCAATAATTATTGGTGTGGTTAGGTTAGTTTTTTTATTATTGGAGTAGTTAGGATAGGTTTTTTTCGTTATTGAAGTGGTTAGGTTATGTCTTTTTTAATATTGGAGTATTTAGGTTAGGTTAAATTTTTTTATTATTATTTAGACTTAACCACTCCAATAATGCTGTGCAGTGCTGTGCCGTGCTGTGTGTGTTTTTTTATAATTGGAGTAGTTAGGTTAGGTTAGTATTTTTTTTATAAATGGATTAGTTAGGTTAGGTTAGGTTTTTTTATTATTAGTGTATTAAGGTTAGGTTTTTAATTATTGGAGTAGTAAGAATAGGTTATTTTCGTTACGGCAAAGCACGGCACAGCACGGATTAGCACAGCACGTTACACTGTGCTGTGCTGTGTCGTGCCGTGTGTGCCGTGCCGTGCTGCTAACCTAATCTAATCTAACTACTCCAATAACAAAAAAAATCTAACCTAACCTAACTCCAATAATGATAAAAAAATCTAATCTAACCTAACCTAAATACACCAATAATAAAAAAACCTAACCTAAACACACCAATAATAAAAAACAACTACGTTTTTAGGTACTGGTGTGTTGTACTGGTGTGGCAAAAAAACTACGTTTGTTGTTCTGGTGTGTTGTGGTGTATTGTTGTGTGTTGTGGTGTGTTGTGCTGTGCTGTGCGTGCTGTGCCGTGCCGTGCCATGCCGTGCCGTGCCGTGCCGTGCCGTGCCGTGCCTTGTCGTGTCGTGTCGTGACGTGTCGTGTCGTGACGTGTCGTGTCGTGTCGTGTCGTGTCGTGTCGTATCGTGTCGTGTCGTGTCGTGTCGCGTCGTGTCGTGTCGTGTCGTGTCGTGTCGTGTCGTGTCGTATCGTGTCGTGTCGTGTTGTGTTGTGTTGTGCTGTGTTGGGCCGTGCCGTGCTGTGCCGTGCCGTGCCGTGTTAGCTTTTTTTATTATTGGAATAGTTAGGTAAGGTTTTTTTATTATTGGAGTAGTTAGGATAGGTTTTTTACATTATTGGAGTGGTTAGGTTAGATTTTTTTGGTTATTGGAGTAGTTAGGTTAGGTTAGATTTTTTAATTATTATTAAAAAAACTAACCTAACTACACCAATAATTATTGGTGTGGTTAGGTTAGTTTTTTTATTATTGGAGTAGTTAGGATAGGTTGTTTTCGTTATTGAAGTGGTTAGGTTATGTCTTTTTCATTATTGGAGTATTTAGGTTAGGTTAATTTTTTTTTATTATTATTAAGACTTAACCACTCCAATAATGCTGTGCAGTGCTATGCCGTGCTGTGCCGTGCTGTGCCGTGCTGTGCCGTGCTGTGACGTGCTGAGCCGTGCTGTGCCGTGCTATGCCGTGCTGCGGCGTGTTATGCCGTGCCGTGCCGTGTCGTGTCGTGTCGTGTCGTGTCGTGTCGTTTCGTGTCGTGTCGTGACGTGTCGTGTCGTGTCGTGTTGTATCGTGTTGTGTCGTGTCGTGTCGCGTCATGTCGTGTCGTGTCGTGTCGTGTCGTATCGTTTCGTGTCGTGTTGTGTTGTGTTGTGCTGTGTTGTGCTGTGTTGGGCTGTGCCGTGCTGTGCCGTGCTGTGCCGTGCCGTGCCGTGTTAGCTTTTTTTTATAATTGGAGTAGTTAGGTAAGGTTTTTTATTATTGGAGTAGTTAGGATAGGTTTTTTACATTATTGGAGTGGTTTGGTTAGATTTTTTTGGTTATTGGAGTAGTTAGGTTAGGTTAGATTTTTTAATTATAATTAAAAAAACTAACCTAACTACACCAATAATTATTGGTGTGGTTAGGTTAGTTTTTTTATTATTGGAGTAGTTAGGATAGGTTTTTTTTCGTTATTGAAGTGGTTAGGTTATGTCTTTTTTATTATTGGAGTATTTAGGTTAGGTTAAATTTTTTTATTATTATTTAGACTTAACCACTCCAATAATGCTGTGCAGTGCTGTGCCGTGCTGTGCCGTGCTGTGCCGTGCTGTGACGTGCTGAGCCGTGTCGTGTCGTGTCGTGTCGTTTCGTGTCGTGTCGTTTCGTGTCGTGTCGTGTCGTGTCGTGTCGTGTCGTGTCGTATCGTGTTGTGTTGTGTTATGCTATGTTGTACTGTGCCGTGCTGTGCCGTGATGTGCCATGCCGTGCCGTGCCGTGTTAGGTTTTTTTTATTATTGGAGTAGTTAGGTTAGGTTTTTTATTATTGGAGTAGTTAGGATAGGTTTCTTTCGTTATTGAAGTGGTTAGGTTATGTCTTTTTTATTATTGGAGTATTTAGGTTAGGTTAATTTTTTTTTATTATTATTTAGACTTAACCACTTCAATAATGCTGTGCAGTGCTGTGCCGTGCTGTGCCGTGCTGTGCCGTGCTGTGCCGTGCTGTGACGTGCTGAGCCGTGTCGTGTCGTGTCGTGTCGTTTCGTGTCGTGTCGTTTCGTGTCGTGTTGTGTCGTGTCGTGTCATGTCGTATCGTGCTGTGTTGTGTTATGCTATGTTGTACTGTGCCGTGCTGTGCCGTGATGTGCCATGCCGTGCCGTGCCGTGTTAGGTTTTTTTTATTATTGGAGTAGTTAGGTTAGGTTTTATATTATTGGAGTAGTTAAGATAGGTTTTTTTACATTATTGGAGTGGTTAGGTTAGATTTTTTTCGTTATTGGAGTGGTTAGGTTATGTCTTTTTTATTATTGGAGTATTAAGGTTAGGTTAGTTTTTTTTATTATTGGAGTAGTTAGGTTGGGTTAGGTTTTTTTTTGTCATTGGAGTTGTTAGGTTAGGTAAGTTTTTTTTATTATTGGAGTAGTTAGGTTAGGTTAGATTTTTTTATTATTATTGGAGTTAGATTAGGTTAGACTTTTTTTATTATTTGAGTAGTTCAGTTAGGTATTTTTATTATTGGTGTAGTTAGGTTAGGTTTTTTTTATTATTGGAGTTGTTAGGATAGGTAAGGTTTTTTATTATTGGTGTAGTTAGGTTAGGTTTTTTATTATTGGAGTAGTTAGGTTAGGTTTTTTATTATTGGAGTAGTTAGGATAGGTAAGGTTTTTTATTATTGGAGTATTTAGGTTAGGTTAGTTTTTTTTTATTATGGGAGTAGTTAGGTTGGGTTAGGTTTTTATTGTCATTGGAGTAGTTAGGTTAGGTTTTTTATTATTAGAGTAGTTACGATAGGTTTTTTTACATTATTGGAGTGGTTAGGTTAGATTTTTTTCGTTATTGGAGTGGTTAGGTTATGTGTTTTTTATTATTGGAGTATTTAGGTTAGGTTAGTATTTTTTTATTATTGGAGTAGTTAGGTTGGGTTAGGTTTTTATTTGTCATTGCAGTTGTTAGGTTAGGTAAGTTTTTTTATTATTGGAGTAGTTAGGTTAGGTTAGACTTTTTGATTATTATTGGAGTTAGATTAGGTTACATTTATTTTATTATTTGAGTAGTTCAGTTAGGTTTTTTTATTATTGGAGTAGTTAGGTTAGGTTTTTTTATTATTGGAGTAGTTAGGTTAGGTTTTTAATTATTGGAGAAGTTAGGATAGGTAAGGTTTTTTATTATTGTTGTAGTTAGGTTAGGTTTCTTAATATTGGAATAAAAAAAACTAACCAAACCTTAATACTCCAATAATAAAAAAGACCTGACCTAACCACTCCAATAATGAAAAAACCTAACCTAACTACTCCAATTATTAAAAAAACTTACTTAACTACTCCAATAATAAAAAACCTAACCTAACTACTCCAATAACTAAAAAAATCTAACCTTACCTAATTACTCCAATGCTAAAAACACCTAACCTAACCTAACTACTCTAATAACAAAAAAAATCTAACCTAACCTAACTCCAATAATGATAAAAAAATCTAATCTAACCTAACCTAACCTAACTACACCAATAATAAAAAAACCTAACCTAACCACACCAATAATCAAAATTAACAACGTTTTGTTTTTGTTGTTGTACTGGTGAGTTAGATTAGTCTAGATTTTTTTTATTATTTGAGTAGTTCAGTTAGGTTTTTTTGTCATTGGAGTTGTTAGGTTAGGTAAGTTTTTCTATTATTGGAGTAGTTAGGTTAGGTTAGATTTTTTGAGTATTATTGGAGTTAGATTAGGTTAGTTTTTTTTAATTATTGGAGTAGTTCAGTTAGGTTTTTCTATAATTGGAGTAGTAAGGATAGGTACATTATTGGAGTGGTAAGGTTAGTTTTTTTATTATTGGAGTAGTTAGGATAGGTTGTTTTGTTATTGAAGTGGTTAGGTTATGTCTTTTTTACTATTGGAGTATTTAGAATAGGTTAGATTTTTTTATTATTATTTAGACTTAACCACTCCAATAATGCTGTGCAGTGCTGTGCCGTGCTGTGCCGTGCTATGCCGTGCTGTGGCGTATTATGCCGTGCCGTGCCGTGTCGTGTCGTGTCGTGTCGTGTCGTGTTGTGTTATGCTATGTTGTGCTGTGCCGTGCTGTGCCATGCCGTGCCGTGCCGTGTTAGGTTTTTTTTATTATTGGAGTAGTTAGGTTATGTGTTTTTTATTATTGGAGTATTTAGGTAAGGTTAGTATTTTTTTATTATTGGAGTAGTTAGGTTGGGTTAGGTTTTTTTTGTCATTGCAGTTGTTAGGTTAGGTAAGTTTTTTTATTATTGGAGTAGTTAGGTTAGGTTAGAGTTTTTGATTATTATTGGAGTTAGATTAGGTTAGATTTATTTTATTATTTGAGTAGTTCAGTTAGGTTTTTTTATTATTGGAGTAGTTAGGTTAGGTTTTTTTATTATTGGAGTAGTTAGGTTAGGTTTTTAATTATTGGAGAAGTTAGGATAGGTAAGGTTTTTTATTATTGTTGTAGTTAGGTTAGGTTTCTTAATATTGGAATAAAAAAAACTAACCAAACCTTAATACTCCAATAATAAAAAAGACCTGACCTAACCACTCCAATAATGAAAAAACCTAACCTAACTACTCCAATTATTAAAAAAACTTACTTAACTACTCCAATAATAAAAAACCTAACCTAACTACTCCAATATCTAAAAAAATCTAACCTTACCTAATTACTCCAATGCTAAAAACACCTAACCTAACCTAACTACTCTAATAACAAAAAAAATCTAACCTAACCTAACTCCAATAACGATAAAAAAATCTAATCTATCCTAACCTAACTACACCAATAATAAAAAAACCTTTTTTTTTTTTTTTTTTTTTTTTTTGCGGGGTGGAAAATCCTGCATGGATGTCCTCCGCCTCGGGGGAGGCGGAGGGGTCTGTCAGACTCCTACTGACTAAAAACCACCCCGGTGTTCCATCTCACACCTGCGCCGGGGGTCGCGGGAACAAACGATACTTCCGCAACCCCCGGCTGGTGCTGGCCCACGTATGCGGGCCTCCTCGCATTAGCGGGGGGAGTGAGGTGTTAAACTCCCCCCGCAACGTCTAAGAGGGGCGCGCGTGGAACACGTCGCGCCGCCGCCTCGGGTCCAGATGTGTAGTGGGCGACGGACGCCCCCGAGTCCGTCGCCCCTGGACCCATTTTAGGGGGGCCGAAAGAGGGCGTTATCCGCCCTCCGCCGACGCCCGGTGCGTCTGCTGCGGACGGGGTGGGAGGATGTGATCTCCCTCTCCCTTTCCGCAGCTTCCTTCTGCGAGACGACTGTCTCGCAGAAGGAAACCACCGCGTCCCAGGACTCCTCGCCGCCAACCATCGAATTCACGACGGCCGGCAGCGACAGGTCACTGCCTACTCCAGAAATGAGGGCACGGCGCTGCTCCTCCCAAGCGGCACACTCTGCCAGCGTGTGCAGCGCCGTGTCCTCCCGACAGTCGACGCAGTGGTGACACCGGGCGTCCGGCTCCCTGTTTATGCGACACAGGTACTTCCCGAAGCAGCCATGCCCCGACAGTACCTGCGTCACCCGAAACGACAGGGAGCCGTGCCTCCTCCCGAGCCAACGCTCGAGTACCGGCCGGACCGCCTCGATAGTGACGAGGCCGGCGGTTGGGCGCGAGAGCCTGTCCCGCCATTCCGCCACCAGGGCCTCGCGAAGCTGCGACCGACGCAGCCCCATGTGTGGCTGCATCGGCCGCTCACCTTGCGCCAGCATCTCCTCGCGCCACCGGTACAGTGACGCGAGTACTTTCGCCTCGAGGTCCCAGGGCGGGGATCCGGCCAGTACACAGGCCGCCTCATAGGAGACCGTGCGATAACCCCTGATGACTCTGACGGCCATAGCTCTCTGCGGTCTCCGCAGAACAGCAATACTACCGGCCGTCAGGTCAGCCGCCCAGATCGGGGCCCCGTACAGGGCCATCGATCGCACGATCCCCATGTAGAGCCGCCTACAGGCTGCGCTTGGCCCCCCCAGATTGGGAAGCAGCGTTGAAAGCGCCCCAGCCGCGCCCATCAGCTTGGGCACCAGCCGCCGGAAGTGAGGTCCGAAGTCCCACCGGCTGTCGAGCACCAATCCTAGGTACTTCATGGTAGGCTCGACAGCGATCCGGACCCCCCCGACCACAATGTGTGATCCGGGCGGCGGCGCCCGCCGGGGACCATGGAACATCATGGCCTCCGACTTGTTGAGGGCCACCTCCAGACCGAGGCGCCGGATGCGGCTCACCACCTGTGAGACCGCAGCCGTCGCCAGCAACGCTGCCTCCCTGTGCGAACTCCCACGGGCCGTGACCAGCGTGTCGTCCGCATAACACGTCAGGTCCACACCCGGCTGGAGTGCGCCCCTCAGCACCCAGTCGTACCCGATGTTCCACAGGAGCGGGCCCAAAACCGAACCCTGTGGAACACCGCACGACATTGAGTGCCGGTGTCCGCCATCACGTCCCACGTAGGTGACACACCTCTCCGCCAGGTAAGCCCCAACGATGTGGCGGAGGTAGGAAGGCACCCGATGATATCGCAGTGCCTCCCGAATGCAACTCCAGGGCAGGGTGTTGAAGGCGTTGGAGATGTCCAAGGACACCGCCAACATCACCCCACCCCGGGACACCGCTTCCTCCGCCAGGACTCTCACCCTCGACACAGCGTGTATGGTAGAGCGCCCATGCCGAAAGCCGAACTGGCTCTCGTCCAGGTCCGGCCCCTCTCCGCACAAGTGGCCGACAAGGCGGGCTGCGATTATTCGCTCGAGCAGCTTGCCCACCTCGTCTAGCAGCACTATGGGCCGGTACCCGGACGGTGAGTCTGCAGGGCGCCCCGCCTTTCTGAGCAGGACCAGACGACCAGATTTCCACAGAGTGGGAAACTGGCCCCGCTCAAGGCACGCTGTGTAGAGTCCCGTCAGTTGGGGACCTAGCTCTTTCAGAGCGAGGGCCAACGCACAACCGTGAATCCCGTCAGGCCCCGGAGCCACGTTTTTGGCCCGGAGCCGCATCACGGCCGCCCTCAACTCTTCCTGTGTCACCTCTGGGACGCTGATGGCATTCTCCTCTGTAGGCTCTGCGGCTGTGGGCAAAGCCATCGGCGGTGGCATGTGATCCGCTCTTGCCGGGAAGAGGGCTGCCACTACTTCCTCCAGCAGCTCGGGTTGGAGACTCTCAGTGAGTGGAGGCGCCGCGGCTCGAAGTTTCCCTCGAACCGCACGATAAGGGCGCCCCCACGGATCTCCGTCCAGAGTCTCCAACATCTCCTCCCTGGCTCGCGTCTTGGCTTCACCGATGGCCAGCCGCAGAGCCTCCTTCGCCGCGCGGTACACCTCATACAGCGCGGCCTCTTCGTCAGGGACCCGACGACGTCTCCTCCGGTATCGGGTGTACTGGCGTCTGACCGCCACGCACGCGACGCGCAACTGCGCGATCTCGGCGGTCCACCAGTACACCTGGCGCCTTCCTGTATGTGTGTGAACCCGGGGCATAGACGCGTCGCAGATTTGCGTCATCGCCCCGCGGAACCACAGCGCCTCCTCTTCGACGTCGACGGGTCCGTTCGTCGCCGACTCCCGGTACCAGGCCTGGACAATGGCGGCCTCCTCGAGAAGTTCCCTGTCGATGCGCTTACGCGCCCAGCGTGGACCGTCCACCCGCGGGGCCGGTGGACCGCGGCCACCAGTGGTCTGGGCGGAGACGTCGAAACGGATGTACCGATGATCCGATAATGTCTCCACCTCCACGGCGACACGCCAGTCGTGGACACGGCTCGCGACAGCAGGGCTAGCGAACGAGACGTCCACTATTGAACCACCCCGCTGCCGCACGCAAGTGTGGACCGACCCCCGATTTAGGACGGTCAGGCCAGTCGTGACCGCCCACTCCTCCAGCACCTCACCCCGGGCATCCGTCACCGGAGATCCCCACGCCGCAGACTTGGCGTTGAGATCCCCGAGCAACAGCACGGGGCGAGGGTGGAGTCGGCCTACGACGGCACCCAACTCGACAAGGAAATTCTCGAAGTCGGCGAGACTCTTGTTGGGCGAAAAATACGCCCCAATTGTACCAATGCCGTCCACGAGGGCTGCTACCCAGCCGTGACCTCGGGACGGGTGGACCAGAGCCCCGCCAATTATGGCCACCAAGCCGTCCAAGTCTCCCAACCAGTTATCCCTGGGGGGGACAAAGTACGGCTCGGCGACCACCGCCACGCGAATCGACCACTCTGCCATGCTCTGGAGCAAGAGATCCTGAGCTCTGGCACAGTGGTTGATGTTGCCCTGGAGGAAATGGAACAGCGCCATTAGGCCGTGTCCATTCCCTCCGCACCCCTCTCAGGCCGGGAGTCGGCCGAAGGGCAGCCAGGCTGTCGGGGGGGTAAAGAGCCCCCGGCAGCCTTGGCTCCCTTTTTCTTCTTATTGTTGGCGGTAGCGCCACAGGCCTTCCCGCCCGCTCTGTGCCCCGCGGGCCTCCCTGCAGCTGTACAGAGGCTGCAGTTTGGCGCCGCAGAGCACTGGGCCGCCTTGTGGCCGGGCTGGCCGCAGCGATAGCATTCCTCGCTGCGGTCCGTTTCAGCAGTGCACCGCGCCCGGACATGCCCAATGTCCAGGCATCGGTAACACCGCATAGCCCTGGGCTGCACCAGCTTGACCCTGGCTGCAACCCACCCCACCAATAGTCGCCCAGCGTTGGCGACCTTACTCGCCGCCGCCACCGGACACCGCACCCATATGAAGCCGAGTCCGGAGGCGTCGGCGCGAATCTCGCCCGTCCGCACATCGCCAGACGGACATCCGCCGGCTCGGGCAATGGCCGCCACAACTTCAGCCGGAGTGGTCGAGTCATCCAGGCCGTCGACACGCAGCTCCGCGGTCTTAACCGGCCTGGACACCCGGACGTCCTCCGGGTTGAGGGCCTCCTTCAGCTTGGCGGCTAGAATATCCGCCTTCTGCCCACTGGACTCACCCGACACCTCGAGGAGCCGCGCCCCCGTCACCGCCGACTTTATTCTAAAGCCGGATGGTGTGCCAAGGTCAGGGAACGCGACTTTGGCTTTTGCCTCCGTTAGGACCGCCTTGTATGTAATGCCCCTTTCGACGGCTCCGGGCAGCAGTGTTATCACTACAGCCGCGGAGCGTGGGGCTCTGACCTTAGGCGGTCCCTTCGCCTTCTGGGGTGCCGGTGTTGGTGCTGGCGGCGCCGCCTTCTTCTTTTTGCGGCCCCTCTTGACGACTGTCGACCAGGCCTCCGTGCTAGGCCCAGGCGCAGCCGCCGGAGGCGCCGCTGGAGGTCCCGCTGTTCGGGAGGTGGGCATTTGAGGCGCGGGTTTTGGGGCCGCTGTCCTCCTCGATCGGCCTGGTTTAGCCACCCCAGCCGTCGCGGCCACCGCGGCCGCCGGGCCCCGTTTGTTGGACCCCTCCCCCCTTCGCCTGTCCCCGGCGAGCGGAGGGCGGACGGACTCTGCCGGGAGAAGTCTCCCCTCTATGGCCGCGAGGCGGGCACCCACCATGTCACCACACTGCATCATGCAGATGCGGACGATCTTCTCGACCTCCGCATCCACTAGTGCACGCGCCGATGATGAGGTCGGCGATGGAACCGACGGTGGGGCCGCCACAGGAGAGGACCCAGTGACCGCAGGAGCTGTCCCTTGGACGGCAACCTGCCGCTTGAGGTCCTCCAGCTCAGATCGGAGACGGCCGTTCTCCTCCCACAACTTCG
The DNA here is from genome assembly GCA_951640165.1 of Pseudoips prasinana. NCBI lineage: Eukaryota > Metazoa > Arthropoda > Insecta > Lepidoptera > Nolidae > Pseudoips > Pseudoips prasinana. The sequence goes on along the minus strand of OX621237.1, from coordinate 28,149,165 downwards.
CCGTCTCCTCCGTGCCAGTACGATGGACGAGGACCTCAACCGCCTCGCGGATTCCATCAGCTGCCTCCTTTAGAGCACGCGTGAACGTACCCTTCAGGTTGCCCGATTTAGTGGCAACCCTCAGGACCACGTCCACGCCGTCCAAAACCTGGCGGCTAAGTGCCACCGCCGATGGGCTCCCTCCAGCGATCCGAGCGGAGCGCCGCTCTCGGGCTTGCCGGGCCAACTCGCTGACCTCATCAGCCGCGACTTCCCTTCGCTGTGCCCGCCTAGCAGCAGCGGCCTCCGCACGATTACTGCCCAGCAGGGACGCAGTGGAGCCTCCGCTCGAGTCAGCCATGGCGAGGCCGGCGTCGCTCTCCGCGCTCTCCGTGTGCTCCACTGGAGCTGCCGCAACGAAGCGACCCCGCCCGTCAAGCTCCGGCATCCGAGCGATGACTACGCTCGGAACCGCGCGAGCCTTCCCTCTCCGGGCCGTGGAGACCTTTGCGGCCACCAGGTTCTCCACGTTTAAGGAGCCGCTGCGCTTCCTATCCCTTTGTCCGGGCATGGATCCGGACCGGGACCTGGACGCGCAGCCGCTTGTGTCCTCCTCGGACATTTGGTCCCTGTTGGGACTGGCGCCTTCTCGGCTGTTGCAAGCGGAAATAGGGGTGGCTGGACGAGACCTCGACCTCGTGGTCCGCCTGCTCCTCCTTGCACCGCGTGCAACCCCTTCCTGCACCACTTCGTCATCCTCCATCGGGTGCGCAAAACTGGGCGTGCGCACCTTCTCCGCGGCTTCCGCGGTTTTAGAGCTTTGGTTGCCCCCCCCAGATACGGTGGGGCTGCCAGATCCGTGAGGACCTGGGAGGGATTCTCCAGCGCAGCTGGTACCCTCCTGGGGTAATATGTTTCCCAAAGCCGACATTTCTCATAACACATAGAAATGCTACCCTTTGGACCAGATTGCCCCCTGGTCATACAACCCCTCGCTGGGCAGCTAAGCTTGGGGCGTGAGGGTTTGCTGCCTCTGAGTACTCCCCTTCTAGTGAATAGAAGGGGGAACAGAGGCGTAAGATGTCGGAATATTCGCCACGGACGGTGGCTTATCCCCATGCAAGCACAGGAAAAAGCCAGCGCCCATGCCCAGGGCACACCAATCCGAAAAACTACCGTTCCCACCGAATATAAATATTTGAATGGGACCGGTAGCCTCGGACCACGAGGAGGTTTTCCGACCACGTGCCCCAATAATAAAAAAACCTAACCTAACCACACCAATAATCAAAATTAACAACGTTTTGTTTTTGTTGTTGTACTGGTGAGTTAGATTAGTCTAGATTTTTTTTATTATTTGAGTAGTTCAGTTAGGTTTTTTTGTCATTGGAGTTGTTAGGTTAGGTAAGTTTTTCTATTATTGGAGTAGTTAGGTTAGGTTAGATTTTTTGATTATTATTGGAGTTAGATTAGGTTAGTTTTTTTTAATTATTGGAGTAGTTCAGTTAGGTTTTTCTATAATTGGAGTAGTAAGGATAGGTACATTAATGGAGTGGTTAGGTTAGTTTTTTTATTATTGGAGTAGTTAGGATAGGTTGTTTTGTTATTGAAGTGGTAAGGTTATGTCTTTTTTATTATTGGAGTATTTAGAATAGGTTAGATTTTTTTTATTATTATTTAAACTTAACCACTCCAATAATGCTGTGCAGTGCTGTGCCGTGCTGTGCCGTGCTATTCTGTGCTTTGGCGTATTATGCCGTGCCGTGCCGTGTCGTGTCGTGTCGTGTCGTGTCGTGTCGTGTTGTGTTATGCTATGTTGTGCTGTGCCGTGCTGTGCCATGCCGTGCCGTGCCGTGTTAGGTTTTTTTTATTATTGGAGTAGTTAGGTTAGGTTTTTATTATTAGAGTAGTTACGATAGGTTTTTTTACATTATTGGAGTGGTTAGATTTTTTTCGTTATTGAAGTGGTTAGGTTATGTCTTTTTTATTATTGGAGTATTTAGGTTAGGTTAGATTTTTTTTATTATTATTTAGACTTAACCACTCCAATAGTGCTGTGCAGTGCTGTGCCGTGCTGTGCCGTGCTGAGCCGTGCTGTGCCGTGCTATGCCGTGCTGTGGCGTGTTATGCCGTGCCATGCCGTGTCGTGTCGTGTCGTGTCGTGTTGTGTTATGCTATGTTGTGCTGTGCCGTGCTGTGCCATGCCGTGCCGTGCCGTGTTAGGTTTTTTTATTATTGGAGTAGTAAGGTTAGGTTTTTTATTATTAGAGTAGTTACGATAGGTTTTTTTACATTATTGGAGTGGTTAGGTTAGATTTTTTTCGTTATTGGAGTAGTTAGGTTATGTGTTTTTTATTATTGGAGTATTTAGGTTAGGTTAGTATTTTTTTATTATTGGAGTAGTTGGGTTGGGTTAGGTTTAACCGCTTCATCGGCGCCGGTGCTGGGAGCTTATCTCAGCGCGAGAGAGTATGCGGCGTCTGGCTGGCTTCTCCCCGGCTTGACGTCGCCCCTGGGACCGCTGACGTTTTGAGGAGGGGCACTCCACTCGTCTTACATAAGCGGTCCCGGGAAGAGGTAACCTGCTGTAGCTCGGGATGCCTAAACGCGCTTGTGCGTGCTGGGGAGAGGAGGAGGCATTTTGGCCCCCTCCCGTCCCCGGAGGAGAGTCTCAGACGCTCAGTGTACAGCGGGGGTACTGGCGAGATCGTTCACGAGTACCTAGACCCCCCGCTACAGGCATTGTGAGGCTGGCTACCATGGTGGTTTTAGTGCGTATCCCGGGATTAGCCCGGAGAGTCCCACATAACTCGCCTCCCCAAGCGGCGGGTATGCGTAAGTTTAATGCATTTCGACCATGTAAAAAAAAAAAAAAGGTTTTTTTTTGTCATTGCAGTTGTTAGGTTAGGTAAGTTTTTTTATTATTGGAGTAGTTAGGTTAGGTTAGAGTTTTTGATTATTATTGGAGTTAGATTAGGTTAGATTTTTTTTATTATTTGAGTAGTTCAGTTAGGTTTTTTTATTATTGGAGTAGTTAGGTTAGGTTTTTTTATTATTGGAGTAGTTAAGTTAGGTTTTTAATTATTGGAGTAGTTAGGATAGGTAAGGTTTTTTATTATTGTTGTAGTTAGGTTAGGTTTTTTATTATTGGAGTATTAAGGTAAGGTTAGTTTTTTTTATTATTGGAGTAGTTAGGTTGGGTTAGGTTTTTTTTGTTATTGGAGTTGTTAGGTAAGGTAAGTTTTTTTATTATTGGAGTAGTTAGGTTAGATTTTTTTAGTTATTGGAGTAGTTAGGTTAGGTTATGCTATGTTGTGCTGTGCCGTGCTGTGCCATGCCGTGCCGTGCCGTGTTAGGTTTTTTTTATTATTGGAGTAGTAAGGTTAGGTTTTTTATTATTAGAGTAGTTACGATAGGTTTTTTTACATTATTGGAGTGGTTAGGTTAGATTTTTTTCGTTATTGGAGTAGTTAGGTTATGTGTTTTTTATTATTGGAGTATTTAGGTTAGGTTAGTATTTTTTTATTATGGGAGTAGTTGGGTTGGGTTAGGTTTAACCGCTTCATCGGTGCCGGTGCTGGGAGCTTATCTCAGCGCGAGAGAGTATGCGGCGTCTGGCTGGCTTCTCCCCGGCTTGACGTCGCCCCTGGGACCGCTGACGTTTTGAGGAGGGGCACTCCACTCGTCTTACATAAGCGGTCCCGGGAAGAGGTAACCTGCTGTAGCTCGGGATGCCTAAACGCGCTTGTGCGTGCTGGGGAGAGGAGGAGGCATTTTGGCCCCCTCCCGTCCCCGGAGGAGAGTCTCAGACGCTCAGTGTACAGCGGGGGTACTGGCGAGATCGTTCACGAGTACCCAGACCCCCCGCTACAGGCATTGTGAGGCTGGCTACCATGGTGGTTTTAGTGCGTATCCCGGGATTAGCCCGGAGAGTCCCACATAACTCGCCTCCCCAAGCGGCAGGTATGCGTAAGTTTAATGCATTTCGACCATGTAAAAAAAAAAAAAAAAGGTTTTTTTATATCATTGCAGTTGTTAGGTTAGGTAAATTTTTATTATTGGAGTAGTTAGGTTAGGTTAGAGTTTTTGATTATTATTGGAGTTAGATTAGGTTAGATTTTTTTTATTATTTGAGTAGTTCAGTTAGGTTTTTTTATTATTGGAGTAGTAAGAATAGGTTATTTTCGTTACGGCACAGCACGGCACAGCACGGATTAGCACAGCACGTTACACTGTGCTGTGCTGTGTCGTGCCTTGTGTGCCGTGCCGTGCTGCTAACCTAACCTAATCTAACTACTCCAATAACAAAAAAAATCTAACCTAACCTAACTCCAATAATGATAAAAAAATCTAATCTAACCTAACCTAAATACACCAATAATAAAAAAACCTAACCTAAACACACCAATAATAAAAAACAACTACGTTTTTAGGTACTGGTGTGTTGTACTGGTGTGGCAAAAAAACTACGTTTGTTGTTCTGGTGTGTTGTGGTGTATTGTTGTGTGTTGTGGTGTGTTTAGCTGTGCTGTGCCGTGCCGTGCCGTGCCATGCCGTGCCGTGCCGTGCCTTTCCGTGCCGTGCCGTGCCGTGCCTTGTCGTGTCGTGTCGTGACGTGTCGTGTCGTGACGTGTCGTGTCGTGTCGTGTCGTGTCGTGTCGTATCGTGTCGTGTCGTGTTGCGTCGTGTCGTGTCGTGTCGTGTCGTGTCGTGTCGTATCGTGTCGTGTCGTGTTGTGTTGTGTTGTGCTGTGTTGGGCTGTGCCGTGCTGTGCCGTGCCGTGCCGTGTTAGCTTTTTTTATTATTGGAATAGTTAGGTAAGGTTTTTTTATTATTGGAGTAGTTAGGATAGGTTTTGTTACATTATTGGAGTGGTTAGGTTAGATTTTTTTGGTTATTGGAGTAGTAAGGTTAGGTAAGATTTTTTAATTATAATTAAAAAAACTAACCTAACTACACCAATAATTATTGGTGTGGTTAGTTTTTTTATTATTGGAGTAGTAAGGATAGGTTTTTTTCGTTATTGAAGTGGTTAGGTTATGTCTTTTTTATTATTGGAGTATTTAGGTTAGGTTAAATTTTTTTTATTATTATTAAGACTTAACCACTCCAATAATGCTGTGCAGTGCTATGCCGTGCTGTGCCGTGCTGTGCCGTGCTGTGACGTGCTGAGCCGTGCTGTGCCGTGCTATGCCGTGCTGCGGCGTGTTATGCCGTGCCGTGCCGTGTCGTGTCGTTTCGTGTCGTTTCGTGTCGTGTCGTGTCATGACGTGTCGTGTCGTGTCGTTTCGTGTCGTGTCGTGTCGTATCGTGTTGTGTCGTGTCATGTCGCGTCGTGTCGTGTCGTGTCGTGTCGTGTCGTGTCGTATCGTGTCGTTTCGTGTTGTGTTGTGTTGTGCTGTGTTGGGCTGTGCCGTGCTGTGCCGTGCCGTGCCGTGTTAGCTTTTTTTTATAATTGGAGTAGTTAGGTAAGGTTTTTTATTATTGGAGTAGTTAGGATAGGTTTTTTACATTATTGGAGCGGTTTGGTTAGATTTTTTTGGTTATTGGAGTAGTTAGGTTAGGTTAGATTTTTTAATTATAATTAAAAAAGCTAACCTAACTACACCAATAATTATTGGTGTGGTTAGGTTAGTGTTTTTATTATTGGAGTAGTTAGGATATGTTTTTTTCGTTATTGAAGTGGTTAGGTTATGTCTTTTTTATTATTGGAGTATTTAGGTTAGGTTAAATTTTTTTATTATTATTTAGACTTAACCACTCCAATAATGCTGTGCAGTGCTGTGCCGTGCTGTGCCGTGCTGTGACATGCTGAGCCGTGTCGTGTCGTGTCGTGTCGTTTCGTGTCGTATCGTTTCGTGTCGTGTCGTGTCGTGTCGTATCGTGTTGTGTTGTGTTATGCTATGTTGTACTGTGCCGTGCTGTGCCGTGCTGTGCCATGCCGTGCCGTGCCGTGTTAGGTTTTTTTTATTATTGGAGTAGTTAGGTTAGGTTTTTTATTATTGGAGTAGTTAAGATAGGTTTTTTTACATTATTGGAGTGGTTAGGTTAGATATTTTTCGTTATTGGAGTGGTTAGGTTATGTTTTTTTTATTATTGGAGTATTAAGGTTAGGTTATTTTTTTTTATTATTGGAGTAGTTAGTTTGGGTTAGGTTTTTTTTGTCATTGGAGTTGTTAGGTTAGGTAAGTTTTTTTTATTATTGGAGAAGTTAGGTTAGGTTAGATTTTTTGATAATTATTGGAGTTAGATTAGGTTAGACTTTTTTTATTATTTGAGTAGTTCAGTTAGGTTTTTTTATTATTGGTGTAGTTAGGTTAGGTTTTTTTATTATTGGAGTTGTTAGGATAGGTAAGGTTTTTTATTATTGGTGTAGTTAGGTTAGGTTTTTTATTATTGGAGTAGTTAGGTTAGGTTTTTTATTATTGGAGTAGTTAGGATAGGTAAGGTTTTTTATTATTGGAGTATTTAGGTTAGGTTAGTTTTTTTTATTATGGGAGTAGTTAGGTTGGGTTAGGTTTTTATTGTCATTGGAGTAGTTAGGTTAGGTTTTTTATTATTAGAGTAGTTACGATAGGTTTTTTTACATTATTGGAGTGGTTAGGTTAGATTTTTTTCATTATTGGAAGGGTTAGGTTATGTGTTTTTTATTATTGGAGTATTTAGGTTAGGTTAGTATTTTTTTATTATTGGAGTAGTTAGGTTGGGTTAGGTTTTTTTTGTCATTGCAGTTGTTAGGTTAGGTAAGTTTTTTTATTATTGGAGTAGTTAGGTTAGGTTAGAGTTTTTGATTATTATTGGAGTTAGATTAGGTTAGATTTATTTTATTATTTGAGTAGTTCAGTTAGGTTTTTTATTATTGGAGTAGTTAGGTTAGGTTTTTTTATTATTGGAGTAGTTAGGTTAGGTTTTTAATTATTGGAGAAGTTAGGATAGGTAAGGTTTTTTATTATTGTTGTAGTTAGGTTAGGTTTCTTAATATTGGAATAAAAAAAACTAACCAAACCTTAATACTCCAATAATAAAAAAGACCTGACCTAACCACTCCAATAATGAAAAAACCTAACCTAACTACTCCAATTATTAAAAAAACTTACTTAACTACTCCAATAATAAAAAAACCTAACCTAACTACTCCAATAACTAAAAAAATCTAACCTTACCTAATTACTCCAATGCTAACAAACCTTTTTTTTTTTTATCGTGGGGAAATCCTTATGGACTTCCTCCGCCCTGGGGAAAGCGGAGGGGCATACCAGACTCGCACTGGCTAAAACCCCACGGTGGCCGCCCTCAGCACATAATGGAGGGACCCCGGGATCTCCAGTGGAACGCACCGGGATCCCTCCGTGCGTTGCCGAAGCTCGTCCCGGGAGGGATTTTCATTGCCCCCTCCAAAACCTCTCACTGTATCCGACAGTACGTGGCCACCACGCACTGTCGTCTTCCCGGGGGTCGTTTGATGAATGCATAAAGTCCCCACTTCATACACCCACGACCCCGGGGGCCCCCCTCTTAGTCTGTAGGATTACAGAGAGGGGGGCAAGGCACGAAGCCCAGCCTATGTGCCGGGCGGGGCACCGAGGCGAATACCTCTTCGGCGCCTTCGTCTCCGAGCGGGATCGGCCCTCTCTCGATCTCGCTCAGCTGCCTCCTTCTGGACTAACACAGTCTCGCAGAAAGAGGAAACGGCCCTCCAAGCCGACGTCTCCGCCACCATGGCCGACACCACTGCTGGCAGAGAGAGGTCTTCTCTTATCCGGCTAACTAAAACCCGCCGCTCGGATTGCCAAGCAGGGCAATCTTCGAGCGTGTGCTGAGCGGTATCGCGATCAGCCCCGCAATGGTGGCAATTGGCCGTGGCCTCACGTCCAATCCTACTCAGATATTCACCAAAGCAGCCGTGCCCGGTGAAAACCTGCGTAAGTCGGTAGGTGATACGCTCACTTCTCGCTAGCCAGGCCTCGAAGCACGGCAAGATGGCTTCCACAACACGTTTGCGAGCATAATGTTGCCCCTGCAGCCGCTCGCGCCACTGTTCAAGGGCCCATCGCCGTTCCTGTCGGCGGACCACTTCAAAGGCCCCTGAAGGTGCGATTTCGCCACTCTGACGAAGGACGCGTATTCGGTCGTAGACCTTCGCATCCATATCTGCCAGAATGTCTAAGGGCGGAAATCGCGCCAGGACAGTTGCCGCCTCAAACGAAACAGTGCGGTATGCTCTAACGATTCTGATGGCCACTTTGCGCTGCAGACTATTGAATTTAGTTCTGCAGCGACGGACGCCCGATAACCTGTGTGACCACACAGGCGCTCCGTAAAGCGCCATCGATCGAACAACCCCAGCATAGAGGCGGCGAACCTCCTCTCGGGGTCCCCCAAGATTGGGAAGCAATCCATGCAAAGCACCCACCACCTTCTCAATTCGGGGAGTCAGGCTGTCAAAATGGTCCCCAAAATTCCAGCGACTGTCCAAGGTGAGGCCGAGGTATTTCATATTCCGACCCACCTGGACTTGCACGCTATCAACCCAAACCGATGCGCCTGGTGGTTCCCTACCTCGAGGTAATTTATGTAGCCATATCGCCTCGGTCTTGTGGGGCGCTATCTGCAGACCAATCGCAGAGATTCCGGCCACAGCTCTTGCCAACCCGATCTCGGCAAGCCGGATGGTCCCCTCAAAGGTGGCCCCGTGATTAATACTAATGTGTCGTCTGCATAGCAGATAACGTTGACACCAGCGGGGAGTTCGACACGCAAAACCACATCGTATGCAAGGTTCCACAGGAGCGGGCCAAGAACCGATCCCTGTGGAACACCACATCCTATCTCCCTGTAGTTGACATTGCCATCCCTGCCCACGAATCGAATGCGCCTGTCACTTAAGTATGCCGCAATGATACCCCTCAGGTAAGGAGGCACACCGTGATATACAAGTGCCTCCCTTATTGCAGCCCAGGGCAGGGAGTTAAAGGCATTGACTATATCAAGGCTTATCGCCAATGCCACCCCACCCTGCGATACTACCTGCTCCGACAACGAGCGAACGCGAAGGATCGCATCGACTGTTGATCGCCGCTGACGGAAGCTAAACTGCACTTCAGAGAGGTTTGGGCCAAGTCGCGACAGGTGCACGTTTAGGCGTTCTGCAACTATTCTTTCAAATAGCTTAGAAGCCTCGTCGAGCAGGCATATAGGACGGTATGCAGAAGGAGAATCTGCAGTCCTGCCGTCCTTCTTTATGAGGACCAATCCAACCTCTTTCCAGTCTTTGGGGAATACACCAAAACGCAGGCAGCTGTTGAACAGCCGCCTGAGGCGGTCCCCCAGAACGGCTAAAGCCCACACCCACGCTCGACCGGGAATTCCATCTGGTCCTGGAGCGGTATTTTTTGCCTTCAGGCGGCAAATATCTCGATCCAACTCACCCTCCGTCACCCCCAACTCATCGGACCATTCCAGCAGAGTCGAAGGCCCCGAGTGACTGTCCCGGACCGCCGGGAAAAGTGTTTCGACAACTCTCCCCATGAAGTCCGGGTCCAAGGTTTCCGTCAATGGGGGGACCCACGGACGAAGTTTCCTCATTACAACTTTATAAGGTCGCCCCCATGGATCCCTGTCTAGCCCCATAAGGAGTTCACTCCAGGACCGTGACTTTGCTCTCGTGATGGCAATTTGGAGTGCTTTTGTCGCCGCCTGATAGGCTTCGTATGCTCCAGCCGTCTCTTCCGCTGTAGCTCGCCGTCTACGTCGAGTTCGTGTGTACCGGCGTCGGGACTGCAGGCATACCTCACGCAACTGGGCAATGTCCGCCGACCACCAGTACACCGAACGATGCCTGGAAAACCTGGCCCGAGGCATCGCGACGTCACAGATCGAGGTCATAGTGTCCCGGAACCAGGTTGCTTCCAACTCTGGGGCAGGCAAGACCTCATCGGCTTCCCAGCTCTCCGACCATGCCGCGACAATCGTGGCTGCCATAAACGGATCGCGGTTATACAGTTTAAGCGCCCATCGCCGTGACTGTGGGCTAACCCGTGAACGGCTGGAGTGAACGGGAGGACGAAAAGCCACATTGAAGATAATGTGGCGATGGTCTGATAATGTGACCATTTCCTCTGCCACTCTCCATTCCGAGACCATGTGGAAGACAGAAGGAGTCGCCCATGTCAAGTCAACGACCGACTCCCCCTGCCACCGAACACAAGTGCTCACTGACCCCCGATTTAAGAGTCGGAGATCAAGTCCAGCCGCCCAGTCCTGCAACACGTCTCCTTTTGGCCCATCCCGGTTATTACCCCACACCCTGGAGTGGGCATTAAAATCTCCCAGAACCAGCACCGGGCGAGGCAGACATTTGCATCGTATGCAGCTGGTTATCCCGTCCAGGTATCTCTCGTATTCAGCGAGGGACACGTTGGGAGAAACATAGCAGCCCACAACCGCCAGGGGACCCCACTCCACCGCAACAAACCCCTGCCCCCGCTCTAGAAGGGAACAAGGTGGCCAACCGTCTCCTCCAGCCCAGTGGATGACGACAGAATTCCCAACGCTACCAAACCAGCGAGGATGGTGCGGGACGTCGTAAGGCTCTGCCACCACTGCCAAGGCAATTGAATACTCCGCAACGGTTTGCAGAAAAAGATTCTGCGCGTTACGGCAGTGATTCAAGTTGCCCTGGAGTACTTTTAGGGCTGGGAATGTGATGTTTCCATCCTCTCCGGTGGGCCATTGCCAGCCCCTGGTGCAGCCTCCCTATTAGAGGCATTAGCTGGAGGTGGCAGATTACGCCTACGTCCAGCTGTATGGGGAGCACACATTTTGGCCCCCAGTCTATGGTTCGACGGTCTTCCGAGGTCCGAACACAGAGGACAACGAAGAACCTGCGCTAAGCAAGCGCTCGCCTTGTGACTTGACTCGCCACAAGCGTAGCACCGGCCACTTCTGTCCACTTCACTGTGGCACTGACGACGTACGTGCCCACCTTCGAAGCATCGGTAACACCTTATCGGTCGGGCTGCCAACACCTCGACTCGACATGACCCCCACCCTACACAAATGCGTTTAGTGGAGGTCAACTTCTTGGCCGCCGCCAGTGGACAACGGACCCAGACAGTCCCCAGAAAAGCAGACAATCGACGAACTTCGCCTACCTTCACGTCCCCCGGGGGACATCCACCCGCTTCAGCAATTGCAGTTGCTATATCTGCTTGCGTGATGGAATCATCCAGATCCCGTATTCGAACCTCACCGGTTTTCGACGGTCGTGTTATCCGGACGTCAAAATCGGTAAGGGCTTCCCGCATTCGGCTCGCAAGAAGGTCGGCCTTGGAGTCACTGTCAGTGCCGGAGACCTCCAGCACTAACCCACCAGTGGCAGACCTTCTTACGCCTACGTTCGCTATGCCGATCTCGGAGAGCCGGATGCGCTGCCTAGCAGCAGTCATCACCGTCTCATATGTTGTAGTTGAGCCTTCCAACATCGTCACAGCAACCGCAGCTGACCTAGGAACCTTAGGCATAGTCCTATTTTTCTTTACCTTTTCCTTCTCAGATGCTGAAGACCTCGCAGGTTTGGCCTGGGAAGGAGCCTTATTCTTTGCTACTACTGCCCATGACTGAGTCAGTGTAGCCGCAGGATTCATGGTTTGAGAGGCAGGAACAGCCACAGCTGGTAGTTCCATAACTGGAGCCTGTCCATGCCCACCACCCTTCCCTTTTCATTTTCCTTTTGACTTTTCCTTGACTTGCTTGCCTTTCCTCGTCGATTTTCCATCAGAAGGAGGACTAGGAAGCACCTGAGAAGGCATTGCAGCCCGTTTGCCATCTGCAGCAAGTGGCGGGCGCAAACGCTGCTCGGGAAGTAGTCTTCTCTCTAACGCCGCAAGTTTGGCGTCCATCATGCCCCCCACAGCGAGCATGACGGTACGAGTTAACTCATCTGACTGTGTGGCCGAAGGCGCCAGTGGGGCAGCCGGCGATTCGGACCCCGTACTGGGGCCCGCCCGGGCACAGTCGTCTTGCCGACGGAGAAGGCTAAGTTCCTCCGTCAGCTTCGCCACCTGCGCTGAGAGGCTAGAAAGCTGTGACCGCAAGATCACATTCTCATTCTCCAGCCTCTCAACGTTCACCTCGACCTTTATGCGTTGGGTGACTTCGTCCGCAGCAGCCTGTACCGTTCGCGCTGCTATTCTAAGACTTCGGACAAAGGACCCCTTAAGGTGGCCCGACCTATCCGCCACTTTTTCCACCGTGAGAAGGTGGTGTTTAATACAGGCACCGAGATCCGCTGTTGGGCGCGCCTGCATTTCCTTTTCAAGGTCCTCTGGCTTGGGAAGACTCAGTTTAGCCCGAGGTTAGACGGAGTCCCAGCTAGTTCTGGGTCTTCATCATCCTCCTCTGCCGCACTTGCACTGATTACCGATTTCTTTTTTGGAACGGCCTGTTCAGCCATGCCCCTCCCTGTTGGTCGCTTTCGCGTACGCGACGCAATTGATTGTTGTGAGGTGAGTGACATCTGCGACAAGTCAGAGTCGCAACTGTCACTCACCATCGCCTCCACACCTGGTGTAGCCGGCCGCGAGATGTTTGACCGGGCAATTACTACCCTTGGTACTGGCACTGCTCTGGTAGCGCTGTGCGCCCGCCGTGATGACCGCGGCGGTACTGACCCAGAGGGAACAGTGCCTGATGACTCCTGTGCACGGGATCTAAGTTTCATCCTCAAATCCTCTGTGGAGCGCACAATACTGGGCGTGTGCGCTCCACCCACGACCTTCGTGGTAAGATGGCTGTGATTGCCCCCCCCAGATACGGTGGGGCTGCCAGATCCATGAGGACCTGGGAGGGATTCTCCAGCGGAGCTGGTACTCTCCTGGGGTAATGTGTTTATCAAAGCCGACATTTCATAACAATGAAAATGCTACCCTTTGGACCAGATTGCCCCCTGGTCATACAACCCCTCGCTGGGCAGCTAAGCTTGGGGTGTGAGGGTTTGCTGACTCTGAATACTCCCCTTCTAGTGAATAGAAGGGGGAACAGAGGCGTGAGATGTCGGAATATTCGCCACGGACGGTGGCTTATCCCCATGCAAGCACAGGAAAAAGCCAGCGCCCATGCCCAGGGCACACCAATCCGAAAAACTTCCGTTCCCACCGAATATAAATATTCGAATGGGACCAGAAGTCTCGGACCACGAGGAGGTTTTCCGACCACGTGCCCCATGCTAAAAACACCTAACCTAACCTAACTACTCTAATAACAAAAAAAATCTAACCTAACCTAACTCCAATAATGATAAAAAAATCTAATCTAACCTAACCTAACTACACCAATAATAAAAAAACCTAACCTAACCACACCAATAATCAAAATTAACAACGTTTTGTTTTTGTTGTTGTACTGGTGAGTTAGATTAGTCTAGATTTTTTTTATTATTTGAGTAGTTCAGTTAGGTTTTTTTGTCATTGGAGTTGTTAGGTTAGGTAAGTTTTTCTATTATTGGAGTAGTTAGGTTAGGTTAGATTTTTTGATTATTATTGGAGTTAGATTAGGTTAGTTTTTTTTAATTATTGGAGTAGTTCAGTTAGGTTTTTCTATAATTGGAGTAGTAAGGATAGGTACATTATTGGAGTGGTTAGGTTAGTTTTTTTATTATTGGAGTAGTTAGGATAGGTTGTTTTTGTTATTGAAGTGGTTAGGTTATGTCTTTTTTATTATTGGAGTATTTAGAATAGGTTAGATTTTTTTTATTATTATTTAGACTTAACCACTCCAATAATGCTGTGCAGTGCTGTGCCGTGCTGTGCCGTGCTTTGCCGTGCTGTGGCGTATTATGCCATGCCGTGCCGTGTCGTGTCGTGTCGTGTCGTGTCGTGTTGTGTTATGCTATGTTGTGCTGTGCCGTGCTGTGCCATGCCGTGCCGTGCCGTGTTAGGTTTTTTTTATTATTGGAGTAGTTAGGTTAGGTTTTTATTATTAGAGTAGTTACGATAGGTTTTTTTACATTATTGGAGTGGTTAGATTTTTTTCGTTATTGAAGTGGTTAGGTTATGTCTTTTTTATTATTGGAGTATTTAGGTTAGGTTAGATTTTTTTTATTATTATTTAGACTTAACCACTCCAATAATGCTGTGCAGTGCTGTGCCGTGCTGTGCCGTGCTGAGCCGTGCTGTGCCGTGCTATGCCGTGCTGTGGCGTGTTATGCCGTGCCATGCCGTGTCGTGTCGTGTCGTGTTGTGTTATGCTATGTTGTGCTGTGCCGTGCTGTGCCATGCCGTGCCGTGCCGTGTTAGGTTTTTTTTATTATTGGAGTAGTTAGGTTAGGTTTTTTATTATTAGAGTAGTTACGATAGGTTTTTTTACATTATTGGAGTGGTTAGGTTAGATTTTTTTCGTTATTGGAGTAGTTAGGTTATGTGTTTTTTATTATTGGAGTATTTAAGTTAGGTTAGTATTTTTTTATTATTGGAGTAGTTGGGTTGGGTTAGGTTTAACCGCTTCATCGGCGCCGGCGCTGGGAGCTTATCTCAGCGCGAGAGAGTATGCGGCGTCTGGCTGGCTTCTCCCCGGCTTGTCGTCGCCCCTGGGACCGCTGGCGTTTGGAGGAGGGGCACTGCACTCGTCTTACATAAGCGGTCCCGGGAAGAGGTAACCTGCTGTAGCTCGGGATGCCTAAACGCGCTTGTGCGTGCTGGGGAGACGAGGAGGCATTTTGGCCCCCTCCCGTCCCCGGAGGAGAGTCTCAGACGCTCAGTGTACAGCGGGGGTACTGGCGAGATCGTTCACGAGTACCCAGACCCCCCGCTACAGGCATTGTGAGGCTGGCTACCATGGTGGTTTTAGTGCGTATCCCGGGATTAGCCCGGAGAGTCCCACATAACTCGCCTCCCCAAACGGCGGGTATGCGTAAGTTTAATGCATTTCGACCATGTAAAAAAAAAAAAAAAGGTTTTTTTATGTCATTGCAGTTGTTAGGTTAGGTAAGTTTTTTTATTATTGGAGTAGTTCGGTTAGGTTAGAGTTTTTGATTACTATTGGAGTTAGATAAGGTTAGATTTTTTTTTATTATTTGAGTAGTTCAGTTAGGTTTTTTTATTATTGGAGTAGTTAGGTTAGGTTTTTTTATTATTGGAGTAGTTAGGTTAGGTTTTTAATTATTGGAGTAGTTAGGATAGGTAAGGTTTTTTATTATTGTTGTAGTTAGGTTAGGTTTTTTATTATTGTTGTAGTTAGGTTAGGTTTTTTATTATTGGAGTATTTAGGTAAGGTTAGTTTTTTTTATTATTGGAGTAGTTAGGTTGGGTTAGGTTTTTTTTGTTATTGGAGTAGTTAGGTTAGGTTTTTTATTATTGGAGTAGTTAGGTTAGGTTTTTTATTATTGGAGTAGTAAGAATAGGTTATTTTCGTTACGGCACAGCACGGATTAGCACAGCACGTTACACTGTGCTGTGCTGTGTCGTGCCGTGTGTGCCGTGCCGTGCTGCTAACCTAACCTAATCTAACTACTCCAATAACAAAAAAGTGTCGTGTCGTGTCGTTGTCGTGTCATGTCGTGTCGTGTCGTGTCGTGTCGTGTCGTGTCGTGTCGTGTCGTGTCGTATCGTGTCGTGTCGTGTTGTCTTGTGTTGTGCTGTGCTGTGCTGTGCCGTGCTGTGCCGTGCTGTGCCGTGCTGTGCCGAGCTGTGCCGTGCTGTGCCGTACTGTGCCGAGCTGTGCCGTGCTGTGCCGTGCTGTGCCGTTCTATGCCGTGTTATGCCGTGCCGTGCCATGCCGTGCCGTGCCGTGCCGTGTTAGGTTTTTTTATTATTGGAGTAGTTAGGTTAGGTTTTTATTATTGGAGTAGTTAGGTTAGGTTTTTTATTATTAGAGTTGTTATTCTAGAAGGCTAGATCAAGTCAACTTTACTCACGTCATTGCTACAAATTAAAGCAAACTATTGAAAATCTGAAAAAGAAAATAGCAGATCAGAACAAAAAAGTAGCACAGCTAAAAATTGTCTTTCATCATCACCATCATCATATCATCATTATTGGAGTGGTAAGGTCAGGTCTTTTTTATTATTGGAGTAGTTAGGTTAGGTTAGTTTTTTATTATTAGAGTAGTTAGGTTAGGTTAGGTGTTTCAGCATTGGAGTAATTAGGTTAGGTTAGGTTTTTTTATTATTGGAGTAGTTAGGTTAGGTTTATGGTATAGTTAGGTATAGATTAGGTTAGGTCAATTTTTTTTATTATTATTGGAGTTAGGTTAAATTAGATTTTTTTGTTATTGGAGTAGATAGATTAGGTTTAGTTTTTTTTATTATTGGAGTAGTTAGGTTAGGTTTATTATTGGAGTAGTAAGGATAGGTTATTTTCGTTATTGGAGTGGTTGAGTTAGGTATTTTTTATTACTGGAGCGTTACGATTTACGGTTAGGTACGATATTTTTTAATATTGGAGTAGTTAGGTTAGGATTTTTTGTTTTTGGAGGAATTTTTTTTAGTATGGGAGTAGTTAGGATAGGTTTTTTTTTATTATTGAAGTATTTAGGTAAGGTTATTTTTTTATTATTGGAGTAGTTAGGTTAGGTTAGGTTTTTTTAGTTATTGGAGTAGTTAGGTAAGGTTAGGTTTTATTATTATTGGAGTAGTTAAGTTAGTTTTATTTAATTATTGGAGTAGTTAGGTTAGGTTTTTTTCATTATTGGAGTAGTAAGGTCAGGTTTTTTTTATTATGGAAGTATTAAGGTTAGGTAATTTTTTTTATTATTGGAGTAGTTAGGTTAGGTTAGGTTTTTTATCATTGGATTAACCTAACTACTCCAATAATCCATAAGACCTGACCTTACCACTCCAATAATGTAAAAATACCTATCCTTACTACTCCAATAATAAAAAAAACTAACCTAACCTAAATACTCCAATAATAAAAAATCTAACCTAACCACTCCAATAATGTAAAAAAACCTTTCCTAACTACTCCAATAATAAAAAAAAACGTAACACGGCACGGCACGGCACGGCACGGCACGACACGACACGACACCGCACAGCACGGCACAGCACGTCACAGCACGGCACAGAACTGCACAGCACGGCACAGCACGGCACAGCACGGCACAGCACGGTACAGCACGGCACGGCACAGCACAGCACAGCACAGCACGGCACAGCACGGCACAGCACGTCACAGCACGGCACAGCACAGCATTATTGAAGTGGTTAGGTTAGGTTTATTATTGGAGTAGTAAGGATAGGTTATTTTCGTTATTGGAGTGGTTGAGTTAGGTATTTTTTATTATTGGAGCGTTACGATTTACGGTTAGGTATGATATTTTTTAATGTTGGAGTAGTTAGGTTAGGACTTTTTGTTTTTGGACTTTTTGTTTCTAAAAAAAACTAACCTAACCTAAATACTCCAATAATAAAAAAGACATAACCTAACCACTTCAATAACGAAAAAAACCTATCCTAACTACTCCAATAATAAAAAACCTAACCTCACTTCACCAATAATAAAAAATCTAACCTAACCTAACTACTCCAATAACGAAAAAAATCTAACCTAACCACTCCAATAATGTAAAAAAACCTTTCCTAACTACTCCAATAATAAACGAAAAACGTAACACATAAAAAATCTAACCTAACCTAACTACTTCAATAACGAAAAAAATCTAACCTAACCACTCCAATAATGTAAAAAAACCTTTCCTAACTACTCCAATAATAAAAAAAAACGTAACACGGCACGGCACGGCACGACACGACACGACACCGCACAGCACGGCACAGCACGTCACAGCACGGCACAGAACTGCACAGCACGGCACAGCACGGCACAGCACGGCACAGCACGGTACAGCACGGCACGGCACAGCACAGCACAGCACAGCACGGCACAGCACGGCACAGCACGGCACAGCACGGCACAGCATGGCACAGCACGGCACAGCACAGCACGGCACAGCACAGCACGGCACAGCACGGCACAGCATTGCACAGGACGGCACAGCACGGCACAGCACAGCACAGCACGGCACAGCACGGCTTAGCACGGCACAGCACGGCTTAGCACGGCACAGCACAGCACGGCACAGCACAGCACATTACAGCACAGCACAGCATTATTGAAGTGGTTAGGTTAGGTTTATTATTGGAGTAGTAAGGATAGGTTATTTTCGTTATTGGAGTGGTTGAGTTAGGTATTTTTTATTATTGGAGCGTTACGATTTACGGTTAGGTATGATATTTTTTAATGTTGGAGTAGTTAGGTTAGGACTTTTTGTTTTTGGAGGAGTTTTTTTTATTATTGGAGTAGTTAGGATAGGTTTTTTTTTCATTTTTGAAGTATTTAGGTTGGGTTTGTTCTTTTATTATTGGAGTAGTAAGGTTATGTTTTTTTTATTACTGGAGTAGTTAGGTCAGGTCTTTTTTATTATTTGAGTAGTAAAGTTAGTTTTTTTCATTATTGGAGTAGTAAGGTCAGGTTTTTTATATTATTGAAGTATTTAGGTTAGGTAAGTTTTTTTATTATTGGAGTAGTCAGGTAAGGTTAGGTTTTTTTATCATTGGATTAACCTAACTACTCCAATAATCCATAAGACCTGACCTTACCCCTCCAATAATGTAAACAAACTTATCCTAACTACTCCAATAATAAAAAATTTAACCTAACTACTCCAATAATATAAAAACTAACTGAACTTCTCCAATAATAAAAAAAATCTTACCTAATCTTACTCCAATAATAAAAAAACTAACCTAACCTAACAACTCCAATGATGAAAAAACCTTTTTTTTTTTTTTTTTACATGGTGGAAATTATTTACGCATACCCGCCGCATGGGGAGGCGACGGGTTATGTGGGACTCGCCGGGCTAGTCCCGGGATACCCACTAAAACCACCATGGTAGCCAGCCTCACAACGCATGGGGTAGCGACTCCGGGAACTCGTAACGATCACCACCGGAGCCGCCACCATAGCATTGCTGCATTTTCAAGGCTCAACCCAGGGGGGCGATTCGTTGCCCCCAACGCGCGTGGTCGTGGTTAGGCAACCTGCGGCTACGGCAGATTGCCTCTTCCCGGGATCGCTTTTATACGGTAGTGGGGGATCCCCATCTCCAACCACCGACGATCCCAAGGGCGGCGCTAATCATACAACTATGTTGCACGATTAGCGCCGCATTTTCTCTCGCACCAGGTTAGCGACCGCAGCCGCCTAGCGCCTGGATCACCCGGCGCTCTCGTTCTCGCCAGATTAGCGGTTGTTACCGCCTCTCCGGTGCCTGACCCTTCTACGGGTAGGGTCATCCCGCTCCCTGGCCCGCTCGGCGATCTCCTTCTGCATCATGACTGCTTCACAGAAGGAGACCACCGCCCTCCAGGAGCTGTCCGCCGCCAGCATTGATGAAATAACTGCTGGCGGCGAAAGGTCGCTACCGATTTTTGCGATCAGGACCCGCCGCTCAGAGGCCCAGGCTGGACATTATCCCAAGGTGTGCTGAGCTGAGTCCTGATCGCATCCACAATGGTGACATTGCGGTGTCACCTCTCGTCCTATTCGACTCAGATACTCACCGAAACACCCGTGTCCGGTGAGTATCTGAGTCAACCTGTAAGTGACGTGTCCGCGTCTCCTCGTCATCCATTCGTCAAAGCTGGGTAAGACAGCGCTGACAACACGTTGGCGAGAGGCTCGTGGCAACTCGAGTCGCTCACGCCAAATTTGGAGAGCTTGCCGGTGCTCGTCTCGCCGGACTTGAGCCCAGTCCAAAGAGTTTCCATTGGCATCCCGGCGGACAGGGGCCCGGATGCGATCGTAGATCCTCGCGTCCATGTCCGCCAGGACGTCAAGTGGTGGAAATCGCGCAAGGACAGTTGCCGCCTCGTACGATATCGTGCGGTAACCACGAACGACGCGAATGGCCATTACTCGCTGCAAGGTGTTAAGTAACGCCCTGCAGCGAGGCGCGCGTGCCAGGATACTAGACCAGACAGGCGCACCATAGAGGGCCATGGACCGCACGACCCCGCAATAGAGGCGACGTACCTCCTCCCGAGGCCCACCTAGATTGGAAAACAGTCTCTGGAGCGCGCCGGCCACTCCGCGGACGCGAGGGACCAGTCGCTCGAAGTGGGCTTCAAAGTTCCAGCGCCCGTCCAGTGTCAGTCCCAAATATTTTATATTACGTCCTATCTGGACAGCAGTATCACCAACCCGTATCTGCATGCTGGGGGGCTCCACAGTCCGACGCAAATTGTGGAACCACAGCGCCTCGGTTTTGTTAGGCGCTATCCGAAGGCCCAACCTGCCTATGCTACTGGTGATACGTGCTACCCCTAGCTCAGCGAGCTGGACGGTCTCCCCAAAATCGGACCCCCTGGCTAGAACGAGAGTGTCGTCAGCGTAACAAACTACGTCAATACCGTGGGGAAGTCTAGTCCGTAGGACGGCGTCGTACGCGAGGTTCCACAAGAGAGGTCCTAACACAGACCCCTGGGGAACCCCGCAGTTGACTTCCCTCACGATCTCATTTCCATTGCGACCCATATAGGTGATTTTTCTGTCGCTAAGGTATGCCCCAATTATCCGTTGCAGATAAGGAGGCACGTTGTGAGAGTGCAGCGCTTCCCGAACTGCGCACCAGGGGAGGGAGTTCAATGCGTTGACTATGACAAGACTAACCGCCAAGGCAACTCCACCCCCCCGAACTGCAGCCATGGACAAGGATTGTACCCGTCGGATTGCATCCACCGTCGACCGGCCACGGCGGAAGCCAAATTGGCAATCCGATAGGTCGGAGCCGGTCCGCGACAGGTGCTCACCAAGACGGGCAGCAATAATCCTTTCGAAAAGTTTTCCCACTTCGTCCAATAGACAGATGAGACGGAACGATGACGGGGAGTCAGCGGCCCTTCCCTTCTTCCCTATAAGGACTAGCCTGGGCACCTTCCAGTCAGCGGGGAACATACCAAGCTGGAGGCAACTGGTGAACAGTCTCCTCATAATGATGAAAAAACCTAACCTAACTACTCCAATGATAAAAAAACTAACCTAACCTAAATACTCCAATAATAAAAAAGACATAACCTAACAAATTCAATAACGAAAAAAACGTATCCTAACTACTCCAATAATAAAAAACGTAACCTAACTACACCAATAATAAAAAAATCCTTACCTAAACTAACTACTCAAATTTCCAAAAAAATCTAACCTAACTACTCCAATAATAATAAAAAAAAAAAAAAAAAAAAAAAAAAAACGTAACACGGCACGGCACGACACGACACGACACCGCACAGCACGGCACAGCACGGCACAGCACGGCACAGCACAGCACGGCACAGCACGGCACAGCACGGCACAGGACGGCACAGCACGGCACAGCACGGCACAGCACAGCACAGCACGGCACAGCACAGCACGGCACAGCACAGCACATCACAGCACAGCATTATTGGAGTGGTTAGGTCAGGTCTTTTTTATAATTGGAGTAGTTAGGTTAGGTTTTTTAAGGTGTAGTTAGGTTTAAGTTAGGTAAGGTCAATTTTTTTTTATTATCATTGGAGTTAGGTTAAGTAAATTTTTTTTTGTTATTGGAGTAGATAGATTAGGTTTAGTTTTTTTTATTATTGGAGTAGTTAGGTTAGGTTTATTATTGGAGTAGTAAGGATAGGTTATTTTCGTTATTGGAGTGGTTGAGTAAGGTATTTTTTTATTATTGGAGCGTTACGATTTACGGTTAGGTACGATATTTTTTAATGTTGGAGTAGTTAGGTTAGGATTTTTTGTTTTTGGAGGAGTTTTTTTATTATTGGAGTAGTAAGGATAGGTTTTTTTTGCATTATTGAAGTATTTAGGTTGGGTTAGTTTTTTTATTATTGGAGTAGTTAGGTTAGGTTACGTTTTTTTTATTATTGAAGTATTTAGGTTAGGTAAGTTTTTTTATTATTGGAGTAGTTAGGTTAGGTTAGGTTTTGTTATCAATGGATTAACCTAACTACTCTAATAATCCATAAGATCTGACCTTACCACTCCAATAATGTAAAAAAACTTATCCTAACTACCCCAATAATAAAAAACTTAACCTAACTACTCCAATAATAAAAAAACCTAACTTAACTACTCCAGTAATATAAAAACCTACCTGAATTTCTCCAATAATAAAAAAAATCTAACCTAATCTTACTCCAATAATAAAAAAACTAACCTAACCTAACAACTCCAATGATGAAAAAACCTAACCTAACCTAACTACTCCAATGATAAAAAAAACTAACCTAACCTAAATACTCCAATAATAAAAAAGACATAACCTAACAACTTCAATAACGAAAAAAACGTATCCTAACTACTCCAATAATAAAAAACGTAACCTAACTACACCAATAATAAAAAAATCCTTACCTAAACTAACTACTCAAATTTCCAAAAAAATCTAACCTAACTACTCCAATAATAATAAAAAAAAAGAAAAAAAAAAAAAAAAAAAACGTAACACGGCACGGCACGACACGACACGACACCGCACAGCACGGCACAGCACGGCACAGCACGGCACAGCACAGCACGGCACAGCACGGCACAGCACGGCACAGGACGGCACAGCACGGCACAGCACGGCACAGCACAGCACAGCACGGCACAGCACAGCACGGCACAGCACAGCACATCACAGCACAGCATTATTGGAGTGGTTAGGTCAGGTCTTTTTTATAATTGGAGTAGTTAGGTTAGGTTTTTTAAGGTGTAGTTAGGTTTAAGTTAGGTAAGGTCAATTTTTTTTATTATCATTGGAGTTAGGTTAAGTAAATTTTTTTTTGTTATTGGAGTAGATAGATTAGGTTTAGTTTTTTTTATTATTGGAGTAGTTAGGTTAGGTTTATTATTGGAGTAGTAAGGATAGGTTATTTTCGTTATTGGAGTGGTTGAGTAAGGTATTTTTTTATTATTGGAGCGTTACGATTTACGGTTAGGTACGATATTTTTTAATGTTGGAGTAGTTATAGTTAGGATTTTTTGTTTTTGGAGGAGTTTTTTTATTATTGGAGTAGTAAGGATAGGTTTTTTTTTGCATTATTGAAGTATTTAGGTTGGGTTAGTTTTTTTATTATTGGAGTAGTTAGGTTAGGTTACGTTTTTTTTATTATTGAAGTATTTAGGTTAGGTAAGTTTTTTTATTATTGGAGTAGTTAGGTTAGGTTAGGTTTTGTTATCAATGGATTAACCTAACTACTCTAATAATCCATAAGATCTGACCTTACCACTCCAATAATGTAAAAAAACTTATCCTAACTACCCCAATAATAAAAAACTTAACCTAACTACTCCAATAATAAAAAAAACCTAACTTAACTACTCCAGTAATATAAAAACCTACCTGAATTTCTCCAATAATAAAAAAAATCTAACCTAATCTTACTCCAATAATAAAAAAACTAACCTAACCTAACAACTCCAATGATGAAAAAACCTAACCTAACCTAACTACTCCAATGATAAAAAAAACTAACCTAACCTAAATACTCCAATAATAAAAAAGACATAACCTAACAACTTCAATAACGAAAAAAACGTATCCTAACTACTCCAATAATAAAAAACCTAACCTAACTACATCAATAATAAAAAAATCCTTACCTAAACTAACTACTCCAATTTCCAAAAAAAACCTAACCTAACTACTCCAATAATAAAAAAACTAACCTAACCTAAATACTCCAATAATAAAAAAGACATAACCTAACCACTTCAATAACGAAAAAAAGCTATCCTAACTACTCCAATAATAAAAAACCTCTCCTAACTTCACCAATAATAAAAAATCTAACCTAACCTTACTACTCCAATAACGAAAAAAATCTAACCTAACCACTCCAATAATGTAAAGAAACCTTTCCTAACTACTCCAATAATAAAAAAAAACCTAACACGGCACGGCACGGCACGACACGACACGACACGATACGACACGACACGACACGACACGACACGACACGACACGACACGACACGACACGACACGACACGACACGATACGGCACGACACGACACGACACGACACGACACGACACAGCACAGCACAGCACAGCACAATTACAGCACAGCACAGCACAGCACAGCACAACACAGCACAGCACAGCACAGCACAGCACAGCTCAGCACAGCACTTAACAGCACGGCACAGCACGGCACAGCACGGCACAGCACGGCACAGCACGGCACAGCTCGGCACAGCACGGCACAGCAAGGCACAGCACGGCACAGCACGGCACAGCACGGCACAGCACGGCACAGCACAGCACAGCACGGCACAGCATGGCAAGGACAGCACAGCACGGCACAGCATGGCAAGGACAGCACAGCACGGCACAGCACGGCACAGCACGGCTTAGCACGGCACAGCACAGCACGGCTAAGCACAGCACATTGCAGCACAGCACAGCATTATTGGAGCGTTATTGAGTGGTTGAGTTAGGTATTTTTTATTACTAGGTATATTGAAGTATTTAGGTTGGGTTAGTTTTTTTACTGTTGGAGTAGTTAGGTTAGGTTTTATTATTATTGGAGTAGTTAAATTAGTTCTTTTTTAATTATTGGAGTAGTTAGGTTAGGTTTTTTTCATTATTGGAGTGGTTAAGTCAGGTCTTTTTTATAATTGGAGTAGTAAGGTTAGGTTTTTTATGGTGTAGTTAGGTTTAGATTAGGTTAGGTAAATTTTTTTTTATTATTTTTGGAGTTAGGTTAAGTTAGATTTGTTTTGTTATTGGAGTAGATAGATAAGGTTTAGTTTTTTTATTATTGGAGTAGTTAGGTTAGGTGTATTATTGGAGTAGTAAGGATAGGTTATTTTCGTTATTGGAGTGGTTGAGTTAGGTATTTTTTATTACTAGGTATATTGAAGTATTTAGGTTGGGTTAGTTTTTTTACTGTTGGAGTAGTTAGGTTAGGTTAGGTTTTTTAAGTTATTGGAGTAGTTAGGTTAGGTTTTATTATTATTGGAGTAGATAAGTTAGTTTTTTTTTAATTATTGGAGTAGTTAGGTTAGGTTTTTTTCATTATTGGAGTGGTTAGGTCAGGTCTTTTTTATAATTGGAGTAGTAAGGTTAGGTATTTTGATGGTGTAGTTAGGTTTAGATTTTTATTATTGGAGCGTTACGATTTACGGTTAGGTACGATATTTTTTAATGTTGGAGTTGTTAGTCGTCAGCAGTGTCCGCGAGCTGGGCCTTCAGGTAGCGCCTCATAAAACTGAGGCGCTTTGGTTCCACAGCCTCCGTCGGGGCAGGGAACCTCCCAGCACGCGGATTCAGGTGTGTGGTGAGGCGGTCCCAGTTGGGCAAACCCTCAAATACCTCGGGCTGACGCTGGACAGTAGGTGGGCTTTTGACGCCCACTTTGTCCAGCTGGTCCTCCGACTTCGCGGAGCGGCGGGCGCACTCCAGCGTCTGCTGCCCAACCTCGGGGGACCTCGGGAAGAAGTCCGCCGCCTCTACTGTGGGGTTATCCGGTCTATGGCCCTCTACGGCGCTCCCGTCTGGTCTTCTGGACTGGCAAGAGCTCCCCGCTGCAAAGCTCTTTTGAATAGCGTGC
Source organism: Pseudoips prasinana (assembly GCA_951640165.1). Classification (NCBI taxonomy): domain Eukaryota; kingdom Metazoa; phylum Arthropoda; class Insecta; order Lepidoptera; family Nolidae; genus Pseudoips; species Pseudoips prasinana. The sequence goes on along the minus strand of OX621237.1, from coordinate 28,123,607 downwards.
AGCGGGTGGTTGCCATCAGAGTGGTCCGTGGATACCGGACGATCTCCTTCGAGGCGGCGACTTTACTAGGACGATTCCCGCCACTGGACATCCTGGCGGACATGGACGCGTGAGTTTACGATCTCGTCCGTGCCCGCTCGAATGCCGGGGGCCAACAACCGGACTGGACAAACGTGCGGCGGGACGCGCACCGACAGGCCTTAGAGATTTGGCGCGAGCGGCTTGAATTGCCGAGAGGCTCGCGTCAACGCTCTGTCGGTGCGGTCCTGCCGTGGTTTGACGCATGGCTGCTCCGGAAACGGGGCAGCCTAACCTTTAGGTTGACACAGATACTCACCGGACACGGGTGCTTCGGTGAGTACCTGTGTCGAATAGGTAGAGAGGCGACACCGTCGTGTCACCATTGTGGCGGCGGCCCGGACTCGGCCCAACATACACTCGAGGAGTGCCCAGTTTGGGCCCCCGAGAGGCGAGTCCTGGTCGCTGAAATAGGATTGGACCTCTCGCTGCCAGCAGTGGTTTCGGCTATGCTGGCGGCGACAACCGGATGGAACGCGGTGGCCTCCTTCTGTGAAGCTTTTATGCTCAAGAAGGAGGCCTCCGAGCGCGAGAGGGAGCGCAACGATCCCTCCCGTAGGAGAACGAGACGGCGCTGATGAAGTGGATATTGACACTAATGTCCGCTTCATCGGCGCCGGCGCTGGGATCTAATCTCAGCGCGAGAGAGTAAGCGGCGTCCGGCTGGCTTCTCCCCGGCTTGACGTTGCCCCTGGGACCGCTGGCGTTTGGAGGAGGGGCTGGCGTCTGTAGCTCAGGTTGCCTAAACGCGCTTGTGCGTGAAGGGGAGGGGAGGAGGCATTTGGCCCCCTCCCGTCCCCGGAGGAGAGTCTCAGACGCTCAGTGTACAGCGGGGGTACTGGCGAGATCGTTCACGAGTACCCAGGCCCCCCGCTACAGGCATTGTGAGGCTGGCTACCATGGTGGTTTTAGTGCGTATCCCGGGACTAGCCCGAGTGAGTCCCACATAACCCTTCGCCTCCCCAAGCGGCGGGTATGCGTAAGATTTTGCATTTCCACCATGTAAAAAAAAAAAAAAAATATTTTTTATGTTATTGGAGTAGTAAGGTTAGGTAAGGTTTTATTATTATTGGAGTAGTTAAGTTAGTTTTTTTTTAATTATTGGAGTAATTAGTTTAGGTTTTTTTCATTATTGGAGTAGTTAGGTCAGGTCTTTTTTATTATTTAAGTAGTAAAGTTAGTTTTTTTCATTATTGGAGTAGTTTGGTCAGGTTATTTTTATTATTGAAGTATTTAGGTTAGGTAAGTTTTTTTATTATTCGAGTAGTTAGGTTAGGTTAGGTTTTGTTATCATTGGATTAACCTAACTACTCCAATAATCCATAAGACCTGACCTAACCACTCCAATAATGTAAAAAAACTTATCCTTACTACTCCAATAATAAAAAACTTAACCTAACTACTTCAATAATAAAAGCACCTAACTTAACTACTCCAGTAATATAAAAACCTAACTGAACTTCTCCAATAATAAAAAAAATCTAAACTAATCTTACTCCAATAATAAAAAAACTAACCTAACAACTCCAATCATGAAAAAACCTAACCTAACCTAACTAATACAATGATAAAAAAAACTAACCTAACCTAAATACTCCACTAATAAAAAAGACATCACCTAACAACTTCAATAACGAAAAAAACGTATCCTAACTACTCCAATAATAAAAAAACCTAACCTAACTACACCAATTATAAAAAAATCCTTACCTAAACTAACTACTCCAATTTCCAAAAAAATCTAACCCAACTACACCAATTATAAGAAAATCCTTACCTATCCTAACTACTCCAATAATAAAAAACCTAACCTAACTTCACCAATAATAAAAAATCTAACCTAACCTAACTACTCCAATAACGAAAAAAATCTAACCCAACCAATAATGTAAAGAAACCTTTCCTAACTACTCCAATAATAAAAAAAAACCTAACACGGCACGGCACGGCACGACACGACACGACACGACACGACACGACACGACACAGCACAGCACAGCACAGCACGGCACAGCACGGCACAGCACGGCACAGCACGGCACAGCACGGCACAGCACGGCACAGCACGGCACAGCACGGCACAGCACGGCACAGCTCGGCACAGCACGGCACAGCAAGGCATAGCACGGCACAGCACGGCACAGCACGGCATAGCATTGCACATCACGGCACAGCACGGAACAGCACGGCACAGCACGACACAGCACGGCACATCACGGCAGAGCACGGCACAGCAAGACACTGCAAAGCACAGCACGGCACAGCACAGCACTAAACAGCACGGCACAGCACGGCACAGCACGGCACAGCACGGCACAGCACGGCACAGCTCGGCACAGCACGGCACAGCAAGGCATAGCACGGCACAGCACGGCACAGCACGGCACAGCACGGTACAGCACGGCACAGCTAGGCACAGCACGGCACAGCAAGGCATAGCATGGCACAGCACGGCACAGCACGGCACAGCACGGCACAGTACGGCACAGCACAGCACAGCACGGCACAGCATGGCACAGCACGGCACAGCACGGCACAGTACGGCACAGCACGGCACAGCACAGGACAGCTCGGCACAGCACGGCACAGCACGGCACAGCACAGCACAGCACGGCACAGCATGGCACAGCACGGCACAGCACGGCACAGCACGGCACAGAACGGCACAGCACGGCACAGCATGGCACAGCACGGCATAGCACGGCACATCATGGCACAGCACGGCACAGCACGCCACAGCAAGGCACAGCACGGCACAGCACAGCACGGCACAGCACGGCACAGCACGGCACAGGACGGAACAGCACGGCACAGCACGGCACAGCACGGCACAGCACGGCACAGCACGGCACAGCACGGCACAGCACGGCACAGCACGGCACTGCACGGCACAGCACGGCTTAGCATGGCACAGCACAGCACGGCACAGCACAGCACATTACAGCACAGCACAGCATTATTAGAGTGGTTAGGTCAGGTCTTTTTATAATTGGAGTAGTTAGGTTAGGTTTTTTATGGTGTAGTTAGGTTTAGATTAGGTTAGGTCAATTTTTTATTATTATTATTGAAGTTAGGTTAAGTTAGATTTTTTTTGTTATTGGAGTAGATAGATTAGGTTTAGTTTTTTTTATTATTGGAGTAGTTAGGTTAGGTTTATTATTGGAGTAGTAAGGATAGGTTATTTTCGTTATTGGAGTGGTTGAGTTAGGTATTTTTTATTACTGGAGCGTAACGATTTACGGTTAGGTACGATATTTTTTAATATTGGAGTAGTTAGGTTAGGATTTTTTGTTTTTTCGAGGATTTTTTTTATTATTGGAGTAGTAAGGATAGGTTTTTTTTCATTATTGAAGTATTTAGATTGGGTTAGTTTTTTTATTGTTGGAGTAGTTAGGTTAGGTTAGGTTTTTTAAGTTATTGGAGTAGTTAGGTTAGGTTAGGTTTTATTATTATTGGAGTAGTTAAGTTAGTTTTCTTTTAATTATTAGAGTAGTTAGGTTAGGTTTTTTTCATTATTGGAGTAGTTAGGTCAGGTCAGGTTATGTGGGACTCACTCGGGCTAGTCCCGGGATACGCACTAAAACCACCATGGTAGCCAGCCTCACAATGCCTGTAGCGGGGGGCCTGGGTACTCGTGAACGATCTCGCCAGTACCCCCGCTGTACACTGAGCGTCTGAGACTCTCCTCCGGGGACGGGAGGGGGCCAAATGCCTCCTCCCCTCCCCTTCACGCACAAGCGCGTTTAGGCAACCTGAGCTACAACAGGTTACCTCTTCCCGGGACCGCTTATGTAAGACGAGTGGAGTTCCCCTCCTCCAAACGCCAGCGGTCCCAGGGGCGACGTCAAGCCGGGGAGAAGCCAACCGGACGCCGCATCCTCTCTCGCGCTGAGATTAGATCCCAGCGCCGGCGCCGATGAAGCGGATATTAGTGTCAATATCCAGTTCATCGGCGCCGTCTCGTTCTCCTACGGGAGGGATCGTTGCGCTCCCTCTCGCGCTCGGAGGCCTCCTTCTTGAGCATAACAGCTTCACAGAATGAGGCCACCGCGTTCCATCCGGTTGTCGCCGCCAGCATAGCCGAAACCACTGATGGCAGCGAGAGGTCCAATCCTATTTCAGCGACCAGGACTCGCCTCTCGGGGGCCCAAGCTGGGCACTCCTCGAGTGTATGTTGGGCCGAGTCCGGGCCGCCGCCACAATGGTGACACGACGGTGTCGCCTCTCTACCTATTCGACACAGGTACTCACCGAAGAACCCGTGTCCGGTGAGTATCTGTGTCAACCTGAAGGTTAGGCTGCCCCGTTTCCGGAGCAGCCATGCGTCAAACCACGGCAGGACCGCACCGACAGAGCGTTGGCGCGAGCCTCTCGGCAATTCAAGCCGCTCGCACCAAATCTCTAAGGCCTGTCGGTGCGCGTCCCGCCGCACGTTTGTCCAGTCCGGTTGTTGGCCACCGGCATCCGAGCGGGCACGGACGAGATCGTAAACTCTCGCATCCATGTCCGCCAGGATGTCCAGTGGCGGGAATCGTCCTAGTAAAGTCGCCGCCTCGAAGGAGATCGTCCGGTATCCACGGACCACTCTGATGGCAACCACCCGCTGCACGCTATTCAAAAGAGCTTTGCAGCGGGAAGCTCTCGCCAGTCTAGACGACCAGACGGGAGCACCGTAGAGGGCCATAGACCGGATAACCCCACAGTAGAGGCGGCGGACTTCTTCCCGGGGTCCCCCGAGGTTGGGCAGCAGACGCTGGAGAGCGCCCGCCGCTCCGCGAAGTCGGGGGACCAGCTGGACAAAGTGGGCGTCAAAAGCCCACCTACTGTCCAGCGTCAGCCCGAGGTATTTAAGGGTTTGCCCAACTTGGACTGCCTCACCACACACCTGAATCCGCGAGCTGGGAGGTTCCCTGCCCCGACGGAGGCTGTGGAACCAAAGCGCCTTAGTTTTATGAGGCGCTACCTGAAGGCCCAGCCCGCGGACACTGCCGACGACGCAGGCTACTCCCAGTTCGGCAAGCCGTGACACATCCGTGAAATTGCTCCCCCTGGCCAACACGAGAGTGTCATCTGCATAGCAAACGACATATACGCCGAGGGGGAGCCTCGTCCTGAGGACCACGTCAAAAGCGAGGTTCCACAAGAGGGGTCCTAAAACAGATCCCTGTGGAACCCCGCGATCGACCTCCCTTGACATTCCCTCTCCGCCCCGAGCCGTGTACACGATGAGCCTATCGCTCAGATACGAGCTAACAATCCCCTGTGGTAAGGGGGCACGTTGTGGTAAACCAGTGCCTCCCTTATTGCCCACCACGGGAGGGAGTTGAAGGCGTTGACAATGTCAAGACTGACAGCCATCGCCACCCCCCCCTCCCGAACGACGTCCTGTGACAGGGATTGGTTCCGCCGGATTGCGTCCACCGTCGAACGACCGCGACGGAAGCCGAACTGGCAGTCCGACAGGTCAGGCCCATCCCGTGACAGGTGCCCGCTGAGACGGGCGGACACTACTCGCTCAAAGAGTTTGCCCACCTCGTCCAGAAGGCAAATGGGTCGGAACGAAGAGGGAGAGTCCGCATTTCTCCCTCTCTTTTGGATGAGGACGAGCTTGGCCTCCTTCCACTCAGATGGGAAAACCCCAAGGTGGAGGCAGCGAGAGAAGAGGCGACGCAGCTTACCGCCTAGCACCGACAGGGCCAGCACCCAGGCCCGACCTGGGATACCGTCGGGCCCAGGGGCGGTGTTTCGCGCCGCGAGTCGCCTTACTGCGCTCTCAAGCTCGTCCTCCGTCACATCCATATCTGATGTCCAGTCCGGTATAGATCGCGGTGGAGCGACCGAGTCACCGGGCTCGGCCCTTGGGAAGAGGGTGTCTACCACTCTTCCCACGAACTCGGGGTCGAGCGTTTTGGTGAGCGGAGGGACCCATGGTCTGAGCTTGCCCATAACCATCTTGTACGGGTGCCCCCATGGATCCCTGTTGATCCCCTCGATCAGCTCCTCCCACGCCCTGGTCTTTGCCTCCTTGATGGCGAACTGGAACGCCATGGTGGCCAAGCGGTATGCTCGGTAAGCCTCTGCAATCTCGTCGGCCGAGGCACGCCGTCTCCTTCTAGTCCTAGTATAACGGCGGCGCGCAGAGACGCAGGACCCCCGTAGCCGCGCTAAGTCCGCTGACCACCAGTAAACGGAGGACCTCGTTGTCGGCCTGGCCCGGGGCATGGCGACGTCACAAATAGTGGTCATCCTTTCCTCGAACCATGGCGCCACCACCTCCGGAGAGGCTTCGTCCTCCAACTCTTCCCAATCCGCGACGAGGGCAGAAGCAAGAAGCAGATCTCTGTCTAATCGCTTCAAGGCCCATCGTCGCGGGGCGGAATTTTGTTGGCGTCCCAGTTCGCCATTTGGGCACCTGCCCGACATCTCAATGAGAATGTGCCGGTGATCTGATAGAGTTGCGAGCTCCTCAGCCACTCTCCAGCCTGACACCCTGCGCGCAGCAGGGACAGTCGCCCACGTTAGGTCGACAACCGACTCCCCCTGCCACCGCACGCAAGTACTGGTCGATCCTTGGTTTAGTAGCTGAAGATTAAGTGATGCAGCCCACTCTATCAGTGCTTCCCCTCTCAGGTCGTCACGAGCGTCCCCCCAAACCCTGGAGTGTGCATTGAAGTCGCCCATGACGAACAGTGGACGTGAGAGTAGCCCCTGGATGCAGGTGCCCAGTCTGTCGATGGTGTCCTCGAAGTGGGCAAGGCCGCAGTTTGGAGAGATATAACATCCCACCACTACGGCGTCGCCCCATTCGATGACAACAAAATCTGTCCCACCATGGATGAGGCGGCAATGGAGGCCACCCGATGATTCCGCCCAGTAAATAGCGACGGAACCCCCGTCCACCCCGAACCACCTCGGGTGATCCGGGATGGAATAGGGCTCCAATATCACCGCAAGGGCAACTGACCACTCCGCGAGCGTCTGTAGCAGGAGATCCTGCGCTGCACGGCAGTGGTTTAAGTTACCCTGTAATATCTTAGATGGGGGCGGGAATTTTAGACCTCCATAGACTCCTGGCTAGCCAGCAGCGCGAACGAATTCGCTACTGGCGTAGTGGGAGGACCCTGCGGCCTCTGTAACGTCCGGTTTGTGGGAGGGAAGCACTTGCTTTTTCCCATCCTGTGTTTGCCAGCGACACCAAGGCCCGTACAGATCGGACACTTTGGTTCGCTGGCTTTGCAGTTTACGGCCATATGGCCCTGGTCGCCACAGACATAGCAGCATTTGCTGCGATCTGTGGGACTACTGCACTTGGCCTTAACGTGGCCAAACCCGAGGCATTTGTAGCACTGCAAGGGTCTAGCCTTGAGTGCCACGACCCTTGCTGCGGACCAACCCACGCACACGCGTTTGTCTGCGAGTTTATTGGCCGCCTCGAGTGGGCATCTGACCCACGCGGTGTTTAATCCCGACCGATGGGCCCGTACGTGCCCCACCTTAAAATCATTGGCGGAACAACCGACAGTACCCGCTAGGGCCACCGCAATCGCCGCGGGGGTGACGATCTCATCTAAATCAAGAACGCGCATTTCTGCGGTCTTGACAGGACGCGAAACCCGGGCGTCCGTATCCGCCAGGACTTCCCTTAGTTTGGCCGCGAGGGCATCGGCTCTTGCGGTATTGTCGGGCCCAGGGATTCTCAGGACCAAGCCACCGTTTAAGGCTCTCTTCTGGAAGATACCACCTTCCAGTCCAAAGTCTTTGAGGCAGACCTTTTCCTTCGCCGTCCTTATTAGGTCGGCGAGAGAAGTCTCTGATCCTTCTGCCCGCGTTATTAAAACCGCTGCCGTTTTCGGTGAACGAGGGAGTTGCCTCGTTGCACCTCCGGGAGCGGTCTTTAATGTGGCCGCTGCCTTTTTGGTCTTGGCCGCGGATTTGCGACCAACGACTTTCGCCCATGTGGTCTCTCCCGCATTCGCATGCGCTGCACTAGACTGCCGGCTCCGCGAAGCGCCAGCAACCTGCGCAGGCGCAACAGGCACACCTGCTCTCTTGCGCTGCCTCTTCCTTTCCCGCTTCTTTTTCCTCTTTTCCTTATCGGAGGAGGTAGAAGGGGTCGGGATCGGCGGCGGCGCTGGAGCTTTCGGCCTTTCTGCCACCACTCCACGAGGGGTGACGGCTACAGCCTTTTTGCCAAGTGGAGGCCTGATGGCCCTACCTGGGAAGAGCTCCACCATGAGCGCTGCACGGAAGGACACCAATTTGTCTTCCATGATGGCAGCCACCTGCTCGGCGTTGGAGTTGCCCTTTCGTCCAGTGGCCATAAGCTTAAGCTTAGAAGCCACTGGGACACTGGTTGTCGTTGTTTTCGCCGGGGTCGCTACGGAAGTCCCCTGACCAGAGCGCAGAGTCTCAACCTCCGCAGACAATTGTGCGAGACGTCCCTCGAGGGAGGAGAGCTTCGAACGAAGCTCCCTGTTCTCAACCTCCAGCCGCTCGGCCTCACCACCGTAAGTCCGAGTGTGCAGTTCGGAGGTAGCGGCCTGCGCCTCGCGCACACTTCGCCTGATGGCGTTCTTTAGCGGCCCTTGGATGTTTGAGGACCTATCCGTGGCCTTCTCCACCACGGACAGAGCCCCAAGCAGTCTAGCCCCAACATCAGCCGTAGGCTGATGTCGGAGCTCCTCCGCTATATCTTCCACGCGGGGCAAAGAATTCTTCGCCCGCGTATTTGTAGGAGGGAGGAGTGGGTTGAGAATATCTGAAATATCTCCATCCAAGTCCTCCCCGTTATGTGCTATCTTAGCTCGCACAATATTTGTGCGAGCACCTGGAGTCACCAATCTCCTCTTTCCTGGCTTCGGCCTTTCAGCCGGCATGGACGCGCAGGAAGCGGCTGACTTGTCGCTTCCCACGGAATCGCGCGACCGTGACCGCGATGGCGAACGCAGCAGCGACCGCGAAGATGAGCGCGGTCGCAGCTGTCGCCGCGGCTCGGCCGCCAGTCTGGCTGTGTCAGCCAGACTCCTCTCCTCTTTAGAGACTCTCACCCGCAGCTCACTAGCTGCAGGTGAGGGTCCCTCGACACTCAAAACTGGGCACACAATACTGGGCGTGTGCGCCCTGTCCGCGACCTCCGCGGAAACAACATGTCTGTTAGTGTCCCCCCAGATACGGTGGGACAGCCGGGCCCTGAAGGACCCGGGAGGGATTCTCCGGCAGAGCCGGTACCCTCCTGGGGTGTTGTTTTGCTAGAAGACATCCTGAACTTACTACCCTGTAGACCGGTTTACCCCCCGGTACCCCCCGCGCCGGGTAATGCTCGGAGGCTAAGGGTTTGCCGTATGCTAGTGACCGGATTGACGCACCGGCCATTCAGCCCATCACCGTCCGGCGAGGCTTAGGCCTGCGCGCCACTGCTGCTCCTCCCCTCCAGAATATGGAAGGAACAGCAGAGGCGTGAGATGTCGGAATATTGGCCACGGACGGTGGTTTCTCCCCATGCAAGCATAGGAAAAAACCAGCGCCCACGCCCGGGGCACACCGATCCGAAAACTTCTGTTCCCACCAAATATAAATATTCGAATGGGACCAGTAGTCTCGGACACACGAGGAGGTTTTCCGACCACGTGCCCCAATGATGAACAAACCTAACCTAACCTAACTACTCCAATGATAAAAAAACTAACCTAACCTTAATACTACAATAATAAAAAAGACATAACCTAACAACTTCAATAACGAAAAAAACTTATCCTAACTACTCCATTAATAACAAAACCTAACCTTACTACACCAATAATAAAAAATCCTAACCTAAACTAACTACTCCAATTTCCAAAAAAATCTAACCTAACTCCAATAATAAAAAAAACTAACATAACTTTAATACTACAATAATAAAAAGACATAACCTAACCACTTCAATAACGAAAAACACCTATCCTAACTACTCCAATAATAAAAACCTAACCTAACTTCTCCAATAATAAAAAAAAACTAACCTAATCTAACTACAATAATAAAAAAACTAACCTTACCTAACAACTCCAATGATGAAAAAACCAAACCTAACCTAACTACTCCAATGATAAAAAAAACTAACCTAACCTAAATACTCCAATAATAAAAAAGACGTTATGTCTTTTTTATTATTGGAGTATTTAGGTTAGGTAAGGTTCCTCCAAAAACAAAAAATCCTAACCTAACTACTCCAATATTAAAAAATATCGTACCTAACCGTAAATTGTAACGCTCCAGTAATAAAAAAAACCTAACTTAACTACTCCAGTAATAAGAAAACCTAACTGAAATTCTCCAATAATAAAAAAACTAACCTAACCTAACAACTACAATGATGAAAAAACCAAACCTAACCTAACTACTCCAATGATAAAAAAAACTAACCTAACCTTAATACTACAATAATAAAAAAGACATAACCTAACAACTTCAATAACGAAAAAAACTTATCCTAACTACTCCATTAAAAACAAAACCTAACCTTACTACACCAATAATAAAAAATCCTAACCTAACCTAACTACTCCAATTCCCAAAAAAATCTAACCTAACTACTCCAATAATAAAAAAAACTAACATAACTTTAATACTACAATAATAAAAAGACATAACCTAACCACTTCAATAACGAAAAACACCTATCCTAACTACTCCAATAATAAAAACCTAACCTAACTTCTTCGATAATAAAAAAAAACTAACCTAATCTAACTACAATAATAAAAAAACTAACCTTACCTAACAACTCCAATGATGTAAAAACCAAACCTAACCTAACTACTCCAATGATAAAAAAAACTTACCTAACCTAAATACTCCAATAATAAAAAAGACGTTATGTCTTTTTTATTATTGGAGTATTTAGGTTAGGTTAGGTTCCTCCAAAAACAAAAAATCCTAACGTAACTACTCCAATATTAAAAAATATCGTACCTAACCGTAAATTGTAACGCTCCAGTAATAAAAAAAACCTAACTTAACAACTCCAGTAATAAGAAAACCTAACTGAAATTCTCCAATAATAAAAAAACTAACCTAACCTAACAACTAAAATAATGAAAAAACCAAACCTAACCTAACTACTCCAATGATAAAAAAAACTAACCTAACCTAAATACTCCAATAATAAAAAAGACATAACCTAACAACTTCAATAACGAAAAAAATTTATCCTAACTACTCCATTAATAAAAAACCTAACTTAACTACTCCAATAATAAAAAAAAACCTAACACGTCACGACACGACACGACACGACACGACACAGCACAGCACAGCACAGCACAGCACAATTACAGCACAGCAAAGCACAGCACAGCACAGCAAAGCACAGCACAGCACAGCACAGCACAGCACAGCACAGCACAGCACAGCACAGCACAGCACAGCACAGCACAGCACAGCACAGCACAGCACAGCACAGCCCAGCACAGCACTTAACAGCACGGCACAGCACGACACAGCACGGCACAGCACGGCACAGCACGGCACAGCACGGCACAGCATGAAACAGCACGGCACAGCACGGCACAGCACGGCACAGCACGGCACAGCACGGCACAGCACAGCCCAGCACAGCACTAAACAGCACGGCACAGCACGGCACAGCACGGCACAGCACGGCACAGCACGGCACAGCACGGCACAGCACGGCACAGCACGGCACAGCACGGCACAAGACGGCACAGCACGGCACTGCACGGCACAGCACGGCTTAGCACGGCACAGCACATCACGGCACAGCACAGCACATTACAGCACAGCAGAGCATTATTGGAGTGGTTAGGTCAGGTCTTTTTTATAATTGGAGTAGTAAGGTTAGGTTTTTTATGGTGTAGTTAGGTTAAGGTTAGGTTGGGTCAATTTTTTTTTATTATTATTGGAGTTAGGTTAAGTTAGATTTTTTTTTGTTTTTGGAGTAGATAGATTAGGTTTAGTTTTTTTATTTTTGGAGAAGTTAGGTTAGGTTTATTATTGGAGTAGTAAGGATAGGTTATTTTCGTTATTTGAGTGGTTGAGTTAGGTATTTTTTATCACTGGAGCGTTACGATTTACGGCTAGGTACGAAATTTTTTAATATTGGAGTAGTTAGGTTAGGATTTTTTGTTTTTGGAGGAGTTTTTTTTATTATGGGAGTAGTTAGGATAGGTTTTTTTCATTATTGAAGAATTTAGGTTAGGTTAGTTTTTTTATTATTGGAGTAGTTAGGTAAGGTTAGGTTTTTTTAGTTATTGGAGTAGTTAGCTTAGGTGCACAGCACGTTACAGCACGGCACAGCACGGCACAGCACGGCACAGCACGGCACAGCACAGCACGGCACAGCACGGCACAGCACGGCACAGCACGGCACAGGACGGCACAGCACGGCACAGCACGGCACTGCACAGCACGGCACAGCACGGCTTAGCACGGCATAACACATCACGGCACAGCACAGCACATTACAGCACAGCACAGCATTATTGGAGTGGTTAGGTCAGGTCTTTTTTATAATTGGAGTAGTTAGGTTAGGTTTTTTATGGTGTAGTTAGGTTAAGGTTAGGTAAGGTCAATTTTTTTTTATTATTATTGGAGTTAGGTTAAGTAAGATTTTTTTTGTTATTGGAGTAGATAGATTAGGTTTAGTTTTTTTTATTATTGGAGTAGTTAGGTTAGGTTTATTATTGGAGTTGTAAGGATAGCTTACATTCGTTATTGGAGTGGTTGAGTTAGGTATTTTTTATTACTGGAGCGTTACGATTTACGGTTAGGTACGATATTTTTTAATATTGGAGTAGTTAGGTTAGGATTTTTTGTTTTTGGAGGAGTTTTTTTTATTATGGGAGTAGTTAGGATAGGTTTTTTTTCATTGTTGAAGTATTTAGGTTAGGTTAGTTTTTTTATTATTGGAGTAGTTAGGTAAGGTTAGGTTTTTTAGTTATTGGAGTAGTTAGGTTAGGTTAAGTTTTATTATTATTGGAGTAGTAAAATTAGTTTTTTTTCATTATTGGAGTAGTTTGGTCAGGTCTTTTTTATTATTGAAGTAGTAAAGTTCGTTTTTTTCATTATTGGAGTAGTAAGGTCAGGTTTTTTTTATTATTGAAGTATTTAGGTTAGGTAAGTTTTTTTATTATAGGAGTAGTTAGGTTAGGTTAGGTTTTTTTATCATTGGATTAACCTAAATACTCCAATAATCCATAAGACCTGACCTTACCACTCCAATAATTTAAAAATACCTATCCTAACTACTCCAATAATAAAACACTTAACCTAACTACTCTAATAATTAAAAAAACCTAACTTAACTACTCCAGTAAAAAAAAAACCTAACTGAACTTCTCCAATAATAAAAAAATCTAACCTAATCTAACTCCATTATTAAAAAAACGAACCTAAGCTAACAACTCCAATGATGAAAAAACCTAACCTAACCTAACTACTCCAATAACAAAAAAATCTAACCTAACCACTCCAATTATTTAAAAAAACCTTTCCTAACTACTCCAATAATAAAAAAAAAACCTAACACGGCACGGCACGGCACGGCAAGACACGACAATACACCGCAAAGCACGGCACAGCACGGCACAGCACGGCACAGCACACACGGCACAGGTCAGGTCTTTTTTATAATTGGAGTAGTTAGGTTAGGTTTTTTATGGTGTAGTTAGGTTTAGGTTAGGTTAGGTCAATTTTTTTTTATTATTATTGGAGTTAGGTTAAGTTTGATTTTTTTTGTTATTGGAGTGGATAGATTAGGTTTAGTTTTTTTTATTATTGGAGTAGTTAGGTTAGGTTTATTATTGGAGTAGTAAGAATAGGTTATTTTCGTTATTGGAGTGGTTGATATAGGTATTTTTTATTACTGGAGCGTTACGATTTACGGTTAGGTACGATATTTTTTAATATTGGAGTAGTTAGGTTTGGATTTTTTGTTTGCGGAGGTCAATTTTTTTTTATTATTATTGGAGTTAGGTTAAGTTTGATTTTTTTTGTTATTGGAGTGGATAGATTAGGTTTAGTTTTTTTTATTATTGGAGTAGTTAGGTTAGGTTTATTATTGGAGTAGTAAGAATAGGTTATTTTCGTTATTGGAGTGGTTGATATAGGTATTTTTTATTACTGGAGCGTTACGATTTACGGTTAGGTACGATATTTGTTAATATTGGAGTAGTTAGGTTAGGATTTTTTGTTTTTGTTAGGATAGGTTTTTTTTCGTTATTGAAGTATTAAGGTTAGGTTAGTTTTTTTTATTATTGGAGTAGTTAGGTTAGGTTAGGTTTTTTTAGTTATTGGAGTAGTTAGCTTAGGTGCACAGCACGGCACAGCACGGCAAATCACGGCACAGCACGGCACAGCACAGCACAGCACGGCACAGCACGGCACAGCACGGCACAGCATGGCACAACACGGCACAGCACGGCACAGCACGTCACAGCACGGCATAGCACAGCACAGCACAGCACGGTACAGCACGGCACAGCACGGTACAGCAAGGCACAGCACGGCACAGCACAGCACGGCACAGCACGGCACAGGACGGCACAGCACGGCACAGCACGGCACAGCACGGCACAGCATGGCACAGCACGGCTTAGCACGGCACAGCACAGCACGGCACAGCACAGCACATTACAGCACAGCACAGCATTATTGGAGTGGTTAGGTCAGGTCTTTTTTATAATTGGAGTAGTTAGGTTAGGTTTTTTATGGTGTAGTTAGGTTTAGGTTAGGTTAGGTCAAATTTTTTTTATTATTATTGGAGTTAGGTTAAGTTTGATTTTTTTGTTATTGGAGTGGATAGATTAGGTTTAGTTTTTTTTATTATTGGAGTAGTTAGGTTAGGTTTATTATTGGAGTAGTAAGAATGGGTTATTTTCGTTATTGGAGTGGTTGATATAGGTATTTTTTATTACTGGAGCGTTACGATTTACGGTTAGGTACGATATTTTTAATATTGGGGTAGTTAGGTTAGGATTTTTTGTTTTCGGAGGAGTTTTTTTTTATTATGGGAGTAGTTAGGATAGGTTTTTTTTCATTATTGAAGTATTAAGGTTAGGTTAGTTTTTTTATTATTGGAGTAGTTAGGTTAGGTATTTTTGGTTATTGGAGTAGTTAGCTTAGGTGCACAGCACGGCACAGCACGTCACAGCACGGCACAGCACGGCACAGAACGGCACAGCACGGCACAGCACAGCACAGCACGGCACAGGACGGCACAGCACGGCACAGCACGGCACAGCACAGCACGGCACAGCACGGCTTAGCACGGAATAGCACATCACGGCACAGCACAGCACATTACAGCACAGCACAGCATTATTGAAGTGGTTAGGTCAGGTCTTTTTTATAATTGGAGTAGTTAGGTTAGGTTTTTTATGGTGTAGTTAGGTTTAGGTTAGGTAAGGGCAATTTCTTTTAATTATTATTGGAGTTAGGTTAAGTTAGATTTTTTTTGTTATTGGAGTAGATAGATTAGGTTTAGGTTTTTTAAATATTGGAGTAGTTAGGTTAGGTTTATTATTGGAATAGTAAGGATAGCTTATTTTCGTTATTGGAGTGGTTGAGTTAGGTATTTTTTATTACTGGAGCGTTACGATTTACGGTTACGTACGATATTTTTTAATATTGGACTAGTTAGGTTAGGATTTTTTGTTTTTGGAGGAGTTTTTTTCATAATGGGAGTAGTTAGGATATGTTTTTTTTCATTGTTGAAGTATTTAGGTTAGGTCAGTTTTTTTATTATTGGAGTAGTTAGGTAAGGTTAGGTTTTTTTAGTTATTGGAGTAGTTAGGTTAGGTTAGGTTTTATTATTATTGGAGTAGTTAAGTTAGTTTTTTTTAATTATTGGAGTAGTTAGGTTAGGTATTTTTCATTATTGGAGTAGTTCAGTCAGGTCTTTTTTATTATTGAAGTAGTAAAGTTAGTTTTTTCATTATTGGAGTAGTAAGTACTCCAATAATGAAAAAAACTAACTTAACTACTCCAATAATAATAAAACCTAACCTAACCTAACTACTCCAAACTAGGTTTTTTTTATTATTGCAGTATTTAGGTTAGGTAAGTTTTTTTATTATAGGAGAAGTTAGGTTAGGTTAGGTTTTTTTATCATTGGATTAACCTAACTACTCCAATAATCCATAAGACCTGACCTTACCACTCCAATAATGTAAAAATACCTATCCTAACTACTCCAATAATAAAAAACTTAACCTAACTACTCCAATAATTAAAAAAACCTAACTTAACAACTCCAGTAATAAAAAAACCTAACTGAACTTCTTCAATAATAAAAAACTCTAACCTAATCCAATTCCATTATTAAAAAAACTAACCTAAGCTAACAACTCCAATGATAAAAAAACCTAACCTAACCTAACTACTCCAATAACGAAAAAAATCTAACCTTACCACTCCAATTATTTAAAAAAACCTTTCCTAACTACTCCACAATAAAAAAAAAACCTAACACGGCACGGCACGGCACGGCAAGACACGACACGACACCGCAAAGCACGGCACAGCACGGCACAGCACGGCACAGCACGGCACAGCACGGCACAGCACGGCACAGCACGGCACAGCACGGCACAGCACGGCACAGCACGGCACAGCACGGCACAGCACGGCACTGCACGGCACAGCACGGCACAGCACGGCACAGCACGGCATAGCACAGCACAGCACAGCACGGCACAGCACGGCACAGCACGGCACAGCATGGCTGAGCACGGCACAGCACGGCACGGCACAGCACGGCACAGCACGGCACAGCACGGCACAGCACGGCACAGCACGGCACAGGACGGCACAGCACGGCACAGCACGGCACAGCACGGCTTAGCACGGCACAGCACATCACGGCACAGCACAGCACAGCACGGCACAGCACAGCATTATTGGAGTGGTTAGGTCAGGTCTTTTTTATAATTGGAGTAGTTAGGTTAGGTTTTTTAAGGTGTAGTTAGGTTTAAGTTAGGTTAGGTCAATTTTTTTTTATTATTATTGGAGTTAGGTTAAGTTAGATTTTCTTTGTTTTTGGAGTAGATAGATAAGGTTTAGTTTTTTTATTATTGGAGTAGTTAGGTTAGGTTTATTATTGGAGTAGTAAGGATAGGTTATTTTCGTTATTGGAGTGGTTGAGTTAGGTATTTTTTATTATTGGAGCGTTACGATTTACGGTTAGGTACGATATTTTTTAATGTCGGAGTAGTTAGGTTAGGTTTTTTATTATTGGAGTAGTTAGGATAGGTTTTTTTACATTATTGGAGTGGTTAGGTTAAATTTAGTGTCGTGTCGTGTCGTGGTCGGTGTTTTTGTCGTTGGATTAACCTTACTACGCCAATAATCCAAAAGACCTGACCTTACCACTCCAATAATGTAAAAAAACCTATCCTAACTACTCCAATAATTAAAATTAACTAACCACTCCAATAATGTAAAAAAAACCTTTCCTTACTACTCCAATAATAAAAAAAAACCTAACACGGCACAGCACGGCACAGCACGGCACAGCACGGCACGGCACAGCACAGCACAGCACGGCACAGCACGGCACAGCACAGCACAGCACGGCACAGCATGGCACAGCATGGCACAGCACAGCACGGCATAGCACGGCACAGCACGGCACAGGACGGCACAGCACGGCATAGCACGGCTCAGCATGGCTTAGCACGGCACAGCACAGCACGGCAAAGCACAGCACATTACAGCACAGCACAGTATTATTGGAGTGGTTAGGTCAGGTCTTTTTTATAATTGGAGTAGTTAGGTTAGGTTTTTTATGGTGTAGTTAGGTTTAGGTTAGGTTAGGTCAATTTTTTTTTCTTATCATTGGAGTTAGGTTAAGTTAGATTTTTTTTGTTATTGGAGTAGATAGATTAGGTTTAGTTTTTTTTATTATTGGAGTAGTTAGGTTAGGTTTATTATTGGAGTAGTATACGAAGCTAGACGTGCTTCACTGGTAATAGGTAGATTACTACATTTATGTAAAGGCGAATAAATGAAAAGACAACCGGTCAGTTTAACGTATGAAAGTATATTGTTAAAATAAATGATCTTATGAGCTAGGTACAAATACAATAATTAGGTTGCACGCGTACACCATATACGGAAAGTTCAATATACACTTAGTCATACATCACATCATCCCCCTGATTTTGAGAAAAAAAAATAATGGCATTACAATAACATTTTTTTTTTCTTAAAATTAATACACGCATACATATTGCATCATCACTCTAACAACTAGTTTCTGAGTACATAAAGACCTAAAGATATTTGATACTCTATTTATATAATAACACATTGTCTTAATCTTAGCATGAATAACATAGCAACTTTAAACATAATAATAGATATGCATAACTACTTATAAATGTACACTCTTCACAATAATATTATAACTCGTTACATATAAAATGGAATAGTTCTGTTTTTGTGAACAACATTTTCCTTTCCCTTTTGCATTATTTTAACATTTACGCCTAATTCTTCTATAACCGTAAAAGGACCTAAATATACTTGATCTAATTTTTCCCTATTTTCATTTCTTAAAAGTAACAAATCTCCAGTATTATAGTTAACTGAATTACATTGTCTGTCATATTTTGTTTTTCTACAAATTTTGGATTGAATTAAATTATTTCGTGCATCTTCACATGATTTTTGTAGTCTAAATTTTAATTCTTTGGGATAGTCATCAAAATTATATACTGGGTCTACATTTTTCAAAAGGTTGTTTGGAATGTTACATAATTTGCCAAAAACAAGTTCGAAGGGTGTATATCTAGTTTCAGAATGCACTGTTGTGTTGTACGAAAAACACCAATATTGTAACCAGTTGCTCCACATATGAGCCTGGTTATCTGTTTGTATCCTTAAGAAAGCTCCCAAGGCCTTGTGAGAATTTTCTAAAGAACCAATCGACTCATGGTGATATGCTGTTGACTGAATACAGTTAATACACAATAATTGACATGTATCTTTCATGGTTGATGAGATGAATTCACTACCTCTGTCTGTCGCGATTTCGCGTGGAATACCGTAACGCAGTATAAAATTGTCAACAAAAGCTCGGGCAACTGTTTGAGTTTCTTTATTTATTAACGGGTAAGCTTCTACATATTTTGTAAGTTCACATTGAAGAGTCAATATGTAACAATAGTCATTACAATCTTTACTAAGCGGTCCAACCAAATCCAAATATATTTTATCGAATGCTGACGTCGCTGTTGTAGTTATACACATTGGCTCTCGGGTGTGCTTATGGAACTTTTGTTTTTGACACTGTTCGCACTTTCTAACAAAATTAGCTATGTCACGGTCCATTCCTGTCCAGTAATAAAGTCTTTTAATGTTATTAGTCATCCTTCGAATACCAGCATGGCCACTGCTGGGTAAAATATGGTAATCATTCAAAATAACTTTACTTAACAGCCCAAACTATCGCCAAAAGCTCTTTCTCAATTATCGGATAGTTACGCTCCGCTTTGTTTAGTGGGCGACTAGCATATGCTATCGGTTTTTTGTCTCCATTTGCTAGCACACACCCAATCGAAAACCCCGATGAATCGGTATTCAAAATAAATTCATTTTCCTTTGAAAAATTTGGATATTGTAATAATGGAGGACTAATTAACGCTTTTTTCAATGTCTCGAACGCATGTAAACATTCCTTACTCCAATTAAATTCTATATATTTTTTTGTCAAGTTCGTTAAAGGTAATGTAATTTTAGCAAAATTCGGAATAAATTTCCGATAATAATTTGCAAATGCAACGAATCTACGGACCTCGTCTGCATTTTTCGGAATCGGATAATTTTGTAAAACGTTAACTTTATTTTCATCTGGCTTTATACCCTCTGGTGTTACCACGTGACCTAAATACAAAAGTTCCTTCTTCAAAAATGTACACTTTAATGGATTTAACTTCAAATTTACGTCTCGAAGCCTTGTAAAAACGTCAATTAGGTTTTTATTATGTGTTTGCAAATTTCTACCCATTATTATTATGTCATCTAAATAAACAATGCACTTTTCGTAATTTAAACCCGATAGTGCTACAGTCATCGCTCTAGTAAACGCACTCGGACTTAATTTTAAGCCCATAGGAAGGCGTTTCATTTGATATACCTTGTCAGCTAAAAATGCAGTGTATTTACGACTCTCTGGGTCTAATTTAATTTGGTAATAGCCTTGATTAAGGTCTAAATGGCTGAAATACATAGCCCCTGACAAAGAATCTAAAATTTCGGTTATGTTTGGTAGTGGAAAATTATCATTTTGTATGCACTCATTCAATCCCCTATAATCAATCACAACACGCCACTTTTTTTCACCCCTAGCATCAGTCTTTTTCGGAACAATCAGTAAAGGGCTCGACCATTCAGACGTCGACTCCTCTATAATGTCATTTTCCAACATTTGTTTTATTTGTTTATTTATTTCTGCTTTTTGAGAATGTGGAAGACGATAAGGTTTTTTATAAACGGGACTAATATTTTCTTTTAAATGAATTTTTTGTTCATACAAGTTTGTTGTATTTAATTTGTCCCCGGGTAAATGAAAAATATCCGCAAATTTTGCACAAATATTTGCTATAGAAGTCTCCTCTTCTTTAATCAAATAATTAAGATTAAGCAAAGAAAACAAAGATTTTACCCTATCCGCGTTATTTACTATTCTATTAAACGAATAACAATGATATTCTTTTAAATCACGAATTTCTGGTGTAAAACAACGTAAATTAACATCAGTTTCCCGTGTGTTCATAATACGCATGGTCACCCTACCGTTTTTACTCTTACATATCGAATTAGCTAAAAATACACCTTCGCAAATCTCATTTGAAATTACTACACAATCACCTGTCCTATTAGTTGGAATATCTACTTGAATTTCACATCGCGCGGGCAACTTTATACATGCGTTATCATTTGTATTTCCTATCGAATATAACTGTACAGGTAAAATAATCGGAATTCCCTCACTATTTTGTAACGTTAATGTTTGATTTTCAAAATTAATTATAGAATTAAATTTTGATAGAAAATCTTGTCCTATAATTCCGTCTACATTTAATGGCAAATCGTTAAAAATGTAGAAGTCATGTGTAAATGATTCATTATTTTCGTTACGTAATATCAACTCTATGCACCCAGTAGATGTAATTTGACCACCAATACCATTTATGTGTATCGTCTTAGGGCGAATAAACTCGCTCGATGCGTGAATCACGCTTTGTTTCACAGCAGACAATGATGCTCCGGTATCAATGAGCCATGTACACATATAGTCATCGATATACAGATGTATAGAGTTCATATTCCGATAAGTTAATATGTAATTAGTCGTGAAAAAACTGAAACTTTTCGGTTTCCTCCGATTTAGAACTATCTTGCGATTCATGTGTCACATTGACATGATGTTTTTTCGAATTGAAATTTTGCTGGCTATTATATCCACGGGACCTACTACGGCCTGAAAAATTACCACGACCCCGACCGCTACTACGATAATACGACGAAACGTAAAATGTCCTATTATTATTTATGTTGTTCCTGAAAAATGGTTTTCCGCGAAACGGTGTAGTGGTACCGCGCCTCGAAACACTCTGCCCTCGGTATCCATTATTTGGGTAACCCCTATTATTATTAAACATCCTACCTCGAGCTGAAAATATCTGTCCTGATGTGGAAGGCATATTTACCTCCTCATCTTTAGCACCTTGTATAGCTTCCTTTAATGAACTATAATTACGCGCAGCAATGACAGTACTAAGCCGCTCATTTCGCAACCCGTCGGCAAATTTTTGAATAGCCTGTTTTTCATTTAAGGGTTTTAATATCTTGTATGCTTCAGATTTGCCCTCGGCTTGTGAAATTGTTAGATCCACAAACAGTTGCTCTAAGTCTTTCCCATACTGATCTATAGACCTACCACCTTGATAAGCGGTATGCAACTTTTTTTGTAACGCGGTGTCCGATTTTTTTGTTAAAAGATGTGTTTTCATTTCAGCAACCATTTCGTCAACAGAACCATATGAATCTGCCAAACGCAATTTTGCACTATGTGATAGCCTAGTTTTTAAAACATATTTTATGAGAAGTGACGCATCCGTATCTAAAATCATAGTAGAATATAATTCTATTGCGTCAATTAATTGTAAAGTAACTTTTTCGGTGTCGTCCATTATTGGTAATAGACTAACCGCCACTCTCAAATCAAAATTGGGTTTGGTAGTCATGGTTTCATACTCATCATTAAACTTTCTATATCAGCATAAATCGAGTCTATCTTATTTGACAAGTGTAAATCAACATCACTTAACGATATTTCGGCTTTTTCTACCTTATTAACATATATGTCAAATATTTCGGTATACTTCTTATAAATCTTTACTGCTTTTTGAAATTGTTTATTCGCAGCTTCACTATTCTGTCGCCGATGCGATCCAATTTTAATTAAATAAGTTCTTATATCTACCAACTGCACATATATATTTTGTAATTCTAACATTAGCTCTATATATTGAAAAACAGTAAAACATATTATAAAATAAAATATTACGTTTTGTAAAAAAAAATAACCATAACGGAAAGTATCCTAAATACTTAAAGATAATTAATATAAAGTTCACTTACAGAATTTATTTGTCACCATTTGCACTTATTCGACACTTGTCCAAATTTCTCCACATCGTTAGTTATTAGCCGGGTCCTATTACACTGAAACTCGCTGCAAAGCAATACCCGTCGCTTGCCTTTCGATCTTCTTGGTAAGGCATTTATGTACTTTTTTCCATAAGTTGTACGCCAAGAAAATAGCACACATTACAATAACTGCAACCATCATATATCGCATTTCCATAGAGTTGTAGAAATAAGTAGCAGTGTACTTACTCCTAACTTGCACGGGAATAGAACCCGTACCGTGCGCGTTATAGTAATATCCAAATCGTGCGATAGCAGGTGATAGTGTGTATATAGGTATATAAAAGAAGGATGAAGGCGGAGAATGAAGAGTATTATTATAGATTTAGATTAAAGATTTACTATTAATTTACACCAGCAATAATTATTATAAGTATAGAAAATAAGTAGTGTACGGCGCGCGAGCTCGAAGCAGTGTGTGTCGGTCGTCGGGCCGTTGCCATGCGCGTCGACCGGTTCCCTCGATCTCTGCGCCGGCGCGGCACGTGTAAGGGCGGACTTTGGACTTGTTTGTCCAATGCAGTTGCGGTGTGGTCGCACATCGTTGAGCGGAGCGATTCCGCTCGAACTTTCAGGTGGGGTCCGAGTATTTGGACCGCCACATATTCCCCCCGGCCAGACCGTGACTACGGTCGATAAAAATCGGGGAATCTTACTCGACGTCCGCTCCTTGTCTTCCTCTCCACATCGGTCGCGGCAGGAGTGCTCGAACTGGTAGCAGTGGTAGTGGTGGGCGTAATGGTTTCATTTTCTTCCCGCATCACATAGGCAGGTTTGAGGCGGTCGACAGAGACATTATTGTGTTTTCCCTGAATGTCGATGGTGAAGTATTTGGGGTGCCTCTGTATCACCTTGTAGGGACCAGCGTACGGTGGTTCTAACGAGCTTCTAACATGGTCACGTCGCAGAAAGACGTGAGAGGATGTGTGAAGATCTCGGGGCACGTAGAAAGGTGTTGTAATAGAATGCCAAGTAGTGGGTCGGGGAACAAGTTTGGCCATGTGCTGTCGTAGCCGTTGAGCGTACTCAGTGACGTCAGCTGCAGAGTAGTCCTCTCTCGGTGACAGGAACTGACCAGGAAGATGAAGTGCTTCCCCGTAAACGAGTTCGGCTGGCGTAGCTTGGACGTCCTCTTTCCAAGAGTTACGCATGCCGAGTAGTACTAGTGGCAGTGATTCGGTCCACTGGGAAGAGTCATGGCACATGATTGCCGACTTCAGCTGACGATGAAGTCGCTCCACGATGCCGTTCGCTGCCGGGTGATAGGCGGTGGTACGCAGGTGTTGAGCACCTACCAAGGCGGTAAGTGAGTTGAAGAGGTGGCTCTCAAACTGGCGACCACGGTCGGTAGTCACCCGTGCTGGACAGCCGAACCTGGCTATCCAACCAGACACCAGCGCGGCTGCGCAGGTCTCCGCCGTGATGTCCTTCAAGGGGTACACCTCAGGCCATCGAGTGTACCTATCGATGACGGTGAGGCAATACCTGTAATCGTTAGAAATCGTTAAGGGACCGACGATGTCTAGATGGATGTGGGAAAAGCGAGAGGAAGGAGTAAGGAATGGGTAAAGTGGAGATTTGGTGTGGCGCGCTACTTTGCACGCCTGACAATTTAAACATTGCCTTGCCCACTCTCTACAATCTTTGCGAATCCCTGGCCACACAAAGTTTTGCGTAACCAGTCGCACTGTAGCTGCTTTTCCCGGATGGTGAAGGTTGTGAAGTGAGCTGAAAACTTGCTTGCGTAGTGTCGGCGTAACGTATGGACGGGCTATTTGCATCGAGGTATCGCAGTAAACGGGTAGGTAATTGCTGCAGGCAGTTGCTATTTTCTCCAATTTAAGTGACGAGCCATGAAGTAGTAGGTCTTGCAGTTCTGGATCCTCGTCCTGAAGCTTTGCAAGATCCTCGAAGTTTATGCCACGCACAGATATTCCGTCCACACGCGACAATGCATCTGCAACAACGTTCTCACATCCGGGTAGATACCTTATATCCGTCGTAAACTGCCCGATGAAGTCGAAGTATCGGTACTGCCTCGGCGAACAACTCTCTCTATTGGTCTTAAACGCGAAGGCAAGTGGTTTGTGGTCCGTGAACACGGTGAACGCTCTAGCCTCGACCATGTGCCGGAAGTATTTGATTGCCTCGTATACAGCTAGCAGTTCTCGGTCATACGGGCTGTACTTCCTCTGGGCACCACTGAGCTTGCAAGAGTAGAAGGCTAGAGGTTGCCAGTTCTCACCTTTACGCTGCTGTAGAACGGCTCCAATGGCAGCATCAGAGGCGTCGGTCATGATGGCGAGTTCAGCTGTTGCGTCTGGATGTGCCAAGAGAGTTGCCTTCGACAGAGACGACTTGCATTCTTCGAACACCTTCAGTAATTCGAAAGTCATGTTCACTGGGTGTGAACCTTTCACCTTCGGGCCAGCAAGGAGAGCGTTGAGAGGCGCTTGTAGCTGAGCTGCGTTTGGGACAAATCGGCGATAAAAATTTACCATTCCCAAGAATCGTCGCAACTCTTTTATGGTCTTGGGGACGGGGAACTGCTGGATCGCATGCACCTTTGTTTCGAGTGGCTTCGTACCTTGGGCTGTGACACGGTATCCTAAAAATACGACTTCTTCCTGACCTATATTGCACTTAGCCGTGTTGATGACGATACCGTACTTCGTTAGACGGTCGAACAGTACTCGTAAGTGCGTCTTATGCTCTTCGGGAGACGTGGAAAATACAATTATGTCGTCAATATAGCCGTAGCAGAAGTCTAAGCCCAGGAGTACCTCGTCTATGAACCGCTGGAAGGTCTGTGCTGCATTCCTCAAACCATAACTCATAAAACTAAATTCGTACATACCAAAGGGAGTAGTGATAGCGGTCTTTGGTATGTCGTCCGGGTTTATCGCTATCTGGTTATATGCCTTGACGAGGTCGATTGTGGAGAAAACGGTACAGCCTGCAAGCTGGTGGGAGAAGTCCTGAATGTGGCGAATGGGATACCTGTCTGGTATTGTACGGGCGTTTAACGCTCTATAGTCGCCACATGGTCTCCATCCGTCGTCCTTCTTCTTCACCAGGTGCAGTGGGGCGGACCAAGCACTCTCCGATGGCCGCGCTACTCCACTCGCGAGCATATCCTCGAACTCTTTTTTAGCTGCCTGCAGTCGAGCAGGGTCGAGGCGTCGAGGCTTGCATGCCACAGGTGGTCCCGGTGTCGTCCTGATGTAGTGCACCGTACTGTGCTTGCCTGGTAGCTGTCTGCCTGGTGGTCGGGTGATCTCTGGGTACTCACGTAAGATGTGATGATAGTCAGTGTCACCTACCACAGCCTTTATAGACGCGATGTCCAAGGAATTGCAGTTTGTAGCCGGAACTGATAAGGACGTGACACTATCGAGCAGTCGTTGGTTCCTGCAGTCTACCAGCAGGTTGTAGTAACCGAGAAAGTCTACACCGATGATAGCTCTCGATACGTCCGCTATCGTGAAAGTCCAGCTGTAGTTCCTTCTGAGACCTAGATTGAGCGTGAGGCGTAAGGGACCGTACGTATGAATTACCGTGTTGTTGGCAGCTACCAGATCGTACCTTGATCGAAAGCAGGGCGTCTTGACAGCAGACCGGGGAAAAACGCACAAGTCAGAGCCAGTATCCACAAGGAACTGCATTTTTGATATCCGGTCCGTGATGAATAGACGGCCTGAAGACACGGGACAGTCGTTGGCCGCTACTTGCGACTGCCCTGGAAGTTTTCCGCTGGAAAACTGCACGGTTTTCTGCATTTTTGAGCCTGGTCTCCATACGTATAGTGGTAAAAACAGTGCGGGTGGTTCGGGGGTGGCTGCTTGGGTCTAGACCTAGATCGATTAAAGTGTTGTCGATTACCACGTGGTCGTGAGCGTGAGCGAGGCCTTTCTCTGTTGTTCATTTGGGCCGTAAGCAAGGCTACTTGCTTCGTCAGCTCACTCACTTGCGCCGCCAGGTCAGTGGAAGTAGAGGTGCTCGCAACCTGCGGTGTCATTGGCGCGATCTCGTGGACTCGGTCTGCAATTTCGGCTAGCTTTTCCACCTCCAATTCTGCAATTTGAGAAGCAATTACAGTCTGAATATTTTGTGGCAACCGACTGGTCCAGATGCTTTTCACAAAAGCTGACGCGCTTGAAGGACCGGCTAAATTTTGTAAGTGCCTTAAAAATTGTGACGGCCTCCGATCACCAAGTTCTTCGTGAAGCAGCAGCTGCTGTATTCGTTTCTCCTGAGACGCGGACAACCTACTGGTGAGCTCGGTTTTAAGTTTCTCAAATTTGTTTTTGTCAGGAGGATTGGTTATAATATCCTTAACCAATGTAGAAATAAGTAGCAGTGTACTTACTCCTAACTTGCACGGCATATTTAGTCTCCAAATGCGTAGAAGCATAATAAAATTTCGTCGTATCGCTTGTAACTCTAGATAAAATAAATTGGCCTTCAAGCTGCGCAAACCATAATGCCGGTTCCTCCGGACAAAATGGCGGACAGCGCAATGGCATTCCGACTCCCGACACCTCTCTTGAGATGGCGGAAGCGTCCTTCAAATCAACGTCTTCGGAATACGACATATTAAAATAAATTCAAAATCGCTCACCGCTTATGAGTAGCCAAACCCTTATGTCCGTGTCAGAATATCTATGACGTCTGTGTCGCACTTCTAAGCACGTTGTCTTCTGAATAAACTGACACTCCAGCACGCCGAACACCTGGGTGCACCGAAACCTGGATACACCACACTCCGGGATACTCTGGATCGTCTGGGATTCTTGAGGAACGCGGGCGTCACGTCGCGTCGGATGATCACGTCGCGTCGGCAGATCACGTCGCGTCGGATGATCACGTCGCGTCGGCAGATCACGTCGCGTCGAAAGATTACGTCGAAATATCACGTCGGTATATCACGTCGGAATATCGCGTCGGTAGATCACGTCGGTAGATCACGTCGGGGTCACCAATGTAGAAATAAGTAGCAGTGTACTTACTCCTAACTTGCACGGGAATAGAACCCGTACCGTGCGCGTTATAGTAATATCCAAATCGTGCGATAGCAGGTGATAGTGTGTATATAGGTATATAAAAGAAGGATGAAGGCGGAGAATGAAGAGTATTATTATAGATTTAGATTAAAGATTTACTATTAATTTACACCAGCAATAATTATTATAAGTATAGAAAATAAGTAGTGTACGGCGCGCGAGCTCGAAGCAGTGTGTGTCGGTCGTCGGGCCGTTGCCATGCGCGTCGACCGGTTCCCTCGATCTCTGCGCCGGCGCGGCACGTGTAAGGGCGGACTTTGGACTTGTTTGTCCAATGCAGTTGCGGTGTGGTCGCACATCGTTGAGCGGAGCGATTCCGCTCGAACTTTCAGGTGGGGTCCGAGTATTTGGACCGCCACAGAGTAATCGCTCTCAGACATACTGGATTTCGCTTTATTTCCTTGTCCCTGTTGGGCAATTATTACCTCCTCTTTGAATTCCTTGGATACTTGACTGCCCATTATAATTTTTAATTATTATATCCTGAAAAACTGAAACACTAAAGATCCTGGCATGGTCGCCATACGAAGCTAGACGTGCTTCACTGGTAATAGGTAGATTACTACATTTATGTAAAGGCGAATAAATGAAAAGACAACCGGTCAGTTTAACGTATGAAAGTATATTGTTAAAATAAATGATCTTATGAGCTAGGTACAAATACAATAATTAGGTTGCACGCGTACACCATATACGGAAAGTTCAATATACACTTAGTCATACATCACAGTAAGGATAGGTTATTTTCGTTATTGGAGTAATGAGTTAGGTATTTTTTATTATTGGAGCGTTAAGATTTACGGTTAGGTACGATATTTTTTAATGTTGGAGTAGTTAGGTTAGGATTTTTTGTTTTTGGAGGAGTTTTTTTTATTATTGGAGTAGTTAGGATAGGTATTTTTACATTATTGGAGTGGTAATAGGCACAGCACGGCACAGCACAGCATGGCACAGCATGGCACAGCACGGCACAGCACGGCACAGGACGGCACAGCATGGCACAGCACGGCGCAGCACGGCACGGCACGGCACGGCACAGCACGGCACAGCACAGCACAGCACAACACACCACAACACACAACAATACACCACAACACACCAGAACAACAAACGTAGTTAATTTTAATTATTGGAGTAGTTAGGTTAGGGTTTTTATTATTGGAGTAGTTAGGATAGGTTTGTTTACATTATTGGAGTGGTTAGGTTAGATTTAGTGTCGTGTCGTGTCGTAGTTGGTTTTTTTATCAATGGATTAACCTAACTACTCCAATAATCCAAAAGGCCTGACCTTACCACTCCAATAATGTAAAAATACCTATCCTAGCTACTCCAATAATTAAAATTAACTACGTTTGTTGTTCTGGTGTGTTGTGGTGTATTGTTGTGTGTTGTGGTGTGTTTTTCTGTGCTGTGCTGTGCTGTGCCGTGCTGTGCCGTGCCATGCCGTGCCGTGCTGTGCCGTGCTGTGCCGTGCTGTTCCGTCCTGTGCCGTGCTGTGCCGTTCTTATCCATGCTGTGCCATGCTGTGCTGTGCCGTGCTGTGCCTTACCTTACTTTACCACTCCAATAATGTAAAAATACCTATCCTAACTACTCCAATAATAAAAAACTTAACCTAACTACTCCAAAAATAAAAAAAACTAACTTAACTACTCCAATAATAATAAAACCTAACCTAACCTAACTACTCCAATAATAAAAAAAACTCCTCCAAAAACAAAAAATCCTAACCTAACTACTCCAACATTAAAAAATATCGTACCTAACCGTAAATCGTAACGCTCCAATAATAAAAAATACCTAACTCAACCACTCCAATAACGAAAATAACCTATTCTTACTACTCCAATAATAAACCTAACCTAACTACTCCAATAATAAAAAACCTAACCTAACTACTCCGACATTAAAAAATATCGTACCTAACCGTAAATCGTAACGCTCCAATAATAAAAAATACCTAACTCAACCACTCCAATAACGAAAATAACCTATCCTTACTACTCCAATAATAAACCTAACCTAACTACTCCAATAATAAAAAAAACTAAACCTAATCTATCTACTCCAATAACAAAAAAATCTAACTTAACCTTACTCCAATAATAATAAAAAAAAATTGACCTAACCTAACCTGAACCTAACTACACCATAAAAAACCTAACTACTCCAATAATAAAAAAGACCTGACCTAACCAATTCAATAATGCTGTGCTGTGCTGTAATGTGCTGTGCTGTGCCGTGCTGTGCTTTGCCGTGCTAAGCCGTGCTGTGCCGTGCTATGCCGTCCTGTGCCATGCTGTGCCGTGCTGTGCCGTGCTGTGCCGTGCTGTGCCGTGCTGTGCTGTGCCGTGCTGTGCCGTGCTGTGCCGTGCTGTGCCGTGCTGTGCCGTGCTGTGCCGTGCTGTGCCGGTCTGTGCCGTGCTGTGCCGTGCTGTGCCGTTCTGTGCCGTGCTGTGCCGTGCTGTACCGTGCTGTGCCGTGCTGTGCCGTGCTGTGCTGTGCTGTGCCGTGTCGTGTCGTGTCGTGTCGTGTCGTGTCGTGTAGTGTCGTGTCGTATCGTGTCGTGACGTGTCGTGTCGTGTCGTGCCGTGCCGTGTTAGTTTTTTTTTATTATTGGAGTAGTTAGGAAAGGTTTTTTTACATTATTGGAGTGGTTAGTTAATTTTAATTATTGGAGTAAGTTAATTTTTTTCTTTATTGGAGTACTTACTACTCCAATAATGAAAAAACTAACTTTACTACTTCAATAATAAAAAAGACATGACCGAACTACTCCAATAATGAAAAACAGCTAACCTGACTACTCCAATAATTAAAAAATATAAACTTAACTACTCCAATAATAATAAAACCTAACCTAACCTAACTACTCCAAACTAGGTTTTTTTTATTATTGCAGTATTTAGGTTAGGTAAGTTTTTTTAATATAGGAGAAGTTAGGTTAGGTTAGGTTTTTTTATCATTGGATTAACCGTACTACTCCAATAATCCATAAGACCTGACCTTACCACTCCAATAATGTAAAAATACCTATCCTAACTACTCCAATAATAAAAAACTTAACCTAACTACTCCAATAATTAAAAAAACCTAACTTAACTACTCCAGTAATAAAAAAACCTAACTGAACTTCTCCAATAATAAAAAACTCTAACCTAATCCAATTCCATTATTAAAAAAACTAACCTAAGCTAACAACTCCAATGATGAAAAAACCTAACCTAACCTAACTACTCCAATAACGAAAAAAATCTAACCTTAACACTCCAATTATTTAAAAAAACCTTTCCTAACTACTCCAATAATAAAAAAAAACCTAACACGGCACGGCACGGCACGGCAAGACACGACACGACACCGCAAAGCACGGCACAGCACGGCACAGCACGGCACAGCACAGCACGGCACAGCACGGCACAGCACGGCACAGGACGGCACAGCACGGCACAGCACGGCTTGGCACGGCACAACACAGCACGGCACAGTACAGCACAGGACGGCACAGCACAGCATTATTGGAGTGGTTAGGTCAGGTCTTTTTTATAATTGGAGTAGTTAGGTTAGGTTTTTTATGGTGTAGTTAGGTTTAGGTTAGGTTAGGTCAATTTTTTTTTATTATTATTAAGTTTGATTTTTGTTGTTATTGGAGTGGATAGATTAGGTTTAGTTTTTTTTATTATTGGAGTAGTTAGGTTAGGTTTATTATTGGAGTAGTAAGAATATGTTATTTGCGTTATTGGAGTGGTTGATATAGGTATTTTTTATTACTGGGGCGTTACGATTTACGGTTAGGTACGATATTTTTTAATATTGGAGTAGTTAGGTTAAGATTTTTTGTTTTTGGAGGAGTTTTTGTTATTATGGGAGTAGTTAGGATAGGTTTTTTTTCATTATTGAAGTATTAAGGTTAGGTAAATTTTTTTATTATTGGAGTAGTTAGGATAGGTATTTTTACATTATTGGAGTGGTAAGGTCAGGTCTTATGGATTATTGGAGTAGTTAGGTTAATCCAATGATAAAAAACCTAACCTAACTACTCCTATGATAAAAAAACTTACCTAACCTAAACACTTCAATAATAAACAACCTGACCTTACTACTCCAATAATGAAAAAAACTAACTTTACTACTTCAATAATAAAAAAGACCTGACCGAACTACTCCAATAAATAAAAATACCTAACCTTACTACTCCAATAATCCATAAGACCTGACCTTACCACTCCAATAATGTAAAAATACCTATCCTAAACACTCCAATAATAAAAAAATCTAACCTGATCTAACTCCAATATTAAAAAAACTAACCTAAGCTAACAACTCCAATGTTGATAAAACCTTTTTTTTTTTTTTTTGCGGGGTGGAAAATCCTCCGCCTCCGGATGTCCTCCGCCTCGGGGGAAGCGGAGGGGTCTGTCAGACTCCTACTGACTAAAAACCACCCCGGTGTTCCATCTCACACCTGCGCCAGGGGTCGCGGGAACATACGATACTTCCGCAACCCCCGGCTGGTGCTGGCCCATAATTGCGGGCCTCCTCGCATTAGGGGGGGAGTGAGGTGTTAAACTCCCCCCGCAACGTCTAAGAGGGGCGCGCGTGGAACACGTCGCGCCGCCACCTCGGGTCCAGATGTGTAGTGGGCGACGGATACCCCCGAGTCCGTCGCCCCTGGGCCCATTTAGGGGGGCCGGAAGAGGGCGCTGTCCGCCCTCTGCCGACGCCCGGTGCGTCTGCTGCGGGTCGGGTGAGAGGATGTAATCTCCCTCTCCCTTTCCGCAGCTTCCTTCCGCGAGATGACTGTCTCGCAAAAGGAAACCACCGCGTCCCAGGACTCTTCGCCGCCAACCATCGAGTTTACGACGGCCGGCAGCGACAGGTCACTGCCTACTCCAGAAATGAGGGCACGGCGCTGCTCCTCCCAAGCGGCACACTCTGCCAGCGTATGCAGCGCCGTGTCCTCCCGACAGTCGACGCAGTGGTGACACCGGGCGTCCGGCTCCCTGTTTATGCGACACAGGTACTTCCCGAAGCAGCCATGCCCCGAGAGTACCTGCGTCACCCGAAACGACAGGGAGCCGTGCCTCCTCCCTATTCAAAATAAATTCATTTTCCTTTGAAAAATTTGGATATTGTAATAATGGAGGACTAATTAACGCTTTTTTCAATGTCTCGAACGCATGTAAACATTCCTTACTCCAATTAAATTCTATATATTTTTTTGTCAAGTTCGTTAAAGGTAATGTAATTTTAGCAAAATTCGGAATAAATTTCCGATAATAATTTGCAAATGCAACGAATCTACGGACCTCGTCTGCATTTTTCGGAATCGGATAATTTTGTAAAACTTTAACTTTATTTTCATCTGGCTTTATACCCTCTGGTGTTACCACGTGACCTAAATACAAAAGTTCCTTCTTCAAAAATGTACACTTTAATGGATTTAACTTCAAATTTACGTCTCGAAGCCTTGTAAAAACGTCAATTAGGTTTTTATTATGTGTTTGCAAATTTCTAGCCATTATTATTATGTCATCTAAATAAACAATGCACTTTTCGTAATTTAAACCCGATAGTGCTACAGTCGTCGCTCTAGTAAACGCACTCGGACTTAATTTTAAGCCCATAGGAAGGCGTTTCATTTGATATACCTTGTCAGCTAAAAATGCAGTGTATTTACGACTCTCTGGGTCTAATTTAATTTGGTAATAGCCTTGATTAAGGTCTAAATGGCTGAAATACATAGCCCCTGACAAAGAATCCAAAATTTCGGTTATGTTTGGTAGTGGAAAATTATCATTTTGTATGCACTCATTCAATCCCCTATAATCAATCACAACACGCCACTTTTTTTCACCCCTAGCATCAGTCTTTTTCGGAACAATCAGTAAAGGGCTCGACCATTCAGACGTCGACTCCTCTATAATGTCATTTTCCAACATTTGTTTTATTTGTTTATTTATTTCTGCTTTTTGAGAATGTGGAAGACGATAAGGTTTTTTATAAACGGGACTAATATTTTCTTTTAAATGAATTTTTTGTTCATACAAGTTTGTTGTATTTAATTTGTCCCCGGGTAAATGAAAAATATCCGCAAATTTTGCACAAATATTTGCTATAGAAGTCTCCTCTTCTTTAATCAAATAATTAAGATTAAGCAAAGAAAACAAAGATTTTACCCTATCCGCGTTATTTACTATTCTATTAAACGAATAACAATGATATTCTTTTAAATCACGAATTTCTGGTGTAAAACAACGTAAATTAACATCAGTTTCCCGTGTGTTCATAATACGCATGGTCACCCTACCGTTTTTACTCTTACATATCGAATTAGCTAAAAATACACCTTCGCAAATCTCATTTGAAATTACTACACAATCACCTGTCCTATTAGTTGGAATATCTACTTGAATTTCACATCGCGCGGGCAACTTTATACATGCGTTATCATTTGTATTTCCTATCGAATATAACTGTACAGGTAAAATAATCGGAATTCCCTCACTATTTTGTAACGTTAATGTTTGATTTTCAAAATTAATTATAGAATTAAATTTTGATAGAAAATCTTGTCCTATAATTCCGTCTACATTTAATGGCAAATCGTTAAAAATGTAGAAGTCATGTGTAAATGATTCATTATTTTCGTTACGTAATATCAACTCTATGCACCCAGTAGATGTAATTTGACCACCAATACCATTTATGTGTATCGTCTTAGGGCGAATAAACTCGCTCGATGCGTGAATCACGCTTTGTTTCACAGCAGACAATGATGCTCCGGTATCAATGAGCCATGTACACATATAGTCATCGATATACAGATGTATAGAGTTCATATTCCGATAAGTTAATATGTAATTAGTCGTGAAAAAACTGAAACTTTTCGGTTTCCTCCGATTTAGAACTATCTTGCGATTCATGTGTCACATTGACATGATGTTTTTTCGAATTGAAATTTTGCTGGCTATTATATCCACGGGACCTACTACGGCCTGAAAAATTACCACGACCCCGACCGCTACTACGACAATACGACGAATCGTAAAATGTCCTATTATTATTTATGTTGTTCCTGAAAAATGGTTTTCCGCGAAACGGTGTAGTGGTACCGCGCCTCGAAACACTCTGCCCTCGGTATCCATTATTTGGGTAACCCCTATTATTATTAAACATCCTACCTCGAGCTGAAAATATCTGTCCTGATGTGGAAGGCATATTTACCTCCTCATCTTTAGCACCTTGTATAGCTTCCTTTAATGAACTATAATTACGCGCAGCAATGACAGTACTAAGCCGCTCATTTCGCAACCCGTCGGCAAATTTTTGAATAGCCTGTTTTTCATTTAAGGGTTTTAATATCTTGTATGCTTCAGATTTGCCCTCGGCTTGTGAAATTGTTAGATCCACAAACAGTTGCTCTAAGTCTTTCCCATACTGATCTATAGACCTACCACCTTGATAAGCGGTATGCAACTTTTTTTGTAACGCGGTGTCCGATTTTTTTGTTAAAAGATGTGTTTTCATTTCAGCAATCATTTCGTCAACAGAACCATATGAATCTGCCAAACGCAATTTTGCACTATGTGATAGCCTAGTTTTTAAAACATATTTTATGAGAAGTGACGCATCCGTATCTAAAATCATAGTAGAATATAATTCTATTGCGTCAATTAATTGTAAAGTAACTTTTTCGGTGTCGTCCATTATTGGTAATAGACTAACCGCCACTCTCAAATCAAAATTGGGTTTGGTAGTCATGGTTTCATACTCATCATTAAACTTTCTATATCAGCATAAATCGAGTCTATCTTATTTGACAAGTGTAAATCAACATCACTTAACGATATTTCGGCTTTTTCTACCTTATTAACATATATGTCAAATATTTCGGTATACTTCTTATAAATCTTTACTGCTTTTTGAAATTGTTTATTCGCAGCTTCACTATTCTGTCGCCGATGCGATCCAATTTTAATTAAATAAGTTCTTATATCTACCAACTGCACATATATATTTTGTAATTCTAACATTAGCTCTATATATTGAAAAACAGTAAAACATATTATAAAATAAAATATTACGTTTTGTAAAAAAAAATAACCATAACGGAAAGTATCCTAAATACTTAAAGATAATTAATATAAAGTTCACTTACAGAATTTATTTGTCACCATTTGCACTTATTCGACACTTGTCCAAATTTCTCCACATCGTTAGTTATTAGCCGGGTCCTATTACACTGAAACTCGCTGCAAAGCAATACCCGTCGCTTGCCTTTCGATCTTCTTGGTAAGGCATTTATGTACTTTTTTCCATAAGTTGTACGCCAAGAAAATAGCACACATTACAATAACTGCAACCATCATATATCGCATTTCCATAGAGTAATCGCTCTCAGACATACTGGATTTCGCTTTATTTCCTTGTCCCTGTTGGGCAATTATTACCTCCTCTTTGAATTCCTTGGATACTTGACTGCCCATTATAATTTTTAATTATATAAATGAAAAGACAACCGGTCAGTTTAACGTATGAAAGTATATTGTTAAAATAAATGATCTTATGAGCTAGGTACAAATACAATAATTAGGTTGCACGCGTACACCATATACGGAAAGTTCAATATACACTTAGTCATACATCACAGTAAGGATAGGTTATTTTCGTTATTGGAGTAATGAGTTAGGTATTTTTTATTATTGGAGCGTTAAGATTTACGGTTAGGTACGATATTTTTTAATGTTGGAGTAGTTAGGTTAGGATTTTTTGTTTTTGGAGGAGTTTTTTTTATTATTGGAGTAGTTAGGATAGGTATGTTTACATTATTGGAGTGGTAATAGGCACAGCACGGCACAGCACAGCATGGCACAGCATGGCACAGCCCGGCACAGCACGGCACAGGACGGCACAGCATGGCACAGCACGGCGCAGCACGGCACGGCACGGCACGGCACAGCACGGCACAGCACAGCACAGCACAACACACCACAACACACAACAATACACCACAACACACCAGAACAACAAACGTAGTTAATTTTAATTATTGGAGTAGTTAGGTTAGGGTTTTTATTATTGGAGTAGTTAGGATAGGTTTGTTTACAATATTGGAGTGGTTAGGTTAGATTTAGTGTCGTGTCGTGTCGTAGTTGGTTTTTTTATCAATGGATTAACCTAACTACTCCAATAATCCAAAAGGCCTGACCTTACCACTCCAATAATGTAAAAAAACCTATCCTAGCTACTCCAATAATTAAAATTAACTACGTTTGTTGTTCTGGTGTGTTGTGGTGTATTGTTGTGTGTTGTGGTGTGTTTTTCTGTGCTGTGCTGTGCTGTGCCGTGCTGTGCCGTGCCATGCCGTGCCGTGCTGTGCCGTGCTGTGCCGTGCTGTTCCGTCCTGTGCCGTGCTGTGCCGTTCTTATCCGTGCTGTGCCATGCTGTGCTGTGCCGTGCTGTGCCTTACCTTACTTTACCACTCCAATAATGTAAAA
Source organism: Pseudoips prasinana (assembly GCA_951640165.1). NCBI lineage: Eukaryota > Metazoa > Arthropoda > Insecta > Lepidoptera > Nolidae > Pseudoips > Pseudoips prasinana. The sequence continues at coordinate 28,086,250 of OX621237.1, read as the reverse complement.
ATACCTATCCTAACTACTCCAATAATAAAAAACTTAACCTAACTACTCCAAAAATAAAAAAAACTAACTTAACTACTCCAATAATAATAAAACCTAACCTAACCTAACTACTCCAATAATAAAAAAAACTCCTCCAAAAACAAAAAATCCTAACCTAACTACTCCAACATTAAAAAATATCGTACCTAACCGTAAATCGTAACGCTCCAATAATAAAAAATACCTAACTCAACCACTCCAATAACGAAAATAACCTATTCTTACTACTCCAATAATAAACCTAACCTAACTACTCCAATAATAAAAAACCTAACCTAACTACTCCGACATTAAAAAATATCGTACCTAACCGTAAATCGTAACGCTCCAATAATAAAAAATACCTAACTCAACCACTCCAATAACGAAAATAACCTATCCTTACTACTCCAATAATAAACCTAACCTAACTACTCCAATAATAAAAAAAACTAAACCTAATCTATCTACTCCAATAACAAAAAAATCTAACTTAACCTAACTCCAATAATAATAAAAAAAAATTGACCTAACCTAACCTGAACCTAACTACACCATAAAAAACCTAACTACTCCAATAATAAAAAAGACCTGACCTAACCAATTCAATAATGCTGTGCTGTGCTGTAATGTGCTGTGCTGTGCCGTGCTGTGCTTTGCCGTGCTAAGCCGTGCTGTGCCGTGCTATGCCGTCCTGTGCCATGCTGTGCCGTGCTGTGCCGTGCTGTGCCGTGCTGTGCCGTGCTGTGCCGTGCTGTGCTGTGCCGTGCTGTGCCGTGCTGTGCCGTGCTGTGCCGTGCTGTGCCGTGCTGTGCCGGTCTGTGCCGTGCTGTGCCGTGCTGTGCCGTTCTGTGCCGTGCTGTGCCGTGCTGTACCGTGCTGTGCCGTGCTGTGCCGTGCTGTGCTGTGCTGTGCCGTGTCGTGTCGTGTCGTGTCGTGTCGTGTAGTGTCGTGTCGTATCGTGTCGTGTCGTGTCGTGTCGTGTCGTGCCGTGCCGTGTTAGGTTTTTTTTATTATTGGAGTAGTTAGGAAAGGTTTTTTTACATTATTGGAGTGGTTAGTTAATTTTAATTATTGGAGTAAGTTAATTTTTTTCTTTATTGGAGTACTTACTACTCCAATAATGAAAAAACTAACTTTACTACTTCAATAATAAAAAAGACATGACCGAACTACTCCAATAATGAAAAACAGCTAACCTAACTACTCCAATAATTAAAAAATATAAACTTAACTACTCCAATAATAATAAAACCTAACCTAACCTAACTACTCCAAACTAGGTTTTTTTTATTATTGCAGTATTTAGGTTAGGTAAGTTTTTTTATTATAGGAGAAGTTAGGTTAGGTTAGGTTCTTTTATCATTGGATTAACCGTACTACTCCAATAATCCATAAGACCTGACCTTACCACTCCAATAATGTAAAAATACCTATCCTAACTACTCCAATAATAAAAAACTTAACCTAACTACTCCAATAATTAAAAAAACCTAACTTAACTACTCCAGTAATAAAAAAACCTAACTGAACTTCTCCAATAATAAAAAACTCTAACCTAATCCAATTCCATTATTAAAAAAACTAACCTAAGCTAACAACTCCAATGATGAAAAAACCTAACCTAACCTAACTACTCCAATAACGAAAAAAATCTAACCTTAACACTCCAATTATTTAAAAAAACCTTTCCTAACTACTCCAATAATAAAAAAAAACCTAACACGGCACGGCACGGCACGGCAAGACACGACACGACACCGCAAAGCACGGCACAGCACGGCACAGCACAGCACGGCACAGCACGGCACAGCACGGCACAGGACGGCACAGCACGGCACAGCACGGCACAGCACGGCTTGGCACGGCACAACACAGCACGGCACAGTACAGCACAGGACGGCACAGCACAGCATTATTGGAGTGGTTAGGTCAGGTCTTTTTTATAATTGGAGTAGTTAGGTTAGGTTTTTTATGGTGTAGTTAGGTTTAGGTTAGGTTAGGTCAATTTTTTTTTATTATTATTAAGTTTGATTTTTGTTGTTATTGGAGTGGATAGATTAGGTTTAGTTTTTTTTATTATTGGAGTAGTTAGGTTAGGTTTATTATTGGAGTAGTAAGAATATGTTATTTGCGTTATTGGAGTGGTTGATATAGGTATTTTTTATTACTGGGGCGTTACGATTTACGGTTAGGTACGATATTTTTTAATATTGGAGTAGTTAGGTTAAGATTTTTTGTTTTTGGAGGAGTTTTTGTTATTATGGGAGTAGTTAGGATAGGTTTTTTTTCATTATTGAAGTATTAAGGTTAGGTAAAATTTTTTATTATTGGAGTAGTTAGGATAGGTATTTTTACATTATTGGAGTGGTAAGGTCAGGTCTTATGGATTATTGGAGTAGTTAGGTTAATCCAATGATAAAAAACCTAACCTAACCTAACTACTCCTATGATAAAAAAACTTACCTAACCTAAACACTTCAATAATAAACAACCTGACCTTACTACTCCAATAATGAAAAAAACTAACTTTACTACTTCAATAATAAAAAAGACCTGACCGAACTACTCCAATAAATAAAAATACCTAACCTTACTACTCCAATAATCCATAAGACCTGACCTTACCACTCCAATAATGTAAAAATACCTATCCTAAACACTCCAATAATAAAAAAATCTAACCTGATCTAACTCCAATATTAAAAAAACTAACCTAAGCTAACAACTCCAATGTTGATAAAACCTTTTTTTTTTTTTTTTGCGGGGTGGAAAATCCTCCGCCTCCGGATGTCCTCCGCCTCGGGGGAAGCGGAGGGGTCTGTCAGACTCCTACTGACTAAAAACCACCCCGGTGTTCCATCTCACACCTGCGCCAGGGGTCGCGGGAACATACGATACTTCCGCAACCCCCGGCTGGTGCTGGCCCATAATTGCGGGCCTCCTCGCATTAGGGGGGGAGTGAGGTGTTAAACTCCCCCCGCAACGTCTAAGAGGGGCGCGCGTGGAACACGTCGCGCCGCCACCTCGGGTCCAGATGTGTAGTGGGCGACGGATACCCCCGAGTCCGTCGCCCCTGGGCCCATTTAGGGGGGCCGGAAGAGGGCGCTGTCCGCCCTCTGCCGACGCCCGGTGCGTCTGCTGCGGGTCGGGTGAGAGGATGTAATCTCCCTCTCCCTTTCCGCAGCTTCCTTCCGCGAGATGACTGTCTCGCAAAAGGAAACCACCGCGTCCCAGGACTCTTCGCCGCCAACCATCGAGTTTACGACGGCCGGCAGCGACAGGTCACTGCCTACTCCAGAAATGAGGGCACGGCGCTGCTCCTCCCAAGCGGCACACTCTGCCAGCGTATGCAGCGCCGTGTCCTCCCGACAGTCGACGCAGTGGTGACACCGGGCGTCCGGCTCCCTGTTTATGCGACACAGGTACTTCCCGAAGCAGCCATGCCCCGAGAGTACCTGCGTCACCCGAAACGACAGGGAGCCGTGCCTCCTCCCGAGCCAGCGCTCGAGTACCGGCCGGACCGCCTCGATAGTGACGAGGCCGGCGGTTGGACGCGAGAGCCTGTCCCGCCATTCCGCCACCAGGGCCTCGCGAAGCTGCGACCGACGCAGCTCCATGTGTCGCTGCATCGGCCGCTCGCCTTGCACCAGCATCTCCTCGCGCCACCGGTACAGTGACGCGAGTACTTTCGCCTCGAGGTCCCAGGGCGGGGATCCGGCCAGTACACAGGCCGCCTCGTAGGAGACCGTGCGATATCCCCTGATGACTCTGACGGCCATAGCTCTCTGCGGTCTCCGCAGAACAGCAATGCTACCGGCCGTCAGGTCAGCCGCCCAGATCGGGGCCCCGTACAGGGCCATCGATCGCACGATCCCCACGTAGAGCCGCCTACAGGCGGCGCTCGGCCCCCCCAGATTGGGAAGCAGCGTTGATAGCGCCCCAGCCACGCCCATCAACTTAGGCACCAGCCGCCGGAAGTGGGGTCCGAAGTCCCACCGGCTGTCGAGCACCAATGCCAGGTACTTCATGGGAGGCTCGACAGCGATTCGGACCCCCCCGACCACAATGTGTGATCCGGGCGGCGGCGCCCGCCGGGGACCATGGAACATCATGGCCTCCGACTTGTTGAGGGCCACCTCCAGGCCGAGGCGCCGGATGCGGCTCACCACCTGTGATACCGCAGCCGTCGCCAGCAACGCTGCCTCCCTGTGCGAACTCCCGCGGGCCGTGATCCGCCTGTCGTCCGCATAACACGTCAGGTCCACGCCCGGCTGGAGTTCGCCCCTCAGCACCCAGTCGTACCCGATGTTCCACAGGAGTGGGCCCAAAACCGAACCCTGTGGAACACCGCACGACATTGAGTGCCGGTGTCCGCCATCACGTCCCACTCAGGTGACACACCTCTCCGCTAGGTAAGCCCCAACGATGTGGCGGAGGTAGGAAGGCACCCGATGATATCGCAGTGCCTCCCGAATGCAACTCCAGGGCAGGGTGTTGAAGGCGTTGGAGATGTCCAAGGACACCGCCAACATCACCCCACCCCGGGCCCGGAGCCGTATCACGGCCGCCCTCAACTCTTCCTGTGTCACCTCTGGGACGCTGATGGCGTTCTCCTCTGTAGGCTCTGCGGCTGTGGGCCAAGCCATCGGCGGTGGCATGTTCCGCTCTTGCCGGGAAGAGGGCTGCCACTACTTCCTCCAGCAGCTCTGGTTGGAGACTCTCCGTGAGTGAGGGCGCCGCGGCTCGAAGTTTCCCTCGAACCGCACGATAAGGGCGCCCCCACGGATCCCCGTCCAGAGTCTCCAACATCTCCTCCCTGGCTCGCGTCTTGGCTTCACCGATGGCCAGCCGCAGAGCCTCCTTCGCCGCGCGGTACACCTCATACCGCGCGGCCTCTTCGTCAGGGACCCGACGACGTCTCCTCCGGTATCGGGTGTACTGGCGTCTGACCGCCACGCACGCGACGCGCAACTGCGCGATCTCGGCGGTCCACCAGTACACCTGGCGCCTTCCTGTATGTGTGTGGACCCGGGGCATAGACGCGTCGCAGATTTGCGTCATCGCCCCACGGAACCACAGCGCCTCCTCTTCGACGTCGATGGGTCCGTTCGTCGCCGACTCCCGATACCAGGCCTGGACAATGGCGGCCTCCTCGAGAAGTTCCCTGTCGATGCGCTTACGCACCCAGCGTGGACCGTCCACCCGCGGGGCCGGTGGACCGCGGCCGCCAGTGGTCTGGGCGGAGACGTCGAATGTTGTTGAAAAAACCTAACCTAACCTAACTACTCCAATAACGAAAAAAATCCAACCTAACCACTCCAATTATTTAAAAAAAAAAAAAAAAAAAAAAACCTTTCCTAACTAATCCAATAATCAAAAAAAAAAAAAAACCTAACACGGCACGGCAAGACATGACACGACACCGCAAAGCACGGCACAGCACGGCACAGCACGGCATAGCACAGCACAGCACAGCACGGCACAGCACGGCACAGCACGGCACAGCACGGCACAGCACGGCACAGCACGGCACAGCACGGCACAGCACGGCACAGCACGGCACAGCACGGCACAGCACGGCACAGCACGGCACAGCACAGCACGGCACAGCACGGCACAGCACGGCACAGCACGGCACAGGACGGCACAACGGCACAGCACGGCACAGCACGCCACAGCATGGCACAGCACGGCTTAGCACGGCACAGCACAGCACGGCACGGCTTAGCACGGCACAGCACAGCACGGCACAGCACAGCATTATTGGAGTGGTTAGGTCAGGTCTTTTTTATAATTGGAGTAGTTAGGTTAGATTTTTTATGGTGTAGTTAGGTTTAGGTTAGGTTAGGTCAATTTATTTTTATTATTATTGGAGTTAGGTTAAGTTATATTTTTTTTGTTATTGGAGTGGATAGATAAGGTTTAGTTTTTTTTTATTATTGAAGTAGTTAGGTTAGGTTTATTATTGGAGTAGTAAGGATAGGTTATTTTCGTTATTGGAGTGGTTGATTAAGGTATTTTTTGTTACTGGAGCATTACGAATTACGGTTAGGTACGATATTTTTTAATATTGGAGAAGTTAGGTTAGGATTTTTTGTTTTTGGAGGAGTTTTTTTTTATTATGGGAGTAGTAAGGATAGGTTTTTTTTCATTATTGAAGTATTTAGGTTAGGTTAGTTTTTTTATTATTGGAGTAGTTAGGTTAGGTTAGGTTTTTTTAGTTATTGGAGTAGTTAGGTTGAATTAGGTTTTATTATTATTGGAGTAGTTAAGTTAGTTTCTTTTAATTATTGGAGTAGTTAGGTTAGGTTTTTTTCATTATTGGAGTAGTTCGGTCAGGTCTTTTTTATTATTGAAGTAGTAAAGTTAGTTTTTTTCATTATTGGAGTAGTAAGGTCAGGTTTTTTTTATTATTGAAGTATTTAGGTTAGGTAAGTTTTTTTATTATAGGAGTAGTTAGGTTAGGTTAGGAATTTTTATCATTGGATTAACCTAATTACTCCAATAATCCATAAGACCTGACCTTACCAGCATGGCACAGCACGGCTTAGCACGGCACTACACGGCACAGCACGGCACAGCACGGCACAGCACGGCACAGCACGGCACAGCACGGCACAGCACGGCACAGCACGGCACAGGACGGCACAACGGCACAGTACGGCACAGCACGCCACAGCATGGCACAGCACGGCTTAGCACGGCACAGCACAGCACGGCACGGCTTAGCACGGCACAGCACAGCACGGCACAGCACAGCACATTGCAGCACAGCACAGCATTATTGGAGTGGTTAGGTCAGGTCTTTTTTATAATTGGAGTAGTTAGGTTAGATTTTTTATGGTGTAGTTAGGTTTAGGTTAGGTTAGGTCAATTTTTTTTTATTATTATTGGAGTTAGGTTAAGTTATATTTTTTTTGTTATTGGAGTGGATAGATAAGGTTTAGTTTTTTTTTATTATTGGAGTAGTTAGGTTAGGTTTATTATTGGAGTAGTAAGGATAGGTTATTTTCGTTATTGGAGTGGTTGATTAAGGTATTTTTTATTACTGGAGCATTACGATTTACGGTTAGGTACGATATTTTTTAATATTGGAGAAGTTAGGTAAGGATTTTTTGTTTTTGGAGGAGTTTTTTTTTATTATGGGAGTAGTAAGGATAGGTTTTTTTTCATTATTGAAGTATTTAGGTTAGGTTAGTTTTTTTATTATTGGAGTAGTTAGGTTAGGTTAGGTTTTTTTAGTTATTGGAGTAGTTAGGTTGAATTAGGTTTTATTATTATTGGAGTAGTTAAGTTAGTTTCTTTTAATTATTGGAGTAGTTAGGTTAGGTTTTTTTCATTATTGGAGTAGTTCGGTCAGGTCTTTTTTATTATTGAAGTAGTAAAGTTAGTTTTTTTCATTATTGGAGTAGTAAGGTCAGGTTTTTTTTATTATTGAAGTATTTAGGTTAGGTAAGTTTTTTTATTATAGGAGTAGTTAGGTTAGGTTAGGAATTTTTATCATTGGATTAACCTAATTACTCCAATAATCCATAAGACCTGACCTTACCAGCATGGCACAGCACGGCTTAGCACGGCACTACACGGCACAGCATGGCACAGCACGGCACAGCACGGCACAGCACGGCACAGCACGGCACGGCACGGCACAGCACGGCACAGCACGGCACAGCACGGCACAGCACGGCACAGCACGGCACGGCACAGCACGGCACAGCACGGCACAGCACGGCACAGCACGGCACAGCACGGCACAGCACGGCACAGCACGGCACAGCACGGCACAGCACGGCACAGCACGGCACAGCACGGCACAGCATGGCACTGGACGGCATAGCACGGCACAGCACGGCTTAGCACGGCACAGCACAGCACGGCACAGCACGGCACAGCACAGCACATTACAGCACAGCACAGCATTATTGAATTGGTTAGGTCAGGTCTTTTTTATTATTGGATTAGTTCGGTTAGGTTTTTTATGGTGTAGTTAGGTTCAGGTTAGGTAAGGTCAATTTTTTTTTATTATTATTGGAGTTAGGTTAAGTTAGATTTTTTTGTTATTGGAGTTTAGGTTTAGTTTTTTTTATTATTGGAGTAGTTAGGTTAGGTTTATTATTGGAGTAGTAAGGATAGTTTATTTTCGTTATTGGAGTGGTTGAGTTAGGTATTTTTTTTTATTGGAGCGTTACGATTTACGTTTAGGTACGATATTTTTTAATGTCAGAGTAGTTAGGTTAGGTTTTTTATTATTGGAGTAGTTAGGATAGGTTTTTTTACATTATTGGAGTGGTTAGGTTAGATTTAGTGTCGTGTCGTGGTCGGTGTTTTTATCGTTGGATTAACCTAACTACGCCAATAATCCAAAAGACCTGACCTTACCACTCCAATAATGTAAAAATACCTATCCTAACTACTCCAATAATTAAAATTAACTAACCACTCCAATAATGTAAAAAAACCTTTCCTAACTACTCCAATAATAAAAAAAACCTAACACGGCACGGCACGACACGACACGACACGACACGACACGACACGACACGATACGACACGACACGACACTACACGACACGACACGACACGACACGACACAACACAACACAACACGACACGACACGACACGACACAGCACAGTACAGCACAATTACAGCACAGCACAGCACAGCCCAGCACAGCACTAAACAGCACGGCACAGCACGGCACAGCGCGGCACAGCACGGCACAGCACGGCACAGCACGGCACAGCACGGCACAGCACGGCACAGCACGGCACAGCTCGGCACAGCACGGCACAGCAAGGTACAGCACGGCACAGCACGGCACAGACCGGCACAGCACGGCACAGCACGGCACAGCACGGCACAGCACGGCACAGCACGGCACAGCACGGCACAGCACGGCACAGCACAGCACGGCACAGCACGGCACTACCTATCCTTACTACTCCAATAATAAACCTAACCTTACTACTCCAATAATAAAAAAAACTAAACCTAATCTATCTACTCCAATAACAAAAAAAATCTAACTTAACCTAACTCCAATGATAAGAAAAAAAAATTGACCTAACCTAACCTAAACCTAACTACACCATAAAAAACCTAACCTAACTACTCCAATTTTAAAAAAGACCTGACCTTACCACTCCAATAATACTGTGCTGTGCTGTAATGTGCTGTGCTGTGCCGTGCTGTGCTGTGCCGTGCTAAGCCATGCTGTGCCGTGCTGTGCCGTGCTGTGCCGTGCTGTGCCGTGCTGTGCCGTCCTGTGCCGTGCTGTGCCGTGCTGTGCTGTGCCGTGCTGTGCCATGCTGTGCCGTGCTGTTGCTGTTCTGTGCCGTGCTGTGCCGTGCTGTGCTGTGCTGTGCTGTGCCGTGCCGTGCTGTGCCGTGCTGTGCCGTGCTGTGCGGTGTCGTGTCGTTTCGTGACGTGCCGTGCCGTGCCGTGTTACGTTTTTTTTTATTATTGGAGTAGTAAGGAAAGGTTTTTTTACATTATTGGAGTGGTTAGGTTAGATTTTTTTCGTTATTGGAGTAGTTAGGTTAGGTTAGATTTTTTATTATTGGTGAAGTGAGGTTAGGTTTTTTATTATTGGAGTAGTTAGGATAGGTTTTTATAATTATTGGAGTAGTTAGGTTAGGTTTTTTTCATTATTGGAGTAGTTAGGTCAGGTCTTTTTTATTATTGATGTAGTAAAGTTAGTTTTTTACATTATTGGAGTAGAAAGGTCAGGTTTTTTTTATTATGGAAGTATTAAGGTTAGGTAAGTTTTTTATTATTGGAGTAGTTAGGTTAGGTTAGGTTTTTTTATCATTGGATTAACCTAACTACTCCAATAATCCATAAGACCTGACCTTACCACTCCAATAATGTAAAAATACCTATCCTAACTACTCCAATAATAAAAAACTTAACCTAACTACTCCAATAATAAAAAAAACCTAACTTAACTACTCCAGTAATAAAAAAACCTAACTAAACTTCTCCAATAATAAAAAAAATCTAACCTAATCTTACTCCAATAATTAAAAAACTAACCTAACCTAACAACTCCAATGATGAAAAAACCTAACCTAACCTAACTACTCCAATGATAAAAAAACTAACCTTACCTAAATACTCCAATAATAAAAAAGACATAACCTAACAACTCCAATAACGAAATCAACTTATCCGCACTACTCCAATAATAAAAAACCTAACCTAACTACACCAAAAATAAAAAAATCCTTACCTAAACTAACTACTCCAATTTCCAAAAAAATCTAACTTAACTACTCCAATAATAAAAAAAACTAACCTAACCTTAATACTCCAATAATAAAAAAGACTTAACCTAACCTGTTCAATTACGAAAAAAACCTATCCTAACTACTCCAATAATAAAAAACCTAACCTCACTTCACCAATAGTAAGGTAAGGTCAATTTTTTTTATTATTAGTGGAGTTAGGTTAAGTCAGATTTTTTTTGTTATTGGAGTAGATAGATTAGGTTTAGTTTTTTTTATTATTGGAGAAGTTAGGTTAGGTTTATTATTGGAGTAGTAAGGATAGGTTATTTTTGTTATTGGAGTCGTTGAGTTAGGTATTTCTTATTATTGGAGCGTTACGATTTACGCTTAGGTACGATATTTTTTAATGTTGGAGTAGTTAGGTTGGGATTTTTTGTTTTTGGAGGAGTTTTTTTTATTATTGGAGTAGTTAGGATAGGTTTTTTTCATTATTGAAGTATTAAGATTGGGTTAGTTTTTTAATTATAGGAGTAGTTAGGTTAGGTTTTTTTCATTATTGGAGTAGTTAGGTCAAGTCTTTTTTATTATTTAAGTAGTAAAGTTAGTTTGTTTCATTATTGGAGTAGTAAGGTCAGGTTTTTTTTATTATTGAAGTATTTAGGTTAGGTAAGTTTTTTTATTATTGGAGTAGTTAGGTTAGGTTAGGTTTTTTTATCATTGGATTAACCTAACTACTCCAATAATCTATAAGACCTGACCTCACCACTCCAATAATGTAAAAAAACTTATCCTCACTACTCCAATAATAAAAAACTTAACCTAACTACTCCAATTATAAAAAAAACCTAACTTAACTACTCCAGTAATAAAAAAACCTAACTGAACTTCTCCAAAAATAAAAAAAATCTAACCTTATCTTACTCCAATAATAAAAAAACTAACCTAACCTAACAACTCTAATGATTAAAAACCTAACCTAACCTTACTACTCCAATGATAAAAAAAACTAACCTAAATACTCCAATAATAAAAAAGACATAACCTAACAACTTCAATAACGAAAAAAACTTATCCTAACTACTCCAATAATAAAAAACCTAACCTAACTACACCAATAATAAAAAATCCTAACTTAAACTAACTACTCCATTTTCCAAAAAAATCTAACCTAACTACTCCAATAATAAAAAAACTAACATAACCTTAATACTACAATAATAAAAAAGACATAACCTAACCACTTCAATAACGAAAAAAACCTATCCTAACTTCAATTCAATTCAATTCAATTTCTTTATTTGCTCAACATATGGTAATGAAGATGTTAAAAACATAAAGACCTCATATTTTGCTCACAGGCATGCAAATACATACAATGTCAAACTATATAATTCAAATTAAATTAATTACATTACGGAGCCTTTATGTCAAGTATACATAATAATAAAACAATTAAATAATAATAAAGAAATACAATTATAATAGGTCTTTACCTATGAAATTGCCGTTTTGTATGAAAAAATTTAAACGAATTTTTTTCATGAATTTTTTTATTTGTATTAATCGAAGTAATCACCCATGCAATCAATGCATCTTTGCCATCGCAGTGGCAGTTTATTGATGCCCTTCTTAAAGAAATCAGCTGGACGGGAGGCAACAAATTCTTTAAAGGCATTTTGTACTGCCTCTCGGGTATTGAATTTTTTTCCCGCCAAGAAGTTATCCAAATTCTGGGAAAAGTAGTAGTCTGTAGGCGCAAGGTCTGGTGAGTAGGGCGGATGACGGAGAGCTTCCAACCCCAGTTCTTGCAACTTGGAGACCGTCTGCTGTGCAGTATGAGGTCGCGCGTTGTCGTGCAGGAGCAGCGGAGACGAGCGATTGACCAATGCTGGTTGGAGATGCGCCAGCTTCTCCATCATTGTGCTCAGTTCTTCACAGTACACATCTGCAGTAATGCTCACCCCGTTTGGTAAGAAGCTGTGATGAATCACACCGGCGCTAGACCACCAAACAGTGACCATCACTTTTCTAGGGGTAAGTTTTCGTTTAGGGCATTGTTTAGGTGCTGAACCAGGATCCAACCAACTTGCTGAGCGCTTGCGGTTATCAAACAGAATCCATTTTTCATCGCAGGTAACAATGCGGTTCAAAATTCCTTCATTTGTGTGTCTGTTGAGCAGTGCAAGGCACGTCTCGACGCGTACTTCGCGCTGGCGATCATTGAGTTCGTGGGGCACCCATTTGTCAAGCTTTTTTACCTTGCCAATTTGACGCAAATGGACCAATATTGTTTTGACGCTAACGTCGAAAGCTGCTGCTAATTCAGCCGTAGATTGTGTATCATCAGCTTCCACAACCGCCTTTAATTCGTCATTGTCGACCAAAGTCTTCGGACGACCGCGAGGTTCATTTTTCAGGTCGAAATTTCCAGAACGGAAGCGAGCAAACCAATAACAGGTGGTGCGTTGGTTTGTAGTGTTAGCTCCGTAAACGTCGTTGATGTTGCGTGCCGCTTGTGCCGCGTTGCTGCCACGACGGTACTCATATTCCATAATTACTCGAATTTTTAACGTATCCATGATGACGAAAAAGATTGAAATGCGATGAAAATGTAACACTAATCAATAAAGAAATGACTACTTTTGGAAAAAAGAATCCATGTTTTTAAAATAAAATTAATTTGAAATTAGAATTCTTAGCCAAACAAAAATTATTTTGATTTGAAATGGCCAGTACTGCAGAACGGCAATTTCATAGGTAAAGACCTAATATAACATCATTAATATTAAATCACACTTTATTTTTGTATGTTAATAGATCATTAACGGAATAATAATTTTTCTCCAAAAGCCATGCCTTCAGCCTTGTTTTAAATAGCCTGATAGGTAATATTTTCAAATCGGAAGGTAAGGAAGGCATTAAATATTTTTACATACATCGCATAACATTTTTTTGAGAATAGGGTTGTGTTAGTTTTGCATGGTAGAACTAGTCTATTCGAGTTTCTAGTGTTTCTCGGGAATAAATCCCTGGCTATAGTGAAAATGTCCATATTCTGTTTAACAAACATTGCAATCTCAAAAATGTACATACAAGGCAATGTGAATGTTTTTAATTTTTGAAATAGTGGTTTACACGATTCGTAGTTGGGCACTCGGTGTATAGCTCTTACACATTTTTTTGTGATATGAATGCTTTATTCACATCTGTTGAATGACTCCACAGTATGAGTCCGTATCTTAGCACAGACGCTACATAGCCATGGTAAGCCATTAGTGTAGTTTCTACTGTTGAAGTTTTACGCAGACTGTTCAGTACATACACATATTTATTAATTTTTTGCATACGTTATCTACATGTGATTTCCAATTACACTGACCATCTATTATTATTCCTAAAAAAGTAATTTCATTAGCTTCATTAATCTTAATATTATTGTATTCTATATTTAATGTAATTGGTAAATTGCCTTTATTTAAAAATTGGATGTATTTTGTCTTATTCAAATTGACACTTAAGTTATTGGCTTCTAGCCAGTTAATTATTAATTCAATTGTTCTATTAATATTAAATTCACATGTCGTAAGATTATTATTAGTTACTACCACCGAAATATCGTCTGCAAATAACGTACAGGGGTGAGAAACTATATCAGGAAGGTCATTAATATACAGTAGGAAAAGTAGTGGTCCTAACACACTCCCCTGCGGTACACCAAATTTATTTTCTTTGTATGCAGATTTTATCATTTGAACCGTATTATTTTTTCCTATAGTAATTATTTCCACAGCTTGTTTCCTATGCTGCAAGTAGGATTTTATCCAGTCTAAGGTGACACCGCGAATACCATAATTTTCTAATTTAGTCAATAAAATGTCATGGGATACAAAGTCAAATGCCTTGGTCATATCAACGAAAATGCCCACAGTAGGCTTTCGTGAATTCATATTCATTGAAACCTTGTGCATTATGTTGAATGGCGCCAAAGTGGTCGATTTATTTTGTTGGAAACCAAATTGCTCTAATTTAATTAAATTGAATTTACTTAAAAAAGACTTAAGGCGTTTGTACATTGCTTTTTCGAAGATTTTTCCTATAATGGGTATTACTTCCCTTCCCGCTACGCTACGGCTCAGTGCGTCGGAGGTTCGCTGTGAAATAATATTATTTTTCTGCTATTTCGTGATTGTTTTGTGACCTGTGTTTTGTTTCTAGCTTTAGTGTTAGTGCTAAATACTACAATCTGTAAGTTTTTTAAGTGTTTTAATAAGTAATATCTGGATTTTAGTTCAAATTATCGTTCGGTGAGTAAGTTTAACTTTTTTCTTGTGAGGGTACCGCATCATAGTCACAGTTACTTGTTATCGTGCTAAATTAGTTATCGTGCTGTTTACATTAAAGCGCTTGCTTATTTCGTGTGAATAACATGTCAAAAATGAATGATGTCCCCCCCGATAGAGGGCGAAACGCATTTGGGAGAAGTAAACAGACTCCCAGAACGCCCCCTTCAGCCTTCAACAAACGAGTGTTAGACGATGCGTCACCGACGTTTTGTACTCCCGATGGTCAACAGGAATCGGACATAAAACGTTTTCGGGGATCTCAATCCGATTATTCGTCTTCATTAAATATTAGCGATACAAACAGTGCGGAATATAATTATTGCGATCTTGTGACACAAGCTTCCGTTTATCTGTCAAAGGTTAACGAATTAGTCAGTGATTCCAACTCGGGTATGAATATCGCGAATAAGCTATCGGTGATGGATTGTACGCAGCGCCTTACCAGTATTATTTCATTACTTGCGCTTAAATCTTCATGCAATGAAACTAAATTGGCGAACGCAGAACGTCAGTTAGATCTTTGCGTAAATAAAACCAATTCTGAGATTCCTACGTACGCGGAACAATTAAAACTGCGTTTACCGAAAAAAACCGCCGCCCCCATAGTACAGACGCGAAAACCGGTTCCTTCAATTATTGCGTATCCCACCGCTGAGCGATCAGCGGAGTACGCGACTTCGTCGGCGACCAAGGAAGCGCTTATGAAGGCTATAAAACCCGCGGACGACGGTTTTCAAATAGTAGGCGTTAAAAAAACTTCCAATTCTGGCATTGTACTCCGAGTGGCAAATGAAACCCAACTCAATAAAATTCGCTCTGTCGAGGCCATTCGTTCGGCGGGTTTAAAACTACAAACTCCATCCGGGCGACGACCGCGCATACTTATAAAAGATATACCGTCGTCAATGGACGACCAGGTCTTTTTAACGGCGTTATACAGGCAAAATATCAAAGATAGTGATCTTAAAGTCAGCGAAGACGATTTTACGTCTAAAACTAAAATTGTGCGCAAGCGTAACGTAGCTAATGGGCGCAAGTGGGTGGGAATTGAGCTCGAACCGGAGATTAGAAAACATTTAGTCAGCACTAAAGAAAAACTTTTCATCGACTGGGCTACATGCCGCTTTATTGATGATTTAGAGGTAGTTCGGTGTTTAAACTGCCAGCAATATGGGCATGTTTTCAAGTACTGTAGTAATAAATTACCTACCTGTGCCTTATGCGCAGAAGCACATCCCACAAAATCATGTAAGCACCACAATGACCCAGAATTTAAACCAGTTTGTGCATCGTGTAAAACATATAAAAAACCTCACGACCACAAATGCGGCTCGGACAACTGCCCCACATTTAAGCATAAACTTGAGCAGTTAGTGCTAAATACCAAATATTAATATGGCTTACTTAAAAATAGGGCAGCTAAATCTTCACAACGATAGGGTTGCGACATCAGAGTTGGAAACTTTAGTCAATGAATACAACTTAGATATAGTGCTTGTACAAGAACAATATCAATATGCGCGTTTAAAAAATAAATTGGTGCAGCTAGACAACAAATCACGGGCTGCTATTTACGTAACGCGTACTAATTTTACGGTAAGCGCTATGCGAAACCTCATGACGTCACACTGTGCTGTCGCTGAAATATCATCCCCATCCTGGAAAGTTTACGTAGTGAGCTGTTATTTTCAGTATTCATCCCCATTTACATCACTTGCGCCATGTTTTGATGTCCCTCAAAGGACACAAAATTATTATTGGCGCAGATGTTAACGCATCCTCTACGTTATGGTATGGCAAATACCGTTCAAGCGATACAGAACGGCGGAACGCCGTCGAAGATTTCGTCGCTGAGATGAATCTATCAATACATAACACTCCTGATGCACCGCCTACTTATTGTAGCCCTACTGGCGAATCTTTTATTGACGTCACTTTTTCAAGCTCAGACGTCCGAATAGATGGATGTCGTGTTTTGCCTGACGCTTCATCCAGTGATCACCGCTTAATCGTGTACGAGTTTGTTCCTCGGTTGGCACAAAGACCTACGGCTATTTACGGTAACTATAGATATCGGCTCAAAGGGGCCGATTGGGATTTTTTCAGAGCTCTTTTTGCCGCGCATGCCAGGGATTTCACCCGGGATGAACTAACAACAGAGGAATGTGCTGTAATGATGTCGGACACTTTTACCTACTGTGCCGATATTGCCATAGGCCGCGTCCCTATCACTAATATTCGAAGATGCGATTGGTGGAATAACTACTTAATTAAAGTTCGATGTGAATTTCGGAGAGCACGTAAAAAATATAATAAACTAAAAAAACGTAAAATTGTAGGCGATGTTTTAAATAATGCATATATAAATCTCAAAATAGCTCGTTCACGTTACCGCTCGTCAATAGAGAAATCCAAAGGCAATCTTATTAGAAAAATAGTCGATAAATTAGATAAAGAAGGCCCGTGGTCGCCCCTATACCATGAGTTTAAAGCAAATAGGTCTATAGATTTAGCTTATATTCAAAACATAAAAATCAATAATACCTACACCAGTGGCATAGAGGAGACCACGGAATCCTTACTTAATTCGCTCATACCTGATGATAGTTCCTTGAACGATAATGACTACCATAAGCAGATTAGACAGTGGGCAAACAATCCACCCGCTACCTATATGTCTAGTCTTCCTACAATTAATGAGTTTATGAATACTGTGAAATCGCTACCTGTTAACAAAGCTTCAGGTGAAGATAAAATATCCAACAAAATGATAATAGAAGCCACAAAACAATCCGGTGATTCAATACTAAAAGTTTTTAATCGTTGCATATCTGAAGGGACTTTTCCGCGTTCTTGGCGCAGCGGTTTTATTCGTATTATACCAAAAAATGGCGATAAACTGCCTGAAGACCCTAAGTCATACCGACCAATAACGTTACTGCCTTCCTTAGGCAAGCTTCTAGAACGACTTATTGTACCGCGATTGCTGCCGGGAGGACCAAAATTTCACGGAAATCAATTTGGTTTTACTGCGGGTAAATCGACAGTGGACGCAGCTATCTCAGTGAGGAAAGCTGTAAACTCGTCCGAATGTAAATACGTTTTGGCCATATTCCTAGATATTTCAGGGGCGTTTGATAATACTTGGTGGCCAATTTTGTTACAAAAACTTAAGTTACGCGGTTGTTACAGTAATATATATTCGATAATCACATCTTATTTCGTACATGGCTCTGCAACTCTTAAGCTTGGTCACTTCAGAGTCACTAAATCGTTAACCATGGGTTGCCCCCAGGGCTCAGTGCTCGCGCCGTATCTCTGGAACTTGGATTTTGATGACTTCTTGACATTACCCTTGCCATCACGCTGCTCTCTAACGGCATATGCTGACGATGGCCTCTTACTTATACAGGGTAACTCCAGGAGAGAGTTGGAAAATCTGGCTCAAACTTGCTTAAGTATGATAAGTGAATGGGGTAAAAGAAATCGCCTTACATTTGCTCCTCATAAAACCTACCAACTCCTTCTTAAAGGTGAACTAAAATCCCCCCCGGGCGTAAAACTTAATAATGTTACTGTAAAACGCAAAATATCAACCTGTTATTTGGGTTTAGTTTTAGAAAAGAATTTCTCGTTTATAGAACATATTAAATCAGTTGGGGAAAAAGCTAAGCGAAACTTTTTTGCACTTACAAGGATATCGACGGCAACCTGGGGCCTCTCTTTTAATACTCTTAAAATCATTTACGGGGCAACCTATCTTGGGTGTATATGCTACGGCTCGCCTGTGTGGGCTGATAGGGCTACCATCGGAGCTGCTCGCCGTAAATTACTACAAAGCCAGAGGTTGGCGTTGATATTTCTGTGTAAAGCCTATAGAACAGTGAGCACAGAGGCCCTACCTGTCCTAGCGGGTGTACTACCGGTTGATCTTGAAGTACAAAGACGAGCAGCAATGTATTATTCTACGCGCGATAATTTAGAAAATGATTTCTTATCATTACGCGACCGTGCGAAAATAACCAGGCTATTTATGCCAATAGCTGACTTAAATAACGAACTACTAAATGAATGGCAATGTAGATGGAATACGTCAACCAAGGGTCGCCATCTGCACCAGTTCTTTCCGGACGTACGCGAACGGTTAAATAAAACTTGGCTAATCATAGACCATTGTGTTGCACAATTTCTTACCGGACACGGCAATTTTAAAAGTAAATTGTATAGTTTCAAATTAGTATCTTCACCAATCTGTCTGTGCTCAACATCCAGTAACGAATATGAACAAACTGCTCACCACATCCTGTGGGAGTGTGATCTCTGGCAAAATCAGCGTGATATTATGTTAAACAGCTTGCAACCAATATCTGGAGTAGTTTATTATACGGATCTTGTAGCAACAAGGAACAACTTCCGTGCGTTTAAGCGTTTTTGCCATACCTACTATTGGAATCAAATATAACAGCTCACTTAGGACCCTTAAATTGATCCTCGGTGCTTTTGCAGCTGGCTTCTCTAGTTGCAAATCTCTCATTTTATGAGGCTTAAGCCTCTTTACATCATTCTGTCTCCCGCTTTGCTCTGGAGGGAAGTGGAACTATTCATTTTCTAACTCCTCCTTTTTTCTGTTTCTGATTAAATTCGTTGCGGGATCCAAGACAGTTAAAGCGATTCCCCGGGACATGCCTGAGCTTCACCGCTCAGTGTCATTTCATTGTGTGCCACTGTTGATCCTGGCTTACAGGAGTTGCAGTGGTGGGTAAGAGGGAGGGACTAGTCCCGATAAAAAAAAAAAAAAAAAATATAATGGTTATTAATGTGATGGGGCGATAGTTACTAATATCTGTTTTTTCGCCTTTTTTATATAAGGGTTTTACGATAGATATTTTCAGTGCGCTTGGAAAAATTCCATTTTTGAACGAGAGATTTATGAGGTGTGTAAGTATTGGTGCTAGTTTTTGATTGCAAGCTTTAATGATTTTAGTACAAATCTCGTCATAACCCTCGGCATTAGTGTCATTTAATGATAATATTAAATTTCTCACCTCCATATTACCTAATGGTGTAAGAAATAAACACTTATCTACAACGGATTTATTGTAATGTATTGGATTTGATGTCAAAGAATTCTGTTTATTAGTTAGGTTAATCATATATTCATTAAAATGTTCAGCAATCATATTTGGGTCCGTAATGGATTGGTCGTTAATTTTAATTTCGTCAATGTATTAATTTTGCCGACTTATAAGATCCCATGTACTCTTACATATATTCCTTGAATTGCGTAGGTATCTTTCATTGTATATCTTTTGAGAATCATTAATGCATTTCCGAAGTAGCTTCGAGTAATTTAAGTATTGTTCTTTTGTATTTTTCTTCTTATTTTTATAATATTGGAACCTGAACAGTCTCTTCTGTCTACAACTTATTTTTATTCCTCTTGTTAACCATCTTAGTCCCTTGTTATCAGTATTATTTTTTTGTATAATTTTAGGAAAGCATAACTTATATAAAAGGCAGAAGGTCTCATGAAAGTAATCAAAGCTTTTGTTTATGTTATTTTCAAGATAAACCTCAGAAAAGCATAAAGCATTGAGGTAGTTCTTGAATTTATTTATGTTTTCCTCACTGTAATCTCTTTTGTGTATATATAAACAAGTTGGATTTTGCTTTTTATTTTTGGTGGGTACATGCAACATCTGTGCCGTACTATGGTCAGACAAGCCAAAGTGGAAGAGCTCTCCAGTAGCTTCTTCAAAGTTGCTAAGTATGTTATCGATACACGTACTTAACCTCGTCGGCTGGTCAATATGTAATTTAAGATTATAATTTCTTTCTATATCCAACAAGTACTGGGATGCCCTAGTTTTTTTCAAAATATTAATATTTAAATCACCGGCTATAATAATTTTTTTTTTAGTATATTTTGTGACTTTTTGTAACATAATATCCAATTTTTCAAAGAATATATCTATGTTTGAGTTTGGTGTCCGGTAACAGCATATTATATATATATTAGGATTACTTGTACTTATGGCACAGCACTCAAAACTATGTTCCAATGATATATCTTTAATGTAATCTATTTCCTTGAATTTAATACCTTGCCTTAGCAATATACACACACCTCCTCTTGCTTTAGTTCTACAAAAGCAAGACCCTAAAGTATAATGATTTATATTAATATTTGATTCATTATTTTTCCTTATAAACGTTTCTGTAAGACACAACACATCGGGCTGTATATTTTTTTCGCCTAGCTCGTGTAATGCTACTTCTAGCAATTGTTTTTTGGATAATAGACCCGCTATGTTTTGATGCAGTAGCCTAAACATACAGTCATTACACTCAAATCGAGATATGGAATTTGAATTACATACGTTAGGCTCGAAAAAAATATGTATTACTGTTGGGTTTTATTTCTAAAATAGGAAAATAATAAGGAATTGTCCCCCGTTTGGGGTTAACGTGTTTGCCCGCCAACGAATCATGTTTTTTTTAATATGGTGACAGTCTGTTGTATGTATATTTTTGTTTGATTTTATTGCGGAACTTATGTAAGTATGATCATAATAATGAATGTCAAGAGCATGACTAATCTGATAACATATGTTATAATATAAATAATTGTTAAAGTCACGAACCAAATTAAGAAATTTTACATTACTAAAGTTTTGAGATATCATATTTAACATATTATTTAATTTTAATTCATTTCAATGATCATTCTTTAAGACACTAATTACAAATATGTTACAGTTTGCTAATGATTTCAATGTGGCGCTCAATTCTATCATGACTTCAATTGGGTTTGTGTCATGTTCTCCCACGGATAATAAAATAATGTCATCTTTTTTGTATTGAAATAATTTATATGTGCTCAGTATTTCTCTAGTAGTCGCTTCAGGTTTTGTAAATGAGTAGAATTTATAATTTTCATATTTGGAACCAATTCTGGTTCTTGTCAGGTTAGCAGCAAGACTTGTACATTGTTTACCTCCAAAAATATACACATTTTTTTGGTTTGGAGCAATTTTTATGTCAGTTAGTTTTTCTTGAGTCATATCTGTTTTATTTTGCCGAATTATTTTATTTAACGTGTTATATTGCGATGTACTTGGGCTTATTTCTGCGGCTGAATGATTATGTACCATCCCAGTTATCATAGAAATGGGCTGAATTTCTTCTTGGAGTGTAGTCCGAAATTGATCTGTTATAGTATGTCTATTTACTTTTCGTAATGAATCAATTTGCTGTTTATTCTGCCTTAATGGTCTGCAGCTGGTGCAGATTCGTTTCAAAGCTGTAATTTGGTGTTGTTGACGTGATATGACATTTTTTAATTCATTATTTTCCAGTTTTGTACAGTCCAATTTGTTTGAAATAGTATCTAATTGAAGTTTTAGAACTAATATTTCATTTTTCATTTCATTAATCGTGCACAAATCTATCCCAGTCGAAAGATCTAAGCTTCTTATGTTTAATTGCGATTCCGATGATAATAATGAAGAACTAGACATATTTAGTGATTGGGTAGACTTTGACCTATGTAACTGTTTTATTCTCATTGTAATGTTGTTAGCTTGCAAGTCTTCTTCTGCCATAATATTTACTGTGTCAATGCTCATTCCGTGTTATATTTTGTGTCTATGTCTTAATTATAACAGTACGTAATTATTGTTTGTTTACTTTTAACCTTGTCTATCTAATTGCGATGTTTCACTATTTAGTATTTATTTAATATCATCAAACATTCACAAAAAGAGAACACTTAGAAAGGTTGGATTCGAACACTGTTCAGTCAGTTTATATCTGTATAAGGCGAGCGTGTTATGAACTGTGCCAATGAAGCAGTTACTTATCCTCATGAAATAGTGATACTGGTCATACGATTATGTGTTCGTTTGGAATAATGATTTAAACTAACTTTTGTGGTGCACATTGATCATTTATATGTAGGTAGATATTATTTGACACTGTTATTAACACAAATTTTATTGCTTTTATCACTTTTTCGTGTGTTTATGCACTGTTTTGTTTTGTTTTAATGTCACTTATTAATGTTACTTATTATTTATATCACTTTAAACACTTTCACGAATTTTAGTACGATGTCCACAAACTGTTTGTTTAATGGTCTTTTTTACAGGATATATATATGTTTGGCATGAGATAACACTTGTGCTTCTAGTATTGATGTCACTACTTATATTTATTGCTAATTTGGGCTTAGATATAGAGATTAAGAATTTTTAAATAATTATTGTCACAGAGATCGATGTTCACGTTAGCACGCCACCTGGCGAACTACTCCAATAACAAAAAAGCCTAACCTAACTTCACCAATAATAAAAAATCTAACCTAACCTAACTACTCCAATAACGAAAAAAATCTAACCTAACCACTCCAATAATGTAAAAAAACCTTTCCTAACTACTCCAATAATAAAAAAAAACCAAACACGGCACGGCACGGCACGACACGACACGACACGACAGGACACAGCACAGCACAGCAAAGCACAGCACAGCACAATTACAGCACAGCACAGCACAGCACAGCACAGCACAGCCCAGCACAGCACTAAACAGCACGGCACAGCACAGCATGGCACAGCACGGCACAGCACGGCACAGCACGGCACAGCACGGCACAGCACGGCACAGTTCGGCACAGCACGGCACAGCACGGCACAGCACGGCACAGCACGGCACAGCACGGCACAGCACGGCACAGCACGGCACAGCACGGCACAGCACGGCACAGCACAGCACGGTACAGCATGGCACAGCACGGCACAGGACGGCACAGCATGGCACAGCACGGCACAGCACGGCTTAGCACGGCACAGCACATCACGGCACAGCACAGCACATAACAGCACAGCACAGCATTATTGGAGTGGTTAGGTTAGGTTTTTTATGGTGTAGTTAGGTTTAGGTTAGGTAAGGTCAATTTTTTTTATTATTATTGGAGTTAGGTTAAGTTAGATTTTTTTTGTTATTGGAGTAGATAGATTAGGTTTAGTTTTTTTTATTATTGGAGAAGTTAGGTTAGGTTTATTATTGGAGTAGTAAGGATAGGTTATTTTCGTTATTGGAGTGGTTGAGTAAGGTATTTTTTATTATTGGAGCGTTACGATTTACGCTTAGGTACGATATTTTTTAATGTTGGAGTAGTTAGGTTAGGATTTTTTGTTTTTGGAGGAGTTTTTTTTATTATTGGAGTAGTTGGGATAGGTTTTTTTCATTATTGAAGTATTTAGGTTGGGTTCGTTTTTTTATTGTTGGAGTAGTTAGGTTAGGTTAGATTTTTTAAGTTATTGGAGTAGTTAGGTTAGGTTAGGTTTTATTATTATTGGAGTAGTTAAGTTAGTTTTTTTCATTATTTGAGAGGTAAGGTCAGGTTTTTTTTATTATTGAAGTATTTAGGTTAGGTACGTTTTTTTATTATTGGAGTAGTAAGGTTAGGTTAGGTTTTTTATCATTGGATTAACCTTACTACTCCAATAATCCATAAGACCTGACCTCACCACTCCAATAATGTAAAAAAACTTATCCTAACTACTCCAATAATTAAAAACTTAACCTAACTACTCCAATAATAAAAAACACATAACTTAACTACTCCAGTAATAAAAAAACCTAACTGAAAGTCTCCAATAATAAAAAAAATGTAACCTAATCTTACTCCAATAATAAAAAAACTAACCTAACCTAACAAATCTAATGATGAAAAAACCTAACCTAACCTAACTACTCCAATGATAAAAAAGCTAACCTAACCTAAATACTCCAATAATAAAAAAGACATAACCTAACAACTTCAATAACGAAAAAAACTTATCCTAACTACTCCAATAATAAAAAACCTAACCTAACTACACCAATAATAAAAAATCCTAACCTAAACTAACTACTCCAATTTCCAAAAAAATCTAACCTAACTACTCGAATAATAAAAAAAAACTAACATAACCTAAATACTACAATAATAAAAAAGAGGAGTAGTTAGGTCAGGTATTTTTCCTTATAAACGTTTCTGTAAGACACAACACATCGGGCTGTATATTTTTTTCGCCTAGCTCGTGTAATGCTACTTCTAGCAATTGTTTTTTGGATAATAGACCCGCTATGTTTTGATGCAGTAGCCTAAACATACAGTCATTACACTCAAATCGAGATATGGAATTTGAATTACATACGTTAGGCTCGAAAAAAATATGTATTACTGTTGGGTTTTATTTCTAAAATAGGAAAATAATAAGGAATTGTCCCCCGTTTGGGGTTAACGTGTTTGCCCGCCAACGAATCATGTTTTTTTTAATATGGTGACAGTCTGTTGTATGTATATTTTTGTTTGATTTTATTGCGGAACTTATGTAAGTATGATCATAATAATGAATGTCAAGAGCATGACTAATCTGATAACATATGTTATAATATAAATAATTGTTAAAGTCACGAACCAAATTAAGAAATTTTACATTACTAAAGTTTTGAGATATCATATTTAACATATTATTTAATTTTAATTCATTTCAATGATCATTCTTTAAGACACTAATTACAAATATGTTACAGTTTGCTAATGATTTCAATGTGGCGCTCAATTCTATCATGACTTCAATTGGGTTTGTGTCATGTTCTCCCACGGATAATAAAATAATGTCATCTTTTTTGTATTGAAATAATTTATATGTGCTCAGTATTTCTCTAGTAGTCGCTTCAGGTTTTGTAAATGAGTAGAATTTATAATTTTCATATTTGGAACCAATTCTGGTTCTTGTCAGGTTAGCAGCAAGACTTGTACATTGTTTACCTCCAAAAATATACACATTTTTTTGGTTTGGAGCAATTTTTATGTCAGTTAGTTTTTCTTGAGTCATATCTGTTTTATTTTGCCGAATTATTTTATTTAACGTGTTATATTGCGATGTACTTGGGCTTATTTCTGCGGCTGAATGATTATGTACCATCCCAGTTATCATAGAAATGGGCTGAATTTCTTCTTGGAGTGTAGTCCGAAATTGATCTGTTATAGTATGTCTATTTACTTTTCGTAATGAATCAATTTGCTGTTTATTCTGCCTTAATGGTCTGCAGCTGGTGCAGATTCGTTTCAAAGCTGTAATTTGGTGTTGTTGACGTGATATGACATTTTTTAATTCATTATTTTCCAGTTTTGTACAGTCCAATTTGTTTGAAATAGTATCTAATTGAAGTTTTAGAACTAATATTTCATTTTTCATTTCATTAATCGTGCACAAATCTATCCCAGTCGAAAGATCTAAGCTTCTTATGTTTAATTGCGATTCCGATGATAATAATGAAGAACTAGACATATTTAGTGATTGGGTAGACTTTGACCTATGTAACTGTTTTATTCTCATTGTAATGTTGTTAGCTTGCAAGTCTTCTTCTGCCATAATATTTACTGTGTCAATGCTCATTCCGTGTTATATTTTGTGTCTATGTCTTAATTATAACAGTACGTAATTATTGTTTGTTTACTTTTAACCTTGTCTATCTAATTGCGATGTTTCACTATTTAGTATTTATTTAATATCATCAAACATTCACAAAAAGAGAACACTTAGAAAGGTTGGATTCGAACACTGTTCAGTCAGTTTATATCTGTATAAGGCGAGCGTGTTATGAACTGTGCCAATGAAGCAGTTACTTATCCTCATGAAATAGTGATACTGGTCATACGATTATGTGTTCGTTTGGAATAATGATTTAAATTAACTTTTGTGGTGCACATTGATCATTTATATGTAGGTAGATATTATTTGACACTGTTATTAACACAAATTTTATTGCTTTTATCACTTTTTCGTGTGTTTATGCACTGTTTTGTTTTGTTTTAATGTCACTTATTAATGTTACTTATTATTTATATCACTTTAAACACTTTCACGAATTTTAGTACGATGTCCACAAACTGTTTGTTTAATGGTCTTTTTTACAGGATATATATATGTTTGGCATGAGATAACACTTGTGCTTCTAGTATTGATGTCACTACTTATATTTATTGCTAATTTGGGCTTAGATATAGAGATTATGAATTTTTAAATAATTATTGTCACAGAGATCGATGTTCACGTTAGCACGCCACCTGGCGAACTACTCCAATAACAAAAAAGCCTAACCTAACTTCACCAATAATAAAAAATCTAACCTAACCTAACTACTCCAATAACGAAAAAAATCTAACCTAACCACTCCAATAATGTAAAAAAACCTTTCCTAACTACTCCAATAATAAAAAAAAACCAAACACGGCACGGCACGGCACGACACGACACGACACGACAGGACACAGCACAGCACAGCAAAGCACAGCACAGCACAATTACAGCACAGCACAGCACAGCACAGCACAGCACAGCCCAGCACAGCACTAAACAGCACGGCACAGCACAGCATGGCACAGCACGGCACAGCACGGCACAGCACGGCACAGTTCGGCACAGCACGGCACAGCACGGCACAGCACGGCACAGCACGGCACAGCACGGCACAGCACGGCACAGCACGGCACAGCACGGCACAGCACGGCACAGCACGGCACAGCACGGCACAGCACGGCACAGCACGGCACAGCACGGCACAGCACAGCACGGCACAGCATGGCACAGCACGGCACAGGACGGCACAGCATGGCACAGCACGGCACAGCACGGCTTAGCACGGCACAGCACATCACGGCACAGCACAGCACATAACAGCACAGCACAGCATTATTGGAGTGGTTAGGTTAGGTTTTTTATGGTGTAGTTAGGTTTAGGTTAGGTAAGGTCAATTTTTTTTATTATTATTGGAGTTAGGTTAAGTTAGATTTTTTTTGTTATTGGAGTAGATAGATTAGGTTTAGTTTTTTTTATTATTGGAGAAGTTAGGTTAGGTTTATTATTGGAGTAGTAAGGATAGGTTATTTTCGTTATTGGAGTGGTTGAGTAAGGTATTTTTTATTATTGGAGCGTTACGATTTACGCTTAGGTACGATATTTTTTAATGTTGGAGTAGTTAGGTTAGGATTTTTTGTTTTTGGAGGAGTTTTTTTTATTATTGGAGTAGTTGGGATAGGTTTTTTTCATTATTGAAGTATTTAGGTTGGGTTCGTTTTTTTATTGTTGGAGTAGTTAGGTTAGGTTAGATTTTTTAAGTTATTGGAGTAGTTAGGTTAGGTTAGGTTTTATTATTATTGGAGTAGTTAAGTTAGTTTTTTTCATTATTTGAGAGGTAAGGTCAGGTTTTTTTTATTATTGAAGTATTTAGGTTAGGTACGTTTTTTTATTATTGGAGTAGTTAGGTTAGGTTAGGTTTTTTATCATTGGATTAACCTTACTACTCCAATAATCCATAAGACCTGACCTCACCACTCCAATAATGTAAAAAAACTTATCCTAACTACTCCAATAATTAAAAACTTAACCTAACTACTCCAATAATAAAAAACACATAACTTAACTACTCCAGTAATAAAAAAACCTAACTGAAAGTCTCCAATAATAAAAAAAATGTAACCTAATCTTACTCCAATAATAAAAAAACTAACCTAACCTAACAAATCTAATGATGAAAAAACCTAACCTAACCTAACTACTCCAATGATAAAAAAGCTAACCTAACCTAAATACTCCAATAATAAAAAAGACATAACCTAACAACTTCAATAACGAAAAAAACTTATCCTAACTACTCCAATAATAAAAAACCTAACCTAACTACACCAATAATAAAAAATCCTAACCTAAACTAACTACTCCAATTTCCAAAAAAATCTAACCTAACTACTCGAATAATAAAAAAAAACTAACATAACCTAAATACTACAATAATAAAAAAGAGGAGTAGTTAGGTCAGGTCTTTTTTATTATTTAAGTAGTAAAGTTAGTTTTTTTCATTATTTGAGTAGCAAGGTCAGGTTTTTTTTATTATTGAAGTATTTAGGTTAGGTAAGTTTTTTTATTATTGGAGTAGTTAGGTTAGGTTAGGTTTTTTATCATTGGATTAACCTAACTACTCCAATAATTAAAAACTTAACCTAACTACTCCAATAATAAAAAAAACCTAACTTAACTACTCCAGTAATAAAAAAACCTAACTGAACTTCTCCAATAATAAAAAAAATCTAACTTAATCTTATTCCAATAATAAAAAAACTAACCTAACATAACAACTCTAATGATGAAAAAACCTAACCTAACCGAACTACTCCAATGATAAAAAATACTAACCTAACCTAAATACTCCAATAATAAAAAAGACATAACCTAACAACTTCAATAACGAAAAAAACTTATCCTAACTACTCCAATAATAAAAAACCTAACCTAACTACACCAATAATAAAAAATCCTAACCTAAACTAACTACTCCAATTTCCAAAAAAATCTAACCTAACTACTCCAATAATAAAAAAAACTAACATAACCTAAATACTATTCTCTGAGGCCACGAGAGTCACACCCACATCTGCTACTTGCATTGATAACATAATTACCAACTTTGATGTCTCTGAGAAGTGTTTGGTGGCTGGTGTTCGCTCTGACCATAAATGCCAAATAGTAAAGATAAAAAATGAGATAAATATAAATAAACAAAAAATTAGTTTTAGACCTTTAACAAAATCTAATTTGGGAAAGTTCAGTAACAACCGGGAGAATAGTTTGTTCCATCTATTGCCAAACAAAAGTAACCCTAACGCAATGTACACTACATTATTCCACTGTATTTGCAAAGAATTTAATAAAGCTTTTAAAATAAAAAACATAACGGTTGACAGTAATAAGATAAAATTTAGTTCTTGGGCAACTCAAGGCATTAGACTGAGTAGAGATTTTTTATATGAGTTGTATGACAGAAGGTCCTATAACCCTGATGTCAATTTTATTAATTATGTTAGAAATTATTCAAAAATTTTTAAAAAGGTTTGCATTCAAGCTAAATCTTTATATATAAGAGATAAAATTAAAAAATCTGATAATAAAATAAAATCAGCTTGGCAAATAATTAATACTGAAACTGGTAAAAGTAGATCAAGAGATCAAACATTAGTATTGAATATTGGTGATGAACTGGTTTCAGACAAGCTTACCATTGCCAATTTTTTAGCTGCTTTTTTTGCAAATATACCCGTGGATATTACTAAGTGTCTCGCATCATCACCAGATGTGGCTGAACTCTTTTTAAATCAAAGCGTAAAACAAATTGTACCTAACTTTAGTTTTGAATCCGTAACAAGTGATGATATTATAAAAGCTTTTAAGAGTATTAAAAGGAAAGGCACAGAAGATTTGTGGGGACTGTCTGTTAAAGCAATTGAATCAATCATACTAAACATTGCTACAATCCTTGCAGCCATCTTCAATGGCTGTATAAGTGATGGTGTCTTTCCCGATTTAATGAAAATAAGTAAGATAATACCCATTTTCAAGGCAAGTTGTTCAAAAAATGCCACGAATTATAGGCCTATCTCAATACTGCCAGCTTTAAGTAAAATATTTGAAAAGCTGATGCTCAGCCAAATGTTGTCGCACTTTAACGTGAATGAGATATTGCATAACAAGCAGTTCGGGTTTACAAGGGGCCGCTCTACTCAGGATGCAGGTTGCACATTAATAAGGTCAATATTGGAGGCTTGGGAGGGATCACAGGATGCGCTGGGAGTTTTCTGTGATCTCTCTAAGGCTTTCGATTGCGTTGATCATCGTACGCTCGTTGTTAAACTGAAGTACTATGGAATATCTGGCACATCTCTTGATCTTGTGATGTCCTATTTATCGGGGCGACAACAGATGGTTTCGATAGGCGGTGTCACTTCGGCACGTCATCCTGTGAAAATGGGGGTGCCCCAGGGGTCTATATTGGGCCCATTTTTATTTCTAGTTTATATAAATGATCTCCCTTATCTGGTAGAGAAAGTATCAGAGATAGTTTTGTTCGCTGATGATACGTCGCTCATATTTAAAGTAAATAGAAAGGATAAAGATCTTATTGAGCATAATAAAACACTCAGCTTTATATCAGAATGGTTTTCGGCAAATAATCTCTTGTTAAATGCAGGGAAAACTAAATGCATCAGGTTCTCATTGCCGAATGTGACTCAAATTGTACCAACAGTTGCACTTAATGCGAAAATATTAGATTTAGTCCCATCGACCGTATTTTTAGGATTGACACTTGATTCAAAATTGCAATGGGGTCCTCAGATTGAAAAGTTAGCAGGTAAATTAAGTTCGGCTTCCTATGCTGTCTGGAAAATAAGGCAATTGTCAGATGAACAAACTGCTAGATTAGTGTATTTCGCGTACTTTCATAGCATTATGTCGTATGGCATTCTGCTGTGGGGTTCGGCGGCTGACATAGGTACTATTTTTGTATTGCAGAAAAGAGCAGTCAGAGCCATTTATGGTTTAGGCAGTCGCGATTCTTTGCGAAATTTGTTTAAAGAAATAAATATACTTACTGTGCCATCGGAATATATATATCAGAATATAATGTTTGTTAGAAAAAATATTCATAATTATAAAAAGAAAAGTGAACTGCATAATATAAATACTAGGAA
The DNA here is from genome assembly GCA_951640165.1 of Pseudoips prasinana. NCBI lineage: Eukaryota > Metazoa > Arthropoda > Insecta > Lepidoptera > Nolidae > Pseudoips > Pseudoips prasinana. The sequence continues at coordinate 28,055,076 of OX621237.1, read as the reverse complement.
TAAAAACAAACTAGCCATGCCAGGCTTTAGAGTAAGCAAAACTAATGAATCATTTTTAGGAAATTGTATTAGGTTTTATAACAAGCTTCCTACTCAAATTACTGATCTGCCTGACACAAGTTTTAAAACACATATTAAACACTCATTAATCACACGCTTGACCGCGGTCGCGAGTGCACGACAAATGGCGTGCGCTACGAAGATGTCGAAATCTAAGAAATTAAAGTGTGCAAATTGTAACATTGTAATATGTGAAGTGTTAGCGTTCATACAGAACAAGATAGACGTTATGGACGAAGAAAGTCTCGTCCGTATCTGTGAAAGTGCGTTTAGTGTCGAAGATATAGAACTTGCAAAGTCGTTACTGTTTGAATCTTTGCAAAAAACGGCAACTATTCGAAAACGTCAAGGCAAGACTCAACGAAACCTAGACGACATAGTATCGCTTTTAAAAGCAACAGACCCAGAAAATATACCAACTTTTGTGGCGAGAAATCTCGAGAAACTACCTCCGGTAACGTTCGACCATGTCGATGTGACGTCGTTACTTAAAAAGATCGTCATGATGCAGGGGAATATTGACGAAATTCGTGAAAATTACGTATCAAAGAAGGATTTCAATGAACTTATGGTAGATTATCGTAAGTCGCCATCCTCGGAGAAAAATCGCAATGTTAACCTGATACGTGGTGGGTACTTGCAAAAGAAAAATATGTCTGTAATGGATAGTGGACCAGAGGCACTATCTGTACACGGCTATGAGGATAACTGCTCGATTTTGGGGCAGGACATTGATGGCGGTAGTGAATGTTTGCGTCAAGAGCACGCTACTGCTACCACATTGGCACAAGCGCCACCGACGGCGCTCTTATCTAGTAGTGAACCAATGTGCAAGACAACGAGTGCGAGTGAGATGCCGGGCAGTCTAGCGCAGCAACATCAGTCAACACAACCAAGCAATGACATTACTACGCTAGACAAATGTAAACAAACTAAGGGGCGTCTATTATCATATGCTGAAATGGCTAGTAATGGCACAGAATGGAAAGTACCTGGTAGGGATGACCAATGGATTTTGGTTCAGAAGACACGATCGAGAAATAGGCTAACTACAAAGAAAGGAAATGCAGTTTTCGAGTCACAAGAAAACGTGAAATTTAAAGCGGCAGATACTAAAGTACCGTTATTTATTTCTCACGTCCACACGGATGTTTGCGAAGAGGACATTATTGACTATGTTCGCAATAAAACGGGAGAAACTATTTCTTTAGTGAAGCTAAAAATTAGTAAAGAAAGGAGTTATAATGCTTATAAAGCTTTTGTTGTGAAGCACAAACTGGATATATTTCTAGATGAGAAACTGTGGCCTTCAGGCATTTCCTTTAGGCGCTTTATAAACTTTGGAGAAAGGAGAAAAGTGAAAACAGACTCAGAAAGTGTGGCTATTATAAATGAACATTTAAATGGACAAAGAAGAAACTAGATTTTCCAGTAAACTTATTAGTTATAATTGTAAGTCTGTCAAGAGATCCTGGGAAGGTGTTAGAGCCCTGTGCCAGACTGCTGATGTGGTGGCACTACAGGAGACGTGGCTCCTGCCACACGAGCTACCCGTGCTGAGTACCATCCACGAAGACTTCAGTGCGACGGGAACCTCTGCCGTGGACACGTCAGCGGGCTTACTCACGGGTCGCCCGTACGGTGGTGTCGCGATATTATGGCGAAAAAGTGTTTTCCATTCAGTGTCTGTTGTTAACTGTGATAACGTTCGTGTGACTGGGATAAAGATAACCGTGAGTAATAGAAACATAGTTATTCTTAGTGTTTATATGCCAACAAACAGTAGTGATAACTTACCGGTTTTTACGGATTGTCTTAGTACGATACAGTCTGTGATAGAAATGGAACAAAGAGGTGGCACTGAGGCATTTTATGTATTAGGAGACTTTAATGCGCATCCGAACGAATTATTCTATAATGAATTAGTTGCTTTTTGTAACGATAACGCATGGTGTTGCGCGGATGTACATATGTTGGGGTTACAGTCTGCTACCTATACGTTTCGTAGTGAAGCTCATGGGTGCGCGAGGTGGTTGGATCATTGCATTACAACACATTCTGCAGTTTCCACCATTAGTAAAGTATGGGTTCAGGAAGATGTGTACTGGTCGGACCACTTCCCACTTATAATAGAATGTAATTTGTATAAAGTTAATATGAAATATGAATTTAATTTGAATAAAGACGACCTCAGGCGGCAAGTAATCTGGGGAGACCGACAGCCTAATCAAATTCATAAATATCATCAATTATGCAATTCTAAACTTCGAGCAATAGACTTTCCGTTGGTATTAGGACAATGTTGTGATTCCATGTGTCGCAATCTAGATCATTGCGTAATTATTGATGGGCTGTATGATGAGATTGTTTCTGTATTGTCGGAGGCTGCAATGAAAACGTATTGTAGAAAAAAGATAGGAACCAAGTCTTGTCATATAGCTGGGTGGAATGAATACGTCGCCGACGCGCATCGGGACGCTCGCACAAAATTTAAAATGTGGGTACTAGCCGGTAGGCCCACGAGTGGTACAGTGTATGACGAAATGACAGACACACGCAAAAGATTTAAGTCGAAATTAAAATCATGCCAAGCCCGACAAGAACAATTAAAAATGAATATTCTGGCCTCTAATCATTCGGCTAAAAAATTTAAAGATTTTTGGAAAAATGTAACCCGATCAAATGTAAAAACGAGCCTCCCGGTGAGCGTCGACGGCGTGAGCGATCAAAAGACTATTGCTGATATGTTTAAAGAACAGTTTACAATGCCGTCGTCCCTGGGTCCGTCGTCAGCGAGTTATGTACACGATGCGAGTGGCGTCATGACTGGGCGTAAGAGTTTCATTTCTGCTAAGTGTATCAAAAACATAATAAATCATATGCAACGTGGAAAGTCGCCCGGTCATGACGGCCTCAGCATAGAACATTTTAAATATGCTGGTGTTCATTTGCCGCGTGTGTTGTCAATGTTTTTTAATTTTTGTATGTCCCATTCATACCTACCGGAGCCGCTCATGCGTACTATTGTGGTCCCTATTTTAAAAAATAGGACGGGGGACTCGTCTGACAGGGCTAACTACCGGCCCATTTCACTGGCCACCACTGCAGCCAAGGTACTTGACAGCATGCTTAATGCGAACCTCGAAAATATAGTCGATCTGCATGATGCCCAGTTTGGGTTCAAAGCAGGGTTGTCCACAGAGAGTGCCATTTTGAGTCTAAAGCATGCTGTCGGGTACTATACAGCCAGAAGGACGCCGGTATACGCGTGCTTCCTGGACTTGTCCAAGGCTTTCGATCTTGTCAGATATGACCTTCTGTGGGACAAGCTGGGCAGCGCGGGTGTGCCGGGGGAGTATATCTCTCTCCTGAGGTATTGGTATGCAAACCAGAAAAACCGTGTGAGGTGGGCCGGGGCGCTGTCAGATGAGTATAAATTGGAATGTGGCGTTAGGCAGGGTGGTCTGAGTTCTCCTGTTTTATTTAACATTTATGTTAACCAGCTTGTCGAGCGGCTCAGCAGCACACATGTCGGCTGCCACATTGATGACACTTGTTTTAACAATATTAGCTATGCAGACGATATGGTGCTGCTGAGCCCCTCCATAAGCGGGCTACGGAAATTATTGTCTATTTGTGAGAAGTACGCGGAGGCGCATGGATTACAATATAACTCAAAAAAGAGTGAAATTTTAATATTTAAATCTGGCAGACAACAGCCAACCCATGTGCCTCCTGTATTGCTCAATGGAATAGCCCTAAAGCAGGTTCAAAAATTCAAATATCTGGGTCACATTGTAACAAGTGACCTCAAGGACGATGAGGACATTGAGCGGGAGCGCAGGGCTCTGGCGGTGAGAGCTAATATGCTTGCCCGCAGGTTTGCACGGTGCACGAGAGAAGTGAAAGTTACGCTATTCAAAGCTTATTGCCAGTCCTTCTACTCAAGCGGCCTGTGGGTGAGATATACGCAGCGAGCCTACAGAGCCCTGCGCACTCAGTACAACAATGCATGTTTCCAGGCCATCATGCGTAAAAAAGCAGCTTCTCTGCTGACCCGTATGCGGGGTAGCAACAACAGCATTCTGAACGCAATTGCTGTACGTTTCGACTGTCCCTTTCAAAATCACTGGGTCATGACTTGTGTTGGTGTAGCGAGTCATAGCAAATAAGCGTGTACCGTACTGTTTTTACTAGGTTAAGTTTTATATGGGTCTATGCCACCCGAAATAAAAGTTTTATTATTATTATATTATTATTATAAACGTGTACTTATGGCTAGAGGTTATTACACCACTAAAGAGTACATCGATGACAAAGACGTCTGGCTCTCACTTCCTACCTGCACATTGCTCGCTGGAGATCTTGTAGCCATATAGACATGACTGATCTGCTGTGTTACGTGAACTATCTGTAAATGATTGCTATCATATACTTAATTTAAAATTATTGACTCTGTCTCAAAATGAATAATGTTATTGTTTCGAAGTTTTTCTTTTGTATACCTAAATATAATCTAAAATAATAAGCATTCAGACAACCGATCGAGCATATATTGTGTTTGCCTACTAAATAATTACTCTAATTGGACCAAATCCCGTGTTCATGCCCGCTTGAGTATGTTTCGCCGGACCGTCTCAACTGGGTCGTGTTGAAACCGGTAGTAGATGAACCCACTGAGTTTGTTTCGCTGGGTCTTCTCAGTTGGGGCGCATTGGATCCGGTGGTAGCATTAAAGCGCGACCGTCGTTACTAACACAAGGTCCGTCATAATAATAATACCTTTAATATAGACAGAACCATTGACAATATGTAGTAAAAATATTAGACTTAAACTAGATAATTAAACATAATCTCTTGACAATAACTTGATACGAGCTAGCTAAATATCATTTCTGTAATAAAATAAATTTTATAAATGTTTTCATACAAGATGTACCTAAATATCTATGTTACTAGAAATAATATCTAATGTATACAACTATATTACTACAAACATGTTCTGACTATTTACAAGCGCTTTTTTAAAGTCTACGTGAATAAAAACCTTTTTTATTTTATTTTATTTATTTATTTTACTACAATTATAAAAAAGACATAACCTAACCACTTCAATAACGAAAAAAACCTATCCTAACTACTCCAATAATAAAAAACCTAACCTAACTTCACCAATAATAAAAAATCTAACCCAACCTAACTACTCCAATAACGAAAAAAATCTAACCTAACCATTCCAATAATGTAAAAAAACCTTTCCTAACTAGTCCAATAATAAAAAAAAACCTAACACGGCACGGCACGGCACGACACGACACGACACGACATGACACAGCACAATTACAGCACAGCACAGCACAGCACAGCACAGCACAGCACAGCCCAGCACAGCACGGCACGGCACGGCACAGCACGGCACAGCACGGCACAGCACGGCACAGCACGGCACAGCACGGCACAGCACGGCACAGCACGGCACAGCACGGCACAGCACGGCACAGCACGGCACAGCACGGCACAGCACGGCACAGCACGGCACAGCACGGCACAGCACGGCACAGCACGGCACAGCACGGCACAGCACGGCACAGCACGGCACAGCACGGCACAGCACGGCACAGCACGGCACAGCACGGCACAGCACGGCACAGCACGGCACAGCACGGCACAGCACGGCACAACACGGCACAGCACCACACAGCGCGGCACAGCACAGCACAGCACGGCACAGCATGGCACAGCACGGCACAGCACGGCACAGCACGGTACAGCACGTTACAGCACAGCACAGCACAGCACTTAACAGCACGGCACAGCACGGCACAGCACGGCACAGCACGGCACAGCACGGCACAGCAAGGCCCAGCACGGCACAGCACGGTACAGCACGGCACAGCACGGCAGCGGACGGCACAGCACGGCACAGCAAGGCTTAGCACGGCACAGCACAGCACGGCACAGCACAGCACATTACAGCACAGCACAGCATTATTGGAGTGGTTAGGTCAGGTCTTTTTTATAATTGGAGTAGTTAGGTTAGGTTTTTTATGGTGTAGTTAGGTTTAGGTTAGGTTAGGTCAATTTTTTTTATTATTATTGGAGTTAGGTTAAGTTAGATTATTTTGTTTTTGGAGTAGATAGATTAGGTTTAGTTTTTTTATAATTGGAGTAGTTAGGTTAGGTTTATTATTGGAGTAGTAAGGATAGGTTATTTTCGTTATTGGAGTGGTTGAGTTAGGTATTTTTTATTATTGGAGCGTTACGATTTACGGTTAGGTACGATATTTTTTAATATTGGAGTAGTTAGGTTAGGATTTTTTGTTTTTAGAGGAGTGTTTTTTATTATGGGAGTAGTTAGGATAGGTTTTTTTTCATTATTGAAGTATTTAGGTTAGGTTATTTTTTTTATTATTGGAGTAGTTAGGTTAGGTTAGGTTTTTTTAGTTATTGGAGTAGTTAGCTTAGGTGCACAGCACGGCACAGCACGTAGCAGCACGGCACAGCACGGCACAGCATGGCACAGCACGGCACAGCACAGTACGGCACAGCACGGCACAGCACGGCACAGCACGGCACATGAAGGCACAGCACGGCACAGCACGGCACAGAACGGCTTAGCACGGCACAGCGCATCACGGCACAGCACAGCACATTACAGCACAACACAGCATTATTGGAGTGGTTAGGTCAGGTCTTTTTTATAATTGGAGTAGTAAGGTTAGGTTTTTTATGGTGTAGTTAGGTTTAGGTTAGGTTAGGTCAATTTTTTTTATTATTATTGGAGTTAAGTTAAGTTAGATTTTTTTTGTTTTTGGGGTAGATAGATTAGGTTTAGTTTTTTTTATTATTAGAGTAGTTAGGTTAGGTTTATTATTGGAGTAGTAAGGATAGCTTATTTTCGTTATTAGAGTGGTTGAGTTAGGTATTTTTTATTACTGGAGCGTTACGATTTACGGTTACGTACGATATTTTTTAATATTGGAGTAGTTAGGTTGGGATTTTTTGTTTTTGGAGGAGTTTTTTTTAGTATGGGAGTAGTTAGGATAGGTTTTTTTTCATTATTGAAGTATGTAGGTTAGGTTAGTTTTTTTATTATTGGAGTAGTTAGGTAAGGTTAGGTTTTTTTAGTTATTGGAGTAGTTAGGTTAGGTTAGGTTTTATTATTATTGGAGTAGTTAAGTTAGTTTTTTTTAATTATTGGAGTAGTTAGGTTAGGTTTTTTTCATTATTGGAGTAGTTCGGTCAGGTCTTTTTTATTATTGAAGTAGTAAAGTTAGTTTTTTTCATTATTGGAGTAGTAAGGTCAGGTTTTTTTTATTATTGAAGTATTTAGGTTAGGTAAGTTTTTTTATTATTGGAGTAGTTAAGTTAGGTTAGGTTTTTTATCATTGGATTAACCTAACTACTCCAATAATCCATAAGACCTGACCTTACCACTCCAATAATGTAAAAATACCTATCCTAACTACTCCAATAATAAAAAACTTAACCTTACTACTCCAATAATTAAAAAAACCTAACTTAACTACTCCAGTAATAAAAAAACCTAACTGAACTTCTCCAATAATAAAAAAATCTAACCTAATCTTACTCCAATATTAAAAAAACTAACCTAAGCTAACAACTCCAATGATGAAAAAACCTAACCTAACCTAACTACTCCAATGGTAAAAAAAACTAACCTAACCTAAATACTCCAATAATAAAAAAGGACATAACCTAACAACTCCAATAACGAAAAAAACTTATCCTAACTACTCCAATAATAAAAAACCTAACCTAACTACACCAAAAATAAAAAAATCCTTACCTAAACTAACTACTCCAATTTCCAAAAAAATCTTAGCTAACTACTCCAATAATAAAAAAACAAACCTAACCTAAATACTCCAATTATAAAAAAGACATAACCTAACCACTTCAATAACGAAAAAAACCTATCCTAACAACTCCAATAATAAAAAACCTAACCTAACTTCACCAATGATAAAAAATCTAACCTAACCTAACTACTCCAATAACGAAAAAAATCTAACCTTACCACTCCAATAATGTAAAAAAACCTTTCCTAACTACTCCAATAATAAAAAAAAAACTAACACGGCACGGCACGACACGACACGACACAACACGACACTACACGACACGACACGACACGACACGACACGACACGGAACAACACAACACGACACGACACAACACAACACGACAGAGCACCGCACAGCACAGCACAGCACAATTACAGCACAGCACAGCACAGCACAGCACAGCACAGCCCAGCACAGCACTAAACAGCACGGCACAGCACCGCACAGCACGGCACAGCGCGGCACAGCACGGCACAGCACGGCACAGCTCGGCACAGCACGGCACAGCAAGGTACAGCACGGCACAGCACGGCACAGCACGGCACAGCACGGCACAGCAAGGCACAGCACGGCACAGCACAGCACAGCAAGGCACAGTACGGCACAGCACGGCACAGCACGGCACGGCACAGCACGGCTCAGCACGGCACAGCGCGGCACAGCACGGCACAGCACGGCACAGCACGGCACAGCTCGGCACAGCACGGCACAGCAAGGTACAGCACGGCACAGCACGGCACAGCACGGCACAGCAAGGCACAGCACGGCACAGCACGGCACAGCAAGGCACAGTACGGCACAGCACGGCACAGCACGGCACGGCACAGCACGGCACAGCACGGCACAGCATGGCACAGGACGGCACAGCACGGCACAGCACGGCACAGCACGGCACAGCAGGGCTTAGCACGGCATAGCACAGCACGGCACAGCACAGCACATTACAGCACAGCATTATTGAACTGGTTAGGTCAGGTCTTTTTTATTATTGGAGCAGTTAGGTTAGGTTTTATATGGTGTAGTTAGGTTCAGGTTAGGTTAGGTCAATTTTTTTTTATTATTATTGGAGTTAGGTTAAGTTAGATTTTTTTTGTTATTGGAGGAGATAGATTAGGTTTAGTTTTTTTTATTATTGGAGTAGTTGGTTAGGTTTTTCTTCATTATTGAAGTATTTAGGTTAGGTTAGTTTTTTTATTATTGGAGTAGTTAGGTTAGGTTAGGTTTTTTAAGTTATTGGAGTAGTTAGATTAGGTTAGGTTTTATTATTATTGGGGTAGTTAAGTTAGTTTTTTTTAATTATTGGAGTAGTTAGGTTAGGTTTTTTCATTATTGGAGTAGTTAGATCAGGTCTTTTTTATTATTGAAGTAGTAAAGTTAGTTTTTTTATTATTGGAGTAGTTAGGTCAGTTTTTTTTTTATTATTGAGGTATTTAGGTTAGTTAAGTTTTTTTATTATTGGAGTAGTTAGGTAAGGTTACGTTTTTTTATCATTGGATTAACCTAACTACTCCAATAATCCATAAGACCTGATCTTACCACTCCAATAATGTAAAAAAACTTATCCTAACTACTCAAATAATAAAAAACTTAAACTTACTACTCCAATAATAAAAAAACCTAACTTAACTACTCCAGTAATAAAAAAACCTAACTGAACTTCTCCAATAATAAAAAAAAATTAACCTAATCTTACTCCAATAATAAAAAAACTAACCTAACCTAACAACTCCAATGATGAAAAACCTAACCTAACCTAACTACTCCAATGATAAAAAAAACTAACCTAACCTAAATACTCCAATAATAAAAAAGACATAACGTGTCGTGTTGCGTTTTGTTGCGTTATGCTAAGTTGTGCTGTGACGTGTTGTGCCATGCTGTGCCGTGCTGTGCCGTGCTGTTCCGTGCTGTGCCGTGTTATGCGGTGCTGTGCTGTGCCGTGCCGTGCCGTGCCGTGCCGTGCCGTGCCATGCCGTGCCGTGCCGTGTCGTGTCGTGTCGTGTCGTGTCGTGTCGTGTCGTGTCGTATTGTGTCGTGTCGTGTCGTGTCGTGTCGTGTCGAGTCGTGTCGTGTCGTGTCATGTCGTGTCGTGTCGTGTCATGTTGTATTGTGTCGTGTCGTGTTGTTTTGTGTTGTGTAACTCCAATAATAAAAAAAATCTAACCTAACCTAACTCCAATAATGATAAAAAAATCGAATCTAACCTAACAGTAACTACACCAATAATAAAAAAACCTAACCTAACCACACCAATAATCAAAATTAACTACGTTTGTTGTTCTGGTGCGTTGTGGTGTATTGTTGTGTGTTGTGGTGTGTTGTGCTGTGCTGTGCTGTGCTGTGCTGTGCTGTGCCGTGCTGTGCCGTCCCGTGCCGTGCCGTGTCATGTCGTGTCGTGTCTTGTCGTGTCGTGTCGTGTCGTGTCGTGTCGTGTCGTGTCGTATCGATTCGTGTCGTGTTGTGCTGTGTTGGGCTGTGCCGTGCTGTGCCGTGCTGTGCCATGCTGTGCCGTGCTGTGCCGGGCTGTGCCGTGCTGTGCCGTGCCGTGTTAGCTTTTTTTATTATTGGAGTAGTTAGGTTAGGTATTTTATTATTGGAGTAGTTAGGATAGGTTTTTTTACATTATTGGAATGGTTAGGTTAGATTTAGTGTCGTGTCGTGTCGTGGTCCGTTTTTTTATCGTTGGATTAACCTAACTACTCCAATAATCCAAAAGACCTGACCTTACCACTCCAATAATGTAAAAAAACCTATCCTTACTACTCCAATAATTAAAAACCTAACCTAACTACTCCAATAATAAAAAAAGCTAACCTAACTTCTCCAATAATAAAAAAACCTAACTGAACTACTCCAATAACTAAAAAAATCTAACCTAACCTAATTACTCCAATGCTAAAAACACCTTTTTTTTTTTTTTTTTTTTACATGGTGGAAATGCAAAATCTTACGCATACCCGCCGCTTGGGGCGGCGACGGGTTATGTGGGACTCACTCGGGCTAGTCCCGGGATACGCACTAAAACCACCATGGTAGCCAGCCTCACAATGCCTGTAGCGGGGGGCCTGGGTACTCGTGAACGATCTCGCCAGTACCCCCGCTGTACACTGAGCGTCTGAGACTCTCTTCCGGGGACGGGAGGGGGCCAAATGCCTCCTCCCCTCCCCTTTACGCACAAGCGCGTTTAGGCAACCTGAGCTACAGCAGGTTACCTCTTCTTGGGACCGCTTATGTAAGACGAGTGGAGTTCCCCTCCTCCAAACGCCAGTGGTCCTAGGGGCGACGTCAAGCCGGGGAGAAGCCAGCCGGACGCCGCATACTCTCTCGCGCTGAGATTAGCTCCCAGCGCCGGCGCCGATGAAGCGGATATTAGTGTCAATATCCAGTTCATCGGCGCCGTCTCGTTCTCCTACGGGAGGGATCGTTGCGCTCCCTCTCGCGCTCGGCGGCCTCCTTCTTGAGCATAACAGCTTCACAGAATGAGGCCACCGCGTTCCATCTGGTTGTCGCCGCCAGCATAGCCGAAACCACTGCTGGCAGCGAGAGGTCCAATCCTATTTCGGCGACCAGGATTCGCCTCTCGGGGGCCCAAGCTGGGCAATCCTCGAGTGTATGTTGGGCCGAGTCCGGGCCGCCGCCACAATGGTGACACGACGGTGGCGCCTCTCTACCTATTCGACACAGGTACTCACCGAAGCACCCGTGTCCGGTGAGTATCTGTGTCAACCTGAAGGTTAGGCTGCCCCGTTTCCGGAGCAGCCATGCGTCAAACCACGGCAGGACCGCACCGACAGAGCGTTGACGTGAGCCTCTCGGCAATTCAAGCCGCTCGCGCCAAATCTCTAAGGCCTGTCGGTGCGCGTCCCGCCGTACGTTTGTCCAGTCCGGTTGTTGGCCGCCGGCATCCGAGCGGGCACGGACGAGATCGTAAACTCTCGCGTCCATGTCCGCCAGGATATCCAGTGGCGGGAATCGTCCTAGTAAAGTCGCCGTCTCGAAGGAGATCGTCCGGTATCCACGGACCACTCTGATGGCAACCACCCGCTGCACGCTATTCAAAAGAGCTTTGCAGCGGGAAGCTCTCGCCAGTCTAGACGACCAGACGGGAGCACCGTAGAGGGCCATAGAGCGGATAACCCCACAGTAGAGGCGGCGAACTTCTTCCCGGGGTCCCCCAAGGTTGGGTCAGTTGAGTGCGCCCGCCGCCCCGCGAAGTCGGGGGACCAGCTGGACAAAGTGGGCGTCAAAAGCCCACCTACTGTCCAGCGTCAGCCCGAGGTATTTGAGGGTTTGCCCAACTGGGACCGCCTCACCACACACCTGAATCCACGTGCTGGGAGGTTCCCTACCCCGACGGAGGCTGTGGAACCAAAGCGCCTCAGTTTTATGAGGCGCTACCTGAAGGCCCAGCCCGCGGACACTGCCGACGACACAGGCCACTCCCAGCTCGGCAAGCCGTGCCACGTCCGTGAAATTGCTCCCCCTGGCCAACACGAGAGTGTCGTCTGCGTAGCAAACGACATCCACGCCTAGGGGGAGTCTCGTCCTGAGGACCGCGTCAAAAGCAAGGTTCCACAAGAGGGGTCCTAAAACAGATCCCTGTGGAACCCCGCGATCGACCTCCCTTGACATTTCCTCTCCGCCCCGAGCCGTGTACACGATGAGCCTATCGCTCAGGTACGAGCTAACAATCCCCTGTAGGTAGGGGGGCACGTTATGGTAAACCAGTGCCTCCCTTATTGCCCACCACGGGAGGGAGTTGAAGGCGTTGACAATGTCAATACTGACAGCCATTGCCACCCCTCCCTCCCGAACGACGTCCTGTGACAGGGATTGGACCCGCCGGATTGCGTCCACCGTCGAACGACCGCGACGGAAGCCGAACTGGCAGTCCGACAGGTCAGGCCCACCCCGTGACAGGTGCCCGCTGAGACGGGCGGACACTTTTCGCTCAAAGAGTTTGCCCACCTTGTCCAGAAGGCAAATGGGTCGGAACGAAGAGGGAGAGTCCGCATTTCTCCCTTTCTTTTGGATGAGGACGAGCTTGGCCTCCTTCCACTCAGACGGGAAAACCCCAAGGTGGAGGCAGCGAGAGAAGAGGCGACGCAGCTTACTGCCTAGCACTGACAGGGCCAGCACCCAGACCCGACCTGGGATACCGTCGGGCCCAGGGGCAGTGTTTCGCACCGCGAGTCGCCTTACTGCGCTCTCAAGCTCGTCCTCCGTCACTTCCATGTCGGATGTCCAGTCCGGTGTAGATCGCGGTGGAGCGACCGTGTCACCGGGCTCGGCCCTTGGGAAGAGGGTGTCTACCACTCTTCCCACGAACTCGGGGTCGAGCGTTTCGGTGAGCGGAGGGACCCATGGTCTGAGCTTACCCAAAACCATCTTGTACGGGCGCCCCCATGGATCCCTGTTGATCCTTTCGATCAGTTCCTCCCACGCCCTGGTCTTTGCCTCCGAGATGGCGAACTGGAACGCCATGGTGGCCAAGCGGTATGCTCGGTAAGCCTCTGCAATCTCGTCAGCCGAGGCGCGCCGTCTCCTTCTAGTCCTAGTATAACGGCGGCGCGCAGAGACGCAGGATCCCCGCAGCCGCGCTAAGTCCGCTGACCACCAGTAGACGGAGGACCTCGTTGTCGGCCTGGCCCGGGGCATGGCAACGTCACAAATAGTGGTCACCTTTTCCCCGAACCAGGCCGCCACCACCTCCGGAGAGGCTCCGTCCTCCAACTCTTCCCAATCCGCGACGAGGGCAGAAGCAAGAAGCAGATCTCTGTCTAATCGCTTCAAGGCCCATCGTCACGGGGCGGTATTTTGATGGCGTCCCAGCTCGCCACCTGCGCTTCTGCCTGACATCTCAATGAGGATGTGCCGGTGGTCTGACAGAGTTGCGAGCTCCTCAGCCACTCTCCAGCCCGACACTCGGCGAGCAGCAGGGGCAGTCGCCCACGTTAGGTCGACAACCGACCCCCCCTGCCACCGCACGCAAGTACTCGTCGAACCTTGGTTCAGCAGCTGAAGATTAAGCGTAGCCGCCCACTCTATCAGCGCTTCCCCTCTCAGGTCATCACGGGTGTCTCCCCACACCCTGGAGTGTGCGTTGAAGTCACCCATGACGTACAGTGGACGAGAGAGGAGTCCCCGGATGCACGTGCCTAGTCTGTCAATAGTATCCTCGAAGTGGGCAAGGCCGCAGTTAGGAGAGATGTAACATCCCACCACTACGGCGTCGCCCCATTCAACGACAACAAAATCTGTCCCACCATGGATTAGGCGGCAATGGAGGCCACCCGATGATTCCGCCCAGTATAAAGCGACGGAGTCCCCGTCCACCCCGAACCACCTTGGGTGATCCGGGATGGAATAGGGCTCCGATATCACCGCAAGGGCAACCGACCACTCCGCGAGCGTCTGTAGCAGGAGATCCTGCGCTGCACGGCAGTGGTTTAAGTTACCCTGCAATATCTTGGATGGGGGCGGGAATTTTAGGCCTCCATTGTCTCCTGACCAGCCAGCAGCGCGAACGAATTCGCTACTAGCGTAGTGGGTGGACCCTGCGGCGTCTGCACTGTCCGGCTTTTGGGAGGGAAGCACTTACTTCCTCCCATCCTGTGTTTGCCAGCGACGCCAAGGTCCGTACAGATCGGACACTTCGGTTCGCTGGCTTTGCAGTTTACGGCCTTATGGCCCTGGTCACCACAGACATAGCAGCATTTGCTGCGATCTGTGGGACTACTGCACTTGGCCTTAACGTGGCCAAACCCGAGGCATTTGTAGCACTGTAAGGGTCTAGCCTTGAGTGCCACGACCCTTGCTGCGGACCAACCCACGCACACGCGTTTGTCTGCCAGTTTATTAGCCGCCTCGAGTGGGCATCTGACCCACGCGGTGTTTAATCCCGACCGATGGGCCCGGACGGGCCCCACCTTGAAATCATTGGAAGAACAACCGACGGTACCCGCTAGGGCCACCGCAATCGCCGCGGGGGTGACGGTCTCATCTAAATCAAGGACGCGCATTTCTGCGGTCTTGATAGGACGCGAAACCCGAGCGTCCGTATCCACTAGGACTTCCCTTAGTTTGGCCGCGAGGGCATCGGCTCTTGCGGTATTATCGGGCCCAGGGACTCTCAGGACCAAGCCACCATTTAAGGCTCTCTTCTGGAAGATACCACCTTCCAGTCCAAAGTCTTTGAGGCAGACCCTGTCCTTCGCCGTCCTTATAAGGTGGGCGAGAGGAGTCTCTGACCCTTCTGCCCGCGTTATTAAAACCGCTGCCGTTTTCGGTGAACGAGGGAGTTGCCTCGTTGCACCTCCGGGAGCGGTGTTTAATTTGGCCGCCGCCTTTTTGGTCTTGGCCGCGGATTTGCGACCAACGACTTTCGCCCATGTGGTCTCTTCCGCATTCGCATGCGCTGCACTAGACTGCTGGCTCCGCGAAGCGCCAGCAACCTGTGCAGGCGCAACAGGCACACCTGCTCTCTTACGCTGCCTCTTCCTTTCCCGCTTCTTTTTCCTCTTGTCCTTATCGGACGAGGTAGAAGGGGTCGGGATCGGCGGCGGCGCTGGAGCTTTCGGCTTTTCTGCCACCGCACCACGAGGGGAGACGGCTACAGCCTTTTTGCCAAGTGGAGGCCTGATGGCCCTTCCTGGGAAGAGCTCCGCCATGAGCGCTGCACGGAAGGACACCAATTTGTCTTCCATAATGGCAGCCACCTGCTCGGCGTTGGAGCTGCCCTTTCGTCCTGTGGCCATAAGCTTAAGCTTAGAAGCCACTGGGACACTGGTTGTTGTTGCTTTAGCCGGGGTCGCTGCGGAAGTCCCCTGACCAGAGCGCAGAGTCTCAACCTCCGCAGACAATTGTGTGAGACGTCCCTCGAGGGAGGAGAGCTTTGAACGAAGCTCCCTGTTCTCAACCTCCAGCCGCTCGGCCTCACCACCGTAAGTCCGAGTGTGCAGTTCGGAGGTGGCGGCCTGCGCCTCACGCACACTTTGCCTAATGGCGTGCTTTAGCGGCCCTTGGATGTTCGAGGACCTATCCGTAGAGGCTGCTCGAGGCTCTGTCCGTGGTGGAGAGAGCTCGAGGCTCTCTCCACCACGGACAGAGCCTCGAGCAGCCTAGCCCCAACATCAGCCGTAGGCTGATGTCGGAGCTCCTCCGCTATGTCTTCAACGCGGGGCAAAGATTTCTTAGCCCGCGTATTTGAAGGAGGGAGGAGAGGGTTGAGGATATCCGAAATATCCCCATCCAAGTCCCCCCCCTCGTCAATTCCTAGTTTTGCCCGCACAATCTGTGTGCGAGCATTTGGAGCCACAAGGGATCTCCGCTTCCCAAGCTTCGGCCCTTCTGCCGGCAATGACACGCAGGAAGCGGCTGACTTGTCGCTTCCCACGGAATCACTTCGAAATACGGACTTCGAGCGTGACCGCGACCGCGAACGCAACAGCGACCGAGAAGTAGAACGCGGTCGCAGCTGCCTCCGTGGTGGAGCAGTCTCTCTGGCTCTATCAGCCAGACTCCTTTCCTCTTTAGAGACTCTCACCCGCAGCTCGCTAGTTGCAGGTGAGGGTCCCTCGACACTCAAAACTGGGCACACAAAACTGGGCGTGTGCGCCCTATCCGCGACCTCCGCGTGTAAGTGTTCAGTAGTGTCCCCCCCCAGATACGGTGGGACAGCCGGGTCCTGAAGGACCCGGGAGGGATTCTCCGGCAGAGCCGGTACCCTCCTGGGGTAATGTTTTTCCATTGAACATCTGTGCCTTTTTACCCTGTAGACCGGTTTACCCCCCGGTAGCCCCCTCGCCGGGTATGCTCAGAGGTTAAGGGTTTGCCGAATGCTATCGACCGGATTAACGCACCGGCCATTCAGCCCATCACCGTCCGACGAAGCTTAGGCTTGCGTCCTCCGCTGTCCCCTCCAGAGTATGGAAGGGACAGCAGAGGCGTGAGATGTCGGAATATTAGCCACGGACGGTGGCTTCTCCCCATGCAAGCACAGGAAGAAGCCAGCGCCCACGCCCAGGGCACACCAATCCGAAAAATCTACCGTTCCCACCGAATATAAATATTCGAATAGGACCAATAGTCTCGGACAACGAGGAGGTTTTCCGACCACGTGTCCCATGCTAAAAACACCTAACCTAACCTAACTACTCCAATAACAAAAAAAAAAATCTAACCTAACCTAACTCCAATAATGATAAAAAAATCTAATCTAACCTAACCTAACTACACCAATAATAAAAAATCCTAATCTAACCATACCAATAATCAAAATTAACTACGTTTGTTGGTACTGGTGTGGCAAAAAAAAAAAAAAAAAAAAAAAAACTACGCTTGTTGCTCTGGTGTGTTGTGGTGTATTGTTGTGTGTTGTGCTGTGTTGTGCTGTGCTGTGCCGTGCTGTACCGTGCTGTACCGTGCCGTGCCGTGCCGTGTCATGTCGTGTCGTGTCGTGTCGTGTCGTGTCGTATCGATTCGTGTCGTGTCGTGTCATGTCGTGTCATGTCGTGGCGTGTCTTGTCGTGTCGTGTCGTGTTGTGTTGTGCTGTGTTGTGCTGTGCCGTGCTGTGCCGTGCTGTGCCATGCCGTGCCGTGCCGTGCCGTGTTAGGTTTTTTTTATTATTGGAGTAGTTAGGTTAGGTTTTTTATTATTGGAGTAGTTAGGATAGGTTTTTTTACATTATTGGAGTGGTTAGGTTAGATTTTTTTAGTTATTGGAGTAGTTAGGTTAGGTTTTTTATTATTGGTGTAGTTAGGTTAGGTTTTTTATTATTGGAGTAGTTAGGATAGGTTTTTTTCGTTATTGGAGTGGTTAGGTTATGTCTTTTTTATTATTGGAGTAAAAAAAAACTAACCTAACCTAAATAGGTTAGTTTTTTTTTATTATTGGAGTAGTTAGGTTGGGTTAGGTTTTTTATGTCATTGGAGTTGTTAGGTTAGGTCAAATTTTTTATTATTGGAGTAGTTAGGTTAGTTTTGACGCCCACTTTGTCCAGCTGGTCCCCCGACTTCGCGGAGCGGCGGGCGCACTCCAGCGTCTGCTGCCCAACCTTGGGGGACCCCGGGAAGAAGTCCGCCGCCTCTACTGTGGTGTTATCCGCTCTATGGCCCTCTACGGTGCTCCCGTCTGGTCGTCTAGACTGGCGAGAGCTTCCCGCTGCAAAGCTCTTTTGAATAGCGTGCAGCGGGTGGTTGCCATCAGAGTGGTCCGTGGATACCGGACGATCTCCTTCGAGGCGGCGACTTTACTAGGACGATTCCCGCCACTGGACATCCTGGCGGACATGGACGCGAGAGTTTACGATCTCGTCCGTGCCCGCTCGGATGCCGGCGGCCAACAACCGGACTGGACAAACGTACGGCGGGACGCGCACCGACAGGCCTTAGAGATTTGGCGCGAGCGGCTTGAATTGCCGAGAGGCTTGCGTCAACGCTCTGTCGGTGCGGTCCTGCCTTGGTTTGACGCATGGCTGCTCCGGAAACGGGGCAGCCTAACCTTCAGGTTGACGCAGATACTCACCGGACACGGGTGCTTCGGTGAGTACCTGTGTCGAATAGGTAGAGAGGCGCCACCGTCGTGTCACCATTGTGGCGGCGGCCCGGACTCGGCCCAACATACACTCGAGGAGTGCCCAGCTTGGGCCCCCGAGCGGCGAGTCCTGGTCGCTGAAATAGGATTGGACCTCTCGCTGCCAGCAGTGGTTTCGGCTATGCTGGCGGCGACAACCGGATGGAACGCGGTGGTCTCCTTCTGTGCAGCTGTTATGCTCAAGAAGGAGGCCGCCGAGCGCGAGAGGGAGCGCAACGATCCCTCCCGTAGGAGAACGAGACGGCGCCGATGAAGTGGATATTGATGCTAATGTCCGCTTCATCGGCGCCGGCGCTGGGAGCTAATCTCAGCGCGAGAGAGTATGCGACGTCCGGCTGGCTTCTCCCCGGCTTGACGTCACCCCTGGGACCGCTGGCGCTTGGAGGAGGGGCACTCCACTCGTCTTACACAAGCGGTCCCGGGAAGAGGTAACCTGCTGTAGCTCAGGTTGCCTAAACGCGCTTGTGCGTGCTGGGGAGGGGAGGAGGCATTTGGCCCCCTCCCGCCCCCGGAGGAGAGTCTCAGACGCTCAGTGTACAGCGGGAGTACTGGCGAGATCGTTCACGAGTAGACCCAGACCCCTCGCTACAGGCATTGTGAGGCTGGCTACCATGGTGGTATTAGTGCGTATCCCGGGACTAGCCCGGCGAGTCCCACATAACCCGTCGCCTCCCCAAGCGGCGGGTATGCGTAAGTTTAATGCATTTCCACCATGTAAAAAAAAAAAAAATTGATTGGATTGGCGACAACTCCAATAATAAAAAAACCTTACCTAACCTAACTACTCCAATAATAAAAAAACCAAACCTAATCTAACTACTCCAATAACAAAAAAAATCTAACCTAACCTAACTCCAATAATGATAAAAAAATCTAACCTAACCTAACTACACCAATAATAAAATAACCTAACCTAACTACACCAATAACAAAAAAATCTAAACTAACAGATTTTCAGATTTTCAATAGTTTGCTTTAATTTGTAGCAATGACGTGAGCAAATACAAACCACTGAATATATTACTGAGATCAGATATAATGATCAAATTTTAACCAATCCTACCGAAATAGCAAATGTGTTTAATAATTACCTTGTAGAGATGACTAAAACGTCCGAAAAGGGCCAACAAACTTATAAAAATATTTCACCACACAGCATATTTTTAAAACCCTACGATATTCGAGATATCTACAATATTATAAATAGCCTAAACAACACCTCTGCTGTAGGGTATGACGAAATCTGCACAAAGGTGGTAAAGTCATGTAATATTGAACTAGCGCCAGTTCTAACACACCTGGTAAATCTTTCTTTTGAGGGTGGGTGTTTTCCGGATTTACTAAAGATTTCAATCGTTAAACCTTTGTTTAAAAAAGGTGATAAAAAATCACTTGTAAATTATCGTCCAATCACGCTTATTCCAGTGTTAGCAAAAATATTTGAAAAGGCGATGCAAAGAAGGCTTGTTAGTTTTATAAATAAATTTGACATAATTAGAAGTAACCAATATGCATTTCAGAGAAACAAATCGACTACACTGGCAAGTTTTAACTTAGTTAATGAAATCATCAAAAATCTAGATGACCGAAAGAAGACTTTTGTTGTATTTTTTGATATGTCCAAAGCATTCGACTATGTTTCCCACGAACTACTTTTGGAGAAATTAGAAATGTATGGGGTCAGAGGACCAGCGCTAAATTGGATGTCTTCTTATCTAAGAAATCGGACACAATGTGTAGAGATCGCAAACTTGAACAATGAAGGGGAATTAATAAATTATAAGTCCAAATATATTACAAATGGATTTGGTGTTCCCCAAGGGAGTGTGTTGGGCCCTATTTTGTTCCTCTTTTACATTAACGACTTACCTAATATAACTAAGTATGAATGCACGCTTTTTGCTGATGACGTTTCTATAGTAATATCTCAAGATAAAAATTTTGACATAGAGAATGAATTAAATGACATAATTAATGAAGTAATATCATGGCTCAATAATAATAATTTACAAATTAATCTTAATAAAACTAATTATACTCAATTTAAGAATAATTCACATACTAGACATAATAATATTAATGTAAAATTTGAGGATCAATTAATCGGTGAAGTATCATGTACAAACTTTCTGGGAGTCACACTTGACAACAGATGTAATTGGAAAGCACACGTGGCAAAGGTCTGTGATAAACTTAATAGATTTGTGTATGTTCTATATAAGCTGCGCAAAACCTCAAATCAAAAAACACTCCTAGCAGCTTACTATGGCTATGTGTTTTCGGTACTTAAGTATGGCCTGTTGATATGGGGCAACTCTACAGATATTAATAAGGCATTTATTGTACAGAAAAAGTGTGTGCGTGCAATGGTTGGATTACGACCTTACGAATCTTGTAAGCCAGTCTTTAAAGAACTGGAAATATTGACTCTTCCATCGATGTATATACTGGAACTATGTAATTTCGTTAAACAAAACCAAGAAATATTCAAAAAAGCATCAGACATTTTCCCGAGAAATACAAGAAAGCCGGACAGATTGGTTTTAGACACTAGGCCAAAAACTACATTATTTCAAAAAAACTCTTATGCTATGTGTATTAAAGTATATAATGCAGTTCCAGATGAAATCAAAAAGTTACCCAACAAACGTTTTTCTAAAGAACTGCGCAAATGGCTTTTAAAAATGAATTTTTATTCTGTAACGGATCTTTTCACCACAAGAAAATAAATAAAAATATATAATGATACTGAAATGTACTAATTATACTGTCACCTAAAAATAATTTTATTGTAAGAAAGTAAAATGTTATTAATTTATTTCAATCATGAATAATCTAATTTGTTATTTTTAATTTTATTCATCATTATTATTATTATTATTTTATTTTGTCAATTAAGATTGTTGTGTTGTTTTGTGTTTTTTTTGGAATTTTTGTTTTTTATTCATATTTTTATATTTTTAATTATGTCATGTCATTAATATGACAAAGTGTTATGGCTCTGTAATTTTAAATTTAAGAACTCACTGTACCACACTTTAAGACAATAAATATATTCTATTCTATTCTATTCTAAAGTTGACTTGATCTAGCCTTCTTGAAGAACCTAACCTTACTACTCCAATAATAAAAAAAACCTAACACGGCACGGCATGGCACGGCACGGCACAGCACGGCACAGCACGGCACAGCACGGCACAGCACGGCACAGCACGGCACAGCACGGCACTGCACAGCACGGCACAGCACAGCACATTACAGCACAGCACATTACAGCACAGCACAGCATTATTGGAGTGGTTAGGTCAGGTCTTTTTTATTCTTGGAGTAGTTAGGTTAGGTTTTTTATTATTGGTGTAGTTAGGTTAGGTCAGATTTTTTTTTTTTATTATTGGAGTTAGGTTAGGTAAGATTTTTTGTTGTTATTGGAGCAGTTAGGTTAGGTTTTTAAGTATTGGAGTAGTAAGGATAGGTTATTTTCGTTATTGGAGTGGTTAGGTTAGGTATTTTTTATTATTGGAGCGTTACGATTTACGGTTAGGTACGATATTTTTTAATGTTGGAGTAGTTAGGTTAGGTTTTTTTTTGTTTTTGGAGGATTTTTTTTTATTATTGGAGTAGTTAGGATAGGTTTTTTTTCATTATTGGAGTGGTTTGGTCAGGTCTTTTTTATTATTGGAGTATTTAGGTTAGGTTAGGTTAGGATAGGATTGGCGGGGGAACCACCCCACAGTGCTTGCGTCCACGTCGCGTTCCCCGGAAATGTCCCAGTTCTGACCACCGTAACGGAGTGGCAGACTGGGTACGGCTAAAGTGCACTGTGCATCGTAGCGACTATCTGCCTTGAGTGCTGCGAAATTGCTTTGTTTTGATATGCCAAAACCAGCGCGGGATGCCCTCGGGCATTTTGTGAAAAAAGGCCCTTCTCAGGGCCAACCCAAAGGCCCTTCTCAGGGCCAACCCAAAGGCCCTTCTCAGGGCCAACCAAAAGGCCCTTCTCAGGGCCAACGCGACGCTTCCTTAGCGTCGAACGAAGGCAGAGCCTTCTACGGAGGGAGAGTGGACTCATTGTCGGACTCCGACAATGAGTCCACTACGTCGGATTGCAATCCGATGGTGATCGAAGATACTCGATCGAGATCGGCCTCCAGAAAAAGGAAGACCTACCTTAAAAATGGGTCAGATGGGTCCTCGGCCTCGGGTTCGGCGAAGGAGTCGAAAAAGAAGGCCCAGAAGACCGCGGCAGACACCCACGACGTGGGTTTGGTCGACGCCCAGCGCGAGCTGGACCTGACTCGGCGGGTGCAGCTCCAGCAAGAGCTGGAGGAGCGAATTGCAGCCAAGGAGGAGCGGGCGCGCGTCGCTCGTGCCAAGGCCGGGTACGGTGCGTCCCGGGTCTTGTACTCGGACCACTCCTTGGCCGAATTGGAGAGGATTGCCTTGGAGGACGAGGAGGCGATCGTGGAGGTCGCCGCCAAGTCCTCCCACCTAAAGGGGACATTTCAAAAGTCCCTAAAATGCCGGGCCGCGAGTCTTCGTGAAATCGTCGCGGAGCTGGTGAACCGCAAGGCCAGCGACGAGTCGCGGCAACTGCAGGCAAAAGTGGATCGCCTGCAGTCAGAGGTGAGCCAGCTTCACCTGAAACTGGCCGAAGCCACGGCCCGGCCATCCCAAGCCGAGCCCAGACCTGCGGCAGAGGGCCTTGCCTCCACCGGCCTTTAGGATGTCCTCCGCAAGGTAATGGCGGACGAGAGGGCCTTCGTTAGGGCCTGCCTAGCGGGCAGTGAGGACCGGCTCTTACCGGCGAGGACCCTCCAACCGCCGCTTGCGGCGGACAAGAGGCGTGAGGAGCGGGTGGCAACCACCCAGAGGGAGGACGCCCTTCTCCCTTCCACCACCCCGACCAACCAGCAGGGCTGGACGAAGGTGGTCGGTAAGGGGAAGGGCAAAGGCAAAAGGACGGCACCTGTTGTCCCTGACGTCCCCGCCACCACCACTCCCAGCCAGTCGCAGCCGACTGGTGAAGGGAAGGGGAAAGGGAAAGGGAAGGGGAAGAGAACCCCCCTAGCCCCAGCCGTCCCCGCCACCACCCCTGCTGGTCAGTCGACTGGCACGGGAAAGGGGAAGGGTTCGACCCCAGCCGGTGTCAGGAGGAACTTGGTTCCTCCCAAGACCGCGGCCGTCGTGATGACGCCCACCACGGAGGCTGCGGAGCGGGGCGAGACGTACGCGTCCGCAATGCCAATCCTACCAAACTGGGGATCGGCAAAGTCTCGTGCCACCGGACGCAGGCTGGGGCTCGAATTTTCGAGTTCCCGGGTGCCGAGGGCGCGAAGAACGCGGACCTCTTCGCAGCGAAGCTGCAGGAGGTCATCGCGAACTCGGCGAAGGTGGCCAGGCCGGTGAAGTCGACGGCCATCGAGGTGACGGATCTGGACGACTCCGTCACCAAGGAGGAGGTGGTGGCAGCAATCGCAGCCATAGGGGGCTGCGAAGTCGCAGCGGTACAAGGCCGGGGCATCAGGCCCGGGCGCGGCGGCATGGGCACCATTCGCCTGGAGTGCCCAGTCGCCGCTGCCAAAGCCGTCCTTGAAAAGGGACGGCTGGCCGTCGGCTTCAGCTCGGGTGCGGTCCGGGCACTTGAGGACCAGCCTTTGAGGTGCTACAAGTGCTTCGGAATCGGCCACACCCGAGCCCTCTGTCCGTCCAGTGTCGACAGGACGGACTGTTGTTACTGCTGCGGCAAGGAGGGCCACAAATCCGCCTCCTGCACGGCCGCCGCACCGCACTGTGTGGTATGTGCCGCCAGTGGTCGCCCTGCGGGCCACATAATGAAGGGGAGGAATTGCAGTCCTCCCCTTAAGAAGGGCAAAGTTCAGGCGCCGACCCGGCCTGTCACTGCCACCGCCGTCCCAGCAGCTGGGACCTCAGCGGCTGTGGAGCTGTGTGGCCTCGGCAGCGCTGCCCTCCTGACACCCACATTGTGGTGGAGGGCGTCCAGATAGGGGTTGGGGCCCAGATGTAGTATCTGGGCCTCGTACTGGACAGCAGGTGGCGCTTCGGCCCGCACTTCAGCGGGCTGTCGACGCGCCTGCTGAAAGCCGCGGACGCCCTCTCATGACTCCTCCCAAACCTGGGAGGGCCTAAGGAGCGATGCCGGCGCCTCTATGCCGGCATCTTGAAAAGCATGGCCCTATACGGGGCACCCATCTGGGAGGACTCCCTCCACAGGAGGGAGATTGCAACCGCCATCCGCAGGCCCCAACGGGCCATTGCACAGCGGGTGGCGAGGGCCTACTGCTCGGTGGGCTTCGCGGCGGCGTGCGCTCTGGCCGGCACCCCTCCCTGGGAATTGGAGGCATGGGTGCTCGCCAGAGTGTACGAGTGGGTGGCGCGGCGTAGGGCGCTGGGTGAGCGCCCCGCTGCGCAAGAGCGGGATGTCGTGTGGCGGGAGGCGAGGGACGCCATCGTCCTACACTGGACACGGGACCTCGCCTCCGCCACCTTTGGACGCCGGACGCTGGACGCGCTCGGCCGAGTCCTGCGAGACTGGCTCGAGCGCCCCCACGGTTTCCTCTCGTTTCGTCTGGTGCAGGTGTTGTCCGGGCATGGCTGCTTCGGAACGCACCTGCATCGGATCCAGAGGGAGGAAACCCCGGCGTGCCACGAGTGTGGAACCGCGGAGGACACGGCGCAGCACACCCTCGAGGTGTGCCCAGCCTGGGCTGAGCTGCGCCGTGCCCTGACCGATGTAGTCGGGTTCGACCTCTCACTTCCCAGTGTGGTGAACTCCATGCTGGGGAGTGAGGAGGCTTGGGCGGAGCCTGCGCGGGAGGACGATCCTCTCGCGCCACCGCTCCGCAGGCGAAGAAGGGGTGGGAGAAGGCGGCTGTACGATCGTCGCCTCCCACCTCCCGGTGGTGATTAGCGGGCGATAGGCGCGGGGGCGCCTTCGCTCGCATTGCACAAATCGCCACCCTCGTCGGGCGGGAACGGCCGAGCACTCACGGTCGTTTCCGGGCCCCTCCACTAAGGGAGGGGCGTGCGGGCCCCGCTGTAAAGGCGGGCGGTCGTCGGCGGGGGACTGGACGTAAAGGCTTTGCCGGTTTCCCAGTCCTCCTCTACACAGACGATGCGGGAGTGCTGCTGGGTTTTTTTGAGTGGGTATACCGGAGTAGCCGGGGAGGGACTCCCCGGCTACTCCGGTATACCCACTCATAACCAACCAACCAACATAACCCGTCCATCCCCCAATGGGCGGGTATGCGTAACGCATTTTTTCCCAGCGCAAACAAAAAAAAAAAAAAAAAAGGAAAGTATTGGCGACAACTCCAATAAAAAAAACTTACCTAACCTAACCACTCCAATATTAAAAAAACCAAGCCTAATCTAACTACTCCAATAACAAAAAAAATCTAACCTAACCTAACTACAGCAATAATAAAATAACCTAACCTAACTACACCTTAACTCTGTCGCACAGCCACGTCCTTTCTACTTCGTATGCCTTCTCACACTTCCAGCCGTTATGATGGCTCTTTTACAATACGTGCCGTTCGACTATGGAACTCTCTTCCACACTCTGTTCTTTCTAGCTCATCTTTAGAGGTATTTAGAAGAAGAACAAGGGAACACTTTTTGTCACAATCACTGTAATATAATAATATGTATTAGTATATTTAGGAGTTTTATATATATATATATATATATGTAGTATGTATAGTATGTAATTTGTTTGTATTATTAGTATGTATTAGTATGTATATATATCTATTTCTACCAGTTGGTAGTAGCAATTAGCATCACTTAATTTTATTTTTCTTTTGATGTTGTACACTGTTTTTACCCTTCTTCTACAAATCTCCCTCTGTCAGTGGTTTGCTGGAAGAAAACTCATCAATGAGTTAAGCTCGCCCTTGTACATTAATTTAAAAATACACATGTATAAAATGTTTATTTTCTGTGTACAATAAAGAATAAGAATACACCAATAATAAAAAAAAACTATCGTAACTACTCCAATAATAAAAAACTAACCTAACCTAACTACTCCAATAATAAAAAAGACCTGACCTAACCACTCCAATAATGCCGTGCTGTGCCGTGCTGTGCTGTGCTGCAATGTGCCGTGCTGTGCCGTGCTGTGCCGTGCTGTGCCGTGCCGTGCCGTGCTGTGTCGTGCTGTGCCGTGCTGCTAACCTAACCAAATCTAACTACTCCAATAACAAAAAAAAAATAACCTAACAGATTTTCAATAGTTTGCTTTAATTTGTAGCAATGACATGAGTAAAGTTGACTTGATCTAGCCTTCTTGAAGAACCTAAACTAACAACTCCAATAATAAAATACCTAACTTAACTACTCTAATAATAAAAAACCTAACCTTACTACTCCAATAATAAAAAAAAACTAACACGGCACGGCACAGCACGGCACAGCACAGCACAGCACATTACAGCACAGCACAGCACATTACAGCACAGCACAGCATTATTAGAGTGGTTAGGTCAGGTCTTTTTTATTATTGGAGTAGTTAGGTTAGGTTTTTTATTATTGGTGTAGTTTTTTTTTTTGGTATATATATAAGGAGAGAAAGGGTAACGCGTGTGATACGTCTTCCCTTTCTCATTGTTGGTGAGTGAAGGATTGGTGTTGGGTAGGAAGAGAGATACTCCTGTTGTTTTGGATAGGTGGAAATTAGGTATTAAATATGTATATAGATAAATATAATTATTATGTATGTCAGCGTTTGTCACGAGAATAATTGTTTCCCGAGGCAAACGCTGGCACCAAAGAGCGGTCCACAGCTCGATACTTGGTGTTATTTGTTGAAGTCTTTGATGTGTCGAACAATGTAGCAAATGTGGTTATGGAAAGTATCGAGTGTGGCCGGATTCTGGATGGCAACGCAGAGGTTGTAGGGGTCGTTAGAACTAGAAGCCACCAGGTGGTCGTTTCTGGTGGACAAGAATCTGGGGCATGACTGTATCAGATATTCCAGAGTTTGTGATGACTGATCATCGCATGGGCAGAGATCAGTGTCGGTGATTTTGAATCGGTGGAGGTATTGTCGGTGAAAGCCATGATTTGATAAAAATTGCGTTATTGGGAAATTTGGCTTGACTAGTTTGAGGTAAGACTGAAGGTCATCGAATGTACGAAGTAGAGTTTTTAGGTGAGTGGTAGTAGAGTATAGTTCAGCAAGAGATTGGTGGGCGATTTCGCGGTTGCACTGTTTTACATAGCTCATGGGAATGGAGTAGTAGTCTGGGCTGCGGTGCATGGAAGCGGCCGATTTGGCTGCAGAATCTGCCATCTCATTTCCGGATAAGCCTATCACACATTTTATCCAAGCAAATTTGATGTTTAGTCCGGAAATGAGAGCATTATGTAGGTGTCGATGGATCCGGACAGCAAATGGATTTCCACTGTCAGGATTAGCCAGTTCGGTCAGTCCAGACCTACAATCCGAGAAGATGATGGAGTGTGTGATGTTGTTGCTCAGAAGCCACTGGCAGGCATGTTCAATGGCGAACATTTCCGCTTGGTACACTGAGCAACAATCATGCAGTTTTAGCTTTTTAGTTATGGCCTGTTTGCCAGGTTTCAAGATAACAACAGCAGCGCCAACCATGTCATCGTGTTTGCTGCCATCAGTGTAGCACTCCACGGTGTTATTGTTATCGCGGATGGATGTGATGTCATCAGTGGAGTAGACTTCAGAGAATTGAATTGAGATTCTAGAAGAGGGGTGTAAGAGTTCGGAAGGTGGTGAAAGAGTTTCTATAGGAGTGTCGGAGGGGAGAAAGGTGGAAGCTCCCTTTAATTAGGTATTCTCGTTGTTAGCGCATTCAAGGATTTTAGCAGGAAGAGGTGTAAGATTAACTAGACAGATAGATGTGGGAGTGCTCACGGTTCTGAAAGCCTGAATTATTTTGAGAGCGAAGAGTCTCTGGAGTGACAGGAATTTGCTGCTGATGTACTGGTATTTAACAGCGCTGGACCAAATGCTAGCAGCGTAGCAAATGATGGGCTGAATGACTTATTCATATATTATCCTAACATTTTCTGGGTGCACTCCCCATGTAGGTCTGATGAAAATGGTTAGTTTCTGCAGTAAGACCTTCGCTTTTTCAATAATGTAGTCGCAGTGTTTAGTGAATTGTAGTTTGCGATCAATAATAATGCCGAGATATTTGAATTGTCCAACAAATTGAAGAACTTGGTTGTCAAATGAGATCTTACATTTAGTAGATTTGTTCGTGAAACCCACAATTTGTGTCTTGTCAGGACCGAATGTGAGTTTCACGGACCTACCCCACTCAAGAATTTGAGACAACGCGGTGTTGGTGATGTTCTCCAATTTTTTGGCAGTTTTGGAATGGGTAATCAAAAGAACATCATCAGCAAATGCCTGCAGATGACATCCCGCGGGAAGTTCGACCGTAAGCAGCTGATCTAGCAGGATATTCCATAACGATGGGCCGCAGACGGAGCCCTCGATGCAACCCATCGTCATGGACTTACTTACTTCACAGTCCGAAAAGCCGAGTTTAACCACGCGACCCTCAACGTAGTTGAGTAATATGTTATAAATATTTTTGGGGCACCGAACTTGTCTCAGACTATGGAAGATAGCAGGCCACCAGGCGTGATCAAAGGCAGCCTTTATATCTAAAGAAGTGGCGATAACCATTTCCTTATTTGCCAAAGCGCGCCTAACTATGCTAAGAGCATTGTCAACGGCTTGAAAGGTGGAAGTTCGCAGCTTAAATCCATACTGCCTCTTTGACGAAGCGTTGGTGACGGCAAGGTGATGAGAGAGGCGATTGATGATAAGTTTTTCCAGCAGTTTGCCAAACACGTTAATAAGGCCAATTGGCCTAAAGGAAGAAGGGGTGGTAAAGTCAGTTTTTCCTGCTTTTGGAATTATCTTGGCGACAGCAGTCTTCCATGACTTGGGAAAATAGTTGAGCGCCAAACACCTATTGAGAAGATCTGTTATGGTTTGTGGGAAAGAGATGATAAATTGTAGGCAAATGTCAGCGGTAAGGTGGTCTACGCCAGGAGCCTTTTTGGGTTCATGAATTTGATACACTGTAGGATTTCAGTGTAGGTGAATGGGGGGTCATGGGGGTATCGATAGGTTGGTGCATGAGTGATCTTATAAGTCTTTGTCCGTCAGTAGAGTCAGGGGAGTCGTCGGGAAAGAATTTATTTAAGAGAGCGCGTGCTGTGTCATTAGAATTGGAGGTGTAAGTTCCATCATCGAGTTTTAGTGTTGAGGGTGGCTGTCGTAGTGGGGAGGTTTTAATTATACGATTTGTCACAGAGTAGACATCTTCCTTGGTTTGTTTACAGCAGAACTCTCGGAAGTGCTCAGTAGAGGCAGCTCGGATAGCCTCACTGTACTCCTTCCGGGTCCTATCATTCTCTGCGATCAAGTCATCGATGGGGCGGATCGGCAGTTATTAGTCTATGGTGTATTTTCAGAACTATGGTTTTGATTTCATCGAGCTTGTCATTCCACCACGGTGGTCGGTGTGGGCGACTAGAGTTGCGTGGGAGGAGTTTGTCGCAAGCACGTTGAATACCGGCAGTGAGGTTAGCAATGAAGGTATCAAGTTCTGATCTGCTAAGTGCTGATATATTACATTCCAAATCGACACCACCGCTAATCTCTTGCGCAAAGCGGTTTGACGACACGCCCCACTTAACCGCAGCGGTATTATATTTGAATGTAGACAGTTTAATGTTTTTAGAGAGAGGAGTTCTGCCCAGGGACAGATTAAAAGTTATTGCACGGTGTTCGGTAGAGGGACTGATGTTGGGATCCACCTTCCAGTTGAGGACTTGTGAGTGTTCGGGGTTACTAAGGAGCGTCAAATCAATAATTGATGTTCTAACTTGGCCATGTATAGTGGTGGCGAATGTGGGTTCGCTACCAACATTACACACCTTCAGATCCCGTTGCAAGATGACGTCGGCGACACTATTACCCCTTCTATTATTGGTTGTAGATCCCCATAAACCATGCCATCCATTAAAGTCCCCGCAGATCAGATGTATGGAGTCGGATGTTTTTTCAAGAAAGGCGTCCAGTTTGTGAAGAGTGCAGTCGGCATCATTTCTGGGCTCAATGTAGGGTGAAATTATGTAGATGTCTCTCGAACCTCTTGAGTTGATTTTGATTATGGCGAGATTTGAGTCGCTAAATTCAGTGGATCCAATAGAGCTTACAGAGCCCTCCCTGACCAAAATGGCGGCTTTGGTGTTGGAAGTGGCCTGGGGAAACTGATAGATGGTATAGCCAGGGAAGGCTCCCATAAGCCTGCCGGATCCGACATACGGTTCGTTTACAAATCTTATGTCCGTTTTTTGCGTGTTTATATGAACCTTCAACTCCTGGGTGGCATTTCTGCCCCGACCTAGGTTGACCTGTACGCAGCTTAAGATGAAGTTAAATGTATGTGTGTGCACGTGTGAAGTGTTTGTGTTCAATTGTCTCGTATTACTGCCCATAGTCAATTCTAGAGCGCAGCCTTTCAGTAATTTGGATAACTCTAGGGCAAGAATTTGACGTGGCACTATGTTGTGTGTTTGTGAGTGCTTGAATGTTAAACTTTTTCTTGTGCTGTATGCAATTGTAACAGTCTGCTTTGTCACTGTCACTCTTCACTGGGCAATCTTTGTATGTATGATTAACGCCAGAGCAATGGGAGCAGACTGTTTTGTCGTTGGTGCAGTTTTTGCGGGTGTGTCCGAACTCCAAGCACTTGTAACAGTGTAGCAGAGGTGTGTATTCTTCCGTGTGTACTCTTTGGTGGTCTACGTTTACCTTTCCAACTCTGATAATTTCCCTCCACAAAGCAGGAGAAGCAATGAACACGGCGTTGTAAAGATTGGTGTTCCGATTCCCTCTTTTGAATTTAAAGGTTAAATCCTGATTGGTGAATGGAGTGTTGCTGTTGAAGTTGTTTTGTGCCAATATAATTTCGACCAAGCTCTCGGGTGAAGTGTCCACAGAGACGCCTTTTAGTATGATCATGGGCTTAAGCTTGCGGGACTCTTGAGCCGTGACGTCACAGTTGGCCTTCGCGATCTTCTGTAGGGCAATATCTCTGTGTTCCAGCTTATCAAACTCCATCCGTACTTTATTGTTGGAGATGTATTTCACAACAGAGGGAGTGAAATTGGTGTCTTTAAAAGACACGCCCGACCTGAAGGCTTTAAGAGTATCTGATGAACTAATACCCTCGTTTTTGGGAGTGATTATCAATGCTGGTTTGGTGCTGGGGATTACTGTGGCAGGTTTTTGCGTGGGTTGGAGTGCCGCAACCGCACTGTAAGATGGACGGGATCCAGGAACAATTAATGTTTTTCTCAAATCGTTAATTTGGTTCGTGACCACTGCAGTCAGCTCTCCAACAATCGCCTCCTTCAGGCCGCGCGGGTCTCTGTTAGCCTCGGAATATGTAGCCTGGATGGATTCTAAGTCAGTGACGTTAGTTCTATTTACCGTCACTAATATTTCTTGTAAAGTCTTGTTAATGGCCGCTTTGTTTCCCTCTTGAGACTTTTACCTTCGTTCAGAAGTTTTGTTATTTCGTGAACCTTGGAGGTAATGAACTTGCGGAGATTAAAAGTTGGATGTGGGTCTTGCTCAACGGAATGGAAGTCGTCTCCCAAGCCCTCCTCGTCGGATAGGCAAAGCGAGTCGCTACTACGAGGGGGCTGTTCAGAAGAAGACATTTCTAGTGGGACACTCTATTTATACATATATGGTATATGTATAAATAGAGTTCTGGAATATACCGTCAAGGGTATCTATGTGATGCTCTGAAGGAGCTCTATCGAATGGCAAAATAATAATTTTTGACCACCCCCTCTCGCTAACCGGTATACGGGAGGGTGGGTGAGTACCCGCCACGTAACCTCGGTTCGGGTGACGAAATATCTTATTTTGCAGATTTACGTATGAAGCACGGGAACGAGCGCCGTGTATGCGGTATCAATGGATGCGTCTCGACGAGAGCTATCCGGTGAGTATATAAACAAATTAAGGTACAGTAGAAAAATATATAGAAATCACTTAAAAACTAGAATTTGCAATAGAAAAGTAACGTTTTTCCCAAAAAACTCAAAGAAACTGCCGTCTTATGACCGCAAATAGGGTATTGGCAGATGCGTCTTGTTGAGTTCTTTATATTAAAATTATATAAACATATAGTTTACTATGTAAAATTATACAGTGAAACGTTAAGAACTGTGTTTTCAGTACAAAATGCACGGAAACTAATGTTTAGGGTAAGTTTTACAAATATATATGTATATTATAATGAAAATTAAGTTGAATTGTATGTTGGGGGGCTAATATATAGAGATAAACACAAAAAGAATTATTGGAATCGAATGTTTGCGAATTGAGAGGTCAGATTTTTTTTATTATTATTGGAGTTAGGTTAGGTAAGATTTTTTGTTGTTATTGGAGTAGATAGATTAGGTTAGTTTTTTTTTATTATTGGAGTAGTTAGGTTAGGTTTTTAAGTATTGGAGTAGTAAGGATAGGTTATTTTCGTTATTGGAGTGGTTAGGTTAGGTATTTTTTATTATTGGAGCGTTACGATTTACGGTTAGGTACGATATTTTTTAATGTTGGAGTAGTTAGGTTAGGTTTTTTTTGTTTAATTGTAATGTTGTAATAAAAAAGACCTGACCAAACCACTCCAATAATGAAAAAAAACCTATCCTAACTACTCCAATAAAAAAAAAACTTACCTAACCTAACTACTCCAATAATAAAAAAACCCAATCTAATCTAACTACTCCGATAACAAAAAAAATCTAACCTAACCTAACTCCAATAATGATAATAAAATTTAACCTAACCTAACTTCACCAATAATAAAATAACCTAACCTAACTACACCAATAATAAAAAAAAACTAACGTAACTACTCCAATAATAAAAAACTAACCTAACCGGCACAGCACGGCACAGCACGGCACAGCACAGCACGGCACAGCACAGCACATTACAGCACAGCACAGCACATTACAGCACAGCACAGCATTATTGGAGTGATAGGTCAGGTCTTTTTTATTATTGGAGTAGTTAGGTTAGGTTTTTTATTATTGGTGTAGTTAGGTTAGGTCAGATTTTTTTTATTATTATTGGAGTTAGGTTAGGTAAGATTTTTTGTTGTTATTGGAGTAGATAGATTAGGTTTGTTTTTTTTTTTATTATTGGAGTAGTTAGGTTAGGTTTTTTAGTATTGGAGTAGTAAGGATAGGTTATTTTCGTTATTGGAGTGGTTAGGTTAGGTATTTTTTATTATTGGAGCGTTACGATTAACGGTTAGGTACGATATTTTTTAATGTTGGAGTAGTTAGGTTAGGCTTTTTTTGTTTTTGGAGGAGGTTTTTTTTTATTGGAGTAGTTAGGATAGGTTTTTTTCATTATTGGAGTGGTTTGGTCAGGTCTTTTTTATTATTGGAGTAGTTAGGTTAGGATAATTTTGTTAAAACTGTGCTGTGTTGTGTTGTGTTGTGTTGTTTTGCGTTGTGTTGTGTTGTATTGTTGTGTGTTGTGGTGCGTCGTGTCGTGTCGTGTCGTATCGTGTCGTGTCGTGGCATGTCTTGTGGTGTCGTGTCGTGTTGTGTTGTGTTGTGCTGTGCCGTGCTGTGCCGTGCTGTGGCGTGCCGTGCCGTGCCGTGCCGTGCCGTGCCATGTTAGGTTTTTTTTTTATTATTGGAGTAGTTAGGTTAGGTTTTTTTTATTATTGGAGTAGTTAGGATAGGTTAGATTGTTTTTTTTAAACCATTATTGGAGTTAGGTTAGGTTAGATTTATTTAGTTATTGGAGTAGTTAGGTTAGGTTAGGTTAGGAGTGGGGAACCACCCCACAGTGCTTACGTCCTCGTCGTGTTCCCTGGAAACGTCCCAGTTCTGACCACCGTAACGGAGTGGCAGACTGGGTACGGCTAAAGTGCACTGTGCATCGTAGCGACCATATTGCCTTGTATGCTACGATATTGCTTTGTTTAACATGCCTAAACCCGCGCGGGATGCCCTCGGGCATTTCATAAAAAAAGGCCCTTCTCAGGGCCAACCCAAAGGCCCTTCTCAGGGCCAACCAAAAGGCCCTTCTCAGGGCCAACGCGATGCTGGAGCAGCGTCGGAAGAAGGCAAGGCCTTCTATGGAGGGAGGGCGGGCGATTTGTCGGACTCCGACAACGAGTCCGTTGTGTCGGATGCCAGCTCAATGGCAATCGATCCTCGATCGCGATCGGGATCGAGGAAGAGGACCTTCCTCAAAGTTGTGTCCGATGGCTCCTCGGGCTCAGGCTCGGCGAAGGAGCCTAAAAAGAAGGTGAAGGCGAAGAAGCCCACAATAGTGGCAGACACCCACGAGGTGGGTTTGGCGGACGCCCAGCGCGAGCTGGACCTAACCAGGCGGGAGCGGCTCCAACAAGACCTGGAGGAGCAGGTGGCGGCTAGGGAGGAACGAGCGCGCATCGCCCGTGCCAAGTCCGGGTACGGGGCGTCCCACATCCTGTACGCGGACCACTCCCTGGCTGAACTCAAGCGGATGGCCTTGGAGGACGAGGAGGTGATCGTCGAGGTTGCCACCAAGTCCTCCCACCTAAAAGGGACTTTTCAGAAGTCCCTTAAATGCCGGGCCGCCAGCATGCGGGGCATCGTCGCGGAGCTGGTCGACCGCAAAGCCAGCGACGAAACGCGGCAACTGCAGGCGAAAGTCGATCGCCTGCAGTCGGAGGTCAGCCAGCTGCACGCAAAGCTGGCTGAAGCCACGGCCCGGCCATCCCACGCTGAGTCCAGACCTGTGGCAGAGGGCCTTGATTCCTCCACCGGCCTTGAGGATATCCTCCGCAAAGTTATGGCGGAGGAGAGGGCGTTTGTCCGCTCCTGCCTGGCAGGAATTGAGGACCGGCTCTTGCCGGAGAAAATCGTCCGGCCGCCGCTTGCGGCGGACAGGAGGCAAAAGGAGCCGGTGCCTACGTCCCAGACGGAGGACGCCCTTCTCCCTTCTACCACCCCGACCAACCAGCAGGGCTGGACGAGGGTGGTCGGTAAGGGGAAGGGCAAGGGCAAAAGGACGGCAGCTGTCGTCCCTGCCGTCCCTGCCACCACCACTCCCAGCCAGTCCCAGCCGACTAGCAAAGGGAAGGGGAAAGGGAAAGGGAAGGCCAATACCACCCCCCCAGCCCCAGCCGTCTCCGCCACCACCCCTGCCGGTCAGTCGTCGACTGGCAAGGGAAAGGGGAAGGGTTCGCCCCCAGCTGGTGCCAAGAGGAACCTAGTTCCTCCCAAGACCGCGGCCGTTGTGGTGACGCTCACCGCAGAGGCCGCGGAGCGGGGTGAGACGTACGCGTCCATAATGGTGCGGGCGCGTGCAAATGCTGATCCCACCAAATTGGGGATCGGCAAAGTCTCATGCCGCAAGACACAGGCTGGGGCTCGTATATTCGAGTTCCCTGGTGCGGAGGGCGGCAAAAACGCGGACCTCTTCGCAGCTAAGCTGCAAGAGGTCATCGCAGACTCGGCGAAGGTGGCCAGGCCGGTGAAGTCGGCGGCCTTCGAGGTGACGGACCTGGACGACTCCGTCACCAAGGAGGAGGTGGTAGCGGCGGTCGCAGCCATAGGTGGCTGCGCAGTCGCAGCGGTGCAGGGCGGGGGCATCAGGCCCGGGCGCGGCGGCATGGGCGCAATTCGCCTGGAGTGCCCAGTCGCCGCTGCCAAAGCCGTCCTCGAGAAGGGACGGCTCGCCGTCGGGTTCAGCTCGGCGGTGGTCCGGGCCCTTGAGGTCCTGCCGCTGAGGTGTTACCGGTGCTTCGGCATCGGCCACACCCGGGCCCTCTGTTCGTCCAGTGTCGACAGGACGGACAGCTGCTACCGCTGCGGCAAGGAGGGGCACAAAGCCGCCTCCTGCAATGCCGCCACGCCGCACTGCACGGTCTGTGCCGCCAGTGGCCGCCCTGCGGGCCACATAATGAAGGGGAGGAACTGCAGTCCTCCCCTTAAGAAGGGGAAAGTACAGGCGCCGACCCGGCCTGTCGTTGCCACCGCCGTCCCAGTGGCTGGGACCTCAGCGGCTGTGGAGGAGGGGGGTGCGATGACCGACTAATGGGTAGGGTCGAACATCGCATCCTCCAGGCGAACACCAACCACTGCAGAGCGGCACAGGATCTGCTCATGCAGACTGTGGCCGAGTGGTTGGTGGACGTGGCGGTGGTTGCCGAGCCGTACTCGATACCTGGCCGCTGGCTAGGTGATCGAGACGGCTTGGTGGCGTTGGTGTCGCGGCCTTCCACGGACTCCCCTCCCCTCTCGCTTTTAGAGAGGGGTCCGGGATACGTGGCCGCCGCGTGGGGAGACATAGCCCTGGTCGGGGTCTATTTCTCCCCAAACCGCCCTCTAAGGGACTTCGAGGATTTTCTCGAAGTCCTTACGGCAGTCGTCGGGAGGGCGGCGCCACGTCAGGTCGTCATATTGGGCGACCTGAACGCCAAGGCGGTGGCCTGGGGCAACCCAGCGGCGTCCTGCAACGTCCGGGGGCACGCCGTCGAATTTTGGTCGGCTTCGTGCGGCGTGTCCCTCCTGAACAGGGGGGATGTTCACACGTGTGTGCGGCAACGGGGAGGGTCAGTGGTGGACGTATCGTTCGCCACCCCCGTTCTAGCCGCCCGCGTCGTGAACTGGCGGGTGGAGTTGGTGGAGACCCTGTCGGACCACCGATATGTGCGGTTCGACATCTCCACCCAGAGCCCGCGGGGGATGGCCCGCTCGGGCCAATCTCCCTTCCCGCGGTGGGCTCTCACCCGCCTGGACCGGGAGGCAGCCCAGGAGGCTGCGTTCCTCCGGGACTGGCTCTCGCCCCCTGTTGAGGTCACGGACGTGGACGCCGCAGCGGTTCAGCTGCGGGGGTCCCTGACCGAGGTGTGCAACTCCAGCATGCCTCGGTCTCGCCGTCCGCCTCCCCGTCGCGCCGTTTATTGGTGGACGGGGGAGCTGGCGGCGCTACGGGCCGCGTGCGTGGAGGCCAGGAGGGCCTACACGCGGAGTCGGCGGCGCACCAGCCGATGTCAGGCTGAGGAGGACCGCCTCTACACCTCTTACCTAGAGGCAAAGACGGTCCTCAAGTCGGAAATGTGCGCCGCCGAGGACTCGGCAAAGGCCGAGATGCTGGAGGGCCTCGACAGGGATCCGTTTGGGAGGCCGTATAAGCAGGCGCGGAGCCAGCTGCGCCCTTACGGTCCCCCATTAG
Organism: Pseudoips prasinana; assembly: GCA_951640165.1. Lineage (NCBI taxonomy): Eukaryota > Metazoa > Arthropoda > Insecta > Lepidoptera > Nolidae > Pseudoips > Pseudoips prasinana. The sequence continues at coordinate 28,017,266 of OX621237.1, read as the reverse complement.
CGGAGACCCTAGAGCCGGCGTTGCTGGATGGGGTGGTTCGGTCACTGTTTCCGCGCAGGACCGACTTCACCCCACCAACGATGAACCCCCCGCTGGGGGGGGTGGTGGCTTCGCCGGAGGAGGAGGTCCCTCCAGTATCGGTGGAGGAATTTCGCGCGGGGGTTCTGTCCCTCCGCGCGAAGAAGACGGCCCCTGGACCGGATGGTGTCCCCGCACGGGTGGTGGCCATCGCGGCGTCCCTCATGGAGGAGAGGTTTCGGGACCTCTTCAGCGCGTGCCTGACGGCTGGGAGGTTCCCGAAAATCTGGAAGGAGGGGCAGCTTTGCCTGCTCCGGAAGGAGGGACGCCCGGTGGACTCCCCCTCGGCATACCGGCCCATCGTTCTTCTCGATGAGGTCGGTAAATTGTTCGAGGGGATCATCGCCACCCGGCTTAATAGCCAGTTGCGGGAGGTAGGGCCAGACCTGTCGGACGCCCAGTTCGGGTTTCGACAGGGGCGTTCGACGGTCGACGCGGTGGCCCTACTCAGGGGCCAAGTGCAGGAGGCGGTTGGAGATGGGGACGGAGTGTTGGCGGTGTCGTTCGACATCGCCAACGCCTTCAACTCCGTGCCCCACTCGACCATATTGGAGGCACTCCGGTATCACGGAGTGCCCCAATATCTGCGGGCGATCTTGGCCAACTACCTGGAGGACCGGGAGGTCCTCCTGGCGGACAGGACGGCCAGGATCAGGCGCTACGGCGCGGAATCCGGTGTTCCACAAGGCTCGGTGCTAGGGCCCCTCTTGTGGAACATCGGATTCGATTGGCTCCTGCGGGGCACCCTCCTCCAGGGCACGAGTGTCATCTGCTACGCGGATGACACTCTCCTCGTTGCCCGGGGGAGGGACTTTCGGGAGGCGGCCTGTCTGGCCTCGGCTGGCGGATCCTTAGTGGCAGGTAGGATCCGCCAGCTTGGTTTGAGGGTAGCGCTGAACAAGACCGAGGCCGTGTTCTTTCACGGGCCTCGGCAGCGCTGCCCTCCAGACGCCCACATCGTCGTGGAGGGCGTCCGAATAGGGGTCGGGGCCCAGATGAAGTATCTGGGCCTCGTGCTGGACAGCAGGTGGCGCTTCGGCCCGCACTTCAGCGGGCTGTCGACGCGCCTGCTTAAGGCCGCGGACGCCCTCTCATGGCTCCTCCCGAACCTGGGCGGGCCCAAGGAGCGATGCCGGCGCCTCTATGCCGGCATCCTCAAGAGCATGGCCTTATATGGGGCACCCATCTGGGCGGACTCCCTCCATAGGAGGGAGAATGCAACCGCCATCCGCAGGCCCCAACGGGCCATTGCACAGCGGGTGGCGAGAGCCTACCGCTCAGTGGGCTTTGCGGCGGCGTGCGCTCTGGCCGGCACCCCTCCCTGGGAATTGGAGGCATGGGTGCTTGCCAGAGTGTACGAATGGGCGGCGCGGCGTAGGGCGCTGGGTGAGCGCCCCGCCGCGCAAGAGCGGGATGCCGTGCGGCGGGAGGCGAGGGACGCAATCGTCCTACACTGGACACGGGACCTCGCCTCCGCCACATTTGGACGCCGGACGCTGGACGCGCTCGGTCCAGTCCTGCGGGACTGGCTCGAGCGCCCCCACGGTTTCCTCTCGTTCCGTCTGGTGCAGGTGTTGTCCGGGCATGGCTGCTTCGGAACGCACCTGCATCGGATCCAGAGGGAGGAAACCCCGGCGTGCCACGAGTGTGGAGCCGCGGAGGACACGGCGCAGCACACCCTCGAGGTGTGCCCAGCCTGGGCTGAGCTGCGCCGTGCCCTGAATACTGTCGTTGGGCTGGACCTCTCACTTCCCAGTGTGGTGAATTCCATGCTGGGGAGTGGGGAGGCTTGGGCGGCGGTTGCCTCCTTTTGCGAGGATGTTATGTCGCAAAAGGAGGCGGCGGAGCGCGCGCGGGAGGATGATCCTCTCGCGCCGCCGCTCCGCAGGCGAAGAAGGGGTGGGAGACGGCGGTTGTACGATCGTCGCCTCCCTCCTTCTGGTGGTGATTAGCGGGCGACAGGCGCGGGGGCGCCTTCGCTCGCATTGCACTGATCACCACCCTCGTCGGGCGGGAACGGCCGAGCACTCACGGTCGTTCCCGGGCCTCTCCACTTAGGGAGGGGCGTGCGGGCCCCGCTGTAAAGGTGGGCGGTCGTCGGTGGGGGACTGGACGTAAAGGCTGTGCCGGTTTCCCAGTCCTCCTCCAAATAGACGATGCGGGAGTGCCGCTGGGTTATTTTAGTGGGTATGCCGGAGTAGCCGAAGAGTCCCACATAACCCGTCCATCCCCCAATGGGCGGGTATGCGTAACGCATTTTTTCCCAGCGCAAACAAAAAAAAAAAAAAAAAAAGGTTAGGTTAGGAGTGCTTACGGGGGAACCACCCCACAGTGCTTGCGTCCACGTCGCGTTCCCCGGAAACGTCCCAGTTCTGACCACCGTAACGGAGTGGCAGACTGGGTACGGCTAAAGTGCACTGTGCATCGTAGCGACTATCTGCCTTGAGTGCTGCGATATTGAATTGTTTGAACATGCCAAAACCTGCGCGGGATGCCCTCGGGCATTTTGTCAAAAACGGCCCTTCTCAGGGCCAACCCAAAGGCCCTTCTCAGGGCCAACCCAAAGGCCCTTCTCAGGGCCAACCAAAAGGCCCTTCTCAGGGCCAACGCGACGCGACGGCGTCGGAAGGCAGAGCCTTCTACGGAGGGACAGCGGGCGATTTGTCGGACTCCGACAATGAGTCCGTAGCGTCGGATGCCAGCTCTATGGCCATCGATCCTCGATCGAGATCGACATCGAGGAAACGGACCTTCCTCAAGGTCGTGTCCGATGGCTCCTCGGGCTCGGGTTCGGCTCGGGTTAAGGAGCCAAAGAAGAAGATAAAGGCCAAAAAGGCAACGACAGCGGCAGATACCCACGATGTGGGTTTAGCCGACGCCCAGCGCGAGCTGGACCTGGCTCGGCGGGAGCAGCTCCAGCAAGAGCTGGAGGAGCGGGTTGCGGCCAAGGAGGAGCGGGCGCGCGTCGCTCGTGCCAAGGCCGAGTACGGTGCGTCCCGCGTCCTGTACGCGGACCACTCCCTGGCCGAATTGCAGCGGATGGCCTTGGTGGACGAGGAGGTGATCGTCGAGGTCGCCACCAAGTCCTCCCATCTAAAAGGGACTTTTCAGAAGTCCCTTAAATGCCGGGCTGCGAGCATGCGTGGCATCGTCGCGGAGCTGGTCGACCGCAAGGCCAGCGATGAAACGCGGCAACTGCAGGCGAAGGTAGATCGCCTGCAGTCGGAGGTCAGCCAGCTGCACTTAAAGCTGGCTGAAGCCACGGCCCGGCCATCCCAAGCCGAGCCCAGACCTGCGGCGGAGGGTCTTGCCTCCTCCCCCGGCCTTGAGGATGTCCTCCGCAAGGTGATGGCGGAGGAGAGGGCGTTTGTTCGCTCCTGCCTGGCAGGGATTGAGGACCGGCTCTTGCCGGCGAAAGTCGTTCGACCGCCACTTGCGGCGGATAAGAGGCGAGTGGAGCGGGTGCCTAGCTCCTCGAGGGAGGACGCCCATCTTCCTTCGACCACCCCGACCAACCAGCAGGGCTGGACGAGGGTGGTCGGTAAGGGCAAGGGCAAGGGAAAAAGGACGGCAGCTGTCGTCCCTGCCGTTCCCGCCACCACCACTCCCAGCCAGCGCAGCCGATTGGCAAAGGGAAAGGGAAGGGGAAGGGGAAGAGCACCCCTTCAGCCCCAGCCGTCTCCGCCACCACCCCTGCCGGTCAGCCGTCGACTGGCAAGGGAAAGGGGAAGGGTTCGCCCCCAGCCGGTGCCAAGAGGAACCTGGTTCCTCCCAAGACCGCGGCCGTCGTGGTGACGCTCACCGCAGAGGCCGCGGAGCGGGGTGAGACGTACGCGTCCATGTTGGTGCGGGCGCGTGCCACTGCCGATCCCACCAAACTGGGGATCGGCAAAGTCTCATGCCGCAAGACACAGGCTGGGGCTCGTATATTCGAGTTCCCTGGTGCGGAGGGCGGCAAAAACGCGGACCTCTTCGCAGCTAAGCTGCAAGAGGTCATCGCAGACTCGGCGAAGGTGGCCAGGCCGGTGAAGTCGGCGGCCTTCGAGGTGACGGACCTGGACGACTCCGTCACCAAGGAGGAGGTGGTAGCGGCGGTCGCAGCCATAGGTGGCTGCGCAGTCGCAGCGGTGCAGGGCGGGGGCATCAGGCCCGGGCGCGGCGGCATGGGCGCAATTCGCCTGGAGTGCCCAGTCGCCGCTGCCAAAGCCGTCCTCGAGAAGGGACGGCTCGCCGTCGGGTTCAGCGCGGCGGCGGTCTGGGCCCTTGAGGTCCTGCCGCTGAGGTGTTACCGGTGCTTCGGCATCGGCCACACCCGGGCCCTCTGTCCGTCCAGTGTCGACAGGGCGGACAGCTGCTACCGCTGCGGCAAGGAGGGGCACAAAGCCGCCTCCTGCGAGGCCACCGCACCGCACTGCGCGGTGTGTGCCGCCAGTGGCCGCCCTGCGGGGCACATCATGAAGGGGAGGAACTGCAGTCCTCCCCTTAAGAAGGGGAAAGTACAGGCGCCGACCCGGCCTGTCGTTGCCACCGCCGTCCCAGTGGCTGGGACCTCAGCGGCTGTGGAGGAGGGGGGTGCGATGACCGACTAATGAGAGTCGAACATCGCATCCTCCAGGCGAACACCAACCACTGCAAGGCGGCACAGGATCTGTTGATGCAGACTGTGGCCGAGTGGTTGGTGGACGTGGCGGTGGTCGCCGAGCCGTACTCGATACCTGGCCGCTGGCTGGGTGATCGGGACGGCTTGGTGGCGTTGGTGTCGCGGCCTGCCACGGACTCCCCTGCCCTCTCGCTCTTAGAGAGGGGTCCGGGATACGTGGCCGCTGCGTGGGGAGAAATAGCCCTGGTTGGGGTCTATTTCTTCCCAAACCGCCCTCTAAGGGACTTCGAGAATTTTCTCGAGGTCCTTACGGCAGTCGTCGGGAGGGCGGCGCCACGTAAGGTCATTGTGTGTGGTGACCTGAACGCCAAGTCGATGGCCTGGGGCAACCCAGCGGCGTCCTGTAACGTCCGGGGGCGCGCCGTCGAATTTTGGGCGGCTTCGTGCGGCGTGTCCCTCCTGAACAGGGGGGATGTTCACACGTGTGTGCGGCAACAGGGAGGGTCAGTGGTGGACGTGTCGCTCGCCACCCCTGTGCTAGCCACACGCGTCGTGAACTGGCGGGTGGAGATGGTGGAGACCCTGTCGGACCACCGATATGTGCGGTTCGACATCTCCACCCAGAGCCCGCGGGGGATGGCCCGCTCGGGCCAATCTCCCTTCCCGCGGTGGGCTCTCACCCGCCTGGACCGGGAGGCAGCCCTGGAGGCAGCGTTCCTCGAGGACTGGCTCTCGCCCCCTGTGCAAGGCACGAACGTCGACGCCGCAGCGGTTCGGCTCCGGGGGTCCCTGACCGAGGTGTGCAACTCGAGCATGCCTCGGTCTCGCCGTCCGCCTCCCCGTCGTGCCGTTTATTGGTGGACGGGGGAGCTGGCGGCGCTCCGGGCCGCGTGCGTGGAGGCCAGGAGGGCCTACACGCGGAGTCGGCGGCGCACCAGCCGATGTCAGGCGGAGGAGGACCGCCTCTACGCCTCTTACGTAGAGGCAAAGACGGTCCTCAAGTTGGCAATGTGCGCCGCCGAAGATTCGGCAAGGGCCGAGATGCTGGAGGGACTCGACAGGGATCCGTTTGGGAGGCCATATAAGCTGGTGCGGAGCCAGCTGCGCCCTTATGGCCCCCCACTAACGGAGACCCTAGAGCCGGCGTTGCTGGATGGGGTGGTTCGGTCACTGTTTCCGCGCAGGACCGACTTCACCCCACCAACGATGAACCCCCCACTGGGGGGGGTGGTGGCTTCGCCGGAGGAGGAGGTCCCTCCAGTGTCGGTGGAGGAACTTCGCGCAGGGGTTCTGTCCCTCCGCGCGAAGAAGACGGCCCCTGGACCGGATGGTGTCCCCGCACGGGTGGTGGCCATCGCGGCGTCCCTAATGGAGCAGAGGTTTCGGGACCTCTTCAGCGCGTGCCTGACGGCTGGGAGGTTCCCGAAGATCTGGAAGGAGGGGCAGCTTTGCCTGCTCCGGAAGGAGGGACGCCCGGTGGACTCCCCCTCGGCATACCGGCCCATCGTTCTGCTCGATGAGGTCGGTAAATTGTTCGAGGGGATCATCGCCACCCGGCTTAATAGCCAGTTGCGGGAGGTAGGGCCAGACCTGTCGGACGCCCAGTTCGGGTTTCGACAGGGGCGTTCGACGGTCGACGCGGTGGCCCTACTCAGGGGCCAAGTGCAGGAAGCGGTCGGGGCTGGGGACGGAGTGTTGGCGGTGTCGTTCGACATCGCCAACGCGTTCAACTCCGTGCCCCACTCGACCATATTGGAGGCACTCCGGTACCACGGAGTGCCCCAATATCTGCGGGCGATCCTGGCCAACTACCTGGAGGACCGGGAGGTCCTCCTGGCGGACAGGACGGCCAGGATCAGGCGCTACGGCGCGGAGTCCGGTGTTCCACAGGGTTCGGTGCTAGGGCCCCTCTTGTGGAACATCGGATTCGATTGGCTCCTGCGGGGCACCCTCCTCCAGGGCACGAGTGTCATCTGCTACGCGGATGACACTCTCCTCGTTGCCCGGGGGAGGGACTTTGGAGAGGCGGCCTGTCTGGCCTCGGCTGGCGGATCCTTAGTGGCAGGTAGGATCCACCAGCTTGGATTGAGGGTGGCGCTGAACAAGACCGAGGCCGTGTTCTTTCACGGGCCTCGGCAGCGCTGCCCTCCTGACGCCCACATCGTGGTGGAGGGCGTCCGGATAGGGGTCGGGGCCCAGATGAAGTATCTGGGCCTCGTGCTGGACAGCAGGTGGCGCTTCGGCCCGCACTTTAGCGGGCTGTCGACGCGCCTGCTGAAAGCCGCGGACGCCCTCTCATGGCTCCTCCCAAACCTGGGAGGGCCCAAGGAGCGATGCCGGCGCCTCTATGCCAGCATCCTCAAGAGCATGGCCCTATATGGGGCACCCATCTGGGCGGACTCCCTCCACAGGAGGGAGAATGCAACCGCCATCCGCAGGCCCCAACGGGCCATTGCACAGCGGGTGGCGAGAGCCTACCGCTCAGTGGGCTTTGCGGCGGCGTGCGCTCTGGCCGGCACCCCTCCCTGGGAATTGGAGGCATGGGTGCTCGCCAGAGTGTACGAATGGGCGGCGCGGCGTAGGGCGCTGGGTGAGCGCCCCGCCGCGCAAGAGCGGGATGCCGTGCGGCGGGAGGCGAGGGACGCAATCGTCCTCCACTGGACACGGGACCTCGCCTCCGCCACATTTGGACGCCGGACGTTGGACGCGCTCGGTCCAGTCCTGCGGGACTGGCTCGAGCGGTCTTCGCAACGCACCTGCATCGGATCCAGAGGGAGGAAACCCCGGCGTGCCACGACTGTGGAGCCGCGGGGGACACGGCGCGGCACACCCTCGAGGTGTGCCCAGCCTGGGCTGAGCTGCGCCGTGCCCTGACAGATGTGGTCGGGATGGACCTCTCACTTCCCAGTGTGGTGAACTCCATGCTGGGGAGTGAGGAGGCTTGGGCGGCGGTTGCCTCCTTTTGCGAGAATGTCATGTCGCAAAAGGAGGCGGCGGAGCGCGCGCGGGAGGATGATCCTCTCGCGCCGCCGCTCCGCAGGCGGAGAAGGGGTGGGAGACGGCGGTTGTACAATCGTCGCCTCCCTCCTTCTGGTGGTGATTAGCGGGCGACAGGCGCGGGGGCGCCTTCGCTCGCATTGCACTAATCACCACCCTCGTCGGGCGGGAACGGCCGAGCACTCACGGTCGTTTCCGGGCCCCTCCGATTTGGGAGGGGCGTGCGGGCCCCGCTGTAAAGGCGGGCGGTCGTCGGTGGGGGACTGGACGTAAAGGCTGTGCCGGTTTCCCAGTCCTCCTCCACACAGACGATGCGGGAGTGCCGCTGGGTTATTTTAGTGGGTATGCCGGAGTAGCCGGAGAGTCCCACATAACCCGCCCATCCCCCAATGGGCGGGTATGCGTAACGCATTTTTTCCCAGCGCAAACAAAAAAAAAAAAAAAAAAAAAAAAAAAAAAAAAGGAGTGCTTACGTCCTCGTCGTGTTCCCTGGAAACGTCCCAGTTCTGACCACCGTAACGGAGTGGCAGGCTGGGTACGGCTAAAGTGCACTGTGATTCGTTGCGAACTATATTGCCTGGATTGCTTCGAAACTGCGGATTATGCCTAAAATGCATAAACCTGCGCGGGATGCCCTCGGGCATTTCGTGAAACAAGGCCCTTCTCAGGGCCAACCAAAAGGCCCTTCTCAGGGCCAACCAAAAGGCCCTTCTCAGGGCCAACACGACGCGTCGGCGTCGGAAGGCAGAGCTTTCTACGAAGGGAGAGCGGGCGATATGTCGGACTCCGACATAGAGTCCATCGCATCGGATGGTGATTCGATGGCGATCGATGTTTGTCGATCGCGATCGGCATCGAGGAAGCGGACCTTCCTCAAGGTCGTCTCCGATGGCTCCTCGGGCTCAGGCTCGGCGAAGGAGCCAAAAAAGAGGGTCAAGGCCAAGAAGTTGGCAATAACAGCGGATACTCACGACGTGGGTTTGGTAGACGCCCAGCGCGAGTTGGACCTCACCAGGCGGGTGCAGCTCCAGCAAGACCTGGAGGAGCAGGTAGCGGCCAGGGAAGAACGGGCGCGCGCCGCCCGTGCCAAGTCCGGATACGGAGCGTCCCGCGTCGTATACGCGGACCACTCCTTGGCCGAGCTGGAGCGGATGGCCTTGGAGGACGAGGAGGTGATCGTCGAGGTTGCCACCAAGTCCTCCCACCTAAAGGGGACTTTTCAAAAGTCCCTAAAATGCAGGGCCGCGAGTCTGCGCCAAATCGTCGCGGAGCTGGTGGACAGCAAAGCCAGCGACGAGTCGCGGCAACTGCAGGCGAAAGTGGAACGCCTGCAGTCGGAGGTCAGCCAGCTTCACTTAAAGCTGGCTGAAGCCACGGCCCGGCCATCGCAAGCCGAGCCCAGACCTGCGGCGGAGGGTCTTGCCTCCTCCCCCGGCCTTGAGGATGTCCTCCGCAGGGTGATGGCGGAGGAGAGGGCGTTCATTCGCTCCTGCCTGGCAGGGATCGAGGACCGGCTCTTGCCGGCGAAAGTCGTCCGACCGCCGCTTGCGGCGGACAGAAGGCGAGAGGTGCCGGTGCCTACCTCCCAGAGGGAGGACGCCCTTCTACCTTCCACCACCCCGACCAACCAGCAGGGCTGGACGAAGGTGGTCGGTAAGGGGAAGGGCAAGGGCAAAAGGACGGCAGCTGTCGTCCCTGCCGTTCCCGCCACCATCACTCCCAGCCAGTCGCAGCCGACTGGCAAAGGGAAGGGGAAAGGGAAGGGGAAAGCCACCCCCCCAGCCCAAGCCGTCTCCGCCACCACCTCTGCTGGTCAGTCGACTGGCAAGGGAAAGGGGAAGGGGAAGGGTTCTTCCCCCCCAGCCGGTGCCAAGAGGAACCTTGTTCCTCCCAAGACCGCGGCCGTCGTGGTGACGCTCACCGCAGAGGCCGCAGAGCGGGGTGAGACGTACGCGTCCATGTTGGTGCGGGCGCGTGCCACTGCCGATCCCACCAAACTGGGGATCGGCAAAGTCTCATGCCGCAAGACACAGGCTGGGGCTCGTATATTCGAGTTCCCTGGTGCGGAGGGCGCGAAAAACGCGGACCTCTTCGCGGCTAAGCTGCAAGAGGTCATCGCAGACTCGGCGAAGGTGGCCAGGCCGGTGAAGTCGGCGGCCATCGAGGTGACGGATCTGGACGACTCCGTCACCAAGGAGGAGGTGGTAGCGGCGATCGCAGCCATAGGTGGCTGCGCAGTCGCAGCGGTGCAGGGCGGGGGCATCAGGCCCGGGCGCGGCGGCATGGGCACTATTCGCCTAGAGTGCCCAGTCGCCGCTGCCAAAGCCGTCCTCGAAAAGGGGCGGCTTGCGGTCGGCTTTAGCTCGGGTGCTGTCCGGGCACTGGAGGACCAGCCTCTGCGGTGTTACCGGTGCTTCGGCATCGGACACACCCGAGCCCTCTGTCCGTCCACTGTCGACAGGGCGGACAGTTGTTACCGCTGCGGCAAGGAGGGCCACAAATCCGCCTCCTGCATGGCCGCCGCGCCGCACTGCGCAGTTTGTGCCGCCAGTGGCCGCCCTGCGGGCCATATAATGAAGGGGAGGAATTGCAGTCCTCCCCTTAAGAAGGGCAAAGTTCAGGCACCGACCCGGCCTGTCGCTGCCACCGCCGTCCCAGTAGCTGGGACCTCAGCGGCTGTGGAGGAGGAGGGTGCGATGACCGATTAATGGGTAGAATCGAACATCGCATCCTCCAGGCGAACACCAACCACCGCAGAGCGGCACAGGATCTGTTGATCTGTTGACTGTGGCCGAGTGGTTGGTGGACGTGGCGGTGGTTGCCGAGCCGTACTCGATACCTGGCCGCTGGCTGGGTGATCGGGACGGCTTGGTGGCGTTGGTGTCGCGGCCTGCCACGGACTCCCCTCCCCTCTCGCTTTTAGAGAGGGGTCCGGGATACGTGGCCGCCGCGTGGGGAGAAATAGCCCTGGTCGGGGTCTATTCCTCCCCAAACCGCCCTCTAAGGGACTTCGAGAATTTTCTCGAAGTCCTTACGGCAGTCGTCGGGAGGGCGGCACCACGTCAGGTCGTAGTGTTGGGCGACCTGAACGCCAAGTCGGTGGCCTGGGGCAACCCAGCGGCGTCGTGTAACGTCCGGGGGCGCGCCGCCGAATTTTGGTCGGCTTCGTGCGGCGTGTCCCTCCTGAACAGGGGGGATGTTCACACGTGTGTGCGGCAACGGGGAGGGTCAGTGGTGGACGTATCGTTCGCCACCCCCGTGCTAGCCGCCCGCGTCGTGAACTGGCGGGTGGAGATGGTGGAGACCCTGTCGGACCACCGATATGTGCGGTTCGACATCTCCACCCAGAGCCCGCGGGGGATGGCCCGCTCGGGCCAATCTCCCTTCCCGCGGTGGGCTCTCACCCGCCTGGACCGGGAGTCAGCCCAGGAGGCAGCGTTCCTCGAGGACTGGCTCTCGCCCCCTGTGGAGGTGACGGACGTGGACGCCGCAGCGGTCCAGCTGCGGAGGTCCCTGACCGAGGTGTGCAATTCCAGCATGCCTCGGTCTCGCCGTCCGCCTCCCCGTCGCGCCGTTTATTGGTGGACGGGGGAGCTGGCGGCGCTCCGGGCCGCGTGCGTGGAGGCCAGGAGGGCCTACACGCGGAGTCGGCGGCGCACCAGCCGATGTCAGGCCGAGGAGGACCGCCTCTACGCCTCTTACGTAGAGGCAAAGACGGTCCTCAAGTCGGCAATGTGCGCCGCCGAGGACTCGGCAAGGGCCGAGATGCCGGAGGGCCTCGACAGGGATCCGTTTGGGAGACCGTATAAGCTGGCGCGGAACCAGCTGCGCCCTTACGAAAACCTCCTCGTGGTCCGAGGCTTCTGGTCCCATTCGAATATTTATATTCGGTGGGAACGGAAGTTTTTCGGATTGGTGTGCCCTGGGCATGGGCGCTGGCTTTTTCCTATGCATGCATGGGGATAAGCCACCGTCCGTGGCGAATATTCCGACATCTCTCGCCTCTGTTCCCCCTTCTATTCACTAGAAGGGGAATATTCAGAGATTTAACCCCTGAGCATTACCCGGCGCAGGGGCTACCGGGGGGTAAACCGGCCCGCAGGGTAATAAGGTAATAATGTCTTCTAGGAAAACACTACCCCAGGAGGGTACCGGCTATGCCGGAGAATCCCTCCCGGGTCCATTTGGGCCCGGCTGTCCCACCGTATCTGGGGGGGACACTAAAGGACATTCATCCGTTGAGATCGCGGATAGGGCGCACACGCCCAGTTTTGTGCGTCCGAATAATTTGGAGGAGGACGAAGTTGTGCAGGAGGAATTGGCACACGGTGCGAGGAGGAGCAGGCGGACCACGAGGTCGAGGTCCCGTCCGGCCACTCCTATTCCCATGTCCGACGAAGAAACACGCGGGTGTCGGTCTAGGTCTCGATCCGGATCCAGGTCCGGACATGGACACAGGAAGCGCAGTGGGTCCTTGAGTAGGGAGAACCTGGTGGCCGCAAAGGTCTCCACAGCCCGGAGAGGAAAGGCTCGCGTGGTTTCGAGCGTAGTCATCGCTCGGATGCCGGAGCTTGACGGACGGGGTCGCTTCGTTGCGGCTGCTCCAGCGGAGCACACGGAGAGCGCGGAGAGCGACCCCAGCCTCGCCATAGCTGACTCGAGCGGGGGCTCCACTGTGTCCCTGCTGGGCAGCAACCGTGCGGAGGCCGCTGCTGCGAGGCGGTTGCAGCGAAAGGAAGCTGCGGCTGACGAGGTCAGCGAGTTGGCCCGGCAGGCTCGAGAGCGGCGCTCCGCTCGGATGGCTGCAGGGAGCTCATCGGCGGTGGCGCTCAGTCGCCAGGTTTTAGACGGAGTGGACGTGGTTCTGAGGGTTGCCACCAAATCGGGCAACCTCAAGGGCACGTTCACTCGAGCTCTGAAGGAGGCGGCTGACGGCATCCGGGAGGCGGTTGAGGTCCTCGCCAATCGCACCGGCACCGAGGAGACGGCGAAGTTGTGGGAGGAGAACGACCGTCTCCGATCGGAGCTGGAGGACCTCAAGCGGCAGGTTGCTGCCCAAAGGACCGCTCCCGCGGCTGCCGGGTCTTCTCCTGCTGCGGCCCAATCAGCGGCTCCATTGCCGGCTTCATCGTCGTGTGCGCTTGTGGATGCGGAGGTCGAAAAGATCGTCCGCATCTGCATGATGCAGTGCGGTGATATGGTGGGTGCCCGCCTCGAGGCCATAGAGGGGAGGCTCCTCCCGGCAGAGTCCGTCCGCCCTCCGCTCGCCGGGGACGGGCGAAATGGTGAGGGGTCCCACAAACGGGGCCCGGCGGCCGCGGTGGCTGCGACGGCCGGGGTGGCTAAACCAGGCCGGTCTGGGAGGACAGCGGCCCCAAAACCCGCACCTCAAATGCCCACCTCCCGAACAGCGGGACCTCCAGCGGTGCGGTCCACCCGTCCCGAGGGCACGGCTGGGTAGCAGCCCTCGTGGACGGAATTGGTACGATTGGGGCGTATTTTTCACCCAACAAGAGTCTCGCCGACTTCGAGAACTTCCTTGTCGAGTTGGGTGCCATCGTAGGCCGGCTCCACCCTCGTCCCGTGCTGTTGCTCGGGGATCTCAACGCCAAGTCTGCGGCGTGGGGATCTCCGGTGACGGATGTCCGGGGTGAGGTGCTGGAGGAGTGGGCGGTCACGACTGGCCTGACCGTCCTAAATCGGGGATCAGTCCACACTTGCGTGCGGCAGCGGGGCGGTTCAATAGTGGACGTCTCTTTCGCTAGCCCTGCTGTCGCCAGCCGTGTCCGTGACTGGCGTGTCGCCGTGGAGGTGGAGACGTTGTCGGATCATCGGTATATCCGTTTCGACGTCTCCGCCCAGACCACTGGCGGCCGCGGTCGACCGGCCCCGCGAGCGGACGGTCCGCGCTGGGCGCGTAAGCGCATCGACAAGGAACTTCTCGAGGAGGCCGCCATTGTCCAGGCCTGGTACCGGGAGTCGGCGACGAACGGACCCGTCGACGTCGAAGAGGAGGCGCTGTGGTTCCGCGGGGCGATGACGCAAATCTGCGACGCGTCTATGCCCCGGGTCCACACACATACAGGAAGGCGCCAGGTGTACTGGTGGACCGCCGAGATCGCGCAGTTGCGCGTCGCGTGCGTGGCGGTCAGACGCCAGTACACCCGATACCGGAGGAGACGTCGTCGGGTCCCTGACGAAGAGGCCGCGCTGTATGAGGTGTACCGCGCGGCGAAGGAGGCTCTGCGGCTGGCCATCGGTGAAGCCAAGACGCGAGCCAGGGAGGAGATGTTGGAGACTCTGGACGGACATCCGTGGGGGCGCCCTTATCGTGCGGTTCGAGGGAAACTTCGAGCCGCGGCGCCTCCACTCACGAAGAGTCTCCAACCCGAGCTGCTGGAGGAAGTAGTGGCAGCCCTCTTCCCGGCAAGAGCGGAGCACACGCTACCGCCGATGGCTTTGCCCACAGCCGCAGAGCCTACAGAGGATAACGCCATCAGCGTCCCAGAGGTGACACAAGAAGAGTTGAGGGCGGCCGTGATGCGGCTCCGGGCCAAGAACGTGGCTCCGGGGCCCGACGGGATTCACGGTTGTGCGTTGGCCCTCGCTCTGAAAGAGCTAGGTCCCCAACTGACGGGACTCTACACAGCGTGCCTTGAGCGGGGCCAGTTTCCCACTTTGTGGAAACATGGTCGTCTGGTCCTGCTCAGAAAGGCGGGGCGCCCTGCAGACTCACCGCCCGGGTACCGGCCCATAGTGCTGCTGGACGAGGTGGGCAAGCTGCTCGAGCGGCTAATCGCAGCCCGCCTCGTCGGCCACTTGTGCGGAGAGGGGCCGGACCTGGACGAGAGCCAGTTCGGCTTTCGGCATGGGCGCTCTACTGTGATGTATGACTAAGTGTATATTGAACTTTCCGTATATGGTGTACGCGTGCAACCTAATTATTGTATTTGTACCTAGCTCATAAGATCATTTATTTTAACAATATACTTTCATACGTTAAACTGACCGGTTGTCTTTTCATTTATTCGCCTTTACATAAATGTAGTAATCTACCTATTACCAGTGAAGCACGTCTAGCTTCGTATGGCGACCATGCCAGGATCTTTAGTGTTTCAGTTTTTCAGGATATAATAATTAAAAATTATAATGGGCAGTCAAGTATCCAAGGAATTCAAAGAGGAGGTAATAATTGCCCAACAGGGACAAGGAAATAAAGCGAAATCCAGTATGTCTGAGAGCGATTACTCTATGGAAATGCGATATATGATGGTTGCAGTTATTGTAATGTGTGCTATTTTCTTGGCGTACAACTTATGGAAAAAAGTACATAAATGCCTTACCAAGAAGATCGAAAGGCAAGCGACGGGTATTGCTTTGCAGCGAGTTTCAGTGTAATAGGACCCGGCTAATAACTAACGATGTGGAGAAATTTGGACAAGTGTCGAATAAGTGCAAATGGTGACAAATAAATTCTGTAAGTGAACTTTGTATTAATTATCTTTAAGTATTTAGGATACTTTCCGTTATGGTTATTTTTTTTACAAAACGTAATATTTTATTTTATAATATGTTTTACTGTTTTTCAATATATAGAGCTAATGTTAGAATTACAAAATATATATGTGCAGTTGGTAGATATAAGAACTTATTTAATTAAAATTGGATCGCATCGGCGACAGAATAGTGAAGCTGCGAATAAACAATTTCAAAAAGCAGTAAAGATTTATAAGAAGTATACCGAAATATTTGACATATATGTTAATAAGGTAGAAAAAGCCGAAATATCGTTAAGTGATGTTGATTTACACTTGTCAAATAAGATAGACTCGATTTATGCTGATATAGAAAGTTTAATGATGAGTATAAATAGCAGCGAAACCATGACTACCAAACCCAATTTTGATTTGAGAGTGGCGGTTAGTCTATTACCAATAATGGACGACACCGAAAAAGTTACTTTACAATTAATTGACGCAATAGAATTATATTCTACTATGATTTTAGATACGGATGCGTCACTTCTCATAAAATATGTTTTAAAAACTAGGCTATCACATAGTGCAAAATTGCGTTTGGCAGATTCATATGGTTCTGTTGACGAAATGGTTGCTGAAATGAAAACACATCTTTTAACAAAAAAATCGGACACCGCGTTACAAAAAAAGTTGCATACCGCTTATCAAGGTGGTAGGTCTATAGATCAGTATGGGAAAGACTTAGAGCAACTGTTTGTGGATCTAACAATTTCACAAGCCGAGGGCAAATCTGAAGCATACAAGATATTAAAACCCTTAAATGAAAAACAGGCTATTCAAAAATTTGCCGACGGGTTGCGAAATGAGCGGCTTAGTACTGTCATTGCTGCGCGTAATTATAGTTCATTAAAGGAAGCTATACAAGGTGCTAAAGATGAGGAGGTAAATATGCCTTCCACATCAGGACAGATATTTTCAGCTCGAGGTAGGATGTTTAATAATAATAGGGGTTACCCAAATAATGGATACCGAGGGCAGAGTGTTTCGAGGCGCGGTACCACTACACCGTTTCGCGGAAAACCATTTTTCAGGAACAACATAAATAATAATAGGACATTTTACGATTCGTCGTATTATCGTAGTAGCGGTCGGGGTCGTGGTAATTTTTCCGTAGGCCGTAGTAGGTCCCGTGGATATAATAGCCAGCAAAATTTCAATTCGAAAAAACATCATGTCAATGTGACACATGAATCGCAAGATAGTTCTAAATCGGAGGAAACCGAAAAGTTTCAGTTTTTTCGCGACTAATTACATATTAACTTATCGGAATATGAACTCTATACATCTGTATATCGATGACTATATGTGTACATGGCTCATTGATACCGGAGCATCATTGTCTGCT
The DNA here is from genome assembly GCA_951640165.1 of Pseudoips prasinana. Lineage (NCBI taxonomy): Eukaryota > Metazoa > Arthropoda > Insecta > Lepidoptera > Nolidae > Pseudoips > Pseudoips prasinana. The sequence goes on along the minus strand of OX621237.1, from coordinate 28,000,708 downwards.
GTGAAACAAAGCGTGATTCACGCATCGAGCGAGTTTATTCGCCCTAAGACGACACACATAAATGGTATTGGTGGTCAAATTACATCTACTGGGTGCATAGAGTTGATATTACGTAACGAAAATAATGAATCATTTACACATGACTTCTACATTTTTAACGATTTGCCATTAAATGTAGACGGAATTATAGGACAAGATTTTCTATCAAAATTTAATTCTATAATTAATTTTGAAAATCAAACATTAACGTTACAAAATAGTGAGGGAATTCCGATTATTTTACCTGTACAGTTATATTCGATAGGAAATACAAATGATAACGCATGTATAAAGTTGCCCGCGCGATGTGAAATTCAAGTAGATATTCCAACTAATAGGACAGGTGATTGTGTAGTAATTTCAAATGAGATTTGCGAAGGTGTATTTTTAGCTAATTCGATATGTAAGAGTAAAAACGGTAGGGTGACCATGCGTATTATGAACACACGGGAAACTGATGTTAATTTACGTTGTTTTACACCAGAAATTCGTGATTTAAAAGAATATCATTGTTATTCGTTTAATAGAATAGTAAATAACGCGGATAGGGTAAAATCTTTGTTTTCTTTGCTTAATCTTAATTATTTGATTAAAGAAGAGGAGACTTCTATAGCAAATATTTGTGCAAAATTTGCGGATATTTTTCATTTACCCGGGGACAAATTAAATACAACAAACTTGTATGAACAAAAAATTCATTTAAAAGAAAATATTAGTCCCGTTTATAAAAAAACCTTATCGTCTTCCACATTCTCAAAAAGCAGAAATAAATAAACAAATAAAACAAATGTTGGAAAATGACATTATAGAGGAGTCGACGTCTGAATGGTCGAGCCCTTTACTGATTGTTCCGAAAAAGACTGATGCTAGGGGTGAAAAAAAGTGGCGTGTTGTGATTGATTATAGGGGATTGAATGAGTGCATACAAAATGATAATTTTCCACTACCAAACATAACCGAAATTTATGTATTTCAGCCATTTAGACCTTAATCAAGGCTATTACCAAATTAAATTAGACCCAGAGAGTCGTAAATACACTGCATTTTTAGCTGACAAGGTATATCAAATGAAACGCCTTCCTATGGGCTTAAAATTAAGTCCGAGTGCGTTTACTAGAGCGATGACGGTAGCACTATCGGGTTTAAATTACGAAAAGTGCATTGTTTATTTAGATGACATAATAATAATGGGTAGAAATTTGCAAACACATAATAAAAACCTAATTGACGTTTTTACAAGGCTTCGAGACGTAAATTTGAAGTTAAATCCATTAAAGTGTACATTTTTGAAGAAGGAACTTTTGTATTTAGGTCACGTGGTAACACCAGAGGGTATAAAGCCAGATGAAAATAAAGTTAACGTTTTACAAAATTATCCGATTCCGAAAAATGCAGACGAGGTCCGTAGATTCGTTGCATTTGCAAATTATTATCGGAAATTTATTCCGAATTTTGCTAAAATTACATTACCTTTAACGAACTTGACAAAAAAATATATAGAATTTAATTGGAGTAAGGAATGTTTACATGCGTTCGAGACATTGAAAAAAGCGTTAATTAGTCCTCCATTATTACAATATCCAAATTTTTCAAAGGAAAATGAATTTATTTTGAATACCGATTCATCGGGGTTTTCGATTGGGTGTGTGCTAGCAAATGGAGACAAAAAACCGATAGCATATGCTAGTCGCCCACTAAACAAAGCGGAGCGTAACTATCCGATAATTGAGAAAGAGCTTTTGGCGATAGTTTGGGCTGTTAAGTACTTTCGCCCTTATTTAAATGGACGCCGGTTTAGGGTTATCACGGATCATAAACCGTTGATTTATTTATTTAACATGCGCGACCCTTCCAGTAGGTTAACAAAGTTTCGATTATGTCTGGAGGAATATGATTTTGTAGTAGAATATATGAAGGGAAAAGATAATGCAGCTGCAGATGCACTATCTAGGATTGAATTGACGAGTGAAGAGTTGAAGAGCATGTATGAGTGTGTGATAGGGGTCATGACTAGAGCGCAATATAGAAGAATGGAAGAAGAGAAAAATGAAAATGTATTGACTGATAAGAGTTCCGGCAATGATCGGTCTGATCAACCAAGAGTTGCGGAAATTTTTAAAAAACCATATCACTTTACAGAGTTAAACTTTGATGAAAAATGTTTACACATACATAATAAACAAACCGATAATTGTTATAGTAGAAATAGGTACCTAATATATTCACCGTCATTGTCATTAATATCGGTAAATCGAAGCTCTCGATCATGTTTCAAACGAGATTTGTTCGTGAGAGAGTTAGAGCAGATATGTAAACAAAATGATATAAAAGAATTATGCATAATTAGAAATAATGACAATAAAGAAATAATTACCGAGTTAGCACGTATTATTACGAAAATGAAAAAGTGGGAAGGTCCACGATTATGTATTATTAAAGGAGTGAGTAGAGTAGAAAATAAAGACGATCGTAAAGTTATTTTGAATGATTACCATATTTTACCCAGCAGTGGCCATGCTGGTATTCGAAGGATGACTAATAACATTAAAAGACTTTATTACTGGACAGGAATGGACCGTGACATAGCTAATTTTGTTAGAAAGTGCGAACAGTGTCAAAAACAAAAGTTCCATAAGCACACCCGAGAGCCAATGTGTATAACTACAACAGCGACGTCAGCATTCGATAAAATATATTTGGATTTGGTTGGACCGCTTAGTAAAGATTGTAATGACTATTGTTACATATTGACTCTTCAATGTGAACTTACAAAATATGTAGAAGCTTACCCGTTAATAAATAAAGAAACTCAAACAGTTGCCCGAGCTTTTGTTGACAATTTTATACTGCGTTACGGTATTCCACGCGAAATCGCGACAGACAGAGGTAGTGAATTCATCTCATCAACCATGAAAGATACATGTCAATTATTGTGTATTAACTGTATTCAGTCAACAGCATATCACCATGAGTCGATTGGTTCTTTAGAAAATTCTCACAAGGCCTTGGGAGCTTTCTTAAGGATACAAACAGATAACCAGGCTCATATGTGGAGCAACTGGTTACAATATTGGTGTTTTTCGTACAACACAACAGTGCATTCTGAAACTAGATATACACCCTTCGAACTTGTTTTTGGCAAATTATGTAACATTCCAAACAACCTTTTGAAAAATGTAGACCCAGTATATAATTTTGATGACTATCCCAAAGAATTAAAATTTAGACTACAAAAATCATGTGAAGATGCACGAAATAATTTAATTCAATCCAAAATTTGTAGAAAAACAAAATATGACAGACAATGTAATTCAGTTAACTATAATACTGGAGATTTGTTACTTTTAAGAAATGAAAATAGGGAAAAATTAGATCAAGTATATTTAGGTCCTTTTACGGTTATAGAAGAATTAGGCGTAAATGTTAAAATAATGCAAAAGGGAAAGGAAAATGTTGTTCACAAAAACAGAACTATTCCATTTTATATGTAACGAGTTATAATATTATTGTGAAGAGTGTACATTTATAAGTAGTTATGCATATCTATTATTATGTTTAAAGTTGCTATGTTATTCATGCTAAGATTAAGACAATGTGTTATTATATAAATAGAGTATCAAATATCTTTAGGTCTTTATGTACTCAGAAACTAGTTGTTAGAGTGATGATGCAATATGTATGCGTGTATTAATTTTAAGAAAAAAAAATGTTATTGTAATGCCATTATTTTTTTTTCTCAAAATCAGGGGGATGATGTGATGTATGACTAAGTGTATATTGAACTTTCCGTATATGGTGTACGCGTGCAACCTAATTATTGTATTTGTACCTAGCTCATAAGATCATTTATTTTAACAATATACTTTCATACGTTAAACTGACCGGTTGTCTTTTCATTTATTCGCCTTTACATAAATGTAGTAATCTACCTATTACCAGTGAAGCACGTCTAGCTTCGTACTACCATCCACGCTGTGTCGAGGGTGAGAGTCCTGGCGGAGGAAGCGGTGTCCCGAGGTGGGGTGATGTTGGCGGTGTCCTTGGACATCTCCAACGCCTTCAACACCCTGCCCTGGAGTTGCATTCGGGAGGCACTGCGATATCATCGGGTGCCTTCCTACCTCCGCCACATAGTTGGGGCTTACCTGGCGGAGAGGTGCGTCACCTACGTGGGACGAGATGGCGGACACCGGCACTCAATGTCGTGCGGTGTTCCACAGGGTTCGGTTTTGGGCCCACTCCTGTGGAACATCGGGTACGACTGGGTGCTGAGGGGCGAACTCCAGCCGGGCGTGGACCTGACGTGTTATGCGGACGACACGCTGGTCACGGCCCGTGGGAGTTCGCACAGGGAGGCAGCGTTGCTGGCGACGGCTGCGGTCTCACAGGTGGTGAGCCGCATCCGGCGCCTCGGCCTGGAGGTGGCCCTCAACAAGTCGGAGGCCATGATGTTCCATGGTCCCCGGCGGGCGCCGCCGCCCGGATCACACATTGTGGTCGGGGGGGTCCGGATCGCTGTCGAGCCTACCATGAAGTACCTGGGATTGGTGCTCGACAGCCGGTGGGACTTCGGACCCCACTTCCGGCGGCTGGTGCCTAAGTTTATGGGCGCGGCTGGGGCGCTGTCAACGCTGCTTCCCAATCTGGGGGGCCCGAGCGCGGCCTGTAGGCGGCTCTACGTGGGGATCGTGCGATCGATGGCCCTGTACGGGGCCCCGATCTGGGCGGCTGACCTGACGGCCGGTAGCATTGCTGTTCTGCGGAGACCGCAGAGAGCTATGGCCGTCAGAGTCATCAGGGGATATCGCACGGTCTCCTACGAGGCGGCCTGTGTACTGGCCGGATCCCCGCCCTGGGACCTCGAGGCGAAAGTACTCGCGTCACTGTACCGGTGGCGCGAGGAGATGCTGGCGCAAGGCGAGCGGCCGATGCAGCGACACATGGAGCTGCGTCGGTCGCAGCTTCGCGAGGCCCTGGTGGCGGAATGGCGGGACAGGCTCTCGCGCCCAACCGCCGGCCTCGTCACTATCGAGGCGGTCCGGCCGGTACTCGAGCGTTGGCTCGGGAGGAGGCACGGCTCCCTGTCGTTTCGGGTGACGCAGGTACTCTCGGGGCATGGCTGCTTCGGGAAGTACCTGTGTCGCATAAACAGGGAGCCGGACGCCCGGTGTCACCACTGCGTCGACTGTCGGGAGGACACGGCGCTGCATACGCTGGCAGAGTGTGCCGCTTGGGAGGAGCAGCGCCGTGCCCTCATTTCTGGAGTAGGCAGTGACCTGTCGCTGCCGGCCGTCGTGAATTCGATGGTTGGTGGCGAGGAGTCCTGGGACGCGGTGGTTTCCTTCTGCGAGACAGTCATCTCGCGGAAGGAAGCTGCGGAAAGGGAGAGGGAGATCTCATCCTCTCACCCAGCCCGCAGCAGACGCACCGGGCGTCGGCGGAGGGCGGACAACGCCCTCTTCCAGCCCCCCTAAATGGGTCCAGGGGCGACGGACTCGGGGGCGTCCGTCGCCCACTACACATCTGGACCCGAGGCGGCGGCGCGACGTGTTCCACGCGCGCCCCTCTTAGACGTTGCGGGGGAGTTTAACACCTCACTCCCCCCGCTATTGCGAGGAGGCCCGCAGGTATGGGCCAGCTCCAGCTAGGGGTTGCGGAAGTATCGTTTGTTCCCGCGACCCCCGGCGCAGGTGTGAGATGGAACACCGGGGTGGTTTTTAGTCAGTAGGAGTCTGACAGACCCCTCCGCCTCCCCCAAGGCGGAGGACATCCATGCAGGATTTTCCACCCCGCAAAAAAAAAAAAAAAAAAAAAAGGTTAGGTTGGGGCATCATCGCGGAGCTGGTGGACCGCAAGGCCAGCGACGAAACGCGGCAACTGCAGGCGAAAGTAGATCGCCTGCAGTCGGAGGTCAGCCAGCTACACCTGAAGCTGGCTGAAGCCACGGCCCGGCCATCCCAAGCCGAGAGCCTCGCCCCCTCCTCCGGCCTTGAGGAAATCCTCCGCAAGGCTATGGGGGAGCAGAGGGCATTCGTGAGAGCCTGCCTAGCGGGCATCGAGGACCGGCTACTGCCGGAGAAACACCTCCGACCGCCGCTTGCGGCAGATAAGAGGCGAGTGGAGCAGGTGGCAACCTCCCAGAGGGAGGACGCCCATCTCCCGTCCACCACCCCGACCAACCAGCAGGGCTGGACGAAGGTGGTCGGTAAGGGGAAAGGCAAGGGCAAAAGGACGGCAGCTGACGTCCCTGCCGTGCCCGCCACCACCACTCCTAGCCAGTCGCAGTCGACTGGCAAGGGTAAAGGGAGGGGGAAAACCACCCCCCCAGCCGCCTCCGACACCACCCCTGCCGGTCAGTCACCGACGACCGGCAAGGGAAAGGGGAAGGGTTCGACCCCAGCCGGTGTCAGGAGGAACTTGGTTCCTCCCAATACCGCAGCCGTCGTGATGACGCTCACCACGGAGGCTGCGGAGCGGGGCGAGACGTACGCGTCCGTGATGTTGCGGGCGCGTGCCAATGCCAATCCTACCAAATTGGGGATCGGTAAAGTCTCGTGCCGCCGGACGCAGGCTGGGGCTCGAATTTTCGAGTTCCCGGGTGCCGAGGGCGCGAAGAACGCGGACCTCTTTGCAGCGAAGCTGCAGGAGGTCATCGCTGTTTGGCCTCAGCTGGCGGATCCTTAGTGGCAGGTAGGATCCGCCAGCTTGGTTTGAGGGTAGTGCTGAACAAGACCGAGGCCGTGTTCTTTCACGGGCCTCGGCAGCGCTGCCCTCTTGACGCCCACATCGTGGTGGAGGGCGTCCGGATAGGGGTCGGGGCCCAGATGAAGTATCTGGGCCTCGTGCTAGACAGCAGGTTGCGCTTCGGCCCGCACTTCAGTGGGCTGTCGACGCGCCTGCTGAAAGCCGCGGACGCCCTCTCATGGCTCCTCCCAAACCTGGGCGGGCCCAAGGAGCGATGCCGGCGCCTCTATGCCGGCATATTGAAGAGCATGGCCCTGTATGGGGCACCCATATGGGCGGACTCCCTCCACAGGAGGGAGAATGCAACCGCCATCCGCAGGCCCCAACGGGCCATTGCACAGCGGGTGGCGAGGGCCTACCGCTCAGTGGGTTTAGCGGCGGCGTGCGCTCTGGCCGGCACCCCTCCCTGGGAATTGGGAGGCATGGGTGCTCGCCAGAGTGTACGAATGGGCGGCGCGGCGTAGGGCGCTGGGTGAGCGCCCCGCCGCGCAAGAGCGGGATGCCGTGCGGCGGGAGGCGAAGGACGCCATCGTCCTGCACTGGGCACGGGATCTCGCCTCCGCCACCTTTGGACGCCGGACGCTGGACGCCCTCGGTCCAGTCCTACGGGACTGACTGGCCACGGTTTCCTCTCTTTCCGTCTGGTGCAGGTGTTGTCCGGGCATGGCTGCTTCGGAACGCACCTGCATCGGATCCAGAGGGAGGAAACCCCGGCGTGCCACGAGTGTGGAGCCGCGGAGGACACGGCGCAGCACACCCTCGAGGTGTGCCCAGCCTGGGCTGAGCTGCGCCGTGCCCTGACAGATTTGGTCGGGCAGGACCTCTCACTTCCCAGTGTGGTGAACTCCATGCTGGGGAGTGAGGAGGCTTGGGCGGCGGTTGCCTCCTTTTGCGAAAATGTCATGTCGCAAAAGGAGGCGGCGGAGCGCGCTCGGGAGGATGATCCTCTCGCGCCGCCGCTCCGCAGGCGAAGAAGGGGTGGGAGAAGGCGGTTGTACGATCGTCGCCTCCCTCCTTCTGGTGGTGATTAGCGGGCGACAGGCGCGGGGGCGCCTTCGCTCGCATTGCACCAATCACCACCCTCGTCGGGCGGGAACGGCCGAGCACTCACGGTCGTTTCCGGGCCCCTCCGCTTAGGGAGGGGCGTGCGGGCCCCGCTGTAAAGGCGGGCGGTCGTCGGCGGGGGACTGGACGTAAAGGCTGTGCCGGTTTCCCAGTCCTCCTCCACACAGACGATGCGGGAGTGCCGCTGGGTTATTTTAGTGGGTATGCCGGAGTAGCCGGAGAGTCCCACATAACCCGCCCATCCCCCAATGGGCGGGTATGCGTAACGCATTTTTTCCCAGCGCAAAAAAAAAAAAAAAAAAAAAGTATAGGTTGGGGAACCACCCCACAGTGCTTGCGTCCACGTCGCGTTCCCCGGAAACGTCCCAGTTCTGACCACCGTAACGGAGTGGCAGACTGGGTACGGCTAAAGTACCTTTTGCCTTGAATGCTACGAAATTGTTGGAAAATGCCTAAACCCGCGCGGGATGCCCTCGGGCATTTTGTAAAAAAAGGCCCTTCTCAGGGCCAACCCAAAGGCCATTCTCAGGGCCAACCCAAAGGCCCTTCTCAGGGCCAACCAAAAGGCCCTTCTCAGGGCCAACGCGACGCTTCCTTAGCGTCGAATGAAGGGAGGACCTTCTACGGAGGGAGAGTGGACTCATTGTCGGACTCCGAAAATGAGTCCATTGCGTCGGATGTGATGGTGATCGAGGCTTCTCGGTCGCGATCGGCATCGGGAAAACGGAAGGCGTACCTCAGGCACGGGTCGGATGGATCCTCGGCCTCGGGTTCCGAAAAGAACAAACCGAAGGCAAAAAAGGCGACGAAAGCGGCGGAACCCACAACGTGGGTTTGGCACCCACAACGTGGGTTTGGCAGACGCCCAACGCCAGCTGGACCTGGCTCAGCGGGAGCAGCTCCAACAGGAGCTGGAGGAGAGAATTGCGGCCAAGGAGGAGCGGGCGCGCGTCGCTCGTGCCAAGGCCGGGAACGGTGCGTCCCGCGTCTTGTACGCAGACCACTCCCTGGCCGAATTGGAGAGGATGGCCTTGGAGGACGAGGAGGCGATCGTGGAGGTCGCCGCCAAGTCCTCCCACCTAAAGGGGACTTTCCAAAAGTCCCTGAAATGCCGGGCCGCTAGTCTTCGCGAAATCGTCGCGGAGCTGGTAAACCGCAAGGCCAGCGACGAGTCGCGGCAACTGCAGGCGAAAGTGGATCGCCTAAAGTCGGAGGTCAGCCAGCTGCACCTGAAGCTGGCTGAAGCCACGGCCCGGCCGTCGCAAGCCGAGCCCAGACCTGCGGCAGAGGTCCTCGCTCCCTCCTCCGGCCTGGAGGAAATCCTCCGCAAGGCTATGGCGGAGCAGAGGACATTTGTTAGAGCCTGCCTAGCGGGCATTGAGGACCGGCTCCTGCCGGAGAAACGCCTCCGACCGCCGCTTGCAGCGGACAAGAGGCGAGAGGAGCCGGTGCCCACCTCCCAGAGGGAGGACGCCCTTCTCCCTTCGACCACCCCGACCAACCAGCAGGGCTGGACGAGGGTGGTCAGTGGGGGGAAGGGCAAGGGCAAAAGGGCAGCTGTCGTCCCTGCCGTTCCCGCCACCACCACTCCCAGCCAGTCGCGGCCAGCTGGCAAAGGGAAAGGGAAGGGGAAGGGGAAGAGCACCCCTCCAGCCCCAGCCGTCTCCGCCACCACCCCTGCCGGTCAGTCGTCGACTGGCAAGGGAAAGGGGAAGGGTTCGCCCCCAGCCGGTGCCAAGAGGAACCTAGTTCCTCCCAAGACCGCGGCCGTCGTGGTGACGCTCACCGCAGAGGCCGCGGAGCGGGGTGAGACGTACGCGTCCATGTTGGTGCGGGCGGCTCGCCGTCGGTTTCAGCTCGGCTGCGGTCCGGGCACTCGAGGACCAGCCTCTGCGGTGCTACAAAAGTTCGAAATCGGCCACACCCGAGCTCTCTGTCCGTCCAGCATTGACAGGACGGAGAGCTGCTACCGCTGCAGCAAGGAGGGGCACAAAGCCGCCTCCTGCGAGGCCACCGCACCGCACTGCGCGTTGTGTGCCGCCAGTGGCCGCCCTGCGGGGCACATCATGAAGGGGAGGAACTGCAGTCCTCCCCTTAAGAAGGGCAAAATACAGGCGCCGACCCGGCCTGTAACTGCCACCGCCATCCCAGTGGCTGGGACCTCGGCGGCTGTGGAGGAGGAGGGTGCGATGTTGTAAGGTTGGGCGATGATATATCAATGAAACGCTCTGACTGCTGGATAATAACTCACTCTTTATTAATAAGTAAACATGCTTTATATTAATAGGAAAGGGTGATACATACTTATGTCTAACTTACATACTACACCTCCAACGAAAGGAAAAAAAATAAAAAATAATATGACAGTATTATTTTATTTACTTACAACTAACATAGTAAATAAATCGCAGTATTATGCACTACAATTGCATGGGTTTTATTAACATCTGAATACATAGTTCTAAATGTTTGTTTTATTTAGATAACATTACAATTTACGTAAGCAAACATATCAATGTTTTGTATAGTTATATTGAGTAAAAGTTAAGTTGAATACAACAATTAATATAAGGTGTAAAATAGTAAAAATATGTAAAATGTGTATATAATAAAAATATAATCATGAATAATATAGCTTAGTCCTATTCTTATGTACTAAATCGGTTTTACTATTATCTTTTAATATTTCAACATTTGGTGCAACATCTTTGATTACCAAGTATGGTCCATTGTAAACACTTTGAAGTTTAGTACCAGTCTCATTTCGTACAAGTATCAAGTCGTTCTCCTTATAGGTAATGGGATTACAGGTAGAATCATGTTTCTCTTTTCTTAGTATTTTACTTTGTATTAAATTTTGGTACGCTTCTTTTTGTGATGTTTGGAGTCTGTACTTCAATTCTAAGGGATAATTGTCATAGTTATAAAGTGGCTCTACTGCATTTTTATTCAAATTGGATGGTATATTACAACGTTTCCCGAATACTAACTCATACGGCGTAAATTTGGTAGCAGTATGAACAGACGTATTGTAGGCGAAGCACCAGTAGGGTAACCATGTACTCCATGAATTCGAATGGTTATCGGTTTGTATTCTTAAAAAATTACCTAAATTTTTATGAGTATTCTCTAAAGAGCCTATAGTTTGGTGATGGTATGCAGTAGAGTTAAGAGTAGTTATATTTAATAATTTACAAGTTTCCTGGAAAATTGATGATAAAAATTCAGAACCCCTATCAGTCGCGACTCTATCTGGTATCCCAAAACGGAGTATAAAATTATTAACAAAGTTTTTCGCTATCTCATTTGAACTTTTAGAAAACATAGGATATGCCTCTACGTATTTACTTAATTCGCATTGGATAGTCAGTATATACGAATAGTTGTAGTCATCCTTATCTAATGGACCTACTACGTCAAGGAAATTTTTTTCCATTGAAGAATTCGCAGTAGTTGTTATTACCATAGGTTCTTTAATATAATGAGAATTATGTTTCTGCTTTTGGCACTTCTCACATTTCTTAATAAATTCCTTAACATCGCGTTCAAGACCTGGCCAAAAGTAATATTTCTTGATATTTTTATACATTCGTCTTATACCAGCGTGGCCACTAGTTGGTAGAAGATGAAAATCATTTAATATTACTTTTTGGTCGTCTTTGTTGTCAATTATTTCAACATTGTTTAATATACACAATCGCGGTCCGGACCAATTAGTGTAATTCTTAATTTCTTTAATTATTTTTTCTATAAATTCGTCATACATTTTACATCTTATGAAAATTAATTCAAGTACATTTATTTTCTCGCAAAAATATCTCAGTTCCCTCACAAAAGCGGCTGGCGTCAGTTGTGATTGGGATACTGGATTTATAAACAAAGCCATTCTAGATGACGAATAACAAAACACTTTATTCTCTAATTCAATTTCATTAGACTTACGTAAGCTTTTTAGTTTATATTTACCAATAAATTTTAGTTCTACAGAATTTCTCGGTTTACTATGAATTTCTACAACTTTTGGTTGCGCAGGCCAATCGTCAGTAGGAACCATAGCACTCGGAGAATCCTGAAGGTCTAATTGTTTTTTACGTTGTGCACGTGTCATAACAGAGATAATGCTTTCATGCATAGTTTTTAAGTCTGTCGATGTAATAGGTAGGCGTGACATTGAGTCAGCTATAATATTATCTGATCCTTTTATGTACTTTATGATGAAATCATATTCTTCAAGTAAAAGTCTAAATTTCATGAGACGACTAGAGGGATCTCGCATTGTAAATAAATAAATAAGTGGTTTATGATCGGTTTGAATAATAAAAGTCCTACCATATAAATAAGGGCGAAAATGCTTCACAGCCCAAACTATTGCTAACAGCTCTTTTTCCACTGTGGGGTAGTTAAGTTCAGCTTTATTGAGGTTTCTGCTTGCAAACGCTATAGGTTTATTATTTTCGTTACATAAGACGGCGCCCAATGAATGTTGCGAAGCATCCGTTTGTAATATAAACTTATGGTCTGTCGAAAAATCCGGATATTGAAGTATGGGAGGTGAAGATATAATAGATTTTAACTTTAAAAATGCATTCTGACATTTTTCGTCCCATATAAATGGCGTATTTTTCTTAGTTAAGCGCGTAAGTGGATACGCTATAAACGCAAAATTTTTGATAAATTTCCTATAATAGTTCGCAAACGCTACAAATCTTATCAATTCTTCTACATTGTTTGGAACTGGCCAATTGTTCAACGCTTGAATTTTTTGAGGGTCAGGTAGAACACCTTCACCGGATATGATATGTCCTAAATATAAAATGTCTTTTTTAAGGAAATTACATTTAAGGGGATTTAATTTTAAATTGACCTGACGTAATCGAGTAAAAACATCAATGAGATTTTTAGCGTGTCCTTCTAAGGACTTTCCAAAAACGACAAGGTCATCTAAATAAACTAGGCATTTCTCGAAAGTTAACCCTGACATGGCAACAGTCATCATTTTTGAAAATGCATTAGGGCTTGTTTTCAACCCCATAGGCATTCTTGTCATCTGATATTGGCCTGAAACGGAAGCAGTACAATTATTGTCTGTGTTACTGTTATTTGCAATTTTATATTGACCCGAACAAAATGCTGTATATTTTCGACTTTCGGGGTCAAGGTCACATTGGTAGTACCCGCTAGAAAGGTCAAGCGTAGAAAAGTATATAGCTCCTGAAAGAGAATCCAAAATTTCGGTTATATTAGGGAGGGGAAATTTATCGTCTTGGATGTTATTGTTTAATTTTCTGTAGTCAATTACCAATCGCCACTTCCTATTGCCTAAACTATCTATTTTTTTCGGAACCAGTAACAATGGGCTAGACCATTCAGACTGGCATGGCTCAATTATGCCTTCTCGTAACATATCACTAATCTGATCATTTACTTCACGTTTTTGGGAATATGGAATTCTATAGGGTTTACTAAATACAGGCTGAGTATTAGGTTTTAAATTAATTTGGTGTTTATAAATGTTTGTTGTGGTTAACTGGTCTCCTGGTAATAAAAATACATCTGAAAATTTTGCACATATGTTTTCAATAGTTACTTGTTGCTCTTCAGCATTCAAATGTTTTAAATTTAATAAGCTAAATAATTTTTTTACACGATTCGAATTGACAATTTTACATTGATTAAAACTACACACATTATATTCGCTAACATTCTGTATGGTCGGTTGAATATTGTCAAGGGAAACCTCCTTGTCGCTTGTATTTAAAACCAAAATAGGTATCAAGCCATTTGTAGGCTTTACTAACGTACTAGCCAGAAATACTTCCTCCTGTAATTCCGAGGAACAAACTAGACATTCTTCTGTAAACGTAGTTTGTATATAATGTATCGATTCTGATCTTGGCGGTAAAATAAAACAATGGGAACTCGATCTTAAAGGTAAAATAATGTTATTATTTAGTGTCAAAGTAGAACAATTAAGATTTAAAATAGCATTAAATTTGGAAAGAAAATCTTGTCCTAAAATAGCATGTGCCTTACATGGCAAGGAATTAAAAACATAAAACTTATGTTCGAATGAATGACCTGGCGGATCATAACAGTTACTAAGTGTTAAATAAACGTATCCGATTGCTTCTATTGAACCGCCTATTCCGTTTATTGTAATGGTCTCTGTATGGAGTGGAATGTTTAATCCAACAACATGTTTATATTTAATAGCACAGATAGCTGCGCCGGTGTCTATTAGAAATGAATAGTTATATTTATCTACATATAAATCAATGCAACAAGTACTATCGTTTGCACAAATGAAATCATTATTCACGAAAAAATTTGCTTTGTTCCTCAGGCGAATTGTCATTAGTGGGTTCATCGTTCAATACACGAATATTTGGATATTGACGTGTCCCTCGATGACCCCTATAATTATTATTGTACCTATTATTATAGTTCGAGTACTTACCTCGGTACGATGTTGACGGACCTCGTACTTGATTCTCGAAGGCACGACCACGGCCTCGGTAGAACGTAGCACCACGGTGCATGGTTGGTCTGCTAAAGTTATTATATGTAGAAGCACCTCGAAACTGGCGAGTAGTCCCAGCATTAAAGTTACCTCTGTAATACGTAGGTTTATGATAGTTGTTACGCTTTTTATTATACGTTAAAATATCTCCAGACTGAGACGGCAACGCAATTTCCTCATCTACCGCTGCCTGTACCGCGTCCTTCAATGAGTCAAAATTTCGTGCAGCTATTATAGTGCTAAGACGCCTATTGCGCAACCCGTCGGCAAAACGTTTGATCGCTTGCTTTTCATTTAAGGGCTGTAAAATTTTTAAATTCTGCGTATTACCGTCGGCTTGCGCGATAGTCAGATCCATGAATATTTCGGTCAATTCTTTGCCGTAATCATCAATTGATTTTCCATCTTGCCGAACAGATTGTAGTTTATTTTGTAAAGCTACGGAACTCTTTTTAGGTAAAAGAATCGTACGCATATCAGCTAATAATGCATCTACGGTTGTATAACTAGTATTAAGTTTCAACTTCGCGGATTGAGAAAGACGACTCTTTAAAACAAAGTTTATCAAATTTAATTTACATTGTTGACCATTCAAAATAGAACTATAATAGTCAATTCCGTCAATTAATTGTCTCGTTGATGATTCATCGTTCATGACTGGTAACAAACTTAAAGCTGTTTTTAAATTAAATTCCATTTTGGAGTCCTTTCCGTTATTTGTTGTCATACCAAATGTTTCGCTACTAGACTTATCAGATACACGTACATGTGATTTATGACAAAATTCCTTAATCTCTAAATATAATTCTTTAATCCTATCACTATAAGATTTAATTAATGACAAACTTTCGGCACTTAATTCTTTCTTTTCTATTTGATTTTTTAAACTTGAAAATAAAACGGTGTAACTATTATACGCAACAGTTGCCTCATTGAACTTTTCTTTTAATCGTTCAGGCGTTCTTTTGTCATAACTCAACTTAGTTAAATTCTCTTTAATTACTCTTAACTTCTCATATACATTGCTAAGTTTTTGGGCCATAATATGTCATCTTAACTAAAAAGGATAATATACTTAACATACAAATAAAAGTTACATAAATCGGTTACCATTGGGAGACGTACGTTCCTCGTTGAGTTACGTTTATGCGCACAGCAAAACACAAATTTTGTACACACTTTTTAACACTTAGTGGCACTTATTACAGCTCTCAGTTCTTATCCACTCGGTTTTAGCTCGAAATCGTCCATGCACTGGGTAGGCTTTGTTCTGGCACACGTTGAACATCTGGTTACATCTGAAGCTCCTCGACGCCCGCGCCGGGTAAATGTTCTCCTCAAAGATTGGCGAATGATTCTTTCATCGATCCATGCCTCATGGCAATTTTTGTAACATTTGTAAGCAAAATAAATTGCCAATATCAACAGCAAGCCAAGGATTATCATCATAACTATGCTGATCGCCGATAGATGAAATTGTAGTTGTTCAGTACTGGCCGAATTAGAAGTCCCAATGCCATTTTGATTGATGATAACATCTTCTCTTTTTGGTGTATTAGAATTGCACATTTTTGAAGATAAAAAAAAATGAGTCTTTAATCACGTAATGTAGTCTCAGAACCAAATTCGTAAAATGTCCACATGATGACCGAAGTGCGACCCGATGCCTCAAATACCAAACATGGCAGGGTCGCCATGTAAGGTTGGGCGATGATATATCAATGAAACGCTCTGACTGCTGGATAATAACTCACTCTTTATTAATAAGTAAACATGCTTTATATTAATAGGAAAGGGTGATACATACTTATGTCTAACTTACATACTACAATGTCCAATTAATGGGTAGAGTTGAACATCGCATCCTCCAGGCGAACACCAATCACTGCAGAGCGGCACAGGATCTGTTGATGCAGACTGTGGCCGAGCGGTTGGTGGACGTGGCGGTGGTCGCCGAGCCGTACTCGATACCTGGCCGTTGGCTAGGTGATCGGGACGGCTTGGTGGCATTGGTGTCGCGGCCTGTCACGGACTCCCCTCCCCTCTCGCTTTTAGAGAGGGGTCCGGGATACGTGGCCGCCGCGTGGGGAGACATAGCCCTGGTCGGGGTCTATTTCTCCCCAAACCGCCCTCTAAGGGACTTCGAGGATTTTCTCGAAGTCCTTACGGCAGTCGTCGGGAGGGCGGCGCCACGTCAGGTCGCCATCCTGGGCGACCTGAACGCCAAGTCGGTGGCCTGGGGCAACTCAGCGGCATCTTGCAATGTCCGGGGACGCGCCGTCGAATTTTGGGCGGCTTCGTGCGGCGTGTCCCTCCTGAACAGGGGGGATGTTCACACGTGTGTGCGGCAACAGGGAGGGTCAGTGGTGGACGTGTCGTTCGCCACCCCTGTGCTAGCCACACGCGTCCTGAACTGGCGGGTGGAGATGGTAGAGACCCTGTCGGACCACCGATATGTGCGGTTCGACATCTCCACCCAGAGCCCGCGGGGGATGGCCCGCTCGGGCCAATCTCCCTTCCCGCGGTGGGCTCTCACCCGCCTTGACCGGGAGGCAGCCCTGGAGGCAGCGTTCCTCCAGGACTGGCTCTCGCCCCCTGTAGAGGGCACGGACGTGGACGCCGCAGCTGTTCAGCTCCGGAGGTCCCTGACCGAGGTGTGCAACTCCAGCATGCCTCGGTCTCGCCGTCCGCCTCCCCGTCGCGCCGTTTATTGGTGGACGGTGGGGCTGGCGGGGCTCCGAGCCGAGTGCGTGGAGGCCAGGAGGGCCTACACACGGCGTCGGCGGCGCGCTGGCCGATGTCAGGCCGAGGAGGACCGCCTCTACGCCTCTTACGTAGAGGCAAAGACGGTCCTCAAGTTGGCAATGTGCGCCGCCGAGGACTCGGCAAGGGCCGAGATGCTGGAGGGCCAGGGATCCGTTTGGGAGACCGCTCAGTGGGTTTTGCGGCGGCGTGCGCTCTGGCTGGCACCCCTCCATGGGAATTGGAGGCATGGGTGCTTGCCAGAGTGTACGAATGGGTGGCGCGGCGTAGGGCGCTGGGTGAGCGCCCCGCCGCGCAAGAGCGGGAGGCCGTGCGGCGGGAGGCGAGGGACGCCATCGTCCTTCACTGGACACGAGACCTCGCCTCCGCCACCTTTGGACGCCGGACGTTGGACGCGCTCGGTCCAGTCTTGCGGGACTGGCTCGAGCGCCCCCACGGTTTCCTCTCTTTCCGTCTGGTGTTGTCCGGGCATGGCTGCTTCGGAACGCACCTGCATCGGATCCAGAGGGAGGAAACCCCGACGTGCCACGACTGTGGAGCCGCGGAGGACACGGCGCAGCACACCCTCGAGGTGTGCCCAGCCTGGGCTGAGCTGCGCCGTGCCCTGACCGATGTGGTCGGGATGGACCTCTCACTTCCCAGTGTGGTGAACTCCATGCTGGGGAGTGAGGAGGCTTGGGCGGCGGTTGCCTCCTTTTGCGAGGACGTCATGTCGCAAAAGGAGGCGACGGAGCGCGCGCGGGAGGATGATCCTCTCGCGCCACCGCTCCGCAGGCGAAGGAGGGGTGGGAGAAGGCGGTTGTACGACCGTCGCCTCCCACCCTCTGGTGGTGATTAGCGGGCGATAGGCGCGGGGGCACCTTCGCTCGCATTGCACTAATCACCACCCTCGTTGGGCGGGAACGGCCGAGCACTCACGGTCGTTCCCGGGCCCCTCCACTTAGGGAGGGGCGTGCGGGCCCCGCTGTAAAGGCGGGCGGTCGTCGGTAGGGGACTGGACGTAAAGGCTGTGCCGGTTTCCCAGTCCTCCTCCACACAGACGATGCGGGAGTGCCGCTGGGTTATTTTAGTGGGTATACCGGACTAGCCGGGGAGTCCCACATAACCCGCCCATCCCCCAATGTACGGGTATGCGTAACGCATTTTTTCCCAGCGCAAACATAAAAAAAAAATTAAAAAGGTTAGGTTGGGGAACCACCCCACAGTGCTTGCGTCCACGTCGCGTTCCCCGGAAACGTCCCAGTTCTGACCACCGTAAAGGAGTGGCAGACTGGGTACGGCTAAAGTGAAGCCACGGCCCAGCCATCCCAGGCCGAGCCCAGGCATGCGGAAGAGAGCCTCGCTCCCTCCTCCGGCCTTGATGATATCCTCCGCAAGGTCATGGCGGAGGAGAGGGCGTTTGTTAGAGCCTGCCTGGCAGGCATTGAGGACCGGCTCTTGCCGGAGAAAATCGTCCGGCCGCCGCTTGCGGCGGACAGGAGGCAAAAGGAGCCGGTGCCTACGTCCCAGACGGAGGACACCCTTCTCCCCTCTACCACCCCGACCAACCAGCAGGGCTGGACGAAGGTGGTCGGTAGCGGGAAGGGCAAGGGCAAAGGGACGGCAGCTGTCGTGCCTGCCGTCCCTGCCACCACCGCTCCCAGCCAGTCAAAGTCGACTGGCAAGGGAAAAGGGAAGGGGAAAGCCACCCCCCCAGCCCCAGCCGTCTCCACCACCACCCCTGCCAGTCAGTCACAGTCGACTGGCAAGGGAAAGGGGAAGGGTTCGACCCCAGCCGGTGTCAGGAGGAACTTGGTTCCTCCCAAGTCCGCAGCCGTCGTGATTACGCTCACCGCGGAGGCTGCGGAGCGGGGCGAAACGTACGCGGCCGTGATGGTGCGGGCGCGTGCCAATGCCGATCCCACCAAACTGGGGATCGGCAAAGTCTCGTGCCGCCGGACGCAGGCTGGGGCTCGTATTTTCGAGTTCCCGGGTGCGGAGGGCGCAAAACACGCGGATCTCTTTGCAGCTAAGCTGCAGGAGGTCGTCGCGGACGCGGTGAAGGTGGCGAGGCCGGTGAAGTCAGCGGCCATCGAGGTGACGGACCTGGACGACTCCGTCACCAAGGAGGAGGTGGTAGCGGCGGTCGCTGCCATAGGTGGCTGCGCAGTCGCGGCGGTGCAGGGCGGGGGCATCAGGCCCGGGCGCGGCGGCATGGGCACCATTCGCCTGGAGTGCCCAGTCGCCGCTTTAATTTTGACACCAGAATGGATGTAAGGAGCTTATATATATCTGACGGTCAACGGAATTAATCATTTTGTCTATCAATATATTCTTTAAAACTCTTTTAAATTTTACTAGCGGTAGTTGTTGGACATCCGATGGAAGTTGGTTGTAGATTTTTATACACATAGGGTAACAATTTATTTAATATATCCATGACAAGTCTATCCCCTCGTCTAGTATTTCGAGCGTAAATATCCTTTGCTTTTTTAAATAGAGCTGGGTTAGTCTTTACAAATAGACAGATCTCTAATGGAGGATAAAATAATAAATCGTTTATTTGATTAGTTTTATGTAATATTTCATCGATTTCCAATATTATATCACTAAGAAATTAAATAAATGTTTTTAAAGTAGTATAATAAAGAAATGTAGTTAAATTAGTTTCTTCCTTAAGAACCCAGGATACACGGACCATACCTAGAACAAAATAATTATTGTTTAAAAATAAATAACTGACTTTAACATTCCTTCAAGAATGAACAAAATTTATACGGAAGCATTCCTTATCTATTACAATTATTATTAATATCGGTTCACAAACAACGGAAAATTGTTGAATTTCTTTTATAGATTTTCAACTAAAGTTGAAAATCCCAATTGAAAGTGAACCTTATGCTTTTGTGATTTGTCACAAAAGCATAAGGTTCACTTTCAATTGGGGAAATTTGACAGATTGGGGAAGCTGGATGTGCTGGCGTCTGTACCTATAACATTTTTCCTTTGCATTCGATGGGAAAACGTAAAATCGATTTCAACTCGTCAGTATGTCATACAGACAAGTTGCAATCTGTTCTTCCAATCAAATTTTTAATTGAATTCTCCATCTATCTTCAGTTTTATCGATTCTCAATGAACGGAGAACTGGCATAACATAAGTAGAAAAGAGCCATCTTCTAGATACCTTGTAATAAACTGGGTGTTATTTTTGCCAGAACAATCGCAATCACACATTTTGGTTCGATTCGGATTTTGAACTCAGGACTTCATTGACTGCGATTTCTCACGGTACAATGAGGAAGTCATATTTATGTTTAGGTATTAATCGATTATCAATTATTTTGTTTCCAAAACATTTCGACCAAGAGGCAGTAGTAGATATTATATAGGACCGACCGTGGAAAGTGAAAAAGAATATAAGGCACTCTATGTTTTTATTGGTCCTTAAGCGACCAGTTAAACTTAGCACCTGAATTGTGTCTGTTTATAAAACAACCATCTAAGGCTTAACTTACACTAGTTCAGATTCGAAGCGTCACAACGTGTCATGTTTTTGCGTATAGCATATTAATTTCCGTTATCTCAGTAATAAGGTACAAAGTCCTGCTATTCAAATATGGGTAGACGCGTAGACGCGCCACGACGAGAGACAACGCACGTGGTCATCGCTTAGTTAAGGTCGAGTGATATCGCGCTCTTGTCAGGTCAGACGCCGACCTCATCAGCATGTCTATCAATCTAGTTACTTTCTTGATGATACTTGCAGTTTTTTCCAGCGACAATAACTAGCGCCGCTTCTAGCGGGAACTCGAATGAACTTAAAATGTCTATTACTAAAAAAACAGCAAGTTTCATCGAGTTCGTAAACTATAATTATGGAGTCGTGGTAGATGTAGATGCATAGTGCCGAATTGAGACAACACGAGTGCGCCATAATGCATATAAGATTCAGATACAAGAGCAATTATAATTAATCATTGTTGATATCGATTTTATATCTGCACTAGCTGTGCCCCGCGGTTTTATCCGCGTTAAATTTTATAAATTCTCACAGTTCCTCCCCCGTAGGTGATAGCGTGATAATATGTAGCCTATATGTTGACCCGACCTCTTAGTAATATTCATACAAAATTTGAAATAAATCCATGCAGTATTTTTTGAGTTTAGCCCGGACATACATACAGACAAACAGACAAACCGACAAAAAATCTAAAAACTTTATTTTTGGCTTCGATATCGATTGTATATCACGCCCCAAATATCCTTTAAAAAAATATTCAATGTACAGTTTTGACTGTTTTGAATGTATAGATTGCATATTTATCACATTCAATGGTATACTGTCGAGCACGAACGCCATTCACAAATGTTCAAAAGTCTCTAAATTGGTCCAAGACTAATCCAGACGCGCTAATACGAGCCTCGCTCGCTAATACGAGGACGCGATTCGGCGCTTTGAGTCTGCGCCAGTGTGAGTTGAGTCTAAGTGGCTCTATTTCTGAGCGTCGTCGCCGGTTTTAGTCATTAGACAATAGTCGCTAAGCCGTGTAGAGACGGCGAAGAATACATTATAATGTTAGATTTGTGTCACTTTACTTACTCATCGTATGGGCAATGGTAACCCTAGTGTCAGAGTTGTTCAAGCTGCCCAATAGGCCTGTGACATGGCTTAACGACTGTTGCCTAATGTCTACAACCAAGACAGAAAGCTTAACGTGCCCTCCGAAGCACGACGACGCTCAGAAATTAAACCACCTCGGCGGCCACTCAACTATGGACTGACCGCGAGCCTAGTTGCTTAACCTCACCGATAAGTTACAGGCTGGTGAGAGCATCTGGCTATGAGCGCCTCTTTTGTATTACTTCAAATGCTACCTATACTGTATATTTTAAGAAGTACATCATAACAGCTGAAGGAAGACCACCGTTGAACAAAAGCCTCCCCGAAGAATCATCTTGGGGGGATAAACCATAATCGCCACGCTTGGCAAACTCATTGGCTAACGCAGTATGATGGACTCTATATGTATGATGTCTTCTGGTTGATATTTCCTCGGGTCGACTTCTTCGCCCCCACGAGATGAGATGGAGTACTGATCTTCTGATATTTGCCGACGTTACCACACAGTCAAGTGTCAAGTACTTACAAATTTCATCATAATAATCATCTTGTTAACCGCACGACGTCGACAGCCGCACAAAGGCCTCCCCAAAAGATTTCCAAAAGAAGGAGGAGGAGGAGTTTGGAGTGTATACAGCATTTCGAGAGATGTAATCCTCGATCTCTTGTTCCTGCTCCTCGTCGAACTCAGCGTCCTCGTCAGCGGTAGCCTCCTGGTACTGCTGGTATTCGGACACCAAGTCGTTCATGTTGCTCTCCGCTTCGGTGAACTCCATCTCGTCCATACCCTCGCCCGTGTACCAATGCAAGAAAGCCTTGCGCCTGAACATAGCCGTAAACTCCTGGATGGCGGTCGAGTTGCCGATGAAAGTGATATTTACCACGCTTGGCAGACGGGTTGCTGATAGCAGTATGTTGACCATATTATTATGGAGCTGATGTGTGGTGACGGCGGCAAATATAGAATATCATCTCTCGAAGAAGTCGACCTGAAGGAATATCTACCAGTTGACGGGTAGCAGCTTCTTAATGAGTACATGACTACCATACTGCAATCGCCAACCCGTCTGCCAAGCGTGGTAATTATAGAATATCTCCCGAAATGCTGTATACACTCCATTTTGGAAATCTTTTGGGGAGGCCTTTGTGCAGCTGTTGACGTCATGCGGTGACAAGATGATGATTATGATGACACTTGTAAGTACAGACGCCAGCACATCAAGCTACTTCAATATGTCAAATTTCCCCAATTGAAAGTGAACCTTATGCTTTGGTAATAGAGTTGAAAATCTATAAAAAAAATTCGACAGATTGGGGTAGCTGGATTTGCGGGCTGTGTGGCGTTTGGAAATCTTTTGGGGAGGCCTTTGTGCAGCTGTCGACGACGTGCGGCTGACATGATGATGATAATGATAACACTTGTATTTGACTGTGTGGTGATGGCGGCGAATATCAGTATATCATCACCCCATCTCATCCCGTGGGGGGTGTAGTAGTCGACCCGAGAGAATATCTACCTGAGGACGAGCAGCAGCTTCTTTCTGAGTACTATGACTATCAGCGATCACCAACCCATCTGCCAAGCGTGGCAATTATGGCAAATCCCTCCAAGATGATTCTTGGGGGAGGCTTTTGTCCAGCAGTGGAGTTCTTACAGCTGTTATGATGAATACACGCTACTGCCCTGTCCGTAGAGATATTCTCATATAAAGGCTTCTACACCCCCCACGAAATGAGATGGGGTGATGATATTTTGTACCGTCAACCACACAGTGTACAGACTAATGTTTATTCAGTACAAAGTAAAGTACCCACCTGACAATTTTAATTGAATTCCTGCTGTTCCTTTGTGTGAGGTTATTTTAGCAATTAAGTTGGCACTCGTTTGTGTAAGTTCTGTTGTCAGAAGCGCATATAGGGACGTATAGCCTCAAACAATGGAAACATGTTCTGCCGGCGTTTTGCAACACATCATCTATATCATATCTTGACAAAAATGCTGGTGAGAACACAAGACATAGAATTGCATCTGAAACAGAATGGGATCAGTCAAAATATCATGGTTAGCTACTACTACTATCTCTATTGAAGACCAACAAACTTGCGGAATCATTTTATGACGTAATCAAAACAACAGTGTTTTTTTTAATAATAATAATAATATGTTGGGACAATGTCACTAAGATTATCCTAGCCCCAAACTAAGCAAAGCTTGTACTATGGGTACCGGGCGACGATATACATACTTATATAGATAGATAAATACTTAAATACACAGAAAACATCCATGACTCAGAAACAAATATTCGTGCTCATCACACAAATATTTGCACTTACCGGGATTCGAACCCAGGCCCACCAGCTTCGTAGGCAGGAGCACTACCAACTAGACTAGGGTGACCGTGTTCTGTAATTTGATTGGCCGGATAAGGAGGAGAGACTATTTTTAATAAGTGGATAAGATCTTCTCCTTGTTATCCTCCTAGTCTTGGGTAAAAATAAACATAAACACGTTGGAGGTAGTTAGTACTAGCATCTGTGACCAGGCAAAAATAATAAATTCCAATATAATACCGTTTCAGCCATTAACTTGCTGCAAATGATCACGTTTTATAATCCTATGCTACTGTACTAGTAGATGAACACACTGAGTTTGTTTCGCTGGGTCTTCTCAGTTGGGGCGCATTGGATCCGGTGGTAGCATTAAAGCGCGATTGTCGTTATTAACACAAGGTCCGCCATAATAACAATAACTTAATATAGACAGAACCATTGACAATATGTAGTAAAAATATAGCTAAAACTATAAATTTTGATAATTAAACTTAAACATAATCTCTTCCACAATAACTGGATACGAGCTAGCTAAATATCATTGCTATTATAAAATAAATTTTATAAATGTTTTCATACAAACAATACAATGTGTACCTAAATATCTATGTAACTAGAAATAATAATTTATACAACTATATTACTACAAACATGTTCTGACTATTATAGTAATAATAATATAATAATATCTGGGGACAATGTCACACAGATCATCCTAGCCCCAAACTAAGCAAAGCTTGCACTATGGGTACCAGGTGACGACATACATACTTATATAGATAGATAAATACTTATATATTTTGCATAAACTGTTCGAGGGGATCATCGCCACCCGGCTTAATAGCCAGTTGCGGGAGGTGGGGCCAGACCTGTCGGACGCCCAGTTCGGGTTCCGACAAGGGCGTTCGACGGTCGATGCGTTGGCCCTACTCAGGGGCCAAGTGCGGGAGGCGGTCGAGGCTGGGGACGGAGTGTTGGCGGTGTCGTTCGACATCGCCAACGCGTTCAACTCCGTGCCCCACTCGACCATATTGGAGGCACTCCGGTACCACGGAGTGCCCCAATATCTGCGGGCGATCCTGGCCAACTACCTGGAGGACCGGGAGGTCCTCCTGGCGGACAGGACGGCCAGGATCAGGCGCTACGGTGCGGAATCCGGTGTTCCACAAGGCTCGGTGCTAGGGCACCTCTTGTGGAACATCGGATTCGATTGGCTCCTGCGAGGCACCCTCCTCCAGGGCACGAGTGTCATCTGCTACGCGGATGACACTCTCCTCGTTGCCCGGGGGAGGGACTTTCGGGAGGCGGCCTGTCTGGCCTCGGCTGGCGGATCCTTAGTGGCAGGTAGGATCCGCCAGCTTGGATTGAGGGTGGCGCTGAACAAGACCGAGGCCGTGTTCTTTCATGGGCCTTGGCAGCGCTGCCCTCCTGACACCCACATCGTGGTGGAGGACGTCCGGATAGGGGTCGGGGCCCAGATGAAGTATCTGGGCCTCGTGCTGGACAGCAGGTGGCGCTTCGGCCCGCACTTTAGCGGGCTGTCGACGCGCCTGCTGAAAGCCGCGGACACCCTCTCATGGCTCCTCCCGAACCTGGGCGGGCCCAAGGAGCGATGCCGGCGCCTCTATGCCGGCATCCTCAAAAGAATGGCCCTATATGGGGCTCCCATCTGGGCGGACTCCCTCCACAGGAGGGAGAACGCAACCGCCATCCGCAGGCCCCAACGGGCCATTGCACAGCGGGTGGCGCGAGCCTACCGCTCGGTGGACTTCGCGGCGGCGTGCGCTCTGGCCGGCACCCCTCCCTGGGAATTGGAGGCATGGGTGCTCGCCAGAGTGTACGAATGGGCGGCGCGGCGTAGGGCGCTGGGTGAGCGCCCAGCCGCGCAAGAGCGGGAGGCCGTGCGGCGGGAGGCGAGGGACGCCATCGTCCTCCACTGGACGCGGGACCTCGCCTCCGCCACCTTTGGACGCCGGACGCTGGACGCGCTTGGCCGAGTCCTGCGGGACTGGCTCGAGCGGTCTCACGGTTTTCTCTCTTTCCGTCTGGTGCAGGTGTTGTCCAGGCATGGCTGCTTCGGAACGCACCTGCATCGGATCCAGAGGGAGGAAACCCCGGCGTGCCACGAGTGTGGAGCCGCGGAGGACACGGCGCAGCACACCCTCGAGGTGTGCGCAGCCTGGGCTGAGCTGCGCAGTGCCCTGACCGATGTAGTCGGGTTCGACCTCTCACTTCCCAGTGTGGTGAACTCCATGCTGGGGAGTGAGGAGGCTTGGGCGGCGGTTGCCTCCTTTTGCGAGAATGTCATGTCGCAAAAGGAGGCGGCGGAGCGTGCGCGTGAGGATAATCCTCTCGCGCCACCGCTCCGCAGGCGAAGAAGGGGTGGGAGAAGGCGGTTGTACGATCGTCGTCTCCCACCTCCCGGTGGTGATTAGCGGGCGACAGGCGCGGGGGCGCCTTCGCTCGTATTGCACAAATCGCCACCATCGTCGGGCGGGAACGGCCGAGCACTCACGGTCGTTCCCGGGCCCCACTTAGGGAGGGGCGTGCGGGCCCCGCTGTAAAGGCGGGCGGTCGTCGGTGGGGGACTGGACGTAAAGGCTGTGCTGGTTTCCCAGTCCTCCTCCAAATAGACGATGCGGGAGTGCCGCTGGGTTATTTTAGTGGGTATACCGGGCTAGCCGGGGAGTCCCACATAACCCGCCCATCCCCCAATGGGCGGGTATGCGTAACGCATTTTTTAGGTTAGGTTAGGATTGGCGACAACTCCAATCATAAAAAAACCAAACCTAATCTAACTACTCCAATAACAAAAAAAATCTAACCTAACCTAACTTGGTGTGTGACACCAAGCAATCACACACCAAGCATTTATTTCTAGGAATCCTAAACAGTTGTCTGGTGCTGGGTAATTTTTCGGAGATATGGAAGATAGCCACAATCAGGATTCTCCCGAAACATCTAAAGGCCAACTACAAGCAGGCAAAGTCCTACAGGCCCGTTGGGCTACTGCCTGTATTCGGGAGAATCCTGGAAAAAATGGTAACGGCAAGACTTCAGTGGCACTTAAGGGCTAGAAGACTTCTGAGTGACCGGCAATACGGCTTTACACCGCAGAGGAGTACAGAAGATGCGCTCTAAGATGCAGTAGGCCTCATCAGAACAGCAATATTGGCTAAAAAGTTGGTCTCCGTGGTGTCCTTAGACATAGAAGGGGCTTTTGATGGTGCATGGTGGCCTCTTATCATTCACCAGCTTCTGGAGAGGGACTGCCCTAGCGACATAACCCTATGAATGGATAGTTACTTAAGCAACAGGAGAGTAATGCTGCAGTATGCGGGTGTTGAAATTCATCAACCGCTAAAGGGTTACACATGGCACAGATACTTGGCTTTGAAACGGTTAACATACTCAGCGATTCACGTTCGTCCTTAGAAGCCATCGCCATACCCGACAATACCCACTCTATCGTAGTAGAGATACAGGAGCTGCTTCGAGGTCTAGAAGCCAGAGATGTAACAGTGTCTCTGCTATTGGTGAAGGCCCACGCGGGAATTGTTGGGAAACGAGAGAGCTGACGAACTCGCCAAAAAAGCGGCTTTAACTGAAAATTCAGCACTCACCTACGATGCGATCCCCATCTCACACCTGAAACGCCTTATACGCCAGAACACCGTAACCGAGTGGCAAAACACATACGCAATGATAGAAACAGGAGCCTTGACTCGTAGCTTTTTACCGAATATCGAGCAAGCCTATAAAATTCATAAAAATTGATAATGTTACCACCCAGTTGATGACTGGCCACGGAGGATTCGGGGAATATCTCTGTCGTTTCCACCTAAGATCGGACTCAGGCTGTGCCTGCGACAAGAGTATACCAGAGACGGTACCCCACTTGCTGGACGACTGCCCCAGATTTGGCCGCTGGAGACTGGATGCGTCCCAGAACCTGTCGTACGCGATCAAAAGGTCCAATTATGCGGATCTAATGCGTAGTGATGAGGATCGCTCCACTTTTGTAGGATTCGCGCGCAGAGTTGCAAGGGCAGCGGCTAGGGCAAATGGTAGTACGGCAGTCTGATGGTGCTATTAGCTCGATCTCAATAAATTATGAAATATATAATAGAATCCTTAAGTTATCCAATGAAACGCAATTTTAAATAATTATATTACGTTAATTAAATATAAAACTGAATTAAATATATAATTGAATAAACCACAAAAAATTGTAAATACTAAATTAATACACGTATGCATAAACTTATACGTTGTAAGTAAATATAAATGTAAGTTAATACTATACCAAATATTGTTAACAGTTTTAAATTAAATGTATATTATATAAACTAATAATGATATTGTATATAAATAATGATAGAAATGTAAACAAACAAAGAAGTATAATTAAGTAAACAATTGTATGTAATAAAGGCGAATACAACTAAAGGGAAAAAGAACCCAAGCTACAATGTTGCTGCAATACAATAGCAGCAGTGAATAAATAATAAAAAAAAAAAACCTAACCTAACTCCAAAAATTATAAAAAAATCTAACCTAACCTAACTACACCAATAATAAAATAACCTAACCTTACAACACCAATAATCAAAACAAACTAACGTAACTACTCCAATAATAAAAAAGACCTAACCTAACCACTCCAATAATGCCGTGCTGTGCTGTGCCGTGCTGTGCCGTGCTGTGCCGTGCTTTGCCGTGCTGTGCCGTGCTGCTAACCTAACCTAATCTAACTACTCCAATAAAAAAAAAATCTAACCTAACAGGATTTTCAATAGTTTGCTTTAATTTGTAGCAATGACGTGAGTAAAGTTGACTTGATCTAGCCTTCTTGAAGAACCTAAACTAACAACTCCAATTATAAAATACCTAACCTAACTACTCTAATAATAAAAAACCTAACCTTACTACTCCAAAAATAAAAAAAATCTAACACGGCACGGCACGGCACGTGTCGTCACGTGTCGTGTCTAGTCGTGTTATGTTGTGTTATGCTGTGTTGTGCTGTGCCGTGCGGTGCCGTGCCGTGCTGTGCCGTGCCGTGCTGCTAACCTACCTAACCTTATCTAACTACTCCAATAACAAAAAAAATCTAACCCAACCTAACTCCAATAATGATAAAAAAATCTAATCTAACCTAACTACACCAATAATAAAAAACCTAACCTAACCACACCAATAATCAAAAACAACTACGTTTGTTGGTACTGGTGTGTTGTACTGATGTGGCAAAAAAAACTACGTTTGTTGTTCTGGTGTGTTGTGGTGTATTGTTGTGTTGTGGTGTGTTGTGGTGTGTTGTGCTGTGCTGTGCTGTGCTGTGCCATGCTGTGCCGTGCCATGCCGTGCCGTGTCATGTCGTGTCGTGTCGTGTCGTGTCGTGTCGTGTCGTGTCGTGTCGTGTCGTATCGTATAGTGTCATGCCGTGTCTTGTCGTGTCGTGTCGTGTTGTGTTGTGTTGTGCTGTGTTGTGCTGTGCCATGCTGTGCCGTGCTGTGCCGTGCTGTGCCGTGTTAGGTTTTTTTTATTATTGGAGTAGTTAGGTTAGGTTTTTTATTATTGGAGTAGTTAGGATAGGTTTTTAATTATTGGAGTAGCAAGGATAGGTTATTTTCGTTACGGCACAGCACGGATTAGCACAGCACGTTACACTGTGCTGTGCTGTGTCGTGCCGTGCTATGCCGTGCCGTGCTGCTAACCTTTTTTTTTTTTTTTTTTTTTTTTTTTTTTTTTTTTTTTTTTTTTTTTTTTTTTTTTTTTAACGTGGGGAAATCCTTTACGGATCCCTGCCGCTGGGCAAGCGACAGGGTATGTCGGGCTCCCAGTAGATTACCGGTGTACCGACTAAAACCCTACGGTGTTTCTACAACTACCTTTAGTCCAGGCCACGGGATTCGCGTGAGCATTCACCGCAGCCTGAACGGGCACTGGCCCGCCTCTATCTAGGCAGGCCCCGTCACGAGGAGGACTTCAAGTCCTCCTTCCGCTGAAGGCGCGCGCCGAAACACGAGCGCCACCGCCTCGGGCCTGTTCTGGTCAGGTGGCAAACTGCCCTCCGTCTGCCGCCCGCAGGCCATCTCCTAGGGTGGCCGGAGATCCGCCACACGCGCTCTCCGACGTCCAGGTCTCCTGGCGCGGGTAGGAAGGGTACTCGTGAGCTCCCGTTCCCGTTCCGCTGCCTCCTTCGCAGCCATCACCTCCTCGCAGAAGGAGACAATGGCATTCCAGGCTGTCTCGCTGTCGACCATGGATTGTGTCATGGCCGACAGCGAGAGGCCCCCCACGCCGAGTGTTGCGACCAGGACACGGCGTTGTTCCACCCACGCTGGACAAAGAGCCAGGGTATGGTGTGCCGTGTCCTCTGCGTCCCCGCAATGGTGACACTCGGGCGTCTGCTCCCGACCTATTAGACGCAAGTACTTTCCGAAGCATCCATGCCCCGAAAGCACCTGCGTCAGTCGGAACGTGAGAGCACCGCGGCGTCTCTCAAGCCACCCCTCTAGGACCGGCCTTACCGCCACGATTGTGGCGTGCCCCGCCGTGCTGCTAACCTAACCTAATCTAACTACTCCAATAACAAAAAAAACTAACCTAACCTAACTCCAATAATGATAAAAAAATCTAATCTAACCTAACCTAACTACACCAATAATAAAAAAACCTAACCTAACCACACCAATAATCAAAAACAACTACGTTTTTTGGTACTGGTGTGTTGTACTGGTGTGGCAAAAAAAACTACGTTTGTTGTTCTGGTGTGTTGTGGTGTATTGTTGTGTGTTGTGGTGTGTTGTGCTGTGCTGTGCCGTGCTGTGCCGTGCCGTGCCGTGCCGTGCCGTGTCATATCGTGTCGTGTCGTGTCGTGTCGTGTCGTGTCGTGTCGTGTCGTGTCGTGTCATGTCGTATCGTGTCGTGCCGTGGCGTGTCTTGTCGTGTCGTGTTGTGTTGTGTTGTGCTGTGATTTGCTGTGCCATGCTCTGCCGTGCTGTGCCATGCTGTGCCGTGCTGTACCGTGCTGTGCCGTGCCGTGCCGTGCCGTGCCCCCAACCGCGAGCATGATGGAACGAGTTAACTCCTCCGGCTGCAGGGATGCAGGTACCAGTAGTGCAGCCGATGACTCAGACACCGCACTAGGGCGCACTTGGGAAATGCACTCATTTTGCCGATGGAGAAGGTTAACTTCCCCCGTCAGCTTGGCCACCTGCGCGGAGAGGCCCGAGAGCTGAGACCGCAAGGTTCTGTTCTCCATCTCAAGCCTCTCAACGTTTGCGTCCACCCCTATCCGGTCGGTGACCTCATCTGCCGCAGCCTGGACTGTGCGTGCTGCCATCCTGAGGCTTCGGACAAAAGACCCCTTGAGGTGGCGAGATTTATCCGCCACCTTTTCGACCGTGAGAAGGTGATGTTTAATGCAGGCACCAATATCGGCCGTTGGCCGTGCCTGCATCTCCTTCTCTAAGTCTTCCACCGACAGAAGACTTCGCTTGGCACGCGTATTGGACGGACTTCCCGCAAGCTCTGGGTCTTCCTCTTCAGCCTCCTCTGCGGCACTGGGCGCCAGCTTCTTCTTCTCCTGGGGCTATTCGCTGCTCACCGCCCCCCCTGTCCGCTTTCACGTACACAACGTAACGGACGTTTCGGAGGTGAGTGACATCAGCGAGCAATCTGACTCGCCACCATCACTCACCATCCCACCTGGCGCTGGTGTTGCCGGCCGCGAAAAGTGGGCCCGGTTAGCCTAACCTCCCTTGTGGCGCTCTGCGTCCGCCGGTTTGGCCCCGACGTTGTGGAGCGTTTGGGGACGAAACCCAATTGCTCCAACATAACACGAGGCTGAGCCATCCTCGACACATCCTCTGTGGAACGCACCATATTGTTGGATCCAGGGTGCGCAAAACTGGGCGTGCGTACCCTCTCTATGCTTTCCGTGGTCTCACGGCGTTGTGTTTCTCCCTCTCTTGTATTTAGATTTTTCTTGACCATAATAAATCCCACGAGTGGGGAGGATCTAAACGTC
Source organism: Pseudoips prasinana (assembly GCA_951640165.1). Classification (NCBI taxonomy): domain Eukaryota; kingdom Metazoa; phylum Arthropoda; class Insecta; order Lepidoptera; family Nolidae; genus Pseudoips; species Pseudoips prasinana. The sequence continues at coordinate 27,968,602 of OX621237.1, read as the reverse complement.
AACCCGGGTAGAGCCCCCCCATTACCCGGGCAAGCGTACATTTTTGTCCAACCTGGGGTCCGCAGGTACCCTGGCTGGAGGCGCGCCCGCGACTGACGCCTTGAGAGACAGGCTAGCCTCTACACTGCCGGCGGAAGATGTCCGAGTCTCAAGACCAATCAAGTGCGTCGACTTGCGTGTCACGGGCTTGGAGGATTCCACTGGAGTCGCTGAGTTGAAAGAGGCTGTTGCGAAGGCCGGGGGTTGCTCCATCGACCAGGTTAGGCCAGGAATAATCACCCCGGGCTTTGATGGTATGGGGTCAACCGTCTTCAGCTGTCCTGCTGCAGCAGCTCAGAAATTGGTGGGCCAGAAAGGGACATGTGGGCGCCCGTTGTTCAGCGGGTGTGGACCGCAGTGGGTTTTGCTTCCGTTGCGGCAAACCCGGTCACAGATCTGCCACGTGCACAGCAGCACCGCACTGTCACCTGTGCAAGGCGGCTGGCAAGTCTGCTGACCACCGGGTGGGTGCCAGAGTCTGCGCGGCGCCAAAAGTGGTGCATAAGAGGGTTTCTGGTCCCTTGCGGCAGCAGCCGCAGGCTAACCTTCCGACTGCAGCTTCAGATGGGGCTGCGTCTGGACGAGTGGAGGAAGTTGAGATGGACCATTCTTAATGACCCCGTTGCGCTTCCTCCAAACCAATATCAACCACTGTGCCAGTGCCCAGGATCTTTTGGTCCAGAGCATGGCAGAGTGGTTGATAAATGTGGCAGTGGTTGCCGAGCCGTATTTCGTTCCACCCAGTAACGACTGGGCCAGGGACCTAAACGGCTCGGTGGCCTTAATCTCGCGGCCTGCCGCTGGTGGCCCTGGCCTTGAGAATGTCTCGAGTGGTCAGGGCTGGGTATCAGCGGCAGTAGGTGATTTATTTGTTATCGGGGTGTACTTTTCTCCCAATAGATCTCTCGCCGACTTTGAGGGTTTTTTGGTAGAGTTGGGCACAGCCGTCGATCGATGTAATCCCCGTCCCGTCATCTGTCTTGGGGACTTCAACGCCAAATCGGCTGCTTGGGGTTCTCCGATTGCAGATGCGAGGGGGGATGAGCACGAGGAGTGGGCCCTAGTTAAAGGCCTGCTCGTCCTCAGTAGGTGTTCCATCAACACGTGCGTGCGGCAACGTGGTGGCTCAATTGTAGACGTAACGTTTGCAAGCCCCACAATCGCGCGACGTGTTCTCGGCTGGCGTGTTGAGGAGGGGGTGGAGACTATGTCTGATCATCGGTACATCCGATTTGATCTCTCCACCCATACCTTTGATGCGCCGGCTCGGGGAACCTTCAATGGGGACGGTCCGCGTTGGGCATTGGGGCAATTGAACCGGGAGGTCCTCCTAGAAGCCTCCATTGTACAGGCCTGGGTCTCAGCACCGGACAGGCCTGTCGATATCAATGTTGAGGCCGAGTGGTTCCGGGAAGCTGCAACACAGTCATGTGATGCGGCAATGCCCCGGGTTCGGCGAAGGCATATTAGGCGTCAGGTGTATTGGTGGTCGGAAGAAATCGCACAACTGCGACGCGCTTGCGTGGCGGCCCGACGCCAGTATGCCAGGCATCGCCGCGGCCGACGCCGAACCCAAAATGCGGCAGCCAGAGAAGCGGAGTTGTATGAGGATTACAGAGCGGCCAAAAAAGCCTTGCAGCTGTCCATCTCGCGGGCGAAAACTCTAGCCCGCGAGGAGTTGTTGTCTCTGGACCGTGATCCATGGGGGCGACCCTACCGAATGGTAAGGGGTAAACTTCGCTCATGGTCACCCCCACTGACCCAGAGTCTTCAGCCCCAACTGCTGAGAGAGGTAGTGGTTGCTCTGTTCCCTGATAGGGAAGGGCACTTTGCTCCAGCTTCTTGGGCAACCAGCACGGAAAACGACGACGTGCCCGAAGTGACCCGGGAGGAATTAAGAGCGGCGGTGCATAGGCTTCAAGCCAAAAATACCGCCCTAGGGCCCGACGGCATTCCTGGTCGTGTTTGGTTCCTAGCCCTGAGGGCTCTCGGGCCCCGACTGAGAGGGCTCTTTAGCGCGTGATTGGAGAGGGGCCAGTTTCCACAACAGTGGAAAACAGGAAAACTGGTCCTTATCCGCAAGGAGGGGCGCCCGGCAGACTCACCTTCTGCCTACCGGCCAATCGTTTTGCTGGACGAAGTGGGCAAACTCTTCGAGATAGTTATTGCAGACCGCCTAGTCCAGCACTTAACAGCAATTGGTCCGGATCTGGCGGAGAACCAGTTTGGTTTCCGCCAAGGGCGCTCCACCGTGGATGCCATAATGCGCGTGAGGGCTCTGACGGAGGAAGCAGTATCTCGGGGCGGAATGGTCTTGGCGGTGTCTTTGGACATCGCCAACGCGTTTAACACTTTGCCCTGGAGCAGCATAAGGTCGGCGCTTGAGTATCATCAAGTGCCGATCTACCTCCGTCGTATCGTTGGGGCTTACCTGGCCGAAAGGTCGGTGATCTACCCGGGTCGGAGTCATTGGAGTCGGCGAGAGATGTCGTGCGGTGTTCCACAGGGTTCGGTTCTGGGGCCGCTCCTGTGGAACATTGGGTATGACTGGGTGCTGCGCGGTGATCTCCCTCCTTGCGTCAGCGTTACTTGCTACGCTGACGATACGCTAGTAATGGCGTGGGGGGAGACTCATCGGCAAGCAGCTCTGTTGGGTACGGCGGGGGTTGCGCAAGTCGTCAGGAGGATCCGGCAGCTGGGACTCGAGGTGGCGCTCCACAAATCTGAGGCCTTATACTTTCATGGGCCTCGGAAGGCGCCACCGGCGGGGTCTTACATTACGGTGGGAGGCGTCCGCATCGGCGTCGAGAAATCAATGAGATATTTGGGTGTCATTCTCGATGGCCGATGGGACTTCGGAGAACACTTCCGAAGGTTGGTCCCCAAATGCGTGGCTGCGGCAGCAGCTCTGTCACAATTGCTGCCCAATGTGGAGGACCAAACGCCTCTTGCCGTAAGCTGTATTTGAGGATCGTACGGTCGATGGCCCTCTATGGGGCCCCTGTGTGGGGGGAAACCCTGGCTGCCCGTAACATCCGCGAGCTGCGAAAGCCGCAGCGGGTAATGGCAGTTAGGGTAATAAGGGGGTACCGTACGATCTCCTTCGAGGCGGCAACCTTGTTAGCCGGTACCCCACCCTGGGACTTGGAGGCTAGGGTCCTTGCGCTGCTATACAAATGGCGTAGGGACTCGTTCGAGCGGGGTCACCGACCGGCGCTGCGAGAAATCGAGGCGCAGCGTTCGGAGCTCCACGTATCCATGGTTGATGAGTGGAGGGCGCGACTTGCGCAACCCAGTGCGGGGCACGCCACAATCGTGGCGGTAAGACCGGTCCTAGAGGGGTGGCTTGAGAGGCGCCGCGGCGCTCTCACGTTCCGACTGACGCAGGTGCTTTCGGGGCATGGATGCTTCGGAAAGTACTTGCATCTAATAGGTCGGGAGCAGACGCCCAAGTGTCGCAGAGGACACGGCACACCATACCCTGGCTCTCTGTCCAGAGTGGGTGGAACAACGCCGTGTCCTGGTCGCAACACTCGGCGTGGGGGGCCTCTCGCTGTCGGCCATGACACAATCCATGGTCGACAGCGAGACAGCCTGGAATGCCGTTGTCTCCTTCTGCGAGGAGGTGATGGCTGCGAAGGAGGCAGCGGAACGGGAACGGGAGCTCACGAGCACCCTTCCTACCCGCGCCAGGAGACCTGGACGTCGGAGAGCGCGTGTGGCGGATCTCCGGCCACCCTAGGAGATGGCCTGCGGGCGGAAGACGGAGGGCAGTTTGCCGCCTGACCAGAACAGGCCCGAGGCGGTGGCGCTCGTGTTTCGGCGCGCGCCTTTAGCGGAAGGAGGACTTGAAGTCCTTCTCGTGACGGGGCCTGCCTAGATAGAGGCGGGCCAAGACCTGTTTGGGCTGCGGTGAATGCTTACGCGAATCCCGTGGCCCCGACTACAGGTACTCGAGGAACACCGTGGGGTTTTAGCCGGTAAACCGAAGATTAATACCGGGAGCCCGACATACCCCGTCGCTTGCCCAGCGGTGGGGATCCGTAACGGATTTCCCCACGTTAAATAAAAAAAAAAAAGGTTAAGTTAGATTTTTTTAAATATTGGAGTAGTTCAGTTAGCTTTTTTATTATTGGAGTACTTAGGTTAGGTTTTTTTATTATTGGAGTAGTTAGGTTAGGTCTTTTATTATTGGAGGAGTTAGGATAGGTTATTTATATTATTAGAGTGGTTAGGTCAGGTCTTTTGGATTATTGGAGTAGTTAGGTTAATCCAATGATAAAAAAAAACCTTACCTAACCTAACTTCTCCAATAATTAAAAAAACTAACCTAACCTAATTACTCCAATAATAAAAAAGACCTGACCTAACCACTCCAATAATGAAAAAAAACTATCCTAACTACTCCAATAATAAAAAAAACCTAACCTAACTACTCCAATAATTAAAAAACCTAACTTAACTACTCCAATAATAAAAAAACCTAATCTAACCTAACTACTCCAATAACTAAAAAAATCTAACCTAATCTAAACTCCAATGCTAAAAACACCTAACCTAACTACTCCAATAATAAAAAAGACCTGACCTAACCACTCCAATAATGAAAAATACCTATCCTAACTACTACAATAATAAAAAGAACCTAACTTAACTACTCCAATAATAAAAATACCTTATCTAACTACTCCAATAAGTAAAAAAATCTAACCTAACCTAATTACTCCATGCTAAAACCAGGATGCCCTCCGCGTTGGGGGAGGCGGAGGGGTCTGTCATACTCTTACTGACTAAAAACCATCCCGGTGTTCCATCTCACACCTGCGCCGGGGGTCGCGGGAACGAATGATACTTCCGCAAGGCCCGTCTGGAGTTCGCCCCTCAGCACCCAGTCGTAACCGATGTTCCACAGGAGCGGGCCCAAGACTGAGCCCTGCGGAACACCGCACGACATTGGGTGCCGTTGTCCGCGATCCCGTCCCACGTAGGTGACACACCTCTCTGCCAGGTAAGCCCCAACGATGTGGCGGAGGTAGAAAGGCACCCGATGATACCGCAGTGCCTCCCGAATGCAACTCCAGGGCAAAAAAACACCTAACCTAACCTAACTACTCCAATAGGTAATAAAAAAACTAACCTAACCTAACTACTCCAATAATAAAAAAGACCTCACCTTACCACTCCAATAATGATGATATGATGATGGTGATGATGAACGACAATTTTTAGCGTTGCTACTTTTTTGCTCTGATCTGCTATTTTCTTTTTCAGATTTTCAATAGTTTGCTTTAATTTGTAGCAATGACGTGAGTAAAGTTGACTTGATCTAGCCTTCTTGAAGAACCTAAACTAACAACTCCAATAATAAAAAAACCTTTTTTTTTTTTTTTTTTTTTTACATGGTGGAAATTCATTAAACTTACGCATACCCGCCGCTTGGGGAGGCGACGGGTTATGTGGGACTCACTCGGGCTAGTCCCGGGATACGCACTAAAACCACCATGGTAGCCAGCCTCACAATGCCTGTAGCGGGGGGCCTGGGTACTCGTGAACGATCTCGCCAGTACCCCCGCTGTACACTGAGCGTCTGAGACTCTCCTCCGGGGACGGGAGGAGGGCCAAATGCCTCCTCCCCTCCCCTTCACGCACAAGCGCGTTTAGGCAACCTGAGCTACAGCAGGTTACCTCATCCCGGGACCGCTTATGTAAGACGAGTGGAGTTCCCCTCCTCCAAACGCCAGCGGTCCCAGGGGCGACGTCAAGCCGGGGAGAAGCCAGCCGGACGCCGCATACTTTCTCGCGCTCGCGCGAGATCTCGCGCGAGATAAGCTCCCAGCGCCGGCGCCGATGAAGCGGTCATTGGTGTCAATATCCAGTTCATCGGCGCCGTCTCGTTCTCCTACGGGAAGGATCGTTGCGCTCCCTCTCGCGCTCGGCGGCCTCCTTCTTGAGCATAACAGCTTCAACCCAAACTGGGCACTCCTCGAGTGTATGTTGGGCCGAGTCCGGGCCGCCGAATAATAAAAAAAAAAAAAAAAAAAAAAAAAAAAAAAAAAAAAAAAAAAAAAAAAAAAAAAAAACCTAACCTAACCTAACTACTCCAATAATAATAAAAAAATCTAACCTAACCTAACTACTCCACTAATAAAAAAAAATAACCTAACCTAACAACTCCAATGATAAAAAAACCTAACCTAACCTAACTACTCCAATAATAAAAAAACTAACCTATCCTAACCTTAGCTTGAAACATTGACTTATATGTATGGTCATTGGAAGAGGCAACTTGTGGTAGCTGCAGGTTGCCTACGCACAAGGAGTGGATCGGGGGGCATCAACATCTTTGCCCCTTGGGGAGAGCTTCCTTAAGATGCATAGGTGTAATGATGGTGGTTCCGGATGAAGATCGTCTTGAGTTCCCGGAGCCATCACCCTCAGCACCTAGAGGCTAGGCTACCGTGGTGGTTTTAGTGGGTAACCCACGGGGATTCCCACATACCCCGTAGTCTCCCCAACTACGGGGACCTATAAAAGGTTTCCACCACGTTAAAAAAAAAAAAAAAAAAAAAAAAAAAAAAAATATGTATAACTAGACACGCTGTGTCGAATTAAGGCTGATTTCAGAATCACGCGCGCGAGCGGCACCGGCCAAACGCGCGCGCTTACAATTACACCAGATAGTAGTTGCGTTTCATAGTCACGCAGTTCACACGCGCCGCGTGTGACACGCGCGCCGTCGCGTCGGCCAGCGCTGCCCGAGCTCCTCTACTGTCAGCTAGCGTTTCAGAGTGACGCGTCTCGCACGCGCCGCTGTTGAGACGCGCTGGCCTCCGGCGCGTGCCGCGCGCGTCACTCTGAAATCAGCCTAAATCTCTGTCCCAGTCCAGCTCAGTGTCCGGCGTAGAACAAGCCAAGTGGACAAAAATATTTTTTAATTCTCAATATCAAAATCATCAGATTCAGAATCCGATGAATCCAATTGAAAATAGTCTTCCTGAGGTTGTGGAGGTCTTGGTTGCAACTGGAGTCGAGGCTCTATAGTGGGAGCTACGATGAGCTTTAAGACCTCCGCGCACAATTTATTATTCTTTTTTTTCGGTATTTCCCGAAGGCTATTGATCAGAGGATCAGACGTTAAAATCAACAAATTGAGCAAGTCTCTATTCGTGGCGAGACGAGAGCACTTTCTGGTGTTGTGCTCTCTAAACCTCCGGCAATCTTTGTTTCTTGATTGTTGGGCTTCCTCTGAAAGTTGCTCTATTGGAACTATTGCCGTCTTAATCACTTCTGTACTGTGAATAAGCAATTTATGCACAGTAGCAGGCATGTAGTACCACGAGTAAAGGCTTAAATAAAGTCTTTTGGTCTCGTCACAATGCTTTTTAAATTCAACAAGATTTATCTCGAAGCCACAAGATAATGTCCTTAACAATACATCAAAGTGTTTGATGATTGTAACATCCAATCCTGTGATCTGAGCACTCAGTTCGGGATTCCCGAAAAAACGTCGAGCTGTGTTTCCATCATTTGTGGAACCAAATCCTGGCTTTGGCTTGTCCACAATTAGTCCCATTTCATGCTTGAATCGTTGTTTGATTTCGTCTGATCTTTGTTTTACACTTGCTTTTTCCTCTGAAGACCTAGCTTGCCATTTCTTAATGTCTAACTTATAACTAATGTGTAATAAGCACTCAAACGGACGAATCCAAGCATGTACGATGTGTATGTTGACAAACCAAAGCCAAAATTATCCTGATTGCTATCAAAATGCTGTCCTTCATCATTCATCATTCTGGGAGTAGCCCCACAAATATAGCATTTCTGCGATGAATGTGTCTCAGTCAAAGCGTTGCACACTTTTCCATCAGTCATAGTAAGAAGAAGCTTGTGTTTAATAGAAATTTTAGAACCACCAAGATCACAAGATGTAGCCTCCAAGTTGTGTATTTGTTCCAAAACCTTATTTGTCTCGATTTTCGTCAATTCCGGGGTTTCTTTGGCAAAAATAAATTTAATTGGACGACAATACATTGTCGATGATGGACGAGGATTTTGCCAGATATTGTTGTTACCCTCGTCAATTAATCTTAAAGGAACGAACGAATAAACAAAAAGGAACTCATCAGTGTCTTCGCTGTTCTCAAATCTCTGTTTGTAAGCACTATGACCCGAACTTCCGTCACATCCCCATTTACTTATAAGAGTAAACGATGTATTGGGAAGCACACTTGTGATAACTTCTCTCTGAGCTTCGACCAAACGCTCTGCGGTTTTATTCAAAATGGCTTGTAGCTCAATATCTGCTCGAGATTGTGTAACATCAATGTGCTCCTCTAAAGGATAACACAGTTTTTTTGATTTTACAATGCAATCATATGATGGAAATACGTGATGCCCATCTTTCATAGTCCACTTCCTAGTTTGTTTATATGAGTGGGTTGTTGATTTTGAATCAATATAATACGCTAATGCCTCGTCACTACTTAGCGGTCTATCAGTTTGCACAGCACTTGGTTGTTGAAGGCATGTACTGGCAGAAGATGGATTTTTGCCAATGTCCTTTATTACTCTGGCAACGTTTTTATATCCAGTGGACCGTGCAGCTACCTCTGCAGCAGTCATTAATTCTCCAACACTCCGCGATTCAACTAGATCAGCAACTTTACGTTTCTTTGTTTTAAAAGACGAATCTTCGAAAACTTTTTAGGTCTTCCGGGTCGACAAAAATCAGCAGATGAAGTAGAAGGTTGTGGTTGAGTCGATCGTAAGCAGAATTCTATATTTTCACCTTTCAGCCACAACTTATTCTTATTCAGGAAACGCTCTTTTGATTTTGCTGAAGACACCCACTTGGTTGCAATTTTCGAAGAAATGCTGGCTAATTTCATCTTAATTTCTCTTTGACATTCTTCAGTGATATCGGAGAAATCACACTTAGACAAAATAAATTGAAATAGACGATCATTTCTTTCGTCTTTTTCGTGCTTAAGCCACTCTTCGAAAAACTCTATTTTACTAATAGAGTAAGTCATTTCTACAAAAAAAGAAAAAAAAATGTTGTACTCAAGTGTGCTACATAAAATAGGTCACATAATAGTCTATAGGCATGTAGTTAAAACATATCAAAAATTCAGAGTGGATACAAGAGGATACATGGCTTTTCTAAGCCTGATAAGTTCGAAAACAAAGAAAAACATGGTAATTTTTTAAGTATTCAGAGATAGTCTACTTTATGAATGTTTATAACGCATTAAAAGATTCTAATAAGAAAATAATATTTAACATACCTTCAGAAGTAAAATCCATCACTAAAACTTTTCACAAAATTAGAACTACCACCATGAGATGTTAGTGTAAGTGTCGCTAAAATGCAACTGACCTATTTATTTAACTGCACTTACCTAATTACCTTACTTTGATAAACGATGACTCACCCATATGGAATGTTAGACGTAAACAATTCTTGGAATCAGAGGTTTAGGGGTGTTGTTTACAGGTAGAAAGTACAAATTTCTGGGAATTTGATAATGACTTTTGTCCACCTGGCTTGTTCTACGCCGGATACTGTGCGGCTGTGCGCGAGGTGAGGGGCGCGGGCGCGGCGGCCAAAATCATAGAAGTGAATAAGCGCGCGCACAGATGCGACACACAGATATAGAAATATTTCACCTTTTTGCATTCTATCTCGGGGATGGATTTTAAGTATTGATTGGTAAATAATTTCCTAATTATTGGTAAGTATATTAGTTATGTGTGGAGCGATTTTAAATTAGCAATCGGAAGAATGAAGATATATTAACTATGACAATAATAATATAGGGTGATGTCAATAAATAAACAACATGATTATCAATGATATAATTAGCCAGTAGATATAAAAATGTTACTTTCCATCAAATAAAATTAGTTATGTATACTTCTGACGTTTTGTGGCAGATGAGATATCAAATAAAAAATAATATTTTTGGCTTTTTGACCAACAACAATTAATTTAAAAAAAAACAAATAAATTATATAGGGTCGAGTGTCTCGCATTGAGCCAGCCAGCTACATTTAACCACCGCCATATTTCTAAAATGTGACGTTGTCAAATGACTCATACGAATAAAAGAGACGTATATGCATCCCTTTTTCACGTAGTAGTCTTCGTGGTGATCGCGTGTTAGGTGGTTGAGTGCGGCGTATTTTCGTGAATATCGATCATAAAAGTAAGTTTTTAATACAATTTACTTTCATTTTTTACATTGTTCAGTTACGGATATCGTGTACTTTATTTTTACACTAAGTTGCATAGTTATCTGGGGTTTATATGCACCATAATGCGTTTTATAATGTTATTGTTTTCTCGTTCAAATTTTGAGGTTAGTTATTGAAACATGGTGGGTCCCAAACTGAACCACTTCAAAGTGGTACGGTTTTAACCACGGTTCAATGTGTACACCCCTGGGTTTTTAGGCAGTACACAATTAACCACTGTAGAATGCATAATATATTAGAAATAACAGCGGAAAAATATTAGTACGCCTAGTAGCAGGCCGAATACCATTACATATTCATCCAAATAAAATTATTATTAATTTTATACCTACCTACTTACTTAATGACACAAGAGGTGTACTTATATTTATTCCATTAATATTCGTTGCAGAATGGCACGGAATAAAGTGACTGAAAGGAAAAGAGGTGCTCATACAGCTGCCAACATGCTTAAAGCGCTAAAATTGCATAGGCTAGGTGAAAGTATAAGAAAAGTTGCAAAAACATGTGGTATTGCATATCCTACCTTACGCCGCTATGTAGCACAGAATTTGCATGTGGCTGAAGAGGAACTGTTCAAAAAGAGACTGTTACCAAATTATGAACATCATTTAGTTTTCAATCGAAAACAAGAAGAAGTTTTGAAGGAATATGTAAAAGATTGCGCTTTAAAATTTTATGGACTGACTACGAAAGATTGCCGTAAAGCTGCATACCAAATGTCCAAAGTTAACACTATAAAAATCCTACATATCATATTATACACATGGTATACGCACGGAAATAGGTAAAATCTATCAACAACATTTGTCACGTCTGTTTTATATTTTCTAATACTCTATGGCACTGAATTAGTAGTACTATTCACTCAAATGCACTGTAAGAAAAGAGGAAGCGAGATGGGTATAGGATACGGCGAGCAAGGGCGGACATTTTGCTACAAGCATTATTTTATTCATGAATCGTAAATAATTACAAAATAAATTGTTAACTTAACTAACTTAACATAAATAAACTTAAATTCACGTAAAACAGTAGTATACTCCAGTCACCAAAGTCTAATAAATGTAATCAAGCTCGTTTGTTCATCAATTTATGTTGATTCGGCTTTGTCGAGAGTCATACGCAAACTACCACCTCACTCACTGGCTCGCGGCCGACTGAATTAGCGGTGGGTAACTCCGGAGGTACTGATCCAAAGGTGCCGGTTCCGAACGCGGATACGTAAACCTTAATTATTCCTCACAATCCTTACCGGCACCGCAGTGCCAAATGATTCCGATTCCGAGAATGCGCCGCCGCGCCGCGCGCCGCGTCGCCGGAGCCGTGGGGCGCCGGAGCGCGGGTTCGTTCGCACTCGCTCTCGCCACAGAGTACACTATAGTATACTCTCTCTCTCTCTCTTACTCGGTTCGTCATCATGTCGCTATAATAACAGTACGGTGCGGTCTCCCCTTGAGTGTGGCGGGGCACTATGAGTCTACTGCCATAGCCAACGAGTTTGTCCAACATTTTAAAGTGGAGTCTCCTTTAGGTGTTGCATCACGGGAAGTCGATGCTGAGGATCACCCTAAGGAGTTAAGTTTAAGATTCTCTGCCAATGTTGTTGCCAATGTCATTAAAAATATGGTAAGAGGTAAGTCTCCTGCAACACGCCGGGATACATCTGCCAAGAGTGTTGGCCGACTTTTATAACCTCTGTTTAAGCCACTCATACCTGCCGCACGACATGATGAAAACAATAGTTGTGCCAATTGTAAAAAACAGGACAGGTGACACATCAGATCTGGCTAATTACAGGCCCATATCTCTAGCTACTATTATGGCTAAAGTGCTGGATGGTCTGCTTGATAGACATATGGCAAGCCACATTGATTTAAATGATGCACAGTTTGGATTTCGATCAGGTCTGTCTACAGAAAGTGCCATTTTGTCTCTGAAGCATACAGTCCAGTACTACACGTCGAGAAAAACGCCAGTTAATGCGTGTTTTCTCGACTTATCCAAGGCTCAAGATCTGGTGTCTTACGATTTGTTATGGCTGAAGCTGAAGGAGGATACAAGCGTGGCTGGTGAAGTTGTATCATTATTGAGGTACTGGTACAATAACCAGACAAATAGTGTGCGATGGGCTGGCTCGTTTTCGGATGTGTATAGGCTGCAGTGTGGGGTTAGGCAGGGCGGTGTGAGTTCACCTCGACTCTTCAGCCTGTACATAAACCGGTTGATTGAAGATCTCAGTAGCACCCATCTGGGTTGTCACATAGACGGAGTATGCGTCAATAACCTAAGTTTCGAAGACGACATGGTCTTATTGTGTCCTTCTATTAATGCGTTGATGGTGTTGTTGACCATATGTGAAAGGTATGCGGAGACTCATTGACTCAGATACAATGCTAAGAAAAGTGAATTACTTGTATTCAAGGCGGGCAATAAATACTACGATGATCTACCACAAGTTAAACTTAGCGGGGTACCCTTGAATAGAGTCACAAGTTTGAAGTATCTGGGTCACTGGCTCTCCGAAGACCTTAAAGACAATATGGACATCGAGCGGGAGCGCAGGGCGTTGGCTGTCCGATGCAATATGCTGGCTCGTAGATTTGTAAGATGTACGAAACAGGTAAAGACGACCCTTTTTAGAGCGTACTGTCAGTCGTTTTACACATGCAATCTATGGATTAGTTATACGCAGAAGGCATATAACGCTCTGCGCGTCCAATACAATAACACGTTTAGGATGCTGATGGGACTGCCAAGACATTGTAATCGCATCAAAAATGTTCGCCGAAGCACACACGGATGGATTCCACGCCATCATGCGTAAGCGATGCGCCTCTATTATGAGCAGGGTACGAGGCAGTCCCAATAGCATATTAAACACGATCGTGGACCGGTGGGACAGCCCAATACTGGAACATTGGATGCGCAAACATACCCCAATGGGGTGTTTTTTGAATGTTTAGCTTTAAGGTATAGGCTTTAAGTAACTAACAATAGTGTTTAAGTTCATAAACTATTTACTAACAAATATGGATTTTTAATTATCTGAAAATAAATTATTATTATTATTATTTCTATAGAGTTAGAGTTTAATATGGATTGACTGGCATGCATAAAATGTGATTTTTGTGTCATTGTAGTCGCATATAAGATTGACCACGCTTTTATTATTATCCTTTTTATTTTATTAGATTTTCTTCTGCCAACTTCAACATTGTTTTAGTTGTATTTATTTTTATTTTGGGCCAGGAAGTAAAATGGAAAAATAAAACAAAAGTAACATGTTTTTTTATTTAAAACAAGATATTTTATTAAACTTTATAGCTATGATTGCGTAGTATAGTAGGCATGCACTAGATTCAATAAAAGTAGTAACGGGGTCAGTATGGTCACCCGATTTTATTGTAGGTACCAATGCACTGGCGAATAATTTTGGACTTTATAAATTTTGCGAGTATTTTTTTAATGTTTTTTAACTGCATTATCCCATACGCGCGCGGTTTTTTTTTTGCTGTACTTGTTTCATAAATATTAAATAAGTAATGCGTTATATATTGTAAATAAGTATTAAAGTCGAGTGCAGTTTAGTTTTGTGATTTTAGTTTAAAAAGAGCCTGTCAAAAAGATTAATAGAACTAACTAAGTACCTAAACAGTTGATTGTGTGTGAGAGTGAACAATGAGTGATCGAGTGCAGTTAAGAAGAAAGCGAAGTCCGATTTGGGATCATTTTACTCAAATGGATGAAAAAAAGGCAAAATGTGTGTATTGCTCTCAAATACTCAGTTAGTCAGGGTAGTTGTGGAAAATAGTACTACAGTTTTTAAGTGCTTAATTGAAATTTAATTACAATTATAATACATACTTGATTTTAAGATTAAATGTGCTTAAAGTTAAGGTAACTCACATAACCTACCAGCCCAGTGTTATTGTCACAAACCACTTGTTTCTTAATACACATCACAAGTTCACTATGCAGTCCATGCAACAAAATCTCTCCAGTTTAAAAGAACATCTTCTGAAGCGGATGACTGAGTTTGAGGAGCTCCATAAGCCATCCAGCACACCTGCAGCTCCAGATACATTGGCCAAAGACTTTGCAGAATTCAAAAAATTTGTGTTGAGCTCTTTAAATTGTTTCCAGCAACAACTAGATGTACTTGCAGGATGCATTGACCAAGCAGAGATGCGAGGGAGGAGAAAGATGCTGCTATTCCATGGGATACCAGAACAGAAGAAGGAGAATTCCTTGGAGGTCACAGTTGCCACCGTCAAAAACCATCTCATGTTGTTAGGTTTCTCTAATAAAGACATTCAGCGGTGTCATCTTCTTGGTCATATTCCATCAACTGACAAGCCAAGGCCAATTCTGGTAGAATTTGAAAGCTATCAGGTGAGAGACAACATCTGGTTTGCCAAAACGAAGTGTAAAGGCTCTGGTGTCACAATATCAGAGTTCCTGACCCGGCCCCGTCACGAAACCTTCATGGCTGCACGCCAGCGCCACGGAATTTCAAATACTTGGACTCGGGACGGAGTCATATATATCCTGGATCGAGGTGGCAGCCGCCACAAGGTCGTCTCGATGGAGGATCTCAACAAGATCGGCTCTGCGCCGCAGCACACCAAGGAAGACGCTTCGAAAATCGCGGCCACGGACACGTCTACTACGGCTGCAGTCGGGAAAACTCGAAGAACTAAGAAGTAATTCATGTTGACTTAATTTGTATCTTCTTAATATTGTTTACGTGTGTTTACGCACATTAGCGATGTTTTTACATAATTGCATTTACGTATTTTCTGTTTCTACCTATTTTATTCATAATTTTTTATTGATTTCTAACTTTAAGTGTTGTTATGTTCTCATATTCTGAATTGTTTAGAATTCTATGATTTCTTTGTTATAACTTTACGTCATTTCATTTGTGATCTTTTCCACACTTGCATATTAGAAACGTCAAATGACGCGTTTAACTTTTAATATGACACCATACCATAGACATCCTGTAATTCTACTACACGCTACTAGATTTCAAACGGGGTGAGTAGAAACAAACTTAAAACTCTCATTAATTCTCTTTACGCACTGAACTGGTAGGTTAGTTAAAGGTGATATTGCGTATTGTATATTTATTTGTTTTGTATTGTTGTTCTTAAGTATTTTACATATATTTATATTATTTAGTTTATTGAATTATTTTGTTTTTTATGTCTAACACCGAAGATGAAAGTAGTGATTCTGAATCTTATTTTTCGGCCAATAGTGATGGCGACAGTTTTATTAGTATTCCATCGCTTGGGGATACGTTGGAATCCCACTTTGCCGATGTATCGCGTAATTTCAATGTGATTCATATAAATGCCCAAAGTATTCCGGCTCATTTTTCCGATATGCTTGCCAGTTTCCAATGTAAAAATATTCATGCTATCCTTGTTTCTGAGTCTTGGCTCAAACCTTGTCTCCCTTCAGCCTCTTACTCACTACCTGGTTTTCAGCTCATCAGAAATGATCGAACTGGAACCGGTGGTGGTGGAGTTGCGATATATCTTCGTCATCATTTCAACTACTCTATTCTTAGTTTATCCTCTCAGCCACCTTCACCAAACGCTGGTGAACATCTTCTACTTGAAGTTGAGCTACACCATTCCAAAATTTTACTTGGTGTATATTACTGTCCTTCTCTTCGTATAAATTTCTTTTCTTCTTTTGAGCTCTTACTTGAAACATTCACTCCCAATTACGACCACTCAATTATAATGGGTGATTTTAACACTTGTCTGTTAAAGAACGACTCTCGTTCATCCTTGTTAACTTCTGCTGCAGAATCTAGTAACCTTTGTATTCTTCCTCTAAATGCAACTCACCATTTCCCCAATTCCGCTCCTTCGCTCCTTGATATTATTCTTGTCTCTTCTCAAAACCATGTCGCTAAGCACGGGCAGTGTTTAGCAGATGCCTTTTCTTACCATGACCTTCTCTTCCTTTCTTACAAAATTCGCCCACCTAAGGCAAAATCTAAAATACTAATGCAGCGCAATTTTGGTGGTATAAACTTGGAACATCTCCGAGCAGATGCTAACAGCATTGACTGGTCATCTTTAATAGCTGCAGAGTCGATTGACGAAAAGGTGCAAATATTTAACAAAACAATTATTAACCTCTACGATGTACATGCTCCGAGTCGTGCCATCAGAGTGAAACATTTACCTGCGCCATGGCTATCTGGGGAAATAAAAATACTTTTGGACAAAAAAGCCTCTGCCAAATCTCGTTTTAGGAGTAGACCTAACGACTTCAATCGGGAGAAATATATCAACTTACGAAATCATTGTAATAAGGTGTGTAGGAGTGCACAACGCCAACACATCCACAGCTCCATTGAAAATGGAGATCCTGCAAAAATATGGAAATTTCTACGTTCTTTGGGAGTAGGAAAAGCTCAAAATAACGCTATTCCAAAAAACTTTGATGTTAATTCTTTGAATAAACACTTCTCTGCTTCGCCCAATTTCAACAGGGCAACCAAAACTAGTACCTTAAATTCTCTTTCATCGATTCCTACTCCCAATTACACTTCCTTTACTTTTAGTCAATTTTCTGCTTGTGACGTTAAGAAGAGTGTCGAATCCATTTCATCAAATGCAGTCGGAAACGATAGTATTACCCGTAATATGGTCCTTCCTATCCTCAATGAAATCCTTCCTATTATTTGCCATATCCTAAATTCTTCTATTACCCTTGGCATTTTTCCAGCTTTATGGAAAGATGCTAAAATTATTCCTCTCCCCAAAAAATCCAACCCCACATCCTTTTCCGATTATCGCCCAATTTCCATATTACCTTTCCTCTCCAAAGTCCTGGAACGCCTCATTTATAATCAGTTTAGTACCTTTCTTACCAAAAATAATCTCCTCAATCCTTACCAATCCGGTTTCCGTCCTGGACACAGTACGACCACGGCCCTGGTCCATATTACGGAGGACATAAGATCTAGCATGGAGCGCGGAGAACTGACAGTGCTTACTCTTCTGGATTTCAGCAATGCGTTTAATACCGTAGATTTTGACATACTACTTGGAATCTTGCGCTCTCTTAACGTATCTCCAACGGTCATTGACTGGTTTCGTTGTTACCTGTCTGGCCGCCGGCAGTCTATTTGTATCGATGACACTCGTTCCTCTTGGTGCAACACAACTGCAGGCGTTCCTCAGGGTGGCGTTTTATCTCCTTTACTTTTTGCAATTTTTATAAATTCTATCTCTAATCAACTTGTCTCCTCCTACCACCTTTATGCTGACGACCTTCAGATATATTTCCAAACTCCCCTAGATAGGTTATCTTTTGCGGTCAGTCACATAAATACAGATTTAGACAAACTTTGTGGGTGGAGTCGTGCATACAGGCTTCAAGTCAATCCCATCAAGACACAAACCATCATAATCGGTAGCCCGAGGATGATATCAAAAGTGCCATGGTCACAGCTTCCACAAATAACGTTCGATGGTACTGTAATTGAGTTCAGTAGAAGTGTTAAGAATCTCGGCATCTTTTTCGATCGCAATTTGTCCTGGGATACTCAAATGAAGTGTGTTAGCCGTAAACTATACGCATCGTTTGGTTCTTTACGTCGACTACGCAATTTCCTGCCTATGACCACTAAAATTGCGCTCGCAGAATCCCTTCTTCTCCCAATACTAGATTATGCAGATGTCAGCTATCTGGATCTTACCCAAAACCAGCTTGATAAACTTGAGCGCCTCCAAAATGTCTGCATAAGATTCATATTTGGCCTTCGCAAATATGATCATGTCTCTGAATTCCGTACCAAGCTCAAGTGGCTATCTATACGCCTTCGTCGGGATTCATATACTTTCATTGCTCTACAACATTTTGTTTACTCCATCCTTTCCTTCATACCTTAAAAAACGGTTTTCTTTTCTATACGAGTCACATTCGAGAGTTTTGCGATCATCGGAAAATCTTAAGTTAAAAATGCCAGCGCATTCCACAACCTTTCTTGATAAATCCTTCGCTGTTCAGAGTGTTCGTTTGTGGAATGCACTGCCAATAACAGTACGCCAAGCACAAAGTTTACACAAGTTCCAGAAAAGTGTAAAGGATTACTACCTATCACTATAGGATACATTGACAGAACAAGTAGGTAATATTGTGATATGTAAGTTTCTATCTATTATAGGTATGTATGTATTTATATAGTGTGTATGTATGTGTATAGTATGTATATGTATAGTATGTATGTATATAGTATGTATGTATATAGTATGTATGTATATAGTGTAAATAGTAGGTATATATAGTAGGCTCTTGTACTGAGTACCAACGGGTACTGTTAACAAAGTATACGTACACCGACAACTGCCCTCTTAAATAATCCCTATTATTTTCCATTCTTTGGTTGTCTGGAAGAGATCACATTTTAGTGATAAGACCGCCAATTGTATACTTTTTATTTACATGCTCCTGTAATGTAAGATCTTAATATTGGTGTACAATAAAGAGTTTATCTATCTATCTATACTCAGTGTTTCGATGGGATCGTCTGGAAATTTAACTAGACACATGGGACGTAAGCATCCCACAATTTCCATTGTAGTGGAGAGACAAGTGAGACAGCCCACTTCAGCTTCTACAAATCCGGAATGTATGAACTGGGAACAAAGCCAAACTGCTTGTACGGCTCCAGTGCCAAGCAAATCAGCTCAAGTTGACCCATCGCCAACTGCCGCTACTCATTTTAATATTATAGCCCCACCGATAACAGATTATTTCATTCAAAAAAAACCGTTAAGTGCGAGAAAATCGGCTGAACTTGATCGCCAGCTTGTTAAAATTATAGCAAAAGAGTATCAACCTTTTAGACTTGTTGAAGACGTGGAATTTAAAAAAATTGTGGAAATGTTGAATCCGAATTATAGCTTGCCTACAAGAAAAACTTTATCAAACAGCCTCTTGGATAAACATTATTGCGAAGTGCAATCATGTGTAAAAGAGGATATTTCAAAGGCTCAAGAAGTGTGTATTACAACAGATGGATGGACTTCCATGAATAATGATTCATTTATTGCGGTTACAGCCCATTTTATTGATGACAATACAATTTTGAAAAATTATCTTTTAGACTGTGTGCAATATTCAGATAATCACACGGCCAGTAATTTGACATCTTTTTTGAAATCTGTTTTCCAAGAATGGAATATAGAAGACAAAATTGTAGCTATCGTCAGCGACAACGCCGCGAATATATTAGCAGCTGTAAGAAATGGAAATTGGCAATCAATTGGCTGTTTTGCCCATAAGATAAATCTTATATTGCAGGATGCCCTTGGCACTAAATCATTGGAGCGGCCTATTCCCAACACAATTGGCGAAACTATATCTAAAGTGAAGAGTATAGTGCAATATTTTAAAAAAAGTGCTCAAGCAAAGGCCAAATATATAGAAATGTCAAAAAATATGGGTATACCAGAACTAAAATTAAAACAAGACACACCTACCAGGTGGAACAGCACGTATGAAATGTTAGATAGAGTCCTCAAAGTAAAGGAATGCTTAATTTCTACTTTGGCAATAGTTAGAGTTGACTTATCGCTATCTCAGCATGATTGGGCAGTAATAGAATGTGCAGTACCTATATTGAAAATTTTCTATGAGGTGACCACAGAGGTATGTGGGGAAAAATACGTCACTCTATCTAAAGTACCATTGTATTACAGAATAATGACTGATCACATTAATAACAAGAATCGAATTTACTGGAAAATACTGATATACCCGTTTAAATTATTCAGTTAATAGAAAATCTGAAAGAAGGGCTTAATGGACGATTCCAAGGTCTGGAAACAGAAATAGCGGTATCTGAGGCAACAGTTTTAGATCCACGCTTTAAAAAGAAGGGTTTTAAGTTCGCACATAATTATGATCGTGCTGTAGATTGTTTAAAAGGAAAACTGACTGCTCTAATAAGAAGAGAAACGCAGGATAATTCAGTTACCACAATAGAAAGGCCATCTACAAGCGTAACCTCATCCATCCAGCAAAGAGAGTCATCAATATGGGATGATTTTGACACGGAAATTGCTAATTTAGTTCCGGAAAATCCTACAGCCGCTGGCATCAGAGAGTTGCAAAAATACCTGCAGGAAGATTATCTGCACCGCTCGAAAGACCCGCTAGAATGGTGGGAGCAGAGAAAAAATATTCTCAAATTTTCTGCTATTTCGTGATTGTTTTGTGACCTGTGTTTTGTTTCTAGCTTTAGTGTTAGTGCTAAATACAACAATCTGTAAGTTTTTTAAGTGTTTTGATAAGTAATATCTGGAATTTTGTTCAAATTATCGTTCGGTGAGTAAGTTTAACTTTTTTTCTTGTGAGGGTACCGCGTTATAGTCACAGTTACTTGTTATCGTGCTAAATTAGTTATCGTGCTGTTTACATTAAAGCTCTTGCTTATTTCTTGGAAATAACATGTCAAAAATAAATGATGTCCCTCCCGATCGAGGCCGGGGGTATTTGGTAGAAGTAAACAAAAGCCCAGAACGCCCCCTTCAGGCTTCAACAAACGTGTGTTAGGCGATGCGTCACCGACGTTTTGTACTCCCGATGGTCAACAGGAATCGGACATAAAACGTTTTCGGGGATCTCAATCCGATTATTCGTTTACATTAAATATTAGCGATACAAACAGTGCGGAGTATAATTATTGCGATCTTGTGACACAAGCTTCCATTTATCTGTCAAAGATTAACGAATTAGTCAGTGATTCCAACTCGGGTATGAATATCGCGAATAAGCTATCGGTGATGGATTGTACGCAGCGCCTTACCAGTATTATTTTATTACTTGCGCTTAAATCTTCATGCAATGAAACTAAATTGGCGAACGCAGAACGTCAGTTAGATCTTTGCGTAAATAAAACCAATTCTGAGATTCCTACGTACGCGGAACAATTAAAACTGCGTTTACCGAAAAAAACCGCCGCCCCCATAGTACAAACGCGAAAACCGGTTCCTTCAATGATTGCGTATCCCACCGCTGAGCGATCAGCGGAGTACGCGACTTCGTCGGCGACCAAGGAAGCGCTTATGAAGGCCATAAAACCCGCGGACGACGGTTTTCAAATAGTAGAACTTAAAAAAAACTTCCAATTCTGGCGTTGTACTCCGAGTGCCAAATGAATCCCAACTCAATAAAATTCGATCTGTCGAGGCCATTCGTTCGGCGGGTTTAAAACTTCAAACTCCATCCGGGCGACGACCGCGCATACTTATAAAAGATATACCATCGTCAATGGACGACCAGTGCCTCTAGCACGAGTTCCTGCAGTTTACTTACTCGATCACACGTACAGTTTCCTCCCATACATTGAGCACCAGAGTTTTAGTTCTTAATAGTTTCCGCGAGGGGCGCTGGTGCTCAATGTATGGGAGGAAACTGTACGTGTGATCGAGTAAGTAAACTGCAGGAACTCGTGCTAGAGGCACAGGTCTTTTTAACGGCGCTATACAGGCAAAATATCAAAGATAGTGATCTTAAAGTCAGCGAAGACTATTTTACATCTAAGACTAAAATTGTGCGCAAGCGTAACGTAGCTAATGAGATTAGAAAACATTTAGTCAGCACTAAAGAAAAACTTTTCATCGACTGGGCTACTTGCCGCTTCATTGATGATTTAGAGGTAGTTCGGTGTTTAAACTGCCAGCAATATGGGCATGTTTTCAAGTACTGTAGTAATAAATTATCTACCTGTGCCTTATGCGCAGAAGCACATCCCACAAAATCCTGTAGTCACCATAATGACCCAGAATTTAAACCAGTTTGTGCATTTTGTAAAGCATACAAAAAACCTCACGACCACAAATGCGGCTCGGACAACTGCCCCACATTTAAGCATAAACTTGAGCCGTTAGTCCTAAATACCAAATATTAATATGGCTTACTTAAAAATAGGGCAGTTAAATCTTCACAACAATAGAGTTACGACATCAGAGTTGGAAACTTTAGTCAATGAATACAACTTAGATATAGTGCTAGTACAAGAACAATATAAATATGCACGTTTAAAAAATAAATTGTTGCAGCTTGACAACAAATCACGGGCTGCTATTTACGTCACGCGTTCTAATTTTACGGTAAGCGCTATGCGAAACCTCATGACGTCACACTGTGCTGTCGCTGAAATATCTTCCCCATCCTGGAAAGTTTACGTAGTGAGCTGTTATTTTCAGCATTCAGATCCTGTCGGTCCCCATTTACATCACTTGCGCCATGTTTTGATGTCCCTCAAAGGACACAAAATCATTATTGGCGCGGATGTTAACGCATCCTCTACGTTATGGTATGGCAAATACCGTTCAAGCGATACAGAACGGCGGAACGCCGTCGAAGATTTCGTCGCACTCCTGATGCACCGCCTACTTATTGTAGCCCTACTGGCGAATCTTTTATTGACGTCACTTTTTCAAGCTCAGACGTCCGAGTAGATGGATGGCGTGTTTTGCCTGACACTTCAGCCAGTGATCACCGCTTAATCCTGTACGAGTTTGTTCCTCGGTTGGCACAAAGACCTACGGCTATTTACGGTAACTATACAGTATGTTAGTTTAAACGAGGGACGTATTCAAACCCATAATAGTGTATGCTTATATGATACTAATAAAAATATGAACAAAAAAAAACACTGATAAATAACAAACAAAACCATACCAAAAATTTCGCAAATGTCTCACAACGTGTATACACCCTTGCGCTAACGTGTTTAGTATTATCACAGAACATGTTTTCACTCCGTTTTCACTCCTTGTTTGTCCCAGACGCAAATCACAGTCCTTTATTAAGTCCTATAGAAGCGCCCGCAACCGTTGATTTGCCTGTCAATATCTCTAATATTAATATAACGCGTAGCTTAGTGCGACACCATCTTAAAACAGTTGATATTAAAAAGGGGGCTGGTATAGATGGAGTTCACCCACTTCGGCTATCTCGATTGTCAGAAGAATTGTCAGGCCCCATTACCATAATTTTCAAAAAATCCATAAAAGAAGGACGTTTTCCTAACATCTGGAAAAAAGCCTTAATCACACCGATTCCAAAGGGTGGAAATAAACATGACGTGAGAGAGTATAGACCTATATCAAAAATATCCGTGTTGGGGAAGATCTTTGAAAAAATTGTAACAAATGAGCTCAGCCTTGTCTTATCGCGTCAAATATCACAACATCAGCATGGATTTCTGAGGGGTAGGAGTGAGGAAACTAATTTAGTGCAGTATACTGACTATATCCTCAACGCTATAGATTCTGGCTTTCAAGTGGATGCCGTGTATACTGATTTTTCAAAAGCGTTTGATAAGATAAAACATTCCACGCTAATTTTAAAATTATACAAATTTGGTATACACGGTGATCTGTTACGTTGGTTAACTTCCTACATCTCCAACCGTAGCCAAGCTGTTGCAATAAAAGGGTATACCTCGGGTTTCCTTAAAATTCCATCTGGAATACCGCAGGGATCTCATTTGGGCCCATTTCTATTTACTTTATATCTTAACGACATTAACACATGCTTCCATGATTCAATCCATCTACTTTACGCAGATGATATAAAAATCTACAGGATTATTGCCTCACCAGATGATTGTCTTAAAATGCAAAATGACTTACTAAGATTTGAACGTTATTGTGAACTAGACCAATTATTTTTAAATAACAGTAAGTGTTACACTATCACCTTTACCCGCAAACATTGCCCCATTAAGTATGACTATAGTCTTTCTGGTAATAAATTAACCCGAGTAACTGAGATCAGAGACCTCGGTGTAATCCTGGATGCAAAGTTACAATTTAATCTTCACATAGATCGCGTTATTTCTCGATCGTATAAAAGTCTGGGCATGATTCTTCGCTTGGCTAAGCCATTTAAACATCCTCTGACTTATAAAATTTTGTTCGCAGCATTTTGGAATTTGCGAGTGTAGTGTGGAGTCCACAGTACTCAATACATATTGACAGGTTAGAGAAAATACAAAATAAATTCTTAAAGGCCTTGTCATATCGGTCTGGTCATCCGTTCACCGATTATCATTCTTCCTCTCGTAGATTTAAAATGGTCCCATTACATCAGAGACGTATTTATCTAGATGAAATATTTCTATATAAAATATTAAATAATAAAATTGACTCAGCATCTTTGGTGGAAAAAATTAATATTAATGTACCTCGAATCTCCTCCCGTTCTAAAACCACTTTTCGGATATCACCATGTAGAACGAATTACGCTAGAAACACATTTATTAGACGTTCATGTAGAAAATACATAGAACTACTGGAAGATGTGGACATATTTGCTTTGTCTCTGGATAGTTTCAAGAAGAAAGTGGGTGACATAATTTACAAGGTTTCTTCTAGATTTTTAAATACCTAAATTACGGTTTTGTTTTCATAATACCAGATATATTGTAGAAGAAGTGTATATTGTATTGGTTAAATAACGATGCAACAGACATTTCCTCTATAATAACGGTTAGCCTTTTATTTCCGTTTTTTGTATTATTATTTTTTATTGTATTTGTGTAGACATTGCTTTTCATTTCTTCTGATTATATTGTATTAAGTAGGTATTCGCCTTTTGTGTCTTAGTTCTTATATTTGTAACTAATTAATGGAACTTTTTGGTCTTATTGTAATTTGGTCTTATATTGTATTGTTTGTTAACGACTGTATGTTTCCTGAATAAATAAATAAAAATAATAAAACATGTGTGCGGGTCAATGACCTTTAGGTAGAATCCATTTTCCCTTCATACTTTAAACCAAACGGGTCTAAAATGGTATGGGTGCATTCCTTCTTCATGCAGCAGCTTCCACACAGTTCAATGTGATACACCGAATCGTCTTGCAGCATTTCGAGTGCTTTCTTGTGGGTGATGCTCGAAGTATTCAAAAATGGCTTCTTGTAGGTGCACTGGGTATGGCTCCCTCCCTCGTCCTTGGGCATGCGTCGGTACGGTGAACTGACCGAATGTTCGCAATCGTTGGTTGACACCTAGCATAAGGTTGTACAACGGAATCTGGCGGTTGGGAAACATCTCTCGGTACAAATTAATAGCTCCTCGTACACTATCATTCGATAACACGTAGGTACGAACCATATCCCAGTATTCTTCATTGGAATATTGATATGACGTCATTTTAAGTTAGTCAAGTACACGTTTACAGAACACACTTATCGGTAAGCGGGGTTGTTTATGCAATACGCGGAAGCGCCAGACATGCGGAACTAGCTGCGCACACGCATAGACTGCGGTTGCGGTCAGCGCGGGGGTGGGTCCTGTCGGTGCATCGGAACAACACAGAGGAAAGGGCGAGGGGGAGGGCGGGGTTTACGCACGAGCTTCCTTTTGTCGCGTGTTTTGCCACGTGATCACTTTAGGTACTGTTTACAAGTTCACTTCTTGCGCACTCAGTGTTCATGATAATGTATTTTATAGGACAATTACGAAAAAAAATTAGGTTATAGGTTTTTTAAATATTTGGGACGAGAATCGAATACTGAACACCCTCCCTTAATATGTCCCTCGTTTAACCTAACAGACTGTAGATATCGGCTCAAAGCGGCCGATTGGGATTTTTTCAGAGCTCTTTTTGCCGCGCATGCCAGGGATTTCACCCAGGATGAACTAACAACAGAGGAATGTGCTGTAATGATGTCGGACACTTTTACCTACTGTGCCGATATTGCCATAGGCCGCGTCCCTTTTTTTTTTTTTGATTAGGCTGGGGGAATGCCTACGCATGCCACCCGCAAAAAGTGTCTGCGGGTGGGTATGTCGGACTCGCACCAACTAAACCTAACCTGCCGTGGACTTCTACTGGCGCCTGATAGGGGGAGCCCCGGGAACGCGGGTATGCTGCTCCGGTGCCCCCCTTTTGCGCCGTGTTCCAGATGGTCGGGACACGCACCCGGGGAGGACTGTGGGTTGCCCTCCCCATTTGCCGACTCCTGCCAGTACGGCACAGCGACTGCGCCACAAACAGTTCGCTGTCTTCCCGGGGCTGCTTGCACGTGGCGGCAGTTGAGGACACTTCTCATACTGCCACCGCAGCCCCGAGGGGAGTTGAGCTAACGGCTGCCGCCGCCACCCCGACGCCTCCTCCGCCTACGAGCGGGATCGGCTCATTCCCGATCCCGTTCGGCGGCCTCCTTCTGCAGCAAAACTGCCTCACAGAAGGAGACCACGGCGTCCCATTTGGTGGAGTCGCCAGCCAGCATCGCATACACGACTGCTGGCGGCGAAAGATCCCGTCCGATCTCAGCGACCAAGACTCGTCTCTCGGCCTCCCAGGCCGGGCACTCCTCTAGCGTATGCTGGGCAGAGTCCAGGTCGCTCCCGCAATGGTGACAATGTGTCGTCGCTTCTCGGCCGATCCGGCACAGATACTTACCGAAACACCCGTGTCCGGTGAGTATCTGTGTCAGTCTGTAGGTGACGTAACCGCCCTTCCTTCCCACCCAGGCCTCGAGGTGAGGCAGGATGGCACCGACGGCACGTTGGCGCGCGTTCAGGCGCAACTCCAGCCGTGCGCGCCACTGTGTAAGTACGCGCTGTGTGCATCCCGCCTATAGGCAATGAGCGTCTGCTCTGGCGCCTCACCGCTCTCCCGGCGGACGCGGATCTCGGTGTAAACCGTCGCGTCGACTGCCGCCAGGAGATCAAACGGCGGGAAGCGCGCCAGGAGTGTCGCCGCCTCAAAGGATACCGTCCGGTATCCTCGTGCGATCCGTATGGCCACCACACGCTGTAGGCTATTCAAAATAGCCCCGCAGCGGGAGGCGCCCGTCAGGCGTTCAGACCAGACGGGCGCCCCATAAAGGACCATGGATCGCACGACACCTCCGTAGAGGCGGCGAACTTCTTCCCTGGGACCCCCGAGGTTCGGCAAAAGCCGGTGTAACGCACCGGTTACCCGGCGTACTCGGGGGCCAGACGCTTGAAATGCTCCTCGAAGCCCCATCGGCTGTCTAGGGTGAGGCCCAGGTACTTCATGTACCGCCCCACCCTGACCTCTGCGTCACCTACACGCATCGACATACTGGGAGGTTCCACCCTACGGCGTAAGCCGTGGAACCATAGCGCCTCGGTCTTGTGAGGCGCTACCCGAAGGCCCAGTCTCAAAATGGCCGCGACGACACACGCAACTCCGAGTTCGGCGAGCCGTACCGCCCGCTGGAAGCTTACCTCCCGGGCTATGACGAGCGTGTCGTCCACTTAGCAGACGACGCTCACTTCGGGAGGGAGGCTTATCCGCAGGACCGCATCGTACGCGAGGCTCCATAGCAGAGGTCCCAACACGGACCCCTGAGGAACCCCGCAGGAGAGCTCCCTCTGGATCTCAATCCCGTTCCGACCGACGAATTTGATCGTCCTGTCGCGCAAATATGCCCCGACTATACCACGGAGATAGGGAGGCACGTTGTGATGCACCAGTGCCTCCCGTATCGCCCGCCAGGGGACGGAGTTGAAGGCGTTGACGATGTCTAAGCTCACCGCCAACGCCACCCCCCCCTCCCGAACGGCGGGCTCCGACAGGGCGCGGACGCGGTTGATCGCGTCCAGCGTCGAACGTCCCTGCCGGAAACCGAACTGGTTGTCCGGGCGGCTATGACACGCTCAAAGGGCTTGCCCGCCTCGTCCAGCAAGCAGATTGGTCGGAACGCCGAGGGAGAATCGGCGGTCCTGCCCGGCTTCTGCAGAAGCACAAGCCTTGCCTCTTTCCAGCAGGTGGGGAACACGGCACTACGGAGGCAGCTGGTGAACAGTTGCCTCATCCGGTCCCCCAGGACTGCCAGGGCGCAAACCCACGCCCTGCCCGGTATTCCATCCGGGCCAGGGGCGGTATTACGGGCCGCAAGTCGCCGTACTGCTCGGTCCAACTCCCCCTCCGTCACCTCCAACTGATCGTCCCAATCATGGTACGACGGTGACGGAGGGATAGGCCGCGTCCCTATCACAAACATTCGAAGATGCGATTGGTGGAATAACTACTTAATTAAAGTTCGATGTGAATTACGGAGAACACGTAAAAAATAAAATAAACTAAACAAAAACGTAAAATTGTAGGCGATGTTTTAAATAATGCATATATAAATCTCAAAATAGCTCGTTCACGTTACCGCTCGTCAATAGAGAAATCCAAAGGCAATCTTATTAGAAATATAGTCGATAAATTAGATAAAGAAGGCCCGTGGTCACCCCTATATTCACTTACTACTACAAGCAGATTAGACAGTGGGCAAACAATCCACCCGCTACGTATATGTCTAGTCTTCCTACAATTAATGAGTTTACGAATACTGTGAAATCGCTACCTGTTAACAAAGCTTCAGGTGAAGATAAAATATCCAACAAAATGATAATAGAAGCCACAAAACAATCCGGTGATTCAATACTAAAAGTTTTTAATCGTTACATACCTAAAGGGACTTTTCCGCGTACTTGGCGCAGCGGTTTTATTCGTATTATACCAAAAAATGGCGATAAACTGCCTGAAGACCCTAAGTCATACCGACCAATAACGTTACTGCCTTCCTTAGGCAAGCTTCTAGAACGACTTATCGTACCGCGATTGCTGCCGGGAGGACCAAAATTTCACGGAAATCAATTAGGTTTTACTGCGGGTAAATCGACAGTGGACGCAGCTATCTCAGTGAGGACGGCTCTAAACTCGTCCGAATGTAAATACGTTTTGGCCATATTCCTAGATATTTCAGGGGCGTTTGATAATACTTGGTGGCCAATTTTGTTACAAAAACTTAAGTTACGCGGTTGTTACAGTAATATATATTCGATAATCACATCTTATTTCGTACATGGCTCTGCAACTCTTAAGCTTGGTCACTTCAGAGTCACTAAATCGTTAACCATGGGTTGCCCCCAGGGCTCAGTGCTCGCGCCGTATCTCTGGAACTTGGGTTTTGATGACTTCTTGACATTACCCTTGCCATCACGCTGCTCTCTAACGGCATATGCTGACGATGGCCTCTTACTTATACAGGGTAACTCCAGGAGAGAGTTGGAAAATCTGGCTCAAACTTGCTTAAGTATGATAAGTGAATGGGGTAAAAGAAATCGCCTTACATTTGCTCCTCATAAAACCTACCAACTCCTTCTTAAAGGTGAACTAAAATCCCCCCCGGGCGTAAAACTTAATAATGTTACTGTAAAACTCAAAATATCAACCTGTTATTTGGGTTTAGTTTTAGAAAAGAATTTCTCGTTTATAGAACATATTAAATCAGTTGGGGAAAAAGCTAAGCGAAACTTTTTTGCACTTACAAGGATATCGACGGCAACCTGGGGCCTCTCTTTTAATACTCTTAAAATCATTTACGGGGCAACCGATCTTGGGTGTATATGCTACGGCTCGCCTGTGTGGGCTGATAGGGCTACCATCGGAGCTGCTCGCCGTAAATTACTACAAAGCCAGAGGTTGGCGTTGATATTTCTGTGTAAAGCCTATAGAACAGTGAGCACAGAGGCCCTACCTGTCCTAGCGGGTGTACTACCGGTTGATCTTGAAGTACAAAGACGAGCAGCAATGTATTATTCTACGCGCGATAATTTAGAAAATGATTTCTTATCATTACGCGACCGTGCGAAAATAACCAGGCTATTTATGCCAATAGCTGACTTAAATAACGAACTACTAAATGAATGGCAATGTAGATGGAATACGTCAACCAAGGGTCGCCATCTGCACCAGTTCTTTCCGGACGTACGCGAACGGTTAAATAAAACTTGGCTAATCATAGACCATTGTGTTGCACAATTTCTTACCGGACACGGCAATTTTAAAAGTAAATTGTATAGTTTCAAATTAGTATCTTCACCAATCTGTCTGTGCTCAACATCCGGTAACGAATATGAACAAACTGCTCACCACATCCTGTGGGAGTGTGATCTCTGGCAAAATCAGCGTGATATTATGTTAAACAGCTTGCAACCAATATCTGGAGTAGTTTATTATACGGATCTTGTAGCAACAAGGAACAACTTCCGTGCGTTTAAGCGTTTTTGCCATACCTACTATTGGAATCAAATATAACAGCTCACTTAGGACCCTTAAATTGATCCTCGGTGCTTTTGCAGCTGGCTTCTCTTGTTGCAAATCTCTCATTTTATGAGGCTATAGCCTCTTTACATCATTCTGTCTCCCGCTTTGCTCTGGAGGGAAGTGGAACTATTCATTTTCTAACTCCTCCTTTTTTCTGTTTCTGATTAAATTCGTTGCGGGATCCAAGACAGTTAAAGCGATTCCCCGGGACATGCCTGAGCTTCACCGCTCAGTGTCATTTCATTGTGTGCCACTGTTGATCCTGGCTTACAGGAGTTGCAGTGGTGGGAAAGAGGGAGGGACTAAAAATAATATATATTCGATAATCACATCTTATTTTGTACATGGCTCCGCCACTCTTAAGCTTGGTCACTACAGAGTCACTAAATCATTAACCATGGGTTGCCCCCAGGGCTCAGTGCTCGCGCCGTATCTCTAGAACTTGGGTTTTGATGACTTCTTTACATTACCCTTGCCATCACGCTGCTCTCTAACGGCATATGCCGACGATGGCCTCTTACTTATACAGGGTAACTCCAGGAGAGAGTTGGAAAATCTGGCTCAAACTTGCTTAAGTATGATAAGTGAATGGGGTAAAATAAATCGCCTTACATTTGCTCCTAATAAAACCTACCAACTCCTTCTTAAAGGTGAACTAAAATGTCCCCCGAGCGTAAAACTTAATAATGTTACTGTAAAACGCAAGATTTCAACGTGTTATTTGGGTTTAGTTTTAGAAAAGAATTTCTCGTTTATAGAACATATTAAATCAGTTGGGGAAAAAGCTAAGCGCAACTTTTTTCGCACTTACAAGGATATCGACGGCAACCTGGGGCCTCTCTTTTAAAACTCTTAAAATCATTTACGGGGCAACCTATCTTGGTTGTATATGCTACGGCTCGCCCGTGTGGGCTGATAGGGCTACAATCGGAGCTGCTCGCCGTAAATTACTACAAAGCCAGAGGTAGGCGTTGAATATTTCTGTGTAAAGCCTATAGAACAGTAAGCAGAGGCCCTACCTGCTAGCGGGTGTACTTCCGGTTGATCTTGAAGTTCTAAGACGAGCAGCGATGTATTGTTCTACGCGCGAAAATTTAGAAAATGATTTCTTAACATTACGCGACCGTACGAAAATAACCAGGCTATTTATGCCAATAGCTGACTTAAATAACGAACTACTAAATGAATGGCAATGTAGATGGAATACCTCAACCAAGGGTCGCCATCTGCACCAGTTCTTTCCGGACGTACGCGAACGGTTAAATAAAACTTGGCTAATCATAGACCATTGTGCACAATTTCTTACCGGACACGGCAATTTTAAAAGTAAATTGT
The DNA here is from genome assembly GCA_951640165.1 of Pseudoips prasinana. Classification (NCBI taxonomy): domain Eukaryota; kingdom Metazoa; phylum Arthropoda; class Insecta; order Lepidoptera; family Nolidae; genus Pseudoips; species Pseudoips prasinana. The sequence goes on along the minus strand of OX621237.1, from coordinate 27,936,840 downwards.
ATAGTTTCAAATTAGTATCTTCACCAATCTGTCTGTGCTCAACATCCGGTAACGAATATGAACAAACTGCTCACCACATCCTGTGGGAGTGTGATCTCTGGCAAAATCAGCGTGATATTATGTTAAACAGCTTGCAACCAATATCTGGAGTAGTTTATTATACGGATCTTGTAGCAACAAGGAACAACTTCCGTGCGTTTAAGCGTTTTTGCCATACCTACTATTGGAATCAAATATAACAGCTCACTTAGGACCCTTAAATTGATCCTCGGTGCTTTTGCAGCTGGCTTCTCTAGTTGCAAATCTCTCATTTTATGAGGCTATAGCCTCTTTACATCATTCTGTCTCCCGCTTTGCTCTAGAGGGAAGTGGAACGTTTTTCTAACTCCTCCTTTTTTGTCTTTCTGATTAAATTCGTTGCGGGATCCAAGACAGTTAAAGCGATTCCCCGGGACATGCCTGAGCTTCACCGCTCAGTGTCATTTCATTGTGTGCCACTGTTGATCCTGGCTTACAGGAGTTGCAGTGGTGGGTAACAGGGAGGGACTAGTCCCGGATAAAAAAATAAAAAAAAAGTACCTGTGTGTTCCATGATCTTAGTCGTGAAACAACTGTCACTGTCAATATGGCATACAGTAGCCCCGCGCTCGAAAACTATTAGTATTTTGGCGCCTATGAATAGGCTACGGTACTAATGACCATTTTAGTTGTGCCCAAGTGTTAGACCTGTGTGCACGCTAAATTACCACAAATTATTAAAACAATATTTGTAATTATAACGCATCAAAATGCCATCGTGTGCGGTGAAGTGGTGTGGGAAACATTCCAAGACATCTAGTTACAAAAAGGATGGCATAACTTTTCATCGGTAAGTAAACAGTACGAAAATTATTTAATCGAATCAGATTATGAGCGACTGATGCATGGGTCTAGATAAAATGGTGGTTTGGCAAACTGCACAAACGACTCTTGCGCTCGTTGATGTCTTTTGAAAACGTCTCGCTCTTTCATTACGCAATTCTCATGCTTCAATCCCTTTCTTTCGCACTGTTGTTTTATCGTAAAATAAAGTGCTGTTACCTTTAGTAAGTAGCTGAAGTCGATGTCGAAAATAAATATGTATTGTAATAAATAAAATACCCATCTAAAACGTGTAATTAAATTAACTGAAAACCTGAAACTATTTCAGAATCCATAGCTAAAACTATCTTTGCTTTGAATATTTTTTACGATACGTTTGGCGTAATAGCTGAGCAATCGGCTTCTATGGCACGGGTTGTGGGTTCGATCCCCGCACATAACAAATATTTGTATTACCTATAATTAGTTGTTCTGGGTCTGGGTGTTTGGGTATGTAAAAAATTGTATTTGTAAATGCACCCACGATACAAGAGGAAACGCTAGTGTAAGGCAACGTTACTTTTTTTAAATAAAAATACAAATAGTTTTTTTCAATATTTACACTATTCTTAATTTAAATTTATATTAAATTTTTACATTGGATTTTCTATAAAAGCGTGCAAATTTTTTTGTATTTTAACTTCCGTCTTTTGTTCTCCAATCATCTTTAAACACACAATTTGATATCTTAGAATTGAATCAACAGCATTGAAATTAGTTCATCCGTTTGGGACAAACGACTGAACATATATGACATACTTTAGTTTGAGTCGAAGATGGATTTGATCAGTTTTTTTTTATCGGGACTAGTCCCTCCCTCTTACCCACCACTGCAACTCCTGTAAGCCAGGATCAACAGTGGCACACAATAAAATGACACTGAGCGGTGAAGCTCAGGCACGTCCCGGGGAATCGCTTTCACTGTCTTGGATCCCGCAACGAGTTTAATCAGAAAGAGAAAAAGGAGAAGTTAGAAAATGAATAGTTCCACTTCCCTGCAGAGCAAAGCGGGAGACAGAATGATGTAAAGAGGCTATAGCCTCATAAAATGAGAGATTTGCAACTAGAGAAGCCAGCTGCAAAAGCACCGCGGATCAATTGAAGGGTCCTAAGTGAGCTGTTATATTTGATTCCAATAGTAGGTATAGCAAAAGCGTTTAAACGCACGGAAGTTGTTCCTTGTTGCCACAAGATCCGTATAATAAACTACTCCATGTATTGGTTGCAAGCTGTTTAACATAATATCTCGCTGATTTTGCCAGAGATCACACTCACTATAAACTGAGCAATTTTCGAGAATATTGCTCAGTTTATTATAAAATGAAAAAGTAGTCTTCTTTTTCTGAGTTGGATGTTAAAATGTTATAAAATATCAGTGACCACTGAAATTCACTTTCCCAAAGTTCGCTCGACAGTTTGCACGTTAACTGACTTAATCCATAAAGTTCGTTTTCGATGTAGCTATTTCCAAATAAAAGCTATCAATCTTGATTGCACTTTATTATCGTACCAATGTCTTATGGTGCCGTGCTAACTTGACATAACACTGCGAATTAGGGATTCTCGCGAAAAAAGCAACGTTAACTCAACATTCGGGGCTAAGTGAAATAAAATTAGTTCACAGACTCTATTTATTTAACAAGGCAAATTATCTATAAAATGCCTCAAAATTTATTCAAGACGCCTTAACCAGGGGGTCTACCGCCTAATTCGCCGGTCATCGAGATCGAGTTCGGCGTTCAAATACCTAGATCAGCTATACTCTAAGTGTGATCCGCGGAACCCTAGGGTTCCGTGATACCTCTGTCGGGGTTCCGCAAGAATTTAGAAAAAAAAATCAAAACACCTCTCTCTGGTCGCTCCGCGGCTGCGCGGACTCCGCGGCCGCGCGGAGACAAAACGCTATGAACGTTATTTATTTATTTATTTGTATTTGTATAAACATATGTTACAATAGCTGGTACAAAATCTCATAAGTTTGGTATTCACAATTTTATACTTGTACAACCCGTTCGCTCTAAGTTTGCCGGTCTGTTGAATGCGCGTACCCTCCCCCACGTGACAACAAAACTTATAATGTGTCATAGTTTTACCCAAATATGTACGTACTTACACAATTTTTATTGTTACAATTAATTAAAAAATATTTTTATATTATGTTTTGCTGACGCTACTTTTCGAACGTCATACCTACCGCCAGCGGCAAACTTAAAGCGAGCGGGTAGTATACTTGTGAGCGCGCAGTCTCTTTGATAAAAGCCGCCTCTGAATTAGACGCTATAGTTGTCAACAAGTTACTTTCGACTCTAACTTCAAAGGATAAAGTCGATATTGTTTACAACGCAATTTATAAATTTCTGTTTTTATTTTTGCTTTTTGTTTATCAAAGGTAGGCCGACTCGAGTATTTTCGAGAATATTTGAGATCGAGTCTAGGACTAAGTAAAAAAGCGGCGATCGCGCGTCGCGCGTCGTAGAGCGAAAGTTGCACAAAACTCGCTAAAATGATAATCTCTGCCCTCTCCCCGCCAGTAATCGCCCAGAGTCGAGGTTCGAACCCCACAGGGGGTGCCCTCCGGCGCGGGTTACTTAATTGCTAGACGGCTCGAGCCCTCTGCTCGCCTCTATTATATGTGTACGCCCAAATTTTTGGGCATACACATAGACTCACAACTAAACTGGAAAACACAAGTTGATCACATTTCGAAAAAATTAAGCCGGTTCTCTTACGCCCTTTACATGCTTAGAAAGGTAGTCAACGAAAGTGTTCTTTTAACTGCATATCATGCTTATGTGGGATCATGTCTAAAATATGGAATCCTGTTTTGGGGTAACTCGATCAACATAGAGTTAGCCTTCAGGGCACAAAAAAAGTGTATTCGGAGTATGTATGGACTGAAACAGACAGATTCATGTGAACCTTTTTTTAGAAAATTCAATATTCTAACTTTTCCTTCTTTATATATTTACGAAGTCGCATTAATGATAAAAAGAAACATACGAGATTATGAATGTCTTAAAAATCCGAGACACAAAAATATACTGTGTAATAAAAAATGTAGAACAACACAGTTTCAAAAAAGTGTATTTGTGATTGGGGTCAAAATATATAACTAACTGCCAAATCATATTAAAAAAATTGACAAAATATATGAATATAAAAATATACTAAAAGAATTTTTAATTTGTAAGGCATACTATTCAATGAAGGATTATATCAATGACAAACATGTGTGAAACTGTACCTTTTTTATATAACTTTGTGTGTTTAACTTAAGCGCAACGAGTTTTTAATTATTATCATGTTACTTGACAATTGCTAGATAACTATGACATTGATGCTTATAATATTGATATTTAATGATATATATAATTTTTCTTGATTTGTGTAATTAGTAAATTGATAATATATGTGTTTATCTGGAATTAGGAGATTATAGGTTATTGATCTTTAGTTTTAGAAAATATTGTACACCTTATGGGTATGTTACAGCGAACTTATAACGCATGATAACAACTATATAATTGTAAACAACCTGTAACAAGCAATAAAGGAAATTTGAATTTGAATTTGAATCTATAGTCCGGTGAAGCAGTGAAAGCCTCCTAGGCTAACTGTAGCGTCACGACAAAAAAAAAAAAAGTCCCGCGTTGTCAGTTGACGATTAGCGTTCGGAGCGATAAGTTACTACCTACTTACAAGCTCACTAGCGAGAAACTAGTGTTCATTGTTTTACTACCTGCTGTCTCAGTTTTATACATTTCTTCACTGTAGGTACTAAATTTAGTCTCTTATACGCAATAACGATTGTGCATTATTTAAACCCCACTCTCCTGACGTGTAACATTATAAATAAAGAAGAATGGAACGCTGGCTTAAATGTGTTAAACGTGTTGCAACAACATCTTCTAATGACGCTGAATGTTCAAAAGCAGTGCGCGCGGAGAATATAGCAATCGGCGATCCAGAAGATGATGCCACGACGTCAAGCTCGACGGTTTCAAAGACGAAAAGAAGGAAGTATGATGAATCTTATATCAGTTTCGGATTTGTTGATTCCAACGGCTCACCTCTCTGCATGCTCTGTAGTAAACTGCTTCCTAATAGTTCCATGGCACCTGCCAAATTGCGCCGACATTTAGAAACTGTACACCCCGAGTCTAAAGACAAGAATAAAGAATTTTTTGTTCGCAAAAAAGATCAGTTATTAGAAAGTCAAAAAATATGATGCATGTAACACAAACTATCAACGAAAAGGCCACGGAGGCATCATATTTAGTTAGCTATCGCATTGCACAAGCAGGTGAAGCGCACACTATCGCTGAGAATTTAATAAAACCATGTGTATTAGACATAACAAAATGTATGCTCGATGAAAAATCAGCAAAGCATCTTTCTACTGTTCCGCTATCAAACGATACTTTTTCACGACGAATCCATGATCTGGCAAGCTACATCAAACAAGAACTAGTTACACGTCTACAAAATACACGATTCGCCTTGCAAATGGACGAGTCGACTGATGGCGCTGGTTTGGCTATCCTGCTGGTTATTGTGAGATATCCATATAAAAGTTCTTTTGAAGAAGACATGCTTATGTGTTCACCGCTGCTTACAAACACTACCGGGGAAGAAATTTTAAATAAAATAAATATATTTTTTGAAGAAAATAATCTCAGTTGGAACAATTGCATTGACATTTGTACAGATGGGGCCAAGGCGATGACAGGTAAAACAGCAGGAGCAGTGTCACGAATGAAAAATAAAGCGCCTAATTGTATTTCCAGTCATTGTATTCTGCATAGACAAGCTCTTGCGATGAAGCAAATGCCGTCAAATATAAAATTAGTTATGGATATAGCGGTAAAAACAATTAATTTTATCAAATCACGACCACTACAATCCCGATTGTTCTCATTATTGTGTGAAGATTATGGCAGCAAACATAAAACACTGCTGCTCCATACAGAAGTGCGATGGCTGTCTCGGGGTAAAACTTTAACAAGGCTATTTGAACTTAGATCCGAGTTACAAATGTTTCTGGCAGGTACTTCTTTTAATTTGAAGGGCCGTTTTTATGATAAAACTTGGTTGTTCCGATTGTCTTTTATGGCGGATATCTTTCAAAAACTTAACGAATTGAATTTATCGTTGCAAGGTAAATACAGACAACAGTGTTTCAGGCCTATAATAAAATAACTGCTTTTAAAAGAAAATTAGATTTTTGGATCATTTGCATTGGTAAGAAAGAAATAGAAAGCTTTACGTTACTCAGTGAGTTTGTTAGCGAAAACGACTCAGAAATGTTTGAAGATGATGTGTTTGAAGAATTGGTCCAATATCTCAGTTCGATGCGCGCATCTTTTTGAAAAGTATTTTCCCGAAGAACACAACACAAAAATTAAAGTGAATTCATGGATTCATAATCCTTTTTTACTCAACATGGAAACGCCTGAAAACATGTCAAACGAAATATATGAATCTCTTTTAGAAATGTCATCAGACACAAGTATGGAGTCACTCTTGAAAACGACGCCTCTCAATGATTTTTGGTGCAGAATCCAAGATGAATATGAAATGCTTGGCCAAATGGCTCTGGATATTCTTCTCCCGTTCCCAACTACATATTTGTGCGAAACAGGATTCTCTACCTACGCAGCCACGAAAAAATAAATAACAGTTTCATACTTCCCACTAGTTAGATTTTTTCTTTTTTAATGTTTTCTATTATTGTCCTTGCCAAGTGGTGAACTAAATAATAATTAGTAACTGTTACATTGTACTTGTATTATGCTGATTAATAAAGAATACACTTATAATAACAATTGTTTTATTGTAGAGATCCATCAAGTATTTTGCTTTCCAAAAGGGTTCCGTCATTAAAAAAGTTTGAGAACCACTGACCTAGATTAAAGTAAAAAAAAAATGACTAAATCATTCGTTCAATTGTCTTCCATGAGCACATTAAAGCCGATTGAACGAATGATTTAGTCATTTCCAACCTTCATCTATTTGAACGAAGAACACGATGATCAGTGAATTAGGCTGTAGGTACCCAGGAAGGATATAGTCATTTCCACCTAATTCTCCGGTTATCCTGATCGTGATCGGCATTCAAATAGATTAAGGTTAAAAATAACTAAATCATTCGTTCAAACGATAGAGCTATCTTTGTTCGCGTTCCAAATATCAGTCAAATCCGGTCAGGTACTTTAACTTCATTGAATAACAAACGTCCAAACTTACAAAATTTTATCATAGCGCAAATCTGTGTGTTTATTTGGAAGGAAACTCATCAATAATAGCTCACCTTTGTACAGACGCCAGCACATCAAGCTACCCCAATATGTCAAATTTCCCCAATTGAAAGTGAACCTTATGTGATAAAATTGAAAATCTATAAAAGAAATTTGACAGATTGGGGTGGCTGGCTGTGCTGGCGTCTGTACATAATGCTAAAAAGAATAACCTGTATGCAATAAAGAATAAGATTGAAAGTAAATAAAGCCCATATTTCCTTGTGATTTATTTATGCTGCTCGTAAAGTATCAATTCCGAAGCCGAAGTGACATGTGAGGTTATCCGGTATAGCTTGGCGCCCTGCTACATCTGGCCCTTCTTGTTTCCCCTTCGGCGTTTTTACTGCTGCTTGTCCATATTGTAGAGCCTAACGCAAATACAAAACAACGTTTAGTATAAAGTTACTAATACGGTTTTAGTTTAGTATAGTTTTGTCTATGGTTTTCGCCCTCCCGAGGAGTTTGTTACTATTCTATGCTGATGTAGGGGTAGCTCTAATATTAACTGTGGACCTGAAGGGTGAGGCGAATATGGAACACGAACGGAGAGAACTGTTTGTGAGAAATCTTCAAATGAATTTAAAATAATAGAAGCAAGAACTTTTTAGGGTTCCGTAGCCAAATGGCAAAATACGGAAGCCTTATAGATTCGTCATGTCTGTCTGTCTGTCCGTATGTCACAGCCACTTTTTTCCGAAGCTATAAGAGCTGTACTATTGAAACTTGGTAGGTACTGTGAACCGCATTAAGATTTTGACACAAATCTAGAAAAAGAACAATAATTTTGGGGGTTCCCCATACATAGAACCGAAACTGTAAAAATATTTTTCATCGTACTCATACATGTGGGGTATCTATGTCTTCAAAAATGATATTGAGATTTCTAATATTATTTTTTGTCTAAACTAATTTTATATTTTTTTAGTTTTATTATTCTATTATTTTAGAATACAATATTAATATTTATGTAAGAGACACTTCCAAAGTGGTAAAATCAGTGGGGGGGGGGGGAGGCACTCATTTAATAATAAAACTTAAAAATATATATAATGTCCATTACCATGAAAACTTCCACCGAAAATTAGTTTGAACGAGATCTAGTTAGTAGTTTTTTTTAATACGTCATAAATCGTAAACCGCAATTTACCTTTCATTTAATCACCTGAAATACTTGCTGCTACGGAACCCTTCATGGGCGAGTCCGACTCGCACTTGGTCGGTTTTTTTTTATTACAAAGGTAACATGGACTTCAGGGCATCCGTGACTTATGTACACGAAAAATTAGGAATATAAAGACTCGTTTAAATGAAATGCAAATACAAAACAAGTGAACGTAGAATAATATGCGGCAAATTGCACAGGAGTTTGCAAATTCTCGCCATGTACGTTCATATGTTTAAATAAGTAGTTAGTACTTGCACACTTACTGTGTCACCGCTAATGATTGGATATTGTATGAGAAATTAATTGTAAAGTGTGATTTTATTTTTATGTATATCTTTTAATTTGTTTTCGCCAGTCCGCAAATTACGCCAAGTCGACTAAATTTAAGTAAATGTATAGTAATATAAGCTATTATATAATCTCTGTGATTGTTTTGTAAATCTTTGAGAAAATAAATTTGTAAATCTAAACATAATACGAAATTATTAATAAAGAAATAAATATGTTCTTTATCTCTATCGGGAGCTAAAGCGAACTAGCACTTATTGCAAAAAAAAGTAATTATTGCAAAATGAAAACATAGCATTCTTTTGTTTTATGTCCGTCTTTTGTTTTGTGTTATCTCTACCTTACAGAATATTCCAATTGCATTATTATGTCATACTGTCGTTATTCCTTTTTATGGTATTAAATTTAAGATATTGAATACATATCGTAGTGGAGATAGTCTTTTATATTAATGACCTTTCTTATATTATAATATATTATAGTTTGTTTATCTGGTTGCATTTAAACGATTAAAATAAGAGTTACACACTGGTCTTGACAAGTATCTTTACAGTAAATTAACGAACAGTAACACATTCTGTCAAAGCTTAATAGACACTGTTAATTAAAACTTTTAAATAAAAAAAAAAACGAGATGCGAACTAGATAACCGCCGCATACTAAAATAAATATATTCTCAGTTTATTTTACTTTTTGTTTTAGTATTCCATTATTTAATATTGCTGCCTATTTTATAGAAAAAATACGTAGATACTTCTCAGAAAACCAGTAGATTATCCGGTCATAATATTCATCCTCCACTTGGAATCAGATGTAGCACTAAACAGTTTATAATCAGTTTTCAACGGCTAGTACCATAAATAAGTGTTAACGAGCGCTTATGTTGCGATTCAAACATTATTTTACGAGTATTCGGAAATAATTTCTCATAAAAAACCCAATTTATCGAACATACTAACGCTTTATAATATAAACGTATAGCAAATAAAACATAGATAGAATACACTAATTTATATAAAGATTGACGAAAGCCCTACCATAGTTGCATCAAAATTTTATTCAATAAAATATATCAAACATTATTTTACGAGTATTCGGAAATAATTTCTCATAAAAAACCCAATTTATCGAACATACTAACGCTTTATAATATAAACGTATAGCAAATGAAACATAGATAGAATACACTAATTTATATAAAGATTGACGAAAGCCCTACCATAGTTGCATCAAAATTTTATTCAATAAAATATATCAAACATTATTTTACGAGTATTCGGAAATAATTTCTCATAAAAAACCCAATTTATCGAACATACTAACGCTTTATAATATAAACGTATAGCAAATAAAACATAGATAGAATACACTAATTTATATAAAGATTGACGAAAGCCCTACCATAGTTGCATCAAAATTTTATTCAATAAAATATATCAAACATTATTTTACGAGTATTCGGAAATAATTTCTCATAAAAAACCCAATTTATCGAACATACTAACGCTTTATAATATAAACGTATAGCAAATGAAACATAGATAGAATACACTAATTTATATAAAGATTGACGAAAGCCCTACCATAGTTGCGTCAAAATTTATCATCTATCTTGAGATGAAAATATGACTATGAAGTTTCTTCAGGAGTGGATCTACGTGGCTATAATATAACCATATATATATAAGGTGTAACCAAAATATCTGCCACGGCTGCAATGGGAGACAGTATTGTGTTTATAGATTACAATAGTAAAGTTAAATTATTGATAATATGACATATTTTTTTTCATACAAAAAATTGTACGTATAAATTTGAATTGATTTCATAATGCATAAACCCACTCTGTAGACTTCATTCATAAGTTGTTGCCGCTAAACGATGCTGCTGCGCGCGGGCCACTTTGTTCTCACTGCGCAGCCCCCCGCGCAGGTTACCCCGCTCGTCGCACGCGCTACCGAACCGCCCGGCGCGCGCGGCGCGGCGCGGCGGCGCGGCGTTCGCCAGTCGCACCTCGCCCCCCGCCCGAGCGGTCAATAACCGGAATTTCGCGCGCCTTTAATAAAAATGCCTTCCAGACCACGGTATTCTAATCAAGAACGCCATGAAATGGTATTGTGCTACCGCGAGTGTAACTCTGTAACTGCGCATGCAGTGAACTTATACCAGCAGAGGTTTGGTGTGCGAGTGAGTCATCATACCCTTCTGGATGCCGTGTACAGGTTTAGAGAACACGGCCGTTTTGACCCACCTCCGGCTGACGCAGGCAGGCCTCCATATTCTGCCGAACTCGAAGAGGAAGTGTTGGACTTCTTCCGACATCATCCTCTTGCGAGCACCAGAGATGCTGCTCGAGTGTTCGAAGTGAGCCACGCCTACGTGTGGCGGCTTTTAAATCGGGAAGGGCTCCATCCGTACCACTTTACAAGAGTCCAAGAACTGCATCCACCTGACTACGCGGCCCGCCTCGCGTTTTGTAATTGGATTACGGAAGAACGACGCAATATTCTGTGGACTGACGAGTCCACATTCACACGGGTTGGTATGTTCAACATACACAATGCGCATTACTGGACTGAGGAGAATCCTCGTGTAGTGCGGCCTGATCACTTTCAGACTCGGTTCAGTGTTAATGTGTGGGCTGGGATACTGGGGAACAGAATTCTAGGACCAGTGTTCTTAGACAGACTGAACAGAGAGACGTATCTGCGCTTACTACAAACACGTGTAAGAAGAATGTTGGAACGTATTCCTCTTGAAGAGATAAGAGGGCTACACTTTCAACATGACGGAGCACCACCTCATTTCGCCATCAGCGTACGGGAATTTTTAAACGGTGTCTGGTACGGCGGTGAAAGATGGATAGGCCGAGGAGGGCCAGTGCCGTGGCCTCCTCGCTCGCCAGATTTAACCCCTCTAGACTTTTTTTTGTGGGGTCGTGTAAAGGACCTAGTGTACGGCCAAACTGGACATGATATTAGAAGTGTAGGAGAACTAAAAAGGCGAATCAAACGCGCATTTAGACTAGTGAAAAGTGAAACGGACACATTAAATAAAGTTAAGAGACATGTACGTAAGCGTGCCTTCATTTGTGTACAACGCGAAGGTGGACTTGTGCAACAGTTTTGTAGATAAGTAGGTAGGGAGTGTGTAAATAACTGTGAATATGGTGCAATTGTTGTAAATAAGATGATTAACTTTTAAACACGCCAAGTTACTATAATTCATCGTTATTTGATATTAATCTAAATTGTACTTACCTATTGTTTAATAATAATAAGAAATAAAATGCGATTCTTACACTAACTTGACAGTCCAAAGCCTGTTATAAGTGTGATGGGAAGTTTATCATCTTATTTACGTAAGTTTTTTGGAAGAATGCAGTAGCTGGTAAGTAAATTCACTTTTAAAACACTTGTGCCTGCGTATTATTACAGATTGTGATTTCAGTTTTCATTCACCGAAGAGAAGCAGTAGTAGTAGAAGAGAGAGCAGTTGTTTTCATTGACGAAGCGATACATTGCGCGTAATTTGTGAACGGTTTTATGCGCAGTAGAGTCGATGTTTATTTAACTACTTTATCTTCTCAAATTGAAATAACTGTTTCGGGGTACGAAAGCTCTTCACTATTGTAATCTATAAACACAATACTACCTCCCATTAAAGCCGTGGCAGATATTTTTGTAACACCTTATATAGTTTCACGCCGACCCAGCATAGATATTTGTATGCATAAACATGTCTGTTTGTGCTGAGTCTGCGTGTAAATATCTATATAAGTATTTATTTACAAAAAAAAGTAGTATTATGTAGTATATCAGTTATCTGGTTTCCATAGGACAAGCTCTGCTTAGTTTGGGATCAGATGGCCGTGTGTAAATAATGTCCCAAGATATTTTTATTAATAATTATTAATATTGTATAAAATCTCCGACTTCTTTGACAGTAATTTCCCTAAAATGGTGTTGTCAGTTAACTTACAGACAAATCTCCATCTCCCCAATGTATAGCATCATTGGTACCAAGAGAATCGTCCCAATGAAAGTGCTGTGACGGTTGGCTCCAGTCTGGATTCCCCAGTTTACATCGGATGGTAGCCAAAGTAAGTCTTTGCTCAGGTTGTGGCACCTTTAGCACTCCCGCGCTCTTCTTTTGTAGTGTTTGCTTTGGATATGACTGCAAAAATATATACAATTAACATTAATCACTACAAAACCGATCACAAAGAACCATTTTTTGCTTAGAGCCAAAGCAATGCAAACATTTTATATAATTGATTATTGTTGCATAGCTTTTCATATGCAATAAAGCTATGCAAATAATGAAAATATAAAATGTACCCATTTGATCAAATCATACGTTAAACCTCTGTGGTAATTTTTGACCACAGAGGTTTAACGTCAGCCATTTAATTGATATAAAATGTATCCATTAGATCAAAAGATACTGGCTGAAAATAAATATCGGTCGAAAAAATTAAGAAATTAAAAATCTTGAGCTTTTCTGTTTAGCAGGTATATTTTACGGTTGGTAGTTGAAAGAAAAGCAGATTACCTAAGCACTTTACTAAAGTGAGTAATTAATGCACTCATGTCCATTTCGTGCCCTCGCATGTCCTTGGGCACCACAATATAACACTCGTGCACATTTGCGCTGGATGACAAGTCTATTACATCGACTACGAGTGGCCAATAAAATATAATAATATTGTCATAATTTAACTTTGGTTAATAAATTATTCTTATTCTTAATAACATTTCCCTTTTGTAAGTTTGTTAGTGTTACAATAGTGTTATATTACACCTTCTACCGTATTAAACGTTTTTTTTAATATTATAATTTATAACACCAATAATAAATAGATTACATAAATAACCTAATAAAACGCAAATATTTGAAAAGCAAGTATAACAAACAGTTTTCAATGAACAAATACTTTTTAATTTATGTATTGTCTTTGCACTTAGTGGGCATTATTTAGGGTCATATGTTCAACAATGAAACACTAAAAATTCAAAGTCTCATACACCTTTTGTTTTTACAGATAGATGTCTAATTTTTTACAGGTACATAGGCAATTTTATTGGGTATCGGATGTCATTTATGGTTTTTGAAAAAGACGTGTAATCAATCAGCAAAAAAATAAAAACAAAAAAATTGGAAATGTTTCATTGTGTCCACAGTGGTGTACACTATGAAACACCACAAATTCAACAATAAACCATAATATTTATAGCGTGTTAAACAATGAAACGCAAAAAATTCAATGTGTCGTACACCTTTTGTTATTACAGATATAAGTCAAATTTTTGAAGGATAATATAATAAGGATAATAAGGATATACTTAGGAAACTTTATTGGGTGGGTATCGGATGTCATTTAGGTAGGTTTTTTTACTTTATGTGTAATCAGTCAGCAACAAAATAAAAACGAAGAAATAAGAAATGTTTCATTGTTTCCACAGTAGTGTATACAATGAAACACCACAAATTCAACAATGGTACAAATAATAAAGTGTTTGTCTCATATTTCGTGAAATTTATGGAATAGGTGAATGATAAAAAATGCTTGTGTTTATCAAAAAAGGTTTTATTACTTATTTCATTTTAATCAGACTCTTCAGGTTACCTATAATAGGTAATGACGAATTTTGGCTTTTGAACAGTCAGCTTCTAAGTTGTAGATTCTTCAAACGTTACCAAAGGACGATGAAATCCCCATAATTCCCCGAAATGGTCGCCTTTCTTTCTTTTTAGAGATTTAGTTCGCGCTATCTTAAATGAAAACAAATATCAAATATGGTACACAATGAAACAGTGTTTCATTGTGTCCATTGTGCAACTGTTTCATTGTTGACTATACAGGGTTTATTATACTAAACTCAAAAAAAAATACACTAAATTGTTACATTTTTAACATATAATCTATTCCACTTAATCTATGAAATATGTTTAATGCTAGGTAATTATGATAAATATGGATTTTTCAACCATAATTTAATGAAAAATCTTCAAAGAATTCCGAAAATACTTACATTTTTGTAAAAAAACTGAAAAATGCTCCACAGATACGTCTTCTTTCACGTGGCGTTGACGCAAATTGGGTTGGGACGGGGGGTTTTCTAGAGTGTCTTTACGCGATATAATGCACGAATGCAGCATTTTAGAAATATTACAGTGTTTTATTGTGTACCACTATTTCATTGTTGGACATCTGACCCTACATATCCCAAAATATAGGACGATACAAAGTGGCACGGGATTTTCAAATAAGGTCCACGTTTAGGGGAAATGAAGTCGTATCTACGAGTACTCAATTCTAAAACCTAGTTTCCTAAATAAACAGTAAACCAGAGCTCTTAAAAAAATGCTCCTGATATACTTACAACAGAATAAACTAGACGGACGGTGATAACTGAGCGAAATGTGTCCCTCAAGGCTTTCAGATCTGGACAGTAAATCTTGAAAGCAGGCTCTTGGAAGTTCATGATCTTGTTGTACTGAACCCGGTTGCTCTCAAAGGTCGTATAGTTTTTGATTTCGAGGGAATTCTTCGCTACCAAGTGGTCGTAAATGTTTGATTGAGACGATGCTTCATCTAGAAAATGAATGACGAGTTAAATATAATATGATGTGTATTATAAAGATTGGCTATATCTGACTAATCATAGATTATGAGGTCCTGCATTCAAATCCCTGGTTGGGGCAGAGAGCTATAAAGATTCCTCAGTAGCAGCCCGAACTCAGGAAGAGGAAGATGTACTTCTGCGGCGTCAGAGAGCGGGTTCCCGTCAAGGAAGTTATTGCTACAAGGTTATAGCAACAAAATTTCAACGAATAAGTAAGTATTCGTGGAATGCCTACGCTTGTCACCCGCAAAAAGTGTTTGCGGGTGGGTATGACTAACTTGCACCGACTATAGTTACCTATATGCCGTGGACTTCTCTTGGCGTCTGATGGGGGGAGCCCAGGGAACGCGGGTATGCAACAGTAGGAATAGTGGTATTGGAGATAAATATCGTAAAATCATAGAGCCACCTATGATTTTACGATATTTTTCTCCTATACCACTATTCCTACTGTTGCATACCCGCGTTCCCTGGGCTCCCCCCATCCCCATTAGGTAGTTAATTAAGAGCACTGGAGCAGCTCTTACTTAACTACCTAATAGCCACCTATGATTTTACGATATTTTTCTCCTATACCACTATTCCTACTGTTGCATACCCGCGTTCCCTGGGCTCCCCCATCACCATTAGGTAGTTAATTAAGAGCACTGGAGCAGCTCTTACTTAACTACCTAATAGCCACCTATGATTTTACGATATTTTTCTCCTATACCACTATTCCTACTGTTGCATACCCGCGTTCCCTGGGCTCCCCCATCCCCATTAGGTAGTTAATTAAGAGCACTGGAGCAGCTCTTACTTAACTACCTAATAGCCACCTATGATTTTACGATATTTTTCTCCTATACCACTATTCCTACTGTTGCATACCCGCGTTCCCTGGGCTCCCCCATCCCCATTAGGTAGTTAATTAAGAGCACTGGAGCAGCTCTTACTTAACTACCTAATAGCCACCTATGATTTTACGATATTTTTCTCCAATACCACTATTCCTACTGTCAAATAACAAAAGTTTTCGTTTCAAACAGGAGTTAATTGTGAGTTTATCATACTATTTGTGACTAAACATTTAATGAAATATATTTGTCATTATAATAGCTATTGCTTTAACTGTGGTGCACTACACTAACTTTCAAAAGTAAGCAACGATATTTCACTCAAAAAGTACAGCGGTGTTTTTGCGCTTATCTAAACTTTACTGAACTTTATCAAAGATTGGGCGCCACACAAAAGCTGTACGACATGAGCAAAAATTCTTTACGAGAAAAATTTGCTTGAACAAATTTATAAATATCGAGAATTTTTTTTCTGGTTATCTCATAGCATATAACTACAGATATCTGACATAAAAACTACTTTGACGTATCAAGCATTGGGTTTTAATACTGAATAATTGGCTGAGGCGCTCACAGCCTGTTGGTCTCGGTGATCCGTAAGGGATCGGGAAAGTTAAGCACCTAAGCGCGCGGTCAGTCAATAGATGGGTAAACGCCAAAGTGGTTTAATTCCTGCGCGTCTCCGTACTCGGAAGGCACGTCGAGCTGTCGGTCCCTGTTGTAGTGATTAGATAACAGTCGTTAAGCCATTAACAACACAGCAGTTAACAACAAATAATTATTTGATGAGCACGATGATTTATTGGGTCTGGGAGTTATTTATATCTAACTAGGTGTGCCCCGCGGTTTTACCCGCGTTAAGCTTTATAAATTATAGCCTATGTGTTAATCCAGGGGTCAGCTAACTTCACACCAAATTTTATTAAAATCGCTCCAGCCGTTTAGACATGCAGAAGTAACAAACATACACACTCACACAGTCACACACTCACTAACTTTCACATTTATAATATCAGTAGGATATGTATGTTTTAGAAATATATTTATGAAATGAAATGAAAAAGTCATTTATTCCGTTAAAACATTACATTTGTGTGGAATCGTCAATTTTTTTTACTCATGTCTATCGGTTACCTGGTTGCCATTACTATGTCTGATGTCTGAGTCAGTACTCTGACTCTGCCTGGTTTGAGATTAGATGGCAATGTGTAAATTATCCCAAGATATTTATTAATTAATTAAAAAAATATATTGTTATTATTAGGTTATCTAAGTATTTTGCTACACTATTATATTGGGTTGTACCTGTAAAACTAGTTGTAATTGTGGAGTATAAAAAAAAATACTGACTTTCCTTTCTCACACATCGATTTTTTTTCCCCGAGACCCTGGAAGCCGTTGGCAATGAACAGGGAGAAAGGTTCTAACATACACTCATTACGCACTACTTAATTATTCTGCAATTTTACAAGTTGTGTGGGAAAATTCGTTGATATCACTCTTTTTTAAATAATAATAGCTCTACATTATTCTTCTCTCCTTTTTCGAACTCGTGGATGAAGTAATTACGTCGTTCCACTCAAACTAGAACTTGATGGTGTATGACCTAGTCATAGGCATGTATTGTCTCAAAATATTGGTTTGTGTTGATAAGTAATAATAAGAAGCTGTACGACAACTTGTTTGATTACAGGCCCTTACCCTTTCCCTTTTTATCTGTAACCTTGGAGTATTACGCACCTACGAGAACGCGACAAAGTTGCAAGTAATCAATTAAACCTTGCATTGAGTATATGAGCTACACCTTTATCTGCTTATGTTTGGACTAAGCATACGAAATAGTCCTGGATCAATAACAAATTCAGTGACCTACCAAATATTCGGTTTCGGCAAGTATCGGAAAAACAATCTAGCTTCGGTACCAGCTTCTAGTTAGCTAGCTCTACCAGAAAATCTACCGAAACTTTGGCTGCACCGAAACTCAGGTGTTAAGTTATCATACATTAACTAGGTACAATTAAAATAGGTCAATTAATGTTAAAGTGTGGTGTAAAGAATGCTATGATTATAAATGCAATCCAAATACTCTATGAATGTGGCCCTTTTTATAATGTAAACATTGATTTATTGAACAATTTTCAATCAGAAGTGTTAATATTTTTTTATTTTATAACAGTAATATTTTAATATTTCTTTTTGGAGATCTTTCATTATTGCTATTTTTAATTTAACATGTTTTAACTGTCTCTATAAGTTTATGAAATAAGCCAAATTTCAGTAAACAATATAACAAATGCTTTGTTATCCGGTTAGGTTTCGGACGATGCTGAGACAGATACGGAAGAGGCTGTTTCGGTAAAACATCCTGCATAACATTGTAGTGCACGGTCTTTGTTACAAGACTCAAGAAAAAAACGAAGAATTAGATGAATCACTCGAACTAGGCCTGTTTCAAGCGCGATGTACCCAAGGTACTTTTCTTGCATAGGCAAATTGCATGCACATGAAATACATTTTGGTTTCAGACCAGGTTTGTCCACGAAACGTGCAATATAGTCTCTCAAGCGTACAGTCCAGTCTTAGGTACACGTGGACCTTTCCAAAACATCCAATCTGGTGTCGTAAGACTTGCTATGTTAGAAGAATATGAATGACACTTCAATAGCAAGCCGACCGATGTTAGTTTACTCATCTCGGATCACGGATGAGCGATTCGGATTGCACCTGTTTTCTTTCAACTTTTTTGGCACTACAATAGGACCGCTGATCATTAGTTTCCGCTGAAACAATCTGCCAAGGCTGTCAACTAGTTGGACATTATACGTACGTCTATTGTTCCTTTTATACAGCTAACATGGTAAGCAGTTACTCTAACCTATAAATACTTGATATATAAATTGCGCGTGCATGATCCTGCTGACACCCTTTTACACATATTTTGAAGGGCATAATGGAAAAGCGACTCATCAACATCATATCATTCGAAAGACGGCCACTGCTGGACAAATGCCTTTCTCAAAGATCTCCACAATTGCCGGTCTTTCGGCTTGGCCGTGGACTGATGATCTTGTGAGGGAAAAGTGACATATTCTACTGCCTCAACGTCGGAGAAAGTTTCGTTAAAAATTTCATAAAGAAAAGATAATAAATAATTTTGTTTTAAAATCACGTACGGAATTGTGGTATAACAATTTTAGTTAATATTTTTGTAGATTTTTAAACAGTATCCGTACTGGCTTGAAAAATGGCCCTAGCCCTATCTCAGCTAGTACTACATTTCTGCAGTGCTGATCTTCCGATAGGGCCAGTATGTACTAGTTCGTGTAATAAGTAACACAAACAGACAAAACTACATAACCATAACAAGATTTGAAATTATGAATTTACATAATATTATACACATTCAATTGACAGTTTATTGGCATGGCGGCAATTGATTCTTTCAAATACAGCCTATTAATGTACAAGTGGTAAAAAACACACATGGAGATTTTCCTCGGACAAGAGAGTTAAATTTCATTTGTAATTTTGACTGTTGACAAATACTTGTATAAAATTTTGATTGTACAGACGCCAGCACATCCAGCTACCCCAATCTGTCAAATTTCTTTTATATCACAAAAGCATAAGGTTCACTTTCAATTAGGGAAATATGGCGGATTGGGGTAGTTTGATGTGTTTCTGTACCTATTGTGTCATAGATGAAGTACGAGATATAATGACATTACCTTCTACACTTGTGTTATTACGATGTTTGCTGCTGCTACGAACGGGGTGAGAGGGTATGGCGTGTTGCGACCAGTCTTCGGGAGGAGGTAGTAGCTCCACCAGGGACTCGTTACATCGGTACATAAGGAATCTTCTTCTTGTCACGTCTAACAATGGGATCTCCAGTTCCACGTGGAAAGTTGTTACTGCACCCTTTAGATATATGAAAATATTCAGATCCAGGAATTAAAATAATGGGCCTTAATTATTGAGTTTATTTATTAATTATTAGTCGTAAAATATTTCCGCTATAGAATTAACAGTTATTGTTATTTTTTATTATTAACCTTATCTATACATATAATAAAATCGTAGGAAAGTCAAAACTGTACATAGAATATTTTTTTAAAGGATACTTGGGGCGTAATATACAATAGATATTGAAGCCCAGAATATAGTTTTTAGAATTTTTGTCTGTTTGTCTGTATGTATGTCCGGGCTAAACTCCAAAAGTACTGCATGGATTTACTTCAAATTTTGCAAGAATATTACTAAGAGGTCGTGTCAACATATAGGCTGCATTTATTGTCACGCGATCACCTACGGGGGAGGAGCTGTGATAATTTATAAAGTTTTACGCGGGTAAAACCGCGGGGCACAGCTAGTATTTAATATTATAAGGTTTAATAACGGTCGCAGCACGGAAGCTCCCTTATTCGAATTGTGCGTGTGAGATATTGCCAAATTTATGTGGAGTACATAATTATATTGATTATTTATTTTAATTGTAATTAATGTGTTTGTAAAGTTTATTTAAATTTATATAATTACAATATACAATAAGAATATTTTTTGTCTTCTGACACGCGCAACACATCAGCTTCGACGGGCTTGTTGCCGAGGTTGGTAAATGCTTCCCTTTCACGCCGCAGGTCATGGGTTCGATTCCCACCCAGATATTGGGTGGATGAACATATCTGTTTATCCTGAGTCTGGATGTATTTATCTATATGTATAAGGACCTATACATTTATAAAACAAAAGTAAGTAGTATATGTATGTAGTTTAGTTATCTGGTTGCCATAGTACAAGCTCTGCTTAGTTTGGGATCAGATGGCCGTGCGTGAATAATGTCCCAGAATATATTATTATTATTGGCGGTCAGTTCCCTAAAGAGTGTCGGAAGTGCATTTGAAAGGCCTTAGTCTAAAGCTTTTTGAACGGTTTCACAAGATGGCGCCACGGCTCACATGGCACAAATTGCCTACACTTTTCTGAAGGCCTTATCTCTTTAATTAAGGGGTGATGTAGATGTTTTTATTGTGGGGATATTATAAATGCTAGATATTACAATATTTGACCGAGAAATGGTGTACAAAGTGGACCAAATCTTCAGATTTCGGCTCTTCCTTATTGAGCCGAACGGTTATAGTCTGTGACTGTACCTTCTTATATAACAGTTAAATTCGAAGACTGCAGCAGATTACTATAGATTAAAAAAATCAAAATAATTAAGTTGGTATACATAGACAAATACCATAGACAAGTACCTTTTCTATCTTTGGTGGTTGAGGGGCAGAAATAATCCGAAAAACTGTAAAATGGAAATATGCTGTCCGCAAGTCATCTGGGTGCATTTCATTAGGTTCCAGTTGTCTATCAGTTGGAAGTATTTCTCTGTTATCCAGCCATTTCAGTCTACATAACTTAGTCACTATGGATAGAGCATATCCAGCACTGACCTGAAAATAATATAGATTCAGTGACAGCAAAAGTATGATTGTCATATTTTTTTTTTGTGACAGGATTTTATTGATCCAAATATCCATCTTATTATACTTATAAACTCATATTATGGTTGAGCAAATATTTTTAAACGCCTTGTTTCTTTATGAACAAATTTTTGAAGGATCTGAGACAAGACAAGAAACGATTCTCCGGGAAATGTCTGAGCCTCTCTGTTCAGTGTCATTTCATTGTGAGCCACTGTTGAACCTGGCTTTCTGAAGTTACAGTGGTCACTAAGGTGGAGGCACTACTCCAAATATATATGTATTATTATTTCTATATTATGAGTATTGAACCAATAATATCTCACTAAGGTAATGTTATGAATCCCGCAACAGCGCCATCTATTCGTTTATGTACGTACTGCTAAGTCGACTAACCGCGCACGGATTTCCTGCGAGCTGCAGTGAAACAAGATTTGGTAGTGTAGCCAACATATCTAGTAGAGGCTCCAAGCGGTAGATGTCGTTTTCAGAGAGATCTAGTACCATTAAATTATACGGAAGCTTTCCAAAGCCCGTAACACTTTCTGAAAATAAATTTATAGTGATAAATCTTGTTATTATTCGGATTAGATCAATAACCTTTTTCTATTAAATTGACGTTACTTAATTTGATACTTCTTTATGTAATCATTTTTTTTTCATGTAGGTTCTGTTTTATTATCATCACTTGATATTGTTATGTCTAACAGTTAGTTCTACATTCTATGCAATGCTAATGAACTACGGAGTACCTACTGAATTTAGTTTATAAATTACCATCCGTTATTAAATTCCTCGCCAAGCCCAAATACAGTAAATCTTTTGGTAAATGTTCGGCGAAAGAGTGAACATCGCTGATGCCATTACATTGTAGCTCGAGCGTCCTCACGCGCGCTGGCCGGAATGACCTTTGCATCTAAATATCTTATGTAGTTACCACACAAATTCAGAGACACTAACTTTTTAAATTCAGTTAATCCGTTGTCCAATTCTGTCATCTGAAATTCCAAAAATTATTTAAACACCACGTCAAATACGTGATAACGGCAAACTTTGCCTCCATACTATCAAAACATAAAACTTTTTGCGCATTAATATAATGCTTCACACCCGCATATACCTACTGCCAACAAGTTGGAAGAACCATATCATTATTCGCTAAATTATCTAAGCTCACTCATGCCATGGCATAGGTCTTACTATATACTTACAACTTGTAACCGGAGGCAATTAAATCAGCTTAATCGTTGGCCACTTGGGAAAACCTTTCACAATAACAAACTAGCTGTGTCCCGCGGTTACCCCGCGTTATTATACATTTAAGCCTATGTGTAATTCATATATATAAGTTATATTACTTACTACAAAGTTTCATCGAAATCCTTTTATTTGCTTTTGCGTCAAAAAGTGACAAATATCTATCCATACATCCATACTCACTAACTTTCGCATTTATAATATTTGTAGGATTGTTGAATTCTACGTGATTGCAATTTTATTTATTTACAACCATATGTGTTCATTGTGAATTAAAGCTTTTTGTAAATTTTGGAACGAAGTTCCTGATCGCGCGCAGCGAGGGGGTCTAGACGGAAAAAATTAAGACGAAAAGTTGTAACGACACTTTTTGCTATAGTAAGCTATTGTAAGCCATTTCGTTTTCCTATTTCGCATTGAACAGTGTGGTGTCGCGACGGTTATTTTTGTTGAGTGTATACAGGGTTTTTTGTGTGCCTCTCAAGTTTTTATTTTCTTGAGTTTTATTTCATGCTATTTGAGTTCTGTTTTCTTTCCTTTTAATATTGTCGATTATGAATTTTCTTTTATTTTATACTTATAAAATCGAATAACTTTAGCCACAATGACGTTAATAACATATTTAGTATACGAGTACCTATATATAAATTCTGCATGTCTAACGGTAAAATATGGCTGGACCTCTATACGTCATAACACCGTGTATTTTTGTACTACACATATTTGCAGAATTAAATATCTTGTCTTATCTTAATAATTTATATTAAGAGGTACCTAATTTAAATATTAAACTAATGCCTAATTAGTAAAAGAAATTGCAATCGGTTATATCTATTTTAGGCCAAATATAATGTGAGTTAAAGTTTAACTTTCGGATGTTGTTTGCTGTATTGTATGATTTGTGAATCATAATGAATAAAGGAATACCTGCAAACGTAGGAATGGTCAAGGCCATATCTTATCAGATAAAGAGCTATTATGACCAGCGCGGCACGTGACTCCTGATTCGAAACGATTTTACCTCATTCGTGAGGTAATGGATGTAATATTGACTGATGCAGTCCAATGTTGAAGAAAATACAGGTGGTTTAAACACAAGCCGATGGTTTGTAATGCCATCTCTGACCCAGTGCCAGAGAGCTCTCCATCTCTGGAGCTGGGTTGGGATGGCATTACTCTCGCATAGCTTCATATGTGTGAAACTATTGTAGGGAAAGCGTTACATTCTTTCAACCTAAACCATACTTTCACCTTAGATACTACGCTGCAGGTAAAAGCATTATTATACTTATGACCGATTCAGGATCAGGCAGAGATTCACGAGGAGTAGACCTTTTTTAGGGTTCCGTAGCCAAATGGCAAAAAACGGAACCCTTATAGATTCGTCATGTCTGTCAGTCCGTCCGTATGTCACAGCCACTTTTTTCCGAAACTATAAGAGCTGTACCTACCTACTGTTGAAATTTGATAAGTAGATGTATTCGGTGAACCGCATTAAGATTTTTACACAAAAATAGAAAAAGAACAATAATTTTAGGGAGTCCCATAGAACTGAAACTCATTATTTTTTTTTCATCGTACCCATACTTGTGGGATGTCTATGGATAGGTCTTCAAAAATGATATTGAGGTTTCTAATATATTTTTTTTCTAAACTGAATAGTTTGCGCGAAAGACACTTTCAAAGTGGTAAAATGAGTGTCCCCCCCTGTAACTTCTAAATTTGCTTTCATTTATTCAACTGAAATACTTGCTGCTACGGAACCCTACGTGTTCTAGAGTGGAGACCGCGACTTGGTAAGCGTAAGGTAGGACGGCCCCCAGCTAGGTGGACCGACGACCTCAAAAGGGTCGCTGGGACAGACTGGATGCGGAAGGCGGAGGACCGTGTGCAATGGCGCGTGTTAGGAGAGGCTTATGTCCAGCAGTGGACTGCGATAGGCTGATTGATTGATTGATTGATTGACGGAACCCTTCATGTGCGAGTCCGATTCGCACTTGGCCGGTTTTTTTTTTTGATAAGGCAGAGGAATGCTTGCGCATGTCACCCGCAAAAAGAGTTTACAGGTAGGTATGTCGGATTCGCACCGACTAAATATAACCTGCTGTGGACTTCTCATGGCGCCTGATGGGGAGGAACCCCGGCAACGCGGGTATGCTGCTCCAGCGTCCCCCCTTTGTGACATGTCTCTGATGGTTGGGACTCGTACTCTTATCTATATACCGTAAGTATCTACGTATTTACAAAAGAAAAGTAGTATATTATGAAGTTTATAAGTTATCTGGTTTCCACAAGCTCTGCTTATTTTGGGATTATATGACCGTGTGTGAATAATGTCTTAAGATATTATTATTCATTAAATGATCCTTGACGTACAAACTTCGTTATGCAGTTCGCTTGTTAACGGTACCTGGGGCTCTACCGGCTAAGTCGCCGAACATCGATTTCGTGAATGACGTTTAAATAAATAAAGGTTAAAAATTACTTAATCAATCGTTATATCGGCTTCCATGACCACATATGACGTCATAAATGGTCCAGAATCGATTGTCAACGTTGAAGCCGATTTAACGATTGATTATGTCATTTTAACCTTTATATATTTGATTTAAGAAATCGATGTTCGGTGACTTACCCGGGAGAGCCCCTG
Organism: Pseudoips prasinana; assembly: GCA_951640165.1. NCBI lineage: Eukaryota > Metazoa > Arthropoda > Insecta > Lepidoptera > Nolidae > Pseudoips > Pseudoips prasinana. The sequence continues at coordinate 27,911,336 of OX621237.1, read as the reverse complement.
TATGAATAAATAAATAAAATTTTAAACGTCCACGGTCCGATTCGTACTTGGTATACCTATACAAAAAATAGACAATAATATGTCGTAAATTACAAGGACATCAATAGTTTTGTCCCCATTATGGTTCGACTGAATAATTATTAATTATTACCGAAAAATGTATTTGGTTGATTTGGACGGTATAGGGACTTGGTGACGTTTCGGACACAAAATATTCGGACAAGGTGTCCGAATTGACACTTTTAGATTTAAATATTTTTCCAGTGACAATTCGGACACCAATTAAAAAAAGCCGTTTAGTACAGTCAGAAAAAACTTCCAACGATACATTACTTGTAAAATTTAGTCTTTTGCCTAGCTTGTTGTTACAACTTTATTTTTACCCGACTGCGTCCGAAGTAGGGTAGTGTTTTTCGAGAGTATTCATGTGTGTATGTGTACTTATGCGCATTTGTTTTGCGTACCCTATAGCTCAAACTGCTTGACATATGAGGTGTGGTTGAATTTAATGAAATTAGGAGGGGTTGTTTTTTATTATCTAAGTAATATGGGTCGTGAAAAGACCTTTTCATAAATAAATGTATCATACCATGTTTATATAATAAAACTTTATAAAATTAGTTAAAAAAAATAATATTATCATAAAAAGAAAAAACACCCGTCTGATTAAAAGTAAAATTATCGGAAACGAGAAAAACAAGTATCACAATATCTAAATTAAATTCGGCTATTAGGATTGTTTGATATGATTTTATAAAGATATTGTGATCATTCTTTTTCTCTGTTCCGTTCATTATAAGCAATCGGATTTTTGTTTTAAATATAATTATTCCATTTAGTTAAGGTATTAATAGTTTTTAAGGAAAGCAGTCGTTTTTGACAAATAATATTTCAAAGTTAATTATATACACACTTTTGCGGTCGGGTAACTAGTCTGCTCAAGTGCAACACCGAGCGAAAGAGCGCTACTAGTACATAGAACAGTCGCTCCTATCTCTATCTCTTTTATTCGTAAAGGTATTTCTCGCTTATTTGCGACCATCACCATTATAGTTTTGGTGACCGTTTTTCTCCACTATTTATATTTTAACACTTTTTTATGTGACTGTACCAAATAGGTTCAATAATTTGATGCTGGCCGAATTGTCACTGGAAAAATATTCAAATCTCAAAGTGTCAATTCGGACACAGCGTCCGAATATTTTGTGGCCGAATCGTCACCAAGTCGGTATAGGTTTCTGTAAGATAAGTACTTTGCAACATTGTGGTAGATTACCTGTACATCATTTACTCGTAAAATGTTAACCATTTTAAGTTCTTTCTCTAAAGTTTTTCGGTCGCCATTTTGAACAGTTTTCTTTAGCAACTTTGTCATATCTTCTGTGATACAATTTGCAGCATTGAAGCATAATTTACATTCATCATTACCAAATTTTTCATTATCCCATAGTGTTATAGGTAAAATTAGTTCCCATTCTTGTTCTAGGCTGATGTTATTTTCTTCCAAGAAACCTCTTAGTATACTTTTCTTTATCTTATTTTCTAATCCTTGTGAAAAAGTCACAATAGGGGTATCTTCTCTTTTGCAATATTTTCGGTGATGGCGTGTTGCTAGTTCTATGTCAGTCCAGTCTATATCCGTTTCTATACGTTCTTGGAAACCTGGACAAGCATTGTCAGTTATGTCCTACTGTTGATTATTGTACCGTAGTTTTCAATGTAATCTAACAAGTGTATGTAATAAATAAATTCAAGTATTCTACGCTAAAACATCAACCATTGTGTAAAGATACTTACTTAGTACAAAAATCTTGCGTACGGATTATAACATATACTTATTACATCGCCGTAAGTATTTGCAAATGCCAAATTTCAATATTATTGATTTAAAGGACGTACCGTCTAAGGCATCTTCAGGAACACGTACAAGACTAGAATTGCTGACCGGTGGTCGTATAACTGAAGTTTTTCTAAGTGAGTCTTTAACTTTTTGCTTCGGAGCCATTATTTTGATACTCAGACACAGAAATGTGTATTAAATATAATTTATTCTCAAAGTTTAGTTCTTCAAATATAATATTATAAACAGATGGATTATTTTGTCAGATGTAAATATGAAGTTCCTGAAAAGACAGTCAAGCAAAAAGATTTTATTCCAGTTTCCCATAGACTGATTTACCCGTGTGCTATACTAGCGTCGATAAAACAGTATGGTGTTTGCACTACTTACAATACCCGATAGATGTCACTAAAATACGAGTTTTACAACAAAGTTTGAAAAGCATGTGGTTCCCATTCACAATCTGTGGAGTGTGGCGCGGTTTCGCGACAGACAGCTGCCAAAGAGCACGTCATAAAAGTTAATCCGATTGCTTTACCGAATGACTATAAAATGCCGTACCAATTCATTTTATAGGAAGTTTTTGAGGCATTGTATATTAGCCGAATTGAATACAATATCCTCCAGTTAGTGGAGAACGATACTCGCGTGTGTATATATTATTAAATTTAAAAACCTAGTGCAGATGTTAGCTAAAGTTATTATGGATTGACATTGACATGTGAGTGCGCGGGAAATTCAAGTAAAGTTTAGCGATAATCGCAGTTTATAGGTTCTGCCGTTGTCGAGTAATCACGTCAGTGTTTTTAAGAATTATGTTGAGTGAAAGTATATTGTGCAATGCGGTTGGGTAGCTTTTGTGACGTTAATATTGCAAAGATACGTGCCTGCCCTTGCGTGATTGGCAACATCCCATACATCCGAACAATTCGATTTTGTTTACATCCGCAATTCCAAACTTAACATTGCGATAATAATTTTTAACCAGACATAAAGGTGAGTTTAATACAAAATGAATACTGTAAAATTCTTTAAAAAATATAGGTTTTTAGAAAATAATTTTTGCCATGAAATATTTTGTTATAAACTATCGGCAACACTGAGTACTTGAGTAGCCATTATCAGAATATATATTTGGTAATACTAACCTACGCAGATGAAAAAAGGGCTTAATCTATTTTTAAAATTTATAAAGTTTAACGCGGGCAAAACCGCGGGGCGCATGTAGTTTATTATAAAATTTCGTTCAATTGTTGAGCTTTAACGAAATATTAAATATAAATAAGTAACCTTTAATTTTTGATCTTCATATTGGAAAACCTTTATGAAGGTAGGTACCTACCTACCTAGTGTATTACCATTGCCGTAACGCAACTTTAGCTTAGTTTTTCTTTTTAATGTTTATCAAAAAGAATTACCGTTTTCTTTTATTTTGAAGTACTTAATTAAGTACCTAGTTTATTAGTAGAACTTGATTTATTAAAGTAGTCTCGATAAAATACTGGTTAGTAAGATAGGAAGGGTAAGTCTAAAGGTGCTTAATACATATACTTGAAGTTAATTTAATGTATATAAATGGGTTCACTTATTCAAATGTTGACCTTACTCCGTCTATTGAATTGCAAGGAAGGTCAGAATAGGGCGACTGCATAAACATTTTTCCGAATACTTTCCATTAACTTTGATTACGATTTCCAAGAAAAGCAGTATAACATTATCACACTAATATTATAAAGGCGAAAGTTTGTGAGTGTGTGAGTGTGTATGTTTGTTACTTCTTCACGTCTAAACGACTGGACCGATTTCAATAAAATCTGGTATGGAGTTAGGTGGCACCCTGGATTAACACATAGGCTATAATTTATAAAGTTTAACACGGGTAAAACCGCGGGGCACAGCTTGTAAATAAAAATACAAGACTATTTGTGTAAACATCTAAATTGTTACACCTTCTTTATTTCACACAAGCTGTGCCTGGCGGTATCACCCGCGTGAAACTTTATAAATCATAGCCTTTGTGTTATTCGGATATATAAGCTATGTTACTACAAAGTTACATCAAAATCCGTTCAGTAGTTTTTGCGTAAAAGAGAACAAACATCCGTACATCCATCCATACTCACCAACTTTCGTATTTATAATGGTAGTAGGATTCGTTTCGAAAACTTATTGCACGGGGACCCCCTTTTGTCAACATCATCATCACAACCGAAAAACGACCACTGCTGGACAACGGCCTGCCTCGGAAGTTCTCCGCAATAGCCGGTCTCGCGCTACCCGCGTCCAGCGGCTTCTAGCTATTATTTAAGGGTTTTTTTTGTAGGGGTCTCACTTTTTCTTTATTTTTTATTTATTTTATTTCTTCTTCTTTTAAAAGACAACGCTCGCACAAGGGAATCTAATCGCTGTGACGCGGGGTACTTTACAAACATATAACGGACACAAATTACATCCAGACTCAGAACAATTATTTATGGGTCCCACAAATAGTTGTCCGGCGCGGGACACGAAGCGGCAAAGCGACTGTCTTAGCCGCTGCGCCACACGTGCAGTTAAAGTTACTGGTACTTTTTTTTATCTTTTGTATCGTTACAATAAAACATACTACCTATTACAGTTTATCAGATGAGGGCAACTGACAGACCAACAAACACATGGAAGGATAGACGATGCGTAGTAATAGGCTTTCCTTGGTAACTTTGCGTACGGGACCCTAGAAATTTCCAGTTTAATTTCACTTTAACGTGATATCCTTCATAGAATTCTGACCAAACAATTTGAGAGTATAACGTTGACATGGCTGATGTTATTATTTGATGGAAGCATCTAGATTACATGTTAATGACGGAATTGAACCGTTTAATATGATTTTATATGACACATTTTAGTGACTGAACTTAGTTTTAAATATCTTGTTTCCAGTTGTAAAACTGATGAGAATGATAATGAATTCGTACTTTAATATAGACAGAACCATTCAGACAATATGTAGTAAAATATAAATTTTGGTAATCAAACCTAAACATAATCTCCTTGACAATAACTTAATATGTACAAGCTAGCTAAATATCATTACTATTATAAAATAAATTTTATAAATGTTTTAACAATCCGTGTACCTAAATATCTATAATATGTAACTAGAAATATTATGTATACCTACTTAACTATATTACGACAAACATGTTCTGACTATTTACAAGCGCTTTTTTAAAGCCTACGTGAATAAAAACCTTTTTTATTTTATTATTTATTTATACGAAACAACTTAAATACTTTCATCAAAGGTCGAAGAAGGCGAATTAATCTACTTAGTTATTTTCATCTAAGGTTGAATCTTTGATATGTGAAGGGATTATATTAAATAAATTGTAGGTAAATCTCGTCGCGACTAGCTTGGGAGGATGCTGTGTTCCATCGATATGGTTACGTAACCCCCCAAAAAGGTTCTTTATAAAGGATAGCAGAAAAGCTGGAGCAATAGACATATTCGGTAATATTCCGGTTATCTATACATATAATAAAATCGTAGGAAAGTCAAAACTGTACATTGAATATTTTTTAAAAAGGATACTTGTGGCGTGATCTACAATCGATGTCGAAACTAAAAATAAAGTTTTTAGAATTTTTGTCTGCATGGATTTACTTAAAATTTTGCATGAATATTACTAAGAGGTCGGGTCAACATATAGGCTACATATTATCACGCTATCACCTACGGTGGAGGAGTTGTGATAATTTATAAAGTGTAACGTGGCTAAAACCGCGGGGCACAGCTAGTGTTATATAAATGAGCTTATTTTGAGGGATAGGGTGTCATTCGCTATACACATTTAGCTTAACCTGTTTGTTAGTAAAGCATTTTATTACAAAAACACGCTTAATGCGGTCTATTAATCAAGCCTATCTCCTTTTCGATATGTCAAATAACACAAATCACGATGTACTTGTACATACGTTCAAATTGAATTTGATTAGTGAGTCAGATCAGTCATTATTTAATAAATTGCCTCTTTTTATTTCTACCTTTTGGATTTGACTTTTTTGTCCAAACGTGGTATGGCATAAACACCAAACCCTTTTTCGTTAGGTAAAATATTACTAAAATAATCACTATCGCCGCGGCGCGTGGTTATAATTGTATCTTCACAATAAAATGTTGAGTATGTCAGGCCTGCCTTTTTTAATAATTTGTCTAAGGACTAGAACGGATTTTTAGGCAAAATGCATTTAGATTTTAAGTACCTTGGGACAAATTGCAAATTACATTCGTGTAAAAAAAGTGTTTATTATAAACTTTTGTACAATAGACTTCTTAACGTAACAACTTTTTGTATGAAGACCCTGCATTTAATTCTGGGTGAAGGGTCGGCACATATTACCTACATGCGTTAGCGACGATATCCGCTTACAGGAAGTAAAAGAAAATACGGGTAAAGAACTAGTAATGATAATAAAAACATCCTAGGACATTATTTAGGTACACACGGCCATCTGATCCCAAACTAAGCAGAGCTTGTTCTATGGAAACCAGATAACTGATATACTACATATACTACTTTTCTTTTGTAAATACATACGTATAGAGATAATTACACCCAGATTCGTGACAAACAGACATGTTCATGCACACATATCTGTCCTGGGTGGGAATCGAACCCACGACCTCCGGCGTGAAAAGCAAGTATTTGCCAACTACACTAATACGCCCGTCAATTAAACTTAAAAGTTGTATTAAATAATTTATGTAATTGTCAATTCACATATTTGAAGAGCCTCATTTACTCAATACCTCTATTTAACTAGCTTATCTGTAGATAAACGCCGTATATCTACAACTAAAACAAAACTCTGTAAGCTCTCTTACAAGACAGACCTAAAATATTGCGGGAATTCCGTAATTTCCACATAACTCTTTATATCGCATCGAATCGCATGCAGAAAAAAGAATATGAAGGAAAACAAAAATATTATCGCTTTATTTTACGTAATGGAGTCTGAGCAAAGTTGTTAATCAAAACACTGATAAATAGATATACATATATCCGTGATAGGCCATAATCATGAATCTGTCGCACCTATTATGGTCCTTCGAGCAACATAGTACAAATAAACGACTTGTTTATTGTACAGACACCAGCACATCAAGCTACCCCAATCTGTCCAATTTCTTTTATAGATTTTCAACTTTATAACATAAGCATAAGGTTCACTTTCGTTTGGGGAAATTTGACAGACAGGGGTAGCTTGATGTGCTGCCGTCTGTACAAAGTAATGTGACCGAGCTATTTGTGGTCTGGTGACTGTTGTTACAGACGCCGCGCCGCGCCGGCACATCAAGCTACCCAAATCTATCAAATTTCCCCAATAGAAAGTAAACCTTATGCTTATGTGATAAAGTTGAAAACCTATAAAATAAATTTGACAGATTGGGGTAGCTGGATGTGCTGGTGTCTGTACATCAATCCTTTAATAAAAAATCTTAACGGTTCTGTTTATATTTATAAATGCTGTGTATTTTTTAAAACGCATCAGTATTTATATAAACGTCTCGAAAGATGCATTAGGTACATCAAATACAAGGTTACCGGAAAACATTTATATCAAGTTGTTATCCATAAGAATCTATACTTGATAAATAAGTTATGGGTGGCAATTTTATACCTTACAGTAAATAGTTTCAATATCACTCAGTGACGGTAATTTAATAAGTCTTTGACACAGAGTGATTTCCTACGGTTCACATGTAACAGTGTATAAATATTGTGTTAGCCTGCTAAATAAGTGCACTAAATCCCGTATCCATACACCCTTGAGTATTACCGACTCGTTGTTCGCCTGCTAATTAATTTCATATAGTGAACTAAATCCCGTATCCATACACCCTTGAGTATTAACGACTCGTCGTTCGCCTCTAAATAATATGATTTAGTTAGTGCATTAAATCCCGTATCCATACACCCTTGAGTATTACCGATTCGCCGTACTGACTCAACAAGGATGTGTTGAAACCGGTAGCAAAGGAACCCACTGAATTTCTTTTGCTGGGTCTTCTCGGTTGGGGCGGACACGGTGGTAGCATTAAAGTGCGACTGTAGTTATTAACACAAGGTAATAACATTGACTATATTGAATACATGATATAATATTGAATTCTTACCTTGATATAGACAGAACCATTCAGTTACGAGGTAGTAAAATATATCTAAAACTATAAAAATCGACAGTTAATTGTATATACCTACATACATACATAGACTCACGCCTGTTTCCCAGAGGGGTAGTCAGAGACAACAGATTTCCATTTGTCACGATCTTTGCACACGTCTTTTGCCTCGATTACTGTCATTATATTCTTCATACATGCTCGCCGGTTTAGGGTACTTCTGACCTGTCCTATCTTGAGAACGTCTCCGATTTGGTTAGAGAATGTTGGACGAGGTCTTCCCCTTCCGGTTGTTCCATTCACACAGGCCAGGTATACTTCTTTGGTCAATCTTCTTTCATTCATGCTTTCTAAATGGACAAACCATCTCAGCATTCCGTTTTCAATCTTTGTGACTACATCCTCTTTCACACCACAACGCTCTCTTACATCAGTATTTCGAATTCTGTCTCTCAAACTTTCCACTGCATTTATTTTACGTTCATTCTTTTTCTGCCATACCCAACTTTCATTTCCATACATTAAAGTTGGCACTAACACTCCATCGTGCACGGCCAGACGAGCCTTCTTTGAGACTTGCCGGCTACTCATAAAGGCGTTTTGTGCCCCATTCACTCTGTTCCCCGCATTTAGTCTTCTAACAATATTTTTTTCATATTTCCCATCTCTCGTAAACAAAGTTCCCAAATATACAAACTCTCTCACCTGTTCGTCTTTCTCTCCTCCAATCACAATATCACATGCTGTCGTGTATTCATCCCTCTCAAATACCATTACTTTCGTCTTACCAACATTCATTTTCATCCCTCTCCTTTCAAAAGCTTCATTCATATTTGTTACCATCACCTGCAACTCGTCCGCCGATGATGCAAGTAGAACTTGATCATCAGCGTAAAGCAGACTTCGCCTAACCACTTGATAATAGTATAACTAAGCTAGCCAATTAATTTAACCATTATTTTCATAAATTAAATGTTATATCTAAATAATTCGATGTAAACTGCAGATCTAAATAACTTACTACAAACATGTTTCGACTGACTGCTTAAAGCTTTTATTTCATACAGCTAAAGCTTATAGATCTATTTTCTTAGATCCATTACTTTCTAAATATTAAATATATTTGGAAATACATATCAATTAACTCTTAAAAGTACAAGTAAATACGGGCGGAAATATTGAGAGATTGATCAGACCTCGAGACCCTTAGGGAACTGGCAAATAATATGGCTAGACTGGAGTATCAGATTTTATTAGGCTTCTGACAATCGGTAACAATTCTTAGTACGGGTATTATTTTAAGAGGACTGTCATAGGTCTTTAGAAAACTGTCCCAAATCTTTATGTTGGTGGTCTACTGGACGATTACATACACACTGTCCTTAAGATAAAGATGCTATGGTACGAGTTTTAATATCAACCGTATCAGCCGGACGGTACAAAAGAGCTAAGAAATTTTTACTGAGGATTGTAAACGACAGGAGACGTACGAGGAAACTTGAGAAAACTAAAGGGGAAAATACTAACTTAAATACAACAGATGATTAAAAAATAAACATCAGAAAACTTGCTTATAAAAGTAGTAGTACTCAGAGATTATAATTTAATAAAGACCATCGCGAATTATACGCCAGAAACTATAAGTACAGTATATACAAGACCAGTTGTTATTACCAGGAACAAAAACTGACATTTCTCAAGTACTCATAATATATGTCAAAGTTTACATGTACAACCTACCGGAAATTGTAAAATGATGATGATGATGTCCTCTCATACGTATCCGTGAACCGACAGCGACACACTTAGCTTGTTTTGGCCTGGGCCCTAGCATGGGCGCGAGCATGACTAGCAAAGTCAAACTTGGTTTTGAAAGTCGTGTTGCAGGAAGCATAGTAAAGAGACCCACGTGAATCGTATGTGTAATTGTAGGAGGGCTTAGGCTGGGTTTTCCGGAACTGGCATCGAGAGCTTAATAAATAAAATTAGGAATACTTATTTTTTTGGACTTGACGACAATGTGTGTGTGTGTAATGTAAGTAGTAACTTATATAAATGACGTCGGTGCTAAATGTGTGAACTATACTAAAATCTACCACCTATCTACCTAGCAAATTTAATGCGAGATAAAAGAATCTATCTTATCTATAGAGCAGAGAAAGGTGAAATACGTTCAATTTTAAATATTGATGTCGATGACATTATATGTATTTTATATAGTAATTATATAAACCTGCAGAAGGCGAGTGAGAATGTTAAAGTTCGTCGTTTTAAAAACGAGTCTTCAAGGTAAAAATGACAAAAATGTCACCGATGGATTTGGCCAGACATTCAATAACAAATAAGTTATTTATCCAATAAAAAAGATTTATTAAAATAAATGGATACTTTTTTGGGTTAGAATGTGGCTGCTACGATATGCCCGACACAAAAATCGTAATTAATGATTGTTTAAGGAACGTATAATTAAAGAAAGCCATTAAGGACTGAATGTGTGAAAAACACATTTTTATTATTGTACCTACATCGGTAATAATGTTACCGATTTTGCAAAAAGAAAATTTGTGCAATAAAATATTAAAAGTCATGCATACCCGCATGACTTTTAATAAGTTTAGCAAATTGCAGTCTAATTGATTAGTTTATAAAAAACAAACTAAGATCATCAAAATTCGTACATATCTTATTGCACAACTTTTCTATAGATATCTCATTTTCTATTAATTTTGTTGATAGTGGTACAAAAATAATGATATCGAAATTTTGACATATAGGTAGCGTGCAATGGGAGCTACTCAGAAACACTGCTAAACCCACAGATATCTAAATGTTTGTAATTTGGTTCCGTAGCCAAATGGCAAAAATCGGAACCCTTATAAAATTCGTCATATCTGTCTGTTCGTATGACACAGCCACTTTTATTTTTCTAAATAAGGAACTTTTATTTTGTTAAAATTTTACTTTTATACTGATTTAGAGTAACTCAAACCTCAATCTCAAGCATTTTTCTACTTACACGGTGTAAAATTTTATAATACTACTATAGTATGTTACACAATTATAGTGGTTTTATATTTTGTTGACTGACAAATGTCTGAAATGATATGAAAGTTTGTTGTAGCAATGTATACATTATTTGCATGTTAAGCCATTTGCCGTACAGACGCCAGCACATCCAGCTACCTCAATCTGTCAAATTTCCTGTATAGGTTTTCAACTTTATCATCTAAGGTTTACTTACAATTGGGGAAATCTATCAAAAAATATTATTCTACAAATTATTGATCAAGAAATTGAGAGGAATCTATACGCCGACATAATTTTAAGTTTTCGTTTGGAGAAAAATCTTTAACTTGAAAAAAACAGAAACTTAATTTCTCAGTTAATGTATACAATTATATAATATGTGCTTCAATTGTATCTACCTTCAAGTCGTGTGTCCGATTGGATTTCCCATCGATAATGGTGTAATACATAATTTATCCGCATTTAACTCGTTTAAGGAAAAATCTCTAATTAATACCCTGCTACGTTATACAGGTAACTCTGGTGCCAGATTTTTTCCTTTCCACGTACTATGATTTAAGGTAAGTGTCAGTCAGGCAGTTAGTTAGTTGGGCGATAGGTTTCCGCACTTAGCCTCCTGCAGTGTCTTCGGATCATTCAGGAACTTTGCCCGTTGGTAAGCAACACTCTTGCAGTGTAGCAGTACGTGTGCTAGTGTTTCTTCATTTTCAATGCACCCTCTGCACAGGGGGCTGTCCGTGACGCCAATCTTGAAGAGGTGTTTGTTAAGCGTGCAGTGTCCGGTAATTGTGCTTATCACCATGCGTAGATCCTTCCTGTTTAGGTGTAGTAGATTACGCGACAGGCGTTTGTTCAGAGATGGTAGAAATTCTTTTGTCTGTCTGCAGTCAGGCAGAAGTGTTAGAAGTTGTATTTACTAGAAGTATTGTAACTACGAACATCGTATTTACGAACGCCGTAACTCAATTGGTACTTCGTAGTGAACTTTTTGCTTTCTGATCGAAAGGTTGCGGGTTCGTTCCTGGCACAAATCATATGTTTCTGTTCATGAACATGTCTATTTCTCGCAGTCTGAGACTTTTCTGTGTATTGTATGTAGGTATATCACATCATATCAGCTTAATCACGTTCACTGCTGGTCAAAAGCCCGGGACTCGCAGATTCACTCCGTTAAACTTAAAAAATTATGGAATTGTGAGAACTACCTTATCAACAACAATCTTTAGGTGATGAATATTTAAAATCTGTTAAGTAATTTTGATTAGCTACAACATTAGAAAAAATAAAACGTTTACACATAAGTTGTTTTATAGCAATTGGACTGCTTTAAGCCCTAATACGACTTTTGTTGACCATTCTCACATTTCGTATTCAAACTAAATCAAGAGGCCTTAGCTGGTAGAACGAGTAGGTGCTCCCGCCCAAAAAGCCCGGACTTGTCTAAATTATTGTTAGACAAGTCCGGGCTGATTGACTGATCAACAAAAGTCGTATTAGGGCTAAAAACAGTTCAATTGCTATAAAACAACTTATGTGTTAGCAAATTGTACTCAATTTTATTGTTTTTATAAAACTCTTAAATCAACAAAATTGGTGAACTCTATTGCACAACTTTTCAATTGTTTACATGTTGACGATTTTGGTACAAACAGAATAATGTATTTTGCACACGTTCAGCCTATATCCAATGCCCTTAAGATGTCAAATATGAGGAAATACTTTGCCTTCTTGAAAGTGCAGTAATCGGAAGAAGTTTTGGTGTTGTTGCCCAAGGTCGGTGACTTGATGGAAAGATATATTAATCCGTTTAGATAGTAACCAGCCTAAAATAAATAAAAAAAATAAAAAAGGTTTTTATTCACGTAGACTTTAAAAAAGGGCTTGTAAATAGTCAGAACATATTCGTAGTAATATATAATTAATTTATAATTATTTCTAGGTACATATAGATATTTAGGTACACGGATTGTAGGAAATAATTTACAATAAGATTTATTTTATAACAGTAACGATATTTAACTAACTTAAATTAAGTTATTGTCAAGGATCATGTGTAGGTTTAATTATCATAATTTTAAATTTTAGCTATATTTTTACTACATATTGTCGAATGCCTAGTTTGGTCAGTTTGGTGCCATTAAAATATAGTGCGCAAATATACTGGATATGTAAGAACCTGTGCCTGAAATAGCGGTCAATAAGCGATGTCCAGATGCAAACTACGGCACCAAACTGGATATGTTGGAACCTAGAAATAGTAATCAATGGATGGAAGCAAGTGTCACGGCTTGCAATCAGGTGGCCGTACGTTTCTTTGTCAACTATTAGGCATGCTTAACTAAAAAACCCGACTCTTAAAGAGTTTCATGCTGAAGTTCCTTGGGAAAATCGTGGCAAGCTCATATCACAGCAGTTGGTAATAATAGAACCTATTTGGTATATATTTTTTATCAATTCCTAATTACTTATTATTCTTATATTTTGAATCAGATATTATTATTCATTAGTATCTATAAACATAACACGACTGTTATGGGGTGAATTGATATCCAGGCATGGATTTCTGAATCGTTAACAATCAATCAAAATCTGTGTATACGATTCGGATTAGGTAAAAATCTTGAATATTCTTGTAACATAATTATTATGTCAGTATTACGAAATAGTTGTATTATAAAAACGTTTTATAGCATTTTCTATTTATAGAGTAAAGCTAGACTCAAAACTGGGATATCCGCGATTGTTGTCGTATAGCAGAACCTTCTGCCAATCCAGAATAAATGCGTGCTGTAAAGTTAAAATATGAAATATGAGATATATTATCAGTATATGATAATGACAAATGTGGACACCTGAATAAGCCGTCCTCCGTATGGGTATTAGGAAAGGAACTAGCAAAATAAATTCGCTGGTGATTATCTTTGCAGCTACAGTAGGTACCTAGAGGTACAATTGCCATCAGATGACAAAATGTAGCGTTTCTCTGTTTACGGAGTGGAAGACTATATACAAAAATAGTTTTTAAATAACAACGTGTCTATTTCAGAGGTAAAGCTCTGAAATAGACACGTCGTTTGACACGTAATTAAATAAATTGTCCACTATGTAATCTATTAACTAACGATCCAATCTCGACCTATTTGGTTACCTCTTAGAGTAATGAATCGGCACGAATGAAGACCTCGTGCCGTTACCTTACCGACTTAAGCTTTCATAAGAACCTATCTATAGAATCAATTCCATACAAGCTATGTAGATAATAGTTAATTATGGTAATCGAGCCTTAAACATTTTTTAAAGTAAAATTAATAAATATTTTTCGATAGATCAATATACCTCTTGGTCATAGACTTGACCGAGAGGCATACGGCCCACATGATGGTAAGCAGTTACCACAGCCTATGGCATTTGCAACATACATGGCATCTCTGACCTTTCTGCTCAACCATGATGAGCTCTGGTGACCCAGGACCTCATCAGTATTATTCTGAAAGGCTGAGGTGGTTCCCCAGTAAAGCTGCGCATAAAGCGAAAAAGCGCTATGCTGTCCATCATTTAGATGCTGATGCTCTTAGGGCTCTCAAAGGCCACGTGTAGGGTCACTGGAGATGCATTCGATCCTTCTTTTTGCCAAATTACATGATTGTATATTAATGGCAAGTGCTAGAAGTTTCCGGCCTAGAAAATATAACAGGGTCACCCCATATCGTCCCGTGGGTGTCGTAAAAAGCGACTAACGCTACGTCCTAGGTAAGCGGTTCAAAGCGAACGCTATTATGAAGCGGTGACACGCGAATTCAATGCGATGCGGTGCGCCGCGGTGGCTATGTCCTACGTGCACGCGAATCGTTTCGCGCAGCCGCCACCGACGCCGCAAAACACGACGGCACCGCATCCAGGTCGCGCGAAAATATCAAGACAACTGATCGCGTTCGCTTCATTTCGCGCCGCTCCGCACCGCGTTTTGTCACGTAGGCCACTTCTATAGGTTTCGACTGTTTGTTGTATCCACGCCGCTTCGCGTTCGCGTCTAGATCGCTCACGTAGGACGTCGCGTAAGGGATACTACCACAGATATCTAAAATAGTATTTAATGCTCTGAGGATACTACTTATAGCTACCACCTAACTGCGGTCGCCAATTCGCATGGCAAGCGCGGTGATTAAAGGGCAAACCCCTCCAAATGTTAAAGTTATAGATACTTATAGAGGAGGTCTATTTTCAGCAGTGGACGATATCAGACTGATAATGTATGTACTCTATTATAAGTATTGATTTATTTCCGGCGCTAATTACCTAAAGCGCTGTTAATAAGTAGTTACTTAGTTACTAACTTTATGTAGTAATTAAGTAGTAACGTATAATACACGTTTATGCACATGATCTGATAATAACTTAACACTTCGTCGACGACGTAGCGTAATGACGTCCATAATTCAACTTTATTTGTTATTCTTTTATGATTATTTAAGCATGGTAACCTGGCTTGCGTTTCAAGTGAATCAAAGTAATTTAATATAAAACTATCAAAACATTTAGAATGCGGCGCAAAATTAAACAGAAACCTGAATTGCAGGCAATATTATAAACTTTAATTAATAAATGTCTTTTCGACTTCTCTATGAATCTTTTATCTATGTGAGTAACAATTACAAATATTTCCCCCACAGGATCTATCAAGATGTCATCAACGCCGTCATTCACATTGCAAGAGGGAGGGTTCGGGGTGGGTGATTACGTGGTGTTCGGAGTCCTGTGTGCAGCATCATGTACCGGAGGACTATGGTACAGCGCCGTCGGCTCCCGCTCCAAAGCGATAGTGGATATCAAAGACTATTTGTTAGGGGGGAAAGCCATGTCTACGTTTCCCGTTGCTATGTCGCTGATTGCCAGGTTAGTATTGCGCTTATAAAGAATTTACTTATAAAAGTATACTTGTAATATGTGTCGTGTGGCAGTACTTTAATATGTAAATAAATATTGAGACGCTTATCAAGCTCGTAAGTGATTGGCGAGGTTAAGCAACTAGGCTCACGGTCAGTCCAGAGATGCTTGACCGCCAAAGTGATTTAATTTCTGAGCGTCTCCGTGCTTCGGAGGGCACGTTAAACTGTCGGTCCCGGTTATAGCAATAGTCGTTACGCCATGTCAGAGGCCTAATGGGCGGCTTGAACAACTCTGACACTAGGGTAACCACTGCCCATACGATAAGTAAGTGTCTCATTCGATCGAATATTAAATCACAATTGAATAACAAAGACAAAACCTCTCTTTCACAAAGCTTTACTGATATAGTGAATCTATAAAATGATTGGGATAATTATTTTTAATTAAGGGCGGTAAAGTACACCTTAACTCGGTGTCAAGTACTTTCACTATAATCCGTCGTATGGTTAATATGTAATTTTTTTAATTCTATTGTGCATATAGATGCACAATAGAATTAAAAAAATTACTTATACACTAGCACTACGAAAGCCGTCCTTACTATTTACTTAATAAAAGCCCTGTCAAGATCAAAGTATATCCACACGGGGCCTTGATTAGACCTATAATACTATACGGTAATACAAAAGAATATAAAACTCCACGGCATTTAATGGTCAACGTAATGTAACACAAAAATGTCAAAGAGTGTTATAATATTATGATACTTACTAGAAGTCTATGTAATTTTATAGTCGACAATGGAAAACGTTTTATCGTCTGAGTAGCAAGATTCTCTACCGTGCGGTGACACGTCATTCATTTTAAAACCAACCATTGCCTCTTTTTTCGTGTTATATTCTCATCACCATTATATCACAAAGTAAGTACTCCAAGGATCTCTATAAATGACAGTCTTGCGCTGCCCGCAAATGTCACGCTAAGAATGTCATTGGCTACCCGCATCTAGCGGCTAGCGGCTTCCTTCGATAACCCCCTGAAATTAGTGGTACAATAAAACAGTGTCATATTAATCTTATCAAATTGCGGTTGCAAGGATTATTATAAATTAATACCCACTAGCGTTTTCCCCTAAAAACTCCTGCTACTGTTTACTTTACTGTCAGTTCCTATCTATCCAAAGGCTGTCTGGAAGAGATCGCTTAAGGCGATAAGACCGCCCGTTGTACCTACATTATGTTCTTTATATCCAATGTATTTTATTTCCGTTTCAGTGTGTACAATAAAGAGTATTCTATCTATCTTATTCCTTAATTTGAGACTTAAGACTTATTTTCAAGGCAAATAAATTTGCTATTTCTACAGCCGTAAATCTATCTTGTTCACGTATAAATATCTAAATAAATATGAATTATAAAGCTTATTCAAACAGTCCAATATAAATATCAGGAGAACAAATCTGACGACTTTAAACAAGAAAATAAAACGGTCTGGTCAGATAACTTACTTGTAGTTTAAAACTGAAAAAAATAAAGAGTAATGCAAGAGGAAGTATAAGATATGATAAAATAATAAATCATTTATTTTGTTGATACTGTGTAGTATCAACAAAATAAATGATTACGAGTTACGAGTACGCGTGGAAAACGGGACAGTCCCTGCAATTCTTAAAAAAAAAATTACCGAATAGTTTCAGGATGACTTCTTAAATTCGTGTTATTTGCAATATTCTATTGAAATAAGTACACATTTAATCAGTACTGAGAGCAGATGACCTAAAAAAATACATGAATAATCTAAGGGAATATTATTATAAATATTTAGGTAATTACACTCGCGAGCAACCAAATCGACTCAAGCCTTGTCGGCGCACACATACATTGATACAACTAAAATCATGAATGGAAATTATTAAAATGATATGTCATTCGAAAGCTTAAGATGTCAGCTTTAATTTGATATCATTATCATTGAAATCCATCCATCATTTTTGAAATAAATGATGTCTGAATGCAAGAGTAGGAAAAACGGGAATTTAGGAAAAAGGGTATGTGTATCGTATTTGACAAATTAAACAAAAAAAATTAAAAATAAAATTATTTTATTTAAATCAGTATTTCGTATTGCCCCCTCTAGCCCTAATTACATCCCGCAGTCTGTTTCTCATGGACCTTATCAATTTTTTGACATTTTCTTGAGGAATGCCGTCCCACTCCTCTAATAATGCTGTCTTTAGCTCGTCTACGCTTGAAGGGACTGGATTTCTGGCCCGAACTCTTCTTTTAAGCTCGTCCCATAAGTGCTCGATGGGATTCATGTCAGGACTGAGCGCAGGCCAGTCCATCGTGCGTAATTCGACCTCTTGCAGAAACTGTCGAGTGATTCGTGCCGTGTGGCAGCGGGCATTGTCGTGCATTAACACGAAGTCTTCACCGACAAACCCTGCGTAGGGCACAACATGATCCAGTAGAATGTCGGTGATGTACCGATCAGCTGTTAGCCCGCCTCCTCGGCCGCCCCCAGGCACGAAAACAAGTTCGGTTTTTCCCTCTAAAGAGATACCAGCCCACATCATGCAGGAACCGCCGCCATATGCCACTGTTTCAGCGAAACAACATTGGGCAAATCGTTCTCCCGGACGCCTGTAGACTCGGCCTCTCCTGTCACTGCCATGCAGACACATTCTGCACTCATCAGTAAACAGGACCGATCGCCATTGCGCAACGCTCCAATTGAGATGCTCTCGAGCAAATTGAAGGCGCGCTTGTCGGTGGCCTGCAGTCAACTTAGGGCCCGTCGCAGGTCTTTTTGGCGTCAAGTTGGCTTCCTTCAAGCGTCTTCTCACTGTCCACTCGCTGACAGCCACTTGTCGTACACGTCTCAGTTCTTGCTGCACATCAACGCCCGTAAGGTGTCGATTGCGCAGCGAGGTTGAGACAATGAAGCGGTCGTCTCTCTCTGAAGTGCACCGGTGGCGGCTCGTTCTTGGTCTCCGATTGAAGGCACCAGTCTCTTGGAACCGTCTGTATACTCGGGATACAGAAGACTGGCTCAAGTGGAGCTGGGCAGCGATTGCTCGCTGACTTAACCCTTGTTGCAACAAGGCAACAACTTGAGCGGCTTCTTCTGGTGTGGTATCCATGGGTTAGCGAAAACAAGGAATGCAATTTACGGAGATGTGTACCGGTCAACCTGTAACAAGCAACTGATAAGATAAACCGGAAGTGGGGGGTTTTATAGCGGGAGCAGGTAGCGCAAGTCGTGGATTCCTAAAGAGGTAATTTACGCTGACGGCCAATTAAAATGTGTCAATAAATCAGCGCTTAGTTTTTTTTAAGGTATTGATGTTAATTGAAAGCCTAATTCTTCAGCTTTCGAATGACATATCACTTTTGTAATTACCATTTATCGTTTTAGGAAAATCAATGTATATGTGCGCCGTCTAGGCTTGAGTCGATTTGGTTGCTCGCGAGTGTATATTATACAAATAATAAACATGCAGTTAACTGAAAGTTTGTGAGTTTGGATGTATAGATATATGGATGGCCGTTCTATTCAACATAATTTTGCCGTTTTCTTAATAATCTGTAATGTAAAAATGTATCTTAACACATCCCACAAATATTATTCGGGATGATTTTGGGTTCAGCCCAAATAGTATGTCATTATGGTAGAACATTGAGAACGAAGCATTAATTTACAACTTTTGACGTATCGGATATTATTGTATGTACCTATGTTCAGCGATGATTAAATATTAATTTATAATATTTGCCTGTTTATTAACTGTGTAGACATATAATTAGTGTAACCTTCGTAACGCATAATGCTATTATAGTTATAATAATGCTATTATTATTATTAATGCTATTTTTATTGTTTACAAATGCTATTATAATTTATGTGTATATAACTTATGTGTTTTTTAAAGGTTATATTGAAAAAATGGCTGTGTGTATTATATACATTGAAACTACAATTTCTTCCGTTTTACACTTAAGACTTATTTATATAGTGAAAAATTGGAAAGGAGCTATTGCTTTCCATTGCCATATGTCCCGTAAATACGGGACCGTCACCGTATTAAAGTATCTCGTCCCGTGTTGTTACTTGTCCCGTTTATCAGTATTTCGATATAAAGTATAATCTACGTCAAAATATGACTGGGTGAAGAAACAGGAACCTCTTCCTGGCGGTTCTTCTCAACAGTAATTGAATTGATTTTCAATTAATTTATCATGATTGGAGTGAATTGTTTTTATTGTCGTTGTTTTCCATTGATTTATTATTATAATAAACCGACTTATTAATAGCAAATAAATACTTAAAATGAGGGTATTATTTTCAGTTTTTATTTATTTGTCACTAATAAGTCCCGTACCAGTTCTCAATAATAATAATAATATACTGGGACATTTCCACACGGCCATCTAATCCCAAACTAAACAGAGCTTGTACTATGAAAACTAGATAACTGATATACTACTTTTCTTTTGTAAACTTAATAGATAAATTACACCCAGACTCAGAGAAAACAGACACGTTCATGCACACAAATATCTGTCCTGGGTGGGAATCAAACCCACGACCTCCGGCGTGAAAAGCAAGCATTTGCCAACCACGCCAACAGGCCCGACATAACGAAGTCATTATAGCTCCAAGTAGGTTATTGAGTGCAGGTCTGATGATGCCGGAAATAAGAACATTCCCTACTATCTAGACAGATCAGTATCAACGACGATGCGTACTTTTATTTGACTTACACAATAAGCGTTTCGTCCCAGCATGTGGAGAGGAGCTATTGCGTTCCATTCTATTGCCATACGTCCCGTATATACGGGACCGTCACCGTATTTAAGTATCCCGTCCCGTATTGTTACTTGTCCCGTTTATCAATATTTAAATATGAAGTAAAATCTACGTCAAAATATGACTGGGTGAAGAAACAGGAACCTCTTCCTGGCGGTTCTTCTCAACAGTAATCGATCTGATTTTCGATTAATTTATCATGATTGGAGTGAATTGTTTTTGTTGTTTTCTATTGATTTTTTATTATTATAAATCGACTTATTAGTGGGAAATAAATAAAAACTGAAAATAAGTGTATTTTCAGTTTTTGTTTATTTGCTACTAACAATTTCCGTATCAGTTCTCAATAATAATGGTTACCCTATTGATAAATCAGATTTAATACAAAGACTAAAAACTATTTCTTTTTTTTAGTTACGTGTCAGGAGTGACCATCTTGGGTACGCCGGCAGAGATCTACAACTATGGAACACAATACTGGCTGGTCATTGTTGGAGTGTCGATGAGTTGTGTTATGGTGGCTACTGTGTACCTTCCGGTGTTTTGTACCTTGAGGCTATCATCGTCTTATGAGGTAAGTAATTATTAGCTATTACTGCCATAAGTTAAGCTTACTATAGGTATTAACTATTGTTTATGAATCGTGGTTCCTTTAGGATTTTCTCGACGTATACGCTAGTATTCGGATTGATAAACAAGAAATAATAGGTCTTTACCTATGAAATTGCCGTTTTGTATGAAAAAATTTAAACGAATTTTTTTCATGAATTTTTTTATTTGTATTAATCGAAGTAATCACCCATGCAATCAATGCATCTTTGCCATCGCAGTGGCAGTTTATTGATGCCCTTCTTAAAGAAATCAGCTGGACGGGAGGCAACAAATTCTTCAAAGGCATTTTGTACTGCCTCTCGGGTATTGAATTTTTTTCCCGCCAAGAAGTTATCCAAATTCTGGAAAAAGTAGTAGTCTGTAGGCGCAAGGTCTGGTGAGTAGGGCGGATGACGGAGAGCTTCCAACCCCAGTTCTTGCAACTTGGAGACCGTCTGCTGTGCAGTATGAGGTCGCGCGTTGTCGTGCAGGAGCAGCGGAGACGAGCGATTGACCAATGCTGGTTGGAGATGCGCCAGCTTCTCCATCATTGTGCTCAGTTCTTCACAGTACACATCTGCAGTAATGCTCACCCCGTTTGGTAAGAAGCTGTGATGAATCACACCGGCGCTAGACCACCAAACAGTGACCATCACTTTTCTAGGGGTAAGTTTTCGTTTAGGGCATTGTTTAGGTGCTGAACCAGGATCCAACCAACTTGCTGAGCGCTTGCGGTTATCAAACAGAATCCATTTTTCATCGCAGGTAACAATGCGGTTCAAAATTCCTTCATTTGTGTGTCTGTTGAGCAGTGCAAGGCACGTCTCGACGCGTACTTCGCGCTGGCGATCATTGAGTTCGTGGGGCACCCATTTGTCAAGCTTTTTTACCTTGCCAATTTGACGCAAATGGACCAATATTGTTTTGACGCTAACGTCGAAAGCTGCTGCTAATTCAGCCGTAGATTGTGTATCATCAGCTTCCACAACCGCCTTTAATTCGTCATTGTCGACCAAAGTCTTCGGACGACCGCGAGGTTCATTTTTCAGGTCGAAATTTCCAGAACGGAAGCGAGCAAACCAATAACAGGTGGTGCGTTGGTTTGTAGTGTTAGCTCCGTAAACGTCGTTGATGTTGCGTGCCGCTTGTGCCGCGTTGCTGCCACGACGGTACTCATATTCCATAATTACTCGAATTTTTAACGTATCCATGATGACGAAAAAGATTGAAATGCGATGAAAATGTAACACTAATCAATAAAGAAATGACTACTTTTGGAAAAAAGAATCCATGTTTTTAAAATAAAATTAATTTGAAATTAGAATTCTTAGCCAAACAAAAATTATTTTGATTTGAAATGGCCAGTACTGCAGAACGGCAATTTCATAGGTAAAGACCTAATAAATATCTTGGGACAAAGTGCCTTTTGATATTTATTTTATTGTTTTTAGTATTTGTTGTTACAGCGGCAACATAAATACATCATCTTGAAAAGCTATCACGGTTCATGACATACAGCCTGGTGACAGACAGACGGACAGCCGAGTTTTAGTAATAGGGTTCCGTATTTACCCTTTGAGTACGGAACCCTAAAATGGCCATTACAAGGGTATTTTTCTATATGTATACCTACATATGTTACGCGATTTCCTATTTGTTTGTGTAGTCGTTGTCGCTGTTATTTATTAACAGTTTTCTAAAAATTATCATTTTGACTGTATTTTTTTGTGCTTAGGTACGTCTTATAATAAGTAAGTCTTAAGTACCTGATAACGTAGTTTTTTTATAATCTGTTTTTAATAAATTGTTTTAATATTCTATAGAGAATGACTTCAAAATGGTTATATGAATTTTGTTCAAATCTATGCTTGTTATGTAAAATTCATGCCGCGCCGGTTGAATCATTCTGAAAATTATATGCTGCGGTATTTTCTCAGCGCTACGACATGTCCATCTTTAAACGAGGCTTCAAAAGAGTAATAATCTCACGGTAGGCAGCAGTTTGCTGTGCCCCCTGGCACTGCGAAAGTCCATGAGCAACGGTTACCACTTACCATCAGGTGGGCCGCTAGTTCTACCTCCAAAGCATTTTTTTATGTGACTATTATAGTCTTTTCGCCATAAGATGAATTCCCTGACAGTTCATTTTTTCTGTGGCACTCATACTACTTTATACGAATAAAAAATAAACTGGCAATATATTAAAAAAGAAATGAAAAAAAATATTGCTTAAAATTTAAATTACTAAGTAAATTATTGTAGTTATAATTAACTTTTAATAAATTGAGTAAATAAAATAAAAAAGTATAAATCTCGAAAATGTCTAATGCGTTTAACGGAACGTCGGCCAATAGAGATTGACACTACTCATAGATTGACACTAATCCGATTCCATTTTATTTTCCAACTGAATCGATATTATAAAAAAATTGATTATATTTCGTTAGGTCACGTCACAACAATTGTAAGACAAGAACTGTCAGGGAACTCATCTTATGGCGAAAAGACTATAGGTACAGTAGACAAAGTAATATACAAAATAAAGCTTCTTTATTTCGGTGCATTCGTAGTGTAAGTGTATTATTCATTGATCTAGTGTTGAAGGTATCTACCTATTATTCATACGCGTCATGTTCATTCATGCAAGTTGATGACTTCAGTAGTATTTTGGCGACTGGCCCAGTATTATGTTAAGTTATGTCGCTGTTCGTATTGAGTGTAATGTGATTATTGGACACATACGTGTATGCAATAAAGGGTATTATTATGTTTTTTTAGATCATAGTTTTCCTAACTAAATCTAAACCTATCCCAAATAGGTATGTGTACTTAAATCCAACATCCACTAATCTCTCCTATTTTTAGAGTTCCGTACCGAAAGGGTAAAATAGTAACTTGTTGTCTGTCCGTTTGTCACCAGGCTGTATCTTACGAACCGTGATAATTGCAATTTGTGTTGTTGCAATCAAATGACTGTTGCAATTTTCACAGATGATGTACCTATTTCTGTTGCCGATATTACAACAAATAGGTACTAAAAAACAAAATTAAATAAACATTTAAGGGAAACAAGCAAAACATTCAAATTTGTTGTATGGGAGCCCATACAACAAACGTGAATGTTTTGCTTGTTTTTATAGATAATGGTACAGATCCCTTCGTGCGCGAGTCCGACTTGCACTTGGCCGGTTTTGTCAATTAGGTTTGTAAAGTGCCTCGTGGGACAGGAATCCCTAGGACAGGTGTTATCTTTAAAACAAGCGATTTGAGTATTTAATTAATTTATACTTATACTATAAGTTATGTTATGCACACATTACAATCACAATAGTTAAAAAACAATAGCGTTTCATTTCTATAGGTCAGTATAGCAGTTTAAAGGATAATGGGTAAAATAATGGCTATAATAAATAAAGAATATTTATTAACAATATACGAACGTACTTAACATTTCAAGTGACAGTAGCAATAATGTATCGAATATTAATACTAGGTACATGTAACAATCATCCCGTTTCGTTTCGCCATTTATCTTATTCATGTGCGTAGATCTTATCTTTTATTAGGTAATCTATCAAACAATGGCAACAATTTTGCAGTGGACTTTGTCCTTTCACGAGAATATAAACTAAAGCCGAGTTCACCAAACAATAGATAAATATCTATTGTTTGGTGAACTCGGCTTAAGTTTATACGCTACGTACGTACGTACGCTAATAAAATGTACCTACACGTATATACTTACTAAGTTTTTTTTTATAGTTACGTCTTTCATTTTTTTAATATTGGGACATGTAATACACTGCCAAATAGCTCTACCGGCTAAGTCGCCGAACATCGATTTCTTAAATGGCGTTAAAATAAATAATAATATTATTCAGTAAGTACTTAGGTCTAATTAACAATTTACACCTGTACCTGAACTAGGCTTGACGCCTGTATCTCAGGCAACAGTGCTCATTCTCCAATCCAATCAATGCAGTAAAGGTTTGAAAGACTTATTCGATCGTTCAATCGGCTTCCATGAACACATGTAACCTGATAAATGGTCTTGAATCGATTGTCAACGTTGAAGCAGATTTAACGATTAATTAAGTCATTTTTACCTTTATTTATTTGAACGCCATTTAAGAAATCGATGTTCGGCGACTTGGCCGGTAGAGGCCCTGATAAACATACCTAAACTGAACTTCTTGTTTGTATCCATTAAAATAAATAAAAAATAAAAAAAGGTTTTTATTCACGTAGACTTTAAAAAAGCGCTTGTAAATAGTCATTGTTTGTAATACTTATTTTTGCAATAATGTGTACTATTTCTCATATATTCCTACATACTTTACATAAATTACTCCCAGACAATAATCGTGTTCATCACAAAAAGACTTTTTCTGGGTACCTTTTTTTTACCCACGACCTCTGGATTAGCAGTCAAGATCACTAACCAGTAGACCAGCAGGCCTGTCAATTTTATAGTAGTACGGGGAAGTGAACCTGTTACTTTAGTTAATTAATGTAATGATTCACCTTTGACTAATACCACTATTTCTTTAATACCTAATTAGGTACCCGTGCCCTAATTATTCTAATGAATGGTTTACCGGTCGCGTCGACTTAGCAATCTATTTAAGAATATTCCCATGTTATAAATGCGGTATCATAATGTTAGTTCAAGTGATTATTAAATAATTGTTTTAAAAACAAATCATCAGCATCAGAACAAGATTTATCTATACATATAATAAAATCGTACGAAAGTCGAAACTGTACATTGAATATTTTTGTAAAAGGATACTTGGGGCATGATCTACAATCGATATCGAAGCCAAAAGTATAGTATATTTGTCTGTATGTATGTCCGGGCTAAACTCAAAAAGTACTGCATGGATTTACTTCAAATTTTGCATGAATATTACAAAGAGGTTGGGTCAACATATAGGCTACATATTATCACGCTATCACTTACGGGGGAGGAGCTGTGATAATTTATAAAGTTTAACGCGGGTAAAACCGCGGGGCACAGCTAGTATGTTCATAAAATTTTACATTTTACTTTGTAGAGTTCTCAGGATCCTTAGAATATATAAGTTATTTGATCCGTATTTAACATAACAACCGCCTCAGTTAGTAGTAAACCTGTCTTCTGATCCAAAGGTTGCGAGTTCGATCCTCGTACAAGACAAATATTTGTGTTCATGAACATGTCTATTTACAACAAAAGTTAATGTGTATTTCTATCCGATGTCTCGTATACATAGAAGCTTTGTAAAGTTTGGGCAATATGTCACAGTGGGATATGGCTCGGATATTTGTTTATTTATTACTAGCTGTGCCCCGCGGTTTTACCCGCGTTAAATTTTATAAATTATCATAGCTCCTCCCACGTAGGTGGTAGCGTGATAAAATGTAGCCTATATGTTGACCCGACGTCTTAGTAATATTCATGCATAATTTGAAGTAAATCCATGCAGTACTTTTTGAGTTTAGCCCGGACATACATACAGACAAACAGACAAAAATTCTAAAAACTATATTTTTGGCTTCGATATCGATTGTAGATCACGCCCCAAGTATCCTTTTAAAAAATATTCAATGTACGGTTTTGAATTTCCTACGATTTTATTATATGTATAGATATAAACAAAAGTTATCATGATGAGATTAAGGATTAGTACACAAAATATGGAAAAACCACATTAAGATCTACAAATCTCAGGTTTCTATAGAACTCTATAAAGTATGTTATAATTAACTAATTATAACATACTTTTTAAAATGTATTAGGTATTTGCTATTAAATTTAAAAAAAACGTATAAATAAAATTTGTATTTGACTTACTGTAGTTTAAATTTCGATAATTATACTTAAACATAATGACAATAACTTAATACAAGCTAGCTAAATATCATTACTATTGTAATATTAACTTTGAATTATTAGAAATAAGCATGTAACTAGAAATAATTATGTATGCTTAACTATATTACTACAAACATGTTCTGACTATTTACAAGCGTTTTTTTAAAGTCTACGTGAAATGAAATCTTTTTTTAATTTATTTATTTTATCCATCTTTGTATACTGGCACCTGAGATTGGACCTGCAGGCGACGAGTCGAAGTCGTATGCAGCATACCAGGAACGCAATGTCAAAAACGCTGTTTCTTATATGACAAATATATATTACAATTAATTTATCTTATTCTTTTAAGTACAATATGTTCTTCTTGATCTAAATCAACGCATTTCTTAGATTTACACTATTTATTCTACCTATTATCCCTTAAACTGCGATACTGACACCTATGAAAGTCAAACGCTATTGTTTATTAACTATTGTGTTTGTAATGCGTGCGTAACATAACGTATAGTATATATATAAATAAAGTATTCAATAATAATAATATCTAGGGACAGTGTCACACAGATCATCCTAGCCCCAAACTAAGCAAAGCTTGTACTATGGGTACCAGGCGATGCTATACATACTTATATAGATAGATAAATACTTATATACATAGAAAACATCCATGACTCAGAAACAAATATTCGTGCTCATCACACAAATATTTGCACTTCCCGGGATTCGAACCCAGGACCACCAGCTTCGTAGGCAGGAGCACTACCAACTAGGCTACGGTGACCGTCAAATTATAACTATGTATTAAAACTTTTTTTTAAGATAAGACGCCTGCCTGCCCTACGGATATGAATTCCTGTCGCAAATTACAGACGCCAGCACATCCAGCTACCTAAATCTGTCAAATTTCTTTCATAGATTTTCAACTTTATCACATAAGCATAAAGTTCTCTTTCAATTGGGGAAATTTGACAGGTTGGTGTAGCTTGACACAATGTATTTCCGGAATAGATAAGACATTTTCACTATTGTCCTATGTGCTGTTCTATTAGCTTTAACTTATACTATTATTAGCTATACTTAAGTGTGTATTTTTGTTTCAGTATTTGGAACTGAGATTCAACCGGCATGTTCGAGCTATAGCTTCCATCCTATTCTTACTCGTTTTTTTTTTTTTTTTTTTTTTAACATGACGCGTGCAGTTAGCCTTACGGCTTTTACTGCTTCACCGGGCAGTAGGGGTGAGCGTGGGCTCTAACCGGCCTAGCAAATATAGACTACAAACTAAGTACCCGCGCCGGAGGGCACCCCCTGTGGGGTTCGAACCTCGGCTCTGGGCGGATACTGACGGGGAGAGGGCAAGATCATGGTTTTTAGGGAGTTTAGTGCAACTTTCGCTCTACGTTAATGACATGACGCGGCCCCCCGTCCGCGTTGAGGGGGGCTTTTTATCGGTACGATATGCAAACTAAGGGTCATGGAGGACGCTGGTGGTCGCGACGCGTTCGCGGTCGTACTCGCATCCGGCGAGTACGAAATATCGGTTGTGCAGTGTTGCGAGAGTCTCTAATCGATTTGATTTGGTTTAAGTAAACGGTGATCTCGTCGTCCGATTCGTCTATGACGTTCTTCGGACGACGGTGTTTACGTGAGAGTCGGGAAGGAGTGTATTTGACCGCCTGTACCACCAATTTGCTTGGATGGTGAGTGGCAGAGTCAAAGTACCTTTTGGACGCTTGCTTCATCCATTGCCTGATGGTAGGCAATTGGAGATCAGCATGGAGGCTTTTGTTACGGACGAACCACGGTGCGCCCGCGGCTCGTCGCATAAACTTGTTCTGGACTACCTGGAGGAGGTGGATGAATCGATCCTTAGCGTGCGCGAAGACCGGGCTCGCATAGGTCATCATGGGTCGAATGCACGTCTTGTAAATTCTCACCTTGTTTTCAAGGGACATTTTACTGCGTGCATTCAGGAGGCCGTGTAATCGATAAAGGGCAAATGAGGCACGGTTACGAGCGTATCTCAGATGGTCCTTGAAGTTTAACTTCCGATCGAGGATCACTCCCAAATATTTGGTTTTCTTCTCCCAGGGGATCGGTTCACCAAACATTCGGACGGGATCGGCGGTGGGGGCGGGGTCTATCCTAGAGAAGAGCACGGCTGCGCTCTTGGTGGGATTGACTTCGATCCTCCATTTCCTGAACCATTCGCCGAGGGCGTCGGCTGAGGATTGGAGTTCTCGGTGGATGACTGACGTGCTCCTACTGGAGTAGTAGAGAGCTGTGTCGTCAGCGAAGAGGGCTAGATGAGCCTTGTCGGGTCTGGGGATGTCGCTGGTGTACAGCGAGAACAGGAGCGGGGCAAGGACTGAGCCTTGGGGAACTCCTGCGCGTATCGGTCTGAGGGAGGAGTAATTTCCCTCGACGCGGTAGCTAAACGTTCGGTCCGTAAGGAAGTCTCGTAAGATGTGCACGAGACGGTCGGGCACTTTGAGTTCGAACAGCTTATATAATAAGCCGTTGTGCCAGACCTTATCGAACGCTTTGGCCACGTCGAAGAAGAGTGCTCCTGTGTGGGCTCTTTGACGGGCAGCTTTCACTAGGATGTGTTCGACAATGCGATGCACCTGGTGAACGCTGGAGTGTCTGGCTCGAAAGCCAAACTGCTCGTCAGGGAGGATATCGTTTGCGTGGATGTAAGACGACAAACGGGCGTGAATGATGCGCTCGTAGAGTTTCCCCATGGCGCAGAGGAGGCTAATGGGGCGGTAGTTCGCCGGATCGGATTTGGGTTTTCCGGGTTTCGGGATGCCAATCACGTTTGCCTGTTTCCACTGGTGTGGAAAGATGTTGTTGGAAAAGGCCGCGTTGAAAATCGCGACCATCAGGCTAAGTAGAAGCAACGGAAGTTGCTTGAAAGCGCGATTGGTGATTCCGTCGTACCCGGGGGCTTTGCGAGGGCGGAGGTCCCTGATCAGAGTTTTAACCTCTTCGATGGTCACTGGCCTCAGGGGATCGTCGTCGTCGACGTCTGCATCCTCCCGGGAGGGGGCAGTTGGGGTCGGAGGGAGTGGTATGGCGAGCCTACGTTCTACCTCAGAGTCGACCTCATTGAGGTGCTCCGGGTCTACTGGTAGGGTGCTGGGAGAACATTGGGTCTCTAGATTGTCGGCCATGCATTCGGCTTTTTCGTCGTCATCGAACGCGGGGCGTTGATTCGGACGCGTCAGCGGGGGGATGGTCCAGTCGGTATCTGTCTTGAGTCGCTTGCAGAGATTCCAAAAGGCCTTCCGCGAGGGTTGAATCTCGGCTAACGTCCTATCCCACCCGGAATCCCGCCTCTCGGTCATGCGTTCACGTACAGTACGCTGTAGTTCACGCATTCGAGTGCGGTTTTCCAAGGTGTTATAGGAGTCGAAGGCTCTGATGGCCGCGTTCTTCTCAGTCACTAACTCACGCAAATCCTCCGGGAGCTTCCACCGTCTGAACGCGTCAGCCGCTGGGACCTCCCGGGAACATTCGTTCATTTGGATTTGGATGTGGGTCGTGAAAGAGCCGATGGCTGCATGCGTTTGCTCGGGGGTCTCTATGAGGGATGGAATCGAATCTAAGTGCTCCGACGTGGCTGACTTGAGTTTGCCCTCAAGTTTCTGCCAGTCGGTAACATATCTGGGTGGTAGGTTGCTATCCGCGCCAGAGTGGCTTGTGCGGGAGGCAAGACTAAGGATGACCGGTCTATGATCGGAGTCTAACTCGTGTAGCACTTCTACAGAAGCCAAACGTAGGTTTGTATTCTTAAGGAGTGCTATGTCGAGTATGTCGGGTCGGTGACTGTCAATTCTGGGGAAGTGGGTCGGTTCGAGAGGGACTATAGGGTCGAACGGTATGATTGCCAAGTGATTAGCAAGTGCGCGGCCGTTCGAGTTGCTCGTACGGCAGCTCCATTGCTCATGCTTGGAGTTTAGATCGCCTGCCACTATGACAGAGCCATCTAAGTCATACAGTGCTTGGAGATCGCTAAGTAGTATCTCCTTGTCTGGGGGGAGGTAGGCCGAGACTATCGTGATTGGCTGATGGCCTGTCATGCCTATTCGACAGACAGAGACCTCAATGTTCTTCAGCACGGGAGGGTCCAAAGGTACGCAATGCAGTGATTTCTTAAAGTAAATCAGCGTGCCCCCTTTGGCGGAGTGAGTCCTATCGTTGCGAACTATACGATAGTTGGCAACTGTAGGACTTCTCCGTTTGCTCGGTTTGAGGAATGTCTCTTGAACGAGGAAGAGATCAATTTGATGATCGCAGAGGAATTCTGCGACCTCATCGCGTTGTCTCGCTAATCCGTCTGCATTGTAAAACCCGATCTTTAAAGATCTGGGTTTTAGCCTGCAAGTGAATTGGGGAGTCATCAACGGGTGTACAGCCATTACGGTTGTATTGATTTAATAAAGCGGCGGTATACGCGTGCCGCGTCGATGGCCAACTGGATGTTGGTCGGATCAGCTTCGGCCCTCTGGGTGAGGTCCTCAAACTGATCGAGCAACTCCCAGCCCTGAGTCATGATGCGCTCGGCAAAGCCTGAGGCGCGCCCTTTGCTATTCGCTTGGGGCGCCCGGGTTTTGGGCGCTGGGGCTGATGACTTTGGAGTCTGGGCTCCTTTGGCCGGGGCCTTTGGAGCCTGTGACTTCTTGGTCAGCGGGTTGTAAGCCCAGCCCGATTTGACTGGGGCGGGAGGGGTCGCGCTGGTTGAGGGTTTGGGGGACGCCTCTTTAGCTGGGACTGGCACAGCCTTAGGGGCGACCGCCTCACCCGCAGCCTTGGGTGCGGTCGAGGGGACGTAATCTGGCAGAGGCCAGTGTGGTCTTGCTGGTCGCAGGGATGTCTGTTGGACATCCAAGGACATTAGCGGGGGAGGGCTTGCTTGGGGCTTGGCGGAGCTAGTCTGCGCCTGAGGCTTGCGAGCGTTGCGCTTGCTGCGAGGCCTCCTGGCGGGTCTCCTCGCCGGTGCCTTGGGACAGCCGCGATAGTTCGCAGGGTGTCCCAAGGACTGGCAGTTGACACAACCGGGTGGCTCGGAGCATTCGCTACGATCCTTAGGTCTTGGGCATTCGGAGGTGTGATGACCTGGGGTCAGGCATTTAACACACCTCGGGGCGACGTGGCAGTTCTTAGACGAGTGCCCGTACAGTTGGCAGTTGTGGCACTGCCCCTGTACGGTCCCTCGCCGCGGCGGCTCGACGACGATGCCGCCGACGCCGCAAACTGTTTTAAGGACAGTCAGGATTTTCTGTCCTTCCTTCGAGTCGTCAAGGTGGACCAGCACCATATCGAAGGGCTCGCCACCGTTTGATCGGCGCATCCGATGCACCTCTCTCACGGGGTACCCTTGGGTGGTTAGGTCCTCCTTGATGGAGTCGATGGGAAGGTAACGGCACACTCGGCGGATAACCACGCGGAGTGTTTTGTCCTCAGCGGTGCCGTAAGTGTAGTAGTCTACCTTACGTGCATCGAAGAGAGCCGTCGTTGTCCTGTATTCAGTGGAGGTCTGCAGCTGTATTTTGTACATCTGCTCCTTGAGGATGTATGTAGTGCTGAGTGCGACTACACCTTTGGACTTTAACGTCGTGGACAAGTCTTCCCACTTATCGATGCTGAGTAGCATGATAGGTGGGGGCTTAGTGGTCTTGGCCGTGAAGCCAGAGGGTTTGGCCTTTGCCTGTGAGGCGGGGGCGCTTGTAGTGGGGGAAGAGGGGACAGAGTTGGTGGCGGAGGGTCTCTCCGTGCGCAACTTCTTCGTCTTGGCGCTCTTCTTGCTCTTCTCCTGAGTCGAAGCCTCAGAATCAGAGCCGGAAGAGCTGCCAGACGAGGACGACGACGACTTGTCGCCGCGGGTCCGCTTATCAGCTTTCCCGCGCCTGACGGTTGTCCACTCGTTGTGAGCGTCGTCGTCGCTGTCGATCGGTACGACGTCCATCTCTTCCTCTGTGGCTAGAGGCTGAGATGGAGAGGGGGTACGGTTACGGGGGAGTGGCGACTGCCTGTCCGTCTGGGTGAACGGGGCAGAAGAGGAGGGGACGGAGAGACTAAGATTCTCCTGCGCAGATGCGCCGGAGCAAGGGGAATCGTCAAGCATGAGCTTTGTCTTGACGGTCTCCATCAAGTTTACCCAGCCAACTGGGTCGGACTTGAGGAGCTTGAAGAGCGCTTCAACGAAGCGGGGATCCTTGGTAATGTCTACCATGGAGGCGGGTACGGGGGCGGCCATCTTGTGATGGTTTTAAAAGCCTAACAACTACCGAATAATTACGTTAGTTCGCTCCCGGAGCGTTCCGAGAAGAAGAACTAACAAGAAACTTCTCGGCGGTCGCTCTAACAATAGAATGTCCCTAACAACTATCACCTCGGGTTGGACGGGCCCGAGGGTGTGTTGGTGTGTGTATCACCCTCCTCGCCGGGTTAGACGAGGAGGTATGTGTACCTATGGTGAGCCCTAAGCTTGTATCCCTCTCGCCAGTCTTATTGTGCGAAAGGGTTCCTAGCAGCTCTAATGCAGAGGGCGATATGGGCCGAAGCCGTCAGCACCCAAACAACAAGAGAGAATGGGAAGGTAGGGTAAGGAGGTGGGATTCCGATTTGGAGTTGACTAGGGTAGCCCCCAAGGCCAATGATTCCAAACCGCTTCCAATTAACTGGCGTTGCTCTGAAGGAGCAAGGCCTAGTGCTTGGGGCTACACTAACTTGGCTTAGTTGGCACGGTTACGTTTCCACCAAGTACCACTAGAAAAGTGGATTTTCCCTGAAGGGGCACGAAAGTACAAAGAAACACACACTATATTGGGGTAGCGCTGTCTTGAAAAAGACGCCACTACACCAATTAATAGTGTGAAGGTTTGCCGAGATTCAACCAATCTGACGATCGATTTATCTCAACTGACGAACGTACACGAGCACGTATAGTCGGAAATAGTCGGGTAAGGCAGGAGCGCACGAACGTGTCCGTGCGCGTCGGCTGTCCAAACGAGACTCTATTCTTACTCGATGAGGTATGTCTACTTTATACTTTATCTTATGTATATGCAATAAGCATTAAATAAATTAAATTCGTTTATATTATACTATCTTAATTTTAACAGATAATTAATTTATTTATCACAGATAGTCAATAATAATAAAAAAATTAACAGGCAAACATACCTACATCGTTATGGAAATTGTCCGAAAGAAGCAGAGAAAGCAGTCTAGGTTAACTGTAAACGTGATGGTAATCTATACATATAATAAAATCGTAGGTAAGACAAAACTGTACATTGAATATTTTTTAAAAAGGGTACTTGTGGCGTGATTTATACTCGATATCAAAGCCAAATGTATCGATTTTAGAATTTTTGTCTGCTGGTCTGTTGGTCTGTATGTATGTCCGGGCTAAACTCAAAAAGTACTGCATGGATTTACTTCAAATTTTGAATGAATATTACTAAGAGGTCGAGTCAACATATAGGCTACATATTATCACGCTATAACCTACGGGGGAGGAGCTCTGATAATTTATAAAATTTAACGCGGGTAAAACCGCGGGGCACAGCTAGTAAAAAAAAAAACACTTTTTGAATTAAAGTGATGGGATCCGACAATAGTTATGTGTATGACAATGTTTCATTAAATTAACAGTAACATCTTATGATCTGTTCACCAATATTATGATATGTTACAAGAGTGCTTTGAAGGGAGACGTTTGTAGCCACCACCAGGGGCTCTACCGGCTAAGTCGCCGGACATCGTTTTCCTGAATGGCGTTCAAATAAATAAAGGTTAACAATAACTTACTCAAACGTTAAATCGGCTTCCATGACCACATGTGACGTTATAAATGGTCCGGAATCGATTGTCAACGTTGAAGTCGATTTAACGATTGATTAAGTAATTTTTAACCTTTATTTATTTGAACGCCATTCACGAAAACGATGTTCGGTGACTTAGCCGGTAGAGCCCCTGGCCCTGAATTAGGAAATCCAATGGATGGCTTCATGGACTATGGACCATATCGACAGAACTGTGAAAGAAGATGGAGATATACATTCCAGACATAAACTCAAAACCTATATATTGATGTTGATCATTTACATATTTTTTTTGTAGGTTTTTATGATGCATCCATTATTTTCCTATCAACTCTTGAGAACTAGCAATGAACTCAACGGAATTCTTACTTTTTATTGCAATAATCATTACAGCTGTATATTGTCTTGATGCAACTTAGAGTCTATTAAAAATCGATCATAGTGGTAATCTTCACAGTGACGATGTATTCATAAAAATAAAAACTTATTTAAATTTAACTTTGTCGAAGATGTATAAATTGGGTTCATTTTATTTAGT
Source organism: Pseudoips prasinana (assembly GCA_951640165.1). NCBI lineage: Eukaryota > Metazoa > Arthropoda > Insecta > Lepidoptera > Nolidae > Pseudoips > Pseudoips prasinana. The sequence goes on along the minus strand of OX621237.1, from coordinate 27,875,783 downwards.
ACTAACTACAATTCTACAAAGTGCTAATGTAGATTAAATTATTTGATGAATTATTAATAGTCAAGTGCATGCACTTGCACTTTGTTGTTTGGCGCTTACAATGCTATCCTACCTACCTACCTAGTACAGGCACAAACTGTCTATAGCTTGGCTTAGTATTAATTATTTTTAATATAAATAGATATAATTTTATACACATTTTTCTTGAATAAAATTTACTATTATTAAAAAAAATGTGCATTGCGGTAATGTGCTGACCTGAACGACTCTTGTCTCTGCACCGCAAGTGGTAAGCGACAAAATTATCAGTATTTATCTAAGGTTTATCTGAATTTTATTTAGATAAGTAATTCGCATCCGGATATTGAGATGTAGTGAAGATAAGAGCATACCCCTCGAATCCTACTGTTTATTCTGATAACAAACGTTTACGTTTTTACCTTACCTACTTGAGATAAGAACATGGATGTTGCATAAAACAGAAGTAAACAAGATAATTTGGATTTTTATTATTAATCACAATTGCAAAGCTGTCATTGGCCAATACCGCTCCTGCGCAGATCCCTTCGACCGCTAGTTAATTTCTATATTATAAAAGTATTACTAAAACAGCAGCTGTAGTTTTGATCCATTAATTTTATAGTTATTTTAACTTCAAAGTGATTATTCGTTAGGACGAGATAGTATTTTTTTTCCTAAAACCTCGCTCATCCATTATGTATGTGTTTGCAGTCGAGTAAGCTAGCAGTACAGTGTGGTTTTAAAGTTTTGAGTTTTGGGGCAGTCAAAATTCAGCCTTCGGTCTGTTTTTATACGGTAGAAAATAATCAAAATGATGTTATAATAATATCACTTAAACAAATTTCTCATTGGCCTACGACCTAACTATGGTTGCTTCATTTAGGATTGAAGACCAACCAATTGTGAAATGTATGAAAAAGCAGAATATTTATTTATTTTATTTATTTATTTATTTTTACAGAAGGCTTACAGACTAATAATCAACTAAATATTACATATATATTGACAAATTGCTAATTACACTCCACATATAGAATAGACTTTGTATATATATATATATATATATACAAAGTCGGTTTCCGGAAAGGCTTTAGCACCATAGACCACATACATACGCTGCGGCAAGTTATACAGAAGACCGAAGAGTATAACAAGCCACTGTTATTAGCGTTTGTGGACTATGAGAAAGCCTTTGATTCTATCGAAACATGGGCCGTGCTGAGGTCTCTCATAAGGTGCCAAATTGACTACCGGTATATCGAGGTGATAAAGTGTTTGTATGAAAACGCCACTATGTCAGTGCGACTCCAGGACCAGATCTCGAAACCTATCCACTTGCAGCGAGGCGTGAGACAGGGAGATGTTATATCTCCGAAACTGTTCACCGCTGCATTGGAAGACGTCTTCAAGCTTCTGGACTGGAAAGGCTTTGGCATCAATGTCAATGGCGAGTACATCACTCACCTTCGATTTGCCGATGATATCGTAGTCATGGCTGAGACCATGGAAGACCTCGGTACAATGCTCGATGACCTCAGCAGAGTCTCTCAACAAGTGGGTCTGAAAAATGAACATGGATAAGACGAAAATCATGTCAAACGTCCATGTTGCACCCACTCAATTGAAAGTTGGTGACTCTGCACTCGAAGTTGTAGAGAACTATATTTACCTAGGACAGACCATCCAACTAGGTAGGTCCAACTTCGAGAAGGAGGTCAATCGTAGAATCCAACTCGGATGGGCAGCGTTCGGGAAGCTACGTAACATCTTCTCGTCCAAAATACCGCAGTGTCTCAAGTCGAAAGTCTTCGACCAGTGTGTGTTGCCAGTGATGACATACGGAACAGAGACGTGGTCGCTCACTATGGGCCTTATTAGAAGGCTCAAGGTCACCCAAAGAGCAATGGAGAGGGCTATGCTCGGAGTTTCCCTGCGGGATCGCATCAGAAATGTCGAAATCCGCAGGCGAACCAATGTCACCGACATAGCCCGAAGAATTGCCAAGCTGAAGTGGCAGTGGGCAGGGCACATGGCTCGTAGAGCCGGCGGCCGTTGGGGCAGAAAGGTTCTCGAGTGGCGACCACGAACCGGAAGACGCAGCGTGGGCAGGCCCCCTACAAGATGGACCGATGATCTTGTGCGGGTCGCTGGAAACTGCTGGATGCGAATAGCACAAGACCGGCAATTGTGGAGATCTTTGGGGGAGGCCTTTGTCCAGCAGTGGACGTCTTTCGGCTGATATGATGATGATATATATATATATATATATATATATAAACATACATGACACAGAATGTATACCTAGGTATGTATAGATCAATACATACGGACATGATACAAATAAAAAGTCTTGTTTGGTATGGAAGAGAAAAGAAGAACAAAAAAGATCAGAACTGTAATCAGCTGCTCACATTTCCAAAGTATACATTGGCTAAAAGCCGTTTTAATGTCGCTGCACTGGTAGAAAATAGGTCTATATTAATCTCCCGTGGCAGCCTATTAAAACTAAGTGCACTTCTTATTGAGAATGTAGTTCGTCTATAGTTTGTAACTGCGAAAGGAACATTTAATATTGGCCTTGGACGAAATCCCATGACATTTGTACGGATTGACACATTAGATGTCGGGACAGTAAATTTTTCCATTTGCGATATTCAACAGAAAAGTTAAGTCGCCAATATGACGTCTCACTTCCAAGGGCAGAAATTATGGATGTAAAATTATCTGTTTAACTACCTACCTTCAAACTCAACTCATCGTATTATAAGGAAATGCCTTTGCACTCAATATTTTTATTCTTGTGACAAGAAACTTGTTTAAAATAAGTTAAAATGGGCGAGTTAGACATTCCATTCTAATAACTTGTAAGCGTTTTGGATTTTCCCATAATATTGTTCCTCTGTCCGTAAGCTTATCTTTAAGAAATTACTCATTGGAAAATCTAGGTTAAAATAATAGTTACTTCCTTTTTGCCGGACAATGGATAGATAAATAGGCACCTACTAAATTGCAATTCTTTTATATAGTACTCATTAATTATACTAATAAAGTCATACACAACTTATAATAATATAGCGTTTTATTCAGATCCAAATATAAAGATTAAAATTGCCTGAATGATTCATTTCTACGTGCACAACTAGGATACTTCTAAGTGTAAATATAAAATAAATAATACAAAAATAATCTATTAAATCATTCATTAAATGTTTATATATATTTAATGAATGATTTAATAGATTATTTTTGTATTATTTATTTTATATTTACACTTAGAAGTATCCTAGTTGTGCACGTAGAAATGAATCAGTAGAAAAGTTGTGTATGACTTTATTAGTATAATTAATGAGTACTATATAAAAGAATTGCAATTTAGTAGGTGCCTATTTATCTATCCATTGTCCGGCAAAAAGGAAGTAACTATTATTTTAACCTAGATTTTCCAATGAGTAATTTCTTAAAGATAAGCTTACGGACAGAGGAACAATATTATGGGAAAATCCAAAACGCTTACAAGTTATTAGAATGGAATGTCTAACTCGCCCATTTTAACTTATTTTAAACAAGTTTCTTGTCACAAGAATAAAAATATTGAGTGCAAAGGCATTTCCTTATAATACGATGAGTTGAGTTTGAAGGTAGGTAGTTAAACAGATAATTTTACATCCATAATTTCTGCCCTTGGAAGTGAGACGTCATATTGGCGACTTAACTTTTCTGTTGAATATCGCAAATGGAAAAATTTACTGTCCCGACATCTAATGTGTCAATCCGTACAAATGTCATGGGATTTCGTCCAAGGCCAATATTAAATGTTCCTTTCGCAGTTACAAACTATAGACGAACTACATTCTCAATAAGAAGTGCACTTAGTTTTAATAGGCTGCCACGGGAGATTAATATAGACCTATTTTCTACCAGTGCAGCGACATTTTAAAACGGCTTTTAGCCAATGTATACTTTGGAAATGTGAGCAGCTGATTACAGTTCTGATCTTTTTTGTTCTTCTTTTCTCTTCCATACCAAACAAAGACTTTTTATTTGTATCATGTCCGTATGTATTGATCTATACATACCTAGGTATACATTCTGTGTCATGTATGTTTATATATTTATATATATATATATATATCATCATCATATCAGCCGAAAGACGTCCACTGCTGGACAAAGGCCTCCCCCAAAGATCTCCACAATTTGCCGGTCTTGTGCTATTCGCATCCAGCAGTTTCCAGCGACCCGCACAAGATCATCGGTCCATCTTGTAGGGGGCCTGCCCACGCTGCGTCTTCCGGTTCGTGGTCGCCACTCGAGAACCTTTCTGCCCCAACGGCCGCCGGCCTCTACGAGCCATGTGCCCTGCCCACTGCCACTTCAGCTTGGCAATTCTTCGGGCTATGTCGGTGACATTGGTTCGCCTGCGGATTTCGACATTTCTGATGCGATCCCGCAGGGAAACTCCGAGCATAGCCCTCTCCATTGCTCTTTGGGTGACCTTGAGCTTCTAATAAGGCCCATAGTGAGCGACCACGTCTCTGTTCCGTATGTCATCACTGGCAACACACACTGGTCGAAGACTTTCGACTTGAGACACTGCGGTATTTTGGACGAGAAGATGTTACGTAGCTTCCCGAACGCTGCCCATCCGAGTTGGATTCTACGATTGACCTCCTTCTCGAAGTTGGACCTACCTAGTTGGATGGTCTGTCCTAGGTAAATATAGTTCTCTACAACTTCGAGTGCAGAGTCCACCAACTTTCAATTGAGTGGGTGCAACATGGACGTTTTGACATGATTTTCGTCTTATCCATGTTCATTTTTCAGACCCACTTGTTGAGAGACTCTGCTGAGGTCATCGAGCATTGTACCGAGGTCTTCCATGGTCTCAGCCATGACTACGATATCATCGGCATAATCGAAGGTGAGTGATGTACTCGCCATTGACATTGATGCCAAAGCCTTTCCAGTCCCAGAAGCTTGAAGACGTCTTCCAATGCAGCGGTGAACAGTTTCGGAGATATAACATCTCCCTGTCTCACGCCTCGCTGCAAGTGGATAGGTTTCGAGATCTGGTCCTGGAGTCGCACTGACATAGTGGCGTTTTCATACAAACACTTTATCACCTCGATATACCGGTAGTCAATTTGGCACCTTATGAGAGACCTCAGCACGGCCCATGTTTCGATAGAATCAAAGGCTTTCTCATAGTCCACAAACGCTAATAACAGTGGCTTGTTATACTCTTCGGTCTTCTGTATAACTTGCCGCAGCGTATGTATGTGGTCTATGGTGCTAAAGCCTTTCCGGAAACCGACTTTGTATATATATATATATATATATACAAAGTCTATTCTATATGTGGAGTGTAATTAGCAATTTGTCAATATATATGTAATATTTAGTTGATTATTAGTCTGTAAGCCTTCTGTAAAAATAAATAAATAAATAAAATAAATAAATATTCTGCTTTTTCATACATTTCACAATTGGTTGGTCTTCAATCCTAAATGAAGCAACCATAGTTAGGTCGTAGGCCAATGAGAAATTTGTTTAAGTGATATTATTATAACATCATTTTGATTATTTTCTACCGTATAAAAACAGACCGAAGGCTGAATTTTGACTGCCCCAAAACTCAAAACTTTAAAACCACACTGTACTGCTAGCTTACTCGACTGCAAACACATACATAATGGATGAGCGAGGTTTTAGGAAAAAAAATACTATCTCGTCCTAACGAATAATCACTTTGAAGTTAAAATAACTATAAAATTAATGGATCAAAACTACAGCTGCTGTTTTAGTAATACTTTTATAATATAGAAATTAACTAGCGGTCGAAGGGATCTGCGCAGGAGCGGTATTGGCCAATGACAGCTTTGCAATTGTGATTAATAATAAAAATCCAAATTATCTTGTTTACTTCTGTTTTATGCAACATCCATGTTCTTATCTCAAGTAGGTAAGGTAAAAACGTAAACGTTTGTTATCAGAATAAACAGTAGGATTCGAGGGGTATGCTCTTATCTTCACTACATCTCAATATCCGGATGCGAATTACTTATCTAAATAAAATTCAGATAAACCTTAGATAAATACTGATAATTTTGTCGCTTACCACTTGCGGTGCAGAGACAAGAGTCGTTCAGGTCAGCACATTACCGCAATGCACATTTTTTTTAATAATAGTAAATTTTATTCAAGAAAAATGTGTATAAAATTATATCTATTTATATTAAAAATAATTAATACTAAGCCAAGCTATAGACAGTTTGTGCCTGTACTAGGTAGGTAGGTAGGATAGCATTGTAAGCGCCAAACAACAAAGTGCAAGTGCATGCACTTGACTATTAATAATTCATCAAATAATTTAATCTACATTAGCACTTTGTAGAATTGTAGTTAGTACTAAATAAAATGAACCCAATTTATACATCTTCGACAAAGTTAAATTTAAATAAGTTTTTATTTTTATGAATACATCGTCACTGTGAAGATTACCACTATGATCGATTTTTAATAGACTCTAAGTTGCATCAAGACAATATACAGCTGTAATGATTATTGCAATAAAAAGTAAGAATTCCGTTGAGTTCATTGCTAGTTCTCAAGAGTTGATAGGAAAATAATGGATGCATCATAAAAACCTACAAAAAAAATATGTAAATGATCAACATCAATATATAGGTTTTGAGTTTATGTCTGGAATGTATATCTCCATCTTCTTTCACAGTTCTGTCGATATGGTCCATAGTCCATGAAGCCATCCATTGGATTTCCTAATTCAGGGCCAGGGGCTCTACCGGCTAAGTCACCGAACATCGTTTTCGTGAATGGCGTTCAAATAAATAAAGGTTAAAAATTACTTAATCAATCGTTAAATCGACTTCAACGTTGACAATCGATTCCGGACCATTTATAACGTCACATGTGGTCATGGAAGCCGATTTAACGTTTGAGTAAGTTATTGTTAACCTTTATTTATTTGAACGCCATTCAGGAAAACGATGTCCGGCGACTTAGCCGGTAGAGCCCCTGGTGGTGGCTACAAACGTCTCCCTTCAAAGCACTCTTGTAACATATCATAATATTGGTGAACAGATCATAAGATGTTACTGTTAATTTAATGAAACATTGTCATACACATAACTATTGTCGGATCCCATCACTTTAATTCAAAAAGTGTTTTTTTTTTTACTAGCTGTGCCCCGCGGTTTTACCCGCGTTAAATTTTATAAATTATCAGAGCTCCTCCCCCGTAGGTTATAGCGTGATAATATGTAGCCTATATGTTGACTCGACCTCTTAGTAATATTCATTCAAAATTTGAAGTAAATCCATGCAGTACTTTTTGAGTTTAGCCCGGACATACATACAGACCAACAGACCAGCAGACAAAAATTCTAAAATCGATACATTTGGCTTTGATATCGAGTATAAATCACGCCACAAGTACCCTTTTTAAAAAATATTCAATGTACAGTTTTGTCTTACCTACGATTTTATTATATGTATAGATTACCATCACGTTTACAGTTAACCTAGACTGCTTTCTCTGCTTCTTTCGGACAATTTCCATAACGATGTAGGTATGTTTGCCTGTTAATTTTTTTATTATTATTGACTATCTGTGATAAATAAATTAATTATCTGTTAAAATTAAGATAGTATAATATAAACGAATTTAATTTATTTAATGCTTATTGCATATACATAAGATAAAGTATAAAGTAGACATACCTCATCGAGTAAGAATAGAGTCTCGTTTGGACAGCCGACGCGCACGGACACGTTCGTGCGCTCCTGCCTTACCCGACTATTTCCGACTATACGTGCTCGTGTACGTTCGTCAGTTGAGATAAATCGATCGTCAGATTGGTTGAATCTCGGCAAACCTTCACACTATTAATTGGTGTAGTGGCGTCTTTTTCAAGACAGCGCTACCCCAATATAGTGTGTGTTTCTTTGTACTTTCGTGCCCCTTCAGGGAAAATCCACTTTTCTAGTGGTACTTGGTGGAAACGTAACCGTGCCAACTAAGCCAAGTTAGTGTAGCCCCAAGCACTAGGCCTTGCTCCTTCAGAGCAACGCCAGTTAATTGGAAGCGGTTTGGAATCATTGGCCTTGGGGGCTACCCTAGTCAACTCCAAATCGGAATCCCACCTCCTTACCCTACCTTCCCATTCTCTCTTGTTGTTTGGGTGCTGACGGCTTCGGCCCATATCGCCCTCTGCATTAGAGCTGCTAGGAACCCTTTCGCACAATAAGACTGGCGAGAGGGATACAAGCTTAGGGCTCACCATAGGTACACATACCTCCTCGTCTAACCCGGCGAGGAGGGTGATACACACACCAACACACCCTCGGGCCCGTCCAACCCGAGGTGATAGTTGTTAGGACATTCTATTGTTAGAGCGACCGCCGAGAAGTTTCTTGTTAGTTCTTCTTCTCGGAACGCTCCGGGAGCGAACTAACGTAATTATTCGGTAGTTGTTAGGCTTTTAAAACCATCACAAGATGGCCGCCCCCGTACCCGCCTCCATGGTAGACATTACCAAGGATCCCCGCTTCGTTGAAGCGCTCTTCAAGCTCCTCAAGTCCGACCCAGTTGGCTGGGTAAACTTGATGGAGACCGTCAAGACAAAGCTCATGCTTGACGATTCCCCTTGCTCCGGCGCATCTGCGCAGGAGAATCTTAGTCTCTCCGTCCCCTCCTCTTCTGCCCCGTTCACCCAGACGGACAGGCAGTCGCCACTCCCCCGTAACCGTACCCCCTCTCCATCTCAGCCTCTAGCCACAGAGGAAGAGATGGACGTCGTACCGATCGACAGCGACGACGACGCTCACAACGAGTGGACAACCGTCAGGCGCGGGAAAGCTGATAAGCGGACCCGCGGCGACAAGTCGTCGTCGTCCTCGTCTGGCAGCTCTTCCGGCTCTGATTCTGAGGCTTCGACTCAGGAGAAGAGCAAGAAGAGCGCCAAGACGAAGAAGTTGCGCACGGAGAGACCCTCCGCCACCAACTCTGTCCCCTCTTCCCCCACTACAAGCGCCCCCGCCTCACAGGCAAAGGCCAAACCCTCTGGCTTCACGGCCAAGACCACTAAGCCCCCACCTATCATGCTACTCAGCATCGATAAGTGGGAAGACTTGTCCACGACGTTAAAGTCCAAAGGTGTAGTCGCACTCAGCACTACATACATCCTCAAGGAGCAGATGTACAAAATACAGCTGCAGACCTCCACTGAATACAGGACAACGACGGCTCTCTTCGATGCACGTAAGGTAGACTACTACACTTACGGCACCGCTGAGGACAAAACACTCCGCGTGGTTATCCGCCGAGTGTGCCGTTACCTTCCCATCGACTCCATCAAGGAGGACCTAACCACCCAAGGGTACCCCGTGAGAGAGGTGCATCGGATGCGCCGATCAAACGGTGGCGAGCCCTTCGATATGGTGCTGGTCCACCTTGACGACTCGAAGGAAGGACAGAAAATCCTGACTGTCCTTAAAACAGTTTGCGGCGTCGGCGGCATCGTCGTCGAGCCGCCGCGGCGAGGGACCGTACAGGGGCAGTGCCACAACTGCCAACTGTACGGGCACTCGTCTAAGAACTGCCACGTCGCCCCGAGGTGTGTTAAATGCCTGACCCCAGGTCATCACACCTCCGAATGCCCAAGACCTAAGGATCGTAGCGAATGCTCCGAGCCACCCGGTTGTGTCAACTGCCAGTCCTTGGGACACCCTGCGAACTATCGCGGCTGTCCCAAGGCACCGGCGAGGAGACCCGCCAGGAGGCCTCGCAGCAAGCGCAACGCTCGCAAGCCTCAGGCGCAGACTAGCTCCGCCAAGCCCCAAGCAAGCCCTCCCCCGCTAATGTCCTTGGATGTCCAACAGACATCCCTGCGACCAGCAAGACCACACTGGCCTCTGCCAGATTACGTCCCCTCGACCGCACCCAAGGCTGCGGGTGAGGCGGTCGCCCCTAAGGCTGTGCCAGTCCCAGCTAAAGAGGCGTCCCCCAAACCCTCAACCAGCGCGACCCCTCCCGCCCCAGTCAAATCGGGCTGGGCTTACAACCCGCTGACCAAGAAGTCACAGGCTCCAAAGGCCCCGGCCAAAGGAGCCCAGACTCCAAAGTCATCAGCCCCAGCGCCCAAAACCCGGGCGCCCCAAGCGAATAGCAAAGGGCGCGCCTCAGGCTTTGCCGAGCGCATCATGACTCAGGGCTGGGAGTTGCTCGATCAGTTTGAGGACCTCACCCAGAGGGCCGAAGCTGATCCGACCAACATCCAGTTGGCCATCGACAACAACACACAATTCAACAGAAAAGTTAAGTCGCCAATATGACGTCTCACTTCCAAGGGCAGAAATTATGGATGTAAAATTATCTGTTTAACTACCTACCTTCAAACTCAACTCATCGTATTATAAGGAAATGCCTTTGCACTCAATATTTTTATTCTTGTGACAAGAAACTTGTTTAAAATAAGTTAAAATGGGCGAGTTAGACATTCCATTCTAATAACTTGTAAGCGTTTTGGATTTTCCCATAATATTGTTCCTCTGTCCGTAAGCTTATCTTTAAGAAATTACTCATTGGAAAATCTAGGTTAAAATAATAGTTACTTCCTTTTTGCCGGACAATGGATAGATAAATAGGCACCTACTAAATTGCAATTCTTTTATATAGTACTCATTAATTATACTAATAAAGTCATACACAACTTATAATAATATAGCGTTTTATTCAGATCCAAATATAAAGATTAAAATTGCCTGAATGATTCATTTCTACGTGCACAACTAGGATACTTCTAAGTGTAAATATAAAATAAATAATACAAAAATAATCTATTAAATCATTCATTAAATGTTTATATATATTTAATATCTTTATATATCTTCATCTATATCCATCTTATATATATATATATATATATATATATATATATATATATATATATATATATATATTATCTACCTTTATATATATTAATTCGGAGATCATTAGTTACAATGTCTACATGCCTATTTTTTAAGCTCGCTTTTTTAATGTTGCCATGCCGGTCATTTCTAACAATATTATACAATTGTTGTGTTTGAATCCATCACACTGAAGTTCGGCTAACCTGCATTTTGTCTTTAGTTATACCAACAACTATGATTTTTTTTTGGCTCTCGATGACCCTCAGTTTACAGTCGTTACGATAAAATTCCCTTCCCGATTCTCAATCGAATGAACCGCCTACGTTTTCCCTTATTAACATCGACTGATAGTTGCACGCAAGTTGATAGTCCCCAAAAACCGACACTTTTGCATCTACCCGTCACCAACCGCCCTAAGTAATGGTTTGAACGCCAAAAGGGATGCCCTTTAGGGCGGGCTACTTAGTATGTAGTTTTATTTCCCTAGGCAGTTGGAGCCATCGTTCGCTTCTATTCGCCGGTGAAGCCTTCTAGATTTACTGTCAAAGTCATGTTAAAAATAAAGATTTGCCATCGCTTCTTCTGCTTATATGACCGAAATACCTCGTCGTATGTTGTTCACAGATGGTAGACATTCGCGTTATTATTTTTAGCTCAGACTTTATTGATTTGTTAGTGCGTCTAGCTATTGGATACTAAGCAAATACGTCCAGACCACCTGTTTATCGTTACATTTTGTCGATACAATGACTTTCTCTAGTTAATTTGTAGTATCTTTATTGATTTAATTGGAGTTTTTATACCAATGGATAGGCCAATCTCATCAAGCCTTATACAGACTATTACAAAACAATGCTTTACACTTAATTTAAAAGGTGAATTTTAATCAATATGGTACGCCAACTCGCTAAATCTTTTCGCCATATCTGTCTTTGGTTGAGCTAAAATTGATTGAATGAAATCTACCTGTGATATATTTAAAATGAACTCATTAATGATCTCCTTTTCTGTTGGTTCTTGACGCAATCCATCAGTAAATGATATACGTCTTCAAGTACAGCATGTGTTACAGATGGGAGAACTATCTTCATGATAAATGCAAACTTTTCCGATTGATAGTATTCTTGTACTTAACCTGCTATTATCAAATCAGGGTACTTGAGGAAGCTCATTTTGAAGAGTTTTGTACTATATTCCTTTGTCAACTGACTTCTCTCATTTTAAAAGTTCAAGTATCAACACTGTTGTCCATTTAGTTACTGTTGTGTGGTACTTGGATTGTTCCTTTTACCATATCTATGCGTCGCTTTATTTTTGGAACACAACAAACGTTATAACCGTCGTGCATCGTATATTTGGGATCAGGTATATATGAAGTAATTCGCTTTCAATTTGTGCAATTAATGTGTATAGTATACATTAAATGCACAAATTGAAAATGACCTGCTAACTGAAATTTTACATGTGTAAGTTTGTGAGTATGGATGTATAACTCTTTCATTTCATGCAAAACCTCCGAACAGATTTTGATGAAGTAGTAGGCAATATAGCTTATACATATATCGAATAATACTTAGACATATAGTCATAAAACTGCGGGGCACAGCTATGCAAATATATTTTCATAATAAGTGTAATATGCCATAAAATATGTATGCGATAAAGAGAACTAACAAGAGTTTTCGATTCTGTTCTTTACATAATATTAGTTTATATACAATTAATTACACAACGCGTGCCGCAGCGGTTACGACAGTCGTCTCCTCAAAAAAATCGTGCCGTTCCCGTACAGGACAACTATTTGTGTGACCCACAAATAGCTTTTCTGAGTCTGGATGTACTTTGTGACCATCAATTATTTATATATGAACATTGTTAACAGGTATTAACGCGACTAACCTTATTGTTCGTGGATTAGCATTGATCGTGGTCACGGGATGACTGTGTCATCCCGTGACCACGATCAATGCAACTTGGTCGAAACGTCGGGAAAATAACAATAAGATTAGTCGCGTTAATACCTGTTAACAATGTTCATATATAATTATGATACGAGAAAGATTAAAAAAAATAAAAAAAAATGTACATCAATTATTTGTTTGGAAAGTACACCGCGACACAGTGCTTAATTTCCGTAGAGTGAGAGCTGTCTTTAAAAAAAAACTGCAGTGAATTTTCTGAAGTTATATATTAGTTGCTATAACTACGCCTTCTATATTCTATGCCTTCATAGTTTGACGGGCCTGTTGGCGTAGTTGGCAAATGCTTGCTTTACACGCCGGAGGTCGTGGGTTCGATTCCCACACAGGACAAATTTTTGTGTGCATGAACAAGTCTGTTGGTCCTGAGTCTCGGTGTAATTATTTATGTAAGTATGTATTTACAAAAGAAAAGTAGTATATGTAGTATATCAGTTATCTGGTTTCTATAGTACAAGCTCTGCTTAGTTTGGGCTCAGATAACCGTGTGTGAATAATGTCTCAGGATACTATTATAGTATGTATGGTTTGTTATAGTTGCCGTTTCACACTTGCTACATAACAATAACATATTATGTAGCAATACCTTTACATAATTAGTTTACGTAATCTTATTGTTGGACTACTATTTACGAGGTCATAGTCCTCTTTGTCTGTAAGTAGATGGTTAAAAATATTTTGGAAGTAAAACTTCTTTACGTGCGCTTGAATTGGGGAGTCAGCTATTGAATGCGTGACGAGAGCGTTACGAAAAGTGTGATCTCGCAAGGCGAACGGAAGTTGAGAGGGAGATAAAAGTAAGTGAAGATAGAAAGAGATAGTTACGTTTCGTATATTACTTTTCTATGTCTATGATAATCCAATAACGGTTCGTAAGGAAAATAGTTGGTGTTTGAAAAATTGTATATAACAGGTACTCACACTCCTAGATACCAAGAATAAGGTACGTAACTAAGAGTGTATGAACAGGTCGTTTTATACTAGCTGTGCCCCCGGTTTTACCCGCGTTAAACTTTATAAATTATAGCCTATGTGTTATTCGGATATATAAGCTATATTTCTACAAAGTTTCATTAAAATCGGTTCGGTAGTTTTTATGTGTAAGAGTCATAAACATCGATACATGTATACATCCATACTCACAAACTTTCGCATTTATAATGTTAGTAAAAAGTAATTAGGTAGGTAGGTGAAATTTTACATGAGCTTTGCATTTTTTATCACTAACCACTATGGCCACCACAAAAAGCGGCAAGACTGCAAATCAGAAACACCCTATACATTATATAGATTTACTAGAAAACACCACCCTATTATGTCTACCCTATATTGTTAATAAAGGCATGTCCACACTTCACACAAACTTTACATGTAGCCATCCTGCTAAACATTTGTGAATAATCTTAAAGGTGTTATTTATTAAATTAATAAACCTCGAAAGTATGTCATGTTACATATTTTGTGAAAAGCTTATGTAAGTGGATTGAACAAGTACCTACTCATTATAACTGTTTCGGTGTCAGCCTATTCAATCAGTAATTCTTATGACTCGTACGTATGTTTACGCAAAAGGTCGTTCGCTTACATTTGGACTTTGAACAACGTGTCGCCCGCACGATGAAAATCAACATCAATTGTCCGCGTATTATTGACTCAATGAAGTTGACATAGGTGAGAATATAGAGACACATTAATTGAAGTCTCATTTTCATTATTTTATTAATCACAAGAACATACTGTAACCAACAAAAGGAACGCGTTGTGAAGAAGAGAGACCAAATAAATATATATTATAGTGTAGATTAATTAATTATATAAATATTATAAAAGTCGTAAAAGAAGTAGTCGATTAAGTCGATAATAACATAATATAAATAAGTTAATAAGTTTGCGGATAACGCAAGACTGATAGTCGCGGAGATCTTTGGGGGAGGCCTTTGTCCAGCAGGTCTTTTGGCTGATATGACGATGATGATAAATAAGTTACAAAGAAATTATTTTCGCGACGTCATATATAACTCAATACAAATACCAAGAAACACACTGAAATATACAAAAATGGCACCCAGAAAGGAGTGCATTGCGCTCTGCACTGGTACTGGTTTAAATTTTTTTAAAGTGACTTTAAGGTCATGCGTTTTGAATTCTAGTAGGTATCCATTACTGCAGCTGGTGTTGTGATTCCTTTGAGGAAACTGAAACAGTCTTAGCGCTAATAGTAGGAGAGCCTATATGCTTCTTCCTCGCACTCTCATAGCATCTTTCCACTCACCTGCCAAGGATCCTCACCACACCCTTATGCTAGCCAGAATCGCCTGTCATTGTACCTGCCTTCTTAAAATCGCTTAGAGAAATACATATATAAATTTCATATTTAGAGAATATAGTGTATTTTAATTCATATACCTTTCGATCCACTTGTTAGGCACTTGTGCTGATTCAAAATGACTGTCGATTTCAATGAATAAATCAAATTATATAAAAATTTCAAGCTCATTATTTATTATTATTTACAGCTTCAAGGCTTTAGGGGTTGTTCAGGGCTGATGCGCGCCAGGTGATGGTTACCGTACTAAGCATGCTATGATTCATCACTATGAGAATTTCTAGATGTGCGTTACCCAGGCAAAATGTTTTGCTTTAGAGAGATGAGACTTAAACAAATAATTAGTGTATCATGAGGAGCAATTTGTTTACTAATAGCAAAATTTGTTTGAATTGTAGTTTTTAAGTTATTTGAGAAAAACAAATTTTGCTGGAGTAACGTTTGAAACGTTACCCAGGCAAAATAGTCTTTCAAAAATTAGTTTCAGCACGGAACCAAATACATGAATAGATAGCTTTTGTTGCGTAGTAAATGTTTATAAATAGCAAAATTTGTGTGTGGTATAGTTCTTTAGTTATTTAAGATTTTGCTGCGGTAACGTTTTGGGATTTCCCAGATCTCGAAAACGGCTCAACGCAGAAGTTTGAAAAAAATACCAATAAAAGACCTCAATTTGTTTAAATTTGTTTAATCATTAGTTTTTGATTTGGTTGACGTAAACCAATGTAATTAAATGGTTTCAAAAATCAGAAGAAACTGGTTTGCAAGTAAACCAATACACTTATAACCAAATAAACAGCTGTAAAAAATACCCGTGGTTCGACGCTTGTTTACATCAGAAATATTAGATTTCATACTTTACACATTAAGAAGATAAAAACAAATTTGATTTATTTTAGACTGGTCGTACTTTAGCGATCAAATACGCAGTTCCCATAACATTAAGAAACATGGCATACTTTAAACAAATTAAAATGATTCCTGAAAATTCCTTCCTGTTAATTGCAGCTTTGAATTACGGCTCTAATGAAAGTTATCTCAAAAACAAGATTATGTCAGCAATTCTCTAATGAGCCGACCAAATTGAAAAGGTCACATAAAAGCGACCGCACCATACATAAGCGCAACCATCTGAAATGAACAGGATAATATAGATGTTTTGTTAGTACAGTTGAATACAAAAGTTTTCTGGTCAGGTTAGTTAAAATAATAAAATGGTTAAGATTCATTATTTTTATTTAAAAAATCAGTCTCATACAAATTATATGTATTGCTTTGCCTTAGCATCAACATTTTTAGAGAAAAATCACAGATAAGTTATAACCTACTTACTTAATTTTAATATTTGGATACATTAATAGGTTGTACAATTTTCCTTAGGAGGTACTAATAACGTAGGTTGATAGGTGGACTCCATTTCACCTCGACTCACAGTATGGCATTTTAATATGAGTTTTGTTACGTGTTACTTAGAGTGAATATTTTAACATTACATGTGACTGCCACAGGTGGATAACCCGTGAACCAATCATTGTCAAAGCGTCGTAACCTTCTTTTAACTTAATGTTGAAATATCCACTCTAAGTAACACGACATAAAGCTCATATTTCAATACCACAGTGTGACTTGAGTTGGAATTGAGTCGGCGTTGTGTGTGTAATGTGCAAAGCACATTTAATGTTTTTTTTTTACAAAATATGTATTATCGGCTTGCCTATATTTCTTGCCCTTATGAGGGACGGTTTCGAGCATATTCTATAAAAAATGTATATAATCATAAAACTTTTAAATGAGAAAACAACAATATAATAAAAATCTTCCAACAATTATATAAAAAATAAACAACTTTTACACTTATGTACCTATTTAAAAATATAGGAAACAGTACAGTTTTTATCATTAATAACTACTAATATCACTCATAATCACAGATTCGTACCTAATTCAATAAAATTTGTGTGGTCATTGGGACCGTATAAAATTATTTGTTTTATGCTTCCAGTCTCTAACGTTTTAATTACCTACACTAATGAATATATAATCAAATGTGGCATTATGGAGTTTTTGCATTTCTGTAGTTTACAGTACAGATCATCGTAACATTCATATTGTTGAGTTTTCGTTCTGTAACAGTATGCTCTGTAATGTCCAATCAATGTGGAACTTGATGGTGGGTCAAAATCAATTACTGCCAAAATCATATACTGTTGGCCATTTAACTCTATATTAATGGGTATATCATTCAGGTTAACAGACATGTCATGTAGTTCGAAGAAAAGTAATGGTTTTAATTCATATGTAAAATATACATTTCCTGTCTCGCATACAGGACACAGTGAAACATTATCATTATTAATACACGATGTGGCAGATTCTTCCAAGAAGTCAATACCCTTTTGTGTTATAATATTTATATTTAAAGATATATATTTACAATCAATTTTCTTTGGTTGTAATGCATTTGAGCATGTGTCATTTGAGCAACACCTCTGTCTGGTGGCAGAAAAGTATATGTTGCTCATGAATACCTGTTCTAAAATCATTGTTATATTACATTCACAACTGATAATATTTTGCTGTGACTTTGTTTTATCAAAAAGGTCAATCAATAGTTTGTCACGAAGTTCATATAATCTTTTGCAAGTTTTTCTCGTATTAGATAATACTTTTATGAATGTTGTTAAACCATCGCTAGCACTATTTAACTTTTCTCTGAAAGCAGGCCTGTCTTGATAAGCTACACCGAATGCTTGCGCGAGGGAATCAAAAGCACAAGTGTTTGTTATAAGTACCCTGTTTTGGTGTACATAAGAATATGCGACGTTACCATTCTGTAATATGTATATGGAGGTAGCTTTTTTTGATTTAGGAGTGGGTATGGTAAGTCCCCGCCAGTTTTCAACTTCTATAGGTTTATTTTGAAAAATTGATTGAATATCAAAATCTGACGTATCAGTTAGGTTCTCTTCTTCTTCTTCTTTTTCAACTGACTTCGGTGCAGAATCAGATATAATTAACTCTGCTGAGAATGAATCTCGTTTTTGTTCGTGTTTGTCTCTAATTTTTACTATTTTTCGTGAGAAATACTCATAATTTGTTTTGCGTTTTTCCTTTTTGTTTCTTAGTTTTAAGGCCTGTTCTTCTTTGTTCTTAGTATTCTCGTGTAAAATTTGACTAGAGCTTAATTTTATGGTTCCGTTAATAAAACTATAATGTTGTATAAGAAATTCGTCTAACCGGACGCGTTCAACTTTGGTCTCAAAATATATAGTTTTGATGTCCTTAAAATGATTTTCTACATTTGAGCTGCTGGCATAGTCTTTGGCTCCAGGAAAATAATCAGTCATAATATTGCCCCACAAAGGTAATTTTTTCAAAAGTCTTTTAAGAGTGTTGTTAATTTCCGGCAAAAAAAAAGCATTTTTCATTGGTGTAGATTCAATTAACTGTAAATATAATAGTTCTGTATTCATAATGTCATCATAATATTTTATCAAAGGCATAGGGCCACCGTGTTGCTCACTCTCTTCATCTTCTGTTACAAAATATATTTCTTCGGAACTGTCCTCTCTTTCATTCTTTTCAATTTCGTCTGTGTGTCTTAGATATGTTTTTATTTGGTCGCTCAATCGTTTCAATGCTTGTTCACATTTCGATGCCGTATAATCAAGATCGGTACTTATATATTCATGAAGAGAAAGTGTGATTACATCTTTAATAATTAGTTTTACTTCGTCATAGCTTCGTGATTGTAGTATCAATTTGATGCAATTGATATAAAAATATTTGCATGTTTCAGAAGTCTTGTCAAAACAACTTTGTGTATACAGTTTTTTTTAAAAATGAGACTTATCAAGTCTGATGTAACAAGCAGGTATCTTGCCTTTTTTTTCCTCAACTATTGCAAAACATTGTCTTAAATAGTTATTCAAGTCCGTTTTCAAAAAAGTTTTCGTTATGGCCGCTATTAAAGCAGAAGAATCATCACAAATTATTTCATTTGGAAGGACTCTTCTGTTTAACCATGTGCTTAGCCATGTGGCTATTGTTTCTGTTGTGTGTGAGTCAGAGCACATATAACAAATTGGAACACTAGCACCCAAGGTATATGCTACGATGGCATATAAGAAAACATGTTTGGGATTTTTATATTTTAAAAAATCGTTTGCTTCGGGTGGCTTTATTGGTTTAAATAAAGATCCAGTGGCATCAATAGACAGGATTTTATATTTGTCTTCCAAGATGTCATCGTAATATATACTTTGCTCAGTAGTCCAAAAATACAATATAAATGGAACAAGAGACATTTTTTTTATGAAACTGTCATACGGTGGGCTACAGGTCATGGCATACAGTGATAAAATAATATTTTTATCAAACTGAAGAGCGCTTCTAGCTTCATGCCGGTATTTCCTCAAATTTAATAATTTAGGCAAAGTTGGCGGTTCTTTTGGATTATCCATGCTCATAACTTCATCGGCCGTTGAATTTCGTACCCTTAAAGCCTTAATGTTTTTAAGTTTTTCTTTGTGCAGATTAACCCGGTGTGAAGTTAATTTATTTTTAATTCGAGGGTCATGCCGAAAGCCTTTTTTCAAATTTGTAAGAATAAGCGTTACTTTATAAGAATTATCAGCTGTTTCGGGGGATATTGTCAAGAACAGACTAGCTTTGCATTGCGTACAACTTCCTGTACATGTGATGTCGTTATTTTTGAGATCAGTAGGCACGTAATTGTTTTTAAACGAGAATGTGCATTCTAAATCGGTTTTAAAAAATATATGATCTTGGGATTCAATAGGCGCAATTTTATAGTAGTCATATTTACTCATTTCAAAAGAAACTGTTAAATCAGAAGGAGCTTCTACAACTGCATGCAATTGTGTTCGATTATCTTCACAATCTCCGCGAGAATTAAAAAATAAAACTTTATTTCTCTTCGCAGATATTTGCAGGGCTGCTTTGCTGACTTCGTGATTAAACTGAATACGCAGTTCTTGTTGTATGTGGTCATAAACTTCATTTGAGATTGGGGGAATAGAAACATTAAATATATCTTTATATTTGGAGAACACAACTCTTAGGTCGTCAAGGGGCACTTTTACTTTTCGGCCTGCCATTTTATTGTACCTGCTGGTACTTCACTGGTATGTATGATTTTCCGAATATAAAATGAACTGACATGAACAACGGTGTGAGTTGAGGCTTGCACATTCTGCTCCCGAAGCCATGAAGTGCAACTACCTGAAAAAAAAGCAAGGCACACATCACATTTACATTAATATTTTCATTACCTATCATTTTAAAAATCTAGTACACTTGTCTCGCCATTTGCGCAGAAAGACATTCGCACGAATGGATACTTGCGCATAAAGACATTTGCGAATGCACACTTCAGTAAAAAGACTGTAGGTGTACAGTACCTTCAGTGTTCTCAAGATATTGCGCGAAAGGACATTTTAGCAGATTAAAAAGGGTGTCGTTTTTAAGGTTGGGATCGCCAATTACCAATATGCGATAAATGCCGTAAAAAATCCAAGATGGCTAAAGATAAACCGCTTAAGCGCTTGCGCAGTGATGAGCTGGGTTTTGTTAGGCGTGGCGCCATTCCTACGCTTTGTTGTACGTATACTGAATTTCGTGTGATCTGATTGCAATTAATGTGTATATAAATTACCGTGTATGAAACAGCACATATCTAACTAGGTATTGTAACACTCGTGTATAATACCCCTCATTATACAAGTTTCATAAACTATCATTACCGAATACTCACCGGACTTGTCAAACACACTTCAATATAATTGAGAATAATACCCCTTCTACCGGCACGCGCGATTTTTGCGCGGTTTAACGGGTCCGCCCAACGTCCGCCACGCGCCGTCGACTAATCGCTGCGATTACGCCGCGTTTCAATAAAACGACTATATCTCTAAAGTTACGATAGCTAGCTCGCTACAAGTTATGTTATTGGCATAGTTATTAAATTACCTAACAGAATATGTATGGATTAGTATAGTTTTGCCTTGTAATGTATTAGTAATCGTACTGTGTTTGTTCAGTGTGAGGGAATTTTACCCAGTTTCTTGTGTAAAGATCATTATAACTAAAAGAATAAACCATTATTTCAAAAAGTTTTTGTTTTACTTCCATAAGTACAGAGTATTTCACATAAAACAAACAAAAGAACACACCCCGTCTAACATTTTTTCATCCCACAAGCAAAAAATAACATGACGTCATTCGCACGTGCGGCGTTCCGAACAAAAAAACGGGTCTGTTTACCACTCAATTCTGAGAACGCATTACGCCTGACGGCTTGGGATTGTTATTTATATGAATGTTTGGTCCACTTAGATAACACAGACAGAGTCTCAGTTCTTAGAAGTGTTTAGTTTAACAGTATCGGCTAACCAAAACAAACAGAAACTAGAAACGAGAGTGACGGTTGACTCGACGCGCACAATATTCGAAGAAATGTCTAAAATCTTTATCGAATACACAATCTAAGTTTTAAAAACGGTTTATTACTTACCCCATGTCGTATAAACCCGGATAGTGAAACACTACACTCACAAATAATATCTGATAAAGTATATTATGCCACAACCGGCAAGGCGTTTTTTCGCACTATGGCCGTCATCGACAAAAACTCTCGTAAAACATTTAATAATGCGCCGCTGTTCTGCGCTAAGTAGATAACGAATGATTGTATACCACCCTTGTCACATCCTTTACACTTTGTATGTCTTAGAACAGGATAAATATAGCTTTGGATTTTTCTATCGCTCTTTGAAGTGTGTCATTCCGCTCCGGCCAATTTTGGTCGCGTGCCGGACTCGCTACGATTTTGACGCGGCCAATATTGGACGCGTGCCGGTAGAAGGGATACTAGATTCGTTAAAGCGCTTGAAACTTTATGACAGTATAGCTTAAACGTATAAAAACTGTATCCTTTTTGTTTTGTTTACGTTAAGTCTAAGAGCAATATCACAACGCGATTGCCTAGCATGGCGTAGGTATAGAATAATTAAAAGTTAAAGCCTACCACTGAGACCGCCACGTTGTTATTTTAGCCAATAATCACACACACAGTTTTAAGCAATAAAGAGATGAGTCTGTCGTAAAACAATAATATTTCATATTTTGCGCGATATTCTGGTTCAATATTTCCATGATAGCCATTGAAATGATAAAAAAACTATATACTATATTTTCCTAATTGTAATGAAGAAAATGGCAAAGTTTTTTTTTGTGCCGGGGCTAATTGTGTTTTGGGTCACATTTGACGAGTTTTCTTTATTCTGATTCACACCAAAAAGCGTACATTAATATACGCTGAATGACTATTTTATACTGAAACACAACTGTACTGTAAAATAAAAACATTTAATACTCACATCGTTCAAAGACGTCGTCGTACACACACACATAAACCACAAGCACTTCTCTCCAAAACACTTGGTTCACGACTGATTGTTTCATTGGTTCGGTCGGAGCTAGCGTACCCATAGATAGAGCGTACTCAACTACTCACAGCTAAAGAGTAAGTAAGACAAGGCATATAGCTGTTGCGTTGCATTGCACACAGCGATGCGCGCTGCTCTGACTAGCATCAAGAACGTTAAAACGTTTTTAGCGTGGCTTTGCGTTGTGGTATCAAAATAAAACATTTGGTTTAACAGAAACAACAAATTAAGTACTAAAAATATAGCTACATGTATATATGTTTGTATTGTTTTAAATCACACTATAAATTATACACTATGATATTACACTTTTATTAACTAGTAAAAATTGTGTAATATGGTACTGCACTTAAAAAATATTAAAAAATCGGCTTCACGAATAACGTTTTTCTGCTTAACTGTACAAAACATCGGTTACCAAGCTGCTAATTTGCGAAGATTAACCGTACGTACGGTGCAGTCGCTTTTACGTGACCTTTTCAATTTGGTCGGCTTATTAGAGAATTGCTGACATATTCTTGTTTTTGAGATAACTTTCATTAGAGCCGTAATTCAAGGCTGAAATTAACAGGAAAGAATTTTCATGAATCATTTTAATTTGTTTAAAGTATGCCATATTTCTTAATGTTATGGGAACTGCGTATTCGATCGCTAAAGTACGACCAGTCTAAAATAAATCAAATTTGTTTTTATCTTCTTAACGTGTAAAGTATGAAATCTAAATTTTTGGGTAGGTATTTTTGGTAGGGTATTTTTTACAGCTGTTTATTTGGTTATAAGTGTATTGGTTTACATGTAAACCCGCTTCTTCTGATTTTTGAAACCATTTAATTACATTGGTTTACGTCAACCAAATCAAAAACTAATGATTAAACAAATTTAAACAAATTGAGGTCTTTTATTGGTATTTTTTTAAAACTTCTGCGTTGAGCCGTTTTCGAGATCTGGGAAATCCCAAAACGTTACCGCAGCAAAATCTTAAATAACTAAAGAACTATACCACACACAAATTTTGCTATTTATAAACATTTACTACTCAACAAAAGCTATCTATTCATGTATTTGGTTCCGTGCTGAAACTAATTTTTGAAAGACTATTTTGCCTGGGTAACGTTTCAAACGTTACTCCAGCAAAATTTGTTTTTCTTAAATAACTTAAAAACTACAATTCAAACAAATTTTGCTATTAGTAAACAAATTGCTCCTCATGATACACTAATTATTTGTTTAAGTCTCATCTCTCTAAAGCAAAACATTTTGCCTGGGTAACGCACACTATCATTGCTGGTCCGACAAAAAATGGACAATTAAACGGTAAACCCGCCCAAAGGTCTTATAGAAGAGCATCGCTCTTATTTAACAGGGTGTGCTCGGTTCCCTGAGGTTGAAACTAGCGAAACGAAATTTCTATCTATCGGCACGTTTCTATTTTTCTAATTATGTATAGATATTGGATTGGGAGGTGGTGGTAAGTTCAATTTTTTGACAGTTATAGGAGAACAAAAAGTCGCTAACCCTGATTATCCTAGTAAGGAGGTAGAGAACGCGTTACGCAGGTTCGTTCGAATTTGGGCAGCTGTGAATTAATGAAGTTTTGAATATACTAGAAAAATTGCGAAACTAAAAACGGCTACTATATCTGAAAATTATTTACGAAAATAAATAACTAATTGCCAAATACATTGTAATAAATACTAGTTGGGGATGTCTGAGGTTTTAAGTTATTTTGTCTGTGTGTTTGACATAAATATTTTCATTTTAGATTCCCCATGATTCCTGAACAAAAAGAAAAGTGGATAAGTAAGGTCAATAGGGAAAACTGGTTTCCAACAAAATACAGCGCTGTTTGCTCAAGGCACTTTACCCCCGATTGTTTTGAATATTTAAAACAACGCCGCCGTTTATTTAGTTCAGCAATACCAACGATGTTTTTGCCTATTTTGGTATGTTTTGTTTTTATTACTACAATTTTGGAAAATATCAAATCCTTTATATAAGAAACATTCATTTTTGCAGGTGACATCAAATAGTACGACTGACTCTTATACTAATGTACCTGGGCCTTCGCAACACAATCACAATATCGCCCTCGTAAGTTAATTTGTTCTGATGATGTTTGTTGGTAAAATTATATGTAACTGTGCTTATTAATACCCGACAACGACATATTCAATTACAGAGTTCATCATCAAATACACAAGTGCATATTGAAGCTAATACACTAATTGAAGGCCAGACTCCTTTACAGTATTGTACATTTGATTATAGTAGCAGTCTTAGGCCTTCCCATGATTACGAAATTCCTGTAAGTTTAATTTTTACATTCTTCTCGTCTATGTATTTCTCAAAAATCCAATATTAATACTTCTTATTATATTTTCAGAGTTCAACAATAAGTAACACAGTAATAGTAGACCCAGCAATTGTACACATGACTCCACGTAAGCGTAAAATGAAACGACAGATAGATCATCTTATATATTCTCTTAATAAAAAAAAGAAAGATGTAAAGAGGCTCCAAGATAAATATAGAGTGTTGGTTAAAAAAAATGCGAATCTAAAAGAAATTTTGAATACTTTGACCAAAAAATCTTATATTACCCAAGAAAATGAAGACATTTTAAGTCGCATAGGTGTACAAAATCAAGAAATTGTTAAACGCCAAATATTAAAATCAAAAAAGGACATATACCCAAAATTAAATACTCACCGGAGTTACGAGCATTCTCCTTAACATTGCATTTTTATTCCCCGAAAGCGTATAATTTCGTTAGAAAAACTTTTAGCACATGTTTACCAGCTACAAGTACTTTGAGAAGTTGGTATCAATCCATTGATGGTAAACCAGGATTTACAAAGGAGGCTATAGATACTATAAGAATGAAAGCGAAAGAATCTAAGACCAAAATTTATGCCACTATCATATTTGACGAAATGGCTATCAGAAGCGGTGTCGAATATCATCCTCAAGGGAGAAGGTACTATGGCCACGTGAGTTTTGGCGCCAGCTTACAAACGGATTGTCAAGATGAAGCTAAAGAAGCCCTTGTTTTCTTGTTGGTGCCAATAAATGCATCCTGGAAAATTCCAATAGGATATTTTTTAATAAATGGCATTAATGCAGAACAAAAAGCCGCTCTGCTGACAGAAGCGATCCATTTGGTAGAAGAGGCTGGTGTAAACGTAAAAGCCGTTACATTTGATGGCTGCCCAGCAAATATTAATATGGCTAAGAAGTTAGGCTGTTCCTTTGAAGTTGATCAAATTAAATCCACATTTAAAAATCCCTGCAATACTTTAAACATAGCTGTCTTTTTAGATCCGGCACATATGATCAAGTTAGTGCGGAATGCATTTGAGTTTTATGGGAATTTGAAAGACGAATGGGGCAATATTATATCGTGGCAATATCTTGTTAATTTACATAAACTACAAGCAGCAGAAAAATTTCATCTAGCTAATCGATTAAGGGCTGCTCATATATTTTTTAAAACTAAAATTATGAAAGTTAGCTTAGCAACCCAAATATTTAGTAAGAGTGTATCCGATGCACTCATATTTTGCAAGGAAAAACTTAATTTACTTGAGTTTCAAGAAGTGACACCCACAACACAGTTTCTGAGTATGATGAATGACCTTTTTGATATTCTGGACTCGCACACACATGGTTATGATTTTAAACGAGCAGTCAATGCGGAAAATGCTGCGAATGTTATATTGAAATTAAAGACGGCAAAAGGTGCTATATTAAAAATGTCCGCAGACATAACTATAAGAAATAAAAAACAGGAAGTCCAACTCGTTAAATCACCTCGATATACCGGATTCTTAGGTTTTTGTGTATGTATAGAAAGTGCCATTGCTCTCATCCAGGACTTGATTCTGGACTCAGAGAGTGCCCTAAAATATCTTCCTCTGCATAAAATAAGCCAGGACCACTTGGAACACCTGTTTGGGTGTATAAGATGCCACGGTGGATCAAACAATAATCCTAGTGCTAGGGTATTTGAAAGTATATATAAGAAGCTCCTAACGTATGCTCAAATAAAAAACAGTGGTAGCGGCAATTGCAGCGCTCTTAATCAAATTTCAATTTTGCAATGCACGTCTTCAGTTAATCGCATCAATATTACTACAAGATACAAAGACCAAAACATAGATGATGAGACTGAGAACCTGGATTTTCCAGAACTTGAAAGGTTAATACCTAATTCTGAATTCGGTGAGAAAATAATAGAGTATATGGCCGGCTACATTGTCCATGCTCTGAGAAAGCAAATAAAATGCCAAACTTGCATTGGAGCGCTGATTGGTGAACCAAATCAAAACGCATTACAATTTCAAAAGGACACCAAAAACAAGTTATTGTACGGATCCACCACAGTAATAGAAATTTGTCGTCGTTGTGAAATTTATATTAAAAGGGCGAACAACGAATGTGGTACGAAAGCACTGGCTATGAAATATAACACTGATTATTTTACAAGATTGGTTTTAAAATCACTGATTGGATACAATTTATTTCCGGATATAAATTTTCATCAATTTGAAATAGAAACCACAAATCATTTAATTGAATTAACAAGATGTGTAATATAATAGATGCTCGCTTATCATTTTTCACAAAGAACAATCAGGACCCTACAACTTTTATTCGAAAAACACATACCAAATTAATTCATTTTAAAAACCAATAAGAACAGGAATAACAATTATTTTTTAATTGTTGGACTTTGATTAAATATTTTATATTTTAAATTGAGCATTTTTCATTGTTTTAATCCATTTTATCGATATCGACTATTTTCCCTAAACAAGTAGAGCAACTCCAACAACGACCTACCTACGCAAGTCGACCTTGAGGTGACCAATTGCAGCCGCGCGTTCTTCCTGGCCCCCCGGCCCGCGGTAGTGAGTCGTGTTTTTAGAAGAATTCGGGGTATAAGCTCTCTAGTGGTTATAATTCTCTTTGGTCACTGTCGACGCCAATAAAAGTTCCTTTGAAAACACTAATTTCTTTTCCAATCCCCTGCCCCACCGCTCGCCACTATACCATTATTTAATAAATAAAACACAAGCCTTATTTTTATAAAATGTATTAAAACATGAAATTCAGATTACAAGTCAGTAAGATTCTAAGAAGTCTTGCTTCAAATTTCGTGCTCGTTTTTAACAGGTAGTGTTAAAACGAATATAAATAAGTTACCATACAGTACAATATACAATTGGTTTTTGTAATAACACTATCTACCCACAACAACACAGCCAGTTATAAAGATCAAATCGAATACAAGTTACTTAATTGTCACTATTGTCGACGATTAAGTAAGTAATTTAGAATAAATTAAGACAACATAGATGTTAAATTACACTAATAATCAATTTAATTCATTTGTGTCACCAGTTGAGAATCCTATAAGAAGTATTTTGTGGCCCAGAAAAATAAATACTTTATCTCATGCGTATTATTGACGGAACTAGAAAAAGTAAAACGGAATACTAGTACACAACGTTATGCACAATTCATCGGAAATACGAAATCTAGTCTTCTTTAGAAATAAGATAGTGGCCCTGATTGTATTAATTGCCAACATAACTAATTTTAATATCATTGCACCTCTTTGTAACAAAGTTCATATGAAAAGGACAGGACATCTTTAGTTGTATCAGTTAAGTTTTAGCGCGAAATATTGAGGATAAAATAATTATGCGCCCGGTATTAATTTTAATTTTTATTATTTTTTTACCCTCTTTGGGCAGGCTAAGATATGTGACCATACCGCCTCGTCTTCAGTTGTAATATTTATATTTCAAAGTCAGTCAGTCATGTCCGTGACAGTCAAGTCATAGTCCTACCCCAGTAAAGCAGTGGAGACTTTAATAGAGGCTTCTATGGAGTTTTGGTTACAACACGGAAAATCACAATTCACGGCAAAATTGCACTTTCCTCCACTTCGACAACGTGAAGATGTTATGTCTAAAAATCCACCATATTTACACATAAAAACTCGAATTTACACCAGTTTTTGAAAATAAAACATAACCTCGATGCGCCCTTTTCCGCGTTGGCGCCAAAACCCGCCCGGTTTGAATAGTTTGACAGTTGTATGTAAGCCCTGTTCTTTTCATTTTTTTTTTTCGCCCCCTTTGGGCTGGCTAAGATCAGAGACCATACCACCTCGTCTTCAGTTGCAATATTTATATTTCAAAGTCAGTCAGTCATGTCCGTCACAGTCAAGTCATAGTCCTACCCCAGTAAAGCAGTGGAGACTTTACTAGAGGCTTCTATGGACTTTTGAACTTGACTTTTACAACACGGAAAATCATAATTCACGGCAATATCGCACTTTCCTCCACTTGTGTACGTTGTCGAAGATGTTATGTCTAAAAATCCACCATATTTACACATAAAAACTCGAATATACACCAGTTTTTGAAAATAAAACATAGCCTCGATGCGTCTTTTTCCGCGTTGGCGCCAAAACTCCCTGTTCTTTTCATGCAAGCTAATAATGACATAAGAAGAATTGGCATTCCATGAACATAAAACAGATCTTCGCAAAAAAAAAATGTGTTTATTTTCCTGATTAGCATTCAAATTAGAATTTCGATATTTTTGAAGATATATTTTACATAAATTTTCTAATTCTAAAATGTTGTTCATAAGTACTTTATAATTTTGATCAAGTATTATCATTACACGAGTAATTTATGAGTGTTACAATAAAGTCTATATTCACGATAAAAACGAATCTTTTCCATTGAAACATTGACTTCACAATTCACATAATATACTTAAATTCCATGATTTTATTCGAGACAGTTGAGAAGAAAACATTGTGTGGTTTTATGAAACCACGATGCAAGTGAAACTGTCTCTTACGGCGTAAAATTAATTCATTGGCGGATATTTTTACATTATTCTTGGATTTTCCTCGTTGACCAGTTTATTTGGCTCAACAGTTGTCTATCACGATCAAGCGAACAACAACATTTATATCAATACCTTGATCAAAACACAAATACCGTGGAACACTTGCACAAATGAGTGAGAATGTAAATGCGACACGGTCATCTGAAGAGAGCTATAGTCGCCGCCATAATGCGACATGCGATAGACAGATGAATAAAAAAAATCACTTAAAATATGAAAAGTAAGCCAAATTTCGATTTCACTGTCTCCAATAAAAACATGGAGTATGTATACATACGTATCATAAATATGTACCTACCCCTCCCAAACTAAGCTTTAATATTTCAGTAAAAAGGCAATGGAATGGAGTATAATTAAGAAATGTTGTAGAGAATGTACTGGTAAGAAAAATAAATATAACCGTTATTTCCTAATTTGTTATGTGTTGTATTTGATTTAACAGCTCGCACTGAGCAGTAAAGATCATCATAATATTATTTTTCTCACCAGGACCATATTATACATAATTACAGTAAGAACTATGTGTAGATAACCTTAACTCTACCACGATAATAATCTTGCAAACAAGTCTTACAAACAAGTGCAATTTCATAGCAAGTAGTGCTTTCATATAAGTTTTTGTGCGTGCATAGCTTTGTTCACAGGGTGCAATCTTGTGTTCAGGTGATATCCCACAATAAGCCTGATATCATCCACTGCTGGACAGGCCTCCCCCAAAAGATTCCACAACGTTGCCATTTGGGAGGCATGCAAGTTGGCGACTGTTATTCTTTCTGGGCCGGGAACGACACCACATTATTTATCCCATAAAGCAGATAGCAAAAAAAAATTTAGAAGGATAAATTCACAATAGCGTCGGCATATTTATGAGGCTTTTTGGGGATAAATATATCTTTTACATACGTACATATAGGCACATAAAGAGCATGTTAAGTCGCCGGTCCCAGTTGCATGGTGAACTTATATGACGATAAGTTCTGGTAGCTAGCCGCCAGAGATTAGTATTAAGATCGGACCCCCATAAAAATGGCAAAAATCAAGGCAGAAGAATATTCATCTGAACACATTTAGCGATTACACCCTATAAATTTAGGTTTAAAAATTTGCTTCTGCATAGCAATTCTATATTACAATCTACAGTAATCTAAAAACAGTAACGTAAGAAATATTATCCGTGGTAGTATTGAGCATAGTAGATATTGCCCAATAGGAATAACTTGAGAGAAACAGCGCCTACGAGGCATTTACCACGACCTGCTACTAGCAGCAGAGTAAGAAACGGCAGTTTAATTGACACGATAACTTAGTATTTGTCTCAACAATATAAGATTCAATTTACCTCAGCACAAATAACATAGGTGCCAGTAGCAATAGCAAGTACCTCGTACGCGGTATCTAAAATGAAACCTTAATAAGACAAATAACAAAATAAATTAAACAAACGTTAAACTTGCGCCATAAACTTTGTTTACACAAATTAATAAAAAGTACCCAACTCAATATTAAAATTCTGTTACTTACATATAAAAAACCTATTACTAACGTCAGATGGAATTTGTGATTTATGTATATAAAAGATTATATACAACATATAAATTCAGGTACCAATCACAAATGAAGTAACAAAATGTTATCGAAAATTAGTTACAACATCACACGGTTTTGTTCACATGAAAGATTTGTAAATACTAAATGTTAGTTTGACACTTACTTATTACAAAAAGGAAATAAGGAACTACGAGATTTACGACCGATATTCTAAAGTAATTTAATAATGTTATATTCCCATAAACTAGCGTTCATTACATTAACAATTATAACCACAAAACTGGGAAATCATAAATTGAATCATCTCTACTAATCAAGGGTCCGAACGATACCCACCGGGGTATCAAATTTACGAGTTCTTCGATACCCTTACGAACAATGTAGGTATCAGTGGTTTCTTCTGCATACATGACCAAGTTAGAATATATCAAATTTAAGCTCCTAGAAACCATCCATAAAACTAAAATTTGAATGTAACAATTGTATTGTATGTATTGTAAGTATAACCTAAAAAATATGTATAGATTAGACAGTGATTTTCGCACTTAAACTTGTAAGAAGTTTAATAAGCAATATAGTCATTCGGTGGTTACAAGTTACAACCAATTTATTAATGCGTGCAGATTTCTTTTTCATTTAAACATAAAGTTATCAAAGTATTTGGTATTTGTGGCTGGTCAGATATATCGGTCATTAGGACTCAACCGAGGCAAAAAATCCTTAAAACTACGATATCAGAAGCATGCCAATTCTAGCAACATTCATGCCTCAATACTCTTAGGTTGTTCTACTGGATATATAATAAATCCTAGTTAAGTATAATTAATATTTTGCGTTCGTAATAATCGACTAATTAAATAGCCTAGATAACAAGTTAATAAGATCTAGTTTAGGTAAGAGAGATATATCAGTCATGGCACTTTACAGTTCAATAGTTTAATTCAGATCTTCTTCGTAATCGTATTAAAAGAGTTGTAGGTAGCAGATGGAACTGGTAATTGACATTGTAGATGGATATTGTATCACTACAAAGATATTCAGATAGTTTTAGACGACGTGGTCAACCACAGAAAATGAGGTCCCAGGTTGAAATCCTGGGTCAGACCAAAAAGTGACATCGGAATTTCTCTGTCATACAAAATTCTTAGTACCAAGTACTCTAGAAGTTAGCAGTGCCTCTGTGCTTCTGTCAGCACGTCAAGCTGTCAGTACAGTACATGACCTCTTTCTAGTCGTGGCGTCTAGCCGTCGCTTTGGGTCATGGGAGTGAGAAAACAGAAAATACACCGACGTTCCGCATATACTTGTGGACTATAAATGCCCTGGGCAGATGGTTAGTCTCTATTGAGATAAGTCGTCAAGGCAGATGTCGAAAATGATAGTACCTTAGGAATTTAATAGGGTGTATCTTTTTTAATGCTCAATACTTTAATTAATTTTCGGGTCTGACGATAAAAGCAACATTATATGATACACGATTCTGCAAGAAGACTCGTGTTTGAAAACTACTTTTTCTTATGGTCGATATTCATATAGATGTGGGCTGTTATTTTTTTAAATTAATATTCGGGTTACTATTTTCGTTACGTTTATATTCGAGTATTATATAAGATAAAAATATTTAAATTTAGAAACCAAATTGCATCCATCTTAGATTATGGAGGGTATAATAAAAAAAACGGAATTTGTTTCAATTGAATAAATAGTAAGGTCTCAAAAATTTATTATCAGTCGATATTTTTTATGAGGCCAGTAGTTTGTTAAAAGAAAATAACCGTATTTAAATGAGGCACTTGTCACGGGGAGGGTACAGGCTAATTGGACTGATTTAATTTAATTAACGTCTACGGTGTAATTGTATGAGATATTTAAGATCCCTATAAAATTTAACATACCTACTTATTTTTAAAACATACTATTTGGTGCATATTTTAAAACGTATCGAAAATTTATTTATTGAGATGTTAGACTAATAATTATTTATTTTGGTCAAATGTCAGATGTCTTATAAAATGACGGAATAGTATTCGGTTGGAATTCATTTATCAGTAATCTGTTTTCTTAAAATATACAGGAGAGTGAGTGGTTTTACCACCCCGTGAAACTACACACACATTTTTAAACTACTAATTGGTGGCTTTACATTAATGCGTAGTGTGCATGTATAATAATTTTGATGAGCCTTATAAGCTTGCCAGTCTCTATAGGACTGTCGTCTTGAGGAAACTCTGACATGACCCTTAAAGGACAAAGGATATTTTCCATTAGATTTTCAATTGAGATATTCGTAATTTCGTACTACAATAATAAATTAGAATAGTGGTATATTAAAATGCACTCACTACCTACATATTTCTGATATCACTAAGTATTATCATAAAATTGAGTTATTTTTTTTTTAATTTTTATTTGATACCGAAATTATGTGGATACCCTCACAGATGCGATATCCTACATAGGTATAATATGTAACGTTTATAGTCCAAGCGACATTACTTGCGCCGCAAACTGCGTTTTTATTGCTTACGTAATAAAGACGGTTTTAAAGTCGAATTGTTTACACCAACGTCGCGTTGACAGTACCACCCCATGGAGGGCTTTATATCATTGTACAGATAGTTGTAAACCATCCTGAGTCGTAGTCTATATGGTAATCTTAGCCACCATTAATACAATTTATGTTTTGATAGGCCCTGATTCTGTCCAACACTAACTAAACTAACTATAATTTAATTGCATTCCTTTCTAATAAATATAATTAATTTACTACGACATCAATTTCAAAATTATGTTTACTAATAATTATACGCTCCAAACAAGTAACTAACTATGTATATAGTAGGGCCAATTTAATACATCACATTTGACATCTGTCAGTTACTAGTAAAGTAAATTATAAAATCACCTTGTTGACAATTTAAATTTACAAATAATTAATAATATCCTATGCCCGCCGGTTAAGGTTACGTAGTTTAATTTTTATGAAGTGTCAAATGTGATCTATTAAATTGGCCTTACTTTAGTTTGTCCTTATCTTGCGAACTTTTAGATGGATACATATAATTATATATTAGTTAATTTAGTTGTGTTAAAGACAGAATTGACACTATAAAGGGTTCAAGCATTGCTAGACTCTAGCTCTACTCCTGGGACCGTAGTGCTAAGGTTCCCATTAACTAGTATGTCATGAAGAGGCTGCCCCAGAACGCCGGACAGCGAATGGCTCAGCTTGTAGTAGTTCGTCTCCAAAGCTTCGTGGTACGACACTTGGTCGGAGCTGATGAGCTTCGCGTTCAGTTGGAGTGCCGCGTGACATACTGTCAGGAACTCTCTGTAATAAAATGTTTGCAATAAATTAGTCTCACAGCAGCTGACAACCTACCAGCCATCTCGACGGCAGCTTAGCCCTTGAAATTCCGAAAAACAAGTCAAGTTTAAGACTAAATAGCTAAAAATAAGCCAAAATATGACATCATAATATGATATTACGACGTTCCATGCAATAAACATGATACATTTATTTATTCTAGTTTAAAAAGTTCATGTGTCGAATTTAATATAATAATAGCACATAGTACGGCTGTCAAATTTAGCATGTCTGTAAAGCTAAATTTATTACATTACGGGGCAATTATTTTATATACAATAGTATAGTATATGTCACATATCACACTTCCAATTGAAGGTACTCATGTACCATTGTGTAATAGAAAGTTTAGGCATTTGGTGGGAACTTGCGGGCAATTATAGCCTTACTTTTCATAGACGGGTAAAAAAGAGTAGAATGCTCTGCCAGCTCTTTTCGAGAGAAGACATTTTACTTGCACTACGTACAACTTAACTGATAAGTTGTCAAAATTTAACTACCGAAGTAGCCTCGACTTTTTATCTTATTCCATGACAAAGCAAGGGTGATGCAAATGTTTGCCCTTCCATAGATTATGTATATTTGTATTCTTCATTACGCATTTCGGCGGACACAAAGTCAGTGTATATATTGTAAAGGGACCTATTCGTTTCCACATCCTTCAGCCTCGAATATATTGATCGATAAAGGATTTAGCCAAAATAAATAACAAAACGTAACAGTAAAAAAAAACATACTGACGAATTTATAAATTACGTCTTTTAATGTCTGTAAAATATAACATACTTGAATATAGACTTGAGTTTATCAACCATTTCGTCGGGATACATGGGCGCTAAAGTGGGGTCCAAAAATGCGTTGGCGTATGCGAGTGGTCCAGCATTCACTTGCACGCAAACACTGCCTTGTAACCTGGAGATAAAAGATAATTACTGCTTTAAGGGTCTGTTTCACAATATCCAGATAAAGTGTCGGATAGCTAACTACTAAACTGACAGATATAAGTTCTGGATAAAACACATTGCGTTTCACCACCACCTTCCCGATAAATTTATTTGCCAGATAGCTATTCGGCAGTTACTAATAGGTAGGTTTGGCAACGTCGCATTTTGTCGTTCCGTCTTACGAAACAGACAACCTATAAATACATTTCTTATGATAACCACACCTAAAAATATCTTTTTACTATTAACTATTATTTTATCAAATAAAAATACATACATAAATTGATTTTTTGTGCGTGAAATTAAACTTACGAAAGTCAAATAAATAGACGTCAAATGTTAAGAGGCCTATTACAGTCCACTAGCGCCGCCAATCGAAAAAATGTCATAACTCGTAAATATAATCAAAAATACAAAATATGTTCTATTATTACTGTGGAAAAGGCAATAACGTAATTGTATAACATCTTATCAACACTTGAAATATAGCTGTTTAGCTAAATCGTGCATTCAAAACATAAACGGCCGTTTTTGTTACAAATGCACGATTTAGCTAAACAGCTATATTTCAAGTGTTGACAATGTGTTATAAAATTACGTTGTTGCCTTTTCTACAGTAATAATAGACCACATTTTGTATTTTTGATTCTATTTACGAGTTATGACATTTTTTCGATTGGCGGCGCTAGTGGACTGTAAAAGGCCCCTTAATGTCAACAAATGTTTGTTGCGGTGTTTCGGTGGTGTTTTTCTTACGCCCGAAATTAATAATCGATCCGCAATCTGTCAGTCAGTCCTATCTCTAGATTAGCTCTATCGCTATCTTGATCTTTACCTGCGTGCCAATAACAAAACATATCAATCCAACCATTTTTTGCCCAGAGATTGGGGTGCGATCCTTTCCCTCTGCAGCGTTCCGGTAATGCGCGGCGTTGGTTTGGTGAGTCTGAAGATGGCTGCCATAGACAATCTTCTTAGTAAACTGTCGTACACACTGAGCGCACATGAATTTCCCATCAACTTAATTGTATTGAACAGTCGCGGGTAGTCAGGCTTTCTACTTCTTACTAGCTGTACCCTGCGGTTTCACCCGCGTTAAGCTTTATGAATTATAGCCTATGTGTTATTCGGATATATAAGCTATATTACTACAAAGTTTCATCAAAATCCGTTCCGTAGTTTTTGTGTGTAAGAGTTACAAACATCAATACTTACAAACATTCACATTTATAGTATTAGTAGGATTTAATAGAGGGACCACGAGTGTCAGAATTTTTTAATATATGCGTCCTTTACTAAATTAATCTTCATTTCTTTTAGCTGCGATTTTGTAATCCACTCTCCGTCTATCCCTCTAATCTCTTTGTTTCGTTAAGATCTGCCAAACATAGACACTGAACAGAACTGGTCAACCATAACATATATGGTATACATGTCATACAAGGTCTTCGGTTATCAATATAGTGTACCATGAGGTACATATAAGGTTACCACGGCGAAGGTTTTTGTGGCGCTCCCTAGCTTAAGTTACTTTGTAGTAGTAAAAGATCACAGTGATTTTTTGAAGAAAGGACTCCTATAAAAAGAGGTTTATTGCGTTGAATATGCTATTCTTCAAAATTAGGGAGGAAAAAGAGCAATAAGTAAAAAAAAGTTTGAGCCGTCACGGGACGCCTGGCAGATGGATAACATCAACATTATTTTTTTAAATTAATATGCAGAATAGAACATATTTTGATATGAACTAAATATGTCATAATGATAAAATAAAATATTACGATTAATAATCGCACAGTCGATTGTTTTGTTTCACATCAAATAAAAAAAAAAACGTGGCGATGCGTCGCTCCCCCAGAAATCTTTTTTACGTGCGGCTGTAGATGTTTCACATCAAAAACCTGGGCTAACTAATACACTGCCATCTGATCCCAAACTTGGTAGAGCCTATACTATAGCCACCAGACAACTGGTAAATATACTTATATTATTTCTTAATACATAAATATCATAGATAAATTACACCCAATAACAGAACCAATAATCGTCATCATGTAAACAGTGGAATTGAACCCACGACCTCTGGTTTAGCAGTCGGGTCCCTAACGACATGACCAACATGTCAGTCGGTATGTAAAATTGTTAGCTACTAATGGCTCTTACCGAAGTTGCAGTTTCTTGATATCAGGTGCTTTCGCGTTGACGACCTCCGCCAGTTCTGTGACTTGGCTCTCCATTTCCGACATAGCGACTTCTATGGGACTTTTTTCTTCAACTTGGGTATCGATGACGGGCACGCGCCGCTTCACGTATGGGAAACAGTATTCAGCTGCAAAAAAGAAGAGAAGATATAATTAGAAGTTTTGTTCTAGGACCTAAAGAATATCGTCACCCCATCTCATCCCGTGGAGGGAGAAGTCGGCCCGAGGGAATATATACCAGAGAAAGAGCAGCAGCGTTCTCCTGAGTACTATGACTATCTTCGCGAACTGCTGCAGTGAAATAAATGGCATTAATGCGGGGAATTTTACATATTTTTTTATACTGCAGCAAGGATAACTGCCATTTCAAGATAATTCAAGGTGTCCATATCGTTCTTTTTACCACTAAATTTTATTACCCTTTGTCTGTAAGAAATCGCAGCTAGCAATAAGACTAACCTTTGTACATTATTATGCTAATATTTTATTGTAATCTATTTGGTGTTCAATAATGAGTTTTAAGTAATGGAATTCGGCGTTACTTTGCAGAAATTAATAATAAAATACACTTTATTGTACACAAAAAAAAACATTAATTATAATGCGGTCTTATCGCATAAAGCGATTTCTTCCAGACAACCTTTGGATGGATAAGTATTAAATGTGCAAAAATGCCGGGGACGGTGGAACAAAGTGTGGTACATAGATAAAAATTGAAAAAAAAAGAGATAAATAAAAAGGTATACTAAAAACGAAACATAATTAATAACATATTTTAAAATACAAAATTAATATGTAGTGTAAATTACACTAATTGTCAGTTTAATCAAGGATACAATATGCACCGCACAAAATATGCACATGCAAGAAGGACAATATAAACGTGCAATTGGAATATTGAGGGACCAACTCACCAGTAAGATGCGTAAGTCTCAATCTCTGATGATGTACCGGTCCTCTAGCAGCACCATCTCGTGTGAAAGGCGTCTCGAACACGAATCGTTTGACGTTGTGCGCACGATCGAACGAGCCCTCGCCGCCACCCGACATCACCACGCCCTCGGGTGCGGCGCGAACCCACGTCACTTGGATGTAGGCTAGCTTGCTGTCCAACTCCTCGCGGTTTACCTGACCAGAAGATATTACACCCTTTCAAAATATTTATTTATCAAAATAGCTCGACGGAGAAATGGCATACAAAATTTACAGTCAAATTGATAATTAATAGTTATTGTTAATCGTTATCAAATTGATCAGTAATTAACAGACAGACAGATAAAAATCATTAACAGACTTCAAGAAGAAGAAAGTCGGTTAATAATTACCGCTAAGTACACATAAAAGAGACTTTAATGTACGGAAGTGAAATTTGGGTGTGGCAAAAAAGAATAGAAGTTGAAGAAATGAGAGCGCTAAGAACTATGTGTGGTTTAACTTTGAGAGATAGAATACGGAATACTGATGAAGGAGAGCGTTGTTGTGTGAAAGAGGATGTAGTCACAAAGATCGAAAAAGGTATTCTGAGATGGTTTGGGCATTTAGAAAGGATGAATGATGAAATATGCCTGGCATGTGTGAATGATACCTACGACCGGAAGGGGAAGACTTCGTCGGACATTCTCAGACCAAATCGGAGATGTTCGCAAGAAAGACCAGGTCAGAAGTACTCTAAACTGGCGAGCTTGTATGAAGAATATAATGACAGTAAGCGAGGCAAAAGACGTGTGCAAAGATCGTGACAAATGGAAATCTGATGTGTCTGCCTACCCCTCTGGTTAACAGGCTTATGTATGTGTACGTAAAAACCGGCGGAAACCTTACCTGTAACGACCGATTAGAATAAAACGTACGTGGTACCATATAAAAAAAATCCGAAAAAAACACATATATTTTAAAAACGATAGTACTCGCTCGCCAAATAGCGTAAAACATTGAAAAATGCGTTTCGAAAGGCATTTGTCATTTTACTTATGAATAATACTCCTTTCCCAAATTATTGCAATAGCTTGCTTATTTGATAAAATAGACCGTGAATGTAGGCATTGCATTCATTTTTTTTATAAGAATATAATACAAATACCTTTAAGTGATTCAATTTATTTAATCTTAAATAAATTAGATACAGTGAGCTACATTTAACTAGAAATTAGTTTTATTTACGTATATAGTATAACATATTAAATATAATTGATAAAGAGCTGTGTCAATACCAAAATAAGTAGCTATTTAAATGACAAAAACTAAGAATTAATTATTCAGAATAGTCGAATATACTTCTTCATTGTCGATAAACGCCATTTCCAGATTCATTTATTTAACCACTTTTTGATAACTAAACTGTTATCAAAACATGTTTAAATAAAATATGTAATTGGAATGTCTTTAATTGTCAATGAAAAAGTTATCTTAAAAGATCTTCATCCGTTGGTTGTTTGTATATCCATAGACATAAACAACATAGGGTCGAAGTTCCCCAGTCACCACTTCTTGGCCAAGTTCCTTACGCTTTTACTTCAAGTCTGAAATGAGTCTCGATACTCGCTCTCTCACACATACACACATGTATATAACAGTAAAACACTAAAAGAGGGAGATAGTCGCACGGGAGGGGGTCATAGCGCCTTGTCTTTACCTAAATGCTATCGCAAACCGCGTTAAAGAATTTCGTTCTAATGTACCGATGACCAGATGTAATATAATAAAACCATTAACTCATAATTAATGTATTGTTATCGCACCAATTTTAGTCGGTGCTATAATTTTTGGAGCGATCGTTGCCGCGTTGGTTATTAACCTCCAATAATGAGTTTTTTAAAGACCACAAAGTGTAATATCTGAACGCTTATTTACATTAAAAGATAAACAAAACATCAAAGTTATCTGATAACAACAAATCTGTCTGTCCATTGAACAATCTTCCGGGAAATTGAACTTAGATTAAATTTCTACAATGTCTGTTGAATATACTAAGAGGGATGTAGTATAGATTTGATATGTGTCTGGAAACACGTCGTTCGGGAGTCTGTTCCATAGCGTAGCTGCGCGTATGATGAAAGAAGCGCTCCGTATGGCATGCTGGGATGTCAACAACAAAGCGTACGAGGAGTAGTACCTACGATGAAATTATCTTAATTACTATTATTGCTATAATGCTGTGTGGTGACAGCGACGAATAACACCACCCCATCTCATTCCATGGGGGGCGTAGCTTCCAGAGAACGGGCAGCAGGGTCACTCTGTGTAGTTTGAACACCATTCTAAGATCGTCAAGCCGCGAACAAAATTCCATAGTGGAGATTCTTGGGGAGGTCTTTGAACAGCAAAGGACGTCTTTCGA
Organism: Pseudoips prasinana; assembly: GCA_951640165.1. Taxonomy (NCBI): domain Eukaryota; kingdom Metazoa; phylum Arthropoda; class Insecta; order Lepidoptera; family Nolidae; genus Pseudoips; species Pseudoips prasinana. The sequence goes on along the minus strand of OX621237.1, from coordinate 27,834,728 downwards.
CTGATACGACGAATATTGTTACCCGTTATATGTTTTATGTAGTATATTCGTAACAGTTCTATATTATCATTTATTTGTTGCCGTCCTACTACTGTCTGTACTACTGTACTTTCAGCTGCTATACATTTGAAGGTTGTCTGGAAGCAGAACGTTTAACGCGATAAGATCGCTTGTTGTGAATGGTGTTTTTTATGTCTAATGTATTCTACTTTCCTTTTTGAGTGTAAAGTAATAATTCCAGTTGAACAAAATGTATTGATCAAAATCGGTTTATTGCGTAACATATATAATGACCAATTAATGAAACAGGATTTATTAGAAGGGAAAACTTAGTCCGGTACCCGAAAATTGAAAATCAATGAAGGTATAAATTCAAGCCCCCCCTTGACTTTATATCTTCATTGATCTTGCTTAGTGAAAAATATGGTAAGTATTATTATCAAAACTTGGTTGTTTGGATTGTACTGTCGAATGAATAACATCTTCATCTTCCATTTTAATCGGATAATATACACCAGGGGTCTCCAAACTTTGAAGGCTTTGCCCATAATGATGACTTCACTATGTTCCAAGGGCCAACACCGTTTTAATTTTTCTGCTCTTAACTATATTTCTAGACAAATTGCAGAGTGCGCGACCTAACACACATTCTACAAACAAACAAACATTTAATGACAACTAGTAGCAAGTAGAGAAAGAATGTAGGTTAGTACTATCTTCTTCAGGTACCCGTTAACAGATGGTCTTAGTTGTAAATACATATTTGGGAATTACTTCGAGTAAATTGAGTTCGAGAAAGTTCTGGTTCTGGCTAGCGTATTCCTGTCACTTCGAGATCTTCGGCAGTTATTGCATACTAGCTGTGCCCCGCGGTTTTACCCGCGTTAAAATTTATAAATGATCACAGCTCCTCCCCCGTAGGTTATAGCGTGATAATATGTAGCCTATATGTTGACCCGACCTCTTAGTAATATTCATGCTAAATTTTAAGTAAATCCATGCAGTACTTTTTGAGCTTAGCCCGGACATACATACAGACAAACAGATAAACAGACAAAAATTCTAAAAACTATATTTTTGGTTTCGATATCGACTGTAGATCACGCCCCAAGTATCCCTTCAAAAAAATATTCAATGTACAGTTTTGACTTTCCTACGATTTTATTATATGTATAGATAAAAAGGCTAGCGGCACAGGAAAGACGAAGAACTGTCTATTGTGAAACAAAAATGTAATAAAGTCACACCCCTGCGAAACCGTTTATTTTAAATTGACTTATTGTTTTTATGAGAAATTTATTACTATTGAAAAGAAAAGAATAATAGAAAGTGAATGCACAACGTTCAAAGATATATGGAACTTTCAGTATCTTGTGATTGAGTCCAGTAATAAGGCGTTATGTTTAATTTGTACGATACCATAGCTGGTCTTAAAGAATAAAACACTAAACGACACCATGAATCGAGAAATTTTGAAAATTACTACAAATACGCAGGAGGTTTGTGTTCCAAAAAAAATATTAACTTCATTTTTAATTTCTGACTGGAATCTTCGCACTAAAGAGTTTAACAAAGCGAAAACCGAACAAGACTCTGAAACACACGCCGGTTTTCGTGTGGCTTTTAAAATCGGAAAACGTGGAAAACCGTTCACCGTTGGAGAAATACAGTAGCCGAAGAAATATGCCCCGAAAAGGTTAGCACATTTAAAAGTGTTAGTTTCTTAGCAAACACTGTGGCTCGGAGGGTGCAAGTCATCGCAGAAAATATACTATCTCAAATGTCTGACATCATCATGTCAATCAAAGTACGTCCACTGCTGGACGCTTAGCAGACGGGTTGGCGATCGCAGTTTGATGGTCATCAAGATATATTCAAATATGATTTTTTTATAGTATTAAACCAAATAGTACTGATTAATAAATCGCGGGAAATCCCAACTTAGCTGAAGTCAGCCACATAATTATAGTCTTATAATAGACTATCGGTAAAAGTTGAAGGCTAACCCTTCTACTTTTTCTGCTTAGATGCGTTTTATTCAGCATTGCTAGTTATTCAGTTTCACACCATTAAGCTAATTTAAACGTTATTACATTGCTCGTCAGTATAGCTCGTATGGAAAGGATAGGACATACCTATGTATGTTCTGGGAGTCTAGTGCCTAATTCACCGGTCATCGTGATCGGCGTTCAAATAGATGAAGGTTAAAAATGACTAAATCATTAGGCTTTCATGAGCACATGTGACGTCATAAATGGTTCGGAATCGATTTTCAACGTTGAAGGCGATTGATTTATTTAGTAACTTTTAACTGTAACGCCGATCACGATGACCGGCGACTTAGGCGGAAGCCCCTGCCCCTGGTCTTTTCATACTACCAAATAACAGGCCCGATGAGCATAATAACTGGTGAATTATAGGCGTATTATAAGCAGTTTTAGTAGTTTGACAGTTCTATAATTATATGTAGATCTTAGTAGTTTGACAAATAAAACAACTACCAATGTTACCAATTAATTTCAATTTCATCCCCCCATCTCGGAGTGCAAGTCGTTTTAACAGCTAGAGGATAAAGTAAATTTAAATTTAGAACTTCGTGTCCACTATGTTTGTGAATTCAAGACATCATTAAACCTATTTACTTCTACAGCTATGGTACCCAATTTATCATACAACTTTTTTAAATTTGTTAATAACTCTAAACCTCCTTCGGTGTAATTTTTTTTATAATTTTCTTTGCACAACATTACAGTAATCATTTTGCATTTAGTAATTTCCTCGCTGAGGTGTGATGAAAAGTTACGTGTTGCAAAGATTTTTCACTTAGTGCTGTTTTGATTCCCTCGCTGACGCTCAGAATTCTAAGTTTAGAATCACTCGCTGCGCTCGTGATTCAATTTCAGAATCCTTCGTTTCTCGGTCATAAAAATTGACTTGTATAACAAATAACTATTATTATTTTCTGATCTCAAAAGGAGTTTACCAATTAGATTGATTGCTTTTTTGTATGGATGTCACTATTGTGAATTTCTAGTTATATCAGTTCAGTAACTGATATCGATTTATTTTTATTCGACAGAGATAGGTTTCGGAGTGTATGGAATAAATTATAAAAACATAAAAGCAACTTCAACTTTTTTATACCACCTGAATTAAACATATTAATATGGGATATATTAATATGTTTAATTCAGGTGGTATAAAAAAGTTGAAGTTGCTTTTATGTTTTTATAAATTATAGATATTTTTTAATGATACTTCTAATGATCGCTTTGTTTAATTGTAATTAAACAAAGCGATTACATATTTTTATTGGACCTATTTTTAAATGAAAAATGTTATGTATAAAGTGTATACAAATTGCATCAACTGATCGTTGTTCTCGTGTGGGAATGAAAAATATTTTTGTGTGATTTGCATGTTAACACATTGTTCAGTTTCATAGGCAATTCACTATTTATGTTACACCTTGTATATTAAATTGCTAAATTTAAGTTTAAAATAGTTTAGATTGATTGATTAGAATTTAAATAGAAGATTTGCAGGTAGTTGAAGCTGTGGGCAGATACAAGTAGTTTTCATTTATGAGAGCATTGTGAGAAAAATAATCTGTAAAGAGACAATATAATAAATACTAACCGGAGCGGAGTCCATTATCATCTTGACGTTCTCAGCGCCGTACTTCTGTTCGTAGAAATTTTGCAGTTTCTCAGAGATCTCACTAAGGGAGGTCAACTTGGGCTCTTTGTAGATAAACTCAATACCTTCCTCATCTTCGCCAAAATGTGCTTTACCGAAGAACGCAACGCGATAGAATCTACCGAGCAGGCGTTTTCCTGAGTTGGTCACCTCTATCACTTTGGCGTATGCTTTAGTGAGGTGTTGGTAACAGGCGAGGAGTGCCTGGTAATCCTTCCGTCGTTCGTAGATAGGTATTATGAGTCGGTACAGGGGGCCCAGGAGTTCGTATCTTTCAGCTTTGTCCACAAAGTCGGCGCAGACCATGAGTTGGTCGAGAAGAGCTTGTTCATTGTAGTGCACATCCGTCATACCTGGAGAACAACAGAGATTAAATGTAAGATAAGTACAGAATTTTTAAACGTGTTGTTTACGACCTGTATGTTCATTACGATGTGACTAATTACATGGTCATCATAATTACTTTGAACTTTGTAAAGAACTGGTGCAAGACAATTATTTAATAGCCTGTTGAGCTAGTGGTTAGTGACCCTGACTTCTAAGCTAGAGGTCGTGGGTTCGATCCCCACCTAGGAAAAATCTTTCGTGTGATGAGCATGATTGTTTGTTCTGTGTTTCATGATTATTTATCTAGAGGCATAATATGAAATTTATTTAGAAATATATAAGTACGTTTATCAGTTTTCTGGTGGCCATAGCACAAGCTCTGCCTATTTTCGGATCAGATGGCAGTGTGTTAGTTGTCCCAAGTTATGTATTATTATTATTATAGCTTTATATATATATATAAATCGACGTTTGCATGTAAGTGTCCCTATGAACTTCAAAAACAGGTAGTGCAATATTAATACAATAGTCTTAAAGTGCCGTATGTTGGCACTTCGTATATTTAAAACACTTCTCCGGACTGGCTGCTCTTAGAGGGAGCGATAGAAACCCGACCGATAGTTTAAGACGTGACTTTATTAAAAAAAAAAAAAAAAAAGACACTGGCTCTGATGAATACACAGCGGCCGAATATAGCTAACACTGCGCAGCGCCGCGCCAGACTTGAACGTAAGGTATATCTTGCCAGACATCAGTAAATTCTTCCACCGAGCAATCAACGTTATAAAAATAATATCCTGGGACATTATTCACACACGTCCACTTGATCCCAAACTAAGTAGAGCTTGTTCTATGGAAACCAGGTAACTGATACGTATACAATTTTTTTGTAAATATATACTTGTATAGATAAATACTCCGATAATCAGACCCAGGACAAACTCACATATTCATCCACACAAATTTCTGTCCCGGGTGGGATTTGAACCCATGACCTGCGGCGTCAAAGGCAACTATGTCCCAACCACGCCAGCCGGTCCGTCAAGTTAAATTGAATTCTACAACACACGTTTTTCAAACATGTAGTTCCCTCATCTCATTCGTTAGAATTTTATTCCGACAGTACACGTTCACACTACACAGTAGCATGCTACTTTGTCAATGCTCTTTAATAATTTCAATAGGTAATCTATTCACTTATGACAATTCACGGTTTTGTGCGTCACTTATTTTATCACACTCGTGTATTGTTTTACAGATATGATGATAAATTCTACTATATGTATGTCACTGAGTGTAATTAAGGCCTGGAATTCAGCGTGCAGCCATCTGGGGGGCTACCATCTAATTCGCCGGCCATCGTGATGGTGATCGGCATTTAAATAGATGAAGGTTATAAATGATTAAATCATTCTTCCAATAGGCTTCCATGAGCATATGTAACGTCATAAATGGTTCGGAATCGATTTACAACGTTGAAGCCGATCGAACGAATGATTTAGTAAATGTTAACCTTCATCTATTTGAACGCCGATCACGGTAACCGGCAACTTAGGCGGTAGACCCTCAGGGGGTTACCGGCTAAGTCAACGAACATCGGGATAGTGATCGGCGTTCAAATAAATAAAAGGAAAAAATGACTTCATCAGTCGTTAAGTAGGCTTCCAAGAGCAAATGTGACGTTACAAATGGTCCGGAATCGATTTTCAATGTGGAAGCGATTGAACGAATGATTTAGTAAATGTTAACCTTTATCTATATGAACGCCAATCACGATGACCGGCGACTTAGGTGGTTGCCCCTAAGATCATACAAATCAATAGTTTTACATGATATAATTGTTTGCACCACCTGAAAATGTACTAGGGGGGTTCCCCCTAAGATCATACAAATCAATAGTTTTACATGATATAATAGTGTGCACCACCTGAAAATGTACTAGGGGGGTTCCTATGGGATATATATAAAAAAAATCGGAATAAGTTTTCATTTAAATATTTCTTAGAATGACCACTCTTATTTTGATGAGTAAACAAGATATAAAAGTGAGAACTTGTTCTCAATAGTTATCAATATTCAGAACAAGACAAACAAAATGACCGATGCATATTCTTTGAAAGAGCTTAGGTACAATAATTTTATATCCTTTAAAATATTTAAATATGAGAGCGAGATAGCGGCGCGCTGCATTCTGGGCCTTAAAGTTTTACAAAGCAGTAGATATATATCTAATTTACTGATTTAGAACTTTATTATTACATGAGAGAGTTCAAATTATGGTGGCAACTATATCGCCACTGACCCGGAAAGTGCTAACAAATTCACCTCTCTCTGTGTGTATTCAGATTTCATGAGTTTATGACGGTTTAACTTGGATCTACGTTAAAACAAAGGACTATTGATATGTATATGATATGTAAAAATATTTAAAACCAAATTTTAAAAGGTTATTAACGTTTGGTCTTAAATATTTTTACATCACCAAACAATCCATGTTTTAAACTCGATCCGTAAGCCGCGCCGGCATTTGCAAAGTGACTTTGATAATATTTTTTTATTAGAATAGGTCTGGCGAGGTGGTTCTATATTTTTTATTATGATTAGATAATTATTTGAGGGTTTCCAAGAACACTTGAAAACGTCGATCAAGACGACCCATATAATAGTCACAAAAAATATCTGAATAAAACTGTTACAAAAACAAAACCCCGACCTTTGAATCGATTCAAATTTTTCACATAATAATATTGTCAGCTTTATATAACATTTGAAGTTGGTTCCAATAGAAATAGGTAACTATAATAGGTAATTCCGAATTTGTATTTTAGTTTAAGGAATTTGGCGAACTTAAATAGTTATTAAGGAAAAAATATATTTTTTATTAGCGTATGTAAATATATACACAACTGCTAATGATGAAAATATTTTATTGATTCAGTTATACAACGTTATTTCGAACTTAATATTCTTTTTTATAAATAATGACATCAGTGAATTGTAATATATTTAATGGCATTCCCCATGTCAAATGAAGCCAATGTAGGAATTGACATAATGAATGTAAGACAGTTGGAAAAGTAGATATAAATATACACGTAGGATCATAAGTCATTTGAAGGGTCTGTCTGGGGCTCTACCGGCTAAGTCGCCGAACATCGATTTTTTAAATGGCGTTCACATAAATAAAGGCTTTAAATGACTTCATCAATCGTTAAATCGGCTTCCATAAGCACATGTGACGTCATCAATGATCTGGAATCGATTGTCAACGTTGAAGTCGATTTAAAGATTGATTAAGTAATTTTTAACCTTTATTTATTTGAACGCCGTTCAGGAAAACGATGTTCGGCGACTTAGCCGGTAGAGCCCCTGTTTGTACTTCAAATAGATTTATTTAGAAGCGCTAAAATACACAGTTAGGCCAAAATACGGTTGACTGATGTAGATCCAGCAACATTGCAGTTTTATTGCTTTCATTTAATCGTGCTGATATTAAGACCATGTTATACCACTAAGTCGGACTGTTAAAGTAGAAGTGTTCAGTTAACCTAGGAGTTCTGCTTAAGCTATTCCACAGTCCCTTATAAAGTACTCTAATAAGGTTTAAGTTATGTGTCTATAACGTAATAAGCGAGAACTTATCTTATCACACTTACAACTACCGCCTTTTCCATCTTACTTTTCCTTGTCTATCCAACGGTTGTCTGGAAGAGATCGCTACAAAGCGATAAGACCGCCGATTGTACCTGTATTTGCTTATTTTTAAATTATGTATGGTAGTTTTGGTGCAATAAAGTGTACTCTATCTATCTTCATATAGAGCTCGCTGTATGTTAATTAATCTACATATTACGGTTCACGAGCATGAGCTATTTTTAGCGCCTCTGCTTACCGATAGCTATTTAATGAACCTATAATCTTTTATACAATGAAATAAAAGCGGAAAATATCACGAGCTGATAAAATATACACGGTAATTGTATAAGTTTAATTTTAAAAATCTTTCGCTACTTATTGCTCACTGTTAATAAGGTTACTCAGAAATAATAAAACACACTGCTGCCAGCGTCTTTTTCAATCCCTAAAATAATTTCCCACTTTCGATGTGGGTCTCAGTTCGTTCAGTCTCTATTTCCCCTATAATTTTTATAAATTCAATAGTTTTGTCCATCCGTTCATCTGTAAGTTTAACCCAGAACCTATTTGGTACTAAAACGCTATAATTTGGCATTGTTGTACCTCCGGATAAGGAAAAGATGACTTATATTATACTTATTAATAGGATGTGACGGGAGCGTGTGCAGTGTTCCTACGTTGATTTTCTTGATATAAAGAAATAAGTTGCTCAGTCCACCAAGCAAAATTACTTTATTCTATGCAGAATTTAGGGGGCCATCGACCTAATCATTAGTTAAGTGGCAGTGACGGAACATTTGTTGGCAGAATGAGATAATTACAAGACTAGCTGCAAATTTTGGTAAATATAGTTACTTTTATTTTCGTAGACGTTTTAAGCTGACGTGTAGCGATTACATTTTTGAATGGTTCTTTCGAAATAATTTATATTTGGTCGCTGTATTTAAAACGGTCGCAATTTAAAGTTACAGTTCAATAGTTAAAATTGTTCGGTTTATAGAATTTGTTACTCGCTTAAAAATGGGTAATACAGGGTTTCATGTTTAAAACTTAAATGGCAGTTCAGTCTTTAACTAAGTTTATATTAATATTTAACAATTACAATTAGAAATAAGTTGGCACTTCAAAACTTCGTGCTTATTTAACAAATCGTGTTTTAGAAAGTAAATTTGGGACCTAGAAATACAGGTAAGTAATGGTAGTGTACGCCACGCATTCAGATTACCAAAATTATTTCGTTTCTCTAACATGAACGCACGAGTGCCACTTCTACTGGTAACATATTCTAAGGGCCTAACTATTCAACGGAGGTCGTAGACGTCATGCGACCCAGACGAGACATTGACATTGACATATCTCGCCATCGAGTTCCTATTCTCTTGTCTCGTATCTGATATGAAATGAAGCTGTTGGATTAGAGTCGAGTTTACATAGTTGTTGGTAAGAATAAAGTAAACACTTAAATACATATATTTTTTAAAGGTATTTTTCTTTGTTGGTGTAGGTATAGATAACGGATTGTTTGTCACGCGAAATACACGCCTACCTTAGAATTTCTCTTGATTATTCTACTAGACAATACATAGACAAATATTATAAGAGTTAAACTATTTTATACAGTTCATATTTAACATTTTACACATACATTATAATTGATTTCACCTTTTGTTAACAACTGTTTTTCCGTATTGATTTTTACATCAAGTCAACCACTTATCTACGTGTTTCCAAACCGAGTTACCTATGAACGTTCAAAGGTGTAATTCGTGATATTTATAGAATCGTTAGAGATTCGCAAAGCCATTCAAGCGGTCCTGTCCCGTCGGCCCTCTTGAAATACAATTCTATGTATCTCTATATATAAATGGAGCAGAGGCTCCGTGTCTCGCAGTCGAAAACTACTCGCGAACGCGCGTACGCACCGCCGATAAGATAGATACGACTCTGTCGGATTGGCGGGAGATTGGAATTTAAAAAAAATGGGGTTTGTGTTAGTAGTGGTGGTTATGGTGGTGGGGATAGCGTGCGGAGAGGAACCGAGCGTGGTGCGACCAACCAGCGTCAAATCTGATGACTTGGTGGATACGAAGCTGGTGCTCGCGTTTGTGGTACGTTTGACGACAGCCTGACGTGTTATACAACAGAACGGTCAGGACGGCGATACGTGTCTTCAACTTCCTCTATGAGGTGCAGGTCATTCATACAATAATGAGCCCTGACCAGTCATACTACCTATATCTAACACGAGTGCGCTATACTTCAACTGAAATTAAATAAGTTCACAATAACATCATACTGATAAAATCTTTCAGTACGTAAATCGATTTCTGCCGGAACGATTTGCGTAAGTTTTTATACCAGGTATCCGTCATGTTAACAAATTAAGGTTAGGTACTTATTCTCTCGATTGTACAAAATCGATTAAGTATAGCAAATTGCAACTCTCATAAAAAGTTTAACAGATTCAATAATCATTGAAATTGCGTCAAAATATAACATTAATTGAATACGTACTCGACAGGTCTTCCGGCATGGGGACCGCACACCTGACCACGAAGAGTTGGCTTTATATCCATCTGATACCAAACTGACTGACAACATCTTCTTTCCATATGGGTTAAAGGCCTTGACCAATGTAAGTTAAACAAGAACATTTATATAGTAAGTAGTATGATATGGCAAATATATAATGCCCTATTTAAGTTTCGGCAATACTACTATAGGCACGAGATTAAATGCAAGACACGTACAGTTAGCAAAGAAGATAGTTACACTAGGTCAAATAGCTATGGTTGTTTCCTAATTTGGGAGGAATAACAATGTGACGTAGGTGCACATTACGTGTGCTGAAGGAAAATATATACGATTGATTGATATTTTTGTATTCTTTATCATATATTTAATTTTCAATGTTTTACAAATTGAAATACCAGTCAAATTTTATAGTGTAATGGCGAGACATGCTCTATTTTAAAACTAACTTTAATTAACTGAACTAACCTAATATAATTTATAATAGTGCTGTGTTGTAATTATGGGGACAAGTGGATCATTAACTCGCAAGAACGAATAAAAACTAAATAATTTAATAATAATAAATAATATAAACAGAAATATACATTGTGTGCATTTTCTAGATATTTATCGCCTAGCTACAAAAAGTCCTTTAATTTTTGATACGGTTTTCCTCATTTTAGGACTCTTCAAAGAACAACTATTTTGTTTATGGACTATTTAGGGTACAAAAAAATAATGCTTTTTCCTCAAAGCTTGACTAAAATATAATGCATAAGGATAATAAACTAATAACAGGTATGACAATGTCATTGAATTAACCCTGACCTTAGCGGATTTGGGAGAACGTTTTTGGTACACAAACAACTAATAATTAGGTACCTAACTTAAAGTTTACTAATTATAACCTATTCATGTTGTTAAATACCGAAACCTACACGATACAGTGTTAATTTTTATGCGACTATGAATATTATAAATTAAATAGTGTTTAAACCCTATACTATAAACAAGAATTATTAGTAATAAGTTATTAAATACCTATATCCGCCAAATGTGTTGTTCACACACGTTAAATGTACAGAAAGAACTTATACCTTCTTAATTTTTTTCTAGACACTAGTTACTTTTCTTAGAGTGCAATACTAAAGTACATAATTGATATAATAATAAATATCTTGGGATAGATAACACACTGCTATCTGATCTCAAATTAGGCAGAACATGTACTAAGACAACCAGACAACCGATAAACATATATGATATATATTTAAATACATACATACTACAGATAGAAACTTGAATAACTGCTATTTATTCGTTTTATTTGCCTACTTTTTCAGCTAGACTCCTTGATTTTCTTTGTGTTGTATGTGATTTTGTTTATTGTTACGTAAATTTCCACAAATATTCTAAATTTTTTACTCTCTTTATCTTTATGTTTTGTCTACCGATTTTCTTATTATTTTAAATGAAAATGAAAAAATTATGAATATTAGCGAAAACTTGTAATTGGCCTTCATCCTTTATTGTATGTTTTATTTCTGTTCTAGCTGTAAGTTTTCTAGACTAATAAAATAAAATAAAATAAATTACACCCAGCCACAGAACAAATAATTGTGCTCATCGCACAAACATGTGTCTGGGCGGAGATCGAACCCTCTGGCGCGGCCCTAGCAGTTAGGGTCACTAACTACTAGACTAGAAAGCCAGTCAATATCTAATTTCACAATTCATTACTTCCGATATAATTACACTAGGCAACAACTAATACATTTATTCTTTCCCTGAGATCTGATTGTGGGAATCGGAATCGCCATGCTAAAAAAAACTTAGAACAGTCAATAAAATATCTTAGTCACTTATAGCTTTTAAGAGAAGTTTATTTTATATTATAACAAGTTTTCGTGACTATATGACAGTACGTAAAAAATAAACAAGTTTTTGTTATGGTTTTCCTGTATGTATGAAGAGGTTGGTGTCTCTCTAATAAAAAATCAAACGTAGTCTGCAAGCATTGCATTGGTCCATTTTCCTGATAACGCTTTTTTATCGAAGCAATATTTTGGTGAAAGCGGTCACGGTAGACATCACGCACTGCACTTAGATTTTCTGAAAAGATCTAGGAGTGAGTACGATGACATATTACAACCCAATTCATTATAAGCATTTAACACGTTAGCATTTACTTCGTCTTCACATTTATCATCCAAACTTGAAAGCGAAGTACTTGAGCGTTCAACGTGATTTGGTGTCGTCAGTACTGGAAGATTTTACGAATGGAATTACGATTCGATCTTAATATTTAAAAGGATAACATTACATTTTATTATTCTTAATCGTATAGGTATAAATCGCTATAGCTAGGCAGAGTGATACTTGCGTGAAAAGGGGCGTATATAGTGCACAACAAATAATTTATTGTAAGTAACTTACATTTTAAACATGCATATACCTACTTACTTATATAATACTAGCTGTGCCCTGCGGTGTTACCCGCGTTAAATTTTATAAATTTTCTTTGCTAAAAACCTCACGGAGCCCGAGACCTTTCCAACGAATGCAAAACCGTGGAAATCGGTTCGTGCGTTCTGGGGTTATAGCGTCAGGAAGGAAAACCCGACTTATTTTTATATAGTAGATAACACACTATAAATAAATAAATAAATAAGACATGCATAAAAAATTATAAAATCTTGTATTTATTTCTTAGAACATGTGTATTGTACTGTTAATACGTAGTATGGTGCAAAGAAGTGTTTGAGGCTAGCAAATAAGATTACAAACTAAGAAACCCACGCCAAAGGTGGTGATGCATAATACGGTCGGTATTTAGGGACATTTTCTACAACTGTCTATCAAAGTTAACAGGCGAAGATGCGGGCCATTTGTCTCATTGCGGATAGGAGACGATATTTCATCGCTGCCAACTATACCAACTAACCCTTAGTTTGCATTCGTACCGTATATATGTAGCCGTGGTCGTATTCTTAGCCGACAAGTAAGATGTATCGGATTATGTACAGTTTTCACGAGACTATATAACCTTGACTCGTTCTATATCTTCGTCCGGGTCGTCTAGGACGTTTCTGGGACATCGGTATTTACTGGAGAGGGCAACCGGGATGTATTTGACTGCGTGATGTGACATGTCTTATCCGTAGGTTGTATAGATGTTCTGTGTGATCTGTCTGTCAATGTTAGTTTCGGGATTGTATTGTGTATTACATTATAAGAATAAGAAATCCGCATATGAACTATATATTGTGACTAATATATAGTTCATATGCGGATTATAATTATCTATATCAGTATGTTTTTACAAAAGAAAAGTAGTATATGTAATATATCAGCTATCTGGTTTCTATAGTACAAGCTTAGTTTGGAAGGAGAAGGCCGTGTGTGAAAAATGTCCCGGGATATTATTATATGTATTTCTTACTATACGATGAGACTTGCGTCAACAGAAAGGCAAACAACGAAGCTACTTCGTAGGAAAGTATCTGCGAGAACGCTACGATGGTTTAATCTCCCGGCTGTATCTTCCTGATGAGGTTACCGTCAGGTCTACAGACTATGCGAGGACACAGATGACAGCCCTGTCGGCGCTAGCTGCCTTGTACCCGCCGTCATCCGCCCAGCGTTGGAACCCTAATCTAGATTGGCAGCCAATACCGTACAACACACCGCCGTTTGAGGAAGACGATGTAAGTAGCCACTAGAAAATATGTAAATAAAATAGGATCTTATTGAGGTCCTTAATTGATCTCAATAAGAGGTTCTTTTCATAGACCCCGCGGATAGTGCCCCGCGGATTTAAAGCGGCGTTAAAACTTTATAAATGATGGTCGTACCAACCCAGAAACCTTCGTGGGCTCATGCACAACACTTTGCTAGAGAACATCACATGATCAAATGCATAGTATACGATTCTATAAAAGACATAGCAACATTCAATAATATATTATATAGTAGTAGATATTATGAAACTGTTTTATCTAGTTTGCAGGCAGTTAATTATGTAGCCGTCTATTGACAGCAAACTACTCTCGTTCACTTATGATAATGGTTCTTTAAATTTTAAATTTAACCAAAACGTTTGTCGGAAATAAGTTTCAAGCCTATGTCTCCATGTCTGTGTAGGTATGCGTGTTTGAGGCATCATAAAACTGAAACGTATGGAACGATATTGATGATTTCTTTTTATCTGTCACCTAGGATGAGTCTACAGAAAACAAAGTAAACAAGTATCTACGAATTCTTACATTCGAAGGATTGGCTTAACGTATCACAATAATAGTATAATGTTAACATTTACGTTTCAGTCGTCGGCGTAGGTAGTGCAATTATTCAGAGAAATAACGTGGACATACCCTCTAATCACAAAATCCCGGGATATTAAAGATTTACCTTCGATAAAATATTACCGATGTTAATTATTAACACATCTGCACCCTAAAAGTGTCAATACCATAAAAAGGATTATCATATTATTAAATCTTCGACGCATATCAACTGTGTCTAATTTTTGCGTAATGATGTAAAAATAAGAACCCGTTTGAGTTTTATCAAGAAAACTGTTAAATTTATGCCTAAACTTAACATCAAAGTAACTTACTTGATAATTGATGCGTCTAATTATTTTAGGGCAGGTGTTAGAACTAACTTAATACATTTATATATTTATTTTACATAAAATTAGATTTTACAGCTCCATCAAGGGCAATTCTTTATTATTCATCTACTTTTTTCGTTCAATTTTTTATATGGATTGAGTAATTTTCAGTTGATGTACTGGTATAACTGTCCAAGATATCTAGCTCTAAGAGACACAATCTATGAGAAGCCCGAAGTCAAGAAATGGATCGAGCCTTACCAAGAACTGTTTAAGAACTTAACCAAGTTAACTGGGACCAATATCACTAAGCCAGAAGACGTATTCTATTTAGACAATTTGTTTCAAACATTGGTATGTAACAGACTTTAACCATTTATTTTCCCTGTTGTTTGTCTAGCGTTGTTCAACAGGTTTAATTACAGCTTAAATTCAAGTGTAACTGTATTTTTCTTGCATAGAGTCAGGTTGTCGGTGTTTTACACATGCATTCATTTTGGACATCTACGTTTGAATTAGGGGAGTGAGCCAGTGTTAGGACATACAATAGTGCATTGTAGTATATTTTGCGTAGTTGGCTAATCTCCATTGAGCACGGCTAGAAGCATTATTATTCGAAAGAAATATCAATAGCTCCTACAAGAAGGTGCTACGTACAGTGGACTTACTACTTCATGTATTTTGGTTGAAAGTTTTTGAATGATGTTTGAGAAAACGAAGGATAGAATAGCCACAAGCACATTTCTCGGAACTGGATGAAAATACTGTCAATATTTATGAGGTGAAGGCCATAGGCATCGATAGCAGGCTTTGTACATGGTCAGTTATATAGTTTTCAGTAAGTGTACCAAACACAATAACCAAGTAATTTTTGCATAAATTTATTATACCAGAAAAACATGATTTTATAAATTAACTGTGGAAAATCTAACATCCATCATATTCGACTGGCGAAGTACCTGTACGTCATTGTTGTATTGTATCTGGAATATGTTCAGCGTAACATAATGATATTACTTCAACTGCAATCGTGCTAAAATATAGCAACTAAAATTTATTTCTTGATATATGCTGTTGCAAAATTTGGGGTAGGTATAGGTATGAGCATAAACACAGTTGAACTCACTATTCTGACACGACCGAAGAGAGATTATATAACACTATAATTTCCACAAATCGCAATCTTTTTTACCCTGATCTGTGACGAAGGAACTTCGTGAGCAGCAGTTGAGTAAGCTACCGTGAAATTAACGAAACCGTTAATTGTTTAATGCAGAAGTGATTGGACAAGTAAATCAATGTTTTGTCTTTTTTAGGAAAATGTCGGAGTTTCTCCGCCCATGTGGGCTCAAGAGATTATGCCGAAGATAAAAGATATGACCAAAATCGAATACGCTTGCGAATTATACAACAACGAATTGATAAGATTAGCGTCAGGTAAAATGTGCATCTCTACAATATTATGTTTGATTTGCCAGCATGAAATGGATAGGTACCTATTTATTTAAGCCACCCGGCAGGCAACTGATGTTACAAGATGAGACATCTTCGTAAGATAATGAGTTAGTAGCGTAAACTACAAGCCATCACCACCGTGGGTAGTGAGGACAAACAAAGAAAAACATTTACAACTAACAATTAGCTCTATTAATAATTAATAACTTACATAAATAATTACAGGTGTATTAATGGAATTTATACTCAACACAACGAATTCAGCAATTAGCGGCACAAAAGCAATAGAACCGAAACTATACCTGTTCTCGGCCCATGAGAACAACGTCGCAGGTCTGATGGCGGCAGCTCGAGTGTTCCAACCACATCAACCCAACTATGGGTCCACATTCTCATTAGAATTAAGACAAAACTTGCAGACTCAAGAGTATGGGATATCGGTAAGTTAAAGAATGTACATCTCAACCAGTCCTCACGACAGCTATTCAAAGCACATAAGTTTTACTTATTTTGGCACTATTACACTCCATTCTTAGTTACTGTTGCCCTAGGAGGGCAATTGAGAGTGAAGCTTCTAGCGTATTTGATAAAAGAAATGACACTAAGCATTATTTTTGTTAGTGTAATAGAATGTTTCTTTTGTTTCAATAATCGTACGCAGCAGAGAGCGAGAGTCGACACTACTCTGAATGTTTAGGCTTGCTGCGGCAGCATCAGTCTTTAAAATACGTTTCTTGGCGAAGTGTAGCGATAGGGAAATTTGAGAAATTACAAATGCCTATTTAATATGTATCGCTGATAAAACATACGCTTTTCGATTGAACCTCTTTTAATAAAAAAATTGGTAACTGAATAACAGTCAGTGCGCAAATATTACACCAAGAGGTTTGCCAACCAATTTGGAACTCTTCTTTGAATAATATAGTCCTATAGTATAACGACTATTTACTTTACATTATGTTAATACGGTAAAATAACTTCAAAGACAATACATAAATTATACCATTCAATGTCCTTTTGTATATTTGTCACACAAATTACACTGCTATAGACCTGACATATTTTTCTTCGCGAACCTCTTCCGGCACCATGCTAATTGAGATTTTAACGATAATTGAATATCAACAAAAGAATATTATCATTAGCATAACTACCGAAACATTATATTGAATTATGATTGTACCATGACCATTATATAGGAAATGAAATAATGAAAATTATTCAGCACTTGGGTATTAACATACATTTGTGCTTGTTAAGATCGCAATGCAGTACATAGAAATATACAATATTAAAATAATTAGATTCTGACTAGTTATAATCATTTCCTTGTTTTAAAAATACTTGAGCTAATAACTACTAATAACATGAGTCCATAAATTATTTTTCTCAATAATCATTATCAATATAATAATTAAAAACCAAAAATCGGAAGAATAAAAACTTAAGGATAACATTCTAGAAAGATAACATAGATTTTTCAAAAAGATATAATAGGTCGTTACCTATGAAATTGCCGTTTTGTATGAAAAAATTTAAACGAATTTTTTTCATGAATTTTTTTATTTGTATTAATCGAAGTAATCACCCATGCAATCAATGCATCTTTGCCATCGCAGTGGCAGTTTATTGATGCCCTTCTTAAAGAAATCAGCTGGACGGGAGGCAACAAATTCTTCAAAGGCATTTTGTACTGCCTCTCGGGTATTGAATTTTTTTTCCCGCCAAGAAGTTATCCAAATTCTGGAAAAAGTAGTAGTCTGTAGGCGCAAGGTCTGGTGAGTAGGGCGGATGACGGAGAGCTTCCAACCCCAGTTCTTGCAACTTGGAGACCGTCTGCTGTGCAGTATGAGGTCGCGCGTTGTCGTGCAGGAGCAGCGGAGACGAGCGATTGACCAATGCTGGTTGGAGATGCGCCAGCTTCTCCATCATTGTGCTCAGTTCTTCACAGTACACATCTGCAGTAATGCTCACCCCGTTTGGTAAGAAGCTGTGATGAATCACACCGGCGCTAGACCACCAAACAGTGACCATCACTTTTCTAGGGGTAAGTTTTCGTTTAGGGCATTGTTTAGGTGCTGAACCAGGATCCAACCAACTTGCTGAGCGCTTGCGGTTATCAAACAGAATCCATTTTTCATCGCAGGTAACAATGCGATTCAAAATTCCTTCATTTGTGTGTCTGTTGAGCAGTGCAAGGCACGTCTCGACGCGTACTTCGCGCTGGCGATCATTGAGTTCGTGGGGCACCCATTTGTCAAGCTTTTTTACCTTGCCAATTTGACGCAAATGGACCAATATTGTTTTGACGCTAACGTCGAAAGCTGCTGCTAATTCAGCCGTAGATTGTGTATCATCAGCTTCCACAACCGCCTTTAATTCGTCATTGTCGACCAAAGTCTTCGGACGACCGCGAGGTTCATTTTTCAGGTCGAAATTTCCAGAACGGAAGCGAGCAAACCAATAACAGGTGGTGCGTTGGTTTGTAGTGTTAGCTCCGTAAACCTCGTTGATATTGCGTGCCGCTTGTGCCGCGTTGCTGCCACGACGGTACTCATATTCCATAATTACTCGAATTTTTAACGTATCCATGATGACGAAAAAGATTGAAATGCGATGAAAATGTAACACTAATCAATAAAGAAATGACTACTTTTGGAAAAAAGAATCCATGTTTTTAAAATAAAATTAATTTGAAATTAGAATTCTTAGCCAAACAAAAATTATTTTGATTTGAAATGGCCAGTACTGCAGAACGGCAATTTCATAGGTAAAGACCTAATATATCTATTTATTCTTCAGCATAAATATCATCATCATATCAGCCGATTGACGTCCACAGCTTGACGAAGGCAAAGGTCTGGGTTAGATTTGTTATAATCGCCACGCTTGGAAGATGGGTTGGTAGGCGCAGTATGGTGGTCCGTAATACACAGAGAGTTCCATGGTAGATATTCCTTCAGAACGACTTCTACGCCTCTATCGGGATGGTAATATTTGTTGCCCTCAGTGACACAGTATACCTGTATAATGCTTCCAGATAATTATACTGATAAATGATTGTAATCATAACAAACTTTTTATCACATGTCACCAGTAATAGTGGTTATTAAAAAATATTGGTAGGTACTTCATAAATTCTATTAAAGATATAAAAAGAACCTAATCAATATACATCAACATTTTAACGACTTTAGGAGGCGAATCTTCAATAACGTTTTCTTGTGAGTACTACTCAGTCAACATTTTATGGCTGAGCTTAATGAATCAATCATGCTTATTAGCAGATATATATATATATGAGACCTGTCTCGTTGGTCTAGCGGTAGCGTGGTCACCCGCAGAGAACGAGGTCCTCGGTTCAAATACCGGGTCGAACCAAAATTGTTTTTGCGACTTTTCTGTAAAAAGAACAATTTCTCAGCACCAGCCCGAAGTCTGAGAGTTGGCGTTATTATACCTCGGAGAGCACGTAAAGCCGTCGCGGCGTCGGTCCTGTACCTGACCTATTTCCGGTCAGTGATGGAATAGAAAGTGCTCCTGTATTTGCGCACACACTTATGCACTATAATATGTCCCGCGCTGATGGCGCTCTATAGAGACTGGCGGCCGTGGCCGAAATTCGGCTAGGAGAACATTATTATTATATATGAGACCAATAGTAATTCAGTTTGTGAATTCTCTGTAGGCGGTGTACGCGCCGAACGCCGGAGGTCCAGGGAAGTTTCTGCCAATCAACGGCTGCGGCGATTCGGTCCTTTGCGACTACAAGAAGTTCGTAGAGCTGACGCAAGACGTCGTGTGGTCCAAAGCCGAAATGGACTATATGTGCAAGGATGTGACGAATTTATAGTATTTATTGACAATTTAGTATTAAAGACGAATAAAGTGGCTGTGATTATTAATGCGTTATTTGTTTTATTAATAACTTAATACCCTGGCCTTGTGGTAACGTGTTACTCTGGAGATCATGATGTACAGCCGCCAGCACATCAAGCTACCCCAATCTGTCAAATTCCCCAAATGAAAGTGAACCTTATGCTTATGTGATAAAGTTGAATATCTATATAATAAATTTGACAGATTGGGGTAGCTAGATGTGCTGGTGTCTGTAGGTACCAGGTCTTATTCCCAGGTCGATTTCACAAATTAGTATAATTTGTACTGTATTCGATGTTACATTTCCGTATTTCAGAGAACACGACAAATTTTTGGTTTCTTTCGGGTCCTATGGTCCATGGACACCAAACCTACCATTCGGCCTAAAAATTAAATGCGCATTATAACATGTACTGAATTGGCTAATTTCCATAGAGCTTCGCCACTGTAGCCATAATTTTTGACATTTTCGAGTTATGTAGATATATCAGATGTAGTCAAATTATAAATGGATATTTATGCAATTTTAATACTGAATAGTAGGTACGTCAAGTTTACGATCCTACAGTTATTTATATTAATTGCGAATAGTAACTGGTTACTCAGCATATCGTTTATATTTTGACCATGGTAAATTTGTAAGTGGTAAAACATCATCACAACAATATGACGCAAAAAAATTATATACCTAACAGTCGGATATATTTAATTGATGTATTCATTTACTTTATATATTCATAAAAACCTGTTTCTTTTTCTAAAACTTAATGCAATGTTAAAACACTGCCTTTTAGTGTCTTGCGCTAGGGTGTTCGACCCTGTTAATGAACTAGAACTGAGGTAAAATACAACATTATTATTTCTGGGTAAAGCAGTATTAGAATGTTTGTGATAAAAAAAACATCCAGAATCTGTAAATTGGCGGTGATATAAGCCCGTGAATTGGAAAGCACGTATGTCGGCTCTACGCCTGATCCCTCACTGGTCGTGTCCGATTATGAGAGTGAAGCAATAGAGAGGCCACCTGTGATTGAGCACAAACTCAGTATTTTATACGTAGTTGGTTAGTTTTCGTAAAGATTGACCACTGTAATCAAGGCCCGTTGGCGTGGTTGGTAGATACACTGACTTTCACGCAGCAGGTGAGTTCGATTCCCACCCAGGACAGATATTTGTGTGCATGAGAATGTCTGTGTGTCCTGAGTCTGGGCGTAAATTATCTTTATAAGTAGGTATTTACAAAATAAATAGTATATGTGGTATATCAGTTATCTGGTTTCCATAGTAAAAGCTCTGCTTAGTTTGGGATCAGAAGGCCGTGAGGGAATAATGTCCTAGGATATTCTTATAAATCATATTTTTAACTGGGTTCCAATATTCTAGAACATGAGTAAAAGAACAGACGCCACCACATCCAGCTACCCCAATCTGTCAAATTTCTTTTATAGATTTTCAACTCTATCACATACGCATAAGGTTAACTTTAAAGTAGGGAAATTTGACAGATTGGGGTAGCTTGATGTGCTGGCGTCTGTACTTTAACTCATGTTCTAGAATATTGGGACTCAGTGAAAGAAATATTGCTCTGATGTAAGTTTTATCTTTGGCGGATCGTTGGTTTATAGGCCCATATCAGCCACCCAGAATCTAGCTAACAGTGTGCCGCATGCAGTTCGGTGGGATGGATCGATTTTCATAATACGACATGCTCTATAATATGGTGAGTATAGGCCGCCATCAAGAAGTAAACTAAGTAGATATTAGGCAGTAGCAAAACAAGTAGAAACAGTGAAATTAGACCAGAAATAGGCTATTCTACCAGAGGGTGGATATCCAACCACACAAACGTGGCATGTAAAGTAATAAAGAAACCACCACATAACTTTGCAGTAAGCAAGTGGGTCACGTGATGGTAGGTGATCACCGCCGCTCATGGACACGCATATCAAGAGGGGCCGCTAGTGTGTTGCCGGCCTTTAAGAAAGGAATAGACACTTTTTGGAACGAAGTTCCTTATCGTGCGTCGTGAAAGGGGGCTAGACGGAAAAAAATCTTACGAAAAGTTGTCACGACACTTTTTTGCAGATGTGCGGCGTGCGCATGTTTCTCTGTCTGTCTCTCTCTCTCTCTTATAGAAAGCAAGCCAGATATTTTCATTTCTATTTCGCATTGAACAGTGTGGTGTCGCGACGATTATTTTTATTGAGTGTAGGTTTTTGTAGATAATAAATAAGTAATAAGAAATAACTTCGTTCCACCCGGGTGTCCCTTGACACCTCTCAAGTTATTTTTATATTTTATTTTACTATTACTGTCTATAACAGTTGATTTAACAGAGGTGGCATATAAATAAATAGATAAATTTTGAGGAGCTTTCAAGAGGTACACAAAACAAACAGTGCAATCTTGCCTTTACCTAATTCTTGCTGCCTTTGAAAATAATTAGGCCGAATACCTAATTATAATAATATCCTGGGACATTATTCACACAGGGTCATCTGATCCAAACTAAGCAGAGCTTGTACTATGGAAACCAGATAACTGATATACTACATATACCTACCTACCTACTATTTTTCTTTTGGTAAATACATACTTATATAGATAATTTACACCCAGACTCAGGACAAACAGACATGTTCATGCACACAAATATTTGTCCCGGGTGGGAATCGAACCCACGACCTCCGGCGTGAAAGGCAACGTATCTACTAACCACGCCAACAGGCTCGTCATTATATTCAACGGCAGTACATCGATGCTATTTGAGCTTTATATTAACCCTCATTAATATTTATATAACAGTCACTGACTTAATACGATTTTTTATTGCCGTAAATGTGAATTAGAGATAAAAATCTCGATTTTATTATACTTCGATTTCCGGGTGGATATTGCTAGGCTTAACATTGTAGGTATTAAAAGTGTTATCACTGTTAGATATTTTTTTAAAGTAAGTAAGTAAATAATTTATTTGCATAAACATGTGTATACATACAAAAAAGTCAATTGCACGCAAGATGTTAAATAGTTATTATACTGATCAGACATGCTTGCCATAAAATAGCGTGCAAAATATTTAATACATGAGATTATAAAAACAAAATCTATATCATACAAAAGAAGAAACAGAATAAAAATATAATAATATATAATCAAAAAATTTAACTTTAATATTAAGAATTATTTAGTGGGTTATAATGTCAACATAAAACAATTATGTAAGTTTAAGCTAGAACTTATCCTTAAGCACAAATCTAAATAACGAACCCGTTTAAAAATATGTATATATTCGCAACCATATTCTTGGGAACCCTGCATTAACGTTTTCCTCTGATAATAATTAAAATGATGCTCTTACCTAAAAGCAATTTAACCTAATATACGCCGTTATATCTCGTACTAGCTGTGCCCCGCGGTTCTACCGACGTTAAACTTTATAAATTACTACGTGCTTCGGAGGGCACGTTAAGCTGTCGGTCCCGGTTGTACATTAGGCAACAGTCGTTAAGCCATGTCAGAGGCCTACTGGGCGGCTTGAACAACTCTGACACCAGGGTAACCACTGCCCATACGATAAGTAAGTAAGTAAGCTGTGCCTCGCGGTTTTACCCGCGTTAAATTTTATAAATTATCACACCTCCTCCTCCGTAGGTGATAGCGTGATAATATGTAGCCTATATGTTGACCCGACCTCTTAGTAATTATTCATGCAAAATTTGAACTAAATCCATGCAGTCCTTTTTGAGTTTAGCCCGGACATACATACAGACAAACAGACAAAAATTCTAAAAACTATATTTTTGGATTCGATATCAATTGTAGATCACGCCCCAAGTATCCTTTCAAAAAAATATTTAATGTACAGTTTTGACTTTCCTACAATTTTATTATTATAAATTATAACCTATGTGTTAATCCAGGGTGTCAGCTAACTCCATTCCAAATTTTATTAAAATCGCTCCAGCCATTTAGACGTGAAGAAGTAACAAACATACACACTCACACACTCACAAACTTTCGCCTTTATAATATTAGTATGATTATTCCCCCCGAAAAGTTGTTTCTATGTCAAATGAGTTTTATGTTCCGTGTTATTACAGTTTGATTAGATATAATAGCATGTCTACACTAGAATTACGTTGCCACGAACATCTTATTCAAGCGTTATCAGAGGCGAGATCATGCAAATAATGAAATAGATAATGACGGAATTTTAATTAACAGAACTCAGGCTCCCGTGCTGTAGACATGGTGCATTTGACTAGTATATTATGTATCAAGTAAGTTATTCTTTATTTTGTTTGTGCTTTTAACGCTCAGGTGTAACGGAATGAAACCTTGTTTCAGTATTCACTTAATAATATAAATAATAGTGTTATAACAAATAATATTTAATTTTGCTTGTAATTAAGAAAGATATTCACATATTTCGAGTGCCTATGGCTGTCTTTTGTTATTCTTTTATGATATGCCATAAATAATGTTTGTAAATATTTATGGACTAAGAAAATGATTTATAAATATTAGGTCTTTACCTATGAAATTGCCGTTCTGCAGTACTGGCCATTTCAAATCAAAATAATTTTTGTTTGGCTAAGAATTCTAATTTCAAATTAATTTTATTTTAAAAACATGGATTCTTTTTTCCAAAAGTAGTCATTTCTTTATTGATTAGTGTTACATTTTCATCGCATTTCAATCTTTTTCGTCATCATGGATACGTTAAAAATTCGAGTAATTATGGAATATGAGTACCGTCGTGGCAGCAACGCGGCACAAGCGGCACGCAACATCAACGACGTTTACGGAGCTAACACTACAAACCAACGCACCACCTGTTATTGGTTTGCTCGCTTCCGTTCTGGAAATTTCGACCTGAAAAATGAACCTCGCGGTCGTCCGAAGACTTTGGTCGACAATGACGAATTAAAGGCGGTTGTGGAAGCTGATGATACACAATCTACGGCTGAATTAGCAGCAGCTTTCGACGTTAGCGTCAAAACAATATTGGTCCATTTGCGTCAAATTGGCAAGGTAAAAAAGCTTGACAAATGGGTGCCCCACGAACTCAATGATCGCCAGCGCGAAGTACGCGTCGAGACGTGCCTTGCACTGCTCAACAGACACACAAATGAAGGAATTTTGAACCGCATTGTTACCTGCGATGAAAAATGGATTCTGTTTGATAACCGCAAGCGCTCAGCAAGTTGGTTGGATCCTGGTTCAGCACCTAAACAATGCCCTAAACGAAAACTTACCCCTAGAAAAGTGATGGTCACTGTTTGGTGGTCTAGCGCCGGTGTGATTCATCACAGCTTCTTACCAAACGGGGTGAGCATTACTGCAGATGTGTACTGTGAAGAACTGAGCACAATGATGGAGAAGCTGGCGCATCTCCAACCAGCATTGGTCAATCGCTCGTCTCCGCTGCTCCTGCACGACAACGCGCGACCTCATACTGCACAGCAGACGGTCTCCAATTTGCAAGAACTGGGGTTGGAAGCTCTCCGTCATCCGCCCTACTTACCAGACCTTGCGCCTACAGACTACTACTTTTTCCAGAATTTGGATAACTTCTTGGCGGGAAAAAAATTCAATACCCGAGAGGCAGTACAAAATGCCTTTGAAGAATTTGTTGCCTCCCGTCCAGCTGATTTCTTTAAGAAGGGCATCAATAAACTGCCACTGCGATGGCAAAGATGCATTGATTGCATGGGTGATTACTTCGATTAATACAAATAAAGAAATTCATGAAAAAAATTCGTTTAAATTTTTTCATACAAAACGGCAATTTCATAGGTAAAGACCTATTAATAATCATAATAATATCAAGTTAAGTAACTTAACCAATTTAACACAAATAGTTAAAGCATGCATGTGGTGTCCGCCTCCAAGAGATTGTTACAATCGAAATGTTATTATTTCAGTTCACTTTGAATGTATTTTTACCAGCGTTCTATGAAATATTTATATTTACTTAGGTAATTCACTTTTTATTATACCAACTATCTAGAAGAATTGTATTGTGTTAACGTTATGCAAAGCTTAAGAAGTAAAATAAAAATATCGAATTATAGATCCACAATTTTGACCTATTCATTAATAATATGTTTTATAATATGATTACTACCTAATTTGTACCGTTGTTACATAATAATACATTTTATTCATTTATTTTGGTAATTTTTTATAGTAAACCAGCTTTCTAAACGTAGGCATTTTGAAGTCAATATATATATATATATAAAGGTTTGCGTAGAAAAGACACACAGTGTGTTAAAGGTCCTGAAAACCTACGTTTAATATAATTTGTATACAAACATATGAAACTACTAATAATGAAATAATATTTGATTCCCACCAGAAGGATAGGGCAGGCGGAAGGCATTTGTACGTTCGCGCGACAGCGCGCGCGCAATCTTTTAATTCACACTATCAGGCGAATCAAAGCACCCTCTGCACAATAATACTGACATGTAACACTGCTGTTTAGACTTGTCTCCCTTTTGTTCTATTAAATAATTTTAAAGCACTTGCACTAGTGGCCTGGTTCTATTATTTGGGTGAATTAATGATACCTATATGGCCAGTACTCAATATGAGCCCATCGATGAATGAGGATAAATGAGAATGTGTCCATGACAATATGCGACGTTTCCATTGAAACTAAGGTTAACAAGGTCATCGGACTATCGTCTAAATATCAACATCGAACGATACGGGTACGCATGTGTAAATAGGCACCGTGATACAATCGATTGGACAAAGTCAATCATCTGAGCGGGCACAGGTCGCGGCGACCGTGAATCTCGCAGAGCGTCCTGTGCGGATCTCAGTGGGACCCCGCCTCGCGCGCCGTGTGCTTCCTGCCGACCACCGCCTACCGTTCTTAGCGGACGTACAGACTCGAACGTACTCGACAATTGGATGCTACAATCTAGTGTTTTATGCGACAGTAAATGTTAATAATTATGCGCTACCTTAATTTCCTGACCCGGATTCAAGATTGAATTTACAATGTAGAGCTGCAGACCCGTCGGAGGAAAATGTGAGTGAAGTTTCAAAAGGCCATCAAAATACTGATACTTTTCCCGTTAGTATTTCAGTGTGGTAATTGGTAGATTATCGTAATTTTAATAATTCACTGTTAATGTTTTCATCTTGCCGAGTTAGATATTCACATAAATTGGATTATTTTCGATACCGGGACAGTAGTGCCATTTGATGTCGATTGAGGAATAAGAATGTGGTGCGCTTACGCAGGAAAGAGGGCGGTCGCGAGGAGGAGCCTACCAACGCGGAGGAAGCACCGGCAAATGCACCCCCCGAGAGCCACACCTGCTGCTGCCTCGGCGTGTTGGTGGGCGTCTCGCTCCTCGCCGGTATATAAAACTTTTTTCTATTACCAATAAACCAGACACTAACCACAGACTAACACTAGCAGTTACGAAGTTCGTTAGTTTCTACATCTATAACAACTTTTATAAAACAACGTAGAAGTGCAGCCAGATGTATAAGACTCTCTGACATAACAACTTAGTCAATCAGCTGATCATTGATAATGGTGGCACTGCATCACTGGCTACCACAGTTTTTCAAGGCAATACAGAATATTTTTTAACAAGCTATCACCTCCATTTAATAAATTTAAACCAGTTGCAGTATATCGGGTACCGTAATGCAATGGATATAGACGATCATGACTGACAGACACAGATGTACTTCAAATAATAAAAGGTCACAATTACAAGAATGTTTTTGTGCCATTTTGTAAAGATATAAAATGTTTGTTATTATTGTTTTTATGCCTTATTCCTAGCTGTCAAACGGATCAGTCGTTTACAATTCGGTATTTTTACATTACAGCTAGAGAAACCCTTATAGTTTTTAGCTATGTTTCAATCAGCACATAAAATAACTTCAACGTCAAAAAGAATCAGTTTTTGACGTTGAAGTTATTTCCAAGAAGATCTGAAATTGAACGATTGACAACGACGGTTATGATGGATAATAAGATTACTTAGCTTATTGGCATAATAAAAAAAATTAAAAACATTATTACCTTATAGGTGGCATCATTTCATTTTTGGATTTAATTAACTTCTACAGTGAGTCTTGGAAGAGAGAAATCTGCCTATTGTTATATCAGCATCGACTCGTATCAGTCATATCTAATTTTTTTAAACCCTTATATTAATGGTGAACTTTTTATAACGCTTGTTTGATGAAATTTTTTCAAGAGTATAATAACGTTTATTCTACGCAGCCCTCATAGCAGTTATCCTGATGAAAGACTCCACGGTCGACATTACTGTTCTCCGTCAAGTTCACGTGGTAAGTTCATTATTCATTATCTATACTGACCGTCTGGGATACATACGGTGTACCACCGCTTCTAGTCTTAACGGCTTTATGGGTTTTAAAAACAGAATTCTCGTTAATTTGTATTTATGAATAAATAACGAAACCTCATTTATTGAAACCCTACAATCAATTTGGGCTTCAAAGCGTCCGAATTATTGAAAAAGGAAAATGAAGAAGACCCAAATTTTACAGAAAAGTATTTAACACCAGACCATAGAAGCCTACGGATGCGTACATTATACATTCAACGATAGCTTAGAAATATTTGGATACTTGCTGTTGGGCATCAATCCCATGTTTTACCATGTAATCCATTTTGTTTAATTTTCTCCTTCCCCGCACGGACAACCTAAACACAGGACATAACTTTTCGATAATATGTTTGCACGCTAACCAATGGACATGCTCTGCAAGCGCCTTATTTCTCAATATTCTGATATGTTTATGAAGACAAAAACAAAAATATTTATAAACAAAACTGGTCTATAACATGCTAATTGTTGTATTATTTCAGCTTATGTCTCATGGGGAACGAACGCCTAACGAGCAGGAGCTAGCAATGCTGGGTGCTCCCCCCCACGATCACGTTTTTGCTCCATATGGTGCCGGCGCTATGACCAATGTAAGTGACATTTATCAATTTCCTCCATAACTTTTTCTGAATATTATCGTAATCCCAAGTTCAGCCTTGTGCACCTGGCGACTATAATAGTGCATTTACGTAATGCAAACTTGCAGGGACTCGTAGGAAGTTTAGACCAGTTATAAGTTTTTATGATGATACGAATGTTTATATAGGTGAATCGAAAAGAAAGAATGGCTACCATTGATTTTCATAGTAAGTCTCGGAGAAAATTCCTTAACCAGCCAGACAATTTGAAATATATCTATGCTTCGCTAAACAATATAACAAGCCAGTTATTTCATTTTAATTTATTTATTATGTTATCATTTAAAGTTTATAAGAAATTAGTCGTGCCCGCTAATTCATTCGCAGAAGAGAGATTGTTTAATTTTTTATCAAAATCGGTGTAGCGGTTTCTGTGTGAAAGCCGACCCGACACACAGATAGACTTTGTATTTGTAATATTAATATTGATTTGGATTGTAAATTGTTCTGCTCTTCCGCGCAGTGAATGCTATATATCTTATATATGCTATAGAGCCACTCTTTTCTTGATAGTGTTTCTCAGTGGCTACTGAGAAACACTATCAAGAAATGAGTGGCTAATTTGCCACCACACATTTCTTGTATTTGTTTTTATTTATTTGTGTATTTGTTTTTAAACACACCTTTTAAAAAATTAATTTAAAAATAATCATAAATATTTTAGTATTTAATAACCAGTATTTATGTAATATTCCACTGATAATTTGACTGTACACTTCTTTTGAACTAAATTAGAAAATTGGATTAAAATAACTAACGTAGTGAATAGATTCTCATTGCTATAAAAATGTATTCTCCTAAACCTTAGCTTACTCAGAGGTCACCCGGCGTTTGAAGTTGAAGTAGAGCCTATCAAACCTAGCATCGGCGGCCTTATTACTTAAAGGATAACGATATCGAATTTTACGCAATAATACATATAATTTACACTTAACATAAATTAACAAAATTTTTACGAAGTAGTGTTTCGGGGGACTGACTTACGCCCGAAATTAATAAACGATCCTAATCCATTTTATGCTATATACGATAGCAATTTCGATCCATTTGTCTATTAAACCGTGCCAATAAAGCATCCACAGATTGAAAAAGCAATCTTTCCGAACGAGCGATCTTTGGGAGGACGGATCATAGAAAAAGATAGGCCTCTGTACTAAAATGACAGGTTGCACGTGCCCATAACCAATCCATTAATTTTGACATAAGCCAGTACATAAGGTTAGATAGCTAAAACAATCTAAAGTTGCAATCCTAGAAATTCGGTGGTTTGACAATTGGTTCTGAAGATAAAATTGGTGAAATAGTTCATTATATTCCAAAATAGCTTTGCATATTAATAATAAATAATAAGAATATTTTTTTGTTTACAAAAAAAAGGCGGCAACAACTTCACGTCACTGTTTAAATTATTTGTAAAACAAACACAGAAATCAATAATAAAATTATTGCTCATATCAGAATCCATTATAGGTATTATATTTATTAATAAGTAATTGTTTGTATATTAGTTATAAATGCTTTGCAACAAAAACAAATAACCAACTTACTGCTTGTTTGTTCTTGATCCAATCGGCGACGACGGCGCAGGCGTGCGTTTTGCTTGTCAAATTTTGATACGTTCCGTTCCACCAAAACATAATGTTTGACCAATTAAGTTTCATTTTATTATTATATACCCTAGTCGTCTAGTAAAACATTTTAACCTAGCTATAAATAAGTCAGTATTGATGACTTATCTTTAATATATTTAAAAAAAAAATTTCATCTTAAATTAAATGGTATAATTGTGTCCTGAGTTACCGAGTTCTGCATAAAACGGAACGCTGCAGAGGGAAAGGATCGCACCCCAATCTCTGGGCAAAAAATGGATGGATTGATATGTTTTGTTATTGGCACGCAGGTAAAGATCAAGATAGCGATAGAGCTAATCTAGAGATAGGACTGGCTGACAGATTGCGGATCGTTTATTAATTTCGGACGTTAATGTACATTGTCACTTTCCAAAGGAACGATGCCATTGGTTGAGCTGATTGTAATGCAACAGCTAAAACTCAGTTCGATCGAATTACATAACGAAACTGCATTGCAATAACTATCGCAGCTACGAACTTCTTATAAATTATAACAATAATATTTTTTTTGGCGGGGGTTATTAAAGTAGGTCAGTGTTCTTCAACCTTTTTCATGACACGGACCCTTTAGTATGAATATATATTTCGCGACTCCCCTAACCGTTGCTTTCTCTTCATGTAAGTATTTTATTTTGTGACAAATATTCAATCCGCCCCTTTAGAAGCTTCACGACCCCCTTAAACAGACTGCACGACCCCCCAGGGGGTCGCGACCCACACGTTGAAAAACACTGAAGTAGGTAATACAATACATGTAATGGTTGTTACATTGGAAGGTATGGTGTTTATCTGTACGTCAGATAGTATTTAATTCAATGACAAGGGCTGTCTGTGAACGAAACACTACACAATACTACTAATATTATAAATGCCAAGATTTGAGAGAATGAATGGATCCTAAATTTGATCTGCCAGCGTGTATCGTTCGTAGCTTAACGCAGAGCGCCTACCCCGGATTGGTAGGTGGTGCAGGTTCGAGACCCGCCGGACGATTAAATTTACAATTTCCCATTTTTGAGAATGAATGGATGTTTGTTACCCTTACACGGAAAAACTAAGGAACGGGTTTTGATGAAACTTTGTAGTAATAGATGAAGCTTAACTTATGTATATATTATTTATAAAGTTTAACGCGGGTGAAACCGCCGGGCTCAGCTAGTATACTACATTGTGGGATTGAACTCTATCAGCGGGTTCCAGACTTTATTTCGAGCCTTTATTTCGCTGAAACGCATGGGAACTACCGGAGATATAATTACCAACAATAGGTCTTTTAGCGTAGTTCCTCGATTGAATTAGGTGTCCGCCGGCCGTAACGAATGGCTTCTGGCGTGAACACAAAGCCATAACGTGGCTCTCGCACTCAATGGCGATTCTTCGTATAGATTACTCATATGCAGTGGCGCTCCTACAGCCACAATGTTGAAGGTATAACAAAGCCCACTTGTTACCTTGTCCTTGTCGGATGCGACTTTAACATTGATAAATATTGCATTAGCAACGACCTCTATGGGACAGCCCCTGTGGTCGAGTGATGTAAGCCGTCCGACCTGACCGTATACCGAATAATGTGTTCGATCACCGCAACGGTTGATTTCTTTTTCGTATTCTAGTTTGTTTAGAAACTACTCTTAGTTCTTTAGAGAGGACCAATAAATAGCAAAATTTATATTTTTGTATGACGAAGCAACGTTGCGATATAAAATTGTATTTGCAGAGCAATTAATGCACAACTTTACAATCGCTTGGGCAACTAGAAAATAAATAATAAGGGCGTAAAAGTAGAGCATAACAGATCCTCAATAGAATCTGACACGTGTAGAACAAGTGTTACGATTGTATTACGCTTGGGTTACCAATTTACTATACGTTTCATGTACAGTCGTCAATCACTTAAATTATTCTTGTAACTAGCCGCTCATGGTTTTATGTGATTATTGTTAACCGTCTAAATTGGTTGTTCGGAGTCGACATAAGATCACAAGTATGTTGTTAAAGTGTTTATTATCTTCTTCTTAGCGAGTCGATGGCAATCTAAATTGTGTCCGCCCAAAACTTGGCCACGAGAATCGCATTATGAATAGCATCCATCAGTTCATTCGGAAACGCGTGATATGATAACAGGTGTCATATTGTCTGTGGGAGTACACCACATATGCATTGCAGGCTGCGATCATTAATGTATTCCCACCTGAACAAGGTTTCCCTGCTACGACCAACCTGGGTTCGAAGCCTAATCAACGACTTTCAGGCTAGCCAAGGCAGTTTCCATTCAGGGGCGAGACTTTCAGAAGGTGGAACAAATGTTGTAGGCAGTTTGGTACACTCTCGCCACAGATTGCATCTAGCCTGTGAGTTCTCCGCTCAGCGGTAGGACGCACTTATTTTTGTGTTTATTATAAATACTACATTATAATAGTGTTCTAATAAGGAGTCTAAGCAATTTATTTGAAAGGTTACAATGACAATTACCTAGAACCCCGTATAACATGTGTAAAACACATTTGAGTTGCGTAGCTAGTAATTGTCGGGACCGTGACAATGAGCCTGCGGAACTACTGTAAAGGGTACCAGAAGTTCAACAAGATGAATGATTTTATAACGAAGCGTCCGCTTCCCGGTTCGAGCAGGGATCCCGATATCCGAAGGTCGCACTCAACGGGAGCGAGGAATGAAAGGCAGTAGCCGTCAGACACTAATAATGATTTATTGCTTCTGGCACGTCTATACTACTGTCATAGAAAAGGATTCATTCACTAGGTGTATATTTTATTTGCAAATATGGTTACGTCTGACGGACGTGCTGACGGATCTATGCACACGCTGTCATAACCTTTATTGCTTTAACTATAGCGATCATAACTTTTAATCAGATAGATATTGGAATACATAGATCGGCTGGTTATTCAAATCGGATCAACCCAGAAATTAAGACACTTGTGTAGACTTTTTTAAAGCGCTATTTTGGAATTCATAACTCGTAATGTTTTGCAGTTACAACAAAAATTGTTGGTACGTACCGTGCTTACTAAAACTTTATTTGGGTTAGTGTTTGACGGCTAAAGTAGGTGGAATAATATTTTTAAACGTAAAAATATTTTTTTTAATAAGTGATAACTTATTAAAAAAAATTGTAAGGTATTAAAAAATATTCCAATTACTTTTAACTTCTAAAAATAATAAATATATGTAAAGCTAAAACTTCGTTTAAAGTTAACAAAATTTTGGTGTTCGTATATTTTTTTTTTTTTTTTTTATTGCCTTAGTAAGCAGACGAGCTAGCGGCCCACCTGATGGTAAGTGGTAACCGCTGCTCATGGACATTCGCAGTGCCAGGGGGCACAGCAAACCGCTGCCTACCGTGATATTAGTACTCTTTTTAAACCTCGTTTGAAGAAGGACATGTCGTAGCGCTGGGGAAACACCGCAGCAGGTAATTCATTCCAGAGCCGGCACGTACGTGGGATGTATGAACGCTGAAAGCGAACCGTGCTTGACGAGATCGCTTCCAGGTGATACGGATGAACCTTACTGCGAGTGCGCGTGGTCCGATGATAAAAAGGGGACGGTGGCAAGTCAAACAGTTCCTCAGAGCATTCCAGCGGTCACCGTAGCCTAGTTGGTAGTGCTCCTGCCTACGAAGCTGGTGGTCCTGGGTTCGAATCCCAGTAAGTGCAAATATTTGTGTGATGAGCACGAACATTTGTTTCTGAGTCATGGATGTTTTCTATGTATTTAAGTATTTATCTATCTATATAAGTATGTATATCGTCGCCTGGTACCCGTAGTACAAGCTTTGCTTAGTTTGGGGCTAGGATGATCTGTGTGACATTGTCCCCAGATATTATTATATTATTATTATTATTATATTCCCCGTGAAAGAGACGGTAGAACACGCAGAGAGATCCGAAGTCTCTCCGCTGCTCTAGCGACTCCAATCTGTCCGTAAGATTGGAATCCCCAACGATTCTAATAGCACGCCTTTGGAGGGAGTCAAGTGGGTCGAGCTGGTATTTAGGGGCTCCTGCCCAGATATGTGAGCAATACTCCATGTGCGGGCGGACTTGTGCTTTATATAGCGCAAGCCGCTGTCTTGGAGTGAAGTACCGCCTAGCTCTATTCAGGACGCCCAACTTCTTACTTGCCAGTTTGGCTTTGTCCTCCAAATGACCCCTAAATTGGCAGGTGCTCGAAATTTCGATTCCGAGGATCCCAATACTCTCGGATACACGGAGATCAACCCCTTGGAATCGGGGCGCTACGACAAATGGGTCCTTCTTAGCAGTGAACGCGCACACTTGTGTCTTATTGGGGTTAAACTGGACTAGGTTCTCTACACCCCATTCATAGGCCCGCCCGAGAGAACCCTCGACTTCAGACACAAGTTGCAACCGTTTCTCTTGTACCGAGCTGCGAGAGACATTCTGGTGGCCGCTATACTGCGCATCACCCGTGCTGTCATCCGCATAGCAATGCATGTTTTCTATAGATAACATGTCATTGATATGCAGAATGAAAAGCGTAGGGGAGAGCACCGAGCCTTGTGGTACGCCAGCGTTAATGGTTTTGGTGTCGGAGCAAGAACCGTCTGCTACGACTTTAATGCTCCGACCGTCCAAAAAGCTGGTGATCCAACTGCAGAGTCCCTCGGGGATTCCATATGATGGTAGCTTCGATAGAAGAGCCTTATGCCAGACCCTATCGAATGCCTTGGCGATGTCAAGACTACAGGCTAGAGCCTCACCCTTGCTTTCCAAGGTTTGTGCCCAACGATGTGTAAA
Source organism: Pseudoips prasinana (assembly GCA_951640165.1). NCBI lineage: Eukaryota > Metazoa > Arthropoda > Insecta > Lepidoptera > Nolidae > Pseudoips > Pseudoips prasinana. Next base: position 27,799,154 of record OX621237.1, on the reverse strand, counting down.
ATACACTAGAAGATCACCAGCTGAACGACCGTGACGGAAGCCATACTGACGATCGCTTATCAGCTGGTGTTTCTCTAGGTATTGTAGGAGCTTAGAGTTGATGACTCTCTCCATGACCTTGGATAGCAAGGATGTTACCGCTATAGACCTGTAGTTCGTAGGGTCCGACCGGTCACCCTTTTTGGGAATAGGGTGGACGTTGGCTACCTTCCACGAAGATGGAACCCTTTTAGCGCTGTAAGAGAGACGGTAAAGGCGCGTTAAAACCGGGGTCAACTCAGGGGCGCACGTCTTTAGCACCACTGAAGGGATGCCGTCCGGCCCGCTCGACTTATGGACGTCTAGGAGCTTAAGCTCCCGCCTAACCGCACGTTGCGTTATGCGGATTTCGGGCAGAGAGCAATCACACCGTGCGATGGAAGGAGGTATGGCACCGGCATCGTCCAAAGTCGAGTTTGAGGCAAAAGTTTGGCAAAGAAGATCTGCCTTCTCCTTAGCACTATGGGCCAGACTGCCATCTTGCTTGTGCAGTGGTGGGAGATTGGACTGGCAAAAGTTGCGTTGAGCAGCTTTGGCGAGCGCCCAGAAAGCGCGACTCCCGGAGGGATACTTACCTAGTCGCTCGCCAACTCTGGCAACATGTTCTGCCTTGGCCTCGGCAATAACTCTCTTGTAGGACCTAGAAGCGGCATTGAACTTCCGCTTCTCCACCTTGACTTCCGGATCTTGATTTTTCCGGGCCTTATCCCACACCAGATATCCAGACTGCTTGCGGCGCGCGGCATCCCTACTGGCTTTGTTGAACCAGGGGCGACTGCGGCCGCCAACGGGAATTTTGCCACAAGGGATGAAAAGTTCCATCCCCTGTAGCACCGTCTCCGTGATGCAGTCAGCACATGTGTCAGGATCTTCGGTGGAAAAGCAGAGCCGCTTCCAAGGATAGGACGCAAAAAACCCACGCAGTCCATCCCAATCTGCTAACTCATATTGCCAGACTCTGCGGGACCCGACGGCAGGAGTGCGGTCAGGGCGCGCAACAGGGGCGGAGCTTCGGATAAGGCAGTGGTCAGATGATCCTAAGGGAGCATTGACCACCACCCTATAACCGTGCGGATGAGTTGTCAGCAGAAGATCCAACAAGGAGGGCTCATGGTTCTCTATGTCTGGAATACGGGTGGGCTGTATTACCAGTTGGGAGAGACCGTAGGCCGAGGCCATATTGAAAACTGTACGACCAGGGAGGTCAGTGGTCCGGGATCCCAACCACTCTTTGTGGTGGACGTTGAAATCTCCAAGGACCACCACCTCCGCGGACGGACACTGTTCCAATATTAGGTCAATCCCCTTTTGGACGTTCTCGATGAGTTGAATCGACCCCGGATCACTGCCAGGGGACCTGTACAGACACGCGTAGATTCGGGTGAGCCCTCCATGGTCTACACGTAGCCATAAAATGGACAGGTCACCCTGTTCGAGGCCCCGAAGTCGGCGACAACAAATATCGCCCCGTATAAAAACGCACACCCCGGCTTTCCGAATGAACGTGTGTTCGACTTCGTATCCGGGGTATCTTAGGTACGATATATCGTCCGGGGCAGATATTTGAGTCTCCGTCAAAAAGAGTAAGGCAGGCCGCGCCATCTCGAGGTGGTAATGGACGGCGTCGAGATTGCTGTGAAGTCCCCTGACATTGCAAAAGTCCACATTAAATGTGGAATGGGTGTCCGCCGTAGAATTCCTTTTCTTTTTTATCCTTCGTTTCATTTTTTTTTTAAAAAGAGTGTTAGGGAAAGAGTTCTCCGAGGGGTAGGGTTAAGGCGACACCTAAAGAAAGTATGCGGGGTTTAAAACTCTGCGGGCCCAATTGTTATGTGAGAAACTGACACGGAGCACGGAAGGGCCCCCGATGCCCCCCCGCATGCAGACGCTGGGTTCCACTCCGTTCTCCCAATCCGGCACAACGGCTACATAACGGGATTTTCGCCGGATGGCGGGACAGCCTCCTGGACGGGATATACCCAGGTTCGGGTCCCCTACTGTCCGGCAGGTGGCCGACGGAACCATTCCCACCGGGTCTCCCTGAACTCCGCGTCAGCTTGCCACGTTCAAGTGGGTATTTTTATTTATTTATTAGAGAATCAAGTTGATAACAGGATTCTAAACTAACCAATCCACGAAACGTCAAAATATTAATAAAACAAAACTAATTAATTAATAGAAACCTTAAATACTTTATTTTTATTATATTTCAGGAGGGCAAGATGTTGACATTCGAAATGGGCGCATTACTTAGGAAAAGATATAACGACTTCCTAGGACCTTTCTATCAAGCAGGTAATTAAATTAAATTAATATATTGGACCACTAACACACTGCTATCTGATCCCATACAAGGCGGACTGTACTTTTTTGGACCACTAACACACTACCATGTGATCCCATACAAGGGGGACTGTACTTTGTAACCAGACAGCAGATAAACATTCTTTCATATCTCTACATCATACATATTATAGATAAATTATACCAATACACAGACCATATAATCGTGCTCATCACACGAAGATTTTCCTTGGGTGGCGATCGAGCCCACGACCTCTGGCTTAGTCACTTGGGTCACTAACCACTAGACCATCAGGCCAGTAAGGCCCCTCCGTATTTTCTAAACCGAAAACTTCAAAGTCATAATCTCCATACTCTATAGTTAATGAGATGTTCTTGTAGAAGTGCAAGCCGCACAACTCAGCTGGAAGATAAAAAATTTGGAGCCATACAAGGTGAAACATGAATTGTGGAGGTCACTTAAGTAGCGCATCTACGCATAAAACTGTAAAACTGAACAAAATTAGTTGTAAAATACCAAAAACACTTTTTTTTTGGCGCCTTATCTTTTATTTATGTTGGTATATTATAATTTTACCTTTTCTTCAACAGAGAGTAGTATCGTTATATCTTCGGATACGGATTTGAGTAAGATGACTGCTTTGTTGATATCAGCGGGGCTGTGGCCGCCCTTGCCAGAACAAACATGGAACGAGACGCTGCCATGGCAACCCGTGCCTTACACGTATCCACCAATTAAATACGATTTTGTAAGTACCTATTACGGATTTGATTAACCTATAAGGGGGCAATAAGTTGTCAAATAAAATTGTATTGTTGCGCTACTGATTTTAGTCTACATGCACACAGTGCTCGGCGTATTAAAGTGTATATTGGATTCTAGCCCTTATGTAGTAGGAATAAAGTAAATTTTGCTTGTGTATGCATTCTGTTGACAAAAATGTAAAAAATGCTGACACATTCAACTTATTACTAAAAAATTAAGTTAAAAATCATATTTTTCCGAATAGTTCTTTCGGTACTTTCATAGCGTAATCTTGCATACTTGTGACGCTTAAATATGGTAGCTAATAAGTGCCTCTTCGTGTCCTAGTAATTTCAATTAACAGTAAAAGCTGATGATGGATCTGAATATTAGACGAGGAAATCAGTGGTTGATTAATTGTAAGCCTATCGGGTTTGGGCGCATTTGCGTGATTTCCCTTGAAAGAGTGTTTTTAATTTGATAAAACAAGGAAGGCACTGTATGGTAAACACGCTAACTCTCGGTTGGGAACTAGTTTACTATATTAGATTCCTGTTAACAAAGACTAATCTAATAATGTCTTTTTTAATATGAAATAATTGTTTCAGCTACTTTACGATGAGAACTGTCCACGATATCAACAAGAGAAAGAGAGGATACTAAAAGCATTCACAGAAGAAGGCCTGTTGGTACCCTATCGCGATCTATTCCACAAGATCGCACAAATGACCAACACGAACTTCAGCACGCCACAAGATGCTTTTAATTTAAATAATTTATTTTTAATACAGGTAAGACTGCAGCATTTTTTTCAAACTAGTAAACCCCACTTCCAGCTAGAAAAATAACTGAATCTTTTTGATTTCCGAATAGATCACTATATGATCTACTACTATGATGATTTGCTAATATCACTCCCGCTTAATGTACTTTTTTATTAATAATAATACTAAGCAATTTGTGTATCTGTGCAATGATTAAAAATACGCCTACTAGTGTGGTGTTTTTCGATATGAGTAGGGCATTTGATTTTGTTAACCATAATATCCTGCTCCATAAATGTCAAATTTATATGGATTACGTGGTGTAGTATACGATTGGCTGAAAAGATACCTGGGGAATAGATGTATCTCCCGAAAACCAGGTGTAATAATACCAGAGTTCCCCTAGGGAGTATCTTAGGTCCATTGCTCTTCTTGTTATATACATGTTTATGATCTCCCAAGTATGACAAATCATTTTTATTCACTTTTTGCTGATAACATTACAGTAGTCATTACGGAGTGCAAGGTAATCAATTATAACAATAAAATAAATGAAACTGTTAAAGCTATTATAGAATGGTTAACCGATAACAATCTGGAAGTCAATATTGATAAAACTTCATTATATCCAATTTTATAATAGGAATATATATTTCAATTTGGAAGTGACATATTATAATGACCAAACAATTAAACAGATAGATGTAACAACTTTCCTCGGTATTACTCTAGATAAAACTGCTTTTGGAAACCCCAGACTGTGAAGATAATAAAGAAACTGAACCGTTTTGTTTTGGCCTTGTGGCGTCTTAGTAAAGTATCCAATTTAGGTATTTTATCCTATCGTGGGTATTTCGTAAGCGCTCATGTAACATGGGTAACGTAAAGCCGTTGGTCCTGTACCTAACCTCTTTCCGGTCGTGCGCTAGTCGTCCCATCGGAACATGAGTGACGGAATAGAAGTGTGTTTGCGCACACACCTGTGCATTATAATATGTCCTACGCACTTGGCTAGTCTCCATTAAGACTTGCCGCCGTGGTCGAAATTCGGCCTGGAGAACATTATTATATACTAAGAAACAAATAAATTTATAAAGAAATTGAAACTAGATCTAATTTATAATTTTGTATTAATTCACAGGATGACATCAAAGTAGCGAATCCTAAATGGGCGAAACATGTGAAGAGAAAACTAATGGATATTGCCAAGTTGGAGTACTCAATGATGTTCCACAACAACTTGTTACGGAAACTGAGCGGTGGTAAGACTATTTACTAATTAATCATACAAATTCCACACTACATACAATTTCCATCATTTAGTACTAAATAAACAAAAATAAAGTTTATTTCAAGAAACTAATTCGGTTAATAACAATGCATATACATGTTAAATTAAAAATTCAGTGATGTATTATGATTACAACATAATATTCTAATTGGGGTGTTTGAGGGTGTGCGTTAATTACGTTAAATGATGTATATATATGCAATTGACTGTCGCCATTGATATTAGCCGCCAGCACCGAAATTCGGTCAAGAACACTAGTAATAATAAGTAATTAAACATGGCAATAGTAAATAAAATTACGGTTTATAGTCTAACTAAAGCATAATTTGCATAAAGTTTATAGAGTCCTTAACCGGTTTTTATTTGGCACGAATTCAAATTGTTTCAATTATTAATTATCTAACACAAGCCATTATAATGAAAACTAATAGCTTAATTGTTACAATTAATGCAACATAACATTTAGAACTATTCGATTCTAATCTATGAAACAAAGTAATTAGCTGTTACCGCAATTTGCACGCGTCGATGCCGACTAGTTTTATTATATGAAAACCAATGATCAATGACCAATTTTTTTTAATAGTGGTGTTTACCCATTTGTAGCCTGAGAAATCTAAGTGAATACAGCTTTTATTTTAAGGCATTGTCTTGGCGACCTATAAATAAAAGACATCTAATAATTTTAATGCATTATGAATAATTAGTAGTCTAGACTTGACTAAATAATACTATGTTTGTTATTTCTTTACGCTCGATCGGCTGGATTTGAGTGAATCATTTTTTGGCTCAATTTGGAGAGCAAAGAGCTTATACTCAGAATGACCATCATATCAGCGGACATCCACAGCTAAAAAAAAAACTTAAACCAACTAAAACCAAGTATCTCCACGGTAACCGGTCTTGCGCTGCCCGTATTCAGCAACTTCTCACAGGCCTTGCAAGATCGTCTGTCCATCTTGTAGGGGGCCTTCCCACGCTGCGTCTTCCGGTTCGTGGTTGCCACTCGAGAACCTCTCTGCTCCAGGGACTGTCGGTTCTACGAGCTATGTGCCCGCCCAGTGCCACTTTAATTGCGAATGCGATTCTTTAGGCTATGACGGTAACTTTGGTCTGCCTACTGATTTCGACATGGGTCTGATACGAAATGGGTTACAATTTCTATTTACTATACTTAAATGTTGGTCGTCAAATCTTTTTATATGAGTTATAAAATATCTAAATAAATTATTTATAAATTTATGTAAGATAGGCTAATCTCAGTTGAGTTTGTACGCCGAAAACTTTTAACTTCTTTAGAAGTTTTTTCTAAGCTACAGATATATTAGAACTAAATACTTAAAGTGTTAAATAAAAGGTATTCTAAATGTTCTTGTATTGGTAATGTTCCCAGAGAGAGAGAGCCAGCATTCTAGGGACGTGTCGCTTCAACAAGGCGTGCAGCTATTTCCTTATACATAATTTTGGCCGCTGGTCCCCACGTCCCAAACGTTTCCACCCCGAACGGCACAAATATAGATAGGTTTATAATGTGTTCTATATGTATGTTACAGATTGTTTAAAATTTGTCGACAGGTGCTTTACTCCAACAAATAATAAAAGAGGCAAATAGTAATATAGCTGGTGATTCTAAACTCCAACTAGTGGTGCGAACAGGCACACCAGTGTCGGTGGCCGCGCTGCTAGGAGCTTGCGTCACGCCCCCGCCTCGCCTGCCGGACCCCGGGGCAGCCCTGCTGTTCGAGCTACACGAGCGACGCCCTCCACCAAATAAAGAACAAAAGAAAGTCTTGCCAGATGGCCAGCGATATGGTTTTAAGGTAAAATATTGACATTAGTAACTCATATCCTCATAGCGTTAATAGTAAAAAAGTCCTTTTCGAAAAAGGAGGTCAGTCTTAACGAAGTTCGCCATCGGTACATTTTAATGTGCACAAGTAAGTGGGCCAACACAGGTATTCTCATAAAAAAAATTGCAATATCATTTTTTGTTTTGCGTAGCCGGAATTCATTTGCTAAGGTAGTTTTTATGATGAACATCGGCGATTCGAATTTTAAGATAAATCTCAAATTGAATTTATCTGTAGTATCAATTTTATTTTCTTCCATCAACGGTCACCGTAGCCTAGTTGGTAGTGCTCCTGTCTACGAAGGTATGCTCAGATGGTTTGAGCATTTGGAAGGGATGAATGAAAAAAGATTGACAAAAGAAGTATACCTGGCCTGTGTGAATGGGACAATCGGAAACTCCTCATCCTCGTACGGACCTCGTAGAACATTCTGTGACCAAATTGGAGACGTTCTCAAGAAAGGCCAGGTCAGAAGTACCCTAAATCGGTGAGCATGTATGAAGAATATAATGACAGTAAACGAGGCAAAAGAGGTGTGCAAAGATCGTGACAAATGGAAATCCGTTGTCTCTGCCTACCCCTCTGGGAAACAGGCGTGAGTCTATGTATGTATGTAACTTTATTTACCACGAAGACGAACTCTAGAGCAGTAATATTACAACAATTGATAGTTGCATAAAAAGATAACACAATTTTAATTAAGAATTGTGTTCTAAAATTTAAACTGGTTTATTTCACTTGATTTAACAACAAATGCCAGTTGTCGGCTTAAATTCGGATATATTTTTTTCTTAATTATTGGATAGTCTAAGGATATATCAAAAATGTAAAATATATTATTATTGTGAAAATAACTGCATATTTTCCTGGCTAAGAGAAAACGCGGTATTTTATACTTCTATTGAAATGCCTTCTCCGAACCTAAATCGGACGAGGCCCGCGTCGCGTATTAACGTAGAGCGAAAGTTGCACAAAACATCCCTAAAATGACACGACCCTCTCCCCGTCAGTAACTGCCCAGAGTCGTCGATGTTCGAACCCCAACCACGTTGCCCTTCGGCGCGTGTAATTAGTTTGTAGTTTTATTTGCTAGAGGGCTTGAGCCCTTACTCGCCTCTATTTTCCGGTGAAGCCCTAAGACAACAAACAAAGGCCCTAGACAAACTGTAAACGTCATGTTAAAAAAATATGTTCCATTCGCTTTGTAAAAATAAGAGCCAGCCAAATATTAGATATCCAATAAATGTCAACCGCTTTAATTGAGATGCAAAACAATAAAAACAAAAATATGAAGTAATCCCGCTACTCTTAGTTGGAATATATTTTAAGTCAGACATTGAAGGTCGGTCAATGTATAGTTAGCGTACCTAATTAAAATTTTAGATTTTGGCATTTTCTACTGACATTCATATTCATAAACTATTTTTCTAATATTAACATATAGTAATAATAAGTCAAACAAAGATCAATTTATTGTCATTATACAAAATAAATAACTGTTCCTTACACATCTAAGACACTTTTATTAGCTTATAAACTAAAGATTTGACTGTCCATGGGCGGCGACGATCACTTACCATCAGATGACTTGCTTGTTTGCCTTGCTATTATATATAAAAAGCTGTAGTCAAATCATAGAAAACAATTTTAAAATTTTTTCGTCTACGTCCTTTCTCCTACTAATGACGAGATAATTCGTCCACCAGAAACTGCCATCTCGACGGTCTTTGAAATACGTATTTATAGTGTATATATTAGTGTTATTTCTAGCAGTAAACATTCTTAATAAATGTAATGCTTCTTGTATACTGTCAACTGACGATTTACGAGAAACCTAAATCGTCGTAATGTTTGAAGTTGCTAATTCTAAAACATCGTCTCTGTTTTCTTCACCTTCTGAATCAAGTGTGGACGAGCTCCTCATCTAAGTAATAGGGAATACCATCGTCTCTTATGCACAAAGTATTTGGCTGATTTAATACACTGTCTTTTATCTTGTTCCTATCTTCTTTTAAACTAGGTAATTTATTTTAGTCATTAAAAAATAAAGCGCACAATACAAATGTGGTGCCAATAATAATAAACAACAAATAAAATCAGTTTACCTCATCAAATATAAACCACTCACACTTTACGATCATTATTTTACTAACACTACCTTCCATTTTGAAATATTAGCTATAGATTGTTTTGACGGGATAAATAAGTTTTTTCCTGACGAGATAACACGTCAACCGTATGTAGTGTAATTTTTTTTACAGAATGAAATTACAGAAATGTAAATTTTTGTTAAGACTGACGGAAGGACGGACAGTGGAGGCATAGGGTTCCTTGGCATGGAAGGGGCATGGAACCCTAAAATAAGGTTTTTGTAGATTTTATAAAGTCAGTAACTATTTATCCTTTTTATTTATAGATATACTACTGGGATGACGACTCGGCCGAGCCACGTCTCATGGAAGTCCCTGGATGCAACGCATTCTGTCCGATCGAGACTTTCAAAGAACTCACCAAATACATAGTGTCACACAACTACAGCAAAGACTGCAGATTCGTTCCTAATACATAGTTCATTTAAATAGAATATTAAAAATAGTGTTTGAATTTGAAGAAAACGATCATTTAGGCTGTGGTATTTAAAAGTGGACGTTAAAACGTAAGAAATAAAGTGTATTATTGTTTACGGAAATGTTGTTTTACTTACCTTCATCGATTTTGAGGCCGGTTTCGTCTCGGGGTATGTTGAGGGAGATCTCTGTGAACTCGTCCGCACCCCACGTCTGTGTGCCGCGCAACTTGAGGTACTCGGCTATGAGTGCTGCGATGTGGAGTTGACAACACATTGCCTGAACAAATAGATTATCCTGTTGACGTTCACCGAAATAGGGCGGATGCGGATTCACATTTTTCCTTACTGATTATATATGCTCATCATATTGTTAGTAATATTCGGCAGGCTAAGTCAATGGTGAGGGCATCTCCGTTGACTCAGTCGTAGAGATCGGTTTGGTTTTATGAGCTTTCGGAAGCTTAACAGATTTTTGGTTACGTCAGTATTAATGACAGATATCAAATGTGAAATACTGGGACAATTACTACATAGCTGACACTTATTTGACAGTTAAAAACTACCCTGATAACTGCTTGCCATTCATCGGTATTAGGCGAAGTGGATATGTAACAGCTTAAACTATCAGTTTTATAGTAGTGCTTATTGGCCAATTGCGGCTACGGCAGCAAATCTCAATGGAGACTTAACTACGCAAGAGATATTATAGTGTAGGACGTATTATATTATGCGAGTGCCTGTATATAATGTGCGCGCAAACATAAACGCACACTGTACTCAGGCACTCGCATAATATAATGCACTAGCTATCCGACCGGGAAGAGAAAAACTGCAGGACCGATAGCTTGACGTACTCTACACGGATACCGCCAACTTCCGACAGGATTGTTACTTCAGGTGTTCTTCTTTTCATAAAATTCTAAAGAACATTTATGACCATAAATGTTCTTTAGAATTTACATTTTTAATGTAGAACATTACTAACTGTAGTTCATCGTGCTTCTTGCTAGGGCCACCAGGAAATGCATCAGTTTTAGATAAAGTCAAAAGTAAAAGATTAATGTTATGATCATGTGCAGGGCCATAACATTGAAATAATAATGAAGCGTATTTTGTATTATTCCCCGTCAGAAAAACACTTAAGCTGTGCCCGCTGTGAAACTACACACAGGAGTGTTCTCGGAGAATGTGTCCGCTCAGGACAGTGTCCGTACGTGGAAATCAGTCCCTTAAGCTTATGCTAATTATAACTAAATTTTCGAAACAGACAAGCGAACGACCACCCGCGTGCTATCTAAGGTTTTAATATTGACATAGTAAAGTAAAAAGTGGATACCTCATCATGATCGCCCTGCCGTGCGTTGTGTTCAGCTAACGTGGAAAGCCACGCGTGTCTCAGGCGGGGCGTGGCGCGACACGACGCTGCCAAGGCATGTTGCAGTTCCGCTAGGTGAACGCTGCCTGCACCTGTATCAAGAAAAAGGATACTTAACTTTTTTCTAAAAAGACAACTCCCACACTAGGGAATCTAATCTCAGTGTCACGGGGTACTTTACAAACATATAATAGACGTACACAAATTACAGCCAGACTCTGAACAACTATTTATGGGTCACATAAATAGTTGTCCGGCGCGGGAAACGAATGCGGGACACGAAGCGGCTAGCCGACTGTTGTAGCTGCTTGAAATTGTTCAGGATGACGTGGCAAGACTTCATCCTGAACTGAAACTAGACGACACCCTTAGTGGCATCATCATACACAATATGATGGAGCATCATGCGAAAACTACTAGACCAATTTGGCTGATTTCCTTTATAATGTGTACGTAATTATTACAACAAGCTTTAAAGGCAGCTTAAAAAAACTGTCACCCGTGCTTGGCTGGTACTGGTAACTAAATCCTAAAAAATATATTTGTTAAGTATTTCCAGAAGCACCAATAGGTTTTTATCCATATATATTTACCTGAAGCACCAACTCCACCAACGCCCGCAAGGCGTGCGCGTGCGCCAACTACTGTCCGCACTCGACGCATCAGTTCTGCCACTTCACTCGACAAACCTGCGCAAGTAAATACTTTAGTAACAATACACCATAATTTAACAACTTGTTAAAAGTAATAAGTCTCAATAAAGAACTTAAAGAGGCCGATTATCGGAGATAATATGAATATCAGCTAAAAAATATTTGAAGGCCATGTCTTGTGCGGTAACTCAGAAAGGGTATTCTCAATTATTGTTCTACATAAGGTTGAAATTGGTGTATTTGCATTAGAGTGCCAACAGTTGGTACTCTTAGTTTTAAGGCACAGTCAACTCCTTCAAGAAATATTAGTTAAATACTTTCAAAGCTTAACTAGTGTTAAATAAATACTTTTTTAAAGCCCATTTTATTTTTGCCAAAGCTTGTTGTTTTGTATGTTCAACACTTCTTTTATTTCATAGAGAATATGTATTTATGTGAGTTCTGAAGTTTTGGATATATCGTACGTTAAAATGTCAGTCACGTGGGTTAGGTAATGTCACTTTGCTTTAATAAACGCAGTGTGACTTTTTACGTAGTTCCTTAATAACCAAACTAAATACTTAGCCTGGGACTGATAGATGTAGTAAAATATGTCTTGAACTTTAAAGAGCCTATATACGATATCGCAGACAGGTCAGGTAACGCTGTTGCAGTCCGTTCTAATTGGGTTAAGAGTATAGGTTACCAACTTCTATTTTCTCTATAATATAATAAACAGAAGTTGTTCTTACCAGTTCCCTTCATAGCTTTGTCGCCCGTTGCAAAACAGTTAATCACAGAAAGCGATTCTTGGAACCGCTTGCAGTTCAGCGCCGTTGAATTATCGAGCAGCTTTGATACAGCCATTATAACCTGCATTGGAAAAGGAAATGAATATCTATTACTATGTATAATATGGTTTCCGGCTCATAAACAATTACAAGGTTTGATACGGGGTGGGTATCATCCCGTGGATGTCGTAAAAGGCTACTAAGGGATACCCCAGATTGTCAGGAGCAGCGCGTCGTGTGTACATATTACCTAACTGCGGTCACCAACTCGCATGCCAAGTGCGGTGACTACGGCTAACGTTTGTCCAGCAGTGGACGAATTCATGTTGATGATGTGAATGTGTTAATAGTAAGTATCCCTTGGACAGATATTGAAAACGTTCAATTGCAGGATAAGGCCAAACAGTTATTGGGTTTTTTTTAAAGAAAGCAGCTGCCCCGGGTCATTTGTTTGGCAGTGCCGGAAAGAGCAGCAGCCTCTTGAACCTGTCCTGTCCAAAATTGTGGTTTTTCAAAACTGATTAATATCAGATGATCAGCATGATGATTAATTGATATCAATTATCTGATTACCATAAGTACAGGCTCTGCCTCTTTTGGCATCTGATAGCAGTGTGTTGGTTGTCTCGAAATATTTAATATAATTAATTAATAGAGGCGCTCATAGCTAGATGCTCTAACCGATACGTAGGTGATCGGTGAGGTTAAGCATCTAGTTTCGCGGTCAGTTCATAGATGGGTGACCGCCAAAGTGGTTTAATTCCTGAGCGTCTCCGTGCTTCGGAGGGCACATTAAGCTGTCGGTCCCGGTTGTAGTCATTAGACAACAGTTGTTAAGCCATGTCAGAGGCCTACTGGGCGGCTTGAACAACTCTGACACTAGGGTAACCACTGCCCATACGATAAGTAAGTAAGTATTAATTAATAATCTCAGACCAAACTTCAGACTTAAAGTAGTGCCGTTAATACCTATATTATACCATACCTGTAGATGCACTCTCGTCAGATCCCCGCCGGCCCCGTGCTGAAAGTTGGCTCGCATTAGAAGGTAGAGGGCAGCAGCCGCCTCCCGCCGCAGCCACGCCGCACGCGCCTCGCACAGGCGAACTACCGCTGCTACCACTCCCGCGCACACTGTGCTACCGCCTACATGCAAGAAATGTCAATTTAATATCAATAAAATTAGTTAAGATATAGACTATACTGATCAAGTTAGTTAGCTAAAGTTAGTAAGTTTAGATATAAAAAGATTATATATAGGTATATTAACAGACTAACGCATTTCAACAGTATGCTATATTCACCATATATAACCATCGGATGAAAAGCACAGTTCCTAGAACTTCTGGTACACTTACCTTCAAACAAAGTCTCCGAAAACTGGTTGATATAAGCTCGGAGGGCAGCAAATAGATGTTTATACAAAGTCTCGCTCTGTGGGTACTGTAGTAGCTTTAGGTAGGGTTTTGCTGCGACGCCGTCAGCAGCTCCAAGGTTCTTCATGAAGAGACACGCGCGGTCGATGATGGCCAGACCCACTTCGGTTGCTAGACAACTGGTTGAGAGCACCGTGTGTTCTGCTATCGCCTCTAATTCTATTATAAGTGAGACAATAGTAAAATAAAATACATGGTACGATTAAAGTCAGTAATACTTTTTTGAATCAAGTTATATTGGATACTCGCACTAAGTTAATCCCTACTAGGTATATAACTAGAAATTAAAGAAACATATGTAACCTGAATCGTCTGCGACTCGTCCTGAATCGACTCGAAGAGAAATAGCTTTATGAAGCGATTGAACCCACAATACATCGGTGCAGAAATAGTTGATAAAAGCAGAGACGAAATGGAATGTATTTTTTAAATGAAACCAAGGATCAAAAAATCTGCAAAATCTGCTGTCTTCCAGGATGTTTTCGGCAAACACAGGGGCAGTTTCTATTCCATCACTCTGATGATAACGATCACGACCGGAAACAAGACATACACAGGACCGACGGCTTTACAGCTCTCCAAGGCACGGGGTAGTGATACCGCCAACTCAAGACTTCGGGCTGATACTGATAATTTTGAGTAACAGAAAATTCCCAAAAACTCTTTTTAGCCCGACCCGTGATTTGAACCCAAGACCTCAATATCTGCGGTTGAACACGCTACAGGCAGACAAACGAGGCAGTCATAATAAACATATACGTCATAAGAATAGGCTTGAGGCTGATTTCTCTGACTTACCTGTCGTAACTGAAGTGTTAACCAAGTTTTCTCTATTAACTGTATTATTTTTCTCTACAACTATTGGTGGTTCCTTCGAGAAGTCTGGCGGGGTCATCCTAGCAGGTAATGTTCTCGCTTTCACTGGCTTTGGTTTACCATTACAATCGGGTGTAGTTGCTTTCATTTCGGACAGAATTCTTTTTCTGCCTATGTATTGGAACTGCTCCGCACATATTCTGGAAGGGAAAGATATTTTTTGATACACGGTGAACACTAATGTGGACACAAGAAACGGAACACGGTCAACGGCCCGCTCTTCTACTACTTCTAACCAGCTATTTTCGTATATGTCACCAAGTTATAAGAAAAGATATCGTATTATCATTGGAAACAAACTTCAAAAATAGAAAGCTGAAAAAAGTAACAGTTAGTAGTTATGTTAAAACGACCGTCTACGTTATCTATTTTTTTATCTAATCTTCGTTAATTTATTTTTTTCTATGATTATACATATATACAATTTTTTTTTCCTTTTTGGTACAAAGACTATGAATAAAGATCAACTTACTCTAAAACATTAAAGAAAGACTGTTGCTGAGCTTGTGTCTGTGTTTTCCACCAATCCACGAGTCGCTCATCATCCAAATATTTAAGAACAAACAGGAAGCACAAAAGCACATCCCGAACTTCCTCAGCAGACATCACACCAAACCTAGCACACAAAAATAAAGTCAGTTCTCCAGAAATTAATCTTCAATTTGCCAATATTGATAAGTTCAGTCAAACAAAGTATGCTTTCTTTTACAAAAGTATGCAGTTGTTGTGACGAAAACCAATAGAATATCGAACTATGATTGTACTGCAATTGATTTACCTGTTTACTTGGTCGCCAATCTCGGTCAAATTTAAACGGCCAACGTTTCTAGGCAGGGAGTCACCACCAGACATCGTAGACACAGATTCTAAAGAACTTTGGGACACGTTGCTGGCGTGATCTAGAAGTAAAGTTAAACTGGCTACTAAACAATATTTATCAATTATTATCAAAAATGTTACAAACTTAAGGGTAATAAAAAATGTGACGCATTATAAAACCATAAAGCTTTTTTAAATGTGCTATTTAACACAAGCCTGGTTAGCTATATTCAACATTTAGGTTGTTTTAACTACCAACTAATTATCTGCCATAGAACATTTGGCATAATTTGGCCATTTGCATGTACAACTTCAAATAAAGGAACCGGCCTTAAGTCTGATGTTGATGAGTGAATGCATGAATGGTGAATAAATGGATGTTTTCTGTGTTAAAATAAAGGTTTTCACATATTTCCATATTATGTATTAACTCTTGTGTAAACTTTATGTAAACATTGAATACAGTGTGGAACTTAAACATATTGAAATTCAAGCAGTTACTAAAATGGTCTGAGAAACGAGTATACAGACTGTAAAGAAGGTTTTAGGTTTCTTATTATAATGTAGTACCGCTGCCACCTTTATCTTTTCACTTATTCCTGCTCCTTTTATCTATAGTTGTATAAGTAAAAAAAAAAATTCAGTAGTGGTACCTTTCCCATACATATTATTGTTGCTATGTATATTAGGTGGCTCCTTGAAATGGGTGGAGTTTCTGACAGGCGTGTGGTCGAAGTGCAACGTCAGTCTGTTCCTCCGAGGCGTGCTACTCGCTGACGCAGCTTCTTTTTGTGTACTGTTGAGTATTGGGTTTGTTGTAATGTCCCCGTCTACTTTGTCGTGACCGTTTTCTACTACCGGGCTTGCTAGCGTTTTTGTTATAAGCCGGTGGGCGTTGTCTGTGGAGGAAATACACATCATTCATAAGAACAAAAATGATTAAAGATGATTGAAAACCATGTGGTAAATAAAAGTGACGCCACACTAAACATCCTAAAAAGAGCTCCCTCGTTCTTCAAATGAAGGAACTATGTGTGTAATGTGCGTGATATGTGTGTGAAAACAACAAACTTCTAGAATTATTACGATTTAACTTAACGTGAGATTACGCTATGAAAACTATATTTATTTTTTATTCCTATTTATTGCAGAAACTGAGTATAAAAATCTTTAGTCATTATATCATATTTTTCACTTAATTATCATACGACGGATATCTAAATGGCGAAATACTAACAAGTTTGTTGCTAAATGAAAACCAGTAAGCTGAGGAGAATAAAAAAAGGTTTATATCACGTAGACTTTAAAAACCTTACTTTTTTATACATAATTATTTTTGTTTGTATTTATGTGTTATTAGTATAGATTTAGTTACTTAATATTAGGTTATCTAAAAGTAATATTTTTGTCAATAACTTCAATAAGCTTGCTAAGTAACTAAATCATTATTTATTACATAAATCGATAGTTTTAGAAATATTTTATTACACCTTGTTTGAACGAATCTGTCTATAATTAAAGTAAGAATTCAATATTATTATTATGGACAACCTTGTGTTTATAACGATGCTCACGCTTTATGATACCACCGGATCCAATGCGTCCCAACTGAGAAGACGAAACAAACTCAGCGCGGTGTCTCATATAAACCAAGCTCTTAGTAACACTTATTCCATGTAAATAGCACAAAGTACTTACCAAGTACAATAGTAAGCCACGGGGAATATAAGTAAGCGAGCCGAGCGCGAATCTGTCTACTTCTGTACCGGTCATCATGTTCATGCTTTGTCAACAACGCTCTAAGCACGCCCAACGCTGTGCGACGTTTCATTGGCGCTTCACGCAACGATAGTTCCACCTGGAGTTAAACAACTGTTGAGTGATAAATACATTAAGATTTTAATTATACTACAGTATTGAAGCATGAATCTACTATAAGCCAGGTAACATAATAGTTGAGAAGTATATACTCTAGTTAAACTCCTGTTTCATGGACTTTGTTCGTCGCCACCGACCAGAGTAACAATAATATTGTCCACGAAAACATTCAAAGCAGATTGAGACAGTTCAGATCGTTATCGACAGAATGATGTATGGCGATTATATCACAATGACATTAAATTAATTATCCACATCTCAAAGTTAACAAATTATATAGAGGAATTTATGAGAGTGAAATTTAAAAAAAATAGCATGTGCCATATGAATTATTTAGCAATTTTCCTTTGATAAACAGACGAGTACTTGTTTCAGTAGAGTTCCAGCCAGAAAGTGTCTCATTATGAAATCTTCCGTCAACCTCAGCCTTGCAGGATCTGTGTAAAATTTAAGCAACGACGTAAGTGAAGTGTAGCTATAAGTGGTGGAGGATAGTAAATAAATACAAAAAAATAAGATAAAGTGAGATCATGTTTCCGCATACGCAAGCGCAAGGATATTTCATATAAATTAAGGCTGTAAATTCATAAATACTAGCTAAAGATGGTCTATCAAGTCAAATGTCTGTAACGTCGCCCTGACATAAGAATATAGAGCAACCACCTCATTACTCTAATACTTATACTTTCTTCGTTACGTTGTCACGAGTGAAAAAAAAATACCTAAAATAAATTGTTGAGAGTACGATGGTTTTTAAATAAATTAACGATTGATGTGTATGGTTTATATAATATATCTGCAATCAAATATCACTAAAATCTCTGCTTTTTTTTAATTTTCTCCCATAAGTGACCCCCATATTCAACATTCATTTATTTATGTTTGTGACATCTGTTGGAGTCACAAGAATTGATTGGTATACTTAATCTAAACTTAATGGTCTAGTACATTCGGAGAAAGTTGCATGTGACAGACAGACAGATATCCAAGTGATCCTATAAGAGTTCAGTGTTTTTTTCATTCAGACGCGCAGAAGCCTCTTAGATGTGTTAGTTTAGAGCGTATATAAATGAATAAACAAAAGTAGTTTTTAGCCGTTCGCTACTACCATAATATCAACAATCTTACCTTCATCTCCGTCTCTGGGTAACTTATTGGCATGCAGCGGCAGATTGAAAGGTACAAAATGTTCATGAGAACATATTGTTTGAAGGAACGAGAATTTGAAATCAAACAAAGCTTTTGGATCACAGGCCTTGAATTTCTCTAAATACTTCTTTATTTGGCGAAATACGAATCCCCGGTCCATGAACGATAAACATGACTGCAAGAGAAAATACACCATATCAATTTTAATTAGATATTAAATAACATAGTAAAGTTGTTCTCCCGCGACTTTTGATTTTGCTCAAGGAAGAATTTCCGATTTGAATTGGCCAAAGACATAAGGACTAGACGAGCACGAATTCTATTATATAATTGCGGTCCTAATCCAACAAAAGTTTTGATATTTTTGTAACTGTATTGTTTGAGATAATTTAAAAAGTTATGTTCACGTTTTACAAACGTGCTGTTAACCTATTTATCATATTCCATGTCGCTTTAATTTTATTCCCTTTAATTTGTTATCTGACGAAAGTTTAAAATAATATCTGACATATTCAATGAATCCAGTGTTAAACTTATATAGGATTTCAGACAGACCGACAAAGTGAGTCTTTTTTTATGTTGTGTTAAAAATCTCGAATTGAAATCCAAGAAATTAATATCATTGATAATTTTAGTATTCAAAACTACTCATTTCGCCTTCAATGAAAAATCTGTTCCTCTAAATTTCTTAACTGGGATTGTTCTACCGAAAGCTAAAAAAACTTGAAAACCCTTTTTATAAAAATACTAGCTATGCCCCGCGGTTTCACTCGCGTTAAAGAAGATTTTCCCGCTTTTCTGTTGAAATTTTTCCTGATTTTTTTTTTTGCTATAAACCTCACGGAGCCCGAGACCTTTCCAAAAAATGCAAAACCAAGGAAAACCCGACTTATTTTTATATAGTAGATGTGTAAATGATATTAACATCAAATGGCTTTTGTTTACCTTGAGAAAAGTGGCGAGATTCTTATTAAAGATATGTGTTTGCATGGGCTGTTGGAGTATGTATGACGGTTCCACAGTAGATACTAATTTATCAATGTTTTCTAATAGATCACAGTGAAATCTTTCGTGACGTGACATCTGGAAAAAACAATAATAATTGTTCGTTAGTTATTAATAAAATAAATTTATTAAACTTTGAATACATAGGACACAATCTATATAAATAAAAAGACAAGTCCTGACTGACTGACTGACTCATCAACGCCCAGCCCAAACCCTTGGCCCTAGAAAGCTGAAATTTTGCACAGATGTTTTCTTTATAATGTAGACAAGGAATAAGGAAGGATTTTTCGAAATTCAACCCCTAAGGAGGTAAAATGGGGGTGCCAAGTTAGTATGAAACTTTGCCATTTTTGAAGTTAGACTGACTGTTAGAGGCATGAAAGTTGGTATTTGGCCTTGCAGTTAAAAATAAAAAATATGTGTTTCAGGATTTTTGGAAAGTACACCCCCAAGGGCGAAAAATAGGGGATGTAAGTTTGTACGAAAAAAGTTTCCATTTTTAAGTTAAACGCATGAAAATTAGCATTTGGCTTTTTAGTTAAAAACAAAAAATATATATTTCAGGATTTTTGAAAATTCCTCCGCGAAGGTCATAAAATAGGGGATGTAAGTTTGTATGAAAAATGCGATATTTTTGAAGTTAAACGCATAAAAATGAGTATTTGGCCTTTATGTTAAATATATATAGCATTCATTTCAGGATTTTTGGAAATTATACCCCCAAGGGCGGAAAATAGGGGATATAATTTTATACTGCCTGACCGCCATATCAACGCACAGTCTAAACGGCTGGAGTTAGGGACTTGAATTTTGACAGTAGTTACCTTTTATGACGTAAGCATCCACCGAAGAAGGGTTTTTGAAAATACCACCCCTAAGGGAGTAAAATAAGGGATAAAATATTTTATGAAAGTCCTTAATTTTGATGTTAAAGGCATGTATATAGACTTGCAGTTAAAAATTATAATATATATTTCAGGATTTTTGAAAATTCACCCCCAAGGGCGTCAAATTAGGGATGTAATTTATACGAAAAAAGTGCCAACAAGTTTTAAGTTAAACGCATGAAAATTGGTATTTAGCATTACAGTTCAAAATTATAAGTATACGTTTCCGGATTTCCGAGAATTCTACCACGAAGGGTGACAAATAGGGGATGTTTGTATGAAAATTGGTATTTCAGTTAAAAATAAAGCAATCAAGGGAATAATTTGTTGTTAAAAGGTAATCCATAACTGATTCAATAGGTCAACACCAAAAATTTACACCAACTTAAGAAATTCGTTTCTTATTGCTTAAAATGTCGTGTTTGTTGTCGTCTAAGTAAAGATTTAGCGTTAAGATTTGTAACTTCTTTTTTTTGGTATTTTTTATAACATATTAAGAAAACGTCAATTTAATAAAATTGGGATAAAAAAGTAATTTACCCAAAATTCGAGTTAGCGTAGTATAAATTGTTCGTGTCGAGACGATCGCACCCAAAAAATATCATCTTAATTTTACTGATCTACAAGTTCACAATTTTGTAACTAGATGGTGTTTATATCGTTACAGATCGCAGAACTCATTTGGCATATCAGTTAAAATAAATAAATGCTTGAAGTAACAGGTAGTCCAAAACTGAATCAAAAGATAATCCCCTAAATCTCACCCAAAATATATGCCCACATCTTAATTTCACCGCTTCACAAGTTTATATTTTTGGTAGTAGATGGTGTAATCATCGTTTTAGATCGCGCTATGGTTTCGTTCACAAAATGTCATGTATATTAGACCTATCAATGCCGTGGTCGCAACCTAAGCTAATGGGAGTTACCTTTATGATTAATGCATCGTTGATTATTATATTACTTTATTGGACTTACTGACTTTACTTAAGGACAATTGATATTTATTCTTTGATGTTTTTAGGTTTATGATATCGGGTCTTTTTTTTAAATAACAGTAGCAAAGTAGTCTTTAGTTTATTTCTTAGCTAGGTTATTTATGGGTTAAGTTTTCTTAAATTTATATTGCTTATTTCTTTTAAAGTTATATTTTTTAGATTAAGCTAGAAGTAGTAGTTACATTGGTGATCATTCAAAATTGTCGCGGACGAAGTCGCGGGAACCAGCTAGTCAGGAATAAAACTACACGCATGTGTATGTAGTAAAAAAATGAAACATCAACTCATGCGTGTGATTGGTTGTGTGTGTTAGTGTGCGTACGGTTGTGTCCGTTTATGTGTGCATGTGTGTACCTTTGAGAAAATACGTGTGTATGTATGTGTGTGTGTGTGTGTATGTATGTGTGTGTGTGTGTGTGTATGTATGTGTGTGTGTGTGTGTGTATGTGTGTATGTGTGTATGTGTGTGTGTGTATGTGTGTGTGTGTGTATGTGTGTATGTGTGTGTGTGTACCTATGTGAAAATGCGGGAGTATGTGTGCGCGAGTATTGTATGCGTCTTTGTGTGTTTGCGTTGTGTTTATATATGAATGTGTTTGAGTCTTACTTACTTTAATTCTTCCAGTGTTAATTAAGTACTGCGCCATACTTTTAACTATGATGTCGAAAAAGAAACCGGAATACTGCATGAACTTGTTGCCTAACAAAAAGTCCGGTTGGTTTGGGTCCACAAACATATGCAGCGGCGCCGTCATCATCGTGTGTAATTTAAATTCTACACAGTTGAAAACGTACTGGAATGAAAACATTATTTAAAAAATGCGGGTAGTGGAAAAAACAGATAGCATAAAAGATCGCATTACCAGTTGACTTCTTATATAACAGCGTTAAATATTTAACAGCTGAAAAAACTGCTTTTAGCCAGAATATTTAGGATATCGGATGTAATCGTGATTTTCAGTATCCTTTCCAATAAACAGTTCAACTATAATGTGTACAAAAGTCAGAATTGCGAACGAATAGTGCAGAAGGTCTGCACTGTTTTAAATGAACAAAAAAAAGCACTGCCGAACGGCAGCGTTATTAACTCAATGACTGAGTATATAACACATAGCTAACGCAAAGCAATCATTTAAAGATCTGTGGGCATTAAAATGTTGGTATAAACCAGCCACACTCAACCTTCTTTTTATAGGAGCCACAAACACGTTACAGTCATGTTGTCCAGGGCCGCAAACAAAAATTAAAAAGTAATTTCAAGTTAAGAAAGTAGTTAGTTTATTAAAGAAAAAAAAAATAACGTGAAATTTCGATGGGCCATTAACTAAGGCCCGACGGGCCGCAAGTTGAGTATAGCGGATCTAGACTGTGTCGAAAAACAAGGCGTCTAACCCTCTCCACTTTGTTTAATTTGTTGTTGTACACACGGTTACACGTCAAGCTATACAATTCCAGTATAAGCTGATCTCTTGTTGTATAGGATTTCCATACAATGACAAGTCAGCTTATATTGGAAATGTATAGCTTGATATGTAGCCGTGTGTACCACACAACGTAATATTTTTTATTACCTTAACATAGCTATCCAATAAATCTTTTCGCCCATAATCGTGAATCATATGTACAAAATGTACTATTAGTTTTACTATTTGATAGCCCATGTCTTGTGTGTAGCTTTTTTCAACTGTCTGGAAAAGATAAGCAATGGTTAGCGAAATAATCAAAGAAAATTAAATAAATTAAAATGTGCGATCTCAAGTACATATACACAATTACTTGAGTTTAAGTAATTCTGTATATGTACTCGAGATCGCACTTGTTCGAAATTTAAGTATTAAGGTTCTATTGTCAAAGACTAGAGATATTAAAGACCAATGATATCTCTTCTCAGTTTTGACACTCAGTTTGTCAGCGTGTCAGAGGCATGGTGGTGAGTGTAATGTCTGTAATAAAATAATTTACTTCAAATGTATATTATATAAGTATATTATCTTTCTGCACTTTTTCTCCATATGACCTTTAACTGTTCCAAATTTCATATTCCTCAAAATGGGTAAAAAGTTTTTGATTTACACATGAATATTACAATGAGCATCTTCGCAACGAATTTAGACAACTATACGTACCATCAATTCAAAGAGTTGGTTCAATATTGTCGGCAAGAAGGCGACTAGAGAGCTTAGTTTAATGGCATGTGCTGCTTTCAAAGCGTTGCACACGTCATTCCATGGCGGCGGTGAAGGGGAAGTGGGCGGTGAATTAGACTTAATCAGCCGTTCAGCCTGGCTGAACAGGTTGTGTAAGTGGACGTCTCGTGTAGCTACGGTGGAGTCGAGCACTAATTGACAACGGAATAGCTGCTTTTCGGCTTCCACCCATACTACTTCAGGACCCGCGTTCTGTCACAAAAGGAATTATATAATATAATAATGTTGTATTCCGCTATAGTCATCAATAAATGCGTGCGAAGCTCTCCGGTACGTGCAAATAAAATGTGTATGTACACTGCGTAAGCGCAAACGCAAGCGCACTTATTGAGGCTTGTAGTGAAATGTAAGAAATTTAATAAGAAACATAAGCAATATACAATAAAATAGAGATAAAAATTATAATGTAGGATAATGGTAACAGAGAAAGTGTTGCAAATAATTATTGTATGCGAAGTTATAAAACCTTAAATTTTCGTCCATGTATTGCACAAACATTCAACATATTTTAATTTTATAAACTGTTAAAGAGGCAAATTGGCTCTATCAATAGGCTAAGTCCAATCGCTCCACTAGTTGTTTACGAGAATTTTAGCATTTTAGTTCAGACCTCGCCGTTTAGATATTTTGTAGACACTATAAAATAATCAGCAATTTATGTATAGTACTATCCAGATATAGCCGTTATATTATATTTTATGTAGATATAATAATTTTAAATTTAGTTCGATGATATTCCAAATGCATATGTCTTTGTGGAGCTATACATATTTGATTGTTATATATGGACTAACTTACTCCTTTGCCAAGTCCAAGAGGTTGAATAGCCAAATACCCCGAAGGTAAATGCGTAGCTATTGGTAAGTTCACAACTTCTTCAACTAACTTATCGTTCTTCACTAATGGTACCCACGCATATCTGTAATCATTCAAAAATATTAATTTTAAAGAGAAATAACATAACTACATATATAATATTAGTTTTATACTGAGTATAATAAAATAGACCACGACAGGATTAAAGCAGCTTTTGCTGAGTGAGTTGTTTTGACTGTCGTAATCTATTTATTGTTGCGTCAGAAGAAATATGCTGCAATTTTTCTTCTCGGCGTTACGAACGTAAATTCGCCAGAAATATTTTGTTGAGACTACTAAGGCCTGCTTCGGTCTCTTATGTAATTTAAAATCCTATAAAAATACATTAGATTTTCTGACCCGTACGCCAATTCTCCATACGATGCCTTTCTTTAAGATAATTTACTGATATTACCTCCTATCCCATTCTTTATACGTGTTTAGGCTACAATCTCTTTTCATTATAATCAATAGCTGATCATTATATTATTGGATTTTTTTCTTTTAATATGTATGTAAGTACAGGTATACCGATTAGATCCGCAAATATCTTCAATCTCAAAATAAATCTATCGCCGCGAATATAGGAATTGGGTCGTATTTTAGTCCGTGAATATTGAAGACGCGAACGAAGGAAGGGCAAATAAGGAGCTTTTCCTGTGTTATTTGAATGTGATTAGAAAAACCGGTTTGAAATGATTTTCATTTAGGTTTCCTGAGGGTTAATAAATTACTTATATATGTCTCGTGTATGGGAACTCACATTTTTACGAACTATCATCAGTGGAGTAGATGGCAAGGTTATGAAAACTAAAACACTAAGTTAGTCAATCGTTATAAGAAAATAAGATTATATTTACCCTATGCAAGTTTCAACATTAGCATCATTCTTCTTGGTAAGGTCGCAGGAAATATGATGGAATGTAAACAACAAATGATGCTGAGCAGTTATGGTGGCTGGGAGACGAATCTTTGCTTCGTCACACCACGTTGGACTCGCGTTATGGTGTAGCACGGAGCAGCGGTATTGTGATGTCATCCCAAACCTTCCGTATACCACCTAGTAACAAGTTTGAACAGTTACCTTAGATATGAAATAAAGACAGCACAGAAATGGCATGTAAATATAATAAAAATAATGTCCTCCTAGTCGAATTAGCCACCTGCGCGGGACATATTATAAGTTCACAAGTGTATGCGCAAACGCAGGAGCAATTTCTCTATCTCTCTCACGATGCGATGGGACGACTAGGGAAGCGACCGGAAAGAGGTCCGGTACAGGACCGACGGCACGGGTATATAATACCGCCAACTCCCAGACTTCGGACTGATACTGAGAAATTTTTCTTGCTCCGACCCGAGAATTTGAAACCAGGACCCTGTTCTCTGCGGGTGAAAATGCAAACGCCTAATGCACGGCCGCTGTGAGAATGCCTTCATGACAACCGTTAGTTAAGAACATTTTGCTTCAGATTTGTGCAGAGGCCGCATATTATCTAACTTTTTAATTTATAGCCGTCATAAATATGCACCTATATTAGTAATTAAATATCTTTATTTCGGACAACATTCATCCATTATTGTGTTGTAACAAAGCTTCTACAAATCTAGTCCTAGTAATAAAAATAAAATATAAGGAGTCTAATACGTCATGGTGTCCTCAAAAACTGCTCTAAAGTAGGAAAGGTGAAACTCTCCGCCAGTTTTCATAATGCTCTTGGGACTGTTTCTCACATGTCTAAGGATAGATGCGATTTTTTACGAACTATGTATTCAAAGCTATCCATGCGTGCTTTAGCAAACATCCACGAAGCGTTACAAAAACGAGGCAGTCCCAAAAGCATTCAGAAAATATTACTATATTAGACTCTTAGGTCGTCTTAGGTTTCCCGTGTAAAAACTCTGACAATATGCCTTAAACAGCGTGATGCTTACTTGGTCAGTAAGAGCAAACCTGCGAGTCAACATATTGCCCCTGCCAATGTCATATAAGTTTTATTAAAACTATTATTTATACCTGTAGAGGCCTTTTGTCTCCCGTATCGCTGTCCCTGAGTTCAATAGAGCAGGCAATATTCCTCGCTCTTGCAAACATTTTCTGCGATTCGAAATTCAAAGCTAAAGGTCGGACGTACAAATGATGTATGTATGCAGCGTACGGCTGCTCCGGTTCCACGTTTAGTGTAGCCAGTTCAAAGGTAAGCGGCGATGTAGGCGGAAGTGGAAAAGGTTTCAGTGCGGCGTATGAATTACTCATACAATCTGTGAAGAGGAAATAGATTTATAAATAAATATCTTGGGACATCTAACTGCCACCCGATCCTAAATTAGACATACATATAATACATATGTATTATAGATATTTTGTTCTGATTATTTGTTCACGCTAATTACTCGATGTCTGAGAGTAATACTCAGATACAGAATAAAAAATCGTGCTCATCACACACATGCAAAAGGCCGCTTGGCTGGCAAATGCCAGGGTTGTGCGGAAATTTCTCTCCATGCCACCCAAATATATTATGAGTTGTATTTGTATTAAAATACCCTATTGTGAATAATATTGGTAATAAACATGTGATGATAATAATAATATCCTGGGACATTATTCACACACGGCCATCTGATCCCAAACTAAGCATAGCTTGTACTATGGAAACCAGATAACGGATATATTACAAATATTACTTTTAATTTGTAAATACATACTTATATAGATAAATACACGCAAATGATTTTACTACCTCAAGTAGTTCACGAATTATTATCTAAGAAAGACCACTTACTTGGTATTTGTTCATTACTTTGATGTATATTAATACTGAGCCAGCCGGGTATCACAGTTAGTTTAGCCATTTTCTCCGACTTCCGGAAGTCAGATAAAATCTTCAACAGATCATCATCAGACATTTTGTTGGGTTCCTGGCGGTATATGGCGGGAAATTCAGGAGACAGATCTAAGTCATTGCTATACATTCTGAAAGTAAAAGTAAACATTATTTTCCGATAAAGGACTTGTAAGTTAAGTATAGTAAGTTAATACAGTAAGTTAATACAGTAAGTTATTGGTGAAGTATGTCATCAAGGCTCAAAGTCAGTGGTTTATTTTCTGAGCGTCTCCATGTTCGGAGTAAACGTTGATTTTCGGTCCTGGTTGCAGTCAATAGACAACAGTCGTTAAGTCGTTTCAAAACCCTACGCTCAGTACGGCTTGAACAACTGTGATACTAGGGTATCCACTGCTCATCACTTTTCTTGGGTAAATTGCCTAAATACATAATTATCAAAAAATGAATGGCTCTGGTCTTTCTGGTCAACATGAAAGTTGTCATAGTCTTTTTAAATAACCAAGTCAGGAAAAAGAAATGAAACGCACAGAAATTAAACTACTTTGGCGATTTTTCGACAAGAAACTGGCTTTTAACGTCTATTATTCAGAAAAAAAAACAATTGGCTCTCCAGTACAGATTCTTCACGTTCTCTAAGAAATTTAACTAAATTATTGAAAGAAACTTACTTGTACAAAGGTTTTGCAGCCCAAGCAAAAGGCATTCTATACGACCCAACACGATTTGCATATGCCTGCACCGTTTTATGGACTTTGAGTCCTAATCTCGGATCCTTTGTCGCCTTGAGATACGGTTCCAATACTTGACTCACGTGACCTTGGAGGATTTTGTCAATTTTCACCACCAGGAATATATCGGGGTGCGGATTATTTACCGATAACAAAACCTGGAAATAAAATAATATTTTAATATTTACATACCTATTAAGGTTAATATTGGAAAGTTTCATATTTTTTTATTGAACACTGTTCATAATGCTTCACTTGAGTATAAATGTTGGCAATTAAAACGATAGTTTGATGAGCGCTATAGTGAGTGTAATACAGGCAGATACAGCCCAAGATGTTATAGGATTGTTTTTGAATATGGTTAACAGGTAGTCTCCACAATTTTATTTTTTAAGAGACTGTCGCCTCGCCGCTTCGAGTCCCGCGCCGGACAACTATTTGTGTGACCCATGAATAGTTATTCTGAGTCTGGATGAATTTGTGTCCATTTATTATATGTTTATAAAGTACCCCGCGACACAGGGATTAGACTCACAGTCTGTCTTAGCCGCTGCGCCACACGTGCAGTATATTCACCGAGGCGATATTGTAAGTTTGTATAACTTATGTTTCTGTTTCAAAAATTGTCTACGATATCCTTCACTTTCGCAGCACGCCATAAACCCGGTAAGCCGTATTCCAGTGTATTTTATAGCTATGTATAGACACGACTCTAGAGGCGAATTGTGGGCATGCCAAAGAAATATTGCTCAAACCACGAAACGGGTGCTGGGTACTGAAAGTGTTAAATACCTTCAGTACAGCGTTTTCATGATAAAGTTTGATGATTACAGATGATCTTAAGATATGATTTCATGAAATCTATCTCCAAGTTATATTTTTAGTATATATTATATTCTATTTTTAGTAACTTTACATTTTAAGTCTCCAAACTCATAAAAATATAGTGTCGTCCGTTGCATACAGGGAATTAACTAAAAGAAGAGTTTACAGAGCCCCCGTCATAATCATGGGCTTTAGCCCTTTTGTTAACCCATTTATATACAACAAAGTTGTCAAAGAATGCGACATTAAAGAATCTTCTATACGAAGAGCCAAACCAATCATCTCTCACTGGCTGGCTGGTCTTAATTATTCAGAGACTGAACAGATATTGCGCACAATCATTTGATTAATAATTATTATCTATTATATTATTATTAGCTTATTTTAACATACGTATTTATATATATACCTATTTTATATTATATAATTGAATGTAATTTGTTTCATTTTAATATAAGAGAATATTATGTAGAAGTAGAGATATTTTAAGTTTGTAATTTAAGTTTATAGCTTTAAGTTTATAAAACTATTATTTAAATTCTCTGGAAATCCAGACACGGATTCCACGATACAGGCTTGCCTAGTGTGGGTCCACAGGAAATGAGTAACTTGTACAATTTTTATGAAATAAAGATTTTATTATTATATTATTATTATAGTATATTCATGAATTTATGAATGTTAATTTATTAAAATATTTGTAATCACGAACGAAGAGTAGGTAGCAATAGCTGGTTTACCAGCTAATGCCTAAGTAACACTAATAATAATGCTTATGAAAATTGCTATACAATTCAGTAAAGGCGATTGTATAAAACGATCCAGCCAGGATCACGTCTGAAAAACCTCGTGTGAGCAAAACTAAACAAGATAAAATGAATTTGTTTATAGTAAATGATCAATATTTACTTGCAACATGACAGATGGCTGCCTACTATGTTATTTCTCAATTATGAGTCAATTAAGGACTAAATTAATAGGTGTGAGGCGCTCATAGCTAATACTCTTACCGGCCCGTAAGTGATCGGCGAGGTTAAGCAACGAGGTTCGCGCGGTCAGTCCATAAATGGGTGACCGCGAAACTGGTTTAATTTCTAAGCGTCTCCGTACTTCGGTAGGCACGTTAAGCTATCGGTCCCGGTTGTAGTCATTAGACAACAGTCGTTAAGCCATGTCAAAGGCCTACTGGGCAGCTTGAACAGCTCTGTCACTAGGGTAACCACCGCCCATACGATAAGTTAGTAATAGTCGAATAATAAAGAAATGAATTACCTGTCTCTTCGACCTAAACCACTCATCCGGAATCTGATTAACATCTAACTTAACATCACAACTAAAATTCTCAACTAATGACTTTGTGCACTCGACTTCTTTGACTAGATCTCCAACGGCATCATGGTTCAGATCGAAATGGAAGTTCTCCGTGAGCTTACGTCCACTCCTCACGTCGTATAACGCTAGATGGGTGTAGTAAGGTTCTACTTGACATAAGAGTTCCTTGTCGCCATCTATTGGCGCTTGTAACCTAAACTTTAAGCTTTCGCATTTGAGCAAAATTCTTTGGCCGAAGTGTTCTCTGAAACAATAATAGTTTTTACTTAAAAAAATCACGATCGTCTGGAGGTAGTTTATTTATAATATGTATATATTATGAAACATAAAAGTATGTTTATCAGTTGTTTGATTGCCATAGCAAAGGCTCTGCCAAATTTCGGATCAGATGGCAGTGTGTTATACCCCTAGATTTTTATTTATTTATAATAACACTACAGAGCTACAATATGTTGTAATTGTTTAATTAAGTCAATTCAGTAGATACGTATTACGTCCAATTCTAATTTTTGTGCAGGTACAATCATGTGATACTTATACAGTCGTATCTGGTTGGCGTACAAAATGGTATAAGTAAACCTCGTAACTCAACTACTTGACATCGAGTGGCCGTATAACAAGGCATACACAACACGCTCACTTGCCCATTTACTTATAGATCTGAAGAGTCTGACGTCAAACGTAATATTATAACCAAAAAATGGAGTTAGATTTTTTAAAACAATTTGGTTGCTAGTATTTCCTTTGGAACTGTAATTTAAAACTCTTATTTCAGCTCATTGGAAAACTCGTTGAGTCATGTGAATTACAGTTAGTAATAGTGAGTAATTTCACCATTTTTGACATCATAACTATGTAGGTCTATTACGTCGTATCATACAAGCATTTAAAGACAGTAGTTAAGTTGCGTCATAAAATTGATGAAAACCAAAGAACATTTTCTATAGCGATAGAAACGGCATGTTCTGTCTTTTTCTTTCTGAGAAAAGCATTCAACACTGGGCCACTGCGTTGAACTGTCTGGCACGTAATGCTCCAACTGAGATATTATAATGTTTAATGTTAAAATGTCGTGCCAGTTGGTGCATGCTCCAAATAAAACAGCGTCCACAAATAAAAGGTTTTATAGCAGAATGTCTGAGTTGTAGTTGCAAAGGTTTATATTGACTTGATGTAGCTTTCACTTAAAATATTTTTTTTAAATAAGAATAATAAAGATGAGACAAAGACACTGATTTAAGTAACGGTACTGCTTAAGACGTGAATGAAAGGTAGACAGACTTTATTGCATTTAAAACATAAATATCTCGTAAAATATAATTTTAAATTATGCAGTAACTAAGCA
Organism: Pseudoips prasinana; assembly: GCA_951640165.1. Taxonomy (NCBI): domain Eukaryota; kingdom Metazoa; phylum Arthropoda; class Insecta; order Lepidoptera; family Nolidae; genus Pseudoips; species Pseudoips prasinana. The sequence goes on along the minus strand of OX621237.1, from coordinate 27,767,602 downwards.
ATTACAAAATTATTGGGTCATTTTAAATACATTCACTATCGACGGTGTAATCGAGGTAATAGCGATCTAATTAGAGGTTCGTTTTAATGTAATTTTTTAATTACAATTTAATAAATACAAATATATTATTTTTGTATTAAAGATATAATTTCATTATTTTAAGTTCTAATTACGTCGTCGCGGAAATGCCTATCAGAAGACGGGCAGCAGCTTATTTCTGTGTACTATGACCATCTTACTGCGATCGCCAACCCGTCTGCCAAGCGTGGCGATTGGCATATCCCTCTACGATGATTCTTGGTGGGAGGCTTTTGCTCAGCAGTGAGCTTCTTCCAGCTGTTATGATGACGATGATATAAAAATTCGAGATGATCTTGAAACATTAATTTATTTTTTTAATAGCAGAGTTACTCAGTCGCCTATCGCCTACTACAATTATTTGCGGAAATGTGATGATTTTACGAAGCATAGAACATTTAATTCAATACAACATCATACTGATTAAATACGTACTTGAATGGTTCGAGCTGAGGTTCAGGGGAAGGTGCTCGCTTGTACGGCATACTAAAGATGTTGTACCGGCATTCGTTGCGGGCGACTGATATCGACATATCTGTCTCCCGCGAGTACCGCATGAGAAGAGGGTTCATGCTGTGCTCGAGACCCTTCAGTGTCCCGTAGATGGGAGGAGGAGGCTCTGCTGTCAAGGATACGTCAGCATCTAGAAAAAATGTATTACTTACTTAATCAAATTGAAGCGCGGTACAGCACAAAAAAATTCTCATTGAAGCAAATTGAAAATACTTAACAAAAAATTAAGACATTCAATAATTGTGTGGGTTTTATTAAAATTATAAAATACTAGTGATGCCTCGCCGTTTGATATAATGAGTACAGTTCTCCGTTGCGGATGCACTCGCAGACCTAGCTAAATTTCAGTCAAATTTACAGAGCTAAGCATGTGGCAAGCACCTCGCATGGTTCAGCCCAAATGTTTCTGAGATGTCCATATTAATATACACGTTTGACCTTCGTTGGCCCGTAAAACCTCTATCATCTCCGATCATTGATTATTGAAGTTTTTTGCTAGTTATTATGTAGTATACTAAGATAACTATATAAGGTAACATTTAGGTTGACGTTTATAAATCCAACTCAACTCAGGACAAGTTATATCTGGCCTTATATCTTCAGAACTTTCAAGCTGCGGTAACTTTCTAATGGATGAACTTCTTCTTTCTTTATCGTTTGGGCATAGTCTGGTATCAGAGTAGTTCAACCCCAGTAGGCCTCTGGCATGGCTTAACGACTGTTCTAACAAGAACAACCGAGACCGACAGCTTAAGCAAGTGTCCCTGAATCACGGAGACGCTCAGAAATTAAACCGCTTAGAAGGTCACCCATCTATCGACTCACCGATCACTTACGGACCGGTGAGTGCAACTGGCTATAATAAACTTAGATAACTGTATACTTAAGGTACAGCTGGCTTCTCTAGTTGCAATTCTCTCGTTTTATGAGGTTATAGGCTCTTTATATCATTCTGTTTCCCACTTTCTCTGCTCCTTGTTTCTTTCCGATTAAATTTGTTGCGGGATTTAAGACAGTTAAAGGATCCGCGGGACACGCCTGAGCCTCACCGCTCAGTGTCTATTCATTGTATGCCACTGTTACCTTTATCCTGGCTTACAGGAGTTGCACTAGTGTGTAAGAGGCAGGGACTAATCCCGATAGAAAAACATATTTAAGTTAATAAATCTGTACCTTTATCAAGGGCTTCATCGCTTTGATGAGCTTCCTGATTATCCTGGTTCTTCTTTAAAGCCGCCTTGAAGGCGTTTATCCAATCAATAACGTCTTCCTCATTTTCAGCGGCGAATGTATATCCTTTTCCACCAGCCATGCGCAATTCAAAACAAAACCTGCCTCGTTTCAGATTCTGCAAAATAAAGAGGACATATGATAATAATATCCTGGGAAATTATTCACACTCGGTCATTTGATTCCAAGCTAAGCAAAGCTTGTACTGTGGAAACCAGAGAACTGATATACTACATACAAGTATTTAGTACAATTATTTTTTGAAAATAAACACTTATATAGCCGGATGCTCTCATCGGTCCGTAAGTGATTGGCGAGGTAAGCAACTACGCTCGCGGTCAGCCCATAGATGGGTAACCGCCAAAGTGGTTTAATTTCTGAGCGTCTCCGTACTTCGGAGGGCACGTTAGGCTGTCAGTCCAAGGTGTAGTCAGTGTAGACAACAGTCGTTAAGCAATGTCAGAGGCTTACTGGGCGGCTTAAACAACTCTGACACTAGGGTAATCACTGCCCAAACGATAAGTAAGTAAGATAGACAATGTCCTAGATAGGAATCGAAACCACGACCTGCGGCGTGCAAGGCAAGCATTTACCAATCACGTCACAGACCCGTTTATATAATTTTAAATTACTGGCGAAAGAGCTTTTTCGGTCAAGGATACAATTCTTCGTTGCTAAGTCAGACATACTATAAGGCTAAACTGTTTTATGTTGTCTAAACTTGTTTTTTATAAGTTCTTGGACTTTCCAATTTTAATCAAAAGCCTTGTAATATTCGTCCCCAAATGTATGATTCTGTACGATATATGCTACACGTGCGGCGTACTATTTCGACGCCTTCGTGGTATCGGGTTCGATCCTCGTACAGTAAAATTATTTATGCATATATGGTTGTCCTGAGTCTGGTTGTACTTCGTAATCATTAATTATATGTTTCTAAAAATACAACATTACAACGATTTATTTAAATTGTGCGCGCGTTGTTTTTTCTTAAATAATACTATTGGGAATAATGTAAATAAGTAAGTAAATGGATAAGTTTGTAGTAATTCAATTTATTCCATACTCCAATCCCTGCGTAGGGTGTCTAGAAGAGATCACATTTAGTGATAATGCCGCCAATTGTACAATTTTGTGATGCATCCTTGTTTCTTGTATTTTATTTTACTTGGTGTACGATAAAGAGTTTATCTTATCTTACTCCGAAATATAATATGTCCTGCGTAGTAAGCTATTCCCTGACGAGATTGTCAGAAGGACCATTGCCTAGATATGTACAGACGCCAGCACATCCAGCTACCCTAATCTGTCAAATTCCTTTTCTAGATTTTCAACTTTATCATATTAGCATAAGGTTCACTTTCAATTTGGGAAATTTGATACGTGGGGTAGCTTAATGTGCTGCGTCTGTACGTATTAACGGCTCACTCACACTACCAATTGACATTTTTAGATAAAATTGTATTTGTGCGCACATACACCTACGTTGAAATGGTTTAGTTCGTTTCCCATAACTTGATAAGTTCAGTAACAAAGATAAATGATAACTTATATTACGTATTTAGTTTAGTTATCCTGTTCGTTTCAGTATCAAGGACATGACCATGAATTTAAAACATTTAACATAATAATATTATGTAAGACAAGAAACTCTTCATTAAACACCTAAATGAAAAAAGCATAGTTTCATAAAAATCCGTTCAGTAGTTTTTGCGTGAAAGAGTAACAAACATCCGTACTCACAACCTTTCGTATTTATAATATTAGTATTATAAATACGAAAGGTTGTGAGTACGGATGTTTGTTACTCTTTCACGCAAAAACTACTGAACGGATTTTTATGAAACTTTGTAGTAATATAGCTTATATATCCGAATAACACATAGGCTATGATTTATAAAGTTTGACGCAGGTGAAACCGTGGGGCACAGCGAGAGTAATATAAAATGAGGCAAATACGTATAAGTCCATAATAAGGAATATTGCTTCAAGCTTATCGGAATTTTCATATAAGGTTAGTCACGATGTGACATTTTACAAAGTAGTTGACGGTTTACAATGTGATTAACTTTTTCTGGGAAGTCCCAATTGTTCAGACCGATATGACTAGCGACTTGCACAGGAAAGACTGCAGTCGAATTGATAACGTCCCCAAATTTTATTGCAACAACTTAGCAATCGAAGTTCTAAACAAAATCGTTCTTTGACTTTGCAACTTTTTTATAATTACCATAACTTATTTTTTTTAAATTTAGATTCAAACACGACACCAATTGGTTAAACCCGTGTATATCCTAAGGCCGCAGCACACTATCGGACGGGAGGTCCATGCTTTCACGTGTTAACGTACAGCGACTGTTGCGATGTCCCTTAACGACGACCCTCTCATGTTTTTCCATGTCAGTAACCGCCCTAAACTGAGATTCGGACTTACAAGTGGGTGCCTTCTGGCACGGGTTGGTTACCAAGTTGTAGTTTTATTTGTTGCACGCCTCTACACTTCTCCGCACGCCTCTACTGGCCGGCACAGAAGTAAAAACCTCCTAGGCTAAGTGTAAACGTTACGTAATAAAAAAAACACTCACCCTAACAACATCAGAGCAAAAATCCATAACAATAGTGAGCTTCGTATCCGTCTTCTTGTCGTCCTTATATACTTCTAGTATATACGTGCCATCAGCTTCTCTGACCATTGAGCAAAAACGTTTCTTGAAAGACTTTGAAGCCAGGTTACTGAATATTCTATCTGAGCCGATTTCGGGTCCCTTGAGCAAATGTCCTTCTTTAGTGCCGAGGTCTTTGGCCGCTTGCGTTTCATTATCGCTCTCTGTTTCGGCATCAATATCGTATACCTCCTCCGGAAATTTGTTCTCTATAGGTCTACAAGAATAGATAACAGGAATGGATCAGATAACATACTTAGTCATATGCACAGAATGACTCGTTTGAAGTTAATACAAATACTTTGCTGTGATCAAACAAGACAGTTATAAATAGGTACCTTGATATTATGTACTCAGTTACAAAATATCTAAATAAATAAATATATAAGACATGTAAATACAACGACTCTCTTGTTAGTCTAGTGTGAACGGGTTCAGACGCAGAAAATATAGTGGCACAATAGACCACAACTCGCTAAGGCCAAATTCCCTAATCGGGCCTTAGCGATCTGTGGTACCAGCAACTACATTTCTGCGGTGGACGGCGACGCTCACAATAGACTGTTATAGGAGATTTTTACTGGTAAGAGAACTTCTTGAAGCCCGGAATCAGGAAGTTGATGATGTACGGTCGCTATGTGGGTTATCAGACAATACATCGGAATCAGCCAAAATAGGTTTGTTTTATAAAACCTTTAGTTGATTTTGCACTATTCTCCGTTACGAATCGGTGGGAACCGACGGGATTATTATTGTGTATATAGCACAAGCCAAGCGAAATTCACGTCATAATAGGCATCACACGGTTAGTTTGATTTCTGCTAGGTACAGACGCCAGCACATCAAGCTACCCCAATCTGTCACGTTTCCCCAATTGAAAGAGATTGATTATGCTTTTATGATAAAGTTGAAAATCTATAAAAGAAATTTGACAGATTGGGGTAGCTGGATATGCTGGCGTCTGTACATATTAAAGGGTCGGAGCCTAAAACCTTCGTGCCTCAGAGATCATAATTGAGCTCCCACCGGCCGTATCGTTAAGCCCTCCTTAGTAAGTGAAGGCACTTATGTTGGGGCACTACTTACTTGTTCTCTAGACATTATATCATACATCGTTTGCAATAAACATAGAGGATGAGTAAATAGGTAGGTACTTATAAATATTAAAATATTGAAAACAGTAACTGCATTTGCCTCGGCTAGAATAAGGAAAAGTCATAGTTATGCGCATAGTATAATAACCACTACAAATAGCAGCCTCTAAATTTAGATCAGGTCATGGTCTTGACTTTTAGATTACAGCTTTAATTAAGCAATAATGGTGTCCCAGTGCGATCCCCGGAATTCATATAAATAGCGTACGCTGGAATATTATGGTGATAAAGCTTTGAATATTAATACAAAACCGGTATTTTGTTTGGCACGTTTATTTATAAGTACAAACACGTAAGTAGTTATTTATTGGACGGATACTTTACTTTATAACATATACACGGCAAAATAATACCTTTTTAAATATATAACATTTAACAATATATTTTGGAGGAGGCGTAAAAAATGACATCAAGAGAAAACTATATTACTGTATTCTAATTAGATAATACAGTAAGTACTTAAACAACCATATTCTGGAAACATTTTTCTTTCCGATTTTTACACAACAACATTTTTTTATCCTTTTTGCAGACTCTTCCTATAGATTGAAAATAGCTGAACAACGCTTTCAGCTGACCTGCCTGTTTAAAGACAAGAGATGGTAGGTTCAATCCCGATGAGCACGATTATCTGAGTGAATTTATGTTTATGTACATATGTATGTATGTATATAGAATATGTATATAATGTTTATCAGTTGTCTGGTTGCCATTGTACACGCTCTGGCGAGTTATGGGATTAGATGGCAGTGTGTTAATTGTTCCGAGATATTGTCGCGTCTGGGCTTCGGACCCTAGTACCAGTAAGGGTTTTTATAAGATCATCATCATCATTACAGCCAAAAGCCTCCCCAAGAATAATATAACATAACGTCAAAAATGTTGTTAAATATATTCAGGAAAATAACCATTCATTAAACTATTATTTTAGCATTGTTCCCAGCCTCTAAACTGCATAATTAATACATAAGCTTTCAAGTTTCATCTACTTTAACATAATCGCTATTTTATTAAAAACTGGCAAAACAAATTATGTTAAGTTGTTGCAATACTTAGTTAATTCAAATATATGCGGTGAAAGTCGTCTGCCATTTCAAATAAATGCCAGTTTTAGTAGTATTTCACGTTTGCCATTGGTCCTTAATAGCTTACGGAACCGCCAATATAGCGCCGCTGTTACATGTCTGATTAAACAAAATGTTATCCAATCTTAGCAATGTATTGTTTTTATTTATGAATTATAGAAAAGGATACAAACTTTATTGACGACTAGATCTGTCCCGCGGTTTTACCCGGTTTAAACTTTATAAATGATCACAGCTCCTCCCCCGTAGGTGATAGCGATAATATGTACCCTATATGTTGAACCGACCTCTAAGTAATATTCATACAAAATTTAAAGTAAAACCATGCATTACTTTTTGAGTTTAGCCCGGACATAGATACAGACAAACAGATAAACAGACAAAAATTCTAAAAACCATGTTTTTGGCTTCGATATCGATTGTAGATCACGCCCCAAGTATCCTTTTTAAAAAATATTCAATGTACAGTTTTGACTTTCCTACGATTTTATTATATGTATAGATTACGCATAAATGTATGATTTGTACGAAATAAATAACTTGTATCTAAATCCAACTTTTTACCCCATATTGCAACTAGGATATGAGTCATAGATCAGATATGTGGTGCACAATGCCACGGCCTTGTGTATACAGAACTTTTAGCTGGCAATACATTGTTCATTGCTATGTAAACTATGTTAATCATTCCTACTAATGAGCCCAACGTTTGTTATACTTTTAACACATCGCATGCAAACTCTCATTAATTTTAGATGCAATGTCGATAACGATACACGTAATGTTGTGACTTCCGAAACAATATTTATTGGGACATAATATGTATGATATAATTTAGCAGTTTGATTTTTAGGTATCCGTAGCCAAATGACAAAAAACGGAACCCTTATAGATTCATCATGTCTGTCTGTCTGTCCGTCCGTATATCACAGCCACTTTTATCCGAAACTATAAAAGCTGTACTGTTGAAACTTGGTAAGTAGATGTATTATGTGAACCGCATTAAGATTTTCACACAAAAATAGAAAAATAATATTAATTTTGGGGGTTGCCCATACAAAGAACTGAAATTCAAAATTTTTTTTTTCATTTTACTCATACATGTGGGGTACCCTATCTATGGATAGGTCTTCAAAAATAATATTGAGATTCCTAATATCATTTTTTTCTAAACTGAATAGTTTGCGCGAGAGACACTTCCAAAGTGGAAAAATGTGTGCCCCCCCCCCCCCTGTAACTTCTAAAATAAAAGAATGATAAAACTAAAAAATATATATGATGTACACTATCATGTAAACTAACAACGAAAATTAGTTTGAATGAGATCTAGTAATTTTTTTTTTAATGCGTCTAAAATCGTAAACCGCAATTTACCTTTCGTTTAATCAACTGAAATACTAGCTGCTGCGGAACCCTTCATGGGCGAGTCCGTTTTTTCATAACTAGCCTAAAAAATTAATATAAGTGAAACAGTATTTGAAATTTGACATCAGTCATTAATATGTGTGTAAGGCGTATAGTGTATATAGTGGCGTAGCGGCTAAGACAGTCGCCTGGCCGCTTCGTGTCCCGGGTTCGAATCCGGCACCGGACAACTATTTGTGTGCCTCATAAATATGTAGTTGTTCTGAGTCTGGATGTTATTTGTGTCCGTCAACTATATGTTTGTAAAGTCACCCGCGACACAGGGATTAGATTCAATAGTGCGGGCGTTGTCTTAAAAATAATTGTCATTTTAAATATGGCATACATTGACAATTTACGCAATTACAGAAAAATCATAATGTACAAAAAATCATTCAAGTAAAACAATTCTTATAGGTAAGCAAACATTTGCAAGAAAATAAGTTTAAAATTTTGAAATTTAATATTAAATAATGAAAACCTAAAGAGATTTAAAATTATCCTTAATATAAGGGTTAACACGATGGAAAAGTACAGATTTCACGGGATTTTAACGCAGATAGACGCGACAGACACGGCAAAACATTAAGCGCCCGCAATAAAATATTTTTTTTTTTCTAGGTAAATTTATCTTATTCTAAACCTTTGCCTACCAAAATTCTAACTCACATAGGATTAACTGTCTTCCTTATTACTTTCATACCGAAAAAAAAAGTCTTCATCATGATAGGAACGAATTAAAAATATACGCTTTTGTTGGCAACAATATTTTACTTTAGTGAATGTAACATTTAACTTAAATGTATGATTCTGTGTGTATTAAATAATAAGAATAGTTGCATGTAGGTACCTAAAACAAATTTCCTGTTCTTAGTAGGAAAAGGCTTATACAAACAGAGTGGAAGCCAAACATATTTCAAGTATTGGCAAATATTTCATTAGCTAAGCTTTCGTAATATGCCAACCAAACTAGACAAGATCATACGAAGACGATCAGAGAATTCACTTCTAGGCTACCGACGACGTGCCTAATTACTTAACCGGGTTTGTATAATACATTGACTTCAGCTCATCGATCCTTTAGAGACAGGTGAGGACACTTACTAAAGATAAGCATACGATGAATTATTATTTAACAATAAATCAAACCTCTATATATTGTACAACAAAAAAAAATCACCAAATAAATATCTTTGTTAGCATGGATTCTCTCTCTCTCTCTAGCTAAACTGCAATATGAGTATTTTCACCAATTGTAGCAAATAAAGTAAAGGTCATGGCCCATAATCCGACCCGGTTCAAAAATGTTTTTGTACAAAAACGAAAATAATGGTAAATAATGCAGGCATAACCCACTGTTCATTATATGTAAAAAGAAAAAAATAATTCAATGGAGAGATCTTGCAGTAGACCGATCAAAATTGGATAATAATTAGCTGCACCAGCGGTTTCGCCCGTCTCTAAATTATTTTATCCCATGGAAAAATGTCACTGGGATAAAAAGTTTACTATGTCCGTCTACAAATCTAATATGTAGGTATATACGATATATTTTTTTGTCTATTCATAGGAATTTGACATGACATGATAGATAAAAAATAATTAAATAATGTATTTTCTTAATCTATGCTATGCACCTAAGGTATTAAACAAATACTCATTCTTTACATGTATACTACGGGGCAAGCAATTTAACCAAAATCGGTTCAGTAGTTTAGACTTGAAAATGAAACAAGCAGACTTACTTTGCCATTGTTTTGTTAAATAAAAATATCATCGTGACACTTAATAAGCAAACTCGTTCGGTCAGGTAATAAATAACACGTATATTGCTGTCTCGGTCTCACCCGAGCTTTGTTGCGGTCGCGCAATAATACAATGTATTATATTTTATTTCATGATCCCCATCGGCCACAGTAATGCACCACTTACCATTGAAAAGTATAATCATTTGTCTTTGATTCCCCCCATATTTCATTTCTGTACGCCGTAGGTATATTTTTCATACTAAATGGGCCATTACCTTTAGGACGATCTTTTTCTTATAAAATCGAATCCTAAATTTGATCAGCCAGTGTGTATCGTTCGAAGCTTAATGTAGAGCGCCTATCCCAGATTTGTAGCGGGTGCTGGTGAGAGACCCACCGGACGATTAAATTTATGATTTTGCCATTTATGAGATTAACATTGCGAATAATGTTATAAAAACTAAATTATACAAACCGTTCTATTTTCATTCAAAATTTTCCTCTATTTAGTACGCTACACAGTGCGCGTTCGACAAGTACTTAAGTAGTTTTTATTTATGGTATAATCGCCTGTCATTCTTAATGATTGCACCCTGAATATTCTAATAGCGCCGTTCATTCCTAACTTCCGTTTAATTTCCCCCTATTTAATGCCTTAGTATATTAATAATGATTATTACCGAAACCAGTTTAATGTAGGTATATACTTTTTCACAAATAGTGAATTAACATAAACAGATTGACATCAATTGATTCATTTGCGTCGAATAGAAAGACAATAAAACTCGCATAATTGGTACCATACAAACTCACTAGATTACATCAACATCACATCGAAGCGTGCCTTTACTTGGGTACACAAATGAGGGCATTTCCATCCCCAGGATCCCTAAAGCATAATTCAATGAATTTAGATTAAAATGGCAAAATTGCATCGACATATTATTTATAAAACGTCAGTTTGCTCAATAAGAAATTGAGATCGATGCATCTTCATACAAAGTGTTAGGTGATAGTAGGCTTGTATAGAAAATGGAAAATTATTTAGTTCATGACTTTTACAGTTAACCTACGAGTCTTTCACTGCTTCATCGGTTATTTTTACTTATATTTTGGAATTTCATGTTGACAAGTAGTTAAATATTATGGAAGATTTACGTGTAATATTATTTATAATGAAGAAAAACAGTTTTCTGTCATCATATTAAATAAATAATGAGGATGCAAGTCGCGAAGACAAATTCCGCCGTTTATAGACGCTAAAGCATTGTTTGTAAGAGCAGCGCAAGTTTGGTTAAGCCTTTTTAATAAATAAAAATTATGACAAATTATGAAGGCATTTATTTTACATTGCAAAAAATATGTGATAAAGTACTGATGGTAAAGACATAATCCAAAACTAGACAGTCTTCGTATTTGAACAAATCTCGGGTATATCGATATGTGGATGCCATTTGAGCTCACTAAATAGTATCTTATAAACCGTGAAATCGTTGTGACATATCTATTGAGACATATCTACATAAATTTCTTAAAAGATCTATCACTAGAAGTGGATTGCTTTGCTTACAAGGATGACTCTGAAAAGGTCATGGTCAAAGAGCGGCTCAGTTTCAGAGACTGGCGAAATGCAGATTAATGCTCAATAAGATAATGTTGTGTATATAGTGGATTTGGGAGGGCATACATCATTATATGCTATCCTTCTCGTCGCCGTAAATGAAGCCCATCGATCCAGACCTTAAGTAATTAAGAAAACACGGCCAGAATTGATCAAAAAAGTACATTAGTCTTTTTTTTTATCAATCATATGTGATCACGTATGTATGTTTAGCTAGGAAAACCAATTTGGCTGTTAATTAAGTGTTAACACACACTAAGTACTCACTTACCTAGGTAAATTGAGGTAGGTGCCAGAATAGTTAGCAAACTTGTAATGTATGAGATTCCAGCTGGAGGCATAGCTGAGCAGCGCTTGCCTCGTGAGTAGCGGACAGGAGGCCGCAGTCCGGACATCTGGTACTGCTGTCGTGACCGTCCTCCAGCGACGAGGAAGTACTACACTCTGTAGAAAATACATAAATTGTAAAAAAAATATTGAGGTGATGACAGATTTCAGTTAAAGTTATACAAGCTGTTAACACAGCTTTCGACGCCTTCAAACATTTATCGATCAGTAGTAACATGTTACCGACACTTCCTACTTTTTTTGGGTGAACTCTGGAGACCCTTATCCCTGTCAAGAGCACACCATTATAGGGCTATTAGCCGGTGGTTGACCAGAATAGTGGACGTACTACTGAAGAATAGTTAATGTTGTAGTCCAGTTAATGTAGATTGCCACCCTAAGAGCATATATAGCATAAACTGGCCTTATTCTACTCTTTCTACATATTTTATCGTGTGAGGATGAGAAATAATACAATTTAACTGCCTCTGGGTATACTTGAAAACACTCGTGTTATTAAAGCTATTAACCATCTGAATAGCTACTCACACTCTTAAAATACTCTGAACCAAGAATTTCTACTGTGTTCCCTGGTTTATTTAGGCTATTTACTTAAAATTTCGAGTTTCTTCTTTTTCTCCGTCTGTGTATTCATAAAAATAATAGAGGAACAATACAAAGTTCTTTACCGGGCATAGCTGACATAGAAACCACTGCAGAAAAGAAAGAAGTATTCTACCTCAATATCACATGACCCTGTAATCTAATTTTGTATTTCGACATCAACTGGTGCCTTGAGTTTAGCTTCCGGTGATAAGATGATAAACTAAAACTCAGTGTATATAAGTAGGTATAATAGTGGTCACTTAAGAAATGATAATTTTAAAGTGCATTCAACACTAAATGTTCACAATTCGCATAATTTACTGCCAAAAGTATGTCCACACACTATATCTTTTTTATATGGATGGAGATCTAATCTTATAATATGCGAGGCATTTGCAAATTTTGCAAGGTGACCTTTGAATATTTCAGTGGTATCACAAACATAATTTTAAATTACTAAAGAAAAATAACGCGATTAAATTTTCTATATGAGGTACCTAAGATGGTTGTTAAGTTTATCTTAAAATTCGAGACCATGCAACTTATTCACTTGGGGTGGACGCCAACATCTTTAAAATTCAAATGAAAAGAAAATATAAATTGCACTTAGAAAAAAAAATGTGTGAAGGCCTAGTTGGTAGTGCTCCTGCCTACGAAGCTGGTGGTCCTGGGTTTGAATCCCGGTAAGTGCAAATATTTGTGTGATGAGCACTAATATTTGTTTCTGAGTCATGGATGTTTTCTATGTATTTAAGTATTTATCTATCTATATCACTATGTATATCGAAGCCCGGTACCCATAGTACAAGCTTTGCTTAGTTTGGGGCTAGGATGATCAGTGTGACATTGTCCCTAGATATTATTATATTATTAATTCACAGAGGGCAGAAGAGAATCTTCAGAAAAGTAGCCTACAAGATAACAAGATAAATATAAGGTACAGTATTAGGATAATTGTAATCCAGTTAGTTCTCTCGCAGGCTAAATCTTATTTATGAATATGTTTGTCTCTTTTTACTGTCGCTTTTCGTTGCATCGAATTTTCAAATCAGAATGGTGGCAAAGATATACACTTCAAAAATAAAACAAAAAATCTTTAATTGGGTTCTGTACTTCAATGTATTTTTTATGTTCATTCTTAACATCCTTATAACAATTGCCAGTCTAACCAGCCCCCATAGAACAGTGTTTTAAAAAGTATGCTGTATTTAGTATTACTTAAGTGTCGAATGTGAAGTTTGATTCATATTCCAATGTAATTTTTTCTTACTTAAAACATGAAAAAAGCATTTTTAATCAAGACATTGTAGTATTTTAGTAACAGTTTTTATCCAGTATTCTTACTTGAATGGTGTAGTAATAGTACCTATTTAATACATCATAATCCCTAAACAGAAGTACACAAGTCTCCAGTTCCTTGTGTAACTGATCCATTGTTGTGCATATGAAAAATGTGTCTTTGTCAACTTTAAAATGGACTTACCGATACATCATCAGTAGGATACAATAGGATCTCTCTGAGTGGATCATTCAGCAGTAATGTCTTGTTGTCTTGGATGTATTGTTCGAAATCAAGAGCTGTACATTTGTTTGCGATAATATTCTGTAACAAAACAAAATAATTACTAGGCATTTCATTAAAATATTTTGGATCAGTTATCTTATTATCTTGGTTTGTGGTCTGCTTTGCAGTGATAGAGGATGCATATTATTTGATTTCCCATGGATTGTGAACGTCAAATACTTTCTATTTTTCCACGCATGATGACTATGGCTAATTCCTTCAAATGGCAAAATTATAAAAACCTTTGGGAGAGGCCTATGTCCAGCAGTGGACGATAGGCTGATGATGATGAACATAGGATATTCCCTATATTAACACCTAATAATCACTATCAGAATTACGCGATGTGCATAGTGGAGTCCCGCAGAGCTCGGTACTAAGGCCTGCATTATACATAATATATGCATTGGATCTGCCACATTGCATAAAATCACAGATTAGCGTATTTGCAGATGACACGAAAATATTCGCAAAATCACTAGTAAATCACGACCAACTTCAAGAGGATCTAAATAGGGTAGCTAACTGGTCAAAAGAGTGGCCAATTAACTTAAATGCTTCAAAATTTAATGTGCTTCATATTGGAAATAAATACCCAAAAGTGAGATATAAAATTGGGGATGCAACATTATGTAATGTAAAAGTACAGAATGATTTAGGAATACAAATCATGGACAATTTAAAATGGGCTGTTCTCATTGAAAAGATTGTAAAAAGGGCTAACAGTCTAATCTACCTAACTAAGAAAGCTTTTGGCTTTTATCAGGCCCATATTAGAATACGCATTTCAAGTTTGGAATCCCTACTTTGTCAAAGATATAAACTTGTTAGAAAAAGTGCAATGCAGATTTACAAAAATACCAAGACAATTGAAGCAACTTGCTTATGAAGAAAGACTGGAAAAGTTAAAGATAACCAAAGAAAAAAGAGCACCGACAACAAGGTGACCTGATTGAAACCTTTAAATTTTGACAGGTCATTACGACTTACAAGACTTTGAGAAAATTTTTAAGCTTGCCAACAATCCTAATTTGAGAGGGCACTGGTGGAAACAAGAAAGCAAGCAATGGAATGGCAACCCTGGCAAGCACTTCATTAACATCAGAGTATGAGATGCTTGGAACTCATTACCTGAGCATGTTGTGGCAGCAAAAGATACCAACCAATTTAAAAACAGACTTGACCTGCACTTGAAACACAAGAAATCTTCTAATTAACGACCAAAGAAAGAAAGGTGGAGAAGCAACCTGATACAGGCGTAAACCAGTTGTTTCAATTGTTTGCCAGTTCTCCTACATAATAATAATAATATTCGTCTATTGACCTTTTTTGGACATATTAACAACAGAAATTTTCTATTGACAGAGACAAAAATAAAATGATGGATTATGTAGATACCCATTTATTTTATGGCAATCCACACTATGCATTCACTTTTTTGCCAATGTTAACTATAATAATATATTTGTTTATATTTGTTAGAATGCACCATGGTGTCCATACTTGAATTTATACAATCCATTCTATAAAAGTGTCTTAATTGCATTAAGCATTATCTTAACACTACACTTTTAATACCATTTTACGAAAACTCATATGATGAACATGGCTGGAATGAGAATACTCAGATTGGAAACAATATTTATTAATATTGAGAACACCTTCGAAACTAATAAATTTTATATTTATAAAAGGGGTCCCTTTTATAAATATAAAATGTATTAGTTTCGATGAGATTAATGTTTCACATTGCAAATAATGCTATAAAAATAAAAGTAAAAACAAAGAAAATATTAAAAATCACTAAATTATGCTCTAATAACACTCTCAAAACCTAAAACTTGTTGATGACCAAACCTGATTCCCAAAAAACTGTGTCAACCTATAATATATAATGGTAATGCTACATGGTTTCATCAAGATACTAGTTTTAATAGTAGTTTTTGTGTGAAGGAGTAACAAACATACACACTCAAAAACTTTCGTCTTTACAATATTATATATTTGTTGAGTGTTGTGTTTCTATCAAGAAACATATACAGAATTAACCTAAGAACAACTTTTAGATAATCTGTCTAACTTTTATAACTCCTACTATTTTCTTTCTGTATAAATTTGTTCTGCCTAGTCAAGTCTAGTGATGCTGGAGGATTTGTATTTACCTACATTCTTATATTTTAGCTATTTTACTGTGTGGCACTATTGAACCTGGTTTACAAGACTTGTAGTTAGTCCCAAATATAAGAAACAACTAATTCCTACAATCTCCATCTAAAATTAATTAAGTACTTGATGACTGTCTCAAAATATATTTTTATTTCACTCAAAATTGCAACTATATACATTAAATCGAGATTAAACGATATAACATGTAACTATAAGCATAAAATACTTAGCTAGGTCATCAACAGCAAAGACCTATATTCAAATATTTTGCTTATGAACAGGTAAATTTAAACCTACTTTCCATAGACATTTTGACAACATTTAACTTACTCAAGAATAAAACATTAAAAGCATGCTTGTTATCAGTACTGCTTGACATATTAATTATCAAAATTTGCATGACATTACGATGTTTACAATAACTAACATCTAATGTTATGTAAATACTCTCTGCTAGACAGACAGACATAGTATTGATTTATTATTAAAACATGTTGCTGAAAATTTAATGATTCTAAAACTGGAAATTACAACATACAATCGCTTAATCTATTAATACACTTGGCGTAAAACAGAGTGATGTTTATGCATTCTGTTGATTAATTTGCATTTCCTAATGCAAATAGAAAGTCACAATTTTCTTTAGAAAGGAATCATAGTTCCTCTGTAAACTGAATGAAAAAGCAGACCAAGAGTCAAAATTATGAAATCCCATAAAAATTGTGGTTTTATACTTTACAAATGTTTGATTTGAAAGCTTCCGAACGTGAAACTTCTATTATTTACCTCATATTCTGCGCCACCCTTTTTCAATTTAGAGTTGATCGGCGGCATGTTAGAAACACTGTACAGTACTAAAACTAATCAAATTCACATTAAATGTCTCACAAAAAATCAGTTGTTTACATTTTGGAAAAATCAATCTTTTCACATTTGTAAAACGCCGAAAAACCGCAACGAGAACGGGGAACGCAGCGAAACACGAACAAGAATGACAAGTAACAGGGGTGCTAGCACCCACTTCCAAATTCCCACGACCATATTCGCTTAAATCCCCGATTAACAGATTTACATTTTACTTAAAAAATTTAGATTTAGAAACTACGAGTTTAGTTAGTAAGGGAAATTAAAAAAAAGTAATATAAATAATTAATTATAATGGCATTTATTTTATATAGAGCGTGTTCGACCAAAGGTTAGATTCCCAAGCCTAAGCATACAGTGTTAGATGTAGGAATTTCCCGGGGACTGACAGAATCACTAGGAAATCCAAATTAATAATAATAATAAATATGATGGCATACCACACACTGCCATTTGATCCCAAACTAGGCAGAGCCTGTACTATGGAAATCAGACAAGTGAAAAACATACTTTGTATTTTTAAATACAAACATATTATATATAAATTCATAATATCTAGCACTCTAGTGTAGGAAAATTGCTGAAATAATTACCCTCTGACTTCTTGATATAACTTCAAGAACAAGTGCATAAAAAGTGCCTACATATTATTATTATAGTCTAAACTTGGCCTTGTAAGATGACTAAAATCATATAAAGAGAAGCTTAACACATTCAAAATGCAATGGCTTAAAACTCGTCGTGAATGCTATGTTCTCACTTTTCTTCACAAGATAGTCCACTCCATAATCAATGTACGTACCTGAATAATTTCCATCTTAATTTTCAACACAAAATTTCAAGCCAACAACATCTCAAGAGTTTTATTTTAAATGTTACATAAATAATACAATCTTGTTCTTAGAATTTGTTGTCTTTATAATGAACTTCTGCCTCAACATAGTAACGAATTAGAAGTCTTCAACTTAGGCATCCAACTTTTAAAAGGTATATTAAACACTAGCTGTGCCCCGCGGTTTTACCCGCGTTAAACTTAATAAATTATCACCTCCCCCGTAGGTGATGGCGTTACAATATGTAGCCTATATGTTGACCCGACCTCTTCGTAATATTCATGCAAAATTTAAAGTAAATTCATGCAGTACTTTTTGAGTTTAGCGCGGACATACATACAGACAAACAGATAAACAGACAAAAATTCTAAAAACTATATGTTTGGCTTCGATAACGACTGTAGATCATGCCCCAAGTATCCTTTTAAAAATATATTCAATGTACAGTTTTGAATTTCCTACGATTTTATTATATGTATAGATTAATAAGGTATATTACCTAATACGATTTAAGACATTTTCAATTAGATGTAACCAATTTGATTTATGCATGCTTAATTAATATGTCAGAACTATGTATCTCAATCAAGCGAGCTGTATAGTTCTTATGAGAAATAAAGTTCTTTAAACCTACCTAAGTACGACATGATTTTATCACTGATTTACGGGCCTTGCTTTGGTGGAAAAGCAAGTAAACAAGGAAAATTATAAAATATATATGTATATTAGATCATTTTACATTCTATCCTGCATGACTTTTACTTCTATTCAAATTGTCATCCTGCGTACACCTGTTTAGGAATATTGCCTAGTACTAATCTATATTGATAACTCCCTGTATTGATATCATTCTGTATTGTGTGCCAAAATAAAAAAAAAATGAATCAGTAGTAAACCAGTAATAAATCAGTCACAATTCCAACAAAAAGCTATATTTATAACAGTTTTAGATTATATCTCTTACCAACATATATTTTTAATGAACATTTCATTTATCGCAAAAAATAAAAACCGGCGCGTACATGGCTTAATTTAGGGAATTTTTAATTAACTGGCTACACAAATAACGACGGTAGTATGTCAATGTTGCAAGTAGAAAATATTTCTCCAAATTCTACCCGGTCAAACGTTTATCAAATGATGCAACCGGCCAAGTGCGAGTCGGACTCGCCCATGAAGGGTTCCGTATCAGCAAGATTTATGACGTATTACATCATATATTTTTTTAGTTTAATCTTTCTATTATTTTAGAAGTTACGGGGGGGGGGGGGGACATTCATTTTACCACTTTGGAAGTGTCTCTCACGCAATCTATTCAGTTTAGAAAAAAATGATATCTATCAGAAACCTCAATATCATTTTTGAAGATCTATCCATAGATACACCACATGTATACATTACGATGAAAAATAAATTTTGAGTTTCAGTTCCATGTATGGGGAACTAGGGGGCGCCCATACAAGATGATAATGGGAAAGCTCAGACCGTGGGTCTCTCCTGTGGCGGAGACATTGGACCCTGAATTTGAGACGGGAGTTATCAATACGCTCAATCCCAGGCTCCAGGATATGCCCTCTGACTATCCTTCCTTCACATTCAGAATACTCGTTTTGGTCGGATGATTTGGAAGTGACTGAGGGGGAGTTGGACCGAGTTGTAGGGCGAATGGCTGCCCGTAACATTACCCCGGGCCCCGATGGCATCCCAGGTCGAGCGTGGGCGCTGGCTCTAACGGTGCTTGGTCACAGAATGATTATTTAGTAGCTGTCTCCTTCACGCAGTGTTTTTTCTAGCCTGGAAGAAGGCTAAGCTGGTCCTCATACGATATGAAGAGTGGCAGGACCGCTGATTCTCCCTCATCATTTCTTCCCATCTGCTTGCTAGATGAGGTGGGCAAGCTGTTTGAGTGCATTATAGCTGCCCGTCTCAATGAGCACCTGTCGCGTGTCGGAGACATTGGTATATCACAATGTGCCTCCCTACTTGCGAAAGGGGTATTTGGGTGACAGCTGCATTACATACATAGATCGGAATGGTGATGAGGCGATGAGGGAGGTCAACTGTGGCGTTCCTCAAGGATCGGTTTTGGGTCCCTTGCTGTGGAATCTGGCGTATGACGCAGTTTTGAGGACTACTCTTCCTCCTGGAGGGAATTGCGTGTGTTATGCTGACGACACACTCTTATTTGCTAGGGGGTCAAACTTTGAGGAGACCTCCGGGTTGCCGAGTCAGGGGTTGATTGTGTCATAGGCAGAATTGGTGCTCTGGGCCTCCAGGTGGCTGCTCATAAAACCGAAGCATTGTGGTTTTACCTACAACATTCGAAGGCTAGTGGAACCACCTAACTCTCCCATTCGGGTAGGTGATGTTGCTGTTCATATGAGTCAACATCTTAAGTATCTCGGCCTTATTTTGGATTGGCGCTGGGGATTTGAGGAACACTTCAGGCGGTTGGTCCCTCGTGTTCGGAAGATGGCTGCCCGAGGTTGGGCAGAATCCTTTGAAAGGCCCCCCTTTCAAAGGATTCTGCCAAACCTCGGGGGGCCAAGAGAAGAAGTCCGCCGCCTATATGGTGGTCTCGTACGATCCATGGCTCTCTATAGGGCGCTCGTCTGGTCACATCGCCTGACGGAATCCTCACGCTGCAGGGCTATGTTAAATAGCCTGCAGCGAGTGATAGCCATAAGGCTCGTACAGGGTTACCGGACAATTTCTCTAGAGGCGGCCACCGTTCTGGCGCGTTTTCCAACTTTTGATATTCTGGCTGGCATAGACAGGGAATTTTATGATGCAATCCATGTCCGTGCCAGTCACGGTGCGGTTGGGGACGTTCAGAATGACGTGACTTAAGTGCGGCGGAATGCGCACCGACGTGCTCTTGAAATATGGCGGGAGCGGCTAAAACTGCCGCGAAATTCTAGCCAACGCGCCGTCGGTGCGGTTCTGCCCAGCTTCCAAGCCTGGATGAAAAGTAAGCAATATCTGACCTACATAATGACTCAGATTCTTACCGGACACGGGTGTTTCGGTAAGTATGTGAATCGTATAGGAAGGGAGCTAACGACAAGGTGCCATCACTGTGAGTTTGGCGAGAACTCAGCCCAGCATACACCCCAACAGTGTCTAGCTTGGGAAGCTGAGAGGCGAGTTCTGGTTGCACGAATCGGGCGTGATTTTTCTCCGCCAGCTGTTATTATGGCTATGCTGACGTATACTGCAATTTGGAAGGCAGTAGTTTCTTTCTGCGAAGCTGTAAGGCTACAGAAAGAGGCTGTTGGGCGGCAACGAGAGATGACTGATACCACCCACAGAAGAGTGAGGCGCCAGTGAGGTGGCATAAGCCATTAATCTGGGAAGAGAGATTGGCACTGGAGGAATGTTCCGTGTGAGTGTGGAGGGTGGCCCTATAATGGCCATATCTAATGGCTCTCTAGGTGCCACCCCCGGGTTCACAGGTGGTTGGAGTGGGGTCTCCGGCCGCCCTTGACCTTAAGGAGGTGGGCCTGGGAAGGGGCGATTTGTGGCAACTGCAAGTCGCCTATGCATTAATGTGCAACGGGGGCCCCGTCACTCGGAGCCTATTTTTAGATACATAGGTGCAACGGTGGTGGTTCAGGATGGCAATCGTTTCGAGTAGCCCCGAGCCATCAACATAAGCATCGAGAGGCTCGGCTGCCGTGGTGGTTTTAGTGGGCAACCCTGTGGACCCCCACATACCCCGTCGTCTCCCCAAACGGCGGGGACTAATTAAAGGTTTCCACCACGAGAAAATAAAAGATCTCAAATTATAAGATGGGTTTACCTTTCCCTACCTTAGCCAATTAGTGTGACCCCTTATATCGCATTAACAGGGCTTAACTTGGCTGCGACTGAAACATGAATGTCTCAAAAGTGAAGTTAATCTCGCATTTGAACTAGGTTTCATTTATGAACACAGACCTTATGATTGCAGGTCTTATTTGGCCAAGCAACCAACTAATTTCAAGCTCAAAAGTCCAGGGGACCTTGAGATTGTTATGTTAATTTGGATGTTTGCCGTTCGCAGTCCACGCTGGCATGGAAGAGTAGGTCATTACGTGTGGTTGTGTTTCACGGCTTCAATACAATCGTTGGGGGGCTGTTTCCTATGAATGGTGATAATAAAAATATACACCTTATTTGTTGTACACATTTATTGGTATACATCTTGAAAACATTAATGTCGTTTTTACAAAGGTATCTATCGTTTTTCCATCTGAATATTTTCCCACAATTAAGTTAGGGATTGAGGAGACATTATAGTTAGGTACTTACATCTTCGTATTTATTTTCCTAATATTATATTAAAAGAAATGCATCAAAAGTCTATGTACATTTTCACATATTCTTACATTATGGGTAGGTACACAGGATGTACCCAATTTTAATAATTTAAGCTACAAATCTGAATTGTAGATACAACCCAGTACCTGCCTCAACGCTTCAATTCATACATCTATTAATATTAACAATAATTTTTCTCCAGCCTTCTTTGTTTTAAGAGACTTTTATAAGTATGTGAAGACATGGTAGGTACACACGGCTATATATCAAGCTATACAGTTCCACTATAAGCTGACCTCTCATTGTATGGAAATCCTATACAACGTGGGATCAGCTTACACTGGAACTTTATAGCTTGATGTGTAGCCGTGTGTACTATTGTCACTTATACTTAACTGTCACGTGCACATCTATAAAAAGCGGATATTTCTGAATTGCGGAATATATTTTTATGAATTTAGGAGTAATTTGGGTTAATCTAGTTAACCGATATAAAAATCATAACAATAAAAACCATAAGAAATCCATTCGTTTGTTCGGCGGCTACAAGGCACAGGCAGACGAACTCACACAGATACAAACATACGGAAGAATATACCTCTATATACTATTACTTCGTAAAATGGATCGTTACAAAGACATGGGTTAACTTGAAAACAGGTTTGGAGCCCCAAAACTGAGAGTAAAGAAAATATATAAAAGTGAATTTACATTGAACTAAGTTGAGCGATGCTCTGCATAAGTTGCTCTTACAATATTAATAAAAATAGACTAGGACTAGGATAAAATGTTAACTATATCGTAGGTAATAGGTATTATATTATACAATTATAAAAAAAATATCTTATCAACAAATACAAAGTTCAGTCACACCTACATGCACAAAATTAAATATGCATGAAGGTTTGTATAGAAACAGCACTATCATTCGTATACCCATGATTATACTCGTGCATTACTTAGGCTATTTGTATTTATTTATATTTCTAGTATAATTTCCTATCGCCTTACACATTAGGTACCTTTATTTTTGGCATATGGCACACATAATTATTACTAAATTAATCATTAAATACACACCACACTTTTCAAAATCATAGAGATTTATACAGCTACATACATACAGATACGGTTGTTCTTTCTTTTTTTGTTTAATATTATGATTAAATATCACACATAGGTAGGTAGGTAATGAGTATTGACTACATCTAATTTACATTCCTGGTTGGAAGTCGGTACGTTAACAGTCCTTGTCACACAGAGAAAAGTTAACAGTGAAATTGTGAGGAGCTGCTCGGTGAAAGGAATGTGCATGTGAGGGTCATGGTGGTGCATGCGAGCGGTGAGGAACGCGGCACGTATTGCGAGGCGGGCGCGGGGGCGGGCCGTCAGGTGTACTCCTCGTCCTCATCCTCCTCACTAGAGTCTGTTACGGCATCCAAATCCGCTGTGTCCTCGGGGGTTGGCAATGTCAACTTCAAATAGTCTACTGGCAACTGCTCCTTCGGTATCAAATATCCTGTTGAATCTTGGGGCAAGGGCGGTGGTCGCGGTAAGCGCATTTGCAATACTTGCCCGCCACCCGTTGCTGCTACTTCTAATTTCCTGCAAATTTCATCAAATCCTATCCTATCCCGAGGATCAGCTTGCCAGCACGCACGCATCAAATCGAAAGCAAATCGTGGACAATCTTCTGGCGGTATCAACGTGTCTCCCCTTAAAATCTTCTTAGTAGCACCATCGTTGTTCAAGCCAAAGAATGGTTGTTTTCCTCTACTGTAGATTTCCCATAGTACGACGCCGTATGACCAAACGTCTGATTCGTGGGTGAATCGAGCGTATACAATAGATTCTGGTGACATCCACCGCACTGGCATCGGACGTTCGCCGCCCATTTTGTAATAGTCACATGTGTAAACATCTCGTGACATGCCGAAGTCAGCGATTTTTACTGTGAGATTTGCACCGACGAGACAGTTTCTCGCTGCTAGATCTCGATGTACAAATCTTCGAGAAGCGAGGTACTGCATGCCGCGGCCTATTTGTAGTGCTACATGTAGTAAAGCGGGTTCGTCTAAAGGTGGGCCTGGCCGTCCTCCGCCTCGGGAGCCCCTCAGTACTCCAGCTAAGTCACCCCACTCCATGTATTCGAACACCATCCAAGGACTCGCGTTGATATCATCTGGAAAGACATGAGATTCGTTATGGTTCATATTATGAGAATTTAATGGTTGTTCATGTACTTGGTAAAATAGAAATGCTAAGAGTTTAGGAATACTTATGTAAGTGATTGGTAGTCTTACCTCTATATACAACTCCAACGAGCGCAAGTATGTTGGGGTGACGGAAAGCCGACATTATGGAAACCTCTCTCACAAAGTCTTCTTCAGCACTGCGTCCGGCGCTTTCTTTTAGAACCTTGATGGCTACTACTTGTTCTTCTGTAGCTGTCCTTAGAAAACCTGCGAAAAGAATGCAAGGATAAATACATGTTGAATATATAACTTTTTCCTTACTAAGTTAAATCATCGTGAACTAGGTAGTTCTTATTTTATTCGTAAACAAAAAATTAATGACAATCCATTTGGTTACCAAGGAATTAATGATTCATGTTTTGTTTAGTAAATCTAGAGAAAGATACAGATTTCTTGTGCTTTTTCTGCTGATACATGCTGGTCGTCGTTATGATTGAAGTGAAGGCATAATAGTGGTGTTTGGAATACAATAAAACTAATTTAATTTGTGCTACTTTTAACCATATGTCTTCATATTTCAGGGAGCAGTTTATTGTTGGTCGCAGTCGTCACACAAACGTCATCAATCCAAGTCCAAGCCTGTTGCTTTCACTTCAATTTCAATGTCACAGTGTTATCACAGTCTCTTTGGTGTATCAGTACCATGTTAACCTAAAAATATTCAGTTTTCGTGTTTGATTCCCAGGAGGTGCCGAAAGTATTATTAAATATTCTCTGATGAATTTATTATTATTAGCTAGGAAATTCTCAGAAGCAAGCTGGAGTAATTGACATTAAAATTGACTCTGAGAGTGAAAGAAAAAGTGCAATAGTGTTTGCGTCCACTTGTACTGATAGGTGCATCGTAGATGTGGTTTTGAGATCTGAGATCTAACTTGGCTGGAATCCGGCTAGGAGTATATTGTGACAATCAACACTGTTACCACCGCTGTAGATAGATATATAGCGTACCTTTATGAACCTTGCCGAAGCATCCCTCCCCGACTTCTTCGAGGAAGGTGAGCGCGTTCCGGTCGAGCAGCTGCACCTGCGACTTGTTGGTGTCATCGGCGTCGCCCGGCGCCACCGGCCCCGGCACGCTGCCCGCCCCGTAGACTCCGTACTGAGGGTTCGTTATATACCGTTCAGCAAGCAGAGGCTCTCCTGGTCGCACACGCTACAACAATGTTTTCCTAGTCAATTTTGCTTGCAAACTGTGTGCAACAGGAAAGTGGAGCAATCAAAGAAAGCATTACGTTTTTTGGCAACTTACAGTGTGTTATTTAAATATTAAAATCTTAAGGTTAGATACCGCAAAACTAAAAAATACTCAAAAAAGTCATCCCTAATTTCATCAATCGGCGACGCCGATGACTATCACGCCAACTTTAACACTTGGAAGCTTAATAATTTCAAAAATTTAATGAGATAATAAACTTGTAAATTTGGAAAAACAAACTTATTACCTACTTTATGTTAGCGTGTTTGGGATAAACAAATTTTTGCGTTGTTTAATTAACACCCTGTATTCAAATATAGCAGACCCAATAGTTAATGGTTTAGTAATTCATTAAAAGCATAGTTTACCATTCACAGTGACTTTGCTAATTATCGTGAAAACAAAA
Source organism: Pseudoips prasinana (assembly GCA_951640165.1). Classification (NCBI taxonomy): domain Eukaryota; kingdom Metazoa; phylum Arthropoda; class Insecta; order Lepidoptera; family Nolidae; genus Pseudoips; species Pseudoips prasinana. The sequence continues at coordinate 27,741,585 of OX621237.1, read as the reverse complement.
GTCCGCCGTAGAGTTTCAGGTAAGTCTGACACTACCTAAAACTCTACCTAGAACAATCTGTTTTCAAAGCTGCTGCAAGTTTGACATTTAAATAAGTTTCAACATTTTAAAGCTTATTTTATAGAAGCAACAATAATTTAACACGCTTTCGAAATATTAATAAAAGTTTAATTTACTGACTCGTCCTAGTTAGGTCAACGATTATTTCTGCTGCAGACGTTTTTGTAGTATAAACTATTAGGCCAGACGTGCACAGGAATTTCACATTTTGATAATTCAGAACGAGATAACTTTCTTACATTGTATATTTAGTGAGGCCATAGAGACCATACAGTGTAGATAGTACTATATTTGTCATCACAATATAGTCTAAAAAAGAGAACCCAATAGCTTGAAATTTATGTTTGGACTTACAGCAGCTTATGTATTGTATCAGTGCATTAGATAGAAGGATCAAAAAGTTATAATGTGAAAATGAAATCTAATGGCAATTTTTTGCATTCAACCGAGATGTTTTTATGCACTGATCGATTCCAGTCACGGACTTCTGTAGGTTCATCTCGCCTTTAGAAGCCACCGACTCTAATAAGAAAACGAGCTAGTTTTGAACGAATTAGCGTCGCCACACTAAAAATCAGATAACGGTACCATTTTTCTAGTTGACAGACACGACCTAAATGCACCATTTATTGGTACCTATATACTAAGTATATTGCTCTTGTTCTTTATTGATTTGAAACATCTATAGCCGCACGTAAAACAGATTTCTGGCGTGGCGACGCATGCCGTGACGCATGCGCAATCGACTTTTTATTTTATCATTATGACATATTTAGTTCCTATCACAATATGTTCTTTTCTGCATACTAACTACTTTTACAAAATAATGTCGATGTTTCACATGTGCCAGGCGTCCCGTGACGGCTCACATTTTTTTATAATATTTTCCATGCCATGCAATTATGTTACAAGAATTAAAAAGATAGTAGCAATTACTTACAGGTTGAGTTTTTCCGTCTACACGACATATTCTTTTCCTGAGGTACAGTGCGATGAGGGATATGATGAAGACTAGGAGCACGGCCACGGAAACCGTGCCCGCTATCAAAACCCCAACGTTAGTTGCCACACCAGTTTCCAGCACGCCATTGCTTGCTGTGGACTCTGCGAAGATCTCTCCACTTGATGCTTTGGGTAACTGGAAAGGAAAAGTTTATTTAACGCGACGAATAAAGAACGCGTGAATATATAATAAATCTTAATACGATAAAATAAATTAAGTTATTGAGAGATTTCGTCTTCTACTCAAGTGGACTTTACTTGAGTTGAGCCATAGTTAAAGTCAAAGTCCTACCTCAGTAAAGTAGTGGGAGCTTCACTAGAGGCTTCTATGGCGATTTGGGATCAACACGAAAAATCACAATTTACGGTAATTTGACAGATTAGGTTAGCTTGATGTGCATTCACTGTACACCATTGTAGGGACTACCCTACACTGGAGTTCAGGCGCCATGGTATTCCCTACCCTGGTGTACAGACGTCAGCACATCCAACTACCCAAATCTGTCAAATTTCCCCAATAGAAAGTGAACCTGATATGCTCATGCGATAGAACTTTAACAGATTGGGGTAGCTGCATGTGCTGGCGTCTGTACGTTGTGGAAGACGCTATGTCTATAAATCTACCATTTACACATTAAAACTTTATCGTATTAACTACCGCCTAATTCGCCGATCATCGTGAACGTGATAAGCGTTCAAATCGATGAAGCTTAATAATGACTAAATCATTTGTTCGGCTTCAACGTAGTTGAGTTTAAACCTTCATATATTTGAACACCGCTCATGATCACGATGACCGGTGAATTAGGCGCTATCCCCCATTTTAAGAAAATGAAACAATGCCTCGACGTTTCTTTTCTCGCGTTCGCGCCAACACTGTCCTTTAATACCTACTTAGTTCGTTCTAATTAATTTATTAAACTTTATTTATTAGTCTTTATTACAGAGAAATTTAAAGAATCTCTTTTAAAATCCTGGTCATTACTTATTTACCATGTAGTAAACTATCTCTATGTATCTATAATTACCATGTACTCTTAAAGGTATACCTACTAATAGATAAATCGCAAATCTGTCCTTCGGTTTGATGGACAAACGACCAAGTAAAAGTCTCCGGCACTTAGTGCAAGTGGCCTGTAACTGCTTATCATGGAAATATATGCAAATTAATTGGAAATTCTATTCGACAATTAAATTGCTGGAGACGATTGATGGTATGAAGCTAATCAAGTTCTACTTAGGTAAGTTTTCCATTATTAAGTTACTGTCACTGTGCCAGAAGACGGTGACAACCAAACAGGTTCATTGCGATTATATGTAGGTACCTACTTGATTTAATTAGTTTTCCCGTCTATTGTTACAGTTACTAACTGATCATCTCTGTGGCTAAACAGTGTAAGCCGCAACGGGTTTGTACATGGTGTACTATGCTCTAGTAGACTCATTGCTCTCTTATGGACTGGCATGCTACGGTAACACATTCAATACCTACTTAAATAAAATTAAAGCCATACAAATCAGGTTTATGAAACTTTTAGTCGATAAAAATACAAAAAATTATTGTAAAAGTAGTGATTATGAAGAGTTGAAAGTTTGTCTGAACACTCTAGACCTCAAAGGAGCAAAACCACAAAACGATATGAAGTGCCCATTTGTAACAATTATTATGGACGAAGGTGCAGACATTTCTTAGTTCCTACTATATTCAATAGTTTGTCGTCTGATTTAGAGAATAGCTGTGTTACAAAGAAATCATTTATAAAGAAACTGAGATTTCACTTACTAGGTATTTATTGTTCACAAGAACCTTTACGATAATTTAAGCATTGTATAAATTATGAATAGTAAGCAAATAATGTTAAATACACTATAAGTTAAAAAAAGGGAGCTACATTTGCCAACAAACTGCTATGCAGTTTGGCAGAAGTAATTTATAAATTGTAAATTGATGTGTTTATGGAATAAATCATTTTTCATTTCATTTAATTTCATGTTCTAACCAACTCGGCTAGCTACCAGAAGAATATAGCTACTGCCATCCACAACATAGGGAACCAACAATAACCGCGATGATTGGATCAAGTGTCAGATTCTATTTGGCTCCTGAGGTCCTTTTTAACATGATGTTTACAGATAACCTTGGAGGCTTTTCCTGCTTCACCAGACAATGCGTTTCTTATAGATGTTTTCACGACCGGTAGCTTAATGTATTCTCTGAGGCACGGAGGATAAAAAATTCCCCGTGCCGAAACCCCGGCCTATCAAATCTTCGATATCGCACTAAGATAATAGGTTGCGGCAAACAAACTCTCGACAAAAGTTTTTTTTTTAATTATCAATACTTATTTCATTAAGTTTCATGAGATCCAACCAACGTACAATTTAATAAGATATTTATCTACACTTGACTACAGGCCATTATTTGATGAACTCGATAAATTCAGTCACATGTAACAAAATGCTTTTAAATGTCATCGGTTAAAGATCATAGGTAAATAATAAATACTATCTTAAAAACAATATCAATAGCGGTCGATACGTACTGTGGTTATGAAGCGTAGTTACTTCACAAAAATAATATATTCACAGCAGATCTATATTCATGATTTCATCTAAAATTAGTTCTTATTCCGTCACGTTAAATGTTTCTTGTATCTACTGATCTGCTTCAATCCTTATCACTACCTTTCATTTGCTCTCAGTTTGGGTGACATCGGCGAGCGTTATCAAAGCTGACCTATCATGAATATTTATCAGACATGGTGGAAAAACACTGATTTCATTTTCCATCTCGTTTATTTTAGTGGACCATCAAAATCAATACTTTCATTGATAAACATTTTAGCGCTGTTCTATTGTTTTTATTACATTCGCTGTTTGGTTTTGTTTCATTTGTTCTATGCGATATATGTACATTATACATAACCACTTTTAAAAAGAGAAAGTTATCAAGTTGTTTGCGTGTCTTTTGCTTTTTTTCGTATGTACAGACCCCTAAATGCTCGAAGCAAGTAAATGTGAACATATTAGCCGAGTAATTGCTAAGTAATACCGACAGATGGCGCCATCAGTCACCGTGGAATGTGTTAAAAAATTATTAAGTTCGATGACGAATAGTTCAAAATACATAGTCGCATTTGAGCACTCGTCGAGTTAGCATCCCTTGAGAATGGTCCGTGGAGGACTGAAACGTTGGGTATCATACGGGCGCGTGTAATTTGCATGTTTATATTGTCCTTCTTGCATGTGCATTTTCATTTGCGGGCTGGAGGGCGATGCATATCGCATCCCGACTTAATTAAACTGATAATTAGCGGAATTAACACTACATAATAATTTTGTACAGACGTCAGCACATCCAGCTACCCCAATCTGTCAAAATTCTTTTATTGATTTTCCACTTTATCAGAAAAGCATAAGGTTAACTTTCAATTGGGGAAATTTGACAGATTAGGGTAGTTTGATGTGCTGGCGTCTGTACTTTGAATGTTATGGATTTCCGCAAAGTTACGCCTGGTTTTTTGCGGAGAGAGACTTATCTATACATATAATAAAATCGTAGGAAAGTCAAAACTGTACATTGAATATTTATTTAAAAGGATACTTGGGGCGTGATCTACAATCGATATCGGAGCCAAGAATATAGTTTTTAGAATTTTTGTCTGTGTGTCTGTTTGTCTGTATGTATATCCGGGCTAAACTCAAAAAGTACTGCATGGATTTACTTAAAATTTTGCATGAATGTCACGAAGAGGTCGGGTCAACATATAGGCTACCTATTATCACGCTATCACCTACGGGGGAGGAGCTGTGACAATTTATAAAGTTTAACGTGGGTAAAACCGCGGGGCACAATAATTGGCAAAAAATAGGGTTATAACAACGAGCATGCAGGTTTCAATCCAGTCAACTATAAAAAGTTTTTATTCTAAGAATAAAATTGGAGATGGTTTGTACAGTATTTAAAAGATAGGGAACACCTTGTAGATTATTTGTTTGATTATAACACTAATGAAATAAAATTAATTCGATCAGAGAAATGTAATTGGATGCCTCCATTTTTGAATTTATATAAACGATTTCCCAAAAGACATTGAAGGACCTTTTGTCCTGTTTACAGATGACAGTTTCCTTTTAACTTCGTGTGAAATTAAAAGGGAAATGTTAAATTGAACTCTCAATAAAAACCTAACCAATGTACTTAGTAGGTACCTACATGACCATGATCTGAAATTAATTTTTGTAAAACTAAAATTATATCTACCTATCCTTTTACATCTAACAAAAAGCTCCACTAGACATTAATTTTACTTTTAGTTGTTCAACAAAAGAAGTCGTATAATATCTACTACTCTTGGTGTGTCCATCGATACTAATATAAACTGGAAATCTCATGACAAAATTTCGCATTCGCCCTTCGAGAAGATAAAATAACAACCTAGCTACAAATAGCACTAGTTACTTATTAAGACTACGCTTATACGTGGCTTAGCTACGGCTTATATTGTGGTGAAATAGCATATACCTACTAAAACTTTTCATGCTCCACGAAAATTTGCATAGAATTTTAGTAAACATAAATATAAAGATAGCCCATTTAATTCTCGAGTGTGGCTAGCTAGTTTTATAAAATCTTTAATTACATTATGTATATGTGTCTTTTTAAAAATATAAATAAAATTTACTACTTCCAGTATTTAGACAACTTTCCACCCAAGTCCGGTAATAAATTCCATCTTGTGTGTCTCAGATGAACATAATTATGTGATTATGATTCTCATATCTCAGAAGAGAATATAAGAATGATAATTAGTTTAGGTATAAGAAAGTACCTATTATTATCATGTAAATGTATTGTCATGCACGTATTATATGATGTAAGTGCCATAGTTAATATGATATGACAATAATATATTTTTTTGTAGTCGTGTGTTATTGTGCCATAGGTAAATTTTGTGGTGGTAGCAGTTTCCTCTTAATATTTCTCACTGTTTGAGAATCTTAACACAGTCTTACATATATTGTTATCTATTGATCTAGATCTGTTGATCTTGAGAATACTTATATTTATATACCTTAATACTATAAGATACCAGTAATCCAGTTGCCGTTAACTTAATGTATCACCATTAAATTAGCTAATAATGTCTAACTACTAGAGATACTGATAAGAGATATGGGGTAATGAAGATGGATGGTAACTATGTGCCTTGTGAAGTTCTATGTAGCGCGCTTGTTAATTATTAAAAGGCTGTTTCTGTGCGACAGCGGACAGTACCTAACACAGATATCATCGTAGTGCATAATAATCGAATACAACGTAATATGGGTTTGTATGAAAATGCAATTAAGCAAACGCGCTTTTAGCCACTGTTTTTCAGGTTTGTATTCGTTACTATTTGTGTATCCACGTGCTCGTATGGTATCTCACAACATGCGCGTTAACTAATGATATGAAATTGCACGCAGGTACGTAGATAACTCTTTATTTTAGATGTAGGATCTTAAATAAATAAAATAAAAATAAAAAATAAAATAAAAAAGGTTTTTATTCACGTAGACTTTAAAAAAGCGCTTGTAAATAGTCAGAACATGTTTGTAGTAATATTTTTTTATTATATACATTAGATATTATTTCTAGTAACATAGATATTTAGGTACATCTTGTATGAAAACATTTATTAAATTTATTTTATTACAGAAATGATATTTAGCTAGCTCGTATCAAGTTATTGTCAAGAGATTATGTTTAATTATCTAGTTTAAGTCTAATATTTTTACTACATATTGTCAATGGTTCTGTCTATATTAAAGGTATTATTATTATGACGGACCTTGTGTTAATAACGACGGTCGCGCTTTAATGCTACCACCGGATCCAATGCGCCCCAACTGAGAAGACCCAGCGAAACAAACTCAGTGGGTTCATCTACTACCGGTTTCAACACGACCCAGTTGAGACGGTCCGGCGAAACATACTCAAGCGGGCATGAACACGGGATTTGGTCCAATTAGAGTAATTATTTAGTAGGCAAACACAATATATGCTCGATCGGTTGTCTGAATGCTTATTATTTTAGATTATATTTAGGTATACAAAAGAAAAACTTCGAAACAATAACATTATTCATTTTGAGACAGAGTCAATAATTTTAAATTAAGTATATGATAGCAATCATTTACAGATAGTTCACGTAACACAGCAGATCAGTCATGTCTATATGGCTACAAGATCTCCAGCGAGCAATGTGCAGGTAGGAAGTGAGAGCCAGACGTCTTTGTCATCGATGTACTCTTTAGTGGTGTAATAACCCCTAGCCATAAGTATACGTTTAATATGTGTTTTAAAACGTGTGTCAGGCAGATCAGTAATTTGAGTAGGAAGCTTGTTATAAAACCTAATACAATTTCCTAAAAATGATTTATTAGTTTTGCTTACTCTAAAGCCTGGCATGGCTAGTTTGTTTTTATTCCTAGTATTTATATTTTGCAGTTCACTTTTCTTTTTATAATTATGAATATTTTTTCTAACAAACATTATATTCTGATATATATATTCCGATGGCACAGTAAGTATATTTATTTCTTTAAACAAATTTCGCAAAGAATCGCGACTGCCTAAACCATAAATGGCTCTGACTGCTCTTTTCTGCAATACAAAAATAGTACCTATGTCAGCCGCCGAACCCCACAGCAGAATGCCATACGACATTATGCTATGAAAGTACGCGAAATACACTAATCTAGCAGTTTGTTCATCTGACAATTGCCTTATTTTCCAGACAGCATAGGAAGCCGAACTTAATTTACCTGCTAACTTTTCAATCTGAGGCCATTGCAATTTTGAATCAAGTGTCAATCCGAAAAATACGGTCGATGGGACTAAATCTAATATTTTCGCATTAAGTGCAACTGTTGGTACAATTTGAGTCACATTCGGCAATGAGAACCTGATGCATTTAGTTTTCCCTGCATTTAACAAGAGATTATTTGCCGAAAACCATTCTGATATAAAGCTGGTTTTCGGCAAATAATCTCTTAAGCCTTCTTTATGTTAGATTCGAGAACGAGACATTTTTATTACCCCAACTGCATTAGATTCAGATGTGCTAGTAACTACCTACCTATTAAATTTTTTCGACCGGATTATCTTCTCCTCGGGCTATCTAGTTACTTTATAATTAATCAGAATAAACAAATAAATTCCAAGTACAGTTTAATATAGCTAGAGTATGCATAACGCAGAGCTACGCGTTGCTACATTCAGAAATGACAGAACAAAGCTTTGCACATAATAAATTAATAGGTTATAAAGTTTAGTTTTTGTTTATTTTTATTTAGTTTTAATAGTTGGAACTACATGCATTGGATCCGGTGGTAGCGTTAAAGGGCGACCGACGTTATAAATACAAGGTCCGCCATTATAATAATATCGATATAGACACAACCATTCAGACAATATGTAGAAAAATATAGCTAAATTCGATTCTAAACGATCAAATTTCGATGATTAAACTTAAACATAATCTCTTTGACAATAACTTAATACAAGCTAACTAATCATAACTATTAAAAAAATAATTTTATAAATGTTTTCATGCAATCCGTGTATCTAAATATACATGTAACTAGAAATAATTATGAAGGTATACTTAATTTTTTTACTACAAACATGTTCTGACTATTTACAAGCGCCTTTTTAAAGTTTACGTGAATATAAACCTTTTTATTTATTTAGGTATTTATTTACGCTTCGCTAAGCCTTTGCTAGTTGCTACATTTACAAATCCAAAACTACGTTTTGTAACGTTTTACTACAGTTACGCTTTTTCTATGCTTCGTTAACTTGCTATTAGTTATTATGTAGTGTAAAAGAACTTACCTGTGGAGTGGGTGATAAACGTGCGTATCGACTATCCGCGGAGACATTCGATGTTCGCGGTGGGATTACATTGTAGATTGGCTTCGGTTCCTGAGAAACTGAAAATAATAGAGATAGGTTGTTATAATAACTATTGCTTCACAAGACGGCCAATATTAACCTGCTCTGCAGAATTTCAGAAATGAAAACATTGTACAGACGCCAGCACATCAAGCTGCCCCAATCTGTCAAATTTTCCCAATTGAAAGTGAACCTTATGCTTAACTGATAAAGGTTAAATTCTATAAAAGAAATTTGACGGCTGGCGTCTGTACACATTGTATAAATGGTGAATAAAAACATTATTAATACATGATTATGCACATATTTTAGAAGGAGTCCATTTATGAATTTCAATGGGGATATTTAGTTTAAATATGGGCATAACTAGATCAAAATACGTACGTGTCTGACCTTTAGAGGTTGAGTTGATTTTTTGTTTCTATTTTATTATAAGTACCAGTTATACACCAATCAAATATACATAATAATAAGAATATTATTCACACAGTGACATCTGATCCCAAACTAAGTTGAGCTTGTACTATGTAAAACCACTAAAACCAGATAACTGCTATACTTCTTTTCATTTGTAAATACATACTTATATAGATAATTACATCTAAAGTCTGGGGAAGCAGACATGTTTATGCACACAAAAATCTGTCCTGGGCGGGAATCGAACCCACGACCTGCGGCGTAAAAAGTCCACCTAGGAGTTTCCGGATGTGAAAAATGTATGTGTGTAGGTCTCAAGTCTGGTATATTTCGTTCTGCCGGATAGTTAGTTAAACTCTTGTTATCAGTTTATAATTTATTCATCATCAGCCTGATATCATCCATTGCTGGACATAGCCCCCCCCCCCCCCCAAGAGAAACCCTTGGGGAACGTTGCCATTTGGAGGGGTTTGGCGTAGCCAACGCGTATGACAAGCGAGTTGGCGACCGCGGTTAGGTAGCAGTTAGTATACGGGAGACGCTCCTGCCCGACTACGTGGTGTATTCCTTAGCCTTTTACGACACCCACGGGATGGAATGATATGAAACCACACGGCCAATTTATTTATACTTTGTTTTACGAGTATGTCTCACGAAAGTAGTTTTAAACTATATAAAGTTACTTAAAGATTATTGCCGTCCAAACGCGAACCAATAGTTCAATAAACTCCGAACAAATTACAACCGTAATATTTATTTATGAATTTCGTGAGTTATTAATAAAACGCTTGCTGAATCACCTGTGCTTCTGGGGCATTGGAAATCTATGCTGACTGGCAGGCCGTTTGAAGTGCACCGGCAAAAGTGCACGGTCTCGTTGTAGGGTACGCACGCGGCCTCCTTGCCGCATGACTCTTCTTTACAGCTACCTCGGAAAAATCTTGCTGCAAAAGAAAAGAAAATAGTTTAGTTAAACGTGTAGGTATGCTTAAACCACCGTCACCACACAGCATGTGACGGCGGTGAATATCAGAATAATATCACTCCATTTCATTCCGTACGGGGCGTAGAAATCAACCCAAGGGAATATCTACCAGAGGAAGGGCAGCAGCTTCCTTCTTTGTACTATAACCAACCTTCTGCGATCGCCAACCCGTCTGCCAAACGTGGCGATTATGGTATATCCCCCGCGATGATTCTTGGGGCCCCACAGTGGACTTCATTCGCTGTAACGATTGATGATGCTAAGAATTGTTGGGGAACAAATGTTATCGCGTTTGTAAGCTTTAGCTCTCATAAGCCCACCACGTGACTTTGTGGTATCGCTGAATGATAGCAGCATCGTTTATGTAAGTCAGAGCATAGCGTTCTTATGGTCTATGACCAGATCAACTGGTAAGTAGCTCCACTTTACAGATTTTTATGTTAGTGAGTGAGTTAGGGACCATGATTAGCATCGGTCGCAGCAGTTTTCACTGAATTATGTTCGTTAGGGCACGTCAGACGCATACTGGGCGGTTAGAATAACCGATACAAGGGTACATTGAACACATAAGATTAAGAAAACAATTTATATTAAATACCACATTTTGTTGCATTTTTACCGCGGCATTCATTAAATTCAGGTATTATCCATCCAACGGCTGTCTGGAAGAAATCGCTTAATATTATGATATGACCGCTATTGTACATTGTCTTCATTCTTTCAATGTAAAAGGTATTTTTTGTATACAATAAAAATTTATTTTATTTTATACATTATTACTTTTTAAATAAAATGGAAATGCCAATATGTTTCGGTTCCATCTTACCGTCCTGCCTTATTCTTAATCGCAGCTTTTTAAGCAACTAAAAGTAGTAGTTTCAAGTACACATATAATCTATCTCGGTATCTATTTAGAAATCTAATGAAATTGTAAATAGAATTTCCATTGCTAAATGGTATTTTCTCTCGTTTGTATGTAAAATTAACCAAAAAGTACTAGTCTGTAACAATGAGCTACACCACGATGGACTTTGCATATGGATGATAGAGCCCCCATAAAGTTAATTAGTAGTCAGCTTTAAAGAAAATCAGATACAGGAAAAGTACTGCTTTGAACTGGAAATAATTTGTGCCTCCTATCGTAAGAGTACTATCCATTGCCAAACTGTCAAGCATTATGGCTATGCTAAAGCATTTAAGAGCGTTTGCGAGGGGCAACTATGATGGGAGAAATCCCGATGCTATAAGACCTGTTGGTGTCCAATTGTGCGTTTCATCAAATGCGATTTGGCAACTTTTAAAAACTAACTCCGCTTATTCTGAGAACAAAGCCGAAAGTTCGCGATGCCAGAAGAAAATCCGTTGCTGAGGTGTCGTCACTTACGATAAGTTTTATTCGACCAAATGGCTCACGAGCGGGTTATACGGCTGGGTTTTTACTTGCCAAAAATATGGTGTGTCGCTCCCGTATAAGATGTTTAAGTCATGAACGAAAGTGTCTACCTGTTTTGCAACCTGATACTACCTAAGCAATCTACAATCTATATAAATAAAAAGACAAGTCCTGACTGACTGACTGACTCATCAACGCCCAGCCCAAACCCTTGGCCCTAGAAAGCTGAAATTTTGCACAGATGTTTTCTTTATAATGTAGACAAGGAATAAGGAAGGATTTTTCGAAATTCAACCCCTAAGGGGGTAAAACGGGGGTGCGAAATTAGTATGAAACTTTGCCGTTTTTGAAGTTAGAGGCATGAAAGTTGGTATTTGGCCTTGCAGTTAAAAATAAAAAATATAAGTTTCAGGATTTTTGGAAATTTCACCCCCAAGGGCAAAAAATAGGGGATGTAAGTTTGTACGAAAAAGTCCCAATTTTTAAGTTAAACGCATGAAAATTAGCGTTTGGCCTTTTAGTTAAAAATAAAAAATATATATTTCAGGATTTTTGAAAATTCCACCCCGAAGGTCATAAAATAGGGGATGTAAGTTTGTATGAAAAATGCGATATTTTTGAAGTTAGACGCATGAAAATGAGTATTTGGCCTTTCTGTTAAAAATATATAGCATTTACTTCAGGAAAAGATAAAGGTTATACCCCGTTATGATTTCCTACTTATTATTTTATTCAAGATATTTTGTAAAAAACATAATATTTTTTTCTTTATGAATATTCCCTGAACCCCAATCATATTACTAGAAAATGATGAAATCAAATCAAAGAATTTATTAGATTACGGAAAAGAGAGGGCAATTGATAAAGGATAATGAACATTGCAATATCTCATCAGGGTTCTTTACTCGATACAAAATGAGTTAACTTACATATATGTAGTTAGGATTTTAGGTATAGAATTTCAATAACAGCTTTATATCTATCTATATAAATAAAAAGACAAGTCCTGACTGACTGACTGGCTCATCAACGCCCAGCCCAAACCCTTGGCCCTAGAAAGCTGAAATTTTGCACAGATGTTTTATTTATAATGTAGACAAGAAATAAGGAAGGATTTTTCGAAATTCAACCCCTAAGGGGGTAAAACGGGGGTGCGAAGTTAGTATGAAACTTTGCCGTTTTTGAAGTTAGAGGCATGAAAGTTGGTATTTGGCCTTGCAGTTAAAAATAAAAAATATATGTTTCAGGATTTTTGGAAATTTCACCCCGAAGGTCATAAAATAGGGGATGTAAGTTTGTATAAAAAATGCGATATTTTTGAAGTTAAACGCATGAAAATGAGTATTTGGCCTTTCTGTTAAAAATATATAGCATTTACTTCAGGATTTTTGGAAATTACACCCCCAAGGGCGAAAAATAGGGGATATAATTTTATACTGCCTGACTGACATATCAATGCACAGTCTAAACGGCTGCAGTTAGGACTTGAATTTTGACAGTAGTTACCTTTTATGACGTAGGCATCCACTGAAGAAGGGTTTTTGAAAATACCATCCCTAAGGGACTAAAACAAGGGATGAAATATTTTATGAAAGTGCTATCTTTGATGTTAAAGGCTTTAGTATATAGACTTGCAGTTAAAAATTAAAATATATATTTCAGGATTTTTGAATATTCCACCCCCAAGGTCGTAAAATTGGGGATGTAAGTTTATATGAAAAAAGTGCCAACAAGTTTTAAGTTAAACGCATGAAAATTGGTATTTAGCATTACAGTTAAAAATTTAAAGTATGTGTTTCAGGATTTCCGAGAATTCTACCACGTAGGGTGACAAATAGAGGATGTTTGTATGAAAAATGTGACATTTTTTAAGGTTTATTCATGAAAATTGGTATTTGACCTTTCATTTAAAAATATGTATTTCAGGATTTTTGGGAATTCCAGCCCTTTAGGGTGACAAATAGGGGATGGAAGTTTGTATGAAAAATGTGACATTTTTTAAGGTAAACGCATGAAAATTAGTATTTCGCCTTTCATTTAAACATTATAAATATATCATCAGGACTTTTGGAAATTCCACCCCTAAAGACGACTAAAATAGGGGATGTAAGTTTGTATTAAAAACTGTTTTTTTTTGGAGTTAAAAGCATGTAAATTGGTATTTCAGTTAAAAATAAAGCAATCAAGGGAATCATTTGTTGTTAAGAAAGGTAATCCATAACTGATTCAATAGGTCCACACCAAAAATGTACGCCAACTTAAATTATAGAGAAATTCGTTTCTTATTGCTTAAAATGTTGTGTTTGTTGTCGTCTAAGTAAAGATTTAGCGTTTTATAAGATTTGTAATTTCTTTTTTTTTGTATTTACATAACATATTAAAAAACGTCAATTTAATAAAATTGGGATAAAAAAGTCATTGACCCAAAATTCGAGTTAGCGTAGTATAAATTGTTCGTGTCGAGATGATCGCACCCACAAAATATCATCTTAATTTTACTGATCTACAAGTTCACAATTTTGTAACTCGATGGCTTTTATATCGATTCAGATCGCAGAACTCATTTGACATATCGGTTAAAATAAATAAATGCTTGAAGTAAAAGGTAGTCCAAAACTGAATCAAAAGATGATCGCCTAAATCTCACCCAAAATATATGCCCACATCTTAATTTTACCGCTTTACAAGGTTATATTTTTGTTAGTAGATGGTGTAATCATCGTTTTAGATCGCGCTATGGTTTCGTTCACAAAATGTGATATTAGACCTATCAATGCCGTGGTCGCAACCTAAGCAAATGGGAGTTACCTTGGTGATTAATGCATCGTTGATTATTATTTTACTTTATTTGACTTACTGACTTTACTTAAGGACAATTAATATGTATTCTTTGATATTTTTGGGTTTATGATATCGGGTCTTTTTTTTTAAATAACAGTAGCAAAGTAGTCTTTAGTTTATTTCTTAGCTAGGTTATTTATAGGTTAGGTTTTCTGAAATTTATATTGCTTATTTCTTTTAAAAGTTATAGTTTTTAGATTAAGCTAGAAGTAATTAGTTACATTGGTAATCATTCAAAATTGTCGCGGACGAAGTCGCGGGCACCAGCTAGTAGATGATAAAAGGCCAACTTATGATATGACTATTACGTTTACTGGTTATGTTGTACCTACTTGATTCCTTTAACTTTGGCAAAAGCCTATGACTGCCTCGTTGGTTTAGCGATAACTTGTTCAACCACAGATAATGAGGTCAAAGTTCAGATCTCGAGTTGGGCTAAAAATTGATTTTGAGAATTATTTGTTAAGAAAATTTGCAGCAGCCCGCAGTATGGGAGTTGGTGATATCACTCAGTACCCCGTGCCTCGGAGAGCACGTAATGCCGTCGATCTTGCACCGGACCTCTATCCGGTCGTCTTGCTTGTCGTACCATCGGATCATAAGAGTGATGAAATAGAAAGTGTCCCTGTGTTTGCGCACAAACTTTTGCACTATAATATTTCCCGCACAGATGGCTAGTCTCCATGACACTGGCCGCCGTGGCCGAAATCGGCCAGGAGGACGTTATTATTATTTATTATGGCAAAAGTGTTACCTATTTATCTTATATTCCAACAAAAAAAACGAAGTGTTGCTATGTTTTGATTATGAATGTCATGTCAGGATCCTAGGAAGGGTATGGGTCAAATTAATGTCCCCGTAGGATTGTGGAAATTACAAAATAATGGCCTGAAAACTGAACCCAACATTCAGAGAACATTTCGCGGGTAATTAAGTATTATTTTACACCGTTCCGGTTTCATTCCTAATCCAAAGAGGTTCGTAGATTACATAGTATAAAATTCCTGGCTGTTAAAACTTAGGTTAAAGTGTATCTACTTATACACCTATACATGGTCTAAGTTTGTATTATTGGTGAGGAATTCTATTGAAACTAATTTACACACGCAGCTTCAACCAGTTAGAAATTTACCCAAAATTTAATTTTACCGAAGTCCAGCGATAATTTTATAACAATTGCTTTTAATGGTAAATTTATATGACTAATATAAACGATTCATAACCCTAATTATTCATCGAAAAGCAATGATTAGGGAGATTTAGGGAAACGCCAAATTTTATTCTGCGCATTATAAATTTAAATTACTGACAGGATTGAAACAAAGTTCTCTGTAAGTATCAATATAAGCAGATGATTCCTAAGCGATGCCCATAGATGGCGCCAGGGTTTCTCGTAGAACGTGTTCAGCATAGAATAAAATATTTAGATGACCTAGCAGGATTAAGTAGACATTCTAAAGCAGAGGTCATGTTGTCCGCAATATATGGGAAAAAGTCCTTCATGCAGTACTATAATAAGAAGTGAGTTAATCAAAGTGCCAATAGAGAGTTATATGCATGAGGAAAAGAAGTAGGTAATAATATATAACGAGTGAATTCAGTCAGCTGATTGAGCTTAATCTTAGTTTTACTTAGGGATTATGCACACCACGTTTTTTAAGTGCGCCTCTGACGCGTGTTTGTCGCGATACACACGCGCGTTAGCATCGCGTTTGTATTGATACAAACAAAAACAAGCTACTCTGTAGGATAAAAGCGCGCCGTCAACGTGCGTTTCTAAAACGAGCGCCGAAGGCGCGTTTAAAAAACGTGGTCGTGGCGGCCTTTAGTCTGCTGGGTCTTGTGTACCCACTGGACCTTAGATCCTACCTACTCGATGAGACCCTTTGATTGACAATAACTTAATTTAAGTTAGCTAAATATCGCTACTATTATAAAAAAAAAATATTGTAAATTGTTTCCTACAATCCGTGTAGGTACCTAGAAATAAGAATATATTACTTATTTTACAAACATGCTCTGACAATTTACAATTTACACATTTTTTAAAGACTACTTGCATAAAAATCTTTTTTATTTATTTATTTATTTATTATTATTTTACCCATTAGAAACCCTTTTATGACAAACCCACTGCACCTACAAAATGGAACCTTACCTACAACATAGAATCCATAAGACCACCTGTTATGAACCATGTCCCATTAGAACTCGCTTTTTCACACATTTGACCCCCTTTTATGGAACGTATTTATATCGTGCATAATAGTGGAATAGATATAGAGGTTCTTGTTCTTGAGTTTTAAGTCAATTTAGAAATCATTTTGTTTTATCTTAAAATAAAATGTGTAATTTAACTTACTCGGTTCGGTGGCTGGTTCCTGACTGTGTTCCGGCCTCGCTTCCTCTCGGGCTACCCGGGCCAGTTTTTCCGCGTTATCTCTGAATCTCTGAAACAATACACAGAACCGTAGATAAATATTTGTTTTCCAATGAAAATTAACATGTATAACGAATCAACTGTGGTATTATTTAATTTTTATGACAACAAAATACTTTATTGACGTAAAAATAACACCCTTATGTGTATGACCCAATTAATTCCGTTTGTTACAGCGAAGCGGTATGTATATCCCTGCTCTTATATAGTAAAGCTAACGATTTGGAAGGTATATTATAAATGGATTTAGGTATGTGTTTCGCTTCATAACTGTTAGATGGAGCTACCATATTTATGTTATTTTGCTGATCATCTTCATTTAATAAAAGTTATTGCGTATCTTTTAAATGCGAATGTGGTCATTAGAATAAATGTAAAGTAAACTTGTCTACCAATACAATCGACTGCACGTGTGGCGCAGCGGCTAAGACAGTCTCGTCGCTTCGTGTCCCGGGTTCGATTCCCGTGCCGGACAACAATTTGTGAGACACATAGATAGTTGTTCAGAGTCTGGATGTAATTGTGTCCGTCTATTATATGTTTGTAAAGTACCCCGCGACACAGGGATTTTTCCCCTAGTGCGGGCGCTGTCTTTTTAAAACAACAAAAAATACCTCTTCAATCATAAATTACAGGTAAAGCAAGAATTTAGCGTTTTTCTACCAAAAAGGTACAACAAAACGGTAAATCGAGAGAAATAGAAATAGAGGGAAAAGTTACAAACATAATTGAAATTTTGTTCCTGTCTCTGTTCACCCCTGGAATTATATTTATTTCATTGCACGGTAAGTCGGATGCAAACACCTTAATTACTTAAGACTGAAAAAAATGTACTCGTCGATCTCTATGTACAGACGCCAGCACATCCAGCTGTCTGTCAATATTTTTATAGATTTTCAGCTTTATTACATAGGCATAAGGTTCACTTTCGATTGGGGAAATTTGACAGATTGAGGTAGCTTGATGTGCTGGCGTCTGTACATCAAAAATTACCGAACCAAAGTAACCGACATAGGCCTATTAATTGCCAAGCTGAAGTGGCAGTGGGCAGGCACACAATTCGTAGATCCGACGGCCACTGGGGCAGAAAGGTTCTCGAGTGGCGACCACGAACCGGAAGATGCAGTGTGGGCGATAATTTTGTGAGTCGCTGGAAGCAGGTGGATGCCGGTAGCGTTAACGGGCAATAGCGGAGATCTTTGGACACCTACAAAGATCTCCGCTATTGCCCGTTTACGTCCAATAGCGGAGAATGTAAGACGACCACAGCTGGATATAGGTCACCGCCTATGTCCAGCTGTGGACGTCTTACAGTATGATGATGACTTGAATAATTTAATAGTTCTATGTTATCGTAAGGATTCCATATGTTTTGAGGACTGAATTTGCGAATGTTAAAGTATGTTTTGACAACTTATTAGGACCTTTATTTTTACTCGCCTTTAGATTCTTCCATTTTTGAGATTGTTGCAATATTTTTTTATATGTCGATTGCAACGTTAATTCATTTCTTATTTCTACTTATAATAAAGTGGATGCTAAGAATCCAAAAACCTTGTATATTTTAATAGTTTATAGAACTAAGGCAGTATATCTACAAGCAAACCCAGTTACCATAAACCTGCAGAATTTATTTAAATCCTTTTTAGAAGAATAAATTTGTCAGTATTAATTTATATACTATGTTTTCCAGTAAATAAGTGACTAATATTAGTTTCAAAGTCAATGGCTTAGTAAGTGCAATTTGCCCAAGAACCCTTTGTAATCATACGAAATTAATCATAGCCCATTTTCATATTAATTGGTCCAGATAGAAGGGCCAGAATCTGTCTGGCGCCGCTTCGTGAAGCCACTTGTCGATCATACGGAATCATAATAATGTAGCCGTGCTTCGGTGGGGTCGGATGATATTTTCATAAGTAAAGCCGAATCGAAGCGGTTTACATTTATATTATACTACTCTGGCAAGAAAGTACCGGGAATAGATCAATAATATACAAAATGTTTGTTATTCATCCAAATTTATTTTATCACCTTCAAAGTATGCTCCTTCAGAAACGATACACTTACGCCAACGAATAATCCATTCATCAAAACATTTTTTAAACGCTGCTTTCGGAATTGAGTTCAGTTCTCGCCGCGAAGTCTCCTTTATGTCTTCTACCGATTGAAAACGGGTACCACGAAGTGGTATTTTGAGTTTAGGAAAAAGAAAGAAGTCAGCTGGAGCCATATCTAGTGAATATGGTGGTTGCTGGATGGTATTTGTTTGGTCAAAAATTCGTTCACAATGATGGTCTTGTGCGAAGGCGCATTATCGTGGTGCTAAATCCAAGAATTTTCTTTCCACAAATCTGGCCTTTTTCGTCGAATTTCTTTTTCTCTCTTAAACGCCGCATAACGCTCAAATAATATTCTTTATTTACCGTTCGACCTTCCGGTAAGAATTCAGAATGCGCAACACCGCGATAGTCAAAGAAAACAGTCAACATAACTTTGACTTTTGATCGACTTTGGCGTGGTTTTTCGGTTTCGGTTCAGTTGGAAGGCGCCACTCCGAAGCTTGTTGACTAGTTTGCATTTCAAACTCGTAAACCCACGTCTCGTCACCAGTAAACAATGCATTTCATGAATGTTGGGTCGGAATTGACTCGTTATACCATGTCCTCAGCGACTTTCATGCGATTGAGTTTTTGGAGAAAATTCAGATCTTTTGGGACTAGCCGAGCGGCAACATGTTTCATACCCAAATGATTAGTTAAAATGGTACGAATCGACTCGTGAGATACAGAAAGTTCGGCGGCTATCTCTCTCAGAGTTGAATGAGGATTTTCAGTCACTATTTCCTTCACTTTTGCGATGTTAACTTCAATTGCAGACGTTGATGGCCTACCAGAGCGAGGCAAAACTTTCATCACATCTCCACCGCTTTTGAACGCTTTGAACCACTCATAAGCACGAGTTTTTGATAAAGTCGATTCACCGTAAGCCTTCTGTAACATTTTCAGTGACTCCGAACACGAAATTCCATTAGCGATGTAAAATTTAAGACAAACTCTTTGTTCGATATTTTTGTCTATTATGAAATTCGCAATACACACTATATATGATATTACTAAAACCAGCACTGTATTTAATATAAATAACAGATGCAACTCAAACTCCGCGCCAAAATGGAAAACAGTTGTGCCAATCTAACAACAACAAAAAATAAACAAAAATTTGAATTTGGAATTATAAACAAATCATCCATTCCCGATACTTTTTTGACTGAATTTATAATAAATTTATAATATATAATATAATCATATCATTTAATTCGTAATAATATGATAAAAACAAACAAAAACAGATATAAATAGAGCCCTGTTTATAAAAATATCTACCTATTCTGTTTAATTTTTAGCGGTACTACTTTATATAGTCAAGATACAATATGTACTCTCTAAATCAAGTTAAAAGGAATATAGATGAAACAGTCACATCATTTTCGATTTATTTCCTTAAGAATTATTATAATACTACATATGTTGTATATGTTGACTATTAGTCTAAAATAAACATAACATATTTTATAAAGGAGAACCCGAGTAAAATCGTGTTTTTGTGACCGTTTGCCACTGATTCCTCCCCATAATAATTATGTACGTGTAACAACCTCGGTACGTGAATATAGAACGGAGCATAAATTCTCGTCATCATTGTGCATCAAGGGGTTCCTCTTCTGGCAGAATCTTGATGCTCCGAAATTTATTTTGGTATAAATATTATTTGGTTCAATGTTTATTTGACAGAATTTACAAGATATAGACGCCAGCACATCCAGCTACCCCAATCTACCAAATTTCATTTATAGATTTTCAACTTTATTACAAAACTATAAGGTTCACTTTCAATTGGGGAAATTTCATAGATTGGGATAGCTTGATGTGCTGGCGTCTGTACTTTCAAGATTTTTATACGGCATAATAATAACCTTTGGCAGAGTTAAAATTTCGTATAATTTTGACCAACATTTATTTGATACAGTTTCATTTGGCATACTTTAAAGATGGCGAAATTGTATTTCAAATTATTGTAATAAGCAAGATGGTATTACCATAAAATAGTTTTATTAACCTTAATTTTGAATATTTTCTTAACAAATCTGTGAGTTGAGTTACAAAAGGTAGGTAAGTTAGGGATAGAAACGAATTACTTCTTAACCGACTCCACTTAGTCTTGTCTACCCTACCCCTAGAGTGTAATTTAAGCCCGAGTATGCGCGAAAGGACGACGAGGAGCTGAGGAGCAAGGTTCGAACACTCGCCACTGCGGCTGAGGTTGGCCAGCAAGCCGAAGCTGCGGTGGTAAGCGTAAAATTATCTTTGCCGACAAGTTCGCGTGGGGCCGCCGGAGCTTTGACGAAACCATGCTTGCTTGCATGCTGCCTGCCGGCTTGTATTTTTGTTTGCTTGGTTCCGTGCTGCATGTTTGCTTGCTTGCTGCATACTTGCTTACTTGCATGGTGTATGCTGTTAAGCATGTTTTCATGCTTCTTACAAGGAAATAAAAACATATATGTTTACTGCGGCAGCGGCCGGCGAAGTGCCAGAACCGAATCGGTCCTATATTACACTTGGTAAATGTTTCTTTCTGAGTATGAGTAAAAATATTATGGTAATTATGTTAAGGGATAAAAGCGTTATAATAAAAAACCGTAGGAGTTTAAATATATTTACATTAATGATATTATTAATTACAATTTTCGGATGAGTGTTATGAACATCGCCGGTAGCACTACATACAGTATGAATGAAAACTTTAGGATGAAACATTTTAGGAAGACGGATTCGGATTACAAAACTTTAGGAAGAACAATTTAAAGAACTTTAGGTGACCACCACCAATATGGACTCCAAAAAAGTTCTGCTATAAAGGGGTAACCCTACGTGAAACTATGTTAAAACCACAGTTACACATGCATTCTTGACAATTGCGACCCGTTTCTCATGCCAAGCAGTTTATAATTAAATAATTAACGTATATTAGAATACGTTTTCACGTTGATTGCTAACGCGCAGCATAAATGTAACTACTAATTCCCATTAGAATGCATTCATACAATGCTCTTTAGTAGTTAATTGAAATCGAAGACGTATCTTATATCTCCTGATCAATCTGTGCATGCAGTGTACTATTGTGTGCGGCTGCGCATGTATTGGAGACTCACATTTGAAATTCAAATGCGGAAGTCTGGAATTAATTCTAACTGAATCGAAACATCGATATGGTAAAAAAAATGTAGTAGCTTCAAAATATACTAAACGGATAAATGTATGGTTTCATTCTGGAGTTTACTTAATTGCGACACTACGAGGTTTGTCTGTCTTGGAATATTTATTAAATTAATAGGTTTAGGACAATTCGTAGTTCAACGTTATTTCATCAAATGGCAAATGTAAATAGATAGATCGAAACATATTTGAAAGGGGGAAATGCCTACGCATGACACCCGCAAAAAGTGTCTGCGGGTGGGTATGTCGGATTCGCACCCACTAAACCTAACCTATCGAGGACTACTCTTGGCGCCTGATGGGGGAAGTCAGGAGATAAAAACTACACCAGGGGGGCTACCGGCTAAGTCGCCGATCATCGGGATAGTGATCGGCGTTCAAAAAACTAAAGGTTAACAATGACTTAATCAATCGTTAAATCGGCTTTAATGAGCACATGTGACATGAATGGTCCGGAATCGATTTTCAACGTCGAAGCCCTCTTCATAAGTGTGTGTCACACATCTTTTTTTTTTCTTTTTTTTTAGTTTACTAAAATGACCGTACACAATATTAAGTTAAAAGATAAATATAAGTTCTTGAAAAAAGCTTAGTGTACGACCTTCTTGAAGTAAACACATTTGTGAACTATATTATGTCCAGCGCAGATGTCTAGTCGCTAGTCTAGGGTTGACCGCCATGGCTGAAATTCAACTAGGAGAACATTATATATTTATATATTAAAATAAAATAAATAAAAAATAAAAATATGGTTTATTTCTCTCGTAAACGTTCATATATAAATGACATTACGATGTATAAACAATTTTTGCTTAATTAGAACTTTAGAGAGAGCTGGAGTCTGTACTAGGCTCTAAACCTGTATGACAGATCTCCAGGCATTCTCCAATCTCGCATGTCGCGCAAGAATTTTATTATAATAAACAAACTTTAATTAAATTCTAAAATTGAGTTGCATACAAAAAAGGTTGAGAGACAGAAATAATGCTACTACAATAAAGAGAAAATTAAATAAAAATAAAATAATAATGATAAAAATTGAGTTAGAAGGTGTTTATGTGTTAAGAAGTATGTGGTAAAGTATGTGCGTGTTGGTATGTAATGTAATGTAATATTTTATTGTACTATGTGAAGTAAAGTTTCTGTTTCGTCGTAACTAAGTTGAGATAACCATTCAGTTATTGCATGTTTACATTGTCCCTTACGCATTGGGTATATATTGTTCTAGGTACCGTCTGTACCCTTCTCCATTTGCTGAGCATCATAGGTACAGACTACAGACGTCAGCACATCAGGCTATCCCAAACTGTCAAATTTCCCCAATTGAAAGTGAACCTTATACTTATGTGATAAACTTGAAAATCTATAAAAGCAATTTGACAGATTGGGGTAACTGGATGTGCTGGCGTCTGTACCAAGATAAAATAGTAAAAAAATATCAGCCTCACAATCGCGTTTCAATCCAAACAATCTAACATAAGTATCTACACATGCCGTGTATAATAAATATAGTGTAAAATTATCAGCCTTACAATAGCCTCACAGTCGCATTTCAATCCGAACAATCTAACTTACGAGTACCTACACATACAGTATACAATAAATAATGAAGGTACAATAATAAGATTTACGAGTGTTTTGCAAGTATTATAATAAAATAAAAAGCCGTTTGGGTTGTGTATCGTTATCTGTAGACTGTTTGAGATGTTCAGTGAGGAGTTATTTTGGCCACGTTATCATGGAGAGTGGCGCACTCCGGCGTGCCCTGAGGTTACGATAAATCAATAATATCTTGTACTTAAGTGAATTATCGATATTTTCATTTTATGTGTGTTTGTTATCGTTACGAAGCTGACAATACCCTATCTTACCGTTTCACAATAGGGCAGTATTGCACCCGTTTTATTTATCGTAATTACTGTTTTCAATCACAGAATCGACCCCAATTTTTATGAAGTACAACCGAGTTAGACACAATTTATATGGCACTACTCCGTCAAAATCAAGTAAAAATAATACGATTTTAACTCATCGTTAATTTTTTTTAATTCTTTTGATTTTATTCCAATACTTTTATTTAATTTTAATTCTTCAAATTACATTTATAATATTTATTACTTTATCCGTGTTTCACCTCTGGCTTAAAATTAGCCCTTAAAATGAGTCTTAACCACCGGATGAAAATCAGAGAAGAGACTTGGCCGTTGATTGCCGATTTAGTAGTATAACATACCATCATAGCTGGTGTCAGCTTCTTAATAATAACGAACTTAAGTATCTTGCTGCGCAGATATCTCTCTCGGCCGGTTGTCTGCCTAGAACTGTAGGCAATCATGTACCCAATCAATACAGTTCAATTTACATTTTGATAATTCCTAGAAGTTCTTGGCTACTACTATAAAGTACAAATTTAAGTACACTTTACCTACATTAATTAACTTTATCTGGGCGCAGATATTGAGTTAAAGATAAATAATTCCAACTTATTGTTTTAATTCATAATCTTAAGTCAAAATTAGTCAACATAAACTAGGTACTTAAGTAAGTATCTCGTTACTAGTTACTTAGTATTCGAGTTTATGATGACTTGAATCTCTTTGGTCCTGGCCTGTCCAACCACCCATTTTGAAGCAAACGAAAACATATTTACGATAATAAAATATTGTATCCTGTTATATGAAACGCCATATAGCCGTATATTTCTAAAATGTAACCGGGTTTTGGAGAATGATTCAAAAAGTTCAGGTATATAGGTTTTTAGGGCTAAATACAATCTAGATAGCTCTTAAATATATTGGGGTAAACGAAGGCCAAGTAGGTGACAAGTACTTCAATTTAAGTGTGGTTTTTATGCTTTTGCCGGTCATCTCAATTAGAAAAACTTCTCTAACCTAAAAAATACGCTGCAAATATAGTTTGGAGACGGAATGGTCGGCAACGCGCAAATAATTCCATGTGTGATATAATCGTTCCATTGGCCATACTTTTAGTAAGAAAGAAGAAAGAAAGAAAATACATTTATTCGGCAAACAAGCACAGATAATAATAATAATAAAATATATAAATAGGTACACATACAGAAGTCCTTAATGGTTATCTGTGCGAGTCCGAATTGGTCCCATCTCAACACTAGCTGCAACATTAACTGCTGCAGCGCTGGTTTTATGATGGAACCATGTAAAATAGCTCACAAACAATTGATGTGTAAGTACAGCTCGCAGTTACATCTTCAAAGTACCTGGACACTAATATTATAACTTATAGCTAATAAAAATAATACATTTTAAGGCTGAAGTCTTATTTGCCGACTTTGTAATATCTTACAAAGTCTGCAAATAAGACTAGGTGGTAGTAGGACTAGGTGGTATATGGTAGGCATAGGTATATATACCTATGCCTACATGTGGTAGAGGATAAGGCACCTTTCATGTTTTCGCTGCATCACACCAAGTTTGCCTGGCAGAGAACGTCTAAATAAATATAAAATAAAATAAAAAAGGTTTTTATTCACGTAGACTTAAAAAAAGCGCTTGTAAATAGTCAGAACATGTTTGTAGTAATATAGTTGTATACATTATTATTTCTAGTAACATAGATATTTAGGTACACATTGTATGAAAACATTTATAAAATTTATTTTGTTATAGCATTGATATTTAGCTAGCTCGTATCAAGTTATTGTCAAGAGATTATGTTTAATTATCTAGTTTAAGTCTAATATTTTTACTACATATTGTCAATGGTTCTGTCTATAATAAGGTATTATTATTATGACGGACCTTGTGTTAATACTCTATGGTCTATAGTCTATGGCATTAAGTTTGACGGGTCGGTTGGCGTGTTCGGTAGATACCTACTTGCCTTTCACGCCGCAGGTCGTGGGTTAGATTCCCACCCAGGGCAGACATTTGTGTGTATGAACATGTCTGTTGGTCCTGAGTCTGGGTGTAGTTATCTATATAAGTATGTATTTACAAAAGAAAAGTAGTATATGAGGTATATCAGTTATCTGGTTTCCATAGTACAAGCTCTGCTTATTTTGGGATCAGGTGGCCATGTGTGAATAATGTCCCAGGATATTATTAAGTCTCCAGCTCTTTAGGTACATTTTCGTGCTTTTAAATTTAATCTATACATCTTCTATACAAATAAATAAAATTGGAGTGTCTGTTTGTAATATTGAAATAACCGGTTTTACTACATTAATATGAATATATATGCGGTACCTACACCAAAATATTTTTTTTTACAATCTTTGTCTGTCTGTTTGTTCCGGCTAATCTCTGAAATGGCTGGGCCGATTTTGACGGGACCTTTATTGGCAGGTAGCTGATGTAATAAGGAGTAACTTAGGCTACTTTTATTTAACAAAAAGTCTTTTATTTTACAAAAAAAACGCGGACAAAGTCGCGGGCACAGCTAGTAACAAATAAATAGAGATGCAGTCTTTATTTTTTTCATAATCGAAGATTGCTATGCAGAGCTCATTTTTATTAGTTGATCGCATAGTTTTAAACCTAGGTACATAAGGTACATCATTAGCCTGATACTGCGTCCACTGCCTTCTCCAAAGGTTTCAATTACGTTACCATTTGGCGAGGTTTTCCGCAGTCACTGCGCTTGGAACGCGAGTTGACGAACGCAGTTAGGTGGTACCTATAGTACACAGGTGACCCTTTTTTTTTTTTTTTTTTTTTTATAAGGCAGGGGGTATACTAATGCATGCCACCCGCAAAAAGTGTCTGCGGGTGGGTATGTCGGACTCGCACCGACTAACCTAACCTGCCGTGGACTTCTTCTGACGCCTGATAGGGGGAGCCCCGGGAACGCGGGTATGCTGCTCCGGTGCCCCCCTTACACAGGTGACCCTGCTGTCCGACTACCTGGTGTATCCCTTAGTCTCCTTTTACGACACCCACCGGATGGTATGGGGTTAGCATTTCTAGGCCGGCAACCACATCCAAGTATAACCAGTCAAGTTTCTGAGTAGTGACATTTACCTACTAACGGCAGTACCGACTTATACAGAAGTCCATTTGATTTGACTAATGAAGCCGGAAGCAGTACTAAGCTGGACAAAATAGTTAAACAGTTAGTTAATGTTTGACAAAATACCTTTTTATTAGGGTTCCGTAGCCAAATGGCAAAAAACGGAACCCTTATAGATTCGTCATGTCTGTCGGTCTGTATGTCACAGCCACTTTTTTTCCAAAACTATAAGAGCTGTACTGTTGAAACTTGGTAAGTAGATGTATTCGGTGAACCGCATTAAGATTTTTACACAAAAATAGAAAAAGAACAATAATTTTGGAGGGTCCCCATACACAGAACTGAAACTTATTCATCGTACCCATACATGTGGGGTGTCTATGGATAGGTCTTCAAAAATGATATTGAGGTTTCAAAGATATTTGTTTTCTAAACTGAATAGTTTGCGCGAGAGACACTTCCAAAGTGGTAAAATGAGTGTCCCCCCCCCTTCCCCCTGTATCTTCTAAAATAAGAGAATGATAAAACTAAAAAATATATATGTTATACATTACCATGCAAACTAACAACGAAAATTGGTTTGAACGAGATCTAGCTAGTAGTTTTTTTTAATACGTCATAAATCGTAAACCGCAATTTGCTTCAATTTAATCAACTGAAATATTTGCTGCTACGGAACCCTTCATGTGCGAGTCCGACTCGCATTTGGCCGGTTTTTGTACATTATATTTTACTGCCTCGTTGCTCTATCGATAACGTGCATTCGCAGATAATGAGGTACTGGGTTCAAACCCTAGGTCAGGCCAGTAATTTTGGGGATTTTCTGTTAAGACAATTTTTCAGCCTGAAGTCTGGGATAAGGCGGTTTCACCCTGTGTCTCTGAGAGCACGCGAAGCCGTCGGTCCTGTACCTGACCTCTTCCCAACTAATCGTCCCAACGGATCATGAGAGCGATGGCATAGGAAGTGTTTGCGCACACACTTGTGCACTATAATATTGTTCCCCGCAGTTGGCTAGTCTCCATTGAGACTGATCACCGTTGTTGGAATTCGACCAGGAGGTATATTATCTGACTTCAAACGAAGGAGGTTATAAATTCAACTGTATATTTATTTGTATTGTTCCGTTGTTTGTGAACAGATTTTTATAATAATAATTATAAAAATCTGATCTATTAATCGTTTTATTTATAATTCTCTTTTTTTAATTTATTGTGCTTAAATTGTCAGTATCAAGTGCGAATTGTTTTTAGTTTGTTCTGCCAACAATTTTACGGTGCTTTCCGACACGGTCGTCCGCCCCTTTGCCCGCGCTCCAATATTTAGATATGTAGATACGAGTATGTCTATTAAGAACTGAATCCCATGTCTGGAAAATATTGTTAACGTGAGACGAGTGCTGCTTAATCAATCTTGTTGCTATGTATTAAATGGTTTTATTTTCTCCAATTTATGCAGAGAAAGAAAGTAAATTCAATTAATACACATCTCTGTAGAGCTTGAAAGCTTTTACTTGGAGACAAAATTGGTTCGTTCGTTCTTCGTTTTAATAATTAAGGTTGATCTTCAGGAATTTAGGAATAACGCCATTTGTGTATATTACAATAGGTATGGTCTTTGGCCTATATTAATATTATTATATCAGTTATTAAAAAATATTCACGTATGATGATGTATTTTTTTGTTAGTGACGATAAAAGGTTATATATATCGGGTTCATGCTTTCATAACTTTCATGAAGATATTTACACACGACTACATATCAAGTTATACAATTCCAGTATAAGCTGATCCCGCGTTGTATAGAATTTCCATACAATGAGAGGTCAGCTTATATTGGAAATGTATAGTTTGATATGTAGCCGTGTGTACTCCTGATAGGCATGAAATCGTGGGTATCAAAGTGTTTTGGGCGGGTAAGAACAATAATACTACTTGTACTTATCGTAGGGGCAGTGGTGACCCTAGTGTCAGAGTTGATCAAGCCGCCCAGTAGGCCTCTGACATGGTTTAACTATTGTTGCCTAACGCTACAGCTTGACGTGCCCTCCGAAGCACGGAGACGCTCAAAAATTAAAACATTTTGGTAACCCATCTGTGGACTGATCGCGAGCCTAGTTGCTTAACATCGCCAATCCCTTACGGACCAGTGAGAGCATCTGGCTATGAGCGAATCTCTTGTATCTCTTATCAATAATAATGTTTATTCATACCCATCGTATCTACCAATATACCTACATATAGCGCTATCTTGAATTGAACATGTTAGGTAGAAGGAAAATTAAGAAAAGTCACTGCTTCAGGCGTAGTCCTTTTAAATGCATCTAAGGTTTATGATAAGTTCCAAACAAGGCTAGTTTATATCTCTGTGAGACTAATTTTGGTGTTGACTTTCAATATACAGAGCGCATATTACAAAATATTTTTTATCAACACTCTTCCTCAAAACTATAGCAATTCAATTAAGTTCACGCTTATGGGCATGAAATAATGTTCCAAAGTTGGCCTTTGGTTGGAAAGCTGGAAATATATGCATTTAAAATAAAACATTAACATTTGCAACAGTGAATTTCAAAAGCTATATTATCTCTTTCGAGAGATTTTGTTTCTACAAGGTATTTTATCGTTTTGAATCCTTGTGACAGACACATGAGTTTCTGTTTTACCGATACAAAAATATAAAAATTTAAATTCCTTTCTTTTCTTCTTTTTAAAAATCAACATGTCCATATTTTGTGCTATTTTAAATGACAGCTCTTTGCTAAAGCTTCTCGGATAACAAGGTTTTAATTTGTATTTACCAGACGTGATTTGTGACGAACTATTCGCATTACTGTGACCAATCATCTTCGTAAAACCAACAAGATGTTTCGCTTGCACAACTAATTTATTTATAATCATAATTCTAAAATTTTACGTTTACACCATTTCCATACAAAATGGCTTTCCATACAAGACGCCTGGTACCGGTACGTCATAACATATGTCGATCACACACAAATGTAATATTTTAACGAAATAAATGACTTTTGGGTTTGAGTTTGAGTCGTCCTGGTCGGATTAAGTACCAGTGCCAATGCGGCCAGGCTCAATAGAGACTAACCATCTGCGCGGTAATAGGTACACTTTCTATTCCCTCGCTGTGATGATACGATGGGATAGCAAGCTGACACAATTGAGTTTAAGTCCTCGCCGAGGCCAGTTCTTCCGAGAGGACTTCAAGCCTAAACTAAAAGACTAAAGCTAAAACTTAAAGAGTCTGGTAGTTCAAGGCTCTGGGCTTAGTCTTAGGATGGATTTTCTAATTTATTGGTCTTACCCGGGATCTGAATCTACTAACTCATTACCTGCAGTTGAACACGCTGCTGCTAGACAAATGAAGCATCCAAACGAGGTACATCCATATCTGTGGCCAAAGTCCCTACTTTATGAGTACCATAGCGACAAAGGCTCGTGTCTAGCTATCCACCGTTTAACAATGAAATCATAATGATGAGTCTAACATTACGTTAATTACCTGATCTACCCGTGATAGTTTTCACTATACGTAGTAAAACGTTTTTATTCTGTAGACGGTCCCCAAAAGTACATTTCAGCCAGACACTCTGTACACGGACAGGTTCCGTCCCCGTGCGTGTATATTATCCCTTCTCCATTTGATGAGCATCATAGGTACATACTACAGACGCCAGCACTTCAAGCTACCCTAATCTGTCAAATTTCCCCAATTGAAAGTGAACCTTATGCTTATATGATCAAGTTGAAAATCTATAAAAGAAATTTGATAGAATGGGGTAGCTGGATGTGCTGGCGTTTGTACCTATCGCAATACAAGTGTCGGCTAACAACTGAAATTGATAATCAGATGTTGTTTGTGTATGCTAATAGTTTTGTTAGATGACTATTGTTTCGTGTACCTCGTTCAACACACATTGCAATCGCATGCAATATTCAAAATTAGTTTATTGTATACAATAGTGTAGTCCCTGAGTAGCCGTGCTTTGCTTGCGTTGCTGTTAATCCTCAAAACGGGATATATGATAATTCTGGTATATAACAACAGATTGTTTAATCCTAATAATAATAATGATATTCTGGGACATTAGTCACACACGGCCATCTGATCCCAAACTAAGCAGAGCTTGTACTATGGAAAACAGATAACTGATCTACTACATATACTATTTTTCTTTCGTAAACACGTACTTATATAGATAATTATACCCAGACTCAGAACAAACAGACATGTTCATGCACACAAATATCTGTCCTGGGTGGGAATCGAACCCACGACCTGCGGCGTGAAAGGCAAGCTTCTGCCAACCACGCCAACGGGCCCGTCAAAATATAATAAATATGATCGTGACAACTTCTGTGTCCGTGAGGTTTCGTAAGCTATCCTGTTGAGCTTTTGAGCTCGTAATATCGCGTCGGGGCTCCGCTTCCTGCGTCGAACAATATCTGTTGCAGATTTTTATAGATTGAGGACACGGGTCTCAATCAATCAAAACGGGTAACAATTTAAGGCAAATCATTTTCTTTTCTTTTCTTCATCTATAGGTTAGGTCGACTGACACAGTCGACCCGGAACCACGGCTGGAACCATTCATGCCGAAACGTCGGGTAACCTAAAGGTAATGATTTCCCTTAAATTGTTATCGCAATTGAGTTTAAAAACGTTGTTGCAGATTTTTATTGGGCGAGGGACTTCTATCCTCCGTTCTTCGAAGAGCACTATAAACCGTCCCGGCTGTAGTATTCAGAAGCTAAATGTGCTCTCGCACTTACGCTAATCATCGCAGTTACTGGTTCTAAGGTGTTTAAGTTCAGATTGAGAGTTAGCTAATTAGCAGAAAGATATAGGAAATGCTGGTTTCCTATTAGTCGTAGTGGTTATTTACTAGAAATATCAAAACTTAAACTAGTTTTGAATATTTTGAAACATTAATTTCGGGTGAAAAGACTTGAAGAACATATATAATATATAAGTGTGATATATATGGCGAAGTGAGTGAGTTTTGTGAGTGTGTGATTGTGTGAGTGTGTATGTTTGGAACTTCTGCACGTCTAAACGGCTGGAGTGATTTCAATAAAATTTGGTATGGACTTAGCTGACACCCTAGATAACACATAGGCTATATAATTTATAAAATTTAACGCGGGAAAACCGCGGTGCACAGCTAGTATATATATATGTATACATTATTTGCCTTCACCACTTTTATAAGTAGTTCAGTCCTACCTTATGTTTTTGATAGGGTCTAAATTTAATTACCAAATTTCATGTATAGAGACCGATTTAATGAACAAGTGTGGGCAAATACAGACAGTGTCTACTACAAATAAGTTCTTATAAACAACTAGTTAATTCTCAAAATCGAGCATTTATATATTATCTTAATCTCAATAGAATGTAGATAGATCTCAATAAAAGGATTAAGCTTGTCTTTATAAAGACACTTCTGTTGCCAACTCTACCTACTTTGTACAAGTGAATACAAAAATATTAAGTACGTACCTGCATATCTAAGAATAAACAATATCCAAGTATAAACACGAATAAGAAATATTACGGTAATAAAAATATAAATAAAACGAATAAATTGGATGAAATCGATACGGTTCATTTATTCCAAGCATCTGTTGCATTATTCTGATGTATGGTTAAATTTCTCTATAATCGTACATCGTGCCCAAATATAGACAATATTCCCAGTACTTAAAAACACGGAATAGCTTGAGGGATCTTTGGTCTTTGTCACTCAAATATTATTTTATGTTCGAGTGAATGCAACAAAACGTTCAAGCTGAACAGCCCATAGTTTAATTATTCATACTCACCTAGTAATGCATTACTGTGGATTAACGGTTGGTCATTTGTAAAATGCCTTTTAACAATAGGCGTATTCTTAGAGCTGTCATTACACAATCAGTAGATATTAATTCATCTACCTAACGAGCTGATTCATTGTAGTTATGTTATTTGTAGACAAACCAGGGTTTCACAATTAATAGCTGGTAATTCAATAACTGTGATTAAATTATTTGTGGGAGGTAATTCATATTTGTAGATTAATTTTGAGGAGCTTTGGCAGGGCTACCCAAGGGTCCCGTGAAGGTTCACGAGACCCAAAGTAAAGGAGTAAAGAATTTTTTGATATTAATTTCTATATGCTATATTTGTATAGTGTTATTTAAATTGTATAAAGTAGTTTTGCCAGTTTATATATATATGCCACCCTGTATATATATACAGGGTGGCCGAGGAGTTGACGTGCAAACGCAAATTTAGATAGGTACTTTATGGTCAGGAGTATCCGAATCACCCCCATGTATGTTAGACATTTTAATTTTTTAATTGAAACAGTGAAATCCTCCTAAATATAAACATCATCATAAAAAACCCCGTGTTTCAAACCTAAGTATATTATTATTTCGTATATTTTTTTTTAGCATATATTACGGACATGAATAAGTGTAGGCAAATACAGACGCGGTGTCTTATATATTATTCCCCTACAACATTAACCTCACCGCTTCGTGTCGCGGGTTCGAGTCCCGCCGTATATATATATATATGACCGAAAAAAATAATCTACATTAGATCCTTACCTACTTTGCTCGTAATCATCCAGTCCTGTTTTGTCATGAACTCTTGGTTGGGATTCTGGGGTTACGCACTTTACAGAAGTGTACTAAATCAGTCTTATGCGATGAGACCGCCATTTGTACATAAATTGAAACCACATCTAAAAAGCTATATTTTTAACCGATTTCATAAAAGGAGGAGGTTCGACTGTATTTTTTAATTTTTATTTTTTACCTCGGAACTTTCGACTGGGTGAACCGATTTGGAAGATTCTGTTTTATTTGAAAGCTGGTGCTTCCCGTGTGGTCCCTTATCAATATGGTGTTGTTCTGACAATGGCATCCATGAGAAAACTAAATACCTGCGTAAGTCTTAAATTTGAATTTCTTATTTTTAGTACATTTTAATTTGTTTTTTAAAGTGTACATCTATCTATACAGTACTACTACGTAATATTGTATGTTATTTACCAAAATACTTTTTATTCGAACCTCTAGCTGAACGCTCATAATTCTGCATGACACATTTAAATGTTTTTATTTATTAATTTCAGAATAATAATCGTGATAAAACCATAAATGAATGCTAACTTGTCGCTATAAACATTTAATTTTACTACACCTAACTAGGACTGGTATCTATGACCCACTGAATTATAATTACGTATAAAGCCGTACCTATGTAGTAAAAATATACATTATTTACTTATTTAATTTATTCCTTAAGGGCTCGACGATATTCCATTTTTTCATAAATTAGTAATTCTTATTCCTTTTAAGTTACTTCATTGAGGATCAACCTAGATTGTTTGGAAGGAATAGCAGCAGCAAATTGATCAAATGTTGTACCTTGGGAAGGCTCCAGCTAGCCCCAACACCAGTATTTTATAACTTATTGGGCATCCTCATAATATCGAAAACTGTACCTATAAAATACAATAAACAAAAAAAGACTTATTTATTTCACATGTCACTTCGATGTTATACAGAATATAATATTATATAATATCTAGGGACAATGTCACACAGATCATCCTAGCCCCAAACTAAGCAAAGCTTGTACTATGGATACGAGGCGACGATATACATACTTATATAGATAGATAAATACTTATATATATAGAAAACATCCATGACTCAGAAACGCTTTCGTGCTCATCACATAAATATATGCACTT
This sequence comes from Pseudoips prasinana, assembly GCA_951640165.1. Lineage (NCBI taxonomy): Eukaryota > Metazoa > Arthropoda > Insecta > Lepidoptera > Nolidae > Pseudoips > Pseudoips prasinana. The sequence goes on along the minus strand of OX621237.1, from coordinate 27,706,474 downwards.
ATCGGGATTCGAACCCAGGACCACCAGCTTCGTAGGCAGGAGCACTACAGGAGGCTACGGTGACCGTCAATATAGAATATAGTTGCAATATATGATCTCTCACTATGAAATTTCCCTAGCAATTAAAAAACCATGAGCTAAATGAACGATGTTGACCGTGTAAAAATACTTTTTTTGTGTCACAAAGGACATAATTACGAATATTAATATATTAATGATAAGTAGTTGAATATCATTATAACCCCATTTTAAAAAATCCCACAAAATAAAAATTCATAAAAACAAAATTTGCCAAGTTCTCCACCTTTAGATAAATATAATTCCATAAGGCAATAAAATGGCAAAAACAAAGACTGAGGCGTATTTATGGACAGATCTAATTAAGACAGCGACTCCATCAAGGCCCACTATTCTTAGACGTAGTTATATAGCTTAATTATTATTGTTATTACAATTATGTGGCGATGACTGACTTTTACCAGCTTAATCAAATTTTAATTAGATTCATATTAATTCTTATGACCAGAGGGCTGGCCTGTTCTTGGATAAGAGGATCAGCATCGCCATCCAGCGTGGCAATGCGGCCAGCCTTCTGGGCATATTTCCCATCTGGGATGCGGAGGGATTCTTCGACGCCTATTAGTGTACATAGATTTTATGTAGTTTTATCGAATTATTATTATTGTTACTTTGTATATTATAATTCTGTCACAGTTGCATTTATATATTAATACTTAATGCCAGTTCTTGTTTTCTCTTTAAGGAAATAAAAATATTCTTATATATGATTATAATAAACTGAGTCTTTTTTTGTTTCTACTTTATAACCTTTTCAAATTCATAGATTTTTCAACCATGTTTTCTTAATCATCGGGTCTATTACTTACTAGCTCTGTGGGAATGATCTTGTCTGTATCCTGGATGAGATCGATTTTCGCGATAAGTTATTTGTAATATTTCTTGTGCTATGTAATATATCGCTCACTGTATGCATATTTTCGGTGAACAATAAAAAGTTATCTATCTTCCTAATCCTACCTACATTGTACTTATCAAGAACTGTTAATGTCACTCCAATTCCCAGAGTGTACACACGGCTACATATCAAGCTATACATTTTGAGTATAAGCTGATCTCACGTTGTATAGGATTTCCATTCAATGAGTGGTCAGCTTTTATTGGAAATGTATAGCTTGATATGTAGCCGTGTGTACGTGTCAACTAATGCATTACTATGACAGTTCTTTTAGAAGTTTGTATTATTATTGATTTCTTAAATTTTTACATACAAGAAATGTACTCTTTATTACCTAATTGTGACTAACATCACTGTGTTCTTAATGTTGATATGCCTTAATAAATAAAACAATTACACTGTAATGCACGAAATGGATTCCTATTACTATTAAAATAAAATAAAAAACAAACAGACGTATTTTACATGATAAAAGAAAATATCGATATAGAAAAGTAGAGAAATATATAATGTCAAACATGAAACTTAAGCTCTTCTATATACACATTAAACTAAATATTTATAATACTATGTACAGACGCCAGCAGATCCAGCTACCCCAATCTATCTAATTTATTCAATGAAAGTGAACCTTATGCTTATGTGATAAAGTTGAAAATCTATAAAAGAAATTTGACAGATTGGGGTAGCTGGATGTGCTGGCGTCTGTACATAATAAAGTGTTGTGTTTAAGGTATAGGGAAGATATTAAGAGGACATATTTGTATGTCTCTAGAAAGGTACATATTATTATATCGATATCTCATGCACCAATCAGGTCAACAAAATAACGAGCTGCAAGAAAGACGTGCGTGGTCTCGTGCTTTTGCTATTGGCTAGCAATTGCTTATATAAAACTAAACTAATCAATAAAATAAATACGTTTATTTATATGATGGGCCTGTTGGCGTAGTTAGCAAATGCTTACTTTCACGTTGTGGGTTCAATTCCCACCCAGGACAAATATTTGTGTGCATGAAAATGTCTGTTTGTCCTGAGTCTGGGTGTAATTGTCTATGGGTGTAAGAAAAGTAGTATATGTAGTATATCGCTTATCTGGTTTCCATAGCATACGTTCAAAACGTGTATAAGAAGTATTATATTAGTACACTCTGTTATATATATATATATATATATATTCTGATATGATCCGTTTTACGAATGTGCAAGCCAGTAAGCCTTTGATATGCCTTAAAGTCTAATGACAATAATCGTGATCGACAGCATAACGTGCCTTAAGAAACAACGGAGACGTTAACAAATTAAATAACCTTGATGGTCACCCATCCTATGCGTCGCTAGGTGCTTAACCTCAACGATCACTTAGGGGCTGATGAGAGAAACTGCTGCACCCCATACATTACAATAATGCAACCCAAGGCGTAAAAAATGTCAGTAGTAATGCTTGAACGTAAAGTACTAATTAAAAATATTATTTATTTATAATATAAATTTAATTTATCTTCCTATCTCTCTTCGTCGCTCCTTTTTGTATTTCATGCCCTATTAAATAAATAATTCAATCTCCAAGAAAGGAGGTACAACATATAACAATTAACATCGGTAAAAAAGAGTTAAACGTTATTGGTGTACCTACCTACATTTATTTTAATATACACTATTCACACAAATAAAACCACTTTGATGATACTTATTTGCAGGTTATTTGATTCCCAAATAGTAATAGAATACCATATATATTCTTATTAATAATGTGATAATCATTTACTAATAATTTTAATCTATAGGTTATAATTATGATCACATAAGGTGATAATTATACAACGGGGTATCATGTTTAATCTGTTTCTATTTAGTCTATTGACATTGAGCAAATAAATTGCATTAAATTGAATAAAATAAAAAAAAATGGTTTAAAAAAAACATATCCAAAGGTCATAAATATTCTTCACCAAGAAACGTATTCAAGAAAAAGTCCTTGTTTTTTAACTACACTTATCAAGTGATTATCTTGACTAATAAAGTTACTGACCTAAATATCTTGTGGCTTCAAATCCTAGCTTTCGATGTTATTGCTCGGAACTTTGCCGTGTTCGTGAGAATATTCGAGCTTCTATTATTTCCGTCTTTAGAATGTTTTGACAATGCAAGTCGCGAGGTGACTCTACATTTATCTTGTTAAATTTGTAGTGGTAGGAGGTGTTAACTATAATAATTTGTTCATTCCTAGAAAGGAGATCTATAGATACTTTGAATTTAGAAGTATAGAATATGCATATAATAGAATTGAACATAAAAAGCAATGTACATACGATTCTCGCGTTTTCTTAGAAACAAACTATGGATATAAGACTAGCCAGTTGGTCTAGTGGCTAGTGACCCTAATTGCAAAGCCAGAGGTCCTGGGCTCGAATCCCGCCCGGGTCAAATCTTTGTGTGATGAACTCGATTGTTTATTGTCTGAGTGTAATTTGTCTATAATATGTATGTACTTAGAAATACATAAGTATGTTTATCAGTTGCCTGATGCAAGTGGGTCACCTGATGGTAAGTGATCATCGCCGCCCATGGACACTCGCAACACCAGAGGAGTCGCGGGTGCGTTACCGGCCTTTAAGAGTCAGCAACAAGCGTTGCTGAAACTTCCCCCCACCCCGATGAGCTCTGGCGACCTTACTCACACTCAGAAACACAACATTAAATTATTAATGTTATTATTAAGGAATGTCTTCTGTAAGGTGGAGGTACTTCCCCAGTCGGGCTGCTCTTCGAGCGAAAGAACGCTGTGTGTGTCTCTTAGAGGCCTTACCTCTTTCTAGTTTGGGATCAGATGGCAGTGCGTTAGTTGTCCCAAGATATTTGTTTACATTTATTTATTTATAAGACTTGAAAGCAATCTACCACTAGTAAGTTTGAAATATTTCGTAGGTCCACATAATAAAAAAAATATTGAATACAGAAGATCTTAAATAGAGCAAAAACATCTCATCTACTAAATATTACAATGTAAAACATGTTACACAAAACTTTTGGGTTTTATTATTAAGTAGATCTGGCCCGCGAATTCATTCGTGTGGCTATTGGTTCGTCATCCCGTGGGAATTTATAAAATTCTAGGCCTTATTCCTTGTATATATGTTTATTGTACCAAAGGTCCTTGTCTATAAATATAATACATATGTATATTGTGGCCAATTTTGCTTTTCTTGGGTTTAAGGGTACAGATAAATTACACCCAGACTCAGGACAAACAGACATGCTCATGCACACAATTATCTGTCCTGGGTGGGAGTCGAACCCACGACCTCCAGGGTGACAAGCAAGTTTCCTTTTCTAAAGCTATATGACTAACTAACCAGCTACCTAACTTTTTATAGGTTTAAAGAAGAAACAGAACCCTCGGTGTGGGAGTCAGACTCTTATTTGGCCGGTCTTATTGGCCGGTTGGTGACATTTAGATCTAATATAAACAAATTCCTGTTATATTGCTGTTTATTAAATTGACGTTTCTCCTCGACTGTTGTTTGATTTGATGCAAATAAACGATTTGATTTGATTTGAATGTTGAAATCTGTTATTAGGCAACGTCATTAGGAAAATAATTTTCCTGCATTAGGGAAAAACATCCTTTTACGGCGGGGAAATTTATAAATGAATGAATGAATTCTTTATTTGCTATATAGGTACATTTAGATGGTCTTTGATGGAATAATAAAATATATAACGTAAAAGTCAATTTAGGAATTAAGTAGTATGGCAAATTATTTAAAGTTAAATTGAAAATAATCTGAAATACAATAAAAATATTTGTCACAGAGCCGCTCATACACTGTTTTATTCAATTCGGTTTCGGTCAGATTTCTGAATCTTTTGGAAGTTTATTATAGATTTATGTTGTATGAATAAATTTGATGATTTCTTTATTTGCAGGAATATAGGTACATTTAGATGGTCTTAAAATACGGTTCCACTATATTCAACAATTTGTCGTGCAAACGTTTAAGTGGAAGTATGACACATAATATATGTAAGTAACATGTATTATTTGTCATAATCTCACGCAATTTTAATTAAATATACATAACTAAAGTAAAATATTTATTTTACTTTCTATATCATTTTACAATTTTATAATAATTTAATAGCTAAAGAATAATAACGTTAATGTCAATATATTATTATAATCAATCAATAGGTATATATATAACTTAAAAGTCAATAAAGAAACTAAGTAGTATGTCAAAATTATTTAAAGTTAAATTAAATGAAATAATCTGAAATACAATAAAAACATTTGTCACTCACTCATACATTTTTTTATTGAATTTAGTTTCTGTCAGATTTCTGAATCTTTCTGGAAGTTTATTGTATATTTTTGTTGCCATATAATAAAAGTCATATAGTCTTCAGTCTATATCTCGGTATTGATAGCGGTTTGAGAACTATTTTTTTTAAGTACATCTTCCTTGTTTATTTCAAAAAGTGACTTATTTTTTCTTACTAATTTGCACATTTCAAATATGTATAGTGACGGAAAAGTGAGAAGCTTTTCTCTTATAGACATGAAATTCACGGCAACTTATGCTCAGGAAAACTGACAGGAGTTTGACTTTCCCTTTGGTATAGTGGTGAGTCAGCTTGACTGCCAAGCTAGATTTCGTGGGTTCGATGCCCTCCCAGGACAAATAATGTGATGAGCACGATTATTTTTTCTAGTTATATGTATAATGTGGGTGTCATTTATCTATAATAGTATTATACAGAGGTAACGTTTGTGAGTTTGTGACGTTTTGTAAGGGGTAATCTCTGGATCTACTGAACCAATTTTAAAAAATATGTCACGAATAGAAAGCTACGTTATTGTGGAGTGTCATAGGCTATGAAAAACATATATCCCGAACTTTTACAACATATATTGCGCGGGACAAACGGGCAGGGACAAAAATATTAATAAGGCGGAACAAAGTCCGCGGGCACTGCTAGGAATATGTATTTCGCCAAACTAGAGGCAAATACACTATCCATTGCGCCATATGTGCAGTCACTTATTTGACCTTTGAATGAATTCGTAGCTCTAACTGCTAATATAACCGTAACACTTTTAAATAACAGTTAATTTTCTACTTCAATTCTTACCCATACACTACCCCTACAATCTCAATTCTAAATAAAGGTTGTCTGGAAGAGATCACTAATAGCGATAAAACAACTATTTGTCACACAGATATCTTCAGATATCTGTGATTTGTAACTATGTAAAGTTAATATTATACGTGATAGCTTTAGTTGTTCTAGTTCTGTTATAAATTACTAGAGGGCGCTGAACGTTCAGTGCAACATTATTTTTAAACGTGTTATTGAACCTCTATGAGTCCTTAAGAGGCCTATTACAGTCCACTAGCGCCGCCAATCGAAAAAATGTCATAACTCGTAAATAGACTCAAAAATACAAAATGTGGTCTATTATTACTGTAGAAAAGGCAATAACGTAATTTTATAACACATTATCAACACTTGAAATATAGTTGTTTAGCTAAATCGTGCATTTGTAAGAAAAACGGCCGTTTATGTTTTGAATGCACGATTTAGCTAAACAGCTATATTTCAAGTGTTGATAAGGTGTTATACAATTACGTTATTGCCTTTAATTTTGTAATAGGCCTCTTAACAATAATATTCATTACTTTCCCAATGTAAGCAATCCAAAGAACAAACTTAATAGAGTGGGTAGTTTAGCTGTTACGCGAAATTGAATGTTGTTTATGAAAGAGTTTAACCTTCGGCCATCATTTTCTGGAATATTGATTGACGATGCTTTTACAATAATCAGAAGTAAACTGTTTTGAAATCATAATTTACTGTCCTACATCAGACCGTACGGTAAATGGATATGTTTGAAATGCCAGCTATACATTACTTAGTTTTAACCCCTGAAACAAAAGAGAGGTTTTATAAGATTAAGATAGTGAAAGCCAAATTTGATAAATTAATCATAATGGATCTGTGTCCAGCAAAAATACAAACTAATTAAAAAAAATACTTTTTAAAATTGACGCGCTAGAGTTTACGCTTCTAGATATGACGTCATAAGTGTGTGTGTGTGTGTGTGTGTTTTGCGCACTTGCTTCGCGATTTGTTTGAAATTATTTATAAATAATCACACCACAGATAAAAAAAGTAATAGTAGGTATTATGCTTACCTCGTACCGCACATGTACTACGAGATTAAACTTATTGTGTACGTAATGAAGACGCTATAAAGGTCAAGTTGCATCCACTGACGCCGTGGCGTCAACTGTGTTACGGTCACACGCTCGTGATAATTCCTTATTGATTACGGCGTCATTAATAACCGCCGACTGCAACTGCAAACTTTGACTCAATCTGTCCGATTGTGCCGCGTAGCTTATCCTGCGTAGCTGGCATGGCGACAAAGAGACATGAATCTCCACATGGTTCGACTCATGAAGTCACAAAAAACACATGAATCTATGACTGCAAACATTATTGAGATTTATGACAGTTCGTCGCCCACCTAGCTCCGCTCGGCCGTGGTGCAGTGTACGCTACGTTATTATCGGGACTAGTTCCTCCCTCTTACCCACCACTGCAACTCCTGTAAGCCAGGATCAACAGTGGCACACAATGAAATGACACTGAGCGGTGAAGCTCAAGCATGTCCCGGGGAATCGCTTTAACTGTCTTGGATCCCGCAATGAATTTAATCAGAAACAGAAAAAGGAGGAGTTAGAAAATGAATAGTTCCACTTCCCTCCAGAGCAAAGCGGGAGACAGAATGATGTAAAGAGGCTATAGCCTCATAAAATGAGAGATTTCCGACTAGAGAAGCCAGCTGCAAAAGCACCGAGGATCAATTTAAGGGTCCTAAGTGAGCTGTTATATTTGATTCCAATAGTAGGTATGGCAAAAGCGCTTAAACGCACGGAAGTTACTAAAGCACGTTACGTTATTGCATACTACGCACTACGAAAAGTAAAGCCGCTGCAGCGCTGTAGGTCAAAGTGTACCTATACACCGACGTGTCATCGATTAAACTTAGTCCCGAAGTACTGTTACAGCAAAACAATACAACAAATTGCTGCTATTGTTAAACTTTTTACTTTTTTTAACTAGCTCCACCTACGCCTTCGATATGTAGGCGTATTCATAACCTGTATTTATATGAAGTATTGTTTCCGCGACATAAAATATTTTAAAATATAAATCTTCGGAACATTGTATGGATATTGGTTTCATTGTCTGTGTTTGTACCAAATAATAATACTGTTTATACATATATTTAGTCCACGTGTTATGTTGACTAAGTAAGATTAGTAGAACAGTCAGTAGCAGAAGTTGCTTCCCTGATTAAATTATTATCGCCCACAATCATTTATTTATTGTATTAAATGTGGCATTCGTCTTTGCTGGATGGATGAATGTATGCCATACATTTACCTTTTTCTACCAAAATCGGCAGTATCAATTAATACTGTAAACAATAGCAAGTTGTGCAACAGATTTGCAAGACATTTAACGATTTTATTTTGTTTTAATTAAAGAATTAGGTAACAGCTAGGTTGTTTTATAGAAACATGTAGCCCAATCCTTTAGTTAAAAAATACAAGGTTATCAAAAGTCTTGGAAATATATTACATATCTTTTGCTATTTTTTACATTTTTAATTATTGTTGTAGTTTTCGGTAGCAATAGAATAATGTAGCAGCCAGGGAAGTGGTTAAGCATCGGCGCACAAAATAACGTAATAATTTCAGACTGATTGTTAAGAACATGATTTTCTAAATTATATATAATTTGGAACATCAAGTTCGTAATAATCGCGGAAGCGTGCGCTTGTTCGTTATAGCATTATTTTTACCTTAGTATTTTATTGTAAAGATGAAACTGTAGATTACCTAATAATGCAGATTTCGATATTGTTAGGTAATATATTATTATTTACTTCATGTTTTTAGCTGTTTATAGCTGACCCGGCGAACTTCGTTCCGCCTAACAGTCGATTCTTAAATTTTTTATTATTATGATACCTACATAATTTCATTTTATTTTTGCCTATATCAAATTAAGTTACATTTTTATTGACAAGAGCGGTACCCGCGCGGTACTTCGTCCGCGTGCTAATTAGTTCATTTAGTATTTTTTTGGTTGTTTCTAAAACAAAAGAATTTTTATAAAATAAACGTATCTTAACTTACTTCTTATTACATCAGTTACATGCCAATAAAATTCTGGTCAAAATCGGTCCAGCCATTTCAGAGATAACCAGGAACAAACAGACAGACATACAGACAAAAATTGTAAAAAATGTTATTTTGGTGTATGTTCCGTATATATATTCATATGCATGTAGTAAAAACCGGTTATTTCAATTTTACAAACAGACACTCCAATTTTATTTATATGTATAGAAGATGTATAGATATAGATGAATTACACAATCAACCTTCTTTTCAGAGTATAATGCCGCCGCCCCACGGAAACAAATAAGGATCAAATAAAAAGTAATCTTAGTAGGTAGATAAATACTGTATGTTCAATAAACTCCCGAAATAGTAACGGCTGTCGTATATCAACAGTCGACGGAGAAAAGCTATCGGAAGGATACTACACTAAAAATAAATTTATTTCAACGAAATTAAAACGATCGAGTCCTGTTTAAGAGAAGATAACAGAGGGAAGAGATAGAAAAACAACATTGATGTGAGTGTGTTTGTAAACAAAAGATTTATCTATTCAGTTCTTGTAGGTAATAAATTACTTCTTATTATAATAAGCTTCCCATAAATTAACTCTTCAATCTTCATCGTTGTGACATTTTATTGTCACGAGTTTCAAATGACTCGATGAGTTCTTCTGATTTATTGCTGGTTACCATTACAATAGAAATTTATTTTGGTTTAAGTTACTGTCGGTCAATAAAGTTATATATAAGACAGATTTATATAAGATTATTTTTTATTAAAGAGGCATTAAAATCAGTCCTTATGTCACGTGTGTGGTACTTTACAAACATAATTGACGGATACAAAGTACATCCAGACTCAGGACAACTATTTATGGTTCACACCAATAGTTGTCCTGCGCGGGAATCGAAACCGGGACACAAAGTGGCGAGGCGACCGTCTTAACCGCTACGCCACATGTTCATAATTGGTGGATAATAATTGTTATTATTTTACAATGAACATAAGAAATAAACAAATAATACCTACTGGTTTATTAGTTCAAAACTGCACGTAGTTAAAATTCGGACAAGACAAACGTCGTATTAGAAAGCTCTTATTTTATTTCTTTGCAAAGATTAAGTAAAAAAAATTGGTTCTACATTGAATTTTCAAAAGGTTTTAAACAAACTACTTAACCAAGTTAATTGAAGTTACTTTTAGTAAGGTTTCATGTATTTTTAAAATGAGGGTAACAAATGGCACGTAGGTACGCCCATAATTAGATTGTACCATTACTAGAGATGTAAAATGGCTGAATAGGTATGACTAGTCACAATTGTCATAAACCTTAAATGACCGGTCATTTACTGTCAAATTCAGTCAATTTGACTCAAATATTATTGTCTATTCTCGACTACCACCCAATTATTTATTTATAAAGGTACCCAATTTATATGCAAGTTTAAATGAAGCAACGTTTTATTTTCTATTATATCATGAGAGGATAAGACGACATCAAAGTCGATGCGGGAGGAGATGCGACGTTGCCATTTTGTCTTAAATGCACGCATGATTAGAAATATAAAATGATTAACTCTATATAATAATACTATAAGTCATAAAAACCACTTTTTTGTTTCAATTTAAACTTTTATCAACGACAAAAACTTAAAAGGTACTTAAATATTACGGAAATCAAATTGACTGAAAATGACCATTTTTGACAGTTAATGACCATTTTTGACCAATTTGACCGTAAATGACAGTCAGTCTAATTCAGTCACTTTAGTCATTTTCAACACTAACCATTACTAACAGATATAATAATTATTTTTTTATTACTTCATAATTCATATTTTTTTTATTTTATTAATAATGACTTTATTATTTTACGAATTTTAGTCACCGTAAACTGAAACCAAAATCCATATTAAAAAATATTTTTTTAGTTTTGGATATTTTTGGTAGTAAAGTGATAGGTTACCTAGCTTACAATCTAACCCGGGACAGGAAGTGGAGAGGCGACTGTCTTAATGGCTGCGCCCAACGTGCAGTCAGTAAGTAAATCTAATATGATTCTAAAAGGATAATACTAAGTACTTAAAAGCCTGTATTATACAGCAGTTGATGCCATGTCGGCCAATGTGTATAACATTGACCTTGACAGCGTATTTATTACGTACACGGTGAGGGCCATGTTGCGTGGTACAGGTGTAGGTACCTACCCATTGATGTAGCTTTGACGGCACAGATTTTGATATATTGCTTTACATACATGACTTCGAGCAAATAAATCAATGATCAATATATGCGATTAATTTACTCGCAGTTCTTAACACAAGGACTATATTTTGAGACAAATATGGACTTTATATGTCACTTTATATAATCTTTGGATTTCGAATTGTCATCTTCGAATATTTTCATATTTTAGAATATGATGAATATGAAAATATTTGAAGATGGATTCGAGGTCTATATTCTACTCCATTATAGATCTATGAATGTAGGTAAGACGAAAGTAATGGTATTTGAGAGGGATGAATACACGACAGCGTGTGATATTGTGATTGGAGGAGAAAAAGTCGAACAGGTGAATGAGTTTGTATATTTGGGAACTTTGTTTACGAGAGATGGGAAATATGAAAAAGATATTGTTAGAAGAGTAAATGCGGGGAACAGAGTGAATGGGGCACTACACGCCTTTATGAGTAGCCGGCAAGTATCAAAGAAGGCCCGACTAGCCGTGCACGATGGAGTGTTAGTGCCAACTTTAATGTATGGAAGTGAAAGTTGGGTATGGCAGAAAAAGAATGAAAGTAAAATAAATGCAGTGGAAATGAGAGCTCTGAGAAGTATGTGTGGTGTGACTTTGAGAGACAGAATTCGAAATACTGATGTAAGAGAGCGTTGTGGTGTGAAAGAGGATGTAGTCACAAAGATTGAAAAAGGCATGCTGAGATGGTTTGGCCATTTAGAAAGGATGAATGAAAGAAGATTGACAAAAGAAGTATACCTGGCCTGGGTGAATGGGACAACCGGAAAGGGAAGACCACGTCGAACATTCTCTGACCAAATTGGAGATGTTCTCAAGAAAGGGCAGGTCAGAAGTACCCTAAACCGGCGAGCATGTATGAAGAATATAATGACAGTAATCGAGGCAAAAGAAGTATGCAAAGATCGTGACAAATGGAAATCCGTTGTCTCTGCCTACCCATCTGGGAAACAGGCGTGAGTCTATGTATGTATGTATGTATGTATAGATCTATATTCGATAAGAATATACGTAGAGCAAATATAAATGATGATGTTAACCAGAACACTGATTTCAGAACCAGTTTAAAGAACTTCCAAAAATCGACTCTTTTTAAACAACTTAATGATTGATTGATGATCGATTGAAGATCTGTAATTGAGTACAATATAGAATATTTTACTCCATTATAGATCTATATTCGAGAAGAATATACGTAGAGCAGATATAAAGAATGATGATGTTAACCAGAACACTGATTTCAGAACCAGTTTAAAGAACTTCCAAAAATCGACTCTTTTTAAACAACTTAATGAGATACGATGATGATAATAAAATTGTCACAAGATTGAAATAAAAACGTCTCAGACATTAATCAATCAAACGGAGATATTGATCCATCACACCATTAATTAGTTTGAAAAAAAAAGTTAAATTTAACTGCTTTTGTAGGTACGTGGGAAGAAAAAAAAGTTAGATCAAAATAAATGGGTTACTGTTTTTGGAACAAAAGAAGTAGACCGACTAAGGGCGGCGGGGAGCGCGCGCGCACCGAGCTGAGCACCGTCTGCGTACACCTGGCAGCCGAGGCCCGATCATTAAAAATGTTTATTTAAAAATCCGACCGCTTAACGCCGGCCGGCGCACCACACTATGGAACCATTTCGGTTCACTATAAAATGATTTTGCGAGATGATGGTTTATTATAGTATTCATTGAGTGGGCGGATAAAGCTTTTATTATGTTATTATATTATTATATTCAACTTGTTCAATCTAACTAAAGATCAACGTTTATTTAATAACACCGTATGATTTCTTATTGTTGTCACTGAATTAACAGTAGCGTGTTCTACCGTAATGAGATTCCAGGTTCAAATCCCGGGTCGGGCCAAAGAGAGATTTTTCTATTAATAAAAATTACTGGGTTAAGTCCGGAATGCACGTAAAGCCGTCAATTTTGCAGTTCACCTCATGTCATTTCATGTCCGGTAAGGTCCCATTCATACATCAGAGTTAAGAAATAGATACTCTCTACATTTTCACACATACTTGTGTACTATGTATACTGTAAAGTATAGTAGTCTTCGTTGAGAATGGTCGCCAAAGCCGAAACTCGACCGCTGTAGATTAATTTTATTAAGTATTACTTAACTCTACATGTATCGTAGTCTATAACTACAATTATTTCCAAAATGAGTGTGATTATACTTGCCACGCGGTGATTGATTGGGTGTTTTGAACAAACAAATAAAAACCTACGCTAAAAAAAGTGTGCCATAAATGAATCATAGTTTTAATTGGACGCGTAGGTGACTGACAACATCGTGCATAACCACCTCCGAAGTCTACACACGGTCTGTCTATTTTCCTAATGTGTCGGACCGGCCTCGGATCCAACTGCTTTTTAACAAAACAAGACTTCCTGAAACATCAACAACATATCGATGAACGCATTACCAGATATAAACGAAAACAAAGCTTTTTATTTTATTTATTTGTGTTATTAGGATTTTCAACAGATCTTGATTGCGTTTGAAAAATACTGAGGATAATTGTTATTGAAAGTGCTTAGCGGTAACAATGAAATAGTGGTTTGTCAAAATAATCGAATGTTAAATAATAGATTATTCGTAGAAAAGAGTAGCCAATAGTTGTTCCGGTTCGGACGCACTGGATCCGGCAGACGCATTAAATGATTTAAATTCTCTGTACACTCCAATGCTTGCAATAATATACCGGTTTTGGGAGCTAAATTTTGTAGGAACTTTTTTGAATTTATAATTATTATACACTACCATTAAGGTAGGTAACTGCTATGGTGGTGGATTTTAATTATAATATTATGTATTTAGAAATTTATAAAGATGTTTATCAATTGTAGGGTTGCCATAGTACAGGCTCTGTCTACTTTGGTATCAGATGGCAGTGTGTAAGTTATCCCAAGATATTTATTATATTCCCTCACTTAAAAATAAAGTTAGAACCGATATTTAAATAGAGTGCTATATTACGGCTTCTCAATATTTTTTCATCATTACATTCGCCTATAGTTAACATCACTGTATTGTGAAGAACAAGATTTACAAGATAATCATACTATTAATTTTGGGGCAATATTATATTTTAACCAGTAGGTATTCGTAATATATATTACTCTTCAGTTTTTATGCTAATCTAATTAAAACACTTCATAAACCTTAAACATTACAACTGGTTCAACAAAATGGGAAATCATAAATTCCATATATCATAATATCGTCCGGCGACTCTTAAACCCATCAGGAGTAAGCGCTCTGCCGTTAGGCTACTAACGAATACTAACGATATACCTACAGTGGCGGTTCCTAACCTTGATCTGCCACTTACGATTAATGCTATATAAGTGAAACTACTTAATTAGGAAATTGGGTCGAAAAAGCTTCAGTTGATCTAAATACCGGGTGTCATATAATACTCGCCTTAGATCCCTTACATTATACAGCATCATTCATATCTACAATAGATAGAGAAGTTTTATTTAAGTAGATAATTATAAACACAACGGACACGTTCGACTAAGAAATGTCGAAATGGAAAAGTTCATTAAGCTGCGGCTGCGTCGTATAATCCTGAATGAAATGTTTACTCAGCAATAAAGGCGCCTAAAGCGCACTAAACTATGACATAAAAAGTTTAAAAACCTCTCAGTAGATCAAACAAGACGAGTGGTGTCGGTCGACAGACGGCGCGGTGTCAGGTTACCGGCTCGTCACATTTGTCCTAAATAATAAACACCAGATTGGTGTCAAAAAGAACACACTTTATGACACCATCAGCCCGTAAAACCCTCAAGTTTTAGTCCCGTGTTTATTTTTAATAAATCTTCCGTGAAGGTCGTTGTCTGTGATCAACCGATCAATACAGACAGAACCGTTCAGACACGATGTAGTAAAATATATCTAAAACTATAAATATTGATAACTAGCTGTGCCCCACGGTTTTACCCGCATTAAACTTTATAAATTCTAGCCTATGTGTTAGTCCAGGGTGTCAGCTAACTACATAGCAAATTTTATTAAAATCGCACCAGCCGTTTAGACTCGAAGAAGTAAAAAACATACTGTACACTCACAAACTTTCGCCTTTATAATATTAGTCGGATTAGCATTTAAAACATTCTGATATGTATTTATATATTTATTTATTTTTTTATTATTTATTATTGAAACACATTCACAACACCTTTACAGAAAATTCCAAAGCGATATTGTAAGCTATATATAACATAATAATTATATCTTAATATCTAGTATTAGACCACTATATGGCACTGTTTACAATGCAACTTTGTGCAACTTCTGCAAATTTCGGCTGGCTACAGTACTTTCGCGCGCCATACGGCCTGAGCCGTATGGCGCGCGACACAGGGACAAACTTAAGTAGGTTCGTCCTCGGAACTGGTGGGCAGAGTGTGGAAGGGCGGCGGCGTTTACCCACGTAATCAGTAGGGGCGCACAGGCGCAACTCCTCCAGCACGGCTGGGTGGTGTATCTGTCCACGTAGCACACGCCACACGTACGTCACCAGCGAGAGGTCGCGCCGCACGCTCAGGCGCACGTACCCGACCATTCCGAGCACAAACAAACTTGGGTACATTAGCGGGTACAGGGGGTACACGCCATATTCCTTGAGGTATAAAAATCGTGTAAATTTGTTTTGAATTTTCTCCACCATGAGGCTATATTTAACCTCATGGGGATTCCAAATCATAGCTGTCGACTCAAGGTGACTTCTAACGAGCGCATTGTATAAAACCTTAACACTTAACATGTTATTGAAGTCCTTACAATTTCTTAATATGAATCCTAAATTTCGAAATGATTTCTTGCAACTATTCACAATGTGCTTACGGAACGTAAGCTCAGATACCATTTCGATGCCCAAGTCTTTGTAATCACTAAACCGAGGAAACAATATGCCATCCATTTCATAGTTATAAGCTATATATTAGCTATTTAATGAAGTATTTTATCATAACAGCTGCAGAAGTCCACTGCTGAACAGAAGCCTCCCCCAAAAATAATCTTGGGGATATGCCATAATCGCCACGCTTGGCAGACGGGTTGGCGCAGTATGATTGTCATAGTACTTAGAAAGAGGCTGTTGCCCGTCCTCTGGTAAGTATTCCCTCGGGTTGACTTCTACGCACCCCATGGGTTGAGATGGGGTGATGATATTCTGATTTTCGCCGCCGTCACCACACAGTATATAATAATTATAATTGTTATATTGTATATAATAATTATAATAATTGTAAATGATTCAATACAATATCTTATTAATTAAAATCTTTATCTGTACCTAAAATTAATTATGTATATTTAAATTGTAATATTTCAGATCACAACTAAAGAAATCATACTACAACTAAAGAGATTTTTTTTAAGTTGTAGGTAGTATTTCACATATATCAGTTGTACTTATAAACGGCTTGTTTTGCAAAAAAGTCGTAATGGAAATATTACAAGACTTAAATACTAATATTTGATAAAACCTTGTATTAGCCGATTATATATCCGAATAACACATAGGTAATTATAATTCATAACATTTAACGCGGGTAAAACCGCGGGGCACAGCTACTTCTATAACAATAATCTTTACATTTCAATTGTTTACTCATGGGATTAGATTATACTAGGTATACAAAATTATATCTGCAGTTATAAGTATTATTTTCCCACAAAACTTACAGGTAATGTTTAATGTTTTATTGCTCTTTTTCTCAATCCTTGAAAGATTTGTTTGTGCGGCACAGCTAATCAAAGATAGGTCAAACATATCGAAAATAGACAGGTCTATAAGTAGCTTGGTAACTATTCTTATTAGACAGGGTTAACGCGTAATTTGTAATCTGTGTAATAATGAGCAATCGTAAATCAAGTGGAAAGGTAATTCAATAGCGAGCTCGTATGAAGAGAAAATTACACTAGTCTATAGTTACCTATAAGGGTTTGGCTTTCTCGTCATTGGAGTGAAAGCGGCGAACTGAGAGGATGCACAGGAATGTAATCCACCGACCACAATCACATTCATTTGGAAGAAAATTTCCAGTCGCGTGAGATGGTCGTGAACAATGACAAAAAAACCGGCTGATTGCGAGTCGGACTCGCGCACGAAGGGTTCTGTAATTGCCGATAGCCTGTAGTCGCCAATTGAAATTTTTTTGTATCCTGTAATGTTTTGGTGTATAATAAAGAGTTATCTTATCTTTATAATGGTAGTTTTAGTTTGTATATTTAATATTTAACTCACTTTAAAGAAAACCCAATTATGACCTTATTAAGACTGGTAATAATAAAATTATAAATACCGACAGACTCTATAATGTTAATTTTTGGGGAGTTAATAGAATCATAGACTATTTTATTAAATGTCATCCAGTTTTAATTTTGGATGTACACATATATACATAAATGAACAGTCAGACCGCACGTTCTAGGTTGCCTTTTGTATGCGGAACCCAAGAAAACTGGTTGCAAAAGACGAGTTGCTCTCCTCGAGAAAAAACATTGCGACAATGTGAATTGTAAAGTACGAAGATGGTGAAGCTTAAGATCGAATATATCGTTTCAAACCGTGTTTGCTGGTCGTTGTTACCTGTCACAGTCAGTGTCAGAGGGTGTTAATGCGGAAACATGAATTTAGAGCACGTGAATTGTTGGCCACGGTGCGTTCGGAACTACGTCCCAGTTGCGAGACCCGGTACTCGGCCCGACCCACATACTCAGCAACAATGATCCTTTAATTAGATGTTGCACTGTGTTCCAATGTTGCATGATTCGTTTACGCAATACTCTGTTTCATATTAATAGGTGCACTTGATTAGCTCAAACAATGTTCTAATATTGATCTGTCTTGAGTTAGCTATTTTTAACCCAGACTAAAAATAGAAGAAGTCCCATTCACTAAGTGTTAGTTCACGCCGAATAGATAACCGAATACATAATCAGTTATTCTACTAGGATTAAGCTGCTTAATCCTAGTAGAACAACTGATTTATCAAGAAATGTGAATGGCAAAAATCGTACCGCATACTTCTTTTGGTGTTCAGCTACATAATTTGCCACTTATTAAGACAACTAAGGCATTGATTTTCATGTATGTATAATATTTTTAGAACTTGGGATTAATTAATAAAATCAAAAATAATATTTCAATTATTTTCAATAAATAAACGTAATAAAATGGTAAACAAAACGCAGTTACGTTTTAAGAAATTGCCATGTGTAAAGTAATATAAATATCGAAATTATAATTAATTATTTTTAAATGGGAACAACATTGCATTTAAATCACATAATTATATACTTATTTGTTAAACCTATGAAAGCACAGTAGATGCATTAAATCGTAATAATTAATGATTTAGATTAGTAACGATTTTCGTCGTCAATATTTTTTTTGTTCATGGCAATTATTTATTGACAGGCAAAGACAATCTGTCAGGTATTTATTGCTGTTGTTTTGATACATGTCATCAATTCAGCAAATTATCTTGCAATTTTTACGTTGAATTATCCTCCGTACTATAATATATATCTGTTGACAGTGGATTCACGAAAGGACTCTTTATCATTTAATTAAAATGACGAGTTTGCATTGTGTTAATTGCTACATTCGCGTGCCCCGACTAAGAAGACAGTCATGCTTTATCCGATGAGAGTGAAGTTCTCAATAAACCCAATGTTGCTTTGTGCTATGTGATAATTATTGCTTGTTACTTATATGAAGATGTTCTTAGATGAAGGATAGACTAAGACTGAGAAGGAAGGACTAAGGATGAATTAATAATAATACTAATAAAATAAATGTAGTTACAAAAAACAAAGAACCTATTGTTTTATTTACCTCCCCTCAAAACCTCATATAAAACCCCTCGCAACCTCACACAAATGTACACTGGGGTATGAACTTTGTAATTAATGGAAATAAAGAACTTTTCATTATTTCAACAAATAATAGTTTTTTGCATATTCCTAACCTAACTTGCGTCCCGGTTAGGGTTTTCGGGGCAGGTTCGGAATAAATCCATGTAAAGACTACAAAAAGAGCGACAACATATTTTACTTTATCACCATAACAATGTTTATGTAAATATAATATGTAACAATCTTCATTAGTACAATATTTAACACTAGCATTTCATTACCACATCAGTAGACACACTTTGAATTTACAGTACCTTATTACTTAGGCAGTAAGAGTAATTTTCGAACTGCAATGTATCCACGGTCATGGGGTTGACCCACAGATTACCAAAAGTAACCTTAAAATAAAACTGGCTATAACTTTTATATCCCAAGTTCAAAAAATCGGAGAAATTAAAGATACCTTTTATATCACATTAACTACCAATTAAAACATAAAATATCCCGAAACACGAAATTTTACTAGCTGTACAAAAATCCCATACAGACCTGCCGTTTACCTTTGTGGAATCACTAGTATTTTAAACTGATCACTATGACTTGATATCAAGGCTTTTGAATGTGATTTCTGAAGGAAAGAAAGTATGCTTTAAGGTAAGCAGCAGTAGAAGGAATAAATGTAAGTGAATAAAAGTGGTGCGAATCATGATTACTACGAGACATTCACTTGAGATCTTTATAAAATTCATACATGATCATATTTGCGCATGTTAAATATGAGTCATTCCGGAGACGCCCAAACTTATTTACATGGACTACAGTGACATCTGCATCGTCAAGTATTGGAAAAAGAAGGGGCTGACCAAGCGTAATTTTCGTGAATATAGTAAGAAAATGTTTAAATCTTCGCAATGACCCCACTGGCGCATAACGTTTACGACTTATAATCTGTATAACTGTCGAATCCAGGAGAAACAGTTGTCAATATAGAATCCCAAGATCTTTACTTTGCGATTTATAGGCAAAACACTAACATTAAAGAAAGATGTTGGGGATTGAAAGTAACAAAACTTAGCCATCGTGCTTGAGCTACCAATAGTTATCAACTATAGGTTTCGTACGTTAATCAAATAAATACACGCTTATCTTAGAATTTGCAATCGAGATCTATCAAATAGTGAAAAAAAATAGCCGACTTTAAATCAAACTAAAAAGTGCAAAATAAACAGCAAAACACGAAATTACGATTAGATTAAATATATTCATTTCAACAAAAAGACCTACTAATCGTATAATAAAATACATGACATCATCATCATATCAGCCGAAAGGCGTCCACAACTGCCGGTCTTGCGCCGCCCGCATCCAACGGCATCTCGCGACCCCTGTATGATCATCAGTCCGCCTTGAGGGGGCATGCCCACGCTGCGTCTTCCGGTTCGTGGTTGCCACTTGAGAATCTTTCTGTCCCAGCGGCGGCAGTCAGTTCTACGAGCTATGTACATACACATGCGGGCTATGTACATGCGGGTACATACACATATAAATACCCGCTACCTACATAGGTATAAACAGACTTACACAAACTGTTACACGGAAATATGATATTAAACCTACTAATGCACCTGTGAACGTTTTAGAAAGTTCTTAAATATAATAAATGGGCTTCATAACATTTAAGTAGATATAAATTCATATCGTAAACTGATATTTTAGACATTACTGTTTTGTATTGCACAAGAGGAGCATAAGCAGTAGCAGTAAACCAAGACTCAGTTAACCGCCGGTGACTATTTGTGAACAAACTAAGTACAAAATAAGTATAGTCTTGCAAAACATCTTGACCTAGCTCGCCTAACTTTGACGGTTAAATACTCGCTGAAACTGTATGACAGCAAAACTGCATTCTAATCTGCAAAACTAGCCGTCTACAAATATCCAAGAAGCCATAGATATTATCAATGCTTAAAATCCAATAGGATTTCTACTTGATATGACGAAAGCTTATTATAAAGTTCAATTTAAAATACTATTATTATTTTTTTATTTAATACCTAAACAAATATTTACAAAGTTTAAGTACAGTTCTTACTGTGACAGCAAATTCGATTCGACTCAATTTGGTAAATTCATCATCATCATCATATCAGCTGAAAGACGTCCACTGCTGGACAAAGGCTGCCCCAAAAATATACACGATTGCCTGTCTTGCACTATCCACATCCCGCTTCTTCCAGCGACCATCTCAAGATTATCGGTCCATCTTTTCATCTTCATAAAAGTATAAAATTTAATTAATCGATTAATTTAATTAAAAGATCGCTTAATAAGATTAGACCACCCGCTGTACAATATATTGTGTGAACCCAAATTATTATTTTCGAGTTTAAGAGTGTATTGCAAGTCTGAGTAAGTAGGTACTGAATCTATCTATCGAAAATATTACGAGTACTAAAAGATCGCTGTCGACCGAGAACGCCTGTGCTACAGGTTTAACCTAGTACAGGCAACAACTGCTTATAGCTTGGCAAAGTATTAATTATTTTTAATATAAATAGATATAATTTTGTACACATTTTTTCTTGAATAAAAAAATATTATTATTATTTATTTAGATAAGACCACGCGCTGCACAATACCTATATTGCTTGAATCTAAATTATTTTCGAGTTTAAGAGTGTCTTGCAAGTCAGAGTAAGTACTTAATCTATCTAACGAATGTATCGAATAATACTCTACCTTAAAAATATCACACATAAATGGAGACAAAAATATCACAATAAATAACGACTATATGAATACGGACCTTGAATATATTAATCATACAGTATGTGATTAGGTGATTACGTACTAGCTTACGCCATGAGATTTATTTCGCGAACAAAATTATTTTTCAGTGAGTGGTTCAATTTATAGAGATTGATATGAGATCGCTTGATTGATTACTGAAACGTTTTAATATTTTACGTGAACGGAAAGATGTTATTCAATTACTCAGATTTACTTTAGTTACGAGAGGAGTAAGTTACTAACGACAAGATAGGTATTTTTGTATTTATAGTCCCAACCATAATTCCATTTCTAATGGTTTGTATGTAACTAGGTGCTAGTGGTAACTGTTCATACTTTCATCTACTGAATGATATGACTAGGAAGAACTTATAATAAAATATTTCATTCCTCATGGCAATGAGCGTTGATAATTTATTCCAATATTTACGAATTCTGTTGTCAATCTGTGTTTGCTCATAAATTTTGTTTTGCCGACTTAATGATGGCTATTATATGGGTAAGTATACCACATAGTTGGTAACGTGGTTAACTGAGATAATATCGACTATAATCATCATCATCATCTTATCACCCAAATTACGTCCACTGCTGAACAAAGACCTATCCAAATAATGTGGGGATATGTCATTATCGCCACACTTGATAGACGGGACTTGGCGATCACACTTTCATGGTCATGGTTCACAGAAAAACGTCGTTCCCGTTCTCTGGTAAATATTCCCTCTGGACGATTTCTTCGCCCCGTACGGGATGAGATGGGGTGATGATATTGGTCGTCATCACAACACTGCAATACCGACTGTACCGACAGCAAATGACAATATTAATTGATGAAGTATGATAAATTTTAAGCCACTGTGGAATATGGTTGGAGTTCCTACATCGAAAATTGAACAGTAAATTAAGTAATATACATTATTTTAAAAATTTAAATATAACGTGTTAAAATCGACTGGATTTGTGTTTCTTTAACTAAAGTTTGTAGTCTATATCTATAGACTACCTGCGAGTAAAGTCGATGGTAATTAAATGGAATATCAATTTCAATGCGCTCTTTTTTCATGTCGCTAAAATTCGTCTAGCGTCTTTAAAATTACGTCCTTTTACTGGCATAGTAACCGACTCTCTCTTGTTTTTTCACATCAATGCCCTGAGCTGAAGTTGGAGCCATAAAACGGCTAACCTCTGGCCCCGATTGCTTACTTTGTAGCCTTATTTGCTAGATGGTTTGAACTCCTGATTGCCGGTATTTCCCGGTGAAGCAGTGAAAGTCTCCTAGACTGTCTACTAACTGTTACTGTCCACTGTCCAGATACATAAAAGCTTCTTTCTTATTATAATCTGTGATTTTGGAAAGTTTAAGTTAACATTTACCGACTATCATATCACTGGACAAGGATGGAGACGTTCCAACGAAAGATTATTAGATTATATTTTTTCGTGTGGGCATTGATATTTTATGTGTCCGAGTTGTTCAAGCTACTTTGTCTTCGGAATGGCTTGACGACGGTTGTATATGAAGTTTTTTTTTGATAAGGCAGGAGGAATGCTTAAAAATGTCCGCGGGTGGGTATATCGGACTCGCACCGACTAAACCTAACCTGCCGTGGACTTCTCTTGGCGCCTGATGGGGGGAGCCATCAAATGTATATGGCTGGCACTTACCATAGCTTCGAATACCCTCAGTCGTTTTGCTCTTGTTTCTTTATCGAATGGGTAGTGGGTTCCCTAGTGCCGGAGTTGTTCAAACCACCCAGTAGGCTTCTGATGTAACGACAACAGCTGGACCTTTCAGCTTAACGAGCCCTTCGAAGCATGGCGATGACTAGCAATGAACCTTTGACGCTCACCCATCTATATCTCGTGCCTAGGTGTTCTACCTCGTCGATCACTTACGGACCGGTGAGTGCAGCTGGCTATGAGCATGATTTTATTGAAACATAAACGTGATAAAGTATTGATAGTCGTAAATGCTATAAACCTAAGATTATGCTGTAATACTTGTAATAAAAATAACAGATGGTGTATTTGTTAGATAACATTGGTTGTAGGTTGTACCAAAGATTTTAATATAATACAGTACCGACATGATTATTGAGGATGCGTACACCTTATGTGTAAAATTATTATGACCCGAATTAGCTTGTGTATGTTTTTATTTTATTAATATCTAGCTATCCCGGCGAACTTCGGACCGTCATATTTTTTTACCGTCAATACTGTCGGTCTGTGACTAAAAAATAAACAGCTTCTCAGTCAGATATTTTAAAGGAGAATATCATGACAATATGCAAGGAATATAATTTCAATCAAATGGCTACCGCGACACTATTGTAGGCCGTGTATATTGGTGGACGACCAATTTTGGGTTGGGCTTAATTTCACAAAGAAAGAAGTTATGTTGGCGTTAAGGGTGGTCATTGATTGTGGTTTGTCTGCTTAGACTAAAGTTTTACATAGCCTCACAGAATGTAGTCAAGCGGCGCTAAGTAAATACGATCTCGGCCCAGTTGCCGCCAAGCGTGGGCAATTGGTGTTGTCTTGTTGCTCCATAATTAAATTTCACGACTAAATGTGTATTTTATTTTAAATTTGACAGCTATCATTTTACCAAGATGGCGGTAATATACTGTCAAAGTTCGCGCGTCCCGACTTAAAAAACCTTTAGGTACATACTCGATTCGTTTTTAAGCTGGTACTTAAACATTAAAACGAACTTATCAGATTTCATACATTAAAACACCGAATTCGCATATGTGTTTAAAAAGAGAAACGTAATGTATAAGATATACCTACTGAATTGAAGCTCCCGCCAAAATATAATGAATAACACGAGATTTAATTTACTACTGACTGAAGCTATTATTTAAGGCGCTGACATGATCAAATTGGTGTTTCAATTATTTTAGCCAATACTATTACGTTTACCTTGTTAGTAAACATATACACTTAAAAAATATATTTTTGTAGAACATCATTAATATCAAAACACGATTTAACTAGGTACTTTAACTCAATAGAAAAAGTAAAAAAAAAAAAAAACACTAAGTCAGCTTAAATCAAAATAAACTGGAAAAATTAAAACTTAAGTTGTTATTTATAATCTTAGTGTATTTTGTGATCGGAAAAAAAATTGTTGAATTAGATTTGACGTAAAGATTATATTTTCTCGTAATTACCTAATGAGTTTTTTTGTTCACTCTTATTTCGATAAATAAAACAACAAACACCTCTCGGACGTGTTTTTATTTTATTAAACACTAGCTGGTGCCGGCGACTTCGTCCGCGACAATTTTGAATGATGACTAATGTAACTACTTACTTCTAGCTTAATCTAAAAAATATAACTTTTGAAAGAAATATGCAATATAAATTTAAGAAAACCTAACCTATAAATGACCTAGCCTAGAAATAAACTAAGGACTACTTTGCTACTGTTATTTAAAGAAAAGGACCCCATATTTTGAATGATGACCAATGATTATGTAACTATTTACTTCTAGCTTAATCTAAAAAATATAACTTGTAAAAGAAATAAGCAATATAAATATAAGAAAACCTAACCTATAAATGGCCTAGTCTAGAAATAAACTAAAGACTACTCTGCTACTGTTATTTTAAAAAAAGGACCCGATATCATCAACCAAAAAATATCGTAGAATTCATTTGTCCTTAAGTAAAGTCAGTAAGTCAAATAAAGTAAAATAATAATCAACACGCATTAATCACAAAGGTAACTCCCATTAGATTAGGTTGCGACCACGGCACTGATAGATCAAATATCACATTTTGTAAACGAAACTATAGCGTAATCAAAAACAATGATTACGGCATCTACTAACAAAAATATAAACTTGTAAAGCGGTGAAATTAAGATATGCCATTTTTTGGGTGAGATTTAGGCGATCATCTATTGATTCAGTTTTGGACTACCTTTTATTTTAACTATTTATTTTAACCGATATGCCAAATAAGTTCTGCGAACTGAAACGATATAAACGCCATCTAGTTACAAAATTGTGAACTTGTAGATCAGTAAAATTAAGATTATATTTTTTGGGTTGCTTTGCTTGACACGAACAATTTATACTACGCTAAATCGCATTTTAGGTAAATTCTTTTATTATCCCAATTTGATTAAAATGTTGTTTTTTTTAATTTGTTATAAAAATTTCCAAAAAAGCGAATTTACAAATCTTATAAAACGCTAAATGTTTACTTAGACGACAACAACCACGACATTTTAAGCAACTTGGCATAAGAAACGAATTTCTATAAAATTTGAGTGGCGTAAATTGTTGGAGTCTATCTATTGAACGAGTTTTGGATTACCTTTTTTTAACAACAAATTATTCCCTGGATAACTTTATTTTTAACTGAAATAATAATATAAAGGGCTGGAATTCTCAAAAATTCTGAAATGTATTTTTTTAAGTTTTAACTGAAATGCAAAATATCAATTTTCATGCGTTTCACTTATTAATTGTCACATTTTTCATACAAACTTACATCCCCTATTTTACGCCCTTGGGGGTAGAATTTCCAAAAATCCTGATACACGTAATTTTTTATTTTTAACTGGAAGGCCAAATACCAATTTTCATGCCTTTAACTTCAATAACGGCAAAGTTTCATACTAACTTTGCACCCCCGTTTTACCCCTTTAGGGGTTGAATTTCGAAAAATCCTTCCTTATTCCTTGTCTACAGTATAAAGAAAACATTTATGCAAAATTTCAGCTTTCTAGGTTCAAGGGTTTGGGCTGGGCGTTGATGAGTCAGTCAATCAGTCAGGACTTCTCTCTTTATTTATATAGATGTATCTCGCCTCTTCTTATCTGTTTAGTTACTGTATTCTTTGTATATGTGTAAGTAGATTGCGTAGATATTAGAGAATTGTCTACGAATAAGTTTAAAAGAATTATTAAAGCCAAGCCAAGTATAAACGAATTGCGTAGCAGGGCATATTACAAAATTTCTGATTATTTAAGTGACAAAAGTGCTTGGGATTGAGTTGTTCTGAGTCAACACACATTATTGTAATTAATCTTAAGTATATTTATTGAAAAAAATGATTCCTACTGAGTTTTCTGGCAGTGTTTCTCAGTAGCTGCCACGTTATGCACTGCACGGTGGGTAAACAATTACGATTCCACATAAATGTAAAATTTTTACGGAATAAATTATTTTTGACTTCGACTTAGATGGTGGCGAATGGATGAACTACTGCCTGAACATAGCGGAATGCTCTGGTACACAAAATCTGATACAAAACACCAGCTCCCTTAGGATAACCCTCGATTAGCACTTAGGCGATGCATTCTTCAAAGCATAATATTTTTTTAGGTTAAAATTATCTCCTTTATTTATGTTTTCGTGATTTTTTCCGAGGCAAAGACAGTTCCAACAAATTGAAGGTTATAAAATGTAACTACTCCGACATTATTTTATATATTATCTGTAGATTTATTTAGCACTTTCTTGTCTGTTTAGTTACTGTATTCTATGTAAATGGGTATCTCGCGAGGGGGGCGGGGAACGGATAAACTACCGGCTCGGCGTGGGTTGCTGCAGTGGATACAAAAACACCAGCGCCCTTGAGCTGGCTGTTCTGTTTATCGGACTGTCGTCTAGCACTTAGCCGACGTCGATATTTGCTATTTTTGTTCGATACAACACCAACAAAAAACTCACTCTAATCTAAAGGCAAATTTCACATGTTTTGCTGAAAACATTTTGTTAAGTGAAATCTTTTAGGATTTAGATATGTATACCTTCTTCTTTTTTTTTCTTTTTTATGTGGTGCAAATGCTCAAATTGCACGTCGCCGACCGACTAACCACAGTAGCCAGCCTCACAGTGCTTGTAGCGGGGGCTCTGGGTTCTCGTGAACGATCTCGCCAGTATCCCCACTGTACACTGCAGCCTCCACGAGGCTCTCACCCGGGGAAGGGAGGGGGCACGAATGCCTCCCCGCCTCCCCAGCACGCACAAGCGTGTTTAGGCAACCTGAGCTACAGCAGGTTACCTCTTCCCGGGACCGGTTATACAAGACGAGTGGAGTTCTTCACTTCACTTCCTCCAAACGCCAGCGGTCCCAGGGAGATATGTATACCTGAATATAACAGAAGATATCGATATCGACACAAGAAAACTTTTTTACCCGTTTCAGATTATAATTTCGCAGTAAAATCATTTTTCCGAAATGAATTAACATTGTCTGTAGTAACATAATGTTATCCTGGTTAAATTTCGGCCATTGTAGCGAGTCTCCATGGAGTCTAGCCATCTGTGCGAGACGTATTATACGGCGTAAGTGAGTGCTAAAGACAGGTGCATTTCTCTATTCCATAGCTACCACGAACGGGCTAGCCGAAAAGGTCAGGAATAGGGCCGACGGCTTTACGTTTTCAAGTAATACTGCGAGGTGGGTGTATCATCGCCAAATTACAGACTTCGGGCTATTTTTAAAATTATTGTTATCTATTGGTATTGTTTCAGGGGGTTATTTGCAGAGTGATATCTCAGTGGGCTTATTTAGTATCTTTATCAAAAACCAAGCCAGTATCGCGGGGATTTTACAATCATGAATTTTATGGACACAAAGCGCAACCAAACTTAGAACAAACATTTATGAGTCACACAAGTATCCTGTGCGGGACTCGAACCTGAAATACGAGGGCGCCGAGATATCAACACAACATCTTAACTACTGCGCCACGCGTGCAGTCATAATTACTTTTCTATTGCAAAAGTATGAATTTACAGCGTTACTACAAAAATGCCCTTGGAGAGCAATTATTCGTATACAACATCTATTACGAGAGCTATAGAGTCTTATATCAGTTTCTTACTACCTCATGTTTGTTTCTCAAAAAAAAATATTCAGTAAGTACTACCTCCTTCAATTTCTTGGTAGGTTACATATGCCGAGGGTTGAATACAAACAAACACATTTGGCAACACTGAAAATACTGCGAATGTTATTCTCGTACAACTGTAATTACTTATTTCGTCGAATGTGGTCACACATGGACACCTAATAAAGAGGTTTTCAAAATAATTCACTAAGTAGGTAAATAAATTGCTAGAATCGACTAATATTGAACAAGTGCAATTGATCCGTGAAAGTAAACAGTGCCAAGTGTTCCCTACACAGTGGGAAGTGTACGTCGCGTCGTCGGGACATTAGCTTTGGCAGTGCTCCTCACAGGGACTCTGAAGTGCGCCAGGTGTGGGCTCTAACGAGCGCTAGTCTGGAGAGCTAGTCTCCGAGACTCTTACTACATGTGTGTTCCGTGATCTTAGTAGTGGACTGTCACTGTCAACGCCTATAAAACTTTGTAAACACAATAGTTTGTTTTCCAATCCTCTAAACCACCGCTCGCCACAATATCTATACTAAACTTCGAGCTTCACCGGAACCATGAGGTAGTTTTTAGGGTTCCGTACCCGAAGGGTAAAACGGGACCCTATTTCTAAGACTTCGCTGTCTGTCTGTCCCTCTGTCACCAGGCTGTATCTCATGAACCGTGATAGTTAGACAGTTGAAATTTTCACAGATGATGTATTTCTGTTGCCGCTATTAACACAAATACATATACTATTAATACAAATAAGTAACAAAATAAAATAAATATTTAAGGGGGCTCCCATACAACAAACGCGAATTTTTTGCTCGTTTTTATAGATAATATGCGAGTCCGGCTCGTACTTGGCCGGTTTTTTATAATACCTTTAGCAAGGCAACACCAGAGGGGCCGCTAGTCTGTTGCCGGCCTTTAAGAAAATAATGGGCTCGTATTGTACAACTATCGTTTTGTTAATACGCGAATACGTATTAGCCGCTCGTCCTATTGAGGATCGGATAGGGTATTTTATCGATACGAATACAAATTAAAGTCATGGAGGGCGATGATGGTCGCGGTGCGTTCGCGGTCGTACACTCTGTCGGCAAGTACTATTATATATCGGGTTGTATGCACTCTCTCTCTAGTGTATAATAACCATGATTTATTCTAGATAAGTAGTGAGCTAGTGTCTAGATCGTCTTGGGATAATGGTTCTAATTAAACCGTGTATTACACATTTCTACTACAATTTCTTGGTCTTCTTATGATAATTTACTAATACAAGTGTTTGTCCTCCTAGCTAAATTTCGGCCACGGCGGCCAGTCTCAGATTTGCCATCTGCGCGTGAAATTTTATAGTGCACAAGTATGTGCGACACGACCGCAAAGAGGTCAGGTCCAGGACTGACGGCTTTACCTGCTCTCCGAGGCACGGTGGTATAATACCGCCAACTCCCAAACTTCGGGCTGATTCTGAGAATTTTTTCTTTTTACAGGATTGTCCCAAAATGACTTTTGACCCGACCCGGGATTTGAACCCAGGACCTCGTTCTCTACGGATGAACACGCTACCGCTAGACCAATGAGGCAGTCAATACAAGTATATTGCCTTAGTGACTATTGATTAAGTGATGTTTACAAACACTACTAACATTATGAACTTTGACATTTTTGTAATGACAATTTGTATTCCGATAATGGTAAAACGTGGAGATACTATTACTGATCATAATAAACTTATCTATTACCTATGTTTCTACAAATAAAATTGAATTGAATTGCTTACTGGAGAGGACGATTCGGCTTGTATTTATTTGACCGCAACCACCAAAGCACCAAAGCACATGGATGGTGCACGGCTGAGTCAAGAAAGCGTTTAGACACTTGCTTTATCCAACGCTTGATGGTAGGCAGTTAGAAATTGGCGTAAAGATTTTGTTACACTACGAGGCACTCCACAGCACGTCACATGCGCCGTGTTTTTTTTTCAGTGGCATAGTTAGATGACAATATTAAACCTATATTGTCATATGAATTTGGGTTTTGATTAGTTTTTGTTGCCTTCCGATTCCTGCATATTTAATATAATGTGTGATATATTTGAGATGTAATATATTTAACACTAGGTAATCATACTCATATATTTAACAATAGAGAAATAAAATGAAATAAAATAATAACAATTCAAGAATGTAAAATGAACCCTTCGCACTGTGTACTGAGTCGGAATGTGGGGCACATTCCGACTCAGTACACAGTGCGAAGGGTTTTCGTGTTTTCTGGGATTTCATAACTATTCTGAAAACCTATTTAAAAGTTATTACGCAAAGCCCAGTATATTTTCTTCCTGCCTTCTTAATCACTTTGTGAAATTAGCAATCAATAAAATTTTAATTTTAGTATTAGAAAAGTCTAATACTAAAATTAAAATTTTATTGATTGCTAATTAATAATTATATTACCTAATATGGTCTTCTAACGTTAACTGAACAGTGCGAAACGTATGACTTTAACGGTATGAAGTTGATTTTTTTTTAATTAAAGACCTCATTCCAGAAATTCATAAATCTAAAAACCATTCACATGAATGATTCGGATTCCGCCAATTATGTATTAGTCAGTAATTCGTAGATAGGTATTCAAATTTGATAAGTAAATTAATTACACCCCTCCGCGCCGTGTCTTCAATGTATTAAAATGTTTGTATTGGATTTAGCTACGTAACACATTTTACGTACGTGGGAGTGTAATTAATTTGTGTCATACAAACAACCTTATGCAAATATTTATAGTCAGTGATGAGACAATTTTACGTTTGTTTACCTACTAAGTAACCATGTCCATCCACAGTGGTGCTCGCTTCCCTTACTTATCGGTGGGATGAACGGTATAAAAAGAGGACCACTAGAGGTTTAATTCTGAGATCTCCGTCTTCGCAGAGCACGATTACCTGTCTGTCTCAGCGCTAGACATTACGAGTTAACAACCCCGGGAGGACAAACCAAAGCCCTCCCAGGGTCATGGCACAAAAAGGGGGGGGGGGGGGGATCGGGGCAGCATACCCGCGTTCTCTCGGCTCCCTCCAACAGGCGCCAAGAGAAGTCCACGGCAGGTTAAGTTTAGTCGGTCCAAGTCCGGATAGCCACCCGCAGTATGCAGCATGAATAGACGTACTTCCTGCCTTAACAAAACAATAAGAAAAAAAAGGAGACAGGTGTAAATTTATGTTAGACTACCGGTACCAGCGGTAGTCATGAGGACTCTGGGCCTTTTGGGAGGGGAGATTTCTAACACTAGTACCCTAGTGTATTTTTAAAAATATTATGCTTCCATTGAAGATCATTCTCCATTCTGCGGTATTTTTCGGCATATCAACAAGTTGTGGAATATGTTACAATAAATCTAAATCATAATGCTATAATACACAATACTTTAGCTTTGCAACCGCGTTTACCCGCTTCCTCTCTAAGAAAAATATTTACCAATTCAGAATGATTGAATAATAAAGAGAAGCAATCCAGTTGGGATAAAAATCTTGTCTACGTAATTTTGCATGACGCAACCCGCGAAGAATAGAATGCCGTAGTTCTCGGACTTTGGGTGTTTCGTGGCATATTCTTTTTAGGCTATAGGTATGTTTAGTAATATTCTGTCAATAGTCTTTGTACTATGAGATGAGTACTTTTAGAATACAATGCGCGATGTTCGGAGTAACTGTTTCCAAATTCAATTATTTCGTACAATATTACATGTGTGTGAATCACATTCTTACGCTATCTGCATGATGGCGTTAAAAATGTGATTCCATGACGTGTCACCTATGGAGTTTATCCGTAGGTGCCACCTTTAAGATTTTTTAGATATATAGAGATTATATACATCTGTGTGTTGACTTAGAACGACTCAATCCCATGCACTTATTTAGTTCAATAATCATTATGTAATAAGCCCTATTACACATTTTGTTTTTTAAAATTGTTTATAAATACTTGTTGTCTCAAGAGATTCAAGCAGGGAATCGTTCAATAGGAGTAACAAGTTTTCTAAAGGGTTGAAAATGCGCAAGTGATGCCCTAGATCAGAGGCGTGCAACATGGCACACAATTACTACAACAAATGCTGACTATATTTAAGGTCAAAATGCGTAATACTTCGTAGGTTACCTGACATTTACGTAAATGCAATTTTTCTAAAAACCTTCACTTGTGCCCTAGTGTCAGAGCCACATTAGCTGTTACCCAACTAGATATTGACTGCGTACCTAATGAGTTGAGTGGTCTCGGACTTGTGAAAGTAACTCTATAACCTTATAAAAATTATTGTGATAGCCCTAGGACTCTAAGGAGGTCGCTGAGCGGAATCGGACGCTGTTCGAGGAGGCGTCGCGGCCTAGGGGCGGCAGCGGCAGCTGCTAACCCAACTCCCCTCGGGGCTGCGGTGGAAGTATGAAAAGTGTCCTCTACTGCTGCCACGTGCAAGCAGCTCTGGGAAGAAAGCGAACTGTATGTGGCGCAGCCGCTGGGCCATGGCATGGCATGGCATGGCATGGCATGGGCAATTGGGGCCCTTTTTGCGGGTTGCATGCGTAGGCATTGCTCCTATTTTATAAAAAGAACGTGAGACGTACTTTATGCTATGACGAAATCATAAGAATTACTCTGAATCTTAAAACATATACCTAAAAACATACGAGTGTAGTAATAGCGCCGACAGATCCCATACTATTATTTCAATATTTCTCACGATTATGGCACTAACGATAGACGAAGTAAATAAACTTTATTATCGCCATTTTATTGGAATATTGAGAAATAATGTCGTAAGATATTGCATTGGCTGTTTGCCTTAATGAACACCTCTATCTTGTGTTTGCGAGTGACAACTGTTTTGCGGTCTACGACAGTAAATCACCCATAATTTCGATTTGTCTTGTATAAGAAATCACGGAGTTAAGTGAAGATTTATCTGATCAATAAATATTGCCCAAATATCAATATTATTATTTATTTTTAATTAAATATTTTTTATAATCATAAACTTACTTATGTTCATCGGTAAAACTAAATGCAATTTGATACAGGAAAACAGCAATGAGTGGTGGATTTAACCTGTCGAAGGTAACGTAATGTAAGCATGTTTATTGGTCATCAGATCTTTAGGTACCTCACAAATGATCATTATAAATTCAATTTAATGGAATTCATAAAAAATAGCTGCACGCCTTTTTGAGGCGACCCGTTCCCGGAATGCTGGTATATACTTATATTTTATCCAACGTATAACTATTACCAGCCGTGTGATTGCCGAATTAAAAAGAATAACAGAGCCACCCCATAACATCCCGTGGGTATCGAAAAAGGCAATTAAGGGATATACCACATAAAAGTCGGCCAGCAACGCCACCTGTGTACTAGCTTCCACTTAACTGCGGTCGCCAACTTGCATGCCAAGTTTGATTACTAAGACAAACAGCTCCATATGGCAACGTTTTTTTTTTTACACTTTATGCACAACAATATACAAAGGCGGACTTAATGCCGAAGGCATTCTCTGCCAGTCAACCTTGGGGTGATGCAGAGATTACATGGTAGGTGCACTATGAGCTTAATGAATAAAGCTGAGAGTAAAAATATAGACACTTCATACAATTACATAAAATACACAATACCTATATTATAATATACTAATATATATCAATATATATTATACATATACATATAAATAATACAAATAAATAAAATAATACTAATGTGATGATTCTGCCAATAACTTTTTGGTTATATGCTCCCGAGTTTTCTTTTTGAAAGAATAACGACTTTGGGGTGGCCTATGTCCAGCAGTGGACGACATCCAGAATTCTAGCATCATTGTCACGCTGTATGGCAATACTTATCACATGATTATGTGATAAGTATTGCCATACAGCGTGACAATGATACTAGAATTCTGGCAACATTACCAGCAGCAGACAATTTAGATAAGCTTTTGTTTAAGATTTTTGTTAATTTGCTTACCTACTTTGTCTTTGAATATTTTCACAGCGAAACATGACGTGGTTTCTCTCAGAAATTTCCTTACTTGTGTGTGTGTTTAGGAGTTTGCGTGAACTGTAAATTGTTAACCATGAAATTTAAAACAGACAGAATCATAAAATAAGCTAAGCAACTGGGATGTTTTAATGGTGAATATTGCAGTGGAGAACATATAATACGTAGACTTTGTACCTAATTACAGGACTACACACCTTCCTCACCTTCTCCACTCTAGAACTCCTAAACTTAAGTTAATATACGTATATACCATTTATTATTTACGGAATATGGAATAAGTGTAGAATTTCTCAATTATTTAGATTGGAAATTGTTAGGTTGAATAGTATTTATTTGAAAAAAAAAACCATTATCTTGATTATTTCCGTGGCAACACCAAGCACAGGTAAATGAACCGAAAGGTTTGGCACTTTATTCTGTAAAATGCTACGAGTTGGTCGTGTTAGAATACAGGATATATGTATGACGCTAGGTAATATTTATTCTACTAAATTGTGGAAGCGTTATAGTTTTGTAATAAATATATAATGCGTCATTACTACGTAGGTGGTAAAGACGGTTTTCATAATGCAAATGTCTAATCTGACGTAGCATAGTCTGCATATGAAATTTCTTAAGTACCTATGTCTAATGTAAGTTCTTTCCAGAGACCACCATTTTATATTATTTACATGTCTGCAATAAATAAAAGGAGCCTGTATACAGGAGGCTTTACAAATATGAAATTAAGTGATACCTACAGTAATAAAGTAACGGTCATACTTGTTAATTACAAACTGAAATGAAAGATTATTGGTCTAGTGGTTTGTGAACCTGACTGCTAAGCCAAAGGCCGTGGTGTCGATTCCCACTAGGATTAATCCTTGTGTTAAGAGCACGATTATTTGTTCTGTCTCTGGGTGTAATTTATCTATAACTAGCAGTGCCCTCGGATTACGTTCCGCGTTATAAATATTTATGTCCATACCCGTTTGTCCTGCGTAATACTTCGTGTTAAAAGTTCGGGATAAATAAAAATAACGTAGCTTCCTATTGGTGAAATAATTTTGGAAATCGGTACAGTAGATCCAGAGATTACAACGTCACAAACTCACAAACGTTACCTCTTTATAATATTAGTATAGATATATATGTATTTAGAAGTATAAAGTATGTTTATCAGTAGTCTGGTTGCCATTGTACTGCCTCTGCTATGGGACCGGATGGCAGTGAGCCAGTTGTCCCAAGACATTTATTTATTTTTAAAAATATGGTTTTGATAAAGGAAACAATTTCGCAATTCTTCTCTGAAAGGTAAAGTTTATACAAAATGAAAAGTCTAGTCTTTGAATCCCGGAAGAAAAACTAAAAAACGTTTGCATAAGTAAATAGTGGCTAGATATAACTCTTAATACATAAAGATTCTGAAAAATAGGACACTGTTACAACTATATAACTTTTTTATTTTGATAAAAAATGGATCGAACGTAATAAATAAGAATTATGTTTACCACCGAGAAAGATGTTTCTTCTTTTCGACGTTACATTTACTCAAACAATGCAAAAATAAAATCAATGTCGAATTTCCTGTTCTGTTCTGAATGCGCATGAGAGATAGCATCGCGCTGAATGCTTGTCCTTAAACAATTTCTACGTCACACCATACTAATTTTGTGTATATTTTTTGGGTTTTGTACAGACGCCAGCACATCAAGCTACCCCAATTTGCCAAATTTCCCCAATTGAAAGTGAACCTTATGCTTATGTAATAAAGATAAAATCTATAAAAGAAATTTGACAGAATGGGGGAGCTTGATGTACTGGCGTCTGTATATAGGTGCGCCAGGGATAGCAGAATATATATAAAGATATTCACAGCGAAAAAACCATGACTATTCAAAATTTCCACTTCTTTTATATTCGAGATTACAAAAGCGGTTAATTTTGGGTTGCGTCAACAAGCACACTTAAAAGTGGTGGTGGTTACTAGGTGTTACGTACTCTTTCATGCTAATGTTAGAACAAAAGAAAATAAAATGTAACCGCTATTTATGTTTTGGCGGAAGTTTACAATAGCCATCAACGTCATGAGATAATCAAGGTCTTGTTATATATCCTGATGGTGTACAGAAACTTCAATACATCATAGTTTTATTTCTTAACTAATTCAAATTTCGAACTACTTCGAACGGATAAATACACTGCTTTGCAAAAAGAACCTGTAAGGCAAGGTTCATGCATGAAACCTGTATGGTTTTTTTTGTAATGGATAAACCATTAAACCTTACTAAATCAATTAATTTACTTTTTCTCTTAATATTATAAAAAAAATGTATGGAAGTTTAAGTTGGGTATGGCAGAAAACGAATGAAAGTAGAATAAATGCAGTGGAAATGAGAGCTCTGAGAAGTATGTGCGGTGCGAATTTGAGAGACAGAATGCGAAAAACTGATGTAAGAGAGCGTTGTGGTGTGATAGATTTAAAAAGGTATGCTGCGATGGTTTGGGCATTTAGAAAGGATGAATGAAAGAAGATTGGGAAAAGAAGTATACCTGGTCTGTGTGATTGGTACAACCGTAAGGAGAAAACCTTGTGGAACATTCCTTGATCAATCGGAGATGTTCTCAAGAAAGGCCAGGTCAGAAGTACCTTAAATCGGCGGGAATGTTTGAAGAATGTAATGACTAATAACAGTAAACTAAGCAAAAGAGGTGTGGAAGGATCGTGACAAATGGAAATCTATTGTTTTATTGTTTGTTACAGGCGTGAGTCTATGGTGGTTTATATATGTATGTACATATGTGTATTATAAGAATTATTTAATTAAATTATAATTTAATTATCAAGTTGACTAAGTAAAATTAAATATGTACCATCCATAATTTATTTTTATTTGACCATACGCTTGGTGAAGTTTAACTTTCGGTGAAGGGTCACAACCAAATATATGGCTTTTCTTTCCCAAGGGATAGGTCGGTGGTCGAAATTTATGACTGTTTTAAATTATGGAGAGAGGTTGGCTCGTAAAAAAACAGTCGGTGGATCTTTTCGTGAGATTCATTTCTTCACTTTCTGAATTATGTACCTAAGCGTTGGCGCAATGGTTTCTTAAACCCTGCAAATAGGAGTATCACGAAGGTAGATTTCTCACTTTGACATGTTAGATCCGTTAACCGTTTACCAAGCTTTGCTATACGTTTTTCATTGTTTTGGACCTTATTGCAAAGTAATAAGATTGAAATTAATGTGGCCTCGTATAATCCATAGCATGTTTAAAGGTTAATTTGCAAATCACATAGGATATATATTAATACTTATTTGCCTCGCTATTGTGATGGATATCATTAATCATTCTTAACACTGTTCTTATTTTTATATTTGTAAAATTTAACACCCAATTATTTGAATACTCATGATCAAAGTAGTTGTTCGCGGAGGTAGTAACCTCCGCGCCTGCTCGTTTCGCGTTTGATACCCGAACAGTACAAATATTTGTGTGGTCCATTAATAGTTGTTCTAGGTCTAGGTGTGTCATGAAATGTAACATTATAACATAATTAAATTTAACGAACAATCGTATATTAGGAAGCTTATACTAGAATAGGATACATATCCAATTAGAACATTATTTACTTAGGATAGGTGGGGATCATTAACCGGCAAGGGATAATTCGGACAGTCCCAAAGGACATTAACGTCGATTATACACCTCAAATTATATATATGGGGTAAAAGGTACTCGTCTGCTTCAAAACAGTATTGAATTTATTTTTATTTCTGTTATTTTATACTCGCACTCATACTTAGTCACACTCTTTATGACCTCACTCCCACAATCGGATCGGGAAACTACCCGCCACGGCCGGGAGGTATTTGGCGAGAACTTCCCGTGCTCTCCGGGGCACGAGCGGGTAACACCATCAAATTCCTGCTCCAGGCTGTCAGATATCTCTTTTTGGTCCAACTGTGATTTGGACTAATATAATAAATAATAGGTCTTTACCTATGAAATTGCCGTTTTGTATGAAAAAATTTAAACGAATTTTTTTCATGATTTTTTTTATTTGTATTAATCGAAGTAATCACCCATGCAATCAATGCATCTTTGCCATCGCAGTGGCAGTTTATTGATGCCCTTCTTAAAGAAATCAGCTGGACGGGAGGCAACAAATTCTTCAAAGGCATTTTGTACTGCCTCTCGGGTATTGAATTTTTTTCCCGCCAAGAAGTTATCCAAATTCTGGAAAAAGTAGTAGTCTGTAGGCGCAAGGTCTGGTGAGTAGGGCGGATGACGGAGAGCTTCCAACCCCAGTTCTTGCAACTTGGAGACCGTCTGCTGTGCAGTATGAGGTCGCGCGTTGTCGTGCAGGAGCAGCGGAGACGAGCGATT
Organism: Pseudoips prasinana; assembly: GCA_951640165.1. Lineage (NCBI taxonomy): Eukaryota > Metazoa > Arthropoda > Insecta > Lepidoptera > Nolidae > Pseudoips > Pseudoips prasinana. The sequence continues at coordinate 27,667,083 of OX621237.1, read as the reverse complement.
GACCAATGCTGGTTGGAGATGCGCCAGCTTCTCCATCATTGTGCTCAGTTCTTCACAGTACACATCTGCAGTAATGCTCACCCCGTTTGGTAAGAAGCTGTGATGAATCACACCGGCGCTAGACCACCAAACAGTGACCATCACTTTTCTAGAGGTAAGTTTTCGTTTAGGGCATTGTTTAGGTGCTGAACCAGGATCCAACCAACTTGCTGAGCGCTTGCGGTTATCAAACAGAATCCATTTTTCATCGCAGGTAACAATGCGGTTCAAAATTCCTTCATTTGTGTGTCTGTTGAGCAGTGCAAGGCACGTCTCGACGCGTACTTCGCGCTGGCGATCATTGAGTTCGTGGGGCACCCATTTGTCAAGCTTTTTTACCTTGCCAATTTGACGCAAATGGACCAATATTGTTTTGACGCTAACGTCGAAAGCTGCTGCTAATTCAGCCGTAGATTGTGTATCATCAGCTTCCACAACCGCCTTTAATTCGTCATTGTCGACCAAAGTCTTCGGACGACCGCGAGGTTCATTTTTCAGGTCGAAATTTCCAGAACGGAAGCGAGCAAACCAATAACAGGTGGTGCATTGGTTTGTAGTGTTAGCTCCGTAAACGTCGTTGATGTTGCGTGCCGCTTGTGCCGCGTTGCTGCCACGACGGTACTCATATTCCATAATTACTCGAATTTTTAACGTATCCATGATGACGAAAAAGATTGAAATGCGATGAAAATGTAACACTAATCAATAAAGAAATGACTACTTTTGGAAAAAAGAATCCATGTTTTTAAAATAAAATTAATTTGAAATTAGAATTCTTAGCCAAACAAAAAGAAAGACCTAATATTAACAATGTTAAGAATCATTAATGAAGTTCATTACAATAGCGAGGTAAATAAGTATTAATATATATCCTATGTAATTTGCAAATTAACCTTTAAACAGGCTATGGACTATACGAGGCCACATTAATTTCAACCTTATCACTTTGCAATAAGGTTCAAAACAATGAAAAAACGTGTAGCAAAGCCTGGTAAAGGGTTAACGGATCTAACATGTCAAAGTGAGAAATCTACCTTCGTGATACTCCTATTTGCAGGTTATAAGAAACTATTGCGCCAACGCTTTGGGCACATACTTCAGAAAGTGAAGAATCCAAGTGAATCGCACTAAAAGAGCTACCGACTGTCTTTTTACGGGCTAACCTCTCTCCATAAATTAAACCAGTCCTAAATTTCGACGACCGACCGATCCCTTGGGAGAAAAGCCATATATTTGGTTGTGACCCTATACCGAAAGTTAAACTTCAGCAAGCATATCGTCAAATAAAATGTGTATGGAAGATACATATTTAATTTTACTTCATCACTCGATAATTAAATTATTCTGATGTCTAAAAGTTATTTTCGTATCCCTGTTTAATTTGAAACCAGAACTTTATTGTCCACGGTTGTACACGCTACCGATAACCTTATTTATACAAAAGGATAAGTGATGAAATCAAATATAAACAAAAATTTGTTACCTACGTAATTTTTGTTTATAAAATAAATAAAATAAAATAAAATAAAATAAAAAAGGTTTTTATTCACGTAAACTTCAAAAAAGCGCTTGTAAATAGTCAGAACATGTTTGTAGTATTATAGTTGTATACATTATTATTTCTAGTAACATAGATATTAGGTACACATGTATTGATAGTATTAAAACATTAATAAAATTTATTTTATAACAGCAATGATATTTAGCTAGCTCGAATCAAGTTATTGTCAAGAGATTATGTTTAAGTTTAATTATCTAGTTTAAGTCTAATTATCTAGTTTAAGTCTAATATTTGTAATACATATTGGCAATGGTTCTGTCTATATTAAGGTGATATTATTATGACGGACCTTGTGTTAATAACGACGGTCGCGCTTTAATGCTACCACCGGATCCAATGCGCCCCAACTGAGAAGACCCAGCGAAACAAACTCAGCGGGTGTCTCTACTACCGGTTTCAACACGGCCCAGTTGAGACGCTCCGGCGAAACATTCTCAATGGGGCATATACACGAGATTTGGTCCACTTACTGTAATTATTTAGCAGGCAAACACAATATATGCTCGATCGGTTGTCTGATTATTTATTTATTTTAGGTTTAATATATTAGAAAGAGAAAATAAAAACGTCAAAATAAAAGTAACATTAATCATTTTGAGACACAACCAACAGTTCTGAAATTCGTAGAATATTTAAATAATAGATAGTTTTATTACAGATAGTTCATGTAACATAAAAGATTACTCATGTCTATATGGCTATAAGATCTCCAGCGGACTATGTGCAGGTAGATGCCGACCGCCAAATGTCTTTATCGTCAATGTAATCCTTAGTAGTGTAGTAACCCTTAGCCATAAGTTCATGTTTAATGTGTGACTTAAACTTATTATCAGGTAGTTTAGTTATATGAATAGGGAGCTTGTTATAAAACCTAGTACAATTTCCCATGAATGACTTTTTTGTTTTGCTAACTCTAAAGGCTGGTATAGCTAGTTTGTCCTTATTTCTTGTATTGACATTGTGCAAGTCACTCCGTTTTTTATATTTATCTAATTTTCCGCACAAACATTATATTCTGATATATGTATTCAGATGGAACAGTAAGTATATTTACCTCTTTAAAAACGCTTCGTAGAGACTCGCGACTGCCTAGATTATAAATAGCTCGGACTGCTCTTTTTTGTAATACGAAAATAGCACTTATGTCAGCTGCTGAGCCCCACAGCAGAATACCATAGGACATAATGCTATGGAAATAAGCAAAATATACTAGTCTAGCAGTTGGTTCGTCTGACAATTGTCTGATTTTCCAAACTGCATATGAAGCTGAACTTAATTTGGCAGATAATTTTTGAATATGAGGACCCCATTGTAATTTTGAGTCCAGGGTTATTCCCAAAAATACGGTCGAAGGAACTAAATCTAAAACTTCCTCGTTAAGTGCAACCGTTGGTTTAATATGAGTCACATTCGGCAATGAGAATTTGATGCATTTGGTCTTTCCTGCATTCAAAAGAAGACTATTTGCCGAAAACCAATTTGATATGAGGCTGAGAGTTTTATTAGGTTCTATAAGATCCTTATCTTTCCTACTCACTTTAAATATGAGTGACGTATCATCAGCAAATAGAATTATGTCTGATACTTTCTCTACTAGATATGGGAGATCATTTATATAAACTAGAAATAAAAATGGACCCAAAATCGATCCTTGGGGCACCCCCATTTTGACAGAATGTCGTGTTGAATTTACCCCGTCTATTGAAACCAGTTGTTCTCGACCTGATAAATAGGACATTACAAGATCAAGAGATGTGCCAGAAATTCCATAGTATTTTAGTTTCACAATGAGCGTATGGTGGTCTACGCAATCGAAAGCCTTAGAGAGATCGCAGAAAACTCCCAGCGCATCCTGCGACCCCTCCCAAGCCTCCAATATAGACTTCATTAGTGTACATCCCGCATCCTGAGTAGAACGGCCCTTTGTAAACCCAAACTGCTTGTCATGCAATATCCCATTCATGTTAAAGTAAGTAAAGTATATTTTATTACAACTATGAATTAGGGGTCGAATGATGATGATAACTGCATCGTAGTAGTTCTAGTAATCCCACGCGTGGCCTCTTCGTACATGATAGCAGCAACATGTAAGTGAGTCGGAGAAAAGCGTTCATCATTACTTCTAAAGAGTTTTAATAACGTACAGACGCCAGCACATACAGCTACCCCAGCCCAATTTCTATTATACATTTTTAACTTTATCACATAAGCATAAGGTTCACTTTCAATTCGGGAACTTTGACAGCTTGGAATAGCTGGATGTGCTGGCGTCTGTACCTCTTTCATTATTTACTAAGACAAATATATAACATCATAAAAAACACAATTATAGTACCACTAAAGCCTCTCGGCCTCGGTAATACTTTACAAGTCGTTCTCGGTTCATACACAGGTAAATTCATACCTATAATCGTCGCTCTAGACAATTGTAGGAGGTACTATTGAAAATCTAAAATTACCGCCAGCTGTAGCGTACCGTAATCTTATGTAGATTGCAACTTAAATAATACACTACAAATTCCTACTAATAATACTACATAGATTTCTTATAGCCGACTCATAAATGATTGATATGCCTTCAGGTGCAAAAGTGAAAGGGTAAATACAACAAGGGGGCAAACATACTACAACTGCCACAATTTAAATTATCTCGTATTTCTTCGTGTTTTGAAAGTAGGAAATACACAGATAATAACAGCGATAACATCTATGTTTGACATTCGTTACCAATGATAGTAATTTCCTCTGTAATCTAGTTGAGGTATAAAATAGTGCTTTAATTTAAATGGTTTTAATTATACCTTAAATGACTTGTGTTGAACGGTACAAATTGTTTCTTGTACAGACGACAGCATATCCAGCTACCCAAATCTGTCAAATTTCTTTTATAGATTGTCAACTTTATCACAAAAGCATAAGGTTCACTTTCAATTGGGGAATTTTGACATTTTGTGGTAGCTTGATGTGCTGGAGTCTGTACAATTTATTTGACACCATTTTTATTGACGTTTAATGTATTGATAGAATACTAGTACGGCTCTCCTATTTGGATTAAAACACCGTATTTATCTGCCTCTCAGTAACAGATAAGGCACAGTGGAGACAAATATGTAGAAGTAAGTTTTTATAGGTATTGCATTATGATTCAAGCCATATCGGTATAGTTAATGCAGACTTAATTTTAAATCCATAGCCTTGGGGCTGATCTTACTTCCCGCCATAGCTGCGCCTGCGGTGCGCCAAATGTCCTACACCACGCTACTATTTTGGTCAATTTGTTTGCCGATCGTTACATCCTTAATATGTTTTTTTAAAGTGAAAACTTCTTTAGTGGCGTTGTGCACTTTTTTGGGATGGGTAAAAAATGTTAAACTGGCGCCAGGACACGTGACCTGATCGAATTTTCTTAATACGGAGGGTCTTCCTTTTACTTCCCATTGGCCGTCTGTATACTCACATGAGCGCAGCATTTTTGAAGTGAAAACATCTTTAGCGGCGTTGTGTACTTTTTTCTGAATTATGTTAGATTTTTACAGCTGTCTGCCTGACCAAATTTAGTTCTATTTTTAGAATTTATTCCTACCATAGGGAGAGAAGGAATTACCATGAGTCTTTACCGCCCAAAAGTGGGGAGTAGCATATTCCACTCGCTATTCGGAACAAATAAATATTACTTTCCGAGTACGAGGAAAGAAAAAAATGTTTTCTTTGGCAGTCACCAAAGAAAAGACTCCTTCAAATATTTTTATAAAAAGAGTTTAGTTCTCCAAAATAAAAAATATCCACGGACAACAAGGTAAAAAAAGCGTGACTATGCTTCTAGTATTACGGTATTATTACCCCCTAACACAGTTTTAGAATAATTTGTATTTATAAAGGGTAGTTTTCAGTCGTTGATAGTTTCTATATTTAAATTCAGTTATGTAAACAACCAACTCATTAAACACTAATATCAACTACCCATATCAAACATGGACAGACGGTAAACAAAAAAGAATTAAATGTAAACGAGCAATACAGCTTAAATAATCTTAAAGTGAGGATTATAAATCATTAGGCTCAAATAAGACTCACTGAATTAAAATTTTGTTTTATATGTGTTAATCTCCCACCTAAATTAATTACTTTCCCATAATATAATAAAATGAATTTGTTGAACTATGCCCTTTGTCACTTGCCGGAGGCTCAATGCCTTTGACACTGCGTGGGGAAATACATTCCTAATTACAAATTACAAATATTTATTGGAACCAAAAACAGATAATATACAATATTGTGTGTACGTTAGCAGCTACATAGTTAGGAAAACTGTGTCGTAGCTGTTAGCGCCCACCTCCGAGGTAGAAAACAGTGTTCCATACGAGTAGTTAGGATAATAATTAGTTAAACATTTATTAAAAAAGTGAGAAGTAATAAAAATGTAAAAGGAAAATCTTATGAACTATCAGATTACTTTGAGTGTGTGTATGTGCGTGTGAGTAGGTGTGTGTGTGTTTTGGTTGGGGTATTGTGTGTGTTTATAGAGTTTAAAGTTTATAGAAAGCGGTTTTGTTAATTTCAGTAATAGGAAATTTAAGAAGGAAATTAATGGGTGTATTGGATGTTAAGGCTAAGTTAAGGCTGGATGTTAAGGATTAATGGGTAATTATATGGCGGCAACAGAAAACGCCGCACAGGAAGCTTCGACGAAGAAAAATTCGTATATATTTATTTTAACAGATTGGCGCCAGTCGACCTGAAGTCCTTTTTTTTTGGTAAGGCAGGGGGATTTCCCTTCCATATTGCCGACTCCTGCCAGTGCGGCACAGCGACTGCGCCACAAACAGTTCGCTGTCTTCCCGGGGCTTGGAAGTGGCGGCAGTAGAGGACACTTCTCTGACTACCGCCGCAGCCTCGAGGGGGAGTTGGGCTACCGGCTGCCGCCGCCGCCCCGACGCCTTCTCCGTCTGCGAGCAGGATCACTTCTTTCCCGCGACCTGAAGTCCTACCGCCTAAGTCACCGATCATCGTGATCAAGTTGACGTTCAAATAGATGATGGTTAAAAATTACTAAATCATACGTTCAATCGGCTTCCATGAGTAATTCTGACGTCATAAGTGGTCCGGAAACGATTTTCAACTTTCAAGCCGATTGAACGAATGATTTAGTAATTTTTAACCTTTATCTATTTGAACGCGGATCACGATCACGATGAGTAGCCCCCCATAACGGTATTACTTACTAATCAGGCCACCAAGTAGGTCAATCCAATGTTCTCGCACTACAAATAACTTCCTCTTAAATTATTTTGAAGAGTTCACTGTTCAGTGGCTGCAACATAATTTGAGCTTCACCATACCACGTTCTGTAATCCAACACTTTATAAGTGCATAATAATAATATAATTATCTCAATTGCAACGCAGCCGCAGTGACTCAGCTTTAAATAATACATCAATGATTATGAAGTCATTAATCTTACAAAATATAATGATTGTTAGTGATTGATTACACTTTGTTTTAATGTACTGTTTTGAAGCTTAGCGGTAGCATGTCGAACCGCATATAATAAGCTCTTGGGTTTCACTGCCGAGTGGTAGGTACTAGGCCGCAGGTCGTGGGTTCGATTCGACCCAGGACGGATATTTGTGTCCATGTACATGTCTTTTTGTTCTGAGTCTTGGTGTAATTATCTATAGAAGTATGAATTTTAATTATTTATCAGATGGCCGTGTATAAATAATGTCCCAGGATATTATTACTATTTCTGTTTTGTAGCTTAGTGGTAGCATGTCGAACCGCATATACTCTTGGGTTGGTGTTACTAAAGTTTTATATTTATTTTTAACCGACTTCAAAAGAGGGTGGTTATCAATTCGAGTGTATGTTATTTTTGTATGTTGTTTTTAGAAATCGCCCCGAGGGTCTCTGTGTACTATGATCATCATACTGCGATCGTTGAACTCAAGCCCAATTTCTATAAACTAATGTATAATATCATAATTTTATTATTGTTTATGCTCTTAATAAAAACTGTAGAATATAGTACAAGACTATCCAAATTTCACTATTACATCCCAGGTTTATTTTTTATTTATGGAGTGTTATTACTTAGGTACCTAGTGATTTAATAAATCAAGAAAAAGGAATGAGAGTATAATTTTAAAGACCATCGTGTTTAGTCACATTTTTTTGTTAGCGAGAAAAGAAAGATATGGCGTAGATAGAAAGATAAAGATAACTAGAGAATATTCCAACTCAACGGAAGCAGAGCAAAAGAGAGCAACGAATACATGATAATACAATAGGATAGTTTCGCACATGCACGCGTTATAAATGTACGCCTCAGAAGTTACATATTTTCAACAGAGGTACCAAGCACCTATCGTTGTTTGTGATATTTTTTAAATACGTTGCACATATAACGTAAACGGTGCACCTGATTTATTTTATGTCATCTTGGTAGGGGCCACTAAACAGATTATGAACCTCATTTGAAACACTTCTCTTCTGTTTTAAGAGCTCTCGTTGCATCAAGAAGTTACTTACAACAATCGAAGTGAAATTAGTATGTCTCAATATTTTACTATCATACTTATATTATAAAGGCCAAAGTTTGTAAGTGTGTATGTTTGCTACTTCTTCACGTCTTAACGACTGGAGCGACTTCAATATAATTTGGTATTGAGTTTGCAGACACCACGTATTAGATTGACTTTGCCAATTTAATTTTTAAGTTCTAATGTACCTAATTGTGTTGTGTTTTGTCTTATTTTTCTAATTTTAATTACAGTACTTATCATTATGATCCACTTGTTGGTTGAAATAAACGAATAATAATAATAATAACACATGGGCACATATTTATGAAGTTTAACGCGGGTAAAACCGCGGGGTACAGCTAGTATTACAATATATTAATCTCTTCCTAGCCTTCCTAACAGATTTTCCTCATTAATTTATTCAAATCAGATTTCAGATAAACCTTTGTTGACTATACTTTTATCACAAACAAATCAAGATAAAAGCGTGTAAGCAATAAATAAATAAGAGGCAAGATACGGCGCGCTGCTAATTAAAACTCTTGTAGGTACTTAATTCAGTAAAATGAGCTTTCCTTTAAGTCAAAGTTAACATAGATAATCAAATCATTTATTCCTTTGCAAAACATGGGTAAAAAGTAATGGATATTTAATTAGATGACAATTACTAACACATCACACTAATATTATAAATACGAAAGTTTGTGAGTGTGTGAGTGTGTTTGTTTGTTACTTCTTCACGTCTTAACGGCTGGAGCGATATTAATAAAATTTGGTATGGAGTTAGCTGACACCCTGGATTAACACATTAGCTATAATTTATAAAGTTAGACACGGGTAAAACCGCGGGGCAGAGCTATTTGGATCATAGTACAAAGGCCTCCTCGACAATCTCCATAGAAGATTTGTGTCCATAATTTTCAGAGAGTAAGGTGCACAATGCTGATTCGCTCAAAGAGGAGCTCGACGGGGAAAGTACCTCCACCTTACAGCATTCCTTAATAATAACAGTGATAACTTAATGTTGTGTTTCTGCGTGTGAGTAAGGTCGCCAGAAATCATCGGGGTGGGGGGAAGGATCATCAACACTGGTTTGCCTACTCTTTTAAAGGCCCGCAACGCACCCACGACTCCTCTGGTGTTGCGAGTGTATATGAGCGGCGGTGATCTCTTATCAGCTGGCCCACTTGCTCGATATAAATAAAAATATATACCAAAATCGCCACGGTTGACAGAGGGCGTAGTGATCGCAGTATAGTGCTTGTAGTCTGCTGAGAGATGCTGCTGTCCGGTCTCTGGTCGATATTTCCCCTCTCCGAGTACTGATCCGATGCAGTAATGACATTCTTTCCCGCCACCACTCAGCAATTTAAGCAAACGGTATATTACTTTAGTCAATGTTAATCCTCTTTTGTTGCTGACCGTACAACAAAATCTCTAAAAGTATATGTAGTGTTGATGATCAAAGCTTATTTTCTATTACACTTAAAGTGCTTTAGATCCGGTAATAGACTCTTAAATTCATAGATACTGTGAAGGGTCGGTCACATAATCGTATAGCTACTATAAATATGTTTCACGTAACACGGTTTCCTAAAACACAGAACATTATCGTAACTGTCCACGACATAAAACATCCCCATAGAATCCTTTCATCAACTTTTTCATAAAACAACATCGATCAAATTTGCGGACGAAGGAAAAGTGTCAAGCTTGAAGTGATTTAAAATATTATTTATGACGGTGTTGTATCAAAAACAAATATTTATTATTAAGACGCTTGAATACATATTTACCGCACCCCACGAACATAGAAAGCGCTTGGTTTTAAATGTTTTCTGTTAAGGACTTCAGAAAAATGTTCATACTAGCAAAAGTATTAAACACTCACAATTTTAGGCAATTATATGATCATACTATATATCTGTTTATGGGGAGAGGTATAATATTGCTAATTAATACTATTTTCAACCTCTTTTATATACCATAGTAACTTGAATTACTTATCAAACCATTGAAAAACATTTTTCCTTTATACATTGAAATGACATGAGAGTAAAACGAGGCCAAAGAGGTGTGCAACGATCGTGTCAATCCGTTGTCTCTGCCTACCCCTCTGAGAAACAGGCGTGAGTCTATGTATGTATGTATGTACTCATTGAAATTTTTAAGTTGAAAATTTGTGTTTTGGTCATTCTTCTGCGATAACCACCGACGGAATACCCTTAAACAGATTGCAACAGATTTGTAACATACATATAAGGTCAACTACTAACACAGGTATCACATTAATAACTCGGTGTGGCAAATAAAAATAATTGGAAAAGTTGAAACGAACGAGCTTCATCGAAGGTATGGTTGTTCTATTTTATTCATGTTAGCGAGATGCAACTCGTTATTTCAATAACAATTTTTGTTTTCCAGTTCAGCATTTTCTATTGGGTTGGCGTGGTATTTAATTAAATTAGATTAGAGAACGAAATAATCCAGGAATGCACTTTATAAATAATGCATAACATAAAATATATATATAGTTTGCATAATATTTGTTTAAATAAAAAAAACTAAATAATTTTAATTAATGTTTTACCTGAAATATTGCGATAAAAACATATTCCTCGATGTTTCGGTTACATTTTGTTTAGCGTCTTGTTTATATTTCTGATACAAAAATTAATCTTCTCTAAGGTCTTATTTTACTTTAAGTAATTTTTTTTGTAACTAAACTAAACAGCTTAGGTGCATAATAATTACAAAAAAAAATTAATTACTCTACGACACTAAAACTTTAATAATTATCTCCGTGTTTTCTCGTTTTATTTTTTTCTTTGGTCATATACTTAGGTAATTCAGTTTACTTAATAATACGCTTTCAGCTATTTAACCCAATTGTGGAGTTGGACGGTAGGTATATGTATTTTGCTTTAAAACCAAGCAATGGCTTGATTTTTTTTAATGGAGCCGTCATGCGCCTTTTTTAAATAAGTATAGTAATTGTATGGCACGTGTACCTAAGCCTTGACAACTTTATATAACAATTAAATATAATGCTTATAAATTCCTTATTTCTGAATAGATTTCAATTTATCCCCCTACGATATTTTAGTATAATAATGTCCTCCCGACCGAATTTCGGCCACGACGCCCAGTCTCAATGGAGACTAGCCAAATGCGCAGTACATATAATAGTGCACAAGTGTGTGCGCAAACACAGGGGCACTTTCTATTCCATCACTCTCATGATCCGATGGGACGACTAGCGACACGACCGGAAAGCGGTCAGGTACAGGACCGACGGCTTTACGTGCTCTCCGAGCCACGGGGGTGTAATGCCGCCAACTTCCAAACTTCGGGCTGACACTGAGAAGTTTCTTTTTACGGACAAATCACTTTTTGCCCCGACCTGGGATTTGAACCCAGGACCTCATTATCTGCGGTAGGACACGCTACCGCTCGACCAACGAGGAATAGTATATTAGTATTCCAAACTAATGATTAAGCTTCGACTCAGTACACAGAATACTTTGTTGTTTGAAAGCTTTAGCAAAAGTATAATTAAGATGGTTCGTAAGATAAGATCACGTTACGCTACCGGCTATCTTCATCTCGGATGTACAGGCAAATAACCCTTTATGTTTGTTGACTGTCTGCACAAATGAGAAACGGGGGGACTATTTGAAACGGGCACTTATTGATACCATAATGATATACCAAGGCTACCGTGTAACATTATGAATTATAAACCTTTATAATATCTTATGACGTCAAACAGTCAAATAGAGTCATTTTTTTACAATTGGCCTGTTAACCTGAAAATCTGTGGGAAATAAATTCTACCATTTCTTTTAAGTTCTACCATTGTGACGAAGCTAACTCATAATCCTTCGATAACAACGAATCTTACTTGACTTTGTTATAATTTTGATTCTAGAAAATATTGAAATGCAATTTTTTTGTCTACACATTAGAAAAAAAAATACTCCAATATTTTTTTCACTTTGATGCGTGAGTTACAGAATCTCTTCTTTGACTTGGTTGATCATTTTAGTTTTTGTCAACAAGTAACAAAAATTGAGTACCGACATAAAAAATATTCAAATCCCGAATCGGAGTAAGTGAGCATTTTAACATATTTTGTACGTGGCAACACCTTTTGAACATATTGTAAATATATGCTAACAAACTGTATAACTCTCATTTAACCTTGAATTTCAAATGTCTGTATAATCCTACACATTGTTTTATTTTTACTAATAAAAAGTCCAGCTGAAGTTTGCTCTACATTTTCGTTGCACTACGAATGCTTCCAGCCAAAAATATACCCGTCAAAATAATGATAGAAGATGGATAATTTTATGGCAAGCATTTAGTTGCTAATAATTACTAAAAGCCTGTATACCATAAAATACGAAGTAGTATAAATGTAAAAGATTGTAAATTAAACTTTTTGTATCGGTATTTGAATATTTTTTATGTTTGAAATGTTTGGATATTTAGTCATTGGATGATTAACGGATATAGTTTACACACTGAATTAAAACAGGCTAGAATATATTGCTAAAAAGCTGATAGGTATCACCGCAGAGCTCAGCTAGTACTTATGTATAGAGGTAGGTATGTATAGAGTAGGATACAAGATAATACATTACAAAATAAGAAGACAGGAGAAGTAGAACCGAGCGGTTCTTTCTTTATGAGTAAATGCACTACGTAAGTCCTTTAGAAAATCTGCTCTTGGTAATGTGTTGTAAACAAGATAATATTATATAATTTTCAGGACAGCAATGCAAGAAAATCGTTGGAAATACTTCAAGTACTGGTCAGCATTACGTCCAGATGACATGTTCCTTTACATTTATTTGTATTGTATTACGCTAATTTGCTTCTCCTAGCAAACGATCTTGACGCACTCCTCTATACATGTTAACGTGTGAATCGCTTTGTGGTGAGAGCATTCAGAAAAATGCCTGAAATAATGCAGGCATTTTTCTGACTGCTCTCACCCAGTTAAAGTTAATTAAATTATAGATAGGTGTAAGTTTCATACCAAACTGATATTTTTTTATTTTGTTTTATTGGGACATCAAACAGTTACACATTGATACATAATTTTAAGCAGACTGATAAAGAGCGTAGTAAACGTGTATTTGAAGAGATGTATGTAATAAATAATAATAAATTCAGTTTTTGGACTAAAGACAAGAAAATAGCGTGACACTGCCCTTTTATATGTTTTCCAGATATATTTAAAATTAGCCTTATTTATATGCTTTGAATAGTCATAACTTCTACAGTACGTTTAAGTACTTCGTAAAACTTCTAATCTAGACTTAAACGTAAGGACGAAAATGAGAAATATTCTTTTATGGGTAAATGGGAGTTAATTCCATGTCTTAATAGTCTTCACGCTATAGGGTGGTCTATAGTAACTGACACTTAATTGAAGCCATATAAATCTACTAGACACGGCTACATATCAAGCTATACATTTCCAGTATAAGCTGATCTTGCATTGAATCGGATTTCCATACAATGAGAGGTCAGCTTATATTGCAAATGTATAGCTTGATATATAGCCGTGTGTACCTACGTGTCTAATATCAATTAAAATCTCCTATGGACTGGTCGTTAACTTTACAATCTGTTTTTCGACGCTAGAAAAGGACATCGGTCAATCAGAAATGTATGTCAGCTAGTACGTTAATGACAGCACAATCGGCGGACACCTCGACGGTATTTATTTGAGCCATCTCTGACGTCATCCAATCCAATCGGATGACATGATTTATTGCGCTTCTAGTACCAACAGTATTATTATACCCATTATAAATATGTTTGTACCATTTCCTTACATTGATAGTGTTTACAAATACAGAAAAATGTTCCGCGTTGGTGGTAGAGTAGTGGTAGAGATTTTTTTAGTTTCCATAACAGAAATTTAAGTTTAAGTTTAACTAAATGTATTTAAAGTAGTCACATCGTCTTTACAAATTTAAAAAAAACTCCTCGTTGGTCTAATGATAGAGTTTACCATCACAGAAATTGGCGGTTAAATATAATTAAAGTAGTCCCATCGCTAGTATCCCGTTGTGGATTTTAAACGACTATTATTACGTGTCATATATGTAGGTACATATACCTAATGCAAAGCTCGCCCATGTGTAATTGGGTAAATTGCATATTTGAAATATCATGCCCTTTCTTTAAGACTCTCTTATGACTTTTAAAATATTAAATATGATTGATTAATCAATGTAATAAAATTAATCTAGCACGACATGAAGAGGGTGTGGTCCTAAGGATAAGCCATAGAAAGCCAAAGTCCTGGGTTCAATTCGCACTGAACAACTATTTGTGTGACACATAATTAGTTGTGAAGAGTCGAAGTGTACTTTGTGTCCGTTAATTATATGTTTGTAAAGAACCCCGCGTCACAGGGATTGATCCTAATGAGGGCGTTGTCTATTAAGAAAAAATATATGTATATATCACATGGATTTTAATGACAACGTTTGACTGAGCAGTACTACGGATAATTATCCTTCAAATATACTTTAAGCATGTTGTAATTTAACTTAAATGGCTCGTCATTATAAAAGTGGATTCTAATTTAAACTGACTGCTCAAATAAATAAAATAAAATAAAAAAGGTTTTTATTCACGTAGACTTTAAAAAAGCGCTTGTAAATAGTCAGAACATGTTTGTAGTAATACAGTTATTATTTCTAGTTGCATATTACAGATATTTAGGTACACGGAATGTTAAAACATTTATGCAATTTATTTTATAATAGTAGTGATATTTAGCTAGCTTGTATTAAGTTATTGTCAAGGAGATTATATTTAGGTTTAATGATTGAAATTTATATTTTACTACATATTGTCTGAATGTTTCTGTCTATATTAAGTAATGAATTCAGTATTATTATTATAACGGACCTTGTGTTTAAAACGACGGTCGCGATTTAATGCTACCACCGGATCCAATGCGCCCCAACTGAGAAGACCCAGCGAAACAAACTCAGCAGGTTCATCTACTACCGGTTTCAACACGGCCCAGTTGAGACGGTCCGGCGAAACATACTCAAGCGGGCATGAACACGGGATCTGGTCCATGCCCGCTTGAGTATTAAGAAGGAGGTTACCAACTATATATTTCATTTTTTTTATCTATGGTATGGCAATTTCCTGTTAGATAGACTTGCTGTATTATCCCACATCAATTTTGTTGCACTGCAAACTGTTCTTTTGACCGTACAATATCCATCGTTTGACGGTCTATCACTACACCCTGACATTGGCGAAATTGTGGTCGTTTATCCACAAAAGCCATTATAGAAGAATTGAATTGAATTTTGTTGCAGCTGGTTGTCATAAAGACAGTAGTTGTATTGTACTTTTGTGATTATACTAGCAATTTTTCCGACACTCCATTATCGTTAATTTCGGTCTTTCTTAGTATTTTTTCTTCACAAATTAATTATTTTCTATCCCAATTATCATTCCATATAAAGTTTATTTAGATTCATTTATACCCGGAAGCTTAATTATTTAATTCCATGGACATAATCTGAATATGACAAACTTTCTACACAACATTTGGACATCCTTTTACATACGAGTGAGTATACGTTTAATGCTAACTAGAACTTTTAATCTAATACCTCAAACTTTAAAATTGACAAACTTTGCCGGATAATACTCTGCGAGTCACTCGAGCCGTCTAGTAAATAATACTACAAACTACGTAACCCACTTTGCGACTTAAACCTAAATTAAGGCCTTTTACTGACGTAGATATGCATGAGAGGCTTTTATGAACATTTTGTGAAACTGTCGCTTTACTTTAATATGTGAAGACGCGGGCGAGTCGTTCGATTGAGCATGAAAGAGGGAATTTCATCGATACGATCGCAAACTAAGGTCCATGGACAGTGCTGGTAGTCGCAGCCCGTTCACTGTTATACTCTCGGCCGTCTTACTAGATTGCTGAGAGTGTAACGGCTGCGGGTGTTTATAATCCGATATATCGTATTCGATATATCGTATTATAAACACAGCCTTGTGCACAGTGTACTGTGCGTACCTTGAGTAAAATATCCTTTGAGTTTCTTATACCTTTTGACATTTACTCGGTAAGTCATGATTACGTCGTCGAAATCGTCTTAGACGTTCACATTATTTTATAGCGAATGTGCCACGGCGCTTCTACGACACATCCTATGAATCAATTTTGAAGCGTTTGGAGTGTGTGTAGATACTTGACGCAGTAGCAGTGCGTCCTTACACCGGGCTCACCTAGGTCAAAATGGGCCGAATGCACGTCGTATAAAGTCTCATCCTTTTGGCTAGTAACATTTTACATTATTAAACATTCAGAAAGTAGTGAGTCGGCTAAGCTCAATTGCGCTGCGATTACACACGGTACACACTCTGAAGTTTAACTTTAAATTCAAGTCCAGGAGCACCTAACTATTTGGCTTTCCTCTCCCAAAGTATAGGTTCGGCGCAGAATTTGGAATGGTTTAATTATTAATTTGTAGAAGATTGACAAAGTTGCCAAAGTTAAAGTTAAGAATTCGCATCAGTTGACAAAGTTGTTACAATTTATATTTTTTATTTAATTTTAGATGTTTTACATTTTAAATTCCGAATTATTTAATTATAGCTCTAAGTATTAAATAATTCGGAATTTAAATGTTACATTGTCTGTTAACATACATATAATTAGCATAACAAGTGTATGAATTAATTAGATTTTTTGATGAAGTAAGTTCATTAATACACTTTACTAAAAGCCAAAATGATTTATGTAGTACACAATAGTCCATCGAAAATTGTACCGATTCATAATACCCAATCAGTTTTACCATTATGCTAATTGAAGGCAGAAATTGACTGCAGCTTACATATACAAATGTTTATTTAAATGCAGGTAGGAAATATGTTTTCCAAGCGTAATTTTACTATTATAAGCAGGGAGGAAACGCGGTTTTACTTCCAAAGGTCATCGTAGTAAACAATATTATTGGAATGGTCAAACGCACCTCTCAGCACCTGCATTATTTAAATGTAAGTATAAAATGATAATGAATGATATGTAATAAATAATAAATCAATATCAAAAACCTATGGATTCAAAGTGAAAAAAGTATAGTAACTATAGTGATTTTATAACCTAGGTTTGTACGGTACCGTATCATTGTATTCTCGTTTTAACAAAGACAAATAATTTTATTATTTTGACCACAGGGGTCAATATTATTTATTGAGCAGAGTAAGATTAGTAAGTAAGTGACTTACTAATCTTACTTATCGTATGGGTAGGTGTTACCCTTGTGTCAGAGTAGTTCAAGTCGCCCAGTAGGCCTCTGACATGGCTTAACGACTGTTGCCTTATGGCTACAACCGGTATCGACAGCTTAACGTGCCCTCCGAAGCACGGAGACGCTCAGAAGTTAAACCATTTTGGAGGTCACGCATCTATGGACTGACCGCGAGCCTAGTTGCTGAATCTCGTCGATCACTTACCGACCTCCAATAAGGAGTAGCCTTTGTATTGTAAGATCAACTTTAATAAAGTACATATAGCCATAAACAGAAGTATGTAGCTTCAAAGTAACAACTGTCATTGCTCCCTAATAGTTTTGCGCTGACCAATAACAAATAGTTATTTAAGAGCCTCAAGAAAAAAGAAACATGCGTGAAAGTTTGCTGGACTTCAGCAATGCCAGGTCCGTTGTTTTTACAGACGCCAGCACATCCAGCTCCCCCCATTCTGTCAAATTTCTGTTATAGAATTTCAACTTTATCACAAAAGCATAAGGTTCACTTTCAATTGGGGAATTTTGACAGATTGGGGTAGCTCGATGTGCTGACGTCTATAGTAACTTAGACTTGGTATAATAATTAAGATGCAAAGTACTAAGTGGGTAGATATTCAATGTTCCTGACGCCTTAATAAAAGTGACATAAGTAAATAACTTGAGTGTGAAATTATGGACTCGATTATCTCTTATTCCAATTAAACTTTACCGTTATGAATAAATTTAACAAATGTAACCGAATGAGTTGTGTCTACTTTATCAATAAAACAGGAGCAAGTTAATGTTTAATAATGTTGCACCTATATTTCTCTTTAAAAAGGCAACGCCCGCATTCAGGGCAATCAGTCACTGTATTGCAAGGGCACTTTACTAACATACAATTCACGGAAACCAAGGACACCCAGACTCACAAAAGCTACCCCAAAAACAATAAAAAAATAAAATAAAAAAGGTTTTTATTCACGTAGACTTAAAAAAGCGCTTGTCAGAACATGTTTGTAGTAATATAGTTGTATACATTATTATTTCTAGTAACATAGATATTTAGGTACACATGGTTATTATTTGCCGACTACTTTAACCACTGCGCCATATGTGCAGGCAAGCCAATTGACCTTATGGCCCGGCGCCCACTATGGGTGGGCATCGGTGCCGCTCGGCACAACGCGGGCGCCTTACGGCGGCTTCGGGCGCCCTACTGCGGCTTAGGTCGCCTTCCGGAGGCTTCGGGCGCTTGAGAGTAGCCTCGGCAGTCGCAAGCGTACCGAGGCTGGCTTTGGAAAAACTAAGAATAGTTCGGATAGCAGACACGTCGCAGATCAGTCTTAACTTTACGTGAAAACAGTTATAGTGCATGTGTATTTATTAGCTTGCGACGTTAACATCGCGTCTGCGCAACGCAGGCACTTTACCACTACAAACTCGAAGAAGAGGTAACGCTCGTAAAACGCCAGTGGGTGAACGTTATAGACTGTTCTGGGACGTGTTCGCAACAAAAATAATATACTATAAAATAAAAAAGGTTTTTATCCACGTAGACTTTAAAAAAGCGCTTGTAAATAGTCAGAACATGTTTGTAGTAATATAGTTGTATACATTATTATTTCTAGTAACATAGATATTTAGGTACACATTGTATGAAAACCTTTATAAAAATTTATTTAAAATGCCACCCGAACTACCCAAAAGCAGCCTCAGCGTCCTTAGGTATGCTTGCGACTGCCTAGGCAGCTGTCAGGCGCCCGAAGCCGCAGTAAGGCGCCCGAGATGTGCCTAGCCGCACCGAAGCCCACCGATAGTGGGCGCCGGGCCTATAACTCCAATTATGGCGCAGCGGTTAAGCTTCCTGTCCAGGGTCGACTCTCACACAGTGATCCAGAAATAATTGTTCTGAGTTATGATGTACATTGTGTCCGACAATAACATTTTTGTAAACACCTACCAATCTATCGTACTTGCTGGACGAGATAAAATCTTGATAACGAACGGTTCTGTGAACATAGAAACTGGGTATAATTGTTATTCCTGTTAGTTTACAATTGTATACTTACTATAAGCTGTTATACGTATGTTGAGGCAGGGACATCATGACACGTGCGATAATACATTCATTCTTACGAGGTCGACGACATTAGTGCCATTATACAATAATTAGAGGTGATTGCAACTGTATAAGTATACAGAACTTCCCCGATACTCGTCGTAACAGACGATCAGTCACCGGCATCATTTATTAACTGAAGTACAACATAGCCCATTGGCGTGGTCTCTGCTCGTGGGTTCCATTCCCACCCAGGCTAGATATTTGTGTGCATGAACATGTCTGCATGTTCTGAGGCTGGGTGTAATTATCTATATAAGTATGTATTTACAAAAAAGTAGTATATGTAATATATCAGTTATCTGGTTTACATAGTACAAGCTCTGCTTAGTTTGGGATCAGATGGCCGTGTGTCAATAATGTCCCGGGATATTATTATAAAAGCGTTCTTTCGCTCTATAAGCAGTTAGACCTCACAGATTACACTTTAGATAATTGTTCGGTTATGAATATCACCACCCCATCCTATCGCGTAGGGACCATAGAACCCATAGACCATAGAAGTCATCCTAAGGCAATAGTTACTGCAGGGAACTTCCATCCTGATCTTGTCAACTGAATAACGTCCACAGCTGAACAAAGGCCCCGCCAAAACATTTCCACAATGGAGGCTCTATCCATCAATTGGATATGCCATAATTGCTACGCTTGGCGAACACAGTATGATGGTGATAGTATACAGAGAGCTGGCCGTTCTTTGGGAGATATTCTCTCGGGTCATCTTCTACACTCCTCACTAGGCTCCACACTATAAAACTGCCCTTGCTACCGATATAATTAGTATCCTATCCAGGTCAAACATAGCGTTTCAAGCAACAACTCTACGTAGAGTTTTACTGTACATTATTGTAAGAGAATCTTAAAACTTTCAGAAAGTCATGATTCTGTACAAACGTAACGTTCTTATTATAGCATGCTACACACCTACTTATTACGATTTGTTTGGACAACTGATCGCAATCTTTGATGCGAAATTTATATATCCCATAAAACAACACTAAATCCATTATAAATATCGGGTTCTACTAATTAAAATATTGCAAACATTTGGAAACGTGCTTTTATTGTTATTACTGCACCAATAGCCTTCGCTGCCTTAATGTATATGATTTTATGACAAACTTCCCAATCATATGAGAGAATTGTCTTAGAATAAGTTTAAAAGAGTTATTAAAGCCAAATTAGGTAGCAGGGCATATTACAAAATTTCTAATTATTTAAGTGACAAAAGTGCTTAGGATTGAATTGTTCTGAGTCAACACACATGATTGTAATTAATCTTAAGTATATTTTATTTTAATAAAGGATTCCTACTGAGTTTTCTGGCAGCGTTTCTTAGTAGCTGCCACGTCATGCACTGCACGGTAGGGTAAAAAAATTACGATTCCACATAAATGTAATTTTTTACCGAATAAATGATTTTGACATTGAATGGTCTATCACCAAACGCAGGTTTCAATCCCGAATCTATTGATGATTGATGTGATATTTTTATGTCAAGCTTCTTAGCGCCCTGGAAGCCGAATCTTGTCGGTGGCCATCGCTACAAGGCCGTTATAAGTACGAACTTCCAAATGATTGTTTTTATTTTTCAAGTTGGTGTTATCACACTAATATTATAAAGGCGAAAGTTTGTGTGTGTGACTTTGTGAGTGTGTATGTTTGTTACTCCTTCACGTCTAAACGGCTGGAGCGATTTCAATAAAATATGGTATGGAGTTAGATGACACCCTAGATTAACAGATAGGCTATAATTTATAAAGTTTAACGCGGGTAAAGCCGCGGGCCACAGCTAGTTACATATATAACATAATTCAGTATTTGTAAATTAAACCCCTGGTCTTTGTACAGGTCTGTAGCATTGCTGTTTTACAAGAAGTATATGGTTAGGGAGTATTCAGTGCATCTGTGTTTACGCAGATACTTGCGCACGTTAGTCCTAGGCCAGAATTTGAAGTAGAGTAGCTAGTAAGACTTATTACCGTAGCTGAATTCTATAACCAATTCTATAACACCATACAGTGAGCAACCACCTTGAGACGAGGTTCGAACCCGAAAGAAGGTTTTTTGTAGTATTATTTCCTAAATGGCTTGAACCCCCACTTGCCTCTATTGTCTAGTGAAGCAGTGATAACCTCCCAGACGAACTGTAATGTGTCTAAAATCTAAAATTAGATTAGGAAGAGGGCATTATTCAAGAGAGAGAAGTGCACAGAGCAACAGAATGTGCTTTTCTTAATTGTGTGGTCGTGTGTGTGACCAAGGTCCACAGAGCACCAAGGGAAAGGGGAAGTATTTGTAACAGGTTAGTGAATTCTTGTGTTTTACAAACGTGATAGGCTACCGCCTACTATCAGATAAACAATATATTCGACTCCCAACTTAGTAGTATAAAATATATAAATACTCTCTTAAAACCTACGCAATAGGGTCTCTGTTTATATTGGCGGATATTTGTTCGTCGATCTATGTTATTAGCACATCATTTAGGCCGTTTATCAATATACACCAGCCGGTGTAGTCCGGAGTACGTAGACTCAAACTCAATAACAAATAATACAAATACGCGGTTGATACACGGCGCGAAGACAAGCGCTAGTGAAGACGACGCGTTATCTTCAGTTTTATCTCGGGAACGTGACCCCGCTATCTGGAGAGCGCGGCGGCCGCCCGCCCATCTCACCCGGACACTTCTTCTCGAAGCTCAACGCAAATAAATATCAGTCGAGAATTTTACGAAACCCATTAATTTAGAAATGCCGATCTGTAGTTCGATTGTTTATGATCGCACAGCCAGACTGCGGACCACCTCGTCCGTGTTATTAATTGATCGCGCGATAAGGTTTGCAGTTACCGATTACACGGTTCGATTTTCTTTCTTCAAAATTATACGGTGTCGATTTAATAGTACGAGTAGAGGTGCTCTAAAAATAAATCGAGAGCTAGTAAGTGAGGTGCGGTCACCGGACATAGTGGCACGAGGGGGCTGACGCCATGACGCATCGCGTGCGCAGCGCTGCTCGCTAGGGGCCCGCACATCAGTTAGACACCGACCTACTCCTAGTCTTCGCTAACGGTCCCCTCTCTCCCACGTGTCGATTATGCCGCCTTCATCTTCTATTTCCTCCACGCGTCGTTTCAAATTGAACTTTCTTTTAAATAACGAAATTAAATACATGCTTAAAGTCAGTTTTACGTATTTGTTGCTTGTCCATTGCTCCCAATAATTACTGTTTAAGTAATTACTGTTTAACAAACTTTTATATAAATATGTACATAAAATACACAGAAAATGCCTACACCAAGACAAAATATAGACATGTTAATGAACACAATTTCTTGTCTCCTACAAAGATCCAACCTACAAAGATAAAACCTTTGGATCACAAGCCAGGTTTACTAGCAATTAAGTCACCAGCTGGTCATTCTTCATCTTCATGTCTTGATATTTGAAAATGGACACATTTAGCATCTTTACATATAATAAAATCGTAAGAAAGTCAAAACTGTACATTGAATATTTTTTTAAGAGGATACTTGGGGCGCGATCTACAATCGATATCGAAGCCAAAAATATAGTTTTTCGAATTTTTATGTCCGGGCTAAACTCAAAAAGTACTGCATGGATTTCATTTCACTTCAAATATTTGCATGAATATTACTAAGAGGTCGAGTCAACATATAGGTTACATATTATCACGCTATATTCTACGGGGGAGGAGCTGTGATAATTTATAAAATTTAACGCGGGTAAAACCGCGGAGCACAGCTAGTTATAACAATAACATAACAATTGAACGGTGGAGAAACATCTCTTATCAGTCAAAACTTCCGTTAAATACCTAAAGTCATACCATAAATCGAGATTGTTCTTAGCTTTTCTCGTAACGTCCCAATAAATTGTTATTTTTCAAGTTTTAGACGGCTGTTATCTACAGTTAGCTAAGTTATTAAGAGATTTCAAGATGAGTCGATAGTAAACAAGTGGTTGACGATCTTAAGCCACTTGTTGAGACTTGGCAGTTGTAGGTCAAAACAAAGTGAATAGTGAAAAATTATAATTACACACAGAACATTATTCTCACACGGCCATCTGATCCCAAACTAAGCAGATCTTGTACTGTGGAAACCAGATAACTGATATATGTACTACATTTCTTTTGTAAATACATACTTATATTGATAATTACGCCCAGACTCAGAACAAACAATTATGTTCATGCACACAAATATCTGTCCTGGGTGGGAATCGAACCCACGACCTCTGTGCGTGAAAAGCTAGCATTTTCCAACCACGCCAACAGTTATAATACGTTATAATACTTTTTGTTATACATACGTTTTATCTATATATGCTGTGTGGTGACGGCATAGAATTTCATCCATCACCCTATCTCATCCCGTGGAGGGCGTAGAAATCGTCCGTGGGAATACCTACCAGAAAACGGGCAAAAGTGACTATTCTGTGAACTATTATCATCAAACTGCGATCGCCAACCCATGTGCCAAGCGTGGCGATTAAGGCATATCCCCCCAGTCTTTGGGGGAGACTTTTGTCCAGCAGTGGCTGTTCTTTGGCTGACCTGATGATGACGTTTTATCTTGATTCTTTTAATGCTGTTTATTTAAAGTTTCAATTTAAATAGCTACTGAACATTGGATCACATTTCAGCTATTCTTACTACCTATAAGGCTATAAACATTGTACTGAAATGTAAGAATGTATGTATATTGGTGTCAATAAAACATTACTTTACTTTATTAAAATATATACAAGTATATTTACTGCAGCCTATGCTGAAGTAGGTACCCATTTGTGGTAAACAGGAACAATAATTTTTAGTATTATTAAAGTTGCAATCAGTTGTGTATCATAAATTAAGGCTTTTCTTTCTTAATTAGTAAGAAAACTGTTGTTCTTTATAAGGCTAAACTTTTGCACGGCTTAAGTAATACTAGATATACTTATTCTAAGAAATATTAAATGAAATAATATCTGAACAAGGCAGAGCAAAGGAGACTTACAAGTTTAATAATACATACGCAATGAAAATATAATATTTGTTGGGTATGTTTTTGTTTTCTCGGATATAACAAATAAAGATATTTTCTTAAAAATACACATTTTTTCCTCATGAAAATTATGTTACTTTAGCTTAATTTAGCAGGAGATTTGAAATTAAAAGAGAAGAAACATCCTCTGCGTAAAAGTGTAGTCCAAGACATAGGCGGAAACGATTGCATTATTTAATTTTAACGTGTAATCGTTCTAGACTACTTCTTGTTTTGTTTACATCCAATCTAGAAAATAATCGTACGTCTCACCGGGGGTAGTTTACGTATATGATGCTAACAATATACATGGCATCAGTCGCGTAATTGTTGGTAAATAACCATTTTAAGATAACGATAAAGATAAAATTCGGATTTATTCTTCACACTAACTGTGTAAAAGTGCTGACTTCAGCCAACATTTTCCACTAGTTTTTAGCCAATATGACGAGGTTAATCTTGTTTCAAAATATGTGCACCAAATTTGCCTATAATTTATTATAAGTAGGTACATCATTGACAAGAGGATTGAACTACTTTCGCTTGAGGTTGAGCTCGATTACAATAGTTATTATAAGATTACTTTATGAGTAACAAAAACTTTGTTATATTTTATGTTAGATTTGTCGTAAAGATTATATTATCTAGTTTTTTGGTTAAGTAATATTGCACCCTGTTATTACGTGTTTTTATCCACTCTATTTTGATGCTTACTTAATAGTTTATGCGGGCGAGAGGTGTTACGTTAAAATTGGATGCTTTCAGCCTCTTAAATTGTTGTCGTTCAATCAATCAAATTCAAATCAATGTTCCTATTGGTGCAAAAGACATCGATAGCTTTTCGATTCGAAACGCTAGGCCACTTGGCCAAGTGGAATGGAATGCTTTGCTCGTTACTATAGTTACTTTCGACAGCCAACCCATGCACGCGACCTACCTACCTACTACTCGTATTTGCTTCGTCCACTTAAACATGTATTTAAAACTTTAATGAAAATTGTCTTTAATAACGTTGTTATAGACAGGAAATGAACCGAAATAGGTGAGTATTATTAAAGTCGATGTGTAGTGTCGGCATTCTTTGATCTGTTAATGTTACGTCATGTGACGATTGCAAACGAGTCTAATGTTGTAGAATTCGTTGAGTTTAGCCGATATCAGCTCCAGGGGTTGGAGGTCGACAATATTATTAGTAATTTCAACTAAACTTGAATGGCGATTGTTATTAATGTAAATGTAAAGTATATTTAAATTTGAATGAAAGCTTTATCGTTATACTTATGTACCGTCAGCAGAAGTCCTTATTCAAAAAGCTAAACTATAGGATATTTTTCAATACACATTTCAAGAATTTCATCATCATCATTATCATGTCAGCCAAAGTACGTCCACTGCTGGACAGAAGCCTCCCCAAAGAATGGGGGATATGCCATAATCACCACACTTGGCAGACGGGTTAACCTACTAGAGAACAGGCAGCAGCGTTTTTACTATGACCATCAATCGCAGTTTGATGGTCATAGTAAAAACATAGTATAAAAACGTAGGTCATAGTAAAAAAAATACAGTTTGTATTATGTACAGTTTCTTTATTGACTTTTAAGGTTTTATTTACCGAGAGCAGATTACTAATATATATTGGGTAAGATATATTAAGTAAGATAAATTAGTAGTTAACTCAAAATAACAATATAACATTTTTGATGCCATAGGTAACATTATTGTAATTCTAATATACCTACTCTGCTCTTTTATTAATCAATCAATTTGTTTTGATTATAATCATACAAAATTACTAAACCGATTTCATCTGTATGTAATACTATTTTTTTAGGTGTATCCACCGCCTAAAAAAGCAATATATACATACCGACTATAGATAATTATGCTAACAATCTTATGTGTAACGAAACTAATAATAACGATGTTAATGATAAGACTAAAATAACTATTAAATATTAAAGTCCTTCAAATAATCTTAACGCAGTAAAGTAACGCTTGATTAGGTCATAACCTTGACATCTAAATACAGATAAATTACGGTTAAAAATACATACAACTTTCTTAATAAAATCGTATATAAATAAAACCTATTTGGGAATATAACACCAAAAACGTTAACGAATTAAAAATGCCTATAAAATCGGTTAACAATCCACGGCTTAACATACATATAAAACAAAACATTTGATTGAATTGAATTGATAATCTCCTCCAATTAAAATCGGCTAAAAAGAAATAGGACGATTATACTTAACTGGAATAGGGCAACATCCAATAGGAGGTAAGAGTTAATGTAAAGTAGAGGATAACCTTTATGGGCATTAGCTATTCAGGTGAAATAAGTTATCCTGTATGTAGACTGTAATAATATGTGTACCTTTGTTGGTAACGCGTGAGTGACGCAAGCGTTTCAGGCTACGGTGACCACATATCATCAGGCGGGCGAAAAATTTAATGCTGATGACATTAACTGACTTAGCTAATTTTAATAGGCTATCATTTTATTCTAACATAGTGCAAATAACATGACATCTTTAGGTGAGTTTATTAAGTTTTAGCGCGAAATACTCATAAAACTAAGCGGCATACCGTACCATACATAACCGAGCGCATAATTAGCCGGCAGGTTATAAAAACCTGCCGGCTAATTATGCGCTCGGTGCGCGTTATAGTGTAAATTTTATTTATTTATCCTACTAGCGGTAGCGTGTTCACCCGCAGATAACGAGGTCCTGGGTTCAAATCCCGGGTCGGGCTAAAAGTGATTTTGGGACTTTTCTGCAAAAATAAAAATTTCTCAGCTTCAGCCCGAAGTCTGGGAGTTGGCGGTATTATACATCCTTGCTTCGGAGAGCACGTAAAGCCGTCGGTCCTGTGCCTGACCTCTTTCCGGTCGTGTTGCTAGGCGTCCCATCGGATTATGAGAGTGATGGAATAGAAAGTGCTCCTGTGTTTGCGCACACACTTGAGCACTATAATATGTCCCGCGCAGATGGCTAATCTCCATTGAGACCTGCCGCCGTGGCCGGATTCGGCTAGGAGGACATTATTTATTATTATTATTTATTTATCCCACAATTTAATGTGTGTGAACCAAGGAGTGTTTGAATTTCAACGAAACATTACAGTAACAAATAGAAACCCGCCCTTACAAACAAAGTACCCACTTAGATAAGTACATAACCAATTAAAGTTGTAACACAAAAATCCCAAGTCCGTTAATGAGTGTATACAGTGTACTGTCACCAACAGAAGTAACGTCACAAGGACTATACTATTTTAAATAATGGAATCATGGACGGTTCGCCAAAAGCACCGATGGAAAATCCGAACTTGCTTTTGTATCTGGACCTCGCTTACCGTTATTAAATGGGTCACGTTTACAGAGCAGTGTCATGTGGTACTCTAAGGACATTTTCCTGGCGATGATTTCATTTTTATGCAGGACACTGGACAACGCCTTGGCTCATACCGCAGTCATTATGCGTGCATACATATAAGAAGTTGGGCAAGCCAGCATGAATCCCGGATATGAATTTCATAAAACACCTATGACTTATTTTATTTTATTTGGGAAGCTAACAGCTACATAAAGTTGGTTACAAATTTTGATAAATAAATGCCAATAACAAGCTTCCACAACTAGTTAACAAAATGGAGGCATCTCCGGTCTACTTAATAAATTACAATAATGACTATCCTAGGTTTTACAAGACTGAGCCAATAGTACTATACAAAGATTTATACATTATCAATGAAATATCTCTTGTTACACTTGGAATATCTCTTGTTACAATTTGGATCTGGTAGAATTTTTTGCTAGTAGTACACAGATCAATAAAATCGAAACGACTGTCATAATTTAACTTGTTAAATTCATTGAGTAGGTACTCTAGGCAGAAAGCTGTTAACTCTAAAATTGTTGTGGCAGGCAAAGTACTGCATGGATTTACTTTAAATTTTGCATGAATATTACGAAGAGGTCGGGTCAACATTTAGGCCACATATTATAACGCCATCACCTACGGGGGAGGTGATTTATCCTACTAGCGGTAGCGTGTTCACCCGCAGATAACGAGGTCCTGGGTTCAAATCCCGGGTCGGGCTAAAAGTGATTTTGGGACTTTTCTGCAAAAATAAAAATTTCTCAGCTTCAGCCCGAAGTCTGGGAGTTGGCGGTATTATACATCCTTGCTTCGGAGAGCACGTAAAGCCGTCGGTCCTGTGCCTGACCTCTTTCCGGTCGTGTTGCTAGGCGTCCCATCGGATTATGAGAGTGATGGAATAGAAAGTGCTCCTGTGTTTGCGCACACACTTGAGCACTATAATATGTCCCGCGCAGATGGCTAATCTCCATTGAGACCTGCCGCCGTGGCCGGATTCGGCTAGGAGGACATTATTTATTATTATTATTTATTTATCCCACAATTTAATGTGTGTGAACCAAGGAGTGTTTGAATTTCAACGAAACATTACAGTAACAAATAGAAACCCGCCCTTACAAACAAAGTACCCACTTAGATAAGTACATAACCAATTAAAGTTGTAACACAAAAATCCCAAGTCCGTTAATGAGTGTATACAGTGTACTGTCACCAACAGAAGTAACGTCACAAGGACTATACTATTTTAAATAATGGAATCATGGACGGTTCGCCAAAAGCACCGATGGAAAATCCGAACTTGCTTTTGTATCTGGACCTCGCTTACCGTTATTAAATGGGTCACGTTTACAGAGCAGTGTCATGTGGTACTCTAAGGACATTTTCCTGGCGATGATTTCATTTTTATGCAGGACACTGGACAACGCCTTGGCTCATACCGCAGTCGTTATGCGTGCATACATATAAGAAGTTGGGCAAGCCAGCATGAATCCCGGATATGAATTTCATAAAACACCTATGACTTATTTTATTTTATTTGGGAAGCTAACAGCTACATAAAGTTGGTTACAAATTTTGATAAATAAATGCCAATAACAAGCTTCCACAACTAGTTAACAAAATGGAGGCATCTCCGGTCTACTTAATAAATTACAATAATGACTATCCTAGGTTTTACAAGACTGAGCCAATAGTACTATACAAAGATTTATACATTATCAATGAAATATCTCTTGTTACACTTGGAATATCTCTTGTTACAATTTGGATCTGGTAGAATTTTTTGCTAGTAGTACACAGATCAATAAAATCGAAACGACTGTCATAATTTAACTTGTTAAATTCATTGAGTAGGTACTCTAGGCAGAAAGCTGTTAACTCTAAAATTGTTGTGGCAGGGAGGACAGTGTAACAAGAGATTTTTACGTAAATTTCTTACAGGTAGACTTGAAGATATGTCACGTGACTTTGCTTGGTATATTAAAACTTATCATAGAGACACGCTCAAAACCAGATATAATTTTTAAAAGCGTACAATAAATACATAGAGCAAATTACTTTAATTTAAATACGGTATTTTGACGCTCTTATCTAATGTTCTCTCAAATCTTATATTGAACATTAGATGCAACTACGTCATTGATCAGAGTTTTTGCATGGTGGATCCATAAATGATGGCAAGAAGATTTCGACGGGACGTGAGTGTAAGGACAGCACTACAAAATCCGTTCTTACCACCAACGCGGCAATGTAATAAAAAAGTTGCCAAGGACGAAGTATATCTACCAACGTACCGTAGAATTTTAGTTTAACATTTCAGTAGTACAATGGGTAAACATATTATGATTAGGTTGACAATAGGGACAGGACCTAATTAGGAGTTTTAAAAGATTAGGGGTAAATGAAAAAATCTTCATTTTGTTTTACAAAAAATACCGAATACCGATTGCACAGTAAAATATAATTTAGCAGCGAATTAACTTCATGACGCATTGCGATCAATTTAAAAGTGGATTGTTTATGTAAACAAATTTGTTTCCGACAATCGCCGGCCGCGCCACGGTCGCTTCGCTCGCTCGGCTCATGCTTTGTATGGTCGAAGTTCAAACCTAACCTAACCTAAGATAAGATATTCTAGTAGCGAAATACATTTTTAATTACGCACGGGTTTGATGGGTGACCATTATTTTACTGTTGAACATAAATTGGTGAGTGATAAATTCTTGCTGTGTGGTGACGCCATAGAATATCATCACCCCATCACATCCTATGGGGAGCGAAGAAATCGTCCCAAGGAAGGTTTAAGGTTTAAGAACTTTATTTTCTCAAAAAGAAATACATTTCACTTATATGAGAAAACAACATTTCTAAATAAGTCCAAACCATCAAACTTTGATGGTCATAGTAAAAACGCTGCTGCCTGTTCTCTAGTAGGTTAAGTATTTCAGGCCCCTCGGACAAACTACGGAAAAAGTACTATACTGTATGAAGGAGCACAGCTTTACAATAAATTGCCTAAACATGTAAAAGACCAGAAGTCCATATATACCTTTAAAAAAGCTTTGAAAAAACACATTTTTGAGGACTTAAAATCGTAAAACTTGTTCTTTTTATAATTTCGACATGAACTGTCTCGTCGCCCTAACTTAACTTATTTAGAAATGTTGTTTTCTCATATAAGTGAAATGTATTTCTTTTTGAGAAAATAAAGTTCTTAAACCTTAAACCTTCCTTGGGACGATTTCTTCGCTCCCCATAGGATGTGATGGGTTGATGATATTCTATGGCGTCACCACACAGCAAGAATTTATCACTCACCAATTTATGTTCAACAGTAAAATAATGGTCACCCATCAAACCCGTGCGTAATTAAAAATGTATTTCGCTACTAGAATATCTTATCTTAGGTTAGGTTAGGTTTGAACTTCGACCATACAAAGCATGAGCCGAGCGAGCGAAGCGACCGTGGCGCGGCCGGCGATTGTCGGAAACAAATTTGTTTACATAAACAATCCACTTTTAAATTGATCGCAATGCGTCATGAAGTTAATTCGCTGCTAAATTATATTTTACTGTGCAATCGGTATTCGGTATTTTTTGTAAAACAAAATGAAGATTTTTTCATTTACCCCTAATCTTTTAAAACTCCTAATTAGGTCCTGTCCCTATTGTCAACCTAATCATAATATGTTTACCCATTGTACTACTGAAATGTTAAACTAAAATTCTACGGTACGTTGGTAGATATACTTCGTCCTTGGCAACTTTTTTATTACATTGCCGCGTTGGTGGTAAGAACGGATTTTGTAGTGCTGTCCTTACACTCACGTCCCGTCGAAATCTTCTTGCCATCATTTATGGATCCACCATGCAAAAACTCTGATCAATGACGTAGTTGCATCTAATGTTCAATATAAGATTTGAGAGAACATTAGATAAGAGCGTCAAAATACCGTATTTAAATTAAAGTAATTTGCTCTATGTATTTATTGTACGCTTTTAAAAATTATATCTGGTTTTGAGCGTGTCTCTATGATAAGTTTTAATATACCAAGCAAAGTCACGTGACATATCTTCAAGTCTACCTGTAAGAAATTTACGTAAAAATCTCTTGTTACACTGTCCTCCCTGCCACAACAATTTTAGAGTTAACAGCTTTCTGCCTAGAGTACCTACTCAATGAATTTAACAAGTTAAATTATGACAGTCGTTTCGATTTTATTGATCTGTGTACTACTAGCAAAAAATTCTACCAGATCCAAATTGTAACAAGAGATATTCCAAGTGTAACAAGAGATATTTCATTGATAATGTATAAATCTTTGTATAGTACTATTGGCTCAGTCTTGTAAAACCTAGGATAGTCATTATTGTAATTTATTAAGTAGACCGGAGATGCCTCCATTTTGTTAACTAGTTGTGGAAGCTTGTTATTGGCATTTATTTATCAAAATTTGTAACCAACTTTATGTAGCTGTTAGCTTCCCAAATAAAATAAAATAAGTCATAGGTGTTTTATGAAATTCATATCCGGGATTCATGCTGGCTTGCCCAACTTCTTATATGTATGCACGCATAATGACTGCGGTATGAGCCAAGGCGTTGTCCAGTGTCCTGCATAAAAATGAAATCATCGCCAGGAAAATGTCCTTAGAGTACCACATGACACTGCTCTGTAAACGTGACCCATTTAATAACGGTAAGCGAGGTCCAGATACAAAAGCAAGTTCGGATTTTCCATCGGTGCTTTTGGCGAACCGTCCATGATTCCATTATTTAAAATAGTATAGTCCTTGTGACGTTACTTCTGTTGGTGACAGTACACTGTATACACTCATTAACGGACTTGGGATTTTTGTGTTACAACTTTAATTGGTTATGTACTTATCTAAGTGGGTACTTTGTTTGTAAGGGCGGGTTTCTATTTGTTACTGTAATGTGTTTCGTTGAAATTCAAACACTCCTTGGTTCACACACATTAAATTGTGGGATAAATAAATAATAATAATAAATAATGTCCTCCTAGCCGAATCCGGCCACGGCGGCAGGTCTCAATGGAGATTAGCCATCTGCGCGGGACATATTATAGTGCTCAAGTGTGTGCGCAAACACAGGAGCACTTTCTATTCCATCACTCTCATAATCCGATGGGACGCCTAGCAACACGACCGGAAAGAGGTCAGACATAGGACCGACGGCTTTACGTGTTCTCCGAAGCAAGGATGTATAATACCGCCAACTCCCAGACTTCGAGCTGATGCTGAGAAATTTTTATTTTTACAGAAAAGTCCCAAAATCACTTTTAGCCCGACCCGGGATTTGAACCCAGGACCTCGTTATCTGCGGGTGAACACGCTACCGCTAGTAGGATAAATAAATAAAATTTACACTATAACGCGCACCGAGCGCATAATTAGCCGGCAGGTTATAAAGTGCCGCTTAGTTTTATTGAGTATTTCGCGCTAAAACTTAATGAATACACCTAAAGATGTCATGTTATTTGCACTATGTTAGAATAAAATGAAAGGCTATTACAATTAGCTAAGTCAGTTAATGTCATCAACATTTAATTTTTCGCCCGCCTGATGATATGTGGTCACCGTAGCCTGAAACGCTTGCGTCACTCACGCGTTACCGACAAAGGTAGACATATTATTACAGTCTAGATACAGGATACCTTATGTCACCTGGATAGCTAATGCCCATAAAGGTTGTTAAGTACAAAATTATAATTAAATGCACAACATTTTAAGGTGTCACAGCATGCGCATAAATTTCATAATAGTGACACAAAGAAAAAATAAATTGAATGAAATAAAATATACTACATAAAACAAATAAAATTAAACATATTTTTTTACATAACAAAAATTAAAACATATTTATAATCAACTCAAGCAAATAACTGAAACACATTCTTATGCTAAATAAAATAAAAACTATTTACACTAATATAACACTAATTAAAGCCTACTTAATAAACTCAAGACATTTTTTTTAAAAGTGGTTTATTGGTTGTCCTATTTCAGTTAAGTATAACCGTCCTATTTCTTTTTAGCAGACTTTAATTGGAGGAGATTATCAATCAAATGTTTTGTTTTATATGTATGTTTCGCCGTGGATTGTTACCGATTTTATAGGCATTTTTAATTCGATAACGATTTTGGTGTTATATTCCCAAATAGGTTTTATTTGGATCGGATTTTATTAAGAAAGTTGTATGTTTTTTTTAACCGTAATTTCTGTATTTAGATGTCAAGGTTATGACCTAATCATGCGTTACTTTACTGCGTTAAGATTATTAGAAGGACTTTAAAATTTAATAGTTATTTAAGTGTTATCATTAACATCGTTATTATTAGTTTCGTTACACATAAGATTGTTAGCATAATTATCTATAGTCGCTATGTAAATATTGCTTTATTAGGCGGTGGATACACCAAAAAAAAAATGTTACATACAGTTGAGATCAGTTTAGTAATTTTGTATGTTTATAACCAAAACAAATTGATTGAGTAAAAAGTAGAGTAGGTATATTAGAATTACAATAATGTTACCTATGGCATCAAAAATGTTATATTGTTATTTTGAGTTAACTACTAATTTATCTTACTTAATATATCTTACCCAATATATATTAGTAATCTGCTCTCGGTAAATAAAACCTTAAAAGTCAGTAAGGAACCTTTATATAATACAAACTGTATTGATAAATAAAACACATAACTTTATCTTTTGATCCTAATTCTATTATGATAAAACTGACTTAAACTTTTCTTCAAGATAATCGATTGGAACATAATTTATATGCGACCATTCCGATAATAATCCCTATTGCGTTCGGAAAGAAAAAGATTAAATCACTTTAACGTTTTAATAAGTAGTTATTAAATCATTAAATATCGATGTATAAAGTAATTATCTTAACTTTGGTAAGTATTGGTATATAATAAAATCGTAATCAATCTTTTACATGACGTTTAACTTGTAAACTTGTAACCTCACTGAAGATCAAGATATTCGAGATTAAGGAATTAATTAATAAGTTTACTGCAGATTTGTCTGCCTATTGGCGTGGTTGTCCAATGCTTGCTATTCACGCCGGAGGTCGTGGAGTGGGTTCGATTCCCACCCAGGACAAATATTTGTGTGCATGAACATGTCTGTTTGTCTTGAGTCTGGGTGTAATTATCTATATAAGTATGTATTTACAAAAGAAAAGTAGTATATGTAGTATATCAGCTATCTGGTTTCCATAGTACAAGCTCTGCTTAGTTTGGGACCAGATGGCCGTGTGAAAATAATGTCCCAGGATATTATTTGTAACTTCACGAGTACGTATGTAAGGTTAATTGGTATTTTTATTGATAGGATTCCGGTTTCTGTTTCTTATGAATAAAAAACGTAAAATAATCAACCGGCTTTACTAATGAAATATGTGACCCTTCGCCACTGAAAGGTACTTATACTTACTTGTATAAATTATACTTAATGTTTTTACGAATATGCTAACTTTAACCAAATGACAATCGTAAAATTCTCTGGTATTGTATTTTAATGGTTCCGCATCACTTTCTGTCATTTAAAGTTTAAAACACAATTGTCCAACACTTGGGCATTTATATTCATGAAGTTGTACCTTATAGGAATGTATTTTATTGGTAGGTACAGTCAGTAACAGAAATAGCTGTAGGTACTACGGCTATGACAAAAAAGATATGATTTCTGTTTGTACCGACGCCAGCACATCAAGCTGCCTAAATCTGTGAAATTTACACAATTAAAAGTGAACCTTATGCTTATGTGATAAAGTTGAAAATCCATAATATAAATTTGATAGATAGATTGGGGTAGCCGGATGTGCCGCCAGCACATCCAGCTACCCCAATCTGTCAAATCTACATGACTTTTTCTCTCCTGGACTACGTGTTGTCAGCATTTACAACTGTGAACAGCTATATGGGTGTACGCGGTCCCCCCACGACTACATATCCGCTACCATCAGATGGGATACTGGTCAAACGCAACCTGCACAACGAAAATATCTATAAAATAAAACCGCGGACTCGCGCACCGAGGGTATTACGGACAACAAAGTGATCCTATAAGGTTTCCACTTTGTTGTACGTCCGTCCGTCTGTCTGTCAAGACCCTTTTTCTCAGGAATGCGTGGAGGTATCAAGCTGGAATTAAAACCAAATACTCAAGTCTACTTTCCCTTGGAGCTGTGAAAGAGCTTGTGAAAAATACTCAAACTTTGTATTTTCCTTTCGAGGTACGGAAGGCTAAAAATAAATCCTGGGGTACTTTCGCTGCTTCGCCGGAGAATAATGAAAAAAAAAATTCTTTAACCACATACTGATGAGCGGTACCGGGTCATGCGGGTATCGAGGGCAACGAAAGTGCCGACGAACTTGCACGGGCTGGAGCTAAACTGGTCCAATACGGCCCTGAGCCGATATGCGGAATACCAAAAAGCACAGTCCAACTCACCCTAAGGAACCATTGCAAACAAGAAGCTGTTAAACGCTGGCACAAACTTCCAGGTTTAACCCACTCCAAAAAAGCTATCAAGGGCTACGACCGCAAAACTGCGAACGAAGTCCTCGCGCTTAATAGGAGGAACTTATGCATCATAACTAGGATGTTAACGGGACATTGCCGTCTCAGGAAACACCTATCCACGGTGGGCATCGGAGACTGTAGAGTGTGCAGATTCTGCAATAACGCAGACGAAACACCTCTACACCTGCTCTGCCACTGTGAGCCACTGATGCATAAACGTAACACCGTCCTGGGCCAACACTTCTTGCACCAGGACGATGTTATCGACACTCCTGCCAAAAAGATTCTGCAATTTATCTATGTTGCAGGGTTAGACAGGGAAGTTTAGTTGGAGCGGCGAGCACAATAGTTCATCACTGGACGCAGTGTTACCAGGACCTCCGGAGACTGGAAATAGCCGCAACCAGAAGAATAAGAATAATAATACTGATGAGCGTGTGCTCGACCCATCTTAATAAAAATTCAAACTTAGTAAACACGCTGGAGGACGATAAATGTCGACTCTGGCTGGTTACTGATGTAGTGGTTCATTAGAACGTAAGGCTAAATATAACTAAAGGTGGATAAATATTAATTCGGTAAAGAATAGCTCGTATTCAAAAATACGGTCTGCAATAAAAATAATATAGCCAGCTGGTCTAGTAAGAGATTTTATTGCGAGTAAAACTCACTGTGAAATATTTACAGACTGTCTCTTACACTTGGCCAGTTTTTAATAGGAGTAGTGAATTTATGTGTATAGCCTATTGTAAAGGTATATTTATTGTTCTTCCTATTATATTATATAGACCCGGCATGTCTACATACTCTCCGAGGTACGGGGATAAAACACTGCCGACTTGAAAAGTCTGACCCATGATTAGACCAGCGAGGCACGTAAAGATATTGGTACTGCACCTGATCTATCTCGTCGGTCGTCGGTCGTATCGTATAGACGTCCCTTTCGAATATGAGGATGAGCGAATAGAGAGTGCACCAGTATTCTGCTCCACACATCTCTGCTCCACAATATATCCCACGTAGTTAGCAAGTTTGAGATTGGCCACCGTTGTTAAAAGCATTGGCAACGAGCACTACTATAATAGAGAGCGGGAATATTGAGTTCTTGTACGGCTACTTTTCTTTCTGGCTGTATCGCATAATATATACTTTTTCGAAGGATACGTCGATTAATCTTGATCCTATAAGTATGTAAAATAGCCAACTGATTTCATCGTAACAGCTGTAAGAAGTCTACTGCTGGACAAAAGCCTCCCCTATGAATAATCTTGGGGGGATATGCCATAATCGCCATGCTTGGCAGACGGGTTGTCGATCGCAGTAAGATGATCATAGTACTCAGAAAGAAGCTGCTGCCCGAGTCCTCTGGTAGATTTACGCTTGGGTCGATTTCTACGCCTCTCATGGGATGATATAGGATGATAATATTCTGA
This sequence comes from Pseudoips prasinana, assembly GCA_951640165.1. Lineage (NCBI taxonomy): Eukaryota > Metazoa > Arthropoda > Insecta > Lepidoptera > Nolidae > Pseudoips > Pseudoips prasinana. The sequence goes on along the minus strand of OX621237.1, from coordinate 27,629,099 downwards.
TATTCACCGCCGTCAACACACAAGATAAGATAAGATAACTCTTTATTGTAAACTAAAACATTATAGGATACAAGAATACAATAACATAGTTAAATTAAAAAATAATAATTTAATAATAATAAATAAATGTATTTCTCTCACAAAGATCAAGTACAAAGTTAATACATTTTATGTCACTTAGAATATGTAACTAGCTTTGTGAGAGCTGGTGCCTATTGTAGGTTTAGATGAAAACCTGTATTACAGGTCACCAGTGCCCACTCCCCAGTTTATACCTAGTAAAAATTGTTAAAAACCATGTACAAATGGCGGCCTTATCACTAAATGTGATCTCTTCCAGGCTACCTAGGCAGGGATTGGAGAATGGAGTAACAGAGATATGGTAGTTGTGTACACAAGTATAGAAACGGTACGCACTGGTATCATAACAAAAAAAAACCGGCCAAGTGCGAGTCGGACTCGCACATGAAGGGTTCCATAGCAGCAAGTATATCAGCTGATTAAATGAAAGGTAAATTGCGGTTTACGATTTATGATGTATTAAAAAAACTACTAACTAAATCTCGTCCAAACCAATTTTTGTTGTTTGTTTTCATAGTAATGTACATCATATATTTTTTTTAGTTTTATCGTACTCTTATTTTAGAAGTTACAGGGGGGACACTCATTTTACCACTTTGGAAGTGTCTCTCGCGCAAACTATTCAGTTTAGAAAAAAAATGATATTAGGAACCACAATGTCATTTTTGAAGACCTATCCATAGACACCCCACATGTATGTGTACGATGAAAAAAAAAATATTGAGTTTCAGTTCTATGTATGGGGAACCCCCAAAATTACTGTTCTTTTTTTATTTTTGTGAGAAAATCTTAATGCGGTTCACAGAATAATTGGTAAGTAGTACCAAGTTTCAACTGTATAACTCTTATAGTTTCGGAAAAAAGTGGCTGTGACATACGGACGGCCAGACAGACAGACATGACGAATCTATAAGGGTTCCGTTGTTTGCCATTTGGCTACGAAACCCTAAAAATCCGAGAGTTTTCTACGTCTTATTAAATAAATTACATTTAGTGATAAGGCCGCCAATTGTACATTTTTTTAATGTAACCATGTTATTGTATTCTTGTATCCTATAATGTTTTAGTGTTTACCACAACTGGTTTACCAAGGACTTTATTACGAGTACAGTATACACTTTTATCACTGCGAAATGTGGCAGTACCTTAGCAGACAAACACTTGGCTAGTTTTTAATTCTCAAAAGTTTTCCTGTGTTCTTACTGTTAAATAATTAAATTTAGGGTTCTTCCCTAGCATTTTATCGGCACCCATATCACATGAAGCTAAAATGGCCAGGCCAATAGTTGTATGAGTTGTGTGATTTACGCAGTTAGTGCTTATTACTGATTATCATGATAACATTATAATGTGTAAGTTGGTTTATGGCATACTGGAACTTGCGTGACTATCAAAAGTTTCAAATTTAAATAAAGAATATTAAAAAAAGTTTTTCTAATGTATAACAGAGAAAGATACTTTGAAGTTCTTGTACAGATGCTTTTGTTGCCGACAGTACTTCAGATTACTTTATCGAAGCAAGCGTAGTTATTATAACAATTTTGTGTTTTGACGTTTTAAAATATGTTGTCACATTAATAAATTATGTAAATCAGACAGCTATGGATGTCCAATTGCACGTACACAAGATATACGAATAAATTTCATTTTATTGAAAAATAATCTTGCAATCGGAATAATAATCAATATTCTGACAATAAGAAGTACAATATTTTAGATATGTTATCTTATATCGACGGTCACCGTAGCCTAGTTGGTAGTGCTCCTGCCTACGAAGCTGGTGGTCCTGGGTTCGAATCCCGGTAAGTGCAAATATTTGTGCGATGAGCACGAATATTTGTTTCTGAGTCATGGATGTTTTCTATGTATATCAGTATTTATCTATCTATATAAGTATGTATATCGTCGCCTGGTACCCATAGTACAAGCTTTGTTTAGTTTGGGGCTAGGATGACCTGTGTGACATTGTCCCCAGATATTATTATTATTATTATATGCTGGATATAAGTCCCGATAGCGTAGTGGTGAGACCGTTGTGTTGGTCTGAGGGTTCAGTGGCCTCACAGCACATGGATCACTGACTATTATAATTTACGAGCGTATAAGGACTTCATTACCCCGTACTTGAAACTATGAGCGAAACATCATGAGAAATACTGCATACTTGAGAGTTTTCCCAAAAATGATCTTAATGGTATATGAAGTCTGCCAACACGCACTAGGACAATATCCGCGTAGACATCATCCATTTAGGAGTTACGATCGCAAATAGACGCACATTTACAGGCACAAACTTATAACACCAATTGGAATGATCTTTCGCTCCGCAATGACTGTCCGTCTGTTCTGTCAGTCCGCGGACTTTATCTCATGAACTGAAATATGTAACTGACAGTTGAAATTTTAACAAATATTTCTATTGCCGTTATAACAACAAATAATGAAAATAAAATAAAGTTAAAAATAAAGACAAAAGGTAGTAAAACTATTTAGTTATAGTTGGTGTCATCTTTACTTATAATAAAATCGTAGGAAAGTCAAAACTGTACATTTAATATTTTTTTTAAAAGATACTTGGGGCGTGATCTGCAATCGATATCGAAGCCAAAAATATAGTTTGTAGATTTTTTTTCTGTTTGTCTGTCTGTCTGTATGTATGTCCGGGCTTAACGCAAAGAGTACTGCATGGATTTACTTCAAATATTGCATGAATATTACTAAGAAGTCGGGTCAACATATTATCGCGCTATCAACTACGGGGGAGGAGCTGTGATAATTCATTAAGTTGAACGCGGGTAAAACCGCGGGGCACAGCTAGTTAAAAAATAATTCAAAACTATGTAGATAAGGTTGCCGTAAGTCAATTTGGAGCGGGGACACAAATTACCTAACAAACTGTATAGTTTGTTTGGACATGTTACGTAGAAGTGATCGGTGCTACCACCGAATACGTTTAAAAATTCTTTCAGTGTTGTAATGGCGAACATACTTAAACAAATTCTATTTTTAACGAGATTCATCCTTCAGAGATTACGCTGTATTGAAAAAAGTGAAAAGCTTTGATATAAGTACACTAAAGATATGAGATCTTTTTAGTCTATTAATTAGCGAGATTTGATTGTAGATGTCAAAGGTGCAAAGGATGTCAACTCCACGATTCATAGGAAATTGTAGGAATACATTATTGTAGGCTTAAATATATATATACATATATATATATATATTTTTTTTTTTTTTTTTTTTTTTTCTTGGATTATAAACTTTGGATAATAAACCACGTATTTTTCTTTTTCTTTTAGTATACCGGGTTACTGGGTAAGTGGACCTAGATCCTTTATGGGGGGTATTATTTGAGTATAGAGTATGAAATAATAATAAATAATATTTATAAACACATCTGCAGCATAGGCGTTATACCCTTTTTTATATTTTTATTGCTCAGTTCAGGGAGAATGTAAGGATAGTACAGATTTAACTTATCTTTACGCTGTATTCTACATAAAAACAAGTGTTTTTATTTAAATATTACATTAATTTCATATAGATTAATTTATAATTAGATTAAGTTCCTAAACTACATATATGTACTCGTATATTTGCACGACCTCAGGTCAGAATATGTTGGATTATAACCTTTTCATTAAGACCTTATGTACCATATTTGAGCAAATAAAGATTCGATTTGATTTGATTTGATATGATTTAGTTAATTTGTTTATGGAAATTATTAATCTAACGTCATGTAAAATAATTAGATCACAATAATAATACAATATAATTAATTTAATACGTGATTTTAAATTACATTTAATGTCAAATTTGTATTGTACACACGGCTACATATCAAGCTATACATTTCCAGTATAAACTGACCTCTTTTTGTATGGAAATCCTATACAACGCGGGATCAGCTTATACTGGAAATTCTAGCTTGATATGTAGCCGTGTGTACAATGTCAAGTTAATATAAAAGTATTTGAAAGATAAGCAAAGATATTTTGCCCCAACATTTCACACCTACACTGAATTGACACAACTTTAGATGCCCTATCCTTTTTTACCTTTTTTAAAATTTTTAATTGGATTAAAATGTTTATAGTTTATAGTAGGTTACGTTACATATATGTCGGTTTATTTAACGGTCCAGTAAAAATGTTTGAGGTAAATGGCGAACCTTAAAAAGGCCAATTATTTGTGACAGTCCTCGTGAATGGAGACCCATACATTAATATGAGTGGAAAAGGCTGTATGTAGAGTCAGTAAAAGAAGTACCGTCACAGAGATTAAAATAACACTCGATAGGTTGGACTAATTTAATTCTAGTACTCATTAAGGCTAATCATAAATTGTGTACGCTAGCAACACCTTCAAATTCTACATTGAAGTCGTAAAGTGAACATATAAGAGAAAACAAAATGAAGCATTTCCCAAAAATACCTCTGTTTAAACGGAGTAATACTGCCATTACGACGCGAGCAATACTTGCTACTATTTGGGAAAAGGATAGCATCCTCACTCAATCTCTACTTAATCATTCCTCAGTTAACGTGCGGTAAGTATAAAAATGATTTTATGTTAGTTCAGAAGATTAACGCAGAGTTAAGAATTATTTCCTTTAAGATAATTATTAAATAAGATGTGTAATTTTACTTTGGATAGCAACTTAAACGATATTGTTCGTAATTATAACTACATTTCGTGAGTTCCGAGCGAAACCAGGGGATTTACTGCTTCGGTACTTTTCTTTATCCGTTCATTTTCATTGTCAGTCTTAATAAATCGGTTGGGATTTATATTACACTTTCTTTTTTAAGATAAAACCCGCACCAGTTAAATTTCAGGGTCACGGAAGACTTTACAAACGATTCACGAACACAAAGCTAACCCAGATTCAGAACTGTTGTTCTAAGTTACACCCAGACTCAGACCAATAATCTATTGGTCATGGGTAACACTAATTGTTGATCAAAACAAGAGGGCGCCGCGGTAGTTATGAAGCGACCGTATCTTAACCACATCGCCAGTAAATATTTATATTTTCGGCTTTCCGATATTACGGTATTCCGAAATATTCGAGCTGCCGATATAGCGCATGTAGTCTACCGCCTACCTCACTTAAAAACTGCTACCATTTAGCGCTACCCAGGGGCCACGTGTAATGTTACTAAAGGTAGAGTCAAACTCAAAGTCAAAAATCATTTATTACGTAAAAAATTTACATTTATGTGGAATCGTCATATTTTTTACCCTACCGTGCAGTGCATGACGTGGCAGCTACTGAGAAACACTGCCAGAAAACTCAGTAGGAATCCTTTTTTTAAATAAAATATACTTAAGAGTCCTATTACAGTCCACTAGCGCCGCCAATCGAAAAAATGTCATAACTCGTAAATAGAATCAAAAATACAAAATGTGGTCTATTATTACTGTAGAAAAGGCAATAACGTAATTTTATAACACATTGTCAACACTTGAAATAAAGCTGTTTAGCTAAATCGTGCATTTGTAACAAAAACGGCCGTTTATTTTTTTCTATTTACAAGTTATGACATTTTTTCGATTGGCGGCGCTAGTGGACTGTAATAGGCCTCTTAAGATTAATTACAATCATGTGTGTTGACTCAGAACAACTCAATCCCAAGCACTTTTATCACTTAAATAATCAGAAATTTTGTAATATGCCCTGCTACACAATTTGGCTTTAATTATTCTTTTAAACTTATTCGTAGACAATTCTCTAATATCATTGGGAAGTTTGTTATAGAATCTTATACATTGCCCCATAAAAGAGTTACTTATTTTGTGGAGACGGTTAGTATGCAATATGAGATTATTCTTATATCTAGTATTTACATTATGTGTATCTCTCCTTTTACAGAAGGAATCGATATTTTTATGCATATATAAAAGTTTTCATATATATATACTGAGATAGAGTAGAGTAAGCCTACGAACACTAACACCACCGGATATATTATGTAGATCATTAGCACGACCGACGCGAGAGGTTTTTACAAACTCTACCCTCTCTAGTATTTCGTTACAGTAGCATTTACCAACCACGCCAACCGGCCGACAAAATATTAATCAAACGTATAAATATAAATATTCCTAATAAAACTTTTACTTCGCAGCAGATTATAGTATTCCAGGATTCAGACCAAGTATCAGTGTATACGCTACTATTATTCTTACGAAACAGTCAAGAAGTTACTATATCTTGTAATACCCACTTGTGTGTAGGTAATATAAAGCAGAAATTACACTTAACTGCCAGATGTAACAGTTCGAAAGGCTTGCATTGTTACTGTTGAATTTTGGCAATGAAAACAAACGATTGTGCTCTTTCGATTTAAGTGCTATAATTACTTATTAACTAGGTCAATAATCTCAGTGATTGAGCTACGTAAGCCGTCCAATCGCGTTTCAGATACTGTGCCATGGAGATCGCGGGTTCAAATACAGAAGCGGATGAAATATTTTCATAAAATCTAAAATTTCTTTCAGGATCTGGTTGATGGTGAGAGCGTGCTTGAAAGAGCAAGTAAAGTCATTCGCTGGTTGCCGACGGATGCATTATCATAAAATTTTCTTTACTCTTCAAAAAGTTTCATAACTTTTTTTAAGCTATTGCATAGTTTCTATCGCGGGCCTTGAGCGTGGGGACTGAATCCAGAAATTCCGTAACGAAAAAAACCTAACACCCCCCACTCCGACCGCCATCTATCGATAAATACTTACCAGAACTTTTAATGACTTTTTGAAATAGCACGCTTGTTTCTTTAGTTCAGTAACCCGCCTTTAGGTGGCATTGGTTGTATTGGAAAACTACCGTAATCAGCTGTTTGTGAGAAAGTATATAGGTGTATAGGTATTTATCATCTACGTACAAAAGTGAATATCTGTACTCGTATAATTTGTGTACAAAGTGTTTTAAATATGAATAAAAGTGCATCTATTAATGAAGAAATTCACGAAAAAATAGGGATGAAATTGAGTTAGTACTGTATATACATTCATTTTATTATTATTATCACAAAAGCACTATTACAAAATAAATAAATAATCATAATTGCATAAGTTGAAAAAAAATGTTATGCAATAGCTTTACCGCGGCAGTCTCCGAGTGCCACACGTCTTTTTTTTTTCACATAAGAGTTCGACAAACGAGCAAGTGGGTCACCTGATGGTAAGTGATCACCACCGCCCATGGACACTCGCAACACCAGAGGTCGCGGGTGCGTTGTCGGCCCTTATAAAAGTCAGCAAGCTAATGTTGCTGACCCTTCCCCCCACCCCGATGAGCTCTGGCAACCTTACTCACACGCAGGAACACAACATTAAGTTATTAATGTTATTATTAAGGAATGTCTTCTGTAAGGTGGAGGGACTTCCCCAGTCGGGCTGCTCTTTGAGCAAATCAACGCTGTGCCCTATCTCTCTTAAACTATAACTCTTCATATATTAAAACTTAACGTAAAAAAACTCAAATATAGCGCATGATTTAAACGTCTTGGTTAGTGTTTTTACATGGAAATAAAGTCAAAGATACTTAAATAATTCGAGTAGGTATCTTATATGATTGTAATCCATATTCAGGTAGCTCCTTGAAATTATTATAGTTGCTACCCGTAATAGGGCCTAGATTCACAAACTTTGAAATAAAATGTATTATTCGATAAATCCGGACTTTAGTTGCAATGCAACATCGCGGAGGTGAGTTACTCGTAGCCAGTGCTCTCATCGACTTGTAAGTGATTTGTGAGGTTAAACACATATCCGTGCGGTCAGTTTATATGGGCGACCACCAAAATTATTTAATTTCTGGGCGCATTTGTGCTGCGGAGATCACGTTAAGCTGTTGGTTCCGGTAGTAGTTGTCAGATAACAGTCTTTAAGCCATGTTACGGCGAATTAGGCGCCGTGTACAACTCTGATACTAGGGTACCCATACAATGAAGAAAGAAACAAGATCACGAAGGTCAAAAACAAAGAATCTTATCCAATGTTTGCATTCGACAATAAGGCCCTTCAAAAAGGGACTTGTAAGGTTTCTAAAGGGTCGGCAACGCGCTAATGATGCTCCTGGTGTTGCAAGCGTTCATTAGCTACGATGACCACTTACCATCATGTGGGCTGTATGCTTGTTTGCCAACTAAGTAGTATAAAAAAAAATCAGAGAGCGGGTTAAACGAGGAATTATGATTAAGACGCTCAATAGGTTGTGTCGGGACCGTTATGGTGGATACTGCACTTTATCAAATCAACCGGTTTAGGGTACTTACTTATCGTGTGGGCAGTGGTTACCCTAGTGTCAAAGTTGGTGCCGCCCAGTAGGCCTCTGACATGGCTTAACGACTGTTGCCTAATGGCTACAACCGGGACCGGCAACTTAACATACCCTCCGAAGCATGGAGACGCTCAGAATTTAAACCACTTTGGCGGTCACCCATCTATGGACTGACCGCGAGCCTAGTTGCTTGACCTCGAATCGGTGAGAGCATCTGGCTACCTTAAACCGGTGAGACGCGCATAGCCAGATGCTCTCACCGATTCGAGGTCAAGCAACTAGGCTCGCGGTCAGTCCATAGATGGGTGACCGCCAAAGTGGTTTAATGTCTGAACGTCCATGCAAACTAACATTAGTGAGGGTAGTTAAAAATATTAAGTCAGTTATGAGTCAAAAAAGCCGTGTGGCTTCCGACCTAGAAAAATAACAGGGCCACTCCATGCCATCCTGTGGGTGTCGTAAAAGGCGAGTAAGGGATACAACAGGTAGTGGGACAGCAGTGTCACCTGAGTACTAGTCACTGCCTAACTGTGGTCACCAACTCGCATGCCAAGAGCGGTGACTAAGGCAAAGAGGGCTTTGCCTTAATCACTTCATTTGGAAGGCCAAATGGCAACGATTGGGGAGGTCCTTGTCCAGCAGAAGAGTATAATATCAGGCTGATGATGATGATGCTGATATGTAGGTAAAGATTAATTTCAATACGTAACATTAGGTATATCTTTGACGGTCGCCGTAGCCTAGTTGGTAGTGCCTACGAAGCTGGTGGTCCTGGGTTCGAATCCCGGTAAGTGCAAATATTTGTGTGATGAGCCCGAATATTTGTTTCGAGTCATGGATGTTTTCTATGTATTTAAGTATTTATCTATCTATATAAGTATGTATATCGTCGCCTGGTACCCATAGCACAAGCTTTGCTTAGTTTGGGGCTAGGATGATCTGTGTGACATTGTCCCTAGATATTATTATCATCTTTATTGAAATAAATAAAGGTTTAGCGTAATCTGAGTGTAGTTAAATATGAGCCGTATTTTCAGTTGTTCTAGAGACTTGTACTTTATTGAAATAAATTAACGAACAAGCAACCTGATGACCTACACGAGTAAATATAAAATGTGATCAGTTGAGACATATTTAAAGCTTAACTTAATTAATAATGTTTCTAAAACAAGATATAATAACACAATCTCTGCCATGTTTACGTTTAAGTAGTATAGGAGTAAATAGATAATAATCATATACCCAATTAGTTAAGTATATAATTATGAGAAAATAAACAACGAACACAAACAGTTCGGGTATGTTTCTATACGTTACGAGTAAATTCTGAAGTGTAGAAGTGTATTTCGTCAGCGGAAAATTGACGCGCTTGTACCACCTTATTATAATAATCTAAAGTTCAAAAGAAGTAACCTTAATATTTTGACAACATGTATGGTCCTTCGGGTTCGGTCCCCGCACAGGACAACACTACTCGTATTTGTGAGACCCATGTTTTGAGTCTGATTTATATATTTACGCGGATTATACTTATGTATTGCGCGTATGGTGGCACTTTAATAACAGATATAAATATTTATAATGGGAAGTACATTAATATTTAATATTACATACTGTAGATATGTAATGTTTTTATATATCTAAGCGCAGGTACCATTGGCAAAGAGGAAATAATACTGTAACATAATTATAGCAATCGTTAATTTTCTCCAAATAATTAATAGTTATTGTTTTTGAATTGAAAACCTCAAACCCCGATGTAAAATCAACAAGACTCAAATTACATAATCGAAATTCAAATGGATACTTTATTATTGATGATTACTTTTCGTTTGATTTCGAATGTATTCTTATGGTGTACACTAAAGTATATTCTATTCTATTCTTGCTATATTCGAAATTCGAATTAGATAGAGTATCCATTTGAATTTCAAATATAGCAAGAATAGAATACTCTTTAGTGTACACGTTCAAGTCATTGACAAGTTGTACAAAGGGCAGTCTTATCGCATAAAGCGATCTCTTCCAGACCTTAGTATGGATAACTCCAATGTTTGTCCAAAACAATTTGGAACTAAAAAAGTAAACAGAGATATAGAAACATAGGTACAAAGCTTTGTTTGGAATATTGACCAATCACAGTAACAAACTAGCCACAAGCAATGAGATCAACCCCATGAATAATTGATATACACGTTCCTATAACTAACTGTACATAGATATAGCCAGCGAAACTAAACATCCACCCGCGGGTTCATCCGCGTAACTTATTCGGCCATCTTAAATTTATTTCCCAAGGGAAAAAAAATAGTATAGAGTCTTCAATATGTAATATTGAAGACTAGCTTACGTAAAAAATATTCGGTTAACTAATAGTTATTTTTCTATCCCTTTTCTAATTATCATCATATCAGCAGAACCCTACCCAGCCTTCCAGTTCGTGATCGCCACTTGAGGACCTTTCTGCCTTGGGTTCGTAGAACCATGTGTCCCGCCCACTGTCACTTCAGGTTGACCGTTCTTTGAGCTATGTCGGCTACTTTTAAAGGAAGGTTCGTAGCTTAACACGGAGTGTCTACCTCGGATTGGGATGAGAGTGTAGGTTCAAGATCCGCCGGGCGGATCAATTTATGATTTCCGATCAATATTTCGATATTTTAATGTATAGTAACATAGCAGAAATCCACAGAATTAAAATTGTACCAGTAGATAAATGAAGAAAAAAATTAATAAATAAATTATAGAATAGATATCTGCAAAAAATAAGGTTATGTTCCCCTGTCCCTGATGTCCCTTATTGCGAAACATAAATTCTAGGGAGTCTATGTTCGAACATCACGTATGGGCCTCTCGTGATGTTTGACTTACTACATACGTCTTATTTTTAGATATTTACCGTGATCTAATAACTATGTTGTACAACCAATTGGGAAGGTGGACGCTTATTAACTAGAACTGGCTATATTTACAAAGGTATAATAATGAATAAATTATCTACTAGCTATGCCCTGCCGTTTTAACCGCGTTAAACTTTATAAATTATAGCCTATGTGTTAATCCAGGGTCTCGGCTAACTCCATACCAATTTTTATTAAAATGGCTCCAGCCGTTTAGACGTGAAGAAGTAACAAACATACACACTCACAAACTTTCTCCTTTATAATATTAGTGTGTTTATTCTTTAGACGTAGTGTTACTGTAATTACGATGGGCCTGTTGGCGTGGTTGGTAGATCATAGTTGCCTTTCACGCCGCACTTCGTAGGTTCGATTCGCACCCAGGACAGATATTTGTGTGCATATACATGTCTGTTTGTCCTGAGTCTGGGTCTATATAAGTGTGTATTTACAAAAGAAATGTAGTGTATGTGGTATAAATAAATCATAAAATCTTTATTTCATAAAAAATTTACATCGAGGAATCCGTGTCTGGATTTCCAGAGAATTTAAATAATAGTTTTAAAAACTTAAAGCTATAAACTTAAATTACAAACTTAAAATATCTCTACTTCTACATAATATTCACTTATATTAAAATGAAACAAATTACATGCAATTATATAATATAAAATAAGTACATATATAAATACGTATATAAGTATATATCAGTTATCTGGTTTCCTTTGTACAAGCTTTGCTTAGTTTGGGATCAGATGGCCGTGTGTTAATAAAGTGCCAGGATATTGTTAGTTCAAAACTAATTATTACAAAAGACTAAGTATTAATGAATTAATTACTGATAATTTTAAACGCATGCGGTGCTACGCAGTAAGTGGTTATTACACGAGAATCATCAATATGTAGATTAAATATTTTGCACGAACTGTGTTAATAATCATTGGTTCAACTCACAATAAAAAGATAACAATCTACACCGAAATGTATATGTATATTATATATACATTTTTTTATTTATTTATTTGATGCACAAAACACATTACAATCACAATATAAACACCTTAAAGCTAAACATTTTGATCTAGATTGTAACATAACACTATGTGCATACTGCGAAACCACTATTACAAAACTATGAAAAGCTCATAATATTTAAAACGTACAAGAATTTTATGACGTTTGTCGACACCAGTAGCTCTTAACAAAAAATAACAAATAAGAAAAAATATATATATAAAAATATAACGGGTTTAGACCCTTCAGGCATAAAATCTCGGGTCTCAGGGATCCGCGCTTAACTTACGATGGAGAATGCCTTTAATGATAGATAGATAGATAAATTTGTTAAAGTTGTGACTGAATATGTCAACATCTTTGAGATTGCTCTTTGCCATCTCATTATATTGACGAGCCATCCTTGTCAAAGGGTTGTAGTACGAAATGTTGTTTTTATGAATTTGTAGGGAAAAGAGATTAACTTCATTAGATCTACGTGCACTAAATTTAATGTTAAGGCTTATGTGAGATAGTAATTCGGGAGAGTCTATTATGGGGTGGGTTATTCTATAGAGGTAAACTAAATCGATAGATTATACGCCGGGTTTCTAATGGTTGAACTGTAACATTTTATTGATATAATTCCAAACTTTCAGCTCCTATCCATACCATACTAAGGTCTGGAAGAGATCGTTTTATGCGATAAGACTGTCCTTTGTACAACTTGTCTATGACTTGAACGTGTACACTAAAGAGTATTCTATTCTTGCTATATTTGAAATTCAAATGGATACTCTATCTAATTTGAATTTCGAATATAGCAAGAATAGAAAAGAATATGCTTTAGTGTACACCATACGAATACATTCGAGATCAAACAAAAGTAATCGTCAATAATAAAGTATCCATTTGAATTTCGATTATGTAATTTGAGTAATTTTATATCGGGGTTTGAGGTTTTCTATTCAAAAACAATAAAAATTAATTACTTGGATAAAATTAACGATTGCTAAAATTATGTTACAGTATTATTTCCTCTTTGCCAATGGAACCTGCGCTTAGATATACAAAAACATAACATATCTACAGTAGGTATGTAATATTAATTTACTTCCCATTAAAATATTTATATCTGTTTTTAAAGTGCCGCCATACGCGCAATACATAAGTATAATCCGCGTAAATATATAAATCAGACTCAAAACATGGGTCTCACAAATACGAGTAGTGTTGTCCTGTGCGGGGACCCGAAGCAACATACGTGTTGTCAAAATATTAAAGTTACTTCTTTAATGAACTTTAGATTATTATAATAAGGCTTTTAAATTTGATTAAGTCCAAATGGTGTCCAGCGTACGCGTTTGTAGATATTATATGTACCTACTTATTTACATTGAATATATGTAATAAAATTTTATTATATGAATTCATTACAACACTAGTTAGTTATGTTTAAAATATTTAAAGCCGTGTTCTGTTTAATATATTATAATTAGGTAACCATAATTATATCACGTTGTCGTGTGGGACAAAATCCTTTGAGACAACCAATTGGGAGCTATTCAAGTTATAAGATAAGTAGTGGACGTAACATACATAAAAGTAGCTCATCTGACTCTCACCGGTCTCTACTAACTAGGCTCGCGGTCAGTCCATAGATGGGTGACCGCCGAAATGGTTTAATTTCTGAGCATTTCCGTGCTTTTGAGGGCACGTTAAGCTGTCGGTCCCGGTTGTAGCCCTTAGGCAACAGTCTTAAGCAATTTCAGATGGTTCGCTCGAACAACTCCGACACTAGAAAGATCACTGCATATACGATTAGTTAGTAAGTAATAAGTAGCTTAAATTACCTATGATGCTAAATAATGTTTAGCATCATAGCCGACGACGGTCACCGTAGCCTAGTTGGTAGTGATCCTGCCTACGAAGCTGGTGGTCCTGGGTTCGAATGCCGGTAAGTGCAAATATTTGTGTGATGAGCACGAATATTTGTTTCTGAGTCATGGATGTTTTCTATGTATATAAGTATTTACCTATCTATATAAGTATGTATATCGTCGCCTGATACCCATAGTACAAGCTTTGCTTAGTTTGGGGCTAAGATGATCTGTGTGACATTGTCCCTAGATATTATTATTATATTATATCAATATGGAAAATACATCAAACAAAGATAAACTTTTATATATATATGGGCATAAAATTTATTTTATGTATTTTATAAACTGGTTGTTTTTTTTAATTTGATCCGTTTGGCGGTTAGCCCTCCTTCTTTTAGTATTTCCATGCATACACAAGTGACATCTTGTTTAAGTTCATAGAAGGAAGTGATTGCAAGGATTCATAATAGATTTCTGCATAAATAACAGATTCTGCGTAAGTCCGACTCTATGCCGTGCCAGCAAACAGCATGACTCTCTCTCACTGATAATCGACTTCTAGGCTGCGACAGTGACAAAAAGCCGAAACTTGGTACGCAGACAATACTTACTTACTTATTGTACGGGCAGTAGTTACCCCAATGTCAAAATTGTTCAAGCCTCCCAGGAGGTCTCTGACTTGGTTTAACGACGGTTGTCTAATGACTACAACCAGGACCGACAGCTTAACGTACCCTTCGAAGCACGGAGACGCTCAGAAAGTAAACCACTTTGGTGGTCACCCGTCTATCGTCTGACCGCGAGCCTAATTGCTTAACCTCGTCGACCGCATACGGACCGGTGAGAGAATCAAGCTATGAGCGTCTCACGCAAACAATAAGAAAAAATATTTATTTTATTAATATAACATATTTTATACTTAGATATATTTATGGGGTTTCCTTTGATTATTAATTCTACCAACAAACATAAAATTCATAGGACATTTGCCGAGCGTTCCGAGATATATGATTTTTAATTTTTTTTTTCGGTTTGATGATATACTTAACTCAATCGGAGTAAATAACTATTTGGATTACGAATATTTTACTAATTTAATATGGATTTTTACTTACGATACTTTACTACTACGACAAACTTGGACTTAGAGTATTTTTGCTAAGTAAATAAACTGCACAGATAGCTCTTAAAGTGTTTTTTAACTATTTATTTTAAAATGTTTGGTCCAGTTATCTTTTTAAAATACTTAACGCAAATTGTCCCAAACTGCGCACTTAATAAACCTTTACGTAGTTTGTAACGAAACTTATAATAATA
Source organism: Pseudoips prasinana (assembly GCA_951640165.1). Classification (NCBI taxonomy): domain Eukaryota; kingdom Metazoa; phylum Arthropoda; class Insecta; order Lepidoptera; family Nolidae; genus Pseudoips; species Pseudoips prasinana. Next base: position 27,613,638 of record OX621237.1, on the reverse strand, counting down.
GGTGATATTTAATAACGTTTAGAAACAAATAATATTAACTCTTTAGTTCTCTAAAGCCGACTGTGCAAACTTACCCTGCGTTTTCCCTTCGGCTTTTCCGACGTCTGAGTGTGATTTCTTTTTTTCATGATCCCAGCTTTTATTTCCTTCATGATTCAAATAACATTTTACTGTAATATTTTTCACTTAATAACACTTTAATGTCACTAACACACATGTTATACCTAAACGTTTTATCTAGTATTGGTTCGTTCATTAACGTATATCTCACAAACAACACTTAACATGGTCAATCCAAGGATGTAGATGTAAAATCCTATTCACTTTTCTTCACAGTGAGGGTACTGTACTACTGTATAAGTTCTGGATGAAAATTGCGTATGCGTCGTAGTAGTTTCCCGCGCGGAGCGGTGAGCGTGTCGCGGCGTGTCGGGAGGCGTCGCGCTACGCTTCCTACTTGACGTGGAGTGTGGAGCGGGCATCCTCGCGGCACTCCCGCCTCCGGGCTCCCGCCGCACACGCCCCGCGCCCGCACTCGCGCATCCAGCAGATAAGTCTCCAAATTCTTTGTAAGATAACGATATACTAAACCTCTTGTATCTCACCCCTAATTAAAATATCAGAGATAACAACCCATAATCGAGGATTAAGCCGTTATTAATGTTTCTATTTTATAACTGATGGCATTACATGCAACTGTGGCCCAGTGGTTAAACTTAGGCACCTTTGCTCCTCCCGTGTTTTGGATTCAGTGCATATCCAACACTATTGTGTGACCTAAATATTAATGTGACCCCAGTTGATCAGGATAATAATGTGTACTTGTTCTGAGTGCTCTAGTTATTGGTCTGTGTCCGTGAATTGAATATTTGTCGAGTCCTCCATATTTATGGTTTTAGGCGGGCCCGTTGGCGGTTGAGCGTGATTGATAGATGTTTGCCTTTCACGCCGCAGTACGTGGGTTCGATTCCCACTCAGGACAGCTATTTGTGTGCATGAACATACCTGTTTGTCCTGAGTCTGGGTGTTATCTATATAAGTATGTACCTTTATTTACAAAAGAACAAGAAGTACATGTGGTATACCTCTACAATATAAAAATAAGTCGGGTTTTCCTTCCTGACGCTATAACTCCAGAACGCACGAACCGATTTCCACGGTTTTGCATTCGTTGGAAAGGTCTCGGGCTCCGTGAGGTTTATAGCAAAGAAAATTTATAAAATTTAACGCGGGTAACACCGCGGGGCACAGCTAGTTAGTTATAAAACAAAAGAAATAATTTTATTTTCACAACATGTACGGAAAATATATAAAATTTTAAAGTTTTTTAAGTTGTATCCGTTCTGGTATAAAAAATGGCCCTATCACAGCTAGTACTACATTTCTGCTGTTCTGATCTTCCGATAGGGCCAGTATGTACTGATAACAGACAAATTTACATAATCATACAAGCTAAAAAAATCCCATTAAATACATTTCTCCTTCTTATTTTTTTATCAGGTTGCCATAGTACAAGCTGTGCTTAGTTTGGGATCAGATGGCCGTGTGTGAATAATATCCCAGGATATTATTATTACGATGCAACTTCATACGAAGGCGTTTATCAATTGGACTGTTTTTTTATATGTATTTCTTTGTTGTCTTTGATACGAGTAGTTCCGAAATTTGATAAAACGATCTTGATAATTCCTTTTCATTAAATGAGAATGTTTTCTGCCTGGGTTCGAATCAGTTATCATATTGAAAACAGACGCCTGCACATCCAACTACCCCAATCTGACAAATTTCTTGTATATATTTTCAACTTTATCACATAAGAATAAGGTTCACTTTCAATTGGGGAAATTTGTCAGATTGGGGTAACTTGATGTGCTGGCGTCTGTACCTAGGTTTTATGTTAATATAGTACTTATTTATTATTAAATGTATTTTATAACAAGCAACGTATTTAATAAATAAAATATGTTGATCTCCTGCGATCCATATCATTCAATAGTAATGGCGTAGTCATTAAAAAAAGTCAGCCAACTATGATCTCTGTTTACGTTTCGTAGGCTATACTTATAGTTACTATAACTATAGTTATTAAGGTTACCGAATCACTGAAGTAGTGATTCGGTAACCTTATTAACTATAGTTCATAAAGTGGTCGAATTATATGTATCACTAGAGGTGCCCCGCGGTTTTAACCGCGATAAACTTTATAAATTATAGCCTGTGTGATAATCCACCTAGAGTTTGTCAGCTAACTCCATACCAAATTTTATTAAAATGCCTCCAGCCGTTTAGAAGTGAAGAAGTACCAAACATACACACTCACACACTTACAAACTTTCGCCATTATAATATTAGTGTGACTACTGGAGGAAAGTTATGGCGCACTATTTATTCAATATAACTAGTTTGTGATGATATGACAAATATTTTTTTATTGTTTACAATTGTTTCTCTTATTTTTAATTGTCTATAGTAAGGGACAACCTATGCTCATTATAAGCATGATATGAGTCCTGTTTTGGAAATTCTGATGTCCCTTATAAAGTAATACTCTAGAAACAGGCAGGTTAAGGTAAGTGTCTATAGTAAGCAAAAACTTATGCTCGTAGTAAGCATGATATGTTAAACTATAATATTAATTTTAATGACCTACCTAATTAATATTTATTGCCATATATATTAAGGCACAGCTTTACCGAAGTAAACGAGGCAAAATAGGGCTGCAGATGATGACAAATGGAATCGGTTGCCTCTGTCTACCCCTCTGGGAAACAGGCGTTGATCTTTGTGCATAAAGTCACTGGTGTGCGCCTCAGGGGTGTGAACTCCAGACCACTGACTCTACAGTCTAATGATTTTACCACTAGGCTATATTATACTACTAGGCAATTTCTTACTAAAATAATGGAATGGTCAAAAAATCTGAATAAGTTATTTTTTATCTAAAATGAAGTCGAATAATAAATCATTAATAGTGTTTAAAATTGGAAGGAGGTATAAAATCCTGCTGTGTATATGTTTACCAAAGTCGATCATATTATCGGGACTGTATAAATGCTGGTGAAGTTGTAAGGAACCGATGGAAGGCTAAAAATATTATCGTTCACACGACAAAGTAGAAGAAACCAGTATCGCAAACAGGATCTACTCAAAATCACTTATCACTACATTTTCAAATAATGATTGCTGTTATAAGTCCACTATGTAAATACGGCAATAATATGATTTCGTACTCTCGCATAATCCATTACTGCGTAAGTCCTATGTAAGCAAGTAAATGAAGGGGATGATTTAGATGTTAATTGTCAATAACGAAAGCGAGGTAAGCAATAATGACCGGAGTGGCACAAGCGTGCCCGCAAACAGCTAATGATCCTGCAGCAAGATAGCAATAAACGTCCACTCGCATCCACAACGCATACAAATTATCGAACTTTTAGTGCACAAAGTTGAATACATTTTATGTACGTAATTTCCCACTTAGAACTTAGATGATAAATTCTTGATATTATTATCAATGTCGAGCCAAAGAATTTATATACCACCTAGATACCAATTCATAGTTCAATTCAAATATAGAAGCAGGATTTTATACCTCATTCCAATTTTAAACACTATGATATATTTATGTTCGGCTTAATTTTTTATAAAAATGGAATATCTGATGTATACCATTCAATTATTTTAGTAAGTAATTGCCTCGTAGTATGATATAGCCTAATGATAAAACTGAGGGACTGTGGAGTGGTCTCAATTCACACCCCAGATGCGCACCACTAACTTGATGCGTAAATGTGCGTATTAGAAATCAAATTATTATTTTGATAATTTAATCCCGTTGTACTTTACAAAAAGAGAGATTTAATTATGAAAGAATTGAAAAGTTTGGATATAACGAAGGGCTCGGGTCCAGATCTCATTCCTCCTTTCTTTTTAAAACATGTTGCTGAATCCATAAGCTTACCTCTCAGTATACTCTATAACTTAAGTCTAAGTGAAGGTGCTGTTCCGTCCATGTGGAAAACCGCAAATATTACACCTGTTTACAAAAGTGGATGCAAAAATGATGTCACGAACTATCGTCCTATATCTTTGTTATCCACCTTATCTAAGGTATTTGAGAGACTCGTACATAAGGCCATTTATCCGAGCTTACACAGTATTATTATTCCACAGCAGCACGGATTTATTAAACGGCGTTCTACTGTAACTAATCTACTGGTATACTCTACTTTCCTTTTCGAATGTATGGACAACCGAGAACAAGTTGACGCAGTCTACACTGATTTCTGTAAAGCATTTGATAAGGTGGATCACAAAAAGCTGCTGGAAAAGTTAGATTTCAATGGTATTCGAGGAAATCTTTTGAGATGGTTCGCATCTTACATTCACAATAGAACACAGCAAGTTGTGATAAATGGCTTTGCATCTAATGGAATTGTAATCACTTCCGGTGTACCACAGGGCTCTATTCTGGGTCCATTACTATTTGTTCTGTACATTAACGACATTAGCTTGTGTATCAGAAATTCCCATTTTCTCTTGTATGCGGATGACCTTAAAATATATTATCGTATTAGAACTTTGGATGATTGTATTAAGTTGCAGGAGGATCTCGCACGTTTTCAGAATTACTGTACAGAAAACAAACTCCACCTGAGCATACCGAAATGCAAAGCCATTACTATCACAAAAAAAACAAATGTAATTAATTACAGTTATTCACTATGTGACAATTATTTAGATAAGGTGTCCGTTATAAAAGACCTAGGAATTCTCATCGATAACAAACTGCACTTTGATCTTCACATTACTGAAATAGTTAATAGGTCTTATCGGATGTATGGCTTTATCATGCGAACATGTTCTCATTTTAAAAGACCTTCTTCATATTTAACTTTATATAAGTCTCTCCTTAGATGCCAACTTGAATATGCCACAGTTATCTGGAATCCATTTTTCGCAAAATATATAGATCTCATAGAAATGGTTCAACGTAAATTTCTACGGTCTCTACACTACAAGTGTTTTCGCTCAAGGGTTTCATACGATGCACTTTTAAATAAATTTTCTTTATCCACACTCAATGAGAGAAGATTGCTCCTGGATCAACTGGTACTGTATAATATTTGTCATAATTATTATGATTGTAATCAGATTGTAAACCAAATTTATATACAAATACCAAGTCGATCTCAACGTTTACGCGTAACACATACTCAACGACTTTTTGCTCCAAAATTTTGTCGTACTATTGCCGGTGAACGCGCGCCTTTACGCCGCGTCATGAAATCACACAATGATTACTTCACAGATATAGATTTATTCAAATTGTCTAATAGTTTATTTAAAAAACAAATATCTTTAAAAATAACTGAACTGAGAAGTGTGAACACGGAACAGTAGGTAAATAGTTTGGTGTATTCTGTAATAATAGTTTATTGATAATTTAGACATACAGAATTTGTATTGGATTGATTCTCAAAATAGTTTTGTATTCCTAATTTAGTTTTGTTAAGATAATATATATATATGTATATATGTGTATGTATGTATGTATGTGTATATATATATATATGTATATATATGTGTATATATATGTATATGTGTATATATATATATATGTATGTATGTGTGTATATATTATATTAACACTATCATACTACGCTATTGTTGTTTTTTTGGTTTGTACACAAATTTTATATTTAATTTGGGGGTTACGGTGTTGGGTGTACAATTATTTAATAGTTTTAATTTGTTATTAGCTACCTAAGTGTTATTGTATACCTGTTTGTTTCCCTAAATAAAATAAAATAAAAATAAAAAATAAAATAAAAATAAAATTGACGGACACCAAGTCCATCTAGACTCAGGCCAACTATTTATGGGTTACACAAAAATTGTCCCGTGCGGGAATCGAACCCGGCGACTGCTGACCGCTGCCCCACACGTGCACTCAATTATTGGCTCGTTCTAAAAACGGTAAATGAGACTTTTATAACATTCGTTCACCTGCATCTCTGCGAGTACTCTTAAATGTTCTTGATGGCATGTAAAGTCTACTAAGCTGCACTCTACTAGCGTCGTGGACTATGGCCTGACCCCTCTCATTGTGAGAGGGGTCAGGCCATACAGGCTACTGCCCCACTGCAGGGCAAGGGAGGCCCTTGCCCTGCAGTGGGGCAGTAGCCTGTATGGCCTGACCATAATGGGCTGCGTTATTAATAGTAATTTAGTAACTTTGAAATATCATATTTCAATATTATATCTCAAAGTTGCTGTTGTAATTGTACTGAGTGATATTGAAATAAAATCTCATGTTTTACATTTTTCTCAAAGACCCTCCAAATTCAAATGTAATAATAAATTTCAATTTGATGGGTGGCAAATAAAACACTCGGATAAGTGTCTCCAATAACAACATTGAGAATTTAAGTATACTTAATAGGTCATAGCGTATGTGCATGATATATTGCTTTTTTTTTATTTAACTATTAATGTAAACACGAAAAAAGAATACAGAAAATAAATTGTAAAAGAAAATAACATGTAGGTACAAAGGTACTGCTTTCTTCAATGAAATTTCTTCCAGCAGAACCGCGCGAGGAGATATTAATAAGAAATAGAACATAGCGTGTGTAGTTTCTAGTATTACATATATACATACACTACATGCATACATAAATACTTATAAAATACAAAGATAAATATCTATATACAGATACATATACATACAATTAGGATGAGAAAGAAAGATAATGTGCTTTGACACGATTTTTAAATATAGATAATGTGTTACATGGGCGAATTTTAGGGCGAAGAGAATCCCAAAACCTGACCGCATGAACCGTATAAGAGTAGGAGTAACAATCAATTTTATGTTGAGGGATTAGGAGGAGAGATCGACGATTTTAGCTCTTATTACGTCACTATACAGCTTATAATGAAGTGGGTTAATTTTAAGTTTGATACCAGAACATAATATATTTTGTGCTAAATACCATGTATTGTTATTAAGAATCATTAATAAAAGATAATTAAATATTGTATACTTTACTAACAACGAACTTAAAATAAACTGCACTCAATCACATATTATCTCAATCATGGAATTGTGCAAACAAAGTTGCTCTATAATGAAGTGGGTTAATTTTAAGTTTGATACCAGAACATAATATATTTTGTGCTAAATACCATGTATTGTTATTAAGAATCATTAATAAAAGATAATTAAATATTGTATACTTTACTAACAATGAACTTAAAATAAACTGCACTCAATCACATATTATCTCAATCATGGAATGTGCAAACAAAGTTGCTCTACCAATCCGTAAGCGATCGGCGTGGTTAAGGATATAGCCGCGATCAGTCTAAAGATGAACGACTGCTAATATAGTCAAATTTATGGGCAATTTCGTATTTCGGAGGGTACGTTAAAATGGCGGCCTTGTCTGTCATCCGACAATAGGCATTAGACATATTATGCCAATTGGGTGGCTTCAATAACACACCCTAGGGTGACCACGACCAGCACAACTAAATAAAACCGGCCAAGTGCGAGTCGGACTCGCACATGAAGGGTTCCATAGCAGCAAGTATTTCAAATGATTAAATGAATGCATGAATGTATTAAAAAAAAACTACTAGCTAGATCTCGTTCAAACCAATTTTCGTTGTTAGTTTACATGGTAATATACATCATATATTTTTTTTAGTTTTATCATTCTCTTATTTTAGAAGTTAGAGGGGGGACACCCATTTTACCACTTTGAAAGTGTCTCTCGCGCAAACTATTCAGTTTAGAAAAAATATATATTAGGAACCTCAATATCATTTTTGAAGACCTATCCATAGACACCCCACCCCACATGTATGGGTACGATGAAAAAAAAAATTTTGAGTTTCAGTTCTATGTATGGCGACCCCCCAAAATAATTGTTCTTTTTCTATTTTTGTGTAAAAATCTTAATGCGGTTCACAGAATACATCTACTTACCAAGTTTCAGTAGTACAGCTCTTATAGTTTCGGAAAAAAGTGGCTGTGACATACGGACGGACAGACAGACAGACATGACGAATCTATAAGGGTTCCGTTTTTTGCCATTTGGCTACGGAACCCTAAAAATGGAAGGCCATCTGCCAGAGTTTGACAGCACGTATGACGCAGTAGTTAAGACCGTCGCCTCACCACTTCATGTCCGGAGTTAGAATCCCACACAGAACAACGTATTTGTGTGGCCCATAAAAAGTTGCGCTGAGTCTGCGTGTATCCGTTAATTATATAATTATCCTAATGCGGGTGAGATCTTTACAAAAAAATGTTTTATAAGGTTCTATAACAAACTTCCGAATGATATTAAAGAATTGTCTACAAACAAGTTTATAACAATTTTTAATGGGATTGAGTAGTTCTAAATCAACAAAAATATGTAATTAATATTAAACCAAATTAATTTTAAAAAGTATTCGGCCTGAGTTTTCTGGCAGTGTTTGCAGGTAAATGCATTTTTATGTAAATGTCGCGTTATCGAATGCGAGTTTCATATGGGAAGAAGGATTGCCATCTTCAATTGATGCTTTTTTTGACGCAGGCATTATAGGCTACGGTAATCACTTACCATTAGGGACTTACTGGACTAATGAAACAAATAAATAAAATACCCAGAACATAATACACAGTGTACACAAATTATCACTGTGACATGTACGGGATAATGTCGAAATATCGTTTTGATTGTTTTGTTGTATTGTATTGCAATGTAATTGTTCTGTATGTCATTTTAAGTATTGTATTGTATTAGTGTATTTTTATTATTGGTCCTTGTTGGCATTTAATTTAATAAATAATAAAAAAACTTAAGATTAACAATTTTTCGAAATAAAGTGTATTTTTTTCGTTAAATTTCCAGAATACAATAAACCTTTGAGAATAAATATGAGTTACTAAAAACCTTATACCTAATTACATCTAGTCACTCTAGATAGGTCTAGGCGAGATGTCGAGTTAATGGATACACTTTGACATTGACAGCGCATTTATAACGTAGGGATAAACAACGAGTAGTACAAGTGCTTACACGGACATGGAGTATACTGTACTTCTATTTGACACAATAATTAAAGTATATTTGACGGGCCTGTTGGCGTGGTTGGTAGATACGCTGCCTTTGACGCCGGAGGTCGTGGGTTCGATTCCCACCCGGGACAAATATTTGTGTGTATGAACATGTCTGGTTGTAAAATATCTATATAAGTATGTATTTACAAAAGAAAAATAGTAAGTATATGTAGTATATCAGTTATCTGGTTTCCATAGAACAAGCTGTGCTTAGTTTGGGATCAGATGACCGTGTGTGAATAATGTCCCAGGATATTATTATTATGTCCTTTATTCCATGTTATTCTTATTTTATACATTTACAAATATATAGTTACAAAAAAAATATATTTATAAATATAAAAAATAGACATCCAATCGGCAATGGGAGCAGGGTCCATGCTACCGATGGTCAAGGCTCCACAGAGAGGAACCTCCTCACAATACGCGCCGTCTCCAAAATAACTGCCTTCTGAACCTGACCCTTGACCCAACTGCCTAACGCGAGCTTCTTAAGGTGACGGTCGAAGCTTTTGGCAATCAAACCATGGGCAGAAACGACAATCGGTACAATGATCGCCGAGTCGACGTCCCACATGTCAACAACCTCGCGTGCTAGGTCAAGGTATTTAATTTCCTTGTCTTTTTCAGCTTTCACAAGGTTGTCATCATGTGGGACAGCAACATCGACGATCACTGCCCGGCGCTCTTGGCGATCCACCATCACAATATCAGGCTTATTGGCAACAATAGTCCTATCTGTGATGATGGATCTGTCCCAGTACAATGTGACACGGCCATTCTCCAGTATTGTCTCTGGAACGTATCTGTAGTACGGCACCTCCGGCGTCACAAGGTTGTATCGCAGAGCAAGTTGCTGATGGATTATCCTGGCTACTTGATTGTGCCTGTGCAAATACTCACCATTAGCAAGACGGGAGCAACCAGAAATTATATGTCTGAGGGATTCCCCAGGGCGGTGACATGCCCGACAAATGTCAACAGTACCATCCCTCAGTATAAATCTCCGGTAGTTATTCGTCATTACTACTTCGTCAGTAATTTAAATCAAATCAAATCGTTTATTTGCATAGACAAAACCCTCGGTTTCCGCAAAAAGGTCACCGAACCGTAGCCAGGCTACTGATGCTGTTAAGTCTACATCTGGCCCGTGCAGGGCCTTGTAAAATCTGCCATGAAGTTCTTTGCTCTGCCATACTTCCCTGCGGTCACTGGTACTAAGTACCGCAGGTTGACGCCAGTTAGTTTTGGCTAAGGATAGAGCGGTGAGTCCATTGTCCACGGCGATCACGTCCGCATGTATACCCACACTATTATGTAGGAAATAGTTTCTAAGATTATACAGCTCACGGTTATGCAGAGTTTTAGCATTTAAAAAGCCACGACCACCACATTTCCGTGGGATGTACAATCTCATTACAGAAGAGCGGGGGTGATGCATCCGATTTGATGTCAGCCGCGTTCGGACTGTTCGGTCCAGGGCGTCTAGCTCAGTTTGAGTCCACTTGAGTATTCCAAAGGAGTACAACAAGACTGGCATGACTCAGCTTATTATTATTATTATTATAATTATGCTCTTACGACTAATCGCTTCATTATGATTACAGAAGAACGCCCACTAAGTTTCCAACATCAAAGTTGCTAACCTCATGCTCTAATGTAATTGTTGAAAGCTTATGGGAATACGTGTGATGTCGGTAGTGTTATGAGTTTATGACGCACTACATTGCGCACAAGCCTGAGTGATAACGGTGGCAATTCTGTATATTACATCACTAAACCAATTTAAACATCATTACATCCCTTTTTATATTTAAACGTGTGAAGAATATGATACATAGCTATACTTAAAACTTACAATTCTTTTTTAATCGTAGATATATATTTTACGCACTAACTTGTTGCAACAAGCGCCAATGCCTCGCGCTCTGCGCACGCTCAACCAGGTTTCTGAAATGGTAGACTTAATTCGCTTGCTCACTGAACGACTTCACAAGGGTGGCTTATTTGATTACATGTTATTAGTTGTTTAGAAATGTACTTACATACGCAATTGAATTGTAATTGTGACTTTTCTATCGCAATAGGTTCCCTGTAATGGTAGAACTAAGTTGAGTCCAATAAATAAATATTTTTTTCAATCAATGTTGTTATCGCTTGTTTAGCATCAACATATATTAGTAAGCACATGTATTAACGTTTGTTAAACTAGTTAAATGGCTTGATGTTACAAATGAAAATTAAGCATAATTTTGAAACTATTCTATTAATAATAATAATTCCAAAATTATGCTAATTTCCGTTACATACACTCAATTAAATAAAATTCATTGATAAAGTAATGGAATCAATTGTGACAATTATCATCATATCAGCCGAATAACCAATGATGGAAAAAGGCCTCCCTTAAAGATTTTCACGATTGCCACATTTTGCCATAAAAACTTCAAATAATTGCTGGAATTAGTTATGTGATCAAAAATTTAAATTATAATTCTATATCATCAAGATCAGTCACATATGTAATAATCTACTTGTACTTAGAATTTAACATACCTACGTACATAGTTTACTTGTTGTACTACAATCCATGTTCTGACTATTTACAAGCGCTTTTTAAAGTATATGTGAACAACAACCGTTCTTTTTAAAATCATTTGCTTCGTCCAGCGTTTTACTTAGCATATATATATATATATATATATATATATATATATATATATATATATATATATATATATATATATATATTATATGTCACATATCAGTTTAATCGAGGCGGGATGTAATTTAAAATATCTCGGGAAAACTAACACATTGTCATCTGATCCCAAACTAGGCAGAGCCTGTACTATGACAACCGGACAACTCATACAATCATCATCATCATCATCATATCAGCCGAAAGACGTCCACCACTGGACAAAGGATCTCGAGAATAGCCGGTCCTGAGCTGCCCGCATCCAGCGCCGCGACCCGCATAACTCATACATCTATATATATAAAAATCAATGCCACTTTTCGTTGTAATGTTATAATAACTCAACAACGCTTTTACCGATTTGGCTAATTTTGGTCTTGAATTATTCGTGGAAGTCCAGGGAAGGTTTGTACGTACATGGGCGCTGCAAATTACATCCCGCCTCGATTAAACTGATATGTGACATATAATATATATATATATATATATATATATATATATATATATATATTATATGTCACATATCAGTTTAATCGAGGCGGGATGTAATTTGCAGCGCCCTCCCGCCCGACAAATCTATAAGCAAACTAACGGCCCGGTACGTGCTTCGCTACGTATAAGACATAGTAATAAAAAAAATGATTATTAAGTTAATTTATTCAAACAATAAATTATTATAAATTGCTAAAAGATGTTGATTTTACACTTTTTCAAGACTTTCTTTTAAATTTTCTCTACGTACAAACCTTCCCTGGACTTCCACGAATAATTCAAGACCAAAATTAGCCAAATCGGTAAAAGCGTTGTTGAGTTATAACATTACAACGAAAAGTGGCATTGATTTTTATTTATATATATATTATATACACTAGTGAGTGTGTTACTGACAAAGTGCTTCAGCGTTTTATTGTTGTGCTTGTTTGCGCAAAGTAAAGTCTTTTGATTAAATGTTAAAAAATTAACCAATAAAAAAGACGCGATTTATATTAAAATTTGTTTATTGCTTTAAATCTATGTGAACGTTATTTATTAAATAAACATAATAGAATCGGGGCCATTATCTACGTCAAAAACATTTAATATATGTAAGTATACCCCAGTACGCGCCTGATTTATAAAAATAATGTAACAACTCAGCCTAGAGTTTCCTAATTGTTGATTTTGTATTTAACAATAACAGAGTAGGTTATGTAAGCTGGTTTACTATGGACCATAACGGGATCAAAATTATAGATATTTTTTATTACCTCTAAGCCTAGCCGCTATGCTAAGTGGTTACCATAGCCAATGGCGCTTCAAATACATATTTACATAACACATGCGTTACTGACCCGTCCATCCCCGGGGGGTTTGTTATTTTTTAGACAACTACCACATCAAAATTTAGTCCCATATTAATTTAATACTAATATTATAATCTATGTGTATGACGATAAGTTAACTTTCCACGATTAAAACTTTGAACCAATCAATGCAACTTGGCAAGAAATTTGATTGCACCTGGGGAAACACATGAGTTACTTCTGATCTCATTTCTAGGCACAAGCCACCATCCACGATATAAATACATATCTATAATAATAATATATAAATATCTCGGGACAACTAACACATTGTCATCTGATCCCAAACTAGGCAGAACCCGTACTATGACAACCGGACAACTCATACATCATCATCATCATATCAGCCGAAAGACGTCCAATACTGGACAAAGGATCTCGAGAATAGCCGGTCCTGCACTGCCCGCATCCAGCGGCTTTCCGCGACCCGCATAACTCATACATCTATATATATAAAAATCAATGCCACTTTTCGTTGTAATGTTATAACTCAACAACGCCTTTACCGATTTGGCTAATTTTGGTCTTGAATCATTTGTGGAAGTCCAGGGAAGGTTTGTACGTAGAGAAAATTTTAAAAAAGTATTGAAAAAGTGTAAAATTACCATCTTTTAGCAATTTAAAATATTTTTTTGTTTGTTTAAATGAATTTAATAATCATTTTTTTATTACTATGCCTTATACGTAGCGAAGCACGTACCGGGCCGCTAGTATACTTATATGTTTCTAAATTCAAAAAATGACTACCTCATCTAGCATTAGCGTGTTCAACCGAAGATAATGAGGTCCTCGGTTCAAATTGCGGTCGGGACTGTCCATAAAGTGATTTTGCGATATTTCATAAAAGACATTTCTGACGTCATGTAAAGCCGTCGGTCCTATTTCTGACATTTTTCCGGTCGTGTCGCTAGTTGTCGTCCCGTCCCGTATCATGAGAGTTATGGAATGGAAGGTGCCTCTGTGTTTGCTCACACTTGTGCACTATCCCCTAGTCCACAAGTTGAAACTGGGTGCCGTGGCTGAAATTGGACCAGTAGGACATTATTTATATTATTTTAAATACATATTAATAGAAATGTATAAAGATAAAAGTACTAATCAATCGAATAACCCACCCTTAACTGTACCCGGTGCAAAGGTCCCCATCACACTCGCCACATTTCCATGTTGAATGGCGATGGCCAAGCTTTGCACCAGGTACGAGCTAGAGCGGGGGTCACGTGTGGATTCTTTAAAGAAATACATATTATAATATAGATATAATACATCCAGACACAGAACCAATAATCGTGCCTATCTCCCAAAGATTTGTCCTAGCTGGGGATCGAAACCACGACCTCTTGCTTAGCAGTCAGGATTATTAATACTATACCAACAGGCTTGATAAAAAATGCAGGCCAAGCTAAGGGGTAAGCTATAATTCTAATTCTAAAATCATAATAAAGGCAACATTTTGCGAGTGTGTATGTTTTTAGGGTTCCGTAGCCAGATGGCAAAAAACGGAACCCATTTTTTGCCATCATGATTCGTCATGTCTGTCTGTCCGTCCGTATGTCACAGCCACTTTTTTCCGAAACTATAAGAGCTGTGCTGCTGAAACTTGGTAAGTAGGTGTATTCTGTGAATTGCATTAAGATTTTTACACAAAAATATAAAAAGAACAATAATTTTGGGGGGTCGCCATACATAGAACTGAAACTCAAAATTTTTTTTTTGATCGTACCCATACATGTGGGGTGTCTGTGGATAGGTCTTCAAAAATCATATTGAGGTTCCAAATATCATTTTTAGATAAGCTGAATAGTTTGCGCGAGAGACACTTCCAAAGTGATAAAATGAGTGTCCCCCCCCCCCCCGTAACTTCTAAAATAAGAGAATGATAAAATAAAAAAAAATTATGATGTACATTATCATAGAAACTAACAGCGAAAATTGGTTTGAACGAAGTCCAGCCAGTAGTTTTTTTTTTAATACGTTATAAACCGCAATTTGCTTTCATTTAATCAACTGAAATACTTGGCTGCTACGGAACCCTTCATGTGCGAGTCAAACTCGCACTTGGCCGGTTTTTTTACTTCTTCACGGCTCAACGGCTGGAGCGATTTTTTTTTAAATTTATTAATATATATACATATATATGTTCGATATATTATTATTTTGTTTTGTGCCATTAAACCAAGAGTGGTTTGTATTGGAATTAAGTATGGAGTTACCTGTCACCCTGGATTAACATAAAGTTTAACGCGGGTAAAACCGCGGTGCACAGCTAGTAAAATATATATATTTTGCGTAAATAATAGTACCTAAATAAGTAGTTTCGTCAAGTTTAGTCAGTTTTGCTGGACAATTCGGGCAGGGCTTATCAAAGGTTTTTAGATTGTGTAAGCCTATCGATCGGGACAAGTGCTACCGATCTGCCTTAGTTTCAATACTCCCTTTATATAAACCGCAAGAGGCCTATAGATACAGAACAAATAATCGTGCTCATCACACAAAGATTTTCTCGGGTGGGAATCGAACCCACGACCTGCGGCTTGGTAGTCAGGGTCCACTAATCACTAGACCCACAGGTCAAACTATGGATACCTACTAGACAACGAATAGTAAAACTTATATACCTTTTTTTTCTAAATATATACAACAATACCCAAAACAAGACAATCCATATACTCAAATGCCTACAGTGACCTGGTGGAACTGCATTGTGACTCGTTTCACAAGTTTAAAAAAGCAACATTTAGTTCTTTTAATGTCTTTGATTTCAAATTGACTTTCAATTTTTTTACCCTACTATTATTACAAACGTGAAAGTTTATATGTATGGATGGATGGATGTTTGTTACTCTTCCACGTAAAAACTACTGAATGGATCTTAATGAAACTTTACAATAATATGGCTTATACATCATAATAACACATAGGCTACAATTCATAAAGATATTGTGTGAATTTTCCAAAAGAAAGTGTCAAGTAAGTAGGAAAAAATCTACCTTCTGCGGACTATTCCGGCGTGCACTTCCTACTAATATTATTAATGCGCACGTTAGTGAGTATAGATGTATGGATGTACTCTTGTACGCCAAAACTACTTTAACGTGGGTGAAACCGCGGGGCCTAGCTAGTTTTATAATAATTTAGAGCAAGTGGTGCTTACCCGTTAGTAATTGTTACATTGGACTTGTTCATAAGACTGAAGTATCTCAATTGTATTAGTGTAAACAAGTGTTGGTGAGATAATAAACAAAATAAAAAATTGAATTAACATATTTGAGTAACTTAGTGCGAGTATTGAACTCGCACCATTACCAAATGAGTTACGGTGGTCGTTGAAATTTTACAAACTCATTAACCGAGCTACTTCTGCTGCAAATGATTCATGAGCTGAAATAAATATAAAAGGTTTTTATTCACGTAGACTTTAAAAAACATGTTTGTAGTAATATATAATTAATGAATTAATTTATAATTATTTCCAGGTACATATAGATATTTAGGTTCACGTGAAAAATTTACAATAATATTAGTAATGATATTAAGCTAGCTTATATTAAGTTACTGTCAAGGAGATCATATGAAGGTTTAATTATAGATTTAAAATTTAAGCTATATTATTGTCTGAATAGTTCTGTCTATATTAAGGTACGAATTAAATATTATTATTATGGCGGATCTTGTGTTTATATCGACGGTCGCGATTTAATGCTACCACCGGATCCAATGGGGCGCATTGGAACAGAGAAGACCCAGCGAAACATACTCAGCGGGTAAATGGTAAATGTAATTTTTTTTTTCTAAATCTATACAAATATATAAAATTGGAGTGTCTGTTTGTAACATTGAAATAACCGGTTTTTACTACATAAATATGAATAGATATACGGTACATACACCAAAATATAATTTTTTACAATTTTAGTCTGTCTGTCTGTCTGTCTGTTTGTTCCGGCTAATCTCTGAAACGGCTGGACCAATTTTGACGGGACTTTTATTGGCAGGTAGCTGATGTAATAAGGAGTAACTTAGGCTACTTTTATTTTTGAAAAAGTCATTTATTTTACAAAAAAAAACAATATAAACTAATTAACACGCGGACGAAGTCGCGGGCACAGCTAGTATATAATATAATGCAGATTTTTTCTTAATATCGAATGGTTTATTACTACTTGCAACTCACGCGAACTTTGGCAAACACATAATAGAACCAAATGAGTTACGGTGGTCGGTGAAATTTCACAAAACTCATTCCACAACCGAGCTACTTCGACTGCAAACGATCTGTCAATAAAGAGGAAGAATGAGCTGAAATGTACAATTTGGTTCTCTAAATGAGGGGTACAGATGCAAAACCGCCTCTGTCGTAAATTATCGTGATGCGATGTTTTTAGGTAGCAACATTCTTTATTATTTCATTATGCGTTGTACTAAAACAAAAATGAGCAAAATCACCTCTATCCTATACAAAAAGTCGTTTGAAAAAGTAACTTAGTTTCAAAACCGACTCTATTAAAAACATTGGAAGCAAAACCGACACTATCGGGGCTCGACCAATGACAGCTTAGTATTTTGTTGATAAATTTAATGGCGTCCAGGTATTGTTTTCGTGAACTACGTGTTAGTTTTAATTGAATTAAGGGTGGAAAAATGTGTAAAAATGGAAATCAATATTGCTCCTGTGGAAGGTAATACAGCAAGGAAGAGGATCCGTAACAAATCACAATGGAAACGCAATAAGAAAAAGCGTGAGAGGTATGTCCCCCATGCCCTGTATTTAGCTGTTAATGAATCAATAATGTAGAACATAACCAAGCTATGATTTAGGTAGTTTTTATGTTGTGAACGGATGTTAACAATCATATTGTAATCGACCTGTAAGACTTATCTTACGAAAGGTCGGTTGTCATATTTTACTTTTAGGTAATCAAAAATATTATTTTAATTTTAAAATGTGATCGTTCGTTAATTCCCGACAAGATTTCATTTATGTATGTATATTATAGGCAGCGCGTGTTTATGACCATATTGTTAAGAATTCAAGAATCAACTGTTTTCAAGAATGATTAGTGCTTTCTTTGATTTCATTGTCAGAAATAAAAAAATGCAAATAAACCTAAGTTTAATTACTATTAATACTAGTATAGTGCGAAATTGAGTTTGTTTGCTTGTTACGCTTTCACGCTAAAACAGCTGAACAGATTTAGATGACATTTGCCAGATGGTTAGACCATGATCTGGATTAGGATGCTGGGATAACTTCCGATATACATGCGGGCATAAACTAGTTTATTATAATTTCTTATATTTAATTTCAGGTATTCGTCAGTAAAACCGCCAAATAAAAATCAAAGGCGGTTTTGCATCTATACCCCTCAAATATAATGATAATGGATATTTTTTCTTAATATCGAATGGTTTATTACTACTTGCAACTCACGCGAACTTTGGCAAACACAAATAATAGAACGTGATTGATGTGCGCGTCAACTTACACACTTTCAATTAACGTGGTGTAATCCGAACACGTATTGCAATCAACGAAGATGTGACGAAAAACCTGTTTGTTTGAATGGGTAATGTTTAGACACACAGTCAATACCTAACCCACTTAGAAACCTTAGGTTAGTACACTTAAATCTTGCGTCTAAGTAATCAATAACAATTAAAATACAAATAGTTATTTGTTATACAAGAGTGCAAAGTTGCTTTTTAACCGCGTGCTCAATTTTGATAATCGAGTCGGGACACGTTCCCTGAGAGGACTTTGGAATGCCCTCCCCTATTGCTGATTCCTGCCAGTCCGGCACTGCGCCATAAACAGATCACTGTCTTCCAAGAGCTGCTGGTACGTGGCGCCAGTAGAGGACACTTCTCATACTTGCCCCAAGGGGAGTTGGGCTAACGGCTACCGCCGCCGCCCCGACGCCTCCTCCGTATACGGCGCCGGAGCGGGATCGGCTCGTTCCTCGGCCCGCTCAGCGGCCTCCTTCTGGATCATGACTGCCTCACAAAAGGAGACCACGGCGTCCCGTTTGGTGGAGTCACCTGCCATCATCGCGTACACGACTGCTGATGGCGACAGATCCCGTCCAATCTCAGCGACCACGACTCGTCTCTTGGCCTCCCAGGCCTGGTACTCCGGCAGCGTATGCTGGGCAGAGTCCAGGTCGCTTCCGCACTGGTGACAGTGTGTCGTCACTTCTCGGCCGATCCGGCTCAGATACTCACCGAAACACCTGTGTCCGGTGAGTATCTGAGTCAGGTGAGGTGAGACAGGATAGCACCGATGCCGCGACGGCACGATGGCGCGCGTTCAGGCGCAACTTAAGCCGTGCGCGCCACTGTGTTAGTAAGCGCCGGTGTACATCCCGTCTATACTCAATAAGTGTCTGGTCTGGCACCCCCCCACCCTCACCGGTCCATTGGCGGATGCGTATTTCGGTAAAAACCGCCGCGTCGACGGCCGCCAGTAGATCGAATGGTGGGAGACGCGCCAGCAGTGTCGCCGCCTCGAAAGATACTGTACGGTATACTCGTGCGATCCGTAAGGCCACCACATGCTGCAGGTTATTTAGAATAGCTCTGCAGCGGCAGGCCTGACGGGCGTCAGGCGTTCAGACCAGACAAGCACCCCGTAAAGGGCCACCTCCGTAGGGGCGGCGAACTTCTTCCCGTGGACTCCCGAGGATAAACGCGCCGGTTACTTGGAATGGACTGGACGGTTACGTGCACTCGGGGGGAATAAAAATGTCCTTAATAAAAGTATCGAAACACGTCATTTGAAAAAAAAATGAGCTGATTATATCCTACCTTTTTCAATTGTTTTTGTCCAAGACAATATGTTGGAAAAAGAAAAACCAGTCAAGTGCATATAGGCAATGCGTGGTGTAGAGTTCTGTAGTTGCTAGTCAGTGTAGTAGTTTACATTTTCAAGGTGAATTGGTTTTACCATTATCGTGAATGCTTTCATGCTTTTTTTGTGACTCTTAAAAGAGTCGACGTTTTCAAAACTCGTATTACGCAAACGGATCCATTTAATCACAAAATACTCGTCACATCCTTGTGGGTAATGGTTTTCAAAGACCTTTCCAAAGGCGGAGGTGTCTTTGGAAACAATCCAATCGGTTAAGCATAAAGTTGGTGCCATTTATAAAAGTGTGGACTAACACTGGCATTTTATTACAAAACGATATTACTGTTGAACTGCTTAGTTTTACTTTTTTTTTATATCAGAGGCGATAAACGACCAAGTGGGTCACCTGATGGTAAGTGATCACCGCCGCCGCCCATGGACACTCGCCACACCAAAAATGTCGCGGGTGCGTTGCCGGCCTTTAAAAGTCAGCAAACCAGTGTTGCTGACCCTTCCCCCACCCAATGAGCTCTGAGGACCTTACTCACACTCGGAAACACAACATTAAAATTATTATTATTATTATTAAGGAGTGTCTTCTGTAAGGTGGAGGTACTTCCCAAGTCTACTTACTACTAAATCGGGCTGCTCTTTGAGCGAATGAACGCTATGCCCTACATCTACCTTTAATAAAAGTCTACTATGCTAAGGCCACATGAACTCACAAAAGAAACTTATGAACGATAACAATGACTTATTCAGATAGAGAGAAATGACAACAGCATAACTCTTGGATTATATAATATACCTAGAATCATTAAAAATAATGAAACTTTGGTCAATTACATTATTTTTTCAAGGTGAGATGATAACCTAGCGATCGAAACATCTTAAAATATGATGAAAGATAAATTAAGAAAGTATATTTTTTTTGTATATTTCTGTGTCTGTTTTATTTTCTATTGGAAAATATAGTTAAATTTCAATATGGTTCTATGGAGTTCTTTGTGGTAAACCGCACGGTTACAAGTTTACGGTAAAATACCTACTTCGCTGTTCTCAATCCCTTAAACGACACCGACGATGTGGTGACACGTGGATGTGCATATCAGATTGATACATTTACGCATTACATTTTTAAAACGGCCCGAGTGCGGGTCCCCTCCCACTCGAAAGAGTTCCGAACCATCGAGAGACTATAGTAATACTCACGCTGCGAAAAATGTAAGTAACGGTAAAATTAAATTAATTTATATAGTGACAATAATATCTAAAATGTAAAATTATATACCTGTCTCAATTCTCACCAGGATTTCTATTCACTCAGTTTACGGCATTTCCCTACTTAAGTGCATAAAATACAGCCGTTGTCTTACAGACGGACGTACATCGGGAATTTATAATAATAATAATAATAACGGGAACGGCACGCATTGTGAGAAGGTTCCTTACTCTGTCGCCCTGACCACCGGCGGCCTAGGGCGTCAAACCTCGCCGCTGGAGGACCTCTATTTTTTTCATATTTATTTATATATTATTGTTTTCTTTTTTATTTCAATTTTATAGATATAAATATGTAAAAAATAAGAACTTTAAATAAATAATTTGGAATAATAATAATAATATCTAGGGACAATGCCACAGATCATCCTAGCCCCAAACTAAGCAAAGCTTGTACTATGGGTACCAGGCGACGATATACATACTTATATAGATAGATACATACTTATATATACAGAAAACATCCATGACTCAGAAACAAATATTCGTGCTCATCACACAAATATTTGCACTTACTGGGATTCGAACCCAGGACCACCAGCTTCGTAGGCAGGAGCACTACCAACTAGGCTACGGTGACCGTCAAAGAGATTTAGCAATAGAGTTCCATTGGCACCCTTCTATAATTTCAGCCACGGCGGCCAGTCTCAATGGAGACTAGTCATCTGCGGTGCCCCTGTGTTTGTGCGCATAATTGCGCACAAACACAGGGGCTTTCTATCCGTCACTCTCATGAGCCGATGGGACGACTAGCGACATGACTGGAAAGAGGTCAGGCACAGGACATACTTTATGTGCTGAAATAAGCTGCAGAAATTAACTTTTTACAGAAAAGTCTCAATATCATTTTTGGCCTGCCCCGGGATTTGAACCCAGGACCTCGTTATCTGCTTCAACACGCTAGCTCTCTTACTCAAACTTTTTAACAAAGACAGTTCCGAAAGATCAGCAGTTCCATGCAATATTGTCCTAAAGAAATTGCGATCCAAGTTTATCGTCGGATATCTGTTTTATTGCAATGCATGGTTAACTTCTACAAACTTCGGGATCATGTCTATTCCAAGTAGAGTTAGGACTTCAAACAGTATGCAGTGTGCATGCATCCCTACATCCAGAACAGAATTGTTAAATAAGCTAATTGGAAACGTGGAATGAAAATAAATCTAGATTCTAGGTTTAAAAGCAATTATCGTGGTCTTGTTTATTCATAGCAATCTGTTGGATTTTGATGGTATAAGATAAGAAGCTATGTTTTGTTTGTTTACTTGTTGTTAATATTCGACTGGGTTTTATTGGTATTAGTGCAAGTATGGTAATCAGAAACTAAATTAAATATCGCAAAGAAGTCAAACTTTTCTTTTCGTTATTTGTGTTAACAACTGGCTACACCCCGCGGCTTTACCCGCGTTTTAATATATAAATTATAGGCTGTGATCCCGCTATAATTATAAACTATATTACTACAAAGTTTAATCAGAATCCGTTCGGTTACTTTTGCGTAAAAGAGTAAACCAATAAACTAAATTAAATGTCATTACCTCTCCTTCTAATATAGCTCGTTTGAAAAGAACAGAAGCAAAATTTTAACGAACAAAATTTTACACAAATACAGGAGAAGTATAACTTAATAATAATTTGATTGCAAATTTGGATAGTTTCAGGCATTGATTTGTCTAATACTAATTATGACCTAAGGTATTGGTCTATGGAATAGAGAAGATTCGCAGTCATAGCTATGCACGCGAATCCTTTATATGGTCTATGGATTTAAAATAAATTGTTAACATCCTACACTCATAATCTTTATTAAAAATTATGTGAACAATTATGTTCACGTGAGTAAAACTTAAAAAATAAGGGTTTTTTTCTATATGTATTATTATTATTCGTCTGTTTTTTAACTATATGGAGGTATTAGAATTTTGAGACGTTGTAAAATACCACATGATTTTACAAAAACTCAATCGCAGGAATAAAAAAATAATGTCATACCTATAATCACTCGGTCTGCATGTTCAACTTTAACACCATTTCTCTCGTAAGGAAGCCTGTCGAAATAACTAATAGGTTGCAAATGAGCCTCCTGTGCGGTTTTCCAATCAATTACGTTATAGGCGGTTAGCTGTCATTCGTTAGAATTACTTACTGTAAAATGTTAGTACATTTGGCTATAAACTGGCTGAATAGTGGCCACCGTATCCAACCGCAAGCACCTATTAGCGAGCTACGACTACCAATAATTGCGAACAAATCGATATTAAGAGACACCGCACATGAACATCTCCTCGGCTACTTGCGTCAGTTACACACACCTAAACGCTGGAATTTCTTTCTTTTTAATGAGACTATCAATATTTTAAAACTCTTGATCTTTGTAAGGATTTTTGGAAAAAGACGCTATTGGGACTCTCTTTCCTTACTTCAAATATTTTAACAACATTTATTTTCATAGTAGCGAGATTCACGCAACCTAAAGTTGAGTACATTTCTTTTAAATCATATAAATCTTCATGTGTTAAATCATGTACTTTAAGTTCTCTCGTTTTTAGCCATTTTTATAGCAGATACGAAAAATTCTGGTGTATGCAGAGGAGCACTTCTTTCTTGACGTTTAACCTGGCGTTCTATCAAGGAATGAACTGCGTCCCCTTCGTTCTACGTATGACCTTTTATAAGGAACTTATGAGTAATTTTGTTTATATTAAGTGTTGTAACAGAAAACAAATATAGGCCTACCATTTATTTGTTTTTCTGCTGTCCAGCACAGTTGTCACTATAAAATACGATATCCAGCTTCACAAGCTTGTTTTAAATAGTTAAGGACACAGCTTCCAAGTTCATTTACTCCCCTATTTACATTGAACTCATCCCAAACGTAATAGTCTGTTGTTTTATTTAAAATGTAATGGATTGTGAAATTTAAAACATTTAATTTGCATTTATAATAAAATAACGAAACAATTCTTTTAGGTAATTGTACCACAGCTTGTAAATCGTAGACAACAACCAAAACATCAGAGTCTGTTTTACTTTTATCATTTTCATTCTCTAGTCTCGACAGCCGCTTTTCTTCTTGATGCTTTTCAAAATCATATTTTAGTTATTGTTTTTCTGTTTCTGGTAATGGAATTCTTTCTCCACGTCTGCGCTTTCTTTTGCCTCAATAAGATTAACTAATAATCGCCCGCGCGACGCCTACAACAAATAGGAGGGAAACCAATAACATCAAAATAATATTTTGTATGTTGCAATAGTAACATAACTCATAATAATACTAAAAAATTTTGAATGTTTTCTGTTAGAACGGTATAATTCAAAATATGACTTTCAGTTTTCAATGTTGAAATGCATTGTTATTATAACAATAATGTCTTAACGATAAATAATAAAAAAACACCCTTAGTTTTTCGTGCAATAGCGTCATTTTGTTTAATAATACAAAACAATTTAACTCAGTTTATGTTGCAATAGTGTCATAATACAAAATAATTCCATATTGTAGAAAAAGATTAATGTGAAAATAGCTCTTACCATTTGTTGCAAGAATGTATTAACTCCAAATATGATGTCCTTGAGGAACACGATGCGTGCGTCTGCGTCGACCACTTTTGAGTAACTGAGATATCACTATATTGAAACAAACGAATGCCGCCGCCATGAGCGTGCAAAAACGACATGTGTAGCCACCTAGCGGATTCTAGTGAAAGGATCTTTATGAAATTCTAGTACTAAAAAATATACTAATCAAAGAGTATTTTTTTCACATAATCCGAAAAAACCGTGTTTTTGAGATATGTCACTCTTGAAATAAACAAGCGATATAATTTGATTTAGGGTTTTACTGTAGTATATCAGCTTTGACCAGTTGCTCCTAATTAGGATTTTTCTTCTTCATTTTCAAGACGACATCGTTGAGCGACAAATCGTAAAGAATAGTGGTCCAATTGCGGTGTCCCTTATAGTATTTATCATCATAATGACGAGTTATGTCGATTGTCAAGTATTTGTGTCAGCCGGCGCCATTCTACTATGTTGTGAGGTCCTGAACAATGTGCAATGAGGCATGACAATGGCGTTTATACGTAAGTAAATTTTCATTTAATAAACCCTAATGAGAAGTTAGTGGTATGTCATTTATGTATGAAATTAAATACTGGTGTAGATAAGAAACACATAGAAGAAGCAGTACATAGCCAATCTCAGATATTTTTTCACTTTTTAAACAACACTTAGTGTAACCTATTCTTAGCTAATAGAATTAACGGGGTGACAGAAATCTGATCTGGAAACCCAAATCAGAACCAATAATGAAGAGAGTTAGAAGCCTGGATTAAGTATTTTATAGGTTTTGGTCAAGTTTATTTTGGACTTACACAGCGTTTTATGTTACATCGACTAATATAGAGTATACCCACGTGTTTCTATGGGAAATATATCATTTTAGTTGCCTGTCTGTTTACTTATAATATGTTCTAATAATATTTTTAATAGTAATAGTTCTAATAATTTATAACTCAACTATTTAAATATTTTTTTTGTAAAAGCTGTAACACGTTGTAAATTTTATGTTGGACTCAGCCTACAGTTTCAATCTCTTCAAGAGATCATCTTCAGGGCGAATGCGAACCGCATGACATCAAGTCTTCGTCATAAATTGTTTTAATTCTTTCTTCTACTATTCAGAATTACTATTAACAAAAAGTCTACATGTGTCTGGCTGGACGGGAAGTTTCCGGGAGTCTCAAAATAAATAGAATCCCGTGCTCTATATCTTTCGTCAGTCATATTCGAATAGTCCTGTAAATACCTGCAGTGTTACTTACTCATGTAAAAGGCAGTCTTCCACCAACATCATATCTTAGATTTACTGTAAGCAATTAAGATAATTTCATACAACATACAGTCGTATAAATCAGTATTGATTACCTTATTTAATTTTAATGAACCAGTCGTAATTGAATAAAGCTTCATTACTTAGTTCTCGACATTATACATTTTCTTGAGAGAAACATACGTTCAATAGGTAATTATAATTTCTATTGCAACTCTAATTTATATTTGACCTTTAAAATTATGTAGAAATGTTTGCATTGTTATTAGTTCTACCGTGAACACGTTCGCGTTGTATCTTCGTAGGAATGACACCTATAATATTACAACATTGCTCATCTACAGAAAAATATGTAAGCAAGATAAATAAGTAACTTTTATATATACCTTTTTTGTACAAGTGGCAAGAATTTTATGCTATTCTCAACTGCATTTTATGATAGTTTAAAAAGAGAGATATATTTTGTCTAGTTACTTAATTTTGTGAAGAGTGGGCCACTTCGCTGAATAATTTCAGCGCAGCGGCGTTCTATCAATAATATGAGCTTTCATGGAAACCGGAAGTTGTCTTGGGTTACTTAGTTTGTAGCTACTAGACGGATTGACCGCCTCTCGGCTTAAATGTGCGGTGAAATAGCGAAAGTCTAATAATGTTAACTTAAAACATGATGAAAAGTGTTCTAAATTGATCTAAATGCACTATATAACCTTCACCTTCCAGAGCGTCCATAATAATATTATTTAGTAAATGCAAAATTTAAGCGAACATTGATGTTCTCCTAGTCTAGTATCTCAATTTATTTTATTTTATTTATTTATTGAGTACAGCCACATCATAAACATTAACAATTCACATATTCAGATATTATAACAATGGTCACTGATGCCTATGACAATAACGGCGTACATAATAATCTCCACATTTAACAGTTATATAAGATTAAGCTAAGTACAAAATAAAAATTAAACATTAAAATAATAAATTAAATTTATATTACATTTACAAATTATATTATGATGACAGTCAATGTGATGTAGTAGTTAAATTAAAGAAATTATATCTATAACTAACTAGATTAACCCAAGCGTAACTAATAATAAACAAAACAAGAATGAAAGTATAATCAAAGAATAGAAATTTATCATTATGTCCTAGAATCGCCTATCTCTAGACATCGCCTGTAGAATTTTGGCTTTTGTATAATTTTTTGGCGTGGTTGGTAAAAGCTTGCCTTTCAGGCCGCCCGTCGAGGATTCGATTCCCACCCAGTAGAAATATTTTTGTGCATGAACATGTTTGTTTGTCCTGAGTCAAGTCTGGATGTAATTATCTATATAATATATGTATTTTAAAAAGAAAAGGACTTTTTATTTTATTTGTTTATCTATTTGCCAACTATTGCTTATACTATTGTAAAATAAGTAATATTTCTTATCTCTCTACTTAATGAATGTTGTCTATTTTATATTATTAATGATTGAGCTACGTGTAGACGTCAAATTTAGATTTCATAGAAACCGTAAGTGATGCATTAATGTGTGTTTAATTACGCTCGTTCTGTGTTAGAGACCGATTTACATGAGTTCGGTGCATCGTGACACTGACTTTATATAGTTTCCCACAATACTAGCATGTAGCTTCGTGTAACAAATTAAAATATTACGGTGCATCTGCTAAGTATGCGCAGCAGCATGGCTAAGTGCGCACTACGCACGTACTTTGCTCGCCAGCTTTCGGTGTTGTTCTTACTGATTTATTTGATAATGATAATGCTTGGTATTGCCAACTCATCTCCTTGTAAGGATATTACATCTAGCCATTTAAACCGATTTAAATAAAAGGAGAAATTTCTCAAGTCTTCTGTTGGTTGTGAACCGATTTGCAATAGTCTTTAATATTTGAATAGATATGTTTCTATGATGATTCAATGCTAATTTTAGGGTTCCGTACCCAAAGGGTAAAACGGGACCCTATTACTAAGATTCCACTGTCTGTCAGTCTGTCCGTCGGTCACCAGGCTGTATGAACCGTGATAGTTAGACAGTTGAAATTTTCACAGGTGATGTATTTCTGTTGCCGCTATAACAACAAATGCTAAAAAATTAAATAAATATTTAAGGGCTCCCATACAACAAACGTGAACCCTTCGTGCGCGAGTCTGACTTGCACTTGGCCGGTTTTATTTTCCTTTTGGTCCCTTTTGGTCGAGTTTTGGTCAAGGCGGTCAGTCTCAACAGGGGATCTAGCCATCTGCGTTTGGCATATTATTATGCACACTTGCGCATAATCACACTAATATAATAAAGGCAAAAGTTTGTGAGTGTGTGAGTGCGTATGCTTGTTACTTCTTCACGTCTAAACGGCTAGAGTGATTTAAATAAAATTTGGTATAGAGTTAGCTGACACCCTGGATTAACATAGGCTATAATTTATAAAGTTTAACGCGGGTAAAACCGCGGGGCAAACGCAGATGGCGAACCACATGTTTGAATAATCGCCTAGCTGATACAACCGGACAGAGGTAAACCGCAAGACAGGAGCTTAGGTATATGAGCTTCACGAGGCGCGGAGATGTAACACTTCCTAGCTCTAAGCTAGCTAGCTTTGATAGTCACTAGTTTGCATGAATAAACTTCTAACGGTAATGAAATAAATAAATTATATATCACTCCTCCAGGGGTGAAAAAAAATAGCATAAAGATAAAAATATTTATTTTTGCTCTTGTTATGTCCGAGTGCCCTGAGGGTTTCGTATAACCTATATTTGGCTTAATATTTGCTGTTTATCGTGGTTTGTTGAAATAAATTAATATACTTTCCTTTAAAGTACATAAACATTTATTTAAGGAATAAAAAAAATCATTAAAAGCTGTGCCTCGAATACTTTTTATTGTATCAGATAAAGATGAAGATAAATTTATTTGTATAAACCGGGTGTTCCAATTTTAATAGGAAATTAATCATCCAAATCCATGCAAATTTCACTATCCCGTTTGACCCAACAGGAAAGGTTTCTTATTAATAAGTGTTTTCTAATTAATAAGTAAGCAGCCTCTTTAAATAAATAAATAAATAAGGTGTTTATTCACGTAAACTTTAAATAGTCAGACAGAACATCTTTGTGGTAATATTGTTAAGTATACATAATTATTTGTCAAAACATTTATAAAATTTATTTTATAATAGTAATGATATTTAGCTGGCTTGTATTAAGTTGTTGTCAAGGAGATTAAGTACAGGTTTAACTATCGAAATTTATAGTTTAAGCTGTTTTACTAAGTATATATTGTCTGTATGGTTCTGTCTATATTAAGGTACGAATTCAATGTTATTATTATGGCGGCATTAAAGCGCGACCGCCGTTAGAAATTGTGTTTCTAACGGCGGTCGCGCCGTTAGAAACACAATTTACTACCACCGGATTCAATGCGCCCCAACTGAGAAGACCCAGTGAAACAAACTCAGCGGGTTCATCTACTACCGGTTTCAACACGGCCCAGTTGAGATGGTCCTTTGCACGGATAACTTTTATTTTTGACTAGCGGACCGCGGGGCACACCGCGGTTTTACCCGCGTTAAATGTTATAAATTATCACAGCTCCTCCCCCGCAGGTGATAGCGTGATAATATGGCTATGTGTTGACCTGACCTCTTAGTAATATTCATGCAAAATTTTAAGTAAATCCATGCAGTATTTTTTGAGTTTAGCGGACATACATACAGACAAAAATACTAAAAACTATATTTTAGGCTTCGATATCGATTGAAGATCACGATCCAAATATCCTTTAAAAAAAATTTAATGCACAGTCTTGACTTTCCTACGACTTTATTATACATAGATAAATTGCCGTTCTATTTAATCTAGTATAATCTGCGTCAAATACCTTACATAACCTAGACCTTTATGACGCAGGTAATAAAGGCGTCTTTGAAAGGAATCTAATGTAATTTTAAACACGTAACAACAAATCTGATTGCAACTGTAACAATACGTTCGGTTTTATTACTGTGTTTAAATTATACTTTCTACGTGTTGATTACTTTATACGACATACGTGGCTACTGGTCATAATTTGGTACCTCACTAGTACAATTTACCTTTTTAAGTATGGACCATAGATAATAGAATACAAGGTACATCTATCGAATGCTTAATCAAAGGTATGAACTGCGGCGTTGCGTTGTTTTGAATGTTGATTGTTCTTGTATAGGGAATCTCATAAGGATGAGTAAAGTTCTATAGATGCAGTACGTACATTCAGAATACTTTATGTGGGTACAGAAGATCCACTGTAGAAAAGGGAATTATTTATTCTTGTCTATGCACACATTCAAAGAGCACACAGATAGATATCTAGTATTGAGGACGATCAATCCCATAACGAAAGAGATCAAAATCACGGTCATATTTGAAGTGAAAACTTCTTTAGGCGATTCGAGCACTTTTTGGGTAAACAAAAATTATGGAACTCGCGTAATCTTCACCTACCGCTTTCCATGAGCTTTATGTATACTGTCTACAAATGCACATATATATACCTCTGGCCGTTTAAATTTATTATTATTTTAAATAATAGTCTAATAGCTCGACGATACAATTCACAAGTTACTTACTTTTTTTTTCTATCCGTGGTCCCCGAAGACTGCTTCTCTTTTTGCTTACTGACTTTAGAAACAAGTTAAAACGTTACACAGTCTCAGAGGTCCGATAAAATTAAATTTTAAATTATGAATGATCATCTTGATAAAAAAACATATCTAATGCGACCGCCTATGGTTCAGTTTATGTCTACATTATATACCTAAGTAGCTCACAAGATTTATGCATATTGAATAGAGCCAAGAAACCATTGCCATGTAGTGTAGCTCATATGTCCGTCAGGATGTTTTGAATAGTTACCGTTGTTACCCTTGTCTCTACCATACCACCTACAAACTCTTACTTTTAATTTTATAAATTTGATTAAAATTAAAATTTTCTGTCAGATAATTTGTGGATAACGTTGTATAATTTTAAACACTGTTTGTTTTCCTAAATACATTTTTGAAAAATATTTATTTTAAAAATAGTAATTGCATGTATTGTAAAATGTATTATACCTACTAATTCTGTTTATTCCTAAGTTTACCCTCCCTCCGTGACGAGCTTTGGTGACATACTGCCGCACTGGAACACATTAATATTCACCTGCAGTTTTTCTTCTGTTACTTCTCCACTGTAGCTGCTATTAGAACCCTAAAAAATGTAAGAAGAGTTAAGTATGTGGGCATTCTAGTCTTTCCCTGTAATCTTAGTGCAAAAAAATAACCTTTTCTTTCTACAGCAGCCAACTGGGTGCATTCATTTATATATACATTAATTACCTGTTGTCCTGTGCGGGAAACGAAGACAGAACTAGGACCCGAAGTGGCGAGGCAAAGATCTTAACCATTGCGCCATACGTGTAGAAAATTCGTGACTATGTGTTAGGTCTTATATCTACTCGGGGCTGCGGTGGCAGTGTGAGAAAAGTGTCCTCTACTGCTGCCACGTGCAATTAGCTCCGGGAAGACAGCGATCTGTTTGTGGCGAAGTCACTGTGCCGGACCGGAAGGTGTCGGCAATAAGGGAGAGCAATCCAGAGCCCTCCCAGAGTACGTGTCCCAAACATCTGGGATATGGTGCAAAAGGCGAGCAGCATACCCGCGTTCCCGGAGCTCCCCCCATCAGGCGCCAAGAGAAGTCCACGGCAGTTAGGTGTAGTCGGTGCGAGTCCGACATACCCACCCGTAGACACTTTACGAGTGGCATGGGTAGGCATTCCCCCTGCCTTAACACGAAAAACAGGTCTTATGTCTAATGTTTCAGTACCACGCAAACATTCTTATTCCAATAAAAAAGGTATAAACAATAATCGTTTCTGAAATGCCGGAGTAGGTAATCGGTAAATATATTCACGAGGATCAAAAAAAGGTTACCGAGACCTCCTTTTAGAAGCCGGTTAAAACGTGTAAACAAAATACTTAGCTAAGAAGTTAATTTAAACCAACATGAACTCATTAAAAATCTTTTGTAATATTCGACACTTTGTTTAGCAACCGTTATTGTTCACTTGTTTGTTATTAAACTTGAAACGGTAGTTAGTTTTGTGGTTAGAAAGAAAATGTAAAACAGAGTAACTGCACCAGACTCGAATCATAATTTGTTTCAAAGTCTTTACATGCTCATACCTACCTACGTGTTTAGGATTATATGTATATGGTAATAGGGTACAGACGCCAGTACATCAAGCTACCCTAATCTGTCAAATTTCCCCAATTGAAAGTGAACCTTACACTTTTGTGATAAAGTTGAAAATCTATAAAAGAAATTTGACAGATTGAGGTAACTCGATTTGCTGGCGTATGTACATGGCAGATTTGCCTTGGTGCTAAAGCAATTGGAAGGAGTTAAAAGAGTTTATGCCAATAGGTACTCTGTATTAAGAGCTTTAATAATATAACATAATTATGACTACCTTGTTGATTTAGCGGCAACGTGCTAATCTAATAAAAACCCCGCTCACAGGCATAGACTAGTTAATATGGTTGTCTGTGATTTCATTAGTCGAATAGTCCAATTAAACTTCCAAAAGGCTTTAGCTTTACTTCACTGGGTAGAAAGCAATTACTTTAGGTACAAAAATGACTTCATGTAAATTAACCTTATGAAATAACTATACCAACTGCTAAAAGGACGAATAAAAATTTCAAAAACTTGTGCGAAATCCTTTGTCAAGGGGACGAGGATGTCACGATTTTTCTGCGGTATCTGCGTTATGCCGATAGCTGTGCAAAAAGGAATCCCTTTCCAGCATCAACTAGGTAAATAATGATAATTATATTCTGAACTATCCACGGTGTGAATAGTCAAGTGGCGGCCGCTTTGGCCGCCTCAATGTAGGTCGAGTCCGTCACGCACGCACGCCCGTAAATGCTTCCATATCTCGGCTTCTTACTCTCATCGACATGGTCACTTACTATTGTTCGACAACCCTTTTATTTACAGCACTAGCTTTCCTTGACGCGCATGCTAGTGAGCCTCTGAGTATTTAAATGTTTGTTATCTTAATAGAGCGTTGCGGTGTAATGTTCTTGTCACTAAAATAGTTTCGTAGCAGGCTCAAATGAACAGTAGAATTCCACGTTTTAACATGTGGCACCTGACACTTTCGATGCGACCGTATAAATCGATTGAAGAGCTCAGCTCAGCCCGATCCCCGTATTTAGTGATCAAAAGAGTGACAGTACAATCTTACGGTGGTCAGATCAAAAGAAGCTCTCGTGCGCAATGTTTCGGTACTTACATATCAGCAATTAGTCCGCACGGGTACTTTAGAGTCAAAGACATACAGTGTCCGTGCTAGCTACATTGAAATTTATAGCAAGTTTACCAGAGAAGCTGTTTATTTAAGAGTCAGGACCAAGAGAATTTTCTATCATCATCATCATCATATCAGCCGAAAGATGATCACTACTGAACAAAGGCCTCCCCAAAGATCGACACAATTGTCGGTCTTGCGCTATCCGCATCCAGCAGTTTCCAGCGACCGTCCAGCTTGTAGAGGAATTTTCTATACGTAGAGGTATATTTTTTATGTGACTGTAGGCAAATAGCTCCCAGTTAGTGTCCTTCAGGACGAATTCCTCCATGGCGGGCAGTCTCAATGGAGACTACTGATTTGTGCGGGACATTGTGAGCACAAATGAGTGCGCCAACGCAGGTACACTTCTATTCCCTCACTGATATATCTGACATATATGACTGTCCTATTTCAATGAGGGAATAGGAAGTATACCTGCGTTAGGACAGGTTGCCGACACAAACGGAACGAGGAAAGGCCTCTTAGGTGATCTAGATTAAGTAATTAAAACGGATACTACGGAATTGTTGAAGATAAATTAATCCTGGTCATATGGGTCCGGTCATCCATTCACCGATTATGATTCTTCTTCTCGAAGATTTAAAATGGTTCCATTACTCCGAAGACGTATTTATCTAGATGAAATATTTCTGTATAAAATATTAAATAATAAAATTGACTCGGCGTCTTTACTTGGAAAATTTAATATTACTGGTACCGCCCGTTCTAAAATTACATTTCGGATATTAATGTAATTTATTTTAGAAACATATTTATTAGACGTTCATGAAGAAAATACATAGAACTATTGGAAGACGTGGACATATTTGCTTTATCTCTGGATAATGTCACGGAGAAAGTTAGTGACATGATATATACAAAAGATCCTGAAGAGTCGAAGTCTTGTACGTAAGTACACCCCTACCAAGATAAGACAAGACGTAATATTTAAAGTTTCTTCTAGATTTTTAAATACCTAAATTAGGCTTTGGTATTGTGATTTTCGTAATATCTGTTATATTGTTGACTTCGAGCATTCCTGAAGAGTTGAAGTGCTATACGTAAGTAAACCCCTACCAGAATAAGACAAGACGTAATATATAAAGATTCTTCTAGATTTTTAAATACCTAAATTAGGCTTTGGTATTGCCATTTTCGTAATATCTGTTACATTGTTGTTTATTGTTGACTTCGAGCATTTTGACAGCTAAATGCCCGAAGATTGTTGAAGAAATGTATGTTGTATCGGTTAAATACTTGCCGATGCAACAAACATTTCTTTAAAACTCTTCGGGCATTTAGCTGTCAAAATGCTCGAAGTCAACAATGTAACAGATATTACGAAAATGGCAATACCAAAGCCTAATTTAGGTATTTAAAAATCTATGTCTGTTTATATGGTATTTTGTACCTTAGGTCCATCTGGGACATGGCACAAAATGGGGCATCGGAGCAGGACATTGCGCGAAAGGGGGGCAACGGAGCAGCATACCCGCGTTCCGGGGCTCCTCCCATCAGGCGCCAAGAGATGTCCACGGCAGATTAGGTTTAGTCGGTGCGAGTCCGACATACTCGTACCCACCCGCAGATATTTTTTGCGGGTGGCATGCGTAGGCATTCCTTCTACCTTATAAAAAAGGGCTAATATTGGTTATTAATTAATGGAACTACCCTGTTCTTATAATGTATTTTTTGTTAACGACTGAAGGTTTCTGAATAAATAAATATAAAAAAATAAATCTATTCTATGCAATACTAACTAATGGGCCGGTTGGCATGGTTGGTAAATGCTTGCCTTTCACGCCGCAGGTCGTGGCTTCAGTTCCCACCCAGGTTAGATATTTTTGGTTGTAATTATCTATATAAGAATGCATAAAAGAAAAGTAGTTTATGTAATATATCAGTTTTCTGGTTTCCATAGTACAAGCTCTGTTTAGTTTGGGATCAGATGGCCGTGTATAAATAATGTCCCAGGTTATGATTATTAACTCAATAACAATGATTTCTTTATTTTCGTCTTGCCCTCTCGAGAGACGTCGCCGCGTCACGTCTCTATGCGTCCTTTACCACATTTACCACGGGGAGAGTTCTGAGGACTTCCCATCACATTTCGCCACAGATCCTCTCACCAGAAATGGAAAATCCATCCATATCACCTGGATGAATGGTCGTCTACCACCGTGCGTTTCTCAAGAAACTTTTTACTTCGCACTACAAGTAATTGTGGAAATATTCCCGATCCAAAATGACATCGCAACCTAAACGAACCTTTTCCTTTCTTAAAAGCCGGCAAAACACTTGCACCACACCAAGCTCTGGTGCGTGTGTCCATAGGCATCGGTGATTCCTTACCATCAGGGTACCCGTTCGATAGCTCGTTTGCGTTGCCTGAAATCGGTTTACATAAGCATCATATCTAGAAAATCTCTAAAACTCTTTGTCGCATATACCCACTTCTTCTTTATTAATAATATTATTTTGTATTGAATAACCTATTCCAATACATAATGTTAAGCTTTCTTTGCTTGGGGATGTTAAGTTTTATCTTGTAGAATTCATCAGGCCAGTAATTGGTAAAGTGTACAAAATGGACTAAGTTGATTAGCTCATTGTTCTACAAAGACTTACGGTGTAGCCTCAAGGGCTTTCTGATTTAATTGTAAGTACCCACAACTACCGTTATTTATGTTATTGACATGAGGAAGTTGTACAATAATTAAGTAGGTACAGGAACTTTGAACAATACCTAACTATTCATAAACTCGAATCGGATACAGCTACGCAACAATAGTTAGAACGCAGCGAAAATTTACCATATTTATTATGTTTCCATGAATACCATTATTTATTTACCTATTAACTTAGACATGGTTGCTAAAGAAATTTTCTTGACGGTTCAAAGGAAGTTGTCAATAAGGCTGTATATTTTTTATGTTTGTATGTTACGCCATTACTCCGTTGTGAGGAAAACGATTTTGATGATTGAACGGCAGACAATGAGATGCCGGGTTTAAATCCCGAGTCATTATTCTTCTAACTGATGAATGATTATTACAACTTTAAAAAATTGTCCAAATATTTTTTACCAAATTTACTGCCATCTTACTTCAATTTTTATAGAATATTTTATTTATTAAGTAACCAACATACAATTATTACACTGCAACCGTCATACCTGCGACAAGCCATGGGAGACGGCACAGTAACGACTCATGTCGGTGCAGTCCAACCTACTTGCAATTATGTTTAGGATACTGTGAGAGCTGGTCCACACTCTATACACCAGAGCACCCCATCTTTTATATGTTTGAGTTAACATTTTATCCGTATATTATGCAAAAATTAAGAATTCTGCATCGGATCTGAAAAAAATTGCATGGACGTGGAGTAATGACATCTCTTGACACGAGAAGGGAAGATGAGAGCCTATGGAATGTTACAAGATAGGTCCAGCCAAGCTACCGTAGTTGTTGCTCTTGGCACTACTCAGACCGCCATAAGCCGCCCCTACATGGTAGTGGCTAAAATATCAATCAAAACGAATACTTATTTTTTCCTGGCTTTCTTTACCTAAGCTCTATTATCTCTTAAAAGTAACTAAGAACGCACAACTTATTGTATACAATACAATACTCTTTATTTTACATCGAATAAATTATCTACATAAGTAGAAAATAAATAATAGCATAATAACGTACAAAGGGCGGTCTTATCACTGGCTGCGATTTCTTACAGACGACCTTAGGATAGACAAGAATTGTATGGCATGACATGACAAAGGGTAAAAGTACAGTTTAGTATAGGAAACAGAAACTAAGTAGCAAATAGTGTTCTATTTAATAGGAGTATACTATCTGAGGAATGGACTATGTAGGTAAATATATAAAATTCCTAAAATATGATATATACATAATATATTATTATATGTAATACATGGACTGTATAATAAATAAGATAGCTACAATAAATAATATTATTGATAATTACTATATTATAATTATATTATTTTATTGTAGTATATTTCTACATTACATATTAATGTTTTCTTTTAATAATTCGTAAATTCTCAGATGCCTGAAGCACCATAATGTTATATACAGGTAATTGAAACTGAAACACGTTAAATTGTGATGTAGCAACACTGAAGTATTTTTTTATAATACTTAAGTGACATTTCAACTAAACTAATTACTACCCTAGTTATTTGTTGAATTTTTTATGGTTGGGGTTAATATATATATATTTTATTTTTTTTTACTACAGATCGCCAATAATTGCATTTTTCTTCATTAACACGAATCCAAATGCACAATTTTTAAAATTAGAACGATTAGATCAAGTATGCATTTATAGATACCTAAATCAAAATCGTAACAACTTAATTCTTGGACATTTAATGAGTTTTGTTTAAACATTATTATATGCAGTAAAAATGTATTTTACACACCAAAATTTTGATATCAAAATAATATTTACATATATTATCTACTAACTTCCATCCTTCTGAATTAGGAGGGCGAAATTTAGAATATTAAATTGCTCCTTATACCATTACTTAGCTACCAGTGAAAGACCTCTCCCAGTCCAGTCGTTTCAGAGATTAGCCGGAACCAACATACAGACATTACAAATAAAGAATTTGTATTTGTTATGTATAGCGTTACTTTTTAAACTTCAATTCAATTTACTTGTACCTATTAAAATATACAGAAGAGATATCTAAAGCTCCTGTAGAGGTCATACACGGTGTACCTACCACCGCTGGGTTCTTTGGAACAGCCATGTAGGGGCCCTATAAGATAAAAGTAGATAATAGATTCCGTTAATTAGCACCATCAAAATTATTCGAGCAACACCACATTTATTAAATTTAATCAAGCACTTTAAAGGCCAAAGAGCTTATCGGCATTATAACAAATATGTCTTCGATAGTACAGTCGACGCCACCAAGATTTTGACCTTGACAGAGTATCTACATATTTATTACGTACATTATTAACATTGTTTTCGAAGGGCAAACGACATGGCGTCGTCTGAATATTATTTACTGAAAGGAAAAGTAATATATATTTTACACAATTTCCATTTACCTCTTTGAGCTTGACAATATTTTTAAACAGATTTGGTTGTTATATTGAGTATATATAGTTAATATTGAGTAGGTAAGTGAATACCCGGACTCTTCATTAAGTAAAAATTATCAGGCTTATAATAATAATATCTCGGGACAATGTCACACAGATCATCCTAGTCCCAAACAAAGCAAAGCTTGTACTATGGGTACCAGGCGACGATATACATACTTATATAGATAGACTAGCTGGTGCCCGCGACTTTGTCCGCGACAATTTCGAATGATGACCAATGTAACTACTTTCTTCTAGCTTAATCTAAAAAATATAACTTTTAAAACAAATAAGCAATATAAATTGAATAAAACCTAACCTATAAATAACCTTACTAAGAAATAAATGAAAGACTACTTTGCTACTGTTATTTACAAAAAGGACCCGATATCATCAAGCAAAAATCAAAGAATACATATCAATTGTCCTTAAGTATAGTCAGTAAGTTAAATAAAGTATAAAATAATAATCAACGATGCATTAATCACAAAGGTAACTCCCATTAGATTAGGTTGCGACATTTTGTGAACGAAACCATAGCGCGAACTAAAACGATGATTACGCCATCTACTAACAAAAATATAAACTTATAAAGCGGTAAAATTAAGATGTGTGTATATATTTTGGGTGAGATTTAGGCGATCATCTATTGATTCAGTTTTGGACTACCTTTTATTTCAAGCATTTATTTATTTTAACCGATATGCCAATTAAGTTCCGCGATCTGAAACGACATTAACGCCATCTAGTTACAAAATTGTGAACTTGTAGATCAGTAAAATTAAGATGATGTTTTTTGGGTGCGATCATCTCGATACCAACAATTTATACTACGCTGACTCAAATTTAGATAAATTCGTTTTTTATCCCAATTTGATTAAAATGTCGTTATTTTAATTTGTTATACAATTTACCAAAAAAAGAAGTTACAAATCTTACAAAACGCTAAATCTTTACTTAGACGACAACGACCACGACATTTTAAGCTACTTGGCATAAGAAACTAATTTTTTAAAATTTGTGTTTGCTTAAATTGTTGGTGGCGATCTATTGAATCAGTTTTGGATTACGTTATTTAACAACAAATTATTCCCTGGATTGCTTTATTTTTAACTGAAAGACCAAATACCAATTTTCATGGGTTTAATTTCAAAAAAGTCGCATTTGTCATACAAACTTACATGCCCTATTTTACGCCTTAAGGGGTGGAATTCCCAAAAATCCTGAAATATATATTTTTAATTTTTAACTGAAATGCTTAATACCAATTTTCATGCGTTTAACTTAAAATTGTCACATTTTGCATACAAACTTACACCCCCTATTTTACGCTCTTGGGGCTGGAATTGCCAAAAATGCTGAAATTTATATTTTTTATTTTTAACTAAAAGGCCAAATACCAATTTTCATGCGTTTAACTTAAAAATTGTCACATTTTCCATACAAACTTACATCCCCTATTTTTCGCCCTTGGGGGTGGAATTTCCGAAAACCCTGAAATACGTGATTTTTTATTTTCAACTGGAAGGCCAAATGCCAATTTTTATGCCTTAAACTTCAAAAACGACAAAGTTTCATACTAACTTAGCGCCCCTGTTTTCCCCCTTAAGGGTTGAATTTCGAAAAATCCTTCCTTATTCCTGTACATCTATACATTATAAAGCAAACATTTGTGCAAAATTTCAGCTTTCTAGGTCAAAGGGTTTGGGCTGGGCGTTGATGAGTCAGTCAGTCAGTCAGGACTTGTATTTTTATTTATATAGATAAATACTTATATACATAGAAAACATCCATGACTCAGAAACAAATATTCGTGCTCATCACACAAATATTTGCACTTACCGGGATTCGAACCCAGGACCACCAGCTTCGTTGGCAGGAGCACTACCAACTAGGCTACGGTGACCGTCGAAATTATTGTTTAAGGTTAAGCATTGTGTTCTTATTTATCTTAATGGGGCTCTTGCCTTTAATCAAGTGCTATTACTTTGAAATAAACAGTCGGTATATCAACAGTAAATAGTTGATTTAAAAGAGTAGCTCTATCCTTACATTGCTACCAATGATCTATTGTGTGTCGCTGTCTAGTAGGAGGTGATCATGTTATTTATAGGCCCTGTTAAGCTAATTAAATTCACAGAGTAAGAGAGTAAGTATGTATTCTTTGTATATATCGTAATTTATCAGCAGCACTGGTTGACAAAAGCCTCCCCAAAGATCTCCAAAACAGCCGATATTGTGCTCCCTGCATCCAGTAGCTTCCCGCGACTCTTGCAAGATTGTCGGTCCACCTTGCAGGAGCCCTACCCACGCAACGTCTTCCGGTTCGTGGTCGCCACTCGAGAGCCTTTCGATCCAGCGGCTGTCGATTCTACGAGCTATGTATCCCAACCACTGCCACTTCAGTTTGGGAATTCTTCGTTACGTGTATCTACTTACATAGAGTTACGATTCAAAAGAATACTTAAACCCAATAAGCAATACTAGGGTGTAAGTTATATATATAAATAATGTATTACAAAGCTCAAAGCCGCTTTACAAGACACAGTGACAGTCCATAGATAGATGGTTGACACAGTCGAACGTCTCCGTGCTTCGGGAGGCACGTGTAGCTTTTGGTCCTAGCAATAGTCATAGACGAACAGTCATAAAGAAATGACAGCTGTCTACTTGACAACTCTGACACGAGAATAAACACTGCTGATACGAATAAATAAATAATTTATTGCGTAAAATAAAACGAGCTACAATTAGAGATGGAACAGATTAGCGATAATCAAAACAGTCTGCAAGATTTGCAGACAACCTCCTTGTTGTTAGATTTGGGTCACACATATTATTCGGCAATAGACATTCCAATATACAAACTTACATGTGATTATACAACGTAGGTGATTGAGCTGAATATTCGCGGAAACTGCTTTGGATCGTAAATAAATTAAAAAAATACTTTTTAAAACGCTTTTTATCGAATGCCATTTTATAAAACAAAAATTATGTTTTTTTAATTTTTGTATCAAGCTTTGAACCAGTTTTAACTAAAATTCCGCGAACGGAAGAGTATTATATTTGGCACGGTGAAAGTATAGATAGACCAGTGCTGTGCCCCGCGGTTTCACCCGCGTTACATACATATTATAGACTCACGCCTGTTTCCCAGAGAGGTAGGCAGAGACAACGGATTTCCATTTGTCACGATTTTTGCAAACCTCTTTAAAATTATAGTTAGAAATATTGTTATTCAAATATATAAGTTCTATTACCACAAAGTTTCATCAAAATCGTTTCGTATTTTTTGCGTGAAAGAGTAACAAACATCCATATACACATACTCACAAACTTTTATGTAATATGCATTAGATTTAAATGGAAGTAATAAAAAAATTCATATACTTTTGGTCAATTTGAGAAGAGATTAATAGTAGCCTTACTTAATCTTCAACATTATCATAGATATAGCTTTTAACAACAGAACATTCAAACCCAAATTTTTTATGAATTCGGTAAAATTTTTGAGTAGTGCGCGACCACCTTAACTAATAAATATGTATGCCAAAGTGCACATCCTGACAATGTTTTCATCTAGCTCTTAGTGCGCGTCCACCTTAACTTATAAATATGTATGCCAAAGTGCACATCCTGACAATGTTTTCATCTAGCTCTACATCCATACCTACTAGTATAGATAAAAACAAATAGAAGATAGGTTTGAAATAAACACATTTTATCGCATATGACTCCGATCTGTATCCAATTTAGACGGCTAGACAATGATATTATATATAAAATATTTATAGGTAATTTGACGATATATTTTATACGTCTAATTAATTATTAACGACATCATCATTTATTTTGCAACTCTGAATCAAGTCTCCGTAAAACGAGTTTAATATTTGTTTCGATTTTTTTAAATGAAAATATAATTACCCCTATATTGGCAGGCAATATACGATAATTAGTATTGAATATACGATTTTGATCATCTACTTTTGCCGTAGACTATACTAATAACATTAATAATAACTCCATCATTATGAGCTCATTACGCTGCCATTTTGGTGTTGTTGCTTGCGGTGTCGGTGTAAGCTTTATAAGAAGCTTGAATACGAAAATACTTCCCTCCACCTTAAAAAGGTACAAGGTAGAAGTGGTCAATCAATGATACCTGTAGACACGTATCATTTTTTCTGGTAAGCCAGGAGTAATACCAAGGATGCCACTCGCAAAGTGTCTGTGAGTGGGTATGTCGGACTCTCACCGACTAAACCTAACCTGCCACGGACTTCTCTTGGTGTCTGATGAGAGGAACCCCTGGAACGCGGGTATTCTGATCCGTTGCACGTACCATTGATACCATGTGTAAGCGTCATAGGTTACAGTGACCATTTAGCATCAGGTTATTTATTTTTCAACTTGACAATAAAACTACAACACAATACTTATGCACTCGTACGCAAGGAAGCAATACGTACCTACTTGATCAAGAAATACGAGTTTTAATTTTTTTTAAAGACAACACCCGCACTAGGGAATCCTAGAATAATAGATGGACACAAATTACATCCAGACTCGGAACAACTGTTTGGGGTCACGCAAATAATTGTCCGGCGCGGGACTCGGACCCGCGATACGAAGCGGCGAGGCGACTGTGCTGCGCCACACGTGCAGCTTCTGCTAATATTTCGAAGTTATACATGTATTTTTAGAGTCTCACTCTGCTGTTGATTTGTACAGTCTAATGATCCACAACATGCACTTTCAATTACAGGTTGTCACTTACAAAACAATATCAGTTCTATTAAAACTACAATTAACAAGCCTGTTTTGATCTTTATCTCGTTCCCCAGAGTACGTGGGAGTCATTTCTATATACTAACCCGATTTAAACTAAGACATTAATAAATAAACGTCTGTCCGCATTAC
This sequence comes from Pseudoips prasinana, assembly GCA_951640165.1. Taxonomy (NCBI): domain Eukaryota; kingdom Metazoa; phylum Arthropoda; class Insecta; order Lepidoptera; family Nolidae; genus Pseudoips; species Pseudoips prasinana. The sequence continues at coordinate 27,570,080 of OX621237.1, read as the reverse complement.
GCGTAGCTTCCATTTCCACCTAGTTTCCAATTCTCTAATGCAAAGTTTATTTAACACGGGAAAAGGTGAGAAAATACTTCCTTCACTGCAATTTATTCGAACGTTTATGTGTGAAATTTAGCTTCGATTGGATTTCAACTGAGTTTCTTACAATAATATCATTAAATGGGACAATGTACTTTAACACTGTTAATAATAGTGTAGGTAACTGTTTGTTAAATGAACCAGTACGATAAGTAGTCGGTACAAAATAAAAGAACTACATGTTCTTTTAAATACCGACTAATTATCGTACGACTGTTATACATTAAACTAGCAATGCCCCTCGGTTTCTCCCGTTTTTAAGTAGTTTTGGCAGAAAAGAATATCAAACAGACATCTATACTCACAAACTTTCGAATTATAATATTAATAGGATGTGTACCTCTAGCGGTTTTGGCAGTGCACGCCGGAATAACTCGCAGATGGTAGATTTTTTCATACTTACTTGACACTTATCGTCATATTTTTGTCAATTCACATGACATTCTTTATAAATTGTAGCCTATGTGTTATTCTGCTGTATAGTCTATATTATTGTAAAATTTCATTAAAATCAATGCAGTAACAAAATCAATTCAATTCATTAACGTAAAAGAGTAACAAACTTTCACGTTTATAATATTAATAGGATTGTTTTGACCCGCGGCTTCGTACTCCTGGTGAAATTCTTACTATGGGGGCAAGTCTCAATGGAGTTTAGCCATTTGCTAGAGACATATTATACCAAGCGACCCTCTCATAATCCGAAGAGCCGGAAAAAGTCCGGTACAGAACAAATAACTTTACGTACTCTTCGAGGTACGGTGGTGTAACACCGCTAACTTTCAGACTTCGAACTGTTTTTACTTATTTCACACTAATATCATAAAGCCGAAGGTTTATAAGTGTGTATGTTTGTTATTTCTTCACGTCTAAACAGCTATTTTAATAAAAGTAAAATACTCTTTATTGTACACCATAACTTAAAATTAAAATTAACATACATTAATTAGGTACAAAGGGCGGTCTTATCGCTACTGCGATTTCCTCCAGACAACCAATTGTGGAGTGGGTAGACGAAGGAAAGGGAAAACAGGGTAGAAATAAAATTTGGTATGTAGTTTAATGACACCCTGGATTAACATATCGGCTATAATTTATAAAGTTTAACGCGGCTAAAACCGCGGGGCACAGCTATTAAGAAATATTTTGAAGTACTCCGAAATAATATCAACAAAAATTTTCAAAATACGGATATTTAAAATAATATATTAACTAAAACTGTACAGTATTAGTTCCTTACGATGATTTTTATGTGAGTAAATATAGCTGGTCACTTAAGTAGTTACTTCGAAATATTTTTAACTAAAAGGTCATAAATGTCACAATACGGAAACAAAATTGTAACGATAACAATGAAATAATAAGAAGATCGGTTGACATTTTAAAACAATTATGATAAAAGCGATATTGTCGTGTTTCGCTACGCGCAAGGTATTTTGATTGGTAAATGTGTAACGTGGACCAATTGCCCACCTTTAAAAACGGGACTATAAAATTACTTCCTATATCCAAATGTACAAGTTTGCCTATATAGCAGTTTTTAGGGCTCCGTACCAAATGAGTAAAACTGGACCCTATTTTTAAGACTCCGATGTCTATCTTTCTGTCCGTCTGTCACCAGGCTGTATACCTTGAACCGTGATAGGTAGACAGTTGACATGTTCACATATAATGTATTTCTGTTGCCGCTACATCAAAAGAGCACCAATAGCTAACGGTTACTGAATCAGTGACGAGTATATTGAACATAAAGACGTACGGCTCTCGGCGCCTTCTGGAAAGTACTCTCTGGGGGCTAAATTGCCGTCATAGGACAGATTTAGTCGCTATTTTATTTATAAATGTTGTAGATTTCTGGATGGAATAAGTTGTATGCTTCATCATATCATCTATCTGATATCGTCCACTGCTGGATACAGGCCTCCCCCAAAAGGTTTCTATAACGATACCTTTTGGAGAGGTATGCCATAGTCACGGCGCTTGGAATGCGAGTTGATGACCGCAGTTAGTTGTTAGCTAATACACAGGTGGCGCTACTGCCCTACTGCCTTGTGTATCCCTTAGTCGCATTTTATGACACCCACGGGATGGTATAGGGTAAGACTTTTATTCTTTCTGGGCCGCAAACCACACGGCAACTGCAAAATCATAACAGATATATATTCTAATAATAAAATGAAATTAAGACAAATACCAAGTAAATATAAATTTAATATGCATACTTAATTTATACTCCAATAATACCAAATTCCGCGTGCATGTCTCGTTTATATTTCGCCGCACCGTATCAATTGAGCCGCGTTGAAATCGGCAGTGTGGTAGAGAACTAGTGTTGAAAATGACTGAATTAGACTGACTGTCATTTACGGTCAAATTGGTCAAAAATGTCATTAACTGTCAAAGGTCATTAACTGTCAAAAATGGTCATTTTCAGTCAATTTGATTTCAGTAATATTTTAGTACCATTTCAGTTTTTCGAGTCGATAAATTTCTACAACTACTAAATTGAAACAAAGAAGTGGTTTTTATGACTTATAGTATTATTATATAGTGTTAATCATTTTACATTTCTAATCATGCGTGCATTTAAGACAAAATGGCAACGTCGCATTGCCTCGCGTATGGATTTGATGTCGTCTTATCCTCTCATGATATAATACAAAATAAAACGTGGCTTCATTTAAACTTGCATATAAATTGGGTACCTAAATAAATAAATAATTGGGTGGTAGCCGAGAATAGACAATAATATTTGAGTCAAATTGACTGAATTTCACAGTAAATGTAAAATGACTGAATATGACTGAATATGACTAGTCACAATTGTCATAAACCTTAAATGACCGGTTCATTTAAGGTTTATGACAATTGTGACTAGTCATATTCAGTCATATTCAGTCATTTTACATCTCTATAGAGAACCCACTAAGTTTCTCTCTACTCATTCTCAGTTGGACTGCATTGGAACCCAGTTGCAGTTGAATAAAAGGCGACTATCACCATACACACAAGGCCCGCTCTAATAATAACGAATATCCACGTTAATACAAATAGTTCACATCAGACAAGATTACAATTACTTACTTATCTTGTGGGCAGTGGTTAGTATGGTTACCCTAGTGTCAGAGTTGTTCAAGCCGCCCAATAAGCCTCTACATGGCTTAACTACTCTTGCTTAATGACTACAACCGGGACCGACAGCCTAACGTGCCCTCCGAAGCATGGAGACGCGCAGAAATTAAACCACTTTGGCGGTCACCCATCTATGGGCTGACCGCGAGCCTAGTTGCTTGACCTCGCCAATCGCTTACGGACCGGTGTAAGCATCTAGCTGTGATTACAATGGCAACTAAATATAATTGATATATTTTCTGAGTTAAACTAACCTGAACTAATACGCAAGTTTAATATCAAAATTTCATGGAAACAATTTTGTATGGATAGTTTTAATAATATACATAGTGTTTTGACTATTTACAAGTACTCTTAGTGGGTTTATTTGAATATAAACTTTTCTCATTTGTGAATTGCTCTAGTTCCGATGGCAAGAACGCATCTATATATTGCCAAATATGCAATAATAACGTATCGCGTCGCGTTGATTGCGTCATATGATGTATAGAAATTGAATATGTATGTACATAATATAAATAGATTATTACATTCCAGTTTAACTCCAAACTTACGATGCTCTATAGGATTCAGTACATTTAAGTCACGACAGAAGCTGGCTGTTTGTCTATCTGTCGCTTTTTAGGCTCTCATAGCCAGATGCTCTCACCGATCCGTAAGTGATCGGCCAGGTTAAGCAACTAGGCTCGCAGTTAATCTATAGATGGGTGATCGCCAAATTGGTTAATTTCTGAGCGTCCCCATGCATCGGAGGGTACGTTAAGCTGTCGGTCCCGTTTGTAGCCATTAGAATAGTCGTTAAGCCCTGTCGGAGGCGTAATGGGCGGCTTGAACAACTCTGACACTAGGGTACTGCCTATACGATAAGTAAGTATGTCTTTTTGCATGTTCCTATGACATATTCGTAATATTTATAGGTACCTCACTAGATCTACAATTTAAATATGCTACTAGTATGTCCTATTGTAAAATGTTGACTCAAAACCCGAATCAATTTACTTAAACTAACATTAACTATCAAGGCTTATTGCCACCGCTTTCACCGGTCCGTAAGTGATCGGCGAGGTTAAGCACCTAGGCACGCGGTCACCCTATAGATGGGTAACCACCAAACTGATTTGTTTTCTTAGCTTCGGAGGGCTTCTTAAGCTATCGGTCCCTGTAGTTGTCTACAAACAACTGACGTTAAGCCCTGTCGACCTTCTAATAATATTTTTAGGGTTCCGTAGCCAAATGGCAAAATACGGAACCCTTATAGATTCGTCATGTCTGTCTGTCTGACCGCCCGTATGTCACAGCCACTTTTTTCCGAAACTGTAAAAGCTGTACTATTGAGACTTGGTAAGTAGATGTATTCTGTGAACCGCATTAAGATTTTCACACAAAACTAGAAAAAGAATAATAATTTTGTGGGTTCCCCATACATAGAACTGAAACTCAAAACATTTTTTTTCATCGTACCCATACATGTGGGGTATCTATGGATAGGTCTTCAAAAATGATATTGAGGTTCCTAATATCATTTCTTTCTAAGAGAATGATAAAACTAAAAAAAAATATGTGATGTACAATACTATGTTAACTAACAACGAAATTTGGTTTGAACGAGATCTAGTAAGTAGTTTTTTTTAATACGTCATAAATCGTTAACCGCTATTTACCTTTCATTTAATCAACTGAAATACTTGCTGCTGCGGAACCCTTCGTGGGCGAGTCCGACTCGCACTTGACCAGTTTTTATTTAAGTAAATTAGGTATAGAAAGAATTTCTTAAAAATAATTATAAGTAATAATATTTCTTCCACATTTCGGTTGGCGCTTATTTGTAATATTAACAGCTACTTTTCGAGATAAGAATTAACCCGAAAAGATAATTACTCCTCCAATCATAATACTTAATATCTGTTTTGGCACTATGACGCAAACGATGACAAAAATAATATACTTAGTTACCATTTTTGATGAGCATTACGATAATATGAGTACCGGACCACAGTAATAGACCACACGCGTAGAAATCGTTACGAAGGCCTACTCTTAAATTACGTATATTGCTATACTCCGTGACCTACCGTTACGACTTCGCAAATACAATATCATTTTCGCTTTTTAAAACCAACGCCTTTTACTAGGGAATAAAAGACGACGCCCGTACTAGAGAATGTATCCTTAGCCTAACTCACCTCGGCGCTGCGGTGGCAGTGTGAGAAGTATCCGCTGCTCCCGCCACGTGCAAGCAACAGCGATCTGTTTGTGGCACAGTCACTGTGCCCGACAATCCCGAGCCCCCCCCCGACCATCTGGGATATGCCGCTAAAGGAGGGCACCGGAGCAGCATAGCCGCGTTCCCGGGGTTCTCCCACCAGGCGCCAAGAGAAGTCCACGGCGGGTTAGGTTAAGTCGGTGCGAGTCCGACATAGCCACCCGCAGACACTTTTTGCGAATGACATGCATAGGCATTTTCCTTCCTTTAAAAATATAAAAAAGAAGGGATAGTATCCTTGTATCGTGTCGCGGAATAGTTTACAAACAAATGACGCACATTAATGCACCCAAACACATTGGTCACACAAATAATGTCCTGTGTGGGAATCAACCCTGGGAGACGAGGTGACGATGTGACTGAATTGACCACTCCCCCATGTTATATGAGTTTGTAATACATGATTTGGAGTTCATTCCTTTTGTTTTCTGTAGAGTCGTAGAAAGCCTACAGTCAACAAGCTCTTAACACAGTGCATTTTAAATTAAATAAACAGTATATAACATAGCAGCAGGGTAACTGTCTGTAGTGGTATGGTCACGTTATGCGTAAGAACAAAAGCCGTCGGACTGAATTAAATAAAAAGGGCAGAAGGCGGGTTTGTGTAAATGATGATTACCTATGTACTTCAGATAAATATTCAAGGCAGTAGAATAGTAAACAATGTTGATTTTATTCACTTGTAATCGCATGATATCGTAATTTGAAAACCTAAACTGGAATTTTATTTCATCATTATAATATCTACCGAAAGATATGCACTGCTGGACAAAAGAATCTCCACAATTACTGATCTTGTGCCATCCCTCTTACGCTGTGTCTTCCGGCTCGTGGTCGCCACTCGAGAACCTGTCTGCCCCAGTGGCCGTCTGAATTATATGTATTAAAATGACAGTTAGCATGATAGACGATAGGACACTTCTTATCATGGCTCGTGTGCCCTAACAACTGCACGCTCAAAGGTCTGATTGACGCTACTGATAATGCGATACTCGTACCAAAGTTTTGGGCAGACACAATTTAGATTGATTTTACTCATAATAAATATATTTATATCGTTATACGTCAAAATGTTTAAGCCGGCTAGCCATCCTCCATTATGGCTGAATGACAGTTGAGTGAACAAGTATCGCCAGCTTAACCTGCTATCTGAAATATGAAGACACTCAGAAATTTACCCATCTTTAGACTGACCGCGCATCTAAGTGCTTATCGTCGACCATCGCTTACGGACCGGTTTTAGTAAATTATCTCTCTAGGAACTAGCTCCACTCCACGTTCTGTTTTACCTAGGTCAATTAACTAAACCATTTTATTATATTATAAATAATATTTTGTTTGTAAATTACATGACAATTTCTACCAGTGGCAAAGGATGATGATGATGATTCAATATGCTTCGTTCTTCCTTCGTTGATATTCAGAATGGGATCGTTGCTGACAGTCTTGCAGCAAAGTACTTACCTATAAATGTTGCGAATAATATTTTTTTTATTACTGCATTGTTCTTAAGTTATAGACTACTTAGATATTTGATTCCGTTTCATAGAAGGTAGGTAAACTGAAAGTATTTGAGTATAACTGACTCTCGACCGCCGATGGGTCCTCCAAAAGTGGTCAATTTCGAAACTTACATTTGGCTGTACGTTTGGGTTTAGTTGCATTAAGTACCAACTCCCAAATTGCGAATTCCATAGTTTCTAATGTCACCGTAGTCAACACAAATGAACCATTCAGAAGTAGTAGTAAGTTGTGTAAGTTATTTAATGCACAGGGTTTGCGAATTTTTGCATGTTTAATTGAGTAAACATTGTGGAAATAGATAAAAAAAGAGCTTAATTAAAAAGCTTTTGGTAATATATACTCAAAATAACATCACAAGAGAACTTGGAAAAAGCTATTTACAAATTATATAAGCACCTAGCTCTTTCGTTTTAAGAATAGTTGGAATTAAGATCAGTTATGCAGCATCTTATGGAAGTAAATTGTTTGTTATGTTTTAATCTGACATCTTTAACCTTGGCTTCATTTCAGATCCACATGAAGTACATAACAGGAAGATTAATGATAGATAATTAATCCAATGTTTACCAAATACGGAAAAGAATTATGTGTTGGCTGGAAAACATGGTACGGCTGCAATCTGATAGTTTGTATGATGCTCATAAGTACAGTAGCCGTGGCTAATAAGTTTAGTAGCAATAGCGAAGGTATAGATTAACCTTCCAGTTGCGCTTGACCTTAAAGTTAATCGAGGAATTTCTATAGTATCTATAGGCACACAATCATTTGTACTGGTCGGGAAAATAGTTTAATACGAATACGAATATCAATGGACGTTCCGAATTCGTGTGCAACATATTTTGATAGATTGCTTTGTTTTGACCTCGGTAATTTTATGTAGCAACTAAATATCAAGCGATGAATTTAGAGCAGGCAGTTGTTAATTACATATAGAAGAGATAGGAATAAATATAACACTGACTAAGGGGTAAAGTACCTACACTTATATTAATAATCCCAGCAGTCGATATACCCTTTTTGTTAACTTTACAGTTGTAAACAACGTTGCTCGTGAATGTGACCTAATGATTTTAATGTTTAGTTCTAATGTAACAGTATTCTGTCCAAAAGTATTTATTCACAGGATATGGAGTTTTTTCGATAATCCGTCACTAATCCTTCTCCTCACCCTGATGAGATATTGTTGCTGGGAACCAGATTGTCATAATAAAGTGCATTACATTTAAAAGTAATCGAACTCTCCCGCCTGCAAAAACTTGTCCCTAGTAGAACTACACGTAGCCCTGGATGTCTTGTCGCTTAAGGGTCGCAATATTTAAGTAAGCGATACATCTTACATCTCATCACTTTCACTTTATGAGCAAACCGACTGGTGATGTAGCTCCACCCAGGAGAAACATCGCCATCCAGGGTTACGTGTAGTTCTATTAGAGAAAAGTCTATGTAAGCGGGAGCATTCGATTATTTTTAAGTGTAATAAACATTGAAATGGCTGCTAATCCAATTTTGAAGGTTTATTTACTTCGCTAATGAGCATATTGATGGAATTCACTAACTCCTAGGATTACTTACAAATGTGGTGAACATAGCGACTGCCATTAGAGTATTTATGAGCTCTTTTAACCCAAATACTTTGTCATTATGTTGGGTCAATAGTTAATGTAATAAAGACTCTATTATCGGGCGATTTAGTTCTGCGCAATCTTTCAATATCTGCCAATATTGACATTCCGCCGACCTACAGCTAATTGATTCTCAATATTGTGACAACACACGTAATGAATGCGTGTATAAAGATAATGTGAACGTCTAGAGAAGGTCCGGAAAACGCGTGCCATTACAAAATTCATTCCCGATGATAACACGTGACATAAATTCTGTATCGCCTTCCTCGCAGTTCATAGAACTTACTTCAATCGCCTTAGATTGGAGACACAAATACAGCGACAGCGGATGTACAGCCACGTTGGGGGTTTTAAGAAATTAGTGGTAGTACAAAGATTTGTCTTTTAAAAGGGAATCATGAGAACTAATTTACAAAAAAATTAAGTCCTTAGCATCTCATTATAGTGATTATTTATATATTACTAGCTGTGCCCCGCGGTTTTACCCGCGTTAAGCTTTATAAATAACCTATGTGTTAATCCAAGGTGTCAACTAACTCCATACCAACTATTATTGAAATCGCTCCAGCCGTTTAGACGTGAAGAATTAACAAACATACACACTCAGACAGTCGCACACTCACAAACTTTCGCCTTTATAATATTAGTGTGATATGTTCCTAAATATGTATATATTATATATAGGTACATATAATTTATTATTAATGGAAAAGTAGTACATGTATCAAATATTTGGTTACCATAGTACAAGCTCTATGCTTAGTTTGTGGCTGAACCCATCCTCTGACATTATTACTATTATACTATTTTATATATATTTATTAATAGATGTTTTTATATAGATATACATATTTTAATTTATTAGTTTATAATATACTAGCTGTTCCCCGCGGTTTTACCCGCGTTAAATTTTATAAATTATCACAGCTCCTCCCCCGTAGGTGATAGCGTGATAATATGTAGCCTATATGTTGACCCTACCTCTTAGTAATATTCATGCAAAATTTGAAGTAAATTCATACAGTACTTTTTGAGTTTAGCCCGGACATACATACAGACAAACAGACAAAAAATCTAAAAATTATATTTTTGGCTTCGATATCGATTGTAGATCACGCCCCAAGTATCCCTTTTCAAAAATATTCAATGTACACTTTTGACTTTCCTACGATTTTATTATAGATATGTATAGATTTATAATGGGCTTTACAAGGTTCCCAAGTTTAGAAGAATTTGGATCCAAAGTCCAAGTTGGATTATTTTGTCAATACTCGCCGATCCTTTATTGGGATTTCTAAAGATTGACCCTGCTTATCACTGCTACCGGAGCGTCCACTTTCAGCGGCGGCCCCTCATCAATTTGGAGGTCTTTTGAGCGACTACCAACAACAGCGACGGCGCGGCGGCGCCCAGCCAGGTTTGTGCATTACCGGAGATTAAAAAATACAATCGGTGTCAGGTTACGAACCTACCTAATTGCCCCTACTGGCGATTTGTTATATATACAAAACTAATATCATAATAATAATATCTACTACTACTTTTTGTCACAATCATTTTAATCTATAATTTATGTATCAGTATATTTAGGAGTTTTATATATATATATATTCAGTGTGTATAGTATGTAATTTGTTTGTATTATTAGTATGTATTAGTGTGTAGATATATATCTATTTCTACCAGTTGGTAGTAGCAATTAGTATCACCTAATTTTATTTGTCTTTTGATGTTGTACACTGGTTTTACCCATCTTCTACAAATTTCCCTCTGTCAGTGGTTTGCTGGAAGAAAACTCATCAATGAGTTAAGCTCGCCCTTGTACATTAATTTACAAATACACATGTATAAAATGTATATTTTGTGTGTAAAATAAAGAATATCCTGGGATATTATTTACACACGACTATCTGATCCCAAACTAAGCAGAGCTTGTGCTATGGAAACCATATAACTGATGTACTACCTACATATACCACTTTTTTGTAAATACATACTTATATAGATAATGACACCCAGACTCAGGACAAAGAGACATGTTCATGCGCACAAACATTTCTCCTGGGTGGGAATCGAACCCACGACCTGCGGCGTGAAAGGCAAGTATCAAGCAACCACGCCAACCGGCCCGTATATAATAAATTATGTGCTTGGAGATTTCTTATTTAATTAAGACCCCAAGGTAGACCTTCGTGACAGTGTTCCCTAGGTAGTGTAGGTGTGAGGATGGATTTCATTAATTAGTTGTACCACTTTGCTGGCGTGGCAAACATGTACCTATATCCATGCCGGTTTACTATGGAACCCTAAAAAGTGAAAACTTGTTCTGAATCTTTTGGAATATTATTATCATATCAAAATATGATGAAAGGAGACTTTTGTTGCGCACCTAAAAACAAATATTCTATAAAACATGGAAATATCGAAGTAGCTGCACGCCCAACTCTCGTAATTAGTTTTATCGTATATTAGCTGTGCCCCGCGGTTTAACCCGCGTTAAACTTTATAAATTATAGTCTATGTGTTAATCCAAAGTGTCAGCTAACTCCATACCAAATTTTATTAAAATCGCTCCAGCCGTTTAGACGTGAAGAAGTAACCAATATATACACACTCACTGTCATAATTTTACAGTGCATGTGTAGGTACGCAGTGTTTCGGGTTTGATCCGCGCACAGGACAACAGCTATTTGTGTGACCCATTTATAGCATTTCATGTCGTTAAAATTCCTCGCAATATAGGCATTTATTTTCTCCTAAGAAGGCTATGCCAGATAAAACATTTAAAAAAATTAATTTCCCTTTTTACTAACAAAATTTAAGTTTTAAATTTATTTCTGCTTCTATTAGGTATAAGCACGTTATTTGTATGTGAAATAATATCGTAGGTTTTATACCTATGCAATCATTATTACTTTACTTGGACAAATATCATAGTAATAAGTCTGTAAGAAATCATTTTAAATATGTCTTACTACAAGCTAAATAACCTCAAAACGGAAACAGTAAGATTTCAAACTTCAACTCCCGAACCGTCTGTGTAAAGCTATCAAGATTATTCAAAGCGGTAATATTTACAAATGTACGAGTAAATATTACCGCTTTGAATAATCTTGATTATTCAAAGCGGTAAATAAATTTTTAGCATTGGCTAAAAAACTATATTTTTTTGCCAATGCTAAAAATATAGTTTAATTAGAAATGTCTTCAAGTAATGAATATACATTTTGTGTCCGTTTATTATTCAAACTATATTTTTATCATCATAATTAATAATTAAGACGGATATTCACGCGACTAATCTTCATTGTTATTGTTTTGACGCTTCGACCAAGTGATCGTGGACACATAATGTTCTATAATGTCAATGTTTGAAAAAAATGTCATTAGCCTTCCTCCAATGTTTTATTTTACCATAGTGCCTTCCGTCTACCATACATTTTCAACAAATGTTGGCGAATTATTTCAATTGGGACCAACAAGTAAGTTGTACTATGTACAATTAACTTTGACTTATTAATAAGATTCTACTATCTATTTCATTTGATCTATGCGATTAATCTCTCCCCTGCCCTCGACTTCTGCATCCATCATATTTCATACCGTATTAATGCGCTCTCTCTCTCTGACCCAAATTGATCGTTACATGTGTTTCAGTTATAGACCATATTAAGCTCTTTAAGTAACGTCCACCATTTATGTCAAAACAGCTATCTTAAAAGGTCTTTTAAGATATAAAACTTTCCACTACTCTCAAGAAACCGCTATCAATTCTACGGTGACCCCTCTCTTACAATACCTACGTGTTTGTTTACTCCACACAACGAACATGAGTCAATCTGGAAAGTCATTACGTTATCAGCGAGATGCGTGGAGAAATGGATGCGCCGGAGTTATCACCGCCAACCAATTGTCACTGTGCAATCAATAAACATTTTTGTACTTACATCAATACACAAACATTAAGTATAGGTATTTACTTAGTGCCAATCAGAAGAACACGAAAACTCTACCCGAGCCAAGCGCTAACTCAAGCGCATTACTATAATTAAAACGTAGGTAGATATTGAAAATTGCATGTTGGACTTCGGATAGTAGTAATGTAGAAAATACTATGGACAGACAAGAATATACAGACTTATTCTGATTTAGAGAAGACTATCATCTCAAACTCGTAACAGATTCATCATAACAGATGTAAGACGTCCACTGCTGGACAAAAGACTCCCCTAAGAATAATCTTGGAGGGATATGCCATGATCGCTACGCTTGGCAGGCGGGTTGGCTATCGCAGTATGATGATCACAGTACTTAGAAAGATTCCTTCGGGTCGAAATCACCGTTCCCCACGGAATGCAATGGGGTGATAATATTCTGATATTGGCCGCCGTCACCACACACTAAAAGAGATTCAAGAGTAGTAATATTATGGGTGCTTTTTTTAAAGTCAAAGTGTAGTAACTACTGAATACCCTGTTCAACCTTGCCATATACGCAACAAATAAAAAATGCGTAAGGAACACCGTGAAAACCGGCAAAGAAAACCGCGACTGTTTTGTGTTATCAATTAACAATACGAGTCCGCCGATCCGATGGTTACAATTTCAAGCACTATGCAAGCACGATTATACTATACTATTACTTTAAATTACATTAAAGTAAAGAAAAATACTCTATATTGTACACTATAACTTAAAATTATAATTACATAAATTAGGTACAAAGGGCAGTGTTATCGCTACTGCGATTTCTTCCACACAACCAAGCATGGAGTGGATAAAGAAGAAAGGGGAAACTGGGTAAATAGGCAAAACAATACGGCAACTTAAGTGAACTTACAGTAAAATAAGTATTACATAGATGAATTAAATAAAGTAAACGAAAGCAGTAATGCGTGAAGAAACAGAAGGCGGCATATCTAAATGTCGGCAATCTACGCCGATAAATAATGTTTATTAATAACTAGCTGTGCCCCGCGGTTTTACCCGCGTTAAATTTTATAAATTATCATAGCTCCTCTCCCGTAAGTGATAGCGTGGTTATATGTAGCCTATATGTTGACCCGTCGTCTTAGTAATATTCATGCAAAATTTGAAATAAATCGATGCAGTACTTTTTCGTTTAGCCCGGACATACATACAGACAAACCGACACACAGACAAAAATTCTAAAAACTATATTTTTGGCTTCGATATCGATTGTAAATTACACCCCAAGTATCCTTTAAAAAAAATATTCGATGTACAGTTTTGACTTTCCTACGATTTTATTATATGTATAAATATATTTTTTAAGTATGTCTATATATTGAGCTTGCCTCTGTAACAGTAAAGGGTTTACCGTTATAATTTGTGGAATAACTTGGCATTTTTAGTTTAAGGTTCTCTGATAACCTCAAGCATCTTGAAATGTATGTCATGTAGGTACTCGAAAAATTGTGTCGAAGGATTAAACAGTATATTATAAAGAAAGGCTAAAATACGAATGTTCCGGTGAAGGCGAGTAGGAAGCCGCTTGAGCCGACGCGACGGCGGTAAATTAACAAATAAAAGTCATAATACATTTTACATAAATTGTTACTAGAATGAAGAATGCAGCCATGAATGACGAAGCACCGTAGGACGGTGCTTCGTCATTCATGGCTGGCATTCAACTGCTGTTACAATTTCACAACAGTTTATGAATTTTTATATGTTCATGTCCTTCAGGATGTAAAATTTAAACTAAGAATAATATAATATAATATCTGGGGACAATGTCACACAGACCATCCAACCCCCAAACTAAGCAAAGCTTGTACTATGGGTACCAGGCGACGATATACATACTTATACAGGGTTACTGGTAACTCGACGTATTCCTTGCAGGACGTCATAGTAGGGTTAAAATGCAACAAATTAAGCCACCAAATGTTCTACCGAAATTCAGTAGTTTTTGAGTTAGTTCGATTTTTAGAGTTTTTATGAATAATCCCAGATTAAATCATTTGAAACCAATTTAAAAATTATTTACGGCGCGACAGTACAGAAATTTTAAGTTATTATCGTAGTTGATGCCGTAGCAGATCTTTGTTAATAATTAAAAGTTCAAAAATGCCTTAAACCTTGGCAAATATCACTAATCAAACATTTTTTTTTTTGTAATTTTTGTTATTACTCCATACAAATTGTTGTCTAGTGCAAAAATAAAATACTACGCCTGATGTACAAATTACTAGGAAAATATCCTTATCTTATCAGCTATCCAAAAAGGTATGAATGTTAATACAAAGTCATGGACTACATTATGAAAATCGTTTTTGATTTAGTACAGGAAGACGTGCGTCTCACAAAAAGGTGATTATTCGGAAAATCAAATAAAACAATTTCGTGAATGTTATTATTATTTTTAATAAATTTCAATTTAATAACTTTTATGACATACATTTCACACGTCTTGTTCGATGTGCTGCCCTCGGTTTCGAATACATGTTCTTATTCGCTTCCTCATTTCAGTTTTTGTGATTCTTGATGTGATTGTTGCCCTCATCTGGTCTGCCGCATCTGTTATTCTCTCCCTTAGTTCTTCAATTGAATTTACTGGGGTCACATAAACTAGGTCTTTCATATGACCCCAGACGTAAAAGTCTAGGGGCGTCAGATCAGGGCTTCGCGCAGGCCACGGAATCGGCCCACCGCGCCCTATCCATCGGTTTGGATAGTTTTCATCCAGCAATTGTCGAATTGTGATTCGGAAGTGGGCTGGACATCCGTCATGTTGATAAATCATGTTTGCTCTTCTTTCTTCCGGTACATCCGCGAGCAGTGGTGTTAAATGATTTCTAAGGAAATCTTCATAAAGTTCCCCATTTAGTGTTCGGGGTAAAAAATGTGGGCCGATCAATTTGTCGTCGATAATACCCATCCAAACATTAAGCGAGAACCTACGCTGGGATGCGGTTGGTTTCAGTTTTTTAGGGTTTGCTTCTGCTTTCGGTGCCCAGTAATGTAAGTTGTGGTAGTTTGTGATACCATCACGGTCAAAACATGACTCATCGGTCCACAGAATGTTTTTTAAAAAGTTTTCGCCTTCGGCGTCGGCATTCAGCATGAAACGACAAAATTCAAGCCGTCTCGGCGGATCTCCCTCTTCTAATGACTGGACTGGTTGGTAGTGATATGGATGTCGGCCTGACAAGTGAACTACAGACCAGACTTTCCACTGTGACATACCAAGCTCACGCGCTACGATGTATGTCGATATGTTGGGGTCGTCAATAAAACGTTGAAGAATCAGCTCTTCGTCGTCAGCCGTGTATCTCCGGGAACGACCAGTGTCAATTTGCCTGGTTCTTTGGACGCTGCCAGTTTCAGATATTCGCCGATAAGTCGATCCGAAGACACTAACGTGTGGGAGTCGGCGGTTGGGAAAGCGAAGTCCATATTCTCTCCGCGCTTCAGCAGCGTTACCGTCACAAAGTCCGTAACAGTAAATTATGTCAGCGTATTCAGGATTAGAATATGCAGCCATAGTCAGCACTTATGAAGGCACAGCACAGCACGAGAGCAAGATACGCGATAGGGATAGCCAGATAACAAAACACGAGCTTGCGCGACGTAGAGTTGAGACTGACTAACGCTGACGACCAGAAAATCGCACCCCGAGTCATGCCGAGAAAACAATAGTAACCAATCACAAAGCTTACCGTGTGTTTGGAGTTCAAGCTCAGGTAAAACTACGAATTCTACGAATAACAAACAAAATGTTGATTGTCTCACAATTTTACCTGCTCCCCATAAAACTCTTCTCTACCCTGTCATACATGCAAAAGTATTGACAATCATACCTTTCTGAATAGCTGATAAGACAAGGATATTTTCCTAGTAATTTGTACATCAGGCGTAGTATTTTATTTTTGCACTAGACAACAATTTGTATGGAGTAACAACAAAAATTACAAAAAAAAAAATGTTTGATTAGTGATATTTGCCAAGGTTTAAGGCATTTTTGAACTTTTAATTATTAACAAAGATCTGCTACGGCATCAACTACGATAATAACTTAAAATTTCTGTACTGTCGCGCCGTAAATAATTTTTAAATTGGTTTCAAATGATTTGATCTGGGATTATTCATAAAAACTCTAAAAATCGAACTAACTCAAAAACTACTGAATTTCGGTAGAACATTTGGTGGCTTAATTTGTTGCATTTTAGCCCTACTATGACGTCCTGCAAGGAATACGTCGAGTTACCAGTAACCCTGTATAGATAGATAAATACTTATATACATAGAAAACATCCATGACTCCGAAACAAATATTCGTGCTCATCACACAAATATTTGCACTTACCGGGATTCGAACCCAGGACCACCAGCTTCGTAGGCAGGACCACTACCAACTAAGCTACGGTGACCGTCTATGTACCGTAATAAAGGTACTCCAAGTTTATACTAAAAGATGATCTATAAACATTGAATAAGAGTATCCTGTTTTATTTCTCTTCCTTTGATATGTTTCCCTTAAAATATACTCATGCCATACCATGCCATCGATAGAGTTGCACTTTCTACGGTCCTTGCACATCACTTTTGCCTACCTCACTCTCTTCACTTTCTTACAAATGTACTTCGGTTTAAGGTACTTCTGACCTTACTCTTTAAAGAGTGTAGTAATGACGATCGAACAATGACACCGTGTCCTTAATAAAGTAGATAATACTCGTAGTTAACCTGAAATCGTTTCCAGAGCAAACCATTCTAATTTTAAAAATGAAGACATTGTAACGTCACTTTTTCTGTAAATTGGACTTATAAAATTTAATGGGTAGCGTAAATTCCTTGAGTTTCTTTTATCGGGTTGAGTTTAATTGATCAACACCTCAAAACTCGACCGTGATCGAAATAAAGATATGTCGAAATGCTTCGGATTGTACGAGTATGACTAACATCTATTTCAATGAGTGACATCCCATTAATCATTGCAAACTGACCGATTTATCTAACTGGCTTGTCTAGTTAGTGACGCTGGCTGCTAAGCCAGATTTCATGGGTGCGATCCCCACCAAAGACAATTTTTTGTGGGACGAGACCGATTATTTGTAAGTTTATGCTATGTAGTTTATGATTCTGTATTGATTAATATAGATTATAGATAGATTGATTATTTGTTCTAAGTAACTCTAAGTCTACTATAGTTATAATATCTATGTATTTAGAAAGTATCTTTTACAATTATAGTATGGCAACCAGGCCATAGTACAGGCTCTGCCTAGTTCGGGATCAGATGGCAGTGTGTTAGTTATTCCAAGATATTTATGTATCGTAGATACTTGTGGAGATCTTTGGGGAAGGCCTTTGTCCAGCAGTGGACGTTTTCCGCTGATATATTTTAATAGTTAAGTAGGAAATATCGATTTAAATCCAGCAAGAACATACATTCAATCAAAAAAGTATCGGGAATGGATGATTTGTTTTTTTTGTTGTTGTTAGATTGGTACAACTGTTTTCCATTTTGGCGCGGAGTTTGAGATGCATCTGAAACCGAAAAAACCACGCTTAAGTCGATCAAAAGTCAAAGTTATGTTGACTGTTTTCTTTGACTATCGCGGTGTTGTGCACTCTGAATTCTTACCGGAAGGTCGGCGTTTAAGAGTGCAAATTTGACGAAAAAGGCCAGATTTGTGGAACAAACATTCTTGGATTTTGCACCACGATAATGCGCCTTCGCATAAGGCCATCATTGTGAACGAATTTTTGACCAAACACTGAACAAATACTATCCAGCAACCACCATATTCACCAGATATGGCTCCAGCTGACTTCTTTCTTTTTCCTAAACTCAAATTACCACTTCGTGGTACCCGTTTTCAATCGGTAGAAGACATAAAGAAGAATTCGCGGCGAGAACTGAACTCAATTCCGAAAGCAGCGTTTAAAAATGTTTTGATGAATGGATTACTCGTTGGCGTGTATCGTTTCTGAAGGAGCATACTTTGAAGGTGATAAAATAAATTTAGATGAATAACAAACATTTTGTATATTATTGATCTTTTCCCGGTACTTTCTTGACAGAGTAGTATAATCGTTCTTTAAATAATTTCAATAAATCTTCGTTAGTTCTAAGCCAATTTGAATTTTGATACTGTGGCTTTATTTGTGGCCAGTATTAACACTGAGAAATAAAAAAGTTAGTCGGGATGATTAGACATCATTAGTCTCATTTAAGAATAACATATAAAAAAACGTTTGAATTACTTGTGCGTTGTTTATGGAGAGGTTACACCACTCTTTTGGGATGCTGTTCGCGTTTCATGCTGAAGTTGGATTTTCTTCTTAACTGTAGCAATAAGAAGTTTGTGGACTTCATAGTTCATAAAATATCAAGAGGCATCTGATACGGTTTTCAATATTGGATTTTAAAATCACGACAAGATATCAATACCGGAAGTGCAAGCATTTCCCCAGAGCTTTAGTCTAAAGAGGTTTAAGGATTTATTTGCAAACAAAAATATCGCTATTCGGAAAGAGTTTTTACATGTTTTGTCGAAGAACAACTGGGAGTCTTGAAGTTAGGAATATATATTTCTCAAATAAAGCAGGTCGCTAGTTTGAGTTGTATTTTTTTCACAAATCTAGCAAAATTATATTAACATCATGATAAATACATTATTTTTACAGTTTCTAAACATATAGAAACAACTTAGATTTTTTGACAACAACTAATTTGAATCTTATAATATAAACTTATATACACAAAAAATACCTAAGACCTGCTAATTTGTTAGTTGACTTCGTTCCTGACGGGGCTCCACCTGCCGCACATTTTTTTTATTTATATTTACTACTACTAGCTGTGCCCGAGACTTCGCCCGCACATTTTGTAATGACTCCGTCACTCTTAACAGACTCAACATCAGAATATTTAAAAGAAATTTTAGCAATTTTCAATATTTTATGTCTTCATTCTTGGCGCAAACTTATCAAACATTCACATTCAACCTTGTTTAAGTTTTTAATGTTTCCATACAAACTTTCATCCCCTATTACCTATTGTTATTTTACACCCTTGAGGGTAAAACTTTATCTAACTTTGAATATCATATTTATTCATATCGAATCAATAGCCTAAAAAAAGGTTGCAAGCTTCTACCTCTAAAAATTACAATACTTCCATGCAACCTTTCGTCACTCTTTTTTGACCCCTTACAATCCTTTTTTTTGCATTAAAAAGTAGCTCAGGCTCCGCCTTTCTCAGGCTCTAGACTATCTTTCATTTAAATCAGTTCTATAGCTTTGGCGTGAATGCGCTAGAGACAAGCAGATAGAGTTACTTTCACATATATAATATTAGTAAGGATAATTCCATAACTAAATAGAGCTATCTATTTAGTTATGGAATTATCCCATTACTATTTTTTCTTCTAAAAGGTACATATTATACAGTATTTTTAATGGTAATAGTAAATTATGATTCAAGGGCAAAACTTGATAAGTGACATTCCACTGAAAAGAATTGTAATAACGAATTTGAACAACCAATTAGAAGGGTGAAAAAAAATTTCTTCAAACCACTTATAACAAAGGTACTCGTAGTCTCAACACACATTAAGCATATATACCTAAGCTATAAACTATTATGATATAAGTTACGGAACAGTTCAAACCACCGCAACTACAATAGAATGTACGAGTACATTGATAAGGTCTAACGTTATTACTCTCTATTTATATCTAGTGAAATTTATGGCGGCCCCGGCGCAGGAGTTAGCAAGACCTGCCCGGAGGTGCAATGTTACTGCAACAAATTACCATAGGGTAGGACGGGGTCCGGCGAGATTCTTCACTGAATATAATCGTAAGTTCAGTAATCGCGTGCGTCGATCTCTGCTGACAGCGGCGCTGTCTTCGCGGAGTGGATTTATCGTCGCGTCCGCACAACGCGGCCCGTTGTGTGGTTCCGCCTCTTTACGCGCAGCCCCGGAGACCGCTGCCCTGCCAGGGCTATCTGCACGCGATATCGGTGCCTCCGCTAACGAACTCGTTTGCCTCCCTATAAAATCTTATTGACACCTCTATTAATGTACATCTAGATTCAATTGTGTTCGTACTAGGTTGTATTCATAATAGATATATACAAGCAATTAGTTATTATATATTGCCACGTAGGCTTGTTATTTATTGGCGTTGAGTTGTGCTTTTGTAAAGCGTATCTTGTTGTGCCTTAAGTTATTAATACTGAATTTATTAGTCTTGTTTCATTAGCACTCTATTCATCATTCAGCACTCAACCGCCTGGAGCGTATTGTTCCTGGTACACACGGCTACATATCAAGCTATACATCTATACATATAATAAAATCGTAGGAAAGTCAAAACTGTACATTGAATATTTTTTAAAAAGGATACTCGGGGCGTGATCTACTATCGATATTGAAACCAAAAATATAGTTTTTAGAATTTTTGTCTGTTTGTCTGTATGTATGTCCGGGATAAACTCAAAAAGTACTTGCATGGATTTACTTCAAATTTTGCATGAATATTACTTAGAGGTCGGGTCAACATATAGACATATTATCACGCTATCACCTACGAGGGAGGAGCTGTGATAATTTAGAAAATTTATTTAAATTTTACAATAATATACCTATCTGTATATTTTATTAATAAGAGACAGCCCTAACATATGAGTCGCAAATTAGAAGAGAAGATTGAATACTTGAGGTGTCGGGTTACGGCGAGAGGGCCTTGGCCCAGCCTCCGACTCTACGGGCTCTATAATATGCTTTAAACTATCTCCTTCACAATGTAGCGTATTATTAACTATCTAACAGCAGTTGTTTATTGAGTAACTGTTATTCTTGTTATAGGATTACATTTCCTCTTAAATATAATTGGTATCGTTACTTGGGGAGTAGGAATCGTTATTTTAAGTAACAGTGGCGTGGGCACCATGGAACACGATTCTTTTTGGGTTGCCTTTTATAAAAATTAACTATTCCGTCAATTTTGCTGATGCTTGTATGTTATCAGCACAGATTGTAAATTCTCACGGATGTGACCGTAAGTCACTGCCAACAGTAAAATTTAGATCACTTCTGCACTTTTACTGAAGAATTTATTTAATTGTAACACGCAATCTTTCCCCTTGTAATCCCAACCTCTGTACCGAGACGAATCTGCATAATATATAAACATCCAGCTTCTTTTCCCATAGAATAGCTGGCACAATAGAAAATTTATGTGATGGGTTAAAATTACTGAGATTTATCTGGTAATGTTCTTGGTTGGCGTCGGAGAGCTGCGGGGAATCCCACCCCATCGGAATGGGAGCGGGATTAGAGTATGAGACGATTGGCACACTGCCCCGCATGATGCATGATGTTGTTTGTAAGTATATACATTTGTATAGAAAACACGGACAGTCAAACACACAGAACTTGCATTCACGTGCGTTCATGAAGATGGCTGGCATCTGTTAAGATTCACCGACACTGCCCAACTTCTGCTACGGAAAACTTGATTATTCCGCCATGTAATAATAAAAGTACGTAACTACACATTCTATGTTAAATTACGAGGGCAAAATCTGCAAAATATTATTCGTAAATCGAAAAGTTCCGTATGTCCATTACGGACAATATCGTATCATTATGTTCATGATCTCCGCCCTCAATTACCCATATTCCCTGTATTCATCTCCGGCCCCGTGTATGGTAAATTAGCAAAAAATAATCATGCTCTGGTATAATACATCATCCTTTTTCAACACCGCTATATAACTTGAACGGTTCCTTGTACTGCGGCTCTTTAGATCTGTGAAACATAATGGTCTCTATGTGATGTGTCGATATTCTAATGTAGGTATATTACTTACTTTGGTCGGCACTCATTTATGGTACTCATCGAAATAATGTTTAGTTAGGTACTATATTTGTAATTGATTGTCTACATCGACGCTAATACATATTATAAAGAGGAAAGATTTGATTGTTTTTTTGTTTGTTTGTATTGAATAGGCTCCGAAACTAATTGACCGATTTTATAAATTCTTTCACTGTTGAAAAGCCACACTATCTCCGGTGAACATAGGCTATATATTAAATTTTCAAAAAGTTAGGGATCTATACTAAAACTCCAATAATGTAACCCAAGGTGTGAAAAAAATACCAAATAACTTTCTTACATCGCGTGCGCTGCGAAAACTATTGATTTTATAGAACAAAATAATGTACAGACGCCAGCACATCCACCTATCCCAATCTGTCAAATTTCTTTTATAGATTTTCAACTTTATCACATAAGCATAAGGTTCACTTTCAATTAGGTAAATTTGAAAGATTGGGTGTCTTGATGTGCTGGCGTCTGTACTACGTCTTTGTAGAACATATAAATCTACAAAAAAACCCCGTGCGAAGCCGGGGCGAGCTGCTAGTTTATTATATATAAATTAGGGTTGTAACGGATCTTCGCCTCCGCTTCCGTTACTGCGGAAGTTCCGCATGAAATCGTACCTTCGCCTCCGCCTCCGCTGTTTTTTTGCGAAGATATAACGGAGGTTTATTTACGGCATAATCATATATCTCTGCATCACTCAAAGGTCGACTGGCAAAGAATGCCTTTGGCATCAATTCCACCTTTGTCATCATCATCATCATATCAGCCGAATGACGCCCACTGCTGGACAAAAGCCCCCCCCCCCCCCCCCCCCCGCCCCCCAAAGATATCCACGATTGCCGGTCTTACGCTATCGGCATCCAGTAACCCGCACAAGATCATCCGGCTCGTGTTCGCCACTAGAGAACCTTTCTGCCCCAGCGGCCGTCGGCTCTACGAGCTATGTGCCCTGCCCACTGCCACTTCAGCTTGGCAATTCTTCGGGTTAAGTAGGTTACTTTGGTTTGCCTGCAGACCTCAGCATTTCTGATCCGATGTCGCAGGGAAACTCGAAGCATAGCCCTTTCCATTGCTCTTTCGGTGACCTTGTGCCGCCTGATAAGACCCATAGTGAGCGATGACGTCTCTGTTCCGTTAGTCATCACTGGCAACACACACTGGTTGAAGACTTTCGACTTGGGACACTGCGGTATTTGGCTCGAGAAGATATTAAGTAGCTTCCCGAACGCTGCCCAGCCGAGTTGGATTCTATGATTTACCTCCTTTTCGAAGTTGGACCTACCTAGTTGGATGATCTGTCCTAGGTAAATAATATAGTTCTCTACAACTACGAGTGCAGTCTCCAACCTTAAGTAGAGTGGGTGCAACATGGATGTTCGACATCATTTTCGTCTTATTCATGTTAATTTTAAGACCCACTTGTTGAGAGACTATCCTGAGGCCAATGAGAATTGTACCGAGGTCTTCTAGGGTCTCAGCCATGACTACTATATTGTCGGAAAATCGAAGGTGGGTGATGTACTCGCCATTGACATGGATGCCAAATCCTTCCCAGTCCAAAAGCTTAAAGACAATGCAGCAGTGAACAGTTTCAGAGATATAACATCTCCCTGTCTCACACCTCGCTGCAAGTGGATAGGTTCCCAGTTCCGGTCCGGGAGTCGCACTGACATAGTGGCGTTCTCATATAAACACTTTAACATCTCGATATACCGGTAGTTGATTTGGCATTTTTGGAGAGACCTCAGTACGGCCCAGGATCGAATCAAAGATTTTTTCATAGTCCACAAACACTAAGCATAATGGCTGGTTATACTCTTCGGTCTTATTTATGTGGTCTATGGTACTAAAGCCTTTATGGTATCCGGCTTGTTCGGGAGGCTGGAAGTCGTCAAACCTGCGTGCGAGACGATTTGTAATTACTCTCGAAAACAACTTGTAAACATGGCTCAGCATTGTGATGGTTCTGTAATTCTTCAAAAGGGTTTTTCACCTTTTTTGTATCGCCACACCTCTGTGCCATACTTGTGGCGTTTGACCTTCTAGTATGACGGAGTTCAATAACTTCTGAAGGGCCCGTAGAAGAGCTAGAAGCTGTAACTTGCTGTAACTCCATCATCACCAGGCGCCTTGTTGTTCTTAAGCTGTTTGAGAGGGATTCTTATCTCGCACATGCTGATGACGTCCGGGATGTCTTTGGTGAAGTCTCGGGTTAGTCGTGCTCTGGGATCTGAGGCACAACTATCGACAGGTGACTGGGTTCTCGTATACAGCTGTCCATAGAACCTCTCGATCTCTCCCAGCAACTCAGGTCTAGACGTGACGATTCTGCCATCCTCAGTCTTCAGCTTCGTCAGTTGGCTCTGTCCAACAGACAGTTCTCTTGCTAAAACTTTAGAGCCTTTGTTCCACTCGATGGCTTCTTAATACATTTTGTATTAATTGGGCGCGTGTCGCGAGTCAAAGACTGTCTAGATCTGTCTGTTGAGCTGCCGGTATCTGGTAGCATCATCAGAGGATGTCAAAACCATTTTCCGTCTTTCTTCCTTTAGCTGCAGGGTTTAGTCAGAGATATTTTTGGTTCTGTTTGTACGGCGGGCCTTAAAGACCCAGCCGTATGGACAGCTTCTACGAACCTGTCGTGGTATGACTCGACTCGGTTTTGCAGTTTGAGCTGAAAGGGTTCCGGGTTTTCGACGTGGATGGGTAAAGGTCGGAGCATAGACTTTATCAGTCGAGACCTCTGGAGCTTGACATTAAGGTTCAATGAGCCCCGCCTGTGATCGCTCCCGCTTTTAACCGTATTGATCACAAAGACGTCATTGAACATCTGTTTTATCGTCGACAAAATAAAGTCTATCTCGTTTTTTGTTTTACCTTACCCAGGTCCATTTGCGGTTATCCGGCTTCTTGAAAAAGGAGTTTATCATAAAGAGTCCCTCCTTCTTTATGCAGTCAAATTGATATTTCCCCACTTTCAGCTCATTCTTCATTTATTGAGATTAAAAAAATATTAATATTACTCATAAAATACTATTTTTTCACATCCACTTTCACCTTCGCATTCGCATCCGTTAACCTCCGCATCCGCGGAGGTGAGATCCGTCACCTCCGCATCCGCCTCCGCCTCCGCTAAGAGGCCTCCGTTACAACCCTAATATAAATACAAGTAATTTTTTCTCTCTTTCTTACGCAACTTTCTTAATTCGTAATCTGTGCCTTTTTGTACCATAATAGATCATTGACGGGCCTGTTGGTGTGGTTGGTAAATGCTTGCCTTTCACGCTGCAGGTCGTAGATTTGATTCCCACCCAGGACAGATATTTGTGTGCATGAACATGTCTGTTTGTCCTGAGTCTGGGTGTAATTATCTATATTATTATGTAGTAACAAAATAAAAGTAGTGTATGCAATATATCAGTTATTTGGATACCATAGTACAAGCTCTGCTTAGTTTGGAATTAGATGGCCGTGTG
This sequence comes from Pseudoips prasinana, assembly GCA_951640165.1. Lineage (NCBI taxonomy): Eukaryota > Metazoa > Arthropoda > Insecta > Lepidoptera > Nolidae > Pseudoips > Pseudoips prasinana. The sequence goes on along the minus strand of OX621237.1, from coordinate 27,544,102 downwards.
TGAATAAGGATATTAATCTCTCTCTTTGAGGGTCACGTTTTTTTCCTTTATTAACGGTTTTATGCTTGTAAGTTGTTCTTCTACATTGTGTTATAACTTATTTAGCTTTCTTGAATCGCAATCTATTACTAACTTTTATATGATAGTTCATTAGTTTTCAATACCTTAATTTTGCAAGACACCACAGTGATTATTATATTCCATGCTTTACAATAAGTCTCTAGATAATGACACAAGTATATGTTACAGAAGACGCACATTATAATGTTATTAAAATAACAATGTTTTCCCCAGATTGGCCGTAATAGTTCCTGATTCAAAATCATAATAAAGACCCCCACTGTTGGACCAAGGCCTACCCCAAATATCAGCACAATTTCCAGTCTTACTCTATCCGCATCCAACGGTTACCAGTATCCTTAAGGGCCGCGGAGAGGATTTTATTAAGGCACTAGATAATCAACTTTAATTTTATAGAAATAAAGTGCATATATGCTTAAACCTAACATAAAATGCTCGCGCGGTCCCGGGCGTATAATGTTGAAGCATATATGCACTTTATTTTTATAATTTTCTAGTGCCTTAATAAAATCCTCTCCGCTGCGCTCCTCTCGGTCTGCGCTGGCCCTAAGAAAATCATCTGTCCATCTTGTAGGGAGACTGCACACGCTGCGTCTTCCGGCTCCTTTGTATCCCAGCGGTCGTCGGTTCTGTGATCCTCGATTCCCTTTAAGAAAAGTGGGAATAAGTTTCTATAAATAGGGAAATACTAGCTAGTAATACCTCTTTTTGGACCTCTCCTAAAGTAGGTAGGTAAACGATATATGATAAGGTTAATCACATATTCTTGTAGGCATTATTTGTAAGTAAGGAATTCCCATACCCAATTTTTCCTTAAAGTTTTAAAAATATCGACCTCTTACTTATCGTTATTTTAATGTAGGTACTTACTTATCTCCAAATATACTTACCAAGAACACTATCAATGCCTTTAAATAACACTGAGTTCGCGAGGAGGAAATATTTTATTAAAACTTCAAATTTAAATGCCAACATTTTGAAATTGGCAGAATCTTTATTACGTAAGCAGAAAGACTGGTTTTCGTAGTGAATACGTACCCATTGACGTGGCGTCGACTGTACCTGCATTATACTAAGCTAAACTAGTTTGTAAAAATTATATAAAATAAAAATTTTCAGTTTGTACGACGTTCTTCTAAAAGGTTAAGGTGTATCATTAATTAATCATGAATAAAAGATCATACATAAAAGGTGAAGCATAAAAAGGGGACGAAACTTAAAGAGCTGTATTCTAACAAACTGAGCAAATTAAAGAAAACCAATTCGTAAAATAAATAATAACTTGAGAGGTGTCAAGGGACACCCGGATGGAACGAAGTTATTTCTTATTATTTATTATGTACAAAATACCTGTATACACTCAACAAAAATAATCGTCGCGACACCACACTGTTCAATGCGAAATAGAAATGAAAATATCTGGCTTGCTTTCTATAAGAAAGAGAGAGAGTGAGAGAGAGAGACAGACAGAGAAACATGCGCACGCCGCACAGCTGTAAAAAGTGTCGTGACAACTTTTCGTAAGATTTTTTTCCGTCTAGCCCCCTTTCACAACGCGCGATAAGGAACTTCGTTCTAATAAGATTTTTCAGTTTGTACGACGTTCTTCTAAAAGGTTAAGGTGTATCATTAATTTTAATTATGAAACAATGTGTTACGCCTTATATCAAACCATTATAGCATAATAACCAAAAGACTCTCCAATCAAAAATTTTGATCATATATAAATAAAAAAAAAGAAGAAATGTTGTACGCTCATAACTTTTAAACGACTGCACCTATTTGGACAAATATCTTTTATGTGTTCATTGTTGGCAAGAGAAAGTTTGTATGAAAAAAAATATACCAAATATTTAACAATATCCGAAAAATAAGTGTGTGTAAAAGTAATGAGACAGAAGACTTTGGGAGACATTGTACTTTTTTGGTCGAAAAAAATTGCGGTACGAATTTCTTGTTTTAAATTAGCATATTTAGCAATTAACAAATTGCGTTTTTCTTTTAATATTTCACAAATTGGTTTCCTTTAATTTTTTCTGGGTTATAAATTGAGCACTTGTATGATACATTGTATAGAGTTGTTGATAAAAAAATCATACATAAAAGGTGAAGCATAAAAAGGGGACGAAACTTAAAGAGCTGTATCTTGCTTCTTGCAAACTGAGCAAATAAAAGAAAACCAGTTAGTGAAATAAAAAAAATGTTTTGGGCTCCCATACAAAATCTATCAGCTGAGCATTAATGTCGTATGGGAAGTTAATCTGTTTTGGGTATTCTGCATGTTAATGTGCAAGTTAAATCTAGGTACTATTTATGCTACACCTTGTAAAATCTATCATTATCGATACCTACCTAAAAACTTTGATGAATAAGATTTTGTTTTTAAAAAGACAACGCCCGTACTAGGGAATATAATCCCTGTGTCACGGGGTACTTTACAAACAAATAATAGACGGACACAAATTACACCCAGACTCAGAACAACTATTTATGGGTCACACAAATAGTTGTCCGGTGCGGGGCTCGAACCCGCGACACGAAGCGGTGAAGCGACTGTCTTATCCGCGGCGCCACACGTACAGTCATAGTCATTAAACACTACTAGTTGATTAAACAATATATATAACACTATATATAAAAATCAAAATCTGTGTAGAATTAAATTTTGCCTTTGCCATGAAAATCTTATACATATAATAAAATCGTAGGAAACTCAAAACTGTACATTTAATATGTTTTAAAAAGGATACTTGGGGCGTGATCTACAATCGATATCGAAGCCAAAAATATAGTTTTTAGAATTTTTGTCTGTGTGTCTGTTTGTCTGTATGTATGTCCGGGCTAAACTCAAAAAGTAGAATAGAATAGAATGGAATAGAATACTCTTTATTGTACACACTCAAACAAAATAATTATATAGAAGACAAAATAAATAACACAATAATGTACAATGGGCGGTCTTATCGCATTAAGCGATTTCTTCCAGACAACCTTTGGATGGATAGGAGCACTAAATGTTTAAAGTAGTAGGTGTGCACTGCATGGATTTACTTCAAATTTGGCATCAATATTACAAAGAGGTCGGGTCAACATCTAGGCTACATATTATCACGCTATCACCTACGGGGGAGGGGCTATGATAATTTATAAGATTTAACGCGGATAAAACCGCGGGGCACAGCTATAAGCAATAAAACTCACATTACACCGACCAAAAGAAATAAATTGTCAAGTCGACTTTATTGCGATTTCTCCTTCGGGGATTTCTCTGTTATTTCTGAACCGTCTTTGATAATTCTTCTGAATCGTAATCGATATGCTCTCATATAAATTTGTAATGAAATACTTTTAAAATGGTTCCATGAAAAGTTAAAGTCGGTTTATGTTTTGTTTTTAATTTTAACGTCATCACGAGAGAACATTTAAACCGAATAGGTGCAAACAAAATTAACAATAATCTGGTGTATGTATTATTCGAATTGGTTTAGTGTATCTAGAAATTTAGCTTGATCTTTTTATTAATATATAATAGCATGGCAAACGAGCCAGTGGGTCATCTGATGGTGAGTGATAACCGCTATCCTTGGACACTTGCATCACCGGAGGGGCAGCAAATACATTTTGAAGATAAGGTCTTGCTTAATTATATGCTTATATTGAGCGTGAAAATATTCTTATTATTCAAGCATAGTGACAGATTTAAATCGGTTTGAAAGTTGAATAAATATTTTAATTAAGGTTTTAATGTAACATTATCCATCATCTCAGTCTAATAACGTCCACTGCTGGTCAAAGGTCACCCTAAAGAATACACATCACCCCCAAGAGATTTCCAAAAAGGAGTTGTGTCCATAATATATCAAGCGTATTTATTATGGCATTATGGTATTTATATGACTGCCTCGTTGGTCTAGCGGTAGCGTGTTCACCCGCAGAGAACGAGGTCCTGGGTTCAAATCCCGGGTCGGGCCAAAACGTGATTTTTGGGACTTTTCTGTAAAATGAAAAATTCTCAGCATCAGCCCGAAGTCTGGGAGTTGGCGGTATTATACCCCCGTGCCTCGGAGAGCACGTAAAGCCGTTGGTCCTGTACCTGACCTCTTTCCGGTCGTGTCGCATAGGCGTCCCATCGGATCATGAGAGTGATGGAATAGAAAGTGCTCCTGTGTTTGCGCACACACTTGAGCACTATAATATGTCCCACGCAGATGGCTAATCTCTGTTGAGACTGGCCGCCGTGGCCGAAATTCGGCTAGGAGGACATTATTATTATTATTATGGCATATCCCTCCATATGCCCTAATCGCCACGCTTGATCGATTATTACTAGAAACAAAAACGGAATAAAGAAAATCACATAGGTACGACTAGGTATGTATGACTGAATATGTGGCGCAGTGGTGAAAGTAGTCACCCCGCTGCCACCTTAGCCCCCTCGTGTTTCAGATTCGATCCCCGCATCTGATAACTATTTGTGTGACCCATAAATGGCGGCTCTTAGTTTGGGTATGCTGTGTGTCCATTAATTGCATGTTTTTAAAAGTACAGGAGTTTATTTACATAGTTCGGTCGCTGTTTGTTTTGAAGGGTTAAAAAAACGAACGAATTAAAGCTTGTCTCACCTACCATACAGGTGAAGCCGCAAGTTATAATGTAAATAAAATTAATTAATTAAATTTTATACTAAGACTGTCGCCTATCGTAGAACAATATAAAAAAATATTATTATTCTGTTTTCTTATTATTATTTTCGTAATGTTATATCAGTACTAATTTCCAATCAACACAATAATTTACATATTACTATTTCAAAACATTAAAATTGTCGTCCAATATATTATTATTTAGATAACAAAACATCAGGTAGTAAGTCCGCTTTGCCTTTCAAAAATGTCTGTAACACATCTTGTCCGTTATCAAAGACTCATTGTATAAAATCATGGGCATCAATGATACAGTGCGCATCATGTGGCAAGGTTCCTGACCTTATGCGACCGAGCCACTAGGGCAAAGCAAAAAAAGACCTCGAATAACTACACTGCAACAAAGTTCGGGTTTTATATTTATATTTGCACCTTGTATTCACGCCTTCGCATTTAAAAATCTCGGCAAATAGGACGCATTACTTTTATCTTACATTTTAACATTATTCTCCGCATTCCGCACCTCAATGCGTGTACACATTATTTCTTTTTACAACGATTTATAGGTACTCAGATACCCAGATAATCGGGTTTCAAAGTGATTGAGAGCCAAATAAAGATTAAAAAGAGGGCATTAAAGCATGTCAACATATTGTGTAGTAAGTATTTACGGAAACAAAGTGAAATCAATATGTTTTGATAGACGAAAATAACCAACGTCACTGTAAAAATCCAGAAGGAATCTCTCAATCACAGCTCGAAGGAGCTTCGCTCTTTGAAGTAACACAAAGATTGTTTATTGGTGTTGCGCCATGCACCAACCAAGCTGTTCTGGAGAAGAATAGGTCGAAGCCTGACGTATGCTTGTCAGGTTTCTTAGGAATGTGGTGATTTCTTTAGTGTTGGTTGCGTCACTCCATTTTTCGACTGTTTGTTTTGATAAAGCAAAGCAACTGTGCGTTACGGAGCCAGGGACTTTTACTGGAAAGTACTTTAACGAAAGGTATACAATAATAATCTGGGACATTATTTACACATGGCCATCTGATCCCAAACTAAGCAGAGCTTATACTATGGATATTCAATTCAATTCATTTATTCATTCACAGGTCTTATTATAGGGTAGTCCTTATAATCTACTTAGCCTCTTCAAGGCTCAACATAGTGTATAGCTTATAATATTTAATTGTTACAACACAGTAAATATCATGTCACAGCTTTTAGCATTCAGTAAAATTAAAATAGGAGATAATTAAACTAAATAACTGATATACAACATATACTAGGTACTCTTCTTTTGTAAATACCTACATACATACTTATTACTCCCAGACTCACGACAAACAGACATTTTTATGCACTCAAATATCCGTCCTGGGTGGGAATCGACCCCACGACCTGAGGCGTGAAAGGTCAAAATCTACCAACCACACCAACCTGCCCGTCAATATGGCATCAATTGCATTCTATTATACCAATATTGTGGACGCAGGTCTCGATCGTGATAATAATATTTGCATTTCATGCCAAAACGTTGGGTAAACCAAAAGGTCATTATTTGCCATAGATTATTATCGCGATTAAGAGTTTGAGATCCTTGTCCACAATACATGATATGTATACAAATCGCGAAAGTTTAAACATTAATCAATTACGTTGTCGATTAACGCCGTATTTTAATGACCATAGCCCAGAAGGTGGTGATTATTTTTACAGAAGCTGGGACTGGAAATAAAGCTTATGTAGAAAGAAATGATATTTTTTAACCGACTTCAAAAGGAGAAGGTTCTCAAGTTCACCGGTTTTTTTTTTTATCTATGTAAACCGATTACTCGGAGATTTATGATTCGATTTACGTGATTCTTTTTTAGTTTGATGCGGAATAGTTGCCATTTGGTCCCATAAATTATATCGTTTGGCCCATTAGTTTTCATTTTATGGTCATTTTTGTATGAAAATTTTTGTTTATGTGGACGATATAATCGTCTTTGGCACAGATGTTTTTAAAATTTAGCCAGTCTAGCTAGACTCATACTGTTCAAGAGTTTCTTGGCATGAACATAAAGAACAGTTTCAGACGACTAGCGTTTAATACTCGCGTATATGCTGGTTTTTGGAAAAGCATGTAGGCGCACGTTTTAGCACTAGCGCATTTTTTGTGTACGTACACCGATTACGCTGAGGTTTATGAACCGATTTACGTGATTCTTCTTTAGTTTGATGTGGAATAGCTGCCATTTTTAGAGTTCCGTAACCAAATGGCAAAAAACGGAACGTCATGTCTGTCTGTCTGTCTGTCCGTCTGTATGTCACAGCCACTTTTTTCCGAAACTATAAGAACTAGGTACTCGTATATGGTTGAAACTTGGTAAGCAACTGTATTCTGTAAACCGCATTAAAATTTTGACACAAAAACGGAAAAACAAATTAAAAATTTTGGGGGCTCCCCATACTTATAATATAACTGAATTCAAAAAATCTATGCACAGGTCTTCAAAAATGATATTGAGGTTTATAAAATCATGTTTTCTTAACTGAATAGTTTGCGCGAGAGACACTTCCAAAGGCGTAACCGTTACAGGGGGGCAAGTTACAGGGGAGGGGGGCTGTAACTTCTAAAATAAGAGAATAATAAAACAAAAAAAAATATATGATGTACATTACCATGCAAACTTCTACCGAAAATAGGTTTTAACAAGATCTAGTAAGTAGTTTTTTTTAATGCGTCATAAATCGTAAACCGCAATTTACCTTCCATTCTATCAACTCAAATACTTGCTGCTACGGAAAAAAACATTCCGCCTTTCACGGGCCAGTCCGACTCGAACTCTCTCAATGTCTTAATCATCAATACGACCTAGTCTATGAGCCTTCTTCTCAGTACACTCGATGGCTAATGAATAAGACCTAGTCTAACAGCCCTCTGCCCAGCAGACTCATTAGCTAACCAATCATAAATAAGACCTAGGCTATGAGCCCTCTGCTCAGAAGACTCGTTGGCTATTCGACCATTAATAAGACCTAGTCTATAAGCCCTCAGCACACAGACTCGTTAGCTAGATGGTTATAAATACGACCTAACCTATGCGCTTGCTGTTCAGACTTTCATGAATCTTAGCGAGTCTAGACTCGTACTGTGCAAGTTTTCTTAGAGTGAACGTAATTTTATGTAGTTTTTCTTACTTTACAAACGGTTTTTTTCGATCATTCACTGTCTCACAAGAACGTGAAAAAGAGCAACATTTTTTCGGAGGATATTTCTTTTTTCCGTTCTCGTTTGTATATTTATATATATATATATATATACTATAGTTTTGGCAAGCGGTACCTTTCGTAGTGCTACCCATAGCTAGACACTAAAAAGTAACAAATGAAAAAAACTTCATTTAAAAAAACCGACTTCAAAAACTAAAAAGTATAAAAATAATATCTTAATAAAGATTCAATTTAATACATCTCTTATGCAAACGTAATACCTTTAATATTAATGAAATACTATAATTTGTATGTGCTACTTATTGATAGGTTTGAAGTCGGTGCCTTTTAATTTATAATATTTTGCTTAGGGCTTCTAAGCAAAATACAAGTTAATATTACATACACCTTTCATACTTTGTGATGAAATTCCTACACTAAAGGTTATAAAGAACAATGTGAATTAATATGAAACAGATGAAACTGTATCATTAAAATATTTTTAATATTAATAACTGAATGAGTTACTATAGTTATAATAAATCTATATTATGCGTATATATGAATATATTTGGCCCTGAAAAACAAACAGATAAATTATTAATTAGGAGACAACGCTTCAAAAGGAGACCATTTCTTTTTCTATGGCGGATGGGCCCACCAAAAATTCTCGCGTTTATTAATGAAACCTATGTCAATTTGTTCCTTATGATCTCTAGATTAATGGGCTAGTATTAGTATTAGGATGTCTAACCGGAATCCTGAGAAATATGACAATTTTACCATTAAATCCACATAGTAGCAAGTTGACGCACAACTACAGCTGTCTCGGACAGTAATTGTCTTTGCACATTGCGTTAAAACCGTACAGCACCACTGACACAACGGTTCTGTTCGCTAAGAGTTGAACGCATTGAAGCCATTTTCGACAAACATTTCAAGGAAATACGAGAAACTAAGAAAAATACAATCACACAATTCGAAAGAAAATGTAAGAGTGACGTGACGTTAAGTGTTCAGGGTTGCCAATGATCATTATATAATTCCTCGATCGTCCCATTCACAATCGTACATATCTGTGACAAAAGTATATAAATGGATTGGAAATATTATGCCTTACGTGAGTTTAACATTTTATATCCATCCCAAGAAAATTGCTCAACGACACTAAAGATTATTTCACTTCAAATAACCATATATCCATTGTTGAGAGAACTATTATTCTTCCCATCCGTTTTATATATGTTTACATAAGTATGAAATCGCGACAATTTGACTGTTATGGAGCTAAACAGTTCACGTGTCAGAAGGCTACAAATATATTCAAATTTCCTGAACATTAGGGAATTCCCTAAAAGCTGGCAATCCTCGCCATTTGTTTGTGTTTGTATAAATGGCGGCGAGCCGTAACCGAATATCAAAAAAGTACTTTTTTTTATAATTCATGATTCCGGTTACATATCTTATAAGTTTGAACTCATTTGTTGTAATAATTTCGGTATATTTTTTAAGATTGATGTGATTAATATACGCAACCGTTGCGAGTGGGCCCAAAAAGAATGATCTCCTTTTACTATATTGCGAGACGACCGTCAACGACGTCTGCCCGCATGGGTTGTTTGTGTAGAAATTCGAAGCTATCCCGCTGAAAGTAACGCACGGCGAGTGTGGTACCTGCTATTACATTTGGCTTGGCACCGACTTCAAACCTATCAATAAGTAGCACATACAAATTATAGTATTTCATTAATATTAAAGGTATTACGTTTGCATAAGAGATGTATTAAATTGAATCTTTATTAAGATATTTTTTTTTTATACTTTTTAGTTTTTGAAGTCGGTTTTTTTAAACGAAGTTTTTTTTTATTTGATTATAGAATATGCATCAATTTTTAAAAAGGTGGTGGGAATAATCATCTTTCCATTACCTTTATCTAACGAAATTTGCATTATGAGGCGCTTATAGCCAGATTCTCACCGGTCCGTAAGTGAATGGCGAGGTTAAGCACCTAGGCTCGCGGTCTGTCCATAGATGGGAGACCGCCTAAGCGATATATTTTCTCAGCGTCTCCGTGTTTCGGAGGGCACGTTAAGCTGTCGGTCCCGGTTGTAGCCCTTAGGCCACAGTCGTTAAGTCATGTCGGAGGCCTAGTGGGCGGCTTGAACGACTCTGATACTAGGGTAACCACTGCCCATACCATAAGTATCAAATGAAATTCTCTATAAAGTTGCTGTAAATAGATAATAACCAACTCCAATTACGCTTTAGATGTATTTTTATTGTTTGTTATGTAAACAATAGTCTCTCTAGGTTTTAAAAGTACAAAATACACAAGGAAGCACATGTAACTCAATAATAAACTGCCTATTACTACATAGATCACAAAACCTCTCCACCACTCGTGCATATTATTGTCTATAGAAGCCCAAAGGCCAGTGAATAAAACAGTCTCTATAGTGCAAACTATAATCCAAAACACATGCCACACACGCACGTGCCGGAAACGTATCTTAAATTCCATCACACAGAACAAGTATATGAAGGCTAGGAATATATAGAACGACCTTTTTAATGTACTCGCTTTAGGTACAATAAGCAACAGCAACATCACCTGGTAATGTGAAAAAAGAATAATAATCGAGACAAACGCGAAAAAGTTGATAAAGCATGCTATGGATATCAACCGCGACACAAAAAACGAATACCATCCTAGGTAATGCACTAATGACGCGGTAGCATCCGGGGGTTCCAGACCACGCATGAAAGACCGGGGAACTCGATACGGAATATCAGGTTCATCTTGTGGTATTTCGTCGCAATATTTCCTTCTCTGTGGAGCTGAAAGCCACTCTGGGATTGCTTCTGCGTTCACTACAATTTTATCCGCCCATGCAGCAAAGGACATTGGGCGTGGTGCTAACATTACAGGTGGAGGCACAATTTCGACTGCCTCTATCGTATAGTTCGTATCGCGTCTGCGCGGTGCGGCTTTATCGATTAAACTGATGGGCCTTACATAGTCATCATCGCTGTCATATTCTTGGCTTTCATTTCTATTCAAAGAAACGGGAGGCAAGTAATCTGAAGATTCATCTGATTCAAGGAATCCTTCATCGTCATATAAGGTGCTTCTTGGAGAAAATTTAATAAGATCACTGTTTTTATTAGAGTTACGGTATTCGGAATCATATGAGTTATTGGACTCAGAACGTAGAGATGCTTTCTTTGGGATAGATTCGTACATATTCTCATCTTCATCTTTTGTGACTGCTTCAGCTTTTTCAGCATCTAAATTGTCATTATTTTGGTTTTCTATCAATGAGTCACCTTTTGTACCCCAAGGGTATGATCTTCCACATATTTTTTCTCGTTCAAATCTTCTGTATACTGTGGCAGTGCTGGCCATACGCATGGCGGCAGTGATAGCACATATGGCTTGGACTGAAACTGTTAAATATACATTTTAAGTCACAATAAATTGATAAACAATATAGCTCAAGAGACAAAGTCATTTGATAAATAGATAGGTACTTAAAGGCCCTTACCTAAGTGGTTAAAATTGTATATAGGTTTAAAGTAGTTGTATATAGTTTAAAGTAGTTGTATATAGTTTAAACTGTAATTTCATCTCAAAAGAACAATTACAGTTCACTTATATGAGAACTGCAAAGAATTACAAATGCTTGTCGTCTTGTGATAAAGCATACATAAAATAAATGTAAACATAAATATAACTAACTAAAATACCACACAAAAACTTATCAATGCTTGATTACAAACTAATTAATGTTGTAGGCAGAAGTAAAACTGGCCAGCTACTCATCATCAGAATACCCACCTTCGTTTTTGTATTGTGTCGTGTAGTTGCTAAGTAAGGTGCGTGTGTGTGCCTATGCGTGTGTGCCTGTATGTGTAAGAATCAAATTGTACCTGTTTACGGTGATAAGGAGTGGGTTAGTGTGTGAGTACTTGGGTGAATAGTGATATTCATATACGGGACATGGATTTATCACACAATTATACCTACCAATAGCTATGTACACGCCAGAGCTATTTTAGAAACATAATACATTTATGTGGTCATTGGTTAAGGCCCAGGGTTAGGTAATTTAGCACATAAGGTAGGTTTAAACTCCAAAACATTGATTAAGATAAATTAAAAATAATACATACAAATGTTTCAGAAAAGTATGTTATATACAAGTAAATAAAATTGCATAATTATTCATATTAATGACAATTATGAACATAGAGATTTAACTATAGCAACAATTGCACAGCAATCTGTTCTTGTAAATACTTAGGTAGATGCTTAGATTCGGAATTTTCGAAATTAAGCCTTTAAGGGGCTGACAACAGACACTCTGATGAGTTTTTCTTTAAGTTTTTAGCCAATACTGCTCAATTTAATTCGGTATAAGTAGATACATATTTATCAAAATTTACTACATTTTAGTAACTTAACTGATCCCAAAACATAACAACTACGTTTGCTCGATAGAAAAGAAACGCTCTATTAAAATGTTTGATTTGAATGTATGATCAGTTTCATCATAACAGCCGTAAGAAGTCCACGGCTGGACAATAGGCAGAAGATGGTCATAGTACTCAGAAAGTAGCTGCTGCCCTCTGGTATAATATTCCCTCGGGTCGACTTCTACACCCCCAGCGGGATAGGGCGGTGATATTTTGATATTCACCGCCATCACCACGCAGCAAATTAAATGCTTAAATCAAAAGAATCTTAGAACTTAATAGAAATGAATGAAGAAAACTTAAACCTTAATAAAAAAAAAATGTTGTCAATTATAAGTTGATTGCGAGTATGTAAAGTTAACGTCACGTTAGTGGCCACACTTGTACTACAAAACCTCTGATATATATCTCTAGGTTTTGTTGTAGGTACAAGTGTGGCCACTAACCTATCGATCAACTTCATAATAATTTTATAAAAGAAACGGGTCAAACTTACCATTGTCAAAAGATAAGTCGGACCACCTCGACATCATATCGAGGATCACAACAACCGCATGCGGTGCTGCATGGATGAACGACTGGAGAAAGAGATACAATTCCACGGGCGAAGGAGCTCGAGCACGATACACGGCGTCCTGCGTCCTCTCTAAGTCCCCTACACGTGATGCACACACTGCCTCCACCCACCAAAATATCAGGTAGCAGTACCTACAATGTAACAAAATAATAACTTAATCATATATATATATATATATATATATAATATTGCGTCGTCATTTACAAAAAAAAGCGAAAGGTCGTCCACACACTGACTTAATATGAAATCTCGAAATTTATGTTTTTCTAGGCAACGTGGAAACCTGAAATGTATTTAATATTTTGCTCCCTTAGGTATTTATTTAATATTTTGGAACAACTAATAACTATTTGTAGAACTTAACTAAAAAATAAAATAATACTGAGCGAGTTTTCAGACGTGTCACTCATAAGTGTGGATGGTTTTTTGTAACAATTGAAACTGAATAGAGTATTGTATAGAAAGGGTTTCCTGGAGGGTTAGAAGGATTCCCTGACCTGTATATATAGGGTTCAGTAACAAAATGATACAAAAGAAATTCGTAATTTGTAATGAATGAGTTTATGAGTTTGAGAGTGTGTAGGTTTGTTACTTCTTCACGTCTAAACCCCTGGAGCGACTTTAATAAAATTTGGTAAGGAGTTAGCTGACACCCTGGATTAACACATAAGCTACAAGTTATAAAATTTAATGCGGGTAAAACCGCGGATTTTTTCATATAAAAAGAACGATAAAAAGAACGACTAAATACGGTGTCAAAATATTCCTGCGAGTAGAGGCCACTGGAGAACGTTCCCAGTAGGCTGGCAGCATTGCCACATTGAATAGCCATGTTCATTCTTCGGTCAAAGAAATAAGGCCTCAATGGTCATGGGAGGAGTCAACCAAGTGCTTTGAAATTCGACGATAAAGAGCGTAAGCACTCGGATCCCACGTTCCAAATGTTTCAACCCTAAACGTTTTAAATGTGTACCAAATTTCCTACATTTTATTAATTTAGGGATTCTTCTGTATTTATAAACGAGAAACCTAATAATTTAAATAATACTTGACCTGCAACGAGTAAATAATGACCGGAAGGACGAAGGGGGGTTCTCTGGTTCGTTGACTTCACAAGAACTCTAGGATTGTTATTGAGCTAGGCCTTATGTATAAGTTTTGGTTAAGGACCTGTATCTACGTACCTATACAGGGTATTCACTTAGTACTGTAAATATTTAATCCATCCACTACACATGCATACTATTTGTACCCGAAATATGTATGCGCTGCCGTAATATATAAGTATTATTTTATTAACTAGTTTTTATTATTTTTTATTTAATTTTTACGTTTATTATTAATAATTTCATAAGAATTGTGCCAGTAAGTTCTATGTTTCCTCTAATATTCACGTATTTTTTACGTTTTATAATATAAATATTGTGTATTTTATGTAATAGCATGAACTATCTTTATTTTTACTATCAGTTTTATTCATTAAGCTCATAGTGCACCTACCATGTAATCTCTACATCACCCCAAGGTTGACTCGCAGAGAATTCCTTTGGTATTAAGTCCGCCTTTGTGCATAAAGTTTGAATAAATAAATAAACAATAGTAAACTGAACACAGGAAATCACCACAAATCGTCTTCTACAAGTCAGCAGTGTTTCTACATAATTATGTCTACTATGCCCATCATACTGCGATCGCTAATCCGTTTGTCAAGCGTGGCATATCCCGCCATTATTAAGGTGCTTATCCTGCAGTGGACATCATTCGACTGATATGGTGAATAACAGGTTAAGTTCTTAGGACTTCTTAGGACATTCCAAACAACGTTGTGTGATGTTTGAGTAAGGTCACTAAGACTGATCAGGAAAAGGGGATAGGTCGGCAATGTGTAAGACACCACGTGTGTTGCTAACTTTAACGCTACTAACTAACTTGGTAGTCTAAAAATATAAATTCACTTTTGTCGTCCTTCGGTGCAGAAACTTCCAACAGAGTGGACAAATGTACTAACGGTTATGATCTAACCACCGAATAGCTGCAACGCAGCAAAGGTAAAATGCGTGGCATTAACAGACTGTACCTTTAACGAGGCAACGTGTCTATTTACCTATAATTATAGGCTTGATTGAAAGCGATGATATCATGGGATTATTTATGAACACCGAAGGCGTTTTTGCACTGATCATCGCCTGCTAAAAACAAAACAGCGCCGACATGCCCGTAGTACTATTTGTTTGAATCAATGTGGATCTTGTGCACTGGTGCCTATACTCTTATTTGTAAATTGTCTTACCGATAGAGCCAAAACTGGCCATTTTGGCTCTATCGGTCGTCGTTCGATGCACAAAAGCCCAACAGTGCTGACAAATGCATTAATGATTACGGACCAACCTTCCAATAGCAGCAATAGGAAAAAACACTGCATTAACAAACTGTATCAGCAGCCATCGTATCTCGTTTTTCTCCACATTGACAGTGAAAGCCGACAGCTCTGTCTGGAACCCCGGTGGAGGTGACGCTAATGTGAATACTAACGCTATTACGGAAGGTAATATCATTAGGATCGTGCAAAAGGCTCCCATCCTGAAATCAGAAAAGTTACATTGTTATTTCTGCACCACCTTAAGGTTGACTGGAAGTAGCCCGCCTTTGTATGTCCATTTATCGTGAATAAAACATATGTAAGTATAAACAAAAATGAATAACCGACGTGTTTGTATGCTCAAAACTTTCAAACAACTGCACCAAATTAGATAAATCTGTTTGTGTTCGTTATAGTCAGGAGTTTTTTACGAAAAAACATAGCAAATATTTAAAAATATCATAAAAGTGATTATTCGAATGAGACAGAAGACTGTGAGACATTTGTTTTTTGTCGTTATTTCTTCAGCTCTATTTGTTTTCTCTCCGGAAGTAGAAGCGAAAACTGTTGTAACTGTGTGTATTATTAAAATAATAAATTTTAGACAGTATTGACGGGTAAAAAATATGGCGGTACGAAGGTCGCCGGGATAGCTGGTTTACAATAAAAATAATCAAAAGTTACAGAATTCATATAAACGATTAATATTTTTCATGGCACTCAGATAGTAAGGTACAAATATAATAGAAGATAGAGATATAATAAATTTAATAGAAGTATATGATTCATGAGGATAATATACAGTTTTTATAAAAACATGATACAAGTTTGGTTATCCCAAGTTAATATCAACGGCATAAACAAAAATATTTTAATCTAGCTATATGCATTTGAATTTTTGGCTAATGATATAGTAACAATTTAATATATTTATATTAGTACCTAACTTTGGCAGGGTAAAATATATAATATTTAACACTCTCATGGAGATAGATAACTTAAATAGATATATATGCTAGCGCATTGTAGCTACTTGGTTTTATAACTTGAAGTTTACAGCTATCCAAGGAGGCTTTCACTGCTTCACTGGACAATGCAGAGCTATTTAATATCAACTCTATAGTAGTATATCTCTGTCTTAAGGCTTACTTGACTAAGGAGACACTATGTATAAAATTGAGAATAACGTTCCAAGTCATCCCTGTCTGCGAATATTGATACCAAAAAATAATAAAGATTAGATAAATAAGTAAGTTAATCGTTCCAGTAAAACCCGTAGATAGTTATTAAAACTTGTGTATTTAAAACCTAAGTAGGTACCAGCAACTTTGTCACTACAAAATAAAAATTCTTAGAACATTATGTCTTGATGGTTTTGGGGAACTCCCAGTTATAGCTAAAAGTTAAATCTCCGACGAATTATCAACTCACCGAGAAGTAGGTTAATCAATCTGTCTGCCTTTTTGTCGGTCCGCGATATTAATTTAGGATCTCTAGGCACAGACGCCAGCACATCCAGCTACCCCAATCTGACAAATATCTTTTATAGATTTTCAACTTTATCACAAAAGCATAAGGTTCACTTGTAATTGGGGAAAATTGACAGATTGGGGTAGCTTGATGTGTTGGCGTCTGTACATAAAGCTGTAATTTGTTTAGGTACTCACCCTTCACCGCCACCTATGAAATATTCGCATATTAGTGCAAAATCAAAGCACATATACGTGAGATATACCAAGAGACCACCGCACGAGGGAAACACGCGATGCAACAACAGTGCCTGCCAGGCCGGGAGCTTCAGTCCCATTAGCTCTCCGGACACTTCTTTATCCAATTCACAAGTCACCATATTGGTAATAATTACACACCATTATCGATTGACACCATTAATCATTATGACATTTCCTTTCACATTTCCCAAAAGAGGTCATTGTGTATACTGTAGATATTTAATTAAAGTTAAAATTACAGACTACAATCGTATTAAAGAAGTATGCTTCGTTTCTGTCTAATTGTGTACAAAAAGCAAATGTGGAGTTCGTTTATTCATTGTCCACACGCCTATCGATAACACTGATAAGATAGGAAACTGACTCAAATAGATAAGTCATGACATAGTTCTATAAATTCATTAACACAGGTAGGGCATGCACCTTGTAATGCTTGCATAACTTGCTAAAAATGTTAATTTCTCTATCTGTACAATTTAAGAGGTAGGTATATCTATTTACTCTCTCCTGATGATGCCGAGGTTAGGCAGTAGCCGATCTTCTTCGGCATGTGCTTTGACTTCTTCCACTTTCTCTTGAATGATCCTTGGTCAGCCCCTTCTCCTTCTCCCCAGTATTCCTTCCATGTGTAGTTTTATAACGACTATTCTTATTAAGACTGCACGTGTGGCCCAGCTGTTAAGATAGTGGCCTCGCCGCTTCGTGCCCCGGGTTCGAGTCCCGCGATGGACAACTATTTGTGTGGCTCATAAATGTTGTTCTGAGTCTGGATGTACTTTGTGTCCGTCAATTACATGTTTGTAAAGTACCCCGCGATACACGGATTAAATTCCCTAGAACGGGCGTGAATAAAAGAGTCATGGCGTATCAGATGACTCAACATATTACTTCTTCTACTATCTATTATTTTTCGAACACTTACTTTTGTCTTTTCATATACTATTTCCGCTCCAACAAATTCTCCTCATTCTCAGTTTTCAGCACCACATCTGCAATACTTTTTCTCTCTCAGTCTTTCTCAGTGTCCATATCTCACAACCGTAATGAGTTCCTGAACGAATCAGTCGTTTTTATTCTTAAACTAGCGTTCAAATTAAAACATAAAACGCTTAATATAAGTTAGGTATGTGTTATTGACATAGCTGGGTATTAACTCGTTAATCCGTTAATTAACATTTTGATTAACGGATTAACTTTTAAGTTAACTTTTAAAAATGTTAACGGACACGTTAACTTCCGGTTATATGCAGAACTCCGTTAATCGTTAACCCTAGAAAGATAACCTTATTTTAACTGCCACTAAAGATAACCATACGCATCTGAGGCGCATAATACATTTATATTTTTTTAATTATTGAATACTTTTTTAATTGTATTTATTAACCTGATAATTTTATTGTGTGGGTATTGAACTAATAATAAAATACTTTATTAGTTAATTTATTTATATATTTGAAACATTAAACTTAAATAAAAAAACCCCTAGAAAAAATCAAAAAAATTAGCAGTCTTACGTTTACAGCAAATTAAAATCACAAAATAATATATTTTTTCTCAAAAAGTAATTATTTCTTATGAACTAATCAACAAAAAAATAATAGGAGAAAATTATAATTATTTGGTTCCAAATTTGGTTTCATAGACATAGAAAGCAATTTTTTTTTAATGCGACGTGAACTGCATTTGGTGCATGTTATCTTAGACAATCTTTTTTTTTGTTCCTGCAAAAGGTACGATGCCATCTTTTCTCGGCTGGAGGTTCTTTTTCAATTTCTGTAGAAGTCTGCACAACTGATTTTGGAATAATATTTGTGATAGTTTCTCGCACATGCTTTGGCAAAGTATCAGCTTCGAGTCTTTCTGGCAGCATCGGTTCAGATGACTGGGTGCTCAACTTTTCCATATATTCCCTTCTGTTATTTGTAGAGACTTTTGCTCATGAAGGGGAATATGCAACTTATGCCCGACGATTAGATTACACCTTTGAATTTTACAAGTATTTTGTTTTGTTCCTATCCTGCCTAAACCAACAGGTTTTATAAGTTCACTAATGCAAAGATATAAAACCGGGCAAGTGCGAGTCGGACTCGCCCATGAAGGGTCCGTAGCAGCGAGTATTTCAGTTGATTAAATGAAAGGTAAATTGCGGTTTACGATTTATTACGTATAAAAAAAAACTACTTACTAGATCTCGTTCAAACCAATTTTAGGTGGAAGTTTGCTTGGTAATGTACATTATATATTTTTTTTAGTTTTATCATTCCAATATTTTAGAAGTTACAGGGGGGGACACTCATTTTACCACTTTGGAAGTGTCTCTCGCGCAAACTATTCAGTTTAGACAGAAATTATATTATAAACCGCAATATTATTTTTGAAGACCTATCCATAGATATGTATAGCATGTATGGGTACGACGAAAAAAATTTTTCTTATTTCAGTTCTATGTACGGGGAACCCCCAACATTATTGGTTTTTTCTATTTTTGTGTGAAAATCATAATGCGGTTCACAGAATACATCTACTTACCAAGTTTCAACAGTACAGCTCTTATAGTTTCGGAAAAAACGTGGCTGTGATATACGGACAGACAGACAGACGGCGAGACTGGCGAGACATGACGAATCTATGAGGGTTCCGTTTTTTGCCATTTGGCTACGGAACCCTAATAATACAATATTACACATATTAACGGATCAACCATTAACGTTAACTTGCGTTAATTCTTCCGAAATGTAACGCTTTGACGTTTAACGAAGCTAACATTTTTTGTAGCATTTTTCTATTTGATTAACGGTGCCCAGCTATGGTTATTGATTACTTACGAGATCGCGGGTTTAATTACTCGAAAAGCCTAATTACTATGCCACTTACTTACTAAGCCACCTGAAAATTAATTGCCTTATATAAAAGTAACTAAAACCAGGAACTCAAATAAAACCGTTTCAGTCTCTATAACTTTCAAAAACAGGCATGCAAAATCTTGTAGACTTTTAAAACAACCGTTTTCTACCTACCGGCGCGGCGTCAAATTAAGTATGTTAGGTACAAACGTTGTTAAAGTTGTTAGGTACTTAATGTTATACCATTTAAGCTTTGATTTAATCATAGAAAGGCAGACAATAAATAACTTCAAGTTATAATAATAAATGACTTTTATTTCGGACAATAATACAGATCCATATTTTGTTAGTAAAGTGACTTATGAACTAATGTTAGTAAGCACAATTGGTGGGAAGTTTTTATAAATGAAGTTAGGTACTCTGTGTGTGCAGAACGCAATAAAGCATCCATAGTTTATTGCCCTCTGCACAAACTCTCCTACATTAGGTGACCTGTAATTTTCAGCAATCGTTCTCAAAATACTGTTGTTACCGTCTCTTACTCTTACTCTTACTTATAGAACTCATGAAAAGCTTAACAGATATGCATACAAACATAGATATTTTAAAACAGTCACATGTTATTTTGTTATGTTTTTATAAGTAAATTCCTATACACTGTAAAAAATCTTCTACTTTACCTTTATGAATAACTTATAAGATATATAAAGTCTGAAAAGCCTTTACAACAAGGTTAAACACGGCCCAGTTGAGACGATCCGGCGAAACATACTCAAGTGGGCATGAACGTGCGATTTGGTCCACTTAAACTAATTATTATTTAGTGGACGAACACAATTTCCGCTGGATCGGTTGTCCTTTATGCGCAAATATTTCCTACATTTTTTTATTTAGGAACTTAAAAGAAAAATATCACAACCATTATAATAATATAATTCTTTTTGAGACAGCCAATAGAGATATACCGTAAAACCGTACAACTTTGCCCAGATTTCTTGCGATTTTTGATTCCACTTTAAATATCATTTTTAATAATGTTCTTTTCAATTTTTTATCGTCCTACATTATTGATAAATACCACGTTCTTTGCATATAATATACTAAAATATCAAACAAACAACGTGCTAAAACCAATATTTATACAGCGTGCCAAATACATAGTGCTTTTTACAAGTTTGCCTATCTTGCAGAAATCTCCGTAACTTCAGTATTTTCTACTTTAAGAACATAAGATTTTGGGATCATTTTAGAAAAATAGTCAATCTATCATAGGACCTACATACTAACCGTTTAAATCTTCATATTACCTGTCAAATTAGAGTGGGCAAAGTCGCAACACTATTTTTGTAACTTTCATACAAATTATACTATGAATTAGGGTTGTCACTTTTTATTGTTAATCAGTACGGTGTACGTAAGTACGTTACAATCACTTATCTATAAATATTTGAACAATAAAAAACTATCAATACTTTAAAGCAAATGCACATGAGCTTTAAAACAAAATCTTAATATAGGTACATACATAATAGGAACATTGACTACAAATACCTACTCATACAAGTGAAACAAATCTAAATTCAAGGCAAAGCTTTCAGAAACAAACTTAAAGTTAAGGCTCGTAAAAATGTAATAAAACATTAGTTATATAAGACTAATAAAACAAAAAAGTAAAATATCAACAATAATAATCGTACTTCTTGAGGTTAATATTATTCTGAAACAAAAAAGGAAAACTATTTTCTGAGATCAAATAATTGCAGTTAGATTCGCTTCGCGTGTTGGCGATTCCTTTAGATAAATTCAATAAGAGGGTGTAAAGTCCTCCCGACTTAACTTCCTCTTATTTTCTACCACGTCCACTGCTTACTCCAACATTTCCTATGAATAATTTATGTATGCCTAGAGCATACATCCTAATATTCTTCTATTTTTTCCGATGCTTTTGGGCTTAGATTATTCATCCTGAAATAAATACGAAAAAATAACTTGTTATAATTTAAGCAAAATAAAGTTCTTGAGCTCCTAACAAAGTACGCAAAAAATGTATATATGAGAAGTTTTACGTTTAATAGCATCAAAATAAATATCGATACGAGTTCTTAATACAACCCAGTACCTTTAAGATTTATTAATTGAATATGTTTCTTAATAAGACTAAAACCAGTTTCAAAATATGAAAAAGAAAAAACATTGAAATAAACAATCTAAATATATGTAGAAACTAACTTTGTTGTTCATTATTAACCACTTTAAACTGTTTTGCAAATACATGTAATGTACTTTTTGCGACAAAATTAAATATTAAATAATCCTATTATTATTTAACATTAGGTACTTAGGTAGTTCTGCAACTAGTGTAAAACAAAGTACTTACTGGATCTAATTTAACATCGAATTCACAACCCTATTGGTTATATTTTGGTGGGCAAAGTCGTTACAACTGCTGTAAGAAATTAAATTTGACATTGCCCACCATCATGTTTACGAAATAAAGATTTTGCGTAGGCTATTCGATCTTTCTTGTGTTTTTAATACGTAGTAATAGTGGTAAACAACTTGGTACTTAAATGTTGTTATTATAAATAGAGTTTTAAAAAAAGCTTTTCACACAAGTTTTGGCCCGCAAAATACACCACCAACTTCGACACAGTTTGACAGCCGATTGATTGAGGGGACACATATATACATATATAGTACTCTGTGGGGGACACTGAGCAAAATATATATATATATATATATATTTTTTAATTCCGTTTACGGCTCTGGCTTCTTCGGCCTTATGAGCCTACAGTAAATTTATTTTTATATCATTTATTTCCGTCATTGTCAAGTAAAAGTTCGTCACAGTCAAGTCATACATAGTCCTTGTCCAACCCCAGTAAAGCAGTGGAGACTTTACAGAGGCTTATATGGAGTTTTAGATTCAACACAGAAAATCGCAATTCACGGCAATGTGGCACTTTCCTTCACTTGTGTATGTTGTCGAAGATGTTATGTCTAAAAATTCACCATATTTACACATAGAAACTCGAATTTACACCAGATTTTGAAAATAAAACATAGCCTCGATGCGTCTTTTTCCGCGTTGGCGCCAAAACCCCCTGACAGTTCTAATTTAAGGAGTGTTGCCAGACCGGTCAAAATTGTACGTTTTTATTACAATTTTGTAGATCACCATGTGAGGGCGACGATAAAAATGTAAATGCCAGTTTAACTAAACGTACAGTTTAACTAAAAATCTAATGACAATAACTAAAAAATAAAAATTAACATATTTTTTTTAGAAATTACTATTTATGTCAAGGATTAGAGTGAACTATTTCGAGTTATAAATATTAAACTAGAAATTGAACAATAATAAGTTAGTTAGTTCTATCTAACGCTTGAACTACCTATTATTGTTCATTTTCTAGTTGAATATTTCAAAGTTCGTATATTGCAAAGTGTTATATGCCCAAATGTGTATCGTTTAAGTAATCATTGACACTATATTGGACTTATCAGTCTTATAAAATAGTATATTTTCACTTTTACCACATCTATTTTAGAATTGTTTAAAAAACATGATTCGTACAAAAAAATCAATTTATTTCAGATTCTAAGCTTTTTAAACATCAATATCATATTTTTATGTGGTTTTTCTCACTAGATCGTACTTACTTCTTTCGTAAAAGCAGCTAGGAAGCCATTATTGTAGAATAAATGGGATTCCGTAAAAATATTTACTTATAATCAATCCCTGCGATATAGTATTTATATATAATAATTGTGTATATAACTTTCGATCTTTTACATTTTGGATTGTTTTTATCATTTGTTCCACAAGCATGTTTTATTTTAGAGATAGTTATAGAGATTCATTTGTTTATTTCGTTCTGCCAACTAAGTTTTTACAATTTGGATATTTTTATATTGAAATGGATTGAATTGAAATGAAAATTACCAACATTTATATCTGAATTGTCTGCAGGATAAACTCTATATATTGGATGTGTTTCAATAAAATATAAGTAGGTACATACTAAAATATTCAATGTAAAATCTAATTCAATGTCGAATTAAAAAAAAAACCGATTTCTTTAAATTCTACATTGAATTTAGTTTTTTTATAATGTTTTGAAACCTTTGTAATGATAACCATACCGTTTTAAGAGGAACGACCGTCATAAACAGTACCTATATTAGATCTTGCAACATTAATTTTAGGTTATGTTTATTTATTTTAGGAAAATACAATCACAAGAGTTTAATAGATCAAAATCAACATTAATAGTCGTGAAAGTATTGTATATAAATAGACTGGTTACGGTACACGAAAATGTTCAGAAGTTTTTGTGCCAGACTATTAGGTCACCGTCCAAGATATTCGTTTGGAAGGTCAGCTGATAAGTCAGATATCAATAGACAAATACATTACGGAGTTTGTTTAAGGAATCCTCGGCACACACCAAAGACAAATAGCACGTCGCCGGCGCTCGCTAGCAAGTACCAAGTACTATCTGAAGTAAATTCACCAATTATTGAGAACACCGCCGAAGAGATACACGATGAAGACAAGTATCCTATACTAACTGATGAATTTGATGGTATTAATTTGGAAAGTAAGTATTAACTAGGATGACGATGACCATTACATATATAGCCGATACGCAACATTTGTATGGAGAGCTGTAAAATAGCTTCACAAATACCTAAATGATTTCCTTAATTTTGGACTTATGATATACTACCAGTTATACTTGTTTAAAAGAATGCAAGATTCGTGGGATAAAGCATCTTGCACATGGTCATTCTATAGATGGCTGTCTGTTATTTCTGAGCGTCTCTATAGGTACTTAAGAGGGCATGTTAAGCTCTCAGTATCGGTTGTAGTAGTTAGATGAAATTTGATAAGCCATTGCAGAGGCCTATTAGGTCGCTTAAACAACTCTGACACTTGGGTAACCACTGCCCATTTAATAAAGTAAAATAGGTGATAAATGTTGAGGGACTAAATGTCTATTACCTATTCAATCTGTTACCATACAGTCTACTGTGATGACTATCAGAGAGCTCACAGAACATAAACTACCTACTAAGTACATCAACATGGTTTGTAGTAACTAGTCTATTTGCACCGTGCCTGTCTTTTTTTTTTTTTTTATGCTTCAATCCTTACACACCTATTTATTGTGACCCATATATGG
Source organism: Pseudoips prasinana (assembly GCA_951640165.1). NCBI lineage: Eukaryota > Metazoa > Arthropoda > Insecta > Lepidoptera > Nolidae > Pseudoips > Pseudoips prasinana. The sequence continues at coordinate 27,519,008 of OX621237.1, read as the reverse complement.
CTGTATAGAATCTTGGTGTGCTATCTGTCCATAAATGTTTGTAAAGTTGAAAGATTATTTATTGGTATAAAACTATTTTACAGATCTATTTAGCGTAGGTATGACCTTAATTGCGCACATAAAATGGTCCATATCAGGAACTAAGTGTGGAAACAATACCCACTAGCATATTAATGGGGAAACAATGATGATGTTTGTAGTCCCTTTGTCTTCAAAAACAATTTACCATTATATAAGACAAGGGTTTTGCAATTTACCCATCTATAATTTTCATAAAAAAAATTTAATTGACTTTCATTATTCTTATATTTTAGTTATAAAAAAGGGGTAAAAGAGATGTCAAACTCATCAGAATTTCTAAGAAAACCTAAAATACCAATATTTAGGTAATTACACATTTCTGACTCATAAGTGATTGGGTTTCTTTTGTTTCCAATGATCTTTAGTATAACATTTCAAGGAACATGTTAAAACACAATCATTGTGTTTTAACATGTATATCAGTTATCTGGTTTCCATAGTACAAGCTCTGCTTAGTTTGGGATCAGATGGCCATGTGTAAATAATGTCCCAGAATATTATTATCTTCTACTATATAAAAATAAGTCGGGTTTTCCTTCCTGACGCTATAACTCCAGAACGCACGAACCAATTTCCACGGTTTTGCATTCGTTGGAAAGGTCTCGGGCTCCGTGAGGTTTATAACAAAGAAAATTTATAAAATTGTGCCCGTGGTGTCACTCGCGTAAGCGAGTGACACCACGGGGCACAGCTAGTTATTATTGTAAATGTTGTGTACACACACTAGTAATGTAACTAACTACTTACTTTACTACTAACTTATAACAACTTAATTTTAGGAGGAAAATCAGGTGTTTTTGAAATTGAAGACCTTGTAGAACTGCTACACAGGGAGAACTCAAGAGATGTGTTTGTTGCTAGTGTGCCTAAAGATATCCGATATGTAGATTACATCTGTGTTGTGAGTGGAAGAAACAAAAGACATATTTTAGCTATAGCAGAATTTGTCAAAAGAGTTTACAAGAAGAAATGCTTGAAATCAGACTCAATACCAAGGATCGAAGGAAAGGAATCAGATGAGTGGATGGCTTTAGATTTAGGTTAGTTAAGTCTTGTTTACTATTGCAATGATATTTGTTATCAAATTGGATGTTGTCTTAAAAAAATGATCTTTGACCTTGCAAGGGTAAGCTAAGTATACATGAGTGCAGATCTTTAATGATTTGCTGCACTGCATTTGCGTCATCACATTACGGGCCTGTGGTGTATTCGGTAAATGCTTGCTTTGTACACTGCCGGTTGTGGGTTCGATTCCTACCCAGGACAGATATTTGTGTGCCTAAACATGTCTGTTTGTTCTGGGTCTGGGTGTAATTATCTATATAAGAACATATTTACAAAAGAAAATTAGTATAAGTAGTATCCATAGTACAAGCTCTGCTTAGTTTGGGATCAGAGGATATTATATTAACTAAATAACTTGACAGTTTAGTATGTTATGACACCTTTGGACCAGTCATGTATAAATGGCAAACCAAAATGTGCCCGGCACACCATGTTGATGCTGTGTGGTGACGGCGCGCGAATATCAGACAGAATATCATCACCCCATCTCATCCCGTGGGGGGCTTACAAGTCGACCCGAGGGAATATTTACCAGAGGATGGGCAGCAGCATCTCTCTGAGTACTATGACCATCTCACTGCGATCGCCAACCCGTCTGCCAAGCGTGGCGATTATGGCATATCCCTCCAAGATTATTCTTGGGGAGGCTTTTGGTCCAGCAGTGGACTTTTTACAGCCGTTATGATGACACCATGTCGATGGTAAAACTACATAGTTATGACCTTTTGGACCAGAGAGCATTGTGTTGTTGTCCTAAGATATATTTATATTAAGTACTGTGGTACTGTGTACTTGTTGTACATTTATTGTGGTTATCTTTTTATTAAAAATTATTAGAATTATTCCAAATAGATAATATTAAGCCATAAATAAGTAATAGATAGTGAATCACAATTTAGGTTGAATTGTAGATAGATGAGTATTTACTAATTTTGTAATTTACCCATTTTCCATGTTAGTGTAAAATAATTTTTCTGTTTTTCCTAAATTGATGATTAATATGTTTACAGGTAACATTGCATTACACATATTCTCAGAAAAGGCACGGCTAATATATGACTTGGAGACCCTATGGTCAGTTGGCCCAGAGTATGATGACCAAATGAACAAGAAGAACACAGTCATAGATGTTTTTGAAAACTACAGTGATTACCTTAAAGACCTAAAACCACTATCTTAGTATATATTAGTCTCTCTTAGTTATTAAACAATTAAGTAATAGAACTACACACAATGTTTCATTTAATCCAATATAATTAAAAATCCTTTAAAAGTCTCATATAAAATGTTTATTTCTGCTTAATTACATTAAAGATACATAATATATGGATTGTATAATTCAATCACAATTCACAATCTAAATAATTATGAAATATTAAATTCAATCATTTCATATCAATTGAATAAAAAAATTCACAAAATTGAAATTTGCTGTAAGTAAATTTTCATGTTGCTGTGTATTGTCTGCCTATCAATACTAATATACTTTGACATACAAAATAACAATTTGGCATAATTTACAATTAGCTCAGAATTTTAAATGCAATATGACAATGTAAAATTATACAAAAAGAACAGCGGTGACTAATACATTCATACAATCACAAGATCCATATTTCAGTCAAAATGCAGTTGCACATTCTAGTTAATCTAATATACTAAGTAGCATAGATTTGAAAGCAACCTAATATTAGTGCTATATGAGTTAAATTAAGTATGTATTAATAACCAATTATACAAACTGTATACTTGAAACTAACTCTTCAATTATAAACAAAAATAAGTTTGGACCACTAACAAGTCTTTCATTTTTAGTGACTACATGATTAGTAAATTTATGAGCATACAAAATAATAATGCACTGCCAATATAAAGCATTTGTGCACATAAAAATTAAGTGTATTTTTATATTGTTCAATGTAATTTTTAGGACTTACATTAATTAAATATTAAAATGGTACAAACTACCATTTGTTGACTTTAGACCTGCTGCCTAGCATGTATTATTATCAATAGCATATGATATTTATTACAAATGTTATCCTACATGTTAAACACATAAAATAACAAGAGTCATAAAATGATACTAAAAATATTTTATGTAAGGGCACCAATGCTAAATTACATTTCAGTACCTAATAAAGTAAATATGTCACATAAAAGTAACAAATTATATGCAGTACTGGGTAGACATCTCTAAACAAGTAGGAAAATTATCTGGAAGAACTCAACATTTGGTGTACCACTAGTTATACCATAGCTAACTATAGTGATGACATAATTAGTATTCTATTCACAAGGCAATAGCTGGCAGTAAAAGGTGTTGATTATTGATACTTAATGAAGCATAGTACCAAACAATAAAATTAATATTTTACCAGGTGCGAAAATTCTAAATACAATACATTCTTATAAAATACACAAATATTATCTGTAATTTGTGAATCAATTTGGATTTTGGCTCATGACTAATCAGTTATGACAAGATGGCGACACTTCGTCTCACGCCAGCACCGGAATTGACATTGTCTAAGCTTGACCACTTTTTAATGCCATTTTTGACTACTTCAGCAGCTATTTTATCCTCCATAACTCGAGACATTGCCTCTAATTTTTGTGCTCTCTCTTTACTTAAGGGTTCACTGGGGAAAGCCAAGTCATTTGCTTCAGCGAGAGTACGCAAATCAAAATAATATTTAGCATAAACACTAGATGGAACATTGATATTAAATTGTAACATTTCTAAAAATTGCCTTTCTAATTCATTCATGTCCTCCACAGTGATGTCCTTCAGTATCTGACAATAATCAACATTCCACACAGCTTGGTCATCCCATACTTTGCTGGCTAGTAATATAGCTCCCAACACTATTCTTTTCCAGTTAGAGGGAGCAATATCAAGCTCAGCACATATTAGGAGGCGCTCCAAATACACCAACGTAATAATTGCACATTCTGCTGTCAGCTGAGCAGCGTTGAACAATGTTCTTACAAACTTATAAATCTGTTTGTGCTCAGGATTATATTTGTCATAATCATCACTCACACCTTCTTTACTGAGGGGATGAAGTTTCTCATCAAATATATCTAACCTGCGTTCTGATGTTCGGTTTTTGATATGATAGTAAATAGCAAGTGCTACACACTTCACTGTATTCTTCAAGTTGGGCTGGGATACGGTGCTATCATCTAAATAAATAGTAGAACAGGAACTGCTTTTTTTGAGCTTATTATCAGCAATTTGGTGTTGGCTGCGCTTCCTTGTCATTCCATTTTCAAGAGAAGCTTTGGACCGCTCCATGAATATGGTGCCAGCAATAGGATCCTGTGAGGGATCAATGTCACCATCGTCCGGCTCCCGCTCGCTAATGTGCTGGATGTTATTGGAGCTTACTTCCCCTTCCGGCAGGTAATCCTCTAGTTTCACGATGTCCTTTCTGATGGGCGACGGACTCCGGTAACAACAGCAACTGTTTTGGTTACCCATTTTAATATCACTTATAACGGTGTTATATATGATTTACTATCATTCTACGAGCACTGCCTCACATTAGACACACGTAAATAGTATGCCGATACATTGAAATGACATAAAAGGCCCATAGTATCTGAAACAAAAGGTGCTGCATGAATATTCTAATTCTAATAATGAATAACGTCATCTGTATCGAACATTATGAGTTGCAAGGAAGATATATAAGTGAATATAATACCTTAGCATTTTCGTTCGTTAGAATGATCACACATTTCACTACAACATATTCTAATACCGAGAAGATTTCATATTCCTTTTGACATAAGAATAAGGGTTGCCAGTAGTATCGATAGATATATTAAAATAGTGGTTTGGCCATAGTTTTCCCAAGAGGGGGCAGGGCCTTTCTAAGGTTATGTGCTAAAATAGCACATGACACTTGACAGTGCCCTTCAAAAAAAAAACTTTTGATGATACGATCGGTGAATGTTTTGTGGCGAGAGGATGTTCAAATCTATATACTAAAAAAGCGCGGGAAACGTTGAACTGAATGGTCGATTTTTCTTTCCGATAATTATTTATATTCTATTTTGTATATTATAGGGATAAGTACTGTGTGTTAGTGTAAATATTATTAATAATAGGTCTTTACCTATGAAATTGCCGTTTTGTATGAAAAAATTGAAACGAATTTTTTTCATGAATTTTTTTATTTGTATTAATCGAAGTAATCACCCATGCAATCAATGCATCTTTGCCATCGCAGTGGCAGTTTATTGATGCCCTTCTTAAAGAAATCAGCTGGACGGGAGGCAACAAATTCTTCAAAGGCATTTTGTACTGCCTCTCGGGTATTGAATTTTTTTCCCGCCAAGAAGTTATCCAAATTCTGGAAAAAGTAGTAGTCTGTAGGCGCAAGGTCTGGTGAGTAGGGCGGATGACGGAGAGCTTCCAACCCCAGTTCTTGCAACTTGGAGACCGTCTGCTGTGCAGTATGAGGTCGCGCGTTGTCGTGCAGGAGCAGCGGAGACGAGCGATTGACCAATGCTGGTTGGAGATGCGCCAGCTTCTCCATCATTGTGCTCAGTTCTTCACAGTACACATCTGCAGTAATGCTCACCCCGTTTGGTAAGAAGCTGTGATGAATCACACCGGCGCTAGACCACCAAACAGTGACCATCACTTTTCTAGGGGTAAGTTTTCGTTTAGGGCATTGTTTAGGTGCTGAACCAGGATCCAACCAACTTGCTGAGCGCTTGCGGTTATCAAACAGAATCCATTTTTCATCGCAGGTAACAATGCGGTTCAAAATTCCTTCATTTGTGTGTCTGTTGAGCAGTGCAAGGCACGTTTCGACGCGTACTTCGCGCTGGCGATCATTGAGTTCGTGGGGCACCCATTTGTCAAGCTTTTTTACCTTGCCAATTTGACGCAAATGGACCAATATTGTTTTGACGCTAACGTCGAAAGCTGCTGCTAATTCAGCCGTAGATTGTGTATCATCAGCTTCCACAACCGCCTTTAATTCGTCATTGTCGACCAAAGTCTTCGGACGACCGCGAGGTTCATTTTTCAGGTCGAAATTTCCAGAACGGAAGCGAGCAAACCAATAACAGGTGGTGCGTTGGTTTGTAGTGTTAGCTCCGTAAACGTCGTTGATGTTGCGTGCCGCTTGTGCCGCGTTGCTGCCACGACGGTACTCATATTCCATAATTACTCGAATTTTTAACGTATCCATGATGACGAAAAAGATTGAAATGCGATGAAAATGTAACACTAATCAATAAAGAAATGACTACTTTTGGAAAAAAGAATCCATGTTTTTAAAATAAAATTAATTTGAAATTAGAATTCTTAGCCAAACAAAAATTATTTTGATTTGAAATGGCCAGTACTGCAGAACGGCAATTTCATAGGTAAAGACCTAATATTTAGTTTACAATAATAGTTTTTGTGTATATATAGACTTCGATCTCGGTAAGTTTTTTATGTTTTACTGCATATGAACGAGCCGCCTGATTTACCGGCCCCGGGGGGCGTAATGGTTCCCCCGGCGGCGAATTTTATTACTATATCAACTGTATCTAATGAGTCTGGAATGGACACGGATTGTTCCGCATCTCAACATAAACGGAAAAAATCTAATTTTAATAAAATTTGCAAACATTGCAATAAAAAGAAAAGGAAGCACGCTCAAGCAGTAGATGGCAAAACGGGTTGTCGCTGTGGAGTAACTGAAAACAGTGACACAAACCCTACTAAAGAAATAGAAAATACTCTAGTACAAACACCAACTGTCATTCCTGCAATATCCTTTAACGATCCAGATTCCCAAAGTTTTTCTTCTATAGGAAGAAAACAATACGAAGCTCATGACAAGGCCCCATTTAATATTCATGTGCAAAGAGTAACTAAGTCACCTGACGATGGAACTACTCTCCACCCAGTCTCATTCGGGAAATTCCTTTTGAGAAATGGTATAAAGAATATTGTTAATGGTTCTGTTAAGAGAATAGGCAGAAATAGAATTTCCCTAGCTTTCTCAAATTTTAGCGATGCTAATTCATTTATAACAAGTGACAGCATAGAAGTGAACAATTTAAAAGCCTTCATTCCATCATTTCAAATTACACGAACGGGCTTTGTTCGTGGGGTACCATCTGACTGGTCAATTGAGGAAGTAATGGACAATATCTCGGTGCCTAGTGGGTGTGGTAAGGTTTTAAAGGTAAGGAGAATAAATTATAAATGTACCGAAAACGGTTCAACAGCGTGGAAACCGACACAAAATGTTGTACTTACATTTGACGGGCAAGTCCTGCCTCAAAGAGTTTATATGTGCTACAATGCACTACCCGTTAATTTGTACACTTACCCCACGATTCAATGTTTTAACTGCTGCCGCTTTGGGCATACTAAACTTCAATGTAGATCTAGATCAAAGTGTTATAAATGCGGACATGAACATACAGGTGATTCCTGTGACGTTGAGGAAGAGAATGTGACATGTTGTCATTGCTCAGGAAGCCATTTTGCGACTAATAAATTATGCCCCGAATTTAATCGTCAAAAGGAAATCAAGTTAGCTATGGCAGAAAAATCTATATCATATGGCGAAGCAGTCAAACTGTTTCCATCCGTATATAAATCGTACGCCAATGTACTAAATTCAGTCCCAGTACCTCACATGAAACAAAACCATCCAGTGTCTCCCATATCACTTTCACAACGCTCATCAACCAATAGTTCATATAAAAAGACAGTTAACGTGAATAGACGTCCAGCTCCCAAATTAAATAAAGGTTATGATCGTGAAGCACATAACCAAATAATCAATGATTTTAAAATCCCTTCACCCCAAAATGGTTGTGCTTTGAATTCAAGTCCTAACCCCTCCATGATGTCTTCATCGGATATCATTCAAGTACTTATTATGACATTGACACAGTCCAATATTAAGATACCGTCCAACGTTGCCCCTATAATTAATATGTTTAAATCACTAACGGCCGGTCTCAATAATCTACTGCCAGTTAAACACCGATAGCTATCCGAGATAGGTAGTTAAGTTTGATCTATCTATTACTGACGTCTCAATATTAAAATCTTCACAGGCCTATCGAAGATTAAAGATAGATAACACTTCTATCTCTAGTAACTGAGTCCCTCTGAAACGTTTTGTTTTTGCATTCCAAATGAAATCGCCTTTATGAAAAATAATTAGTATTGGTATGCTGTATGTTCTAATTTATATTAAATAATTTATTAACGTATTTTTTTGCTAAATTGATTTAAATACGCATTTATAATTTACGGATTGCGTCAATTAACAAATAGAAAACTTCAAATTCATATAATGCTCTCATGGCAACAAAACGTACCGTTTGACGTTCGTTAATGGCTGTCATTCGCTGTCTGTGCAATGTTTTTGATTCTAATTGAATTCTATTTATATGGCTCAAAAATTAACCGTAAGTATTGTGATTGACCTTATACGTTAAATAATATATCAAACAATAGACTATGATTGTCCGGATTCGCGCCGAAATGTAATTACACTTCTAATTTCAGATGAAGTCAATGCCCCTAGGAAAGCACGAAGTGGTTTTCCTGCTGGACCTTATAAGTAAAAATAAAGCCATCACTACAAAGGCAACAAATGTGACCAATAATAAATTAAAAGAAGATGCATGGAAGACAATAGCGCGGGAGTTAAGTGCTATGGCGGGAGAAATGCGTCGTCCTGAGCAACTACGCTTAAAGTGGGAAAATCTAAAAAAAGCTGCTAGAAAACGTAGTGCGATTATAAGGCATAACAATTTTAAGGTTTGGGCCTATTTATCTCATAATTTACTTGAAAATGTAGCATTCGCAACATTTTATTCAGTCATCTTTATCTAATCATAAATAATCTTTACAGACTGGTGGTGGAAAGACGTACATCCCTCCAGATGAAACACTGGACCGTGTAGCATCTATGCTAGGTACTACGTGCACTGGCTTCACTGTGTAGTTTGGATGTGATGGGGTGGAACAAGTGGTGCTTGGGCCAATCTCAACAACCAATGGTGTGGAAGTTCCAGATTTTCAGGAACCTTTGCCAGAAATACCACAAGCTGAACCATTAGAACATGTTTTGACATCGGTTGATATTGTTCATTTTGCATTAAGCAAAATAAATAAAAATCTAAATAAATGGTACTCTTAAAATTATCTATATCTTATTGGCCACTTCACAATTTTGTTTATTGTTAAGCGTTAAGATTGTTTAGTGTTAAGTGACAAAATGCGTTATTTTAAGTGTCTAAACACACTATGCTGAAGTTACGTGTCCGAAGTTGCGCGGCTGATATTACGTTCCGTCGTGTTCGGCTGATATGACACACTATAAGTGCCGAACTTACGCGGCAGAAATTCAGTTGCGTTACTTCATGCGTGTGTAGTGTGCTCCCCTACTCCCCTCCTCCGCTAGATGCTCGTCGGCATTCGAACCGAACTTCGGTCGCGTATAATGTGTCCACTACAGCTGAACGCAACGCTGAAATTACGCCCGACCAAATATCATTGCAGGCGTAATCATGCCGATCTTCGGTCGCGTACGTTCATAGTGTGTTTAGACCCTTAGAGTACTGTTTTTATATATATATATATATATATAGGTTTTTAGTTCTTTGTTCATATAAGTTCTTGTTATTATGTAATAATATGTAAATGTTGCATTAAACCATCTTAATTACTTATTTTTATGTTATTAATTTTCACTGATGGCAATGGTCTACAAATAATAATAATAATATAATAATATCTAGGGACACTGTCACACAGATCATCCTAGCACCAAACTAAGCAAAGCTTGTACTATGGGTACCAGGCGACGATACACATACTTATATAAATAGATAAATACTTAAATACATAGAAAACATCCACGACTCAGAAACAAATATTCGTGCTCATCACACAAATATTTGCACTTACCGGGATTCGAACCCAGGACCACCAGCTTCGTAGGCAGGAGCACTACCAACTAGGCTACGGTGATCGTCAAATCATAATATTATCTTCATTGAAACTGATGAGGAATGATGATGGTGAAAGTAATGAGTGTAGAATGATGAGTGCATTCAAGTGTAATGATAATAGTGTATGTATTTATACTACAATGCATTAGACCATAAGTAGTCTAGTGCAATGTAACTAGGCATGGTTATGGTCTGAGATAGGAGATCCATAATCTCCTTCAGTCACTGGTTCTCACATACATAATTGACAGGTGTGGTTGGTACATATGCTACCTTTCACACCACAGGTTGTGGGATCGATTCCCACCTGGGATAAATATTTGTGTCATGTTGGTTCATCCACGGATTCTACAACTCGGGACTCTGTATCGAATACGCTAATCTCGTACATTTCATTTCGTCTCATTCTCGTCGATTTCACTATCATCACTGAACAAATCCATTGTATAATTTTAAAAAGATTTTATTTAAAAAATACTGCCAATCCTTAGTTATCAGGTTATCCTCCGAAATCGAGCGATAGGTCAAATCTGCGATAGAGCTATCTTAGATAGCTGTCAAAACGTTATTGAAACACTCTGCTTTTTTTTTTCTATGAGCCCACTTATCTATGGTAAGCGATATACCCTCCCAAAGATAGATTCCAGTCACAGATAAGTATTTCTATCTATCTCTGATTATAGAAACGGAAAAAGTCGCCGATAGATACTAATGGTAGCTATTTTAATTTCTAGTAAGAGATAGATAGATTATTGAGACCGGCTGTAAAACCCGTCAATAATGGCACTTCAGAAGATACTGCAGTGGAATTGTAGAAGTGCAATTCCTAAAAAATCTGAAATTGTTCATTTGATAAACAAGTTTAACACTTGTTTATTTGCACTTACAGAGACTTGGTTAAAACCAGGCTCTACTTTTAAAATTCCAGGATTTTCTTGCTTAAGGGATGATAGATCGGATGGGTATGGCGGTGCCGCTTTACTGGTCAGAAATACCATCCCTTTTTGCCCTCTAGTACTTCCTGCATTTAAAGATTTTTCCGTCGTAGCTGCACGGATAAATAATATATGTATTGTTTCTATCTACATTCCTTCTACTTCTTCTACAGCTTTACATCATCTTAATAACCTTATTACTCTTCTCCCTTGTCCATTCTTAATTTTAGGAGATTTTAACTCCCATCACGTCTCTTGGGGTAGTTCTATATCAACTTATTGCGGTGAACTGCTGTTAGAAATTCTAGACGCACATAATATTTGTATCCTCAATTCTGGCTCTCCTACAAGACGTACAGGTCCAAACGTGAATATAAGTGCAATAGACCTTTCAATTTGTTCCCCTTCCTTAGCTTCAGCCTTAACATGGCATACTTTATCACATACTTATGGCAGTGATCACTTCCCAATTGTTTTAAGTTTTCCCTCAAATGGTTCTCGAGATACAAGAAGTTTTCACAGAATGCCACGATTAAAATACAAACTTAATAATGAAAACTTATGGGAGAAATTCAAAACTGTACTAGAGCTTAAAGTTTCAAACTTACCTAGCTTATCGCAGGATGTAAATGAGTGTAGTAATGCATTTACAAATGCTCTCTTGCAAGCTGCAGACGAAACATTCCCTCTAAAAAATGTTGCTAATGGTAGTATCCCTTCTCCTCCTTGGTGGGACAAGGAATGCACACAAATAGTTAAAGATAGGAAAAAAGCTGAAGAATTGTACAAAAATGATATGTCGGATGAAAATTTTAAAACTGTATCTGGTGCTATAGCAAATGCTCGTAAATTACTCAAAGACAAAAAAATTAAAGGATGGAAAAATTTCTGTCTTTCCATTTCTCCTCCCCCGATTTCGTAATGGTGTTAGTGATTGTCGGATTTCTACTATACCTCCAAATTTAAGTGAATCATTTCTCAAGAATCTAGCTCCACCCTCGGCCCCAGAACATAATCTTTTTCAGTGTAACCTTCCTTTTGTAATTCCCCGTAGTCAATTTTCCCTGGATTCCACATTTACTATGGAGGAACTACAGGGTGTTTTATCTAAAATTAAAAATTCCGCTCCAGGTGAAGACGGTATTCCATATTCATTCTTAGCCAACCTTAATCAATCTTCAAGTCAGTTATAGACGACAGCGGTCGCCGTTAGAGTTCCCTAATAATAAAAACAGTTGTTCGTTTTAAGGTGGCGAGCCAAAGTGACTATTTTTAGGAAATTAAATAATTACGGGAAAATATTTCGTGTTCGACAGCAGCCACGACGTTGCCAAGACAACCAATTGACATAATAAAACAAAAAAGAAAAAATAATTATAGTTATCTAAAAAGTCCAATTGACTCGCCAAAGAGTATTTATTGTAAATAGGAAATACATCGTCAACACAGTATTACTTAGATTTAATTAATAAAGTAATGTTATCCGGAAATGTTCCATCTTCTTGGAAATCACAAATAATTATCCCTATTCTTAAACCAGATAAATCACCGGCTGACACCTCCTCATATCGCCCTATAGCTTTATCCCCTGTAATCTCAAAAGTTGCTGAGAATTTAGTTAAAAATCGCCTTGAATGGATTATTGAAAATCGTGGAATATTATCCGAATCACAATTTGGGTTCAGGAAAGGCAGGAGCACCTTGGATAGTGTGGGCACTTTTGTGACTGATGTCCGAGTGGCATTTACTAAAAATGAATCTGCTCTTGCGGTGTTTTTAGATTTAAAATCAGCCTATGACAGAGTAAATCTTAATATTCTGCAATATAAGCTACACAAACTTGCTATTCCACCAATTATTTCATGTTTTATCATAAACCTCTTGTCAGGTAGAATAATTAGGCTGGACCAAGCTCGAGAACAGAGTAGACTGGTGTGGAATGGACTTCCACAAGGATCTGTACTCAGTCCTATATTATTTAATTTATATACTTATGATTTGGCGTCTTCACTTTATAATTCTATTAACATCCTTCAATATGCCGATGACTTATTGTTGTACTCCATTGGTAACACATTTAATTCAATATGTAGCGAAATATCAAATTCGTTAAATAATTTAAAAGTCTGGATGGATAAAAATGGTACTTTTATGCGGTGAAATTGCATTTCACCGCATAAAAGTTCCGTAGTTCTCTTCACGCGTCAGCGATTGCATCCCCCCATTCTTATATATTTCGATAATTGCCGAATACCAGTTAAAAATCAAGTCAAGTTTCTGGGTGTTGTCTTAGATTCAAAGCTAACAGGAATGCCTCACATCGAATATGTTGTAACTAAATGTGAAAAGCTTCTCAATTTGATGAGATGCCTCTCGGGTGTTTGGTGGGGTGGACATCCGGTTTCTTTGAAGCTGCTTTACAATGCTTTGGTACGAAGCGTTCTCGATTACGGGACCTTCATACTGGAGCCTTGTAATATAGCGGGTTTGAAGAGGCTGGATTCCATTCAATCAAAAGCTATGAGAATAATTACCGGAGCTATGAAATCTAGCCCTCTGAATGCATTGCACGTTGAATGTAGCGAGCCACCGCTTAACCTACGAAGGCAGTTCTTAGCTGATCGTCTGCTTTATCGTGTTTTACAATTCTCAAATAGCCCTTTAATCTTAAAACTTCATATTCTTGCAGATCTCATTCAGTCATCAAACTATTGGAAGTACAAAACACTTCCTTGCTTAGTAATAAGTTACTTGAGATTTAAATCAATTCAGGCCCCGACACATAGATCTCGTACTCTTGACTTTTTTAACTGTAAATATGAAGCCTTAATTTACAATCCGTTTGTATACTATCTTTCTAATATTGATAAATACAATGCTAATATTTCCTTTAATTCTATTGTGCAAGATAATTGGCCAGGGTGGAATCACATTTATACAGATGCGTCCAAGCACCAATTAGATAATTTTGTAGGAGTAGGAGTTTATCATGTTCAATATAACATTGTCCAGAAAGTAAAATGCCCATCTCAAACGTCAGTTTTTACCGCTGAATGTCTTGGCATCGCTAAGGCTTTAGAATACATTCTTATTTTCAAACTTGGAAAAACTATCATTTTTAGCGACTCTATGAGCGCATTACAGTCACTAACTCGATTTCCTTTCAACTCCAAACCTATTTTCCCTCTCTTAGCAGACATTAGAAGTAAGCTTTATGACTGTTATATGAAAGGATTTTATGTTACTTTTGTATGGATACCTAGCCATTATGGCATTGTAGGTAACGAAAGGGCCCATAAACTTGCGAATGAGGCTGTGGTGTGTGGAAATAAATTCCCTTTTGAAAATTTTACTCACGACCTGGCTGCTCTTCCTAGAGTTTATCTCCGGGATTCCTGGGATTCAGTCTGGAAAAAGAGTAGCCAATTAAAAGGGAAGAATTATTTCAATATTCAACAAGAAATACCATCTAAACCATGGTTCGCTGGTATAAAACTTAACAAAATTCCTACAACCATTTTAATAAGAATGCGTCTTGGTCATACATCTTGTCCGGCCCATCTTTCTAGGTTGCGTATTATAAATAGTCCGCAGTGTGAATGTGGTGATGACTTTGCGGATCTGGATCACATATTCTTCTCCTGTCCTAAACATGACCGTTCTTCCTTTTTAGAAATTTTGATTTCCCTCCGTGTCCCGTTCCCGACATCCATAAATACCCTTCTTTATTCTGTGAATGCATCTATGTATAATATATTTTCAAATTTTATTTGTAGTAATAATATTAGAGTTTAAATATGTATATATATATATATATATTTTTTTTTTTAATTTCTTGATATTATAATAATATGTCTATTTGATATTTATTTATTTGATTACATACCTATAAAATATTATTATAAAGTGCATACTTCCCCTATTCTTATCCAAAATCAAAATCCTAGTCTGATATTTAATTTTAAAACTATCCGTTTCCCTACCTTTACAAAGTTGTAACCGTCGCTAAATAATGAATATTACAACATAAACCTAAAAGCTACCTACCAGAAAGTTTGAGAATCTCAATACTCGAAACTGGCGGATGCACTGAACGTGCGAGCCATTACTCCATAGTAGGAGGCAAAAAAAAAAAAAAATCTATATACTTACAGTTGCCTATTGTAACTGTATGTAATTTTTGAGTTCTTAATCTAAGCACAGTCATAATAACTGTGCCCTCTTCAGAATATGGTCTAGCGGATAATAATATGTCTTGCGGTATATGGACCATCGCTTGACCAACCCACTTCTGTATTAAGAATGCTCGTTCTCAAGCGGCTCCCTCAGTTCTACGCCGTAGTGTATCAATGAATGCACTATTGCAAAATAATATGCACGCATCTTTGCCATGGACCCTGCGCTTAGCAATCGGCTCAGGGCAAAACAGGCGCTCCCCAGTTTCCCAGACAATTTATTTTATGGGAGAGCCATCTCCCACTTGAGACCCTTATCAATTTCGAACCCTAAGAAGTTAGTTGCATTGACCTGTGCAATACTCACTCCATTCTCCGACACCACAAGTGGTCGGGTCACACATACACACTCGATAGTACAAAGATAATGAAGTGAGTTTTAGCGATGTTAAGTACCAGCCCGTTAATTCGGAACTATTTAATTGCCCAATCTGATTAGCTGTCCTATTTATCTTTTCCTCTAATAGATCCACCGAAGAGGACATTACTAAAGTAGACATATCATCAGCATACTTGGGTTTTCTGAATCAGTTGAAGAACCCAGCATATCATTCAGCAGTAGCCAAAACAATATGTTGGACACTGAGGAGCCTTGAGCCACAGCCCACACCTATCATCGACTTTAAAGGATCTGACCTCTGCATGCCCTCACAACCTACATCAATTTGTGACCTGTCTTGCAGTAACTTTGCGAAATCAGCTACATGAAAGACTTTCGACAAGTCACGGCAAATTAAGGCTACTTCCATTTTGTTTTTCTTTGGCAGCCATCACTAATCGGCAGCGCATCACTAGGCATATTGCGTTTTTTTTCTTTTTTTTATATCAAAGGGCGGCAAACGAGCAAGTGGGTCACCTGATGGTAAGTGATCACCGCCGCCCATGGACACTCGCAACATCAGAGGAGACACAGGTGCGTTGCCCGCCTTTAAGAGGCAGCAAACAAGTGTTGCTGACCCTTCCCCCCACCCCAATGAGCACTGGCAGCCTTACTTACACTCGGAAACACAACAAATTATTAATGTTATTATTATGGAATGGTTGCTCTTTGAGCGAATGAACGCTGTTGAATTTGTTTAACTGAGCACTGGCTACAACACCATCAATTCATTTCCAGCTTTAATAATCACCAGCAAGCTCGTTCATCAGGGAAAAGTATATTCATGGTAGCTCTCTAATATTAATAAATAATTTGTTGAATTTTAAAGAAAGAAGTGATGTTGTAAGCCTCTCTGTTGAGCGAGTAGTAGAGATTTCATGTGTTGAGTTGGAGCGATTTATTGTTGTGACTCTTTACAAACCTCCTTGTGCACCATTGTCAAGTTATCTAATCGCCATAAAACTGTTATCATTTGTGGAGATTTTAATGTAAATATTTTGGAGAAAAACTCAACAAGTTGTAATTTTTTAATTTTGTTTAAATCTTATAATTTACATCACAACTTTACAGAGCCAACTAGAGCTACAAGTGCTACATGCATTGACAATATAATAATATTTAGCTCTGCAAAACCTTTACATAAATTAATCTATACAAATAAATAAAATTGGAGTGTCTGTTTGTAATATTGAAATAACCGGTTTTTACTACATAAATATGAATATATATACGGTACATACACCAAAATAACATTTTTTACAATTTTTGTCTGTCTGTCTGTCTGTTTGTTCCGGCTAATCTCTGAAACGGCTGGACCGATTTTGACGGAACTTTTATTGGCAGGTAGCTGATGTAATAAGGCGTAACTTAGGCTACTTTTATTTTAGAAAAAGTATTTTAATTTACTAAATAACTAAATAAACGAATTAACACGCGGACGAAGTCGCGGGAACAGCTAGTAATTAATAAGATTCAGTCAGATCATTAAGGTCAGTTGGTCACTTTTTAAAATTATCGAAAGGTTCAAAGTACACAAATAAGTTACATACCATATAGTGAAAGCAGTTTAGGAATATTTAAATATAATATAGCAAGAAAACTGGCATTGTTACCTTATCATAGTGATCCAGATCACTTGTACAACTCTTTATTCAACTTGATTAACTGTGAGTTCTGCTCAATATTCACACCCAAACAGTTGTCTGTAAGTGACCGTCTGATGTTCTGTGATTGGGCAACTTCAGGAATTTATAAAAGTCACAATTCATTATATAAATTGTATGAAGAAAGATCCTATAATCAAAATATTACTTTTCTAGAACATGTAAAACAATATGCCAAAACCTTTAGAAGAGCCTGTTCCATTGCTAAATCGTTGTACTTAAAAAATATTATAAAAAAAATTGACAAATATTATTACAACTACTTGGAAGATTATTAATACTGAGACAGGTAGGAAAAAAATACGAAGTCGTGATTTTAATTTAAGAATAAATAATGTTGACATTAAAAGCGATTTAGAAGTGGCGACTGAGTTTGAAAAATATTTTTCTAATGTTCCTATCGATGTTACCAAATCTCTCGCGTCTTCTTCTGTATCTGCTGAGCTAATACTCCAGCAAAGCGTAGAGAAGTGTGACACAGATTTTGAATTCTCGGTGGTTAACCCTAAAGATATTTTGAATGCTTTCAAAAGTATTAATATGAAAACCACTAGGGATCTGTGGGGTTTATCTGTTAAGACTATTTCATCAATTATAACTATAATCGCCCCACATCTAGCTGCTGTGTTCAATTGTTGTGTCGCATCTGACGTATTTCCTGACTTGATGAAGTATAGTAAAATTATTCCATTCTTTAAAGCTGGTGATACTTCAGATCCTCCAAATTTCCGACGTATTTCCGTATTGCCCACTCTAAGTAAAATATTTGAAAAGCTAATGATTAGCCAGTTACTCAGTCACTTTAATATACGTAATTTACTTCATCGGAAAACGTTTGGATTCACGAAGGGTTGTTCAACTATAGATGCAGGAGTCAATCTGTTAAAAAGTATATTCGCGGCTTTCTCTCTCTCTCTCGAACTTTTGACTTCTTACTTGGGCAATAGAATTCAGAAGGTCGATAGAAATGGTAAAAAATCTCCGGGATCCCCAGTGGTAATGGGCGTTCCACAGGGATCGATTCTCGGCCCATTCTTATTTTTAATCTATATTAACGACTTACCCTACTATGTAAGGGATAAACATGAGATTGTTTTGTTTGCGGAAGATACTTCATTGACGTTTAAAATAAATCGACAATTACGCAATTTTTACGAAGTAAATGACGCAATCTCTAAAGTTGTTCATTGGTTTAATGCCAGTAATCTTTTGCTAAATGACAAGAAAACTAAAGTAATCAAATTCTCTACACCTAATTTGAAACAGGTGGCCCCATTAAGCTGTACATTGGTACAGCTTAATGGGGCTGGATTGACCCCTGTTGAGTCAACTGTGTTCTTGGGTATCAAAATTGATTCAAAACTACAATGTAGCCCACAAATAGAAAAACTATCAGGCAAATTAAGTTCTGCTGCATATGCTGTTAAAACTATAAGACGGCTTACTGATGTGGATACAGCTAGAATGGTTTATTTCAGTTATTTTCATAGTATAATGTCCTATGGAATTCTTCTCTGGGGTAGCGCTGCGGACATAAACACCATAGTTGTATTACAAAAAAGAGCTGTAAGAGCCATATATAAACTTGGTCCGCGAGAATTATTTGAGAAGGAAATTTAAAGAGATTAAAATTCTGACTGCAGCATGTCAGTATATATATGACAATCTAATTTATATGCATAAATATAAAGACTCCTTCTGTAAAACGAGTGATATTCATAATATAAATACTAGATACAAGCATAACTTTGTGTTACATACCACCCGTCTCCACCAAGTAAGTAACTCTTTTATGGGGCAATGTATAAGATTCCATAACAAACTTCCCAGTGATATCCGAGAAATGTCTATGAATAAAATTAAAAGAATTATAAAAGCCAAATTGTGTAGCAGGGTTTACTACAAAACTTCTGATTATTTAAGTGACAAAACAGCTTGGGGTTGAGTCGCTCTAAATTAACACATTTATATACAAGGTAATTTTATGTAAGAAATAAATATTTTAAAAAAGGATTCCTACTCAGTTTTCTGGCAGTATTTCTCAGTAGCTGCCACGTCATGCACTGCACGATAGGGTAAAAAAATGACGATTCCACACAAATGTATAGTGCCACAAACTTATCTGGCCCGGTGGCCAAAAGTAGAACTAACGACGCCAGTTTGAAATGTCAATCGGCCTGTTATTCCCTGACATTCCTGCCATTGATTGTTTGTTGCGCGTATTTATTTTTCTTTTTGTGGTTTTAAATGTGAAAAATGCCGAAAGTTTTAAAAAGTGATGCGAGGAACATTAAATTACAAGTATAGAATTATATGAAGGAAGAAAAACGCCTTCAGGAACCAATTATACCCTTCAATAAGTTGTATGAACGCGTAGCTGCTGCTACAGGTTAGTGTTGTCAGCTTCTGTAAAAATACGAAAGCCCCCCTCGCACTTTAAATTAAAATACATATTTTAAAATTCTACATACATATTTTAATTTTTAATTAAATAAATACATATTTTAATTTTTCCTATTTCCATTGTAGGTGTCGGGGAGTGATTTGTAAGAAAACTTGTGAAAGAATAAGAGCAACCAGATGCAAAAATTTATAGCAGATCAGAATATTGGTAGATCGAATTCTGAAATGCCTACATTGATTGCAGAAGCTTTTGATAAAATAACAGTCAATGAATGGCAAAAGCATTGCAATCATGTAAAAAATGTAGAAAATGAGTATCGATAAAGGGATGGATACTTAGACGAGCCTTTCATCATTCATTTAGGTAGTGATAGTGAAAGTGAAAGAAGTGATTACGATAATATTGATGATGAAATGACTTCTAAATTAAATAATTCCGGTGACATAATAATACCTGGAGTATCTCCGTTAAAGAACACTCAGCATACATTTTATGTAAATGATCATAATTATTGTATAAAAATATAAAGATTTGTAATGACAGTATTTGTTTGCTTTTTAGTGAAGTAATATTTACGTTACAATGTGCATATTGTTTGCGGGACTGTATAATATTTTAACGGAATAAATGACATTTTGATTTTGTGCCCTCTCTTAAAAAAGTTTTAATTTTAGTCCCTAAATAATAAGGGTTACCAGCACATTCGAATATTGCACTAAAACCTACTTTACAATAAAGATTAAATTGCGTACGTTATAATAATATTTATTTCATGTAAATCTATGCAGTATTACGAAAATTATGAATGTTAGAAGTTTTGAGCACTTTTAATTTACCAAGATATCGCGCGCTCGACGCTTGTATCATTGCTTTGTTTATTATTGTATTAAATCAACCCGTTAAATACATACATTGACAGTAGCATGCGGCGTCAAGAATCCAAAGTTTCTTAATCTACCAATACTTCGCTCGACTTAGTTACTTCATTTTTTTGTTTCCAGTACCTTTATATTTTTATCTAATTAAGCACTAACTAAACTAATCAAAAATAAAAACATAAGTACCTTTTTATATTTTTATAATATAATTCCAAATTTTAATGCCATCATAAAACGACCTAAATAAGACCAAACGGCGAAGGATAAACTCACTCTGTGAATGAATCTTCAAAGGTGTTAACGACATGTCTAGTATTATAGGATATAATGAAGTCCGGTACTTACTATTATATTTCTACCAAAATGTTTGTAAAATTTTGTACACCATCTCTAAGTATACTTACGTACGCAGGTAAGTACTAACCCTAGGCGAACCAATCAATAAACTATTTTTCATAAGATTAAATTTGAAATCCTTAAATGACATAAACTCAAAAGTTTATCTACCTTTGGAATTAAAACTGTTGGGCACTGCACAGCATTATCTATTAATTTTCTCGTAATAAAATCGCAGGTACGAGCCACCAGCAGCGGTGATTAAATGAATAGTACTTAGATTTGTACCCGCAAACTGGCTGGCGCGCTGCGTGACGGGACACGTGACGTTACAGCACGATCAAACGCCGCGTGTGGTTTAAAATAATATCGCGCGAAAACGCGTACTCAGCTGTCTTTGGGAATATAAAAAAAGTAAAAATGCAGATGTTCTTGTATTTTTTTCTAGATTACTTTCGCATATCTGGAATAAAACATTGGCCAGGCTCATTAGTAGTTTTGATTGATATAGACGACCTCTGCCGTGAAAAGCAAGCATTTGCCAGCCACGCCAACAGGCCCAACTGTATTATTTGTTATATTATTCTATTTTGACGTGAAGAAGTGTATTACAGTTCCGAAAACTTATCTGGCCCGCTGGCGGCGTCGCTGTTATCGCATTTATTGTTGCTAGTAACTATTTTTTGCAATAAAGTGGGTAAAAATAATATGCACATTGTAACGTAAATATTACTTCACTAAAAAGCAAACAAATACTGTCATTACAAATCTTTATATTTTTATACAATAATTATGATCATTTACATAAAATGTATGCTGAGTGTCCTCTAACGGGGATACTCCAGGTATTATTATGTCACCGGAATTGTTTAATTCAGAATTCATCATCATCATTATCATAATCACTGCTTTCACTTTGACTATCACTACCTAATTGATTGATGAAAGGCTCGTCTAAGTATCCATTCCTTTTTCGATACTCATTTTCAATATTTTTTACATGATTGCAATGTTTTTGCCATTCATTGACTATTATTTTATCAAAAGCTTCTGCAATCAATGTAGGCATTTCAGAATCCGATCTACCAATATTCTGATCTTCAATAAATTTTTGCATCTGCTTGCTCTTTTTCTTTCACAAGTTTTCTTACAAATCACTCCCCGACACCTACAATGGAAATAGCAAAAATTTAATAAATAATGAATATTTTAAAATATGTATTTAAATTTAAAGTGCGAGGGGGAGTTTCGTATTTTTTCAGAAGCTGACAACACTAACCTATAGCAGCAGCTACGCGTTCATACAACTTATTAAAGGGTATAATTGATGCCTGAAGGTGTTTTTCTTCATTCATATAATTCAATACTTGTAATATAACGTTCCTCGCATCACTTTTTAAGCTTCCGGCATTTTAAACAATACAAAAAACCACAAAAATTAAAATAAATACGCGCAACAAACAATCAATGGCAGGAATGTCAGGGAATAACAGCCGATTGACATTTCCAACTGGCGTCGTTAGTTCTACTTTTGGCCACCGGGCCAGATAAGTTTGTGGCACAATAAGTGTACGTTAATGCAATAGAATTTTTAGATATATATGATTAGATTTCTTTAATGATTTAAGCCTTTCAAACATTTTATATCTCCGTAATCATAATTAGTAGATAGATAGATAGATAAACTCTTTATTGTACACCAAAGAAATAACAAAATAAAAAACAATTAAAACCTTAAAAGTATACAATGGGCGGTCTTATCTCTTCCAGACAACCAAAGTAAAGATCGGAGAATGGAGTTATTGAGAGGGGCAGTTGTCGGTGTACAGGTACATTACAAATAGTACCTATGGGTACAATCAATAAAGAAATAAATAAAAAGAAAATATAAACATTTTACAAATAATAAATACATATAATATATTATGTTCCTTATTGTGTTGTGAGTCTTGTAGTGACAGATAGTGATTCTTGACAAGTCTTTGGAATTCTTGCAAACTTTGTGCACGTCTGACTACTAAAGGCAGTGCATTCCACAATCGAACACTTTGTATGGAAAAAGATTTGTCAAGAAAATTTGTAGAATGCGCTGGCATTTTTAACTTGAGATTTTCTGACGATCTCAGCAACTTTGAATGTGACTCATGTAGGAATGAAAAGCGATTTTTGAGATAAGAGGGAGCGGTTGGACTAAAAATAATGTTGTAGAGAAGTGTAAGAGTATGAGCATTCCGGTGAAGGCGTATAGGGAGCCACTTGAGCTTAGTACGAAATTCGGAAACATGAACATATTTACGGAGCCCAAATATGAATCTTATACGGACGTTCTGGAGACGCTCAAGTTTATCAAGCTGGGCCTCAGTGAGATCAAGATAGCTGACATCTGCATAATCTAGTATTGGAAGAAGAAGCGATTGTGCGAGGGCAGTTTTGGTGGTAATAGGTAAAAAAATTATTAACCTACGTAGAGATCCAAAGGAAGCGTACAATCTACGACTAACGTTCTTCATTTGGATATCCCAGGATAGGCAGCGGTCAAAAAAAGACCAAGATTCTTGACGTTATCGCTTAAGGGAATTATATTGCCATCAAAATTAAGCTGTGGTAGTTGTGACCATGAAACCTAGATACCTGATACCTAGATATCATCCTAGAACTACCAACTACCATGACCTGTGTCTTGAGTGGATTGACTTGTAGTCCGTGTGCACGGCTCCAGTTGCTTATTTTAGCCAGATCTGCATTTATTACATCTACTGCATCTGATAATTTATCGTTGGAAGCTTGGCAATAAATTTGAAGGTCATCCGCATAAAGGTGGTAGGAGGAAAGAAGTTGATTAGAGATTGAATTTATGAAAATTGTGAAAAGTAGAGGAGATAAAACGCCGCTCTGAGGCACACCTGCTGTAGTATTGCACCAAGAAGAACGAGTGTCATCAATACAAATATACTGCCGGCCGCGGCGGCCAGACAGGTAACTGTGAAACCACTCAATTACTGTTGGAGATACGTTAAGAGAGCGTAAGATTCCAAGCAATACGTCAAAATCCACGCCATTAAATGCGTTACTGAAATCCAGTAGTGCTAGCACTGTAAGATCTCCACGTTCCATGCCAGATCTAATGTCCTCCGTAATATGGACCAGGGTGGTGGTTGTACTATGCCCAGGACGAAAACCAGATTGGAAAGGATTGAGGAGATCGTTTTTGGCATGGAAAGTACTGATCTGGTTATGAACAAGGCGTTCAAGGACTTTGGAGGGGAAAGGCAAAATTGAAATTGGGCGATAATCACCAAAGGAAGCGGGATTGGACTTCTTGGGGAGAGGAATAATTTTGGCATCTTTCCAAACAGATGGAAAAGTACCGCGTGTGATGGAGGAATTGAGGATGTGACATATGGCAGGTAGGATTTCATCAAGGATAGGCAGGACCATATTACGGGTGATGCCGTCATCTCCAACGGCATTAGACGTAATGGATACAATACTATTCTTCACGTCACAATCAGTAAATTGACAAAAAGAAAAAGGAGAATAGTTGGGAGGTGGAATAGATGAAAGACAATTTAAAGTACTAGCTTTAGTTGCCCTATCGAAATTGGGCGAGGAAGAGAAATGTTTATTTAAAGAGTCAGTATCTAGTTTATTCAGAGTAGCGTCATTTCGAGCTTTTCCAACTCCCAATGATCTTAGAAATTTCCAAACTTTGCTAGGATCTCCATTTTCGACGGAGTTGTGGATATGACGGCGTTGTGCACTCCTACACACCTTATTGGAATGATTTCTTAAAGCAATATATTTCTTGCGATTGTAATCACTAGGTCGGCTTGTGAATCGAGATTTAGCTAAAGCTTTTTTAATGAGAAGGTTCTTTAGCTCGCTGTTAAGCCACGGCGCGGGTAAATGTTTAACTTTAATTGCACGAACAGGAGCGTGTACATCATATAGATCTATTATTTTTGAATTGAAAATGCTAACCTGTTCATCAATGGATTCCGTAGCGAATAGGGGAGACCAATCTATGTGAACTGCATCGGCTCGAAGACGATCCAAGTCCATGCCACCAAAACTGCGTTGTAAAATAATCTTAGGTTTTAGTTTAGGAGGGCGAATTTTGTATGAAAGGAAGAGAAGATCGTGGTAAGAAAAGGCATTAGCAGAACACTGACCATGCTTAGAGACATGGTCTTTCGAAGAGACAAGGATGACATCAAGAAGGGAAGGAACAGAGTTAGGAAAATGATGAGTGGAGTTTAGAGGAAGAATAAAAAGGTTACTAGATTCTGCAGCGGAAACAAATGATGAGGCACAAGAGTCCTTTTTTAACAGACATGTGTTAAAATCTCCCATAATAATCGTATGACTATAAGATGGAGAAAAAGTTTCGAGTAAAAGTTCAAAGGAAGAAAAGAAATTAAAACGAAGAGAGGGGCAGTAGTACACGCCAAGTAATATTTTAGTATGATGCAGTTCAACTTCTACTAGGTAGACTAGGTAGAGGTACTAGGTTATTTCAAGACCACCAATTGATGCAACGTACCTATTTTTTTACTTTGATTTTTTTAAAGACATCATACCAAAGGAAGCACACACACTTTTAACAACCGCAATAATACATTTTGAAAGTAACTTTGAGGCTCGAAGTTTGAGGCATATAATGTTAGTAAAATGAAATTATTATTCATATACATTGCCAGTTTTATTTAAACGCTACCTCCTTCCATACCGATCCCCGATTAATCCCGAATTAGAAGGAAGCCGGGCAGAGAGTCCATAAATTTGGCTACAAAACTGGTGAGATTTGGGCAGTATTTTGGCCAATTTTCAGAAGGAAGGCAGGATACTTCAATTGGTGAAAGCCCAAAGAATGTTAGTGTAGTGGCTGAGTACGAACCATAAAGTTAGTATGTACGAACTAATCATTAATATCCCGAATATTTTACAGATTACTAATGTTAGCATAAAAATGTCGTAGCTAATCTTTAAAAGTTATCTTTTTAGAACTGACGTATTGAACTGAAGTCATGAACTTGCTATATTGTTTTTTTAATGGGACCCAAATATTGAGAAGGGTACAATCGAGGGGGCAATCGGCTAGTGGGCATAGACCAATATCAAGCACCGTATACAAACAATTCGTCGTGTACTAACTCTATCAAATCTAATTGTAATTATTGTTCATTTACTACAAAAACGGCATTGATCAATAAATTTTGCTGCTTTTGCTTTTCAATCATGTGTGATTTGAAATATTAAAATCTATATCTGGTAAATAAAAGTAAATTATCGATAGCCTAAACGTTGATTTAATCTATAATTGAGTATATTTTTATTTTTCTCTATGGTTCATAATAGTTTGTTATATTCTCTTTGAGCAAGTATAGCAACACATGAAAGTATGGCGGCCGTATCTTTATCTTCCAATAGAGCACGTTGAAGATTATATATTGTGATCTATTGTGTTGTATTTAATAAATTGCTGTCGGTGTATACATTTTAGAAACTGTTGTTATAAGAATATTTTTCCCGTTCCTAGTTATTGTATCTTGATTATAATGCGTCGTAAAAGCGAGCGCACCGCTAGCAAAAAAGGGAAGGCTTCGCCTGAAAAAAAGGTGGAGAAAACCAAACGGACAAGAACTAGGCGTAGAAAACAATCATCTTCTTCTGATAATGAATCCGGTGACGAGGGAAGTCCTGTCCGTGAAGTGGAGACTGTTCCTGAACCTGAAAAGAAACCACCACAAACGCCACCCAAAGAGGGCAGCCCCGAAGAGTCACAAGATCAAGTCTGGCGCGTTAAAACATCTGAGGCATCCGGTGATGTCGGCGAGATAACGAAACTAAAGATTTGTTTGACGCGACCTCCTTCTACGCCAGAGAGAGTCGATAGATCTCCTCGGAGTAAAAGAAAACATTCGAGAGCCACTAGCTCCAGCGACACGCCTAGCGTGGAAGGTCCAGAAGAGAAAAAGAAATCCAAACATCGTTCTAAGCGTGCAACTCGAGATTTAAAAGATGAACTCGGTAAAGACGACAGCCATAGTGAGGAACCTGATCATGAAACTGAATCACAAAAAGAACAAGATAGTTCAAATAATGAAGTGACTCAAAGTGAAGCAGAACAAAGCACTGAACAAGCAGAGGCTCCTATGTCCACTACTAATGAAGAAATGAAACCTAGTGATAGTGGCAAAAGCGCAGAGTCAAACGAAGAAGCTACTGATAACAGTGAGACTAACAAGGGTGACTCAGAAAATAAAACTTCTGATGCTGATACAACAGTACTCTCTCCTACAGATGAGACGAGACAAGCATCATCACCTGCACAGACTGCTTCAGAAACAAACAGTGATAAAAAAGAAGTAAGTCAAGAAAATATACCTGAAAAAAGTTTAGACCAAACATCTGACCAATCTGACAAAGTAGAAGACAACGAAAAGAGCCAGCCAATTGAGAAATCTGAAGTATTGGAGATACATGCTGAGGAAAGTAAGTGTGAATTATCTGATATTGAAGCAAGCCATTCCCAGGAGGCACCTAAGGAAAATGAAATCACACCGCAGGAAGAGCAAGCTGCACCAGAGGACCAGGTAAGTAATGAAGATTCTATCAGTAAGGAAACTACAAAAAGTGACACTGAAACCAGTAAAGTTATTAATATAACAAATGTTGTAGAGAGTTCTGAAAATATTGCTAAAGAAAGGGATGCAAGGACGGTATCTGTAGATTCTGGAGATAAGACTCCACCACAAAGGAAGGAGGTTCCTAAGCAGAAAGAAAATACAGTCAAGGAGTTACAACGTACAGATTCTGTCCAGTCAACTCAATCAACAAGTGAGG
This sequence comes from Pseudoips prasinana, assembly GCA_951640165.1. Taxonomy (NCBI): domain Eukaryota; kingdom Metazoa; phylum Arthropoda; class Insecta; order Lepidoptera; family Nolidae; genus Pseudoips; species Pseudoips prasinana. The sequence goes on along the minus strand of OX621237.1, from coordinate 27,491,188 downwards.
AACCTATTGCTAATGGTCAAGCTGCCCCCATTGTGAGGAAAAGGAGGTGGGGCTCCCGAAGTTCTAAAGTCGCAACACAGAAATCAATAACAATATCAACAGATATTCTCAAAGACATAATACCTGATGTAAAACTTGTTGAATTCCATGAAGTTATTGAAGAGAAAGAGAAAAAACACAAAAGAGAGGTAACTGAAAAAGTTGAAAGGCCAATACTGCCAAAAATTGTTATTGACAATACAGAAAATATTGATGTGAAAAAAGGACAAGAACAAAAGAATAAAGAAACTGTAAAACCAAAAGATTTAGCTGCAAATAGAAAAATATCTATAATTAAGGATAATGATAGTATAATAGCAAGGCCTCCAAGTCCTCCCAGAAATAAGCAGTCATGTATATTGTATATCACAAACTTAGTGAGGCCCTTCACATTGCCGCAGTTGAAGAACTTATTGCAAAGAACAGGCAGAATAGTAGAGAATGGGTTCTGGATAGATAGAATTAAATCAAAATGCTTTGTGCAGTATGAAACTGAAGAGTAAGTATTTAAAATATTTATTTATAAAAAAAAATAATTATTATTGATTAAAAAACAAATATAACTTTTATAAAATATCAGTTTTATTAATTTCTTGATGTCACATCAATGTAATGTTGTGTTCCTTAGATTTTTCAATCATAATTTATTTAATGGCAACCAAATTATTTAACGTTTTAACTAATGTGAAGTGATCATTGGTTCCATGTATGGTATTGCTATAATATATTGTGTGACATATAAATATATACTTAGTATGGTATAAATTATACTTATTTATTAATAAACCAAATTTAGGTTTTATAACAAATCTATGTAATGAGCATTATCATTCTATTTTATCAATGGCATTCCACATTATCTTTTCATGATTTCGTCTATGTTGAGTGAGAAATAATATACCATTAAATACCATCCATAGAGGATAGTATTTTTTATAGATAATTGGGATTTTAGGATAGATAAAACATGGACACATGGACACCATAATTGTGATGAATATTGAAATAGAATAATTTTTTAATTGATTTCCTAGGTGTCAAGTATCAAACATAATGAAAGTATAAAATACTGTATAAGTCATTATCCAAATCCATCATCTATATTTATCCAGAATATCTATTAATATATTTATTTTTATTGGGTAAATATTTACAATTTTATTTTTGAATTGTCACATATTTACCCTACCATGCAGTGTTTGACATGGTATATAGCTTAACAGCTAGTTTTATTTTCTTCTATATCACTAGAGTTTTCCCAAAGAATATGCCCATAGGTAATAATGCAATGAAAATAACTAAAATAAACTATAGTAGCTGTCTCCACACCAGTGAGCCTTCTTATTGTTTTGACTGCATATGCAGCCGAATTCAATTTATTAGATAATTTTTGAAGCATATGTGGTTACACAGGTTAGTTAAAAAAACTCATTTGTCATTTTCCAGCCAAGCAGTGGAAACAAGGCATGCATTGCATGGAGTTACATGGCCAGTTTCTAACCCAAAGACATTACAAGTGGATTTTTCAACTCAAGAGGCTTTTGATAGAGCCAAGACAAATGAAGAGACAGACTCGGGACCCGTATCAACCATACCCGGTACTGTGGAAGATTGGCTAAGGGAGCAGGACATGAAGAGGGAAAGGGGAGAGCTGGTATGATTTGATTTACTTACATTATTTTTATTTATTGAATGGCACTAGATTTTTAAGCATGTTTTTGCCAATATCATGTTATTATAGAAATGGCCAATACAGATATATCAAATGTGGATCCCAATATAACTATTCATAACGCAATATATTAATTTAATCTTTATTAATATTAATTTATGTAAATTTTTTAAAACATTGTAGTCTGACAGATTTAGAAACCAATTTAATGGACTTTTCACATTATTTCAGATTATACTAATTTCTTTACTTAACTAATAAAAAATGGAAGCAGCCTAAACATATATACTTTGTCTGTTGTATTTTGTCTTGTATTTGTTTCCTTCTTTTTATTATAATTAGCTAGAAGACATTAAAGTAGTGAAGCTTTGATCTGGGCACAATATTTATTTCTGTTTCAATGTTTTTTTAACCTTTTGTCTAATTCAACCAATATGCTGTTATTTTATGTTGTGGATATGACCTTATTTAAATCTCTTTGCTAGGAAAAGCCCTGGGAGCGGAAGACTTCGACCCGTGAGTGGGACCTGGGCAAGAATGAGAAAGACAAAGATAAGGAGAAGATGCGGCGCGACGAGCGACCGGTGGACAAGAGAAGACATAGGACACCAGAGAAAAGTCCTGAACCAGGTAATTTTTAAGTTGACTATCTATTGATCAATATATTCTGATTATCTATTTGAGCGCGCTGCATCTGCGTGTTGCAGCTTTAAACAATCTTTCTTGCTCCTTGCTTTTCCAATTTTTATTAGGGTGGGGATGCGACTCTTAATCTATTGCCACTAGGTACTAAAATTAATCTAGAACTACCAGTGCATTTTCTACAAGCTGCTCTTTAAGTTTCCTACTCAAGATATGAAAGTTCGACAGAAATTTTGCTTAGAGGCGCTACTCTCGGAAAGGAAACTGAGTTGTGATCAGTAAATCAAAAGAAAGGAATAGAAAAAGTTGCTACATTACTCCTTTATTCAAATTATATATTCCTATTTGAGTAACAGGTGCTTCGAAGAAAAGTTTAACGGCAAACTATCAGACTTGAATCAAGTGGAATCTGGCATACCACAATGTAGTGTGCTGGGACCAGTACTATACACCCTATATACATCAGACCTACCAAAACTAGACAATACTATCGCCGCCATATACTCAGGTGATACAGCCCTTTGGCCACACATAAAAAGCCAGAAAGTGCATCAGAATATTTACACCATCACATTGAACAAACATTAAAAATGGTTAAAACATTGGTGAATTAGAGCCAGTGAAAACAATTTGGTCACATTTCCTCTCAGGCGTGAGACTTGTCACCAGTTACATTAAACGGCGAAACAATTCCCCAAGAAGATCATGCAAAGTATTTGGGCATCCACTTTGACAGAAGGTCACCATGGCGACGGCATATGTAAACCAATCGAAAACAACCTGATATGAAATTAAGCAACATGTACTGCATGATAACAGTATACAAATCGGAATTAAACCAATAGGGACATATATTTCTGACAGAGACACTAAGAATCTTATTTAACATACCTTTAGCAACAAGTTCATATATTATCATGATCTCGAACTTCCAACAAAACTAAGAAACGAACTAGCTCATAAACTCTGCTAGTATGGGAGCCTGTAACATTAAATGTTAAGATAGCAAAGTGTCCAAACTCTTTTATAGGGATTTATCACTATGGGATTGGATATATTATATTCTCATCCCATGGTGATAAATCTCTCAAGAACGGAACTCTCACCAAACATTGAGAAGAGGAATTCAGAAATTATTCAGACAATGGAGTGGCTTATCGTCGTTGTAGAAAAATGGCCGCGGTGCAGGATATTAATGTAAAATTGTTATTTACCCTAATAAATGTTGCGGCGGCCATCATCATTTTAACTAGTGTTTCTAGAATGTGCCTGTTTTTGAATTATAGTTGTATATTCGATAAAGATAAAGGTTATTTATTTGTCAAAACATGTGTTTACATACAAATTAACGCATGCAAGATCTTAAAAAATGGTATCCGAAGTCCGAACATTTTTTACCTCGAGGCGAGGCGTACAAATTTTAATTTAATTTTACATAATTTAAAAATAATAAATTAAAAATTAACAAATAATACGAAAACCATAGTATCATTTTTAAAATTACAGTATTAAATTCCATAAAAATATAAATTAAAAACAATGTCAAAAGTATCCGTCAAGAAGTCATTTATATTATATAGTATATTACATAAATATAAAAATAATAAATTAAAAATTACAGTATACATATTTAAAATTACAGTATTAAATTCCATGAAAATATAATTTAAAAACAATGTCAAACGGTATCCCTCAAGAAGTCATTTATATTATAGTAACACTTGTCTGTTAATAAATGTCGAATCTTTTTTTTTTAATTAATTTGCGGGCAAAGCTTTTAACGTCTGTGGTATTTTATTGTATACTCTAGGAGCCATACAGAAAAAACTTCGATCAGAGAAATATTTAGGCAGTATTTCCTGTTCTGCACACAACCTTTCCCAAACTAAAGTTAATATATTTTGACATGATTTCGAAAAATAATCTAGGATCTTCGGGAGAATTTTTACTGTCAACAGTTTGGTTTGTTTTATTGACATTTTTGAAATTGTGTATTATAAATGTTCTATCCAGTTTGTTGTTTGTCCCTTAAACCCTATGTAAATATTGCTTGTGCATGAAAATTAAGAGCTATTCATCAAAGATGATGTAAACACCGTTTATTTATTTATTGCAGCAAGGAAATTCAAGAAGAAAGAAGAGGAAGCACCGGCTAAGCTGTTAGATGATTTGTTCCGTAAGACTAAAACCACTCCTTGCATATATTGGCTGCCACTCTCATCTGAAACGGTAAAAGTAAATTACACCATTCTATTTTCAACTTACAAAATTACTTTTATTATTAATATTAGCCATGGTATGGTATGGTTTGTTTGGCTAATATTAAGATATGCGTTACTGTGTCACCATATTACACCGATATTACAATTGTATAATGTTTATTTACAATTTTGAAGTTATCAATCATAAATTAATCTTTTAACTGTCGTAAATTGTAATGCTAACTTATATTTTGAATGTCATATGTCATATTTTGTGACATTGTACTACAATGCATCCAACTCTGTAATCTATATTCGTTCATTTATTTAAGATCTCAATAGTTCACTATCAAAATATTATTACAACATTGTAGCCAGTGCTAATAATTGGTATAATATGGTGTGCGTTTAATTATATTGTCACAAGTAAAATAAAATAAAATAAAAAAGGTTTTTATTCACATAGACTTTAAAAAAGCGCTTGTAAATAGTCAGAACATGTTTGTAGTAATATAGTTGTATACATTAGATATTATTTCTAGTAACATAGATATTTAGGTACATCTTGTATGAAAACATTTATAAAATTTATTTTATTACAGAAATGATATTTAGCTAGCTCGTATCAAGTTATTGTCATTAGATTATGTTTAATTATCTAGTTTAAGTCTAATATTTTTACTACATATTGTCAATGGTTCTGTCTATATTAAAGGTATTATTATTATGACGGACCTTGTGTTAATAACGACGGTCTGAACTTGGGTTCATCTACTACCGGTTTCAACACGACCCAGTTGAGACGGTCCGGCGAAACATACTCAAGCGGGCATGAACACGGGATTTGGTCCAATTAGAGTAATTATTTAGTAGGCAAACACAATATATGCTTGATCGGTTGTCTGGATGTCCAGACTGACAAAATGTCATACAAGCCGGAAATGTAGACAAGACCTACCTACAATATTATTTTATACCACATGTACCACTATGAAAAGATACTGGAAATTCCTTCTCTAAACTCAAAATATAGTCTCAAAGATAAAAGCATTAAATCAAATCTTCAGGCATCTGGTTTGTCCTAGAAGGGTGAATTAGGTGTTGAATGTTGGTATGAAATATGCATTCATCTATGGAAACTTTTTAAGTTAGAAGAATGAAATCAATAACAGTTCTGGTTATGCAAAACAGCTACATTTCACAGCTAATTTTCTGGAGGTAACGTAAATTGATTTAAGGGCATGTAATAAACTTTAAATACGTAATATGGGAATTACATATTTGTTAAATTATAAGTATTTAATAAATTGTTTCCATCATTTCGAAGTACAACATTCAATATTTGGGGTTTGCTTTAAAATAAACGTTAATTTCTCCGGAGTTTTGAAAATTCCACATCTAAGAGGTTTATATAGAATTTAAAAGACGTTTGAACAGTCCCCAGTATTTTGTTACGCGAGTATTATATAATTTAGTAAGGATAAAAATAAATGTAATTTATGAAAGTATTAAGCATGATATCAAATATTTAGAGTTTTGGCTAAATTCATTTTGCTTTTCTATTCTGTAAAATTCTCTCCAAGGTCGGAAAGGAATCCCCTGTTTAAATTTGAAATAGGATGGAAACTTGTTAACCAAACATATTGGTCTCCAAAAAATAAAAGAAGATAAGATAATAATATATAGGGACAATGTCACACAGATCATCCTAGCCCCAAACTAAGCAAAGCTTGTACTATGGGTACCAGGCGACGATATACATACTTGTGCAGGAGCACTACCAACTAGGCTACGGTGATCGTAATCGTATCGTACATTAATAATATATACATTAAAAAAATATAAAATTGTTTCAAATATTCCCTTTGCAACACAAATTGTTTTTTTAAGGTACAGTACCTTAAAAATAGAGAAGCTAAGTGTGTTTATAAGTTGGACGGATCATATTTATATTAATTATTAAAACTGACCCTTAGGAATAAATCCTCCATGATAGCCATCTGCTTTGTTTGTAGTTTACCCTCACATACTAAAATCACTAATTTTAACGAAGTGTTTGTTTGTTTACAGATAGCAATAAAGGAAGAACAGCGTCGTCAACACATGGCGGAACACGAGCGACGTCTGCAGGAGCTTCGACGCCACCGCCGCCACTAGCATGGTCCGTCTTCCATACACACCCACCATTTCACTCCCACATACCTATACACATACACACACCCATACCCTAACAGAAACTCACCCACAGTGAAGCAGACACACACTTATTACATAAACACACATTGACTCATCTCATATTAATCTTTGTCGCTTAGACGACGTTCCTATTTTTCAGGTAGCGTTGTCTTCAGTGACATATTTTTTTTAATTATTTGAGGAATAATTTTGTTATAATGTTAGTCTTATTGCAATCTAGGTTTAATGTCATGGTATTTGAGACAATCTTGGCAGAATGATTGAGGACGTAGATATTGTGAATTGATTTTATACAAAATGTTATAGAAAGGCACGCTCGGAGGAAAGCCTATGATTTAATCCGTCGGAGTAATGCAGTCACTTGATCAAAACGAGCAGGGGACACGGTGGCACTCCGCAATGGGGAACAGATGCAGTGCGATTGACGTCGATATTGACTTTGCGTCGACATGACAGCGCTCACCAGACGTACGATCGTATCACGCGTCTCGTCGTACAGTTGCAAAATTATCTGTATTTTGACAACGACTTCAAATCAACGGAATAAAGTTGACTTACGTCGAGAGTACAAGATGACATAATATTGTATATTGAGTTGAGACATGAAGACTATGGAGACATAATAAATTGATTAACCATTAGAAAATTATCAAGGATATGTCAGAGGAATCAATGTACCTACGTGGATTATGCAGTATCACAGTTCAATTAGAAGAAATTAAATTGATGGAAGTGGAGGACACATTGGATTTGGGAATCTAGCCAGCATCGCCTAAATAGATAGGCACGTAGTTCGAGAGTATTTGCGAGTTAGGTCACCGTCGTAATGTTTCTATGTTTTGTCTGAAGTATATTCGGTTCTTTGATGTTGAATAAATACTTTCCTATTCAAATTTGTTGTTTTATTTGTTCCTGTTATTCATTAATTATTCGACTTTTTACCGGTCAAAGCCGACCGTCTGGATTATCGGACATACCGCAACAAGAGGTGATAAACATGATATAAATAAAATGTAGTTTGCTTTCTTAATGGCCTGTTAGTTAATAACCCTGACTGCTAAGTTAGAGATCGTGTGTTCGATCTCCACAAGACAAATCTTTGTGCGATGAGCACGATTATTTTTCCGTCTGGGTGTAATTTATCTGCAATGTAATCAGTAATCTTTTAGCCATAGTACAGGCTGACAAGAAAAATCCCCACTTCATGATTAGAACAGTGTGCGTCACGATTGCTCCGCCACGTTATCCAAACAGAAAAAGAAATCGCTATATTTTTTGTCAAAATTAGTCAAAATCGAAAGGAATAAACCAAAACTTTGTCAAAGCAGAAATAAAGAAGTTACAGGGGTTTTAAGTTGGCCGCGCGAACGTAACGAAAGGTCATAACTGCAAATTGTGCTAATGTTACGATAGAGAATTGTATAAGATGACTGAAGCATATTTTTGTAAAGTACAGACGCCAGCAAATCCAGCTACCCCAATCTGTCAAATAGTAGTAGGTAGGTAGTTCTTGTATAGATTTTCAATTTTAAGTCTCATAAAAGTATAAGGTTCACTTTCAATTGGGGAAACTTGACAGATTAGGGTAGCTTGATGTTGTGCTGGAGTCTGTACATACGATAGGTTTATGTAGGTACCATGAAGTATAATGCGTGTGCATGATATATTTTTTTAACATGACCTTTACATTTAGCCTAGCTGTAGTTTAAGAGTAGTTAGTAGTAGTAGGTGGTAGGTTCACTGTACAATAGAGGCGAGCCCCCCGATCGCCTTTATTGTAAGGAGGTCTTTCAAATGAGATTACAAACTCTGTAACCCGTGATAGCGGGCACCCCATTTGGATTTTAAATGTCGGCTCCTCCGGGCGGTTGCTGACGTGGATGACCGGGAGGTTGCGCGCTGAATGCACCTTAACACCTCTGAAAACTTTAGTGGTACTTGTAAAAATAGTTCTCGGGGTTTTGTTAGTTGACGGTGCCGAATTTCGCCACCCCATTGCACCCCGTCGAGGCCTAAGTCGTCCCAAGGGAATATATATCGGAGAACTGGCTGCAGCCTCTCTGTGTAGGTACTATGAGCACTATACTGCGGTCGCCAACCTATCTGCCAAAGGTAGCGGTTATGGCATATTCCCGAAATGGTTGACACAATTCCACTGTGGAGATTCTTGGGGAGGCATAAATCCTGTCTTACTGTGAGCTGTGTAGCATTCTCAATCAAATAATAGATAGTTTCTCTCTAGAAATATCGTAATAAAATCAATATAGTTTCTAATAGAAATATGTTCGACATCTAAACTTAGTATGAGTACATGAGCCATATAGATAACAATATCGTAAAGCTGAATAAAATCGACCTATTAAAGTGTATCTTAAATATGTAGTCAATTATCTTGAGATAGTCTATCAAAGGATAAGAATTAATTTAACATGATAATTTCTAGGCAGTTGTGTTGGCGGATTAGGAACGCCAACCACTGTTTTAGTGCAAGGATAACATAATAAAATGGTAAGTAACTAAGATATTTTAAGTTAATTTGTATGTTCGTTGTGAGAACCAGTATCTCGCAAGATATGATAGTATGATTGACACGATTTGATAAGAAAACTAAACATCTACGGAGATAGCTTACATTAGTTAGCTAAGTCGTAGCCTTGTTAAATTCTAACTTTTATTCGGCTAACTATAGGAGGAGGTATTGGGTTCGGACCAAAGTAACCGAATTGTTAAATTTAAGTGGTAGTGGGTGAGGTAGCAAGGTTTTTGAATGGCGACCAAGAACGGTAATACCCAACGTGGGCATGACCCCTACGAGGTGGATCTTCAAGGGCCGCGGGAAGCAGCTGGATGCGGGCAGCGCAAGAGCGGCCACTGTGGAGAAGCTCGGGAAGATCTTAGCCCGGTAGTTGGGCAACTTATGGCAGACTTGATGTTTCCCGTGTCAGATAAAAAAAAATTCATGAGCTCTAATAATTGTTATTTTTACATGACTGGGCTATTTACTAGGTATGTAGGTATGAACGGTCGGTAAGTGATATTATAAGATGATAATGTTTTCCTGGTCTACTATATGTACCCATGGTGTGGTTCATCCATGGTGGCCAGTCTCATCGGCAGCCATTGTCGATATGCCGAGTTAAAACTGTGCTGGTGATAGGTAACTATAACGAATTAAGACAGTAAAATTCAGCGTTGTTGGACTTATTATGCTGTGCGCACTTTACTCTGTTTCGGTCAGGATAAATCTAGAAGATAGATTTACAATCGAATTGTCAATGCAATTGTCCTGGAGGTCCATTGCACTGAATACGTTGCAAATTTATGTGAATCAACGGTGAATCTTTGAATAAAATGAAATAAGACCATTTCCAGTAGGTAGGGTAGGAAGCGAGCGATGACTGAGTTTCTGCTCGAGAAATCACGCGGCGAAAATCAAAAGTTATTGGCCCATTTCTAAAATGATTTTGTTTTACGAATCTTGAGAAGAAAGTGGTAAATAATTTTAGAAATTCCAGTTCACGAATCTATAGTCCTAATGCCCGTGAAGTTGTCAAATGTATACCATTTGTGTTAACGTTAACATAATGACAAGGCAGTTGTGGCAACCATGTGACCTGTGGAACCACAAATTTCGCATAACCGCCTACACAGTTGAAGGTACCTACTTAACAATTTTTGCTTCTTAGGGTTGACCGTGCCCCACAGCCTCTGGCAAAACGCCGGGCTAAACCCTTGTCGGTAAAGCGGCGCCTAAGTTCTGGAAGCTTAGCACAAGAGCATGGGTTAGCTTCACCACAGGGGAGGCATATATCGTGCTAAAATGTTACATAGAGTTTCAAATTAGTGGTAATTTATTGGTAAAATGCTAGAATGACTAATTTAACAGTTATTATGAAAACAGAGGCTTCTGTGTCCCAGCGTTGTAAGCAGTCCAGTCGGGCTTTTGTGACACCCAACTTCTTCAAATCTTAGTTGAAAACGTAGATATTTCTCTAGTTGATTGAGCGACTACCGTCCGTACCTCGTGGAATAGGTATCTACATCAAGTTTTCGGTCTCGGTTGCCATGAAAACATGAATGTCCATTAACGATATTCCGAAACCCAATGCAATCACCTGTTCCAACCACTTTTGTTCTCGATTTGTTTCGAATCAGGTGTTATGTTATGTGTTAGTCGCTTTATTAATTCTGGTAGCTAGCTGGAACACCTTGGACTAAAAGGATCGTTCTCACTTGTTCCATCGCAATTAGTTCCATGGAAGTACCTACTTAGGCAGAATTTTTTCTCAGGTTTTTCGTGGGGCTTGGCATTTGACGTAGAGAAAAATTGATGTTTCTCACTAGTTCCAAAGCAAATTTGGTCGATGGAGCTACTGAGAAAATTAAATTCTCACTATATCCATGGGGCTTGGCAATAGATTTTTTCTTCTGAGTAAGTAGTTCCGTTCAATAAATACATTAATATTACAACATAAATTTGAACATATATTTACTTACCAATTTGAAAAACAAATCAAGTGTACCTATAACCAGGTAGATAGTTAGGTATTATTATTTACAAGTTGTTCAATATCATGAAAACATTTAGAAACCTCACTTTATTTACGTTGTAGTAATTGTAACTCAAGGTACCTATGTAATATACCTAATGTTCAACAATTAATGAGTCTTACCAATATGCCAAGGTGCGGTGGTGGTGGTGCATTCTGGCGACCCTGGCGGTGACCGTCACAGCCCAGGAAGAAACATTGCCGTCGAATTTCACTCTTCAAGAGTTTGTGACGGGCCAGTTCAGCCAAAGAGGATTTAACGGCACATGGATTTCAGGTTAGTCTGTTTGGAACTTCTTAATCTGTTACTAAAGTTTGAGGGTAGATAGCTCCTTAGGACAAGTGACAAATGCACCGTACTCTAACGTTGGTATATCCCGACTACCTACAATATGCTCCTCCGTCCTTGCAAAGTATAATAAAATAATATCTTGCCAGCATTTTGTACGGATATACCTAACTACATACATAACTACACTTACCGAGTTAGCGACTGAGGCTGAGATCTATAGAGCGTACTTAGACTTTGCTCAAACTTTACTTATGTAAAACTTTGCTAAGTGTATGCTAAGCTTATACTTACTTTGATTTGGTATTTATAGACTTTTTGAAGTTAAGATTATGCTTAGCATAAGCTAAGACAGACAAAGTCAAAACACCAATTGTAATTTCGTTACATGCATTAACTTCTGTCTAAGTAAAGTCTGAGCAAAGTCTAATAAGTACGCTCTATAGATCTCAGCCTGAGACTCAGTTTTCTACTGCATTCGACCAATGTCCATGCTCACAGTTAGAGACCCGTATATTTTACTGAGATTTTATTGGTCGGACGCTGTAGAGGGACATGAGTTTTGATTACTTTGCTACTTAGGTTATTTTTTTAAAGACAATAAAGTTGGCAGTGGTAACGCAACTGCTTGATTCTAAAGTTACACGATTCATGTTCGTCAAAGTGTAACTTAGGAAGAAAATAAAGGAAAGTTTCGTATTCAAGATTAGAATACTAACATTTAGTAGTCTTTCTAAATTTTGCTTTATTGGATCTTGTCGGCCTTATCAAACTCGCGCAACAGATTAGGTATTATAAAACGCTATAATATCTCATAAACAAATGTACAGATGCCAGCAAATCACGCTACCCCAATCTGTTAAATTTCCGCAATTGAAAGTGAACCCTATGCTTATGTGATAAAGTTGAAAATCGATCAAATCAATTTGGCAGATTTTGGTAGGTGGATGTGATGCCGTCTGTACATTTCGAAGATGATTGATGTGTTGTTTTTTTTACAGATAATGAATTTACATACACAATCTCTGGGGAGCCTGGTATTTATGTGTACGATACCGCGACCCTCACTAGCGACGTTCTTGTTTCGGGAGATCTTTTGGTACGTAACTCTTTTATTTTCTTGATTGGAATATTTAAATGTTTTTACCGATTGGTAAATACAGGTGACATTTAAATTTCTTCTGCCATTTTGCCTATTGATGTAGCAGATATATTAAAAATTACAAAGCACACATTATCTTTAACTTATGCATGTTTTGTTGTATATTTCGTCACCGGATGGTAGTATGGTAGGTATAGACGTTAGTTGATTGCCTAGGCTGTCAATAAGATGACAGCATTCAGAGTACACCTAGATGCACTCATCCATAGCAATAACATCTAATTCCTGTTACCTCTTAGTTGTTATTATGTATCACTCTATATATCCGCTTATATTACAAATTCCCATAATTAAGACGGGAACTTTATTTCCAAAACTTAACTATAATTATGATACAACAAAAGTTGCCTGGTTGTGCATGCAGTGAAGACGCGTTTATTTCAGATTGTGCACCTTGGTGCTGGCTAAATGAGAAGAAGTAGATGAATATTTGGCGCAGTGAAAAGAAAATTACTATGATGTCACACTAACACATATATTTTAAGAAATTTAAGAATTTCACTTTTCTATTTAAAAATACAGTCGTCGCAACAGGGTGCAATTAAGTTTTTTATCAGTTTTGCATTTCATTCACATTAGGCGACATCTGGCGGTATTACACCCTCGTTCCTTGGATAGCACGTAAAATCCGTCGGCCCTCCACATGATCTCATTCCGGCTGTGATCGATAGCCCGACTCATCGGTTCATGAGAGTGATGGAACAGAGAATGCACAATAGCTAGTCTCCATTGAGATCCATTCCATTCGATCGGGTGGACATTATTACACCTGCCGAATAACTTTGTTAATTATCTTGTTTTGTTTACAGCAATTCCTGAACACGAATAATCCAGTTCTGTCCGCAGATAGACAGTACATCTTAGCTTCAAGCGAAGTCCAACAGGTAAATACCCAATCAGACATGATTGCGTCTCGTAGAATTTCGGCAACTTACGTGCAATTTCTGTCGCATATCTACAACATAATTCTATAATAAGTTTGTCTGTTTTTCCTGAGTCGTGTCTAATTATCTATATAAGTATGTATTTACAAAAATAATTGTATAGGTATGTAGTAAGTATATCAGTTATCTGGTTTCCATAGTACAAGCTCTGCTAAGTTTGGGATCAGATGGCCGTGTGTAAATAATGTCCCAAGATATTATTATATTATATTATTGCAAGTAATGGAATCAGGCGACAATTTGCGGAAATCCATAACATTCAAAGTACAAAATTAATGTAAGTCAAAATTAATATGTGGTGTTAATTCCACTAATTGTCAGTTTAATCAAGGATACAATATGCACCGCCCTCTCGCCCGCATAAATATGCACATGCATGAAGGAATATATAAACATGCAAATTACATACGCTCGGTACGATACCCAACACGTGTTTCAGTCCTCCACGGACCATTCTCAAGGGATGCTAACTCGTCGAGAGCTCGATTACGACATCTCATATTTTTAATAATACAAATTTGAGTACTGAATTTATTACAACCACGCCTACGACTCGCGCGAGCTATTAGGTAAATACCTAATAGGTCGACCGCTTGTATGCGTGGTTTGTTGATGAAATCTATCTCCGAAAGCTGTCTAAGGTCTATGATAGCGAGGGTCGAAGTTAGTTGTCGTAATCAACATTACGGTATTATTGTTCTTCTTTGTTTGATTTGCAACATATGCATTATTTCGTCAATGGCAAATGTAATTTTGATATCTATCTGCATGGTATTTTATGAATATTTGGAACAATAAACATATTGTATGTTTTTGTCGCCAAACAATTTACTTGAGAATACCACGTCTCAAGTCGCGAACAGAGACATCGGAATTAAGCCTTTAGAAACTTATCAACGCGTGCGATATAGCAATAATAATAAAGTAACTAAGTAGATTACTTATCGTGCCAACGATATGCTAATCTGCTTAATTTTCATATTCCTAATCCGTTACATCGAGGTATGAAATTGTGGTTAATCATTATTAACATATATATTTGATATTCCCTTTTCAGGTGTATCGATATTCAACTACGGCTCGTTTCGCACTCTATAACATTGCCACACAGTAAGTATGAACTGACTTATTAAAAACTCCAATTACATTGGTGTCGATTGGGACAGAAAGACTGAGAACGGCAGGCGAAACAAACGTACAGACTGTGCCTAGTTTGGCATCAGATGGCAGTGTGTTAGTTGTCCCAAAGTATAAAACAAAAATGGTACCTATTTTTTAAATTTAATAGTATTTTCTGCGAGGCGAAAGCGTACGTCTAAACTCTAAAGTGGTAAATAATAATTTATTGACTGACGAAAATAGAATTCCACCGCTTTAGGGCAGATGGTTTAACCTTTAAGTTACGAATAATCTAAACAAATCTGATAAGAGGTACTCCAACGCCCGTAAGTTCGGCAGAAAGAGAATTCTTAATTTGATCGGTGCGAGTAATTCGTTTAATAAATAACGGATAAGTAACTGCCCTGTATTGGAAGAAGCTGGTGGTTCAATTCCGGCCAGACGATGTCCCGGTGTTGAGGTCGTTGGTGTAGTTATATTACCTAGCTAGCTTATTACCTACCTTCAGTAACATGCTCAGAATTAGGCACTATCCAGTGCATCCTGTTGCTGTCTCTCTACTTCTTTTCTTACACCATATGTGGTAATTTCCAGATCTGTGCAATACATCGCTGACCATGCCCGTCTGCAGCTGTGTATCTTCGGTGGCGGACACTCGGTGGCATACGTATTAAACAATGACGTTTACTATTTGCCTGAGAACCGCGCCCAGGCTATACGACTCACTACTACTGGCATCCCCGGCGTCTTCTATAATGGACACACTGACTGGGTATATGAAGGTAAGTTCTAATATAAGTACTTACTATGGTCCAAAATATACAGGGTGGCCGGGGAGTTGACATTCAAATGCAAAATTTAGATACTTTATGATGAGGAGTATCGGAATCACCCCTATGTTGTTCTACGATTTTGCGTTTTTTTTTGATACTATGAAAATTTATGAGTCCTGAGCTCAAATCCTAATTTTGAACTTACGAATAAATTCTAAGTCAGTTCTGCAATGATTAGATAAACCATACTTTTTAGGGTGTTCGTTTAAACTATGCTAATAAGTTATCAGAAAAAATCTGAACCAGAATCGAAAACTGATGTTGATGAAATTTACGAATAAATCATAAAAAAATGCTATCTCACAAACTACGCAAAATCGTAGAACATACATGGGGAGATTCGGATACTCCGCTTTTTTTTTATTTTTTGTCTAATAGGATGGCAAAAGAGCAAGTGGGTCACCTGATGGTAAGTGATCACCGCCGCCCATGGACACTCGCAACACCAGAGGAGCTGCAATTGCGTTGCCGGCTTTTAAGAAAAGAATATCTCATCATAAAGTATCTAAATTTTGCGTTTGAACATCAATTCCTCGGCCAGCCTTTATATACAAACTGAAATTAAACACGGCTAAATACTACAGTATTTAGCCGTGTGGTTTCCTGTCCTGACAGAATAACAGGGCCACCCTACACCTTCCCGTGGGTGTCGTAAAAGGCGACCAAGAAATACGTCAGGTAGTGTAGCCGCAGCGCCACCTGTGTACTAGCTACCACCTAAGTGCGGTCGAACTTCGACTGATATTGATGAACCTTGTAGCTATATAAGGCACGTCTGATAGTAAGCGGTCTCCTTAGCATATAACTGCTCACTCTGAAGAGTTCCGGTGACCTTACGTGGAATATCACAATATTATAAAGTTATTAACTAAATAATGCTTTGTATAGGTAAATCTGTTTATTTTTGCTGTTGCAGAGGATGTCATGTACACTGGTCAAGCGACTTGGTTCTCTACTGACGGCTCATACCTGGCCTTTGCAACATTCGATGACACGGAAGTTGAGAGCTATTCCTACTACTACTTCGACGATAAAACCGATCCCGAGGATCTTTACCCTGAGCTGGTCGACCTTAAGTATCCTAAGGTAAATATTTTTGTACGGTCGACAGTTGTAGTAAGACAGACATAACGGTAGATATAACAATTCAAAGCAACGTTATTAGTCACACTAATATTATAAAGGCAACAGTTTGTGAGTGTGTATGTTTGTTACTTCGTTACATCTGAACGGCTGGAGTGATTTTAATAAAATTTGGTATGGAGTTAGCTGACACCCTGGAGTAACACATAGGCTATAATTTATAAAGTTTAGCGCGGGTAAAACTGCGGGGAACAGCAGCTAGACAGGAATAAACTAGAAGTTTATTTCAATTGAACAATATAAAGTATCATAATATATCATATCATCTACGAAACCGTTGCTGCGGTGGAGAAGTCGTCCTGAGGGAATATCTCCCAGAGAACAGGCTGCGGCGTCTCTCTGTGTACTATGAATGTCATACTGCGATAGCCAACCCGATTGCCACGGGTGGCGATTGTGGCATATCCCTCCAAATGATGGACTCAACCCCATTGTGTAAAATCTTTTAGGGTGGCCTTGTCCAGCAGTGGACGACATTCGGCAAACTTGATGATAATGGGGAAATAATTTGCTCCGAGTTTGCAGTTGGGACTTATTAATAGTAATGGCAAAAGAGAACGTGATCCATAGGAGTCATGGGTATCCGCGGAATATAAGCCAGTTGTCCCACCGCTGGCCCTGTGGAAATGGTCGCCACGGCGGTTATTGGTTAGACGGTTTATTCACCAAGCAGAGCAGAAGCAGCCTTGTGCCATTACACATTTTCGGGGCGCTTAAGTTTAGCATGATAGGAATGCAAGCTTTTAATATCAGTTCGTGAGGAGGTAAGCCAGAAGGGCTAAAAGCAGCAAAAAATTTCTGATGATAGGATAGTGTCAACAGTTTTATAGTGTTGGACTTGACCGAGAATCTTCTTCAAAATCAGATGACCAAATTACATTTTGAGACTTAAATATAAAAGTTAGACATATGACTGAATGACTTTTTGTGGGCATTATCGAGCGATACAACTTTTCTCTAGAGCTCAAACATATATGTAGGTATCTCTCAAGGTGCGAAAACGTTTCTTACGAACGTTGTAAGAAACGTTTTCGTTCGACTGTTTTTTCTCCGACCTTGCCAATCCGAATACCATGAAGCCCTCTTTTTTGTGGGATAATATATAACCTATGACACTCACAAATAACGTGGCTTTCCATTGGTAATAGACTTTTCCAAATATGTTCAGTAGATCCAGAGATTACACCCTACAACCTCACAAACGTTACCTCTTATAATATTTGTCGTATAGATAAATGTCTAGTATTATTTTTATCGGGACTAGTCCGTCCCTCTTACCCACCACTGCAACTCCAGTAAGTCAGGATCAACAGTAGCGCACAATGAATTGACACTGAGCGGTGAGGCTCAGGCATGTCCTGGGGAGTCGCTTTAACTGTCTTGGACCCCGCAACGAATTTAATCAGAAAGAAACAAGGAGGAGTAAAAAAATGAATAGTTCCCTCCAGATCAGATGGAATGATAAACCGAGGCTATAGCCTCATAAAACGAGAGAATTGCAACTGAGAAGCCAGCTGCAAAAGCATCGAGGATCAATTTAAGGGTCCTAAGTGAACTATTATATTTGTTTCCAATAGTAAGTATGGCAAAAGCGCTCAAACGCCGAAGTTGTTCACTGTTGCTGCAAGATCCGTATAATAAACTACTCCAGATATTTATTGCAAGCTATTTAAAATAATATCACGCTCATTTTGCCAGAGATCACACTCCTAAAGTATGTGGTGTGTATGTCTAGTATAATTATCTTTACACAAAATACTGTTACAAGAAAATACCCTTACCTTGTAATCATAATCTATACCTACTTGTATTTATATCTTGTGCAGGTTGGCCGCAAGAACCCTACAGTTCTACTCCGCGTAGTAAACCTTGCCCAGCTGGTGGCAGATACCAGCCCCAACCCTGTAATCAACTACATCACTCTAGAGCCCCCTACAATAGTCTCCGAAGAACATATCCTTGGAGGAGTAACTTGGATAACCCCTACTGATATTGCAGCCCATTGGGAAAACAGGCGACAGAATTATTCTGTGATCAGGATCTGCAATATTGTTACTGGGGCCTGTGAGGTAAGTGGATAATATTGTTCAATCTTGACCTTTTTATTTATTATTTACCGCTGACTGTATGCTGTAATAAAATGTTATTTTTCCTCTGTGTCCAGGAGGAACATCGCCAACAACCCAACGGTTGGATCCCCCTGGCTTTACCCCGCTTCAGTAGCACTGGGGATTACTTCGTATCTACTCGTTGGTCTATGGAGCAAGCGGATGATAAGATCTGGCAACACCTATACCTCAGCATGCGGGTTAATGGAGAAATCGTCTCCAACTCAATTACCCCCGGAGCGTTTACTGTCAACAACTTTGTTGGCATGGATGAGGCTAATGTTCTTTTGTAAGTACCTTTATATTGCTTATTTTCTATCCTGTGCCTCTAGCACGAGTTCCTGCAGTTTACTTACTCGATCACACGTACAGTTTCTCCCATACATTGAGCACCAGCGCCTCTCGCGGAAACTATTAAGAACTAAAACTCTGGTGCTCAATGTATGGGACGAAACTGTACGTGTGACGAGTAAGTAAACTGCAGGAACTCGTGCTAGAGGCACTGGTAGTATTATAGATGTCAAAGGTTGTATGTTTGAATCGTTCAAAGTTTGGACGTGTGTCACTCAATCACACAAAAGCGTATTTCGATGAAACGGAGATAGCTTATATCCTACCCATAGGTTAGGCAAAACGAATAATAATTAAACCATAATAATTCGTTTCAACTAGCTGATCTACGGAAAAAGGAGAGGGCCAGATTTTGGAGCGCTCTTGTTCTTAAGAGCATTTAAACTATGGAACATCCGATAGGATCAGTTGGATATGCGGTGTCGGCGCATACGCCTCTTCTCTAGTTAGCAATTACCTGAGGAAAACTATCAATAAACACAATTTGCCGATTTGCTTATTTTTAAACCCTAGGCCATCCCAGGGTAAAAATAATATTTTGAGTTTAATTTGCTTTGAAGTGTTTAAATCTTCAGAGTGTTTATGTAAGTTGATGGTTTATCCATGTCTATTACAAAAAGTAAGCAAGGGCATTTGTTATACATACAACCGCCGGTTTTCTTGCTGTTATGCTCAATATTCATAAAACCAGCGCTGCAACAGTTAATGTTGCAGCTAGTGCTGAGATGGGACCAATTCGGACTCGCACAGATAAGCATTAAGGACTTCTGTATGTGTACCTATTTATATATATATTATTGTGATTGTCTGTGCTTGTTTACTGAATAAATGTATTTTCTTCTTTCTTCTTCTTCTGTAATGTTACTCCTCAAACTACAACCCAAAAATAAGTAGAGATTACAATGGGCCTGTGATCCCTGGTTGCTGTGTGGGAACACTATTTATCTGGTTATAGTACCAATAGTGGAATGCGTAGATCTTAACATGATGTTGTATTGCAGTTACTACACTCGAACGGTAACCGACCAGCCATGGGAGTCACAAGTCCACGTGACGGGGGCAACGTCCAGATGCCTGTCGTGCGACCTCGTGATGCCCGAGGGCGGGCGCTGCTCGTGGGCCACGGCCACTCTCAGCCGTGGCGGCTCTTACATGACTATCACCTGCTCTTCACCCGAGGAACCAGCTGCTGTCTTCATTATTAATCCTAGGGTAAGTATCAGTAAAATAATTTTAGAATTATTAACACAACTATAATAATCTACTACTGCTGTATTAGCATGGCAGTGTAAATATGATTCTCAGGCGAAACTGAAAAAGCCACCAAAGAGAAAATTACTACTTTAATCACGTGATGCAAGGATTAAACCAATATGCAAATAAATATTCGACGGTAATAGTATGTTTGAGTCTACACGAAATAATCACAGAAGTACGGTCTACACTGCTTTGCTAGACCTGATGAGAAAATTAAAAATACTGGTGACCTTATATTTCAAAATTATATGACAAGCTGTGCCCGCGACTACGTCCGCACATTTTGTAATGATTCTGTAAATGTTAAATCAGAATATCTCTATCATTTTGTCTCTAGTCGCAAAATTATAAAACATTAATAAAGCCTTACATATTTCTTTCCATACAAAATTTCATCCCCTATTCCCCAATTGGGAATAGGGGATGAAATTTTGTAGTAGGCTCAAGACTATCTGTCTACCAAATTTCAATTAACTCGGTTCAGTCGTTTTGGCGTGAACGCATTTATATAATATTAGTAAGGATTAAAGAGACGGTAATGCGTACATTATATTCCCGGAATACTTGGTTATATTGTAATCAATAGCTATGTCATCCATGCATTCTTGGAACACTTTTTATGATAAGTTTTATTTTTAAAGGTTGAGTATTAAGTCCAGTGGGGTAGGAGCTAATAGAAAAGATTCGGTTTAAGTAAAATCTAACATCTCAATTAGGAATTTGTCTCAGTATACTAGCTGAGCCAACTTCAGAAGCAGCTCAAATGCTTTTTAGTTTAGTTTAGTAAGTAATATTATTGTATTTTTATTCACGGAGCTGATATATCTGTGGACAAAAAGCTCCTTAA
The DNA here is from genome assembly GCA_951640165.1 of Pseudoips prasinana. NCBI lineage: Eukaryota > Metazoa > Arthropoda > Insecta > Lepidoptera > Nolidae > Pseudoips > Pseudoips prasinana. The sequence continues at coordinate 27,469,835 of OX621237.1, read as the reverse complement.
ATAAATAAATAATAAAAAAAATCTCAATTATTTGTAGACTGCCACCGTCCTACTGACATGGGAGGATAATGCTGTGGTGCGCGAACGCTTAGTGGGGAAGGCTCGATGGGGTAGCATCATCACCACCGTGCCGCTAGAAAACGGCCACCGAGCACCCGTCAGGCTGCTCCTGCCCCCCGGACTCGACGTCAATGACGTAAACACCAAATATCCCGTCGTGTACTACGTGTACTCGGGCCCTAATACTAACACCGTCTTCAATACTTTCACTGTTGGTGAGTATATAATGCTTAATCACTAAAACGGTTTCGGGTAATTGTTAATCACACACTAAATTAGCCGAAAAAATATTTATATGTTATAATATGTAAATATTATGTTTGCCTACTAAATAATTATTTCAAGTGGACCAAATCCCGTGTTCATGCCCGCTTGAGTATGTTTCGCAGGACAGTCTCAACTGGGCCGTGTTGAACCCGGTAGTAGATGAACCCGCTGAGTTTCGCTTGCTCTTCTCAGTTGGGGCGCATTGGATACGTTTGGTAGCATAAAAGCGCGACCGTCGCTAGAAACACAAGGTCCGCCATAATAATAAGATTGAATTCGTACCTTAATATAGACAGAACCATTCAGACAATATTTAGTCAAATGTAGGTTTTCCATAATTAAACCTAAACATAGTCTCTTTGACAACAACGTAACTAATACGAGCTAGCTAAATATCATTACTATTATAAAATAAATTGTATAAATGTTTTAACAATCCGTGTACCTAAATATCTACATATGTAACTAGCAATAATTATGTATACTTAACTATATTACTACAAACATATTCTGGCTATTTACAAGCGGTTTTTTAAAGTTTACGTTAGTAAAAACCTTTTTTTTTATTATTTTATGATACAGTTTATTGGATTACATTGCCCTGTTAGTGATATAAGAAGCAGAAGCCATGTAGTCCCAGCTGAAACAACAAAGTAAAATAAAAATTACTTACTAGCTACTGTATTCATGCATAAGTGCTCTGTAAAGCAACAGTACTTGTGACAAATGTCCTTGAGTGAAGTATGCGAAGAAGTACAGACGCCAGCACCTCCAGCTACCCCAATTTGTCAAAATTTCTTTTATAGATTTTCAACTTTATCACAAAGGCATAAGGTTCACTTTCAATTGGGGAAATTTGAAAGATTGGGGTAGCTTGATGTGCTGGCGTCTGTACGTCACAACAGAGTCAAGACTGTCGCTGTTGTTCCCTGTTTACCACTGTTGTTAGGTGGCATGTAGGAAAATGTACCTTACCCAATACCCAAGAAAAAACTTAACCATAATGATACCTGGAGAGTACAGACGACCCGAAAGGTATTTTAAGGGTTAGGTGGTATGTGTGCAACTGCTGGTATCTTACCTATACCAAATACCAAAGCTTAAACATAATGATCATCGTGTCAGCCAAAGTAAGTCTACTGCTGGATAGAAACTTCCCCAAATAATGGGGATATGTCATAATCGCCACGCTTAGCAGACGGGTTGGCTATGGGATGGGACGTGATGGGGAGATGATATTCTATGCCGTCACCACACAGCAACTTCAACAACAGAATTCTGCAAGGTATTCTCCAGTCGACCTGAGATATATGTTGGGGTACCTACGTGTGTCTCTTACACAACTAGCTATAAAATATTTTCTATATATCCCAGGTTACCATTCATACCTGACGACTAGCCGTGATGTCATCTATATGCTGGCTGATGGCCGCGGCTCAGGACTCAATGGTCAAGACATTTTGTTCTCACTCAACAACGCGCTCGGCACCGTCGAGGTTGAGGACCACTTTGTCATACTGAGGTAAATTACACTCTTTTATTGTATTGAATAGTTCATATAATTAAGCACGCTTGTGATGGCTAGTCGATGAACAAATAGAAAGAAAAAAATCTTTAGCGGTGTTTTTGGGATGGGTAAAAAATGTTAAACTCACGTCAGGACACGTGACCTGATCGAATATTGATAAGACGGAGTCTTCTTTTTTTAAATCACACTGGCCGTTTATACACACGTATGACACACAGCATTTTTTAAGTGGCAACTTCTTTAGGGGCTTTTTTCTTGATTATGTAAGATTTTTAACAGCCGACTGCCTAACCAAATTAAGTTCTATTTTTGAACCAATTACTAGGAATCTTTACCGCCCAAAAGTGGAAAGAAACATCTTCCTATCGCTACTCGGATCAAATAAACACTACTTTCCGAGTATGAGAAGTGAAAAAATATGTTGTTGTATGCATGTTTTTTTTAGTTATTTATATTTTTTATTATTCATTTAATTCAGATATAAAATCCACATAGTGTTAATATTACAGGACTTAGAATAAAAATTATTACTAACATATGTTAGTAATAATTTTTTTAATAATTAATTTAAGAACCTTCCTGCTGCACTAGCTCCGCCACTATGCATACGGGTCCAGTACATGAGGAAAGGACTGTCCAACTTTTCAGAAATAACCTTAAGAATGCTATTGGTGCTCCCACGAATTCTAAGCGGGGATGCTGTTCTTTGTCGCATGATGGCCTCAAAACTATCTGTGTGCGATTCAGTAAACATCCCCGACGCGCTACAAAATCGTGGCAGCCCCAACAACACTCGCAAGGCATTATTGTACTGGACACGAAGAACGTTATAGGCCCTCTGCGTATGTCTGAACCATAGGATGCACGTGTAGAATGTTTGGCAGTACGCTTTGAAAAGAGTAATTTTCACATGTTTCGTACAGCGTGCAAACCTACGAGCCAGCATGTTGCAACGAACCGATAACGCTCTTCGCTCCCTCTCAATATCATTGTCTTCATTTAAGTCCTCGGTCAATATGTGACCGAGGTACTTAAAAAGAGACACTGCTTAATACCTCTCCATAGAGATGTACAGGAGGGACAGTTCTGGGTTTCCCACCACCGACACGGAAAACCATCGTTACACTTTTACACACATTGTACTTGAGCCCATGTGTGGCAGCATTGCTCTCGCACACAGCAAGTAATTGCCTGAGGGCAAAGACCGAGGGGGCCAGTAATACGACGTCATCTGCATAGTTAATACTATTTAGGATCTTGCCATCAATAGAGCATCCTACGCCTGTGCCACTGAGCCCCTCGATCAAATCGTTGGTATACAGGCTTAAGAGTGCCGGAGAAGTTAAACCTCCCTGTCTCACGCCACACTCCAGCCTATATGCCCCCGATAGAGCACCTGCCCATCTGACCTGGTTAATTTGATGGAAGTCCAACAGCTATTTAAATGAAAGATAATGCTAAAAGTAAGTATCATGAAGCCAATCACAGGTCCTCGCGTATGAAAACTAAGAGATAACTTAGATTTAGCATTCACTAGAACTTGGTACGCTCACAATTAAGGAGTTAATATTAATTAATACAAAATTAATTAATTACAATGTGCTACATTAAAATTTTAGAATTAAAAAAATATTGTCATGTCAATTTAAGTCAATTAAATATTAATATCTGCGAAGAGAAATTTAAGTTTTTGCATGTATTTTGTGAACTAATATTCGAGATGTAACTAATTAATATTAATTTATACAATACTATGAACGAAACTAGATTCTCCGGAACTGAGCACGAATTGATACTTCATTTTGGCGACAAAATATTTGCATTAATATTATATTGACCTAAATGAATAAATTATTGTTTTTATAGTTCCTTCCGTCGCCGTAACAAATTACGAAACGTTCAATGAACAGGCACTTAAGATTACGTAGTGAAGGTACAGACACCAGCACATCAAGCTACCCCAATATGTCAAATTTCCCCAATTGAAAGTGAACCTTATGCTTATGTGATAAAGTTCAAAATCTATAAAAGAAATTTGACAGATTGGGATAGATGGACGTACTGGCGTCTGTGCGAACTAAGTTTCTTAGATTATTATTAGATTTGTATCTCTCCGGATAATTGTAATTAACATATTATTTATTCTTTTATATAATGATCAGGTAGAAATGTTAAATGCGATATTTACTTATAATTTAATTTTATAGATTGAATTATGGATATATTTTACATTTAAAGGCCCGTGTCTATTTAGAAATGATGCTCTTTTATGTACAGACGCCAGCACATCAAGCTACCCCAATCTGTCAAATTTCCCCAATTGAAAGCGAACCGTATGCTTATGAGATAAAGTTAAAAATCTATAAACGAAATTTGACAGATACGGGTTGCTGGATGTGCTGGCGCCTGTACAAAATTAAAACACTGATTAACTTGAAGAAAGAAGAAGGAGGAAGAATTAGTTTGGTCTTATTCGTTCGAATGTAAAATAATGTTTGAATAATAAAAAAACAAACATCCTACGAGCTGATCAGAAATACATGTTATATAGCAAGGAGGCACAACAAACAAGAGTTTATTTCCTGTTTTCTGTAGCCTAGGAGGCTTTCACTGCTTCACCAGACAATAAAACTGGAGAGGACTCAAGTCGTCTAATGTTCTTAAATGTTATTAGTTAATTAATTTTGTCAGTTTAATCTGACGCGCGGCGTTGACCTTAAAAGTATATTATAAAAATATATATAGATATATATATATATATATATATATATATATATATATATATATATATATATATATATATATATATATATATATATATATATATATATATATATATATATATATATATATATATATATATATATATATATATTTTATTGTTTGAAGAAACGGTACCTAAATAGAATTACAAATTTGTAATATGATTCTATGACATCCCTTTTTTAGGTGACATTTAACCACCACTAAAAACCTAGTGATATAAAATTTCCATACAATGTCTGTTCTCATTAACATCCGCTTATAAGTTTAGAACCTGTGGCCTACTGCGATCTCTTTATAGCTTTGTACTTTGACTATATATACCTATTGACTGCGTCGTTGGTCTAACGATAGCGTGTTCAACCGCAGATAATGAGGTCCTGGGTTCAAATCCCGGGTCGGGCCAAAAAGTGATTTTTTCCGTAAAAAGAAATGTCTCAGTATCAGTTGGCGGTATTACACCCCCGTGCCTCGGAGAGCACGTAAAGCCGTCGGTCCTGTACCTTTCCGGTCGTGTCGCTAGTCGTCCCACCGGATCATGAGAGTGATGGAATAGAAAGTGCCCGTGTGCGAGCACACTTGTGCAATATAATAATATGTCCTGCACAATTAGCTAGTTTCCATTGAGACTGGCCGCCGTGGCCGAAATTCGGTCGGGAGGACATTATTATATATACCTACAACTGAAAATCATCCTTATAATTATAAACTTAAGACAGTTTATTGGGTGAGGTTGTATGAAAATTGTGGTACCTTTGTTTGAACTTTTTTTTTATCAATTCGGAACTATTGATAATTTCCATCATACCATAAACACCTACCATTACACCTATCACATTTAAAGATTTGAACTTTTGAGTCAGCCCTCAATTACTTAATATAAATTATTAATATTTTAAAGGGCCGCGGGTTGGCATGGGTGATAGAATCTTCCCTTTCACACCGCAGGTCGTGGGTTCGATTCCCACCAGAGCAGACCATGAATATATCGGTTTGTCTTGAGTCTAGGTGTAATTATCAATATAAGTATGTATGTATTTACAAAAAACAGTAGTATATGTAGTATATCAGTTATCTGGTTTCCATAATACAAGCTCTGTTTAGTTTGGTATCAGGTGGCAGTGTGTGAATACTGTCCCAAGATATTATTATTATTATTTTTGTTCCCGCTATACCGACAAATACTAAAAACAAAATAAAATAAATATTTGAAGGGGCTCCAATACAACAAATGTGAGTTTCTTTGCTCGTTTTTATAGATAATGGTACCGAAACCTTCGTGCGCGAGTCCGACTCGCACTTGGCCGGTTTTTATTCAAGCACATTATTACTAACAAAATATGGACCTTGTCCGAAATAAATGTTTATTATTATTATTTTTATCCTTTTTATTTTCTCCTTTTTTTGCGAGGGTAGTATCACGCGGGCCTAAGCCAAGGGTGAAGGCATGAAGGATGTTAACGTGGACGAAATTTTCGTGTGATGCGTCAAGTATTTAAGACTGTGGCTTTCTGGAGCATGTGGGGGTGTATGGAGGCATTTCTTATTATTATCATTATTATAGGCAAGTGCTGGACTTGTTCCCGTTCATGGACCGCGAGAAGGTCGGTATCTGGGGCCATAGCTACGGCGGTTACGCCACTCTGCTTACGCTGCTACACGATGAGGACCACCTTTTCCAATGTGGGGTTTCCGGAGCGCCTGTAACGTCATGGATATATTACAGTAAGTATACATCAATTAAGAATATAATTAATATTAAAAAAAAATGGAACCGTCTTCAATTTTGCCACATGACAGCCGATTAGAAAAATTTTATTTTAAATTACGTGTAACCCGAGCAATTCGGGTCATTAACGATCTTCACATACAAATTGACATTTTTACATGACTGGGTTCGATTCCCGCGCGATTCTGAGTCAGGATGTACTTTGTGTCCGTCAATTATATGATTGTTAAGTACCCTGCGACACAGGGATAAATTTCCATAGTGAGGGCGTTGTCTTTCAAAAATAATGTATATTGAGTGAATTCGCTAGATTATTGTTATTTATTTTATAATAATAATAATAAATACATTTATTTCAGACTTTGGTCCATAAATTTGTTAGTAACAGTGTTCTTAACCTAGTGTTAGCAAAAATACGGATCACGAGTAGTTAGTAACAATGTTCTTAGCCTAATGTTAGTAAAGGGTACGAATACGTCAGGCGCTTGATCTCGTGTGAAGGCCTGTCCAGTGAGCCATCAGTACCGAGTCCCAGCGGCTGGCACACGCGGCCAGAATGGCGCTGGGGCTGCCGCGTACCCGCGCCATTATTGATGCACAGCGCTTACGCATGATGGCGTGGAAGCAGTCCACGTGCGCCTCTGCGAACATGCCACTCGCGCTACAATAGCGCGGCAGCCCCATCAACACCCTGAACGCGTTGTTATACTGTATACCTAAAGTAGAATAGTGTTATATATTTTGTTTTATGTAGCTGAATTATATTATATAAGCATGTAGGTAAGTGTATGTTCCTAATAGTTTTCTGGTTTGTATAAAGACTGTATAATTATAAGAGACCGCACTATTGGATTAGGTGATGAATCTGTAATGGTAAATAAAAATAAAACAAATAAATGCGACACGTGCAGTCAAATAAAATTTTGACTGCAGCGGCTAAGACAGTCGCCTCACCGCTTCGTGTCGCGTCTTCGTTCGAGTCCCACGCTGGACATGTATTTGTGTGACCCTTAAATAATTGTTCTGAATCTGGATGTAATTTGTGTCAGTCTATTATGTTGGTAAAGTACCCCGCAACACAGAGATTAGATTCCCTACTGCAAGCTTTGTCTTTTTTAAGGAGCAAATAAAAATAAAAATGGACAATTCCAAAAGCATTTCCTATCAAAACCTAAACACCGGGAAAAATCAGATTAAGAAATGAATGAACGAAATAAATGAAATATTTCAACTATTTTACCTCCTTTTTTGAATTCGGTTAATAATAATAAACGCAACACTTAAACCGGCTCAGATTAATTATGCATACAATTTTTTTCGTTACACGATTAAAATTAATATCTGAACAGGAGATATTCGTACTGGACTTAAAATTTTAAAATTCGAAGAATCTGACATCATATTAACCGTTTTACTTTCGTACAACATTAGCATACATGTTCGAAAGTAGCTCATTGACGTTAATAGAAAAGATGATAGATATTTATTTTTGGTTCTTTAAGTACCTACCTATGCAAATCTTACGAAAAGTAAAAGTAATCTCCTTGTCAAGGCAACTCTGAAAGGTGACTGGACACCCACATATATCAAAATACAAAATCAATATGTAGTGTTAATTCCGCTAATTGTCAGTTTAATCATGCCGGGATGCAATTTAAATACTAAAATAATAATGCACCGCCCTCCCGCCCGCAAAAATGTGCAAATGCAAGGAGGACAATATAAAAAAGCAAATAACATGCGCCAGTACGATACCTACACGTGTTTCAGTCCTCCACGGACCATTCTCAAGGGCTGCTAACTCGTCGAGTGCTCGAAACCCACATACACACATCAACAAAGTCTAGGGATACGTTATTTTGAAATCAAACATGGCTTTATTGTTTAAAACCTATTTAGTTTCCTTAAAAAGTTTATTTACAGATTTAAACCTTGTCTATTCTTTATTCAAAATTTAAAAATTAAAATGAGAAACAAATGAAAACACGCAAAGCACAGCGCAATCTTGAGTTGTATCTAATTTCAAGAAGTTGCATTAAAATTTTTTTTGCGTGTTAATTGAAGAAAACCTGATAAATTGTTTTATTTTCTTTTCTCAATTGGTTGTGTAAGCTTTTTAGCGTCATGCCACGCCATCATTTGAGTCGAGATGAAATGTTACGGGCAGTTGGCATGTTACAAAACGGTGCTATTCAACGCGTCGTTGCTGAGTCTCTGGGCACAAGCCAAAATGTGGTATCCAGGCTGTGGTCACGTTATCGCGCTACTGGAGATGTGGCAGAACGGCACACAGGTAGATATCGTGTTACCACTCAGAGACAGGATCGATTTCTCCAAATGACCGCCAGAAGACTACCCAATATCACAGCGATGCAACTAGTGCAAAGGCTCCAGGAGGGTCAGCAGCTGCTGGTGAGCGACCAAACCGTGCGAAGGAGGCTGCATGAAGTTGGTCTTCATGCTCGCAGACCGCTACGAGTCCCAGCGCTGCGACGTGGCAATCGCGGTAGGCGACTTTTATGGGCTCAAGAACATTTGACATGGAGTGATCAACAATGGTCATTGGTGCTGTTCACTGATGAGTCCCGCTATGGATTTCATCCAGATTCGAGACGAACACGCGTTTGGAGAACTCCAGGCAGGGTCAGCCGTCTCCGACATCCACAGGAGGTCCACTCTTACCAAGGCGGGACAATTATGGTGTGGGCAGGAATACGAATCGGCGGACGAACCCAACTCATTTGGATTCAGGGCAGCATGACTGCCCATAGATACCGTGAGGAGGTAGTAGAACGTGTCATTGTCCCGCTCAGGGCCCTAACGGGGCAAGAATTTCAGCTCATGCATGACAATGCACCTTCCCATACAGCGCGGCTGGTGAGGGCCGCCCTTCGAGAACACGATGTTCAGGTATTAGATTGGCCTCCACAGTCGCCAGACTTAAACCCAATTGAACACGCCTGGGACATGTTACAGCGAAGAGCATTGAGGGATTTTCCGCCCAACTTGACAACAGAAGAACAACTTTTCGAACATTTAAAAAGAACTTGGGACTGCATACCCCAGCAAGACATTGACACCTTAATTTTAAGTATGGAAAATCGTTGCCGCTGTGTGATTAATGTTAGAGGAGGAAATACCGATTACTGATTATCAGATTTGGTAAGATTTTTATTCATTTAATTCGATTGAATAATTTTATAAGAATAAAATGTTTTTGTTCACTCAGTAATTTTCTATGGCTTAATTAATTTAAGACTTTTATTAATTAGAAAAACAAAATCGCATCGTGTTGTTAATGTTTAAATATCGGCCATGAAATTATCTTTAATTCTTCCATTTACAGTCATAACAAAATGTTTATAGTTTTCTAGATAATCAATGAAATGTTCAATATCCCTAGATTGTGTTGATGTGTGTATATGCTATCTCTTTCTTGAGCAACAGTCAACAGTCTAGAGATTATAGATACGTCAGTGTGTTAACCTAATTATTTAATATTCTAGACACGATGTACACTGAACGCTACATGGGTCTGCCGACCGAAGAGGATAATCTCTCAGGATACCAAAAGGGTGACGTCACGCTGCTGGCTGAACAGCTTCGAGGCCATGACTTCTACATCATGCACGGCAACGCTGACGACAACGTCCACTACCAGAACGCGGTCAAACTTTACAAAGCTCTGCAGGAACTTGATATTCCATTCGAACAGATGGTGAGTTAGAGCAGGGCCTGATTAATCCACAGGACAGTTAGGTTAATAAGTATAGGGCGCAAGAACCATGCGAGAGCGCTGAGAATTAATGCTAATCTTTCATACATTTTTTTAATAAGACCGTAGCACTACTGGCCTTGCAGCACTGGCTGTGTGGTGGCGGCATAGAATATCTTCACCTCATTTCATCCCGCGGGGAGCGTAGAAATCGACCGAGGGAATACCTACCAGAGAACGGGCAGCAACGTTTTTCTGTGAACTATGTTCATCAAACTGCGATCGCCGTCTGCCAAGCGTGGCAATTATGGCATATCCCCCCATTCTTTGGGGAGGCTTTTGTCCAGCAGTGGACGTACTTTGGGTGACATGATGATGTTACTACTGGCCACTTTAAATACTAAAATAACATTTTTAAAATTGGATTCAATATTGATTTTGTTTAATCTATGACAACCAAAATTACTAGAGTAGTCCCTGGAGAAGGGGTACCACTTCATTCAGGTAAAACCAATAGCGAATGAGAACCTTATTATTCTTACATTGGATATAATAAAATAACGCTAATCAATAAAAAATCTCCTGTCTAATAAATCTACTTATGTAGTAGATTTATAAGACAGGAGATTTTTTTAAACGTTATATCAAGATCTACTTATCATATCCTTGTTATAATTATTTCGATAGTTGACTGATAGTATTTTTGTAATGCGGAAGGGTGCAGTAAAAATATCACGTTTGTCGAACCTTCAAATCTATACGTACCAATATATTGTAATTATGACACTGTTTGTTAGTTAGAAAAGATGATAGGTACGACTTACACGAGCGTTTTTGTCACTGGTTTTGGTTTATCATCCTTGTCCAATGCTTTTTCTTTTTGTTATCGTTAGGACAACTGTTACCTTTGTGTTATACTTAGTTCTTCAAGCCGAAATGTCGGCATCGTAAGCTTTAAACGCCTTTCGAAGTACGGATACTCAGAAATTAAACAACAAAATGAAGCATCTGTATCTCTGTCTCGTTCTGTCTATGGTTATTGTTTATGGATATGAATGTTACCCGGGTGACAGTGACAGTTTTTGATGTCAAGTGATAGGGTGTTGGTAAGCAATAGCGAAGAAAATTCACTGCGCTGATAGGTTTAAATAGGTTACGCAGGGGTCATCAATTGCCACATACTGTCCTTGGGAGTGTGATCTCTGGCAAAATCAGCGTGAAATTATGTTAAATAACTTTCAGCCCATTTCTTGGAGTAGTTTATTATACGGATCTTGTAGCAACAAGGAACAATTTCCGTAAGTTTTAGCGCTTTTGCCATACCTACTATTGGAATCAAATATTACAGCTCATTTAGGACCCTTAAATTGATCCTCGGTGCTTTTGCAGCTGGCTTCTCTAGTCGAAATTCTCTCGTTTTATGAGGCTATAGCCACTTTATATCATTCTTGGAAGGAAGTGGAACTATTCTCATTTCTACCTCCTCCTTTTTTCTTTCTGATTAAATTCGTTGCGGGTGGCTCAGTGTCATTTCATTGTTGATCCTGGCTTACAGGAGTTGCAGTGGTGGGTAAGAGGTAGTTAACTTTACTGTCCTTAGATGCCCCGTGTTCAATACGGCCAGTGCCTTAGGGTACTATCTTCTCAACTTAACATAAAATTACCTATTAGAATATAATGACGAAATTACTAATAATAACCAGATGCTCTCACCGGTCCGTAAGTGATTGGCCAGGTTAAGCAACTAGGCTCAGTCCATAGATAGGTGAACGCCAAAGAGGTTTAATTTCTGAGCGTCTCCGTGATTCTGAGGACACGTTAAGTTGACAGTCCCGGTTGTATCCATTAGGCGAGAGTCGTTAAGCCATGTCAGAGGGCCTAATGGGCGGCTTTAACAATTCTGACACTAGGGTAACCACGATAAGTAAGTAAGTATTACTAATAATAATCGATGTTTCTCATAATTTTTTATCTGGAAGTATATACTTATACTATATATTAAATGCTTGGATAAAAGTTCAGTGACTTCCAGTTACGCACTTGGCCTCTTGACGTTTCAACTATTGAAAATATATTTCGTTGAATACAGGGAGACCATAGTCCGGACTTGTTATTACGAACAAAAGCCACGTGATATCGAAATGTGTGCTATAATCACACATCAATTAGACGTGTCATGTATAACTGATAAATCGAGAAGAATTGGAATTGAAATTGATTCTACTCGGAAACGGAGGCGGAAACGTAACATTTAAAAAGCTTATCATGCGTAGGTGAAGTCGTTGGCGGAAGCTAGTGTTTATATGCGGATGAATTTTTTGTTAACATTATGGTAGTAACCGAAATAGGTGTATAGATATAAATATGTATAGACACCAGGTCGTAATACAATTTTTTATCGTATATTTAGTGAGAAATGAAATTTATTAGATTAATTAGACTAGTGTGCCGTGTGGTTTTCGGATTAAAATTAATATCAGGGCCACCCTATAGCATCCCGTGGGTGTCGTAAAAGGCGACTGAGGGTTACACCAGGTAGAAGGGCAGCAGCGGTACCTGTGTACTAGCTACCGCCTAACTGCGGTCGCCAACTCGCATGCCAAGCGCGGTGACTGCGGCAAACCTCTCCCAATGGGAATGTTATAGAAACCTTTGGTAGAGTTCTATGTCCAGCAGTGGACGATTTCAGGCTGATGATGATTAGATATAAGCTACTGTTTACTTTAGTTTCAGTTCCTATCTATCCAAAGGTTGTCTTTCTAACTCCTCCTTATTTCTTTATGATTAAATTCGTTGCGGGATCCAAGACAGTTAAAGGGATTCCCCGGGACATACCTGAGCCTCACCGCTCAGTGTCATTTCATTGTGTGCCATTGTTGATCTTGGCTTACAAGAGTTGCCGTGGTGGGTAAGTAGGAGGGACTAGTCCCGAAAAAAATACCAAGGTTGTCTGGAAGAGATCGCTTAAGGCGATAAGACCGCATGTTGTACATTATGTTCTTTATATCCAATGTATTTTCTTTCTGTTTGAGTTTGAACAATAAAGAGTATTCTATATATCTATCTAGACTAATGTGATTGTTTCTTTCGCAGTCGTATCCTGATGAAGCGCACAGTCTTGTGGGAGTCAACTTGCATAGATATAACGCCATGGACCGCTACTGGTCGAGGTGCCTTAAGCTGTGAATGTACAAAACTTAGACATAGTATACTTAAAAAAATGTTTATAAATTTCATTTTACTGTTAAGTTATTGATAACCAATGCAAAAAAAGTACAAGAACTTAAACAATTTCCAACATAAAAAATTGTAGATATAGGTACTTCTGAACAAATCTACTATCCATATTTTAACTTATTGTATGACGCATTAATTAAAATATAGCGTAAGCTTTTGCAATAAAATGTTTCTTATATTTTTTAAATTCTTTTGTTTCAATACTTACCTTACATAATTCCCTTTTTCGTGTCTCTTAGTTTCGAAGGTTCTAAGCGTGGCTTGCGTTTGAAGTTCACTGGTCCTCATCAGACATCTTAAGGTAAGGAAAAAGCGTGATGCTCCATCTCTTTTTCCCTCTCCCTCTTTCCCTATTATAGAACGCGCAACATAATTAGTTGACGTAACTTATGGACCTTAATTAGCCTATGAAATTGTGTAACACGTACAAACACTTAATATGTAACACATCATGTATAATCATACTGAATACAAAAAAATAAACTTCTCATACAACACAATAACGATCAGCTGATGCATTTTGTATGGTGAGCCCGAGATATATTTTTTTCTTTTTTTTTGTTTACTTTTTTAATGCAACTCCCGTACTAGCGAAATTAGTCTTCATATCATTGACGGACGACTTTATTAAAATAAAATAAAAAAGGTTTTTATTCACGTAGACTTTAAAAAAGCGCTTGTAAATTGTCAGAACATGTTTGTAGTAATATAGTTGTATACATTATTATTTCTAGTAACATAGATATTTAGGTACACATTGTATGAAAACATTTATAAAATTTATTTTATTAAAGCAATGATATTTAGCTAGCTCGTTTCAAGTTATTGTCAAGAGATTATGTTTAATTATCTAGTTTAAGTCTAATATTTTTACTACATATTCTCAATGGTTCTGTCTATATTAAGGTATTATTATTATGACGGACCTTGTGTCAATAACGACGGTCGCGCTGTAATGCTACCACCGGATCCAATGCGCCCCAACTGAGAAGACCCTATTCACCGCATTTATTCGTTATGTATTTTTTTTATTATTTGCTGTTTGGTGATGGCATAGAATATCATCACCCCATCTCATCTGATATAAATATCTGACAAGGTGGGAAGCGAACCCGCGATCTGTGGCTTCAAAGGATAGTATATATCAACCGTGCCAACCGGGCCCGTCGAATTAGTAGGGTGGTGCAATTATTTTTAACTCCGGAATTTTTCAATGCCGGAAACCATATCATGCTTCAGATGTACAGTACAGTGGTTCTGGGTAAACTACGGGTTTCTATCGGTGACCAAGATCTACGTACACGTATGAAATGTTTTATGGGTTTGTTTGCCTAAGCTTTTTCTTGCAAAATCTTTTGGAAGGTATATTCAGTAGATAAAAGAGTGGTAATTAACTGCACGCGATAATAACTGTAAATGAGGTAGGTATTCAACAAATTTAAAATGCATTGCACGCAATAAAAATGCGTGGGAAATAATCGGCAGAGTAGGGCTGGCGCTTGATATCGTAGATATTGATATGGAAGGCAAGCAACGAACAGCCAGACTGAGGGACATACTCTTTATATATGAGAGTCATAAAAAGTGGCAAAATGTTTCAGGAAATAAATTGTGAATGTACTATTGGGGTAGCATAGCAATCGCAAGAGGTTCCCTCGAGGAACGCAACCACAATAGAATAGAATAGAATATGCATTTATTTCTCTCATCACAAAAGTAGTTTACATTTTTTAAATAAGATGACATTTAGGATTGTACATTTTAGCAGTTATAAATGCAATAACTAATGTATGACGAACATCAAAACCGTGTTCAATTATTCTTTTAAATAACTGATCAGAACAAAATTTATATGGCCATTAGTTTTAACCCACTTCAAAACAAGGAGGTAATAATAATATCCTGAGACATTATTCACACACGGCCATCTGATCTCAAACTAAGCAGAGCTTGCACAATGGATACCAGATAACTAATATACATACCTACTACATATACTGCTTTTCTTTTGTGAATACCTACATACTTATAGACTTTGACTGCACGTGTGGCGCAGCGGCCTAGACAGTCGCCTCGCCGCTTTGTGTCGCGGGTTCGAGTCCCGCACCGGACAACTATTTGTGTGACCCACAAATAGTTGTTCTGAGTCTGGATGTAATTTGTGTCCGTCTATTATATGTTTGTAAAGTACCCCGCCACACAGGGATAAGATTCCATAATGCGGGTCTTGTAAAAAAATAGATAATTACACCCAGATTCAGGAGTAACAGACAAGTTCATTCTCACAAATATGGGAATCGAACCCACGACCTGCGGCGTGAAAGGCAGGTATTTACCAACGACGACAACCGGCCCGTGAAATCATACATAAACAAACCTACCGTCAAATTGTTAACTTCTTTTAAAGTTTGCTACAAGACTACATTTCTCGGCTCAATTATATATAATTTTTATTATACATAATTTTTCTTCAAAAAAAGTTTTCAAATATTTTACACATCTAAAGTAGATTAACTATACCTCAAAATAAAATTGCTTTGCTAGTCGATAACCGTCAAATATGCTCATTGTGTTATTGCAGTTGCGTAGACGCAGACAATTAAATATAAATAAGCCAAGTGCACTTTGAACTGTATTGCATAACAGATTGCATGATGGACCTCTTGCCGTTCACTTTCATTGATCCCAAGACCTTTAGAAATTCTAAGCGACATAGGTAGGCCACGAAGAAATTGTATGTAGAAAAGTATTAGTATATTACACCAGACTTAAGGTATATAGTATTTGTATAATAAATATGTATATGTAATATATGTTATGACACGTCTTGTTCAAAATCTTTCGGTTTGTAAATTCATTCTTTTGAATAAAAGTCTCCCTTGGAATAACTGTTCCTGCATGTATAATATGTATGTAACTATATAAGTGTGTACTTAGGTATATCAGTTTTCTGGTTGCCATAGAAAAGGCTTTGCCTATTTTGGGATCAGTGTGTGTTAGTTAGTTGTCCAAAGCCATTAATTAAAAAAAAAAAATCTTATTAACTGACCAATAAGTTAAGAGTACGCAAAAACTTTAAGGTATATGTGAAAGGAAGACGTTTCGTTGGTCATCATTATGTAATTACGAAACACAGTTTAATTAGTAAGGTGAAACACCGTCAGTGGGTCATTATGATGACCAGTTCCTGAGAGGCTTTCAAACAGTCCGGTAGTAGTTCTTAATTACTCGTTAATCACTCTTGTTAAAGACCGGTCTAAGATTAATTATTCATAATAATGAAATTACTCGTGGACTCAATAATAAGTCTATATTAATTTAACCATTCTTGGTACGCTCTTTGAAATTTAAATAAAATACATTATGTGTATCTAATCCGAGATTAAATAAAAATGTAGATCAGAATGTTCGGCCAATCGAGATAGGGAGCTGGATGCTACTCAGGCGGATTGTGACGACGACGGGTCTGTTGGCGTGGTTGGGAAAAGCTTGCTTTTCGCGCCGGAGGTCGTGGGTTCGATTCCCACCCAGGACAGATATTTGTGTGCATGAACATGTCTGTTTGTCCTGAGTCTGGGTATATTTATCTATATTATTATGTATTTACAAAAGAAAAGTAGTTGTAGTATATCAGTTATCTCGTTTCCATAGTACAAGCTCTGCTTAGTTTGGGATCAGTTGACAGTGTGTAAATAATGTTCCAGGTTATTATTATATTATTGTGACGAGATTTTGACGCATTAAAGTATTTTTATTACTTTTTCTTGGCAGGTACCTGCCAAATAACTTGTGACAGTTCAGTTCGAAAGATAGAGGCATTTATGTGCATAAGGAAGTTGCAACATAAACAGACAGTTGGTACAGTATACTACGAAAACCGCCCTTACTGTTATAGTTGGTTAAGTCGATTACTATAGCATTAAAGAGAAATAATTGATAAAGATGTATATGATATGTGTGTTGAATAGTATTAGGCGCCTTCTGTAAACGATTCTCTAAGGGCCTGCTTGTATGTCCACCTACACGTAATAATTAGTTTAATGTAGTAAATTTTTGTATAAATTGTTTTAATAGTACAAATAATGTTTTGACTATAATATCCCGGGACATTATTCATATACGGCCATATAATCTCAAACTAAGCAGAACTTATACTATGGAAACTAGATAACTGATATACTACATATCATCATCATCATCATTACAGCTAAATAAGTCCACTGCTGGACAAGCCTCCCTCAAGAATCGTCTTGGGGGATATGCCATAATCGCCACGCTTGGCAGGCGAGTTGGCGATCGCAGTAAGATGGTCATAGTAATCAGAAGAAAGCTGCTGCCCATCCTCTGGTAGTTATTCCCTCGGGTCGACTTCTACGCCTCCCACGGGATGAGATGGGGTGATGATATTCTGATTCTGATATTTGTCGCCGTCACCACACAGCAGCATACTACATATGCTACTTTTATTTTGTAAATACATAAATAGAGAATTGCACCCAGACTTAGGACAAATAGACATGTTTATGCACCCAAATATCTGCCCTGTGTGGGAATCGAACCCAAGACCACCACACACCACACTCTTGATGAATACACTTTGTCTTGCCAGCTTAAAATATTCACAACATGATAAGATAATATGTATTCATTGGTGTATTCTACGCTAACAGATTTTACAAGTAGTCTCTAAGTTCTAGTCCCACGAGATTACTTAACAGCGAAGAGGTGATCTACTTACCGTCTTGTATAATAAGATATTCGTGTCGATGTTTTTGTTTACTTATTTATTGGAAAGGATCTTGTATAAGAGCTCGCATAACTGCATGTGCCGAGATGACCTCGGTCGTTGCTCGCGTTACGTCACGAGCTACGCAAAGCCATGCCTTCGAAGGAAGTTGATAAAAAATGATTTATGTGAACGTTATTTAAATTTTAGTAGCATTTAAAATACAGGGTGTCGGAGAAGCGGAGTAATTTCTATACCGCAAAGCATAGAACATAAAATATGTGACGCTATCGATAGGCTTTAAATCACTCTCGCGTTGCTAATGAGTCTTACTTGGCATTCGTAACGATGAAATGCTCTGTGCCTCTCTAGCACGAGTTCCTGCAGTTTACTTACTCGATCACACGAACAGTTTCCTCCCATACATTGAGCACCAGCGCCTCTCGCGGAAACTTTTAAGAACTAAAACTCTGTATGGGACGAAACTGTACGTGTGATCGAGTAAGTACACTTCAGGAACTCGTGCTAGAGGCTCTGATCTGATCTTCAAACGGATGATTGGCCCTTGTCTTCACGTATTAATTTTGAGCGAAAGTTCAGAACATCTCCAAAACAGACCAAGTAACAGCCATGAGTTGAGGTTCAAAGAACCCTTTGGGGTTGCCCTCTGACGCGGGTTCCCTAGTTTTAAACTTATTGTGATGACTTGAGCTCTCACAAGCCTCTATTGTCCGGTGAAGCGGTAGAAGCCTCCTAAGTCCTCCTAAGATGACTGACATGTGATTTTTGTGCTTGACTTCTAAGCGTCGTGGATTCGATGCCCACCCCGGACACATTTTTGTGTGATGAGCACATTTATTTATCTATAATATGTAGGTATGTATCTAGCAATATATAAGTATGTTTATCGGATGTCTGGCTGACATAGTACAGTTTCTGTCTAGTTTGGGATCAGATGGCAGTGTGTTGTCCCAAGATATTTATTTATTTATATAGGATCATTCTTTATCGAATTTTGAAAGAAATATTAAAATCAGTTCATAAACCACGGAAAAATGACCAAACATACATACAAGAAAAAACAAATTGTTATTAAATCGGTTTGAAAACGCTTAAATATATAACATACATAGCATACATGGCACTTGATACTACCTCATGAAACTATGATGATTTTACGTAATTACATAACACCCTGTATACTTAAATATAACTTGTGGAAGATGATTAAAGAACTAGGTGGTTACTTGATTGGATTTTTTAAATTGGTTCGTTGAAAATTATGCTTATTAATACGTTAATCTGGAAAGCAGATAAGTGCTTTTTTACCTTACTACGGCGAGAGAAAAAAAGAGTTTTATGATTTTAACCAGTAAGTTCATCTATTCCCTATTAGCTTCCTTTAATGACATATCTTTGGAAACGTCTTGATTGTTTGCAGATAGGCGTGCAGGCTATGTGAAGTCATTTCAAATTTAATATGACATTGACTGCAAGTGTGTCATAGCGGCTTAGACAGTAGCCTCGCCGCTTCCTATCGCGGGTTCGAGTCCCATTTGTGTGACGTATCAAGAGCTATTTGTGTGACCCATAAATAGTTGTTCTGAGCCTGGATGTAATTTGTGTCCGTCTATTATATGTTTGTTAAATACCCCGCGACACAGGGATTAGATACAATAGTGCGGGCGTTGCCTTTAAAAAAAATTGTAACCTCTAGAGGTCATAATAAAATAAAAAATATTTTAGTCCTCGCTCGCAGGTTCACTCGTTTGCATTCAATAATTTGTAATTTTGAAAAATAGGTAATTTTTCAAATCACGCCTGTAAGCCAAACTTAGTTTCTCTCTCAACCAAAATATAATAAACATGTTTTTTATTAACAACAAAACGTATGTAATAATTATTCATTATTTTTAATGCCTTATGCCGGGACTAATTGAGTATAATCACGCCCATTATAAATCTCTCACCTTCGTTTAATTTTTATATTACGACTATATTTAGTTTCCATGCAAACATTCGATTTAAAAATTAAATAGATAACTATACAATTTTAGACTGAAACATTATGTTTGTTACTTCTTCACGTCTAAACGGCTGGAGCGATTTAAATAAAATTTGGTACGGAGTTAGCTGACACCCTGGATTAACACATAGGCTATAATTTATAAGGTTTAACGCGGGTAAAACCGTGGGACACAGATAGTATATAATAATAAGCGACTAAGACCTGAGGGCACCTTTATGGGGTTCGGGCCACTGGACCGCTGAAGTAAAAAGACGGAATTTTAAATGAGGGTATGATCACCAGCAATGGATCACCAATCACATGTTAAGGGGCCAAAGCGATCCTCACCGCCGAGGAACCTACTTAACCTGTGGCTTCCGCGGCGAAAATAGGGGACGGCAATCCAGAGCCCTCCCAGGGTACTTGTCCCAAACATCTGGCGACAATGGACATGGCGCAAAAGGGAGCACCGGACGATCATATCCGTGTTCCCGGGTCTCCCCACATCAGGCGCTAAGAGAAGTCTACAGCTGGTAGGTTTAGTCGGTGCGAGTCTGACATACCCACCCGTAGACACTTCTTGCGGGTGGCAAGCCCCATGCCTTAAGAAAATAAAGCTAGATGAACTACACTAAAACTTCACTTGTCTGTCATCTTGTTGTTTATTTACACACGTATGACGTCATGTCTAACAGCGCAAGATTTTGTTTGGCAATTTTAAAACACTAATGCGATAATGTTTATTCTAGGAACATCAACACATTTATATATATTAATTAGTGTTCTTCCTATGTACACATATCCATTACGGTTAATTCTAATGAGTTTCTTAAATGCCGATCTCCTATTATGTTATCAAATCTTAGGTACTTACTTATCGTGCGGGCAGTGGTTACCCTATTGTCGGAGTTGTTTAAGCCGCCCATTAGGCCTGTGACGAGGCTTAACGATAGTTACCTAATGACGACAAATATTCCTTATGACCTAATTGGCTTTACATCAAATAAAGTGTTAGTCCTTAATATTAATAGATTGGAGTTTCCTTATTGAAAACCAGGTTTGAAGTGTGAGAGGTACGAACGCGATAAAAATAATGTTGCTGCATTTTTAAAATCATATCTAATTTAGATTTAAAAATAGAAAGTTACCAAGAATCGTGGGCATGTAAGAATTGAATACTTGATCTTACTAAGCCAATAATGACAAGTGAAAGGAGATCGGATTTAGTACTGACTTTGATCCAAATGGCGTCGGTTGATGAAACCTAGTTCATCTAATGCGTGTAGGATATTTTTTACTATGGGCACCACAAAATTGGCCCACGGAGAAAAAGTTATACAATCCAGAAAATTGAATAATAGCGAATAACTCATTGTCCAGTGAACAATACGCGCGGCGCAGGAGTTTCTTTGTACGCCTGTAGTGTAGGTATATATATGTTATATGTATACCCGAGTGTTTAATTACCTTTTTCTTTGTTTAGGCAGTGGGAATGCCTTCGCATGCCACCCGCAAAAAGTGTCTGCGGGTGGGTATGTCGGACTTGCACCGACTAAACCTACCTGCCGTGGACTTCTCCTGGCGCCTGATGGGGGAGTCCCGGGAACGCGGGTATGCTGCTCTGGTACCCCCCTTTTTGCGCCATGTCCCAGATGGTCGGGACACGTACCCTGGGAGAGCTCCTTTGGATTGCCCTCCCCTATTGCCGACTCCTGCCAGTACGGCACAGCGACTGCGCCACAAACAGATCGCTGTCATCCCGGAGCCGCTTGTACGTGGCGACAGTAGAGGACACTTCTCACACTGCCGCCGCGGCCCCGAGGGGGAGTTGGGCTAACGGCTGCCGCCACCGCCCCGACGCCTCCTCCACCTACGAGCGGGATCGGCTCGTTCCCGATCCCGCTCGGCGGCCTCCTTCTGCAGCAAGACTGCCTCACAGAAGGAGACCACGGCGTCCCATTTGGTGGAGTCGCCAGCCAGCATCGCATACACGACTGCTGGCGGCGAAAGATCCCGTCCGATCTCAGCGACCAGGACTCGCCTCTCGGCCTCCCAGGCCGGGCACTCCTCCAGTGTATGCTGGGCAGAGTCCAGGTCGCTCCCGCAATGGTGACAATGTGTCGTCACTTCTCGGCCGATCCGGCTCAGATACTCACCGAAACAACCGTGTCCGGTGAGTATCTGAGTCAGTCTGTAGGTGACGTAACCACCCTTCCTTCCCACCCAGGCCTCGAGGTGAGGCAGGATAGCACCAACGGCACGTTGGCGCGCGTTTAGTCGCAACTCAAGACGTGCGCGCCACTGAGTTAGTACGCGCCGGTGTGCATCCTGTCTATACTCAATGAGCGTCCGGTCTGGCGCGCCCCCGATCCCCTGGCGGAGGCGTATTTCGGTAAAAACCGCCGCGTCGACCGCCGCCAGTAGATCGAAAGGCGGGAGGCGCGCCAGGAGTGTCGCCGCCTCAAAAGATACCGTACGGTATCCTCATGCGATCCGTATGGCCACCACACGCTGCAGGCTATTAAGAATAGCTCTGCAGCGGGAGGCACCCGTCAGGCGTTCAGACCAGACGGGCGCCCCGTAAAGAGCCATGGATCGCACGACACCTCCGTAGAGGCGGCGAACTTCTTCCCGTGGACCCCCGAGGTTCGGTAGCAGCCGGTGTAAAGCGCCGGTTACCCGGCGCACTCGGGAGGCCAGACGCTCAAAGTGCTCCTCGAGAGTGTTTAATTACCTACATATTCTAATGAAATTGTAGAATAGGTACCCATTTTGCTGGATTGTATATCGTTTTTCTCTGTGGGCTCTCTCGTAAATAATATCCTACACTCATGAACTAGGTTTCATCAGCCGACGCCATTTGGACCACTTTCGCACGTTCTCCTTTATGATAACGTACCATATTATTATAGTCAATTCCACATGTTACGTAAAAGGGAAAACACTGACTTCTGTGGTGGACTCGTCATCAAAAATGATCCAAAATAATGATAAAAAAGACGACAGTGTGAATTAAATATACAAGTAGACGGGCCGGTTGGCGTGGTTGGTAGGTGCCTTTTACGCCGCAGGTCATGGGTTCGATTCCCACCTAGGACAGGGGCTCTACCAGCTAAGGCGCCGAACATCGATTTCTTAAATGGCGTTCCAAATAATAAAGGTTACAAATTACTCAATAAATCGTTAGATTATATTTATTATAATCGTTAGAAGAAAGCCGATTTCGCTTCCTTGAGCACATGTGACGTCATAAATGGTCCGGAATCGATTGTCAACGTTGAAGCCGATTTAACGATTGATTAAGTAATTTTTAACCTTTATTTATTTGAACGCCGTTTAAGAAATCGATGTTCGGCGACTTAGGCGGTAGCGCCCCAGCTTGTAACTAGAATACTTTGTAAAGCACACCAAACAAGCCAGGGTAGACTTTGTACTACTAATATCAGAACATTCGCATAAGGTAATCCACAATGCAGTAGTATGCTATATGTCGTATTAAGTTGATGTAATTTAACACGACATATGGCATACTAATGCATTGTGAATTACCTTATGCGAATATTCTCAGATAAATAAACGGCTTAGACACCCCGGATTAACACATAGGCTATAATTTATAAAGTTTAACGCGGGTAAAACAGCAGGGCACAGCTAGTATATATATTTACTGTCAAAAACGTGTGCTATACACGTTTGTGACAATAAATAATGTAAATATAAATACTTAGGTTATCCCGCTTCTTGTGAAAGTTCCGTTAATATTGGGTTTCCTTCTGATCATTTGTAATTTATATCATTCTCAAGCAATGTCTGAATGAATTATGTTTAGTATAAGTAGTAGTAGAGCCCCAGATATTTTAGTGCATAAACATGTCCGTTTGTCCTGAGTCTGGGTGTAATTATCTATATAAGTATGTATTTACAAAATAAAAGTACTATATGTAGTATATCAGTAATCTGTTTTCCATAGTACAAGCTCTGCTCATTCAGGCATGGCCGTGTGAATAATGTCTCACAGGATATTATTATTATTATACAAAAAATAACATAAGCAATAGATTTAACTTAAGGATTTTATTTGTTCTATGAAACTCAACTATACACATAAAAAATTACTTCCCATAAAAGTATAACGATCAGCTGATGCAAATATGCATAATATGGAGAGCCAAAAACATTTTTTTGTGTTTCATACAAAATATTTTTCATTTATTCAGTTTTGTGAATAGTAAGAGTTCCTTAAGTTACAGTTTAATTATTTATGTTACAACTTGTATAACTAAGTACTAAGTAGTAACAGCTACTTACAAGGACACAACTATGTTTGTTGTTAAAAATTGTTTGTTTAGATAAGTGTTGAAGTTAGTGTCACTGTTGCCGTTAGACTTTTATCTAAATGTATATGCATACAATGTCTTTGCGTTCTGGTTTTCTTAGAACAAAAGCGTTACCTTCCTCATTTGAATCATAGTTTTAAACCAGTTCACAGATTACTTGAGTCCACCGGGGCGACTTTTCATATGTTTGGAAGTTGGAGATGGACTGGTTAGCGTGAGAGCCCCAGTCGGTGACCGCACGCCTCAGCGATTGGTGGTGCGCGAGCGCAGTGTGAACGTGAGTGATGTTATAGTAATAGATTGGACCGATTAGTATTCATTGAAGAGATCGAGATCTCGCATCCTGCGATACTTGCGTGTACGCGTGTGAAATGGTGAGTATTTCCGCCTTCTATGATCACGGTCATTCATAGCCATTGATACTAATGTTTACTGAACATTGATTGTTATTGTGAGGACAACATAGGAAGTAAAAAAGAATGTACATATCGTTTGTTGATAAATTGAAGAATGGTTTATACTTTGTTTTTCCGTGTTTTCAATTTCTAATCTTTGCGAGTTAATTTTACTTTGTTCTAATAAATATGTATAATTAAATCGCGGTTAACATAAAAATTTACTTTCTTTTCAATTATTTAATTTTAATAAATTGTTATTGTTGTTATTTATTTAAGGATAGAATAAAACATATAACTGATAAAACAGACCGCACGGACGGACTAATTAATTTATATTTTATACTTTTATGCTGTATTCGACTATGTTTATGTACTGCATTTTGAACTTGGCAAGTACAAGTGTATGTTAATACCCAAATGCTGAATAAATTTAATTATTTCATTATTATTTCAATTTGAATCAGAATATAAACAATATTTTCTCACGTTTTCATCAGCACCTTGTCACCTCTTCTAGACTCGATTTATTTATTTTTTTTGTTTGTTTTTGAGATCGATTCTGTGCAACTAATTTAGGTGCTGAATATTATTTAACTAAAACCTCCTGCGTCTATAATGTGTACTATGGAAAACGGTGCAAACGATTCTAGTAGGTTTAATTAATATATAGTAGGTTTTCGGAGGTGAAAAACCAAAAGAGGCTGCGTTTCATATCTGAGAAAACGTATTTTGTAATTTATTGGCACAGCAAGCAGAGCCTGGTCGGTACTCTTACAATTACAATAATTTTATGTTAGGGTTTATTGAGGGACCATTTTTATTACGTTCGTTAATACCTTAACCTTTATAATTACACTCACTTACACGACTAAATTTGGCAATTTATTTAATTAACTTTTAGTGTAGAGAACGTTTTATTTGTAAACTCCAACTGTACATATAGTATGTTAATTAACATATGTTATATTTGTTAATATAACGTGTTATTGACATATTCGGTAATGGTACCTTGGTCGAAAGACGAATTTTGTACTTACCCCTTGTTGCCCAAAATATGTATATTTAGAACAATAGTGGTATGACATTGGAACATAATATTACCATATAATGACTGTGCGAAATTGTTAGCAGTAAATACGACCATTTACACCTACTTTTAAGTCCTTGTGTCATGAAAATCTACATAATAATATAAGCAAACACTTACCTATTTTGTTTAACAGCTTTCAAAATTAGAAAAAGGTATAGATTTAATACGACCTAAACCTAAATTCACCAAAAAAAAAAATCTTGCAAACTACGTGACTTCTTAATTTTCTTTACTTTATTGGCGAATCGATATGACCCTACTTGAACTACTTAATTATTTTGATCTGACTTAAATCTTTTGATTTATATGGTAGGGTCTTAGGGGTAGGGGGCTAAGCAGGTATCTCTCATTTATCTTAAATTTTTACAATTAATTGTTGATTAGCACCAACATTGCTTTCTCTAATAACAGATTAATAAATACACAAAGGGCAATAAATAGGCTGGATGTGTGCAAAACACATTTTTATTTTTGTAACTCAATGAGTATCGTTAATTAAAACTGTATTCAATAGGAATAGCTATCGATTTGCACGACATTTGATGTGTTTAGATAATATAAAAAACTTGAGGATTGGGCTACAATTTCCTACAAAACATACTAGTTACTTAAACCTACTTCAAATATATAATCTTACTAAAAGCCGTGCAAACCTAATTTACAACGTCCCTTTACACTTTAAATTAATTGTGTCGTTTTTGGCACAAAAAGAAAAATGTGTTTTGCACACATAGGCTGATGTGTCTAAAACACATTTTTCTTTTTGTATTAAAAATGGCACAATCCTAGGCTCTTATCACCAAATTCCGAGGTAGTAGCAAAGAAACCGCTACAGTGCCACACACACAGCCCCACACGTGCAGTGATTTATATTATCAATGTTAAAAACCGATGGGATTGGTGTGTGTCATTTGTGCATAAAAATTATGCGACTGCAAAAGTATGTAGAAGTTTTCCCCATTAAATCTTTGAAGAGTAATCGGCTACTGACAGTTGCAGTCTTTTGGTATGCCAAACTACGGCATAAGCTCGGCGCCACAGTTTTAATGTCTTACATACTTTGTATACGTGATGACGAGAACCCGAGAGAAATGCATTTAGTTTAGTAGGTACTCATTTAATTTCTCTGTCTCTTTTTTTACATGACATTTACGTAGGCTAGAGCAATATAAAACTACAAACTAAGTACCCGCGCCGTCTTTGGGCGGTTACTGAAGTAGAAATGCATATAAATGACGCGCGTTTTTGGGAAGATTAAGCAAGAGAAGGAATAAAAATGAATTCAAATTTTGTTACAAAATCCTGTAACCTATCGTTACTGTATCCAGGCAAGTTAGAAAGGAAGGAACTTTTATAGTAGGTAATTTTTGTAACAGCTTGAAACAGCACGAGTTTCGCAATGAAAAAGTAGCTTTTTGGACTCGGACCATGCATCATCATAGCCCTTTGCAGAGTTACAGACAAATAAACCCCGATCGTCCGCTCCCGGAGGCACCGTGTCGTCCTCCCGCTCGCTCCCGTATCGCAAATCCCAATGATCGTCTAAGACGATCTGGATGGAGATAAAAGTCACAACTGATCGACTCAAGGTTATTTCATACTCTCATTACTGTACGTAGTCCGATATATCGCACTTGCCAGCCACAGTATGGTTGCACCGCAAATAGTCCAGAGAATTGCCAATCTGAAGTGGCAGTGGGTAGGGCACATAGCTCGTGGAACCGACGCGAAGGCCGCTGGGGCAGAAAGGTTCTTGAGTGGCGACCACGAACCGGAAGAGGCAGCGTGGACAAGCCTTCTACAAGGTGGACCGACGATCTTGTAAGCGACGGGAAGTCGCTGGATGCGGGCAGCACAAGACCGACCATTGTGGAGATCCTTGGGGGAGGCCTTTGTCCAGCATTGGATGTTTTTCGGCGGATATGATGAATGTTTCTTAGTTTGTATCGATTAAATGGCCCCTCCAATCCTCATTCGGACGAGCCACGGACCGCGTATTAACGTAGAGCGATAGTTGCACAAATCGATTCTAAAAACTGACCTAACCACCCTAACAATCTAGAGCAGAAGATTGAAAACAGGGCATTGGCGCGGGTTTCCTATTTTGTAGTCTTATTTGCTACACTGTTTGAACCTCTATTGTTCGGAGAAACAGTCAAAACTTCTAGGTTAACTGTTAACTAAAAAAACGGTGTTCTGAATAAATGTTATTGTTGATACACCTACACTTGTTTCATCCATTCATCGACTGCGTCAGGCGCATTGTTACGTTATCTGATGAGTTAATCACCACGAGCACTCGAATTCACTTATAACTACTACAATACTTTCAATATACAGACACATTTCAGATTACAATATTAATCGACATTTTTAAAAGTATAACAGTTATATGTATTCCTATGTATGTTGGCGTGGTTGGTAAATGCTTGCCTATTGCGACCTTCGTCGACACATCTGATCCCAAACTAAGCCGAGCTTGTACTATGAAAATCAGATAGCTGATATACTTCTACATTTATTTTGTAAATATAAACTTACATAAAAAGTTACACGTCATGTCCATGCACTCAAATATCGGTCCTGGGGCTCTACCGGCTAAGTCACCGAACATCGAATTCTTAAATGGCGTTCAAATAAGTAAAGGTTAAAAATGACTTAATCAATCGTTAAATCGGATTCCATGAGCACATGTGACATCATAAATGGTCGGACCGATTATTAAGTCAGTTTTTAGAAATAAGTTAGTAAAGTAAATAAATTTAGAAGTCATTTTTAACCTCTTCTTATTTGAACGCCATTTAAAAAATCGATGTTAGGCGACTTAGCCGGTAGAGCCCCTGGTTGGCAATCGAACCCACGTGAAACGCAAGTATCTG
This sequence comes from Pseudoips prasinana, assembly GCA_951640165.1. Classification (NCBI taxonomy): domain Eukaryota; kingdom Metazoa; phylum Arthropoda; class Insecta; order Lepidoptera; family Nolidae; genus Pseudoips; species Pseudoips prasinana. The sequence goes on along the minus strand of OX621237.1, from coordinate 27,441,098 downwards.
CCAACCACGCCAACCTCTTGTGTTTTAACGTGGACTTCTGTTGGTGCCGGATGGGGGAGCCACGGGAACGCGGTTTTGCTGCTCCGGTGCCCACCGGCGCGTGATATTTTGTCCCAGATAAACCATGCCAACCTGGGGCTCTACCGGCTAAGTCGCCGAACATCGTTATCGTGAATGGCGTTCAAATAAATAAAGGTTAAAAATGTCTTAATCAATCGTTAAATCGGCTTCCATGAGCACATGTGAAGTCGTAAATGGTCCGGATTCGATTGTCAACGTTGAAGCGGATTTAAAGATTGATTAAGTCATTTTTAACCTTTATTTATTTGAACGCCATTTAAGAAATCGATGTTCGGCGACTTCGCTGGTAGAGCCCCTGCCTGTTATATCGCAAACCTGTAAAAAGTAACACGTTTAATGTATTTTAATTAGATTAGATTACAACGTATAATTGCTACAAGCAAATTGCATACAGATTAATTTAACAGTCAATTCCACAACAACAATAATTAAATTTTTATTGGTTTTAATTAGTTGGTTGTTCAGAATCGTGATAAGATGGAATCAAAATAAGCCCCTACCGCTATTGAACTTTAGGATTTCCTTCCTTTCTTATTGTATGGACAGTGATTACCCTAGTGTTAGAGTTTTTCAAGCCACCCAGTAGGCCTCCGACATGGCTTAACGACTGTCTAATAACTACAACGGGGACCGAGAGCTTAACGTGTCCTCCGAAGCACGGAGAGGCTCAGAAATGAAACCACTTTGGCGGTCACCCATCTATGCACTGGCCTAGAGCCTAGTTACTCGTTACTACCTCGCCGATCTAAGCGATCGGCTCGGATTGGTGAGACCATCTAACTAGGTAGGTACTCGGATAATCGAGGAATTGTAATTGGTGGACGCACTGGGTACAATTCACACACAGACGAGACGAATATGCTACTTATCTCTTCTAAGGATGCACAGCTTAAAATGTAGTTATAACTACCCGTATTTATAGTTCACCAGTTCTCAATAATAATAGTTATCTTAGACATTTCGTGTCAGTCGTGTGTGAGTTTTATGATTTCTGTTATCAGCACAAGTAGATCATGGAACTAAATAAGTCATGTATTGAAAAATAACTTGTACAAGAATAGGATAGAAATAGAATATACTAGCTGTGTCTCTCTGTTTTTCCGGCGTTAAACTTTATAAATTATATAGCCTATGTGTTATTCGGATATATAAGCTATATTACTACAAAGTTTCATCAAAATCCGTTCAGTAGTTTTTGCGTGTACTACTAATGTAATAAATGCGAAAGTTTGTGAGTTATGATGTTTGGATATTTATTACTCTTTCACGCAAAAACTACAGAACAGATTTTGACGAAACTTTGTAGTAATATTATAATAGACTGAAAATTTTACTATTAGCATTCTGGGATGGATCACTCGAACACGAAATTTTTCCGTCACTTTTTGCTATCGATGATGATAGAATGATAATGTCGAGGGCACCCTTAATTTTTTTTGCTGGTACATGGACAGTCTCTATCAGTGGACTACAGGAGTGTTATGAACACTGGCATTCCATTTTATATCATCATCATTTTTTTTTATTCTATTTTATTCTGTTAGGGAAGCTTTCAGCTACATACAATTGGTTACAAATTTTGGTAAGTAAATGCCAATAACAAGCTTCCACAACTAGTTAACTACATGGATGCATCTCCGGTCTACTTAATTAATTACAATAATGACAATTCTACAAATGGTTTTAAAAGATTGAGCCAATAGTGCTATACAAAGATTTATACATTATCAATGAAATATCTAGTTAATTTGGTTCTGGTAGAATTTTTGCTAGTACTAAACAGATCAATAAAATCAAAACATATCAGCAGAAAGTCGTTCGCTGCTGGACAAAGACCTCCGCCAAAGATCTTCACAATTGACGGTAGGTACTACTCTACGCACATCCATCGGCTACCAGCAACCCTCACAAGATCAACGGTCCATCTTGTCCATTTTATAAGCTACACAATATTATAAAATCGAATCACAAACGTAGAATTTATAAAGATAACTTGAAGTTTGTTTATTTTTGTTAAGCAATCATTAGTGGTTAAATAAATTAACTTCATGTTTTCTTTATAAATTTTAGGTTTGATTAGATTTATAAAACATGTATGGGGCATCTCGAAAGCTTTCGACTAACGAATATTACCAAAATCATTTTACTAACACCGTAAAGTCGCATTACGTAATAAAAAAAGCTAAATAGTCAATCTGCTCCTTTTCAGTCAGTAAATAATGAACCGATCTTATGTAGATCGATTATAGTTTTAGGTCTTATATAAACTACAGCGGTTAAGACAGTCGCCTCGCCACTTCGTGTCCCGGGTTCAATTCCCGCGCAGGACTACTATTTTGTGTGACCCATAAGTAGTTGTCCTGAGTCTAGATGTTCTTTGTGACCGTTAATTATATGTTTGTAAAGTACCCTGCGATTTTTTTTTTATTTTTTTATTTATAAACATCAGGTTTACCCACAGCTTGTGCATACAATATATATCTTATGAATATTTTTTTAACAAATTAGACTTACACACTAGCCAATTACGGGTTAACCAACATTCTCCAAATTTAGACGAATAATCGGCACTTGAGATTACTTATACTATAGAACAATGAAATACCTACGACGAGTTAACGGTAGTTTTGAGTGACTTCAAGATAGGGATTAATTTACCGAAGGCGGACGCTATGTCTATAAAAAAAAGAAAAAAAGAAGATTGCGTTTTCAACCGAACCATAATAATGAGTAAACCTTTTTTTACGTACGGAAATGCCTAAGTTGTATGTCATGTAGGGCCGACCCACTTAAACCACCACGGTAGCCAGCCTCACAGTGCTTGTAGCGGGGGCTCTGGGTACTCGTGAACGATCTCACCAGTACCCCCGCTGCTCCACGAGGCTCTCACCCGGGGAAGGGAGGGAGCACGAATGCCTCTCCCCCTCCCCAGCACGCACAAGCGTGTTTAGGCAACCTGAGCTACAGCAGGTTACCGGGACCCACCTTCCCGGGACCGCATAATAATGTGACCTTGCACTAAGGTGACAGCCTGAAACTGACCACCTTATCCGAATAAAAATAAAATAGCATAACATTTTTCATAATAATTATTTTAAAATACTTACGCAATCGATTCGTTATATAAAATCAATTTTAATGGAATTAAACGGTGCATGGCGGGTTTGTATAAAAACAATCACTATACAGGTATGACGGGTGCACTATACATACTGTACCTAATTATAATAACCATAATATAATATAATATCCTGGGACATTATTTAAACACGGCCATCTGATCCCAAACTAAGCAAAGCTTGTACTATGGAAACCAGATAGCTGATATATTACATATACTACTTTAATTTTGTATAAACATACTTATATGGATAAGTACACCCAGACTCGGGACAAACAGAGATGTTCATACATACAAATTTCTGTCCTGGGTGGGAATCGAACCCACGACCTCTGGTGTGAAAAGCAAGCATTTCCCAACCTCGCCAACAGGCCCGTCACATATATATGTCGGGACATATGAATACGGCGCATCTGATTTTAAGACTATAGTTCCTCACAACACCAGGAGCATCAGACTAATTTTTGAAGGATGCTGCGTTGGGAAAATCATGACAGATTTTATCAATGCTCGCTTATCGTATGGGTAGTCGTTACCCTAGTGTCAGAGTTGTTCAAGCCACCAAATAAGCCTCCGACATGGCTTAACGACTGTTGTCTAATGACTAGAACCGGGACCGACAGCTTAACGTACCGTCCGAAGTACGGAGAGGCTCTGAAATGAAACCACGTTTGCGGTCACTTATCTATGGACTGACCGCGAGCCTAGTCACTTAACCTCGCCGATCGCTCACGGACTGGTGTGAGATCTCTATCAATAATTCAAGACCTTGAAAAGGCTTTTTTCAATCCAACGCTAATAAATCAGGACTATATAGGATATATATAGATATTGTAGATTACTATATATAGATTATATTACTACTTTATTATTTTAAATAAACTCAGATCATATTGTAGTTATATAGAATACATTTATAAATTATGTTAAATTGATGTCATATTATGGACTTCTATGTCTGAAATAAAGATTATTATTAATATTATTATTATAGCGATTCCGGTGATGGAGTGGGTAAGCCAGTCTAGTGGTGTTACGGTCACGTGTTCAATGTCCGTTAGAGGCAAATATTTTATGTAACTGATTTGTTTCGTAGTTTGATTAGTTGAGACATACTACCCGTCCTTAGGCCGTCGCTCCGTCCCGATCCGTTTCTATGAATTTTGAGGCCTTCTGGCAATTGGCCGTGTTATTTTAGTAGCTAACCGAAACACGTTAGATTGGGAACACCAATGGGGATATGAATTTATAGGTCCGCACTTTCAGCGGCGAAGGTTGCTCTAAAGCTGGTGCAGAGTGGCTTAGCAATGGGTTTATAAAATTTATAAAAAATATAAGGTGACTAGGGGTAAGATCAAAAATGGGGAAAGATAAAAAAAATACAATAGCGCCGAATATCAAGGAATTCTTTGAATACTGGCAATACCTTTGTAGACACCATTTTGTTTTGTGTCACCCCGCAGTCTGCGTCAGTTGCTCAGTGTGAACCCACGCGTGTTTTTGGACAATTTCTATACGGACACTTTTCGCGCGTAAAATTGAGATATTTCATCTTACCCCGCTTGCTGTATCTACTTATACAGGTAAGTAAATAACATTTTGTTTTGATATTCATAAATATATTTGAAATTTCATATGCTCCATAAAGTAGTGATTAATATATTTCACGTATTTTAAGATTTATGGTGCCTTTCCAACTTTCCCCTGCAAAAATTAACGGGGTAAGATGGTAATATAAAACTTTCCATCTTGCCCCGTTTACGAAACTCCTAGAAAAGGTCAGAGGTTCTCAATCTGAAATACACAGTGGAATTTCTGATTAAAATCTCATATCGAGTCGCCTTCATACGTAAGTTAGTGGGCTACAGGGTTTCAAGATTCATTTTAGCAAAATGTTATCAACGGAATGCACCGAAAAAAATATTAATTTAATAAGTAATTATTGAAAAATACATTATTATTGAGACTTTTTTCGAACTTATCTCAAAAACAGATCATAATATTTAATGAGCTGAGGTTATTAGGGAACATAATAATGTAGTTTTTTTAATAATTACTTATTAAATTAATATTACTTTCTTACATTATTGATTACATTTTTCAAAAATGCATCTTTTCATTTAACAGTCTTAAAAATATCGGTCTGTGCGGGCGAGAGAGGTGACAAAATATGTTAACCCTCTTGAAGTTTTAATTACCATGTCCCTAAATTTATTATACTCTAATCAACCCAAAACCGCTGTGGTCGCTTTATTGCACAAAGTATACCTGGTCGTGGCGATGGTCGTCGTAAGCGGACTGCTGTGCATGAGATTCGGGTTCGATGCCCAAGTCAGGCAGTGTTGTTGATTTTCCGTTAGGAATATCGCTTTAAGAGCCGGGATTTGGGAATAATGCCCGGTTTGTCTTCTATTACATAGAACGTACACATAGCTGGCTAAATATGGGTGTATTATACACCTTTGGTTTGTGTGGCTAAGTACTGGTCTGGAAGAAAATTAATGCCATTGATCAACACGATAAGAAAATATACTTCTGCCTTATCCTCCAAGGAATACAATTTCAACTTGCATATAGATAACTTTTTTTATTTTTGTTGTAGAATCATCATGCCTCGTAACTATATCAGGAAATCGTTACGGGCAACTTGTTATACTCCTGAGGACTTGGCGATTGCAATACAGAGAGTGGAGAATAAAGAATTGACCATGTACACAGCAGCTAAGTTATACAACATACCTGTCGCTACACTGCACAATCGTGTACATAAAAAAACTGGATTAAAAAGCAGTACCCTAGGGCGTCCACCGGTTTTACCCCTTGATATAGAAACTCAGTTGGCGAATGGACTTACAGTATTAGAAAAATGGGGATTTGGTTTGTCACGAAAGGAAGTGTTTTCTCTTGTCAGGGAATTCGTACATTTGAATAAGATTTCAACCCCATTTAATAGTGGAGTTCCAGGACCAGATTGGTTTACAAACTTTAGAAAACGGCATCGATTATCATTAAAAAAGGCTCAACCTATTGAACATGTCAGACGAAAAAATACAGATCCTTTCATCGTAGGAGAATATTTCAGCCTACTGCAGTCTACTCTAAAGAAGTTAGGTCTAGAACAAAGGCCAGAACTCATTTGGAACCTTGATGAGACTTCAGTTAGTTTGGATCCCTCTAAAACGAAAGTAGTTGGGCGAAAAGGTGCGCCATGCTCTCGCACAACTCACGGTACAGGCAAAGAACATATAACAGTTCTAACAGCAGTAAGTGCTGGCGGACAGAAACTGACACCTTTAATCATATTTAAAGGTAAATATGTATGGGACACCTGGATGGCTGACACACAAAATTTAGAGTTATCTTACGCAGCTAGTAAAAGAGGATGGATGGAGACGGAAATATTCCATAATTACATGGAAAAGGTATTTATTCCGGGACTCGGCGAAGAGAGACCCGTTCTAGTAGTCTACGACGGTCATAGCACTCATGTTGATATAAAAGTGGTTGAGTTGGCACAAAAACATAATGTCACAATATTAAAATTACCCCCACATACGTCTCATCTTTTACAGCCACTGGATGTGGCTGTATTTAAATCTTTTAAATCTAGCTGGGACGCAAAGTTAGTTGAATGGCAGCGACATAACGTAGGTGTGAAGCTACCTAAAAGAGTTTTTTCTAACTTGTTTGCAGAAGTATGGAACAATACAAAATCTGAAAGTATAATCAACGGTTTTATAAAAACAGGAATATGTCCTTTTAATTCAGATGTAATTTCAGTTGATAAATATGATCCAAGAGCTTACAAGCGGTGGACAGAGGCCGTATTTCTACCTCCACAGCCTGTTTTACAATATGATGGTAACTCTCCCGAGTCGTTATTTAAACTTAGCCTTAATATAATTAATAGTGGTATAATATGTGACGATGATACAATTTACGACCTTGAAGGTCCACTTTCTTCATTTATAATTCCTGAAAATTCTGAAACAGTCCACTTGCTAGTAGATGTGAAGCATGAAGAGCAGGCGTCATCGTTTGTGGCAGACAACCAAAATGATTTACCGATTTGCCTATCTAATATTCAGTCAAAACCCATTACCAATGCGCAGTCCAACATTAAGATTATTTCTAACGAAGTAGTTAACTACCCTTATAGTTTTGAAGATCTCTTACTTCAAAAGGTTCAACAAAGTCCACAAACTAATACTAAAATAAAGAAGAAACGGGTGGCAATTGGGGCTGAAGTAATAACGGAGACTTTGATTAAAAATAAAACTCAAAATGAGATTGAAGCACACGTTGTACCAAGAAAGAAAGTGAAAAAAAATAATGAACGTGCAATACTTAAGGATATGAATACATATAATCAGAAAACGATACTAAGTGGAGATACGAATAAGACTAAAAAACAGATATCTAAAAAAAGAGTTGATAGAAAAGACCGTAACCAAAAGAAGACTATTAAATCACGTCAAAGTATAAAAAAGAAAACTAAATTAACGCCATGTACAGACACGGAAAGCTCCACTAGCGAAACAGAGTTTAATGCTGTAGATACCGATTCTGAATATGAAAATATGGAAGACTACATAGAACAATGCTTGAAATTGCAAGAAGATGAAGAAAACATTGAACCAGACGCAAAATTGCCTTTCGGCTTAAGCGACATAAAATTTTATGACGATAGTTCTTTACAATTAAAAAATGAAGACTGGCTTGTTGTTCAGTTCACAACGAAAAAAAGTGTGAAACATTTCATAGGTAGAATTTTATCGATCGATGACCAAATACCAGTTGTAAAATTTGTACGAAAGGTGAAACTGTCAAAATGTGAAACCACGTTCAGCTATCCTATTGTAGAAGATATTTGTGTTATTAAATCTAAAGCAGATATAATATGTGTTTTACCTCAGCCCGTTATTTTGCGACGTGGCCAAATAATATTTAACGTTGATCTCAGTAAATATAATATCCAATAATATTGCTTGAGTATTTTACCAACTGATTTGATAAAGCCAAATTATATACTTTTAATAAGAGGTTATTTAGTTTTTAAAGTAGTACTTACATACGACTGATTCTTTTTAACTGTGATGTTTAGATACAATATTCATCATCATAATTTGAAGTAATATATTTAATAATGTTTAATTGTGTTTTGCATTCGTGGTTCTTTTAAATAAAAATAATTATAATGTACGCTACATGGTATTAAATGAAAACGTATGTTTTATTTATCGACCCGATTAAGACTTGACAGTATTATCTTATCATTATATTTTGAGAACCACAGGCTGTCTGCCATTTCAATGGGGTAAGATCGATATATTTTATTTGATAAATTATTTTATCTTGCATTTAGAAAGCGATTTTTAAATGTAACTGATTTTCAAGCTATTTAGGTTTTTGTTACAGAGCGTTTATTGATCATCACACGTGCACAATGATCATGAATACGATTCTAGTCACTACTTCAATCTTACCCCTTGGCCATTGCATCTTTCCCCATACATATTTTTTTTAGAGGACCAACTTTATTAAAGGTATTTTATATAAAATATTGTTTCAAAAAGATTTCTATCAACATAATAGAAACAAATTGACTATACTTTTTTACCCAAAACATCATTTTATGTATTTGACTTGAATCCCATCGTTTCACAACAGTTTCAAATCAAAACTGTTTATCTAATCAAAAATCCATTCCGACTTACCCCCACTCACCTTAAATTTATTTAAAAATATATATATTTAATATATATTTTTTAAATATTTTGGAACAACTAACACACTGCTTACTGATCCCAAACTAGGCAGAACCTGTACTATGGCAACCAGCCAACTGAAAACTATGCTTATATAGTTTATATAATAATATATAATAATATCTAGGGACAATGTCACAAAGATCATCCTAGCCCCAAACTAACCAAAGCTTGTACTATGGGTACCAGGCGACGATATACATACTTATATAGACAGATAAATACTTTTATATACATAGAAAACATCCATGACTCAGATACGAATATTCGTGCTCATCACACAAATATTTGCACTTACCGGGATTCGAACCCAGGACCACCAGCTTCGTGGACAGGAGCACTACCAACTATAATAGGATACGGTGACCGTCATTTTTTCTAACAAGCTGTGCCCCGCGGTTTTACCCGCGTTAAACTTTGTAAATTATAGCCTATGCGTTATTCTGATGTATAAGCTATTTTAATTGTAAAGTTTAATTAAAATTCATTCTGTAGTTTTTACGTGAAAGAGTAACAAACATCCATCCATACTTACAAACATTCGCCTTAATAATATTAGTAGAATTATATACATATTATAGATAAATTACACTTAGACCGAATAAACATTCGTGTTCATCACACAAAGAATAGTCCCGGGTGAAAATAGAACCGACGACCCCTGGCTTAGCAGTCTGGATCATTAACCACTAGACAAACATTAAACCTAGTGTGACCCTGTAGATAAATCAACGGCGTATTATTACAAGGCCCAAATCAAATGTGGACCAAAATCAAGGAATTGAAACACTCAAAGCAACTCATAAAAGAAGTAGACAAAAGTTGGTCCAAAAAACTTTGGAAGTACAGCAGAAACCAGCTACGACTGATAGTAGCAGTATTCACGGGCCACTGTGGCACCAACTATCACCTACACAAACTGGGACTGTCGAATAGCCCGATCTGCAGTACCTGTAGGGAAGAACATGAAACAATGCTGCATATAATATGCAAATGCGATGCATTGGCAAGACACAGAATGGCCATCCTGGGGCTGGCATATCCAGAACCAGGAGACTAAAAGGATCTACCCCTAAGAAGCGTACTGGATTATGTGAAGACTTCATTCAGGGCTCTAGGGATAGAATAAAAACCAGTGGGGGATAGTACAAAAGATCCTGAAGGGTCGAAGTGCTGTACGCAAGGGTGTACTTGCGTACAGCACTTCGACCCTTCAGGATCTTTTCATCAAATATAAGATAAGATAAGACAAGGCCCAAAGGAAGAACTCAGTGCACTGTCGTAGTTGGTAAGTCAAAGAATTACTTAACATGTTTCAAAGAAGGCAAGAGCAGAAGGATTATCTTATTAGATCTCTACAACACTAAGCACTTTAAATCATGAATTGTCTCATTTTGAAATTAAATTAACATGGGGTAATTTAAACTTAAATATTTAACACATCTTTTAATTCTAAACCAAGATAAATTTAGTAAACATGATCAACAAGATATGAAGAACAACTTAATATAAAATAATACCTTTGGTCCTATACACAATTCTGACCACACATCTCTCACACAAATCTCAGTTGATTCCATCGATGGCATTTTAAATCGATATCTTTTATATTTCCTCGCTTTTCTAATTCGAGACACTTTTGAAGTATGAAACGGTACCGAAAAAATCCACACGTTCATGAAAACTTCGACGTGGATACTGAAAGCATTGGAGTTCTGGGAACATGTTGGTACAGTCAACTGCATTAATATGTGTATTTCTTGCATTTCCTCAATTTTATTGAAGCCGTATCTCTCTATCTCTGTCTAGCCCGGTGAGGCTAGCTTTGGGAATTTATCGAGTGACTGTCATCTTACCAACAACATCTTTCACACATTTTTGGATTTTGACTCTCTTAAACACATAAGATATTCTCACCAGTTAAAGCATCTATATTTATGGTTACGTAAAGAATTGTAACTGAATAGTTGCGTAATGTAATTTCCGCCATACGTGACGAAGTAATGACCAATTCGTTTGTACAGAGATTCTATAAGTTTTGGGGACAATATGTACGGTATAACGTCGAATAAGATATTCGAGACTTACCTGAAGACAGGTTTTGGATAATCCGATGTAGATAAAACTTTTATGAAAATAATGATTAATTAGCCGAAAGTTTTCAATGAATAAAGAAATATTCGAATCCCGGTAAGTGCAAATATTTGTGTGATGAGCACGAATATTTGTTTCTGAGTCATGGATGTTTTCTATGTATATAAGTATTTATCTATCTATGTAAGTATGTATATCGTCGCCTAGTACCCATAGTACAAGCTTTGCTTAGTTTGGGGCTAGGATGATTTGAGTGACATTGTCCATAGATAAAAAAAAAAACATTCGTTGATGAGTGTAGTATTTGTAATCGTACTGAGGTCTAGGGATTATGGAACGCAAAAATTGTTCAATAAATTGCATCAATTTATTGGACAATTTTTGCGCTCCATAATCCCTAGACTTGAGTACGATGACTAGTGCTTATTTTTTAGTACGTGTTTTGTGATCCATAATCTCTTGAGTCCGCAGTTGGTATCTAGACAAATTACAACTATGTCTAAATATAGTGCTTATATAATCTCTGGCCATGTTGAGAAAGATCTTGCACAATGGCGTCTGAAACCGATATAGTCTTTAGACGGTTCCTATATGTTTCTATCTATATCGACGCGTAGCGGAATAACGTGACAATTTAGAGGACATTGTCCATTTTTACAAAAAAAATGAGATATGAACATTTTATCGGGAATACTTTTTTATATGGTTCACTATTTAGGTGTTCGTTCACGTAGTTCACGACGTATCCTAGTTAATAGATTATGTGAGCTCTTCAGTCCCGGCTTACCAGTCGGTCAATAGATGTTACGTTTCGGAAACAATAACCTGAAAGAAATCTCTGTATTTCTTTTTAATTAGGTCACATCATGGTTTACGGCATTTACTAGTATAGTAACTAGTAAGCATCGTGTGTATATATATTTGCAGCAGGCTGTACATGCAACACCACGTTGGAGATTACTCTTTTCATTTGTAGCGACTTAATACATACGCAATAAGGGTGGTTTTTAAAGTTTAAGTGTATCTACTGATGCCGACTATACCTAATAAACCTTGGTGTCAGTTTTCGTTGCGTAGTCTCTGAGAATATGTACATGACCCTTCGCAACTCCAGTAATTGCTATAACCTCCAACTTCGCTGGAACGGGCTCATTGCTTTTCTCATAACTCTCACTCGTTTGCGCGTATTATTCAATTTGTAAGATATGTTTGTATTCTCCTGGGGAGTTGTATGAAGCAGTACATTGTTACAGCGTGTAACAAAAGCGGGTAGTTATATTTAAGAAGTCCGTTATGTGGAAAATAAAATTGATTGGTATGTCGTTATGTTTGTATGGAATGGAAGTACAATTTTGAAAACAGGAATTTCATAACCACATGTGCACACACACATTGCCGTGTGGTGACGGCCTAAGAATATCACGACCCCCTCTCATCCCGTGGGGGGACGTAAAAGTCGTCCCGAGGGAATATATACCAGAGAACGGGCAGCAGCGTTCTCCTGAGTACCATGTCCACTTTACTGCGATCGCCAACCCGTCTGCCAAGCGTGGCGATTATGGCAAATCCCCTCAAATGATGGACACAACCAAACCGCGGCCCCCAGTCCCCGGCAGCCCTACTATTCCCAGCCGTGGTAACAGCCGTGGTTACGGCAGGGCAGGGGGTGCTAAGAATCCCCGGCAGATTCCGCGTTACCAACACCGACGACCTCTGGCCCTGGCAACATATAACACACGTACACTGCGGTCCGACGAGAAGATAACCGAACTGGAGGAAGAATTGAGCAGGTTACATTGGGATATTGTAGGATTATCTGAAGTCCGAAGAAAGGGGGAGGACTCGATAATACTGAAATCCAGAAACCTGCTCTATTACCGGGAGGGTGACCAAATATCCCAAGGTGGTGTCGGGTTCATAGTCCACAAGTCCCTCGTTAACAACCTAGTGAAAATCGAGAGTGTGCCGACGAGGGTTGCGTACCTTATACTCAGAATCACCAAGCGGTATTCGCTGAAGGTTATACAGGTATACGCACCCACTTCGACACACTCCGACGATGAAGTCGAGGTTATGTATGAGGACATATCCAGAGCCATACATACCTCTAACTCCTATTTCACTGTGGTCATGGGGGACTTTAACGCGAAGCTGGGCAAGCGATTCGGTAATGAGCCGAGAGTGGGGCAATTTGGAACTGGTGACCGGAACCCCCGGGGCCAAATGTTGGCCGACTTCATGGAGAAGGAGGGACTCTTTATGATGAATTCCTTCTTCAGGAAGCCGGATCACCGCAAATGGACCTGGGTGAGCCCCGATGGTAAAACTAAAAATGAGACAGACTTTATCTTGTCGACGAGACGACAGATGTTCAATGATGTCTCCGTGATCAATGCGGTTAAAACCGGGAGCGATCACAGACTGGTCAGAGGCTCATTGAACCTTAATGTCAAACTCCAGAGGTCCCGACTGATAAAGTCTACGCTCCGACCCTTACCTATTTTTATTTTATTTTGTTTTATTTTTATTTGGAAAACTTACAGCTAATACAATCAATAATCAAATATTAATATTAAAATAAGGCCAATTACAAGTTTCCACTATTATACAGTTTCTATACATAAGATACAGTTGAGCATTGAAAAGACAGCATTGAGCCGCGTTGGAAAACAAAATTAAACATAAAAAGGGACATTAATACAATTAAATTTAAGTAAAGAGAATATTATACATTTAAACTTATTAAGCATCAAAAAAGATTTTGCCAACCGTATTTTTAAATTTAGCGATGTTCATATCAAATAAATCAAGGTCAACCCTCCGACACTCCGCGTTAAACGAAATAACTATCCACGTCCAAAACCCCGAACCATTTCAGCTCGAACTGCAAAACCGTTTCGAATGCCTAGCAGACTGCGAGGAAGTGGACTCATACTATGACAGGCTCGTAGAAGCTGTCCATACGGCTGGGTCTAAGGTCTTCAAGGCCCGTCGTACAAACAGAACTAAAAAGATCTCTGACTTTACCCTGCAACTTATGGAAGATAGACGGAAAATGGTTCTGACATCCTCAGATGATGCTACCAGATATCGGCGGCTCAACAGACAGATCTCAAAGTCTTTGACTCGCGACACGCGGCTATTTAATACAATTAGTATTAAAGAGGCCATCGAGCGGAACAAAGGCTCTACAGTGTTCGCAAGAGCTCTGTCTGTTAGACAGAGCCAACTGACGAAGCTGAAGACTGAGGATGGTAGAATCGTCACGTCTAAGCCTGAGTTGCTGGGAGAGATCGAGAAGTTCTACGGACAGTTATATACGACAACACAGCCACCTGTCAAAAGTCTTGCCTCAGATCCCAGAGCACGACTAACCCGACATTACACCGAAGACATCCCGGACGTCAGCCTGTACGAGATTAGAATGGCTCTCAAACAACTCAAGAACAACAAGGCGCCTGGTGATGATGGAGTTACAGCAGAGCTTCTGAAGGCGGGTGGTACACCAATCCTACGGGCCCTTCAGAAGTTATTTAACTCCGTCATACTAGATGGTCAAACGCCACAAGCATGGCACAGAAGTGTGGTGGTGCTCTTCTTCAAAAAGGGGGACAAAACCCTATTGAAGAATTATAGACCCATCACACTGCTGAGCCATGTTTACAAGTTGTTTTCGAGGGTCGTTACGAACCGTCTCGCGCGCAGGTTTGACGACTTCCAGCCTCCCGAACAAGCCGGTTTCCGAAAAGGCTTTAGCACCATAGACCACATACATACGCTGCGGCAAGTTATACAGAAGACCGAAGAGTATAACAAACCACTGTGCTTAGCATTTGTGGACTATGAGAAAGCCTTTGATTCTATCGAAAAATGGGCCGTGCTGAGGTCTCTCATAAGGTGCCAAATTGACTACCGGTATATCGAGGTGATAAAGTGTTTGTATGAAAACGCCACTATGTCAGTGCGACTCCAGGATCAGATCTCGAAACCTATCCACTTGCAGCGAGGCGTGAGACAGGGAGATGTTATATCTCCGAAACTGTTCACCGCTGCATTGGAAGACGTCTTCAAGCTTCTGGACTGGAAAGGCTTTGGCATCAATGTCAATGGCGAGTACATCACTCACCTTCGATTTGCCGATGATATCGTAGTCATGGCTGAGACCATGGAAGACCTCGGTACAATGCTCGATGACCTCAGCAGAGTCTCTCAACAAGTGGGTCTGAAAATGAACATGGATAAGACGAAAATCATGTCAAACGTCCATGTTGCATCCACTCAATTGAAAGTTGGTGACTCTGCACTCGAAGTTGTAGAGAACTATATTTACCTAGGACAGACCATCCAACTAGGTAGGTCCAACTTCGAGAAGGAGGTCAATCGTAGAATACAACTCGGCTGGGCAGCGTTCGGGAAGCTACGTAACATCTTCTCGTCCAAAATACCGCAGTGTCTCAAGTCGAAAGTCTTCGACCAGTGTGTGTTGCCAGTGATGACATACGGAACAGAGACGTGGTCGCTCACTATGGGCCTTATTAGAAGGCTCAAGGTCACCCAAAGAGCAATGGAGAGGGCTATGCTCGGAGTTTCCCTGCGGGATCGCATCAGAAATGTCGAAATCCGCAGGCGAACCAAAGTCACCGACATAGCCCGAAGAATTGCCAAGCTGAAGTGGCAGTGGGCAGGGCACATAGCTCGTAGAGCCGACGGCCGTAGGGGCAGAAAGGTTCTCGAGTGGCGACCACGAACCGGAAGACGTAGCGTGGGCAGGCCCCCTACAAGATGGACCGATGATCTTGTGCGGGGCGCTGGAAACTGCTGGATGCGAATAGCACAAGACCGGCAATTGTGGAGATCTTTGGGGGAGGCCTTTGTCCAGCAGTGGACGTCTTTCGGCTGATATGATGATGATGATGATGATGTGCACACAACCCCACTATCAACCATTTTTTCTTTTTTTTGGTTCCCCGAAAATGAAACTATCAGTTAAGGGGTGTATAAAATTAATACCATGCGTGATTAATATTTTTGAATGATTCTATTATTAGTACTTTTATTTGAATTAAAATAATATGGCGAGGGAGGCAATAGCTGTCTGCACGCCAGGCGCCTGAACATATGCGGCTTGTGGTAGTTAATAGTTTACGGTCAGGGAAAATTTTGTTAATCTTTACAAATTAGGTAATACAATTAATGTGGACATGTAGTTTTTTCACAGTCCGATCTGAAATGTGAAGGCGACCGAATTTAGCTTGATTACCACCAGATACCTACTGAAACTTAAGAAAGGAGGAGCCTGTCAATTCAACTGTACCTACCTACGTTTTTCTGTGCGTAAGAGTATTTTACGCGATTTATCTGTTGTTTGTGGAGTGATTTTATAATTCGTCATTTATTCAACAGGGAATACTTTCGAAATAATTACACATAAATGTTATTTAAATCGGTTGTTAGGTACAAAGAAAATTGGAAGTCGGTTGCATGTATTTCAAACACTACTCAGTTAAATAAAGTTAAAAATATTCTATTCTTCTCATTTTAGTCGGGAAAGGCAGTCGCAGTTCTGGTCCTGGGGCTACTGAGTAGTCATACAGAGTCATCGCCATACAGAAATGGCGCGTTGAAGACGATGACCCTCGAGGAGGTGGTACCTCTGACAGTTGGCTTTTACCCTGAAGATTTGTCGGTGCAATGGATTTCAGGTAAATGGGCATTCCATAGAAATTGTTTAATTACCTTATTCTCATTGCTCATACTTAGCTATAATGTTGTTGTGTACCTAGTTGCCTGTTGGAATAACCAAAACCAGCCTTTTATTATTGATATTAGGTAGTTGTTTGAATGACGAATTTACAAAAATTATCAATGTTTAGCATTGGCATAGAGTGAATGGGAACTGAGATGAGGGGGGAAGAATGAAACTGAAACTGAAAAACAGTTGAGCAGATATATAGGTTTTTCTCCTTGGGGTTCGAACGGTGTTATTACAAACTCCGTTAAGTTTCGAATTTCGAAGCTAATTTTTCCATACAGGCAAAAATGTGTACCCAATACTCCCAAATTGTAGAAGAAAAGAATAGATGTGACCCGTGTGTTAGAATCAAATGTATTTTCCCACAAGAAACCCTACCCTATCTAACGGGTAATGCGTAACCTAGTGTCAGAATTGTTTAAAAGACCAAAAGACTTATGGAACATAGGGTCAGAACGGTTACTGCCATGGACATCTATTGAGATAGAGAGGACTGGATTTTAAAGACGTTTAGTCTTCGTCTGATTAAGGATCGAAGGGAGTTTCATAGTACGTATGCAAACAGCATGTGTGGAGCAGTGGTTAAGGTCGGCATTATCGTGTTTCGGGTTTGTGTCCCGCACAGGCAACTATTTGTTTGACCCATAAATTGTCGTGGGTTTGAAAAGCCCCTAAGTAACGTTAAAAACCAAATGTCTTTAAAAAATTGTAAGGAGTTAAATTTACGGTAATATTAAAATAATACCAATAAAACAGCTGGTTGTGAAGGCCTACGATCATTATATCGGCCCCTTGGATTATTTAAAAGGGTACCAAAAAATTTGTGATAGCTGTTCTAAAGAATAATAATATTAGTACATAAAGATATTATTTATAAACGTAAATGCTATAAACATATATTGTTCAATTGTCTTATATAATACAAAAAGCCACCAAGATAAGATAAGATAACTCTGTATTATACACCAAGTAAAATAAAATACAAGACACAAGGATGCATCTCAAAATTGTACAATTGGCGGCCTTATCACTAAATGTGATCTCTTCCAGACCTCCAGAAACTCTTTCCAGAAACTCTAATCCCTGCCTAGGTTAGGCAGGGATTGGAGTTTGTAATAAGAGAGTTGGGGTAGTTGTCAATGTACACAATCAGTCATAGCTTTGTAATTTCCCGCCTTTCGTTTGACTAAATCCATCAATCGCTTTGATTGAGAACTGACATGAATATTGCAACTGACAATTTTATAAATATTTTCAGAAACGGAGTACATATACAAGGAAACTGGTCTTGGAATATGGAAATTCGACGCTCGCTCACAAACCTACGCATCACTCTTAGACGAGGTTGACTTGGTAAGTGAATTCTTCTTATATACTCATTGTTATGAACAAATCGCTCACCACATACTTTGGGAGTGTGATCTCTGGCAAAGTCAGCGTGATATTATGTTAAATAGCTTGCAACCAATATCTGGAGTAGTTTATTATACGGATCTTGTAGCAACAAGGAACGACTTCCGTGCGTTTAAGCGCTTTTACCATACCTACTATTGGAATCAAATATTACCGCTCACTTAGGACCCAGCAATGCCAGCGAACTAGCAGTATACAAAGCCACACTAAAGCCAATATGGACCTATGGCATCCAGCTCTGGGGTACAGCTAGCAACAGTAACATTGAGATACTAGAAAGATTCCAAACAAAAACGCTTAGAGCCATCTATAACATACCGCAGTACATAAGTAAAAAAATGATATACTATGACCTGAAACTACCAACCGTCAAACAGGAGATAACGAAGAATAGCATCAAGTACCAAGAGAAACTTGCAAAACATAAAAATGAGCTTGCCCAAGGACTGAGTGGCGACAGAAGTTTGCGCTACAAGCGATTGAAAAGACATGGCATACCAAATCTATTATATAGGTTCAACAAAATGGAATGAGACACAATTAAAAAGGGTCTCACCAAGCCAAAACCCAATCAGATAAATTGTTATCAGTCAGAGAAATGGCTTATTGTTGACAAACAACAGATTGCCATGTTGCAGAATACATAGAAAAAAAAAAAAAAAACTTAGGACCCTTAAATCGGCCCTCGGTTCTTTTGCAGCTGGCTTCTCTAGTTGCAATTCTCTCGTTTTATGAGGCTATAGCCTCTTTATATCATTCTGTTTCCCGCTTTGCTCTGGAGGGAAGTGGAACTATTAATTTCCAACTCCTCCTTTTTTCTTACTGATTAAATTCGTTGCGGGATCCAAGACAGTTAAAGCGATTCCCCGGGACATGCCTGAACCTCACCGCTCAGTGTCATTTCATTGTATGCTACTGTTCTCTGTTAATCCTGGCTTACAGCAGTTGCAGTGGTGGGTAAGAGGGAGGGACTAGTCCCGACTAAAAAAAAATTGTCATTGTTATACTTCGGTTTTAAGTATGGCTGATAAATTCCACATAACTTCTAAGTTTTTTCCGGGAAAATACATTGAGCACACATCTTTTTTTTTCTGTTGTTAAGGTGGGCCTAGATCTAAGACCGACAGTGTTATTATACAAGCCGTTAAGTTTCGAATTTTGAAGCTCATTTTTTCATACAGGTAAAAATGTGTACCCAATACTCCCAAATTGTAGAAGAAAAGAATAGATGTGTCCCGTATCTAACGGGTAATGCGTAACCTAGTGTCAGAATTGTTTCAAAGCCCAAAAGACTTATGGAACGGCTTTATGACTGTTGTGCAATGGTTGTAACCAACCGAGAACAACAAAGTAATCCGAAGCACGGATACGCTTAGAAATTAAATCGCTTTGGCGGTCTGCCCTCTGTGTAACTGTGTATCTTAGCTGTGTAGTTTTTGTCCTAGAAAAAATAACAGAGCCATCCCGCGGATGTTGTAAAAGACGACTGAGCGCTACACCAGGTAATCGGGTAGCAGCGCTACCTGTGTGCTATAACTACCACCTAACTGCGGTCGCCAATTCGCATGCCAAGCGCGTTGACTACGCAAACCCCTTCAAATGGCAACTATAGAAACTTTTCGAGGAGGCATATGTCTAGTAGTCAACGATATCAGGCTGATGATATATCTATGTACCAACTCCGACCGGTGAGAGCAACTGATTTACATAAGATCGAATATTGGTATTCATATTTTATAAGATTTTTAAAAAGAATCACTGAACTACTATGGTTATTAAATTTCAATTGTATAGCATTATTCGTAATGCAAAGCGTTAATATAATCTCAAAAATGGGAAATCATAAATTTGATTTAATTTGTTGTCTAGAAACATGGCCGATAGATAATACCTACATCCTCCGGAAGGGTGTTAGCAAGGGAAGCCTAAATTTGATCTGCCGGCGTGTATCGTTCGTAGCTTAACGCAGAGCGCCTACCCCGGATTGGTAGATGGTGCAGGTTCGAGACCCGCCGGACAATCAAATTTATGATTTCCCATTTTTGAGATTACTATGGTTAGTTGCAACTCTATTGTTTTAAAAGGCGTATATTAATTACAAAAAATCTATTCATTTCCTACAATGTGGGGAATTGTTTCAGTTGTCATTCTTTATTTAGTATTATACATTTAGAATATTATTGAAGAATAGTAGTTACTGGACATAATAAGAGATTTACTTCCTTCAATCACCTCCTTTGTGTTTAGACTCTGAGTTATAATGGTCGCAATTTGCTTTACGACTACAAGGCCGTACCGAATGTGCGTTATTTATCTTTTCTCTTGTCTTTGTTATGATAATACGACTGTCGATCAGTTAAATAAGGACATTATTAACAATGACACCTGTCTGACTCGAAACAATCAGAAGGAAAAATTCTTTATGGCAACCTTCAAAATCTTTTGAAGATTTTTCGATTCGGTTCGCTTCGGAAACCAAGGTTTTGTAGAAAAGACTAATGATTCAAGTATTTATTTAACTTGCTTTTTGTCTTTGGAGCTATGGAACTTACTTCAGTATATTTTCTTTTAATTACTATAAACATACAAACCCTATATATTGATCTAAGGATTAATCAATATTTACTGTATGTTTGTATGAATGATTACCCATCGTTTTTTTTAATCGCTATCCTTGATTCACGTAATTATGTAGGATGCTGGAATCCCATAACGTTCCTTAAAACCGACCCTTTTATTTTTTGATAAGTCAGTGACCGAGGTCCTCTTGTTTTACTCCTAACTTACGAAAACGAGTTTCCCAGTGAAGAGACCTAGATATACGATCGACGACCTCCACTCCGAAAACTTCTTTTGTCAGATTTCTTTTCGATTTTTTTTTCGGCTTTTCGTAGATACTATTTGTCG
The DNA here is from genome assembly GCA_951640165.1 of Pseudoips prasinana. Taxonomy (NCBI): domain Eukaryota; kingdom Metazoa; phylum Arthropoda; class Insecta; order Lepidoptera; family Nolidae; genus Pseudoips; species Pseudoips prasinana. Next base: position 27,419,962 of record OX621237.1, on the reverse strand, counting down.
GTCAAACTGTGTGTAAAGATTGGACAGCAGATTACCTACGGTTTCCAAAACTATGATGTCCTCCCGACCGAATTTCGGCCACGGCGGCCAGTCTGAATGGAGACTAGCCAATTGCGCAGGACATATTATAGTGCACAAGTGTGTGCGCAATCACAGGGGCACTTTCTATTCCATCACCCTCATGATCCGATGGGATGACTAGCGACACGACCGGAAAGAGTTCAGGTACAGGACCGTTGGCTTTACGTGCTCTCAGAGGTACGGGGGTGTAATACCGCCCACTCCCAGAATTCGGGTTGACACTAAGAAATTTTTCTTTTTTATGGAAAAATCTCAAAATCACTTTTCGGCCCGACCCGGGATTTGAACCTAGGACGTCATTATCGCGGTTGAACACGCTACCGCTAGACCAAGGAGGCAGCCAAAACTATACATTGTTTTTAACGTTGTTAAAATTAGCTCTTAGATTCAAGTAAAAAACAAAACATGTTAAACGGTTACACATTTAAAAACGTTGATAAAAATTAAGGTATGTATCAAAAAAATTAATGAAAAAAAAATAAGTACCCTTTGGTTACGGAACCCTAAAAAAGAACAAAATGGGGATTCCGTAAATGGTGTTTAGCAAATACCACTCTGGTGACTTGTTATAGGTATTACTTCGTAATTCACCGTTACCTGTTCGGTATTACGAAATTCTCAGTACTGGGTTTCCCTGTAGTTATCTTTATAGTCCGGTTTCCTTAATCACAGTATATTTAGTCATTGGTTAGGTTTGAAGTAGCTATATAAACTTTTTTCCTTAAGTATGGATGATTAACAACCTGAAGTGACACAGAAACGAAACTATTATCGCCCTCTATTAATTTGCAATGGATATCCGATTGGTAAATGGATGCATGATACGGTCAGCAACAGGAGAATATCTAGTGAGATAAGATCATTATCACCAGTGCCGGTTTTAGCACTTCCAGCGCCCTGGGCAAGATTCATACGGCGCCCCCCGCCCCAATGCATTATTTGCTATTTTACGAGCGCCATCTAGCTGCGAACCCAATTGAAAAAATCATTTTAAAATACTTATGTTATAGGCAGGCGAATAGGTACTATTATATCATCAAGGTATGCACATATTCATATATAGACCCCCTATTTCTTTTTAAAGATTTCGTGTTCAGTTTCAGATTTATTCCTGTATTTGTGATCTATAACGATGTTACTTGCCAAATTTCTTAGTTCTAGGTCAACGGTAATAGGGTACTTACCGTTGACCTAGAACTAAGAAATTTGGCAAGTAACATCGTTATAGATCACAAATACAGGAATAAGGTAGGTAAGTTTTGATACCCTTGATAGTGTCCAAAGGCAAACGGCAAGAATGTATGAGGCTTTTGTACCGCTAGTAAAATTTCGTGTTACGGGATAATTTATGTTTTTATTGGTGGTTAATGTGATAGAAAAGGCATTTTTAATTTCTTAGATTTTTAGAACTTGGGATATAAAAGTTATAGCCAGTTTTATTTTAAGGTTACGTTTGATAATCTGTGGGTCAACCCCATGACCGTGGAAACATTGCAGTTCGAAAATCACTCTTACTGCCTAAGTAGTAAAGATACTGTAAATATCAAAGTGTGTCCACTGATGTGGCAATGAAATGCTAGTGTTAACTAGTGTACCAATGAAGATTGTTACATATTATATTTAGTTGGTAGTGCTCCTGACTACGAAGCTGGTGGTCCTGGGTTCGAATCCCGGTAAGTGCAAATATTTGTGTGATGTCCACGAATATTTGTTTCTGAGTCATGGATGTTTTCTATGTATTTAAGTATTTATCTATCTATGTAAGTATGCATATCGTCGCCTGGTACCCATAGTACAAGCTTTGCTTATTTTGGGGCTAGGATGATCTGTGTGACATTGACCCTAGTTATTATTATTACATTTATTACATAAACCAATGTTTATGTAATAAATGTAATAATGGTGATAAAGTAAATGTTGTAGCTCTTTTTATAGTTTTTTACATGGATTTATTCCGAACCTGCCCCGAAAACCATAAACGGGTCGCGAGTTAGGTTAGGAAGATTCAAACAGCTATTATTTGTTGAAATAATGAAAAGGTCTTTATATCCATTAATTACATTGTTCATAACCCAGTATACATTTGTGTGAGGTTGCGAGGGGTTTTATATGAGGTTTTGAGTGGAGGTAAATAAAACAATAGATTATTTGTTTTTTGTAACTACATTAATTTTATTGATATTATTATTAATTTATCCTTACTATTACTTCATCTAAGAATATCTCCATATAAGTACCAAACAATAATAATTATCACATAGCACAAAGCAACATTGGGTTTATTGAGAACTTCACTCATTCGGATAATGCTTGTCTTCTTAGTCGGGACAAACGAATGTTGCAATTAGCACATTGCAAACTCGTCATTTTAATTAAATGATAAAGCGTCTTTTCGTGAATCCACTGTCTACAGACATATATTATAGCACGGAGGAACTGATGCTGAACTCACGTAATATCTGCAAGATTATTTGCTAAATTGATGACATGTATCAAAACAACAGCAATAAATACCTGACAGATTGTCTTTGCCTGTCAATAAATAATTGCCATGAACAAAAAAATATTGACGACGAAAATCGTTCCTATTCTAAATCATTAATTATTACGATTTAATGCAACTACTGTGCTTTCTTAGGTATAATAAATAAGTCTTTAATTATATGATTTATATGTAATGTTGTTCCCATTTATAAATAACTAATTATAATTTCGACATTTATATTATTTTACACATGGCAATTTCTGTAAACGTAACTGCGTTTAGTTTACGATTTTAATACGTTTATTTATTGAAAATAATTGAAATATTCTTTTTGATTTTATTAATTAATTCCAAGTTCTAAAAATATTATACTTACATTAAAATCAATACCTTAGTTGTCTTTACAAGTGGTACAAATTATATAGCTGAACCACAACGGAAGTATGCGATACGAATTCTGCCATTCTCTTTTGATAGAATGCGCTGAATAAATGGGAAGGAAATGGGAGAAGAATTAGAGACATGTCGCCCTGTATACTTCGGATATCTTCGGCCTGTGGCGCCCCTTTGTGTCCGGCGCCCTGGGCGGTCGCCCAACCGCGCCCTACCCTAACGCTGCTACTGATTATCACCCCCTATTAATTGAAGGCTTATATGCTATTGGCAAAATATCTTCCTTAAACTTTCTACAACAGAAGAAGTTACACAGATACAAAACTGCAATTTCCACCGACTTTGGAAGCAGTTAAGGTTTCTGAGTAAAGTTACATGTATAATTTAACGGACTCAAAACAACCAGACTCAGAATAACCATTATGGGCATTACAAAAAGTTGCTTTATGTGAGAACCGAACCCGAAACACTAAGGATATACCGTTAACCACTACGCCACACATGCACTCAATTCGAGTCAGTTACTCCGATTGGTCTTCATTACCAGATCCAAATATTTCTATTTATTTTTGCTTACAGCTTACTCCGGTGCGTTGATCAGATTCCCTTCCTTCCGAGAACACTGGCCAACGCAAAAAGCTTACCCTAACCTGTACCTTTTAACGGTTTCCTAGTAAGACGAGATAGGAATACTGTAGATCCTTTGACCTAAAAAGTTATGTCTTTAGTTATTCTGTGATAAGTTTCCCCAGTATCAAACTTGTTCAAGTTAGAAAGCTGGATGAAACTATACTCTATATTTGAATACGAAGGATTGAAGGTTTTGTATTTTAATTATATACAACATATTTTTGAGATTATATACAACGTATATTTAAAATATTACCAAGCTGAATGACGCCCATTGCTGGACCAAGTACATCTTCATAATGGAATTATGCCCATAATTTGTAGGATTACGCAATAATAGCGACGCATGATAAACGGATCGGTTATGTTATATATATATATATATAATTTCAATTCGTCTTATGGTCATTGTTCATAGAAATACGTTGATTCCCTGGGAAGTATTTTTTCTGGACGATTTTTTCATCCCCTACGGGATCAGGTAGGGTTATTATTAGTTGCCGTCAACCACACAGATGCTACATTATGAGTGGTGTTATATTATGTTTATAATAGTTGAATAGGTAATTTATTCGACAAACATTGAATTATTTTGGCTTAAAACGTGAATAAGGCTGAAATTTTGTAAGGGATAATATACCAGAGTTACTGCAGGTTTAGTACTTCTGGAACTGAAATTAAACTTTGAAATCTTAATGGAATCCAGGGTATTTTTTCTGCTAAACATGACTTAATAATCTTATTGGTAAATATCTCAAATCAAGTCGCCTTCAAACGTAAGTGAATTGAGAGAGGAGGGGTGGAGGGGGGAGTGGGCTACTCCCTGTACCATCCCCACCCCGCGGAACCCCATGGTTATGGAGATATCCATGGTTAATGTTTTTCTAGCTTAATGGTCACCGTTCTAATCTAACCTAACCCAAATTATTTCATAAAAGTACATTTTTGCAAAAATATTGTGATAATGACAATGAACAATTCAGTTTTGGGTAGTTTTCGGAAAAATATATAAAGGCGTTATAAAAAAAATATATAACTTCTAAACACGAAAGTAATGTTTTTACTTTGTTTTAGAACGCTGTAGGTATCGAAATCGCTACGAAATGGATCAAAATTGCGTTCTGTTTTATGCATTTGTATGAAGTCTTTGAATTTTGGCGCGTCTCCGGCAGAAAAAAATGCGTTTTATCACTTAGTACGAACCCCCTTAACCCCCCCATATACACACTTAACTCAAATTCAGGCGACTCGATATGAGATCCAACCCATCTTATTTATTAATAAAATAATCTAAATCGGGTTGCTTAATCCAAATTATGTCACCCATTTGTAGAATAAAATACTTTACATTCACACTACCTTGCCAGATTACGACCGAAGGAGGATAATGCTTTTTGGTTGTAGATAGTGATGATGGCGGCCATTCTCAATGGAGATTAGCCAATTGCGCAGGACATATTATACTGCACAAGTGTGTGCGCAAAAACAGGGGCTCTTTCTATTCCATCACTCTCATGATCAGATGGGACGACTAGCGACACGACCGGAAAGAGGTCAAGTACAGGACCGACGGCTTTACGTGCTCTCCGAGGCACGGGGGTGTAATGCCGCCAACTTCCATTGTATTGTAGATAGTAGTAGTAGAGAGAAGGTGTCGTTACATAAAATTTGTTACAGTACTGCAACTTATTACCAATTTTATTCCTTACCAGTATTTAATTACAGGCATTGAAAAGGCAAATGAGATTTTGGGTGGAAATTAAAAAATATATTTAAAAAATCCGCGGCAGAAGGACAAAATCAAGACTTTTATTCAATAGGAACACCACAGAAAAAAATTTTAGTGTCGTATCTAACGTTTCCTTTTTTCTTTTTTTTTGCAGGATATTTTATTATTTTGTAATGATTAAGGTATTTAATTAGTTGTTGTTTTCCTTCCCCAGGTCAATGTACGCAACTATTCAATATCGGAGTTCAACGATAACTTGAAATATGTGCTGCTCACATCAAATAGACAGAAGGTGAGTTTTCCTAGATATATAAAATAATTTATTGGAACTATAAAAAGTTGTTACGGTTTTACTTCCCAATACATAACAAATATGATTCGTGATTATTTGGCAGGCAAAAAATGTTCATTTAATTATGCAGTCAATCTGATTTATATACAATATTCGTTATAGTCATAATGAGTAAATTACTATATTTTTCTATTCATATTGGAATTAAATTATTAATTAGTCTCTCATTATTAGAAAAATAACAACACGATTATTTCGGGACATAAAATTTAAGGTATCAGAAAATTTAGTGCATTAAGAATCTATTTTTAATTATATTTTAGCGTATTAAACAACATTATTTCAAGTTTACATATTAGTTTTTATGTGTGTATAATTAGGTATATATATTTATTTTTATATGTATATATGTTGTGTATGTATGTATACAGTACTGTATATAAGTATTATTCTTACGTATATGTATATACGTAAGCTATCTTTTCTTATTTTCAATAAATTCGTACACCTTTTGCTACCATTATCCATTGATGTTAAATTCTGGTCCATCCAACGCAAATAGGTTGCCTGGAAGAGATCGCTTTTAGTGATAAGGCCGCCAATTGCAAAAATAATGTTCTATGCATACTGTACTCTGTATATTCTTTATGCAATAAAGTGTACTTCTTCTTCTTCTTATTTCCAAGTACTTATTATACATATTTGATCATCCTGTGATTACTATGAACGCTATTTAGTAAAAACGACAGGAAAATAGAATATAGGTTAGTCCGCGTTAATACCCGAAAATGACGCGATATAATTACATCGAATAGACTAATACGAATTGGAATTGGTACACACCCAAGAACAATTAGTGCAAAATTTAAGTGTAGTAGTAAATACTTAATTACCACAATTATCAGATCATAACTTCTACAGATTGCTTCTAAACTACAATAACATTAATGTATGAAAGTGGTCGTGTTAATAAAGTGTTACGATATAATTGTTTCACCAGGCACGCAATGTATGACATACATTCATTAGTATTTCAGCTCCATTAAACAAGTATGCAAACTGTGAGTTATATATGGTACCTATAAGTTTCTCTGCATCCAGATAATTTTCTAATGAAATTCCTTAGTGTTTATCCAAAATTGTCAATTGTCAACTACTTAATAAAGGCGTCTCTCAAGGCTCTAGAGAATGGTCGGTCTTATGTCCCTTGCAATATCGTTGGTTCACTTATAAATCACAGTAACATCTTATTACTACTATGGTCAGATTTTGATTTAACCCTAATTCTTTTTAGGGTTCCGTACCCTAAGGGTAAAACGGGACCCTATTACTAAGACTTCGCTGTCTGTCTGTCCATCTGTCACCAGGATGTATCTCATGAACCGTGATAGTTAGACAGTTGAAAGATGATGATGTATTTCTGTTACCGCTATAACAACAAACACTAAAAAATAAAATTAAATAAATATTTAAAGAGGCTCCCATAGAACAAACGAGAATTTTTTGCTCGTTTTTATAGATAATGGTACGGAACCTTTCATGCGCGACTCCGATTCGCACTTGACCGGTTTTTTTTTTGTATTCTTTTTTATCACCTTGAATAGTACGGCCGTATGATAAATCATTAATTCTAGGCAATATATATATGTATATATATATATATATTAAATAATCATTAAATACACTACATAATTATTTAAGGAGGTCATAGACAGATGCTCTCACTGGTCCGTAAGTAATTGGCGAAGTTAAGCAATTGTTTTATGCGTGGAGACCTATTAATGGCTCTCTGTGACGTATAACATATAAAGCAAGAATGTCGCTGAAAGCTGTTGGTCTTTCTAAGAAAAATAAACCGCGGTCATTCCATAGATGAGTAACCGCCCGTAAGTGGTTTAATTATGTATCCATGTATTTTTGTATCCGACTATATGCTCAAAAGTAACTCTACGCTGCCTCTGTCCTGCTAATATAGAACTCTACTTAACTAGTACGAAAATCCACTGAATTCGGGCATTATGAATATGTAAGCTGCTAACAAACTTGTTAGTTAGTGACCTAATTTGTCCCCTAAAACAGATATAAAGGCCAAGCTTTATGCAATACTATTGTAATATCGATGAAAAGTCCCCCTCACCTTTCTCCAACGATCAATCGGACGAGTGGCCAGCATCTTCACGCAGTAATATGGCACAAAACGTGTCTAAAACCCCGGACCCTTTCAAGGATCTACGACAGTAAACGCCCTGAGCCGAGGTTTGAACCCCAAAAGGATATCCGCTGGCTCTAGTTACTTAGTTTGTAGACTTATTTCCTAGACGGCTTGGCCCCGCTCGTCTCCTCCGTCCGGTGAAGCAACTGCTTCGGATACTGTACAAGTAAAGTTCAAAATATAACCTTATAAATAGTTCTTAGTTTACCACAGGCATAAAACTGGTCTCTAAACTAGAGCTAGAAACATTTGAAATTATTACAAACTAGCCGCGCCCCGCACTTTTATCCGTATTATTCGTAAATATAAGCTAAGTATATAACTTACTACATTTTCATCAAAATTCGTCGGGTGAAATTTTATGTGAAAGAGTAACAAACATCCATATATCTATGTATCCATCCATAGTCACAAACTTTTGCATTTATAATATTAGTAGGATAGTGTATTTTGTATTAGTAATCGAATTATTCTGCTTGTATGGACTGTTTTAAATAAGTAAAAGGAGCAATGGTATCGTTACTTGTGATTTGGTTGCACAAATTTTGGCAGCTAGTTGCATATTCTTCTGCGAACATGCCATCAAAAGGCAGACGCCCCAATTGCTTACAAAAGTGGGTATAATATGAGCCGCTTATAGTATTATATAAGTAACATTTGTGCGAACCAAATAATGTAATTAGGTATTAAAAAGGAATAACGACGAGTCGTTAAGTGGAAACTAAACCACTGAAGCGGCGATATTTACATACTCGTTCGCTTATAAGGCTTCTAGCATCAGCTGTTCTTACATTTATACATATTCCCTGATTTTAATATAACACCGATATCCAGAATATATAAAACTAGTTTAATTAACAAATTTAAATACTGCAACATAAATAAGTTTAAGATTATATACATCATATACAATATCCTAAAAACATTGCATAAAATATACGTTTTCAATGGCAGTAAAATCGGCCGTGGATCTCGCTTTATCCCGCTACGCGGTGCAGCACCTTACGTCAATATGAATGACAGGTGTAAAATGCCGAATAAGTGCTTTCATTTTACATACAAGTAAAATGAAAGCACTTATTCGGCATTTTACACCTATATATATATAATGCTGTTGTAGTCTTAGATTAATGTAGCGCCGCCTAGTGTGATACCATAGTGCTTTTCCTACCACTGAGTAGTTAGTAGTTTGCTGTTTATATATTAGATCTTTTCCTACCATTGAGTTACCAATTTAGAATGGACTGGGGGAGCATTTTAGATCTATTTTTATTAATTTTCTAGAATGCCATCTATCAAGCAGAATAATATAAGAAATGACATAACAAAAAAAAAAACCAAAATTATCAATGTTTGAACTGAACATCGTTTAATTTTTAAAAGGTTCTTGTAATTTTATACCTTCCCGTGGCTTTTAATTTATTGTGTGTTTATTATTCGTGAAGTTAGAAAAAAAAATTAACATATTCCGTGAAAATATGAGTAATCAGATCTGGATAGAGAGTTAACCAACTGCCAACTGTTCTTTTATCTTTAAAAGAACAGTTGGCACGAAGGTAAGCCTGTGTGAAGTAAAACACTCAGAGTTATATAGATGCGGAAGCTTGACATCAAAATTGATTGAATTAAGATTATCGAATCATAGTACAGCTTGGTCACGATGACGACCTTTAGGTAATGTCGATGACACGTTTTTGACAGCGCCTTTATAGCTTAGCTAGTAAGGGAGGTTTTAACGTGCAAGTGCGTCCACTGATATGATACTTGCTGTGTAATATCACAGAATCTCAGGCCAAGAACATACCACCGACCCACTTAGGAAACCTGTGCTTTGATTCTTAAAAGTATAATGCACTTAAAACAACGTCTTAGAAAAATCTTTCACTTTATGAAAGCTAGGACGCGAGTAAGTTGACTCGAGGATAATGTAGCTAACCTATGAAATATAATAGTTAATTTATTATAATAGTTTGAATTGTAATTTACAGACAATTTCGATGTAACACAATTATGGTTCAAGAAGTTTCGCGCACACTGTACACATTCAAAATAGATGATAATGCTAAACGATAAAGGTATCATTCTTAATATTCCTTTCAAGTATTTTAATGGTCCACATTGGTACTTATAAGTATCAAGTTAGGTCTTTAAAACCAAATTGGGAGCAACAAGTATACAGTCTAGTAACTAACCGCTAATATTTTTTGCGACATTCAATCAAGCTAGTTGTCATATAATGTTTAGAAGTGAGCAGGTCTATGGTATACAATCTCCCTTCTCTCATAGTACCAGTTCCGACGACAAAATTTCTTCACTCATCTATTCTTATAAATAAATTTTAAAAAAGGCACGCAGGGTGTTTAGCGCTCCGCATTGTAGGGCTCCGTAGTCCCATAGTTCCCATAAGAATAATGCGGACTAAGAAAAGGGATTTTGTTGTCTAATACCATGAACATTAATGATAACAGTTTCGGCGACTCATAATATCAAAGAACGGACCCACATAGGACCACATATGGGGAATTATATTGGCCCTGTATATTATTAAGAGTACCCGACATATACACACCAGAATCGAAATTTATGCGTTTATGTGTAATAGTAAGGTCATGTGATAATTAGTGTCTCTAATAATAATAGATAGATACCTATGATAAGAACTTACCTCTTAAATCACATGAACGTAGCATTAATGTCGTGATATCTTATATTACCAAGTTGCGACACCAGTTATCTAACACAGGTCAAGGCGTGCCTAATTCTAAGAGCAAAGTAACTGCGAATAAAGAATTTAAGGAACGGCCTAACGAAAACAATTACCTGGCGTTCAGTACATACATGTTTTTGGACTTCCAGTACTGAAATTGAACTATATTTCTGTTTAGAATCAATTATTTTCGATTTTTCTATTAAATATTTTAACTTAACATATTAACTAACCTCCATAGTAGGTACGCCGTTTCTAACATTATTCATCCTTTAGCGAAGATATACTGAAGGCAAATTCATCCAGTATGTAATGTTTTTATCCCCCAATAAAGAAGAAAAAGATTTATAAGTTTTAAGCCTGTATGCATCTGTCTGTCAGACATCACAGTTTCAAAACTAGTGGAAAAATTTTGCGTTTATTTTCTACGGTTAGGGCAACTGGCTATGGGTGCTTTATTTTTAATATTTAATGTTTAGATTGAAATAGAATTAAAACCAGGGTGTGTCATACATACTAGCTTCACTTTAATAATAGATTTATGATTGTCCACCTCAATATACGCAGGTGGAACCAAACGGACACAATGTAGTTAAAATATGGTATCACGTAACGGAACTAAATATATAAAACCTTTGACGAATATAATTATTAGACATATTTAATTTAATTAATGAACGAGTTAATTCTCTAAATGCTATTTATAAAAATAACATAAACGCTTTTAATATGTTTGATTAAATAATATTCACAACAATAAGGTTACCAGCTTTTTGGCCCGCTGGCGACGATTTGAACCCCGTTCTTTGTAGGTTATATTTATTAAATGTAGGCAAGGTTTAATACTAATTTTGACTTTATTTAATAATTATTATTGCTTAAATATTTATATAAAATAATATTTTTTAGTAATATCTGTTTTTATTTAGAATTTATACATGGAATATTATCGTTAGGATGTCCCTTTCACCCAACAAATCATCAACTTTTACAACTCATCATATGTCACGGCGACTATAAATAGTTATGATTCTAAATGATAACTGCTCTTTGAGTTCATAACGCTAATTGCAGTAGCTATTACCTAACTGCAAATAGCTTTCTTAATGTGTAGACGGCATTTAAATACGTCTATGTAGTTGTTTTAATTGGGTTGACTAGCTTTACCGTTACATTTAAGGCCTTATCGCCTACACTACACGTGTAATTGGAAAATATTTTCAAGTAAATTAATCCACGTGTATATAATGTACCTTGGATTTTAGCATTAAAATAGAATCACCTTAATGAAATTTATTTAGCACTTGGGTACATGCACTTGTACTTATCAATCTCACAATGCAGGACTTAAACATAGTATATTAAAGTAACAAAAAAAATAGTAGTCCCTTCGTGCGGTTTGTCACGATCACTTAATTTTTTAAATAAATAACAAATAAGTGACCAAGCTATTATTTTAAAATTTAGTACTATAATAATAAAATAAGAATTTAAGACGACGAACAGTCGGCTAGCGCAGAAGACTTTCCACCAGTAGCTTAATTTAAGCTACTCATACCTAAAGGGATACCTTTAGGTATGAGTAGTAGTAGTATAAGTAGATGGGAATCAGGCTGCTCCAGGGGCCGCTGAAGTAAAAAGACGGAATTTGAATTTGAGGGTGAGGTCACTTAAGAGGCCGGCCGACGCAATACTTGCCGCCGAGGACCCTACCCTAGCTAACCTGCAGCTTTCTCTGGCTACCTAGCTGGACGACCCGGAGAAAAAAGCCAAAAAGAGACTACGGGATTTTTGTCTTCTTTTGCTTTTTGTTTTCATTTTTTTTTATATTTTACATTTTACTCCGTGATTGACTGGTATGTGGGCTAATACACGTACAGAACCGTTGTCATCTAGTTCATCAAAATAATTGTGCGGTGATAAACAATAACATTCAATTTCACTCGTACAATATGAATAACCTCTTGATAAGACGAACAAACTGTGGGCGCATCCGCACACATTTATAAAATTAACAACTCGAACGAAGTCTACCAGAGGCTTCGACTGTATGGAAAAATAAATGATTACCCCAACAGCAAATCGACCAGTTACCGCAAGCAGCACCCATTCACGAGTATGACATGTGGGCCAGCAATCGTCTCCCTCTTTCTTTTTACTCCTTCTCGGAACCACTGAGTCACTCAGAAATTAAATCACACCTTGCGGTTACCCATCCATGGCCTGATGGCGCGCCTAGGCAACTTAGTTCTTCTACAAATGGGCCGGCGATGGCAACGGGCTTTAAGCTTTCTTAACCTATACTTTAACTAGGCTTACCCACCACTCTTGCCAAGGTTGGTGGGTAAGCCTAGTTAAGTTAAATGATTTAAGATACCTATACCTACTACACAATAGGGTAATTTGTATATATTTACGAATGTTTACAAATAATGGATGTAATTTGTGTACGACTATTATATGATTGTAAAGTACCCCGCGACACAGGGATCAGATTGCATAATGCGGGCGTTGTCTTTAAAAATAATGTATGCTATATTTTAATAGGAATTATTGACAGAAGTAACTGCATAATTACGCTACAACTACTGTCAAATATGTACCAGCTGCTTTGTAGTTACGCCAGAATTTTACATTTGACATGTTGTTCTATGTCACCTATCATTAAAAGGCTGACCTGATTGGCGTGTGGCGATATATCCAATTGAACAAAACCATGAATTTCTGGCAAAATTGAATTTTTATACAAAAGAATAGGTTTAATTAGAAATAAAGACATATGTACATGAAATCAGAGAAAAGAATTTAGTAGATATAGATAACAAACAACATACACAATAAATAGTGATAGAGCTTAGAAATGAGTAGAGAAATAAAGATACTTTATAATTAAGGTCCGGTACATACATATTTAACATTAAAATTAATAGACGCATTACATATTAATTAAGGATTTCTCTGCATGTCCTGCAGAACGTTCGCCGCCATCTCAGCATTAGCTGGGTAGAAAACACCCAACACTGATTTTAGTCAGTACTACGTTTAGTAGTACATTATTTAAAAAAGTAACATATACATTGTAGCTAATAAGCTGGTAAACTTATTATCAGACAGAGCGTGAATTTGTAATAATAATAATTTGTACTTATTGATGTGTAGCGAATAGTGGAATAATTAAAAAAATATTTATGGCAAAAATAAGTAAAAATAAAACAATATTAACATTATAGATTGAATAGTATTTATATGATCGAAGGATCAATATATTATTGATAAAATGGATTTTTAAAGTTCTGTTTGAAACTATTAACATTTATTAAATTTCGTTTTGTATGGTATTGTAGTTTTGTATTTTTAATTTTATATTTAGTTATAGTTATATATTTTTTTATAGATATAATTTTGTAGAGTTTAATGAGTCTACCTATCCATTGGGATAACTGAATATTTGATATATTTTAACTATTAAACAAATAAAAAAAGTATCTAAATACATAAATATATCTTGAGCAAATAACACACTGCCATCTGATCCCAAACTAAATAAATAATAGTAATCTTTATTTCAAGAAAAAGGGAAACATACAGATCGACAGATATTGTTCAATTTAAGCGTTCTTTTACATTCAAAGTATATTACCCAATTAGTCGGTCAACAATGAGTGATCGCTAATGATATTATTACATACTATTTGTTAGTAATTAATAATATGTAGAACATCGCTATGTATCATTTGAGACAGAGTGAACGTCTGTGTCTGTGCTAGTTCAAACTGTGTTACAGACACAGGCGCCTTCCTTGTATAGTTCATTGAGTCCATTTGTTGCACTCGGTACCAGTTTTGGTAGGCATAAAAACTTAGTTGAACATTTCTAGGTTATTACATTTTATGTAAACAGGAATGGGTGTATGTGGCGTGGGTGCATGTGTGGGTGTGTGTGTTTCGTACGTCACAATGTAAACTAGACAAAGATTATACCATACGACTGATAAAGTGTGTACTATAGTAAAAATATTTACTTATTTATAAATACATACGTATTATAGATAAATTACACCCAGGTGTAAAAATAACTAATCGTGCAGATCACACAAGATTTGTCCTGGGTGGGGATCGCACCCACGACCTCTAGCTTAGCAGTTAAGATTACTTAATACTGGACAAACAGGACAGTCATAATATATAGTGTAAATAATGAAGTAAAAGAGACATGTACTGGACGTTTCAAACGTCAAAAAGTTACAAAAACTATCTTACCGACTCAAGTTTCCAAGTGTTAATTCCCAAAATCCTTTGGTTATTATTATTTTTATGTTGTTTATGATAAATAATTACTGTGTCCCGTGCATACAAACATGCAATTCGAATGACTGATAGAGAAATGGAGCGCTGTGGACGATGGCAACCTTTAAAATTACAATACAACCATTATATTTTTAATTCATTGAACTTTTCTGCAATGTTATATACATTTACTATGAGAATATATTATTGACATGAGAGTTGCACTCAGAAAGTAAAATGATAAGAGCCACTGCTACGATTGATGCACCAACAATAATAATGGCCGAAAACTGTGTTGGGAGTTAGAGAAAGCTTGTGTGAGAAAGACAGAAGATCGGCTTCGTTCTCATCCCTACTCCGTGCTAGGTGAGAAGTGACTCCGGTAGGCGCCTGGCGGGAATAACTAATTTTAATGCCAAATTATCAAACATAATAACAATAAAAGATAATCTATAAAATATAATAAAAATTTGGGGTGGCACATCCCTATCACTTAAGTGTATAAAAATAGTTTAAGATTTATTCTCGGGCTTAACAAATATACACAAAAAGTGTACTATAAATTGGTCAAGCCGTTTCAGAGGAGTTTGGTTACCAACAATGCCAAATCGATGTTTTTTACGTTAAAACCAAGGATGTAAATATGGAATGTCGCCGTCATTCATCACATTTATGAAAAACCGCAGGTGACTTTTGATCAAGCCAGTTATACCACCTTTATTTTTCAGAAATACCGGTACTCCACGACTGCCGAGTATTGGGTTTACGACCTTGAGTCCAAGTAAGTGTACACCTAAATACACAGCAGTAATAGCATAATACTTTTAGCATGTATATTGACAGCAATATAGTTTTATTGCCAATTTATACTAGCTGTTAATTATCGTCTTTGCCAAACATATACCTACTTAATTATTCCTAGGGTTCCGTACATAACGGTAAAATAGACGGACTGCACGTGTGGCGCAGCGGCTAAGACCGTCGCCTCGCCACTTCGTGTCCCGGGTTCGATTCCCGCGCCGGAGAAGTATTTATGTGACACATAAATAGTTGTTCTGAGTCTGGATGTAATTTGTGTTCGTCTGTTATATGTTTGTAAAGTAACCCGCGACACAGGGATAGATTTCCTAAAACGGGCGTTGTCTTAGAAACAAAAAAAAAATGATGACTCCACTCCACTGTAATATTTATGGTGCACCTTCAAACCTAGTCTGTCTGTCTGTTACTAGTTTCTATTTGACGTATTATATATATACTTTAACCTCAATATTAAATAATTACATTTGATAATGTTTATGCTACTATTTTAGGGCAAATAAAACAGCATCATATATTTTTAACTTGTGAAAAACTCTTCAGAACAAAATAGTAATGAATGCTTTTGCTGGAAATTAAATATTTGTTGTAATGTATGGAACCCTGGGTGCGGCAGTCGTAATCAACCGGACTTTTCAATATCTATCATCCGCCCGCGGCCTTACCTATGTGAGATAGTTATTTTGTGTGTTATTTACCATTAAGTTAATTTTTATTACATTATCTATCGACTTAGTAAGTCCCATCAAAATCGTTCAACAAAAACAAAAACAGAGAGAGATATCAAAATTTGTTATAAGTACCGTATGTACTGTCATGGATATTAAGTAAAAATACTGTTATTTTAATATTAGAAAAGACACTTCACAGATTAGCTGCGCCTCGTGGTTTCACCCGCGTAAAATTATAGCCTATGTTAGCTATATTTATAAAGTCTCATCAAAATCCTTACAATAGTCGCAAACTTTCGCATTTATAATATTAGTAGGTACAGACGCCAGCACATCAAGCTATCCCAAACTGTCAAATTTCCCCCATTGAAAGTGAACCTTATGCTTATGTGATAACGTTGAAAATCTATAAAATAAATTTGACAGATTGGGGTAGCTGGATGTACTGGCGGTTATACCTACAAGGTGGATCGAATCGTATTTATTGGGTTCAATTCCGATAATACGTAGTTACATAATTTATAGCATTCTAATCATAATTATTTCCTATTATCTATAGATCTATAATAAGACTGGGCAAGAAATCGTTGCAAGTGGTACTTTGGGGTCCAGGGCGGTCGCTGGCATACGTGAGAGAAAACAATGTGTATTACGTACGAGATGTCGACACCGACAACGCTGTTCCACTTACCGACGACGGCGTGCCGGGGGAAGTCTACCATGGCGCTACAGATTGGCTGTATGAAGGTATGTTTTAGTATATTTCCTTGATAATTAAATACCTGATTAAGTCTCACGCAAGACTGTGGGAAGAGTAAGTGAGTACTGACAATTAAGAGAAATATGAGGATGATGTTGACACCGACAACGCTGTTCCACTTACCGATGACGGCGTGCCGGGGGAAATCTACCATGGCGCTACGGATTGGCTGTATGAAGGTACGTTTTAGTATATTTTCTTGATAATTAAATACCTAACTAAGGCTCATGCAAGGCCATTGGAAGAGTTAGTGAGTACCGGCAATTATGGAAAATATGAGGATGATGTTGACACCGACATCAACGCTATTCCACTTACTAATGACAGTGCCAGGGCAAGTCTCAGAACTACGGATTCGATGTATAGAGGACATTTTCTAGACAATACGATACTGATTTGGGGCCCAGACTAGACTGGAAATAGTGTGAACAATAAAGCAAATTTGTAAGATGTCGACACTGACAACTCTGTTCCATTTACTTATGATGGCGGTGATAGGGAAGTCCATCATCGTGAGACAGAGAGGGTAAACAGTACAGCATTCCATCAAGATCGAATCTTGCATTCATTAATATTTAAGTTTACAATAACTAAAACCTTTCCACCTACCAACCTATAAACGAAATCAAATAAAAATACTCTCACTTTATTACTTACTTATCGGATGGGTTTAGGGTTACCCTAGTGTCAGAGTTGTTTAAGCCGCCTATAGGCCTCTGACATGGCTTAACGACTGATGCCTAATGGCTACATACGGGACCAACAGCTTAACGTACCCTTTCGAATCAAGGAGCAAATTAAACCACTTTAGCGGTCACCTATCTATGGACTGACCGCGAGCCTAGTTGCTTAACCTCGCCAATCACTTACGGACCGGTGAGAACATCTGGCTATGAGCGATCTTATTTTATTAATACCTATGACGCACGTAAATACTATATTGCACTTATTGTAATTACAATAGCCCTTTCATACCAATTTCGTACAATTAAACTTTCGTACAATTATGACTTAAAGCCATTTTAAGTAATAATAGTCGTAGTAATAACTAGTAAACTAAGTACTTAAAGTAATATCATAAAAATAGTTTATTGTTTACGTAACAGGATTCTATTTCCGGCTTTAAATTAAATTGGTTATTATTTATACATGACCGCAGCTCTAAACATACTCGATCATAAAACGTAGGCATTCATAAATTTTAGCACCAAACACAAAGTATAAAAAAATATCATAGTCACTTTGCACAATAACGCGACCGGTCATTATATTATCACCATTTTTTGTTCTACGTGTATAGAAAAGTACAGGGCATTAGGACACACATTGAGAGCAGTTAATATCGGCATCTCTGAAACTGTACGGGATATAAAACTATTCTCGTACTAACCATGTTGTCGATCTGAGCCATATGAAAACTTCATAGATTTCCATAAACTTGTTCACTAATCGGATATCAACCACGATTATTAAAATATAATATCGATTCTGTAGGTAATGAGTATTCCTATTAAAATGGGGTGTAAAATGAAAAGTCAATGCTGTATTTACATACATTATGTACATAACAGAGACCAGGCTTTTATCAATGGCTTTTTATCAATTTACGATTATGTCAGAGAAGGTAATTTTTTTATACTGTGTTCTTTGTTATTTTATGTTATAAATTACATTAATATTCTGGAATACCGTTCGGAATATTTCACCCCCGTATGTCTCTTAGCCAGGTAAACCGTTTTACTGTGTGCCGGCACAAGCCTAGAGCAAGCGTTGTATGCCCTTTATATTTGTTATGACAGGTAATTGAGGTAGTGATAAGGTAATTCTGATCGTCTTTTATTTCAGCTTTTACCATGATTGATACCTATTTATAATTTGCTCGTATTTTTTTTCAGAGGAAATGTTCGAAGCCGCAGAAGCCATGTGGTTTTCTCCTGGTGGAAACTATTTAGCGGTGGCCACTTTCAATGATACCAATGTCGAAACAGCCACATATCCCTACTACGGAGATGCATTCGATGTGCATAATCAGTACCCTGAACTCATCCACTTTAAGTATCCGAAGGTAAATATCAAGAGAGAAAATAGATTTACTGTCTTACTTATAGACAAATTAATTAACCATAACTTCTTGTCAGGCAGGTCAATTGAACCCAGTCGTTGGGCTAAGAGTCTTCAAGTTGGATGATCTCCGAAGTGAACCGTGGACCATTCCAGCACCAGTTGACATTGTTGGTTTAGACCACTACTTGGGTAGGGTCAACTGGGCTTCAGAACAAAATCTTGTAGTACTCTGGCTGAATAGACGGCAAAATGTCAGTGTCCTCGTCAACTGCGACTTGGGACAGGATAAGTGCAGTATTGTAAAGGAAAATACTGAAGCGAACGGCTGGATTGACGTTAACCAGCCGCTATTTGACAAAACTGGAACTAAAATGTTGGATATCCAATATTTGTATAACGGAGATCAACGCTTCCCTCATGCGGGTAGATTTAACTTTCAATCTCTCACAACGGAAGATTTGAGTCCTGGGAATTCGACGGTCGTAGAGATATTGGGATGGAATCAAGAATCCGATACGGTTTACTACATCGTGTCGCCTGGCTCGACGCCTTGGTTGAGGCAGATGTGGGCAACGTCCGCAGGCGTGGTGAGGTGTATATCGTGCAAGGAGCATTCGTGCCACTCAGTTTCTGCGACGTTTTCAAAGGACGCGAGTTATGCCATCATTACCTGTACTTCGAATTCCTCTCCAGCGAAAATTTTCTTGTATGACACCTTGGTAAGTCACACTTCTTTTACAACATAATTGGCATAGAATCTTTGAACATTTATAGCTTAAAAGATCCACATTTTTTTAAACTGAGTAGCCTCACGAATTCGGTTTGATACTTTCCCATCAATTTCATTATTCATTTACATTAATGACTTAATTTATATTTACAGGGAGAACACTTCATACTGATCAAAGACAACTCAAGACTGAAAGAGAAACTGAGCCAGTACAAGTTGCCGATGGTACTCTTCAATGTGCTGACAGTAGCCGACAATCTGTTGGCGCATGTCAAGCTCTTGTTGCCACCGAACATGCAGTCAGGAGTCAAGTACCCCATGATAGTGAGGGTTTACGCGGGACCTGGAACCAACAGGGTTGAAGATAGCTTTAAATTAGGTAATTTTTTAAAACACTATTAGTCTCTGATGGCCTTTGTTAAACTGTTTCTAAAAGTACCAAAAGGCCTATAAGTTCCAATCCTTAGTCTAGGGAAAATACTTGGAGTGAAGGAAATTCAATCCAAACAAATAATATTAAAAGTATATATAGTAAAAAGCTAGGTGGTTCCAACTAAATTTATATATTGATATGAGCGCCATCTATAGATAGATAGCCCAGTAAGTTGTAGACTAGTTTATAAGCACGCGAATTGGTAGACTTAAAATGAAAATGTGCGAAAGAATACCATTATTATTTAAAATGTGTTTTACTGCTGCGAATAGAAACCAAACAAAGTTATTTTATATTTTGATAATTTATAACTTAAATGAGTTTCCGTAAATTGACTAGTAGGTATAACTTGGCAGCCTTAGAACTGTGAATATTTGCCTAGACAACAACCGTTACAAAGTGTGTATCGTTCCTAGATTAACGTCAGAGCGTCTACCTTACATTGGTAGAGGGTGCTAGTTCCAGACCCACCGGAGGTATAACATTTATGATTTACCATTTATGAGTTAACATTTACCTTATTTATTGCGAATGATGCCACAAAATATAAATTTAAAAAGTTATACTTACATATGCTAGTGTTAACCGCTTAATTAAATAAATTTGAGACCTCTCAGTTGAAAAGACTTTTTGGATTGTTATGACTTTGTGTTTACGTCATAATTATATAATAATACGTCAATCAGTAATTCGCATTTACTTTACTTTAACTATTTTAATTCGAACAATAGCGCCTCGTCAATCACAAAAACAAATTCAGTAAAAACTACTTTTCATGGCAATTGATTCTGGGGGTGATTTATTGGACTGAATTTAAACGTGACAGATGGCGTGGATTTTTGAATCTTTTAACTTTGGAACGGAATGAAAAATGTCCGGTAAAGCTATCGCTCAGGACTTTTGGCCCGCGTTTACTTTTGTTACAACCCCTTCGTGTGTGTGGGGATGGATTATGTATGTTGGAGATATCCCCCTAGTTTACAAATGGTATGGGTGTTGGACTGAAAGTTTTATTCATATTAGAGATCAAGATCATTTTTATACAAGAACTTAACCAAACATAAAATAAAACTAACACTTTAGTAGATAATATTAAAATTATAAAGGGTTTTGTAATTGGGATAAATTTTAGACCATATTATTGATTATATAAAATATGTAAAAAAATAAATACCCTGATCTTATTGGAGTTGTACTCCATATAACAAAATATTTAAGATTTTCATAGGCTGCCTTTATAATCAATGAATATATCTGATAAATACTATTTATAATATGAATAGTTTTCATAGGCTGCTAGTACCTTTATAATCAATGAATATATTGAATAAATATCTACTATTTACCTACATCTTATTGTGGGATAAGCTAAAAAATTAGATTTGACCAACGTCATAATAATTTAATTAATTATGTTAATTCTTAATGTATGAATAAATAGTTATGACTTGTCAAAAATTTTTTTTTAGGTAAGTACAAAATTAAAACGCAATAACTAAAACATATAATTATTTTAGAAGTCAGGCTTTTTTCGGTTTCTAAAGTGTCTACATATTTCCATTGGTAAAAAATATTAGTAGCTATTTATTTATAAACCTTTCACGCCGGTCGTGGTTTCGATTCCCACCCAGGACAGATATGTGTAAAGTATCTATTTACAAAATAAAGTTAGTATATGTAATATAACAGTCATAGTAAAAGCTGCTTATTTTGGGATCAGGCCGTGTGTGAATAATGTCCCAGGATATTAAGTTTATTATTATTATTATTAACAGATGACATATCTTCAAATATATAATTTATTTTGGAAATTTATGTACTGCTACGACTTTATCAAAACTTGAGTAGTGGAAAGGAATTTAACTGGAAGTTTGACTGGTATAACATATTACATACCTACTCGTACGTAGTAATAAACAATAATTGGTGTTTAATGTTAATTTAATTGTAGTTTTATGAAAACATTTTGATTTAAAATACTTAATTATCATAACGACAAACAAGTAACTTTGAATCTAAATTTATTATTGATATGAGATTAAAGTCATACAGGCGACTCAACGCCATCATATGCCATCATAGTCAAAGTGTAAAGTCATAGACAATAAAGAACGTTAAAATAAAAGAGTACTAAGAGGTAATAAATATGTCATTAAAATATTCATTGAAGCGTAGCTTATATCCTCTTTGCATTGAGGTATCGTAGTGATGAATTGGAGGGTGGCAATAGTCTTATTTTTATTATAAAAGTAACCTCTTGTTAAATATTTTCTAATATTCTTAAAGCAGCTATTCAATACTAACCTTTTCTTTTCAGAATACTATAATTGTTATTTAGCGACGAACAGAAGTTTCATAGTAGCCTCTATCGACGTGCGAGGGTCGGGAGCAATGGGGGTGGAGGCAATGCACGCCGTCAACAATGCTCTCGGAACGGTAGAAGTTACCGATACCTTGAACACAGTCAAGTGAGTCTCCATATATTCTTTCTCCCTCTTTCCTATCTGTTTTGTACCTATAATTATGATATACAGTACCCGGCGACAAATATTGCACATCGACATTTGGAAAGAGACAATCGGCCAACCTCGGCCCCGTAGAGCGTTATCTCTGTCGCACGAAATACAAACAGTCCGGTATCTATTAGGAGCTGTTAAAACAATTTTAATTTGCTTCTTTTAATAATTATTTTTATTCTTTGTATAAAATACACCAATTTTTCTATAAGTGATGGCTTTAGGTTCGGGTAAAATAAAATAAAAAAAATATGTTCACATTATGTTTACGTATTTAATTACTTTGGAAAATTACAGCTGTAGTGTACATAATAAACACCATTGTACCTATTGTTAAAGTGAGACATTGTTATAAAAATAATAATAATTCTAATTCTCAATTACTTCCATTTCACTATCTGTGCTCTCAAAGAGGTCAATATCACTGTCACTATCAGCCGTATTTATCACTAGTCTATCAGTGTCATTGTCTAAACCGTGTTGAATGCTTCTATATTCATTCTCACATTTGATTGTGTGATCGCAAACTTTTTTCCACTCTTCAGCCCCGATCATGTTTACTTTATCAGTCAATAACGTTTAAACCCCCCAATTATTTAAATTTGGGGGTGTTAACAATCCTATATATATATATTTTGACCTGGACGCGACTGCAGTCTATCGCACTTGAACAACGACTGACAAAACGTCACATAGGTAGTGCGCGACAGAGATAACGCTCTACGAAGCCGAAATCAGCCGACCGTCTCCCTGCAAAGGCCGATGTGCAATATTTATCGCCGGGTACTGTACGATACTATGATGACATAAAACAGGAAACAATTAGGGCCTACTTAACAATACTCCAGGCCGAATTTCGGCCACAGCGGCCACTCTCAATGGAGACTAGCCAACTGCGCAGGACATATTGAAGTCCATAAGGGTATGCGCAAACACAGGGGTACTTTCACACCCTCATGATCCGATGGGACGATTAGCGACAGGACCGGAAATAGGTCAGGGAAAGGACCGACGGCTTTACGTGCTCTCCGAGGCACGGGACTATAATAGTGCCAACTCACAGACAACGGGCTGATATTGAGAAATTTTCTATACGGAAAAATCCCAAAATCACTCTTTGTCAAATACACCGTCAGCCGAATGTCACACAATTGCTGGACAAACGATTTCCACAATGGAGTAGTGTCCGTGGTCCCAGTAAACAGAGATATGCTGCTCCCCATTCTCTGGTACACACGGCTACATATCAAGCTATACATTTCCAATATAAGCTGACCTCTCATTGTATGGGAATCTCATACAACGCGGGATCAGCTTATACTGGATAAGTATAACTTGATGTGTAGCCGTGTGTACATAGATATACGCTAATGGTGAATCTAACCCGACTTTATTTTGTATATAGGTTACTTGTAAAACACCAACAGCCGCGCAGGACTAGATAGCTATCACCATAAGCAACAACTTTTCTTCTACAAGTTCGGACATAACTCAATGCATAAATAAAAACCGGCCAAGTGCGAGTCGGACTCGCACATGAAGGGTTCCGTAGAAGAAAGTATTTCAGTTGATTAAATGAAAGCAAATTGCGGTTTATGACGTCTTAAAAAAAAACTACTTGCTAGATCTCTTTCAAACCAATTTTCGTTGTTAGTTTCCACGATAATGTACATCATATATTTTTTTTAGTTTTATCATTCTCTTATTTTAGAAGTTACAGAGGGGGGGAGGGGGACACTCATTTTACCACTTTGGAAGTGTCTCTCGCGCAAACTATCCAGTTTAGAAAAAAATGATAGTAGAAACCTCAATATGATTTTTGAAGACCTATCCATAGACATGAATGGGTACGATGAAAAAATTTTTTTGAGTTTCAGTTCTATGTATGGCGACCCCCCAAAATTATTGTTATTTTTCTATTTTTGTGTCTCTATTTATTATGTCTATCTTAATGCGGTTTACAGAATACATCTACTTACCAAGTTTCAATAGTACAGCTCTTATAGTTTCGGAAAAAAGTGGCTGTGACATACGGATGGACAGACAGACAGACATGACGAATCTATAAGGGTTCCGTTTTTTGCCATTT
This sequence comes from Pseudoips prasinana, assembly GCA_951640165.1. Taxonomy (NCBI): domain Eukaryota; kingdom Metazoa; phylum Arthropoda; class Insecta; order Lepidoptera; family Nolidae; genus Pseudoips; species Pseudoips prasinana. Next base: position 27,395,068 of record OX621237.1, on the reverse strand, counting down.
GGCTACGGAACCCTAAAAATGATTTTACACGAATGACTGGCGATTAGTGAAATGTGTGATTCGCGTAGAGTTACATGAACATTCAAGCGGGAAATTAAATTAATACTTATCTTTTCCGAAAATAAAATATAACAAATTATCAAAGTTGAAGAACAAAAGTTGTTGTTTAGTAGTTGTTGGTGTTTTACAAGTAATCCTGTATAGAAGATTATTTTGGTATTACTAATGTATACCTATATTGAAATGAACATATATGCTGTCACTGCGCCTTTAAAGTTACGACACGGATTCTATGCCTATTTTTGTTAAAGGCTTACTTAAAATGCTTCTTGCTTTTCGTTTTCAGGAGTCTAGCAGAGGTATACTCTTTCATCGATCCCAATCGTATTGGAGTATGGGGCTGGAGCTACGGAGGTTACGTATCAACTATGATGTTGATCCAGGACAAGCAAAAAATTTTATCTTGTGGAGCTGCAGTGGCTCCTGTCACATCTTGGCTGTACTATGGTAAGGAAATCCTCATATATCTCGATCGAATTGTAGTTGAATTCCCCCCCCCCACCCAACGACGCAAAGGGATTTTTCGTCGCCCAGAAAATTTTCAACTGAATTAATTCATATTTTAACTAAGCTATAGTTAAAGATTTTTTTGCTTAAATAGATTACCACTAGAAAAATAAAGAAATAATAAATATAAATATTTTTATATTTTATATAATTATTTAGTATCATTCAGTTTTTTTAAGTATTATTCGCATTTATTGTATGCTCAGTCAGGAAGTTGCCGGTGTTATACCTACATTTACGAAGACGTAATGTCGTCGCTTTTACGTCTCACATCTCTAAACGAAACAATAAATAAAGTGAATAAGCATTACATTTATTTCCAGACACGATGTACACAGAACGTTACATGGACACGCCGCAAGCTAATCCCGAAGGCTATGAGCGTTCTGATATCATCAGACAAGCAGAGAAGTTGCGCGGGCGCAAGTACCTTTTGGCACACGGCACGGACGACGACAATGTACACTTCCAGCACAGTATGCTGCTCGCCAAACAGTTACAGCATCAAGATATTGACTTCCAACAGATGGTAAGTGAAATAAGTAATATTTTCAGAACATCGACTCCCCAACAGTCGATGTTCTGAAAATATTACTTATTTCACACTTTTAATCACCCGAGCGAGATATACATATTATTATGTTATGTGTGTCTGTTATTTAAAACAATAAAAGAAATGCGGGGCAGTCTTTGGTGACTGTCGATTATACTGAAATCTAAGCATCTTGTGAATTGTACCGTCGAGTTATTCGATTATTATTTGAAATAATAATTTAATTCAACGCACGGAGGTTTATCTATTTACATATAGAGGTATACGCAGTATGCATAGGTATAGCTCATGGGAAACGTACGGTGACGATGTCGCAAGCTTCTCGCTTTTTGTTCACCCAAAACCCACTGTGTACATATGTTGTATTTTTGTACACAATATATATATATACACAGTATGCTCATGGAAAGCGTTCAGTGACGATGACGGAGTTCACCCAAAAAGTGCTCAAAGCGCCTGGAGAAGATTTCACTTAAAAAATCTGTCTTTTTATACCTATTTATATTTTTAATTGCATTGTTAGTCTAGCAGAGGCTGGAAGTCTGCAGGTGTTATATGCACAGGCATATAAAACCTCCAGGCTTCAAGCTTCCACTAGACCAGCTAGACCTCTGCTAGTTGTCGATGCTGCACTTGATCTCTCACCGATTGTTGGTGACAGCTGTCCTATTACAGTAAAGAATAGAGAGCGCAACTGTGTTTACGCACACAGTCCTACACTATAATATGCCCTGCGTAGTTGGCTATTCTCAGTTGAGATTGGTCGCCATAGCCGAATTTCAGTCATATTAGTATTAAGACTATACTATATATTCTTAAATGATTTCCACTATGATATGTAAGAAAAGAGTATTTATCACGTATATTGAATAAAACAATTATTAGTTCAGATTCTGACTCTCACATACATAAAAAGTAGTGTTCCGTAACGGTCTTTTATTCTAACTACAAACTTAACACAAACTGGAACTAATTAGCCGCATTGGTTAAGTACGAAAGCAGTGCAAAGTGCAAACATAATATCTGCACTTCCCCACAACAAAGTTTACTTAGCTTAAAAGTGCTTTAGATGCAAATCACGAAGGATACGTACAATACGTACAGACGCCAGCACATCAAGCTACCCCAATCTGTCAAATTTCCCCAATTAAATGTGAACCTTATGCTTTTGTGATAAAGATTAAAATCTATAAGAGAAATTTGACAGATTGGGGTAGCTGGATGTGCTGGCGTCTGTATATACGAGAACTTACATTAGAAGTCAAAGTCACGTATCATTTGGGAATGCTAATGCTATTTGCTGTTTGACGGCGTAGAATATCGCCACCCCATCTCATCCCGTGGGGAGTGTAGAAGACGTTCCGAGGGAATATCCCTCAGAGAACGGGCAGCAGCGTCTTTCTGTGTAGGTACTACTTACTATATACTGCGATCGCCAACCCGTCTGTCAAGCGTGGCGATTTATGGCAAATTTCTACAAATTCTGCACCCATTTTTTTTTGTAAAACTTTGTGAAACCTTTTGGGGAGGCGTTTGTCCAGCAGTGGACGTCATTCGGCTGAACAATATTCTGTAATATACGTAATAAACAGCCAAAATATCCATTTATGTATTTGAGCTTAACAAGAAGTCTATTTTTATTTGGTTTATTACAAAATGAATAGTCAAAAACTAAGTATGGGCCTTTTCTTCAAGCAATCCCAATGATCGCTACATAGCCATGATCACCATAAAATACAAACAGTTTCATCAGAAGTTTTACTGCCACAGTAAACATCAGAGTGTCACTGATCAAAACTTGAATGTCTTTGATCGATATTATTATATTATTACGCTCGCTATTGCGGTTATAAAAATATATTTCACTCAAATAATTCATTAGCCAAAGAAAGCTGACCTCAATCAAGAGATCTGATCCGACAGTCACAATTGCGCAATGTCATCAAAGCAGTTCACATCAGTTCAATCAATTCGACTATAAAATTCATATAAAGTTTCCAATTTCATTAAATTTTTCCAATTGGTATATATAGATTGCAGTATTATGGGTTGGACCAGTGGCAAACGGTTACCATAACACGATTTATCTCGGCTTGCCCTTTAAATAAATCGTGTAGGTAGCAGTTACATCTTCGATAGTAAACACCCAGTTTATTATTATCGGCTGCATCAAATTAATTTTATTAAAAGTAATTTTATATTTATATTGTCCCCCGGGATACAGGGATATATTTCTCTACTGAAGGCGCTGTCTTTATTAAACAAATAAATAAATCATCACGTCAGTTGGATGACGTCCTCTACTGGACTAAGACCTCCCCAAAAGAATTCTACAGTGAAGTTGTGTCCCTCATTTGGAGGGTATGCCATAATCGCCACGCTTTACAGACGGGTTGGCGATCGCAGCGTGATGTTCATAAACACATACAGAGACGCTGCTGCCCTTTCTCTGGAAGATATTCACAGCAAATAATTATTTATTTATTTATTTGCTGTGTATGTATGAGTAAATGTCCTCCTGGACGCATTATACGAGTAACTTCGCTCATGGCCGCCATACATTTTAGAAACTATACATCTGGGAAGAACTTATTATAATGCACATATGTGTGTAAAATCAGTGTACACTATGCTATCACTCCCTAAATACAACAATCTGACGCGAGGCGTGTAACATGGCGTTGTTTTAGCTAGATAAATATGTATAGGTATCGTAACCGTTGCACAAACCTGAACTATAACCGGAATTTCTTTTCCACTGACAACGATTTCTTTTGGACTGAATCAGCCATGAGAACTACTTAATTATCGGTATTTGAATCCTTGAAGGCCAATTAAGCAGTTTATAATATCAACAATTCAGCCGTGTTCTTCATTATTATAGCACATCCATCAGGATGTGCTATAATAATGAATGAACATGACAGGTAGTAAACTATTAAGTTTTTCTTATCTATGGCATGGGTGTCATAAACTAAACTGAATTAATATACCCTAGTAAATGTTTAAGAGCATGCATTAGAACATGGCTGATAGTTATTAGCAATCTATAGATACAATTAAAATGGCTTTTCGAGTTGTTGGTTTCTTTTATGGAATATTTAACTCTGTGCCACTGGTACCTATTTTGCTATATAGCATAACTGGGCAATGACCCTTTGGTTTGCTATTGTATAGATTTTTGTAGCTAATACTTTTATATATAGAAACGGTGTCAAAACAAATTCTCCAAATTCTTTGATCTCTGTCTCATGGGTGGCCTCTCCTTTCTGCTTGGTTTCTCGTTTGGGATATAGCCACTTTTATTGCACTACATATCACAAGTGCCCAAGTTTCCGTCTTACTCTAATACCTTTAGCTGTAGTTGTATTTTGGTGGTAGGTAATATCGTCCCCGTAGAGGGAAAATTAAATAACTCTGATTTTGTAGTTCTGAGATAAACGCGATTTAGTGTTTTTTTTAGTTAATGTACATTTGTAAGAAAATGTGAGACAATTTTACCGTCGGTGTTTTTATATTTTGTGGACCTGATAACCTTTTACATTATGCTTTAACAAACTGAACACTATCTTTAACTATAACTAAATAACAAATAAAAAATCAAGTTGTTTAATTTTGCCACAACTGTTTTTATAACGTAACAACAATTAGCTATTTATTTCGGCTATTTATTTAGTTTTCCTACAACTAAATACATTTGGTAGAGTAAATTTTGGTGAAATAAATGGAGTTATTGAATTTATCAAGCACGAAATATTTTTAAATGGAAAACTTAGTGGTTTTGTACGTTATCATTACTTTGATATTTATTGGTCTCATATGAAATAAAAGCTGTATTATGATATTAATAAAGTTATATTAAGGAATAAATAGAATAGTAAACTAAAATTTAGAAGAAGTGTACTTATCTTGCCACAAACTTAAAAAATAAACATCATCATATCAGCCAATAGGTCCACAGCTGGACAAAGGCCCAAAATTGCCGGTCTTGCGCTATTCGCATCCAACAGTTTCCAGCGACCCGCACAAGATCATGGGTCTTCGCATGCAGAGTCTCCAACTTTTCCGGCCCACTTGTTGAGAAACTCTACTGAGGTCATACAGCATTGTACCGAAATCTTCCATGGTCTCAGCCATGACTACTATATCATCGGCAAATCGTAAGTGAGTGATATACTCGCCATTGACCAGAAGCTTGAAGACATCTTCCAATGCAGCGATGAACACTTTCGGAGATGTAACATCTTCCTGTCTCACACCTCGCTGCAAGTGGATAGGTTTCGAGTTTTGGTCCTGGAGTCGCACTAACATTGTGTCGTTTTCATACAAATACTTTAACACCTCGATTTACCGGTAGTAGATTTGGCACCTTAGAAGAGACCACAGTCCAGGTTTCGATAATCTAAGGCTTTCTCATAGTCCACAAACACTAAGCACAGTGGCTTGTTATACTCTTCGACTTCTTATGTATAACTTGCCGCAGAATATGTATATGGTCTATGGTGCTAAAGAATTTTCGGATACCGGCTTGTTCGGGATGCTGGAAATCATCAAATGGCTTAGCAGTGTGATGGGTCAATAATTCTTCAATAGGGTTTTGTCGCCCTTTTTGAAGGAGAGCACTACCACACTTCTGTGCCATGCTTGTGGTGTTTGATTATCTAGTATGACGGAGTTAAATAACTTTTGAAAGGCCCGTAGGATTGGTGTACATCCGCCTTCAGAAGCTCTGCTGTAACTCCATCATCACCAAAAGCCTTGTTGTTCTTAAGTTGTCTGAGAGCCATTTTAATCTCGTACAGGCTGACGTCCGGGTGTCTTCAGTGTAATGTCGGGTTGGTCGTGCTCCATCCAAGACATGACTTTTGGCAGGTGACTGCGTTGTTATATATAACTGTCCATAGAATTCTCAATCTCTCACAGCAACTCCGGTTTAGACGTGACGCGTCAAAGACTTTGAGATTTGTCTGTTGAGCAGCCGGTATATAGTAGCATCATCTGAGGATGTCAGAACCATTTTCCGTAATACTTCCATAAGTTACAGGGTAAAGTCTGTTTGTACACTGGGCCTTGAAGACCTTAAACTCAGCCTTATGGACCGCTTCTACGAGCCTGTCGTAGTATGGGTCCACTTCCTCGCAGTCTGCTTGGCATTCGAAACGGTTTTGCAGTTCGAGCTGAAATGGTGGGTTTTGGACGTGGATAGGTAAAGGTCGGCGCGTAGACTTTATCAGTCTGGACCTCTGGAGCTTGACATTAGATTCAATGAGCCTCACACCAGTCTGTGATCGCTCCCGGTTTTAACCGCATTGATCACAGAGAAGTCATTAAACGTCTGTCGTCTCGTCGACAAGATAAAGTCTATCTCATTTTTGTTTTTGCCATCGGGGCTCACCCAGGTCCATTTGCGGTGACCCAGCTTCCTGAAGAAAGAATTGATCATAAAGATTCCCTCCTTCTCCATGTTGGCCAACATTTGGCCCCGAGGGTTCCGGTCTCCAGTTCCGAATTGCCCCACTCTCAGCTCATTCCCGAATCGTTTACCCAGCTTCGCGTTAAAGTCCCCCATGACCACAGTGAAATAAGTGTTAGAGGTATGTATGGCTCTAGAAATATCCTCATACATGACCTCAACCTCATCGTCGGAGTGCGTTGAAGTCGGCGCGTAAACCTGTATGACCTTCAACGAATACGTTATAAGTTAAGTTATAAGATATGCCGCCCTAGTCGAGACACTCTCGAGTTTCACTACGTTCCTAGTGGACGAGGGACTTTTGAACTATGAACCCGACATCACCTTGGAACAGTTGGTCGCCCTCGCGGAAATATAGCAGGTTCCCGGATTTTAGGATTATCGTGGGGAGGACACGATATTCCTAAAAACTCTCTTTGGACTTCAGACAAACCTATGATATCCCAATGTAACCTGCTCAGTTCCTTCTCCAGTTCAATGATATTCTCGTCGGTCCACTGTGTGTGAGTGTTATATGTTGCCAGGGCCAGACGTTGTCGGTTTTGGTAACACGGCGTCTGCCGGGGATTTTTAGCACCACGGTTTCTTTTTCCTTATTTCCTGTTTCTATTCCTGAATCTGTTATCCCAGCGATTGTGATATTGTGTTCCATAATTCTCCTGTCAGGGTGAGACTAATTGGTCAATAGGGATTTCAATAAAAGCTCAACTTGTTATAATATTACTTGTTTCATCTTTAGAATCTCTCGACAAAATCGGGTTTATTCGTTCAAATCTCTTAACTCTTTTTTCTTCTTAGCCAGTGAAATATTGATGTCTATTAAAGAACTAAGTTTCCTTTTTATTTTATTTTCTTTTTTTGTGTCCGGATTCCATGTAGATCCAGAATCAAAAGGTAAAAGGCGGCATTGGTTCGATACCCGAAATGAGACTTGACCCTCTGATTACCTTTGATGACAACTTAATTTATTTAATTTTATTTGCCTATCATCTTATAATTAATCTGTATCTAGTTGTAGAAGAAATAAATAACATCAAGTATTTATAAATTAGGTACGTTATATCAAAATTCTGAATCGCAGAATTAAATAAATAGAGTTATAAATAGAGTATGAGTTTAGTTTTCCTAGAACTAAGTTAGTTTTGTGAAAGAATTTATAAGTTGAGGAAAAATTCAACAACTCAAGTTATTTAATTTATTTGACATTCATCTTGTCATTAACCACAGTTATTGATTTATTTACTGAGTTATTTAGTTTTCCTTTTAAAAAGAATGTGTTTGTCTGAAGATATTTATTATTCCTTCTGTAATGACCTGTCTGACAAAAATGGCTATATCTTTGGAACGGAATAAGATACGAAAACGCCTGTAAGGCTCAAATATGCGGCAGGTTTTAGGTGTTTTGAAAATAGGATAAAGTCAATTTCGCCAAAATCGGAGTTATTTAATTTTCCAACTACGGGGACGATATATTCTGAAGACAATGGCGTGCCGAGATGTGAAATATAATTAATTCATTATAAAATTGCATTTTTTTCTTGATATGTAATTTTATAGATGAATAAACATGACTGTACAAACTCAAAAAAGTACAGGACGGATTTTGATGAAACTTTGTAGTATATATATACATATAGCTTATACAACATGAAACTTAATTAACGCACATCCTGAAAATAGTTTGTTTAGAATCGTTTGCTGAATCAATTTATATAATTTTTAATATAGGTAACTTTTTATGCCCAAATAATTAATACTACGGAAATTATTGTCATATTAACCCTGTACAGTCAAAACAAATTGAAATGGACCGTAAGTCAAACTAATAAGACTTTTAAATCGCAGTTTAATTTGTATTTATACAAATTCCATCATTCAATACAAAGTAAAGAAAAATAAATTTTATTCCAAGAAACGAATTTAGTAAATAACAATGCATATACTTGTTAAATAAAAAATTCACGGTATGTATTATGTTTACAACATAATATTCTAATTGGGGTCTTTGAGGGTGTGCGTTAATTACGTTACATGTTGTATATCCGAATAACACCCTAAGGCTATAATGTATGAAGCTTAACGCGGGAAAAACCGCGTGGCACAGCTAGTTGTACCATAAATTTAAATTCCTACTCAAAAGATTCACAGTGAGCAGTAAGGTAGCCAGCTGAAAAGTCTAAGACAGAGGTGGCATGACAAATAAAAAAAAATACTTAATTTTATGACATTAAAAAAAAGATGCACTAGTTAAATTTTATTCTTTAAAAGTCCTGTTTATTTATACCTTTCTTTTTATTTTTCTTGATTTGCCCTGACCTGTATTGTCTGGATTTCGTATATACTCTATCTAAACTTATATGTGAACTGGAGGATACCGGAATCTGGAGGGATATCTACCGACTTTGTTATTATCCAAACTGACCCATCAAGGTTTTAACAAAAATGTTTACCTACTCTGTTAGTATCAATAATTTTCATAACTATTTGCACCTGTTTTATGTGTGTGGGTTATTTGTTATCTTTTAAAAGTGCAATACTTTGATGTTAACACCTTGTTGATTGGTATCTGAGTGTAACAAAGAAAGAACACGCATTCAATTGTTAAAACAAAAAAAAAAACTTGTGTGTACTTATGTACACGCGTTAGAAGTTATACTTCTTAATATACAACTTGAACATAGTTATCAATTTTCATACCACCTAGAACTAACGTCATGCTGTTATTTTTAATGAATAAGCGCATCGTGCGCGCGCATCGTAAAAATTCACTCTCATCATTTTTCTCCATCGCGCCAAAAGAAGTATAACTTCAATAATAAAGGCATGTTCACTATTGTTCAATTATCGTAAAATATCTATAAATATACATTGCCTATAGGTACTATATTTTCACTTGAGTCAACAGCATATAATCCCTACTTTGAATAAGAATTAAGTAATTTAAAATATCTTGAAAATTTGAAAAATGCCTTCGTTACAATAATGGCAGCTAAATAAAAAACCTCCAACTTTTCAATGATCCTTATTGTATTGTACAGATTCCGACTGTATAATTTTGATGAGTTTACATTGCTACATATTAAAAGATAAAAATGCATTAGGACATTACAAACCTGCCAAATGCAAGTCGGATACGAAGGATTCCGTACCGCCGAGAGACAGGGCCTCTACCGGCTAAGTCGCTGAACATCGATATCGTGAATGGCGTTCAAATAAATGAAAGTTAAAAATTACTTAATCAATCGTTAAATCGGCTTCCATGACCACATGTGACGTCATAAATGGTCCGGAATCGATTGTCAACGTTGAAGCCGATTTAACGATTGATTAAGTCATTTTTAACCTTAAGTTATTTGAAAGCCATTCACGAAATCGATTTTCGGCGACTTAGCCGGTAGAGGCCCAGTTTTTAGTTCATATATACACACTGTGAGAATGTTTACGTTCTAAACGGTCTAAAAAATGCTTCATGAAACGGGACTCGCCGTCAGACTGACAGATAAACGGACAGTGGAGGCTCAATCATAAGGTACCGTTTCTACCCGTTTGGTACGGAAACCTAAAAATGGGTACAGCCTTTGCTGTGTGTTTGCTAGAAAATAATGCATAATATGCGTGGCAGTACCACGGCAGAATATAAGTATTAGTGATATCGTTGTAATTTTTCCTAGAGTCATCCTACGTGTACAATTATATATTTCATACTACGTACAATCTTCAAACACTGCTGGGACGATCAAATGATTCCGTTCGAATTTCTGTGGACTAGCCGCAGACCATAGCGGTCAAACCAACTGGCCAAACCGCTAGACCAGAAGGGCGTCACGTGGCTCGACATTTCTCTGAACTTCAGTTTAGTCTATGTATTCATTGCTATCGTTGCCACAAAACTGGTGCTCAGTTGTGATCAGTTAAATTCGGATTAAATTATAATATAATTTTAACTATGAACTTTAATAAAGGGTAACAAAACTCAGCAAATAATATGGTAGAGATAGAATCGTTGATATGCAGGCCTGACGCACCCAACGGTTTCGATGTGAAGTTACAAGTACACTGACTTATTTACAGCGGGGGGACGCGGTGATTATTATGTTATTAAGCCAAAGCGTGAATGAGTGATACTGCAATGGTCACAGCAAATACAATTGTCGAGTCAATACATTCATAGGCATTCAACGTTGTTTGACTGTGATTTATTAAGTTGAAGATTGTGGGTTTTAAACGAAATTTCTATCCGAAATAACTTAACTACCTGACTAATTATAGTCATCTGTGTTATAGTCCTTATGACTTATTCTAATCTAAGATAATCGCCTAGCAGTTTTATTGAGTTTCGACGCGCGTACTTGGTAGCTATATCGTAGTTCGAAAGGTTAAGTTTTAATCTTGTAAGCACATATGTATTTTTTTTTTTTTTATTTAAATAATTAGTAACTTAGGTCTAATACATTTTAAACTCGCCAAACTATATTGTTTAACGGCGAGAAGCGCTCTTATTCTACTACTTAAACCTACTTTACTCTATATATTATACTAAATATCAACTAAAAAGCTACTTAATCATATTATAACTATCATTATGTACTTAATTACTACAACAGTGCATCTTTTAATTTCTTTTTTAACAAGTCCATACTGTTTTTTGGGTTCTGTCTTAGTAGATTCATTTTATTAAATATATTGGGAACCATAAATTTATTTGTCCTTTCTCCATAATAGTTAGTCACTTTTGGTTTAGTTAGCATTTGTTCCCTCGCCCTTCTGGTATTATATTTATTCTCTATTACCTCTTTGTATTGATCGCTATAGTAGTATTCTAGTCCTATTAAATATTCAACTTTTTTGTCAATTGGCAATATATGTATATGCATATGTATATGTATGTATGTAGTTACTAGCTGCTTGATTTTGTATGCTCTATCTTCGATTCTGCCTGAATACAATAATGGTCAAACGAATGCCATTCTATCTTACCTATAAAACGTAAATTCCAATAATAGTGCCTATATTCCACCGGAGTTGAATACCGGATAGGCGGGCTATTCTCAGTGGAGACTTACGAACTACGCACGTCTACTACTACTAGGTTACTATAGGTACATATTATACTACAGGTACAGCACTATAGGTACATATTACCTATAGTGCAGTAGGGTGTGCGCAAGATTACGTGTATTTTTATTCTTCTCCACCTAGGAGAGATTAGTGGCTGGATAGATAGCTTTACAAGCAGACTCCGTGCGAACACTGGACGTTTTTTCTTAATAGAAAACAATACATAACACACATAAACACAATACATCTCGACGATACGATATGTTGTGTCAATATTTCCCTGAAAAGTCAATAAAACACAGACTGCAGATAAAACGAATATTTTATACATTCTAAAGCATTTTTGACGAGAATATTCCTGTTTACAGAGTTATACCGACGAGAAACACTCGCTGTTGGGTGTCAGTCGACATTTCTACCACATGCTGGACCGTTTCTGGACGCAGTGCTTCAAACGCGAGTGAAACAAGACTGAAGAAAAATGTTGGGGCCATTTAGCTACGGATGTTGGCGAATGTTGTATAATTTTTCAACGAGAATTGTGAAAACATGGTCCGGATTCTTAGTCATAAATTGTACATTTTGCTTCGATTTTGACCATCCTCTACTGATTTTAATATCGTAGCATTAATTCTAACTTAGTAAGTAGTAACCTAGTCCACATAAAATGACGGGGAAATTTGCAGTTCGAGCAATTTTTATGGTGTAATACTGCGAAACGTTTACGTTACAACGTGTTGACTGATAACGCACTCCGACCGACCAATTTTCACTAATTAGTCAGTGACAAAGAAAGAGATGTAATGATATTTTAATTAGGTTACTTGTGTAAAATACAGAATTGTTGCCATTGTTTGAACTTTGAAGTGATGTGACACACCTGTGCCTCTAGCACGAGTTCCTGCAGTTTACGTACTCGATCACACGTACAGTTTCGTCCCATACATTGAGCACCAGAGTTTTAGTTCTTAATAGTTTCCGCGAGAGGCGCTGGTGCCTCTCGCGGGGTATGGGAGAAACTGTACGTGTGATCGAGTAAGTAAACTGCTGGAACTCGTGCTAGAGGCAATGTTATCATTAAAGACCGATGTAAGTTTTGTTTTGAATTTGTGTAAGTACTTGTAAAAATTGTTGATTGGCAATTCTGATCCATATCAACCAAATTCAACTTAACAGTATCTTGGAATTTCTTTTCAACTTCGTTATAATGAAAAGGACAAGTCATTTTTGCTTTACTATAATATAGTAAAGCAAAAATGCTTACTATAATATAGTAAAGTCGCATGTTAATGTTATAAAAAAGCGGAGAGCCAAATCCTGTCAATGAGTTGTATGAGCGACTAGAAATCTAACTGGTTCAACAGCCTTAAATAGTTCTATCGTTTTATACGGTCTATTATAGAAGAAAATGTAAAAATATTTTAAGATAGATATATTATACATTATATTAAATATAGAATTGCTACCACTATAGCAGCATATGTTATTTAACGATTCTCGTTGAAATATATAGCATGCTGTCAATATTGTGATCTCGTTGAAAAGAATACCAGCTTTATTTTTTTGTTGACGCTCGATTTTAATTGTAAGCATATTAGATTAATTATTTTAGTAAATTATAAATCCCACTTAATACTTGTGTTCTTATTTTATTTCCCTACAGTTAACACGGATCAAAGACATCACAGATAAAGGATATAAACTTAATAGTACCTATACTCTCCCGGTCACCTCATCCCCAACCAAGCAGAGCTTGTAATATGGAAACCGGATAACTGATATATTACATATACTACTTTCCTTTTGTAAATATATATGTATTGATGATACAATAATAATTAAAAAATATAATAAAAAGGTTTTTATTCACGTAGACTTTAAAAAAGCGTTTGTAAATAGTCAGAACATGTTTGTAGTAATACAGATATTATTTCTAGTTACTTATTAAAGATATTTAGGTACACGTATTGTTAAAACATTTATGCAATTTTTTTTGTAATAGTAGTGATATTTAGAAATGAAATGAAATGAAATGAAGTGATATTTAGCTAGCTTGTATTAAGTTATTCATATTGGGAATCAATGATGATGGTGTTGAAAGAACTGTTATAGCTACCCATATTAAGTAAAAAAAATGCGAGCCGTCACGGGACGCCTGGCAGATGTGAAACATCGACATTATTTTGTAAAAGTAATATGCAGAAGTCGAAGTCGAAGTATAAGTCGCAGTCGAAGTCGAAGTATAAGTCGCAGTCGAAGTCGAAGTCGAACTCGATGTCGAAGTCGAAGTATAAGTCGCAGTCGAAGTCAAAGTCGAAGTCATGTCGAAGTCGAAGTATAAGTCGCAGTCGAAGTCGAAGTATAAGTCGCAGTCGAAGTCGAAGTATAAGTAGAAGTCGAAGTCGAAGTCAAGTCGAAGTCGAAGTCGAAAAGAACATATTGTGATAGGAACTAAAAAAAAACACGGCATGCGTCGCCACGCCAGAAATCTGTTTTACGTGCGGCTATAGATGTTTCACATCAAAAAGAATTAATTTCATTTCATTTCCACGAAAAAGCAAGGCGCTTATCCAAGAGGAACGTCGAAGTTGAAAGCGCTCAATCAACAAAGGCTTGTTTGCGGGAAGAGCGCCAGCTCTTCACTAGCAACACATGACCCCTAATCCAACAACTTTAAGCTCGGGAAGTTTGTGCTTTGTAGTTAAACTTGTAGCATGTGTTATAAATACCAAGGTATATCTATCGTAAATTCATATAAAAAGAGCTGCTTAACCAGCATCGGTTAAGACAGTCCCGGGTTCGATTCCTACATCCCGACAACTATTTGTGTGTCACATAAGCAGTTGTTATGTGTCTGGGTGTATTATGTTCGTCAATTATATGTTTGTTTCCTACGACACAGGGATTCATTTCCCTAGATTTCACTTAAATAATATGTCATTTAAAAACCATTTCACGAATTTTAAATATAGTCATTTCATGCATGAGGATCCTTTCCAGACAATCGTTCCATTAACCAAAGGACTGATGCAAAAAAATATTAATAGCAAAAAAAGAAAGAGGTTATCAATTTAACGATAATCAATTTAACGATAAAAGTGCTGCTTAACCAGCATCGGTTAAGACAGTCGCCTCGCCACTTCGAGTCCCGGGTTCGATTCCCAAATCCCGACAATTATTTGTGTGTCACATAAGCAGTTGTTATTACGTCTGGGTGTACTATGTTCGTCAATTATATGTTTGTTTCCTACGACACGGGGATTCATTTCCCTAGTTTTCACTTAAATAATAATAATATGTCATTTAGAAGTTTTTAAAATGTACCGTGCCATTTCACGCAATGAGCGGTACTTTCCAGACAAGCATCCTATGAAACAAAAGACGGATGCAAGAAAAAAAGATTGATAGCAAAAAAGGAAAGAGGTTATCAATTCAACGACATACTTTTGTTTGTATGTATGTATTTTATAAAATGTCTACATTATTTTGAAATCTTCTTTAATTTATTCTTCGATAGGCAATGGTTTGTTGTTATTTTTTTAGACAATATTATTATCCTGGGACATGAAAGTCAAGTATCTACCAACCAAGCCATCCGGCGGACGTGGTAGTAGTATTCGGTGCTATATTTTAAGACTAATCATGATATAATAACAGATCTGAACATCCAAGTTCGATCGTTGATACTAATCACCTAAAAACCCGTATAAACGATGAAAACAATTACTCAGTGTACAGTTCGCAAACTTGGAGCTAGCAATTAGTGCGCCACAAAAACAAAGGAGAAAAATCAAAGCGGCGCCGTAACGGTCGCGTCGCCTTGCCAAATAAAACATTAACAGTTGCGTTTACTCTGGACTAAAGCGAGCTGCTTTTCGCAATAAACTTGATACAATTTCTCATTTTTAACCCCCGACGTAAAAAGAGGGGTGTTATTAGTCTGTTATCAAAATTTTTTATAGGTATGGACTGATCTCGATGCACTTTTTATCTACACTCCATTGTTGTTGTTCTTAAGGTCCCAAATATTTTGTTAGTTTCTTTTCTCGTGATAGGATATCGATATCTCTTAACACTCTAGCATGACATTTTAATTTTGTTCAATGTTAATTTTGATTACTCTTAATTTTTAACTTTATAATTTATATAATTTACATTCAATTTAATTTAATTATTCTGACAATGTTCATCATTGCCGCAAAATGTTTGTTTTTTTTTTAATTTATGTTTTCTTAATTTATTGTAGATTGTTATTTAGTTTAGTTATTTTAGTTTAATTAAGAATTGTACCCCACATTATTTATATTGAGCTTGTGGTGCTTGCCTATAAGAGGTAACTATACTGGAATTTGTTCTGTGTACTGACTATTTCATATGTATTAGTATAAGTTACTGTTGGTAAGCCAAAAATAAATAAATAAATAGGGTGTAATTGAGAGGTTTAGTCGAGACAATTACCAGTAACCTTTAAGGTTACTGGTAATTGTCTCGACTAAACCTCTCAATTCCTGTAAAGCTATCGGCCATGCACCTAACCTAATCTCCGGTCATATCAATCAGCCATACTAGAGAGAGAGAGAGGCTAAAGGCTGTAACTGGCACTCGTGCTTCATTTTATGATGTCCTGTTTAGCTGGTGTCAGTTGTGCTGAGATTCGGTCAAGAATAGTATTTATATATTGACAATGTATAGGGTTATAGGGACAATGTAAAGTACCCCGTGACACATATATTAATTTCCATAGTAAGGAAATTAATATATGTGTCACGGGGTACTTTACAAACATATTTTTTATATGAGAGGGCGATAAACGAGCAAGTGGGCCACCCGATGGTAAGTGATCACCGATGCTCATGGACACTCGCAATACCAGATGAGTTGTGGGTGCGTTTTACGTACAAGGTATTATTAACGTGATGGATATATATGAATATCCCCCCTACGCCATTATATGCCTTTGAGCATGCCCGTCTCGTAGCTCTTGATGCCAAACGCCAGATGCGGAAAACCCGAACTAACACATTACGATTCAAGTGGGTCTCCTTACTGTGCTTCCTGCAACATGACTTTCCAAACCTTTGGCTTTGCTAGTCATGCTCGCACCCATGCAAGGGTGTAGGCCAACACAAGCTAAGGGTATTACCGTCGGCGGATACGTCTACGAGGACATGTACATCATCTTACCTCTTAACTTCTAATATTTTATTTTGTTGACTATAATTTATGAATGATTAATGATTATGAATATTTATATATATAAAATATTAAAAAAAAATAAAGATTTATTGTATACATTTCTTATGTTACTGTTACTTATAAAAAGTATACCCGTACCCTTCCATGAAGGACAATATAATTTATATGAAATTATAACGTAAACAATACAAAAGTTCATGGGCGTGAGCTGTCAAAAACATTATAAAATGGACAAAGTTTAATGAGTCCAAGACAATTCGTATGTAACTCACTAAAATCCTACGGTTGTAAGCGGTTTAAATTATTTATCTTTTTTCTAGCAGGTAACATACAAGTAGTTAAATGTCATATAACATTGTCAGTGTCAGTTCTAATCAGTAAGAGCCGTTCTTGTCATTCATTATGATAAATTATCTTTAAACGTTGAGTAATGTAAACAATATATTCCAGGGTTGATTTTGTAAAACTACTATTAGTCAAAGTAATGAAAATTCTCAGTAGATACAATTGTTTATGGGCAAGATGTGGGAGACGGTAAGTGGCACAGTATTTATCTCTTTACTTGATATTTTGAAAATAATTTCGGAAGTAATTTAATATCTTTCTAGGACGGCAACCAATCGTCCCACTACTGTACCTTCAAAACTTGCAGTAATAGATTGCGGGCCAGATTTAGAAGACCGGGCACTTTGTGCAATAGATCCATGCGATCCTGATAAATGCTACCCTGAACCTCGTGTTGTTATAATAGGGGCAGGCATGGCGGGTCTCTCAGCTGCAGCCCGGCTCTCCCAACGTGGTATTAAAAATATTGTTGTTCTTGAAGCATATGAGAGGTAACTACGCCATTATTTACACAGTTAGATACATATCTATATTCGTTTAGGTGTGTATAAGTAACAGATATCAATTATTTTCAGACCCGGTGGCCGAATACACTCATGTTGGCTCGGCGACATTGTTGCTGAGCTGGGCTCACATTGGAAACCCGATCACGCTTTCACACATCCCATATACGCGATGTCTGCAACGGAAGACCCTCCACGGCCCGGTGTACCTGGCTCTGAATATACACGTGGTCTTTTTGATCGAATTGTTACAGGAAGAATGCCGTTCCCACCCACAATAACGGCGTACCATAAATTTCGTCAAATAGAACAGGAAGCAGCACAGATATACTGCTTAGGTGGTAATAAACAACACGGCTCGCTGATAAATTTTATGAGTCTGCGAATTCAACAAGAACTGCATGAGTTTTCCGAAGATCAACAGCATGACGCGGCTAGAATAATGTTCGGGCTCTGCCATATGCTGAGCGCGAGGTGCGGCGATGATACGGCAATGCTGTGCGCCGACAATTTGGGTTGCTTTATGAATATGCCCGGTGGAGAAGTACGTGTACCTCTCGGTTTAATAGGTATACTGGCACCACTTTTGCGCCAAATTCCCGAAGGGACTATTCGGTATTGCAAGCCAGTTAATTGCATATATTGGGGAACATCCCAAAAAGCGGGTTATCGTGCCGTTGTTTGCACTGGAGATGGCGAAGAGTATCCTTGTGATTACGTAATAATAACTGTGTCTCTTGGTGTGTTATTTGCAAATGCTGTTAAAATGTTTTGTCCAGCTTTACCAGCTTCTAAAATAGATGCAATGCGTTGTCTTGGATTTGGTTATTGCAATAAAATTTATTTGGAATATTGTCGGCCGTTCTGGTTTTGGCATAAAGGTAATTTAAATTTCAAATTCTCTTGTCAAAATCTTTGCTGCCGTTGTGACTGGACTCGTGGGATAACTTCAATAGAGGTGGTGCCGAATAGTAAACACGTATTATGTGCTTGGGTGGCAGGCGATGAATCTGTGGCGATGGAAGGTCTCTGTGATAGAGATGTAGCTGAAGGAATAACTGACGTATTACGGTATGTGACAGGGAATGATGATATACCATACCCAGTTTCAATTTTAAGATCTCAGTGGGCTTCTGATCCATTTTTCTGTGGAGCTTATTCTTATGATTGTACCGGGTGTGATGGAGCTGCGCAACGCGGCCTAGCCTGCCCCTTGCCAGGGCCTAGCGAACCAATACCTCCTATACTTCTGTTTGCTGGTGAAGCTACAGTGCCAGGTCATTTTGCGACCGTTTCTGGGGCTCGACTTAGTGGTGTCAGAGAAGCTGAGAGAATACTACAATTGACGTTACAATTAAAAGGTCCTCCATTGCCTTTAATCAAAACCTCTAAAACGAAAGACCGTGAAAATTTGGAAGACGATGACAAAGAAGACAGTGAAGACACAAAAGAGGGTAAAAAAAAGAAAATGAAAAACTGATATTATTATTGCCTATATGGTATACATATAGTATTCTGGCAACGTTTTATTTTCTAATACGTAATGTTAAATTTCCGCGCTCTAATCCTTTGTCCCTTGTCACAAAGTGAGAAATATATGCAAAGTTTTGAAAGGCGCCCGTGTTTCACTCCTTTAATATTTTCATCCGGAACTCGACATGTCTACGTAACTACTAACTTATCTCTGACAACTTTTGCGGGACTTTCAAGTTTCTGTTGTTAGTTTTGAAACTAGAATGATACTCATCTTGTTTGATGTCTCATCTTATCTCACCTTGTTCGTTGGACTGTGAGAAAATCTTTAAACATACTATTCACGGATAAAATATATTTTCTAAAAAGCTGGTAGTTATATGACAAAAGCTAGTAAGTAGTAGTAGCTTTTGTGCTAAATTTCTCCCTGGTGAATAGATTTGTTAGACAATATTGGAATAGAGATATTAACGAAATAATATCTCTATTCCAATATTGTCTAACTCTTTCTGTTAAGAATACCACTAGGGTTGAAATACTCCCAGCTTACTACTATTAATTGTTTTGTTTTTAATTTGTATTTTGAGTTAAATTCGCGATGGTCGGTTCAGTAACAACAAACAAGCCCATTGTTTGATGAATATCAGGATCGCGGGTATATTTCTCAGATTGGCCTAAAGATATTGCAGTTATTTGGTACCTTCTGTGTACTTTTACGTACCTCTCCTGAAAATCTGTGTACCTACACCGGTACAGTGATATTTGAAATATTAGGTACACCCGCTATCCTGATGTCAGAACCGCGGGTGTACTGTTAAACAGTGTACCAAGTACTACCAAGTTACATATATTGGTTAAGTACATTTGGTACCTCTTGTGTACCTCATGAAACAAGTATTAAACAAATAAAATACGGTATGCTTCTTGAGAAAACTAATAAATCATTTTTCACTTTTCTGTTTCATAAAACGTCGTTACTATTTTATAAAACGTATTAGAAAAGCAACATCTTGTTTATGTTAGTGTTTTTAGAAAGACGACGAGTGTTTTGAGAAAAACTTTTTTTATTTTTTTATTGAACGGTAACAAAATATGAGCATTTAACTATTAATAATTAAGTAAGATTCTGGGTTCGATTCCCTGTAAGGCAATAATAGTATATGCTGAATGTGAAGGTTCTGGGTTCGATTCCCGGTAAGGGAATAATAGTATATGCTTAATGTGAAGGTTTTGGGTTCGATTACTACGGCTTTTTTAAATAAAATAATAACGACGTAAAAGTAAAAAATGATTTATTAAATTTCTCAAGAAGCATACCGTATTTTATTTGTTTAATACTTGTTTCATGAGGTACACAAGAGGTACCAAATGTACTTAACCAATATATGTAACTTGGTAGTACTTGGTACACTGTTTAACAGTACACCCGCGGTTCTGACATCAGGATAGCGGGTGTACCTAATATTTCAAATATCACTGTACCGGTGTAGGTACACAGATTTTCAGGAGAGGTACGTAAAAGTACACAGAAGGTACCAAATAACTGCAATATCTTTAGGCCAATCTGAGAAATACACCCGCGATCCTGATATTCATATTGTTTGTTGTTACTGAACCCACCATGGTGAATTTTAATATTGCCTAAATCATAATATGTGGTCAAGGGCACGGATCGTCGACATAGGTTACCTTTCAATCGGAACAAATCTATTCACGAGGGAGAAATTTAGCACAAAAGCTAGTATTACTTACTAGCTTTTGTGATATAATTACGAGCTTTTTAGAAAATATATTTTATTCCGTGAATAGTATGTTTAAAGAATAAATATATGAGATACGAGAAGCATTCTGGGCCCGACCCTTTTTCTCGCCTATATCAATGATCTTTGTCAATTACACCTTCACAAAGGCAAAATCGTAACTTTCGCTGATGACACAGTACTACTCTTCAGCGGGGATACATGGGGGGAAGTGTTCTCAAATGCACAAACGGGCTTTAATACGGTAACAGAGTGGTTGAGTGACAATATACTCACTCTTAACGTGGGTAAGACAAAATATGTTCCATTCTCTTTGAGAAATGCTGAGACTGACATTATCCAACATAAAATAATATCACATAAATGTGCCGATTACAATGATTCCATCTGTTTGTGTTCTTGTATTGAAAGGACAGATAAAATTAAGTATTTAGGTATCATAATTGATAAAAGATTAAGTTTCCAGGAACATATTGATCAGTTAACAGCAAGAACACGCAAACTAATATATATTTTTAAAAATTTACGACAAGTGGCTAAAAAGGATTTAATAAAAACGGTTTACCTAGCTCTTGGACAGTCACAACTTAGTTACTGCATTTCAGCCTGGGGTGGAGCAGCAAAAACCACTATGCTGAAAATTGAAAGAGCTCAGAGAGCTGTTTTAAAAGTAAGTCTCTTTCTACCGTTTTACCATCCCACCATTGATGTATATAAGCAGAGCAAAGTCCTAACCGTACGTCAACTTTATATTCTGCAAACTGTTACCAAACAACATTCCTTACTTTCATTTGAACCCAAGTTGATTGAAAAAAGGCGTAGAAAAGACATAGTCTGTACTAAACCATCGTTTAAAACCAGTTTTGCGCATCGTTTCTTCTACTACCAAGGTTGTAATCTGTACAATAAAATTAACAGGCGCTTGTCAATTTACCCTCAACCAAAAACCAAATGTAAGACTGTAGTTAGAGAATGGTTGCAAAACTTGGACTATAGTTCCACGGAAGACCTTCTTCAATAATATTGACTGAAAGAATTATATAAAAATAGACTCACAAACACCCACACTACAGTCACGCACACATCCAACACACAGCCTCACACTACACACCACACCACACTTCTAACATACTAACCTTCGCGCTAAGAGGCGAATTAGCGTTAAGATACTAAATTAATATCTTGTACCAACTAAATTCTAATATACGTGTCCCTATTTAAGTTTCTTTGCTAAGTTTTACCGGATTTCGTGGGGGTGAGGACCTGGTGATCTGTAATACAGGTTTATACCTATAATAGACACCAGCTCCGCACATACACTAGACTGAAATTGTTTTTGTTATGTTATTTAATTTTTATCTTATAAGTCTTGTAACTGTGGGAGAAATAAAGATATACATATATCTCATATATATATTCTTGTCCAGAATTAATCTCAATTCACGTAACCGAAAAATTGGATAAATTACAAACCACCGTAAAGTTTTAGTGTGCATATCACTTTTTTTTTCATGTTTGCCGTGATTTAATAAGGCTGCTGAAGAATACATTCAGAGGACGGACTAAGAACATAAAACCCCTGTAGGTATATCTTGGCTATTGTGAACAGATCCTGACTATTGGCTTATACTGAATGCAAATACTTTGCTGCGGCTGATTCTTGGTTTTTCATAAATCTTTTTTATTAGTTTTTCATAAATTAGATTAAACAAAAGAGCCTTTTTTAGGGTTACGTACGGAAATGACGAAAAAATCCTTAATTGTGTGACCCTGTTTTCTAGTGATGTACAGACGCCAGCATATCCAGCTACCCCAATCTGTCAAATTTCTTTTATAGATTTTCAACTTTATCACATAAGCATAAGGTTTACTTTCAATTGGGGAAATTTGACAGATCGGGGTAGCTTGATGTGCTGGCGTCTGTACAATTAGAAATAGTTTCAAATCTACACTATCTATCTATCTAAATATATATATATATATATATATATATATATATATATATATATATATATATATATATATATATATATATATCGACGCTTGAAAGGCAATCCTCACTAAGCGACATTGAGTAAACTTTACAGGAGAGTGATTTAAAGGTCAATAATTTCAAAAAAAAAATCATGAAAATGTTCCAAATTGTTCGATTAAAATGATGTTAACACTCGTAGAAATCATTTTTTATAGCTATCCAAATTGTCAAAATAAGACACCTGACACTTTTAAAAACACCGGTTTGTGTCGGTTAGATAAAATTTACCTGATTTGATAAACAGTTAAAATTATCTAAATCATCACTGTAGTGTGTGCAGTAACATGTAAAAATAGGTAAACTTACTTAGTTTAGAATTTAGAAACAGAAAGATTGATCTAAAAAGATCTGACAGTTTAAAATAAATCAAGTAAATTTACCTATACATTATTTATTGATTTTTGTGATTGTGGAAATTGTATCTTAGTTATTAAAATTACCCCAAACCTCCCTTCATAACTGACATTTAACCAAGAACTGTACAGGTAATTATTATCATGCACTAAAATAAATGAAATCAATTATTGTTGAATAAAAGTCTTTATTGAAAATTAAACAAATACGCTACGTAGTGCCGACCAGGAAACTAATTATGACATAACATTCAGTCTGAGATCAATATATTTTTTAATTGAACAATTATTATTGCTGTCGCAATTATAAATTACCTATAATCTTCATCACTCAGTTTCTAAAAAAAAATATAACTCACAATTGTCAGTAAATGAATTATTAATAAACTATTAAACATAGTAAACAAACCAAATAACATTCTAACAAAATAACAGCAAGATTAACCTACTGTGAAAAGTGTAAACATTTTTGACACAATTATTAATATTGCTGTAATAATTATAATAACAACACTTATATTATTCTCACAGCATAATCAGTCTCTAGAAACAATCAAGATATTTTTCATATAAAAAATATAGCAATATAAAAATAAAATCCTTATTCTAATAATAGTACCCTTACAAAATAAATCTTTAGTATGAATTGCAACGTGAGATCTTGTTAGTTACCCAATCTAAATGTTAATATCACAATCTTCAATGTCTGATTCGGGTAGACAATCTTTTACATTTGTTGCGCGTGGAATGTTCATAAATTCATGTTTGAAGCAGTTAGGAATAACTTTGTCCACGCAAAGTTTCACTAAATCGTCATATTTAGCTTTTGATATGGGAAGCTGCGATCTATAACAAGGTAAAAGAGATACCTTGGTTTTAGACTGAATTTCAACATCAAAGGACGCCGCAGTAGGATTCATAGATGTTTTATATTTAACGCTTTGCTTGTCTTTTCTGAAAGTCATAATACGGATCTTGCTTATCTTTCCAGTTAAGTTACCTTTATAATATTTGTCACTAATACTATCCCATCTGTAAAAATCTTCATAACTCAGTCTTTCTACCTCGAAAGGCGCTGGTTCTTGTCTGGCAGTTGCAAAAACTGTAAACCATTGTGATGGTGCGTAAACAGTTGTATTCTTCAATCTATTTTCAATAATAGCATGCACTGTATCTACGGGCATGTAAGTGTGTCCAGTCAAGAGAAAGTTTATTTGAATAGTGTCGATATTTTTACACTCCTGTAATGATGAATGCAACATTGCCAACACAGTACGGTTGCGGTTTTGGCCCGGACAACAGTCACAATACAGAAGTAATCGAGTGACGTTTCCTCTGGCATCTACCGATTGAATATATTTGTGCAATATAGATGCAATCTCGTTAGCGCCACGTTTACCATTGCTCTCATCCCAGTAGTAACAGAAAACTTTACGAGTTCCATTTTCGTAAACACACAAATTGTACACAGCTAGTTTTCTACTGTAGTACAAAAGCATAGATTGTGCATAGGGTGTGTTAAGTACTTTTTCGAGATCAAAACTAGCACAAAGAGTTGAAGGATCATCCTTATGAACATTTTTGTGAACTTTAAAACGGGCATAACTTTCTTCTTTTTCTAGTTCATGTTCTTCCTTTTCTTTTTGCTTTTCGGGATTATTATTATTTTCGTATTGAAGACACTTAAGGCACTTGTCTTTTTTAGGTACATGGAATCCAATATTAAAATTATCTTGAAATATTTTACGAAAAATTCTATCACTTACTACGTCCACACCCTGATCCACATAATGCTGCTTGTAAAGTTTATACAAGTTGGTGATATTTTTGTATTCTTGGGGAAGGTAAACTTTGCTTGAGTCTTGACGACAGTAGTGCGAAGGTACAGCTGGTAAATTTTTGATGAACCTGTTAACGGCATCTATAGTGGATTCTTTAGTCTTCTTTGGTGGTTCACATTTCCCTCTCATATCTTCCCGTGCACATCCCCAAGAAGCATTTTTTACAATACTGTAAATTGTTTTATCAGAAATGTTCAGAGTGGCTGCTAAAAATTGTTGGCAAACAAATCTTCTACCTTCTCCTTCGTTGATAAAATATTTGATAGTGTAATTGCGCTTATTAGAATCGGTGCGTTTCCGTTTAATATTTTCTTTTTGAGACAAGGATACTAACCAATCACGGCGACGTGTCTTGTCAAGATTCCAAAAAAATTTAAATAAGCTTTCTCTTCTTTCATCAGACAGAGACCCGCAGTCATTGCCACATTTCTTGCCAGAACAAGGATTAGCCAATACGGTTTTTGCTGGTACAACGACACCTTTATTTGTTATATATTGTTGACCGGAATGTTTACTTTTTGATCGTTCTTTTCTTGAATTGGGTTTTTTTATTCTCTTCGCAGATTCTCCGACTACATCATCTTCCGTATTGGCATCTTTGAATTTTGACCCCTTTTTAGTGTACCTTTTATTTCTTCTAACTTTTTTTTCCGCTGATAGCAAATCATCTTCTGATGTTATTCTTTCTTGTCCTTCTGACCAATTATCCGAATCAGCTATGTCACCATAAAAAGTAGAAAAGTCTTCTTGATCTGACATATAATCAATATATTTAATATCTTTCTTGCATTTTCTTTTACCAACTTTACTTTTAATTGGATTTGATACGATAGATTCTTTACTTGGTCCTGCCGATGTAGACGGTACATCATGATCGGACGTAAGTATTGTATATTGTGTGTTTTCTTCAACCTGGTGATCATTCAAAGTCGGTTCTTCAATGTCTGGTTCAGCAGTTAAAGTGATATTAAATGCGTGATCAACCGATATACGTGGAACACTAATCGATGCAGTCGTTTCAGTGTGATCTGTTGTGGTGCATAAACTATCGGCAAGAACCGGAGAAGTCAAATCTTTCGAAGTGTCGATGCTGATAGAAGCTGACTCTAATGTTTTGTTAAACTGCTTTGTGTTGCTATTAAATGACGAAGCCGCAGACTGCAAAAAAAAAACCGATTCGATGATGTCAGCTTTATACCTACTGTGTATTTTTACTAAGTGAACCTACAAGATAAATAACTATTATTTATTTATCTTGCAGGTACTCAAACAAATTATAAAAAAGTAGGTACTTACTGTGCTTAGATCATAACTCAATCGTCTTCGACACTGCCGAACATTTCTCTCAATGCCGGCATTCGCCAACGCCATCTCGACTATGCATGAACTACGTCGTTTTAGCTCGCGACTCATTTTTAACTGCAAGGAAAAATAAAATTGATTTAAAATGAGTACTTTGTTCCATCTAAAACATAATAGGGTTTAAAAATAATCCGAAACGCAATGCAGTTTTGAAAATAGGTACTACCTTTGCATAATTTGATTGATACTTACCATGTCTTCATAGAATGCGCGCCAAAATGGGAAGTACGTCCTCCCTAAGCGACGGCGGGTGCCTGAATGAGAACCCGTATAGACGTGTCACGACGCGTGTCGCGCATACCTACACGACGTTTTTTAAACGCGTGCGGTTCCTTAGCGACGAGAAAATATAATTTTGCGTACGGGTAATTTTATCTACGCGCCATACATAGCCATTTAGCAAAACAAGTAAGACTATCTAACCGACACCATTAATATTAACCGTTGTCAAATAAAAATATCTAAGGGTAAAAAATAAATATTATGATATACAAGTAAAAATATCTAAGCTCTAATATTCTTCCACTTTATTTCAGATTAACTTATACAAATGACACTGTCACAAAATATATTATCAAGTTAAAATATATAACCACATAAATTACAATTGCTTTGTGTAGGTAAAATCTACTAAGTAATTTCAAAGGAAAAATTCTTAACAAGTAAAAATACGTAAATACAAATAAATGAAAAAGTCAATACATGAAAAACCGACTAAGTTCATATTCCTAATTGTTAGAACGTCATAACTGCTGGATATTCATAAAATCACTATTTTTTGGTCGTTTAGTAAGCACAAAATGTAGATTTGACCGAAATCACGCAATATCTAAGCGACAATAAAACTCGTCGTAGAACTATGAGACCTAGAACAAACGACGCAGAAAATTCTGGCGGTTCGAATGGTATATATAACTCATTTTACGGTTTTTTGTCGGTTAGTAAGGATTGCCTTTCAAGCGTCGATATATATATATATATATATATATATATATATATATATATATATATATATATATATATATATATATATATATATATATATATATATATTATATATATATATATATATATATATTTATTACAATCAAAATAATGGCGAAAAATAATATCACCCAAATTTAGGATATAAAGACGCCAGCACATCAAGCTACCTCAACCTGTCAAATTTCCCCAATTGACTGTGAAATTTTGTGATAAAGTTTAAAATCTATAAAAGAAATTTGACAGATTGGGGGAGCTGGATGTGCTGGCGTTTGTACTTTTGGTAAACATTTATGTACGGTAAATAGTATTAAGGATTTTTAAAAGAATCAATCGTTGATAAATGTTTACTTAAATAATATAATTATCATCATATCAGCTGAAAGATATCTCCACATTGACCGGTCTTGCGCTGCTTGCATCCAACGGCTTCCCGCGACCCTTGCAAGATCGTTGGTTCACACTGTCGGGGGCCTGCGCACGTTGCGGTTCGTGGTCGCTACAAATATAGTTAAAAATAAAACAATGTACCTCAGTTAAATGTGGTCATAACAGAACGGATTCAATGTTCAGGTAAACTCCGCAACTAGATATGGGTCACACAAATCGATGTCCTGCACGACGAAAACGAACCAAAAACTCAGGGGCGCCGAGGTA
Organism: Pseudoips prasinana; assembly: GCA_951640165.1. NCBI lineage: Eukaryota > Metazoa > Arthropoda > Insecta > Lepidoptera > Nolidae > Pseudoips > Pseudoips prasinana. The sequence goes on along the minus strand of OX621237.1, from coordinate 27,366,908 downwards.
TTAGCAAGGCTTTTACCATAGCGCAAACTGTGCAATCATTATACTAATAATATTATAATAATATCTGGGGAATAATAATATAATAATGTCACACAGATCATCCTAGCCCCAAACTAAGCAAAGCTTGTACTATGGGTACCAGGCGACGATATACATACTTATATAGATCGATAAATACTTATATACATAGAAAACACCCATGACTCAGAAACAAATTTTCGTGCTCATCACACAAATATTTACACTTACCGGGATTCGAACCCAGGACCACCAGCTTCGTAGGCAGGAGCACTACCAACTAGGCTACGGTGAACGTCAATATATCATCATCATCATTACAGCTTAAAGAAGTCCACTGCTGGACAAGTCTTCCCCAAGAATCGTTTTGGGAGTCTTGTGGGACTTGGGGTTATGCCATAATCACCACGCTTAGCGGACGGGTTGACGATTGCAGTAAGATAGTCATAGTACATAGAAGGAACATGCTGCCTGCCCTCTTTATATTCCCTCTTTATATTTTATATTCCCTCGGGTCGACTTCTACGCCCCCCACGGGATAAGATGGGGTGATGATATTCTGATATTGGCTGCCGGTATCACACAGCAACTGCAGCCACCACACAGCTGATCATAATAAAAACTCGTAATTGGGTAAACGGTGTTTATTCCAACAATTTGCATATGTCGACATAACGTGTAATGACCGAGTATTTGGTTGATTGTGCCATTGTTCCATGTTTAAGATTAAGAGATTATGAGGACGTTTATCGGTTTTACTGACTGCTTCGTTAGCCTAGTGGCAGTCTCTTCAACTGTAGATAATGATGTCCTATATTCAAATCCTAAGTAAGGAAAAAATTGATATTTGGATTTTTTTGGGAACAATAATTTTCTTTATCAGCCTGGAGTCTGAAATTTGACGTCGTAACGGAGATCGTTTGCAGCACTGTGCAAACGATCTCCGTTACGACGCCTGCCGTTATTTTCCTTCGGTTCTCTGCCACACCATCGTCATAACAGCTAAAAAGTCCACTGCTGGACAAAAGCCTCCCCAAGAATCATCTTGGTGAGTAGGCCATGATCGCCACGCTTGGCAGACGGGTTGACGATTGCAGTATGCTGGTCATAGTTCTCAGAGAGACGATGCTGTCTTCTCTGGTAGATGACGGGCCTGTTGGCGTGGTTGGAAAATGCTTACTTTTCACGCCGGAGGTCGTGGTTTCGATTCCCACCCAGTACAGATATTTGTGTGCATGAACATATCTGTTTGTCCTGAGTCAATTTTCTCTGGATTTAATTTCAACTTCAGGCATCCTCTTTTGGAAAATATCCTTCATCTCCAGCAGTGTGTATTGAATTCAATCTATGTTCTTAAAGTGATGAAGTGACCTTGCACTTCGCTGTTATTGCTTCATAGAAAGACGTCACAAAACTTGAATGGCAGCTGGGATTTTTACTTATAAACTTACTTATAAATCTTAACAATAAAATATAATTATAAATGCCAATTAATCTTAATCTTAAAAATGGGAAATCATATCAACCGGCGCCATATACCAATACGGGGTAGAGGTGCTTTAAGCTACAAACGATACACACTGACAGATCAAATGTATTTAGGATTGCCTTGCTGGAGGATATAGGTATTATCGATCGGCTTTGTTTTTCTAGGAACATGGCCGACTTATATGTTCACAGTTGCATGTGCATGACATATCATATCATATTTCATAACACTTACCAAATTATAAAATTTGAAGTTTTATAGCATTATTCGCAATGCAAAGCGGTAATCTAATCTCAAAAATGGAAAATCATAAATTTTATCACCCGGCGGATCTCGACTCGAACTATATTAAATATTATGAAAATTTAAAGCTCACTTGTTTCGACTCCCCCTAGCAACCAAAAACATAAAAATCATATAAAAATCCCTACTCAGCCATGAGTTTCCCAAGAACTAAATTTTATCTTGTTACTGCCATTCTCTACGTTTTTAGAGTTCCGTAGCCAAATGGCAAAAAACGAAACCCTTATTTAGATTCGTCATGTCTGTTTCTCCGTCCGTATGACACAGCCATTTTTTTCCGAAACTATTAGAGCTGTACTGTTAAAACTTGGTAAGTAGATGTATTCGGTGAACCACATTAAGGTTTTTACACAAAAATAGAAAAAGAACAATAATTTTGGGGAGTCCCCATACATAGAACTGCAACTCAAAATTTTTTTTCATCGTAGCCATCCATGTGAGGTGTCTATGGATAGGTCTTCAAAAATGACATTGAGGTTTCTAATATCATTTTTTTCTAAACTGAATAATTTGCGCGAGAGACACTTCCAAAGTGGTAAAATGAGTGCTATAGAGTTACAGGGGGGGCCCTGTAACTTCTAAAATAAGAAAATGATAAAACTAAAAAATATATATGATGTACATTACCATGCAAACTAACAAAGAAAATTGATTTGAACGAGATGTAGCAAGTAGTTTTTTTTTATACGTCATAAATCGTAAACCGCAATTTGCTTTCATTTAATCAACTGCAATACTTGCTGCTACGGACGGAACCCTTCATGGGCGAGTCCGACTCGCACTTGGCCGGTTATTTTAGCAACTTTATTGAATTCTTTACAAATATAGTGGAATAATGTGTACATATCGTTAGGATTACTTTTGTTTGGCAATAGATGGCACAAACTTTTACCCAGGTTGTTACTGAATTGAATTAAATTTGATTTTGTACGAGGTCTAAAACTATTTTTTGTTTATTTATCTTATTATTTATTTTTACTGTTTGCCATTTATGATCCGAGCGAACACCAGTCATCAAACATTTCTCAGTTACCTATTTGGTAACTGAAAAGTGTTTGGTAGAAAGAGACAATATCCGCTTTCACTCGCGTTGGCGTTCATTTGGCTCATGTGTAGATCCTTATTTACGTGGTTATCACGCTAGGAATGTTAAGGCTGTCAGGCAATAACGTAATCATTGTAACGGGGAACTAGATTCCTACTGCCTATAACTCAATTAGGAGCAAGTCAAGGGCGGAATAAGTCGTACTTTTTGCTGATATCTTTCTACGGATATTACAGTTTCATATATTATTCTCGGTTGTGCCCCAAGTTTGCCTATTTGTTTAAGCAGTACCGTTTTTAATTAAATATAATATCATAATCTAAGAGAGGTAGGGCACAGCGTTGATTCGCTCAAAGAGCAACCCGACTGGGGAAGTACCTCCACCTTACAGAAGACATTCCTTAATAATAACATTAATTAATGTTGTGTTTCTGCGTGTGAGTAAGGTTGCCAAAGCTCATCGGGGTGGGTGGAAAGGTCAGCAACACTCGCTTGCTGACTTTTATAAGGGCCGACTTCTGGTGTTGCGAGTGTCCATGGGCGGTGGTGATCACTTACCATTAGGTGACCCACTTGCTAGTTTGTCGCCCACTTATATATAAAAAAAAAAAATCTTGGAGACCTAAAACACTGTCGCCTAATCACCTACTAGGCAGAGCTTGTACTATGGAAACCAGATAACTGAGATACTACATATTATACTACTTTTCTTTTGTAAATACATACATAAATACATAATTACACCCACACTCAGGACAAACATACATGTTCATGCACACAAATATCTGTCCTGGATGGGAATCGAACCCACGACCTGCGGCGAGTTAGGCAAGCATTTATCAACCACGCCAACCGGCCCGTCCTGCAAGTGCCTCTTTATAGTTAGCGCCAGAAAGTAAAATTGTGATTTTTCTAATAAGGAAAATCGTCTGTAGGAATCCGTAGCCAGGAAAAGCCATTATGAAGAATAAATGAAATTTTGTCGTTTTTGGATTTGAACATACACTTGTAATTGTTTAAGACACAGTAAAAAACAGTTAAGTACATTTTATACCATATATTGTTTACATAACATTGATAAAGTGCTTTTCATTATTAGCACTCGAAATTTAAAAAAATAATGATATCCTGGGCATTATTTACACACGGCCATCTGAACCCAAATTAAGCAGAGCTTGTACTATGGAAACCAGATAACTGATATACTACATATACTACTTTTGTAAATACATACTTATATAGATAATTACACCCAGACTCAGGACAAACAGACATGTTCATGCACACAAATATCTGTCCTGGGTGGGAATCGAAACGAGGTAGTCCACGAAAGGCACCCATCTGAATGGCACCTAGCCTAGTCCACGAAAGGCACCTATCTATATTTTAGGCAGGTGCTCTTCGTGGATTTAATTTATATATTGCATTCTTGTCCATGAAAGGCACCTACGTTAACCGTTATAGTAACCTGGCAGGTGCCATTCAGATGGGTGCCCTTTGTGGACTACCTCATCGAAACCACGACCTCCGGCGTGAAAAGCAAGCATTTGCCAACCAGGTCAGGGGCAGGGGACGTAGTAGATCTTTTTCTAACACCCAGGACAAATAATTATGTGATGAGCATGATTAGTTGTTATGTGACAAATAATCGTTGATGATGATTTGTCCTGGGTGGGTACTGAACCCACGACCCCAGCAGATAGCCCCGTTTGAATTCCCGTGAAGGCTAATCCAGAGGTGGCGGGTTCAGTACCCACCCAAGACAAATCGTTTATAGTGATGAACACGATTATTTGTCAGAGAACAAATAGTCGTACCTAGTTGGTAATTGGATGGCAGTATTTTAGGTCCTCCAAGATATTTTTTATTATTTTATTTATTACTAGCTGTGCCCCGCGGTTTTACCCGCGTTAAACTTTATAAATTATGATAGCTCCTCCCCCGTAGGTGATAGCGTGATAATATGTAGCCTACATGTTGACCCGACCTCTTAGTAATATTGATGCAAAATTTGAAGTAAATCCATGCATTACTTTTTGAGTTTAGCCCGGATATACATACAGACAAACAGACAAAAATTCTAAAAACTATATGTTTGGCTTCCATATCAATTGCAGATCACGCCCCAAGTACCCTTTAAAAAATATTCAATGTACAGTTTTGACTTTCGTACGATTTTATTATATGTATAGATTAACAAATCTCATTAGCTGTCTCAGCCCCCGTTTGTATTCCCGTGTCTCAGAGATAGACCATAAAAATTGTATACAGCATTTTTTTTATGTAACTGTTATAGTTAGTCTGCGAGTAAATTAAAACTATGAACTAAATTACCCCCGCCAGAGACTTCCCTTTGAAGGGTAAATGAATACGAATATCGGTTCTTAGAGCAGCTTTTAAGAGAGTTAGGGCATCGCTCAAAGAGCAGCCCGACTTGGGAAGTACCTCCACCTTACAGAAGACATTCCATTTCATCATCATTTTAATAATAACATTAATAACTGTTGTTTTTCCGAGTGTGCGTAAGGTCGCCAGGGCTTATTGAGGTGGGGGGAATGGTCAGCAACACTTGTTTGCTGACTCTTAAAGGCCGGCAACGCACCCGCGACTCCTCTGTTATCACGAGTGTCCATGGGCGGCGGTGATCACTTACATCAGGTAAACCACTTGCTCCTTAGTCACCCTCTGATATAAAAAAAAAGCTTCGTTTAATTGTAGCTCGATAAAATTCAACAAACTTATTTAAAATCTTATTCTAGTTACATATAGGTATGAAACATGTAGGTCCAAAATAAAACTATGATCTAAGTAAACCGCGCCAGATACACTTCTCTTTGGGCTTCGAAACCTCGACATTTACTGATGAATACGAAGATCAGTTTTTAGGGAGGTTTTGTGTAAATGTGGTAAAACTGCAGTACTATGGAATATCTGGTACGTCTCTTGATCTTGTAGTGTCCTATTTATCGGGTCGAGAACAGATGGTTTCGATAGACGGTATCAACTCGGCACGTCATCCTGTGAAAATAGGGGTGCCCCAGGGATCTATCCTGGGCCCATTTTTATTTCTGGTGGAGAAAGTATCAGACATAGTTCTGTTCGCTGATGATACGTCGCTTATATTTAAAGTAAATAGGAAGGACAAAGATCTTAGTGGACAAAATAAAACACTCTTATATCAAAATGGTTTTCAGCAAATAACCTCTTATTAAATGCAGGGAAAACGAAATGTATCTTACCGAATTCTCATTACCGAATGTGAGACAGGTTATACCAACAGTTGTATTAAATGAGGAAATATTAGATTTAGTTCCGTCGACCGTATTTCTGGGATTGACACTAGACTCAAAATTGCAATGGGCTCCTCAGATTGAAAAGCTTGCAGCTAAATTAAGTTCGGCTTCCTATGCCGTTTGGAAAATAAGACAATTGTCAGATGAACAAACTGCTAGATCGGTATATTTCGCGTACTTCCATAGTATTATGTCGTATGGCATTCTGCTGTGGGGTTCGGCAGCTGACATAAGTACTATTTTCATTTTACAAAAAAGAGCAGTCAGAGCCATTTATGGGTTAGGTAGTCGCGAATCTTTGCGAACTTTGTTTAAAGAAGTAAATATACTAACGGTGCCATCTGAGTATATATATCAGAATATATTGTATGTTAGAAAAAATATTAATAACTATAGAAAAAAAAGTGACCTGCATAACATAAATACTAGGAATAAAGACAAACTTTCAATTCCGGGCTTTAGAGTCAGCAAAACGAATAAATCATTTTTAGGAAATTGTATTAGGTTTTATAACAAGCTTCCTACTCATATTACTGATCTGCCTGACACAAGTTTCAGGACACATATTAAACGTGTACTTATGGCAAGGGGTTATTATACCACTAAAGAGTACATCGATGACAAAGACGCCTGGCGCTTACCACCTACCTGCACATTGCTCGCTGGAGATCTTGTAGCCATATACACATGACTAATTTGTTGAGTTACGTGAACTATCTGTAATATGATTGCTAACATATACAAAATTTAAATTTATTGACTCTCTCTCAAAATTAATAATGTTATTGTTTCAATGTTTTTTTTTGTTTCATAAATATAATCTAAATTAATATTCATTCAGACAACCGATCGAGCAGATATTGTGTTTGCCTACTAAATAATTACTTTAAGTGGACCAAATCCCGTGTTCATGCCCGCTTGAGTATGTTTCGCCGGACCGTCTCAACTGGGCCGTGTTGAAACCGGTAGTAGATGAACCTGCTGAGTTTGTTTCGCTGGGTCTTCTCAGTTGGGGCGCATTGGATCCGGTGGTAGCATTAAAGCGCGACCGTCGTTTTAAACACAAGGTCCGTTATAATAATAATACTGAATACCTTAATATAGACAGAACCATTTAGACAATATGTAGTAAAATATAAATTTCAATCATTAAACCTAAACATAATCTCCTTGACAATAACTTAATACAAGCTAGCTAAATATCACTACTATTATAAAATAAATTGTATAAATGTTTTAACATTCCATGTACCTGTAATAAGCCACTAGAAATAATAACTGTATTACTACAAACATGTTCTGACTATTTACAAGCGCTTTTTTAAAGTCTACGTGAATAAAAACCTTTTTTATTTATTATTTTATTTAATGCCGCTATACAAAATTCACGGGACGAGTCCCGAGCAAATAGGTACAAAATAAAACCATAGTTATATTTTATAAGTATCAATTAATCCATCTCTTGGCTGACCCCGCGTTTAGGTGCTTTACCTCGCTGATTACTTACCCACTGGTTAAACTACACTCTAGCATTCATTTTAATAATAATCAATATTCTATGAAATATTTATTAGTAGTAATATTATATTTATATTATAAGATTTCCTGAACGTAATAATTTTATAATTCAGCATGTATTTTACTATTTTCCCATTTCGGAGCGAGCATCGCCTGAATAACAAATATATCGTCGATTCCTACGAATTGATTCTAACGGTGATTGATGTTTGCTATTCTGTGAGAGTGAGACTAAACGAGAACGCTTCGAAAGCCTTTTGATTCCACGTCATTTTGCTCCAAGTATCAGAACGAAAATAAAATTAGTTTGAAAATTTTACCGCTTATATTAATCTTGATGCGGCGAGTTTTATAATATAATTGGCTCTTAAATTTCTATCGAAGCGTGCGTAATGTAATGAGTCAAGTTCACCGCAGACATTTAAGAAAATGTTGAGTTGAACAAGTTTGTCTATTAGGTAAACAATATCACTGACTTCCTTATCTGCCGCGAATCTAATCTGCGTGTCTATGGGAATCTAATTTCAGTAATAGTCATTTATTGGAGTAAGAACAAGGACAGATTTTCAAATGAAACTAAAAGTAATCTCGTGAGTAAAAATACAAGTATAAGAGCAATGAAGTACAAGTATCTAATAATTTCAGCTCTATCGAGCTTTACGGATGTAATAGGAAGAGTTTCTCGGAGGGCATTAACACCGACGCAATGTGAGGGTGGCGGCACCGCGCGGGCTAGGGGCGAACACGTCTCTGCAGATGGCGGGCTGCGGGAGCACGCAAGAAAGCGTCGAGACAGATGCGTGACGCAGCGCGCAGGAGCCCCCCCGCCGGTGCGTGCCCCGCCGGCGCCCCGCGCGACACATCTCACAGAATACATCGATAATCGCGTGGTGCGTGAACCGCTGCGGGCTCGCCGGTCGAGGGTAGGTAGCCCGTGGGCCGCGGGAGACGCGAAGTTCGGAGCAGCCGCGTGCGGAGCCGGTGCAGGCGGTGCGTGGCGCGCGTGGCGCGGGCGGGGCGCGCGGCGGCCCGGGCGCCAGTCGCTCGGAGGCAGGCGGGCGGCTCGCGTCGCCTTACGCGAGACTCACTGCACCGTTGCAACGCTGCGCGACCTAACTCGCGACAAGGTACGCGGCGCGGCTCCACACCATACCACGCACATGTTACACACCATACTCGTGCATCTTTCATTCATCTCCAACTAGTTATCCGCATTATTTTAATCCTATTCTAAACGTAGGAGGTCTGACCGGTAGTGCGCATATTATTTATTTAAAAAAAATCTAAGTTTTTTATAAAAACCTTTTAAATATCAATTCACAATATTTTATGTTCGGGTGAGTAAAAATATATTTTTTTTCTGTGTCACCTCTAAGGTTGTAATGTAAATCAGGCATGCGTAAGGACCCTAATGGCAGCCGATTATAATGAGAACCTAAGAGATCAAAAAGTAAATTAACCTCATAATTTATATTATATAAATAAATAACAACATGATTGTCATTTGCTCTATAATGGTTTTCGAGAAGCAAAGACTGCGCTTCATTTTATCTTATAGAAGTTGTCATAAGGGAGAAAACAGCAAAAGTACTGGACTTGTGCCAAATGCCGACCGCGGCACACATCTTTCAGTAACGAAATATTTTAGAAATATCAGAGACATTATGTCCCAACATTTAAATGTCTGTAGTCTGCCGAATACCTACATTCTTGAGTACCATCTCCACTGTCATCGTTACTTAGGTGGATATATGAATCGACTGAGATACGCGTACATCACATCATTTTATCAATATTTACTGTACGTCGTTTTTTTAATATTTGGCGTCGATCAATATTCCAGTTTCCTGTGGAAATATCAGAGACTTTATATTAATTCGTTGTACATAAGATTTTATATTCCTTGGGGAGTTATCAATTCATCACAGGTGTTAAACTGGTCGATACGAGTTGTACAGGCTTATGTTTTGTAGTCTCTGTAACGTCCATTCACTTCAGTACGTTGGACTTGGAGAGTGAATATGTAAATATCATTCTTTCTTTTCTTTTACTTCATCTGAATTTATATTTCTTTTTTATAACTATGTAGAAAGATTTTAATAAAATATGTATCTACTTACTAAACAATATAGATGTATATGGATTATTGTAAACATATACGCGTTGTGATTAATCATTCTAATGATTAATCGCAACGCGATTCTCCTGCTTTATAACCAATTATTGTATTTAATCTCTCGAGAGCTATACCAAAGACTGGCCGATACACACTGATACTTATCACATTTAAACTATAATCGTAGTAAAGCTAACCAATTTTATGAAATATCTGAATTAACGTATGACCTATTCAGTTCCTATTTAGTTGTGTTTATTCATTATGAAAGTAATTAGGAGAAGGAGTTGAAATAAGTTCACTTTCCAAATGCACATGAGATGTGTTTAGTGCTCCCTAAGTTGCTACAAAGTAGGAGATCTATGCAAAATATTTATTTATTTATTTATTGGACTCAACTTAATTCTACCATTACAGGGAATATAGTTCCTGAATAAGTGCGACGCAAGCTGGTAACATTCTAAAATGTCCACTTGCGAATTCCGGTAAACTAATAGTCAAAGTCAAGTCGTTATTCAAAGAGTTGCTGACGTTTGAGGCAATTTGTGAGCTATCCCCAAGAGCTGCAATTTCCCCCTTCCGCGTAATTGCTCCGTAGCTCACTACTACAACGCTAGTTAGGAAACTGTCTCTCGGACCACTTGTGTCGCCTCGACCCCAATCAATTATGTGCCCAGTATGACCGATGCTGAGACAGAAAATGTCATTATAAGATAGATCTCACCACTGCACAATCACGCCTTTGAAATATACTCTGAGGTGATTATTCAAAGAAACTATTTCTCTTCACAAAGTACTTAAATTGTTGCAATATTTGCTCAGTGAGAAGAAGCATTGAATACGTTCGCTACTAATTAGGTTCTCTCCCTAAAGCTAACACTTTGCATATTATTTCACAATGTAAAATGCATTCGTGTGTATAATTCAGCACGCCATAGCTTCTTATAACATATTATATCTTTTTTATAAAGGAATATTTTGGAAATTCATAGCCTTCAAGAGTAAGTTAGGTAACTTGTAAAATCCATATACTAAATAGCGGTTAATCGGTATTTTCTTTGGTAAACTTTTTTTAATGTTCAATTGCAGTGCAAGTAAGTATCAGAACGACTTCTGCTATTTATGGAATAAGAAACTAAATTTTGTTTAGTCCTTGGATCATGATTATTTACATAAGATCTCTTAAGAGTAAGTAATTGTAAATTTGACTGAAAAGGAGCGTTAACAAATGTTTATAAGTTAATGTCGGCATGTGTGTAGGTTAGTATGTTTGGACATTACACCCATAAGTTCTAAATACCTGCATGGGTATACAAGTATATCAGCCGCTAGAATCTATAAATATTTCCAATTGCTCTTGGCTGGTAATTACGCTTTAACAAGTTTTGTTTACTTTTACGGTAGTTTTGTCTTGTTTTAAATTTATCGGTTATATTTCTGATTTCATTAATTAAATATCTCTCATCCAATATTTGAAGGGCCTCCGTTGTTTAGTATTTGTTAGAACATGATGCATTCAAATATAAATTACATCATTTGGCTTTGAGAATTCATTTTAATTACAAAAATGACTTGCACCATTGGGTTTTATTATTCTAAACTTTATGAGGATCGTAGGACTGAAAAATATCCTTAAACGCCTTTGGTCGGCAGGTGTCACTCCATCTAACCAAGCGATAATCTCAGCAACTGGTAATCCTTAATCCAATCCAATTACATGGATCAGATTAAGGGCAAAGTGCAAAAACTGAAATCATTAATAAGATACATAGTAGTATCTAATTTACGCTACGCTACGCTCTTGGAAGATGAGAATGAATGGTGGTTCTTCACCATTCATTCTCATCTTCGGCTTACGCTTAGACTTCTTGATTTGACCCTACTTCTGCTTTACCTTTGATAAATCCATGTAAGTTATGTTGGGTCTGTGCGACTTCTTCTTTATTCTACATTTCCTTCCATAACGTTCTTATAAAAGTGTCGTGCCATATCAAGTAACTTTTACCTTTCTTCTTCTACTCTCTATAGTTTTTACAATTGATCTCAGATGATTATTTGATTTCATTGGATCCTTTATGAGTGCAGTGTGCCAATCGCCTAAATCATGATTGTAATACTTTCAACTAATATTTCTTACTTAAAGACGTTTTTGTGATGATTTTAGTGCGTGGTTTGCCAGACAAAACAATGAGTCGCTAACAAATGCTTCCCAATGAATTTGTTATTTAAAATTACGCATCGGAAAAGATTTTAATTCATGAATTCTCCGTCATCAACGCCTACTACATTTCCTACTAAACAGAGAATCCATAACACAAATGAAATCTTACTTTGGATACCAGAGTGTCAATAAACGTTCTTTATTTCGATCGATCGTTATTGGTGTGTGAGTGTAATTTATCTATAAAATGTTTGTATTTAGAAATATATAAGTACGTTTATCGGTTGTCTGGTTGCCATAGTACCTGCAGGCTTTGCCGAGTTTGGAGTCAAAAGGCAGTGTGTTAGATTTCCCAAGATATTTATTTATTTATTACAAAGTCTACCCTTGCTTGCTTATCGTATGGGTGAGAGATGCTCAAGCCGCCCAGTAGGCCTATGACATGGCATAACTACTGTTGTCTAATGAGTACAACCGGGACCGACAGCTGCGTAACGTGCCCTCCGAAGCACGGAGACGCTCGGAAATTAAACCACTTAGGCGGTCACCCATCTATGGACTAACCGCGAGTCTAGTTGCTTAACCTCGCCGTTCGCTTACGGACCGGTGAGAGAATCTAGCTATGAGCTACCCTAGTACTCTAGTAAAAAGATTAATGTCATAAAAATGTCACTTTGAGCGACTGTATTGCAAAAAATATACAGTAGAGACGTCAGACGATTCAAGGAGAAAGGAAATAATCTATCAATAATGTAAGCTACTTATGAACTTGACCCCTAACCGTTCAGGTTTCTTGAAACCTTATATTTGTAGATTATTCGTATTGGTTTTGGCTCTGTTATAATGATATTTTCAAAGAATATAGTATTTCAGAACATTTTGTTGTTCAAAAATCATATTTCGGTTTAATTGGATGGACTGAACTTTCTGAAGTGTTGTGCTAGTTTTCATTCGTGGCTTCACTAGTGTCGGCTGCCGACGAAACTGATCCTATTGCACTTGTAAGTGCTTTTATTTTCCTACTTACTTACCAAAATTTTCAATTTGAATGCGTTATTTAGTTTTTATTCATTTATAGACTACACAAAGGAAACTTATCACCCTTAAAATAGATGGCATTTAGGGACTGTGGTGGCAGTCAGAGGATTCTCGTCTATTGCTGTTAATTGCAAGCAGCACTGGGAAGATAGCGATCTATTTGTGACGTAGTCCGGGCTGCCAATTATATTTCTTCTCAGGGCGCGAGTCCCACACCACTTGGGGCATGGCGCAATAAGAAGGCGCACGAGGGGTGGGGGGAAACTGTGGACTTCCCACGAAACTGAACGGAATGGAATGGACCGGAACGGAAACTCGTGGCGCCGTGGGTTTCCCACGGCTTGGTAGATTAGTCAAATATGTTATCCGCCATTTTATGGCGGCGGCCATCTGGAACCGATTTTCATCAAAGAACACTGCCGACTAATTCATCATTCAAATAAAGTAAAAATCGGTGCATCCGTTTGAGAGCTACGATGTCACATATAGAGAACCGGAAAAAACACCCGTGGCGCCGTAGGCTTCCCACGCTTTGGTAGATTTAGTCAGTGCGAGGCAGATATACCCGCCGATTTTCACCCACATCTTTTGCGTGTGGAATACGGAAGCATATTACCTGCCTCAAAAAAGGTGGATAGCATTACGGGGCAACTGAACAAAATGTTTAGACTAGACTAGAATGCGGGCTAATTTCTTTGAAAATGAATTACGGTCTAAGAGTCTGCCTCACCGGACAATACCTTGTGAGCTAAAGTTGCTACTGCAGTGCCTTCGCAATGTTTATGGAAGCATGAGTAAACACATTTAACGCGCTCTAGAGAACTCGAATTGCAACTTCCATAGACCGGATCACCACGTGTAGGAATAGTAGAATTATACAGCTACATGAATAATGTACATTTAGACAAAAGATAGCTGCCTATTATTCATAGATAGGTATGTAGACTTTATTTCACATCACTAAATAAAAATACATATATACAGTTATAGTTTAAATTTATTTGCTGTGTCTCTGACGGCATAGAATACTGTCACCCCATCTCATCTCGTAGGGTATTTATAAAATAAATAAAATATGTTTATTTCGGGTAACTAATTGCGACCCATAGACAGAAAATACAAACATAATAAAATACAATAACAAAATTAATAATGAAAAATAACAGCAAAAGAATAATAACACACACGATACTAATTGATTAATAGATAAATATACATATAAGTAAATTTAAATTAAATAACGCTATATTTAGAAATATTGACATTTCGCCTATATCCCACACTTTATGACTTGCCTCTGTGAGCAGTGCTGGATATAGGGGCAATCCAATCGATCCGCGATCATCATCAGGACAGTGTTAGAGCTGGTCACGTCTCTGCGCACCAGGGAGGCGCACCTTTTACGCATCGTAGCGTGAAAACAATCAGTGCGCGCATCCGCAAACATACCCGAGGCACTGCAGAAGGGGGGCAGCCCCAACACTCCCCTAAAAGCGTTATTTAAATGATCCTGAAAATTGGCAGCAGCACATTTTGAGTACCATAACTATCGTTCTGTGATCGGCAAAACTCCTCGAAACGATGGAGAGTTCAAAACTTTGACCTCAGTCCCGGGAATTACCAGCCTTGATATAAGCTGTAGTGACGGCAGAAAAGAAAGTGTTATAAACCCCAGCGGGTGCCGTGTTACCAAAACCGACGACCACTGACCCTGGCAACAAATAACGCTCGCACTCGGCGGACCGACGAGAAGATCATCGAACTGGAGGAAGAACTGAGCAGGTTACTTTGGGATATCATAGGAAGAGAAGAGGAGGACAAGATAATACTAAAATTCTGAATACTGCTCTATTTCCGGGTGACTAACTGCCCCAAGATGGTGACGGGTTTATAGTCTACAAGTCTCTCGTCCATAATCACGTAAATGGCCTTGAGTGAGCCCTGATAGTAAAACCATAAGTGAGACTAACATTTTCTTGTCTACAAGACGGCAGATGTTCAATGACGTCTCACCGATAAATGTGGTTCAAACCGGGAGCAATCACAGACTGGTGTGAGGCTCATTGAACTTTAATGTCAAACTCCAGAGGTCCAGTCAGATAATGTCTACTCTCCAACCTTTACCTATTATATACACGTCCAAAATCCCACGTGACATAACCGTTCCGACTAACCCGAAATTACATCGAACACATCCCGGACGTCAGCTTGTACGAGATTGGAAAGGCTCACAAATAATTTAAGAACACCAAGGCGACTGATGAAGATGGAGTTACAATAGAGCTTCTGATGGCGGGTGGTTCACCCACCTATTGGCCAATATGGCTAAGAATAATGGCTTCAGAAGTAATTTAACTCTGTCTCAACGCCACAACCATGGCGTAGGGAGGTGTGAGAGGTGAGGTGCTGCTGGTGGTAGTGGGGAATGTGGATAAGACGAAAATTATGTCGATCCATCTTGCACCCACTCAATTGAAGGTTGGAGACTACCTAGGACAGACCATTCAACTATGTAGGCCTTCAACAAATATAATAAAAAATTATACCCAGGTGGTTCAAAACGCATAATCGTCCTCATTTCACAAAGATTGATCATGGGTGGGGTCACTAAATACTAGACCAACACACGAGTCAGTTATAGCTCTTGAGTCTGAAATTACTATATATATCTTCCCAGCCGATTTCGTCTATGGTAACTACTACTGATTAGCAAAGGAGCTGGGATGATCAGTTCTCATATAAGCCCTTAGATGACTACAGTATCCAATCTTGTTAGTAAACGTGCGGATACATTGGCTGCACGTGAGGACACCGTCGACATAGTTGTAACATATGACTGCTGGTGTCTTAGTCTTAAGAGCATCGCGTTTCTCACCCAGCTCGGATTTTCTCCGCTCTTCAAAGTCATGAACCTTTTCATTTTCCTTCCATTTAGGGGGATTAATAATGCTCTTCATGTGTCTTTTCTGAACATCTTTGACCATCGACCATATTATTACTATGAGTTGAATATTATTAGTATAGATATATATATATATATAGATATTAGTATAGATAATATATTAGTAGTAGAATATTATTGTAGAATATAATGTATTACATTATGTTCTACAGTGGAACGAATGGCTAATCTTATAGACTACTGGTTTGTTTTGTCGTTTTTGAATTTTATTTTATTGGCTCACAACCCATTTCTGATGCGGTAACTAGGTACAATAAAATCTAAATAGAAGCAATAAATCGTACAAATTTAAAATTTATAAAACGTGCTTCGATAAGCGTATAATAGCTAATAGTCAGAAGTATATAGTTTTATATTCATAGAATTTGTGGCGTACGGATTTTCGCTGCGATATTGGCTCTGTAGAAATTTGATTTATAACGATTTTATTACAAGGACTGAACACTGCTACAGATCGATCCACATGTTTATATATGATATAAGTATCGGTAGCGGGAAACGGTATATAAAATCCCATAAGCCGATGGTTAAAATTACTTCCTCATTAAATTGAGGATACGAGCCTCATTAAATTTTGTACGATTGTATAAAATATATCTACGTAACTACTTTCCAAATCTGATTGACATAACAATGATTTATTTTTCTTAAACTGTGCACATTATTTAAAATGTATGTTTGTATAACCCTCTGCCACTGGTCTGTAATTATGTATTTGTTGAGTTTTAGGTAACTTCTAGTGAACCTCTTAATGAAACTCCAAGGATCTTGACTTTCCTCCTACATTGAAATTCTATTCGAGAATATATTTTGGATATGGAATGAAACACCAATTAATCTAAATTAAATATCACAACCTTCACATAAACTCAATTAGAAACATTGCGGTAGCTTTTAGCATTTGAGTGTAAAAACTATGCCAAGAAAAAATCTACACACACACACAGACACACAAACAAATGTAGACATCAAACCTATAAAAACATTGTTTTGTACAGTAAAAAGGAAAAAAAATCAAACAAAGTAATAATTTTGCAGGCAACTACAACATAGAACAAGCGGTATATGTGTGCCTACTTGAAAACGGATGATATAGAAAAGCTGATATATATTCGAATTAAAACCAACTGACGATATAAATCTTTGGCATATTTGTACTTAAACCATCTATCTATGCAGTATGTTTTTGTATTTACGAGAAATCATCTCACGCTGTAGTGCATACATGAGTCTTCTAACGAATACTCACCACTCCATGACTGATGCTACGTGGATATCACGACAACGAATACTCATGTATAGCTGGCGATATAAAAAGGTTGGCATGTTCGTATTTAAGCCAGCTTACAATACAGAACAGGTTAGACGGCTTGAGCCCACGATCGTCTCTATTGTCGGGTAAAGTAGTGAAATTGTATACGTTATTAAAAAATAAGGTCCCGGGGTATATTTATACCTAAATTATGTGACAATACAAGATTGCTAGCTTATTTGTGTTTTTACAATCTGTCGTTCTATCCATATGTTGGGTTTTTATCGGTACACACTAAAACACCAAAATAAGACCCGACTAAAAATAAATTTTCATAAAAATATTAAAAAGTTCTCTTCAATATAGAATTTTTAAATGAGATTGTAATCATATGTGTATTTAAATAGGATCAATTAATTCTTAAGCCAGAAGCATAATATATTAGTGAGTGAAATCCAGGTTTTGCCAATCATCATCATAATATCAGCCGGAAGACGCCCGCATACACATATAATAATATATGATCTAATGATATTCGCAAAGAAAATGTGCCCATCATTTGCGGATTATGCCAATGGTTTGGCAAATATTGAAAAAAACATTTCCCATTTTGCTCTTCTCACGGCCACTAGCTTATTACTAGAAAATAAGGATACTATCTAGTGAAGTAAGTTTTATTTCAGTCAGTTGTCAAATTATGCAATTTTTGTTGTAAAAGTTTGACTCACTAATTTTAGTTGACACAGAATACAGAAATAACGTCTGCTCTGCTGTATATGTTTGACGGCTGTTACCCAAAATACGTTATACGTATGAACATAGCTTAGCACAACTTTATATGGTATCTACGAACTTTGCTATTGAGTTTTTTTATTTTTTTTACTGTCGTTAGGTAGACTCAAACATCCCTCTAAATTTTAATTAAAATTTTGCCAGGAATTAAGAGAACTAGACTCGTGTTCACGGTGACGGTTCATTTGGTACCTTTCTGAATTATAATCCGTAAAAAGTATTGATTATAGCACGGAATTGTACTTCTTTATATAATTGGATGTTCAGAATTTTAAAGATATCAGAATAAACGATAACGATTAAATCTGGAAAGTTACAGAAATTATAGAATATTTTTTTTAAGCTCCAATTTGTAAATCAAATCAAGATTGAATAGAATTTATTTGTTTTTGATTGCAGACATAATTTTTTTTAAATTTATTTTTCCCTATATACTGACATTGAAAGAGAGAAATAGGGATAATGTATTTCATGTTTAATTATTTTATTTTTACATTTTATTATGATGTTAAAATTGTTACGATAACAATTAAATTAATATTAATATCACTGCATTTCCTTTTAACTAAATCTAATAAATTATCAAAAGTTGTAGAAAAAAAGTTGTTGCTTATGGTGTTAGGTATCTAGTCTTGCGAGGTTGTTGGTGTTTTACAAGATTTTTTTTATTAGGCAGGGTGAATGCATACGATGCCACCCGCAAAAAGTGTCTGCGAGTGGGCATGTCGGACTCGCCCCGAATAAACCTACCTGCCGAGGACTGCTCTTGGCACCTGATTTCACAGGAAATCTGTATAATACTCTGTATAAATTCTTTTTTATTCAGTTTACTAGATGTGCCCCGCGGTTTTACCCACGTTAAATTTTATAAATTATCACAGCTCCTCCCCCGCAGGTGATAGCGTGATAATATGTAGCCTATATGTTGACCCGACCTCTTAGTAATTATGTAGTATTCATGCAAAATTTGAAATAAATCCATGCAGAGTTTCGTACAAAATTTTGAATTTAGCCCGGACATAGATACTGACAAACGGACAAAATTCTAAAATCTATATTTTTAGCTTCAATATCGATTGTATATCACGCTCCAAGTATCCTTTTTTCAAAATATTCAATATACCGTTTTGACTTTCCTTCGATTTTATTATATGTATAGATTTCGCAAATGGTCTTATGTATATTTTGTTGAAACGGTTGTTGTAACGAAAATATTAAGTCAGTACTATGTTTTTTAAAACTGTAATTATTATATGTATTGAATCTAGTGAAATGGAACGCCACAATGAAATTCAAGGACCAATGCACACACTTAGAACATCCATATATGGGCCACACAAATAGTTCTGTACGGGGATCGAACCCGAAATACGAAGGAGCCGAAATAATAGCGAGGCGTAGACCTTAACCATTCCACTACAAGTGCAAACAAGCTATTTAATTAGCTTTCTGAACAACCAATTTGAACGGTGAACACTAATTGGATAGAACTCTGAATATTCTCTGGAACTCAGTATGAAGAGCTATTTTTTTTTTTATGCCGAATGGGTTTGCGCTTGACCACGATCTCACCTGATGGTAAGTGAAGATGGGCCGCGCGTACCCATAAGATGCCTGTTCACTCTAGCCTTGAATAAACCCATGTTGTATGAGTCTGGAAATACGTAATCGGGAGGGTGTTCCACTGCTTAGCCGTGCGTATGATAAAGGAGGAAGCAAAGCGCTTCGTACGTCAGAATGGGATGTCAACAACAGAGCGGTGAAAACCCTCCCCACGCCTAGTAGTCCGATGAAAAAAGGGGGAAGGAGGAATAAGTTCATGGAGGTCTTGAGCGCATTCTCCATGAAATAGCCTATAGAAAACCGATAAACTTGCAACCTGACTCCTATGATCCAAACTTTTTTTTAATATAATATTATGCTTCTCTTTAAAAAAAATCTAATCGAACTATGATCTTGCTTAAATTATTTATATTTTTCGACGAGCCGGTCGGCGGCGTGGTCGATTCTTGCCTTTCATGCCGCAGGTCTAGTGTTCGATTCCCACGCGGGACAGTTATTTGTGTGAATGAACATGTCTGTTTGTCTGGATGTAATTTGCTGTATACGTTTGTATTTACAAAAGAAAATTAGTATATGTACTCGTAGTATATTAGTTATCGTGTTTGCATGGTACAAGCTCTGCTTAGTTTGGGATCAGATGGCCGTGTGTGAATAATATCCCAGTATATTATATTATATATAAGATCATTTCGAAAAAGTTTCTTAACGAATAAAAAAATATTATTAAAATTTAATCACAAACATGAAAATTAAGTAAAGTTTTATAGGGAGCTCCCTTAGTCTCTTTTTCGTTGTTCTTGTATAATTTTAAATGACACTAAGGTGGTGGTAACAGGAGTACTGGGGATCTACCGGCTAAGTCGCCGAACATCGATTTCTTAAATAACGTTCATTGACGGTCACCATAGCCTAGTTGGTAGTGCTCCTGCCTACGAAGCTGGTGGTCCTGGGTTCGAATCCCGGTAAGTGCAAATATTTGTGTGATGAGCACGAATATTTGTTTCTGAGTCATGGATGTTTTCTATGTATATATATATTTATCTATCTATATAAGTATGTATATCGTCGCCTGGTACCCATAGTACAAGCTTTGCTTAGTTTGGGGCTAGGATGATCTGTGTGACATTGTCCCCACATATTAAGAAAAAAAAAGAAAAAAACGTTGACAATCGATTCCGGACCATTTATGACGTCACATGTGCTCATGGAAGCCGATTTAACGATTGATTAAGTAATTTTTAACCTTTATTTATTTGAACGCCATTTAAGAAATCGATGTTCGGCGACTTAGCTGGTAGAGCCCCTGGACGTATGTTATTTTTTATTATTACTGTTGTTTGGGGCTTGATGCCATGATGGCATCTTGCTACCTCGACCATTTCTGATCTGTTTTAGCAGAGCTCCTTGACTTGGTTAAAGTTCACTGCTTAATCCTATAGCTATAGAGGACGTAACTTACGGAGCTTAATTTACATTTGAAGCTGAACATTATGTTGCTCATCAACATGCAAAATACATAAAAAAAGATTAACTTCTCATCCAAGAGTTGATAGCCTGATCATCATCATCATCATCATATCAGCCGAAAGACGTCCACTGCTGGACAAAGGCCTCCCCCAAAGATCTTCACAATTGCCGGTCTTGCGCTATTCGCATCCAGCTGTTTCCAGCGACCCGCACAAGATCATCGGTCCATCTTGTAGGGGGCCTGCCCACGCTGCGTCTTCCGGTTCGTGGTCGCCACTCAAGAACCTTTTTATAGCCTGATGTCTTTTGTAAATAGCAAAACCTAAGTTTCCGCCTTACTAAATGACTTACGGCATAGAGTATGGCCAACCCAACTCATCCCCTGGGAAGCGTAGAAGTCCTCCCGAACACAACAGCTTCCTTGTGAGTACTATGGCCATTAACCTGCGATCGCTAACCCGTCTGCCAAAGGTGGTAATTATGGAATATATGTAAATTCAAATGACGGACATAAATCCATTGTTGAAATCTTTTGGGGGCAGCTTTGTCCAGCAGTGGACGTCGTTCGGCTGACATGATTAAGTTTTCTCCACTATTTATGTTAAATCGTGTATAGATTTAGGTATACTCGCCGGCAGACTTGTCACTGCCCTAATTTAAAGCTACTTTTGTACGTATAAAACTATTTTATTAGGTACTAGCTGTGCCCCGCGGTTTTACCCGCTTTAAGCTTTATAAATTATCACAGCTCCTCCCCCGTAGATGATAGCGTGATAATATGTAGCCTATATGTTGACCTGACCTCTTAGTAATATTCATGCAAAATTTGAAGTAAATCCATGCAGTACTTTTTGAGTTTAGCCCGGACATACAAAAAGACAAAAATTCTAAAAACTATATTTTTGGCTTCGATATCGAATGTAGAACACGCCCCAAGTATCCTTTATAAAAATATTCAATGTACAGTTTTGACTTTCCTACAATTTTATTATATGTATAGATGAACGTTTTATTTTATACATGTTCCCATCTCAATCATTTTCCTAAATATAAATTCATTCTACTTTCTATTATGTGAAAATATATTATGTCCGGCGTTGTGACCTACATCCCAGCTAATGGGCGCCAATAATAAAAACAATACTGTACCCTTCGCGTTATTAAAATAGTTGTATAGAGGAATGTGTATCATCTGCAGATAGTAGATTGCCCGACATCATGGCGAGCTTATATTCAAATAGATAAATCAAGTCTGCCGGCTTTTTGTATGAAAAAGATTGATGGCTAAATTTTTGCAAAAATTCCTCTAGATGTTGATCTTTGGCTATTACGAAGAGGCTTTTGTATGAATGATAATGCGGTCCGAGGGAGATGGTGTAATTGCAAAGCGGATATATGTTCCAGCTGAAAACTGGCTTAGTCACTACCGCAGTGGAGGCCCAGTAAACAAACGGATAGGTATATCTACCTAATAAAACTGAATATCCACTCTCAATAGGTGTTACGAATGCTATGTATTGATCTGAATCTGTTAGTTATAGTTTCATATATGATAATTTCATTCCAGTCGATTCATCATAGGAGTTATGAGGAAATGCTGAATCGGGAAAACTGTAATTGAGATACGATATACAAATAAATAATTGTATCTACAACTAGTTACGTTGATTGTTTTGGTGCCCAAGATACAGGCTTGGCGCAGCTCCGAACCTGCTATACTACATATTTGTGAACAGTACTTTGTTAATAAACGATTTTCTATTTTATGAATCGACTAGGATACATTAATTTATTTATATTTTACTTTAATTAGAACACCAGAACCGCAATTACAGTAATTAAAGATAATTATTAAAATAATCATTTAAAATATTAATAAGTGAATATAAATATTGAATTTAAAACACAATTATACACCATTCTCACCTAAACGCAAACATTCTGACAATATATCCGATTATCCATCGTAAACATACCACGTTCAGGATTGACACACGGGAGAGCGTTGAGTGCTGTGAGGCTGCGCGGTAGGTATAGGTGACTTAGGCACGCTACGGTACGGCAACGTGACACGGCAAACAATTCATGGCAGCGATTACGACGATAGTTCATACTCGCAAGCACACTTTATAAGTCATCATCATCATCATCATATCAGCCGAAAGACGTCCACAGCTGGACAAAGGCCTCCCCCAAAGATCTCCACAATAGCCGGTCTTGCGCTATCCGCATCCAGCTGTTTCCAGCGGCCCGCACAAGATCATCAGTCCATCTTGTAGGGGGCCTGCCCACGCTGCGTCTTCCGGTTCGTGGTCGCCACTCAAGAACCTTTCTGCCCCAACGACCATTGGTTCTACGAGCTATGTGCCCCGCCCACTGCCACTTCAGTTTTGCAATTCTTCGGGCTATGTCGGTGACTTTGGTTCGCCTGCGGATTTCGACATTTCTGATACGATCCCGCAGGGAAACTCCGAGCATAGCCCTCTCCATTGCTCTTTGGGTGACCTTGAGCCTCATTATAAGTGTGCTTGCTAAAAACAATAATTTATAAACCAATATCCTAATGTACTGTAATGTAGGCACATGAGACAATTATATTTCTCCCAACTAATAGAAAGCGGTAACCACAACCAATACGCTTGTTGTGATACACATTCACGCATTGCCGACTCTTTCCGTCTCCACGGTCAGCTTCGTTGACATTACCTGACTTAGCTGACTGTTCATCGTCACCATCATTCTGTCAGTGGAATGACGTCTGCTGCTACAAGAACTATGGGGAAATACGCCATCATTTCCACGCTAGGCAGGCGGGTTAGCAAACGCAGGAGGATGGTCAGACGTTGCTGTCTGTTCTCTGGTAGATGACTCGGGATGACTTTGACTTCGATGGGGTGATGACATATGTTGCGATCAGCCATAAAGCTTGGATACTATTCCCATTTGATCTGAACATATTAAGACTCACTATGCTCTACGTCACTGTTGCTAACCTTTAACACTAGACATAAACCGTATTGATGTGGAAACAGGTTGTGAATAAAACGTTCTCTAAAAAAATCTTCATATGAAATATATACTTTTTATATGGCGTGACTGCTTATTTAGATATTTACATACACAAGTGTTTCAGTATAACTACCTACATACCTAGTTATTATCTGATTCAGGTCGTAGTGTTAATACCAAATACTTGTTTCAGACACGTACGTTCCGCTTTCATTAAACGTTTAACCTCACATTTAGGATAGAATTTGCAAACAGCTCAGCCGAAATTACTCGGATATACTAGGTACACACATTATACAACCGTATAACTTAACCAAACACGTAGTTCTGATCTATGTAAATGACTTTCTCTTGATATTGGTGGCAAAAAATTCAGAGAATCTTTTACGGATAGAGAAACACAAAAGAAGAAGTAGCAGATTTTTTCCTATATAAGGCTGATTTCAGAGTGACGCGCGCGGCACGCGCCGGCGGCCAGCGCGTCTCAACAGCGACGTGTGCGAGACGCGTCACTCTGAAACGCTAGCTGCCAGTAGAGGAGCTCGGGCAGCGCTGGCCGACACAGCAAGCGTCTCACACGCGGCGTGTTTGAACTGCGTGACTATGAAACGCAACTACTATCTAGTGTAATTGAGGGCGCGCGCGTTTGGACGGTGCCGCTCGCCGGCGTGACTCTGAAATCAGCCTAATAGCAAGACCAACGAACAAGTGAGTCAACTGACATTAAGTGATCATAGCTGCCCATAGACACTCGCATCACTAGAGGGTTTGCAAGATCCGTCCCGGCTTTTAAGAAAGGAGCTGGGCCTGCTTCTCCTAGTGTGACATGTAATTCCTAATCGGAAATACCACTGCCGTTAATTGATTCAAAGAGTGGTAGAGCGCGGTAAAAAATGCTTGTTACATGTACGGTGATTGATGACAATTCATCTAGGTAGATGAGAAGAGATCTATTGTAAACACCGTATAGACTAGAACAAAATGATGTTGGGGCACTTGACACACTTGGCATGACTATTTCAATTTTTTTTTTTGTTTTTGCCCTTTTGGGCAGGCTAAGGTCTGTGACCATACCGCCTCGTCTTCAGTTGTAATATATAATATATAATATATATTTCAAAGTCAGTCAGTCATATCCGTCACCTCCGTCACAGTCATGTCCGTCACGTCCGTCACAGTCAAGTCATAGTCCTACCCCAGTAAAGCAGTGGAGACTTTACTAGAGGCTTCTATGGAGTTTTGGTTTCAACACGGAAAATCACAATTCACGGCAATATCGCACTTTCCTCCACTTGTGTACGTTGCCGAAGATGTTATGTCTAAAAATTCACCATATTTACACATAAAAACTCGAATTTACACCAGTTTTTGAAAATAAAACATAGCCTCGATGCGTCCTTTTCCGCGTTGGCGCCAAAACTCCCATTTTCAAAATAGAAGTCACGGTTGACCAAGGAGAATGAATTTGATACATGGATCAAATCATAAATAATGTGATAGTCGGGACATAAGAAAAGCGTTTTCAGAAGATAGAGCGGGATGGAGGAAATTGCAATGACCAGAACAACTTTTGAATTTGATAGATTATTAATTTTACACAATGGAAGTAATTTAAAACGATAAAGGACACAAATTGACCTTTTATTGGAATAACTAGCTGTGTCCCGCGGTTTTACCCGCGTTAAATTTTATAAATTATCACAGCTCCTCCCACGTAGGTGATAGCGTGATAATATGTAGCCTATATGTTGGCCCGAACTCTTCGTAATATTCATGCAAAATTTGAAGTAAATCCATGCAGTATTTTTTGAGTTTAGCCCGGACATACATACAGACAAACAGACACATAGACAAAAATTCTAAAAACTATATTTTTGGCTTTGATATCGAATGTAGAACACACACCAAGTATCCTTTTTTTAAAATATTCAATGTGAAGTTTTGACTTTCCTACGATTTTATTATATGTATAGATTACAGAATGGGTCGTTAATTTATACCTGTTACTGGCTATTTCACAGCATTCAATTTATAACCGACCACAAAAGATAAAACCAAAAAAGAGGTTATGTTATGTTACCTACGTTGTTTGTGAACCGACTTTGAGAATTCTTTATTAATCGATAGAGAATGATACCTGAATGTTCCCATATAAATGGTCTATATGATTTATGGTTTCTGCTGTGTAGCGACGGCGGTGAATATCAGAATATCATCACCCCATCACATCCCATGAGGGGTAGGAGTCGACCCGAGGGAATATCTACCAGAGGACGGGCTGCAGCTTCTTTCAGCGTAAAGTCCATCTTGCAGCGAGCGCCAACCCGCCTGCCAACCGTGGCAATTATGGCATAGCCTCCCCTAGCTGTGGTCTTCTTACAGCAGTTATGATGAAATGTTCTTTAAACTGATTGTCATAAAATAAAAGATAAAGTCACTTTGACGTTTTTAAACGGTGTTCTTTTGACATCACCGGTACAAACAGCTTGCGTGCCCGCCAAAGCATAAATATAACGCTCAGACTTCTTTTAAAGACAACGCACGCACTCGGGCAATGAGACCCTTTGTCTTTGGGTACTTTCAACATCATCATCATATCAGGTACTTTAGAAATATATCATTATCACCCACAAAGCACACCCAGACATAGAAATACTCTTTATGCGCCACCGAAATAGTTGTCCTGTGCGGAAATCAAACTAGGCATCATCACACGAAATGGCGACGCAACTCTCTTACCCGCTGCGCCATACGTGCTATCTTAATTAAACCACTTTGACGGCCACCTATCTTTAGACAGAACCATACTTAATCTAGGAGCTTAACCTCGACCATGTCTTGCTGATCGGTGTGACTAACGCAACGCAACATATGAAAATAATAATATTATCAATACTTTCATAGTATGCACGATGATTTGCATTTATCACGTATTTAATAAATATTTTATCTTCCGCCACATAAATTACCGCTTAAATATACTTAAAAACGCGAATAAATCATCAGAAATGAAATATCAATTTTGAAAGTTAATATATTTTGCACTATCATTTTGCATGTGAAAATATAATAAAATATCATTATGTAAGTGAAAACTACTGCAACAACGAATAATTTATTAAAACGTGCAGACAGTTATTTAGCTGGAAATTCATGAAATCCTTATAAATATGGCCCATTGAATTGTTCAATATATATTTTTTTATTTTTATTTGATTTCGTTTTGTCAATGTATTATTTATCATTACGCCAATAACCTACATCATAACATTATTCATTGCACTATTTGGCAAACATACATACTTTATGGAAGCGCACCTAAATATGATCAAATTCAGGTTCTTGATCGGAAATAAGTGTAGTTTTAAGTGCGAAGGCTTCAGAGCAACAACTAATTACAGCGCTGTATTAAAATTAAAAGTGAGGGTTGGAAGTCTTGGGATCCTGGTAGCGCAAGACCGACAATTTTGGAGATCTTAGGGGAGAGGCGTTTGTCCAGCAGTGGACTTTATAATGATGGTGAAGATGATTAAAATGACGGTCTTAGCCTACTAGCTTTATTTTGTTTCTGTTTTGTACTACCAAGATGGCGAACAAGCTTAGGAACAGTATAATGGTAACTTTCTACCGTAGCATATGACGTTTCATACCCACATAATTCTATATTTCTCACGGGTTGCTGACCATTCGTCCCTGACGAATTCTGACGACCTTACCCACGCGCTGGAAAACAAAATTAATCTAATATAGCTGAGTCTGTAACTTGGATGTACGAGTATTTTGCCAGTCGAGTTATTCATAGAGCTGTGCTACACCTTTCTTAAAAACAACGGCGCTACATTCTAATCAAGAGCTTGGATTCGTTCGTTCGTACTTTTTGTTTACCTTAATAGCTCTACTATGCTTTCATTCACATTAAGTTTAATTAACATTTCTGTTTGTTTCAGATGCGGCATTCGTTGTGAGCGAACATTTAATAGACAATTATAAGTGTTCGAGTGCTTAGTTTTCTCTGTCATATTTAAAGTGCCTAAGTTTTACGAATTCTAGACAATTCTGGACTAACCAGACGTGTAGTGCAGTGAACTGACTTGTGTAGTTTTTTTTGTGAACGGTACTTTAATAGAAGTTGGAAGAGAGTGTTTTTTTTACTTCCAGGCGCTATTGTGTTCACCGATTATGATATAAGGTACGTATTTAGTTTTTTATTTCTATATTTTTCACAAATTACGTACCACCTAGAAATTTTTAATTTTTTAGATACGTGTCCTATTTCCGAACCTATATTTATTATTAATAAAAATATATAACATTTAACAATCTTACGCATTTTACAAAAAATCTGTGTATTTCTATCATATTTTTTTAAGCAATTTGGTATCATGGATATGTGTCAGTTAATATGATCATCGTTAACTGCATCGTTAAATAAAATTCATAAGCAAAAATAATTATAGTTAACTGTAGGAACGTGTCCGATCATCAATATTTATTATTAATAAAAAATATATTATAATAATTATACAGAGATTCTGTGTTTGTTTATCATATTTATTGAGGCAATTGGTATCATGGCTATGTTTCAGTTAATATGATCATAGTTATCTACACCGTTGAATAAAATTCATAAGCAAAAATAATAATATTTAAACTATAGGCAGGTACGTGTCCTATTTCCAAACATCAATATTTATTATTAACAAAAAAAAATATTACAGTTGGGTATATTGGTATGTGGGTATATGTTATATGGGTATATTGGATAGTAATTGGGTATCATGGATTAATAAGATCACAGTTAAATAAAATTCATAAGCAAAAGTAATAATATTTAAAATATAGGTAGGTACATGCGTGTCCTATTTTCGAACATCAATATTTATTTTTAATACAAAATACATAATAATAATTATACAGAGATTCTGAGTTTGTCTATCATATTTATGAAGCAATTGGGTATCATGGATATTTGTCGTTTAATATGACCATCACTAACTGCATCGTTGTGTGTGACAGCTCCAAAAAATAGTTCGCATAATATTTTGAAATATATTTGCGATAGTAAATATAGATTTATTATCTCAAATACCCTGAATAAAATACTGACGTAAATATTAATTTTCATTTGATATTGGCAAAATCATGCGTGGATAACGTGGATTACGTTATGAGGAAAATCGGAAGGGCTCCGGTTTTTATGTAGCACGACGAATTATAAACTTAACAATCAAAAACAATACGACACCTTAATGGTATTCGTAAACTGTAAGTTATGTTTTGTGATTGAATTTTTAATTTGGAAATTGAAAAACTTGTTTTGCTACCTGTTAGAAAAATAAATCTTTGCACATGTGCCAACGCACAAAATGTGTAGAACTTTTATCTTGTAAAATGGATATAGTACCTTTGATCATTTCAATTTAGTATTTAAAATTGTTACGGTTTCTTTAGAAGCTAATTTCACCAGAAATTTCATTAGTTTTTATTTCAATTTTTTGATGATATTACTCAAAAAATAGCATCAGTTGTGGTCTCAAGTCGTGACGTACTATTTTCACGAATAAAAAATGACGTATTTCTATAATATAGATAAAAATGAAATTTAATTAAAAAAAAATGACACCTAGAAATTGCAATGCAGCCTTATTATAGCTTATTGTAGTATTTATCATAGCATTCTGTAGTTACATTAACAACTAGGGGTGGTTGTGTAACAAACATACAATCAATCGGATTTATAATATTTTCAGTTTTCTTACAATTCAATATATTACGAGTAAAAAAATTGTCTTCAATTATGAGAGTGTAGTGTGCCACCGAGCGTTTGAAGCCAATTTGTCTACATTTTTGGTATGACCAATTGAGATTACAGATTATGCTTCATTAGGTAAAAAAAAGGTTTTTAGTAATTCTCATAAAGTAGGTAATAGTTATAAGTATGAAAAATGATTGATTTGTTACAAGCAAAAATACTTTTTTATTTATTTTTTAACTGCCTTTTCTAATGTGTGTATACTACCTTTTTTTCTATGGTATTTATTTTATATCATCGATGTAACACCTAAAGGATTGGTCTTAGTGTAGGTACTCCAGTCTACTTTTCTCCGATACGAAATGTTTATACCCGGCAAATTAGAAAGCTACAATATAATCGAAATTTTTATACATACTTTACTGTTTATGTTGGATTTCTCTCTTGGATAAGTAAAAACTCTAAGTCCTACATTTACACACAAAATATTATTTATTGGTCAGTAAATGCTTGCCTTTCACGCCGCAGGTCGTGGGTTCGATTCCCAGCCAGGACAGATATTTCTGTGCATGAACATGTTTTTTTGTCCTGACTCTGCGTATAATTTTCTATATAAGTATGTATTTACAAAAAAAGTAGTATATGCATCTAATTATCAGTTATCTGGTTTCTATAGTACATGCTCTGCTTAGTTTAGGATCAGGTGGCCGTGTGTGAATAATATACCAGGATATTATAGCCAGTAGACTAGACTGCTTGTATGTGGGCCGCTGCTGTAAGTTGTCAACGTCCGTAATTAGTTTATAGCAGGGGTACGCATGTGAGGTGTCGGTCCCTGTGCAAATTTATGTATTGGTATGTGTACTACATATTTGTTTTAAAATTACTAACATAGGTATTACTAACAAAATGAGTCCTGTTACTTTACCAAATAAATTATTCATTCATTATATTCTATGTGCTCTAATTAAGTATATAATCATACTTTTTTTTTCTCTACATTGCAGTCTATGACGTAGCAGTTACTCCGGATCACAGCTAAATAATAAAAAAAAATATATTTAGTAGTTATTTAAATTTCGTTATAATTTTTAGTTAATGGCATTGATGTAGAGTCACTCAATCCCACGCATTTTTGTCATTTGCATAGTCTGTAACTTTTTAGTATGCCATTTTATAGTGTTTGAATCTTATAATGGTTTTAGATTTGTTTAGTGACTATTATCTGAGATCATCGGGATGTTTGTTGTTGAATTATAAACAATGTCCCATAAACTAAAGACGGGAAGCATAAGAATAAACTTAAGTCCAGTATTAATGTTATTGAGTGTCATATGTTTTTAATTGGTCAATATTTTATGTACATTCTGTAGATTATCATATATATATTGTGGGGCAACAGTTAAATTAAGATAATTATCTCTTTAAATGTCATCCTTAGAAGATCTCTACAGTGTTGGTTGTAAATAGTTCTGACAGTATTTTTATTTTCTAGTAAATAAAAATTATTATTATTTATATTGCTTTTTCACTAACGGCTTCGCGGCGGAATTAATTTGCATGATTCTTGGCTCCCAGATACTAAATAGTCAAAGATTCTTACGCCCCCTTAACAACCAAATACCCACTTTTTAATCTATAAATCTGACAAACCTCACCAACCTCCAGAATACAGATTCTGAAAGTTTGTCAGATTTAACAAAATAAATGTATGGCCTAAACATTTTTCTCGCTAATAGCTCGTATTACCGTGACTTAACAAAACTCATGTGTTCGTTCAAATTGAAGCCATAAATTTATTTTGTTATATCTGTCAAACTTCCTGAACACAGTACAGATTATAAAGAGTGGGTATTTGGTTGTTTACTGTTTATCTTTTGTTCCTCTGAATACGTATAGTAAGTCATAAATTATACGAATGTAAACAGGTCACTACTTTGTTTACTGTGATCAACGCGTATTACTTATAATAACATCAATATATAACAAACATTTACACTAATAATCTTGCGAAAGCACGCAAGTAACGAGACCCAAATAACGAGGGATTATTTTAATGGAGTGTAGACATATGTTTTGTCTATAATGTTTAAAGGCGACAAATTAATTTCCTCTTATATATATGATAGATAAAATCAAATCGTGTGTTACTATAAGATTGGCTTAGCTCCAACAGTCGCGACACTAGCCGTGGCCTTACTAGAGGTTGGATTGTGCTAATCTAAACATAGACGAATAATATAATTGTGGACAGTATAATAGTGTCATCCTGGTCGAATTTAGGTAAGAGCCATCCAGAGGAAGAGCGGCAGCTTCTTTATATGACCATCATACTGCGATTACCAACCCGTCTGCCAAGCGTGGCGATTATAGCATATCCGCCCAAGATGATTCTTGGGGGCAGCTTTTGTCCAGCAGTGGACTTATTACAGCTGTTCTGATGATGATGATCTTTGACGAGTACCTATATACATATAGTGCACAACGTTGGTGCGCATACACAAGTATAATTTCTATTCTACGTTTCATTTCTATTATTGTTATGACGTGCCGGTTAGCGTGGGTGGTAAATACTTGCCTTTCACGCCGCAGGTCGTGAGTTTTATTCCCGCCCAGGTATTTTGTTGTTATAGCGGCAACAGAAATACATCATCTGTGTAAATTTCAACTGTCTAACTATCACAGTTCATGAGATACAGCCTGGTGACAGACGGACAGACAGACAGACAGCGTCCGTTTTACCCTTTGGGTACGAAGCCCTAATAAAAACCACTAAACTATAAAATCGCTTATTTATGTGGCATCACCTATTTGATAAAAACTACGACATCCAACTTCAAGAGGAAGCCAAGGACAGCTCTGGCACAAATGAAGTTCGGATATATACTGATGGTTCGAAAACAAACAGAGGCACAGGAGCCGGCGTCTTCTCCAACGACCTCAACATCAACATATCAACAACACTTAGCAGTC
This sequence comes from Pseudoips prasinana, assembly GCA_951640165.1. Lineage (NCBI taxonomy): Eukaryota > Metazoa > Arthropoda > Insecta > Lepidoptera > Nolidae > Pseudoips > Pseudoips prasinana. Next base: position 27,334,157 of record OX621237.1, on the reverse strand, counting down.
TAAATTCTATTTTCCAAGCGGACTGCGTAGGAATAACACTAGCAGCAACAGCAGTCAAGTCTCGAGATGTACATGGTAAATCCATACGCATAATCTCAGACAGTGCCTCTGTGCTTCAAGCCTTAAAGAGCAACCAATTCAACAGCGGACTCATTCTGGAGTGCCACGGTGCGCTTGAAAAGATCGCAACAACCAACAAGGTCACAATACAGTGGATAAGAGGGCACAGTGGATCTCTAGGAAATGACACTGCGGACCAGCTGGCAAGAAAGGGATCGGAAACGACAACAATGGGACCTGAACCCATTGTACCCATACCCTTTAACCAACTGAAAACATGGCTGTGTGAGAAAACCACACAAGAACATGAAAAAGAGTGGATAGATCTGGAATCATGCAGACAGACAAAAGAATTTCTACCATCTCTGAACAAACGCCTGTCGCGTAATCTATTACACCTGAACAGGAAGGATCTACGCATGGTGATAGGCACAATTACCGGACACTGCACGCTAAACAAACACCTCTTCAACATTGGCGTCACGGACAGCCCCCTGTGCAGAGGGTGCATTGAAAATGAAGAAACACCAGCACACGTACTGCTACACTGCAAGAGCGTCGCTTACCAACGGGCAAAGTTCCTGAATGATCCGAAGACACTGCAGGAGGCCCTCAAGCCAGGCTTTCGTGGTCTCCTGGACTTCTGGATGGAACTTAAATGGTTCGAGTAGCCAAACAAGTATCACGCACAATGGCCCAATTGGGAGGCTAAGTGCGGAAACCTATCGCCCAACTAACTAACTAACTATGTGGCATCACCAAGAGGTGACGTTAGACAAGTAGAAGAACTGAATGGTGACCCATTCGGCACTTTGTTCGGAGCACGCTACGAGTTGGTCATATCAGAAAAATAAATAGTCGATAGAAGTGTTACAATGTAGTATAAATAAATAATGGTTACCTACATATGGAGTTTTATTACACATGGTTACTGCGTTTATGCAACTAAGTACTATGTGTAAAGAAATATTGGATTAATATTGCTGCTAAATTATAGACTCTTTAAGTTAAGTGTCTATAATATACCCATTGTCCAACACATTGTATCGTTAACCTCAAGTAAAAAGCAGGATCAAAATATTCTAAAATTAAATTTATTACGTCCTTTTCTGTGTCGAGGTCTGAAAAGTACGTTTATTAGGGACTTCTAAAGCGCAACGCCCTTAATACATCCGCTGTTGTTCAGTAATTATGCCATAAAAATTCAACATTAACACGCCGTATTAGGGCAGGGTTTTAATGTTGTAACGTGAAATTTCAGTATTATTCAGTCAGTAAATATGTAGTCCATGTGTATTTGCCCTGAGTTTGAGTATGCTTTGAGTCTGTATATCTGCGATACATGCATTTAAGTGACGTACAATTAAGAGATCAACACGCTGTATTAAGCACGGTTACAATGTTGTAACATATTTTTTTTAAATAGATAACTCCTGCACTAGTTATATGAATCCCTGTGTCCCTGGGTACTTTACAAACAAATTATTGATGGACACAAAGTATATCAATACTCTGAATAACTGTTTATGCGTCACATAAATAGTTGTCCCGTGCGGGATTCGAACCCGGAACACGGAGTGGCGAAGCGACTGTCTTAACCGCTACGCCACACGTGCAGTCAAGTACAGTACATGAACTTGTAAGTAAGGCCTTGTATATGCTCTGAGTCGGAGTGTGCTTCGAGTCCTTATAGTGCAAATTTGTTAAGTTCTCCGCAATACATGCACCTAAGCGCTATAAAACTTAACCGAAAAGTTCTATTGGGGTTTTAATGTTGTGACATGAACTTTTAGCATTCTTCCGTCAGTAAATATATAGTCTTCGTCCCCGTGGTAGACGAATTATGACATTCAAGAGGTTAAAACGAATTAATAAAGATCATATTTATAAAAGAGGAAATTGACTGGCTGACTGTTTGTTTCAGTGACTGATAGATCAACGTAGGTTTTGTTATTTTAAGGGTTGAATATTAAAAAGAAATATAAATACACGTTCAAAATACAAAATTAATAATGTAGTGTCAATCCCGCTAATTGTCAGTTTAATCAAGTCGGGATGCAATATGCACCGCTCTCCCGCTCGCAAAATATATGTTTAATTATTACATGTCCGGTATGATACCCAACACGTGTTTGGCCTCATCTAAATGCTTAGTTCAAAATGTTTGAAGCATTTAGAGGAGACATGAGTTTTCTTTTTTTGTCTATCCAGCGAACGTAGTTTTTCTCTAGTTGCAATTCTTTTGTTTTATGAGGTTCTAACCTCGCTAAATCATTGTCACATCATGCTTTGTTCTAAAGGGAAGTGGATTTTATTTCTTTCCGACTAACTTGTTGCGGGTTCCAAGACAGTTGCAGCCGCAGTAGTAATCGTGTTTCTTCATCTTGGCTTATGGAAGTAGCAATGTTAGGGGTGGGACTGAGTTACCTTTACTCATTAAAATAAAAAAAAAATAAAAAAGGTTTTTACTCACGTAGACTTTAAAAAAGCGCTTGTAAATAGTCACAACATGTTTGTAGTATAATTAAGTAAGCATAATTATTTGTAGGTAGATATAGATATTTAAGTACACGGAGTGTATGCAAACATTTTGATATAACATTTAGTTTATAATTTAGCTAGCTTATATTTAGTTATTATCAAGCCGATATACAGATTTAATCATCGAAATTTTATATATAATTTACTACATCTTGTCTGAATGGTCCTGTCTATATTAATGTACGAATTCCTTATTATTATTATTATGACGGAACTTGTGTATATAGCGACGGTCACGCTTTAATATTACCACCGGATCCATTACGTCTCAAAGTTTTAAAATTATATTTTTTATAATGACACGCCTGTTGGTGTGGTTGGCAAATGCTTGCTTTCACGCTGGAGGTCGTGGGTTCGATTCCCACCCAGGACAAATATTTGTGCATGAACATATCTGTTTGTCCTGAGTCTGGGTGTAATAATTATCTATGTACGTATATATTTACAAAAGAAAAATAGTGTGTGTAGTATATCAGTTATTCTGGTTTCCATAGTACAAGCTCTGCTTAGTTTGGGATCAGATGAGCGTGAGTAAATAATGTCCCAAGATATTATTAAGGATGAGTTGCTGTAAAATCCTTTATCAAAACCTGTAATAAACAGTGTTAGCACCTGTGGCAAGGTTTATTAAATGTTGAGTGCAGCCATATTACATAAATCCAATAGCTGCTGTCTGAAATTTTGAGACCAGTATCCGAGACAGTTAGACCACACAGAGATTCTTCTAGTTCTCTGAATACATTTAAACCGTTACAATATCGTGTCCCTGTGTTGTTCCTACGCCCGGGACCGTGGGAGTGCTGTTTAAATAGGATATTTTAATTAAAGATAATTTTAATTGATTTCGTCCAATAGCAACTGTTATCGCTGTTGTTGTTTTGTTTGGTTAGTATAATTACAAATGAACGCGTATTATACTATATTAAAACTTAATGTGTTACTATTTTAATAATATATTGGAATAAATCCGAAATACATGTTCCATACATATACAATGGGAACTTTAATGTTTAAATTATAGTTAATATTATTTATATTTCCAGTAGTAAGTTTTATAGGGTCGTATCGATATGGACACGTCATCGTTACGATACTATAAAAATCGCTGATAATTAGGTCCTAAGTTCAAGCTAGCCAAAAAGTGCAGTGGGGATTTTTCTGACAAGAAAAACACCCTTAAGTAGCCCGGAGTCTGAAAATCGCTTAGCATTGCTGGTTTCTTCCTGTATCTGATATTTTCTCGGGCCGTGTTTGTTATCCATCCTATCGGATTATAAGAGTGATGAAATAGAGACTCCACTTATTTTTTTTTTCTTTCAAATCTTTATGCACAAATTTCTACAGAGGTGGACTTAATGCCGTAGGCATTTTCTCCCAGTCGACCTTAGGGAGGTGCAGAGATTAAACAGTAGGTAGGTGAACTAAGTATAAGAGTATAAGAGATTGAATAACTATTCGATACATAAATAATTTAAATATATTGTTAAATGTATATGTATATACATAAATGTATTATATCCAATATATAAAATACTAGGTATTACTACTATAATATACTATACATACATTTATAATTTATTAGGTAGGGAAAGCACAATTCTGCTTACATGTTGTTTAGAATGTGCTCTCTTAGCTTCATTTTGAGAAGCGGCTTTTGGCCTACCTGATATCGAGAGGCAGCACATTCCACAGAAGAATAGACTGGACAAAAAGGAAGAGTGAATAAAGTCAGAATGGTGAGACGGGCATTGAAGAAGGCGGTTATAAGTAGATCGGAGAGTTTTCTCATGATTATTGCCTATAAATTGGACGTAAGTAGTTAAGTAAAAAGGTGAAAAAGGAGAGTCCAGTATAGAATAAAGAGTAGTTAAAGCTTTCAAAGAATGCCTATGGTGAATAGGCAACCATTGTAATTTCGTACGGTAGAAGGATACCTGGTCGCACTTACGGAGATTAAAGACGAATCGAATGCAGTTATATTTGCCCACACTCCTGCATTATAACATGTTATGCAATAATACAACTAATATATTGGTTGTTTCAATGTCACACAAAGAAGGTTCCCGGGTGGGAAAACACACACACACACACACACACTAGGTAAATTAATCCCAGTATCGCGGGTTACTTTACAAACATATAACGAAACCAGCTCAGAATAACTACTTATAGGTCATGCAAATTGTTTTGCTGTGCGGGCATCAAACCCGGAACACCAGGCGACTGTCTTAACCACAGTTAGTTAGTAGTTTTATTTTGCTACTTCCATCGAGATTCTGTATATCAGATATAATGTTGTATGAATTGGTATATGCCTTCATGCAGGTTGTGTTACTAACAGGTTGTGTTATTGTGTAACCGATTATTATTGGTTTTACTAATAAAACATTAAATAAACGAGCGTTCGATTTAGATGAAACTAAAGTTCGCATGAAACTGGTAATATCGGCAGCTGTTTTCTCATAAAATAAGGACTAAAGTTCTCATTATATAGGGATGTTACCTATGCCTAGTTTATGTTGCCGATACCGGCTGCGGGTTTGTCCGGGTGAGGCCGTTTGGCCATCATCGATCGGGAGGCCACCTGCGGCCAAGCAAGCCCACTAATCCTTAAATTTCACCTTATGCCCACAGTACTTAATGGATTTGAATAGCCCACCGGTTTTATGACTACATGTTTTTGGTACTTACTTATTAGGTGCTTGTCTCGTTGGTGTAGTGGTAGCATGTTCCTGCTGTTAATAACTTCTTAGGTTCCAATCGGTCGAGAAAATATGTATTAGATAGGTAGAATACTCGTTATTGTACATTATTGTCAAGTGGCAAGAAAATACATTGGATATAAAGAACATTATGTACAATGAGCGGCCTTATCGCCTTAAGCGATCTCTTCCAGACAACCTTTGGATGGATAGGAACTGTAAGTAAAGTAAACAGTAGCAGAAGTGCAACAAATAAATTATACTAAGGAACTTACTGTGGTATACATATATTGCATGCCAAATACTTAATAAGCATTATTGAGAATGATTAATAAAAAAAAAGTAGGTACCTAGTAGCTGCTCGGACTATGGAAGTTGGCGATGTGACACAGCCTCGATATGCACGTACAGCCGTGACATAAATATGACTTTATGAAAAGCAGATTTCATAAATACTAGGTAACATCTGGAGTAGTTTATTATTCGGAGCTTGCAGCAACAAGGAACAACCTCCGTGCGCTTAAGCGCTTTTGTCATATCTACTATTGGAATCAAATATAACAGCTCAGCAGCTAAAATAGTATTATAACACTCTGTTATCAATTATTACACATTTCCCATAGTACTTAAGGATATATTTATATGAACTCCAGCATTCGTAATTTAAGTCAATATTTTCATACCATTATCATCATCATTCACCGTTTTACAATAATTATATATTTGAATCGAAATTTAAATAATGTTAATATAATTGGAATTAATGTGTGCAGTATAATTAGTCCGGGAATTAAGGATACGTTTTAAAGATTCCGTACCAAAAGGATGAAGTAGACTCCGCGTGCCAAGGGACAAATTAAAAATAATGTTTTGGACCAATCGTGGTCTTAAAACCAATAATAGGGCAAAAGAACGCTCACAAAAGTAATTCAATTGTTATGTGGTGACGGCGACGAATATCATCTCCCCATTTCATCCCGTGGGGGGCGTAGAAATCTTCCCGAGGAAACATCTACCAGAGAACGAGCAGCAGCGTTTTTCTGTGAACTATGTCCATCAAACTGCGGTCGCCAACCCGTCTTCCAAGCCAAGGTATAACCCGCCATTCTTTGGGTAGGCTTTTTTACAGCAGCGGACGTGATTTGGCAGATGTGATGATGATAATGAAAGATAATTATTATAAAAGCCAAACTTTTCGTTATAGTATTGTCAATGGGACTTAAACTGAAATTAATTAAGTATGAAACAATAATACGAAGGGAAACTAATTTATAGATTCCCATTTCCATTTCATTAAAGCTTTAAATATACTTGATTAACGTTAACATTTCGGAAACATATAATTGAACGTACAATACAGCGATGCCCACAGTTTATCCTATTATTACAGTATTAAAATAAATGATATCACAATAATATTATAAAGGTAAAAGTTTGTGAGTGTGTATGTTTGTTACTTCTTTTAAACGGCTGGCACGATTTAAAAAAAATTTGGAATGGAGTTAGCTGTCACCTTGAATTTACACATAGGCTATAATTCATAAAGTTTAACGCGGGAAAAACCGCGGGGCATACCTAGTAATTTATAAAGTTTCACACGGGTAAAACCGCGGGTCACAGCTAGTACAATATAAATTGTTAGCACAGGTAGGTAGGTACACTTTATTGCACAACACAGAATAAAAATGTATATATACATATAGACATAGTTCACTTTCACTTAATCGTATGGGCTGTGGTTACCCTAGTGTCAGAGTCATTAAAGGCACCAAGTAGGCATGATTATTGTCTAATAGACACACCGATGATCTTGTGAAGATCGCTGGAAGCCGCCGGCTGCGGGTAGCACAAGACCGGCAATTGTGGAGACCTTTAGGGGGGAGGTCTTTGTCCAGCAGTGAGCTACTATCGGCTGATATGATGATGATAATGAGAATGACACATTAACCTGCTCTACGAAGGTTTGTCTGTCACTAGTCTATGAACTTTTTTACTTTTTTATTGATTATCATTTAATAAATTTATAAATTACATATTTAAAATTTATAAATACTTACACACTTATTCAAAATTAATTTTTTCCGTTTGAATGTTAATTTGTGTCAAATCGTCTTTTTTTACCCTACCGTGTTGTACATGGTGTGGGAGCACTGAGAAACACTGCCAGCAAACTCAGTAGGAAATCTTTTTAAAATTTTAACTTCCCTGATCACATATATTCCGGTGGCTGACAAGGTCCAATGCTATTATTTCACGCCAGCCTCTTTTATTAACCTATAACATAGATTTAGCTTAGTATATATATTTAACTAGCTGTGCCCCGCGGTTTTGCCCGCGTTAACTTTATAAATTATAGCCTATGTTTTAATCCACGGTTAAAATGTCGACTGGTGGTCATTGGGTTAGTGCCTCGACTATCTGCCATCTCCTTCCTGTTCACTCCTCATGCAAGAATATGACAAAGTCCAAAGGATAAAGAAGTGTACGGTATAAAATGACACGAAATTTTACCTCCCGAATATTCTCAAAAAAGCCGCACGTATGTTCTTTGAATAAACAGAAAGGAACTTGTAAAATATGTTATTTTGTAAATATATTAAATTAGGTCTGATCCTAATTTATCATTGAATAGAACATGCTTTATTTTATTTAATAAATCACTATGAATAATGTCGTCGACGTAGTCGCCTACCTTGGAAATTGTCTTCTTTTCGAGGTTGCTCTACATGTGTAGGGCAACCTCGAGAAGTAGACACTTTTCGTCAATACCATAAATATTTAATTAATAATATCATGGGACACTATTCACACACGGCCATCTGATCCCAAACTAAGCAGAGCATGTACTATGGAAACCAGATAACTGATATACTACATAAGTACATATACTACTAGATTAACATAAAATTTGATACGGAGTTAGCATCAGCTAACTTCATGCCAAATTTTGTTAAAATCTCTTCAGCCGTTTAGACGTGAAGTAGTAACACACACACTCACAAACTTTCACCTAATAATATTAGTGTGATTGTGATTGTACCGGTTCACGGACTTACAGAGTTCACCTGTAAGTAATCACTTTTACGTGTATTTCATATCACGTATGTGAATTGACTTAAATAGTGTAAATAATTGTTGGTGAACCTGTTATCAATAAATAAGCATGTGGAATATAATAAAGATACGTAGACATATGGGCGCCATTTCTAAAATCACGTATGTAATTTAGTTAAACATCGTTGTTTGTCAGAATATTGAGAGTGACGAAATACAAAAGTGAGTGATCGTAACGCAGTAAACGCAGATAATACAGTTTGCCAATACCAAACAATTTGTCACTGTTGCAGTAAACAGTGTCAGTTCGCTGAAAACGATAATCGATGATGTTCACGTTAGCAGTAGCCAAATAAATAATTTGCGAACATGAACACTCACGTTGGAAAATTATAATTATTATTGCCATATGTCAGACTAATTTAACCGCCTGCGAGTAGTAAAATTAGTTACACCAATATATTGGGATAAATTAATTTCACAGTGGAATTTCACTGGAATTCGATACAACCGCATACCATCAAACCCTTGTCAGCTAAAACACTTGCGTAAAATATATCTTCATATAACGATTAGTTTATAGTAGCATATTTTATCATTGAATATATGCCGTCTGGAATATCTTAGACATAAAATTTAGGACTTGTTTAAATAATTAACAGTATCATTGTATAGTTTAAACTGCCTCGTTGGTCTAGCGGTAGCGTGTTCACCCGCAGAAAACGAGGTCCTGGGTTCAAATCCCGGGTCGGGCCAAAAGCGATTTTGGGACTTTTCTGTAAAAAGAAAAATTTCTCAGCATCAGCCCGAAGTCTGGGAGTTGGCGGTATTATACCCCCGTGCCTCGGAGAGCATGTAAAGCCGTTGGTCCTGTACCTGACCTTTTTCCGGTCGTGTCGCTAGGCGTCCCATCGGATCATGAGAGTGATGGAATAGAAAGTGCTCCTGTGTTTGCGCACACACTTGAGCACTATAATATGTTCCGCGCAGATGGCTAATCTCTATTGAGACTGGCCGCCGTGGCCGAAATTCGGCTAGGAGGACATTATTATTATTGTAGTTTAAAGTAAAGTATTTTTGAAGTGAAAACTTCTTTAGCGGCGTTGTGCACTTTTTTGGTATGGGGTAAATAAAAATAATTCGCGTCTGGACACGTGACGAACAGATATTCGTAATATGGAAGGTCTTTTTAGGCTTCCTTAGCCAAATGGCAAAAAACGGAACCCTTATAAATTCGTCATGTCTGTCTGTCTGTCCGTCCGTATATCACAGCCACTTGTTTCCGAAACTATAAGAGCTGTATTGTTGAAACTTGGTAAGTAGATGTATTCTGTGAACCGCATTAAGATTTTCACACAAAAATAGAAAAAAACAAACAATCATTTTGGGGGCTCCCCATACATAGAACTGAAACTATACTTACTTGAACTATACTTACTATATTTTTGGCTTCGATATCGATTGTAGATCACGCCCCACGTATCCTTTAAAAAATATTCAATGTATAGTTTTGACTTTCCTACAATTTTATTATATGTATAGATTACATTTAAAGTGGGGTAAACTCACGTGACCGCACTATTTTTGATATGAAAAGATTGAATTTCGAATGAATTGAAATTCTTTAGCAGCGTTGTGCACTTATTTTATTTAATTACGTTTGATTTATTAAAGCTGACTGCCTAATCAAATTTAGTTCTGTAGGAAGGGAAGCAATTACTATGAGTCTTTACCGCCCAAAGGTGGGAAGTAGCATCTTCCATTCGCTACTCAGGTCATATAAACACTACTTTCCGTTTACACTTCTATCAGCAATACCCCAAAGACGCACGTTTTTTTTAATAAGCAAATGAAGAGGTAGGTCTCGTAATGGTGAACACCGCCAACTATGTGGCCTTTAAGAGAATAGCGTAACGTAATTGACGGTTTTCATCAATTTTAGGACACTCGTCTGAATGTGGATCGGAGAAAGCATTTCATCTGTTCGATGTAATGTAATGTAATGAATTTGACGGGCCTATTGCCATGGTTGGCAAATGCTGGCTTTTCACGCCAGAGGTGGTGGGTTCGATTCCCACCCAGGACAGATATTTGTGTGCATTAACATTTCTGTTTGTCCTGAGTCTGAGTGTAATTATCTACATAAGTAGGTATTTACAAAAGAGAATTAGTATTTATTTATGTGTAGTGTATCAGTTATATGGTTTCCATAGTACAAACTTTGCTAGTTAGGGCGCAGATGACCGTGTGTAAATAATTATCCAGGATTTTTTTAAATAAATATTTATAGTATAGATGAAAAGTGTCTTCTTCTCGAGGTTGCCCTACAGATGTAGAGCAACCTCGAAAAGAAGACAATTTCCAAGGTACGCGACAACTTCGACGACATTATTCATAGTGATTTATTAAATAAATTTAAGCATGTTGTATTCAATGATAAATTAGGAGCAGCAGACCTAATTTAATATATTTACAAAATAACACATTTTACAAGTTTCTTTCTGTTTCTTCAAAAAACATGATACGGGTTTTTTGAGAATATTCGGCTGCGGAAATTACCTGTCATTTTATATCATAGACTTCTTTGTGGGTACTTCCGTAATCCATAGTTGACTAAAGAATTATTGTCTGTAAAAAACCCTATTAATTATTACAAATGTCACACAGTAAACATTATAAGCTTTTTCACTATGCTTACTATAATCACGCCCCATATTCTATTTCAATATAATAATATATTCAATAGTATCTTTCGATTTGAACTACGACGCCACAGACTGACAGACATGCAGACATTGTTTTCGAATTCATTCTGTATTTAAGATTACTACACGTAAGAGGTAGAGACCAGATCTTATAATATGTACTGATAATACCATTTGTTCTATTATTTATATTAACTATACACTGCACTTTTTCTATTGTGGAGATCTTTGGAGGAGGCCTTTGTCCAGCAGTGGACGTCTTTCGGCTGATATGATGATGATGATACACTGCACGTGTGGCGCAGTGGTTAAGGTAGTCGCAACGTTCCTAGTTCAACGCCCTTGTGTTTCGAGTTCGATCCCCTTACTACTCTCTCAGAACTTACTCAGAACAACCTAATAGGGGTCACATAAGGTTGTCGTCTATTTATGTGATACCTATATATGGTTATTCACGCATGTGATATGATCTACCTTCCCGTTATATATTTATTATTTTTTAACATACATATAAAACACATATTAAAAATACATATACATACACAAAAACGTGTGCCACGAATTGGTGTTCCTACATTAAGAAAATATATAGGTATCTAAATCCATATTTTGTGATTTATTTTTGATAAGCTTTTTATTGTACACCAATTGATGTATTAAAAAAATAATAATAATAAGGGGAGCTCTGTTTTTTACGTTTTATTTGTGTATTATTGTTTTATATATCGATTTTATAAGAATAAATATATATTAAATATGAAAAAAAATAAAATAAGTTGGAATAATAATAATAAGTACACTTTATTGCGTCATATAGAATACAGTTCATTAAAATAAATAACAGTAATGTTCATGCAATAGGCGGCCTTATCGCTAAAAGCGATCTCTTCCAGGCAACCATTCAGTTGGATGAACCAAAATTTGTTTATCAATATGCATATATTGCGACGTATGTTAAAAATAATAATAATAAAGCGCGAAAATAGATTTAATCAAACTATCTACTATAGCTGAACAATACAAGCACTGAATTTGCGTGCTACGCCTGTATTTGTTACCAGTGTCTCACAAGGGCGTAAATAATATAACACGAAATGTTATCAATCACACAAGTCTCAATTGTAGTGTTCGTGAACATTATTTTATCACAATTGTACGTGCACCCGACCGGGAGGGCGCGCCGATTTCAATCGTAGTCAGGAAATGAGAAGTAATTCCCATTATAGCACCTGAAATGCTCACGTACCAAATTTAGCAGTAACTCACAAACGTTTCCCCGAAACTATTCGAGGTTGAAAGATGTTATCGTAACAATGTTCTAAACAAGCTGTATGAGATTCGAAAGATTTACTGCCCCTTACGTGGGCAGAAATAGTAGAATAATGTCTTCTTGCTTGAATTTTGGCCATGGCGGCTAGTCACAAAGGAAACCAGCCATCTGCCCAAGACATATTATAGGGCAACAGTGTTTTTGCAAACACTGAAACACTTTTTATTCCATCTCTCTCATGATCCGATGGAACCACTATCGACATGAGCGGAAAGACGTCAGGCCCAAGGTGCGTGCTCTCCGAGGCGCGGAGGACACCAACTCTTTTTCTAAGACAATAGAATAGAATAGAATATGTTTTATTTCATTAGTTAACTTTTTTTTTTTACAACACATTTATAAATTTTATTTTACAAGGGCATTTCGTATTTTGGCGCATTTTGTCCGTGGGGGGATCTTTTGCAACTTACTTTTTCAATTCTTTTCACACAAAATAATTATTTTATATAAAAAAGAGTGAGAAGTTCTGGATTTAGGATCCCATCAGGTCTAGACCTGAACTTACTTAATTACTAGGAGTAACTTTACAAGTCAAAGCCTAGGCTGCCGGGGGAGGGCCAGTCTCTTGTGGAGTGGTTTGCCTCTCTCCGATTTATGTAAATATTCAATTTCGCCAATTCTATTTAAGGGGAGAAGCGGATTGAATTGTCCGTATCTTGTGTACGCAGTGCACTTCTAAGACCATAGTTTGTCTTCAAGAAACGTATTTGTATATTCATTTTGGTAAAAAAATTCAATTTGTAAACCCCAGTATCAAACATTGTATTAATTATTTGAACGAAGGAAATTAAACATATAGCAACGCTGGTAAAAGAAGAAACTTTGGTTTTTATAAACTGGGTAAAACTGTGAACTGACAATGTCACATTATAACATTTTACAATAACACAAGAATTTTGAATATAAAGTGGTTCCATGGTTCCAAAAAAGGTTCGATTAGTAAAACCTTGCATCTCTCATTCGTTTCCAACCCAGGATCACAGTATTGACATATTACTGGTACCTACTGCATACTGCTCGTGTGATTCAAGATGCTCATAGAGCAAAAGAACTCTATTTTCTACCTCGCTTAAATGTTGCTACCGCATAGGTTAGCCAAGAGTCGTGTATATGTACGAGAGCTAAAGCCCGCCCACAAATACGGTCGTATTCAAACCCCTTTGGCGATACCCAGGGGTTTTGTTTCGTTACGCTGTCTCTAAAAGCCTGTATAGGAAAAGTTGGAGTAGGTAGATACACATAGGGTGTTCACCTCGTTATAGTAACACAATAATAAAGTACACATTTTGTAGGTTTGCAAGTTTGAAATTATCTTTAGTACACCAGGGAACTGGAAATAGTAGGAAGTTCTAAGTTTAGTTAGAATAATTTGAAAATATTTAATAATATGTACTATAAACGTACTATATTTTTATATTCGTGGAGACCTATTAATGGCTCTCTGTTATGTATAACATACAAAGCTAAAATGTCACTGGAAGCTGTTGGTCTTCCTAAGAGAAATAGATAAAAATAATAATAATACCTAATATATACGTTATTCACACACGGCCATCTGGGACTCTACCGGCTAAGTCACCGAATATCGATTTCTTAAATGGCGTTTAAATAAATAAAGGTTAAAAATAACCTAATCAATCGTTAAATCGGCTTCCGTGAGCACATGTGACGTCATAAATGGCCTGGAATCGATTGTCAACGTTGAAGCCGATTTCACCATTGATTAGGTCAATTTTAACCTTTATTTATTTGAACTCCATGTAAGAAATCGATGTTCGGCGACTTAGCCGGTAGAGGCCCTGATCCCAAATTAAGCAGAGCTTTATACTATGGAAATCAGATAACTGATATTCTAAATAAAATATTTTTATTTTGAGAATACATACTTATATAGATAATTACTTTGATATTGTTAGATGGCTTAGGAAAACAAGGTATGATTTTTTTTTATCCAAAACATACCCAGTTTGGCAGCGGATAGTTACATTGGCTTAACTAATAAACCTTTCAGTCACCGCACAGTCTTTCCGCAAAAATTTTATGGGCGAAGATTGAAAAACTAGTTTCTAATTAGTAATTTTTTCTTGTTCACCATATTCGGTACGTTTCCGTGTCTTTGCTCTCGTAGATGCTCCACTAACTTATAAATTGTACGAATAAAGATACTGTCATTATCTCGTGCCAATTAACTGCCACATTTTTAACCAAAGATCTATCTGTAATACCGACACCGAAAAATCAAATTTCATTATAGCTTTTTTATAGGAAAGCTAGTTTAATCAAGACGGTTCTTAGCTATGTTTCATAAAATCTTTAGTTGCAGCAAGAAGTAATACAAAACAAAAAAAATAAGAAATAATGCTCAGATTGACAACCCTAAATCTATAGCACAATGGTTAGACTCCTTTAGCCAGAACAAAGGCCGGTTTCCAAAGACAGTTGTTCAATTGCATTGATGTATTCAATACGAGGTTACCACATGGCTCTTTGTTTGAGTGACTGTTCGTTATTGCGTTCCACTGGGAGAATTCACAGAAGAATATGATAATATTAGTCTCGTAAAGAATATTAGGTACCTACTAAATGAGTGTCTATAAATGCTCATTCTAAATAAAGTCTTGTATGAAGCTGAGACTTGGACCTTGTATGTCAAACAGAAACGAAGGATACATAGCTTTTATTTGGAAAGAGATGTTCACCACCAAGATGGCACTACCAATGATCATGGTTATGTAAAAGCAAAGGTGATTGCAATGGCTGAGCCATATTCATCGCATGGCCTCTTCTCGTTTCCCCAGGAAAAGTATGATAGAAGAAATAGTTGCCGTTCAAAGACCTGTTTGTCTTCGAATGTTGCCTTTCGAAGACAGCGTAAAACTCGATTTAGCAACTTTTAAATTCAACTGCAAATACAGCCGAGGATCGGGATGTCTGGGAAAATGCCGTTGGTGACGGTGTCGTAGCTCTCGATAACGTTGGGTTCAACCAGTTGACTCACAAGTGAACTATACGGCATCAACATTATACTAACCCAGCTACACCCACGGGGTTTTTTAATTGGCCATAATCTGGTTGTGGCTGTCACTCCCGTATAGGAGTTTATCGTCATGAATGAAAGTTCACCTGTTCTGCAATAAGATGTCACCTTAATTATTTAGTTATTATTATTATTTAACATTAAACAGATAACTCAGATTCACAATTTGTTAATAAGAGTTAAACCACAGAATAATAATAGTTTAAAAAACTAAAATACACGCTTTTAACCCGCACTAAAAATTACAAATTATTTTTTTGTTTCCCATTCAGCAAACCTTTTCATTTGATACCCATATCATGAGGGTGCATTTCAAATAGCTTGTCTGACATCTTAGATGACCGCCATATTGGATTTAAGTCACGTGATTATTTTTGAAGTTATACTTCTTTTGGCGCGATGGAGAAAAATGACGAGAGTGAATTTTTACGATGCGCGCGCACACCGACACCAAAAAATTTAACAGCATGAAGTTAGTTCTAGGTGGTATGAGAGTGAATTGTGCGCGTGCATCGTAAAAATAACAGCATGAAGTTAGTTCTAGGTGGTATGAAAATTGATAACTATGTTCAAGTTGTATATTAAGAAGTATAACTTCTAACGCGTGTACATAAGTACACACAAGTATTTTTTTTTATTCCTGACAGCAAATCCTTTCATTTAATACCCATATCATGGGGGTGGATTTCAAACAGCCAGTCCGCCATCTTGGGAAGGACGCCATATTTGATTTGTAATGTCGTTTCTTAGCTAGTCATGTATTGTCATCAGAGCTCAGTGCGTGTGCAAAATTTCATCCTAATCGGAGACCGGGAAGTGGGTCAAATAAAGATTTCAAGATTTTCTTACGTACATAGTTAGTACAAGTGAAACTAATAAAAGCGTGTTAAAAAGTACTTACGGTTAAACTATGTTAGTAAAAACTCATTAAAATACGATTAGATTATGATAAAAATACAACTTTCAGAACATAACATAAAATAATAAAATATTTTCATATTAAAACTTTGTAGTCTAACAGATTATTAAAGACCAAGGTCTTCTTAAGTAGTAATTTGGGTCATAAAGAGCAAGGGATTAGATGACTCTCCAAAATTGGAGCAAAATAACGCCATGTTCTAGCTCCTTTACATATGCCCACTGCCACACTGCCCACGGACACAGCATCATTTAAAATTCAGTAAAGAACATAACAATTTTTCATTTTCTATTTAAAAATTTGCCTATGTCCTTAATATCTCCACAAACATGCTGCAAGTACCTGTGAATGCCCGTAATAGATGAGAGTAACAAATACGTGTCGTACTGAATCACCAAAAATGTCACAATATGACTATCATTAGTTGAAGAAACTGCCAGCGTAGGTAAACAAAATTAATGGGTTCAACATTCATCATTGCAGGATTTCTCTGAAAACTAACAGATGTTTATGAGCGGAGAATGTCAATGCTGCGCAGTTGGATTTGGCACTCAAGAGTGTGTCAGTGTTTCCTAAACGACATTAACAGTCGCATCGCCGAGTCAAAACAGTATAAATATAGCACTATCATTGAATCAGACGGAAAAAGATTGCAATGTGATTCACATGCTGTTTATAGGTGCGTAGAGCTATAAATGAAGTACCGTAGTTACTAACTCTACTGGTTATAATATTTTCTTATATGATATGACTAGCTTGTAACAGTTTAGATTGTTCAACAGCAAATATTGAAGTACTAGGTATAAAATCTGGGTCGGTTTAAATAATGTTATTTGTTTCTGGTGGTGGTGGTGCTGTTTCTGGTCAGAAAAACATCCAATAGTAGTCCTACGTACGTGATACTTCCCCGGTCGTGTTGGATAGTTATCCCATCGGATTATGAGAACGAGGGAGGAGAGCGGAGAATGTACATAGGTATGTTTGCATACAACGCTCCTGCACGCATCGTAGCTGGCCAGTATCCGTTGAGATTGGCCGCCGTAGTCGAAATTCATCGAAGGATACTATTACTGTATGAAAAGTATGAAGTTCTGTATATAATTGAATAATTCAGTGTTATGAATCGGAATGGATTGAGTATAACGTCTGGCAACATTTTTCTATTATCTGTCAATGAACTGTCAAAATTTACATGGCGCCGCACATTAAAGACGTTTAAACATGTCTAAGAAGCTTTCAGATGAAACAAACTGATATCTTTTTTTTATTTTTTTTTAAAGACTACGCATGAACTACAAAAACGAATCTCTGTGTCACGGGGTACTTTTACAAACATATAATAGACGCACACAAATGACATCCAGACTCCGAACAATTATTTATGGGTCACACAAAAAGTTACATGCTTATCATAGGTTATCAACGGATACGGCGCAATCTCTAAAGTTGTCCATTGTTTTGATGACAATCATTTACTGAATGATAAGAAAACTAAAGTAATATTAAGGTATAGGATTATTTATTTAAAATAATAGTTTCAGATAGAGTATAGCTCTGCAAACTTACAGTTGAAAAGAAATACCTATTACGATGTTTTTATGCTGATTATCTGCGCTTTATATTTGAAACTAGAAAATCACATGAATATTATTTTCATAATGTAGGTATATAAATGGTTAAAGGTTATATAATAATACCTAAATAAATTCTCATAATAGTTACTATTACAAATTATGATAAGAAAATAAAAATTATCTAATTGTGTTAAGGTTATTTGTGGTCCTTGGTGGAGTCACTAACGCTGACATTAATATCAATACTAAAATTAAAACGAGTATTTGTAAATAAACTAAATAGTATGTATATAATATTAAGTCCTCTCCTAAATTATTACTAAGTTTGTATACATTATTGAATCAAACAGTTTTAAATCATAGCAGTATTTAAATACTCTAGAATGAATGTGAAACTGGTGACCAATATTCAGCGTTATAGAGCTAGTATAACAACAGTGAGACAACTGTGTTCTAGGGTAAACATAAAAACAAACCAACAGATGCGTTAGGTTCTGCGGCATATGCCATTAAAATACAGCTAGAATATATCGTCCCCGTAGTTGGAAAATTAAATAAGTCCGATTTTGGCGAAATTGACTTTATCCTATTTTCAAAACACCTAAAACCTGCCGCATATTTGAGCCTTACAGGCGTTTTCGTATCTTATTCCGATCCAAAGATATAGCCATTTTTGTCAGACAGGTCATGACAGATGGAATAATAAATATCTTCAGACAAACACAATTTTTTAAAAGGAAAACTAAATAACTCAGTAAATAAATCAATAACTGTGGTCAATGACAAGATGAATGTCAAATAAATTAAATAACTTGAGTTGTTGAATTTTTCCTCAACTCATAAATTCTTTAGAAAACTAACTTAGTTCTAGGAAAACTAAATAACTCTATTTATTTAATTCTGCGATTCAGAATTCTGATATAACGTACCTAATTTATAAATACTTGATTTTATTTATTTCTTCTACAACTAGATAATGATTAATTATAAGATGATAGGCAAATAAAATTAAATAAATTAAGTTGTCATCAAAGGTAATCAGAGGGTCAAGTCTCATTTCGGGTATCGAACCAATGCCGCCTTTTACAAATGAAGAACCTTTTTCTGATTCTGGATCTACATGGAATCCGGACACAAAAGAAGAAAATAAAATAAAAAGGAAACTTAGTTCTTTAATAGACATCCATATATCACTGGCTAAGAAGAAAAAAAGAGTTAAGAGATTTGAACGAATAAACCCGATTTTGTCGAAAGATTCTAAAGATGAAACAAGTAATATTATAACAACTTGAGCTTTTATTGAAATCCCTATTGACCAATTAGTCTCACCGGGTTACCCTGATAGAAGAATTATGGAACACAATATCACAATCGCTGGGATAACAGATTCAGGAATAGAAACAGGAAATAAGGGAAAAGAAACCGGGGTGCTAAAAATCCCCGGCAGACGCCGTGTTACCAAAACTGACAACGTCTGGCCCTGGCAACATATAACACTCACACACAGTGTACCGACGAGAATATCATTGAACTGGAGAAGGAACTGAGCAGGTTACATTGGGATATCATAGGTTTGTCTGAAGTCCAAAGAGAGTTTTTAGGAATATCGTATCCTCCCACGATAATCCTAAAATCCGGGAACCTGCTGTATTTCCGCGAGGGCGACCAAATGTTCCAAGGTGATGTCGGGTTCATAGTTCAAAAGTCCCTCGTCCACAAGAAACGTAGTGAAACTCGAGTGTGTCGACTAGGGCGGCATACCTTATAACGTAACTTATAACGTATTCGTTGAAGGTCATACAAGTTTACGCGCCGACTTCGACGCACTCCGACGATGAGGTTGAGGTCATGTATGAGGATATTTCTAGAGCCATACATACCTCTAACACTTATTTCACTGTGGTCATGGGGGACTTTAACGCGAAGCTGGGTAAACGATTCGAGAATGGGCTGGGAGTGGAGCAATTTGGAACTGGAGACCGGAACCCTCGGGGCTAAATGTCAGTACATGGAGAAGGAGGGACTCTTTATGATGAATTCCTTTTTCAGGAAGCTGGATCACCGCAAATGGACCTGGGTGAGCCCCGATGGTAAAAACAAAAATGAGATAGACTTTATCTTGTCGACGAGACGACAGACGTTTAATGACGTCTCTGTGATCAATGCGGTTAAAACCGCGAGCGATCACAGACTGGTGAGAGGCTCATTGAATTTAATGTCAAGCTCCAGACGTCCAGACTGATAAAGTCTACGCGCCGACCTTTATCTATCCACGTCCAAAACCCACCATTTCAGCTCGAACTGCGAAACCGTTTCGAATGCCTAGCAGACTGCGAGGAAGTGGACTCATACTACGACAGGCTCGTAGAAGCTGTCCATACGGCTGAGTTTAAGGTCTTCAAGGCCCAGCGTACAAACAGACTTTGCCCTGCAACTTATGGAAGTAATACGGAAAATGGTTCTGACATCCTCAGATGATGCTACTATATACCGGCTGCTCAACAGATAGATTTACTTGCGACACGCGTCAATTTAATACAAGTAGTATTAAAGAAGCCATCGAGCGGAACAAAGGCTCTAAAGTGTTCGTAAGTGATTTGTCTGTTGCACAAACCCAACTGACAAAGCTGAAGACTGAGGATGCACGGCAATCGTCATGTCTAAACCGGAGTTGCTGTGAGAGATTGAGAATTCTATGGACAGTTATATACGACAACGCAGTCACCTACCAAAAGTCATGTCTTGGATGGAACACGAGCAACCCGACATTATACTGAAGACACCCGGACGTCAGCCTGTACGAGATTAAAATGGCTCTCAGACAACTTAAGAACAACAAGGCTCTTGGTGATGATGGAGTTTCAGCAGAGCTTCTGAAGGCGGATGGTACACCAATCCTACGGGCCTTTCAGAAGTTATTTAACTCTGTCATACTAGATAATCAAACACCACAAGCATGGCACAGAAGTGTGGTAGTGCTCTCCTTCAAAAAGGGCGACAAAACCCTATTAAAGAATTATTGACCCATCACACTGCTGAGCCATTTGATGATTTCCAGCCTCCCGAACAAGCCGGTATCCGAAAAGTCTTTAGCACCATAGACCATATACATATACAACCATATACATACGCTGCGGCAAGCAATACATAAGAAGTCGAAGAGTATAACAAGCCACTGTGCTTAGCGTTTGTGGACTATGAGAAAGCCTTAGATTATCGAAACCTGGGCTGTGGTCTCTCCTAAGGTGCCAAATCTACTAGGTACCAGTACCTAGTATCGATAATCGAGGTGTTAAAGTATTTGTATGAAAACGCCACAATGTTAGTGCGACTCCAGGACCTAAACTCGAAACCTATCCACTTGCAGCGAGGTGTGAGACAGGAAGATGTAACATCTCCGAAAGTGTTCGTCGCTGCATTGGAAGATGTCTTCAAGCTTTTGGTCAATGGCGAGTATATCACTCACTTACGATTTGCCGATGATATAGTAGTCATGGCTGAGACCATGGAAGATTTCGGTACAATGTTCTATGACCTCAGTAGAGTTTCTCAACAAGTGGGCCTGAAAAGGAACATGGATAAGACGAAAATCATGTCAAACCTCCAACCCCACTCAATTGAAGGTTGGAGACTCTGCACGTGAAGTTGTAGAAAACTATATTTACCTAGGACAGACCATCCAACTAGGTCGTTCTAACTTCGAGAAGGTGGTCCATCGTAGAATCCAACTCGGCTGGGCAGCGTTCGGGAAACTACGTAACATCTTCTCGTCCAAAATACCGCAGTGTCTCAAGTTGAAAGTCTTCAACCAGTGTGTGTTGCCAGTGATGACTAGATGACAGACCAGATACGTGGTCGCTCACTATGAGCGTTATTAGAAGGCTCAAGGTCACCCAAAGAGCAATGGAGAGGGCTATGCTCGGAGTTTTCTTGCGATATCGAATCAGAAATGTCGGAATCTGCAGGCGAACCAAAGTCACCGACATAGCCCAAAGAATTGTAAAACTGAAGTGGCAGTGGGCGGGCACATAGAACGTAGAACCCAGAGCAGAAAGGTTCTCGAGTGGTAACCACGAACTGGAAGACGCAGCGTGGGCAGGTCCCTACAAGATGGACCCATGATCTTGTGCGGGTCGCTGGAAACTGTTGGATGCGAATAGCGCAAGACCGGCAATTGTGGGCCTTTGTCCAGCTGTGGACCTTTTGGCTGATATGATGATGATGATGTTTATTTTTTAAGTTTGTGGCAAGATAAGTACACTTTTTCTAAATTTTAGTTTACTTTTCTATTTATTCCTTAATATAACTTTATTAATATCATAAAACAGCTTTTATTTCATATGAGACCAATAAATATCAAAGTAATAATAACGTACAAAACCACTAAGTTTTCCATTTAAAAATATTTCGTGCTTGATAAATTGAATAACTCCATTTATTTCACCAAAATTGACTCTACTAAATGTATTTAGTTGTAGGAAAACTAAATAAATAGCCGAAATAAGTAGCTAATTGTTGTTACGTTATAAAAACATTTGTGGCAAAATTAAACAACTTGATTTTTAATTTGTTATTTAGTTATAGTTAAAGATAGTGTTCAGTTTGTTAAAGCATAATGTAAAAGGTTATCAGGTCCACAAAATATAAAAACACCGACGGTAAAATTGTCTCACATTTTCTAACAAATGTACATTAACTAAAAAAAAACACTAAATCGCGTTTATCTCAGAACTACAAAATCAGAGTTATTTAATTTTCCCTCTACGGGGACGATATGTCATATGCCATATAGAGTTCATTTTCTTGGGTTACTCTGCAGACATTAACATCATCTTTAAATTGCAAAAAAAAAACTTCAAATCTTTCTGATCGGCAGATCAGAAAGCTTTGGTACAAGACTGATAGCTTTACGAGACACGACAAGCATGACCGTAGTGGTCCGTTTCTGATCTTCTGATCAGAAAGATTTGAAGTTTCTCTTTTTTTGCAATATAAGATGATGTTAATTTTGCAAAGAGTAACCCAAGAAAAGGAACTCCCAATGGGCTCTAGCGAGCTAACTCACATCTAGAAGAACCATAAATGGAATCATTTGTAAAGTGGACATATTTTTTACGTGAGGCATTCCAACACCTTTTTTAAAGCCTTTTTATTTACTTTACTCCATATTTGTGAACAGCCAATAGCACGCTATATGACTGCTATATATCAAACGACATTGGCAAGGCTAAAAAGACAAAACATTCCCTCGCGTGTATTCGCTTAAGCAATAAGGGTTGTACGTTAACGCAATGTTATGCTTTAGAGCAATTCCGCGGAGCGCAGTTATTGTAATGTATTAGCGAGGACGTTGCTCTGCGGTTGGTTACACTGCGTTGTTACAGCCCTCAGCGGTACCGAAGTACCAACCTTAATAAAAGCTGAGCACGTTTTCTGACAAAAGGACTTTCGGCGCCCTCGAAGCGGTTTGACTTTATCGCCACACGTTTTTACTGCTTAATTTCGTTCGCTGTGACCTTTGAACGTGTTTGTTGAAATTAGTGATAATGATAAATGGTCTTGGAAATGCGAATGGTTCTTTTTAAATATTTTTAGGATGAGAATTAATGTTCAATTCAGATGTAAAATGGGGTTCAAGAGACAAGAGACTAAGTAAAATGTATTTATAATTATATAATAGGTCTTTACCTATGAAATTGCCGTTTTGTATGAAAAAATTTAAACGAATTTTTTTCATGAATTTTTTTATTTGTATTAATCGAAGTAATCACCCATGCAATCAATGCATCTTTGCCATCGCAGTGGCAGTTTATTGATGCCCTTCTTAAAGAAATCAGCTGGACGGGAGGCAACAAATTCTTCAAAGGCATTTTGTACTGCCTCTCGGGTATTGAATTTTTTTCCCGCCAAGAAGTTATCCAAATTCTGGAAAAAGTAGTAGTCTGTAGGCGCAAGGTCTGGTGAGTAGGGCGGATGACGGAGAGCTTCCAACCCCAGTTCTTGCAACTTGGAGACCGTCTGCTGTGCAGTATGAGGTCGCGCGTTGTCGTGCAGGAGCAGCGGAGACGAGCGATTGACCAATGCTGGTTGGAGATGCGCCAGCTTCTCCATCATTGTGCTCAGTTCTTCACAGTACACATCTGCAGTAATGCTCACCCCGTTTGGTAAGAAGCTGTGATGAATCACACCAGCGCTAGACCACCAAACAGTGACCATCACTTTTCTAGGGGTAAGTTTTCGTTTAGGGCATTGTTTAGGTGCTGAACCAGGATCCAACCAACTTGCTGAGCGCTTGCGGTTATCAAACAGAATCCATTTTTCATCGCAGGTAACAATGCGGTTCAAAATTCCTTCATTTGTGTGTCTGTTGAGCAGTGCAAGGCACGTCTCGACGCGTACTTCGCGCTGGCGATCATTGAGTTCGTGGGGCACCCATTTGTCAAGCTTTTTTACCTTGCCAATTTGACGCAAATGGACCAATATTGTTTTGACGCTAACGTCGAAAGCTGCTGCTAATTCAGCCGTAGATTGTGTATCATCAGCTTCCACAACCGCCTTTAATTCGTCATTGTCGACCAAAGTCTTCGGACGACCGCGAGGTTCATTTTTCAGGTCGAAATTTCCAGAACGGAAGCGAGCAAACCAATAACAGGTGGTGCGTTGGTTTGTAGTGTTAGCTCCGTAAACGTCGTTGATGTTGCGTGCCGCTTGTGCCGCGTTGCTGCCACGACGGTACTCATATTCCATAATTACTCGAATTTTTAACGTATCCATGATGACGAAAAAGATTGAAATGCGATGAAAATGTAACACTAATCAATAAAGAAATGACTACTTTTGGAAAAAAGAATCCATGTTTTTAAAATAAAATTAATTTGAAATTAGAATTCTTAGCCAAACAAAAATTATTTTGATTTGAAATGGCCAGTACTGCAGAACGGCAATTTCATAGGTAAAGACCTAATATATAATGTCTTTGCTAATACTAAGTCTGTTCTCAGAAGGAAGTTGTTTAAGTGGCTTAGAATTTACAAACTACGTTGAACAATGAACTATAGAACTGAATAAGTATGATCTGGTGGGGCTCAAATCTGGACTCCACTTTTGGAATAAAGCATTGAAGCCTACTAATTATAGTATAGCTGATGAAGTCCTACGTCCTATGTATATATCCTGGGCCTATGTCCAGCAGTGGACATCTTTCGGCTGATATGATGATGATGAAGTCCTCCTGGTCAAATTTCAGCCATAGTGGCTACCTATCTGTTCGGGATGTTTAAACTTGTTGTCTTCTTTTTATTATTATTAACTATAGTATCATTATTATTCTCAATTTATTATATTATATTATTATACGTACTTGCACATTCCGGTGAGATGGCAAGCTGAAATTACCAAACAGATGGCTGGCTCAGGAATTCGTGGTAACATTGGTGACTGCGGGCAACTACAAAAAAAAATACTTTCCTTTAAAAATGCTAGTTTAAGTAAAGATATAGTATAACATCATAATGGGAAGAAGAGATTGAGGTTAAAATTTACTTTTTAAAAAAGGCGGGTTTCTAGTGCTATATAATAATATAAATATAATCAAATATGGTACAAAACTTAAGTTCCACATGTTTGTGAAATTCCATGCCTGAGACTGGCCTTGGTCAACGCGAAACATAAGTATATTCAATTATTACCATCGGAAGAACTCAATAAATTTCCTCGCCGTGGCGTTTTTCTATGACAAAATTATTCTTATGACTGCGGAAAAATCTTAGCGCCCTTGTCCTTTCTCATTTTCCGATTATTCCAGTTGATTGGAGTGGAGTGTTGTTGAATTTGTGTATTACGCAGCTGAAATATTCCTTTTCAAGCAAAAATTGTACTGTAATATTGTTTTGAGCATTAGGGTACCGCGTGGCGTTCTCCTTCAATGAGTATCTTGACCGGGGAAGTACCTCCGTCTTACAGAATGTGCTTCAGGTAATAGGTTTATTTTAAGAAGGTGGTCTTAGGTGTGACTGCGATCACCAGTCTTCATTGCAACAGGAGAAAGGTCAGCAATGCGTGCATATGCCCTTATTTATTTTATTATTCGCAAATCCTCGTTATATTTGAAGTTACGTTCGACGATCATCGTAGCCTAGTTGGTAGTGCTCCTGCCTACGAAGCTGGTGGTCCTGGGTTCGAATCCCGGTAAGTGCAAATATTTGTGTGTTGAGCACGAAGATTTGTTTCTGAGTCATGGATGTTTTCTATGTATTTAAGTATTTATCTATCTATATAAGTATGTATATCGTCGCTTGGTACCCATAGTACAAGCTTTGCTTAGTTTGGGGCTAGGATGATCTGTGTGACATTGTCCCTATATATTATTTATTTATTTATTACGTACCTATACCTATGTATTTAAGTGTAGATACATATATATTTTATAGTTATTATTTATATAAAAATAAGTCAGGTTTTCCTTCCTGGCGCTATAACTCCAGAACACACGAACCGATTTCCACGGTTTTGCATTCGTTGGAAAGGTCTCGGGCTCCGTGAGGTTAATAGCAAAGAAAATTTATAAAATTTAATGCGGGTAACACCGCGGCGCACAGCTAGTTATTTATATATGTACTTTTAGTAGATATTTCAAATAGAATTTAAAGTGGTTTTACAGTACATCACTAGCCACCTTTCTCATTTACTAATCTAGTCCATCCAACGGTTGTCTGAAAGAAATCGCTCTTATGCGATTAGACTGCCAATTGTGCATACATTGAAACTATGTCTACACATCAAAATTTTAATATTCTGTGATGTGCAATAAAGTGTATACATTGAAACTATGTCTATACATCTAAATTTTATTATTCTGTGATGTGCAATAAAGTGTATACCTACATTGATACTATGTCTATACATCTAAATTTTATTGTTTTATTATTCTGTGATGTGAAAAGCAGTAGGTGTGCAGCAAGAGATATACCAAAATTGTGGCATATCCAAAAGTTATTATTTTTTTTTTACTTAATTCATTATTAAAAATATTATTAATTATATAGAAACAAATACATTATTAATTAACCTTATATATATTAGTTTCCCAGAAAAAGATATTTGTGCTCTGGGATATGTAGTTATAAATTTTCTGATGATCTTCAGGATCGCAAATGCGTGTAACAAAGGAAATCTAAGCGTTCCTTTAGATATATAGGAGTAGCAGGGTTAGTATAAATAGCTCTGTAGTATTCAAATATCATATTTATAATGATAATTATAAGATTGTGTTATTTTTATCAATTGGGTTCCATAGCTGAAGAAGAAGAAGAAGAAGAAGTACACTTTATTGCATAAATAATATACAAAGTACAGTATGCATAGAACCTCATTTTTGCAATTGGCGGCCTTATCGCTAAAAGCGATCTCTTCCAGGCAACCTATTTGCGTTGGGTGGACCAGAATTTAATATCTATGGATAATGGTAGCAAAAGGTGTACGAATTTATTGAAAATAAGAAAAGATAGCTTACGTATATACATATACGTAAGAATAATACTTATATACAGTACTGTATACATACATACACAACATATATACATATATATTAATATAAATATATACATATATAAATAAATATGTAAACCTAATTATACTCACATAAAAACTAATATGTAAACTAGCATACTTTCGGCTGATTCAAGTAAAGTCTCAGCGGCAACTAGGTAAGTTCAAATAATGTTCTTTAACCATACATTTAAAAGATCTAAGTGACTGGGCGCGTCTTATTTTGATAGGTAATGCATTCCACAATCGGACAGCTTGTATACTGAAAGCTTTGTCAGTAAAATTTGTAGAATGGCAGGGCATTTTAAGTCGTAAGTTTTCTGATGACCGCAAAAATCTTGAATTATTTGTGTGAAGAAAATTAAATCGTTTTTTGAGATAATGTGGAGATGGGATGAACAGAATACTGTATAGAAGTGATACGATATGAGTATTCCGACGAAGACGTATTGGTAGCCACTTGAGTTTATTATTATAGCTGATTGTTTGAAGACTTCAGTCGGAGCTCACAGCTTAACATGTTTTCCAAAGCATGGAGACGGTAAGTAATTGGATCAAATTAGCGATCACTCATTGCTAATGTGATCTCATTTCTGAACGTCAAACACTGACCACGCGTCTTATGATTGATATGGGTGATTAAGAAAAGAATCAAACTTATTAAGTGCAAGATGTTATTTATATAAGTTATTATATAATAATATATATATATATATTAAATATTCACCCAACAAAAGCACAGACGTAAGTTCCGTGGGTAAAGCTTATGTAATCAGCTGAGGGTATCGATGCGTTATTAAGTTGCAGTAAAATTATTAAAACTCTACTGTAATTTATATCGTAGGAGAACGTCATTATTTCTTCTTAGAAGAGCTGTGATAAAATGTTATAATCTAACATTTCATCACAGCCGCACTAGAAGTAAATTTAATAATCTCACCCCAATACTAGTATCACTCAAAATTCTACCATAGTTTATGAGCACAATGAGCTGCCATCCTCGTATCGATAAATTGCACTCCGATCCTCAAGCCAATTAGTTACTCACGTCTTCGCGTATTAACGTAGAATTATAGTTGCACAAGCTGACCACTCATGCATCTCCATGTCAGTAAAAGTAAACAGGTTGGGGCTTTTTAAATAACTTTTTAGTACGCTTATACTATGTCCATTAGTTATTATCGTTTTGTCATCTCACGCCTATGAATTACCGATTTTTTCTTCGTAATGTTGTACTACAGAACTGTAGTACTTTATTGATAGGACGCTTAATTTGATCTTTATTATTGGTTTGAACTTAAATTCCATGATTAGGACTTAATGTCATTCAAATAATTAATCATGGAGACATAGATACAGTAGATATTTTGATGCATTAAATCGATTGAAAGTTCTTCTTAAATAAAATCAATTATTATTTCAAACCGAATCCGTTACATGTGAGAGCGTCACAAAGTTAGAACCGTCTCCAACTGTCAAAAAGATAATAAACGGATGGACAGAGTATAGGTGATTTTCATTGTATTACGGGAGTAAAGAGGTTACTGTTCAAACCAAAGAGTAAAAACTAAATAACACCTCTTTGAGGTATGATCCTGGTCTCTGGTTTGAACCGTGATGGTAAAAAAGACTATCTCACATCTTCCTCGAAGTCACATTTAGTCATCCCTTTAATGAGTTAGATAGTTACATGTCCATCAACTCTTTCATCATGTTAATCACATAGGGTATAACGCAACCCAATTCTTCTCCCTTTGACTGAAGAGCAGTCAGCATAAACACTACATAATACATCCATATAAAAGCCTATTGGCTTTTAGATATATTAAATGCTGTGCTGCTGTCCATATTTATGTATAATAATATTATGTACGAGTATATAGTAGTAGTAACAGTAATAAATGAAACTACTTTTCTGAACCGGGTATGATGCCAAGTTACATTTTATTTCATCCAGATTGCTCTCATTTTTCTTTTAGTATTTATAATAATTATAACTATAACTTAGCAGCTTTACGGGATATTATATTCGAGAGTATATTTTTATTTTTGACTATCATACTATATGTATTTTTTTAAATTACATAACCTGAATTTTTGGAAGAGTTGTTAAATCTATACATATAATAAAATCTTAGGAAAGTCAAAACTGTACATTGAATATTTTTTTAAAGGATACTTGGGGCATGATCTATATAGAATTTTTGTCTGTTTGTCGGTTTGTCTGGTTGTATGTCCGGGTTAAACTCAAAAAGTACTGCATGATTTACTTCAAATTTTGCATGAATATTACTAAGAGGTCGGGTCAACATATAGGCTACATATTATCACGCTATGACCTACGCGGGAGGAGCTGTGATCATTTATAAAACACACGGGTAAAACCGCGGGTTCACAGCTAGTAGGTTATAAACGAGTTACATAAGATGATAATACACCTTTGAAATGTGCTTTTTCACCAGAAATTTTCACACGGTTTGATTTTATGTGCTTCTAGTGTATTAAAAAAATGCGTTATGAAGTGTTTTAGGGCTGTTCAGAATTGTTAATCATATAAATGTAAATAAGATCACGGTAAACAAACACAAAAAAAAAAATACTTTGCGTTTGTTCGTAAAATCATCAATCACCAAGTTGTTAAGGAAAAATCAAAATGGTTTTTGCGACTTTTCTCCTCTTTTTTTTATGTCTGTTCATATAATGGTTCTGAACAACCTAATTTTATAAATCTTACATGTTACTTTTGTCTTCAATATATTATATTTAAGTTGTTAGTATAATTTAACCTCTAGGTAGAGTGTTTATTCTAATAGGTCCTAGAAAATCGGCCATAGTCTTATAAGTATTGGCTAAAGAGACTGATACACTTTTAATTTACAAAATTCTGTTCTACAAAAGTCTGAGCTAGTGTGTCCAACTCTCGCTGACCAATCCGGTTTAGGTGACCATATGTCTATATACTTAACCATTTCAGAATTCTCTTCTGTATTCATCTTACTTCATTTCCTATCTTCAGCCTCCGTTTTACCTTCTGGGTACGGTCATACTTCCACTTTAACTTTGGTTTGATCCATGTAAGTTATCCTTGGTCTGCTCCGATATCCCTTTCCGTCTACTTTTCTTTTTTTATGAAAATTTCATGCCGTATTCCAACATCTTTTTAAAATATTTAGGGGTCAAATTCATAATGCTGATGTTTTAGAACAGATAGCCCTGTGTGTCCCGGACAGGTATGTTTGGAGAAGGAGACGGCCGCGATTGCTAGTGGAACAGCGTGGTCGGACTAATCTTGTACATGAGGCGCCCCTGACGCGTGCTCTCCGTACTCTTAACCTTATAGCAGCTGAGACTGACCTATTTGTGTGTTCTCTGAGTGAGTTCACGAGAAGTGCATCACGCATAATTAGTTATAAGTATAATTTGTTTAGTGGTATAAAATTGTATTATACTTAGATAAGCACTCTATCGCATTGGACTTATACCTGTAATGATAGATGTAAGAGGAAATAAATAAATAAAATAAATAAATCTTTCTTCATTTACACCTCTATGACACCATATAGGGTAAAAGAAGAAAGATTTTGGGATAGTTGATACGGCATAACATATACACATATGATATGTCTAAAAAATTGTTGAAGGATTCGAGTAAGGTAGGAGGAGCTATGAGCAAAACGAATACTAGCCAGCACGAAAACAAATCTGTGTCCATTTAAATTCCTGTTTTTAATAATCTCATAACCGATAGTCTAGCTTGATAAGTATTTTAAAAGCCTGGTTGGTCTAGAGGTACCGTTTAAAACCGCAGTTATTTGGATGGCTTTGGATGGAAAGTTGGGTCAAATAGCGTTGGGATCTTACTGGTAAGAAATATTCCCAGTAGCAGCTTGCTGTCAGAACGTTTGCGGTATTACGAGTCTTGGATAAGAAGTAACGCCCTCAATTCTGTACCTAATATCTCTCCAGTTGAGTCACCTAGCCTGTTCCATCTGATCAGAAGGGTGGCATAGAATCTTACGCCCATGATCAAATACAGACGCATTATGAAATCAATAGATAGATACTGATCAATATATATTGATTTTATATTCTTGTTTATAATCATAATCAATAATTATATCGTCCCGTGGATATCACTAGTATTAATTGTAACTGGGTGCCATTACGAATGTTTGAACCCACATACTAATTAGTAGAAAGTACTTCGTAGAATATTATTTCAAAAAGCAAGCCCAAAGCCCCCAAAGGTTATCACAACATTGCCATTCAGTTTGTTTTGTGTAGGTACTCACCGCGCTTGTTATCTGGTACACAGTTGGGCTTCTGCTCGTCATGTAAATAGTTTGGCAGCGACTCTCTTAGTCGCCTATACTCATGGAATTTGATGGGGTCCTGTTATTTTTCTGGACCCAAACTACAAGGCTAACCTTGTAGAAGGTGGCTTCATTGATATTGTTTTAGATTACTACTATTTTCTTAATATTCAATCCCTCTCTTCCATTTGTCAATGTTAAAGTCTCATTGTGGCTAAAACCTCAAACAAAATACATTCGTAATAACAAAAATGGCACACAACACAACAAACTGTCTCGTTTACTCTCGAATAAACATAAATATTACGACCACATACTCATATAAAATCCAAAATACTTTACAAGACGTAAAAACGGAAAACGTATCATAATAACATAAAACGAATATAAGATGATGCCGAGTGTTCGATTACGTCACGATGGAGCTTCCACTTCCTACACAATGGAATAAAATATGTGCACTTGAAATGAAAACACAGGAGATTCGCCAACATTCTTCTCAATAAGGGATGGTGAAACAATGCACGCGTGTCTGTGAGTGCAGAGCATGAAAACAATTGAATACTTACTTGAAATGTAGGTGTATTTGTTTTAATACAACTAAGGGAGTTTGTGCACCGAACAAGTATCGATAACGAGATTATCTATGAGACCGTGGCGAGTTAGATGTGCTGTGAATGTGTAATGTGCTTTGGCCTAGGTTCTACAGCAACGATAATACTGACATGTCAGCATCGTTCTGTCATAATCGACCGTTGTTCTGTGTACAAACACCCTAGCTAAGGGAATTAACGCTTGTAAAAACTGAAGTGTTCATATTTATACGCGTGGGGTTACTTGAAATTTAAAGATATCCTATAATCTTTTACTTTATCTGGGCAATGAGCGAGGAGCGTGGCCTCAAGGCGTTGCCTAAAACGCGGTCTACAAGGGGGTGCTCAGTCTCTTTAGGGTTTGAACCTCTACTCAAGGTAGTTACCTAAGTGGTAATGCTTGAAATTGCCTGTTTTTATTGACTTTTTGTGCAAATATTGCTCTACGTAAATACTGCGCGTACGCACCGATCAATTGAGTATTGGGTCGATTGCAAAATAATGTTTTTATATTTCCTAAATTAATAATACAATGGAAAGGAACGAAAACATTTGTGATACTATCGAACAGAAATCGAACTATTAATATCATGTATAAACAAAAAAGATCACACACACACACACATAGTTTTTTTATAATAATATCCTGCGACAGGGCTCTCGAGTGACGACCACGAACCGGAAGACGCAGCGTGGGCAGGCCCCCTACAAGATGGACCGATGATCTTGTGCGGGTCGCTGGAAATCGCTGGATACGGATAGCGCAAGACCGGCAATTGTGGAGATCTTTTGGGGAGGCCTTTGTCCAGCAGTGGACGTCTTTCGGTTGATATGATGATGATGATGATCCTGGGACATTATTACACATTTGTGATGATCTGCCAACCATGCCCTCAACTGTACTTAAATGCATTCCCGTATATACTGAACCTATAGCAAATATTTTCCGAACGATGCAACTCATCAAATGAATGCACCGTTTTTCTCGACCTTCCTTACACCCCTTTTACACACCCATAATGCGATACAATAGCACACATTTACACAATGCATTCCACGTGACTATTCAAAGGGAGTGTCCATGTAATAGACTTAAAAGCATTAAGAAACATACCTTTAAATAGATTAGCTATATGGCAAGTTAATATTGCAAAATACTTACTCTAATTACACGTGGGAACCAATATCTAGGAAATATAGAATTCCTTAAAATATATCTACTCGTGAATAACAAAACCTATACATATACGTATTTCTATGGTTCTTTAAGAGCACTATGTACGAAGGCCTAACGGCATTTTATTCAACCGTCGACAGTGAGGTCTCGTATTCATATCCCAGGCAAATAAGTGATTTTGGGATTTTACTGTTACGAAAATTTCTGAATAACAGCTTGTAGTTGCCGGCAGTTTATTGGTAGATTTATCTTAATGCTCCGACCCGTGTTTTGAACCCAGAACCTCGTTATCTGCGATAGAAATTCCAATCTCCAGATCAATTGAGCATCCACTCATTTATACTTAGTACTAGCTTGTAGAATTCCCATCCAGACAACGTCTCCCTTCACATACACTTAGCATAATGTTTATTCAAGGCCAGAGTGAACGATGTAATAGGCGCACTCGGTCCAAGTAAAGCGCAAATCAATCACACTAATATTATAAAGGCGAAAATTTGTGAGTGTGTATGTTGGTTACTTCTTCACGTCTAAAGGGCTGGAGCCATTTTTATAAAGTTTGGTATGCAGTTAGCTGACACCCTGGATTAACACATAGGCTATAATTTATAAGGTTAAACGCGGGTAACACCGCGGAGCACAGCTAGTAAACCATAACACAATAATAATGAAAATTCATGCAGAGTGGCATATTTGCAGGTATTCCAGTAAAAGATTACAGAGTAGGCTACAACTTTCGTTTAACTAAGTTAACGTTACGTCTACGTTAAAACAATGTGTGATAATTTCCTGCCTGCAGACGCCTTTGATACAATGCTGCTCGCAGCTCAGGGCCTTACAGCCCGTTCATTAATTTACACAAAAATATAATATACACTAAACGTGTTTCATAAACATTCTTAGAACTGTAAGGTATTATCTACACATATAATAAAATCGTAGAAAAGTCAAAACTGTACATTGAATTTTTTTTTTAATGGATACTTGGGGGTGATCGATATAGAACCCAAAAATATAGTTTTTAGTATTTTTAGCCAGCCAAATGACGTTATTCTGGAGAAAGGCCTCCCTAAAATATTTCCACATTGAAGTTGTGTCCATAATTGAAGGGATATTCTGTAATAGCCACGCTTGGCAGACGGGTCGGCGACTGCAGTAACATGGTCATAGTACACAGAAGGATCCTGCTACCCGTGCTCTGGTAGATATATATGGGGTGATGATATTCCGATATCCGGCGTGTTTTTAAAACTTAACACCTTGATAATTATAGTAGTTGTGCGAACCAAAAGTTGGAATTATAAAATATATTATTACGCACTCGTAGGTTCTGCACATTAAGTCTGCACATTTTCCACACACAATATTTAATCGAATAGAGTAACGTTCTCATCTACCGTCGTACAAAGAATGCCTCTTTAATAATTGCCCTACCCTATTTATATTTTTATCAGTGACAACCATTTGAAAGTCTAATATCGATTATTAATAGTTTTAGGATGTAAAATTATTATAGTAATTAATAAAATGATAATCACTAATCAAATAAATAATCACAGTGTAAATATATTATTATAACATAGCAGCTACGTCATAACCGTTGCGCGGCTATTGAGTACTTGATAACACTATAGTTTACTATTTCTATTTGGGGCATAATGACAGGTTGTAAGATGGCCGATTTACTTCACTTTATTTGATGGAGTATTATTTTAAGAAGTCTGTTGTCTTGTCGCTTTATCTCCATTATTCTTCTGGACCACCTAGAGCTGAGAGTGTCTTCTCTGTCTTATAGCCGTTTATATTAATTACCTCCGTGGTCGTATTTGGCCCAAGGTGGTAGGTCTCCCAGGTCACCTACGCGGCACGTAATAGTGCAAAAGTGTAATGTTACGTTAAGAAAAAAATCCCGTAAGAAATACTAGTTTAAGATACTTTAACTGGCACAACCTACCAAATAAATTAAACAATTTCCTGAAATTCCCTTTCAGAACTGCGCTATAAAACTTTTCGGCTCTACTTGTATGGTAGCTGATTGGCATGTTCTTATCTGAAATGAAAAATTTGATGTCGTATATATTGCTAAATTATGTAGTTAGAAAAACTCTTTGTTTAATGCCACAAAACTTGATTCAACAAAACTACCTGTAATTAGGTAAATGGTTAATTGTTCCCAGTAAAACGGTGTCGAGTGACGAAAAATAAAATTGTTATTTCACCAATCCGTATATTAATAACTTAGCAATAAAGTTGGGTTGCCGCTTTCTGTGTATTTACATCTTTATTAAAAACGTCCGCCAACTCTTACATTTACATAATTTAATCAACATCCTCCTTGAATGATATATTCGACACTGGAGACGCATGAAAATGGTTCATTCTCACTCCAAAACGGTAGTTTAAACCCATTTCATCAAAGTCCTAGAGGCTAGTTGTTGTATTTATGTAAATGTTCGCCTTACACCGACTTTGAAACTTAAGAATATCCTTTGCCTAAAGTAACGTGAAACACAACTATAACATAATAGTCTTACGGTTGTGAATAAATGAATATTTTACAACAACAAATTATTCGTATTCCGCCATATTAAATTGCATGCATTTTAATGTCATCGGGCGGGAGCACATGCAGCCAACATTTATCCAGCTTCCGGTAGTTAATGGCGGCATTAAATCAGTGTTGATTTTGGCCAATCATTTGAGTGTCGAGAGAAGGGAGAAGTGACGCACATGGCTACGCAGGGTGGGGGCGCGGTTGTTACGTCATGCATGTCGTCACTAAATCCCGCGCTACGCGCTACGAGCTACGGCGTAGCAAACAAATATCCCCTAAAACCGACCCTTTAGCGACTCCAGAGCTATTTTTATTTTATCATGAGTTCACTTAAGATTTTTTAGATGAGGCGGCATATTTTCAGTCCATAAAACAGGCTTTCCTTCATATTATATTTTTGCACTTCGATGAAATATTTAATCCGGAATCCAATCAATTTGTGAGGCCGTTTCAATACATTAGGAATATCGTGCATAGAATGCAAGCAAAGCTTATTTACAATATTCAGTCAGTAAAATATCTTTTTTATAAAAAATCTTGTACTGCAACCCAGAGTCACTGCGGTTATCGTTAGCATCGTAATCAGAAACAATAAGATCTTAAAGCCGCACTTACTTACTTACTTACTTATCGTGTTGGTAGTGGTTACCTTAGCGTCAGAGTTGTTCAAGCCTTCCAGTAGGCCTCTGACATGGCTTAACGATTGTTGCTAAATGGCCACAACCGGGACTTATAAAACCACGTAGTTTTTGCGTGGGGGTTAATAATACAATCAGGGTGTTATTTTGGATCGTTGATCTGTAAATAGTAACCAAACTTCTGGCCAACCCGAAGTTGGCCAGAAGTAGTCGAAGAACTCCTTACTAACAAATAAAAACGCCGTATCATTTTGCGCCATGCCAAAGCCAAATATCACACGGCAAGTCTTACAAACGTCTTTTTGAAAGGAAAAAAACGTAGATATTAACATAGCACCGCGCCACTTCATCCTGCTTTTAAAAACCAATAATTAATTGCGCAGTTAATAATTTCCGTCACCATAAGATATGCTACTTTTTTATACACAAAAAAGTGTCTGAGCTTACCACTAAGAATTAGTTTATTCGTATGAAAATGTTTAATGAAGCCAAGGGAGAATATTTTGAGAACCAATACATTTATTTGTCTAGTAGTATATTATTTGTATTCATTGCAGAATATCTTACTGTTCCCCGCGTATTATTAAGAAGAGATTCGTAATACGATCAGACTGCCACCTAGACGCATAAGCAATAAAATTGGCGCAAGATGCTCTGAATTCCAAGCGCTCACCGACGTCGCGTCGTGAAGGCATTGCATAAATACAATGCCTTCACGTGCAAAATTGAATCTACTGGGGAGATTTTTGCCGTCGTCACGAATGCAGCGATGTCGTTAATGACTGAGATACCAATTACTTTTCCGTTTCCGTTACACATATTACTAGATAAATGTCAGCATCTTTTGCATATTTATAAAAAAATACCATAAAGTAATAAACTTTATGGTATTTTTTTATCGGGACTCATTCCTCCCACTTACTCACCACTGCAACTCCTGTAAGCCAGGATCAACAGTGGCACACAATGAAATGACAGTGAGCGGTGAGGCTCAGGCATGTCCCGGGGAATCGCTTTAACTGTCTTGGATCCCGCAACGAATTTAATCAGCAAGAATTAAAAGGAAGATTTAGAAAATGAATTGTTCCACTTCACTCCAGAGCAAAGCGGGAGGTACTTTACGGTATTATTATTTGCTGTGTCTGTGTGGTGATGGCGGCCAATATCACAATATCATCACCCCACCTAATCCCGTGGGGGGCGTAGAAGTCGACCCGAGGGTATATCTATCAGAGGGCGGGCAGCAGCTTCCTTCTGAGTACTATGACAATCTTACTGCGATCGCTAATCCATCTGCCAAGCGTAGCGATTATGGCATTTCCCCGCAAGATGATTCTTGAGAGTGGCTTGTCCAGCAGTGGACTTCGCCTTGCCTTGCCTTTGCCGTGGCAAATGTTATTTCCCCAGTACGGGCGTTGACTTTTAATAAAAAGAATAAGACAGAAACGAACAGCTTTATAAGACTATGATGATTAGAATATGGTGTAGTTAAATTTTATTTTGAATATGATATTTACAGTAAACCTAGGTAGGGGCTTCATTGCTTCACCGGACAATATTAATATATAATACTAGCTGTGCCCCGCGGTGTTACCCGCGTTAAATTTTATAAATTTTCTTTGCTATAAACCTCACGGAGCTCGAGACCTTTCCAACGAATGCAAAACCGTGGAAATCGGTTCGTGCGTTCTGGAGTTATAGCGTCAGGAAGGAAAACCCGACTTATTTTTATATATTAGATTAATTAAAACTTCACTTGGAATGATATTTTTTGTTTAATTCTTTCTATTTACATATGGTCTCCAAAACATGTTTTGGAGAACATATGTAAATACAAAATTTGCTGTGTGGTAACCGCGGCGAATAACAGAATATCATCACCACATCTCATCCCGTGGGGGGCGTAGAAGTCGACCCGAAGGAATCTAACAAAAGACGGGCAGCATCGAATCTCTATGTACTGCGATCGCCTACTCGTCTGCCAAGCATGACGATTATGGCATATCCCCCCAATTCTTGGTTGAGGCTTTTGTCCAGCAGTCGACTTTTTACAGCTGTTATCATGTAAACATTATTTTACGGAACCTTTAATACAATTTAATTCATATAATAGAATTTAGAAAAAAGGTAAAAATATGCACAAAAACTTTACTCCAAAATTAAATAAGAAATATAAGAAATAGAAAGCTTTTTTTACAAAAGAAGTTTTTCAATTCGAATGCGTACTTTTTTACACACGGCTACACATCAAGCTATACATTTCCAGTATAAAAAATCTGATGTTTGTGGAACAAATTTTAAATTTATGTTTGTATTGATAATGCTTCCAGAATAGTCCCATATAAATAAAAAAAGAATTAAATTAGTGACTGAAAAAATTCATTATTGTAAAAACAATTATGATATCGGTTACCGTAACCTATGACAACCCACAAGAACAACAGGATGAGCTATTCGTAGTAAAATATGTAATTTTACTGCGAATAGCTCATCCAGTTGTTCTTGTGGGTTGTCATAGGCTACGGTAACCGATTTCTACTATCATAATTGTTTTTACAACAATGAATTTTAAAAAACGTGTACGTACCGTAAACGTTCACTTTTTTATTTATCGTAGCATTTTCAAAGTAAATTTTCCAACCAAATTGTTGGATTTGACGTAGTTCAACGAAATCTATCCAGTTATCATAGTCTCACTGTTTGAATTGAATTATTTTCGTTAGCCTTCATGATATTTTAAAGATTTCACGTTTAATATGATCCACATCGTTTTTCGATGAAAGACGGTAATGTTATTCATGATCTGGGTTTAAACTCAGTTCATAAAT
This sequence comes from Pseudoips prasinana, assembly GCA_951640165.1. NCBI lineage: Eukaryota > Metazoa > Arthropoda > Insecta > Lepidoptera > Nolidae > Pseudoips > Pseudoips prasinana. The sequence goes on along the minus strand of OX621237.1, from coordinate 27,294,586 downwards.
TCCATTGGCGTGTAAATGCCTTTACTTAAGATAGTAATCATACACGTAAATTAGATACTGTTGTAAAAATAGTCTGTGGCCTGAAACCACCTGACTTACTTAAAATGAGTGGCCTTTCTTTGAAAGTAAATCATACATGGAAATTATATATTTTGTACATACTTACAAACTTTTTTATATATAAAATATTATGCTTGTCATATTAGAGGGCGACAAACGAGCAAGTGGGTCACCTGATGGTAAGTGATCACCGCGTTGCTGACACTCCCCCCCCCCTCCCAGATGAGAACTGGTGACCTTACTCGCACGCAGAAACACAACATTAGAGTTATTATTAAGGAATGTCTTCTGTAAGGTGCAGGTACTGCCCCAGTCGGACTGTTCTTTGAGCGTCTGAACGCTGTGCTTCTCTTAAAATTAATTGGTAAAATCATCAATTGTCAATGTCGGCTGTGACCTAGCTACTATACTGAACAAACAAATTAGTCAGTGGTGGTATATCACATTAGATAAAAAACGAACAGCGGTTTATTAAAGAACCGAATGAACATACATCTTAGGGGTTTATTCAAAAATAGGGTCGTAGACACATCTTCGTTACCTCCCTTAAAAGGTCACACGCATCACAATTTGATTGTTCACGGTACCCGTCTCTACAAAATAAGCTTCTCGTTTATGGGGCACTGCCCATACATGGCCCCATAAAAACATACGCATTTATAACAAACTAACTTTGTCGTAATATTAGCGAAATCTTGGCTTTGAAATGATTTGCATATAAACAATGCAGCCATATAATTATTTTACAAAAATATAAATATTTTTTTAATAAAATACTTTTTTTCTGGGTGATATTTAAAGATACGATATATACGTCGTAAAAATGTCCTCAATGTAATTAGATTTCAACGTTGAAAACATTTGAAAAATTATAAGATGAATAGGATACCTGTAGCTTCTCTGCGAGATCGAATCAGGAATGCTGAGATCCGCAGGCGAACCAAAGTAGCCGACATAGGCCAAAGAGTTACTAAACTGAAGTGGCAGTGGGCAGGGCACATAGCTCGTAGAACTGACGGCCGATGGGACAGAAAGGTTCTCGAGTGGCGACCACGAACCGGAAGACGCAGCGTGGGCAGGCCGACGATCTTGTGCGGGTCGCGGGAAGCCGCTGGATGCGGGCAGGGCAGTGCCGGCTCTTGTGGAGATCCTTGGGGGAGGCCTTTGTCCAGCAGTGGACGTCTGCCGGCTGATAGATGAGGATACCTGTCAGGTCAGGGTACCTGTCTCACTATAATACCCAAAATAATTCATCTAAAGTACTTTTAATTACAGTTGATCGCTATCCTTAATTACTAAACTTATAAATGAAACATTGACAGTATATCCTATAGACTCGAACAAGAATCTATTACAGCCATTTTTAGCGTCGACCCCTCGCTTCGTTAACAGTAAATTGTTTACCCAATTAAAACTTTGTAAAACAAACACCAACAAACAGACGACGGTCTATTTATATAAGGAACGAACTAAAAGATCATGGACCGACATTTTAACATACGATAAATATACCTAATTATAGACCAAGGTATTGTATATATATGTACATATATGTCATTTCATGACGTCACAGGCGTGACGTAAATCAACCAGATTTATCGATATGTCGACGATATGTTACGGTTTAGTAAAGTGCGGTTACACCTAGGCTATTCGGCCAAAATTAGGTGTCGTTGCAACTGTTTAAAGGACGTGTTTAATATATACTTATGGGATACCACCATTTTTTTATTGTGTGCATATTTTCTAGTCATTACATGATGATTTGCTGCATTTGGTTTGGTTTCATTTAGTGAAGATTAACTACTAGAAATCTTTTATTGAATTGTTATAAATAAGACAATGCCACATAACCTGACTACGCTAAAGCTTTTGGTAGAGATCTGCATTCAATATTTTTAACATATGATTTCACGGGGAATTTTCTCTCTAGGCTCATACTTGTCAATTACATTTTATTTCACTGTTCCAAATGGATTTCATACTGACATTTTTCTACAGCTTCTAGAGTGGCGCAGTCAATGCTAGCGCCTATTACTTTTTACATCTTTGTTCGCCACATTTTTTATGAAAATAATATTTTATTTTCAAAACTTTTACGGAAAATTTTATAACAATTTTGGTATATACATGTTAAAGATTTGCAAGTTTTCTCCATACTGGTAAGAAAAATTACCCTATCTCAGCTAGTACTACATTTCTGCATTGTTGATCGTACTGGTAGTGAGATAACATACAAATTTACATAATCATACAAGATAAGAAAATTCCTGATCCGCAACATGTTTCCCTAACTGAAAACTGATTATTGTTTATTAAATTTATTTTTTTATTCTCAATAATGGCACGTGAGGCATAGTGGGTAAGGTTCCACTTCGACTCCCTAGTGTGACCAATAAACAATTGTCCTGAGTCTAAGTGTGCTTGTAAAGTCTCTCAAGATACATAGCTTTTTTGCTAGCTCAGGTTGTATCGTTGTAAAAACTTGCCGTAAAACTAATGAAAAGCTGACCCTTGTACCGCACAATCTTATTAAAAAGTGTAAAATGGTCTTATTTTACAAAACGCATTAATATTTCTAAAATCCAAAATAAAATGTTACTCAGTAGCTTGTTTAGTTATTGAGTTGTGGCATGAATACTATTTAACGCACATTTTATAACATTACAATCTGAACACTATTTTTGTTTGTTAAACACTTAGCATGCGGTATTTACCTGCTATTAATTAATGTTACAATTAGCTTTATTATATTGTCGTGATATTGTAAAACTAATAAGCATGTAATAGTGTTAGAAATGATTTTATAACGGTCAAATAAAATAAATAAACATAAACAAGTTTATCCCAACCCACTCAATGTGACTAGCTTGATTATGGAAATTTGTATCGATACTTGCCGATGCTTGAAATAGAACCTTTATTAATTATAGAAAGTTTAACTTAAAGCCTTGTAAAACCTTTGAACGAGTTCGCTTAAATGAATTGTAACTTTGCAATAGTTGAATCCCATAGTATATATTTCGTAACCTGCTATTTTTGTCTATTAGTAACGTGATGAGCTGCAGTTATTGAAGTCACGGATATGAAACTGATAATGTTGTTGTGGTTTCTAATAATTCTATAAATAAACGATTTCCCCTTAATACATGAAATCCAAGTACTAATTCAAGCTTCGACTTTTGATCGCCGTTTATGCAGCCTGCTATATACCCCAGCAGGCATGCCGTACAAACAACTCATCGTCATGGCTGACGGGGCATGCCGGTAGGTGACATGTGGCGCGAGCAGCAGTTCTGTATGTACTCAACAACTGTAATAAGTTTGTGTCAGCATGTTTGACTAAAACACGTTATTTCACAAAAATAGTAGTCCAAATGACTGCCTCGTTAGTCTAGCGGTAGCGTGTTCACCCGCAGAGAACGAGGTCCTGGGTTCAAATACCGGGTCAGCCAAAAGTGATTTTGGGACTTTTCTGTAAAAAGAAAAAATTCTCAGCATCTGCCCGAAGTCTGGGAGTTGGCGGTATTATGACCCCGTGCCTCTGAGAGCACGTAAAGCCGTCGGTCCTGTACGTGACCTCTTTCCGGTCGTGTCGCCTAGGCGTCCCATCGGATCATAAGAGTGATGGAATAGAAAGTGCTCCTGTGTTTGCGCACACACTTGAGCACTATAATATGTCCCGCGCAGATGGCTAATCTCTGTTGAGACAGGCCGCCGTTTTCGAAATTTGGCTAGGAGGACATTATTATTATTAGTCCAAATAAAGAACTATGTACGTACCATACAGAATTCACGCAGTTACAATCCTAATGTCGTACTCCTTTGTCTAAAATTGGTTGAAGAGTTAATCAGGAAGAGTAGGGGAAAGCACCGTGAGTAATTAAAGCCAGCGTCCATAGGCTACTTATGCATACCTCTGCTGATGACAATCCTAAAGCAAGCGTCCATACTTATACATACTTCTGCTGATGACAATCCTTAGATTGTGCAATAAACAAGAAAGCTTACGCAATTAATTTGTAATAATTAAAAATAAGATGGTGGTGTGTTATAGTCCTAAAATTGGCCTCACAATAACGTCATGAAACGAATCAATCCAGCGACTGCTGCTGTTCTCAAGAACCATATGGGCTCAATAACCAAAATGGTTAGACCTGATGACAGATTGTATCTAGTTTCTGACCATCACTAACGATTGTCAAAGCGTGCTCTTTGAGTGTAGTCTCTTAATCAACGAGACCCTTAGAGCAACTCGCTGACAGAATTAGGCATAAAAGTTTACCAGGGTGCCGTGGGTACCATCCTGCCTCACCAAGAAGACTGGTTGATTGCGTCACTTACTGACTAACACCTAGATGCTCACCAGACACGGGTGTTTGGTGAGTTTTTGAATCAGATAGACCGAGAAGTGACGACACACTGTCTCTACAGTGGGAGCAATATGGACTCTGCCTAGCACACTCTCTCCTCTTGGTCACAGAGATCGTACGGGATCTGTTCCCGCTGGTAATCGTAGGTGCAATACTGACGGGTAACTCCACCAAATGGGACGCCGTGGTATCCTTTTGTGAGGCAATCTTGTTACGAAAGGAGAAGCAAACCGTTATTGCTCCCAGAAGGAGGAGGGGTCGCCGCGTCGGGGCGGCGACGGTAGTCGGTAGCCCAACTCCCCCTCGGGCTACGGCAGCAGTCAAAGAAGTGTCCTCTACTGCCTTCAATTGCTAGCAGCTCCGGGAAGACAGCGAACTGTTTTTGGCGCAATCGCAGTCCGGTTGGCAGGGTCCGGTTATCCGGGTGGACAAGTAATTGTCCTCTCAGGGCACGTGTCTCACACCACGTGGGACAGGCGCAAAATGGAGCACCGGAGCAGCATACCCGCATTCTCGGAGCTCCTCCCTCTGCCACCAAGAGTAGACCATGGTATGTTAGGTTTAGTCAGTGTAAACCCATACCCACCCGCAGACACCTTTTGCTAGTGGCAAGCGTTCTCCCTGCCTCAAAAAAAATATCCTTACTATTTTATTGAGTGTTAAGCTTATCTGAACTATTTGGCACCCTTGTATTTCATAAGCTAATGGGTAAAACGTCACACACATCAAACACAATACACCCAAATTGATGTCATTAACTAACTGATTTAGTCGAATATGCTTAGCATAGCCCATTACCGGTTAGAGTCTTAGTAATTAATGTAAATTACCGTGTGTAATAACTTATAACGTACGTGTATTAATTAAACAGAACATTCAATGTAGTATGAGGCAAATTGAATGAGGCCCCCGCATTCACAACAACACGCGAAAAAGTGATTTGCAACATTACTTCTAAAAACTGATTACTCTATTCTGCGGTATTAAAAAAGGACCGCCCAACGTTTTCCATTTTTAAACTCTTCTAAACACGAGATATTGTACACGTAGTAAACAATGTGTTATAGTAGGCTTGTAAACTTCAATATTAATGATTACCTTACTAATAATGTTTAAAAATTGGCGATAGTGCCACAATATCATTCAAGTGAAGGGTCTAAACATTATAATCGAATAGAAATAGGTAGGTCCCACTTTAAGAACGGCGTCAATCATAGAATCCATGCACGAAGTTTCAGTCAGAAATCTTGTAAGCCGGAGGCAAACCAAAATAAAAGCCCGAAGAATCGCCAAACTGAAGTGGCAGTGAGCGGGGCTCATAATTCGTAGAATTAAAAGGCTCACAAGATAGACCGATGATCTTGCAAGGTATGAGAAATGATGATGATGATATTAACTACTTCAAAGTTAAGTAGGCCAAATTAGAATTTATGCTGCCCGTAATACCGAATAATATATAATTGAACGAGTACTTATGTATTCACATATTGAACTGTTGAATGTTATAGTTTAGGTTTAGGTTGTCGCTTATTATAGGCTGGTTACTACAGTATAAGGGCAGAAATGTCGAGTTTATATCGTCCGTATTACCTAGGTTCAGAAGGTTTGTACTGAACACATAGAGTGGAGTATCGTGAGAAGTTAATTACAGTGATCGCGTTAAACAAATTTAAGGAAACATACATTGCAATTTGCAAATTGTTGAATTCGTCAAAAATAACTCTTAAATTTGTAAATAAACCATCAGGTATTACAATAAGTTAAATTCTGTCAAAGTCACGGGTCCGTATACCATGACAGCCCTGAGATCCTATATCTTAGCAGGAACAGCCTCTTTTTATAAATATGTTTATAAATGACGTCACTGTGTTTACGAGCTATCAAATTAAATAAAAAGCAAACAATGTGATAAACAACTTCTTTAAAAATTCAGCGCAGACTTTAGAATTAATCGATTGTCAGTTTGTAGAAACCTATGATATTCTAATTTCCGTTATTTTGTTAGTAGAATTACATTTTTAATTATATGTTGTTAATAAATATTGTTATAAAGTAGAGAGAGAGAGAGAGAGACTACAAAATTAATCCAAATCCAATCCACCTTAAGATATTAGTTCAGTTATGTAATTAATTTAAACTGTTCTTATCCAAATGCGATCAGTTTGGTTTTGTTGTTGATCAATGTACTAAATACTAATCGTACCCGCTTTATGGGAATAGTCAAGCTTTATGGTTAGTATTGGTTTAATTTAATCGATTAAGACAGTTGCCTCGCCACTGTGTTCTGGGTTTGATTTCAAGTAACCTATAAGTAGTAGTTTTGAGTCTGGATGTACTGTGTCCTTCAATTGTATTAGTAAAGTACCTCTCGATGCAGGGTTTCATTTTCTACGTGGGGCGCTGTCTTTAAAAATAAATGATATATCCCCAAGCCTTTCGAATTAAACACATCTTTTGAAATCACAATACCGACAGCATCACCGAGTTAATAACAAAAATTTTGAAAACATTGTTTTGGAATATATCCCTATTTTTACACCCGGTGAACTTCACCGACTGGTATACGATTGGCGAAGCTAATCACCCAGATGGATGGCCGGAAATGTGGTTTAATTAACAAGCTTCTTCATGCTTGGTTAATTGGCAGGTATTTTTAATTCCCAGTTAAAATTATGGGAGCATGTGTACATGTATAATTGTTGAAAAGCGTAGCACGTAGACGCCCGTAGACTGCTACGACACGCCGCGTCGCTACGTGCGCGTAGAAAAGTTATCATAGCGCTCCACTAAACTAATAATATTGGCGCCTAATTTTTACAACTTACAAATAAACATGCAGTTATTGAAGTCAATGCATGTAAATTACATGTACAAATCATGTATAATTTTCCAAAATACACAATACGCGGCGAGGCTATTATATATATATATATATATATATATATATATATATATATATATATTAGTAGTGAATACGCTTTAATATTTAGTAGACTATGTATAGAATTGAATTTTATTTAAATTGAAATTGAATTTTATACCTTAATTATTAATTAACGAAACCTAATTAATTAAATTAAGGCCTCTTTTATTTAAAATAAGGCCTCTTTTATTAAACATGTAGCGTATTTTGGGCGTTAAACCTCCGTATTTATTACACAAGCCGCAGTTGCCACCTGTCAAACGGCATAAGCTGTACAAGGGTAGTATAAGGGTCGTATTATCTGGCGACACATGCGAGCTATAGGTAATTAATTACCTTTCATTTATCACTGAACGGTGATTATGTACCCTAATCCATTTTATATGCTCCGCGTTTAATATGCACTGCTTTGTGAACATGTAGGTTTCTCTAGGAGCTTTGTGGGAATTGTGTTTCATATTATATATAAATACAAATACAAAATCTTTATTTGTCACAAACACAGGTAGGTATAAAAGTAGTTACAAAATATATGTGCGCCATGTTTTACTCTTTCGAGCATACAAATACATACTGAATTCATTCATACCTTAATATAGACAGAACAATTCAGACAATATGTAGTAAAATATAAATTTCAATACATACATATGAAAAACTTCAACTAAACATAATCTCCTTGACAATAACTTAATACAAGCAAGCTAAATATCACTACCATTATAAAATAAATTGTATAAATGTTTTAACATTCCGTGTACCTAAATATCTGTAATAAGTAACTAGAAATAATAACTGTGTTACTACAAACATGTTCTGACTATTTACAAGCGCTTTTTTAAAGTCTACGTTCTGCTACTTTAACTTGCCAATCGTAGAATAAGTAACTGTTTAAAATCAATTCAGCATACTTCACACATGACCAATTTACAGAATCTATGTGTAGCGCACTCAGACTGGGCTCCTACAAGTCTATTTTATAATTTATTTGACCGCAACACTTCATATTTCACGCAATCTTCCGTTTCCATAAAAATCACCTAATCAATTCACAGCACCGGCTATCGTACCCATTAATTATTATCTTTATTTATTACTAACTGTGCCCCGCGGTTTACGCGCATTAAACTTTATAAATTATAGCCTATGTGTTAATCCAGTGCGTCAGCTAACTCCATACCAAATTTTATTAAAATCGCTCCAGACGTTTAGACGTGAAGAAGTAACAAACGTATACATTCACACACTTACACAGTCACAAACTTTTATAATATTAGTATGACTATTTTTATTAATTCGGTTATGACAGTTGCCTCGCCACTTCTTTCGTTCGATTTCTACGCAGGACAACTATTTGTGTGATCCATGAATAGTTGTCCTGAGTCTGGATGTACTTTGTGTCCGTCAGTTATATGTTTGTAAAGCACCCGCAAAACAGGGACTAATATAACGACAACAGGTGGTGTCTTAAAAAAAATGAGTTCAAAAAATTGTGTAACATCTTATTTACTTGTTCCAGGTACTACCGGTTTTTCTATTTGCTGGTTTGGGGTGATGTATTACGCGAACCAATTTAGTAAGTATTATTGTAAGAAAATCAATAAAACTAAAGCTTTTTTATTATAGTCATGTAGTATCACAAGAATAAAGATCACCACCACTGGATTATCTCAATCAATGTGTGATAGAAACTAGAAGCGATAGAAAAAGAGATCAATACTTGTTTTGCAATGACGTAGTCACGGACTCCAGTAGGTAATCCAACTGTACATTTCTTTTTCTTTTTTATTTAAGAAGCTTTTGTCCACATAAATTGAACATTTAAAAGAGATTAGACATGGTATCATGCATTATAAAAAAAAAGAATAAAAATTTCATTTTAATAATAACGGTATTGTGTCAGACAACATCTCATTACAACTTCGAGCATTTGGGAAGCATTACAACAAAACGTAATTTGACAAAGTAATCATTTTATAATCATGTTCATTGATAAAACATCGTTTTATCGTTTGTAAATAACGAATACAAATATATTTTATTGTGTACACAGGTATAGGAGGTGTTACATTAGTAGATTGTTCAGCCATGTTCCGCCAAATTGGCATACAATATTTTTCTTATATACTAATATAGTAGGTACATACTTTTAATTTATTTATAACATTAGATTAATTGCACATAGGTATATCAAATTAAATTATACATTATAGGCATTATGATTCATTATTATTGAGACATAAAAATTAACTATTATTTTCATTCAAGTAATCATGAATATTATAGTAACATTTTTCATTCAAAGATATACATGCATGGTAGCGTCAGTAACTTAAGGCTTACAAAATGAGGTTTGCATGAATCAGTTGACTGAATGTTAACTATAGAGCGAACACACCTTTTTTGGGCTTTAAATGCCAAGTCTTTATGTGTTGAGTTGCCCCAGAACATCAAACCATATCTCAGTATAGAGGCTACATGTCCGTGATAAGCTGTTAGTACCGTTGAATTGTCCGCTATTTGCCTCAATCTATAGAGAGCATATGACTGTTTATGAAGACGTTTGCATACGTAATCTACATGGGATTTCCAATCTAACCTTCTATCAATATTTAAACCTAAGAATCTCATTTTGTTTACTTCTGTGATTAATGTATCCTGAAATATTATATTGAGATCAGAGTTTGTCTGACTCCTTTGACTGAACTTCATGATAGTGGTCTTGTTTATGTTTAGACTTAAATTATTTTGGGTAAGCCAATCAGTAGTGGTGGAAAGAAATTGTTTAATGTTTTTTGAGCTATTCTGTTGGTTGCCTACAAATAAAACTGTACTATCATCAGCAAATAATGTCATTTGATGGTCAGTTATTATTGGAAAGTCATTGATATATGTAAGAAATAAGAATGGACCTATTACACTTCCCTGTGGGGCACCAGATACGTTTTCCTTAAAATCTGACTGATAGATCTTCTCTGTTTTTTTTTTTTTGGGCACACTCTATTTATTTGTGTTAAGATTCTATCAAATTAAGAACATTGCCTCTTATGCCATAACAGTAGAGTTTATGAAGCAGTAGTTTGTGATCCACGTGATCAAAGGCTTTGGTGAGGTCTAGGTACATTGCTATAGGAAAGTTTCGTTTGTCCATATTCGTTATTACCGAATTGACAAAAATATATACCGCCATGTTTAGTTTTATTTAAGGAGATAATGAAAAAGTTAAATATTACCGCATTCATATTAGGCTTTAGGCCGTTTGTCCATTCTCTGACAAGGCTCATTGATTGTTGTCTAATAATGTAGTTATTCATATCCTTAAATAAAACCAAAAAATATAATAGATCTGTGTGTAACTAACGCTGAATTTAAAACAGCGCTAACGCAGTGTTTAATAAAAATAAACAAGATAAAACTGACAAAGCTATTTTGTTCTTTAACGTTTTCGAATTCTGACTGTGAGAGGAGGGTAGGCTATTAAAACTTGACGGTATCAAGTTAACTGCAGTCTGCATCCAGATACTTATTTTCTTTTAAAAGTTGCACATACACCTCTAATGGCCAGGAGCTATGGCTTAAAGTGTTTACCAAAGCACTGACATGCTCAGAAATTTAACCAATCAAGCGGTCAACCTCATCGATCATGTTTGGATCGGGGGATTAACTGGCTATAAACGCCTAGAATAGTAAATTAATGATGTAATATTTTTTCGCCATCACCCCTTTTCTCGCAAACAATCCGATTTCAGTAAGCGCATAGCCAAGATCTTGATAAAAGTGTAACTAACTAGCTCTCTACAAACTTGAGAACAATATGCACATCACAATGTATTCATAAGTTACAAAACCACTACAATCAGAATGTGTAATGCATTCTATTCACAAAAAGTATGCATGGAAACGGTTTGTAACATAACTTTTGAACTTCAACAAAGCATGGGAAAATAACACGGAAATGAAATCCCTACAAATTATTACTTAAAGAATTTCTTTTCCCTTTTTTTTTCTTTTTAGAGATCCGCAGGCGAATGTTTCGTTATACTCGTGGTGGAACGTTACGGCATTATCCACATTAAAACCCAACATCTTTACAATCAAATACCATTTTTTTTACATATTTAAGATATTTAATACAATTTAGTGAAAGTGACTATTTTCAACATCTATATTTTAACCATTTACTTCTTATTATGTTGTTGTTATGTTACAAATAAACTAGATTTTAAATTGTTTCTATTGGTTTAACAATCCAGGGCTATATACTGATATTGAAAACTGGGTTTTATATAAGAACAAATAATGTAGCAATGTAAAAATTGGGAACCACCGCTTCTCAGTCGATCTCTCCATTAAAGAAGTATCGTTCAAATGAAGAGTAACGGGTGATGGTAAAATCAATAAAAGTAAGATCTTCGTGGTGAGCACGGTTCAATTATTTGTGTTAAAAACTTGTACGTCTACTAAGATTTGTAAGAAGATTGTTTCCGCGAACCAGGGCTCACTACGTTACGCACCATTAATTATTAGCTTGCTATACTACATTAACTTACAAATCCACAGTTTGTCTGGAAGAAATACCAGTCGAAATAACAGCGAGCGCCAATTGTTCTGTAGTAACTAAATAGTATGTAACTATATTGGTGTACATTAACGAAAAACTGGACACAATAAGATATGCTAGATATTTCCGCTTCTCTGTTTATATAAGGTTAACATTATTTCGGCTGTTAAAATATTAGCAAAAATATGACCAGGACCTACCAAACATTTGGTAGTTGGTACATTTCAAACTAGTAACAATTAAAAAATTTGTTGAAATAATCAACACCTTAACTAACTCAAAGGCTACGGAACTTTATTGTAAGCAAGGCCTGACATGCTCTCAACTGTTTATTTTCCTACCCATCTGTGAAGCTGACATTGTATGGCTACATAAAACAAAGCAAAGAATGTACTCTCCAATACGTAGCGCACAAGGCTTTCCGTAAAAAGTCTTGCTGTTTTATTGACTTCGTGAGATTCTGTTGCATCGGGCTTTTTGTGAATGTCATATATATATGTTTCTTTTGATCCAGACAAGGAATTCATTGTTAATGGAGTTTTAAACATAATATCAATGCATATTTTAAGAGGTTAAATTATAGATCGATAGAGAGGTTATTGTATTACATCTGATTTTTTTACTAATAATAAGGCCAGCGCTTTGATCCCGGGAAGGGTCGGTCAAGCGTTTTGATACTTCGCATAATATGTTAAGGCTGTGGGATCCAAACCTGCGTTATGTTTGGATCCCAAGGCCTTAGTGTTTCGGCCGAAGTGTTTGACTACAAATGGCTCAAATATATAATTTCCAATGAGGTTAGTGTATTTGGACCATCTGAGGGCTTTCAGCTGATGCAGTAGCAACACTCGTAAATTCCGACGTGTAGAATAAATATCCTGGGACGCTAGCAGAGCTTGTACTATGGAAACCAGATAACTGATATATTACATACATAAACTATTTTTTTTGTAAATACATACTGATATAGTTAACTATACCCAGACTCAGGACAAACAGACATGTTTATGCACACAAATATCTGTGTTGGGTGGAAATCGAACCCACAACCTGCGACGTGAAAAAAAAATCATTTTCCTCCCACGCTAACCAGCCCTTCAAAAATAATAATAAATATTTTTTTAAGATGCAGGTTCTACTTCAAATAAGAAAAAAAAACTATAACTATAATATTAAGTTATCTAACTAAAGGCAAATTCTTGGTTGGTATATTATGAAGTGCCGCATAAATTACACATATTGCAGAAAATCTAAACTAAGCATGGTTTAAATTTTCTACCTTACGTCCATATTTGTAGTTGGCGAGTGCATGCGAAAGTTTGCGAGCGCCCGAGTTTTCTGCCTCAAGAAATATAAATAACTTAGGATTTCGTACTTATGAGCACTCTTTCAGGTTAGGCCTTGTAGTTAAATAATGATACAACGTTTACATCTTTAACGGCAACCATATGAAATTCAACATATTATTTAGTTTTAACAGCAGTTATTTAGAGAATCACACTAATATTATAAAGGCGTAAGTTTGTGAGTGTGTATGTTTTTTACTTCTTCACGTCTAAACGGCTGTAGCGATTTTAATTAAATTTGGTACGGAGTTAGCTGACACCCTGGGTTAACATATATTTAGGCTATAATTTAAAAAGTTTAACGTGGGTAATCCGCGGGGCACAGCTAGTTAGTTTATACATAAAAACAGTATAGTAAAAAGCTCGTGTGAAAAATGAATGGGATCGCTAAGAAGTCCCTAAAACAATCCTATGTTCGGACGATAGATTAAACCCTCAAGGCATCAATGGTGTAGAATGGCTCAGGATCGCAATCTATACAACAACCAACAAGTATTTGACCCCTATAACTATAGGGGCCATGTTCTTTCTTGGCTTAAGAAAGAACATGGTACGATAAGTAAAGCATCCCTAACTAACATAAAGTTAGACAAATACTCCTAACTGAATTTTGTGAATGCTGATGTTTTTGTAAGTGGTTTGACAAAATTACTACAGTTACAAATATTAATCAAAATTATATGTATTCATCTAGTTTGTACTTAGTTTAAGGAAGTTAAAACAAGCGCTAATCCCGCCGACAAACTGTTGCGCAGTTTGGTAGGTTTATAAACCAAAAAAAAATCCAATAAAAGCTCAATTTATTTATTATTTTTTTAATAGCGTATAAATTAAGGGAGATATTTACCCAAGCTCACAGTACGTAGAAACAAGCTGACAGAAGATAACAAAGATTCTACATAGGTACATTTATATAGAGTATTGTATCAAAAAGCTGCTGCGTGGCCCACAACTAAATTTCACAAAACATAAAATTATGGAAATAGTAGACACAATGATAATTATAATATACGCAGACACAATACATGGTAGGTACCTACCTAGGTTCTGTGTTTAGTTTATTACCCATTCCGCGAGAAGATAAATGTAAGCCAGTCGACCTTTTGCCAAAAGTTTTATCTCATAACGCGTCTTCATGTTCACGTGCAAATTCTCAAGGGTCGCGTGCGGTAATTTTAATTAAGTATATTTACTGAGACGAGCGCCTGGCGCTGGGACGGTAATAAATGTTGGCCGTAAAGGTAACAAATGTTGAAACGTGTGCCCGGCCCATGCGGAGCTTTCACTGCGCCTCACTGCGGAGCTGATATCTGTAGTAGCTTCTCCAACTAGCCAACCCGCCCCGATGGACTAGATCAAAAGATAGAATATGTCACAATTAGTAAGGCCAATTGTGCTTTACTCTTATGTTTAACCTAGTTGAACTAGTATCCGTTATAAATTACATCTCAGTGAGAGGTTAAGCCCTGATGATCGTAGTATTTGGGTTAATTAGTCGTGCACTATATGAATAAAATATCAACAAGGCCTATCGAGTTGACGAAGAGATGCACCAATGAATTCAATTGACGCGGAAATGGATCGGATTGTTTGATATTTATTAATATACGATTCGATCCAGTTCGATTTGCTACACAAAATTGAACATGCCTGATCGGGGGACTCCGACTACGATGATAAATACTTTAATATTGTATTTTATTTTATACCCTGGGATTCTTTTCTATTGTAAATACATAATTATATTATTATTATTATAGATAATGGGTGTTATTATCTATATAAGTATGTATTTACAAAAGAATAGTTGTATAGGTTTGTAATATATCAGTTATCTGGTTTCCATAGTCGAAGCCCTGTTTAGTTGGGGATCGGATAGATTCAGGACAAACAGACATGTTCATGCATACAAATAGCTGTCCTGGCTGGGAATCAAACCTACGACCTGCGACGTGAAAGGCAAGCAGTTACCAACCACGCCAACCGGCTCGTCACATTATATCATATTATGTAGGCACTTATTTCATTTTAAAATTAAAATCCTTTCTGCCTCTTCATAGACGACCGCTTTTAAAAGCACTAACTTTACTATAAAACCCAAAAATCTTATAAAATTGAATACTGCTCCATTTCGTAGGATCACTGCACTCGGAAAACGATATTTCATATCATTTCCCGAATACATTTAAAAGTTGACTGTGGAAAAGAGATATTTCTGCGGACAAAGTATAAGTTACTATTTGTGATAAAAATTTAAAAGTATGCACTCGTAGAAAAAAAAACTAGGTGCGATTCGGGTCAATCTCGCCAAGTCTGTGAAGATTTAAATCCTTCAAATTCTAAGTTACGAAGGCGAATTGGGAATTCAGACTTTCCTAGTGCCGTATTTGAGTTGGGTTTGGCCCGGTTTACGGGTGAGCTTCCGAAAGTCTAGGAAATTGAACGTAAATCCGATTTGTTCGGATCTAGAACCAAAATTTTCCTAAAACGTAGGTACTATGGACTATCCTTGGTGCACCCGTATAAAGAGCCGCATTGGTGATGAGGTCACAGCGCTTAGTGTATGATTGAATGTATAAAAGTATTCCTTTGAACTAAAATAATAATCATCATCATCATCTTGGCAGCCAAAGTGCTGTGCTGGACAAGAGCCTCTCCAAAAGATTCGGGGTTATGCCACGCTTGGCAGACGGGTTGGCGATCGCATATTGATGGTCATAGTTCACAGCAAAACGCTGCTGCCGGTTCTCTGGTAGGTACTCCCACGGTCGATTTCTACGCCCTACGGGTAATTGTATTCTATGCCGTCACCACACAGCAACAATTATAATAATAAAGCCTTTTATTCGGATAACAGATATACAATTACTTTACTAATACTACTTGATATAAGTATTTTACACGATTAAAATTATACGCGTATATGGTTCCTCTACACTTTCTGTATGTCCGTTTGCCAGTTGGCAAAGGCCTCCTCAACCTACTCTATTCTGATCTTTTTCTGGCTACTCCACTCCATGTTATGCCTGAAACCTGCCTGATATCATCGTTCCATCTTTCTTTGTTGTTGGCCTCTTTTTCTTTTACCTTCCCTTGGTTACCAAGCTGTAATTATTTTGCTCCATTTGTTCTTTCCTCTGACCATGTGTCCCGGCCACTTTATTTTTAGGGTTACGTCCTGTATCTGGGTCTTTTCCTAGTGTTGATGTTCTTATACTAACTCTCCTCTTTACTCCTATCATGCTTCTCTCCATTGCACGTTGACAAATTGCAATTCAATTGATTGTGTTTTTTGTTACTTACTTACGTATCGTATGGGCAGTGGTTACCTTAGTGTCTAGAGTTGTTCAAGTCGCCTAGTAGGCCTCTGTTCGGGACCGGCAGCTTAACCTGCCCTCCGAAGCACGGAGACGCTCAGAAATGAAACCACTCTGGCGGTCACCCATCTATGGATTGACCGCAAGCGTAGTTGCTTAACCTCCACGAGCACTTACGGACCGGTGAGAGCATTTTTGATATGGCCTATGTTTATCACTTGCTAACATTCAAATAACAGTTGAATACTTAATCAAATGACGTATACAAATAAATTCATTTACAGCGGTGTAATGAAACCGTAACGGCGCCCACGTGCGTCAAGCGTTGCGTATTTGCTAATTTTAATTCTACAATACCTACATTAATTCTCCTTCCTGTAATTAAAGTCGGCGTGTAATATTAAGTTGGCGAACGTATTAACGCCTGTAGGTACGTCACAGTCTGAGATCCGGTGAAACTATTTTTACGTTCTTGCATTTTCTAGCTAGAATTAATTTAAATTAAATGAATATATTCATGTGGGATGAAGTTCAAATATTTTTAATATTTGAATAACTACTTACTTTTTCTTTTACTTACGCTACACTTGAATTTTAACATGCCTAAAGTTATTTTAGGAGCTAGACAACTTAATGATCAATAAATCAATGTTTTATTTGCATTCCACAATAAAAATAATACATGGCATCATTATGGACTCTGTCGGGCTCAGCAAAAGTAGGAGGGAGGAAGAGGAATTTAATGTCTATGTAATGCAACTGGTAGCTATGGTTACTAATTATTATTTAAACAATATTTGATTGTGATGTCATAAAGTATTCGAGCACTGTGGCTAACGTGAGTTCAGTAACAACATAATAATAATAACATTATCTTGGACTAATACTCACACCCACTGGCTGTGTGGCTGACGACCATAAAGAATATCGCCTCCTCATCTCATCCCGTGGGATCGATCGTAGAAGTCGTCCCTAGGAAATGTATACAGAGAACAGCCAGCAGGGTTCTTTTTACTGCGATCACCAAGCCGCCTGCCAAGAGTAGCGATTATGGCATATCCCCTATTCTTGATGGAGGCTCTTGTCCAGCAATGGACGTCATTTGACTGACTTGATAATGATGATGGTGAATACCCGCAGACGTTTAGTCCTAATACCTACAACCATCATATGGGGGTGGAAATAATGTCATCGTATCTCACACTATAATATAAACCTACGAGGCTCATATCCTCTAATAAGTTTAGCACCATAAATTCTGAAGTTGGGGCGCGCAAAGAGAAACTATGAAATGTACTAAATCCGCTATTCAAGTTGTGGTTGCAGGATATTGAATGAGAAAATGGTAACTAGCGGCCGTGTGTGGAATAATCACATGGATTATAATTTACACGCGCTGCCAGTAATGTAGGTACGCTTGGTTATACCTACATATATCCAGATTATCCTTTATGATTTACGACAAAGACTTTGTACGGTATATTCGAAATTGAGACTGGGAATAACGCACTATATCGCATATACCTACGTGTTATGAGAACTCAATTATGTAGGGTTATGGAAATGACTACTTTGGTAGCATAAAAATACTTATTGTATTTCGTACCTTTTTCTAACACCTAGTCATGGTTCCGTAAGTAAGAGAATCGAGGAAGCCATATTGTTTCGCCAAGACCGTTTGTATGTCTGTCAGTCCACGGTGCAGGTCAGAGACTTTAAGCGCTACACCACACCGTTGGAAGAGACCGTACGTGTGGCGCAGCGGTTAAGACAGGCGCCTTGCCATTTCGTGTCCCGGGTTCGATTCCCGCGTAGGACAGATATTTGTGTGACTCATAAATAGTTGTTTTGAGTCTGGATGTACTTCGTGTCCGTCAATTATATGTTTGTAAAGAACCCCGCAGCACGGATTAATTGCCGCAGTGCTGGATTTGTCTCAAAAAAGACAACGTAAAATTCTCGTCAAAGTTGTCACTAAACTCTAAATAATTTCAATGTTACATACTTGTATATCATTTACTGAGTAGGTAAAATTTATTTCTCTTGTCTAGTATGTTGCGTGTGGTCTTGTTGGATATGTTATATGGTTATTCATTAACGTATTATTTCCACCAATCAACTAACCTGTAAGTTATATAATGTAGGTAATAAAAATGTGAGCATGTAGTTACTTCAAAATCGTTTCTCTTACTTATGAACACTGGCTTGAGACATACTTCACCTTTGTCATTCATATTGCATTCTTTAGATCACTGAATAAAAACGGAACACTTGTCAAACAGTTTCAATAAGGGGTTTGTGGCGGTCAGCTACGGAACCTGACACAGCCTGGCCCTTACTCTTTAGTCGCCTTTATCTTTCTGAATAAACTCGTTTGCAGAATTCAAGGTGTTTGTAGCTCAGGTTAGTTTCTGGGCCTCATCGCTTAGAGCTGCCTCATTATGTGCCTCCTGTGTATGAATACCGCGTGTATTTACTTCGTGACCACTTTGACTGACAAAGATATTATATATTATAATTTCATTAGTATTGGTATATACCAATACTAATGAAATTGCTGACACAAAAATACCCATTTTGTCTGGATGTTAGACTTAATTTTATTTTATTTATTAAGGCTCAGCAATAATTTTGTACTAATAAAATATCTTACAGTTATAAAAAAAATGGATGTGTGCTTCTAATATACTAACACGGCAAATATATTTGTTTATGCACATTATCAAAAAAAGACATACGATTAAATTGATAGCCCTTTTAAAATTCCGATCAATAAACATACAACAATATGTCTACAAGATTTAGTCGATGGGGGTCAAATAAAACTCAGATTAAGAGAACTGTTTAACATAGAGGGGGGGGGGGGGGGTATATATTTTGTATTTTTTCCTGCCAAGTGCATTAAGCTTCCGTCACGCTCCACCTCTTGTTAATTATTTAACACTTGGACAATGGTGGGGGTTAAATAAATGTAAATATGAATAACTGTGACTAATTGTAACGTGTAACTGTTTTTTGTCCCAAATAAAATAAATAAATAAACAATATCCTTGGTATGGAAGACCTTGGCTGAATGGTTTCTTTTTTGCGAGATGTGGATCTCCGCCAAAAATTAGTAGTTATTAGTAGTAGTATGCTGGACTTCATCTTATCGAAACCATTCTGTCGCAAGAAGATCAAGAGAACACGTATCTTCTAACTTGTCCGATAGCATTTTATATGCACCGCGCCACTTTATGTGGCGTTAACGAGATCGGTAAATAGGTAATAAAATGAACAACAAACAAATTGGAGTACAAGGTGTTAAGCTTTTTATTACATTGCAGCTGTAGCAAAATGTAGAATAATACGTAAGTAAAACTAGCACTGTAGACTAGCTACTTAAATCAGCAGTAAATCGTATACCTACCATTAAGAATGCTACGATTTAATAAGTACCAATTTTATTATCTAGTAACACGTATTATTACGTACTCTTAATTTCACATTAATAGAAACCATTTTCTAGGAAAATTCACTTCACACTAGGATCAACTTGTGTCGTGAGGACCAGTCTCTTCTCACTGTTTTAACTTAACGGTCCATATTAAATAATATATAATAATATTCACACACGGCCATCTGATCCCAAACTTAGCGGAGCTGGTACTATGAAAACTTGATAACTGGTATATTATATATATTACTTTTCTTTTGAAAATAAATAGTTATATAGATAATTACACCCAGATTCAGGACAAACAGACACATATATCTGTCCTGAGCGGGAATCGAACCCACGACCTGCGGCGTGAAAAGCAAGCTTGTTGCTACCTTATCATCGTCATCGGTTCCATAAAGGTTCCACAATGTTGCGCTTGCCACCGCTTGCAAGCGAGTTGGCCACCGCAGTTGTATGGTAGCAAGAAACCAGGTGGCGCTGCTTCCTGACTACCTGGTGTATCCCTTAGTAGTCTTTTACGGCACAAAATAATGTCAAAATATGGGTTATAAATTTACTGAATGTATCAAATAATAAGGCTTCCAAACCTGTACTTAGGTGTAGGGATATTATATAATTATAATGCGTTACAATGTTTCTGTAAGGCAACCGATGTTCTTATAAGCGTATCTAATTTACAAGTTATAAATTCATTTTTCCAACCCAGTGTGAAATATACCTCTATATTTCTCACTTTATGCGTTAGTTTTACTTAAATCCACCCTTATTTAGTTTTATATTCACATGAGCAAGCAAAGGAACATTATGCTAGAGCTATAAATTTATTATTTCAACCGTACAGCATACAAATATGTTCCAGGTTTAAATTCTCATTTTCAGGTTTCACTAAACATTTTTTTATGTCTAGATGGTGGCATGCGGCTTAGGTGTTACAAACAGAGCAATGAAGGCACTCCATTTTTCAGCAAAATCTGATAAATTTATACTAAACCTAAATACTGTAGCGTTAGATACATATTGCAATGTATTTTTATTTGGATGTGGAAATAAAAAAAAAATGTCGTGTCTTGCATTTGTTACGTAGTTCGTGTAACTTGGCTGCTGTGTCATTGTTCTCGTGTTTTGTATTTTACGTCCACAGCATTCGTTAAATTTGTACTAAACCCCGAAACTTGAGTGTTTGCTACAAACTCTAATATATTTTTCCTTCAAATGTGGAAATAAAAAAACTGTGTCAGGCATTGCATTAGTTAAGTGGTTCGTGTAACTTTAGACTAGGTTTCTAAAATAACAAAAGATTAAAGCAATGACTTTGCTTTTATGTTTTTATTTTACGTTCCAATACATTTTTTATAAAAGCTGGATATATTAAACCTGTTTTATTATATGTAACAGTGATGCAGTGTCCGACAAATACTGCATCAAATACAAGACGCTGTTTAAATCAATAATTTAACCAAGTATGCAAACATTTAATTGAAATGAAAATTGAGAAGTAAATATTGGTTTGGTAAGTTAAGTTACCATGACCAAGTAGAATCATCTTCTTAATTTCATTTTCTTAACTAGAAACAAAATTTTTAAGTTTTTGTTTAATGGATTAAATGAAAGGTTGATTTAAAAAAATGAAATAAAGCACAGGTTTTATCTTATAATAAGATGTGTTTTAATCCCATCTATATATTTGGGGCATCAATGATTCATGTATACAAAATTTTAGCTATATTTTTACTAACATAGAATAAGTCTTATGTATTACTAACAATTTTGAGTCTTTGGTTACTTTAATAAATAACTTTATTATTATTATTATTATATTATACTATCGAACCTCCTATTGAATTAAAAAAAAATGTGAGCCGTCACGGGACGCCTGGCAGATGTGAAACATCGACATTATTTTGTTAAAGTAATATGCAGAAGTCGATGTCGAAGTCGAAGTATACGTCGCAGTCGAAGTCAAAGTCGAAGTCATGTCGAAGTCGAAGTCGAAGTATAAGTCGAAGTCAAAGTCGAAGTCAAGTCGAAGTCCAAGTAGAAGTCGAAGTCGAAAAGAACATATTGTGATAGGAACTAAAAAATATAAAAAAATAAACCACGGCATGCGTCGCCACGCCAGAAATCTGTTTTACGTACGGCTATAGATGTTTCACGTCAAAAGAGTATTTAACTATTGTATCGTAAACAATAATTCCATTAGCATATGAAATTAAAAATACAAACATAAAAAAATGTGAGCCGTCACGGGACGCCTGGCAGATGTGAAACATCGACATTATTTTGTAAAAGTAATATGCAAAAAAGAACATATTCTGATAAAATAAAAAGTCGATTGCGCATGGCGACGCGTCGCCACACCGTACACACTACTATCGTATAGCGTGGCGACGCATCGCCACGGCATGCGTCGCCACGCCAGAAATCAGTTTTACGTGCGGCTATAGATGTTTCACATCAATAAAACCATTTAACTTACCCTAATAACACGCAAATCTGTAACCACGCGTAAAATTCCTTTTCCCAGTTCCATTTTTAAATTTAGTTTTTTTGTTAATATTACCAGCCACTACTAACTTTTTCATTTATATAAATCTACAAAAAAATCAGAGATATACCTAATAAATATTCATTTGAAAGCAATCCTGAACTTTAAAACAGTTTGTGGCCGTCAGTGAATGTTTATACGCATATAAGCTAAGTTCTGAAATTTGAGCCATAATATTTTAAATATGCAGGACATGTACATAATTCAGGTACATGTCTACTAGATATATCCCGTATTCCCCGAAGAGCTCTGCGGAGATGCACTTTTGAGCGCATCCATTCTACTGTCACGTAAATATTGGTTGGCATGTTGCCTTTGGCTAGAACTTAAAATGTATTATATTTTTATATATAGACATAATACTTACAACAAACTCACCTGCATCTTTTATGACGAAAAGTAAAAACAACTGCAGTATGCCGCGTGCTCACTTGTCTTTACCTTTAAGTTGTCCTTGGTACTTAATTTGTATTTACTTAGATTGTTTTAGTTTAGATTTGTTTCATCATCATCCCCATCATATCAATCGAAAGACGCCCACTACTGGACAAAGCCCTCCCTTAAAGATCTCCACAATTGCACGTGCTTGCCAATCGAGAAACTTTCTGCCCCAGCGGCCGTCTGCTCTACGAGCAATGTGTCCTGCCCACTGCCACTTCCACTTGGCAATTCTAGGCCTCTATCACGCGATAAAATCGTTCCCTTTTTATTAGAAAAAAATTGAGAGTTACACGCCTCTTATCTATATCGATTTTAGAGGAATCTAACGAACAGGCATAATTCTACGCTAAACGTGGGTTTCAATACAGTTACTCAGTATGCTGCCACACCGAGCAACATTGAGATGTATGTATTGCACGATATGATAGGGCGTTGCACGGTATCTATAGCCATTAAGAGCCTACAAAAGTCGGAAATTTACTGAAAACATGCAACATTATATCAAATAATCTCTTTGCATATCAACCGAGGTATATACAAAGGAGATGTGAAATCTTGATAATTTCGGACGTTGTGCTACTTGCGTGTACTGCTAATAGAATGGAAACAACAAGATTGCATCTAAATAGGTATACGGAACTGGAAGATAAACATGCCAGCTCTTTAAGGCACTGCCTTCTACTGAAAATTAACGCAGTACCTGTAAAGAAAATCTCTTTTTTCTCGCACTATTTCTCAATTTCATTTTTTATTATTAATTTACTGCCAAAATATAAACAAAAGTAAATCCACTACACGTGTACTACGCCTCGCCACTTTGTGTCTTGCGTTTGATTCCCACGCAGGACAGCTATTTGTGAATGCCATAAATAGTTATTCTGAAACTGGATGTACTTTGTGACCGTCAATTTTATGTTTGTGAAGTACCCCACGACATAGGGATCAATTTTCTTAATGCGGGCGATGTCTTCAAAAAACAAATATAAAATATGAATTAAAAGTAAAAAGTGCTGATTATTTTAAATTAAATCTCTTCCAGTGGACCCGCTAGAGGAGAGATAAAAGAAGAGGGAACAATGGTGTCTACAAGGAAATTGAAAAAGAAAACTGTCAGAAGAATATCAATACGTACTATAACATACTAATATCTAAATTGCAGTAATTGTCCTTCAAACATACAAGCATTCGACGAACCATCTTCAGAAGTCATTCTTTTGAGGGTTGCTCCGGGCGTTACATCAAACGGGCCATATACTTGTTTGCTGATTTAGTCGTATAAAAGCACCTATTGTTGCATTCATTACGCAGTAGAATTCTAACAGAGCTCATGATACTCTAGTACCTGAGTTTATTATTATGTTTGAATGAATCATTAGAAACCGTTGTAAGTTGTGTTCTTTATATTTAATGTATTTTAACAGTCTACAAAAGAAGAACAATTTGACAGTGCGTGTTTTTTGTAAGTATGTTATGCGTTACTTTTCTATTATGTCTATAAACAGACGCCAGCACATCAAGCTATCCGAATCTGTCAAATTTCCCCAATTGAAAGTGAACCTTATGCTTATGTGATAAAGTTGAAAATCTATAAAAGAAATTTGACAGATTGGGTAGCTTGATGTGCTGGCGTCTGCACCTGTTATTTGAGTCAGATAAGTATATGACCACAGAAATAGCATAAGTAGCCTGTCTATATGTTATAAATTACCGAACCGATTTTGAAATTCTATTCGATAGGGAATTCTTCCGGAATAGTCCTTTATAAATTTTGCTTAAATCGTATTTATTAAAAGAAGCTGATGTCGGTCCTGTTTTTAAAACCGGTAATTATAGGTATATTTTTCAGTGAAAATGTAGTATAGTAGTGGTAATGAGTATTTTATTTATCTATCTATTTAAATTATAATTTTGATATAAAAGTTTAGTATTTTAAGGCAATTTAAAATTTAATTATTAAATATCCTATAATGTTACATTGAGAAGTCTGGCTTTATTTTCAACTGACTATAAAAACAGGATCAAAATTAATTCGACTAAGTATATGTTTTTCTTTCCTGTATTTATGTTATGCGATTTTACTGTGGTTTTTGACCAGATTATAATAAATGTTTTTATTCGAAGATAAAATAAGATAGTTTATTCCACAAATATGGGTACATTAAAAAACAAATATGTTATAATTAATGGGACGAAGAGAATATCTTTCTTTGTGTGTTCCCATATATATATAAAAGGGCCTGTTAGCGTGATTGGCCAATGCTGGCTTTTCACACCGGAGATCGTGGGTTCGATTCCCACCCAGGATAGATATTTGTGTGCATAAACGTGTTTGTTTGTCCTGAGTCTGGGTTAAATTATCTGGATAAGATAAGATAATTGTTTATTTCACCACATAACATAAAACAATAACAATAATAGGTGCGTACAGTTAAATGCAATACATTTTTACATACTAAAATTGTTTGTTTGTTACAGTATTTTTAGCAATCTTTGTGGTGGCTAGCACCTTAGCTAAGTTATTTGGAGATAACTTGTATCAAAGGTGCTAGGCCCAACTTTGTTTATATAGTTTCATCATTATTCATCAATAATTTATAGGGTGAAAGTTAACGTAAAAAGAGAAAAAGTAATAATATTAACAAAATACAAAAAACTAATATTAGATAATATATGTTAATAGAAAGCTCTTATATTAGTGTGTGTGTGTTTGTGCGTGTGTGTGTGTGTGTGTGGGTGTGTGTGAGTGTTTGAATGCGCGCGCGCATGTGAGTGTGTAAGTATGTATTTACAAAATCAAGTAGTATATGTAATATATCAGTTATCTGGTTTCCATAGTAGGTACAAGCTCTGCCTGTTTTGGGCCGTGTGTAAAAAATGACCCAGGATATTATTATTATTATTATACAAATTTCATCTAAATCAGTTGATTAAAAAAATTGAAATCGATTCTATTTTTATGTTTTTTTTTTAAACAGTAAATACCATATTTATACAAGAAAGAACCTTACCTTAAAGTATATACCTTTAAGCTGAAGGTAAAGTCATAAATATTGCATAGGACCCCACTGTAATTTCAAGGAGCCTCGTTACATTAATTAAGTTTCGCCTTGGTTTTTATCGCGATCAAATTACACTTTGTTGCATATTAAAGCGCACTCTAAGGTCGCGTAAATTCAGTACCGCCCTGTTTATAAGTTTATACTTCGGTATATTATGCCTTTAGTAGTTATTTTAGATAGTTTAAGTAACAGTTCCCTTAAGAGGTAGATAAAACTTAATGTTCGTGGAAGTTACAATAGTAAGATAACATGGACGGGTCAAAATAGAGAGAACGGATCACTTCGAAAATTGTGCTTTGTCTTCAAGGCGTGGTACAAGTGTGGTATTGTCCATATTGGAACTAAATTACAAAAAAAATCAACGTTATATTCGTAACTATATATTTTTTGGCATGAACGTAATATATAAAGGACTAGCTGTGCCCGCGACTTCGTCCGCGTGTTAATTAGTTTATTTCGCTTTTTTTTGTAAAATAAAAGACTTTTTCTAAAATAAAAGTAGCCTAAGTTACTCCTTATTCCCGTCAAAATCGGTCCAGCCATTTCAGAGATTAGCCGGAACAAACAGACAGACAGACAGACAAAAATCGTAAAAAAAAATATTTTGGTGTATGTACCGTATATATATTCATATTAATGAAGTAAAAACCGGTTATTTCAATATTACAAACAGACACTCCAATTTTATTTATTTGTATAGATTATTTTCAAATGCACATCAAAGAACTTATCACCTATCATTTTATATTAAAATATTTAATAATTTCGGCGGTTTCGGTACTGGAAAAGAAGATTAGGTTAGGCTTAGAACTGCAACCATAAATCGCAGAAACAAATTAAACCGTCCTCTCTATGTGGCAGCCATTGTGGTATTTTTTTCTTTAGTTATTTCTATTGCATTCACAAATAAATCAAGTTTTGATTCGCAACATAGTTTATCGTTTAATATACGAGACACTGATAATCCAAAAATGTATGCAAACACGGGGGCACTTCTTATTCCATCATTCCCATGATCCGATGGGATGACAAGGGACATAACTGGAAATTACTCTCACGGCCAGTGGTTAAGTACAGGACCTACTGCTTTCACTGCTCGCCGTGTCACGAGGATATACAGCCAACTCCCTAAATTTGGGCTGATAGTGAGAAACTTTGTTCACAGAAAAATCCCATTATTATTTTGCTTTGGCCTGAAACGGGATTTTCACTCTTTGGAACGCATTATTTTCAGTGTATGAGCAAATACAGTTTGACGTTTTACCCCTAACACACGTTAGCCTTATAAACTGCCTTAAGTTATGTAGGTACAATTATTTTAGTTTGGGCACTGAATAAATGATCTTATCTTATCTGGAATATTGTTTACCACCGTATTCTCCCTAGGAGATCATATTGGCCCTATCGGTAGACCAGCACTACAGAAATGTCACACAAGCTGAGATTTTGTGAAACGGACGGGTTGGTTGACGGTTGGTAAATGCAGGTCGTGGGTTTGATTCCAACTCAGGATAGATATTTGTGTGCAGGAACATGTCTGTTTGTCCTGTATCTGTGTGTAAATATCTATATAAGTATGTATTTACAAAACAAAAGTAGTCTATGTATATCAGTTTGTACTATGGAATAGTACAAACTTTGCTTAATTTGGGATCAGATGACCGTGTGTGACTAATGTTCAAGGATATAAAAAAACTTGAGAGGTGTCAAGGGACACCCGGATGGAACGAAGTTCTTTCTTATTATTTCTTATGTACAAAATACCTGTATACACTCAACAAAAATAATCGTCGCGACACCACACTGTTCAATACGAAATAGAAATGAAAATATATGGCTTGCTTTCTATAAGAGAGAGAGAGACAGACAGAGAAACATGCGCACGCCGCACAGTTGCAAAAAGTGTCGTGACAACTTTTCGTGAGATTTTTTTCCGTCTAGCCCCCTTTCACAACGCGCGATAAGGAACTTCTTCTTTCCAATTATTAATAATAATAATATTATAATTAATTATTTTATATTAGTCGCCTTCACCACATCATAAAACGTTGGTATTCGGCTCCACGTATCCTCTCAGTCGACTAAACGCATACAACAGACTGGATAGCGATAACTAATGTCCAATACGTCATTATCATGACTAAATATTCATTAGACAGGGAGCAAGATTAATGAACCGACACCTGAGATACCATCCCACGCGGTACGTCGGTTTAATCCATCGTTATTTCACCGCTTTTTGGCATAGAATTCAACCTCGTTAAGCAAAAATGCAAATACTGCGTTACGTTAAATTAGCGAACTGAGCTTCGCAGGAATGCTATGCTAGCATATAAATGATTGTAAATAAAAAAAAACTAAAATTGAGTAACCTGTTTAAGTATGCACCAGAATCGGCAACATTCATTAAAAATGTATACAAAAGAAAAGATGTGTAATAGATTTTTCACGACTATTGTAGCTTTCTCTCTCTTCGTCACTGAATGATAA
Source organism: Pseudoips prasinana (assembly GCA_951640165.1). Classification (NCBI taxonomy): domain Eukaryota; kingdom Metazoa; phylum Arthropoda; class Insecta; order Lepidoptera; family Nolidae; genus Pseudoips; species Pseudoips prasinana. Next base: position 27,266,029 of record OX621237.1, on the reverse strand, counting down.
GTATCTTTAACTGGTGTAACATGCACCCTGCCTTTCGGCCACTAAGTGTAGTCGTGCCTCTATACAAGAAAAAACTAAATCGGTATGAATGCCTGAACTATACAAATTGTATTTTAAACTATACAATATTTATTTTGCTTGCTTAATCAATTATATAAGATAGTGAATATGAAAAATGTATATGGGATACTCTTATCTCTCTAATTTTTTTTTGTATGTTGTTCCATATGCAACCAAAAAAGTATTTGTCAATTAATATAAGTATAGTAACGACAAATATCTACAGGAATAAGTGAGCCATACTGCCGCCTGTTTAGTTAGTTTTATAAAAACTTGGTTTCTTTATATTTTATCATCATCATCATCACAACAGCCGAAAGACGTCCACAGCTGGACAAAGGTCTCCTCCAAGGATCTCCGGTCTTGAGCTACCCGCATTAAGCGGTTTTCCGCGACCCTCGATGCAATCCTCGATCGTTGGTCCATCTTGTAGAGGGTCTGCCCACACTGCGTCTCTCCGTCTATTATATTTTATAAAATGCTTTAAACAAATTAGTGGAACATACAATTTCCCCAGCAACCTCCCAAAAACCATGGAAAGGTTTTAAGAAATCTTGCACAAATTATTTCAAAATGGTAGAAAGAGAGATTAGGTATCATAAAGAAAAGAACACGAGTGTGTATATATAAATATACATAATAATAAGATATATCGACGATCACCGTAGCCTAGTTGGTAGTGCTCCAGCCTACGAAGCTGGTGGTCCTGGGTTCGAATCCCGGTAAGTGCAAATATTTGTGTGATAAGCACGAATATTTGTTTATGAGTCATGGATGTTTTCTATGTATATAAGTATATCTGTATAAGTATGTATATCGTCGCCTGGTACCCATAGTACAAGCTTTGCTTAGTTTGGGACTAGGATGATCTGTGTGACATTGTCCCTATATATTATTGTATTATTATTATTATATCAGGTACAGACTTTATCACTTGAGCATAAGGTTCACTTTCAATAGGGGAAATTTGACAGATTTACATATCACACAGCGCCATCTAGCCACCACTAACCATTTATAGTACAATGGACAGCATCAAATCACACTGAGCGTTGAGGTTCAGGCATGTGCCTGAGAATCGCTTCGACTGTCTTGGATTCCGCTACGAATATTATCAGGAAAGAAAACATGCGAGGCAGTCTTTGAGGACTGCCGATGGAATTGAAAACTACTTTTTAATTTCTCATACTCGGAAAATAGTGTTTAATTGATCCGAATAGCAAGTGGAAGATGCCAATTCCCACCTTTGGGCGGTACAGACTCATAGTAATTGGTTCCCTCCCATATGGTGGAAATAAATTTAAAAAATATAACTAAATTTATTTAGTAGGTCGGCTGTATAAAATCTTACATAATTAGGAAAAAAATTCTGCGGTCATGTGAGTGTAAACAGCCAATGGGAATTAAAAAAAGACCCTCCGTCTTACGAATATTCGACCAGGTGACGTGTCTTGACGCCAGTTTTATATTTTTACCCGTCCCAAAAAAGTGCCTAACACCGCTAAAAAAGTTTTCACTTCTACAAGGAGGAGTTGGAAAAAGTAGTTCCACTTCCCTCCATATATTATATTTCATAAACCTCCAAACAACGATTAAATAAGCGCACAATACAGAATTAAGTAATCCTATTGGATATCTAATATTTAGTAGCTATTCTCGACCCAATGTTTCACAATATAAGCCTAAACAAAGAAAATATAACGATATAAGAAAATTGCAGTCATTTTCCCCCATATTTGGTAACTTCATATTTGTATTAGGAGCTGCGATTATCTCAAGTTACCAAGCAAATATCATATTAGAATTGTTTCTGTGTGGTTACTTAGCGGAAACAAATATTATAAATCAGTTTATATAGCCTCAGGTCGACTTCTAGGCCTCCCACGGATGAAATAAGGTGGCTACATTCTATGCCATCATCCACACGGCCTACAGCAGCAAAGGTTTCAAATGCCTTCCTTTACCTTAAAAACTTAACCCTTATGTTTTTGACTCATTAAATCAGGTCGTCATACTATCACAGCAGTCTAATAATAAAATTAAAAAAAAAAATGGATATAGGATTGTAAAGTATTGTAATGTAAGATACGGTTTCAATTGCTTATTTTAAAATAATTACTTTCAGTACGCCACGTTGTTTTTAACTTTAAATTTATTAATTGGATTAAAATTCAAAACTCAAGTTCCATCTCCCACCTCTGAAATTTGTTATACAACAAGTCTGAGATAGTTACAGTCGATAGATGTTTACTTATATAATATAAGAAAAATATAGCCATTTTTCTAACTAGTACAGATTTAATAAAATTTACATGTCAAAAGTAATATTAGTAAACACAGATATTACACAATCATAAGACAAAACACAGATATTGTTACAACAATCATATTGCTAGAAGAGTCATACGTATAAAACATGTATTGTCCAGCAGTGGTTCACGTAGGTTACAGTCTTCTTGCAAACAAAGTTAGGATGCTGGTTTTTAACCCCTTGAACTAGTATTAATAACTCCTTTTATTTCTTATTGAATAAGTTTAGAGCGTTTGTGTACTGAAAGAGGGCTTGATACGAAGACCACATGTCAATAGTACTATTTTTAAAATCATTGAACTGAGACACAGTCTTAATATTTAGCAATGACTATAACGATCGTCAAGAATACAATTCACGCATCATTGGATACGTCTTCAAAAGTGATATTGAGGTATCTGATAGAATTTTTTTTAACTAAATAGTTTAGCGAGAGACACTTCCAAAGTGGTAAAATGTGTCCCCCCACCCTAGAACTTCTAAAATAATAGAATGATAAAACTAAAAAATATATATGAAGTACATTACCATGCAAACTTCCACCGAAAAATGGGTTGAACGAGATCTAGTAAGTAGATTTTTTAATACGTCATAAATCGTAAACCGCAATAATATAATATTATTTTTGACAAATTTATGTCGCATAGTATGTTTAAATAAATTGTTGTACTGGAACTAAGGCTTGTCCATGTAACACCATAAAATTTATTCCAAGCAGTGGGTAGGTTTACTGCAGTCATGCATTATGCCACAATGACGTCACTACCATTGTGCCACGAGCTGATTCATCATACATCACTTAATTTATTGCAACCTATATCGAGTAGGTATGTTCGCTGCAATGTCACGTGAATCAGCATAAAGGTAACTCGGGGATTGCGACAAGCATAATGTATTTTTTTTCGTCGTTAGTCTAGCGGTAGTGTGTTTATATCCCGGGTTTGGTCAACGTGTCATTGGCATTTTTATGTAAAATATTCACAGCAACAGCTCGGAGTCAACATTAATCTATACATATAATAAAATCGTACGAAAGTCAAAACTGTACATTGAATATGTTTTTAAAGGATACTGGGAGCGTGATTTACTATGGATATCGAAGCCAAAAATATAATTTTTAGAATTTTTGTCTGTATGTATGTCCGGGCTAAACTCAAAAAGTACTGCATGGATTTACTTAAAATTTTGCATAAATATTACTGAGAGGTCGGGTCAACATATAGGCTAACGTATTATCACACTTTCACTTATGGGGGAGGTGCTGTGATAATTTATAAAGTTTAACGCGGGTAAAACCGCGGGGCACAGCTAGTAATTTTATAAAATCAAACTCGTTTGGGCAGCGTTCGGGAAGCTACGTAACATCTTGCCGTCCAAAATACCGCAGTGTCTCAAGTCGAAAGTCTTGGAAAAGTGTGTGTTGCCAGTGATGACTTATGGAATGGAGATTTGGTCACTCACTATGGGCCTTATTAGAAGGTTCAGGGTCATCCAAAGAGCAATGGGCTATGCTCGGAGTTTAGCGCAAGACCGGCACTTGTAGATCTTTGGGGGAGGCCTTTGTCCAGCAATGGACGTCTTCCGGCTGATTTGACGAATCAAATTAATTTTATAGTTTAATTGAGGACAACAAACTATTTTGCTTTTATTTTATAAGATTTTTTACGTCAGTTATTACTGAATACATAAGTTGAATTATGTTGCTTCACGAAATTCTTGTTAGTGTTTTTGTACGTTTATATATGCAGGGTACATTACGAGTATATCATATTTTCAATGCAATACCAGCCACACAATAGAAATGTTGATTTGTGCCAAAACTTCACTCCGCTAAGCATTTGGCCCAAACTCATGTGAAATTGGATGTTTCAAAAAATATTTTTTCTAAATCTTCTTTGTTTTGCTTTTCAGTCTGCGAATGGCTAGAGGCCAACTTTATCGGACTTGTTAGAGAGCACTCACGGCTTTAACTGTCAACTTTAACGCGTCTTTCGAGGCTTATAAACGTTCACAAAGAATATCCCTAGATCTAACAAACGGGGTCTAAGTGGCTTAGCGGAGTTGTTTTTTTTTTAATAATGAAATGTATTGCTGCTAGATTTAGCCCTTAATCGGACAACGGTTTAATAGTTACTACCTCATTTTAAACACTATAGTGGTGTAATAAGAGCTAGAACGAATTAATTATGATCATACGCCATAGCTTATTATTATAATTAGTTCTAGCTGTGAAACCTTAATCAGTCATAACTGATTAAGGTTCACACAGGTAAAAAGAAGTTTAATCTGTGAGTGTTTTTACAGAACGAATGATTTCATGACAAATCGAAGACTGTTCTAAGTTAAAACATACATTAATATTTATTTATAATAAAATAATCATCAACTTTCTTTTTAAAGTACTAATCTTTTGGGGCTTTGGAACCTGCATATATTTTTAAACCATTACAATCATTACAATTGCATAGTAAAATTTGATTCATAAAACTTGTATAATTTGTATTGGATTAAAAAATAAATACATCAAGTTGTTGTTAATCAATTTTGTTGTTAGTTTTCATTCATTATTGTTTTATTTCATTATTACACGTGTTTCATTTTACAGTTGGTGGCGTTTCCTTTTAAGCATAAAGATGCCTGTGCCAGGAAGCACCGCTCTTTACAATTCTAAAATTTCGTGTAACATGTAACCAAACAAGAAAACTAATAATACATATTTATTATAATTAGTTTGTGTGTGTGTTGTGTGTGTTTGTGTGTGTGTGTGTGTGTGTGTGTGTGTGTGTGTGTGTGTGTGGTGTGTGTGTGTGTGTTATTAATTTATCCAGAGTCGTTTTTACATTATATTTAATAGAAGATTCTCTACTTCATCGTGGCATAACTTGTTTATCCACTCAATCAACAATGACTTGCATTCTTTAAACGGTTTATTATAAATGTCTAGATGTTTATTTATTTTGTTAAATAAAAAGTTTTAAAAGTCGCGATACTTGATTCTGTATTTTAGAGGCGAAACTTCTAAGGTGGTGATATAATTTTGACATCTTGTAGGGGGCCTGCCCACGCTGCGTCTGCCGGTCCGTAGTTGCCACTCGAGAACCTTGCTGCCCCAGCGGCCGTCGGTTCTACGAGCTATGTGCCCTGCTCAGCTTGTGTTCAGCTTGGAAATTCTTAGGGCTATGTCGGTTACTTCGGTGCGCCTGCGGATCTCAGCATTTGTGATTCGATCTCGCAGGGAACTCCAAGCGTAGCCCTCTCCATAGCTCTTTGAGTGATCTTGAGCCGCCTGATAATCACTGGCATCACATCACTGGCAACACATACTGGGCGAAGACTTTCGACTTGAGACACTGCGGTATTTTAGACGAGAAGTAGTAACATAGCTTCCCGAACGCCGCCCAGCCGAGTTGGATTCTACGATTGACCGCCTTCCCGAAGTTAAACCTACATAGTTGGATGGTTGATTGAACGATACCTCTTCGCTACTAATCTAATAGTCACGAGGTATGGTGCTTACAGTACCTGCCAAATGAAATTGGTTGAGTAACTTCAGCAAGTTGTTCAGAGCCCAATAGAGATATTTAACTATACATACGCTAGTTTCAAGATGTAATAATAATAAAGTATTACTGGTTAACGCAAACATCATCATTATCGTCGTCAGCCATTTGGAGGGATTTTGCGAAAGTCACTGCGCTTGGCATGCGAGTTGACGATTGCAGTTAGATGGTAGTTAGTACACAGGTGATGTTGTTGCCCGAGTACTTTTTTTTTTGATTAGGCAAGTGGATAGCCTACGCATGCCACCCGCAAAAAGTGTCTGCGGGTGGATATGTCGGACTCGCACCGACTAAACCTACCTGCCGTGGACTTCTCTTGACGCCTGATGGGAGGAGCCCCGGGAACGCGGGTATGCTGCTCCGGTGCCAATCTTTTGCTCTATGTCCCAGATGGTCAGGACACGTACCCTGGGAGGGCTTGGGATTGCCCTCCCCTATTGCCGACTCCTGCCAGTCTGGCACAGCGACTGTGCCACAAACAGATCGCTGTCTTCCCGGAGCTGCTTGTAAATGGCCTCAGTAGAGGACACTTCTCACACTGCCACTGCAGCCCATAGGGGAGTTGGGCTACAGGCTGCCGCCGCCGCCCCGACGCCTCCTCCGTCTACGAGCGGGATCGGCTCGTTCCCGAACCCGCTCGGCGGTCTCCTTCTGGAGCATGACTGCCTCACAGAAGGAGACCACGATTGCCCGAGTACTTAGTCACCTTACTTCATCCACGGGATGTAATGGGGTGGCCCTGTTATTCTTTCTGGGCCGGGAAATATACTGAACTTGAAAACAATTTTTTCACAACCTACCTACCAACCAACACGTTTAGTGTTTAGCCTCACGTATAACAGAGAGCTATCGTACTCAAAACAAGACCCTTACGTCACGTTCCTTACACGTTTTTAATATAATAATAGTACTAAATTTAAAAATATTAAATTAGTACCTTGTTATTTATTTAAGCATTAAAAAATATATATGTAATACAGACCGCACGGACAGACTAATTCAATTATTTTTGTTACTGTATTTTAGATATGTTTTGTACACTTGTCGCTCTGGTTTCAAGTAGTTATAGGTAATATCCAAATGTATTTTAATTCCAATTTCGATTCCAATTAATTAATAGCGCACGTTTATAACGGAAGCCACAAATACCAAATGTATTCAAGTATTAATTAATATTACAAATTTCGAAGTGTAAACATATACGATATGTTTATAATGCAAAAAAAAATGCCTAGAGCCATATTTGGGCTGAAACAAATAGAATCTTGCCCACCATTCTACAGGCAATATAAAATTTTAACTGTTCCATGCTTGTATATTTTGGATACATGTATAATGTATATTTGTATTTAAGCATAAGAACCTATTTCAGGAAGCCTCTAGTTCTTATAGTAGACGGGCGCGACATCAACAAAAATTAGACAGACCTTTTACTAGACTGACTTTGACATCTAATAATAGTTATATAATGTGTATTAAAATAAGAGTTGAAGTTGAAAATATTCAATAAGATTCCTAATAATTTTAAATCAATGACATTTTCTAAATTTAAAAAAGAGTTAACACGGTGGCTTGCTGAAAAATGATTTTATAGCATTCATGATTTCTTTGAATTAAAATTCAATTTATAATTTTAATTCAAAGAAATCATGAATGCTATAAAATCATTTTTCAGCAAGCCACCGTGTTAACTCTTTTTTGTATTGTTAGATTGTGCTTTTGAAAAACAGTAATGTATTTAGCTTCATAAAAAAATTTGTACGCTCGTAAGAGCAAAACATAGTGGGCCATGATTAATTTATAACACCTTTAATGTACCTGTGTTTGTTGTCAAATAAACATTATTCTATTCTATTCTCAGCCATATGTTTGTCGGCTTTAGAATAGCCCACTTGTCTTTCCTTGGATGGCGTAAGAAACGACTAACGAATCACTGGAGTCGTAAATCTGACTCAGTGATGAGAAACTTGAAACCAACCTGGTAATAGTGCAGCAGCAAGCATCTGCACCTGATATGACACGCAATGACTTGTCGTTCCTGTGGGCCTACTTGGTACTTACTTATTGTATGGGCTTTGGTTACCCTAGTGCCAAAGTTGTTCAAGCCACCCAGTACGCCTCTGACATGGCTGAAGGCGCTCATAACCAGATGCTTTCACCAGTAAGTGATCGGCCAGGTCAAGCAACTAGGATCGCGGTCAGTCCAAAGATGGGTGACCGCTAAAGTGGTTTAATTTCTGAGCGCCCCGTGCTTCGGAGGGTACGTTAAGTTGTCGGTCCCTGTAGTAGACATTAGGCAACAGTCGTTAAGCCATGTCAGAGGCCTAATGGGCGGGTTGAACAACTCTAACATGAACACTGAACAACCACAGCCCACATGATAAGTCATCATCATCATCATATCAGCCGAAAGACGTCCACTGCTGGACAAAGGCCTCCCCCAAAGATCTAAACAATTGCCGGTCTTGCGCGATCCGCATCCAGCGATTTCCAGCGACCCGCACAAGATCATCGGTCCATCTTGTAGGGGGCCTGCCCACGCTGCGTCTTCCGGTTCGTGGTCGCCACTCGAGAACCTTTCTGCCCCAGCGGCCGTCAGCTCTACGAGCTATGTGCCCTGCCCACTGCCACTTCAGCTTGGCAATTCTTACGGCTATGTCGGTTTCTTTGGTTCGCCTGCTGATCTCAACATTTCTGATTCGATCTCGCAGGGAATCTCCAAGCATAGCCCTTTCCATTGCTCTTTGGGTGACCTTGAGCCACCTGGTAAGGCCCATAGTGAGCGACCACGTCTCCGTTCCGTAAGTCATCACTGGCCACACACACTGGTCGAAGACTTTCGACTTGAGACACTGCGGTATTTGGGATGAGAAGATATTACGTAGCTTCTCGAACGCTGCCCAGCCGAGTTGGATTCTACTATTGACCTCCTTCTCGAAGTTGGACCTACCTAGTTGGATGGTCTGTCCTAGGTAAATATAGTTCTCTACAACTTCGAGTGCAGAGTCTCCAACCTTAACAAGAGTGGGTGCAACATGGATGTTCGACATGATTTTCGTCTTATCCATGTTCATTTTCAGACCCATTTGTTGAGAGACTCTGCTGAGGCCATCGAGCATTGTACCGAGGTCGTCAAGGGTCTCTGCCATGACAACTATATCGTCGGCAAATCGAAGGTGGGTGATGTACTCGCCATTGACATTGATCCCAAAGCCTTTCCAGTCCAGAAGCTTGAAGACATCTTCCAATGCAGCGGTGAACAGTTTCGGAGATATAACATCTCCCTGTCTCACACCTCGCTGCAAGTGGATAGGTTTCGAGTTCTGGTCCTGGAGTCGCATGATAAGTAAGCATGGCTTAATAACTATGGACTACAACCGGGACCGACAGCTTAACGTGCCCTCCGAAGCGCAGAGACGCTCTCAAATCAAACCAATTTGGTGATAAGATAAGATAAGATATTTTATTTGTCCAAACATGAGTATACACACAATTTGCATGCAAGATAGTAGTAAACTTAAGATTTAACAGTCATGTTTGCCATATCTACATGGCGTACAAATTTTCGTTAGGTTCATAGACCTGCACTAATATTTAATACAATGAAGTCAATTAATAAATTATATAATACTATTAAAAAAAATATATATATTAAAAGTAATGTCAGAAAAGAAAATGTCGATATAATATATTACATACAAAATTAAAAAATAGTATATTTTGACTTATGTAGTGCAATTAGAGACTCCCACCCATCTTAGGATTGACCGCGAGCCTAGTTGCTTAACCTCGCCGATCGCTTACGGACAGATAAGAAAATCTTGCTATGAGCGCCTCAAGGCCTATTTGGTGAAGCCGAGAGGATGGTATACGTTTTGGGCATACCTGCATTTACTTATTCGCGTCCCAGGCGATGCAGCGTCCGTGGAGAGGTTCTAAGTAAAATATTCTGTAAAATAACATAAATCGGCGTCGCGCCTATGTATTTGTAGCATTCTAGAGAAAGTGTCGCATGTGTCAGTGCTGCTACTGTATTGTTGTCTTATGTAGATATGTATTCATTAGCATGGTTTGTTATTACGATGATAGGTTTGCTCATATATATTCAAGGCCGAATATTTTGGGAGAGACTTCCTGGCTAGGATGAAGTAAATATTATTATTTAAGACATCCGAATATTATTAAATGTAGGACAGTATTCTATTAATGTCTCCTTGGTGTAGTGGTAGAATTGAACAGATATAATAAGAATCAAAAACGATTATTTGCGTATATCTGGCAAAAAGGCGGCTAGTGGTGTTCCCCCTTGTAGTGTTCAATTTATTCGCCTGATTAACAATCCATATAATTATGAACATAGCCTAAACCGGCGAGCATGTATGAAGAATATAATGACAGTAATTGAGGCAAAAGAAGTATGCAAAGATCGTGACAAATGGAAATCCGTTGTCTCTGCCTACCCCTCTGGGAAACAGGCGTGAGTCTATGTATTTATGTATAATCATGAAAATGAAGTGCTCATAGCCAGAAGCTCTGACTGCTCCGTAATTGATTGGCGAGGTTAAGCAACTAGGCTCGCGCTCAGTCTATAGATGGGCGACCGCTAAAGTTGTTTAATTTCTGAGCATCTTCGTGGTTCCGAGGGTACTGCAGTTAAACTAAGGTCCCGGTGGTAGCTATAAGGCAACAGACGTTAAGCCATATCAGAAGCCAAAAGGGCGGCTTGCACAACTCTGACCCTAGGTAACAACGGCCCATAATATAAGTAAGTAAGAGAATGAGGAAAAAGAGAATATATCTGAACTTGAGCATACAATTGTACACTTTAAATTTTATTTTCCTTGACCCTGTTGAACGTTGAAATCTAGCAGAAACACTCAATTTATTATTTTTTTCTTTCCAGGTACCTACGTAGGAAGAAATATTGAGAACGCTGAAAAGAAAATAATTAACAACACCCTGGCATAACAAAGAAGACCGCATAATAGTAAGATTGCAATATATGTGAAACAACTTCGTCTTACTTGCTTTCTTTCGATTACTAGTCATGTATATAGAAGTACTAGCTGTGCCCCACGGTTTTACCCGCGTTAAATCTTATAAATTTCCCTAAAATATGTATGTATCTATGTTTCCCTTAATCTATTTTTCTTCGCTTAGCTTAGCTTAGCTTATTAATTTGTAAATATAACTACTAAAACTACTAACCATGACAAATATAAATGTATCTTAACTCAAAATGTGAACCGTACTACTAACTCTACTAACCGTGTTACTTTGAATGCTGTGGTTCTCTATAATTGTTACAACACTACTTCCTATTATAGTATACATGTGTCCTTTGTTTTTCTTAAGTGTCTGTAATGTTGATAATCCTTATATAAATCATCATTACAGCTAAATAAGTCCACTGCTGGACAAGCCTCCCTCAAGAATCGTCTTGGGGGGATATGCCATAATCGCCACGCTTGGCAGGCGGGTTGGCGATCGCAGTAAGGTGTTCATAGTAATCAGAAGGAAGCTGCTGCCCATCCTCTGGTAGATATTCCCTCGGGTCGACTTCTACGCCCCCCACGGGATGAGATGGGGTGATGATATTCTGATTCTGATATTTGTCGCCGTCACCACACAGCAGGAATAGATAGATAAATAAATTATAGCCTATGTGTTATCCAGAGTGACAGATAACTCCATACCGAAATTTATTAAAATCGCTCCACAAGACGTGAAGAAGTAACAAACATACCCTCACAAACTTTCGCTTTTATAATATTAGTGTGATATAGATTTTGTAAAATCTTTTGCCGAACTAACAAATGCGCCCATAAGCTAGCGTAGTTTTTGTTTTAAGTTTTAATTATATTTATGGTATATTTTAATGCATCCAATATTTCCGGTCATATCAAAATAATCGAAAATGTTTATCTGGATTCGGATAACATTATTATAAAATTGCAATTCAATATAATTTAACACAGATTGTGTTAGTCAACATTAGTTTTTGTTAATTCAAATTAACACGAACATCAAGTATCTATGTGTCACTATGTGGTAGATAAATATAGTTGTTTCGTCCATTAATTTTCAATGCTAGCTCTCAAAATATCTCTATTAGACTTTAGATAACTTTCTAAAGTATCTCAACCGCTTTCATTGCAAAGATATCATTTTAAGAGGTTATCTAAGTTTTAAGAAGTTTCATCAATCTTAAAAGCGTAGTTTGGCCAATTGGATTAGATACAATGCATGACTGGAGCTAGTAAGACTAAGGCTGTTTAAGGTTTATTTTAGTAAAAAGTAAAATAAATATTTATTTTTTTGTAAATTATATATAACATGTAACTTAATTAACGCACATCCTGAAAATAGTTTGTTTAGGATCGTTTACTGAATCGATTTATAACATTTTTAATATAGGTAATTTATCCAAAAATAATTTAAACTACGGAAATTGTTGTCATATTACCATGTACAGTCAAAACAAATTGAAATGGACCGTAAGCCAAAGTAATAAGACTTTTAAAAACGCAGTTTTATTTGTATTCATACAAATTCCATCATTCAATACAAAATAAAGAAAAATAGCCTTTATTCTAAGAAACTAATTTATTAAATAACAATGCATATACATGTTAAATAAAAAAATCAGTGTGTGTATTATGATTACAATATAATATTCTAATTGGGGTGTTTGAGGGTGTGCGTTAGTTACGTTACATGTTGTATATTTTGCTATCTATCCGTACTAGTTATAACAATCCCTATGTCGCGGGGTACTTTACAAAAATATAATAAAACCCACACAAAGCACACCACAACACCAATTACTTATGGGTCTCACAAATCAAATAGTTGTCTTGTGGAATGGACCGCGGGACACGAAGTGACGAGGCGAATATCATAACCATAACGTCCCACATGCCGTCTTATATTAGGTATATAGTGATCATTTAACCGTTCTTACCTGACGGGCAGGTTGGCGTGTTTGGTAAATGCTTGCCTTTCACGCCGCAGGTCTTGGGTTCGATTCCATCCCAGGATAGATATTTGTGAGTATGATCGTGTCTGTTTGTCCTGAGTTTGCGTATAATTGTTCAATTAAGTATTTATTTACTTGAAAAGTATTATATGCAGTATATCAGTTATCTGGTTTCCATAGTACAAGCTCTGCTTAGTTTGGGATTAGATGGCCGTGAGTTTCTCTCCAAATAAAACTCTACTTCCATACTTCATCTAATGCATCACATCTTTTCTGGAGTGTTTCGATTTACTGAGCAAAAAGGAGAAGAGATTTCATTCGATTCTAGTTTGGATTTGCAAAATATATTGCATTTTTCACCTTTATTTCCTCAAGTTAGTTTTGGGAGAGTATCGGGTGGAGTTGCTCTACGTAAATACGGAAATTTCACGTAGCTCTACAGAATATTCTGTTCATCTCACTGTATAATACTCTACATTTTTGTTTTATGCATTCTGGGTTTAGTTGAGTGCCTGAGTAGCAGCCAAACCGCATGTTTGAAACTGGCTTGTGGATTTCCAAATAATACTGTGTTATATTAGGTCTTTACCTATGAAATTGCCGTTCTGCAGTACTGGCCATTTCAAATCAAAATAATTTTTGTTTGGCTAAGAATTCTAATTTCAAATTAATTTTATTTTAAAAACATGGATTCTTTTTTCCAAAAGTAGTCATTTCTTTATTGATTAGTGTTACATTTTCATCGCATTTCAATCTTTTTCGTCATCATGGATACGTTAAAAATTCGAGTAATTATGGAATATGAGTACCGTCGTGGCAGCAACGCGGCACAAGCGGCACGCAACATCAACGACGTTTACGGAGCTAACACTACAAACCAACGCACCACCTGTTATTGGTTTGCTCGCTTCCGTTCTGGAAATTTCGACCTGAAAAATGAACCTCGCGGTCGTCCGAAGACTTTGGTCGACAATGACGAATTAAAGGCGGTTGTGGAAGCTGATGATACACAATCTACGGCTGAATTAGCAGCAGCTTTCGACGTTAGCGTCAAAACAATATTGGTCCATTTGCGTCAAATTGGCAAGGTAAAAAAGCTTGTCAAATGGGTGCCCCACGAACTCAATGATCGCCAGCGCGAAGTACGCGTCGAGACGTGCCTTGCACTGCTCAACAGACACACAAATGAAGGAATTTTGAACCGCATTGTTACCTGCGATGAAAAATGGATTCTGTTTGATAACCGCAAGCGCTCAGCAAGTTGGTTGGATCCTGGTTCAGCACCTAAACAATGCCCTAAACGAAAACTTACCCCTAGAAAAGTGATGGTCACTGTTTGGTGGTCTAGCGCCGGTGTGATTCATCACAGCTTCTTACCAAACGGGGTGAGCATTACTGCAGATGTGTACTGTGAAGAACTGAGCACAATGATGGAGAAGCTGGCGCATCTCCAACCAGCATTGGTCAATCGCTCGTCTCCGCTGCTCCTGCACGACAACGCGCGACCTCATACTGCACAGCAGACGGTCTCCAAGTTGCAAGAACTGGGGTTGGAAGCTCTCCGTCATCCGCCCTACTCACCAGACCTTGCGCCTACAGACTACTACTTTTTCCAGAATTTGGATAACTTCTTGGCGGGAAATAAATTCAATACCCGAGAGGCAGTACAAAATGCCTTTGAAGAATTTGTTGCCTCCCGTCCAGCTGATTTCTTTAAGAAGGGCATCAATAAACTGCCACTGCGATGGCAAAGATGCATTGATTGCATGGGTGATTACTTCGATTAATACAAATAAAAAAATTCATGAAAAAAATTCGTTTAAATTTTTTCATACAAAACGGCAATTTCATAGGTAAAGACCTATTATGATTAGTTTTTATTTAAGTACATTTTATATGAAAATATAAAATGTACATAAGTACATAATAATTAGGTTAGTTACTGGATACGGATCTATGTGTAAGTGATGAAAAGAATCACACTAATATTATAAATGCGAAAGTTTGTGAGTGTGTGAGTGTCTATGTTTGTTACTTCTACACGTCCAAACGGCTGAAGCGATTTTAATAAAATTTATATGGAGTTAGCTGACACCCTGGATTTACACACATAGTCTATAATTAATAAAGATTAACGCGGCTAAAACCGCGGGGCACAGCTAGTTAAGTATAAGAAGAGAATTAAGAATTACGTCTATAAATATTTAGCATATTCCTTAGACTACATAAGGTACTTTGAAAAAAGTGAAATGTATGTGATATCTATACATTTCACTTTTTTCAAAGTACTTCATGTTTACCTTCGTGTGCAATTTGGCTATCTACACCTTCCTTACGTGACGACATATCATAATATTACGGGCCCACGTATGTGGCGTCATGGCCCGTCGTTTATCATAAATTGTAACATGTACATATTGTACAATTCGGCAAAACCTAAAGGTTCCATTCCGCTGTCTGCGTCATGATGAAACTAGGCAAAGGTTTATCCGAAAAATATAATATGAAAATATGGTAGAATTGTATGTTAGAACATAACTTCTTTTACCGGAATTAGTTAACATTGAGTTGCTTTATGGCCTACAAAGAATGACAAGATTCAGATTTTTCTCTAAAAACTGCCTTAAAAACATCTTAAACCATGAATGATCATGCATCTTTTCTTTTGTTTACGTTTTTAATTCATGTTACCGATTCTGGTACAAAAATAAGAATGTGTTTTGCACACGTTCAGGCCAAGGCCCTTACCCTTAATACAGTCTCATAGTAAAGATATATATAAGGCTTTATTTACATCGTACAAGATACACCATAACATGTATTACTCATGCTTGCTGAATTCTTGAAAGGATAATTACTAAATCATCATTTTGAAATTCAAAATTTCAAGAATAATGTAAAATAAGTTATTATAACTAATTTCTTCTAATAATGCTCGCACGTGTGGAGCGGTGGTTAAAGTCGTCACCTCGTTAATTAAATACCTCGGCACCCTCGTGTTTTGGGTTTGACATTTCAGGGCAACTTGTTTTGCATTCAACATATATGATCTGCTTGTGCTTATATTAATTTCATATTTGTATAGTCCCTCAGTCCAGAGTGCTACGATTTATTTCCTTAGTGCGGGTGTTGTCTAGGTAAGGACTAAGCGGGGGTCCCATCGTGTTAGTGGCCCGGAATTAATTATTGCTTAGGATATCCAGGGGTAGGCGTCTTTTGACGGGTGGGCGTGAGTGGTACGGAGCGATGTCTTTTATTTGCTCCCATCGTGATTTTTCGGCTCGTCGAAACATCTAAAATGGTCTAACCTCTCCACCTTGAGATCCATTTGAATTGTGATGTCGCTCACGGAGCGAGGTGCTGATTACGTATCTAGATGCATAATATTGATACGGACTAATATGACTTCCTTAACCAAGTCTAATTATATTATTCTACTAGCAGTGCCCTCGGATTTCGTTCCACGTGATAAATATTTTTGACCCTACCCGTTTGTCCCACAACTTGAATTACATTATTCAAGTTTAAGTAAAGATGTGTTATTCATTTTGGAATATTTCATAGCCTATGACACTCCACAATAACGTGGCTTTCTATATGTGAAATAATTTTGAAAATCGGTTCAGGAGATCCAGACATTACTCCTTACAACGTCACAAACTCACAAACATTACCTCTTTAGGTTTAAACATTAAACAATATGTTAGTAGGAGTCTTAACAGCATATCGCACTACTCACTGCTACAGCCAAGATTACCAGTGCACACGTTCATTGGGCCAAAGCCGCTACAAATTATGCCAGACACGCAAAACCTTTTTAGAGAAAACGGTTTTTATGCAACAACGTACGTAGTAAAATATAAAATATTGGTTTGTTGTTTTTTGTTGGGCCATGTAAGTTTCTAATGTAAATAGGCAGAAGTGATTGCAGACTGAGTGATGATTGGAGGATGGAAGATTTCAAATCTTCCATTTCTATACGCCGCTTATTAAATTATTTGGTTTATATATTATATATTTTGTTTTTTTTAGTTTATCATATGAGCAGTGGTTACTTGACAGAGTAGTTCAAGATGCACTCTAGGCCTAGGTGTAGACCTACATTCTGATAGTATGTAGAGACAAACGTATCGTGCCGACAGGAAGAGACATCACCATCGGTGCACAATGCCCAATTGGTGTTTACCTCTAAGTGATTGTTACATTGTCATCATATTTTGTTCTTTTATGTACTGTTGGTGTAAAAAAATTGTAGGTGACCCAAACAAAAGAAAAGATTAAAAAAAATCTCCCTAAGGTCGCCATAGCTCATCGAAGAAGATGGGTTTGTTACGAGTGGATGATGCCAGGTGCGTTCTAAATGTCGTAAACTACGATCACCATTACCTACATAATTTAGGTAGGCTGTATATTTGTTTATTGACTTGTGTGTTAGTATAAAAAAACAAAAGTGGATATAAATAAATTTGTGGGGCATATTACCTGTTTACGGGCTAATAGAATGTGCGAAAGCGTGGGTGTATTTGTACGGGCTGTCGTGTTATTGCATGCGTACTGAATACAAACTTAATAAAATGGCGCTTAGGATTTTGTTACCTACTTATTGAGTTTTTTTTTGTTTACACTTGAAATGGGTTTTAGGTGGTAAGTGTTCACTGTCAATGACGACATTAATTTTAATCTCCACTTTGAATTCTTCGTTTATTTAGTACGTACTGTGGGTTTAAACACTGGCTTCAACTGAGAAGTAGGTGCTGTGCGCTTCTTTGCAAAAAAATTATGTGTAGTAAATCCAAATTTCACCATTTTTCCTTTCGCGGAGAGTAGGATATGTACCTAAAATTTGGCACATGATCTCTCCTCGTGCCGCATTGATGTACGAAAAGAGTGAGGTAGTAGAGAGTGTAATGGTATTAAAGAAATGCCCTTAATACCATTACACCGTATTTTACAGACTCAGCCAAACACATTTCTTTTTATGTACCAAATGTTGGTAATATAAATTAAAAATGTAAACAACATGCAAAAGTTGTTGAAACATGCAAAAGATGCTTTCTCATTGTATTTTAATGAACTATGAAATTGTAACCCAAACAATAACTTTAAAAAAAATCTTAACTTATCAAAATTCATGCAAACCTATTTCATAACTTTTCTATTATAAATATTTATTATAAATCTTTCCGATTTTGGTAGATAATGAGAAAAAGTATTTTGTACACTTTAACCGCTATTGCTCTGAAATGTTGTGGTTACATGTAGTAGAACCCGTTATCATTAGCTAGATGCTTGATGTATGTACTATTGTAGATATATTACACCCTATATTTTACTTTATACTTGTTAAATATAGGGTGGTTTGCAGATGGTTATGACCAACAATTGTTTTAAGGACATGTAGAGGGTAATTTTCTGTCTCTTATAGATCCGATATTCTTAGTGCTAGTCAATTGGAAATACAATTTTTCCTTGGAATCGCTCAAATACTGAAATATAAAAATAATAGAATCGAAAAATGCAAGGTCTAGGTACTTCTCATATATAAATAGCGGAAGAAACTGCTGTGCTGAAAATAGCTGTGTCCCGTGGTTTTACCCGCGTTAAACATTATAAATTATAGCCTATGTGTCAAGCCAGGGTGTCAGCTAACTCCATTTAATTACCATACTAAATTTCATTAAAATCGCCCCAGCTCTTTAGAGGTGAAGAACTAACAAACATTCACACACACACACACACTCACAAAATTAAGGATAATTTAAAGATTTTGTCCATGACTTAAACACTCTGTATAAATAGTATCCCGCATAAATTTTATACTATACGTGTATTTTTATTGGCGCACCTCGCGTGCTAACTCTCATGAAATATAACATTTTCTCCCAAACTTCACGTTCTCCATTCAAAACTTTTTAAATCTATTAAGTTTGTTCAGACTACACGCTTTTATAGTAAATATAGGTATCACAGGATGTTAGAACGTATCTATATCAAATGAAAACTGTTTAGTATCACGCCACACGCAACGTCGACGCAATGCTAACGTCGTGACGTCACGGAAGCATAAACGAACGTATTAGCTGTGAAGATTACACTTTTGATATTATTAACGCAGTATTGGAGGTACAGTCGGCGATATGACAGTTGATACAGTTACACTACGAAAGCCAACAATACTGCCAAGAACCATTCAGACAATATGTAGTAAAGTATAAATTTCAATAATTAAACCTAAACATAATCTCCTTGACAATAACTTAATACAAGCTAGCTAAATATTACTACCATTATAAAATCAATTGTATAAATGTTTTAACATTCCATGTACCTAAATATATGTAATAAGTAACTAGAAATAATAACTGTATTACTACAAACATGTTGTGACTATTTACAAGCATTTTTTTAAAGTCTACGTGACAAAAAAACAAAAAAAATGTTGTTTGTAACATTAAGTTTTCAGATAGACTAAGACGCTTTCACTGCTTCACCAGTGAGCGAAAGTTTAAACCGGATAGATAAATAGACTACCAATAAGACTTCCTTCTTTGCGGCCGAGAAATCTGCTTAAGGTGGTGACTGACTTGGAAATGCATAGGATTGTATTTAGGGACGTTTTCTGGAACTGATACTCTACGTTAATACGGGTAGGCGTGGGATTGGAGGCAGCAATTTCGATACGAATATAAACTATCATAGAGAGATAGAGATAAACGATTATAGAGGGGGATTGCGATCGCTGCAAGTTGGCGGTCTTACTCTTGGCTATGGTATCCACTGTTAACTACATTTCATTGAGATACTTTGGTGGTGAAATTCAACTTAATCATTGTCTGTATTACTGGTGATGCGATGACTTCTCTGCCATAAATTTGTCTAGTAGCAAATCCGTCATCCGTCCGCCAAAAGTCTTAAAACAAAAATAAATAAAATAGTCAGGTTTTGGCCATTCTATTGATGTTTAATTACCAAAAAACCATTGCCTCAGTTCTGGAGTCCTGAATTTCGTCTATTTTAGTATTGATCTCTTTTACACTTGTATACGTGAAGAGCGAGACAAACGCGTCAAAACGGAATCCTAAGAGAAATCCCTACTGCCGTTATTTCACGTTTGTTTTACTTCTGAACAGTTTCATCCATTAGATGTTTTTAGAGATTATGAATTAGAACGAATATTTAACAATCTTATTTCACTTATAATTGGTTATCTACGGAATCGATATCAAAATTGGAAATATCCCGAATATAAAAGTCTATAAATATAGTAAATAATATAACAATTGATGTTACTACAAAATATTGCAAATGATAATTCCATCATTTGTTATATTTTGTATTCACAACAGATGTCATTCTTTGATAATTCTTAATTTGATTATTTCCGTAGATTCAGATTGTTCTTAAGAGAGGTAGGGCACAGCGTTCATTCGCTCAAAGAGCAGCCAGACTGGGGAAGTACCTCCACCTTACAGAAGACATTTCATAATAATAACATTAATAATTTGAATATCGTGTTTCTGCCTGACTCTTAAAGGCCGGCAACGCACCCGCAACTCCTCTGGTGTTGCAAGTGTCCATGGGCGGTGGTGATCACTTACCATCAGGTGAGCCACTTGCTCGTTTGTCGCCCTCTGATATATAAAAAAAAGATTACCAATTAATAGGTGAATAAGTTTCTTAAGACAAGAAGAAGAAGAAGTACACTTTATTGCAAAAATAAGTAATACAAAATAATGGATACAACAAGAAAATTTGCTTATTTTAATGCAATTGGCGGCCTTATCGCTAAAAGCGATCTCTTCCAGGTAACCGAATTTTGAATGGACCAAAATTGGAAGAATCTAATGAAGGTAGCATAAGGTGTACTAATTGAAAAGTTAAACATTGGTTCTAGCTCATAATCTTTAATAACACGTGAAATAATTTTAAGCTTTAAACTTTCGAATTATAAGCAACCGCAAATATCTAAACACGGTATTTTCACATAAATGAGCGAAATAACTTCAAAGCACAGACACGCTCGACTTTTACGATCTGATGACGGAGAGCCATAATCACATAAAAGACTTTTCACTCCTCAGTTCTCACACTAATGAAAAGTTCGTCGAACTGACTCAATAGCGTTCATAAGTGCAGTAACAAATTCATGAAGGAATAAATTGTAATTCTGATTTCACATAACTTTTTCATTTTAATATATTATTACATTGGAACATATTTGGAACTAGTTGTGTCAAATATGTATATTCATGCCCAGTTAGTACTAGTTTCATATTTATTAGCCTGTTACTGCGTCAAATATGTGTGTCAGTTTGCGATGCTTAACTACATTGTACACTTAAATAAATTGGATGGCATTTTTGTATGGGAATATGTATAACCCAAACTACAAATAAATATAATATAATAATAATATTATCCTGGGACATCAATTACACACGGGCATCTGATCCCAAAATAAGCAGAGCTTGTACTATGGAAACCAGATAACTGATATACTACATAAACTACTTTTCTTTTGTAAATATACATACACACATACATAGACTCACGTCTTTTTCCCAGAGGGGTAGGCAGAGACAAATATATACTTATAAATATAAAGAGATCATGCAATTTTTACGCTAACTAAACGGTTGAGTGTCTATTTGAAAAATCCCTACCCCTGGTTAAAAAGAAACTCGTAAGAAACACACACAGATACCCCTAATGTGTATGTACATTGTTCAGATTTTGGGATTATAAAACATGTTTCTTAAGGACGAAAGCGCTTGATTTTCTCTACTCGTCTCCCGAGATCTTTCGTAAGTAGATACTGCCGTCAGTCCTCGTTGATTGTTTTGGCAGCCCTAGCTAGGGTCTACTTTGAATAGAAATTACGTAATCGACAAAATTTTGACGCAGCCCCCCCCCCCTCCCCACTTTATCGACGCTACATCGCCATTGCATTAGACTCTTTGCCTTTCCCTTTAGACCGCGCGCTGATTTAATTTTCTTTTGACCTGAAAATTAGACCCGTTATCGACGGAATGTGAATGAATTTTGAACAGGTAATTGAATGTCTGCTTTAGAAACATTTTGTTGCGCAAGTTACACTTTTGAAAATATTGAAATGTGAACGTTGTCATCATGATTGCATCAGCAGGGTACTCGGGGCCGCCTCGTCATAGCGGTCATTTCGACAGCAAATAATAAGGTCTTGGCTTAAGCCAAGTGTTTTTTTTTTATAATTCTTTGCGCTAACACAAGTGCACTTTTATTATCCAATGGAACGGGCTAGCAAAAACGACGGCAGCTTCGGAGTCAAGATGTTGACGTTGTAGTACTTCAGGCAATACGTTTATGTCGACCTGCATATCCTATTGGATTGTGAGAGTGCACATCTCAATATTGTTATGTGTACATTGTGCACTAAAATAAAGATTGTTCGCTAAGTCCAAAAAAATTTGCAGGTGGACATCAAGAGGGAACCGCAATTAATAGTTTTTATTTCATATACAAATAATTCAGCACGTAAGCTTACGAACCTCCTGTTAGCAGTTCTGAGATAATATTATTTGTAGATATATACTATAAATGCAATACTGCCACCCCCTTTGACACCCCAGTATCAAATTCTCCCTTTTGATAGCCACACTAATATTATAAAGCTGAAAGTTTGTGAGTGTGTGACTGTGTGAGTGTATGTTTGTAACTTCTTCACGGCTAAACGGCTGGAGCGATTTTAATTAAATGGCTGACACCGTGGATTAACACATACGCTAGAATTTATTAAGTTTAACGCGGGTAAAACCGCGGGGCACGGCTAGCTAGACAATATTCCGCAGCTTGACTCATTTCTGGCAAAGAGGATTCTACTGTTTTGCTCGATCCTATTGCTCTGCGGAGGGACGTGGCATCTCTATGAGACTTTACCGCATTTATCACTGAGAGTATTCTACCTCAAATTCTTCCACAAATCGTCTCGCTAAAAGTGAAATTTCATAAGTATCACCTGGAATCCGAACCTAAACTTTAACAGGAAAATAGTCGTCCACCATCACTAGTGTAAAAAAAACAAATTACCGCGTATGACTGCCTGGAATCAATTAAATGCGAAGGTATTTCCGATCCGGTATGTCAAGGCAGCCTTCAAGAAGCGAACCTATTCCTTTTTTAAAGATCAGCACCCCTCTCACGGCCCCTCTGGTGTAGAGATCACTTAGGTATACAAAATACGTAGCGATGATAACTTACCATCAGACGACCCCCTTCATCGTTAGCTATACTATAAAAAAATCTCTTAAGACTCCGTGAAACCTATAAGATCTGATAAGGTTTCCCACCTTATCAGGTCTTATAGTTTAGTTTAAAAAGACAACGCCCGCACTAGGGAATTTAATCCCTGTGACGCGGAGTACTTTACAAACATATAATTGACGGTCACAAAGAACATCCAGACTCAGAACAACTATTTATGGGTGACTCAAATAGTTATCCTGCGCGGGATTCGAACCCGGGACACGAAGCGGTGAGGCGACTATCTTAGCCGCTGCGCCACATGTGCAGTTATAGGTTTCACGGAGTCTTAAGAGATCTTTCTAAATGACAAATACCTCATCTTACATTCATAAAAGCCGTGATTGTTTTCCACTGTCACATTCAATCGTCTCCATCACTGTTCTCATCCATCTGTCCGTCAATATGACTGACACTTTTCTTATTAAGAACACACACTTTATATCAATTGAGTGCTCGCAGAAATTTAGTCGATTTTATACTAACAAAACTTTTAAATAGAACTGCTATAAAGGATGAGAGTTAACCTCTTTTACAATGATCTGCGTTATAAGTACAGACGTCAGCACATCAAGCTACCCCAATCTGTCAAATTTCCCCAATAGAAAGTGAACCTTATGATTATGTGATAAAGTTGAAAATGTATAAAAGAAATTTGATAGATTGCAGTAGCTTGATGTGCCAGCACATCAAGCTACCCCAATCTATCAGATTTCTTTTATAAATTTTCTACACTTATGTGATTTTCTACAATTATGTGATAAAGTTGAAAATTTATAAAAGAAATTTGATAGATTGGGATAGCTTGATGTGCTGGCGTCTGTACATTATAAGCTACTTGAGCTCGGGTACTGTGAAACAAGCTGGGTTTTTATGACTTATACAATGAGCGTCTATTTCACAGTGCTATTTTAAAAGCATAGCGTAAGTTAGAATATTTTTTTTTCTCTCATGTGAGGAAGTATATTATTATTCCGTTTCACAATGCGCTATGATATACATACATACATAGACTCACGCCTGTTTCCCAGAGGGGTAGGCAGAGACAACGGATTTCCATTTGTCACGATCTTTGCACACGTCTTTTGCCTCAATTACTGTCATTATATTCTTCATACATGCTCGCCGGTTTAGGGTACTTCTGACCTACCCTTTCTTGAGAACGTCTCGGATTTGGTCAGAGAATGTTCGACGAGGTCTTCCCCTTCCGGCTGTCCCATTCACACAGGCCAGGTATACTTCTTAGGTCAATCTTCTTTCATTCACCCTTTCTAAATGGCTAAACCATCTCAGCATTCCTTTTTCAATCTTTGTGACTACATCCTCCACCACAACGCTCTCTATGATATAAGATATTTTTTACTTGTTATAACTTTGTAGTCCTGCTCATAAGTCTGTGTACCAAAAGCTCATGCCGATCTATGTCAGTGTGGGTTATCACTTACTGTGGTAATTCACAGTGATGTGCCGTGATCGAAGCAAGATCTGACAATAGAACAATCTTAACATTTTTTTTATGATATTAGACACGGTATTAAAATAAACTAAGGCCGGACTGTAAGTCCATTACGACACGCCACTGCCTCCGTATACTTGTTCAAAGTGTAGGTATTAAAAAAAAAAGACGTGTGGCACTCGGAGACTGCCGCGGTAAAGCTATTGCAAAGCATTTTTTATCAACTTATGCAATTATAATTATTTATTTATTTTATAATACTGCATTTGTGATAATAATAATAAAATGAATGTATATAGAGTACTAACTCATTTTCTTTCACTATTTTTTCGTGACTTTCTTCATTAATAAATGCACTTTGTTTATTCATATTTAAAACACTTTGTACACAAATTATACGAGTACAGATATTCACTGTTGTTCGTAGATGATAAATACCTATACACCTATATACTTTCTCACCAACAACCAATGCTACCTAAAGGCGGGTTGCTGAACTAAAGAGACAAGCGTGATATGTCAAAAAGTCATTAAAAGTTCTGGTATTTATCGATAAATGGCGGTCGGAGTGGGAGGTGTTAGGTTTTTTCGTTACGGAATTTCGGGATTCGGTCCCCACGCTCAAGGCCCGCGATAGAAGCTATGCAATAGCTTAAAAACATGCGTGGCAGTCTTAGAGGACTACCTATAGAAGTGAAAACTATTTTTTTATTTCTCATTTTCGGATAATAGTGTTAATTTAATCCGAGTGGAAGATACCACTTTCTTTCTTTGGACGGTAAAGACACATAGTAATTGCTTCCCTCCCTATGGTAGGAATAAATTAAAAAAATAGAACTATATAAGAAAAAGAAGTGCACAACGCCGCTAAAGAAGTTTTCACTTCAAAAATGCTGCGGTCATGAGAGTGTATAAACGGCCAGTGTGAATTAAAAAACCGGCCAAGTGCGAGTCGGACTCGCCCATGAAGGGTTCCGTAGCAGCAAGTATTTCAGTTGATTAAATTCATTTAATCAACTGAATTACTTGCTGCTACGGAACCCTTCAATCGCAATTTATCTTTCAAGATAAATTGCGGTTTATGATTTATGACGTTTTAAATGAAAATTACTTACTAGATCTCGTACAAACCAATTTTCCTCGTTAGTTTGCATGATAATGTACAGCATATATCAAAATCAAAAATCAAAATGTTTTTATTGGCACCAAAGAGTACATAGTCGTAACAAATTAAAATGGACTCTTGACTTCCAAACTAAGTGAGAACTTGTAAAATGGAAGCCAAGGAGTTCTCTCTCATATTACACAATTACAATTTAGCTATGTAATAGGCGTAGGATAAGCCTCTGTGTGTGTGTGTATGTGAGTGTGTATGTGTGTGTGTGTGGTACGTGAGGGAATGTGGGATTATAATGTGTATTTGCAGATAAAATCAGTGAGATCTGAGAAGATTCTCAGTCTCCTCGTAGTTGAGAGCTGTGCCTGTGTTTGTGTTTGGTTAGTTTGAAGATATTGAGTGTTTTGTGAGAAATGTTGTATAAGTGTGTACCAATTACATTATAGTGTCTTTTTGCCAGAGTGGATTTATGATTGTACGTCTTGAATATATTAGTGATTTTACGTTTGCTGAAGATGAATTCGGTATTTTGGTTGTATGATGTATGCATCCGAAGTATAGTGTGGAGCACAAATAGTTTTCTCACAGAGAGGACTTTGGTATCAGCATACAGGTTGCAGGTCGGGTATCTTTAGCACCGCTCTTTGGGCTCTTTCAGTGTTTATTATTGAAGTTTTTGGACATCCGCCCCACACACATATGCAGTAGGTATTTATAGACTGACATAAAGAAAAGTATGCTAGTTTTAATGTAGGGAGGTCAGCACTGTTTCGGAGTTTCTTAAATACATATATTAATTTTCTTATACGAGATGTTAAGTGAGATAAATGCGTGGTCCAATTCAGATTTTCATTTATTGTGACTCCAAGGTACTTGACGTTAGTACGTCTTTTTAATGTATTACACGAGCAGTCGTCTGTGAGAGGTGAGCACGAGTGAACTCTAATAACAAAACTCTCAACTGGAGGAAGGAAGTTGGCTTTCATCGAGAACGGTACAAAATTAGTCTTTTCGATGTTAAGGGTCAGTTTATTGAAACACAACCAGGACATTACTCTTTTCATTGCTAATTCTGCATTTTGGTTAACTTCTAACCAGTTACCACCACTTATAATCAGAGCTGTGTCATCCGCATAAGTGTAGATATTGCAATTTTGGATGGAGAGATTACAGAGACCATTTATGTATATCTGAAACAACGTCGGGCCTAAGATCGAGCCCTGTGGGACCCCAAAGGTTAGGTGTTCCAAGTTACTCACAACAGAGTTGATGATTACACATTGGGTACGATCAGATAAATAGCTCTTGAAAATATCCAGAACATGGCCCCGAACCCCCATCAGCTGGAGCTTATCTAGTAGCATTGGGACAGAGACAGTGTCAAAAGCCTTTGAGAGGTCCAGGAAGATACCTACGCACTTTCGTTTACGATCCAAATGAGATACGATCTCATTTGTTAGGGCCAGGACCGCATCCTCCGTGGAGACACCTCTCCTAAACCCATATTGGTTAGTGGCTAGGATGTTAAATTGGTTAAGGAAACAGACAAGGCGGTTATTTAGTGCTCTTTCTAAGATTTTTGATAGCGATGACAAAACCGAGATGGGTCGGTAGTTGTTGACACTGCCTCTATCCCCGGCTTTATAGACTGGGTGGACAACAGCTCTTTTAAAAATCTTAGGGAAGACGCCAGTAGCAAAGGACAAATTACAGAGATATGTAATCGCTGGTACAAGTTTAGGTCTACACATTTTCAAAATTTTAGAGGGGATACTGTCCCATCCAGTTGAGCAGTTTTCCTTTAGGTTGCATATCAGAGAGTTTATTTCATTCTCATTAACGTTGAAAAGTGCCATAGAATACGGACTGTGTAGTTCGGGGGGATTCAACATGTAGTCAGATATAGGTGGACAGACACCATTGGCCTCGAATTTCAGTGCAAGAGTTTTACCCACATTTGCAAAGAATTTATTAACAAGGTTTACAGCTTTTTTTGGGTCTGCAGCAGTATATAACAGCTCATTGGGTGGGGAAGGCAAAGTCAGGGTGTTAGTTATTTTTTTAATACAGTTCCAGGTGGCTTTTATGTTTTTATGTGCTTTTTGTAATTTGGTTCGCTCAAAGTCCCGTTTTAGTTTTCTGAGAAGATTGTTACAGAAGTTTCTGTAGCGATTGTAAGTTAACTTAAGCGTGGCATTTTCTGGGTTTTTCTTCTGCTTTACGTGCATTCTATCTCGTGTGCGGATACATCTAAGGAGGCCAGGTGTGATCCATGGCTTAAGTATTCTTTTTTTACGGGGGATATTGATCAGAACCGTACAAGCGACAACAACATCGGAGATAGCATTTACAAGAAATTCAGCCGCTTCGTCAGCATTAAGTATACAAAAGATAGGAGTGAGATCAGTATTTTCAATAGTGTATTTGGCCAACTCATAATTAATTTTTTTGAAAGTTGCTTGAGGGCTGTTGCCGTAATTCCTAGTGTGAAGGCTGAGAAGGGTCGGCGTATGATCTGTTACATAGCTTTCGATAACTAAAGTAGTGGATGGCAGATTGGATTTCAGAATGACGTGATCCAAACAAGAGTTAACTCTAGTCGGGTATTGGTGGCCAGGTAAGAGACCATGAAAGGCCATTAAGTCTAGGTATTGAGCCACGTTGTTTGTAGTATTATCAGGTGATATATCAAGATTTATGTCACCCATTACACAAACAGTCGTTATTGACCTAAGTGACAATAGAATACTGTCCAGGCTGGTGATAAAATTATCAATATTTTTGTAGGACGGTGACCTATATATTGCTACTACAGCTAAATCCAGTCCAACCTTGCACACTATACAATTACCATCAATAAAAGGAGGCTCAGAGATTGAAATTTTTAGGGAAGTTTTTGTGTACATTACCACTCCTTCGTTCTGATTGAGATTTCTGTTAGTAGAGAACGAATTGTATCCGGCAATTTGCGGTATATCTAGAGCCTTATTCAGCCAGCACTCAGATAAAATGATCAGATCGCAACTAACCTTGATATTATATATTATTTTAGTTCTTTTATTTCAGAAGTTACAGGGGGGCGGGGTACTCATTTTACCACTTTGGAAGTGTCTCTCGCGCAAACTATTTAGTTTAGAAAACCCCACATGTATGGGTACGATGAAAAATATTTTTTTAGAGTTTCGGTTCTATGTATGGGGAACGCCCAAAATTATTATTCATTTCCTTTTTTGTGTAAAAATCTTAATGCGGTTCACAAAATACATCTACTTACCAAGTGTCAACAGTACAGCTCTTATAGTTTCGGAAAAAAGTGGCTGTGACATATGGACGGACAGACAGATAGACAGACAGACAGACATGACGAATTTATAAGGCTTCCGTTTTTTGCCATTTGCCTACGGAGCCCTAAAATCCGTCCATTTTACGAATATTTGATCAGGTCACGTTACTCATCCCAAAAAAGTGCACAACGCCGCTAAGGAAGATTTAACTTCATAAAAGTTAAGTGCAGTACTTATATGTTGAGAAAGTATAAGGTATTATATATTCTATGCAGGTCCCACAAAAATCTCTAGCAAGCTAAATCTTGCATCTGCAGGACAATAGTAAGGGGTTTCACGCAAAATTACCTTATACTAGACAGGGAAAGTCCATTAGGTTTTATGGGTACCACTCACCAAAACGAATAGAGCTCGGAACGGCGGAATTAATTAAATTCTCACCTAAACGCGACTCAAAAGTGAACTTTGACCTTTTTAAAGGATTTTTCTTTCGAGACTCGGTTTATTTATGTCGGTATTAAGTTTTGTAAAGTCGACTTTTGACTTTTTGGAGATAAAAAGAATCACATTCATAGTAATATAAGATCCGACGACACTTTTTAACGCGTATATTGATTTGTATAATTATAATTAAAAGACATATTTCTACTGGCAGAACAGTTTATAATATATGTTTGGATGGCATGTTACAAATTGTTTGCTTTTCGCTCTGGATTCAAACTATATGTCAAGGTGTGATTAAAGTTGTTTCTGAGACATTTCATTGATGAAAGTTTCATTAGAATACAATTTCTTTTGCTTCTATCATCGTAGCGAAGAATAAATGATAAGTCTGATCACGCTCGGAAGGTCAGAATAGAACAAATGAATCATTTCTTATGAAAACTACACGCAGTAAAATTTATACCTCGGACTGAAAAAACTTACAATGGCTGAGTTGAGAAAGACTGATCTATTGGTCTTGTGGTTATTGACCCCGATTGCTAAGCCAGAGGTCCTGGGTACCCACACAGAACAAATCTTTGTATGATGCGCACGATTATTTATTCTGTGTCTGGGTATAATTTGTCTACAATATTTGAAATTTGTAAGTATGTACCTATGTACAGACGCCAGCACATCAAGCTAACCCAATCTGTCAAATTTCCCAAATTGAAAGTGAACCTTATCCTTATGTGATAAAGTTGAAAATCTATAAAAGAAATTTGACAGATTGGGGCAGCTGGACGTGCTGGCGTCTGTACATTATCCATTGTCTGGTTGACGTAGTAGGTACGTTGACGTGGCTCTGCGTAGTTCAGAATGAGATGGCAGTGTGTAAGTTGTCTCAGAAAATTTATTGATTAATTTAATTGTTTAATTCTGGTTACATATTTATATTTTTAATGATTATTTGTGTTCAATAATAATTTAATCTTAGTACATGAACGTCAAATTATTGCCGTCGTATCTCATACTAAAATGGTAGTAACCAAAAACATTTGCATGTGTCGTGGATATATTTGCTAGCAAACAGTTTAATATTTATTTAAATCTCTCCAAAACGTTAGTGGTAAGGGAACATGAAAACAAATATATGCACATTGCAGTTTAAACATAGTTCACACACAAAGCGTAATAATGTATTTAGTAGTACAGTTGATATATTCAAAAGCAAAGCTAGTATTGCTACAAAAATTCATGTCTCTCTACAACGTTTAACCAATGAAATCTCAGAAAAACATATAAGAATACATTGCGAGCATGGGGATTGGTCAAATGCCAAAGAGAGACCTGATTACTCGCCCCATGCTCATTTAGCACATTGGTCGAAACACTTGCTGTGCAAAAATCATTCTTCCTATCTACGTTACGCAGTCAAGGGTTAAAGTATCCACCGACATCGCGTTGTTGAAGGCATTGTACTGCGTTTTCTCTAAGTTACACTACAAGCAATGGTAATTGAATGTGGCAAGCATCCACCATCTTATTATGACTTGAGTGGATAAACGCCAAGAATTTTGCATATAAATGCGTTATATATCAGAATTAAGATAAGATATACTGAGTGGCAGTGATCTGCTGTGTGGTGACGGCGACAAATATCGGAATCAGAATATCATCACCCCATCTCATCCCGTGGGGGGCGTAGAAGTCGACCCGAGGGAATATCTACCAGAGGATGGGCAGCAGCTTCCTTCTGAGTACTATGACCATCTTACTGCGATCGCCAACCCGCCTGCCAAGCGTGGCGATTATGGCATCTCCCCCCAAGACGATTCTTGAGGGAGGCTTGTCCAGCAGTGGACTCATTTAGCTGTAATGATGATACTGAGTGGTGATGGCAGTGAATATCAGAATATCATCACCCCATCTCATCCCGTGGGGGCGTAGAAGTCGACCTGAGGGAATGTCTACCAGAGGACGGGCAGCAGCTTCATTCCGTGTACTTTGATAATCTTACTTCGATCGTCAACCCGTCTGTCAAGGGTGGCGATTATAGCATATGCCCTCATGATGATTCTTGGGGAATCTTGTCCTGCTGTTGACTTCTTTCAGCTGTTATGATAAAGATAATATAAATACTCTTTATTGCACACTAACTTGACTGGCATTAATAAATTGCATTTAATACATACTTAATTACATAGATGTACTTACATTACATAGATACATAATTACCAATATAACCATGCGGAAGAATAGTGGATGTCTTCATCTGCTGATAGTGCGATAGACAGAAAAAAACAGAGAAACGAATTAAAAATATATATCAAAAGCAAGTGACAAAAATGATATAAAAGTAAAAACATAGTAAATATTTAAAAAACAACGTATCGAAATAATTGGTGAAACGCGACCGTTAATATAATGACACATTTCACTTAAATTTTACATTTTAAACTAGGAAGTTGGTTGAGTATTGAAGTAGTGAATTGTGGGGATTGCGGTACTCTAACTAATCAGGAGTTTTGAATGGATTGCAATAAATTATTAAATCAAATGTCGGTGAATCAGACTGTGCTGTAAACTTACCCAAAAATGTATTGTCAAATAAATACTGAACGACTTAATGTGTCATGTGAGAACACTGGCGATGATTAGTTATTCGCGGCAGTGCCTTTGGGACGTAGTAATGTGGGCTTTTGAGACGTAGTTTGCAGTAGAGGGCATCACCTTGGTGTGATGATATGATAAATATACTTTTATTTTGTAACTACATACTTACATAGATAACTACACCCAGACTCAGGACAAACAGACATGTTTATGCTCACAAATATCTGTTCTGGGTGGGAATCGAGCACACGGCTTGCGGCGTGAAAGGCAAGCATTTACCAACCACGCCAACCGGCTCGTCATTGAATAAGAACCATAACATTTACAATTATCTTATTCATAAAACCAGAGGAAAACGGAATAATTTTCTTCACTTCTGTGTGGTCATTTAGAAAGCCAACGTGACGAGTTTCTTTTACTGGTGCAATCCAGCAATCAGTCGACTATTCAGTTAAGGTGTATTTTGTTGAGACGTCATTAAATTGCAGCCAAGAATTGTTGCCTTCAATTCAAAATCCTTTAAGTAGTAGCAGCCACAACGTATGAGGTGATATAGGAATTTCGAGACTATTCTATTACAAAACATTTTTGAGAGTATTTCATTAAAGTTTTTTCTAAGACTAGCTATGTGTACCCCCATTTTGCAGTACACAGGTGTGTGTAAAAAGACATTCTAACCCTTTTATCTTTGCTATAAGAATCCAATGGGATGGGCCACTTAGAGAAAAATTTTAAAGTAGTCGGGTGCAATACCAATGGCCGTATATGCGATCCAAGTCGACTTCTAAACTCTCTGATTCCAGGCTGCAACGTAGAGTTTTCTTCACAGAAAGATTTTATAACATTGATTGATGTGAATTAATACCTCATAAGCCTCTGCCTCAAGACCAACGAGGAATTGAAAATTAGTTTTATGAACTTGCAATTAAAACTATGTGTCTACAACAGTGAGTTATTCATAAGGAAGCAATTTGAAAGGCAACCTACATGTTTCATGTGAACTCATGTGTGAGCTACGCTCAATTACTCATGCCAGGAGTGCGGTTTACAAGGAACGTAACTCTCTCTTTAGTTGTTATGCCTTCTGCAGACGGGAAACTGATACGGTATTGTATTTACATCATAATGACGTGGGACCCGACTACGGTTATTACGGTCTTCCTACGAAACCCGACGCCATCCAGCCAAATTGTAAATTATTCGATTTCAAAGCCGCGCGAAATGCGTGACTGAGGTACCCAGTTACATTTTATTTGAGTTGAAAACTTTGTTATATTGTTTTAAAAGTACTTAATACCTATCTCTATCATTTACGAGCGGCTGTTTGTGCAAATGCAAATTTCATGTTTAATCGCTTCTCCCCAAACGGTCCCAGCTTTTGGGTATTATATCAGAAAAGTTTACTCGTAAAAATCTGGCATACTGAGCAAAATCGTAAACCAGTAGAGTTTCAAAAGCGGCCAGTTTTTAGGGAGAATGCCTCAATAGGCCCCGTCGAAGTTCCAAACTAAGGGTTCGAATTTTAATAAAAGCGAGCGTTTGTGCCACACTGAATTAATTTATTAGACTGTGTTAGTTGTTGGAATTAAAGTAGACTAATACAGTTTCGCAGTGGAAAAAGTTGGCAAGTATCGCCAAGTTCTAGAGGCATACTGCTCAAAATCTTTGTTTAATTTTAGATATAAATCGGTACGATATTAGAGATTAAGAATTTTATGTAAGTACTTTGACTAAACTATGGCCGCCGCGGAGCTAGTTTGGATTAGTTTCAGGGAGTCGTGATTTAAAAGGTAGGTACGTTATAATAAATTATTTCAAAGAGCAAAATGAAAGACGACTGAATTTAAATGAATACGTATAATAAGTTACAGTTTGTGTATTTGGTAAATGGCTTGCCTTCCACGCCGCAGGTCTTGTGTGCATGAACATGTCTATTTGTCTCGAGTCTGGGTGTAACTATAAGTATGTATTTACAAAAGAAAGTAGTATACGTCGTATATCAGGCATCTGGTTTCATAGTTCAAGCTCTGCTTAGTTTGGTATCAGGTGGCCGTATGTGAATAATATTCCAGGGTGTTATTATTATTATAAGGGTATGGCGGGTGACAAATGTGGCCAAAAGGTACCAAAAAAGGATCATTTAACTTTTTGACCGCCACTTTCAGTAAATATGTCAAACCAAAATGTGCCCAGCAAACCACGTTCACGACTAGGTAAGTAGTGAAAAGACTATTGTTGTCAAAGGTTTTATGGTGAAACCTTTTTATAGAAAAGTTGAGAACTAACTTTCCGCTCTATGTTATGAATCGAGTTAGGATTGAATTGGATGATTACCTAACTAGAGGGAAGCCGCGGAAGTGGTTTCCAAATTGTGAGAAAGAGGTCGGGGGATATAGTAGGCGTAAAATTAAATGTCATCAAATAGAGATGAACGGAAGATGTTGTATGACGGTCAGTACAAAGAAATTATTATAGGGGGAGAATGATGATTACAACTTTATTACCTGTATTAAACTTCTTATTTTTGGAACGAAGTTCCTTAACGCGCGTTGTGAAAGGGGGCTAGACGGAAAAAATTCTTACGAAAAGTTGTCATGACACTTTTTGCAGCTGTGCGGCGTGCGCATATTTCTCTGTCCGTCTCTCTCTCTCTCTCTCTCTCTTATAGAAAGCAAGCCAGATATTTTCATTTCTATTTCGCATTGAACAGTGTGGTGTCGCGACGATTATTTTTGTTGAGTGTATACTATATAGGTTTTTTGTACATAATAAATAATAAGAAATAACTTCGTTCGATCCGGGTGTCCCTTGACACCTCTCAAGTATTTTTTCTAGGTTTTCTTCAATAACCCTCCTGCTACCTTCTTTAACCTCCAAAAAAATTACAGAAATACAGTTACGGTTAGTTTAGTAGCAATAAAAAATGATCATGCCGTCAATTCCGAATTCTAATAATCTTTTTCAAAGTTTACGTCTATTTTATATAATAAACAGATTTAAGACACTGGCCTGGACGCTTCATTATTAGCAAATGTGAGTTGGACTCTAGCTGCAGGTGTTTATTTCGATATGTATATAAATTAGTTAGAACAAAACTACATTTTGAATTGGTACTTGAACGTTGCTTCATCACTATCACGGCAGGGGCCAGGTATATTGATTAGGTCCCTATGGCTATGTTTTCTTTGAATGCTGCAATGCAGGGTGCCTTTAGGGCTTATAAATATATCATGCGCCACGTTTACGAACATACACTACTATATATGCTTTTGCTTAATTAAGTATCATCTCCATCATCATATCAGCCGCAAAAAGTCCATTGCTGGACAAAATCCTGCCCCAAGAATCGTCTTGGGGGATATCCCATAATCGTCACTTCTTTGTACTCAGAAAGAAGCTGCTGCCCGTCCTCTGATAGATATTCCCTCGGGTTGACTTCTACTCCCTGGGATGAGATAGGGTGATGACATTCTGATATTTGGCGCCGTCACCACACAGCATTGGCCTATATAGTATAAGGATATCATGAGGCCTGGTAGTATGACGTTGTAGAATATGACTCCTTGGATTCGTGAGAGACTGCTGGTTTGGAATATAATCTACATTGGCATAATCGCTCTCTACCGTATACAATTTAGCCCACGTCCAAGCACTGCTCCACTATATAGTGCTCAGATTTAAACATCATTTCTAATAGCATTAGCCTCGTAAAAATCATAATTAATTTATCTAATTATTAATCTTAGTTCTAAATATTACTATAGTTCTAGTTCTAAAATTGTTTCTTAGTAAGTGAATTATGTATACAATTCTTCGACCCCTAACCGTAAAATGCAACAATATAAAATAATAACTCACCGAAAATAAATAAGAACGTTTTAGACCTTTTCTGCTACATACTGATACATAAATCATAACACACCAAACAATATCCATAAATTATTGCCCAAAAGGAAATAATACCCATACGAAAAAACAATAATATTGTCGCGTGAACATTATTTCGCATTTGAGTTCCAGGGCCCTACTACATTTTTAAGGGTTCCAAATAATAAATAATGGGCCTCGTTTATCCAAGACTTTACGACGTGAATAGGTCATCATTTTTATTTATTTATTTAGAAAACCTACAGCGTTACAAGAAAATTTACTTTACAATCAATATAGTAAGGCCAATTACAGGTTTTCCTAAGTACAATTTGAAGAATGTATGTGTCGTCATCATCATCATCAGCCTGATTTCGTTCACTACTGGACATAGGCCTCCCCCAAAGGTTAATATCACGTTGTCATTCAGAGGGTTTTGCCATAGTTACCGCAGTTGGCATGCGAGTTTGCGACCGCAGTTAGCTGGTAGCAATAGGATGATGTTGACAACGTTTTGATTTAATTATGATAGTAAGCTTTGGTAGAATTCCACCAGGTCATCAGCGTATCAAAAGTGTTTCCTAAAGATTTCAAGACATCAAATTACTAAAATTATATTTCAAAGATGAAGCTTTAGCATTTTCAGTTTCCGTGAAGTTGTTTTGTGAGCTGATACTCGGTATATAAATCTAGTTTCACCATCCTGAATAAAATGTATGTAAACAATTTATATAACTTAGGGGCATGCCCCATAAATGAGTGACATATAGCGCTTAAGTAATAGAGTAATCCTCCTCATTGCAGCTAAATACCTACATGTAAGTTATCTTTAAACATCTGTAGTACTCCCCTAAGCGACACATGTGTTAAATACAGATATTACGGCGAAAATCATTCGCAATGACAATATTCTGGACAACAACAACCTCGTTCCTCCGATTCGGCCCTGTTGGATTTACTTCAAGTCCAGCTGTATACGTGTATGTATGTGGTTTTTAATGTATAAACGCGCACAAACACATTCAAGTACAGACGCTAGCACATCCAATCTGTTAAATTTCTTTTATAGATTTTCAACTTATTCACTTAAGCATAAGGCTCACTTTCAATTGGGAAAATTTGACAGATTGAGGTAGCTTGATGTGCTGGGGCCATTACAAAGCAATGTCCAAGAATAAAAAATAAAAAAAATCATGTTCAATTATTTAGCTGTACGAATAACACTGCCGTTTTCGTTTATTTATGTTTATACATTTTGGATTCGATGTATAAACTAATGGGCCAAGATAAAGTTAATTGTATCTCTTTTAATTAAAAACAGTTAAAAACAACTCAATGGCAATATAACTTGTACACTATATTGTGGCGTTCATATGTGAAGTGGCGTATAACTTGTAGTTATCTCTTAATACATAAAAGCAAAAAGCTCGCTGTACAAAAACTAATCATGAAATTACGAAACTAAAGCACTTATGACGATGAAATTCAGCAGGTAGGTAATTTATAGGTAAGCGACATTAGCTAAGATTGTGCGTCAGGATTCAATTAAGATAGATTAAAGTCTTTCGTAAGTTTACAAGAATGTTCTATGTTTTTCTGAAAGTACCATGAATATTTATAGTTATTCTGTATAATTATACCAAGAATTATATACCAAGCCGCTGTCTCGTCAGTTTAGTTAGCGGTAGCTCGACTTTCTGCCTTCAACAACTCTGCAGGAGTGAAAAGTGAAAGTTGCCAGTGGTGTTCCACTCTCTTACTTACGAAAGTACGTAAAGCTCTCCTACGCTTCATTTTTCTCCAGTCTTTTCGGGTTGCTGTCGTTAAAAAAAGAGAACGTACCTCATTATTTTTAGTCGACGTTTTCAGTTACCCTGGGAAGCTGCTTCACACGACAATGTCTACTTACGTATTTGTTATAGTAATATGGCCATTATTATTACGAACTTAAGACTACGTTTGTTTCGGATTTCAGATGTGGAACATATTCATTACGTCAGCAAATGCGAGAGCTTGAAAACATTAGATTTTTTTAATTAATGTGAGGTGTTATGAAAAGAGAATTGCAGTTATTCCTTTGCACAGAGTGGGCATAGAGCTATCAATTCTTTTCAAGACATTTCAAAAACCCCCAAGCATTCGAAGTGTCTTAAATTGTGAGTTATGTTTAACCTTTAATTCAATTTATTACATTATATAAATTATAATTTATTACAAGTTTGAATGGCGTGTATAATTTTAAATATAATTTATATATGATATTTATAGACATAATTGAAATACTTAAAAAAATAATTACGTTTTTGAATTTAATGTTTACTACATAAAAATGAAGGGCAGGCATGTGATATTGCATAAAAAATACCGCTTTAATAATATTGTTAACAGGTAGGTACTTCATCATATTATAATCAGCTAACGTGCTCAGCACCTAATAACACATAGTGGACTACAAATAATACAAAGAGCAAACATACGGCTTATACTTAGCGTGTATGGGACAACAGTAGGTATACGCCGTATGTTTGCTTTTCGTATTATCGATAGAAAAGCGCCCTTGTTGCGTACGCAATAAAAAACCTGTGGTGACGATTGTACAGACGCCAGCACATCAAGCTACCCCAATCTGTCAAATTTCTCCAATTGAAAGTGAACCTTATGCTTTTGTGATAAAGTTTAAAATCTATAAAAGAAATTTGATAGATTTGGGTAGCTGGGTGTGCTGGCGTCTGTACCTATTACTGTACTTAGTAAACAATGTATACTAGATACATCGTTTACTAAGCTTTTTCGATAGTATTGGTTTTTTAGCTAAGGAAAATACAGAAAGCATCCTTTTCCAGAATTAAAGTTAACTCCGTAAAGTTCTTTGAGAAGCAATCAACATTCTTTAAATAATTCATGAACTTAATGTTTATCCTAAACTTTTATGAAATGCATGAACCTGCGGCATCGTGCTCGAACTTGTTCGAACTTATTTATAAAACCTTTAAGGTGGTGGTTTTAAATAAAATTTAGAAAGATTAAACGTTATCCGTACTCTAAGAGGTAGCTGAGGTGCTGTCACTTTGATGTTTGTGTGCCTGTCAGTTTGTATGACTGCCTACTTAACCGTCTACTTATTTGACAACTTGTGTCTTATTGCCTATCTGCTTATCTTACTGTCTCCTTATGACCTACCTGCCAATCTGAATGTCGCGAAGCCTGTCTACTTGTTTTTTTTTATTGGAACGAAGTTCCTTATCGCGCGTTGTGAAAGGGGGCTAGACGGAAAAAAATCTCACGAAAAGTTGTCACGACATTTTTTGCAGCTGTGCGGCGTGGTCTCTCTCTCTCTCTCTTATAGAAAGCAAGCCAGATATTTTCATTTCTATTTCGCATTGAACAGTGTGGTGTCGCGACGATTATTTTTATTGAGTGTATACAGGTTTTTTGTACATAATAATAATAATAATATCTAGGGACAATGTCACACAAATCATCCTAGCCCCAAACTAAGCAAAGCTTGTACTATGGGTACCAGGCAACGATATACATACTTATATAGATAGATAAATACTTATATACATAGAAAACATCCATGACTCAGAAACAAATATTCGTGCTCATCACACAAATATTTGCACTTACCGGGATTCGAACCCAGGACCACCAGCTTCGTAGGCAGGAGCACTACCAACTAGGCTACGGTGACCGTCTACGGCTACGGTGACATAATAAATAATAAGAAATAACTTCGTTCCATCCGGGTATCCCTTGACACCTCTCAAGTTTTTAATATATTGACATTTATTTAACTGAAAAATAAAAACTATTTTGCAACCCTGCATGTTTCCGAGCTGGATGAGAATTCTGATATTTTGCAGAATACCTAGTTTTATAGGTATGACTATTAAGTAGTTTTGTCAAACTTTAAAAAAATTGGTTCTCTGTTAGGGGTACGATTAACTGTAACATAATAAATTATTTATTTCGAACTTCTTATTTGTTAGTAACAATTATAAACTTAAACATTAATATTAGTTTTACACCCACAGTTATTTCTCGGCAAGGTTAGACGGTATAAGATGAATTGATGTCCAATGCCTCAGAAACGGACCGCCAGCTCTTCCTGATAATGTCTTCAGGATATTCTTAGAGCTAGCGCGTCCTCTTTGCCACAGGGATGCTACGCGCATGCGCTTTATACCAAAAATCATCCATGCGCTCTTCAGCGGACATCCCTGAAGCGCTGCAGTATCTCGGCAGCCCCAACAAAGCCCTGAATGCATTGTTGTATTGGACACGTAAGACGCTGTGAGTCTTCTTAGAATAGTTAATGCACATTAAAGAGATACACGCAAACATATAATGCTTTCTACTTATTGAACGCTTTACGTCTGTCAGGGCTCTAAAACCAAAAGCCAAAGTGTAATAATATTAAATTTCATTGCCATGTCTACACAATATACTGCAATAACCCCCAAATAACACTTAATATGCAAGTGGAGTCGTTACATCATGATCGGCAATTTACAGGCTGCCCGTCATCCGTTACTGCTCTCATCACGGCCAACAGTTTAATTGGCAATATAGGTGTGCAACACATTAATTCGTTCCACCAAAAAATAATTGGCGCAACTGGACCGATCATTTCGCATATTCAAAGGTATATTATATTAAAGTAGACGAAAGACAAAGGTACGGTAAGTTTGCATGGGTAGGAACAGTGGTGAGCTTTAAGTCTTCATTTATAAAGGCCAGTTTCAGTAAAAATTTTATATTGATGTGGAGTTGGCTATACCATTGGTCATTATCAATATTCAGGTTGGATATTGAAACTTTATTATTATTTTTAATGGAGCCCGAACATTTATCAATAATCTGTTTATTCAGAATTTTTTTAAAGTAACAAGTTTGGTTATCCTTTTTTTGGCTGGTTAATTTGTCTAAATACTGGTTCTCATAATTTTGAAGATATATGTTGATTTAATTAAATTTTAGTTGTTAGGCGTAAATCTAAACTCAAAAACAACCGGCCAGTTCTCTCGACCAAGTAAAACTACGAACAATGTACATATGTAAGCAGATCAAATCTTTGACATACATATAAGGTACTTTTAGACGAGCATCGTGTCTGACCGGTGTTGGTCACAGTGGTTGCTGGTTCGAATCCCGAAAGAAACGGGTATTGTTGTATTAGCATCCGTGACTAGGATTTATTAACCCTTAATCTGTACTAGCGTATTTTCATAATCCATTAGTTTTAGCTCTTATTGCAACACAATAGGGTATAAAATGAGGAGGTAACTAACATACCATTTTCCGATAAATAGTTAAACCGTCGGTCCCGGTTGTTATGAAAATATCTACGCTAATAATTGTTACAGTTACTCAAATGTTCCATCAAACTCTCGACTACCAAAAAACGGAAAATCTTCTGGTCCCACTCCAATAGTCTTATTACTAATTTTAACACAATTTCACGCGCTGCCTATCAAAAAAAAATCGCTTCTTTCATTCACGTTCTAAAACTAACACAGCACATACACACACACACACACACACACTCCTTTCACATATAATCCCTAATTCTCATATATGTACTACTTTTTTTATTAATTTATTTGTTCTTTTTTGTTTATAAAATCAAAAGTATATTTTCATTTATCAATAGAAATATACAACTCTGCATGTAATGTAAAGATACTTTGGACTCAATGTTGTCATGTTAGCAAGTTGACCGCGTGGTGGGCCTGTTGACCTGTAATTCAGGTTTCTCCAAAACCTACAATAGGCACCAGCCTCTCACAAAGTTAGGTTCTAACTTAGTACCCCAACCATAATTAAGATGTATTTGTTTTAATTAGAGCCTGTATTTCTTTGTGAAGGGAAAATAAAAGAATTTTGAATTTGAATTTGAATTGAATCAAAGTTTGTCAGACTTAGCGTCAGATTCTATTTATCTGACGCTAGGTCTCACAAACTTAGTTACTGGTCATGGCGCTAATGGCCATGGTAAAGCGGAGGAAAAACACGGCATTCTAAATAAGAGTATGTTCATTTGCACGGGATCACTGATCGTGACCCTAGCTAACCTGCCTGATATTTTATTCAACCACGACATTTTTATTCAACTAGTTCCATCGCTACCACCTGCCTTCCACAACAAAAAATATCATTTTCACCTGCATTCGTATCGCAATCTGTCTGCATGTACAGAATTTATGAAATAGAATTCTATCAATATTTTACATTACCTACCTGACAGTTTTCGTACGAGAATTATTTTGTTTCTTCTTTCATGAAAAATATAGACACTGGTTTGTGATGTTGCACGAAATAATTTTCTATAACCAAAATTTATTTAAATACATGCATAGACTCACGCCTGTTTCCCAGAGGGGTAGGCAGAAACAATAGATTTCCTTTCCATTTGTCACGATTTTTGCACACATGTTTAAATAGAGTATTCTAATAATAAAGAAAGGTTCTCGAGTGGCAACCACGCACCTTGAAGACCCAGCGTGGGCAGGACACTACAAGATGGACCGATGATCTTGTGTGGGTCGCTGGAAGTCGCTGGATGCGAATAGCGCAAGACCAGCAATTGTGGAAATCGTTGGGGGATCCTTTGTCCAGCAGTGGGCGTCTTTCAGCTGATATGATGATGGTGAATAATGATATGATTATTGGAGGTTCATAGGTGACATATTGAGGAACGCAACCAGAAATGGCGTTAGCTGTGAATATGTTGAATAAGCAGACCCTTACTAAACAGTGACAGAGCCAACAGTGTGAATTCAGTCTGTCCAGTTGGACAGACTGAATTCCAATCCGTTAATATTTTATTACGACTTTGTGACATGGCAAGTATACGCCGCCATTAAATTAACGTACCTCTGGTTTTCATCAATTGCAACACCACTATTGAGAGAGAGCCAAAGAAATGAGATTAAGATGAGCCCATCATAATCTCATTTCTACTACTAAACAAGTTTCCTTGGGCGATAATACGGCTACAGCACTGCGGTGTGGAAGGCAAATGGCGATCTTTAAATGATTGTATGAATATAATGAAATTATTTCCACCGACAAGAGCATAGCTGTCTAATTAGATAGATAGTTAAATAGTAACCTTCCAAATTAGTTGTTCTTTATAATTCGGATCACATTAATAGTAATGAGAATAAAATGAATTTGGACGGTACGTTGGACAGATGACAAACATCGAGATTTATGTTTATTAAAATGTTTTACATGTATGTATGTAATAACATGTATATCATCAATGCAGAGCCTAAGCCACTGGACTATAAACTTGACAATTTGGAAGTTACCGTTACGTTGTAGGCATCCACTAAGAAAGAATATCTGCAAATTTCACCCCAAAGGGGATAACCTAAGACATGAAAGGTTTTATGGAAGTTCATTATTTTTAAAATAAAATCACACAAATTTATATACTAATTGCTTATGTAGTGTAAAAAGTCAATGTTGTTACACTACTTAAGCTGTTGGTTTTCTTTTATATTTTTTACCTCAGATGAAGAACGAATTTTATAAGTTTGTTTTTTATCTTATTATTACAGACACAAGTGATTAAATTTTACTATACAGATTAACATTTCACATTTTTAAACAAACGTCATTTTTTTAAAATAAATAATAATATTTATGTTCGAGTTGACAATATGTAGTAAAAATATAAGACTTAAACTAAATAATTAAACATAATCTCTTGACAATAACTTGATACGAGCTAGCTAAATATCATTGCTATAATAAAATAAATTTTATAAATATATTTATGTTCGAGTTGACAATATGTAGTAAAAATATAAGACTTAAACTAAATAATTAAACATAATCTCTTGACAATAACTTGATACGAGCTAGCTAAATATCATTGCTATAATAAAATAAATTTTATAAATATATTTATGTTCGAGTTGACAATATGTAGTAAAAATATAAGACTTAAACTAAATAATTAAACATAATCTCTTGACAATAACTTGATACGAGCTAGCTAAATATCATTGCTATAATAAAATAAATTTTATAAATGTTTTCATACAATGTGTACCTAAATATCTATGTTACTAGAAATAATAATGTATACAACTATATTACTACAAACATGTTCTATTTACAAGCGCTTTTTTAAAGTCTACGTGAATAAAAACCTTTTTTATTTTATTTTATTTATTTATTTAGTTTGAAGCCATATGTAGTCTGTACTAGTATGCATATATCGGAGCTTTTCAAAATGTTTGTCCTAAGAGTTATAAGTTTATATGCGAAAGATCGTTAGTTTAAGTGTTCAAATTATGAAA
This sequence comes from Pseudoips prasinana, assembly GCA_951640165.1. Lineage (NCBI taxonomy): Eukaryota > Metazoa > Arthropoda > Insecta > Lepidoptera > Nolidae > Pseudoips > Pseudoips prasinana. Next base: position 27,221,760 of record OX621237.1, on the reverse strand, counting down.
TTAGGCCTTGATAGACAGACAGACATACAGACAACGGAGTGATCAGATAAAGATTCTTGTTCTCCTTTGAAGGTATGAAATCCTATAAAAGATAGTACATATTTTTTGAAGTTTATCCTTACTTACCTTTTAACTTTTTGCCTTTATATTTTATTTTCCTTGTTTATCTCATAAACCTTTGTTCTTTCTTTCATTTAGGAAATGAGATAGCTCGCTGAATGCCTTCTTAATTTTGTCAGGAAATTAGTTGCGAGCTCGTGCCTGTAAATTTGCGATCGTCACCGAATTTGGCACGTTATGCCTTAATCAGGTCGGGTTAATGCGTGAGCCTTCGCCTCGCCTTATTTCGTCCTTCTACAACACATTTTATTGTTCAAAATAAGGAAATAGACATGCGATTTCGTGTTGACAAAGTTTTTACTTAAATCCGAATATGAATAGTGGTTTAGCAAACTTACGAACTTACTTAACGTCAACTTCGGTATAATGTGGGTATTTTATCTTTGCTGCCGGTTGGCGTGGTGGGTAAATGCTTGCCTTTCATGCCGCAGGTCGTGGGTTCGATTCCCAGCCAGGACAGATATAGGTGTGCATGAACACGTCTGTGTGTCCCGAGTCAGGGTGTAATTATCTATATATGTTAGTATATATTTACAAAAGTATTATAGGTATGTAATATATCACGTAATAAGCCACTATTTGTACCTCCAAGACTTTGTAAAAATTACACTCGTAACTCATTCTTATGCCGTTCCACTAACAATTATAACAGAGACTTCACAGACATAGATCTTTTCGATAATTCGCTCAATAGTCTTAAATTAGAATTAAAACGTAGATTTAATATTTCTTGACATCTTATATATAATTTATGTATCCTTTCTTTTTATCATTTATTTTTTTATTTTATTAAACTAATCTTGTCATACGCGTCCTTCCAAATTAAGAGTAAAACTTGTATCATTACTGAATTTTTTGTTCGGCACTGTAGGTTTCTTGTTAAAAGCCATATATTTATAAGTGTTGTAAATGAATATAACTGTTTGTTGCCAAAATAAAAGAAAAAAAAAACATTTATCTGGTTTCTATAGTACAAGCTCTGCTTAGTTTGGGATCAGACGGCAGTGTGTGAATAATGACCCTGGAGAAATATCCTAGGATATTACTCTTCATATTTTTTTTTTATTTTAGTCGTTTAACCAACGATCATTTACACATTTAAATGTAAGAGTTCTAAGCTAAATGTTACAGATTTTCGTGTAATAATCACTTATAGGCTAACACAGCATGCAAATCAAATTAGTAAAAATTAACTATGAAATATTTTGAATACAATAGAATAATATTTGTACAATAAACGTTGCTTAATACTTAATTAAGGTTAAACATATAACTTATTTAAATGTATATAAAATATAGTTATAAAAGCTTTAACAATATTTATTTACAAAGCAAATATAAGCGAATTATGGATAATATTTTTCTAACTCCTCCTTTTTTCTTTCTGATTAAATTCATTGCGGTATCCTAGACAGTTAAAGCGTTTCCCCGGGACATGCCCGCTCAGTGTCATTTCATTGTGTGCCACTGTTGATCCTGGATTATAGTAGTTGCAGTGGTGGGTAAGAGGGGGTAGTCCCGATTCACAAATATAAAATACATAATATAGAATAATTAAAGTATAGTTTGCAAAGACTAGGTAAGTCTATACGTGGTGATTTGTACCAGGATCTCCCCGAATAGAATTGATAGGAGAAGGTGATCCCGTGCCTGTAGGCCGTACCAGTGCCTTTAGACATCCGCATTACTTCAGCGGCCTCCTAAACTGTGGCCTGAACTCAATAAGGGTATTTGTAGCTTAAGTTAAGCTACTGGTTAAGAGCCTTCTGGGTTCGTTAACTGCTCGGTGTCTTAATTTTTTATGTTATAGTACTAGATTTAAAAACAATAGCTAATACTGCGCGATTGAATTGTGAACAAAATATCATGCAATGGAAATGGAAATCAGGTATCTGATACACTACAGATATATCAGATATACTATAGATAGAAACAGACCACACGGATGGACTAATTAAAAAAAAATGTTGTTTTAATTACTGTTTTTAAACTGTGTTTATGTAATACATTGTGAGCTTGACAAGTACAAGTGTATGTAAATACCCTAGTGCTGAATAAATTTCATTATTTCATTTCATTATTACATATAGTACTTTTCTTTTATAAATACGTACTTATAGAGATAATTACACCAAGTCAAAGACAAAAACACATGTTCATGCTTACAAATATTTGTCCTTGGTGGGAATCAAACCCACGACCTGCGGCGTAAAAGTCAAGAATCTACCAACCACGCCAACTGACCCGCCTATCGTTTGTTTTTGTATCGTAACACCTTTTTTTTCTTACAATTATATCAACATACATCTAAATGGTCTAGAAAACGAATTGGGCAAACTTGTACTTTTGAATTGGATTTGTATAAAAAATAGCGGGGTAATGAAAGCCGACACGCAATATGTAACAGATTATTCAATGATAAAGGAGTTAGTTTTAGTAAGGTTAATTACTTCGATAAGAGGTTTAGTAGAACATGCGACGGTCGCGCGCTGCGTGCACGCAACCTCCGGAACACATCCGGTCTCAGTTTACGGTACCACCACAATATCCGGCCCAGAAATTGTAGGCATACCAATGAAACCTTAGCTTTAAGGAGCCTACAATACGGGGGCTTAATAATGGTACTGAACAAATGTCAACCACGGCCACCCATGTCAACAAAGACTATCCAACTAGACAGACCACATTAAACGTGTGTGCCAACACAGCAGCGCTCTCTATATTCTGACGCGCATAATCCTATGGTACGCCTATACTGTACGAAATCAGTGTAGGATCGATAGCTTTACCGCGATCTTTCTGTGTCCTGGATGTTTTTGTGTTTTAGACTAATCTGAATAACACTTTTATGGCCATAGTAGGTACAGTACAAATTATCCAGGACATATAACAGTGCAGGCATCTGGGACATAGCGTACAAGGTGGCACCAGAGCAGCATACCCGCGTTCCCGGGGCTCCCTCCTTTAGGCGTCAAGAGGAATAAACAAAAAAGCTAAAATATTATAGTACTGGAGTGTGTGCGCAAATACGGGTGAACTCTCTAGTCCCTCTTCTTAAAACTAAAAACATCAGACACTGGAATCTGTTGAATTATATAATAGAATACTCCTTATTGGATTCACACCATAGAGATACACGTATGCGTAAGTTATAGCAAAGTGGGTAGGTATACAATTTGCTGTATCTTACAACTTATCACTTAAAATTTTGGTATGTCTTTGAAATCGTTTTTGGAATGTAATCCAACTTTCAGAAAAAAACTCAATTTTTAAAGCTCTTATAAAGAAACACTAACTCATCTCTAGCCCATCCTAAGGACGACTGGATTAGATCAGTGACTGCAATATGACCGACTTTTGTGCTAGTTTTTATTGTTATCCTGCTTTCATATTTAAAATATCACTGAAATAAACATCATTTAACTGTACCTTATCATACAAATAAATTTGCCTATGAAGCAGAACAACATAAACCACATCCAAATTCAAAATACACAAAATAAATTAACTGCTCTTACAAAAATAGTAATGACTCTATTAAAGAATCAATGGCTTGTAGGGATAAAGCTAAGAGACGATACAAGCGGAATCCCACGGAGGTAAACCTGAATAGGTATAAATCTTTGCGTAATGTGTGCAATCGTCTGTGTCGTGATGCTAAGAAGCGCCACTTCTACAAGTCTCTCGATAACCGCGATCCTTCTTGAATTTGGAAATTTCTTAAGTCCAATGGTATAGGTAAATCTCCCTCTTTGGCCTGTAAATACCTTGATTTAAATTCCCTCAACTCACACTTTTCTGCTCCCCCTGTTACTCTTGATACACATGTCAAAACCAAGACACTGCTTGATCTTTTACAGTCTCCAATCACACATGATTCTTCTTTCAGCTTTACTTCTGTAACCGAGCAGGATGTCAAAAAATCAGTTCTTTCAATCTCTTCAACTTCTGCTGGACATGATAATCTATGCTCCAAAATGATAAATCCTATCCTTCCTACTGTCCTTCCTATTCTTACTCATTTGTTCAATTATTCTTTATTTTCTTCCCGTTTTTCCACTGCTTGGAAACAAGCTCATATCATTCCTCTGCCTAAAGTCTCCGATCCATCAGCACCGTCCCAGTTTCGTCCTATTTCTATCCTTCCGTTCCTTTCCAAAGTTTTGGAGCATATTGTTCATAAGCAGCTGTCCGATTTCCTTTCTTGTAACCGTATTCTTAATCCTTTCCAGTCTGGTTTCCGATCTGGCCATAGCACGGTAACTGCCCTTGTCAAAGTCACCGATGACATTCGATGGGCTATGGACAATAAATCTCTTACCATTCTCATACTTTTAGATTTTAGTACAGCATTTAATTCAGTCGATTTTGACATCCTTCTCGGTATTCTCTCTTCACTCAACTTTTCACCTTCTACCTTAACCTGGTTTGACTCTTATCTTCGGGGTCGCTCGCAATGTGTACGCCTTGACGAGTCATTCTCCGATTGGTGTGAGCTCAATGCGGGTGTGCCTCAGAGTGGCGTTCTATCTCCCTTATTATTCTCTCTTTTTATTAACTCTGTTACAAAAGATATCTCCTTTAATTTCCATCTCTACGCAGACGATTTGCAAGTTTATCGGTCGTTCACCCTTGATGACGCTGATGCTGCCATTGCTGCAATGAATCACGATCTGGAGTTAATTAGTCTTTGGGCTCAGTCTCATGGTTTACTTTTAAATCCTGCGAAATCGCAGGCCATGGTCATAGGCAGTAGGCATATGCGCAGTAAATTTGATCCTAATTCTTTTCCACCAGTGTACCTCGATGGTGTGCCAATTATTTATTCCGATACGGCAAAAAATCTTGGACTTGCTTTCGATTGCAACCTCTCTTGGAAAGCACAAATCGCTGAAGTCAGCAAAAAAGTCCACTTCACGTTCCACTCGTTGAAATGTCTTCAAAACTTTTTACCTTTGAAAACTAAAATCTCTCTTGCCCAGACTCTGATAATGCCCATCTTGGATTATGCTGACAGTTGCTATCTAGACGCTACAGAGGAGCTTCTAAATAAACTTGAGCGTTTACAAAATCTATGCATTCGGTTTATATACGGCCTGAAAAAGTTTGACCATGTCTCTAAACTTCGTAAAGATCTCAAGTGGCTCCCAATTCGTTTTCGTAGGAACACTCGCATATTGTGTCTCCTTTTTAATATCGTCCATAATCCTCAATCCCCTACCTATCTACGAGAGCGCTTCTCCTTTAAATCTGCACCTGGTGCTCTTTGCAGATCGCACATGAAATCCCTTCTAAAATTTCCCCTCCATAAAATCGATTTCTATTCCTACTCCTTTACTGTTCATGCGGTTAGGCTGTGGAACTCTCTTCCGCCAAATATTCGGAACTGCAATTCTATTTATTCTTTCAAAACACAAATCAAAAAACACTATCTATCTATTTCATCCAGTTAATTCTAACTGGATATAATACACTAAATACTAATACTAATGTACATTCGTACATTAGTATTAGTATTTAGTGTATTCTAAATTAACTCTGAGTATAATAGAGGTATATATTCGTATTTATGTAAATTATTAGTATGTAAGTATACTGTTGACCTACACACAGTATTGACTATCTTTAATTATTTATTTCCTGTCGCGGGTCTGCTGGAAGAAATTTCTTACGAAATAAGCAGATCTTATGTACTCTTCGTTTCCGTTATGTTAAATTTTGTATGTTTTTTGTGTGTGCATAAATAAATAAATAAAAATAAATAAATAAAATAATGATCAGCTGATGCATTTTGGGTGAGAAGTAAAACAATATTTTTGTGTTTTGCAAACTGATTTTCTTTCATTTGTTCTGTTCCATGGGTAGATAGAGCTCCTCAGGTTTCCACTATTACTACATACAGACTCACGCCTATTTCCCAGAGGGGTAGGCAGAGGCAACGGACTTCAATTTGTCACGATCCTTGCACACATCTTTCGCCTCATTTACTGACTTTATATAGATATTTATATATTTATATTCTTCATACATGCTCACTGGTTTAGGATACTTCTGACCTGGGCTTTCTTGAGAAAGTCTCCGATTTGGTCAGATAATGTTCTACGAGGTCTTCCCCTTCCGGTTGTACCATCCACGCAGGCCAAGTATACTTCTTTTGCCAATCTCCTTTCATTCATCCTTTCTAAATGCCCAAACCATCTCAGCATACCTTTTTCAATCTTTGTGACTACATCCTCTTTCACACCACAACGCTCTAACAACACTCTCTTGTATAAATACACATATTATAATAGAGAAAAATAGTGTTCTCTGTCTAAATACGCATGTTTGTTGACTAAATTGGATAAATAAAGTATATACGACATAAACATCAAGAATACACGTCCTTGATAACGTCTTGAAAACGCCTAAAAATAGCACCATTATTAAATGTCTATTTTAATCTACGGTCGAATAAATTTAGCTCCTAACCCAATCAGATAAGCTACGGCCGTAGTTCTATCTATATATCTAACCTTCAACTGCGGGGTGAGCTCATGACCTATGGCTACTACAGTATCAGGTAATAGAATAATGTTATCCGTTGGATTATCAACATTTCCATGGCGCTATTCATCATAGGACGTCGCGAATGATCGATGTTGGCACGATTACGAGGACCGACCACACCGCCCCTCTGGCACCTTGTGTAACGAATAATATTCCAATATTTTAGGTCGTTTTGACTTTACTTTTAAATCAGGTCATTGAAATTACCCTTTGTAATAAAGTGGACATTGCTTATTTGAAAGAAAACTAAAGTAATTTTTATTTATACGGATTCATCGAGAACAATCTTATATTGTAGGTAAAAAAGTGTAGATATCGCGTTAGATCAAGAACGCCAAACTCTATAATCCCATTGTTTATGTAATCGAATTTTCCCAAGATTATTTAATTACAACACATACAGATAACTGTAGTACTTTATTAGTACATATAAGTATTGAGAAACAGAGCTTTCCTTGAAGGTTGCTTTAAATTAATAAGTATATGTTTAATAATATGAAACAACTTATAGCTCTTTAGAAAAATAAGTATTTATAGCCCAACGTTGGATTTAAGTTCGAAGCAGTTTTTTGAGAAACACTTGTATTCTTCACTTACTAGGAGGGACATTCATACAAAGTACAGTAGCCACCTGTTTAGCCTGCCATATCAGCAGTTTAGCCTTACTATATAATAGTCTCAAATATGGCTAATATGTCATTATAATTTAACGCTAGAAGATGGCATGGCTAAATTGACACTAAAGTTGCATGCCAACACCGGCACTAATTCAGATATAATATATTGTGAGGAATTTTCAAGATCGCAGAGGTGTCACTTGGGACTTTGCCTATATATATATATATATCAACCGGTGGCTCTCTCTCTTTTGGGAATAAACTTCGACAGAGAGCAGAAGCTCTGCCGGTTCACGTATCGTTTAATCTTGAGTGTAATGTACAGTGATTACTGTGTTTGTCGTTATAAGCGATTTGTAATTAGAAAATTGTTGTTGATTTCTAAATTATTTATTACGAAGTGTGAATAAACCTCTTTTTTATCATTAATCCTTTTAATTCCTAAATATATATATACACAATAAAAACCTCATGAAATATTTAGTAATCATTTACTATTAACATACGTAACTGTTGGTTGCTAAAACTAGTATTTATAAAAGAAGTAAAAAAAACTCGAAAGAAATCTTTATTAACCCTTATCACAGTTCCTGTTCATGTAAAATTCAGACTTTGCAGACAAAATAGATAGCAACGTTGTCTTTTAAAAAGAATCTAGACATTCTGTTGTTGTAAGAAAATAAAGTGGCACAAGGATCAAGAATGGCGAGTCGGAATTTAGATGCTTAGCAATTCTAATCGTGGTTTGGGCGAGTCTATAGTGCAGTTTGCCACTGTGCGATAACGATTAAGTTAAAGGGCACGACACGCTAGCTTTAGGGAAGAAATAATCCGTTGGAAATGTTAATGTGTGGCAGATACAAGTCCGTGAAATTGTAATAATGTTTTTGTGAAACAGTTTAGCGAGTTTGTTGTTACTGCATACATTTTTGTTTCCATTCCGTTTGGGTAAACGTATATCAACATTTATCGCACTCTATCTATCTTTATCTCTCAATCTATCTCAGTTTTCCTCTCATTTTATCTCGTTCTACAAATAACCAATCACCAACCACTAAGCCTGGCATCACGATGAGTTAAAAGTGTAATTTTGTATATATACCACCCAATAAGTGTATCACCCGCCTGATTTTTTAGATATATAGCCTTTACACACTTTTGACATCCGGGGCATCATTCACGCGTTGTTGAACCGCTCATATTTAGCTCTACCAGCATACTAAATTAATACATTATAATTAATGGGGTATTTAACTCCACTTCATAGAATAATTTTCGAGTAATGTGTCGAACGTCGTACTTAACTGTTGTCGTGTAATGACCATACAATTAGGCATTACATTATTGTACGGCTACATGCGATCGAAAACCCTAATAATTAATAACAACATGTGTTTTTTCGCTTATGTGAATAGTTTTAATAATTTAAACTGCTGTGTGGTGACGGCATAGAATATCATCACCCCATCACATCCCATGGTGCGCGTAGAAATCGTCCGGAGGGAATACCTGCCAGAGAACGGGCAGCAGCGTTTTTCTGTGAACTATGACCATCAAACTGCGATAGCCAACCCGTCTGCCAAGCGTGGCGATTATGGCATATCCCCCACTCTTTGGGGAGGTTCTTGTCCAGCTGTGGACGTACTTTGGCTGACATGATGATAATGAATCTAAACTGAAAACTCTAGTATTGTTCCTTTATATTTTACGAAATTGGAACACGATCTGACCCACCTGATAAGCGATTTTCATGGTCTATACGACTTGCTACACCCTTGTCACTCACACATTTCCGGCCCTTGGCGCTCCCCAATGAGATCTCATCACCCTTAATAATTTTCTCGACATTACTTGGATAGTTATTGCTGACAATAATTTAACTATAAAAGATAAATCGTGGACTATGACGGATTTACGTATCTATCCACAACAGTTGGTCTCAATTTGGGCTCTCAGGCACTTTAAGGCATCCACGATAGTACACTTGAACCTCCAAGGCCTGCCAATCGATGAAGCTCGGAAACTCACGCACAGGCGCCAGCCTTTGAGACAGGGGCATTCTGCAGATAAAAAAATTAGCGACGCCTTTACTATGACGGCTATAAGCGCCAGAGAATTGTTTAAAGAAAGCACTAAGTGCCATACGTTTTTACCTTCAATATTAGTTACAACGCTGTTATTTTTAACTATGTACGTGATAAAAACGGTCGAGGGCTACTGAGGTAGAAAGGTTATCGAGTGGCGACCCGGACCGGAAGACGCAGCGTGAGCAGGTCCCCTACAAGGTGGACCAACGATCTTACAAGGGTCGCGGGCTACCGCTGGATATAAGCAGCACAAGAGCAGCATTGTGGAGACCCTGGGGGGGGGGGGCTTTGTTGTGTGGAAAGTGGAAGTCTTTCGGCTGATTGATATGATGATGATGTTGATGTACGTGTCCTTATAATTGCATGAGTGTTTGTAACGGCGTCAATCCTTAAATAAATAAAAAAAATATTTTGTTTCGTAATTTTACATTATACATCGCATTTTTTTTTCTATCTGGTAGATATATTCAGAATGTTATTAAAATTCGTAAAATATTTTTTTTTGTTTTATTATATTTTACAATTTATATTCTCGACGTATTGAATTACCAGCTGTAATTGTGATTTGTGTTACTATCTAATTAACACCGGTGCAACCTAATATTAAATTATTAGTTACGGGTTGAATTCAAAACTGGCTTGCCCAATACCTAAACTATATTGGTCTGCATTGAACAGTTATGGGATTAATATATACTTTTATAGCATTAACTTAAATTTTAGATATATCATACATTAAATACCTAGAACTAATCTTGAACTTATTAATTAAATTATTGCCACAAACTTTTTTCAAATCGATCAAAAATTATCAGATTCGCAAATTAAGTTAAATATCCTGATATTCCAATTTCGTACGAGATATATTTTTTTATATACCTGTTGTGCACAAAGTTATGGGTCTTACGGCCACGCAAATTAATATAACGACTTATCAAATGACATAAAGAAGTACGGATGTCTTATTTATTTGTTCGACTCGCGTGACCTAATAACGGAATAAAGGCAAGCGTCTGATACCGATAGGCAGTTCAATTTCTTCTGACAATATAATGAGAATATTTAAAGCTAAAAATAACTAAGTCAGAGTAGAAACTACTATTGTTTATTTAGAACAGGCCATATTATATGTCTTTAACGTGAAGGAAACAAAAAGTTAATAAGTAATATGAACTTACTTTAGATAAACAACTTGAAAATTGATGATTTGAAAATGAAATACAGCAGCGCGCTTTTCTTGCTTTATGAGGAGTTTGACCTAGGCAAGTATCTCCACCTTACCACCAATACATACACTTCAGTTCTTAAATTAAGTGACTCTGAAAAATGTGATTTGAAATGAAATCTAATTCTAGGTGTATTCTTATTTTCAAATTTAATAGCTTTCTCTAATAATAATCAATTTTAGAATAGTTACCCTCACTAATCTCATCTGTTCGACTGGATTATTAAAATTCTCATACTCAAACTCATAAAGGCTTTATTCAGGGCAAGTATCATAATAATATTTCCAATGTATATTGTTATACCTCCATATTTTACATGCCATTAATTTAGGACGTAATAACAATTAAAAGAACCTTCTAGAAATTCGAATCTTTATTAGACATTTAATTATAATGTCTCATATTAACGTAATTATTTAAAAAAATGGAAATTATATATCACCAATCTGGAGTAGGCGCTCTGTTTTCTATAAAACAGTACAAAGTATTTAATAGTATTTATAACCTCAACTTCCATTTATGATATAGTTGAAGATTCTTTTTTTTTTCTCTATTTTTTTTAAGACATTGCTCGTATTACGAAATCTAATTGCTGGTCCGCGGGATACTTTACAAGCATATAATAGACGGATACAAATTACATACTCAGAACAACTATTTATGGGTCACACAAATAGTTGTCCGGCGCGCGGCTCGAACCCGCGACACGAAGCGGCGAGGCGACTGTCTTAGCCGCTGCGCCACACGTGCAGTCAACAGATTGACACTATGTGTTTATGTTCAATTTAGCAATGACAGTGTGAAATGGGGTTGATAAATAATGATGACTTAACTTATTTATTGTAAAGACCTTACCCAATAAGCATAACAATAACTAAACGAAGGAAAACAAATTACAGCCTCGGCCCGTCTAAATAGTTAAATATATAGGGTGATTTTAATAGTGGGCAAGGTCCTACGACCCTGAGTCCTCAACAAACGCCATTTCCGGATGCCGAATCAACGCGAACACGCGAGCTGTTCACAAAGGGTGTTAATTTACTCCCAGTGAAAAACTTCTGCGAGTTATTGCGCTGAAACGTGCAAAATTAGCATTTCCATTACTACATTAAATGCTATAAATCATTTCCACGTGCAGACTGCTCGAATTAAGGAGGTACCTACCTATTGTAGAGCAGGTAATGGCAGAGAGAACTATTCACACGCCCGAACTCGTCATTGAATATTGGCTAAAATGGATACTGAAACTCTTAGCATGATTTGAGCCAATGTTAAACTGTGAAAAGCACATGGGCCATATTATTACGGGATCACTCATTACCGTTTTTATAAGTCTACTAGTCTACGTACTGCGCAAAATTTTACATTTACCTATTTTCATCGACAATTTCGAAGGTTATTTTAGCGACATGTTCGAAATACAGCCCTGGGTGCCCCTCATTAATATTCCTGTGCATTTGCATATCAGGACGATTTTGTGTCCGATTTACAGGCCTCAAATGTTTACCTTTATATTTGATTGAGTCCCTCAATGTTGTTTTGTTTATCTTGTTTGTTTGTGTGTGCGAAGGTAACCGTTGTGCTAAATTAAATTCTAGTGTTGGTAGCCCGGATCAGCTGAGGTTAGTCCAGGAAAGCCGAACCCTGCAGCGTTGGTAACAAGTTAATCAATAAAATGCTATATTCCGGTAAAGTGTTACGTTCCTTTCTGATATGTCAGCGATTTCTCCACCAGAAAAGAGAGACAGCAGATTTTCAAATTTTTGTCTAAAACAGATGGCAGTGAGTGAGTAGATATTTATACTGTTCGAATTATGCGGGCACGCGTCTGCGGCAAATTTACCCCGAACCTGCCACGTACGCGCGACCTATTCGCCTTGCCAAGATTTTTATACTAGCTTTTATATATATATATATATGCTTATATTATATATTATCTATTTATATCTATCCTATAGGCTTCTCCCTTCGTTTTGCAGATTTGCTGCCTTTCAAAATTTCAACCCAATTGCTACACAACGAGTTCAGGTCATAACACCATCTCCGTTTGGGTCTACCATATTATCGATAAGAAATCACCACGCAAGCTAGTATGCCTTTAGTATTTGCAATTATTCACGGAGTTTTAACTTGTATTGTTATCATCACGGCAACATGGTCGTGATGTCGGAAAAATAATAATACAGGTTAGTCGCGTTAATCCGTAAATAAATTCAATTATAAATTAGTAAAATCTATTTAATTTCTTATTATTATGAGTAATATTGTGCAGATGAGTTTTGTATTATTAAAATTAATTATTACCCAGATATATTACTGAGTACGACAGATGAGAGGATAATCTAACAAATAAGAATATTAATAAAATTTACAACAAATAAAATCCATTTGTTCATTTCGTCACAGATATTTTATACGAAAATAGTTTCAGTTTCAGCTCAACTATCTTTAATATTTTTAAGATAATAAATTTTTAGCTTTTATTGTAATTTCCTTAAGTCGTAATATATTTTTATCATCATTGCCACTTTAGGAGTCTTTATGCGTTTTTTATAACATACCTAAAAGTTCATAGAATTTAAATTGAGTGAATTCGGTGCCATAAATCGCATTTGTAAAACGGGATAAACTCAATTAGTGACCGAATTATCGGAAGGTTTTTTGTTTAATTGGTTTAATAATCATCAAATGAATCATCAAGTGACGAACTATCTAAATCATAATACATTACTGTATTTTAGGATATCTACCATTTCAATTTCGATCATAAATTATACTTTACCTTATACATATATATATACGTTTTGCACTTATCTTGTTTGTTTATCCAAACACGTGAAATCAATATTAGTAGCACTAAAAAGTAAAGATGGAGGATGAGCCGATAGTCATTTGCCACGTACATTTTATGAGTTTCATAAACCTTAGTGGTAGACATCGGACATGATCGTATGATCGTTAACGTCATGTATCATACGTGATCTTACGTCCAAGTGACAGTTACGACGTCACGCATCGCTACTCTTCGTAGAGTAATGATTGTCGTAAGAGTTTATGACAGTTTGGTAAACCGTATTGGTATTTTGACTACCTACTTTCCCTGATTAGGGTTTTGCTGCATTCTACCTACAGTGACATGTATAAATGAGCTTTGCTCCTTTTATGGCTAACGTTTGCCTTGAGTTATAAAATCTCTACAAACAGTTTTTGGTTCTATCCATACCGTATGTAAACAACTGCAGATAAGGAGGTCCAGGATTCGAATTTTGAGTTGGCCAAAGCCAAATATAAAAAAAATATGAATGAATTTGAATATCAAACTATATTTTAGACTAGCTAGCAATTGGCATAATTTTAGTCTGATAATTATTAGTATGTCAAATGAATGCTAATTATGATTGCATGATGATGATTATGATGTCTTTCCTGGCCGATTTCGACCGCAGCGTATATTTAAATTTTAATTATTTTAAGATGACATCAGGAGCATAGTTGGTCAGTCTTTTCATGGGCCCTCAAATGACTGCAATGATCGATATTTGTTTTAAGAATGCGAGCACAGCGGCTACACACCAGGAAATAAGAATTGATTGCATGAGAAGATGGTGATGGATTTAGAAGAGACCTGAACATATATTATAACGGGGGTCATTAAATATTCAAAAAAAATGAAACTTATGAAAAGTTATTGGCTACGCTTGGGCAATAACGTATTGTCTGTTAGCGACATTAGACACGGATTAAGATGTAACTTGCAAAGTCGAATTAACTAGCAGACACTGGCTCACGAAGAGACCTGCTCAGGCAAGTTCGACTTGGCTGCAGGAGTATTGCAGTGATTTGGTCACTTTGTTAGTACCTGAGTGCCCTCGTATTTTGAGTTTGATTCCCGCTTAGAATAACACTTTGCAAGCTCCATATATAGTTGTTCTGTTCCTCTGGGTTCTTTGTGTCCGCAAATTGCGTGTTTGTAAAAACCCACGCAGTACAGAGTCATGTCTTTAAAAGGAACAAGTGGGTCTATGGTATTAATATTAATTCTTAATAAATCCTACCACCGAGAATAGTAGGCATTTTTGAATTTTATAACACGCAACGACAGTAACAGACACAGATAGTGTTTATTGTGTGAGACACACAGATAAAGAAACTAGTTGATACATCCAGAATCGACAGAGTTCTCTTAAATAATAGTACTTACGTATTTAGTACTAGCTGTGCCTGCGGTTTGAACTGAGTTAAACTTATTAAATTTTAATTTTATAGCATTATACGCAATGCAAAGCGTTAATCTAATCTCAAAAATGTGTAATCATAAAATCATATCAAGGGAATCCTAAATTTGATCTGCCGGTGTGTATCGTTTGTAGCTTAACGCAGAGCGCTTACCACGGATTGGTAGATGGTTCAGGTTCGAGACCCGCCGGACGATTAAATTTATGATTTCCCATTTTTGTGATGAATCAAACTTATTAAAACTTATCGAAGTACAAAATCAATATGTAATGTTAATTCCGCTAATTGTAAGTTTAATCATGCGGAGATGCAATTTGCACCGCCCGGCGCCCGGTCGTCCCGCCCGCAAAACTAGTTAGCAGCCCTTGAGAATGGTCCGTGGAGGACTGAAACACGTGTTGGGTATCATACTGGCGCATGTAATTTACTTTTTATATTTTCCTTCTTGCATGTACATATTTTTGCGGACGGGAGGGCGGTGCAAACTTCAGCCCGGCATGATTAAACTGACAATTAGCGGAATTAACAGTACATATTGATTTCCACAAAGTAACGCCTGATTCCATTACTTACTAAAATATAGACTGTGTTATTAAAATATAGCTTATATATTACTGCAAAGTTTCATCAAAATCCGTTCAGTCGTTTTTGCGTGAAGGAGTAACAAACGTCTAAACATCCATACATCATCACTCACAAACTTTTGCATTTATAATATTAGTATGATGTGTTATTGGAATATTAAGCAATATTACTACAAAGTTTCATCAAAATCTGTTCGGTAGTTTTCGCGTGTAATAGTAACAAGCATCTATAATTCAACCTTTCTCAATAGTTATATTAGTAGAAAGTAGGATTTAATACTATCTGATATTGTGGAATCTTTTTACAAACAGCGATTAATAATCCAGCCATTCGCGTTTAACAAGCACACTAAATCAGAAATCTTGATTTGACAGTTCTCGATCATACACTATGTATCACGTGTATTCGTGACGGATCGCAAACATCGACTGTATCAGTACATCGCAACCACACTCATCAATCACTTGCACGCTGATATATATGACTTTAGCTCATTCATTTTATTTGCATATTGTGTGATGTTTGCTGGGTGGTGACAGCAGCGGATATCAGAATATCATCACTACGTCCCGTGGGGGGCGTAGAAGACCACCCGAGGGAATATCTATCAGAGGATGGGCAGCAGCTTACATCTGAGTAATATAACCATTTTACTGCGATCGCCGAACCGTCTGGCTAGCGTGACCATTATAATAATAATTATTATTATTATTATCCGTTATTTTCGTAGTGACTATGAAACTATCTTCTCCAAAAGTTTTGCAATACGCACCGCTTTAGGTTGTGCATTAATAGATTAGTGAGTCAGGACTTCTCTTTAAGTCTGTATAGTAACTGCAGGATCTAAAACTTTTGTTTTTGTTAAAACTTTTCATTGAAAATTGTAATATACATATATAATACATACATATATAATTATATGTATATATATTTTAAAAGTTTTTCTTAATTATTTCATAATTAGGTTTTTTTTTAACCCGCAACTGACTTAAGTTTTTCTTTATAACAACCAATTTAAACATATTTTATAATATCTATATGGGACCATTTCGAAAGAAGTCTCGATTGATTAAAAAAAGTATTAAATAATAGTAATAGACAACGAAGAAATCACGTCACGTACTACTGTATTTTTTTTTTCTTTTTGTCTTTATTTGAAGTTGGTTAGTGACAAATTAAAATGACAATTAAAATGAAACAAATATCATTAAGTACAACACGTTAATTAAGCTATTATTCACACTTCACACAAATTATGACATAGTGCAAAGTAACCGGAATAACCATTTAAGTAATGACGTTACAACGGGTCGAATTGCACTGCATTGTTTGGCATTCCAACATCGAACAATTCAAACTAATATTTGCATATGTTCAATCAATTTAAAACTCCAAATAAACGTTACTATTCCAATTAAACAACTTCGACGTTGCGTTGTTATGACGAAGTTTTCAGTAGCAAAACAAAAGTTCAGACGAGAACGTTGGTATGGAGTCGAGGAATTTTCTCACACGTCAAGCAATTACAGTCGAGAGATCTGCCGAGTAAATACCATTTGTGCGGTGCGGCAGACGAAGTAACACCTCAACTTGTCGCAAAATTGTATTGGTTTTGTACTGTCAACGTCTGTGAAACTTTCTAGAGCACTGCGGCGAGACGCGCCACTTTTTTATAGAAAATAATGGTTTCGTCCCATGTTACGCTAAAAAGTGTACATTTTGCACCGCCACGCCTCACGGCCGTAAATTACAATGTTGTTTACATTTACGTCTATTAGATGGGTACTGCACAAGATATTTTTGCTTCAACTAACTTTTAGATAATGATAAAATTGTTTGCTACAAGTATATCACACTGATATACCTCTACCTTAGCTACGTCTTCAGAATAAAAATGGGATGGAAATTTCGAACGATTTCTTGCAGCATTTTTACCTTACTACAATATAATATCACAAGAAGACGTATATACGAGTACTCGTAATTTACGTAAACGATGTTGCTCGACCACATTTTAAACCACTTTAATATATTGAAGTACGAGTATATTGCAAGGTAAATATCAGTGGCGAAGGGTGATGTTCATTAAAATAGTGGTCCTGGATGAATTTCGGTTACAGCGGAAAATCATAAAAGGTACTGCGTGGAATATGATTATAGTGCATGAATGTGTATTTAAACACGGATGCACTCTCCTTTCCTTCACTTTTACGATCTGAAGGGCAGACTTTAGCAGCAATTCTTCCACAAGTATTTTTTTTTAATATATCACATCGACACGAAATCATGAAATATTCTCTTGATTTATCAAAACTAAGCAAGTAATTTATGTTGAAATTTAAATACACTTAACTAAGCTATATTATAATTTTATTTCTTGCAGGTACAGTCACGTCAGTTGCACCACATTTTCTGGGATCATAACCGTGAGTAAAACTACTCTACTTAGAATAAGATAATTTATTTAGAGATTATATATTTATACTAACTATCGCAGCAAACGTTATACAGCCATAAAATATAAATAAATCATCATCCATCGCAGCACCACCGATTCAATTATAAATATAAAACATCGAGGAACCCAATCTTTTACACAAATTAAATCCAATCGTTTAGTACTCTATATATCTAGTATAAGTTTAGTAATCTACTGTCATGTATCAGAAACGGCGTTAATAATTTTCCAATACGTGTGGAATCTTCTCGAGGCAGAGACGAACAAAAAATTCATCAAATTGATTCAATTATCTCTAAACATAAAACTTAAGACGAATGTACAGAGATTGGTTTACTACTATTGCAGCGTTTTTCAATTACACTACACTTATTTCACTTCATTTCAACGTTTTAAAACATTTCATCTTGAACTGATATAGAAAATTTATTGCAAGATTGTAATTATAATATTAAGCATACTGTGTATAAGTAACAAAAATGTAACACCTGTATATACATAGGTATGTATACAACATGTAACGTAATTGACAAACATCCTGAAAATTGTTTGTTCAGAATCGTTTACTGAATCGATTTATATCATTTTTAATATAGGTATTTTTTTATATTTATAGTTATTATATTAAGGTTACGGAAATTATCGTTATTTTAACCCTGTACAGTCAAAACAAATTGAAATGGACCGTAAGTTAAAGTACTACTGTTAAATCGCAGTTTTATTTGTATTCATACAAATTCCATTATTCAACACAAAATAAAGAAAAAAAAAACCTTATTCCAAGAAACTAATTTAGTAAATAACAATGCATATACATGTCAAATTAAAGATTTAGTGCATGTATTCTTATTACAACATAATATTCTAATTGGGGTGTTTGAGGGTGTGCGTTAATTACGTTACATGTGGTATTCATACCTTCAACTCAAGTACCAGATAATAAAATTCCAATAACTGTGTTCAAGTAAAACTTTCAAAATATTTTGGAGAACAGTTAAGTTCCTGTATCTGGTGCAATAATAGCACTTTGTGCGCGTGTGTCTGTAGGTACACATTGTTGGAGTTGCTTGTCAATATACTCGGAAGTACTATGCAATGTGTGCAGTCTCGACTTATACGCTATATTATTTTTGTTTCGTTGTCTACCGGTAGCCTGTTCAACCGCAGATAATAAACTTATGGTACCGATCCCGGGTCGGACCAGTAAGCACAGTTTAAATATGAACAAAAAGGTAACTAAGCCTAGTTGATGAAATAATTACATACGCTCTATTGAAGCTGTAGGGTTGTAATGTTTTAGATAGCTATTATTACTTTTGATTAAAACATATTTGTTTCATTAATCAGCAGGGCGGTTAAAATACGAAAGCTCCCGTTTTGAACAAGCCGAGTTCAAACAGCTGTATTCTACGCAATACGCATGTCGATTTTTAAAGAGATTGCGAAGATATACTATTACAGTCCACTAGCGCCGCCAATCAAAAATTACAAATGCACGATTTAGCTAAACAGCTATAAGTCAAGTGTTGACAATGTGTTATAAAATTACGTTATTGCCTTTTCTACAGTAATAATAGACCACATTTTGTATTTTTGATTCTATTTACGAGTTATGACATTTTTTCAATTGGCGGCGCTAGTGGACTGTAAAAGGCCCCTTAACAGCACCGCGACAACCGCTTAGGGGTCATGATGCGCATGTTTGTGTGAGTGTGCCGTTTCCACCGTCTGTAGGTAGTTTCCGTACTTGTCTATTTATACAACATGTAACTTAATTAACGCACATCCTGAAAATAGTTTGTTCAGAATCATTTACTGAATCGATTTATATCATTTTTCATATAGATATTTTTTTATTCCAAAATAATTTAAATTACGGAAATTATTGTAATATTAAGCCTGTACAGTCAAAACAAATTGAAATGGACCGTAAGTCAACGTAATAAGACTTTTAAAATCGCAGTTTTATTTGTATTCATACAAATTCCACCATTCAATACAAAACAAAGAATAATAAACTTTATTCCAAGAAACTAAATTAGTAAATAACAATTCATAAACATGTTAAATTAAAAGGAGACGGGGATTTCTGGGCCTGACTGTAATAAGTTGAGATATGGTTTAAAAAAAGCGTTACATTTTTCTATTTCAAACTGTAAAAAATTGACCCAATTTACAATCTGGAAAACGAGAAATCTCAAAATAAGTTTAAGTCACGAATTAAATTGGTTGTTGATTACTATAATCGATTAACATGAATGAGTTCAAACAATGTAATATAAAAACTCTTGCACCAGATAACTGATTTAATCATAATAATTATTAAGTACATTAACATAATGTCAACAGTAAAAAATTAAATATCAACAAAATAAATAGAAATCATAACATTGGTTATCGTTTAAATCGATTTATTAGTTATTGGCAACTATATTTTTAATCTATGCTGACAGCTGGCTCATAAGGCCGAAGAAGCCAGAGCCGAAAACATTATAAAAAAAAATCTATGCTGACAGTGACTGGTGACAGATTTTGAATCCTAATCTATGATAGACTCGTTTCTTGTATCGTTTAGTGCGTGTGTGATTTGAGTATTTTTTTATTGTTTTGTTTATATATCCCTCGACAACTGCATTCTCTCTACGGACTTCTGATATTGCTTAACGTGTACGACTTTTGCTAACATACTGGACACGGATAACTATTAGATAGCAATCGCTCTTAAAAATCAGCTGTTAAGTATAGGTTGGTACATAACCTCTCTATTAAGTACTAAATCTTTTATAACTCTGCTCACAGATTGAAAAAATCCATGATTTTTTTTGTGATTGGCTGATAATTTATAGACCCAATATTTGAAACCACTTTTATCTTTTTACATCCTAGCCCAATATTGTATGAATAGGTTTCCGTCTCCTTTCAGTGTATGTATTATGGTTACAACATAATATTCTAATTGGGGTGTTTGAGGGTGTGCGTTAATTACGTTACATGTTGTATACTGAGCAGTAAGTGTTATTGGGATTTTCTTTAAAACATTAATTTAACAGTTTTATACTTTTTAAGTATAAACCTAAAAGTTACATGAAGTTCCCATCCAGATACCTTCAATCTAAAATAATGGTTGACCCGGGGAAGGCGAGCTAGGTCAAATTATGGCTATGGCGCGGCGGCCAACCAGCAGAGCTAACAGAGATTATAGTATAATAAACTTAGTACGTGTAGTAAGCGCAGGCCGATGCCAACCTTTGCCTGTACTAAAGTAAATAAATAAAATAAAAAAAGTTTTTATTCACGTAGACTTTAAAAAAGCGCTTGTAAATAGTCAGAACATATTCGTAGTAATATATAATTAATTTATAATTATTTCTAGGTACATATAGATATTTAGGTACACGGATTGTAGGAAATAATTTACAATAAGACTGGCTGTGCCCTGCGGTGTAACCCTACAATTTTATAAATTTTCTTTGCTATAAACCTCACGGAGCCCGAGACCTTTCCAACGAATGCAAAACCGTGGTAATCGGTTCGTGCGTTCTGGAGTTATAGCGTCAGGAAGGAAAACCCGACTTATTTTTATATAGTAGAAGATTTATTTAGTAACAGTAACGATATTTAACTAACTTAAATTAAGTTATTGTCGAGGATCATGTGTAGGTTTAATTATCAACATTTTAAATTTTAGCTATATTTTTACTACATATTGTCGAAATTAGTACTGATTCAATCAGAATACAGTTGTTACTGATGGATAGTTTGCTTATCACAAAAGTGTATGAACTACGCCCACTCGCACAACGATATTGAAGGCGGAAGCTTGTCGATAATAAATAATTGTATTAACAACGGAACAACCAATAACAAAGGTATAATATTTTGTTCATATGTATTCATTGGCTATACAATAACGGCACGAGCCACTGATCGCGATTAAGTTTGCACAAACGAAAGTTGCATTCCGGTGGCGTGTTTATTCAAACAGAATAGGTAGTCCTCGGATAATCTAAATACACCGTTTCACTTAACAATACCTTCCCTCTTTATTGCTCTATTACGTCACAGCGGATCAATATTTTTGCCGAAGACTTTTGTCATTAAAACTTGTGAAGACTGAAGATAAAGTACAGACGCCAGCACATCCAGCTACCCCAATCTGTCAAATTTATTTTATAGATTTTCAACTTTATCACATAAGCATAAGGTTCACTTTCGATTGGGGCAATTTGACAGATTGGGGTAGTCTGATGTGCTGGCGTCTGTACATTCATCTGTAATAATACGTATTTATGTAGACCCGATATTGGTTTCTATGTTTCATGATGACGGGCCGGTTGGCTTAGTTGATAAATACTTGCCTTTCACGCCGCAGGTCGTGGGTTCGACTCCCACCCAGGACAGATATTTGTGTGGATGAACATGTCTGTTTGTCGCGAGTCTGGTTGAAATATTACAATAATAGTGTTCTGGGATGAAAGACACCAAAACTCAAAAAGAAAATGTTTTTTTTTTTATTTTTGTACATATCGCTGTATTAGTGCTATTCTAGGTCATTATAAGTACCCTATTAGTTCTCTATAATTAGGGAATTTCAATTCTAAGATAGTGCAGAGATTAGTCCACGCACTCCTAAGAAACAGAATCTTGGCTAACAGAAAGATGAAAACGACGTGTCCATTTTCTTTCCAAGTATTGAACTCAAATAATAAGGCGGTCTCAAAGAAATCAAAATTTTATAAGAGACAAAAGATGTCTAATACGTAACAAGCCTACCTTACACGTCACTTTCTTTGCGACGCAACAAGTAGGTTCATCGTCGGTCTACCACGGCAGGCGAGATCCGCGTTAAGTAAATAAAATAGTACTAACAGCTCCCGCGCGAGTTCGATTATATACTGTTACGTCACGACAAGAGTCTCTATGTCTACGTTAATACTGCACGTGTGGCGCAGCGGTTAAGACAGTCTCCTCGCCTCTTCGTGTCCCGGGTTCGATTCCTGCACAGAACAACTATTTTTGTGACCCGCAAATAGTTATCCTGAGTCTGGATGTAGTTTGTGCCCGTCAGTTTTATGTTTATAAAGAACCCTGCGTACACAGGATTGAATTTCCCAAGTGCGGCAGCTGTCTTATTAAAAAATTTAATAAAGAAAAGCCGTGGTTAGATTACTCGACCATCTAAACTTTCCACTTGTCCCCTGAGTATGTACTTAACGGCAAAAAAGAGAGAAAATATAGGACATAGCGTTTCCTGAAATAACCGACCCGAGCTAACAGAACACTGCAGCCAAATAACTTACGGTATGTAGCAAAGTTTAATTCGTTGCACAATAGTTTTATTAGGATTAGTGGGAACACCTAGTTACAGTTTCTGATGAGGCTGCATTGTTCCGTTTAGTTACTACCCACTAATCAAGGTACGGTCAGCAACAGCATTAGCTGTGTATGGGCGCAACTATTATTGCTTCCTTAAACTAATATCATGTGGTCGAATTTCAGCAAAGGCCAATTGTCTCCGTTGAGACTAGCTATCTGCTCGGGACACAATATAAAGCTCAACCAACCGGATGCAATCTGCATATCCTTGCTCTCATGATCCGATGGGATGAGCTACCTGGCTCGACTGGAGATTGATCAAATTTAAGACTGACTCACAATTTTTTCGAGACTCAGAGGTGTCCCGCAACTGTCTTGCTGGAAAATCCTACTAACAGTTTTGACTTGACTGTGAATTCCTAAAACCCAGGCATGTTTTAATATCTTCTATTAACTAAAATGGTTCTCGACCACGAACCAGAGGACGTAGCGTGGGCAGCCTGCCCCTACAAGATCGATCGAATGATCTTGTGCGGGTCGCTGGAAAGCGCTATTCGGATAGCGCAAGAGCAGAAATTGTGGAGATCTTCGCGTAATGCCTTTGTCCAGCAGTGGACGATTTGGGCTAATATGATAGTAATGATGATGATGAACTAACAACAACGTAACAGGTGACAGCGGCTAGTAGAGTTTTAACGGAATGTAGTAGGGCCTATCTATAGCCCTCATATGGTACGTGACAATCTTTTAATATCTCCTCTCGCGGGTCTGCTGGAAGAAATTTCTTTTGAAATAAGCAGCACCCATGTACTACTGTCTCTTCTTCATTTATTTTACTTTTGTTATTTCTGTGTGTACAAAATCTATTAAATAAAAATAAATAAGCTTAAAGCAATCTTCTTCTCGTTTCCATAGTATCGTAAGTGATACTAAATTGTGACACGCACTTTCATGTACCATTGATTCCGGTCGGTAGTGACAATCATTACATTTTTAAAGTTGTTCGGAAGCTGGATAGTCTTTCTACGGAACAAAGATTACCTCTTTAAGCCTCTATCGCCTCCCTCCAGTATTAGGGACGACAATAGTTAGTCCGTGCACATACAGTTTTGTCGCTGACCGTACTACACCACCACGTGGTCTGTCCAGCACAACTTCAGATAAGCTTTACTAACTCCGCCTGCTCAATTAAACTTTGTCAATATTGCTAATACACAATACCTTCAGCTCGAGTTTGACCTCTATTTATCAAGTGCATTTAGATCATTAAAATCATAATTGAAAATTGAACACCACTCGGTACATTAAAAATATTAAAATGTGTGGCGCAGCGGCTAAGACAGTCGCCTCACCGCTTCGTGTCGCGGGTTCGAGTCCCGCACCGGACAACTATTATATTATTTATTAATAGTTGTTCTGAGTCTGGATGTAATTTGTGTCCGTCTATTATGTTTGTTAAGAAGCCCGTGACACAGGGATTAGATTCCCTAATGCGAGCGTAGTCTTTATAAAAAAAGAATTCATAATGGTCGCTTGACAAATACATATAAACACAGAATAAAAAATTGTTGAACGTAGAATTTTTAATAATGTTGCTAACTAGAACACAGTTAATGGAACTCGAACACAAACTAAATTCCTTAACTACATTTCAATTATTCGAATCCGAATTCGTATTGAACGGTTAGCGGATAAAAATTGTACTACGTAATTCAGGGCTAGGAACAGCTGCCGTACTTTGCGCTATTAATTTCACAAATTAACGAGGTATTAAACGCCATTTGCATTTGTAATTAATTGATCTTGAAGTAAAAATAAATTTAGTGAACGTTCATAAAACTATTTATTACAATTTTACGAGCAATCATTAAACAGTATTTAACTGTAAACTTGCATGTTTTATTAATCAAAATATTATTTTTTGGGAAAATCACGGGAGTTGCTCATGCGTGACAAAAGGACGATTCAAGACACTGTCGAGGGGATTATTATTACTGAAGATAGTTCTCCGTCGAACTTAAGACGTGTCAAGCATATACTGGTAATATTTACGTATCATATGGGTAGCGGTACCCCGATGTCAGAGTTGTTTAAGCTACCCAGCAGGACTCTGACATGTTTAACTACTCTGTCTAATAACCATAAAAGAGATCAAGGCTTCAACATCAGCTTAACATGCCCTCCGGAGCACGGAGATACTCAGTAATTAAATCATTTTATCGGTCAACCATCTATAGGCTGACCGCGTGCCTACAGACGTCGTACAGACGCCAGCACATCAAGCTACCCCAATCTGTCATATTACCCCAATTGAAAGTGAACCTTATGCTTAAGTGATAAAGTTGAAAATCTATAAAAGAAATTTGACAGATTGGGGTAGCTGGATGTGCTGCCGTCAGTTTATTACCTCGCCTATTACTTATCGACCGTTGAGAGCAACTGGGTATGAACGCCTCTACATATATACCACTAATAACAAGCGATTTATCCATAACTTTGCAGTATTTCTAATGTCTCGTTACTAATAAAAATAAATCATATAGCAAATAAATGTTAATACAATATTTTTGGATTAAGAATACTATCGATGAAAAAATATATTAAAAATTGATGCAGTTTAATCAAATCTTTCGTGTACTTTTAGAATTTAAATTCCAATATCACTTACACCATCGCCATACAAAATGTATTGTAACATCTGATGGCTGATAACATCAAAGCTTATAAAAGGCTTATTAAATAAGTAAGGGGATCAATATCTCATAGGTAGTCGCACGGGGTGGGTATTACACCCTTTCTATAGCATCTTTGAGCGCAGTGCTCACGAGGGAAAGGGAAGCAAAGATAAGGATGTTGATGAATCTAGGACTAACCTGTTAACGGCTTTTATATGTGTGTGCTCATGACGAATGCTGAGCTGCGATTGTCTTGCACAGTATACACTATCATCTAACCAGCCAGCTAATTGATCCACACCACAATACTTGAACAGAATGTTATAGAAAACACGGGTTTCGGCGGGAAAACACTCTTAGCAGCACGGCACGAACACGCTTTTTTTTCGGGATACTTGTCTTTTATATTCATTGTATGCATGGTCGTTCAGTTAACTTTTTACTGAGGGTAACATTTTTATTAATTATGGTATAATATAAATATATAGACTTTGTATTAGAATAAGTCAATATTTTATGGACTTAAAACAACTACACATACGAAATCAATAACATGGTTAGAAGTCGGGTCATCATGGAAAGCTTTTGATACTTAGATTCTTACTTTTCTCTAAAATATCACTCACAAAATTGATAGCTCCAACCTAAGTGTAATGTGTAAATTTGCAAGTAAACGATTCTGTAAGTAGCGGAAGCTGATAGTCTACCTTTATTATATTTACAATCTTCGTCACCGGCGCTTGTATAAATTGACTTCACATTTTCTACCTTCATAATATCTAGAGCTTCCGATATAACAGAATAACTATTCACAATTTAATTTTTATCCAATATACACTTACCTTTAGCTTTTATAATGAACCGTCGCTGATGAGTTTTCAAAAGTTTTCTTTCTAAGGTAGTTTTGTAAGGCCTTTTAGCCTTTGTAAAGTATAGAGTCTCTTCAAGGCATAGCCATTTAGTCACCAGATCGCACACCGCAAATTATTGTGCATAATCAACCTGAGAAAATCCTTAATAAACTCGTAATGTTTTGAAAAGGTCGCTATGTAAAACAATAATAATAATATCTTAAGCATCAATAATAATAATATATAAATATGTTTATTAAATTGAGGTAACAGAAGTCCAAGTTTACATTTCCTTTTGTTTGAAAGGGTCAATTAGATTTTACGAATAGAAAAATCTGGAATTAATTAACATCAAATCAAAGAAAAGCGAAGAATAATACAAAATAAAAGCTCCAAGGTATGTCATTTAACCGTATCTCCCGCCCTCATTCCGAAATGAGCTAAAAAAGGAACAAGGTTGGATTTTCCGATTCCTAACCCTTGAAATTTTTCCGGGGACTGCTCGGGTATCAATGTGCGGCACCATTTTTTATTTCATTTTGCTTCCTACTAACAAAACGAATGCATGGTCCTGTGAGCACTAATGAACCTGCCTTCAGAGCATTCAGCCGAGTGAAATGCGCCTACCAGAGACATTTGCGATTTAATGAACACGTGACTCATTCGATTTTACACCTTATGTCTTTCAGAATAGAATCGTGGGATTTTCAGTTTAATGTGCAGTAAATGTAGTTTGATGTTTGCGGGGTAAAGGGACAGATTATCGCGGCAGCGGGGATTGTTCCATAACATCAGAGAAGTAGGTAAGTTTGGTGTGTGTGTCCGCCTCTCATGAATTCCAGCTTTTGTTTTAGGACATGAACATTAAGAGCTTGAAATACATGTAAGATTCAACGTAGGAATATTGTGTCCAATGTTTGCAATGGACACCTAATTTTGGTCACAGCGCAGCGGCTATTCACAAAGTTGATTTCCCGTTTGTACGGAATATATGTACCTATATGAGAGCAAAATGATTGGCTTGTTGGTCTAGAGGTTAGTAACCCTGACTGCTAAGCCAAAGTCCGTGGTTCACGGGTTCAATTCCCACATAGGTCAACGATTTGTGTGACCCATAAATAGTTGTTCTGAGTCTGGATGTAGGTAAATTGTGTATGTCACTTATATGTAAAGTAACCCGCGACACAAGGATTGTTCGAGTGCGTGCGATGTAATTTAAAAAGTAAAAAGAAAGCCTTACGAGGCGCTTTGTTTCCTCTTCCATCATACGCATGCCTAAGCTGTGGAACACCTTCCCAAACGACGTGTTTCCAGATTCGTATCATTATCATCATCATCATCATGTCAGCCAAAGTACGTCCACTGCAGGACAAAAGCCTCCCCAAAGAATTGGGGTGGTTTGGGTCGCCGCGCTTGGCAGATGGTTTGGCGATCGCAGTTTGATGGTCATAATTCACAGAAAAACGCTGCTGCCCGTTCTCTGGTAGGTATTCCCTCGGTCGATTTCTACGCTCCCCAGGGTAATGATATTCTATGGTCTAGGGTAATGATATTCTATGCCGTCAGCACACAGCATTTCCAGATTCGTATAACATGAGTTTATTCAAGGTTAGAATGAACAGGCATCTTATGGGTACCTCTGACGACATCTTCACTTACCATCACGTGAGATCGTGGTCAAGCGCAAACGCATCCAGAAAAAAGAAACTACTCTATACTACTCACCATACATAACCCGATCAGGGTTTCTTTATTCTACCGCTAAACCAAAGAAACAATCACCTAATAACAGAGGAACATGATATTATTGTTGTATATTACCAATACATAAATTAAAGCTGCAGTTAGGATTCCTTACCACACATTACGTTAAAGTAATGGTTTAGTTTACAGTTAACACATAGTTTAATTGGGTACTCTATTAATAGAACTACGACAAGAAGCGATTGATTCATCAGCTTTGTAGGCTAGTGAGTAGTTTGTTTTACGACTAGCAGTAGTTCGGCGCCGTAATGAACAAGTAAATTTTACGACCACGTGTTAAACACCATCAAGAAAGTCCCCTTAAGAACTATTTCTATCTGCAATTTTCCCATACAGATGTATTCCTTATTTCCTCCCTGGATTTTAAGACTAAACCACTATTGTGTTGCTGTAATAATAGATATATAAATCACTAGCTGTGCCCTGCGGTGTAACCCGCGTTAAACTTTGTGAATTTATTATTTTATTTTTATTATTCAAATATATCAATACTTATTACTACAAAGTTTCAAGGAAATCGGTAGTTTTGCGTGAAGGAGTAACACACAACCATACACACAAACTTTCGCATTTATGATATTAGAAGGAAGCAACATAAATAAATTACAATTTAAAAAATATCGGGTTCAGATTTAAAAACTCGAAATGACACAGAAGTGCAAATTGTTTTTTAAAGACTTGTTTCGCCCATTTACTAATGTTATACATTACGGAATGCAATAAAGTATAAACTATTGAGTATACCTATCTAAGACGACGGTCGTTCCACGGATGTTTTGTGTTATTAGATATATTATTTGTAGAAGTGATACTATGTATGATCCCTCAAAAGTCAATAAAATCCCCTTTTTATACCTCCTAAATAAACGTCTAATAAACCAATACGGCGACTTGAACCAAAACGTTTAGGCATAGCCTATTGTCTAGAGGTATTCTGGAAATCAGAAACAAAATTAAGTTCATAATTTATATTCAACACTGAAATTGCAAAACAATAATGCCTACGAAACCAGATACGCACTCAAGTACAATTACGTACTTGTGTACTCTACGCAAATTACAAAATATTATACTGCAAAAGAGAAAAGCTGACTGCATATTTACCTCACAGTGGGTTTTCAGGCTTTCACGGAAATGGCGTATTTAAACTTCGCATTAGCATAAGTTTTGTGTTGCGGTTCGAGTGCGGCCGTTGCACCAGCGATTGTTCCATTCGCTCTGAATAGATTTAATTCAGTAATAGTCGCCAATTAAGGAACTTAACAGTTACACATTGTGGCGTTATAAGCTGTCGCAGTTGTTGGTTGATGAACAACACTCAAATAGTGTCAATTTGAGAATCTATATTGTAGTTAATGCCATTAGATATGCTACAGAGACTTGTCATTTCGATCTGCGGCAAAGAATTTTCATTGTTAATTTTGTTACTTGTTTACAGATCCTCCTTTCGTCGGTACCTACTATATAATTTTTATGACCCAAATTTATTTAGTGAAACTTTGGAGTTTAAATATGTTTGACCCTTAAGCGAGGAAAAAGCGATATCCTCGTATGCTTAAGAACTTAGGAAACAAAAATTCATCACAAACATTATTTCAGTTCATCTGTTTATCTTGTTTAAAGTATAGACCGGGGTGGGGGGGGGAGTGTGGGGGGGGGGGGCGATTACTTATCGAATAACTGAAATCCCACCAATTTCGATCGATATTGAAACAA
Organism: Pseudoips prasinana; assembly: GCA_951640165.1. Lineage (NCBI taxonomy): Eukaryota > Metazoa > Arthropoda > Insecta > Lepidoptera > Nolidae > Pseudoips > Pseudoips prasinana. The sequence goes on along the minus strand of OX621237.1, from coordinate 27,191,560 downwards.
TTGCCGCCAATGCGAACGCTCAAATAACGCGCTATCGCAAAGTCGCGTGTTATCAAGACGTTGTTATTGGCTGAGAAGACAGCGATAACGATTATACTCGCCTCGCTTGGCCAAGGCCCAGATTCACAGATTTGTTTATTTATTTAAAGTTGTTTGTATTTGTTAATTTAATAACGTTAGCTCTTACTTCGTTTTAGTAGCACCGCCATATTTCAACGGCCCCGTCTACTTTGCTAACTGATAATAAATCTGTAAGTGTGCTATTAATTAAGAAATATGAACGTATGAATCTTGTTTTCGTAGTGTTAAGTCGTAACGCGTTGTATTATTTCAATATCATTTGTGTTCTCCGCCTGCTGTATGTTTCTAAAGAATTTGTCTAAACATCTTTATGATAATTTAATTGAATTGAAGAAACTGTAAACGAATGTTTAGTTATTTCTTTATTTACTTAATGAAGAAAACATTACAGACCCCGTACTTTTTCTGACAATCAGACTGTATTAATAAAAAATGTACTATAAATTTTGGAATGTCATTGCAATTATATACTTCCCATGTTACCACCACCGTCACCATCACAGTCAGCACGTCCTCAAAATATTTTAGCTCTGTAATTAGGGAAGAATCAGTCTCCAGCATAGCGTAGTACGGTAACGAAGACATGCCTGACTGCAGCGTTTGACCAACCAAATCACAGAAAAACATACAAGTCTATGGCTGTTAGCATGGCGATTGGTCAAACGCGCAGAGAGATATGAACTACAGTCGGCATGCATAGCTGCTATTATTAATGAAACTACTATTGTAAAGAACCAGAAAACAATACAAACTGATGCACAAGAAATGTTCAACATTATTAGAATGAACAGATTAGAAATTAGTTAACTCGTACTTAAAACGGTGAAGGAAATTATTGTGAATAAACCAGCATGACTGAGAGATCTTCAAAATCTTATTGCGGCATGTGAAGTCTGCCATCCCGCACTGGCATAGAGGTGGATTATGGCACATGCATTCTTATTGTGTGAGCAAGCCCTTAACCTGCAGTGGGAAGTGGGAAATCACTGTCTTTTGAGATACAGGCTTTCGCCTTGTCCAAGAGACATACGTATCTATGTTATCATGTAATTGTTTGGTTGACGATAAATAATTTGTTTATTTACTATATAGCAGGATTTTACATTTCATTTAGTCTTCTAAGCGTAGATAAACAAAGTTGAAGTTTTTAAGTAAAATCTTACTAACGCCAATGGTTAACTTCGCTTGGCAGACACGCGATGTTAAAGAAATGTATATGCATAAAGACTCGCCCACGCCGCGTGCATTTATGTAATGAAACCTCGCTTCGGCAACAGGTTCACAACTAATATGAATACCTACTTCGAACCGCGCTTATAAGCTTAAAGTTTGCACAAAATAATAAGCATTTTCATACAAACCACGATTTATAATTCACTCGCTTCGCTCAGATGCTTTTCACCTTTTCTTTTTGTATTTTTTCGATTCATTTCGTATTCACATTACGCTCATAATAGCCGTCTTTATGTGATGCCGATCTTTAGAACTTCAGACCACTTTTCACGTCAACATGAAAATACTTTTACATTTAAAAAGTCCTGTCATAGTCTATTCACATGAGTAAAACGTTTGAATGTTTTGAAATACCCTGTTAACTCCGGTAGGTATAATAAAAATGATATGTGGCAACCACGTTACATGTTCGGATATGTATAATACGCAGCTCAGTCAGTGCCGTGTGTCGGTGTATTCTCTATTCTCCATTCCCTTTTATCTCCTGCCATCCAAAGTGTGTTGTTTAAAGCTCACTTAATGTGTCAGTCTGCGGAATTGCAATTGATTTCAATTGGAAATTTACTATGAGGCTCTAATTTTTATTGCTATATTGTTTTATAAGTGTTTTAACCACCAACATATGGATTGATGGTATGGATTAATAAGAATTCGTGTTTTGTGCTGAAATAATAAATTCTATCGACTGCTTGTATAATGCTGTGGTTAAAGTTTTCGTATCTATTGTTTCGGCGAACTTTCTTCCGTTTCCCGCATAAGACAAATATTTGTGTAACTCTTAAATAGTTGTTTTGAGTCTGGGTGTGACAAGCATCTGTAAACTGAATGTTTGCTTGGTGCCCCGCGATACAGAAATCGATGTGCGTAGTGCGGATAGCATTATTTTCTATTATTAAGTCAGCGGAGTTTATTTGGATATGTAAGTTTGCAACATCCGGGGTATCTCATAGCTTGCCGATGAATTAGAAAACCATATGACTCTTCAAAGTCTCTTTTAAGTCTGCATGCTCTAGCAAAAACCAGGCAAGATGTTCATTACACAGCTTCAACGTGAGAGGAAGTTTCGCTAATGGTTCTAGGATGTGAAGATGAACAGGAGTTCATCTTCACATCCTAGAACCGTTAGTGAAACCAGGAGCCTGTAGGGAGAGATCTGATAGCTAAGGCTAGCGAAGGCATCATAACAAACCCAAAATTGGATAATAAGTAGGTAAAGAAAAACGTTTAACAAGTTTTTTTTTTTGACGTGACGCTATTGTTTGCCTAGGAGGCTTTTACTACTTCACCGGACTATAGAGGCGAGCAGAGGGCTCAAGCCGTCTAGCAATTAAGTAACCCGCGCCGGAGGGCACCCCCTGTGGGGTTCGAACCTCGACTCTGGGCGATTACTGGCGGAGGGAGGGCAGAGATCATCAATTTAGGGAGTTTTGTGCAACTTTCGCTCTACGTTAATGACATGATTGGCCGTTGGGCGTTGAGGGGGCTTTTTATCGATATGATACGCAAACTAAGGGTCATGGAGGGCGTTGGTGGTCGCGACGCGTTCGCGGTCGTACTCTCGTCCGACGAGTACGAATAATCGGTTTGTGTATAGTGTCACGAGAGTTTCTAATGACTTTAATTTGTTCTAAATAGAGCGTAATCTCGTCGTCCGGTTCGTCCTAGACGATCCTAGGACGCCGGTGTTTACGAGAGAAGTGCGATGGGGTGTACTTGACCGCCTTTACCACCAAATGGTTTGGATGGTGAGTGGCCGAGTCAAAGTATGTTTTTGACGCCTGCTTCATCCACTGCTTGATGGTAGGCAGTTGGAGATCGGCGTGTAGGTTTTTATTGCGGACGTACCATGGTGCGCCCACGGCGCGCCGCATGAACCGATTCTGAAGCGTTTGGAGTCGGTATAGGGAACTGGGACTGGCGTGCGCGAACACCGGGCGCGTACGTCATTATCGGTCGAATGCACGTCTTGTAAATTCTTACCTTGTTTTCAAGGGACATTTTACTGCGTGTATTCAAGAGGCAGTGTAATCGACGTTTAACAAGTACTAGGTACCATCTTAAGTAACTTTATGACTATCGTTTCGTTACATTGTTGTCCACGAATACTTGCAAACTTTGCTCCACGAGAAGTAACTACGCTTTGAATGCATATTTGAGCAATTGTTTGTACTCTGAAATTGAACGATTTGTAGTTTCGCTGATAACCGTGCATGAAACCGTAATGGAGTGATCGGCGTGCGGCGTACAGAGAACCAGACGCATTCAATTGTGCAAAACTGGATCTCCTTTAACAAAAGGCTGCGATATCACTTCGGCGTGAAATTTAATTTGCACCGAGCGTTCTCTTATGGACAGACTGTTCCAAATTCAACAACGTATATCTGGCCCCTAGTACATATTCGTCGTTAATATTGCGTGCAGTTTGTACTGTGTTGTTTTCACGACGAAACATATTGTAATTAGAAAATAACGAGAAATTTGGATTTTTCAATGGTCACAGGAACAGCGACACCAAAGAAAGCCAAACGGCGGGAAATTAAATGATCAAAGGTTTTTTGAAAGAAATAGCATAACTACATTTTACCGACAACCAGACGCGTTAAATTGTGTAACATTAGATCTCCCCTAACAAAAGGCTACAAAATCAATTGGACCGACGACGCATAGTAGTTGGCAATATTTCAAATTCGCTTTGATGCAATTGCTCTTCGTCTTTCCAATACGTTATGTAACCGAAGAAACGTGCTATCCGCATTTGTTAAGATAGGGTCTCAGGAAATTTGATTTTTCATTGCCTCCGATAGATACTTGCCAACTTAATTTACGAAACTAAATTGTCTATGAAAAATTTTATGACCTTTGACGAACTTATTATTATTCTTGTACTTATTTATTTATTATTTTATTGTACAAGAAAAGCACAGACAGAACTTATATGCCACCGTATCGGTTGGCTGTACTAAATTCTGAGTAGCGAAACGTTGTTAAGCCAACGAAAGCAACATTTCACTATGGTTGAATATAGCTTTATAACGTCAATCAGTCGATCGAGAAACCTGGTTGTTTTATCTCACAGAATACATTTCAATTGTTAATATGGTAAATTTTCTGATCGACAAAAAACGCAAACCACAATGCGGGGAGCGGCAAAAATCTCGGGAAGCGGAGACATAAAGTTCCTTTGCTAGGGGTAATGTTTTCGGTAAGCGCAGTGTTAGGAGCAAATGTGTTATATAATGACTTGCTTGTACAATCAAATTTTCCTTGTAAATAACTTCAAATTTGTACTTTTCTCTCTCCTATCACGTCTTCGCCTTTGTTGAAATTGTTACAAGCCCTAAATACTTTGTTGACATTTTAAATAAACTTTATAATTTACATTTTATTCTCCGGGGACGCATCACTAGTTTCCCGGGCCACCAGGCCAATTTCACAGGATTACTTAGATAACTGTGAACGGCATTTGCAACTATAAACTGTAACGTAATCACCTTGCACTTACCCTTAAAGTAGCCATCTGGCTAAAAGCACTTAAGCTCACTAATACCTAAATGCGTCTAGGAATGCTAATCAGTAGCACGAGAGGGTCTGCTGCCCAAGTGATTTAATTTCTAAGTTGTTCAATATAGCATGGTAAGCTTTCATTAAACAACGTAGTCTTAAAGGTACCATATGAGTGACCTAACCATCTCAGATATATAGGTAACCACAGCCTACCTGAAGATATAAAAATAAAGCACTATTTTCGACGTCACAGTTAATCCTGAGCGTAAAGAGGTGAGTGCAGAGAACGCTTCCAACTCGCCCAAGACCAATACATCTTTATCTCCGAGAAGAATAGGTACTCGACTTTTCACAGCTTCTGCAAGAAAATAAAATGCAACGCTTCTACTAGAAACAAAGTATTTTATGTTACATTCGGAATAGCCAGTTCGATTCTCTTTGCAAGTTTATGTAGTATAAGTTTAAATCGGTTTTATAATTGATGTTCAAATATGATTTTATGACTCATAACATATTTGTATGATTATTTATCGAGCAGGATTATATACTTAGTAAAAACCATTATTAAGATATTTTTTTGGCCACAATCGGCGTGTTTATGTAACAAATTCTTCGCAATCTTGGTTAGTATGTGGCTAAGAGCTGCAGTCAATACCTGAATTATTCTGTCAAGAGTCTTAAAGTCTTATTTTTATCATACGAAACATGGACTTAAGGGTGAATTTCATTTACATCACATTTTATGGATCAGATATCTGCAAATTCTCTCTTTAGCAGAATTAATCGCTGCTGGTGACCAGGTTGTTCAAGGTCAATCGAAACGAGACCTATCATTAACAGAACATAACCTATTGTACCACCTGATGGAACTGTAAAAAAAAATTGCATTATATTTAATGGTTTAAATTACTTCAAAATCATGATTGGAGTTTTCTTATTCAGCACAGTAGGATTTGAACTTGGAACGAGTGCACTACGGTAGTGAGCAAATACATTAACAACTCGACATAAATATTATAATATCTCGGAACAATGTCACACAGATCATTCTAGCCCCGAACTAAGCAAAGCTTGTACTATGGGTACCAGGCGACGATATACATACTTATATAGATAGATAAATACTTAGGTATATACATAGAAAACATCCATGACTCCGAAACAAATATTCGTGTTCATCATACAAATATTTGCACTTACCGGGATTCGAACCCAGGACCACCAGCTTTGTAGGCAGGAGCACTACCAACTAGGCTACGGTGACCGTCAAATTGACACAAACAATAGAGCACCTAGGCACACTGTCAGATGATCGCATGTATGTATATCAGAGATTCACTGTGCTTTGTAGGGCGCGTTAAGCAGTTACACTCGGCTGTAGTCATCAGAAAACAGTTTTTAAGTCATATAGGATAACGACTCCAATAAATAAAAGTTCCATTGTTTCATAATTACGAGTACAAAATGTTCAGCGTTTAAATGATACGAATCTTCAGTCGCCGAAATGTTAATAGCACTTTACTAAGAGTCAGTTTAACGTAAAATATTAATTGAAATAATACCTGCCGTCCCGAATGAATTCAGCAGATTATGCAAATGGCGTGGATGTGCTTAAAATTATTGCATTCGGAATGGAATTCGTGAATTATGAATGGCAAATACTAGTGGGGAGATTACGTATACGTTGAAAATATGGAAAATAGAATCATCGCGAGTTACCTTCTTATCTATAGTAAGTTAAAGGAATGTTTATTTTAAATAAACTTACATATTGGTAAACGTCGTGACATATATTTCATCATCATCAAAATATCAGCCGAAAGACGTTCACTGCTGGACAAAGGCCTCCCTCAAAGATGTCCACAATTGCCGGTCTTGCGCTATTCTCATCCAGCGGTTTCCAGCGACCCGCACACGATCATCGGTCCATATTCACAATATTATATTCTAATTCCGTAAAGATGTATTTTTATTGATATACGACCAAGCATTTAAAATGCAATTATAGTTTAGTTTTCTTAAACAAGCATTTGATACAATGTTATTTTACTAAAATAATTAATATAGTAGTAGTTAGTAGTTCAAGCTATATGAAATTGTCTGTTGTGTTTATGCTAAATAAACACAGAAACACAGAAAGCCATCTAATCTCAAACTAAGCAGAGCTTGTACTATGGAAACCAGATAACTATAATAATAATATATAGGGGACAATGTCACACAGATCATCCTAGCCCCAAACTAAGCAAAGCTTGTACTATGGCTACCAGGGGACGATATACATACTTATATATCGTCCCCTGGTACGATATATAAGTATGTATACTTATATATCGTAGATATATAAGTATACATACATACATAGATAGATAAATACTTGAATACATAGAAAACATCCATGACTCAGAAACAAATATTTGTGCTCATCACACAAATATTTGCACTTACCGGGATTCGAACCCAGGACCATCAGCTTCGTAGGCAGGAGCACTACCAACTAGGCTACGGTGACCGTCGACTGATATACTACATGCATTGTATCGATAATTACTTACAGGCACAGAACAAATAATCGTGCATAAAGATTCGACCCCTCAACCTCCAGTTTACCTGTAACTAACCACTAAACTAACATGTCAGTAGGCCAAACGATGCAGAAATATTTTGAAGTGGGAACTGATTAGTTTTTGTCAGATATTTCCTCGCATCCAGATGGTTTAATACGAGTTTGCAAAAAACGGAGCGTATGATACGCGTTCGAGCTCTTGATTACGATGCAGTGCTGTGATTGTTTGTTGCTCTGATGCCAATCATAGCACTTCATTCACAACGCGAGTTCAAATTCGTTTGAACATTTTGTTTTTTTTTAACTTGTACTGAGCTAACTGTCCCATAACAGAATCGGCCTATCTGTTTTCCACATTGTCCAAATGAGAAAGAGTAACATGTCACCATGTCTGTTTATTTATGCATATCACCAATACGTATACTTCATCGGAGACAAGCTCGTAACATGATACTAAATGTAATTTAACGAGCTCTTTCATGTAGGTCCATGTAGGAGCACGACGATTAATAACATTGGGAGGTAATGAGGAACTATATAATAATATAATCTATGCTCTATTGCTTGCAATTACTCTCCCAACGTTTGAGTAGGTAGTTGAATGGCGAACCCACCATAATTTTAAAGTTGGTTGCAAGTTTTTATTACTACCCAAAGGACACAAACCGAACCCTATTTCTTCCGACTGTCTCACAACTAAACAGTTGTTTTTTTTACTAAAAGTGTAGTTCCATTGCCACTACAGCAATTAACAATGAATTTAAAATGAAGTAAAATTAAAAATAGTCTCTCGATGGTACGGAACTTTTTATGTGTGAGTCGGACTCGTACTTGGCAAGCGCAGGCCTCCCCCTGCCATAACAAAACGACGAACTTAAACGCTAGACTATTCCACAAACGAACAGTAGGACCAATAATTGCCATCATCAATTCTGTCGTGAAAAGTTTCTAAGATAAGTAGATATAAAATATGCACCGGAGCAGCATACCCGCGTTCCCGGGGCTCTGCCCTTCAGGCGCCAATAGAAGACCACAGCAGGTTAGGTATAGTCGGTGCGAGTCCGACATACCCACCCGCAGACACTTTTTGCAGGTGGCATGGGTAGGCATTCCTCCTGCTTAATCAAAAAGTAACGTAATAGTGTTAATTACATAGATATATATCGTCTTTAAGATATTTTATGAGTAGGTACTAATACTTGTTGACTAGATCGATGTTGGTGGCTCGTAATAAGTCTAGTCTCTACTGTACCTAATTACCCTCTGTATTTGATCGCTAAATGAAGCACCCTCTAATGGTCGTAGACGAACAGTTTTAACGAGATATTTATTTTATAGCAGTCATGTTATAGTCTAAAAGTAATGGATATAAGAGAAGCTTCGTGACAGTTTAATGGGAGAACTAAGCACTAATAAATAGGTAAACATTCAAAAGTGCATTTGCAGGTTAATAGAAGTGTCGCTTAACATTTTGTTTTTTAACTTTATTCAGCCATCTGAGCTTCCACTGGGCTACAGAAGAAAGCAAGAGTATAGTAAACCTACAAACTTAGTAACTAGCACCAGATGTCTATCAACATCATCATGTCAGCTGAAGTACGTCCACAGCTGCTGGACAAAAGCCTCCCCAAGGAATGGAGGGATATGCCATAATCTTTCCAATGAAAAAAAACCGCATCAAAATCGGCTCATCCGTTTGAGAGCATCTAAGCCACAGACAGACACACTCACACACAGACAGAAATATACGTTAAACTTATAACGATGCGAAAAAGATGTGCATCCGTGGTGCGCCGTGTGCGGGAAAGTCCCAACACTATTCTTAAATGTATAGCCAGTAGACTAGACTGCTTGTATGTGGGCCGCTGCTGTAAGTTGTCAACATCCGTAATTAGTTTATAGCAGGGGTACGCATGTGAGGGGTCGCTCCCTGTGCAAATAGATGTATTGGTCTGCGTACTACATAATTGTTTTATGATTACTAACATAGGTTTTACTAACAAAATGAGTCCCGTTACTTTACCAAATAAATTATTCATTCATAACACCCCTCTTTTTGCGTTGGGGGTTAATAACGATCAACATCAGTTCCAAAGAGCTTAAAAAATATTCAGGTTATCCGGTAAGCATTCTACGTACCCATCGAGCTAATTTATTTTTCATCTCAAAGCGTAGGTGTAAGTATATATAACCAATTATTGTTACGCACAATTGCTATGAATCTTCCTCCTACATTAAAACTATGTACCTACTTTCAACTTTTTAGCCCTTTCTTCAGACACTACTCATATAGGGCGCCACTAGCCAAATTCATCTTTCGTGACTGTTTTTTACATTTAAAAAGCACTATAGAATACACAGTCGAACTTACCCTTAGTGAGCTTCGTAAATCTAGATTAACTTGTTTTGTACTGTTAGTTCACAAGCAAAGATACTTAAAAACCGCGCATATTTCAATTTCCCCAACACGTTACCACAACCCGCAAACAAATGACTTCTATCTGTTTAAAAAATAAATAGTTTTTGTTATTTTTCAATTAATCCGGTTTTGCTACCAGCCAGTATTTCGTTTTTTTTTTTATTTTCATAGAGTTTGTATATTTATATTGAACGCCCGTTTTATTTGAGTTGCATACAGTTACAGTTAAACTATAACAATTTTTTTTGTTAGAAAACTGCGTTTAACAATGTATGTATTGGAAAAATATAGAAATACAGTATACGCAAAAAAATACTGTGACTTATGTCAAGCTGTACAATACCTGCATTCATTGATAGGCAATTCTCGTATAGGTGAATCAATAACAATGTGCTAAATGGTACATGGTACCTGATACGGTAACCGTCTCATTGGTAAAATGGTAGTGAGTTCGACCGGAGATAATGAGATCCTGGAATCAAATTATGGGTGAGGTCAAAAAGTGTTATTGGGATTTTAACCAACTAGTCCTAGCACCTCAGACTCTGGAAGTCGACAGTGTTAAACGCCCGTGCTAGTTAGCCATCTGTGCAGATAAGAAGCACGTTAGTGCCTTTTGACCAGTTTATACTCTCTGGATAAGTAGTTTTATTCCTTTAACAGCTCCATCTACCCGCCGCCGATGCGGGTCGCAAGTTTAATATGTCACATAATATACTCGTATAATGCTAAGTGTTTTGGAGTTGAGAAGTTTAATCTGGAGACCATTTTTTAAGAACTCATATTGATAACATTGAAAAATTCCAACAAAAATATATTAAACTTCTTAATTATTTAACACAATCATAATATTGGATGAACGACGCGATTTGACGGACAGGTATACCTCCTTATTTGTGGTTCCCGCAGCAAGACAAACTATTCCAAATTGTCCTCACTATTTTGAATTCCATACATAATAAACAACGCTTTCTCGTCAATGGACCCATTTAATTATACTTCCATTCCCTTTGAAAAGCAAAATACTTGTGTTTATCCCAGATTAAGTTGTGCCAGTATATAGGACTTAGAAATTGTGGCGAATTTCACCGCTCACACTGACTCACTCCTCTTAATTGTACTTTAAATGGAATTCACTGCAATTAAATAATAATAAATTATCAGCTTTGGAGGACCTATTCAATGAATAAATAAATACAAGCATGACTATGCTGCCAGTATTTTGGGAAAGTTATCACATTTAATTTAATGTTCGAAATATTGTTTTAAAAGTTAGTATTAGATTAGATACATTTTAACACGTTATGTATACGAAAATACATTTTGAAATTAGAATATACTTATTACTTCCGTGCAATTATTACTATTTTCAAAATCAGGCCATTTTAAGAATCTTTTTTTTAACCTGATGTTAAAAACGCTTTGCTATGTCGTTTGCCGAGTTAAAAGTTCATTCAATCGCAAAGTTTTGATTGTATATAGCAACTTGAAGCGAGTGATAAGTGTATTGAAAATCGACCATTTGTCTATTATATTGACCAAAATTAACATCCGCAGCCAAGAAATGCCAAAAAAATGTACAGAAAAAAATTAGGCTACACAACATGCTACTTAACTATAATAAAGGTCAACGACCTACTCAGCCAACTGACCCCTGAGAACGAACCACCATAACTTAAGCAAGCTTACCTAAATTGTCTGTTGTAGCGAGCCATCAGCACAAGTCGACCGCTCCAACTCTTATCAGCAGATTTATGAAGCTTATCTGTACCCTCCTAACTTTCTGATAGTGATCTGGACAAAATGGCACAGTTTAATCAATCACTTGGTCGCTTGAATTCAATTGGATCATTTAAATATTCAAAAATTATTCTACAAGATTTTAGGACATTTAAAAAATCTATGGGCTCAGTTCAGAATAGGTTTGTTATTGATCCAATAAAGAGTGTGCTACCTCCACGCATCCCTATGTTCGACTATTGTTAAGACGAACGACGACGAACGAGACTTCTGATACGATCTGAGTTTAACTTTCTCTTTTATTTGATCCATGTTAGTTCTCTCTCAAGATCTTTTTTTGTATACATGCGAGTGTAGTTACTGCTGCGGGTGGGCGAAATTGCTCAAAATTTATAAGGAGTTCAATTCAATTTAGTTGTACAAACATAGGTAATAAATATGTTTACATTGTGATCAGTAATACTATCTCTATGTTTTACCATTATCGGCATACAAATATTACACAAATATACAATTCGTACTTCAAACAAATTTCACGAAATACTCTCGAGATGACCGTTCAAAAACATTTTAATTTTATATTTAAATAATAAATAAATATCTCGGGATAACTAACACACTTTCATCTATCTTAAAATAGACAGAACGTGTAAACATGTACGTTTATCAGTTGTCTGTTGCCTATAGCAACTGATAAACATACATATGTTTCTAAATGCATACATACTACACACCTAGACACACTCCAAATCATCGTGCTCATCACTCAAAGATTGGTGATCGCCTTCTGAGTGGGTTTGACCCCCAATCTTAGTTAAGCATCCAGGGTCACTAACCACTAGCCCAGAGAGCCACTCATTTCCACCGTAATAACGAAGAATATTCATTGAAGTGAATATTCAAAATAACGAGGGCCGCCATTAGCAGCTCAGCGGTAGCCTCAGTGTGCATAAAACAATGGGGCGTAATGAAATTTGTTGAACAACGTGGCATTCGGCGCACGTCCGCGCACCGGCGCCCGCTCAAATTACTGCCTAATTAAATTACAACCCGCTGCAACCGCGCGGGCACAAAATTCATTTTGGCCTCTTAGACTACTCTTCCACAGTTTCAAAGGCCATCAATATGTTTATAAAGGAAAGCCATGACCGTCGTGACTTAAGTATACTTTTTTTTGCATAAGGCAGGGGGAATGCCTACGCATGCCACCCGCAAAAAGTGTCTGCTGGTGGGTATGTCAGACCCGCACCGACTAAACCTAACCTGCCGTGGACTTCTCGTGGCGCCTGATGAGGGGAGCCACAAGAACGCGGATATGCTACTCCGGTGCCCAATTTGTAGGGAACCTGCCTTCTGTACCAAAGGTTGCAAGTTCGATCCTCTCATAAGACACATATTTGTGTTCATTTGTGGAACATATTTACAAATATAACTAAATATGTCTATTCGCGGTCTATAGTACAAAAATGTTGAAATACAAGATATGGTTAACAGTTGTCTGGTTTCATATTACGAACTATCATCCAGTAGCTGGTAAGTTTTTTAAGTTCTTTATTTTAGGTTTTTCCTGTCGTAAACAAACTGCTTTTGTTTTTTAATAGCTCCCTGAATCGGGGTCAAGTTATTGGATTAGATCCATAACACAGGATCTACCTAGTTTGGGATCAGATGGCAGTGTGTTGGCTGTCCCAGGATCGTTTCAACATCAGGTCGATTCTCTATTCTTGATGCATAGCACGAAAGTAGGGATGAACATTCTTTGTTGAAATCCTTTTTGTCGGTATTGGATTCACTAAACCAAATGCGTTTTGCTTTATTGCATGTGAATGCAATTTCCGACCTCTATGGCACGCCAACTTCTCAGTAAGCTTTTGTCGTCCGCATTCCTGCATTTTCCGCCGCATGTGTGCGTGTCACGAACAGATAGGCACTGTAATTTCATGTTAAATATCGTCCTTGTACCGCTCTTTAACTTTGACATACAAACTGGGATATTTTTAATCCCATCTCCGGCAAAACGTCGATTCAAAAGTATTAGAATCAAGTTGGAATTCACAGTAGCTGGGCGGTAGACGTTGCTGCGTCGATTCAAGAACTTGGATCAGTGCTTCGTTTTACACCGCGTTGCATAGAAAGGGGCCTAGAATGTATGTGCAAATGTACATTTCTGTTATCTTCATCTTAAATTTAGATTATAAATTTAATAATATTACATTATAACAAATGCCCCTACTACAATTAATGTGCTATGTATTTCTGTTTTAGTTTTATTAACAATTCCTATATTTAGAAGTGGTTATTTAATTTCTAGTTATTTTTACGATCATAGTTTACCATTCTTGTATATCATCATCATCTCAGCCGAATGCTATCCACTGCTGGACAAATGCTCCAAGGTTCTCCAATATGGCCGGTATAATTTGCAAATATAATTTAAAGTTTAATTAATTTTATTTAATGTGAAACTCTATAGGCAAGTATACACTGGCGGGTAATTGAAACCCCACGTTGTATAGGTGAGGTTATTGTTTACCTTGTATGTGGAAGGTTAAGGAAATCGGTCGCATTCTATTGTTTTGAAAGAAGTAAACAATGCCTTGGAGTGGTAGTAGGCATGGCATTATTCCAGCTGTATTGCAACCAACCCGCAGTCCCCGTCACTCGGCCGCACTCCCCTCGGTCTGGAACAAAGCCGTATCGCTTATTAGGCCACCAACAGAAATTGTCATTACAACTACGTCTTGGAAATTGAAAACAGAACTCTTTCGAACTAGCTAGCTGCTAGCTTGATGTGCTGGCGTCTGTACTTAAGTTATTATTTATTTAAGGATTTCATAAAATATATGTGATAAAACATTTTCGTGGGTTCTATTCCCGCCTAGGAGAGATATTTGTGTGCATGAACATGTCTGTTTGTCCTGAGTCTGGGTGTAATTATCTATACAAGTATGTATTTATAAAAGAAGAGTAGTATATGTAGTATAACAGTTATCTGGTTTCCATAGTACAAGCTCTGGTTATAGTCTTTTCGCCATAAGATGAGTTCCCTGACAGTTGTTGTCTGACAATTGTAGTGACGTGGCGTAACGAAATATAATTGATTTTTATAATATCGATTCAGTTGGCAAATAAAATAGAATCGCATTAGTGTCAATCTATGAGTAGTGTCAATCTCCATTGGCCGACGTTCCGTTCAACGCATTAGGCATTTTTAAGACTTATACTTTTTCTTATTTTATTTACTTAATTTATTAACAGTTAATTATAACTAAAATAATTTTTTTGTCAGTTTATTTTTTATTCGCCTAAAGAAGTATGCGTGCTACGGAAAAAAAATGAACTGTCAGGGAACTCATCTTATGGCGAAAAGACTATAGTTTGAAGTCAGATGGCCGTGTGTAAATAATGTCCCAGGATATTAAAAAAAAACAGACCGCACGGACCGACAATTTTTTTTTATTGTTACATTTATAGTGTATTCGACTATGTTTATGTACTGCATCGAGAGCTTGACCAGTACAAGTGTATGTTAATACCCAATTGCTGAATAAATTTCATTGTTACATTTCAGAATATCTTATATTGATGAGATGTGAGACACCTCCATATGCACGTAACACCGTCTGTCCTGCGTTTGACCTCTCCACGGACGCGAGTGTCATGACGCATAATCCCATTGGATTTTGAAAGTGGGACTAGTAAGTGCTCAGGCCTATGTTTTACAGAGACTTGTTCACTAATATTTATGCCCTGTGGCTTGTTTCCGTTGAAATAGGCAATTGCAGCCGAAATCTCGACTGCTATTATATATATATATAATATTAGGCTTATAAAATACCTATAAAACATGAAATAATTTTACTATGAACAAGCTTTATAGAAATACGTAACAACAGAAAGTTTGTATGTAATATGTAAATATCTCCTTTGAATCGTAGTGGCTGCAGTAACTCGGCCTCGGGGGAGTTCCTGTCCTCTGATCCTGGGATGTATACGAAATTGCCAATACGTGCTACAATATCGAATAGAATTACATTTTTAATAGTCACATTTCTGTAAACTCTGGAACGTGGCTGAAAATGATTGATAATACGCGCCGATGGAGAATATATTATGTAAATTTTAAGTTAGTATTCCTCAGTGACTTTAAACTTCGCCGCGTCGTTAATAAAACCATCATTTTTAAAATACCTTTTGTGGTTAGGGTAAGTTCTGACAAAGTGCAGGTCTGGCTCACAGATCAAGGCTCAGTGGCCTTCTTTAGACGCTTAAAAATTAGCTTCCTTAGAAGTAAACCGCAAAATACCTGACAGCATAACTAAGGCCCCTCGCCCACCTCGACTTTTTGGTTAGGTTAGTGATGCAGTCGCGATACTGTTGCGTATTTGCATTGATACAGTCGCGATGCAGTCGCTAGCTGTGTGTCCTCGCCCACCTGAACACGATGCAGTTGCGATACAAACGCGGTATTGTCGCGATGCAAACGTGCTACAGAAAAATGCTTGCGATCGTCACAGTTGCGAGATCCGCCCTCCCTCCACTCTCTACCCGATGTCCGATGGCGCGCGTTTGCATGGGTGCAGTCACGATACAGTAGCGCGTTAGCATCACTACTGTTTCGCGTTGCAAATGCGACTAACACGCATTCTTAGTGATACAGTAATAATGCGTGTATGTGATAATAATAATAATATTCATAATTGTTCTTATCTACTTGTTAAACTACTAGGTATTAAAATTATTATTAACTAACGTAACGTAACACATTTCCGTTTCTTTTCCAAAATCTCTCCCACAATAAATAGCCAGCAACCGAGAGGAAAGATGTTATATGTACATAAAAAAAATGTATTAACAGATTTGATGGAAGTTATCAAGTCATCTGAAATTGATAGTTTCAGTCTTTTAAAATATGTTATATAATTAATAATTAAAACATGTTACATTTAAAATAGCAACATGCCCCCGATTCCATGCAGTACCAACTAAACAAATTTTAATATCATACTGCATTTCTTTCTCACATAGTTCTTATGAAAAGGACATTAATTACTGACTTGCCTATTTTATTGTATGTTTACTATTTTGTAATAATAATTCTTAACAGACGATTTAGAGCGCAATTTCGGTATAGTTTACTAGATTTCATCTTATACCACAGAATATAGATATTTATACCGTGACTTTCAACAACCGATTACGATCCACGGAACCGATTAATTTTGGAGTCAGACATTTACGCAAAATTTATTCCTTATTCAATGAAAGTGGGAATTAAGGGGCCTTAAGATTGTGGACCACCACACGCCAACAATTTAAAAAATAACTATAATATGAAGATCCTACGATGAAATTCATACAAACATATTAGGGTCACGCCTGTTTCCCAGAGGGTTAGGCAGAGACAACGGACTTCCATTCGTCACGATCCTTGCACACCTCTTTTGCCTCACTTACTTTCATTATATTCTTCATACATGCTCGCCGGTTTAGGGTACTTCTGACCTGGCCTTTCTTGAGAACGTCTCCGATGTAATACAACCTTTTGTTTTTTAGTAGGGCTGGGTCACTTTACCACTAGATAAACCGGCAGGTCTACCATTAATCACAACAACGACGGAAATCCTAACAAAATACTCAACCTGCAGAAAAATACCTAACAGGCTTATCGGCTGCTGAAGCGAATCGATTATAGCTAAGCTAGCTCGCTTCGCTATCACTGGAGCGAAAGCTAATAGGCACCGATTTTAACAAATGACTTCATTGGGACATCGGACAGGAAACTTATTGCCTAATTTGTTTGTAAGAGAACCTTCCTTATGCCGTTGACTTGCAAAACTTGATTAATAGAACGGGAGAATTGAAATGAGGTTGAAGTTGAAGAGGTTTTGGATAAAAGTTTTAGAGCAGATAGTTCTTTGCAAAGAGTGTTGTTACAGTTAGCATAGTAGGCCTTCACTACTTTCATACGATAATAATGACGGGACGGTTGCCGTGGTTGGTAGAAACTTGCTTTTCACGATATCGATTCCCACACTGGACTGATATTTTTGTGCATGAACACTTCTGTTGGTCTTGAGTGTGGGTGTAATTATCTATATTAGTAGGTATTTACGAAAGAGAAGTAGTATTTGTCGTATATCAGTTATCTGGATTGCATGGTACTAGCTCTGCTTAGTTTGTGTGATGTGTGAATAATGTCGCAGGATATTATTTTCCCAGGATAATCGTAGGAAAGTCAAAACTGTACATTGAATACTTTTTAAAAGAGATACTTACAACTTACTCTACAATCGATATCGAAGCAAAACATATAGTTTTTAGAATTTTTGTCTCTTTATCTGTTTGTCTGTATGTATGTCCGGGCTAAACTCAAAAAGTACTGCATGGATTTACTTCAAATTTTGCATGAGCATTTACTAAGAAGTCGGGTCAACATATAGGCTACATATTATCACGCTATCACCTACGGGGGAGTAGCTGTGATAATTTTATTTTAGTTTAACACGGGTAAATCCTCCGGGCACAGCTAGTTATTAATACAGTTGAGGTTTGGAACCGCTCATATCCAGATGCTCTCAGTGGTTCTTAGTGATTAGCGAGATAAAGATAAAATATGTCTTTATATTTTAAGTTTGTAACCTGTTTGTTTGTCTGTGGCACGTCCTTAACAATTCTGAAAACAATATTAAATCGAGATGGATCTTAGCTTTGATTCAACTCAGATCAATAAGGAGTACAAATGTCATAGACTTGCTACGGTTTATTTTTTTTGTCTTGTTGGTATAAAAGTTTTATCCTAGATTGATCCTGTGTTCAAAACCGGGTCGGGCCAAAAAGGAAGTTATTAAATTATATATATGGTTTTCTGATTAAATTGATTGCGGTATTAGGATTATTTTGTTTATAACATTCTTAGTATCATCCATATCAGGGCGTTGGCTGTGTCACAACCCGTGCCTTGGAAAGTACGTAAATTTAGTACGGAAAGAGGTTGTCTTTCTTTCGCTAGATGCCCTATCAGATCATAAGAACTCCTGCGTTTGCGCACACACTTGTGCACTACACTTGTACATTATAACAGTATGTTTCTATATCGTAAAGGTCAATGACCACAGGTTATGACATCAAAATAGAGTTTCATTTGACTAAAGGTCAGTATCATTCAGCATTGTAACAAAAAGCTAACTTGCTAATGACTTCCACCACCAGACAATAGACCGATTATTAAGGAAGGCGGTCAGATAACCTTTTGATTGTTATACTATTTCGAACGGACTTGTACACAGCAAAGAACTTCTGAAAATATGAAAACACAAAAAGGAACTTTTGCATAATAAGGAACAAAGTGTTAAGTAAAAAAGGCATATTATACCATCAACGAATGTATTAACGACAAAACCCCTCGGTAGCTTAATTAGAGCTATTAATAGGCTGACAAATTATCTATATAATAGGTCTTTACCTATGAAATTGCCGTTTTGTATGAAAAAATTTAAACGAATTTTTTTCATGAATTTTTTTATTTGTATTAATCGAAGTAATCACCCATGCAATCAATGCATCTTTGCCATCGCAGTGGCAGTTTATTGATGCCCTTCTTAAAGAAATCAGCTGGACGGGAGGCAACAAATTCTTCAAAGGCATTTTGTACTGCCTCTCGGGTATTTAATTTTTTTCCCGCCAAGAAGTTATCCAAATTCTGGAAAAAGTAGTAGTCTGTAGGCGCAAGGTCTGGTGAGTAGGGCGGATGACGGAGAGCTTCCAACCCCAGTTCTTGCAACTTGGAGACCGTCTGCTGTGCAGTATGAGGTCGCGCGTTGTCGTGCAGGAGCAGCGGAGACGAGCGATTGACCAATGCTGGTTGGAGATGCGCCAGCTTCTCCATCATTGTGCTCAGTTCTTCACAGTACACATCTGCAGTAATGCTCACCCCGTTTGGTAAGAAGCTGTGATGAATCACACCGGCGCTAGACCACCAAACAGTGACCATCACTTTTCTAGGGGTAAGTTTTCGTTTAGGGCATTGTTTAGGTGCTGAACCAGGATCCAACCAACTTGCTGAGCGCTTGCGGTTATCAAACAGAATCCATTTTTCATCGCAGGTAACAATGCGGTTCAAAATTCCTTCATTTGTGTGTCTGTTGAGCAGTGCAAGGCACGTCTCGACGCGTACTTCGCGCTGGCGATCATTGAGTTCGTGGGGCACCCATTTGTCAAGCTTTTTTACCTTGCCAATTTGACGCAAATGGACCAATATTGTTTTGACGCTAACGTCGAAAGCTGCTGCTAATTCAGCCGTAGATTGTGTATCATCAGCTTCCACAACCGCCTTTAATTCGTCATTGTCGACCAAAGTCTTCGGACGACCGCGAGGTTCATTTTTCAGGTCGAAATTTCCAGAACGGAAGCGAGCAAACCAATAACAGGTGGTGCGTTGGTTTGTAGTGTTAGCTCCGTAAACGTCGTTGATGTTGCGTGCCGCTTGTGCCGCGTTGCTGCCACGACGGTACTCATATTCCATAATTACTCGAATTTTTAACGTATCCATGATGACGAAAAAGATTGAAATGCGATGAAAATGTAACACTAATCAATAAAGAAATGACTACTTTTGGAAAAAAGAATCCATGTTTTTAAAATAAAATTAATTTGAAATTAGAATTCTTAGCCAAACAAAAATTATTTTGATTTGAAATGGCCAGTACTGCAGAACGGCAATTTCATAGGTAAAGACCTAATATATAAAAATCAATGCCACTATTCGTTGTAATGTTATAACTCAACAACGCCTTTACCTATTTGGCTAATTTTGGTCTTCAATTATTCGTGGAAGTCCAGGGAAGGTTTGTACGTAGAGAAAATTTTAAAAATGTCTTGAAAGAGTGTAAAATCGTAGTTTTCACTAGCTAGCAATTTAAAATATTTTTTTGTTTGAATAAATGATCTTAATAATCATTTTTTTTTTATTACTATGCCTTATACGTAGCGAAGCACGTACTGGGCCGCTAGTAATTTATAAAATTACTTTTTAGTCTTAATATTATATAAATAAAGTTATATTTTTGTAATAACCTATTCCTTTGTTTATAATGTTGTTTTAAATATAAATTGACATGTTTATATAATTTAATTTATTATTATGTATTATTTTTATGTTATTTACTCATTATAATTATATTGCATTTTATTTCTATTAACGTGTATAAGTTTATGGCATGGGTACCTAAGTCAAATAAGTATTTTTGAATTTTGATATTTGAATCTATAGCTAAAACTCAAGATAACAACAAATAAGGCGATCTTTAAAATAAAAACTGCATCAAAATTAGTCCATTCGTTTGGGACCTAAGATAAGGTGCAATATACAAACACCACCGCAATGGACTTATAACCGTTTTATATATGTAAAATCACTGTTTCAAAAAACATACAACCTTTAAAATCTTTAAAAAATATCAAAATTATATGAAACCGTTCTAAGTAGTCCCTATAGAATAAGCCAATATTTATCAAAATCGGTTTAAAAAATCGTAACAAATGCATAAATATACCAAAAAAAGACGAGTGTGCTTTAGACCACATTATGAAGTAAAACTTGTTTCTACTAGAGCATCCATAGGCTATGGTCCCCGTTTAACACTAATTAAAAATGGATACGGAAAATGTGTTTTGCACATATTCAACTTAGTCAAGAAAAGAACATTAATAAGATAAAGCCGGCACTAGAGTTTTAAGTCCCCGTGTAACTTCAGAAACATGCATTTCACGGACTCAGATTCAGAACAATCATTATGGGTCACACATATCGTTTAAATGTATGAGAGTCGAACCCGAAACCCGAGGATGCGAAGGTAGTAGCGAGGCCACCACCTTAACCCCTGCACCACTCGTATATACGAGTGGTGCAGTGGTTAACATCAAATTCACCGTAATATAAAGTAGTAAAATAATACGGTATTTAAGTATATATACCATTTAAAAGACGGATTCTAACTGTTGAATGTAAAAGAAATGCCTCAACGGTTTCTGAATGCAGTAGTACCAAGATTAAAGAGCTGCCTTTAGCGTCAAAGCCTGTCTGAGGAAAAAGAAAACAACATTTTGCGGTGTAATCTCTTACTACCCTACGTAGAGCTTATCTTTTTCCTCCGTTTACTTAAGAATTATTAACCGACTTTAATTGAAGAAGGTTAGCAATTCGATTGAATGTTTTACTGGCCTGTTGGTCTACTGTTTAGTGACCCTGACTAAGCAAGGGTTCGTGGGTTCGATCCCCACCCAGAATAAATATTTGTGTGATGAGCACTATTGTTCTGTGTTTCGATGTACAGACGCCAGCACATCAAGATACCCCAATCTGTCAAAGTCCCCCAATTGAAAGTGAACCTTATACTTATGTGATAAAGTTGAAAATCAATTAAAGAAATTTGACAGATTGGGGTAGCTGGATGTGCTGGCGTCTGTACATACATACATAGACTGTTTCCTAGAGAGAACGGATTTCCATATTTTGTCACGATCTTTGCGCACCTCTTTTGCCTCGTTTACTGTCATTATATTCTTCATACGTGCTCGCCGCTTTAGGGTACTTCTGACCTGGCTTTTCTTGAGAGCGTCTCCGATTTGGTCAGAGAATGTTCTACGAGGTCCTTCCGGTTGTCCCATTCACACAGATGTAATATGTGATTTGTTTGGATGTAATTTATCTATATATATTTAGAAATATATAAGTATGGCTATTAATTGTCTGGTTACCATAGTACAGGCTCTGCCTAGTTTGGGACAGGGTACTAGTTGTCCCAGGATATGTATTTATTATAATTTAGTTTCTGTGTTTCTTTTTATGGTATGATATATAATTTATCCATTGTTAACTTGGCGCAATGCATTATGTATAAGTGGTTTGTATTTCTTAACATTAAAATTGTACAATATGGTATGTATTATTTTTTATAACTTAAAAATCGTTATTCTCAGAATTCCAATTCCAGTAAAATACCCGTTTAATTTATCTCATATGTGCTGCAATGACTTTGTGATATCATTACTGCCGGCCTGTTGAAAGATTATGAGCGCCGATCGCCATGAATTATTTACGATTGAATTTTTACCTGCATAATAACCATTTTAAGCTGGAAATGGAGTCGACGCAAGTTCTTTTCTCGCAATGGAAAAATGTTTGTGTAAAAACAAAAATTTGCTCCGGGACTAAATGAGACTCTGTGATTATTAAGTATAGAAAATTTTAAGCTGTCACGCTGTTGTGTATAAACCGTAATGTTGGCGTGGTTGGTAGATGCTTGCTTTTCATGCTGGAGGTCGTGGGTTCGATTCCCACCCAGTACAGATATTTGTGTGCATGAACATGAGTGTTTCTCCTGAGTCTGGGTGTTATTATCTATATAAGTATGTGTTTACAAAAGAAAAGTATCGTGTACATGTATGGCCTACTATTTAATTGTACAGCTTGTTTTTATATCTGAGTTTCGTGATATAACTGATGAACCAACGTCTAAACCCCAATTCTTAAGTTACAGCTAGACAGAACAGATTGTTTTAACTGACACGTAGTCAGCCTATCGTTTGATTTAATTCAATCTAGTTAAATGAAATTAAAATATCTTTATGGATCGGAAATGATTGATCCATTATTGGGTTAGTAATATAGCTTAAAAATTCTGTTTCAAATTAGAGAAATAAAGCTTAAAATTTAAAAAAAAAACTCAGAAAGGAGTCAAATACTCGGGCCGTATCTTGCTGGGTGGACCGAGATGCATGTATTAGTTCTTTAAGACTTTATTTTTTCATGTAGGCTTTTTCTCGTACGTGTCCAGCATTTCACCAGATTTGAAGATGGTCTAGTATTTTTTTAATTAGGATTTTAAATTGTTGAAACATCGGTGATTTCTAAAACTTAAAACTAACCGCTATATAGTTCCTAATTAAACTTGATTCTTCACTGTTTTCTATCCCTTTTCAACCGCAATTATTGGAAGTTGCCACAGTTTTTTCTTAATATTTATACCTTAAGATGGGTAAACAAAATGTACTTCAATATCCTGGTCTACCTATAACATAGAATTTTGTCATTATGTTTT
The DNA here is from genome assembly GCA_951640165.1 of Pseudoips prasinana. NCBI lineage: Eukaryota > Metazoa > Arthropoda > Insecta > Lepidoptera > Nolidae > Pseudoips > Pseudoips prasinana. The sequence continues at coordinate 27,167,916 of OX621237.1, read as the reverse complement.
ACCAAATTTTTATAGAACTACTTTGGATAGAATGCATTACTAAAGTCTATTTATAGGACCACTTAGTCTTACTGAAACCTAACCGACTAAGCATTGTTCCTAGCTCGTTTATCAATGATAACGACGCTACATTGACATCAGGAAGTGGCTGGACTTTGATCCACTGACAATCTATTTAGGCTTAACGAACTAGAATATATACAGAGTGCCAATATAGAGCATAGTTTACGCTTTTTTATACTAAACTTTCTTATCTGGGTAGAGGAACCTGCGGAGGGCTGTGTGGCTTATTTATATATAGTAGTTTATTTCCACGAAAGCTCTAAAGCACGGAGTTAAACTCTTCAAGACAAACGTTAAATCCGAGGCGCTTAACCGACACAGACACCATGGCTTGTCTGCGGGTCGAGCGCTATATCCTCACTAGCAAATCTTGGTGCAGCAAGTGCTAATTGTTATGCAGGGTCAGCAGCATCCACTGCAGCCACCGCCGCAGGGACCGCAACAACCACAACAAGGTTTATATTTCTTGGTAATAGGTTGACTGACGGCATAGAAAATCGCTACCACATCTCATCCCGTGGGGCGCGTAGAAGTCGTCCCGAGGGAATATCTCCCAGAGAAAGGGTAGCAACGCCTCTCTGTGTACTATAGCCAACCACCCACAACTCCATTGTGGAAATCTTTAGGGGAGGTATTTGTCCAGCAGTGGGCGATATTTGGCTGACATGATGAGAGGAACTATTGTGACAGACACTTGTCTATTGAATGCGCCTGGGACCAACAGTTAAACTTGCTATCCAACCATGGAGATGCTCAGAAATTAATCCACTTTGGGGGGAAACCATCTATTTTTTTATTATTGTCTAAGTTCGGCTAGCAGAACATTATTATTACATCAAGACTCTTTATTGGTCATATATATTTATCTAGTGCGCTAATCGAACCCGGGACACGAAGTGGCGAGGCGGCTGTCTTAACCGCTGCACTGCAGTTATTGAGTTGAATTTCCATTGAAAGTGTTGATTTAGAGTTACGTCCTTGATTTTTTAAGTATATTATGGGATTTGGGATAGACTCATTTTAATGACTTTAGATGCTTAGATTTTGCGAGATAAACATGAAACAGTCATATTTGATTGCAATTCTTGAGTCAACTCACAATGGGAGGAAACAAAATTTAATGCGTACATGCGGTACCGTAAAATGTTTCTTGTTTTTAAATTTATTTATTCACTTTTTCGGCATGAATCTTATGCGTATCCAAGCCAAATTTTAACTTTCTATAGCTATAATCTTTGAGTTTATGAGCAGAAAACAGACAGTTCTGTTGCAAGGACATATCGAAACTACGTATAAGGGTACTTAGGAGACTATTGAAACCTAAAAGCTCATTCCCACCAGCACTTCAATTTATACAATTCATTTTAAGGATATCTGAACCTTGTTTAAAATGTTGAAAGTAATAAAAATGGAATCATAGTTAATTATAAAAATAAACTATGATTTAATAAGTATAAAGAAAGCTATTCATCAAGTTTACCAGTTACTTTTCCGATGGAGTATTGAAAACCGCATTCCATAGATACTAATGCAAAGAGGAATGGAGGTCGCGGTGTGTTCCCGGTCGATGTTCCTCTGGGGTGGCAAGTAGGTACGCTATATCATTATTTCTCCCGCTATGCTCTGTACGTCGGGACGTGGAATTACTTTTATCCAACTTCTCCTTGTTTTATTCTGATTAAATTCGTTGCAGGATCCTCAGATCTTCAGTGTCATTTCATAGTGTGCCACTGAAGATCCTGCTTACAGTTGCTGTGGTGGGTAACTAGTATCATAAAAAAGTATCATTCCGTCTTACTTCATAATTCAATTCGTTGCGGGATCCAAGACAGTTAAAGGATTCACCGGAAAATTCCCGAACCGTTTAGTGTCATTTGATTGTGTACCACTATTGATCCTGGCTTGGCTTATAGCAGTGGCAGTGGTAGGTATCCCTCTTACCTACTTCCATTCCTTCCACTAAACAATAAAAAAAGTAGGTACGATATATCCGATTGTGTACAGTATCACGTGAATTTTAATAGCCTTGAGTTCTAGATCTAATCATCCCGATAGTTTTAGACATTCCTAGGGCGACGAAGCTTACAGGAGAGGACAATATTTAAGTGCCGCTATTATAAAAGAATACACATCTAATGATAAACACGTATATACAACATGTAACTTAATTAACGCACATCCTGAAAATAATTGGTTCAGAATCGTTTACTGAATCGATTTATATCATTTTTAATATAGGTAATTTTTTATTCCAAAATAATTTAGGTAAGCTACGGAAATTAGCGTTATTTATAGTCAAAACAAATTGAAATGGACTGTAAGTCAAAGTAATAAGACTTTTAAATCGCAATGTATTCACAGAAAATCCAACATTTAACACCAAATTAAAGAAAAATAAACTTTATTCCAAGAAACTAATTTGGAACATAAAAATGCATATACATGTCAAATTAAAAATTCAGAGTATGTATTATGATTACAACATAATATTCTATTTGGGGTATATGAGGGTGTGCGTTAATTACGTTACATGTTGTATATGTATATCTATTCACAGGACTTACCTAGTACTCACTCTAGTCTTGAACATACTTAGGTATTTATTTGGACATTTATTTAGTTGTCACATTGTTACTTACTTCTAGATTATTAGGTATAGAAATATAATTAATTGCACAACAATTTAAGGTGTCACAGCATGCATATAATTTTTATAAGAGGGACACATAAAAAATGATAATTAAATGAAATAAAATGTCCTACATATATAAAACAAAAAAGTAACATATTTTTACAAACATAACAAAAATGGATACAAATAGGCATATTTTAATTTTAATGATGCATTTACAGGTCACGCCTTACAGATTACCCCGTATTATTGAAACTGAAGGCTTTATAAATAATAGCAGTTAACTGTTAACGATAGCTCAAATAGAGTGGCTGGCATTTAGTTCGCTAATGGGCATATTTTTTGTACCTACAACATTTACAGTGATGGGAGGGCCATGGAAAAAGCGCTTTTTGTTAGAACACTATCAATACAATGCCCTCAAATTCTACCTGTGAACAATACAGTTGTCGACGACTGAAAATGATAATTATAGACACTACTTACCTACCTATAGGAGCTTTATTTATGGCATCTATATGTGTGTATTATGTGAGCAAGACTAAGATCACAATATATAGCAACACACTATCCTAGTATATTTATGCCTGAAAAAAGTAATAATATAAATATAATCCTAAAAAGTTTCCAATAAGTGTGGGTGATTTAAAATGGGAAAAAATCCCATGTATGGAGTATAATATAGTTCAGATATCGATAGCGGCTTCATTCAGCGGTCCTAATCCGAATGGTCTAATTACCAATGACTTTGCTACGTAGACCCGGCTGAATTTGTACAATGGCCGTGGTTAAGTGGCCTTGGACCTAATAGACCTGCGACGTTAAGAAATCTCACTCGAAAATGTCTAGCGGGGTCACAGCGTATGGACTTGGTGGTTCATTCACGTCACCTCTGCGAGAAAAAGCAAACTACATGGAAATCATTGTGCAGTACATTGTGGAATCCGTTGTCCTTTTGGAACCACACGTCATCGACGTTCACAGAATACTGTTATCTAGGTTCTTTAACATTATCCTTCTGGGTTAGTTGAATCTTGTACGCCTGTAGATAAAGACCCGAGCTTTAATTCGCCAAGTTGTAGTCTGAAAAAGATCGAAAACTTGGGCACGAGGGACTCACTGCTCGAGTTACTGGCTTATTCACCTGCACACTTTCACATACTACATCGATGTTATTCACTGATCCGGCGTTCCTTTGGCGTATAAGTTTAGACCGATTGCTTACCGCCCCAGTGGTCTTGAAATTAGTGCGTCCATCGCAAAATAAGCGGTGCACTTATTTTGTGCAACATTTTCGCTATATCGCCAAGAAATCTGTGGTAAAATTCCTCGCTTTCATTATTTGTTGTAATGGCAAGCCAACATGACCGGATAGAAGTCAGTAGGCTGGGAGAGTATCATTTCTCCACGTTATACAATCCGGTCGGGTTAGTCAGTCGTGTTCGGACCACCGTACCTTATGGTACGATGGTATAAATCAATAATCCAAATAAGTCATCCTATCTTGGCACAAACCCATTCCGAGTTCGAGCGAATCCTGGCCTAAAATACATTTTGGAAATCTAAAAACTCATTCAGCATTTAACGATTAAGATGCTCTTGAATCTGCACTAGTGGCACTCATACATACGTAGACGTGTACATAATTTCAAGATCGGCGATTGTGGCCATCTGAGCGCACACAAGCGGATAAATCAAGTTAGCTCCTGCATCCATTAAATCCTGTAGCAATCACTGTAGCATAAATCGGATTAGACAGTAGACTATGACTAGTGGTATCGTTACAGGAAACCAATTGTTTTACTGCAACATTTTATCCCAAGCTGCATTATTCAGCATAACTTACCGTATAAAAAGTATATTTGAAACCACATAACTGTATATTTGAACGTTTAATCCAAAACACGATTGAACTACTTTTGCTCTATAGGTCACAAAACGCATCTCTAAAAATACATAAAACAAAACTTTTAAATATTGTGTACCTACTTTCTAGAAAAACTTAGTCTACTTATGTAGTTTAGACAGTTTTATGTTCATTCTGTTTTATTGACCTACACGTGTAAGCTATAAAAATGCATTCTACCTACTCTTTACTGTCTTAAGAAAGTGAACGCTGGATGTAGTATCTTTCTTATGTGCCTGTTTGTCCCGCGTTCAAATCCTCGGTGGGGCTAAAAAGTTTGATTTAGATTTCAGTACAAGCCTGGAGTCCAGTTAGCGGCTTTATACGAGACGGTCCTGTGCCTGAACTCTTCCCAGTTGTATAAGGTAACCGTCCAATCGAATTGGTGAGAGTGAGAGATAGAGAATTCCCCCGGTGTTTGCCAGCACTATAATATATCCAGCCTCAATTTAGTAGTATCAAAGTACTACAAATTCTTTACTGTTCGTGCGTAGCATCCTCGAGTATTGTTCTCAAATTTGGAACCCTCAGTACAATATTTACATCAATAGACTAAGAGTCAATCCAAAGAAACTTTATGCGATTTCTGCAATTTAAATGTAAAAAAATATGATAACAATTATGAATCGAGATGTCGTAGACATCATATGCTTCTTCTTTCTGAAAGACGCAGAATAGCAGACATTATTTTATTAACTAAAATAGCACAGAGTCGTATAGACTCTCCTCATCTTATTTATAAGATTCATATTAAAGTTCCAACCAGATCCGTTAGACATCCTATTACTTTGCAAACTCCTTTCAGTTCTACAAATTATAGACAAAATTCTTGTTTCAGTAGATCTGCTAATTATAGTATCCACCTGGACGATTTTCCGGATTTTGATATATTTAATACTACGTCTCAAAAACTTAAATCTATTGTTTGCAAGAACTGGTTTGGTGCTAATTCTAAATTCTAAACAAACATAAAATCAATTTCTCTTAACGATCTTCTCTCTTTTATAATAATTTTGTAATTGTATAATTTTCATATCAAGTTATATAGTCTTTAATATGTGGAAAATGTTAAATAGTCCTAAGTTATCCTTATGTTAGACTACCTTAGATAATTGAGACTGTAATTTTCCCAAATAAAATAAAATAAATAAAATAGTTGGCTAGTCTCCGTTTAGATGGGCCACTGTAGACGTAATGAAGCCAGCATTATTATTGTGACGCACCAGTATTTAGTTACAGTACAATTATGCTACATAATAATAATAATTTAATTAATCACAGGCAACGAGGCCCACTTGTTAGTAACAAATTTTAACTTAAAACTAATGTTAGTCAATACAATTAAAGATAATTACATACCTACTCACAATGACAACAAACAATTATTACAACTGTACCACTGCTACATGACGCATATGTTTTATATATGCAGCATGCAGCAGCGGTTCACGTATATACAGTCAAGTCTGCTTGCAAACATAGAAACACTACAACACTATCTACATTTCCAAGAGAAATTTTCACCCAACCGGTTCCTTATTCTATCTCATTATGCCAAACCACCGGCTGTGGTTTTGCGCTGATTGTGTGGCCCCAAAATGTGAGTCATCATTAGCTAAGTGGGATCACGTACACCACCGCACCCTTGCACATAATGTGCCCCAATGTATACATCCTTAAACTGCCGTCTCATCAAAATATTTGTAATGGAAGAAAGAATAGTCATTATTTACGGCATAGATTAATTTGCTTTGCAATACAAATAAAAGATAAACCATAGGAGAAGATTGTCTTTTTTTTTAAGATTAGAGCTGATATAAGAGCTGTTTCGAGAAATAAGGTTACTCATTAAATCTGTCTACTAAACGTGTCAAGATATCATTTAAATACAACTTACCACATTATTGAGGAGATTGATGATCAGCATATTATTGAGCTTTTTATTAATTACTCTAGTACCCTACTAATATGTGTGATGTATGTTAATCTTTCACGCAAAAACTACGGGACGGATTTTGATGAAACTTTCTAGTAATATAGCTTATATGTATATTCGAATAAAATATAGGCTATAATTTATAAAATTTAACCTGGGCGAAACCGCGGGTCCCAGCTAGTTTTAAATAAATAATGTTTATTAAACCTTCAGTAAAGTAACTATATTAATTCGAACAGAATTTCATGATAATCTGATTATTTATTTATTTCTATTTTATTTTTTATACATAATATATATGTAATACATGGAATAAAATTAATTGAAATTGACAATCCTACTAATATTATAAATAGTTTGTAAGTATGGAGGTATGGATGTGTGTAACTTTTTCACGCAAAATTACGGGACGGATTCTGATGAAACTTTACAGTAATATAGCTTATACAACCGAATAATACATATATTAATAACGTTCAACGCGGGTGTAACCGCGGGGCACAACTAGTACTGAATAAAGTTACATATCTGACCTTTAAATTTCTCATCACATTGAAAGGACATTTGACCTTATAATGTCATGAGTGCCATTGACTGTTATCAGTTCCATCTCAAGAAACAAAGTAGTGAATCTATCTATATAAATAAAAAGAGAAGTCCTGACTGACTGACTGACTCATCAACGCCCAGCCCAAACCCTTGGCCCTAGAAAGCTGAAATTTTGCACAGATGTTTTCTTTATAATATAGACAAGGAATAAGGAAGGATTTTTCGAAATTCAACCCCTAAAGGGGTAAAACGGGGGTGCCAAGTTAGTATGAAACTTTGCCATTTTTGAAGTTAGAGGCATGAAAGTTAGTATTAGGCCTTGCAGTTAAAAATAAAAAATATGTGTTTCAGGATTTTTGGAAAGTACAACCCCAAGGGCGAAAAATAAGGGATGTAAGTTTGTACGAAAAAAGTTTCCATTTTTAAGTTAAACGCATGAAAATTAGCATTTGGCTTTATAGTTAAAAATAAAAAATATATATTACAGGATTTTTAAAAATTCCTCCCCGAAGGTCATAAAATAGGGGATGTAAGTTTATATGAAAAATGCGATATTTTTGAAGTTAAACGCATGAAAATGAGTATTTGGCCTTTATGTTAAATATATATAGCATTTATTTCAGGATTTTTGGAAATTACACCCCCAAGGGCGGATCACCTATTGTGATATAATTTTATACTGCCTGACTGCCATATCAACGCACAGTCTAAACGGCTGGAGTTAGGGACTTGAATTTTGACAGTAGTTACCTTTTATGACGTAAGCATCCACCGAAGAAGGGTTTTTGAAAATACCACCCCTAAGGGAGTAAAATAAGGAATAAAATATTTTATGTAAGTCCTTAATTTTGATGTTAAAGGCATGTATATAGACTTGCAATAAAAAATTATAATATATATTTCATGATTTTTGAAAATTCACCCCAAGTGCGTAAAATTGGGGATGTAATTTATACCAAAAAAGTGTCAACAAGTTTTAAGTTAAACGCATGAAAATTGGTATTTAGCATTACAGTTAAAAATTAAAAGTATACGTTTCCGGATTTCCGAGAATTCTACCACGAAGGGTGACAAATAGGGGATGTTTGTATGAAAATTGGTATTTCAGTTAAAAATAAAGCAATCAAGGGAATAATTTGTTGTTAAAAGGTAATCCATAACTGATTCAATAGGTCAACACCAAAAATTTACACCCACTTAAGAAATTCGTTTCTTATTGCTTAAAATGTCGTGTTTGTTGTCGTCTAAGTAAAGATTTAGCGTTAAGATTTGTAACTTCTTTTTTTTTGGTATTTTTTATAACATATTAAGAAAACGTCAATTTAATAAAATTGGGATAAAAAAGTAATTTACCCAAAATTCGAGTTAGCGTAATATAAATTGTTCGTGTCGAGATGATCGCACCCAAAAAATATCATCTTAATTTTACTGATCTACAAGTTCACAATTTTGTAACTAGATGGTGTTTATATCGTTTCAGATCGCAGAACTGATTTGACATATCGGTTAAAATAAATAAATGCTTGAAGTAAAAGGTGGTCCAAAACTGAATCAAAAGATAATCCCCTAAATCTCACCCAAAATATATGCCCACATCTTAATTTTACCGCTTTACAAGTTTATATTTTTGTTAGTAGATGGTGTAATCATCGTTTTAGATCGCGCTATGGTTTCGTTCACAAAATGTGATGTATATTAGACCTATCAATGCCGTGGTCGCAACCTAAGCTAATGGGAGTTACCTTTGTGATTAATGCATCGTTGATTATTATATTACTTTATTGGACTTACTGACTTACAATTGATATGTATTCTTTGATGTTTTTGGGTTTATGATATCGGGTCTTTTTTTAAATAACAGTAGCAAAGTAGTATTTAGTTTATTTCTTAGCTAGGTTATTTATAGGTTAGGTTTTCTTAAATTTATATTGCTTATTTCTTTTAAAAGTTATATTTTTTAGATTAAGCTAGAAGTAAGTAGTTACATTGGTAATCATTCAAAATTGTAGCGGACAAAGTCGCGGGCACCAGCTAGTATAATATATTTAAATGTAGGCATGTCGTTTTCTGTTTTTTTTAAACAGTACTAAAAATAATCTAAGCTCTACAATCTAGATTTTTTTTGTGTTTAGAAAGGCTAGGGAAATTAATTACTCTTTCGCGGTGGACTTTAAAACATTCCGTTCACGGACGTTTTTTTTTATTACTGTTCAAAAAATTATTACTTATAACTTATTTAATATTCTATAAATATACTATAAATAAAGACATTATCATTATAAAATGGTAGTACATTACAATAAATTTATGTGGTAGTATTTTAGTTTTCTGCACGTGTGGCGCAGTGGCTAAGATAGTCATCTCGCCACTCAGAGTCCCGGGTTCGATTCCCGTTCGATATTTAGGGGACATGAGGTCACTAAGTTAGTAGTGAGACGTCTACCTTAATTATTGTTCTACACGTTCAGTCAATATTTTACTTGAAAACTATTGAAACAAAAATAAAATAATATTAATTCCCTATTTTTACTGGACTATAGTAACAGCATGAGCAATCAGCAAGAAGGAGTATGCTACAGGGGTATTTTAGCTGGCCTCTGTATTACTGCTAGTATTTTTATAAGCCTCCCGACATTTACCACTTAACTAAAGGGATACATCATAAAAATTAAATGAGAGTGTACTATGAGGGAAAGCGGGAATGTAAAAGAAGGTGAAAACACAGTTTTGACGGCCAATACAGGCGAGTGGAAGCTAAAACCACAACTAAAAGTATTCCGCGATAGCAGGAACATCCTGTGTGGTTTGAACCCCGACTCAAGGCATTTACTGAATTGGAAAATAATTATAGTGTTGGATTGTTTTTATGTTTTTTTGTGCAACTGTCATTCTACGGCATGGGCGAGGACGTGGGCGCTTGTCTGTTGAAGGATCGGAAGGGGCGTTTCAACGAAACGATTGCAAACTAAGGGTCATAGAAGGTGGTGATGGCCGCGGAATTTACACAGTCTTGCTCACGAGTATGATTATCGGCTTGTAAAATCACCTTAATTGTGAAAATTCTGAAATGTGAGAGATTGCATAAATATATTCTATAAAGAATGCCGAAGCGGAACACCACAATCTACATTACTGACACCTAAATCTACATAATTTTTATCGATAATATTGTGATTAAATATGTCTCACTATTTCACAATTAGATTTTCAGTAGTATTGGATGAAAATACTTTCAGTCAGTCTACGTGAAATGCTCTAGACCTAAGTACGTTAGCAACGGAGCAGATACATTTCAGAAGTTAGATATAGTAACTTGTATTTTATCTGAACTGCGGCAGAAGTAGACCCATCTGATGGTAAGTTTTTTTTTAAGACAACGGCCACACTAGTCAATTTAATCTTTGTATCGCGGGATACTTTACAGACATATAATTGACGGACACAAAGTACATCCAGACTCAGAACAACTATTTATGGATTTCACAAATAGCTGTCCTGCTCAGGATTCGAAACCGGGACACGAAAGGCGACTGTCTTACGCTACGTCCTACGTAGGCGGTTCAAAGCTAACGCGATTATGAAGCGGTGACACGCGAATTCAATGCGATGCGGTGCGACGCGGTGGCTATGTCCTACGTGCACGCGAATTGTCTCGCGCAGCCGCCATCGACGCCGCAAAACACGATGGCACCGCATCCTGTTCGCGCGAAAATATCAAGCCAGCTGATCGCGTCCGCTTCATTTCGCGCCGCTCCGCACCGCCTTTGTTCACGCACTACACTTCAATAGGTTTCGACTGTTTTTTGTTTTCTCGCCGCGCCGCGCCGCTTCGCGTTCGCGTCTAGATCGGTCATGCAGGACGTCGCGTTAGCCGTTGCGCCACACGTGCAGTCAAAAAGTTGTCGCTATCTTGCGACTTATATGGCCTTCCTCTAGGTTAGGCAAGTAGGCGGGTGATCAATATATAGATACATGACTGGTAAATCGATTTAATATATGTGTGTTTCCGTGCTTTGGAGTGCGCAATAAATTATCAAGTATTTGGGAAACTGTACCTCGTGTAACCAAAAACAACATGTAAACGGTATGTTCTTCTTCTTAGCGAGTCGATGTCAATCTAAATTGTGTCGGCCCATTACTTGGCCACGAGAATCCCATTATGAGTAGCTTCCATCAGTTCTTTAAGCGTGCAGTTGTAAGGGCACGCGCGACATGATGACAGATGTCCCATTGTCTGTGATCCAAATTCTATCTCGAAATCTTCGCAAAATCGTAGAGCATACATGGGGGTGATTCGGATACCTCATCATAAAGTATCTACATTTTGCGTTTGAACGTCAACTCCTCGGCCACCCTGTATATCTTATAATATATTTTTTATAATAAGACGACAGACAGCAGTAGTTGGGCAGCAGCGCCACATGTGTATTATAGCTACCACCTAACTGCAGTCGCCAACTCGCAATTCCAAACGCAGTAACTACGGCAAACCCCTCCAAATGGCAACGTTATAGGCTCATTTAGAGGAGGCCTGATACAGCTGTGGACGAAATGATCAAATGCTACCATGACCCTAGGGTGTAGTGTTAAAACCCGGCAGCTCAAAGAGCAATCAATTTTAGGGTAAATATAAACTATATAATATTTACCCTAAAATTGATTGCTCTTTGAGCTGCCGACTAGCCATGTAACGTAACTGTTGCGGTCCTAAATATCCTAGATACAATATACCACTGTTGACTACAATGACCACTTACTACCATTTAAGACATCTCCTTGTTTCCGACTTGTAAATATAAACTTTAGTAACTTACCTTATCACACCGCATTTGCTCTAACAATTTATCAGACCGCTGTTAGACCAATAATTTTAAGTTCCGATTGTGTTAAAGCAATTAATACAATCGTATTAACATTGCCTAGATTGATTGTGTTATTGTCTGCATTCATTAATTATGGTATTCAATTTCGATGAGTATCTAATGCCTGCCTATTGAATTTGGTAAACTAATTGGAACACACATCTCGCTTAATCTATGCTTCCGTATAGCATATTGATAGGGCGACCAATTTGTAGAGCACAGCCGATATGTCGCATCTTAAACTTCTGTGGAAACCTGTCAGTGGTACCCATTCGTTGCTGAATGCTTAAGCTGCACCTCGTAGCATTCTGGGAGGTCCCTGAATACTGCAAGGTGCAGGTTTGATTCCCGTAGGACGATAAAATTTATGATATTCTTCTCTTCAGAATTTTGACCGAAATGGGTGCCCTCGGTGGCACCCTTTGGGGTTCGGAACATAGCTTAGGGGGGCGCGGAAGTAAAGACAGCATTGTACAAAGAGGGTGTCGCGGATCGCTGACATGGACTACAGTCATGGGATCACAGATCAAGGGTTAAAGACCCAATGCGATTATCACCGGCCAGGATTCTACCATAGCTAATCTGTGGTTTTCTTTACCTACCTAGGTGAACGACTCAGTAAAAAAAACTTGTGTGTACTTATGTACACGCGTTAGAAGTTATACTTCTTAATATACAACTTGAACATAGTTATCGTTTACGATGCGCGCGCATCGTAAAAATTCACTCTCATACCACCTAGAACTTACTTCATACTGTTAAATTTTTTGGTGTAGGTGTGCGCGCGCATCGTAAAAATTCACTCTCATCATTTTTCTCCATCGCGCCAAAAGAAGTATAACTTCAAAAAGCCATAAAAAAACTGCGTACTTGTGTATTTCATCTTCTTTCTTCTTTTACTTGCATTTTTTACATAAGCTTATAATGAACATAGTTTATTGCTGTTATATGGGCTATGCACGCAATGGACTGTTGTCATCTGGTTTACCCCAATTTTGTGAGATAATAAACAAAACATTAAATTTCAATCAAGCCGTTAAAATAACCTTCTACAAGATTAAAAAGTACAGGTTCTTTGTCTATACGTTATAGAGGTATAAAGTTCGTACACCTCACTTTGTCTTGTCAGTCTGGTTAATACTTTCAAATGCTTTTGAACAACAATATTTATGTAAATAAAGATTGAGTGTCAAGATCTATTTCTCATCATAGTTTATAAGTATTGCTCTGACAGATTTCTTATTATATTTTGAATGAAGAATCGAATGGAACTACTTTAAAATAATATTTCTATAAACAAATGACAGTAGAACTCCGAAGAGCGGGAGTGAATGTGAAGTAGGTATTAGGTTAAAAATTATATCTAGCTTCAGTGTAATTAATAAAGTCTTTTTAACATGAAATATTGTATGATTGTCGATAGTTCGTTCAGCAATTAAAGACTGGCAAATTATGAGCGATCGTTCAAAAGTACTCATAATATTTCGAAATAAGAACAGCTGCATTGGCGTTGAACCTTGGTGATGTTCTTATTTTAAATTTTTGAATACCTATTTATGTAGTACTACTGACATGCCGCAGCCATTTTGTTTGTTAAGGCCGTCATTCGGTGCACAAACGCCCTAACAGTAGCTATCCATTATACATTTTCATCACTACCGTGTATATTAATAACATTTCATCATTTGTTCCAGGTGTGTCTGAGTACGGAGTAAACAGAGCATGAGTTGAACATCAGTCGCAAGCGTGAGTTATTTTAATATCAATCAAAACAAATTTAGTGCACGTCTCCTTTGATTTTACAAATGAATTGATGTAAGCGCGTTGACTGAAACTGGTGAGTAATGGAGACTTGTAATTTTCAAAGTAACGATATTGAACTTGCGTATATCATTAAAAAGTATATCTAGACTCTGGTATCCGAGTTACGTTCTACTTTAGTTGGTTAAGCGGGCCGGTTGGCGTTGGTCTCGGGTTGGATTTCCCACACAGAAGAGACATTTATGAATGTGAATAAAACGTCTATTTGTTCCAAGTCTGTGTGTATTTATTTATATAAGTATGTATTTACAAAAGAAAAGTAGTATATGTAATTTATCAGTTATCTGGTTTCCATAGTACAGGCTCTACTTAGCTTGGGATCAGATGGCCGTGTTTGAATAATGTGCCAGGATATTATTGTTATTATATATTCGAGCAAAACAGCACCATGTGCACTTCGATTAGAAGGCATTTTATCAAGTTTAAATTCTAGTTACGTATGTAACAAAATAAAGCCAACACGAGAAGTCCAATAAAGGTACTCTAGTATACAAGTATATACTAGGATATGGTCTTGAGGTTACGTTTCGCTACTTTTCTAAGTACCTAGGCTAAACATTCGACTTAAAATGACCCTGCAGTGATGTGGTATATATATCTCATTAAAAGGTGTAACTATGATTTGGTTTTAAGGTTATGTTTTGTAACTAGGTATGTTTAGTGAGAAAATATTCGTAACGACTGACCCCGTAGCCATACGGTACATAACTTAATAAGTGGAATAACTAAAATATAATAGGAATAATTGGAGTAACGTTTGCTAGAAAATAAAAATTTAACCCAATAGGGCAAAGTATTTTTTTTCTAGATAACCTACAGTGATATGGCATACGGCGCTCCTAGTTAGATGCTCTTACCGGAGCGTAAGTGATCGGCGAGATTAACAACTAAGTTCGCGGTCAGTTATAGATGGGTGACCACCGAAGTGGTTAAATTTCTGAGCGTCTCCGTGCTTCGGAGGGCACTTTAAGCTGCCGGCCCCGGTCAGTCAATTTAAGCCATGTCAAAGGCCTACTGGGACTCTGACACTGGGGTAACCAGTGCCCAAACGATAACACACCCACAATCTACTTGCAGGGTTTTTTTTAATAATAAATAACTATACATGGATTATATTTATATCTATGAGATTTTTTTCCATACAAAAGATATGGGCACATAACTGACTACTGATTTTAATTCCGAACTATCTCTATCCGATAAATAATGGCCAACAAAAAAGGTAAAACTTGTCCAATCGTTTCGTTTCATTTAAATACAAAACCTTTATTTCACGGGTTGCTGGATCGGACCCAAAACCCGTTTGTCTATTGCAATCCATCGTTTTAGGGTTCCGTAGCCAAATGGTAAAAAAACGGAACCCATATAGATTCGTCATGTCTGTCTGTCTGTCCGTCCGTAAGTCACAGCCACTTTTTTCCGAAACTATAAGAGCTGCACTGTTGAAACTTGGTAAGTAGATGTATTCTGTGAACCGCATTCAGATTTTTTACAAAAATAGAAAAAAAAAACAATAAAATTTGGGGTTCCCCATACTTAGACTGAATCTCAAATTTATTTTTTTTCATCGAAACCATACATGTGGGTTTTCTATGGATAGGTCTTAAAAAATTATATTGAGGGTTTAATATTATTTTTTTGTAAACTGAATAGTTTTCGCGCCAGACACTTCCAAAGTGGTAAAATGAGTGCCCCCCCCTGTAACTTCTAAAATAAGAGAATGATAAAACTAAAAAAAATATAAGATTTACATTACCGTGCATACTTCCACCGAAAATTGGTTTGAACGAGATCTAGCAAGTAGATTTTCTTATACGTCATAAATCATAAACCGTAATTCACCTTTCATTTAATCAACTGGGCGAGCTTCATGGGCGAGTCCGACTCGCATTTGGCCGGTTTTTTAAATTTACTTTAGTTAGCCACTGAATTGCAGTAGCAATTCTAACTATAAAGTACAGGTGGAATGGAATTGAACAATGATTTAAACTGCGTACTGGTTGGTTTCGTTTTATGAAATTATGCTGAAACGAATGGACAATACAGATAACATACATAAATAGGTTTCATGCATTACCATTTGAGAGGCTACTATTCATGTCGATTATGATCAAATAATTCTGTATTATCTCTTCAAATATTTAATTAAAAAGGTTTTGCAATTCATACTCTAAACCGGCAAGCATGTATGAATAATATAATGACAGTAAACGATGCAAAAGAGGTATGGAAAAATCGTGACAAATGGAAATCCGTTGTCTCTGCCTACCCCTCTGGGAAACAGGCGTGAGTCCTTATATGTTTTTCAATTACCACATATTGTTATATAGCGTGTAACTATTATAGGGACAATATTTTTACGGATATTACATTAATCAATAGTGATTAAGGGAAACATATTATAAAAAAATTCTTCATGCTATGTGTAAATTAAAACATTGAACAAAGTTTTGAGCACATATTTCAATGCGGTTATTTGCAACGCAAAATAGAATAAAGTACCTTATTTAATATTCTTCCTTTGATCAGTTTCCTTGATACCTTGTCTATGGTCAAATAAACTTTTTGTGTAAAAATGCAACACTAATATTACTATTTTGTGTAATTACGTTGAACAAATACTAAATTTATCATTAAACGAAAATTCTTAAAATAAGACTCGTTACATTAGTGCTGTCTATAAGCCGTTCTGGTGTATCCTAAACAGTACTGGGTTCTTTTAATGCTCTACCAGCAGCATTATAATGTTATTAACATTATAATTTTGTGGAATAAAATGGCCACAGGTTGTCAGGAATATCGAGTGTGGTGAGTAGGTAACGGGCGAATAATGCCATGTATATGGCAAGAGTAACCGCTTAATTTTAGGCACATTGTAGGCTTGTTTTCCAATAATGACATTGTCCGCATTGGGCTTAGAATTTGAAACCCTTAAAACTAAAAATGACCGAAGTTATGATATAAGGATCACTTAAAGGAAATATTCTGAAATCTCTCTTAATATGGTAACTCTTCTTGACACAAATCCTTAGGAGGAGTTACTTCCATCCTAGAAATCTGTTGCTCCAACTGCTCCATCAATGGCTTGCACGTTTACCTTGCTATTTAAAACTCCTCACGTTAATAGCGTCACGGCAACTTCGTCACGAACTTGTTAGCTAGCTAATCTAGGAATTATATAACAGATCAATAGATGTGTTTCGCACTCGTAACTCACATGGGCGATTTTACTGAAGATTAAAAAATGAATATGCACTCTAAGTTTTCGTGTCTTAAATGCGTTAACCCATAAGATGTCTATGACGATTCATTCGGAAACACACATGGCCAGTAATAAAAATATCGGAGTACCGGAATCTTGATACAGCCATAATTAATTAATTTGTTATCATTATTAATTTGCATGTGAATGATTAATAATGTTATCATGATCAGGGCGATTTTTACTCTATTAATGCATCACACAACCAGTACCTATAATCTGAAGTTTTGCGATTCATAAATTATCGATAAATTGAAAAACTATCGAATCAAAAACATAATAAACATGTAGTTAAATCCTTAATTATAACTATGTCATTTAATATTACTATACGGACAATATTTGTAATGTATTTGTATATATATGTACGTAATAGAAATGGCAAAAAATGGTATTACGGTAAATAGGTTTTCTAAAGAACTAATAGACTAGGTAGGTAACTAAATAGATATATAGGTCCCAAGTTAATAAAAAAAAGACGTGTGGCACTCGGAGACTGCCGCGGTAAAGCTATTATTCCATAGCATTTTTTATCAACTTACGCAATTATAATTATTTATTTATTTTATAATACTGCATTTGCGATAATAATAATAAAATGAATGTATATAGAGTACTAACTCATTTTCTTTCGCTATTTTTTCGTGACTTTCTTCATTAATAAATGCACTTTGTTTATTCATATTTAAAACACTTTGTACACAAATTATACTAGTACAGATATTCACTGTTGTACGTAGATGATAAATACCTATACACCTATATACTTTCTCACAAACAGCTGATTACGGTAGTTTTCCAATACAACCAATGCCACCTAAAGGCGGGTTTCTGAACTAAAGAGACAAGCGTGATATTTCAAAAAGTCATTAAAAGTTCTGGTATTTATCGATAGATGGCGGTCGGAGAGGGGGGTGTTAGGTTTTTTTCGTTACGGAATTTCTGGATTCGGTCCCCACGCTCAAGGCCCGCGATAGAAGCTATGCAATAGCTTAAAAAAACATTAATTGTTATCTTTATTAACATTACAATGTTCATGTTTATTTAACGTTATACGAGGCATAAATTTTACTTTATGTTAAATTGAAAATGTATGTTATGGTGTGACAACAACTATTCCTTGTCAAACTATAACGTAAAATTTTAATTTCAAATATTGTTATTATTGTTAAAATTTACGTTTGATAGAAGAGAATCATGCAAGATGTTAGTTAAGATAAACGAAGTCCAGACAATCAATTTGGAATCTATCATTGAAATCGAATGCATTGAATCGAACATTTCTGTGAAAACATGTTTACAAGAGTTACGAGAAAAATGTGCTCGGTTTTCCACGTGCCGTATTTTAAGAGAAACTTAAAACAGTGAACAAAAATTTCCATAAGTTAATCTTTAATTCGGAGATTAACTTTTGGAGTTTTTGTTTTAAACTCAGTGTTATCTATACTAATATTATAAAGAGGTAGCGTTTGTGAGGTTTTGAGTTTGTGACGCTGTAAGGGGTAATCTCTGAACCAATTTTCAAAATTATTTCACCAGTAGAAACCTAAGTTATTGTGGAGATATGATGATGATTATGGTTGTTGGTTGGTTATTTTTATGACTCATGTCTATGAAAAATTTCAAAATTAATGACGCATCTTCACTTAAACTTAAATAAATAAAATAAATAATAAATAAAAAAGGTTTTTATTCACGTAGACTTTAAAAAAGCGCTTGTAAATGGTCAGAACATGTTTGTAGTAATATAGTTGTATACATTAGATATTATTTCTAGTAACATAGATATTTAGGTACATCTTGTATGAAAACATTTATAAAATTTATTTTATTACAGAAATGATATTTAGCTAGCTCGTATCAAGTTATTGTCAAGAGATTATGTTTAATTATCTAGTTTAAGTCTAATATTTTTACTACATATTGTCAATGGTTCTGTCTATATTAAAGGTATTATTATTATGACGGACCTTGTGTTAATAACAACGGTCGCGCTTTAATGCTATCACCGGATCCAATGCGCCCCAACTGAGAAGACCCAGCGAAACAAACTCAGTGGGTTCATCTACTACCGGTTTCAACACGACCCAGTTGAGACGGTCCGGCGAAACATACTCAAGCGGGCATGAATACGGGATTTGGTCCAATTAGAGTAATTATTTAGTAGGCAAACACAATATATGCTCGATCAGTTGTCTGAATGCTTATTATTTTAGATTATATTTAGGTATACAAAAGAAAAACTTCGAAACAATAACATCATTCATTTTGAGACAGAGTCAATAATTTTAAATTAACTATATGATAGCAATCATTTACAGATAGTTCACGTAACACAGCAGATCAGTCATGTCTATATGGCTACAAGATCTCCAGCGAGCAATGTGCAGGTAGGAAGTGAGAGCCAGACGTCTTCGTCATCGATGAACTCTTTAGTGGTGTAATGACCCCTAGCCGTAAGTATACGTTTAATGTGTTTTAAAACTTGTGTCAGGCAGATCAGTAATTTGAGTAGGAAGCTTGTTATAAAACCTAATACAATTTCCTAAAAATTATTTATTAGTTTTGCTTACTCTAAAGCCTGGCATGGCTAGTTTGTTTTTATTCCTAGTATTTATATTATGCAGTTCACTTTTCTTTTTATAATTATGAATATTTTTTCTAACAAACATTATATTCTGATATATATATTCCGATGGCACAGTAAGTATATTTATATCTTTAAAAAAATTTCGCAAAGAATCGCGACTGCCTAAACCATAAATGGCTCTGACTGCTCTTTTCTGCAATACAAAAATAGTACCTATGTCAGCCGCCGAACCCCACAGCAGAATGCCATACGACATAATGCTATGAAAGTACGCGAAATACACTAATCTAGCAGTTTGTTCATCTGACAATTGCCTTATTTTCCAGACAGCATAGGAAGCCGAACTTAATTTACCTGCTAACTTTTCAATCTGAGGATCCTAAATAATGTAATCCAAGTTGCGGGACAAACGGGCAGGGACCAAAATATTTATAATGCGGAACGAAGTCCGCGGGTACTGCTAGTTTTTAATAAGTGTCAAAAGGTGTAGTATTTTTGAGTCCGCTTGTTTTTTTTATCAGTAGCTTAAAATATATTTGTTTACACTTTCAAGGAGGTAATGTGGTTACCTGATGGTAAGCTTTTGACGTAAGCCATAACGTTGCGACACGCATGGAATTACTCATCCGTTGCCGATTTCTCCCCCCCCCCCCCATCCCGATGAGCTCGGATGACCTTAGTTTTGGTCATACCAAGGAACATGATTATATGTATGTATTCTCTAATATAAAGGAGTTATTTCGCCAGTTCGTCAAGGGGCAAAAGATGCTACGCACTACCTTTTTTAAAATTGATACTCTATTAACTATAAATTGTATAGCCAAGAGTTACCCTTGAGTCAGAATTAATCAATCTGCCCAGTAAGCCTCAAATATGGCTTAACGCCTTTTCTCCAACTACAACCGCGTCCGACTTCTTAACGTGCCCTCCGAAAATCAGAAATGCTCAGAAAGTAAATCACTTTGGCGATCACTTATCTATGCTACTGTATAAGCTTAACCTCAGTAAACACTTAGGGACCGGTGGGAACCACGACTATGAGCGCCTCAAAGCCTGCATTCAAAAGGAAATATCAAGGGTTATTATTCACACACGGCCATCTAATTCCAAATTAAGCAGAGCTTATATACTATGGAAATCAGATAGCTGATATTCTACTTTTCTTTTACAAATAAAAAACTTTTTATTGTGGTCCATAGGTCAAAAGTTGTTACAGTCACAAATATATATTATGTATAGCTATGTCCAGCGATTTAGGCGTACAATATTTATTTAATTACAGTCAGTTATACAATTACTGTACTACAATTATTTTTATAAAATATACATTATGTTAAAACAATTTCATTTCATTATTTAATCACCAACAATTCTTTCTTATTTTAAAGTCAAGTACATTAACTCTTATCTTAGTTATGATACATCTTTTACTTAGCAGAGTCGTTCTTAAATGTGATTCTTTAGTAAATATATATTTATGTAGGTACTCTTACTTCATAGGTACTTATTACACAGAACAAACAGACATGTTCATGCACACAAATATCTGTCCAGTGTGGGAAACGATCCAACGAATAAAAAAAAATGAATGTATTATTTTCTGCCATAGCCTAGTTTTAAACAGCATTCCGTTGGATAACGGGCCGGATTACAATTGAAGATTTTTCAATTAGCAGTCCGAGTTTATCTGGTATTATCACGGAACTCCCGCGCGTTTGCTGCAAAGAAAAATAGAAACGGTATTGATTTGCTTTTACTTTTTTTTTATTATTACTGATTTGTCGGGTAATCTTACATAATGTTGGATGACAGTAATCTTAAGCTTCTCAACTGAAAATAACCTAGAAATATTATTGAAAATACGGGGTCCTCCAGAATTATACACAAAACACCAGTGTCAATTATCTTTTAAAATCCCGTTCAAAATGTAGTAGGTACTCAACGTAAATAGAAAGAAAAAGAAAGAAAGAAATAATTTTATTTTCATATATAGGAATCAACATAACAGTTCATTACATGAAATTTTAAATATTTCATACTAGCTGTGCTCGCGGTTTTACCCGCGTTAAACTTTATAAATTAGCGCCTATGTGTTAATCCAGGGTGACAGCTAACTCCATACCAATTTTTATTAATATCGCTCCAGCCGTTTAGACGTGAAGAAGTAACAAACATACACACTCACAAACTTTCGCCTTTATAATATTAGTATGATTAATTAATTACTAATATACTGTATAGGTATATATAACACTCTCTACAGACCACCATTAAACAACCCATTTAAATGTAATTCTATAAATAAAGTTATGCGCTGAAACTTGAATACCAACTGTGAATGTAGAATGTTAATGTTTATTTAAAAATGCAAAGCGGATTACCTCGTTTCTATATAGATTTAAATTTATACTTGAAGCATGAAAAAATAAAGTCTATAGTTTAGTATCTTGACAAGCTTTAGATTTAAAGACCAGTGAAGAGCGATCGTCAATTTTTTAGGTTATAGAAAAATAAAGAGTTCCTAATGGACAATTTACACTCGTCATTTTTTTTCTGTGCTTTTTACCTTGTAGCGTATCAATACTCGTGCATTAAATGGTGTTACTCAGTTAGTTCTGTGGTTTTGATCTAACAACTTGTCTTAGCACGATCATAATTTATACATGTATAATAATATCCTGGGACATTATTCACACACGGCTATCTGATCCCAAACTAAGCAGAGCTTTTACTATAAAAACAAGATAATTGCTATATTACATAATAAACTACTTTATTTGGAAAATCAATATTAAAAATACACATACACCCAGACCCAGTACAAACAGACATCTGTCCTGGGTGGGAATCGAAATCACTACCTGCGGCGTAAAAGTCAAGCATTTGGCAACCACGCCAACGGGCCCGTAATATATACAACATGTAGCTTAATTAACGCACATCCTGAAAATAGATTGTTCAGAATCGTTTACTGAATCGATTTATATCATTTTTAATATAGGTAATTTTTTATTCCAAAAATAATTAAAACTACGGAAATTATTGTCATGTCCCTGTAAAGTCAAAACAAATTGAAATGGACCGTAAGTCAAAGTAATAAGACTTTTAAAATTGCAGTTTAATTTGAATTCATACAAATTCCATTATTCAATACAAAATAAAGAAAAATAAACTTTATTCCGAGAAATTAATTTAGTATCAAACACTGCATATGCATGTTAAATAAAAAATTCAGTGTATGTATTATGATTACAACATAATATTCTAATTGGGGTGTCTGAGGGTGTGCGTTAATTACGTTACATGTTGTATATTACGTGTTTCCAAGAATTCGGATTGCTTGTTTGTCAGAAAATACCAATAAAACTTACTAGCCCGCCCCGAGACTTAA
This sequence comes from Pseudoips prasinana, assembly GCA_951640165.1. Taxonomy (NCBI): domain Eukaryota; kingdom Metazoa; phylum Arthropoda; class Insecta; order Lepidoptera; family Nolidae; genus Pseudoips; species Pseudoips prasinana. The sequence continues at coordinate 27,144,904 of OX621237.1, read as the reverse complement.
ACCCAGGACCTCATTATGTACGTTTGAATAAACTAACGCCAGAACTTTGAGGCATAAATGCTCATTAACATACTAGTAGTACCATCGTATCTTGTATTAAAGAGATAGTGTCTAATGAACAAGAATATTCTTAGTCGGTAGCATTCTCTGAAACTTGGTTTGCATATTTGCTAAAACCGCAGCTTCATCAGAATAAACATAGTTTCAAGCTTATAGTTCCCGACTAACTAAGTAGAGTGAAACAGTGCCCCTGATTCTATGTGATATAAATTAAACTAATCTATATATATAAAAATGAAACCCGTTTTCCGTTGTCACGACATCAAGCGTGAACGGCTGGACCGATTTCACTATTTCTTTTTTTATTGTGTTTGTTATTGTCAGGAGAAGGTTCTTATGTAAAAAAAAGAATTTGAAATTGCGCGGAAAATAAGAAAATTTAAGAATACTTCACAACCAAATATTATTTCTAATCTAACCTTAGCGCTTTGGACAATATAACCTTTTTTAATGTAACTTTTTTTTATTTGACATAGTATTGACAGATAGCGTGTCAATACTATGTCGTCGTCGGGTCAGCATTTCTTTCTAAAACCCCCAACACTTGTCATAGTGTATAGTATTCTACCGGTCAAGTCCTTTCGTTTGAAAACTATATGTATTTAATATAGCTGTGCCCCGCGGTTTTACCCGAGTTAAATTGTATAAATTATCACAGCTCCTCCCCCGTAGGTGATAGCGTGATAATATGTAGCGTATATGTTGACCCGACCTCTTAGTAATATTCATGCAAAATTTTAAGTAAATCCATGCAGTACTTTTTGATTTTAGCTCGGACATACATACAGACAAACAGACACACAGACAAAAATTCTAATTACTATATTTTTGGCTTTGATATCTATTGTAGATCACGCCCCAAGTATCCTTTTTAAAAAATATTCAATGTACAGTTTTGACTTTCCTACGATTTTATTATATGTATAGAAAAAATATTTTTTGGGGAGTTACGATGCCACAGACAGGGATGGATGTCGAACTTATAACACCCCTCTTTTTGGATAGGGGGTTAAAAGGACATAGCAACTTTAGTCTTTAGTTTTGGCACAAAATACTGAAGGAACATATTATGCGACATTTTCTAATCTGTCGACTAAATATGCACACGGGACGCATAAATGGTGCGTATTTACGAGTAAAAGCAGTTTTAAAAGTTAGATAGTTCTGTTTCTTGCATATTATGAACTTTGTAGAGAGAGGTGTAGTGACGTTTAAATTTGTTTAGTGGTGTTTTGGGGCAAGCTCATTGGCTGTTTTTTATTGAAAGGTCTAAAAATCCTGAGATTTCTGAGACTAGCAAAATCCGGCCGCAATCCTGAAATGAGTCCAAAATTTCTGAAAGGACAAATCCAGAACCCATCGCGTAGGTGGCGAGTAATATTTATCAATGTAACACTTTGTATAACCTCACTTTATTCCTTTTAAACACTCTGTTCACGTGCCGCCATTACAATAACAAGTGACGTCACGGTATTTACTCCTTCCCTAGTACTATGTTAATCAAATGAACAAGTTAATATTAAACGATATCGCTTCCCACGACGTATAAATTTATATTGTTCTAGCGATAGCGAGTATTAACCGATCGATATTAACCGATTTTGACGATCACCGTAGCCTAGTTGGTAGTGCTCCTGCCTACGAAGCTGGTAGTCCTAGGTTCGAATTTCGGTAAGTGCAAATATTTGTGTGATGAGCACGAATATTTGTTTCTGAGTCATGGATGTTTTCTATGTATATAAGTATTTATCTATCTATATAAGTATGTATATCGTTGCCTGGTACCCATAGTACAAACTTTGCTTAGTTTGGGGCTAGGATGATCTGTGTGACATTGTCCCTAGATATTATAATAAGGGGGTTCAGATCCCGGGTCGGGCTAAAAATTGATTGAGGAATTTTTTGTTAAGAAAATTTCTCAGTATCGGCCCAAAGCGTGAAGTGTGCGAGTTGGTGGTATCCACATGGTATCACACTCCCGTGCCTCGGAGAGCCATAAAGCCGTCGCGTCGGACCCGTACCTGCCTTCTTTTTATCATGTCGCTATTCGTACCATCGCATCATGTGAGTCTTCTAATAGAAAGTGCCCGACTAGTCTCTATTGAGACTGGCGGCCGTGGCTGGAATCGATCAGAAGGACATTATTTCTAATATGGATGACGCCCGCAACACAAAAATTAATCTCTGAATCACGGAGGACTTTACTAACGAGCAGTTCACGGATTTAAATCATACCCACAACGATTATATTATAGCTGTCCAGTGCGGGGATCGAACCCATATCACAAATCCGCTGGCACGAGTCGACCACATCAATAACCGCGCTACGCATTAATTAAAATTATACACGTATTTAGAGAGAGAGAGTCCTTGGTTTTGTCACATGTCTGTTGTTGTTTTTCCTTTCTAATTTTACAATACAAAATTTACTTTCAGTTTTAACATTTGTTACGAGTAAATGTTGCTAATGTTAAAAGCCAGAAAAAAACACAAGCTCCCTTTATACGGTGAGCGTTAGCGGTCAAACCTAAAAGCCGTGTGCTTAACGACATTTTGTGTAACCACAAGTACCATTTACGTCCTCTTCAAACAGCCAGTACGAATAAAACTTTCCCTTACTAAAGTATTATAATACGGATTAGAAATTTCTCCGTGTGATAAAATCATTAACGCATCACGATCCGTGATCCGTGGGTTAAAATCATTAACGCATTAATCTAGTAGAGACATTACAGATCGATGGATCAAACCTTCGAAATTCAGTAATTCGTCATAGCAAGCTTTCGAAGTTCCGTGCATCGGGACATATAATTATATTATTATTAATTACCTTAGTAAGTGTTGGTGTATAATTTATGAGTATGCTTGACCACAATAAACAGTTGTTAAAAGTTCAGATTTGTTGGCGATTTGCAGGGGAGCGTTCATTTTGTTTAGCGTGTAACGAATCCAATCTTGTGATTATTTCTCATACCTTATGTTCGTTTCTACGTTTTAAACTATAAAATGGTTAACAATTGAATTCCCATGAACTTAAAAATACTCTTTTATATGTTTTTCTAAGTTATATTGTGAGCTTTATAGTTTCCATATATATTTTAAAAAAGTCTCAAAATTCAGTCAAACAGAGCGTCTTTAAAACATATAAATTTATTTTTAACTATATTTTGATAAAGCTACCGACTTGCTTGAAAGGTTGGACATGTCATTTTTTATCTGATTATTAGTTGAATACTAAATTGATTCTACCATTGTAGTTTTATAGCATTATTCGCAATACCGAGCATGAATCTAAACTCAAAACTAAGAAATAATAAATTTCACCGTCAGGCAACGTTCACCTAGAATGTGTTAACCTAGAACTAGAAAATTAAGCTGTTCTTTCTTGGTTTAAAGGCAGAGCGTCTAACCTGGATTGTTAGAGAGCTGTGGTTTATAATAATAATAATATATAGTGACAATGTCACACAGATCATCCTGCCCCCGAACTAAGCAAAGCTTGTACTATGGGTACCAGGCGACGATATACATACTTATATAGATAGATAAATACTTAAATACATAGAAAACATCCATGACTCAGAAACAAATATTCGTGCTCATCACACAAATATTTACACTTACCGGGATTTGAACCCAGGACCACCAGCTTCGTAGGCAGGAGCACTACCAACTAGACTACGGTCACGGTCAGTTTGACTTTACTGTGTCTTTTAATAAATTTTAGTTATTTTAAGTATTTTTTTTGTTACCATATTCATTTTGACTTAACCTATCAAACACATCACTCTGCCGAGCAGATACTAATAGGCCGTAATAAAGTGTAATTTGACATAGTGAACTCTATTGGATATTACCCTAGTATTTGCCCTACTTTATATTACCGGGTAACGTCAATACGGCGATTTAGTGTTTACACAGGAAGAATTATAAGGAGTCTAATGATACCGAGACAATATTATCCAATTCCGGCCTTGCTCTTGATCATTGTATTTGTACCAGTAGTTTGTTACGAAATATTTTTGTATATTGTAAAGAATTTGAAAACACAGAAGTGTATATATCGCAATTGAATCATTTTCGGAACGCCACCGCCATCTATCAGCACTTGACGGAGTCAAGATTCACCGGCTGAGCGGCGCGCTCGACACTTTTGGAGCAGCAGCCGGCCAGTGCGGTCGAATATTGAAAACGACGCGCGTTCCTAGCTATAGCCGTATATTGAAACTGTATCACGTATCATTGTGTTTGATTTGTTATCTGAAAGTGTATAACCTGAATAGATAACTTTGCAAATTGAACTATGACTTTAATTTTAATCGTACAAAGTATAACCGCCCTCTAATTGTCGAACGGTGTAGATTTAAGAGACAACCGATAACTCTAATGGCGACATATAAAACTAAATGAACATTATTTATGGGGCACCTGAACCACTTTAATCGAGTGTCACTTACGGTGAATATCCGAATGTCTCAGACTCCATGTTACATTACACCAATAGTTTATTTGCGATTCGCGTGACATGTGACACTACTCGCCGCCGGCTCTCAATGTTGCTACGTGTATGGAATTTGGAATTTATCGCCAGCATGACATGACGTGTAGGGTTTCCTTATTTGTCCTTATACCTTATACCATTTTTACACGTCAGCCCTAAAAAGGAAGTGGTATGTTTTTAGGGTCCATATTATACGGTAATATAATGAAAACACCTACCTAAATAAATTGAAACTATCGTAATATTAATTTAATCTAAATAGTTTTAGTGATAAACATAAGTTTATAAAATTACAAGCGCTCATAATGGGTTTACGTGATTAAACTCGTTAATTTTCATTTTTAAGATAATGAAAGAACTGGGCTATGTTTTGTAGAAATCATAGTTACTAAATTTAAAAAATAATCAAATATATAACAGTATATCAGCTGAAAGTCATACACGGCTGGACAAAAATCTTCTTCAAAAATCTCCACAATCACAGGTCTTGCGGTACGCACGTATAAAAAAATCAATCTATTGTCGACAGTGTGTTATTTTTACATATTTAAAAATAAAAATTAGTAAATGTATGGCAGTTACTTCTACATTTCATAGCTCACACAGATCCAAACACGGAAAGAGATACAATAAGTATTTTGCAACACAGCAATCGATCTCACTGGGCATATCTGTCTGTAAATACCAATATTTTCCGTTATTCGTTTCGTTTTATCTTTCGGCCTAATTTAAATCAACAGGGATTCGGAATCCTAAAAGATGCCTGGTCCAATCCTCTTGGTTACAAGTTCTCTAATAGTTTCGAGATAAGATGTCAGTCGCTCGTTTAACTCTTTGCCACAATAAATTAAACTGGGTACTGATCCTAATAGAATGTATAAAAGCAAAATAGGAGGTAGGTATCATTGAATAACGTCTGTTACAAACAGGCATGAAAGTTATCCCATAAGGGTTGTTTTAAAAGTAAGAAGAAAAGGCCCTTAAATAGCATTGGTAGAGATCATGTCAGTAGATACACTTATATTACGGAATGCTCTTCCTGCTCTCGTAATATAATAATAATAATAATCATTTATTATCAGGCATCTAATGGCCCATAGATATATACCTTACAGACTAACATATATAAAATATATACAAAAAGTGTTAGTATATAGGGCTTAAGACTATGTTAGTAACACTTCACTTTGCACTTATTGTCTTTGTGCTGTCCTGTGGCACTTGTCCGCGGAAGCGACGGTACACCACGTCCTGCGGCCAAAAGTCCTCATCCATGACGCGGGGCAGAAAGCAATTCGGTACTCGCACCACGAACGCCTTAAAGTTGACGTTCCGGCGCGACTCCAGTAACTGCACCCTCGGCGTGTACTTGATCTTGGCGTGTAATAAAGATGTTGTCAAGTTAAAGTATATCCTATGACCTGGTGATGACTGAATATTAATCGTAATAGGGCAAGTTTTCTACTTTTAGCTAGCAGGAGACTCTAATGTATTGGTGGAACATTCTACATTTTATAGGATAAGAGCATATATGGATAAGGTTAATATTCTCCAAATGGAGCCTTGATACGGAACATATCCATATCAGACTTAACCCAGACCTACACCATAATAGAAGAGACGCGTACACATTATTACCACTTTTCGTGCATGGGATAATTTTTCGAGATAATTTTGGTGTTAAGGGTATATACAAAACCCTTAAAAAACATACTTAAGTAATTTACTTATTTTTTAATTACGAATACACGTGATATTTTTTCCATAACTTGATTCCTCTTGCACAAAACGGACATCCGAAAAATAGGGTACATAAGTAAAATGAGCAACTACAAATAATCATATCGCAGTTGTCGAAACTCACGCTCCATAATTAATTTATTTCGTCACGAACAACATGCTCACAAAGAATGTTTTTCGATACTTAAATCTCCAGAATTTATTGTGATTTAAAATTGGCCATCAGGCGTTTCTTTCAGTGTTTCTCCCTTTGTCAGAAAAGCCACCCAGCCACTTAAGCCCCTATAAAGGTCCACAACCTACAACCTTATTGTTGTTGAAAAATCGCATTAAAATATCACGAATTTTGTAAATTCATAATTTATAAACTTTGCATCACAAAAAAAATATTTGAATAAATAAAACCGAGTAAAAAACTAAAAAAACCGGCCAAGTGCTAGTCGGACTCGCACATGAAGGGTTCCGCAGCAGCAAGTATTTCAGTTGATTAAATGAAAGGTAAAGTGCGGTTTACGATTTATGACGCATAAAAAAAACTACTTACTAGATTTCGTTCAAACTAATTTTCGTTGTTAGCTTACATGGTAATGTACATCATATATTTTTTTTAGTTTTATCATTTTCTTATTTTAGAAGTTACAGGGGGGGACACTCATTTTTCCACTTTGGAAGTGTCTCTCGCGCAAACTATTCAGTTTAGAAAAAAATGATATTACAAACCTCAATATCATTTTTGAAGACCTATCCATAGATACCCCACATGTATGGATTCGATGAAAAAAAATTTTGAGTTTCAGTTCTATGTATGGGGAACCCCCAAAATTATTATTATTTTTCAGCTCTTATAGTTTCGGAACAAAGTGGCTGTGACATACGGACGGACAGACAGACAGACATGACGAATCTATAAGGGTTCCGTTTTTTGCCATTTGGCTACGGTACCCTAAAAATGAGTACCCCATCATCAGTTCGACCAGTTACCGCAAGCAGCACCCGTTTTTCCAGTTCATATGTTAGAAATACAACTGCAGAGGTTCCCACATCCTCTTCAGTGAATTTTCATAAATCTTTAAGTAATGGATTCCTGTCCCTCCAAACAACATCATGGGTCTTAACATCCCACCTACAAAAACTGGTTCAGGTACAATCCCAAATAAATTGCATCGTGTACAAATTCAACTGGTTCTTGTAATTTTTTTATGGCCAGACCGTTTCCGGTGTCACTAATAAATTTGGGCTCCACAGGAGGCTGTTTGTTCCCGCCTCCGTCCTGGAGCCCGGTATTCGGGTCCCGGACGGGCCATTAAACACACCCGCTACACAGACACAATCTTGTTTCCGATACGATATCAAATACCTATCTATACAGATTTTATTAGAACTAATATTCGAATAAACGTTTTAGTGTAATGCCGGAAGCATAGTGCCGATTCTTTGTTTCTAGTTTAAGCAAAATAGAATTTGTACAAAAATGAAGGTAGGCAAAAAAAGATTATTCTATGAATAAAGGCTATTGGAGAAAGCTCCAGCGCAAGGATGTATGTATTGTGCCATGAAATACTGGACACGTAAAATCAAGAACATGCTGAACTGGAAGAAGATTGTAGAAAAGGCCAAGTGTCACAAAGGATTGTAGAAATTAATAAAATACATAATTATATTATAATACTAGCTGTGCCCGCGACTTCGGCCGCGTGTTAATTAGTTTATTTCGTTCTTTTTGTAAAATAAAAGACTTTTTCTAAAATAAAAGTAGCCTAAGTTACTCCTTATTACATCAGCTACCTGCCAATAAAAGTCCCGTCAAAATCGGTCCAGCCATTTCAGACATTAGCCGGAACAAACAGACAGACAGACAGACAAAAATTGTAAAAAATGTATTTTGGTGTATGTACCGTATATATATTTATATTAATGTAGTAAAAACCGGTTATTTCAATATTACAAACAGACACTCCAATTTTATTTATTTGTATAGATAATGAGTAATTAGTTTTGCCTTTTGATTATAAAAGGGGTTCGGTTCTTTTTTTTTCTTGGTTTTCTAATTTTCATATTAAGATGGACCATGAAAAAAGACTCGCAGTAAAAACTTAAAAGCAACGAAATTAACAGTATTTGACCATTGATTGGTTGGCGTGGTTAGTATACTCGTAGTTAGATGCTTGATGCTTTTCACGCCAAAGGTCGTGGTATAGATACCCACCTAGGACAGATATTTGTGTACATGAACATGTCTGTTTGTCCTGAGTCTGGGTGTAATTATCTTTATAAGTATGTATTTACAAAAGAGAATTAGTATATCAGTTATCTGGTTTCCATAGTACAAGCTTGGCTTAATTTGGGATCAGATGGCCGTGTGTGAAAAAGGTAAGGTAAAAATTGCGCTATACTAACATATGATGACGTCATTAATGCTGTATCTAGTGAAGCCATACATGCTGCAAACTAACACTAACTTTGCGTGAAAGCATTTTTTCACTTTACCCTGCCAAGAACATAAAACGATTATACTTATATAAAAACTTTAGGATGATTTTAAATATATTTTTGCTTTGTTTGGCCCAACTAGAATACCAGCGCTACAACAATTTTTGCTCTTGCTAATGTTGAAGTTGGCACCCATTTATAGAACACATCAGAATATTTTGTTTTTAATACTATTACCTACTATATTTGGAATTGTTATGTATTGTGTTGCATATTATTAATATAGGTATTACTTTCTTATTCTATCTTTCTGTATTACATATATGTCTATTTCTGATTAAGTTTGATGTCTTTAATAAATTCAGTATCAATCTGATCCCCTATTTTGCTGTACTTAGCTGTGTGTATCAATCAATATATTTCTTTTGATGAATATGGTAAATACAAAATACAGATTTATTTTATTTTTAAACACATGAATACTTATGTTTTTGTACGAGCCTGGAAACTTATTATACATTTTTGGTGTTTAGCCCAAATGCTTTTCTACATAACATTTGTATTAGCTCTACTAATACACAGATTATCTCTGCGCTCACTGTAATCCTCCTAAACGGCTAGACTGATTTGAATGATGACTTTTGTGTATGTTTGAGCGGGTTTATTATTGGGTTTAAATTGATAATTGGATCCCGATGCCCGGTAGGTGACGCTGCAATCGGGTTTTGTTTTATGTTTGTTTAAGCCAGTCCCAGGTTAGTTCGGAACTACTATTTGACCCGGTGGCGTTGCGATCGGCTGCTGGGAAGATTTTTTTTGTTTCAAGCCAGAAAACCTTCTTTCGTATCAATTTGTATATGTTTTATGCTTATACATAAAATAATGAGTACGTTAAACATTAATTTTTTATCGTTCAAACATTTTTCCGATACAATTACCATCCGTCTTGCCCTATCCGCAACCGGCGACTTCCAGCGACCCTCACAAGATCATCGGTCCATCTTGTAGACAAAAAAAAGACGTGTGGCACTCGGAGACTGCCGCGGTAAATCTATTGCATAACATTTTTTATCAACTTATGCAATTATAATTATATTTATTTTATAATACTGCATTTGTGATAATAATAATAAAATTAATGTATAGAGTACTAACTCATTTTTTTCACTATTTTTTCGTGACTTTCTTCATTAATAAATGCACTTTGTTTATTCATATTTAAAACACTTTGTACACAAATTACAATATACAGATATTCACTGTTGTACGTAGATGATAAATACCTATACACCTATATACTTACTCACAAACAGCTGATTACGGTAGTTTTCCAATACAACCAATGCCACCTAAAGGCGGGTTGCTGAACTAAAGAGACAAGCGTGATATTTCAAAAAGTCATTAAAAGTTTATCGATAGATGGCGGTCGGAGTGCGGGGTGTTAGGTTTTTTTCGTTACAGAATTACTGGATTCGGTCCCCACGCTCAAGGTCCGCGATAGAAGCTATGCAATAGCTTGAAAAAAATAAAATTTAGAAAGTGTCAAAAGAATTGAACCCAAACGAAAAGAAATCTTTGAAACTAAATGTTGATAGACCTTAATCCAGTTGCAATATAAACTATACAACAATACAGATATAATCTATATAAGATAAAAGGTTAATCCATTTCCCCAGTAACTAATACGTTAATTTGGCAATGTGGATTATAGCTTGCGTATCAACTATAGTGTAAACAATATGTAGATACTTCATCTATAATAGGGAGCAGTAAGGGTATTCGACCCCATTTCATAAGTCAGTCGGTGTATCCAGTAGTCATCCAAAGGAAATTGGGTAAGGGTAAGGAGGAAAAAGAAAAAGATATTACAGCCGTACTCACTACTTATAGTGTATATGTATGGACATTGTACACGATTGAAGAATTAACTGTAGATACGTATATAGATGTGATCGTCTTCTATTACATTGGAGATTACACTATATATTTTGTTTCTTTTATGTGTCGCTTATAAATAGCCTAAGCTTTCACTGCTTCACCGGAAAAGACACGTGCACAATTCGTTTGCGTATAACGCAATGATGAGAACGTATACTCCTTTATTTACATAATTTTATAGTGCCTTAATAAAATCCTCTCCTCTGCGCTCCATCTACGCTGACCCTATGATTTAATGGGTTTCTTAAATCTCTGAGGCATCTCATACAATTTTTATTAATCACTAGCTGTGCCCCGCGGTTTTACCCGCCTTAAACTTTATAAAATATGGCCTATGTGTATATCCTAACTATAAAAATTAGCCTATGTTCTTTCTCAGGGTCTAGACCATCTGTATACCAAATTTCATTCAAATCCGTTCAGTAGTTTAAGCGTGAAAGAGTAACAGACAGACAGACAGACAGAGTTACTTTCGCATTTATAATATTAAGTTAGGATTAGGATTATACACGTTACTTACTAATCAATTTAATTTTTGCCGCAAAACTGTTTACGTTGCCAATAAAAAGAACTAAATAAATAACTCTTTTATGGGGCAATGTATAAGATTCTATAACAAACTTCCCAATGATATTAGAGAATTGTCTACGAATAAGTTTAAAAGAATTAAAGCCAAATTGTGTAGCAGGGCATATTACAAAATTTCTGATTATTTAAGTGATAAAAGTGCTTGGGATTGAGTTGTTCTGAGTCAACACACTGTAATTATGATGATTGTAATTAATCTTAAGTATATTTTATTTTAAAAAAGGATTCCTACTGAGTTTTATGGCAGTGTTTCTCAGTAGCTGCCACGTCATGCACTGCACGGTAGGGTAAAAAAAATATGACGATTCCACATAAATGTAAAATTTTTACGGAATAAAGTACCTTTGACTTTGACTATTATATTTACATGATTTTCATCTTTCAAAAACCATGACTTTTGAAAAATCAACAATCCTTATTATATCTATAGTAATGGTCTAGCTCAACTACCCACTAGTAATAAATAGACATTACACATAGTTTAAATACAACAACATTGCCATTACCAATACATTTATACAAATAAATGTATTGGTAATGGCAAGCCAGTTTTTACTGGCAACATATTGCAAAGCATACCGAACAATCATACTCGTAACTATCATATTTTATGATGCAGCGATATCAACAAGTTGTTTGTTCTAGTGGCCGCGAACTAGAGATACGATATCTGTATATACGTACAGATACTTTTGTACCAGTATACGTTGCCATCTTTTACCTTGCCTTTTATACTAAGGTGTAGTATACTTTGCCATCTATTAACTTGCCTTTTGTACTAAGGTGTAGTATACGTTGTCATCTATTACCTTGCCTTTTGTACTAAGGTGTAGTACACGTTGCTATCTATTACACCCTTTCTACTATGATTTCACATCATTAGCCTGATATCGTTCACTGCTGGACATAGGCCTACCCAAAGGTTTCTATAACGTAGACATTTGGAGAGGTTTTTCATACACACCGCGATTGGGATCCGAGTTGGTGACCGCGAAAGTGTTAGCTATACTACCTGTTGTATCCCTTATTCACCTTTTACGTCACTCCCGTGGTATAGGGGTGACCCTGTTTTTGTTTCTAGGCCGTAAACCACACGGCTAATGGTTTAACATTCATTCATTCTTATGGGCAGTGGCTTGTGTTGGTGTTGTTCGTGGCACCCCGTATACTGGTGTGATATTACACCAGCCTAACCTTACGTCCCTTTCAAATCCAGGAGAAGCTCAGAAATTAGTTCACATTGGTGGTAACCAACTGACACGGACAGCACCCGTCTACGGACTTGCTGCGAACTTAGAATGCTTAACCTCATCGATCTTTTTCAGATCAGTGACGGCAAAAGACTCTGATCGCCTCTGTAAGTATAAAAATATTCATTGCACTTCAGAATCCTAACTTTTACTTAAAATACTAAGCTTCTATAATTTAAACGATTAATTTGGGTATTAGAACTCTGTAACTTAAAGTACCGTTCGTCTCATCCTGTGGGGTCGGAGAGGTCGTCCTGAGGGAATATCTACCAGCGAACGAGCAGCAGCATCTCTTTGTGAACTATACTGCGATTGCCAACACGCCTATCAAGGTTGAACAAACACCAAATACACTTATTTTAATATCAGTGCATTAAAAGAAATGCAATGATTTTAAATAAATGTTAAATAAAACTTTTTTGAAAATGGAACTAAAATTATTTGTTCTTACGTTTACTTAGTAGAACTATAGGCTGCAATTGAAAAGTTGCCAACTGATTATGAAAGACAATACATTCCCGTATAAAAAATTTCTAAAGAGTATCTAATTAACTTAACACGTCTTCGTATATCATATTATTCTTCAATTTTCTTTTTTATTGTTCAGTGTCCATGTTAAAGTTTGAGTTAGGAGAAAAACAGAAGCAAAATGTAGAAAGTCAGTGAATTAAATTTTTTTTATGAATTTGAATTGTTTATATACACAGAAATTTACATTTTTAATTGAAGATTGATATTGAAGTAAACGGTTTTATCTTAAGTTAGTCGGTGAAACATGTGTGTCAAGGTATTAATTAAGTTTAAACATGCTTTTATGAACTATATAGTGGGACATAAAACGATGGCAATTATTAAAGGTAATTCTAGGCTAAGGTCACGGTCGCACTTAGGCTATAAGCTACAAAGTCTTAGTGGTAGTAGTTAATCTTTAGTTAAAGTGCAGGCTATAAAGAAAATGCTTTTATCAAGTAATTACAGCTTTAGCATATAACTAGCATGGTTATTTCTGTCCACAGTGAAAAATATAAGCTGGTTAAATAAAATTTATCAATTCAAATCAAGAACTAAGAAGTAAGAATGCGTTGATGACATCTGTCAATTTGAGGTTATATGTTTTAAAATTGACATAGAACGTTCTGAATTGTCATGGTACATACGGCTACACATGAAGCTATACATTTCCAATATAAGCCGATCTCGTGTTGTATGTATAATATGTTGTATGCTGACCTGTCATTCCATACAATGACAGGTCAGCTTATATTGGAAATGTATAGCTTGATATGTAGCCGTGCGTACAATGAAAGTATTCTTAGAACAGCTGCAGATAATTAAAGCGTATCGTTATTATAAGCGTGTTATATTTGGGTGTCAATTCAATAGACCTTTTTTCGAACATTTTGATTAACTTGTATAGATCATGGTCATGGAACAGTCTCGAAGATGTATTAAAAAGTTTACCTTAATCTAGACGATCTTAATACTAACAAAATTCCACTTCAGCGTATTCATCGAAACATAGGTTTACCTAAACTAGAGTGTTTTACTGTCGAATAAACATATACATTATATTTTTAACATTCAGTCATAAACATAAAAACTGTAAGTACATACGTACATCACATTTCTGTTTATACGTATCTGTACAACGTTATTTATACCTGCGTACGTACTCGTATTTCTATATTATTGTATGTATATGGGTATAAAAACGTTCGTTATATATAGATATATAAAATGTAATAGAATTTCAGTGAGCCCTCCGATGTTATTATTGGTTTCCCTTGGGAATATTTCAAGAAATGACGAAGAGACTTCTCTGTTGAATGTGTGGATGGCCGCGTCAATTGAACATTTTATATATAAATACGTTGTGAAGCTTAATAACAAAGATTTGTATACTAGATGACATTTTAAATAAACATATATTGGTCCTGTGGTTAGTGACATGCTCTGCCTAGTTTGGGATCTGACGGGACGACGGACATACGGCTAGTGTTAGTTATCCCAATATATTTATTTTATAAACAGAACTAATATCAACTTTTCTTGAACACAACGATTTAAATAAAATGTATATGGTTTCACACTGAAAGTATTCTTCATCAAAAAGCATCCAGTATCTAAATTGGTAACACACAAAGGATCTGTGGGGTCTATCTGTTAAGACTGTTTCATCAATTATTACTATAATCGCCCCACACTTAGCTACTGTGTTCAATTGCTGTGTTGCATCAGGTGTATTTCCTGACTTGATGACGTATAGTAAAATCATTCCTTTGTTTAAAGCTGGTGATACTTCAGACCCTTCAAATTTTCGACCTGTTTCCGTGCTGCTCACTCTTAGTAAAATATTTGAAAAGCTTATGCTTAGCCAGCTGCTCAGACACTTTAATATACATAATCTACTACACCGGAAACAGTTTGGATTCACAAAGGGTTGTTCAACCATAGATGCAGTGGTCAACTTATTAAAAAGTATATTCGCGGCGTGAGAAGACTCGCAAGATGCATTAGGTATCTTTTGCGATTTGTCCAAAGCGTTCAATTGCGTTCATCATGATACTCTGGTCAGAAAATTACACAAGGCTCTCGAACTTCTGACTTCTTACTTGGGCAATAGAATTCAGAAGGTCGAAATAAACGGTAAAATATCTCCGGGATCTCCAGTGGAAATGGGCATCCCACAGGGGTCAATTTTTGGCCCATTTTTGTTTTTAATTTATATAAATGACTTACCTTACTATGTAAGGGATAAGCATGAGATTGTGTTGTTTGCAGATGATACTTCCCTGACGTTCAAAATAAACCGACAACTAAGCAATTTTGACGATGTTAATGATGCAATCTCTAAAGTTGTTCATTAGTTTAATGCCAATAATCTTGTGCTTAATGATAAGAAAACTAAAGTCATAAAATTCACTACACCGAATGTGAAACAGGCGACAACCAATGTACAACTTAATGGAGCTAGGTTGAACCCTGTTAAATCAACTGTGTTCTTGGGTATCACTATTGACTCAAAGCTACAATGGGGCCCACGAATAGAAAAACTGTCCGGCAAATTAAGTTCTGCAGCATATGCAGTGAAAACTATTAGACGGCTGACTGATGTTGACACAGCTAGAATGGTTTATTTCAGTTATTTTCATAGTGTAATGTCCTATGGAATTCTTCTCTGGGGTAGCTATGCTGACATTAACACCATATTTATATTGCAAAAAAGAGCTGTAAGAGCTATCTATAATCTTGGCCCGAGAGTGTATATATGAAAACTTACTATATGTGCATAAAAATATCGATTCCTTCTGTAAAAGGAGCGATACACATAATGTAAATACTAGATATAAGAATAATCTCATATTGCATACTACCCGTTTCCACAAAATAAGTTACTCTTTTATGGGGCAATGTATAAGATTCTATAACAAACTTCCCAATGATATTAGAGAATTGTCTACGAATAAGTTTAAAAGAATTATTAAAGCCAAATTGTGTAGCAGGGCATATTACAAAATTTCTGATTATTTAAGTGATAAAAGTGCTTGGGATTGAGTTGTTCTGGTCAACACACATGATTGTAATTAATCTTAAGTATATTTTATTTTAAAAAAGGATTCCTACTGAGTTTTCTGGGAGTGTTTCTCAGTAGCTGCCACGTCATGCACTGCACGGTAGGGTAAAAAAAATATGACGATTCCACATAAATGTAAAATTTTTACGGAATAAAGTACCTTTGCCTTTGACTTTGTAACATAAATACAAAAACATACCGGCCAAGTGCGAGTCGGACTCGCGCACGAAGGGTTCCATGCCATTATTTAGAAAAACGAGCAAAAAATTCACGTTTGTTGTATGGGAGCCCCCTAAATATTTATTTTATTTTGTTTTTTCGTATTTTTTGTTATAGCGGCAACAGAAATACATCATCTGTGAAAATTTCAATTGCCTCACTATCACGGTTCATGAGATATAGCCTGGTGACAGCCGGACAGACAAACAGACAGCGAAGCGAACCCCCGGCGCATGAGTTTGACTCGCACCTGAAAGGTTTTCATTAATATACTATGCTCATATTTAGCTCTACAAACCTAAATTATTCACAAAGTACTTATAGAGGATCTAACCCTAGGACTAAACCCTAAACATTTACAAAGTAGGATTAATCTTTACGTTGTTCTCTTTGTACCTTGTTCATTATAGCAAATAAATATATATTTGATCAAATAAAGGCGTTCACAGTTAGTTGTCCTCACCGGTTCGTTGATGATCTTGAGGTAAAGCACCTATGCGCGTGGTCAGTTCATACTAACTCTTTATTTTTCGATTTATGTCGTATCATGCAATCAGTGTATGTCAGTTGTCAGTTGACGGTCACCATAGCCTCGTTGGTAGTGCTCCTGCCTACGAAGCTGGTGGTCCTGGGTTCGAATCCCGGTAAGTGCAAATATTTGTGTGATGAGCACGAATATTTGTTTCTGAGTCATGGATGTTTTCTATGTATATAAGTATTTATCTATCTATATAAGTATCTATATCGTCGCCTGGTACCCATAGTACAAGCTTTGCTTAGTTTGGGGTTAGGATGATCTGTGTGACATTGTCCCCAGATATTATTATTATGTGTTCTAGAGTGTTTGGGAGGTAACTAACTAACTAATACTAACAATGTGTCCTTGCCTCAGTGGCCATGTTAAACTGTTGGCTATAGTTATTAAACAATAGTGTTTAATCCATGTCAGGCCTACCGAGCATTCTACACAACTGGCTTAATGGTAACCAATGACCATTTCATAATAAAGACATTGAAGATATTGGCGGTACCATTAGTATTATACTACATACTATTTTCTCAGTGCGGAATTGTATCAGCTTCTAATTTTTTAATTCAGGTCTTCGACATAGGTATTTTTGGTCAAATTTTCGCGAACATTTGCTTAAAAATATATTTTATAATTTTATCTCCAAATATTTGGGAATTATATGAATTATTTTCTAAAAGTATTTAGTTTCTACGATGAAAATAGTTTAGATGAGAACCACCATGTAACAAACTAGATCGTGCGCGGGTTTATTTGCAATCTGGCTCCATTAACGCCCCTTAGTCCGTTTATTTTTGTTTTTCAATACGTAAGAGATTTGATAAAATAGTCATACAAATAATATAATAAATTAGAAGAGTAGTTAGACTACAGACAAAATGACTTAGCTTGATACAGGGAGTGGTTTACGATTTATACTAATACATTACGATGAGTAAATCAAAGCATTCATAATCTGTTTTCCTTAGAAATGTCTTACATACTTTATTGTAACCTTTATTGTATATTTAATTATGTTTCTCTGTCTAGGCAGAGAAGTTTCTTGCCTAGATTTGTAATATCTACAATGTGTCGTTTTGGTGCAAAAGTAAATGTTATTTCTTTTTAATATTCATAATAGTACCTCGTAATTTTACAAACACAAATAAAATCCTTGCGTGCGTACGAAGAAACGAACTAACTTTGGTTAATCTTTAACTTTTTAATCCAACAGTTATCTACTTACGAACTTTGTACAATCTACACACACAACACATTCACTAAAGTATAAGGGGATAAGCTTGCATAATGTAAATAGTTTTCCATTTCCCTATGAATGAATGTTCGGCCATGACGGATTCACTCGACACGAGTTGTCGAGAACTTAAGGCCCTCGAGGGAAATCAAAATAAACGCCGCCAAAGGGAGTTATTGGTTAGTTTTGTAGATAACAAGGGTATTAGCTACCATTGAGTATAGTAGTATTACTATATTGTGCTAATTTCAACTCTATTTTATAATAAAAATAATGTATAATTTTTCATTAAATAATTACTAAATCTTGCCTTGCCGTGTGGTTTCCAGTCCAGAAAGAGTAATGGGGCCACCCCATATCACCCTGTGGGTGTCGTAAAAGGCGAATAAGGGATACACTAGGCAGTCGGGAGGCAGCACTTCCGGTGTACTAACTAGCTGCCACCCAACTATAGTAGGGTAGTTAGGTTAGTAAAGCATTCGTAGTAGCGTAGTCTACGCTACTACGAATGATTTACTGCTTCTATACTTTGCTGCGATAAACTACCCTACTATAGTTGGGTGGCAGCTAGTTAGTACACCGGAAGTGCTGCCTCCCGACTGCCTAGTGTATCCCTTATTCGCCTTTTACGACACCCACAGGGTGATATGGGGTGGCCCCATTACTCTTTCTGGACTGGAAACCACACGGCAAGGCAAGATTTAGTAATTATTTAATGAAAAATTATACATTATTTTTATTATAAAATAGAGTTGAAATTAGCACAATATAGTAATACTACTATACTCAATGGTAGCTAATACCCTTGTTATCTACAAAACTAACCAATAACTCCCTTTGGCGGCGTTTATTTTGATTTCCCTCGAGGGCCTTAAGTTCTCGACAACTCGTGTCGAGTGAATCCGTCATGGCCGAACATTCATTCATAGGGAAATGGAAAACTATTTACATTATGCAAGCTTATCCCCTTATACTTTAGTGAATGTGTTGTGTGTGTAGATTGTACAAAGTTCGTAAGTAGATAACTGTTGGATTAAAAAGTTAAAGATTAACCAAAGTTAGTTCGTTTCTTCGTACGCACGCAAGGATTTTATTTGTGTTTGTAAAATTACGAGGTACTATTATGAATATTAAAAAGAAATAACATTTACTTTTGCACCAAAACGACACATTGTAGATATTACAAATCTAGGCAAGAAACTTCTCTGCCTAGACAGAGAAACATAATTAAATATACAATAAAGGTTACAATAAAGTATGTAAGACATTTCTAAGGAAAACAGATTATGAATGCTTTGATTTACTCATCGTAATGTATTAGTATAAATCGTAAACCACTCCCTGTATCAAGCTAAGTCATTTTGTCTGTAGTCTAACTACTCTTCTAATTTATTATATTATTTGTATGACTATTTTATCAAATCTCTTACGTATTGAAAAACAAAAATAAACGGACTAAGGGGCGTTAATGGAGCCAGATTGCAAATAAACCCGCGCACGATCTAGTTTGTTACATGGTGGTTCTCATCTAAACTATTTTCATCGTAGAAACTAAATACTTTTAGAAAATAATTCATATAATTCCCAAATATTTGGAGATAAAATTATAAAATATATTTTTAAGCAAATGTTCGCGAAAATTTGACCAAAAATACCTATGTCGAAGACCTGAATTAAAAAATTAGAAGCTGATACAATTCCGCACTGAGAAAATAGTATGTAGTATAATACTAATGGTACCGCCAATATCTTCAATGTCTTTATTATGAAATGGTCATTGGTTACCATTAAGCCAGTTGTGTAGAATGCTCGGTAGGCCTGACATGGATTAAACACTATTGTTTAATAACTATAGCCAACAGTTTAACATGGCCACTGAGGCAGTCCAGAAAGAGTAATGGGGCCACCCCATATCACCCTGTGGGTGTCGTAAAAGGCGAATAAGGGATACACTAGGCAGTCGGGAGGCAGCACTTCCGGTGTACTAACTAGCTGCCACCCAACTATAGTAGGGTAGTTTATCGCAGCAAAGTATAGAAGCAGTAAAGCATTCGTAGTAGCGTAGTCTACGCTACTACGAATGATTTACTGCTTCTATACATTCGTAGTAGCGTAGACTACGCTACTCCGAATGATTTACTGCTTCTATGCATTCGTAGTAGCGTAGACTACGCTACTACGAATGCTTTACTGCGGTAAACTCCTCTAAATGGCAATATTGGAGGAGGCCTACGTTCAGTAGCGGACGATATCAGGCTGATGATGCAATCTTGTTAGATGAACGCATTGAGTGCCAATTCTGATATCAATTACGAAGTTCATCGCGTTAGAAAACATCCACACCAAATTTGTCTATAATTTTAAGAACATCATTGATCCCAAAACACGATTCAGTTAATATCATTCCATAGAAAAAAAATCCGGAGAGAGATGACTCTAAAAATGCTTAATTCCAAATAATGTCAAAAAGTTACTACTTAATTAAAATTGATATTATAACATCTAGTACATTTTATGATTAATAAAAACTGTGATGTATTAGATTTCTCATAAAGTTGATATTTGTCTCGCAATTAATGTTTTTGTTATATTTTTCCCAGTTTTTTAGGTGTTTGATAGATATCTAATCACTGTTTTATCAGTTTCGCCCGTATCTAGGTAGTATAAACACTACCTATATACAGGTGAAACTGTGATACGATAAGATTGGGTATCATCACCCACTTAACTCCATGTATACGATTGTAAACCGTCTCAGTAAGTTATCAGGTAAGAAGTAACTAAGCTTGTATGTAAATCAAACTTGTATGAAATTATTCTTGCCAGAGAGTGAGCTGAAGTTGGAATCCTTTTCTAATACGAAAGGGTTCTAACTTCAGCTGCAGCAAAACTTGCTGAAGACCTTGTATTTTAGTAGGCTCTATTGTTCCATGGCATATGTATGTACAAGCATAAATTTAAATACAAATTATCAATATTAAGACAAATAAATTTAAACACAATGTATCAAAAATAAAATAAATCTGATACATTTAAATCATTATTATTATTATAATTATATCCGGGCTCGTTTGCCCTATGGTATAACTACTAGTCAGTCAGGCAGAGAAACTTCACCAGACAGCAAAAAGAACGCGTTCTTTTATGACTTTAATGTTGCTACCGTTTACCGCGAACCGAAACGATTCACCGTAGCTTAATTGGCAAAACATAGTGTTCGTGTCCACACTTGCACTATTGCGGTAGCATTGTACCCCAAACTTTTTGATGTTTCGCCACGCTATACGATAGTAGTGTGTACGGTGTGGCGACGCGTCGCCATGCGCAATCGACTTTTTATTTTATCATTATGACATATTTAGTTTCTATCACAATATGTTCTTTTCTGCATATTACTTTTACAAAATAATGTCGATGTTTCACATCTGCCAGGCGTCCCGTCACGGCTCACATTGTTTTTTTGGAAACCTATTTATTTGCTAAGCATCTAAGAAGTTGCAAGCGAAACGTTTAGTTGTTAAGCATCAGAGCCTCTCCACACACCTGCACGTTCGAATGCATTTGACACCCCAGAACTCTACTTGTTCAGAAACTCTTAACTAAAAACATCCAATCAATTTGCCAGCACACTAAACCGTCCATTGAGCTTAAGGTTTTTCAATTTCCTTTCAGCTCACTGCCGACCGCTGCAATTGCTTTTTAATTATCTCTCAAATCTTGCGGACTTTTAATACAGATTGGACAAATATTACTCGGCAGCGCAATTTTGATTGGTAGAAGCTGTAATTTGCACCTTAATAAGGGTATTTCTTAAAGAGATACTGTATTTATAACGTGTAAGAATATTAGTATCTCATTTTATGGATAGTTTCTGATTTTCTGTTCTGAATGTTTAAGAATTATTTAGTATCACAATCTTGATCGTAATAAAATTTGTAAGACAGAAATTTGGTGGAATAGAATAGTTTTTCTATTAAGCCCGCTTTTTATTTACGTTTGAATAATCTAGGTGGCAACTCTGTCATGGCTTTGGTTAGATGGTTGTGTAACTTATTTAAAAATATAGACTATAGACGGACGGGTTGACGTGTGTCCTTATTATGGGTGTAATTATCTATATAAGTATGTATTTACAAAAGAAAAGAAGCATCTGTAGTATAACAGCTATCTGGTTTTCATAGTCCAAGCTCTACTTAGTTTGGGATCAGATGGATATATAAATTACGATATATTACAATGTATAATTTTTACCCTATATGTTCTAAATGAGCGAGCGAGAAAACTGTACGCTCAATTCTGGGCTTTAAGTATGCTTACGGTTCGGTTGTAAAAAGTACGACCGATTATTTACTCTTCTCAACATCATTAATTTGTGGTGGAATTCTTGGAACAGTACGGGTGGCCGGTAGTCGGTATAGCCGGCAATTTATCAGGTGACTAATGGTTTCAAATAAATCTCATGCAACTGCTTAAATCGATTTAGTTAAAAATACATTCACTATAATATTATTTGCTTAGAAAAAAGGAGATAAATATATTTAAGCGCCAATCTGCGAACCGTGCGTAATCGGGCCGCATTTGCACTTAGTTCATTACATTACCTTCGGAGTCCTTCTGTATGCGCGCATTAAAATGTCCCTTGAGAACAAGGTGAGAATTGACTAGACGTGCATTCGACCCATGACGACCTACGTGAGTCCGATGTTCGAACTCGGCACTTACTAGATTAATTCATCTACTCGAAACGCTTCAAAATCAATTGCCGTGTGCACTGCGTGGTACATCCGCAACAATAGCTTTCATGCCGATCTTCAACTGCCGATCATCAAGCATTGGATGAAGCAAGCGTTCGAACAATTCTTTCAATCTGTCACTCACCATCCAAGCCACTTGGTGGTAAAGGTCATCAATTACACCTCTTCTGTATGTATCCGGCGAGTACAGTATAGCGGTTATACTGTACCTACTCGCCGGACGATAGTACGATACGATAGCGACGACATCACAAGCGTCCTCCATGACCCTTCGTTTCCATTCATATCGATGAAATGGCCACCTTCCATTTCTTAATATGAAGAGAGACCGCAATTGCATGTATCAAAGTAAGGCGAAAGTTGCACAAACTTCTCTTAAATGAAATGAACCTCTCATGCATCTCCCCGTCGTAACCCAGTAAGAGAGCGGGTACTTACTTTGTAGTTTTATTTGCTAGACAGCTTGAGCCCACGCTTGCATCATTTGTCCGGTGAAGAAATGAAAGCATCATAAACTAGCTGTAAACGTCTAAAAAAAAGAAATGCGACTGAAATGTTGGAAATGCAACAAATAACAAACAATTCCATAACAAATTCAGTTTAAAACTACATAGTTGAACGGTCGACTTCGCGGACAATATATTGGGGTAATAGAATATTCGCAAACAATGATAACTTTGGAGCAATATAAATATAATAAACTTTGACCTTTCGGAGAGCTGAATATACAGTTTCATGTTTAAAAAGGGCGAAATAATAGAGTCATTTAATGTTGCCATTCTTATTCATGCCTGGATTTTATTTTATCATTTATTCTTTTTAACTTATTGCCCAAATACAGCGTTTTTATGGTATATTATGTTTGAGAGTTAATAATTGAATGTGTATGTATTACTTAGAAAGACACGGTCCACACAAGTGAAATACTGCTCTGTATCGCGGTAGATTTTACAAATATGCAACTTATGGACACAAAATACACGCAGACTCAGAACAACAATCTATGGGTCACACAAATTGCTGTCCTGTGCAGGGATCGAACCCTAAACATAAAGTCGCTGAGATAGTAACGAGGTGACCACCTTAACAACTCATGCAGTCATCGTAACTGAATTTCAATTCCATTTCTGTATCTAATAGATAGTTTAAAGTAGCTTGTTCAACCGTTGATAATGTTTGTTTTGATGCCTACGGCCACCTTCTACCATCGCACCTCTCGCCACAGACAGGGTATTCATACTCACATCCTCGAACCTTTTCGATCACGTACGGTTCGCTTTCAACGAAACTTCCACCCTCGTACGTTGAGGTTGTGGAATGAACTCCCTGTTACGGTTTTCCCAAGAGACTACAGCATGGGGCCCTTCAAAAAAGGAGTTATAAGGTTTCTAAAGAGTCGGCAACGCGCTAATGATGCCCCTGGTGTTGCAAGCGTTCATAGGCTACGGTGACCACTTACCGTCAGGTGGGCTGTATGCTTGTTTGCCAACTAAGTTGTATAAAAAAAAAATGTTAAGACTCTCAGTATTAGCCCGGAGTGTGGAAGTAAGAGGACCCCGTGCCTCAGAGACTACGTAAATTGGTCAGGTACGGATCGGTACCTGACTTCCTTCTGGCCATATCGGCTGGTGGTCTCATCGCGTAAGGGAATACAAAGTTGTACCTGACTGCACGTGTGGCGCAGCGGCTAAGACAGTCGCCTTGCCGCCTTGTGTCGCGGGTTCGAGTCCCGCGCCAGACAACTATTTGTGTGACCCATAAATAGTTTTTCTGAGTGTGGATGTAATTTGTGTCCGTCTATTATATGTTTGTAAAGTACCCCGCGACGTAGGGATTAATTTCCCTAATGCGGGCGTTGTCTGTTTTAAAAATAAATAAAAATAAGCTGTGTAAGCACACAAACTTGTGCGTTATTTTATTATATATATAGCTCGCAGATTGCTAGGCTCTTTATGGAGACTGGTCACCATAACCGCTTTTCAAGCACGAGCACATTTGGTTCGTTTAAATTAGATGCCTTTAAGCTATATTTTATGAAAATCTGTTATAACATTTAAAAGTTTCAGCTAGTAGTTCGAATTAGGGCATTATTACAAAAATAACAGTTAAATAATTTAAAACGTGTAGGATTATTTCGTGCAATTTCCAGTTGTACTGCAAGGATTATTTTACCTATTCCAACGTTTTAGCATTTTCTATCGAATTAAAACAAAGAGGTGGTAAAAACACACCTACCCATTATAGAAAAGGAGACTGTTCTCCTAAGGCGACGGGTTGATATAGAAAAATAAATGGACTGAAGTAAATATGTACAGACGCCAGCACATCAAGCTAACCCAATCTGTTAAATTTGGGAAATTGAAAGTGAACCTTATACTTTTGTGATAAAGTTGAAAATCTATAAAAGAAAATTGACAGATCGGGGTAGCTAGATGTGCTGGTGTCTGTACATATTTACTTCAGTTCATTAATTTTTCTATATCAACGCGTCGCCCTAAAAGAACAGTCTCCTTTTCTATAATGGGTAGGTTTATTATGTATAGGTAAATTACCTAAGTAGATTTGTATACAATTGAAGAAGAAAAAGAAGAAGTACACTTTATTGCATAAAGAATATACAAAGTACAGTATGCATAGAACATTATTTTTGCAATTGGCGGCCTTATCACTAAAAGCGATCTCTTCCAGGCAACCTATTTGCGTTGGATGGACCAGAATTTAATATCAATGCATAATGGTAGCAAAAGGTGTACGACTTTATTGGGAATAAGAAAAGATAGCTTACGTATATACATATACGTAAGAATAATACTTATATACAGTACTGTATACTTGTATTAATTGATTTTATTTTATTTGATGAATATATTAATGAAACGGTTGTATATTGTGTTTAACTGATGTATTTCCTTATTAAGTTGTACTGAGCACGGCATAGCTGAATGCTCTGGGAAGTGTTGTGAACTGAAGCTGCTCACATACAATGAGCCAGATTCACTAGGCCACTCAACTTACGTGATAAATACCCACTGAGTTGTAAACCACAGCTTTGTTACTAGATTAGTTCATCTCATATGGGCAGTTTAACTGACCTGGCCTGAATGTAGTACAACGTTTCTATTGAGGAATATATGTAGTATTAATAAATGAAAATGTTGTATTACATATACTGGATACAATCTATATATATGTTACGGTAAGAGTGAATAATTGAAGATTATTAATAATTATCTATTATTATTAATAATTACCGAAAGTCGAGGTTAAAGTCTTAGTATCTTTGTTGTTTGCTTAGTTTGCAAGTACAAGTAACCTTGTTTGTGTGATCTATAATTAATATAATTGTAAGACTGTGTTTAATATTATAAACAAATACATGCTGGTCAAAAAACATTGGGTTTTTATTTATTTTATAACTTTTACCAATATGTGTCGTGAATTATTCTTATATCTTATCTTTGATGGGGTGTACTTGCGTACAGCACTTCGACCCTTCAGGATCTTTTGTACTATCCCCCACTGGTTTTATTCTATCCCTAAAGCCCTGAATGAAGTCTTCACATAATCCAGTACACTTCTTAGGGGTAGATCCTTGTAGTCTCCAGGTTCTGGATATGCCAGCCCCAGGATGGCCATTCTGTGTCTTGCCAATGCATCGCATTTGCATATTATATGCAGCATTGTTTCCTGTTCTTCCCTACAGGTCCTGCAGATCGGGCTATTCGACAGTCCCAATTTGTGTAGGTGATAGTTGGTGCCATAGTGGCCCGTGAATACTGCTACTATCAGTCGTAGCTGGTTTCTGCTGTACTTCCAAAGTGTTATGGACCAGCTTTTGTCTATTCCTTTAATGAGTTGCTTTGAGTGTTTTAATTCTTTGATTTTGGTCCACATTTGATTGATTGATTCGTGAATTATTAATAATTACTACTAAAAGTAATAAATTTCGATCGTTTATTCACATTTATCAAAACATGTGGTTATTATTAATAATTTTGTAAAAATATTAATAATTTTCAATTAATCAGATTTACCGTAACATATATAATAAAATCGTAGGGAAGTCGAAACTGTACATTGAATATTTTTAAAGGATACTTAGGGCGTGATCTATAATCGATATCGAAGCCAAAAATATAGTTTTTAGAATTTTTGTCTGCTTGTCTGTATGTATGTCCGGGCTAAACACAAAAAGTACTGCATGGATTTACTTCAAATTTTGTATGAATATTACTAAAAGGTCGGGTCAACATATAGGCTGCATACTATCACGCTATCACCTGCGTGGGACAAGCTGTGATAATTTATAAAATTTAACGCGGGTAAAACCGCGGGGCATTGCTAGTACAGTAATGTGTGTTCTAACCCGAACAGATTCACACTTTAGAAGTGAAAACTTCTTTACGCGTGTAAGGCATTTTAGGGTCGGCAAAAAGCAATTGAATTCACGGTACTGTTACCGTCACCGACATCTCTGTATGAAAGTACGTACATATGTATATTGTATATGTATGTACATAGAAACACATGAATGTTGACAGTTTTTGAAATGAGAAAAGGAAAAAGAAAAATGGAAGTTCTGTAAATTTCTCTTTTAAATATACACGTTTTATCTGCAGCTTTCGCAACTGTTTTTTTTTCTATTTAGCTTTATTAAATATTTTACAAATACGTTTCAAAGTTGTTGTATACGTTATCTGACAGATCACCGTTTTAAGTCAGCTGTACCTATTTACATCGCGGTCCTAATGTATCTTCTTTTTAAAACACAACATCTGTTTTATAAAATAAATAGAGAAACTGAAGTGGTAATTTTATAACGATCACGTTCTCAAATTAGATGTTCTAGATCAACTCCAATGTAATAAATATACACAGCTGTTATTCTATTGCGTCTGAATAATGATACAAAATTCCAATATATTTTCGAAAATAGAAAATTGAGCCGCTCATAGCCAGATGCTCTTACCGGTCCGTAAACGATCGACTAAGTTAAGCAACTAGGCTCGAGGTCAGTCCATAGATGGGTAACCACCAAAGTGGTTTTATTTCTGAGCGTCTCTGCGTGTTTCGGAGGGAACTTTAATCTATGAGTCCCGGTTGTAGTCACTAGACAAAAGTTGTTAAGCCTCCTCAGAGTCCTACTAAGCGGCTTGAACAACTCTCACACATAAATCACTACCCATACGAAGTAATTAAGTAATAGAAAAGGAAATTTCAATATTGGGTTAGTTGCATTTTCTCATACTATCTCTCATTTAAGTTAGTAGGATGTTAATTATAGGATAATACGTGTTTTATGGCAATCATCTTACTTATGACTTTATCTTTTCTTTTATTTTAGTAAATCTTCTAATTGAGCTTGACCTTATCAAATGCTTAAAAAGACGCTCCGTACCCCGAGCATAATAATTTATCGTGCAACTGGAATGCTCCAATCGTTCCCGTCCCAGCCCGTGCAGCTACTTCAAGATAGTACTGGCCGGTACGTCGATTTAAACTACTGTATGTAGTTATACTATGGTGTTGTGAATTGAGATACAGGGCGGTTGTGGTTATTTCATATACAAGCGCATATTTGCACAGACAAGAACAAAATAGAAGATGTACGAATAAAATAGAAAATCCTTGAACCACAAAAACAAAGTGTATTTTTATTACCCTCCGAGATACAAACAGAGGGTATTATTAAATTTTTATAGACCTTTTTACTCGATTGTTTGTTTTTATGTTGTTTCCTAAATAATACTTTTCCTTTCCTTTCTGTCTTGTCTAGGAACTTT
Source organism: Pseudoips prasinana (assembly GCA_951640165.1). Taxonomy (NCBI): domain Eukaryota; kingdom Metazoa; phylum Arthropoda; class Insecta; order Lepidoptera; family Nolidae; genus Pseudoips; species Pseudoips prasinana. The sequence continues at coordinate 27,116,304 of OX621237.1, read as the reverse complement.
TACTTGTATAAATTATTATTCCTAAAGTTAGAAACAATAAACAAACTCAGAGCAGTGAGGGCGAGGCACGTCCTAGATAATCGCAAGAACCCGCAACGTGTTTATTCAGAAATAATGAAGCAGTAGTTAAAAAAATACAGTTTCTCCATTTGCATCTAAAACAACATAAAGCAGTAAGTAAGAATATGTTTTAGGGATCAGATCAGGTAAGGTAATTACACTTCATTCAAAAACACCACCGTAATATCGCTACGATGTGATTTATATATTTAAAACAATAATGTTTAAATATATACCTACATTAAAAAATTCTGGTAGATAACATCCTTGTCTTTGAAGTCAGATAATTTTAAAAGTAATTTATTCAGAAAATTAGCTCGACTAAAAAACACTTAATTATCTGTACAGGTGCAAGCCGACTATGGCTCCATTTCAACTTTAATTTCATGATTTTAGTGTTGAATGTTGATAATTCTGATGGTACATACCAAGTTAGTTTCACGGAAAATAGCCTTTAAAATAGTAAATAATATAATTTCATAATTAATAAAAATTATAAAATATAATTAAAAAAACTGGGCTTCAACTCTGCTGAACCTCATCAATCAACTGTGTTTTTCATCATTTGCAAACAACTTTCAACTACTCTAAATTCAAAACAACCTGCCAATAACAATGAAACAAAGAGATTTCATTCTCAGGCCATTGAAAAAGATTGTATAGTGATAGACCTTCATTACAATACCAGTCGCGTAAGGAACATTTAAGAGGATTTCATTCGATTATGTAAAAGACTAGTGTCTATGAGTTACTAGCAATGTAACTTTATTGGTTTAGATCTATCGTCTTCTTTCATTATACCTACTCACGATACGCTGCTATGTGGTGACGGCGGTGAATATTAGAATATCATCACCCCATCTCATCCCATGGCGAGCGCAGAAGTCGACCCGAGGGAATATATACCAGAGGACTGGCAGCAGCTTCTTTCTGAGTACTATGACCATCTTACTGCGATCGCCAACCCGTCTGCCAAGCGTGGCGATTATGGCATATCCCCTCAAGATCATTCTTGGGGGAGGCCTTTATCCAGCAGTGGACTTCTTGCAGTTGCTATGATGACTCACGATACGCTACCAGTACCGGCTATCTCTACAGCCCGAATAATACTAAAGCACTGCTTATCGTGTGGGCAGTGCTTACCCAAGTGTCAGAGTTGTTCAAGCCGCCCATTAGGCCTTTGACATGGGTCAGCACAACCGGGACCGACCGCTAAACGTGCCCTCCGAAGCACGGAGAAGCTCAGAGATTAAACCACTTTGGTGGTCACCGATCTAAGGACTGACCATGAGCCTAGTTACTTGACCTCGCCAATTACTTACGGTGGGAGCATCTGGCTATGAGAGCAAAGTAATACTAACTTTATTTATTTAAATAAAGTAATAACAATAAAGGTCATTTCACTCTTTAGCAATGCTTGTACTTTTATGCCATGACCCAAAGTTACCATATAACTCGTGAAATGGAAGAAGTTTGTCATGCACAAAGGTAGATTAGAATAAATCATGACATTCATATGTAAATGCGTTGTAAATTGTTATGGGTCTACCAACGTCAACTAATTCATCGACTTCACAGCGGACGTGACTGGGAGGCCACGTGCCAGGGTGTCCGTGACGTGACGCGTCCGTGGCAGACGTGACGGCACCGACGGCAGGTTACCAACCGATTGAGCACAGCAGCTGTATCCGTAGTTCACACGATCGCATTGCCTGGAACATGCCATTCCGATCAATGACAATGACCCTTGAAAGGCTTAAGCATTGGTTACAATTTAGTAACATGCTTAATGCTTAGGTATATACTGTTACACTATATGTAATACGCATATTACACATACGGCGTTTGCTTTCCTATTTCGTATATTCTCATGTCATTCTGTATGAACGTTTCTAAGTATTTGTCACCACTTGATTATTTATATTCGTTTTGTCATAAGGATATATATCTTTATGACAACGAATATTCGTTAACAATATTTTATGCTTTAGTAAAAAAAATAACATTTAAGACATATTTATGAATTGTATTTAAAGATTAAAGTGGTTATATAAGGTGTAACATAGTAGGGGAAATAAACACAATCTACCCATGAAACTGAATTTATTAAAAAAAATGGATCCGGTGGTAGCATTAAAGCGCTACCGTCGTTATAAACACAAGGTCCGCCATAATAATACCTTAATATAGACAGAACCATTCACACAATATGTAGTAAAATGTATCTAAAACTATACATTTTGATAATTAAACTTAAACATAATCTCTTTGACTGTAACTTAATACAAGCTAGCTAAATATCATTGCTATTATAAAATCTATATATATAAAAATCAATGCCACTTTTCGTTGTAATGTTATAACTCAACAACGCCTTTATGGATTTGGCTAATATTGGTCTTGAATTATTAGTGGAAGTCCAGGGAAGGTTTGTACGTAGAGAAAATTAAAAAAAAGTCTTGAAAAAGTGTAAAATCAACATCTTTTATCAATTTAAATTAAATATTTTTTTGTTTGAATAAATGATTTAATAATAATTTTTTTTATTACTATGTCTTATACGTAGCGAAGCACGTACCGGGCCGCTAGTAAATTATAAAAAATGTTTTCATACAATCCGTGTACGTAAATATCTATGTAACTAGAAATTATTATGTATAGTTAAATATATTACTACAAACATGTTCTGACTATTTACAAGCGCTTTTTTAAAGTCTACGTGAATAAAAACCTTTTTTATTTTATACAATCTGTTTGTGTAATAAAATTAAATGATTTTTAGTATCCATACTGATTCATTAGCAGATTGTGCGTACGGGAAGTTTTTTTTTTATTTAAGCTGTTGATGTACAGACTCCGGCACATCCAGCTACCCCAATCTGTCAAATTTCCCCAATTTAAAATGAACACGTTGTTATGGTTCATAGGTAAACTAAGCTCCTTATGTTCATTTAAGGTGGATTTCTTCCCATAGCTGGCCTAAGCCATCTACCTAATATATAACTATAGTTTGAGGGTGCTAGTTCGATGCCCACCGGACGATTTATGAGTTCCCAGTTTTTATCCTACTGATTTATATACTTCTTGTCGTATCTAATGAATGCCTTTCTTTCTTCCGAAATTTCTTTAAAAGTCTGTTTAAAAATTACGAATAAGTTAATAACGTCACGCTGCGTACATCCCATTGTATTACTTAAATCCCATACAACATTATTCGTATTGTAGCTATTCTCATAAATAAGGACACACACAAAACGCAAAATGTAAGCTAAAGGAAGCGGGACTGACATGATTTAGGAGGTACCTAGTTAATAATATTCAAGAAGTGGATTAGCATAACTTAACAGAGAGATTGGCTCGTCCTACCGTGGATCATTATTTAAATCACTGGCTGCATGCAAATTACTCTGATATCGGATAAACAGGAATTGAAAATTAAACAGTGGATTCACTCGCATTCCCGTAATCTGTAAAACAATCACGGTGTATTTTTCTTTGATACGTATCTATAGTCTTTTGAATAAATACAGGAGTGGAATTGGAATATCTAAGGCGCACATCATACACGATACTTTTAGGTATACATTTTTTTAACACTAGGGAAATTACTTACTTGTCGTATGGGCAGTGGTTACCGTAGTGTCAGAGTTACTCAAGTCGCCCAGGCCTCTGATATGGCTTAACTATTGAAGTCTAATGACTACAACCGAAACCGATAGCTTAGCGTGCCCTCTGAATCGCGGAGACGTTCAGAAATTAAACCACTTTGGTGGTCCCCGTCTATGGACTGACCGCGAACCTAGTTGTTTAACCTCGTCGGTCACTTACGGACCGGTGAGAGCATCTAGGTATGAGCGCCTTACTAAAGAAATGAATCCCTGTGTTTCGGGGTACTTTACAAAGATATAATTTATGGACACAAAGTACATCCAGACTCAAGACAACTATTCATGGGTCACACAAATAGTTATTTAGAAAATTTAACCCGGGATACCAAGTGGCGATGCGACTCTCTTAACCGCTTCGCCACACGTGCAGGCTTCACTTAATGAGTACTTTTAGGTTAGTATTTATAAATTGAAATCAGCTAAGAGTTGGGCTTAACTTCGTGCTTCTGGGGGTGATTATATTGTAATATATCTTTCATTAGAATCCTAGGAGGTCGTGGGTTCGAAAACAAAGATTTGTTTCGTGGTCAGGTTGACTAAAAGTCTTCTTCCGTGGGTTGGAGAGACCATAATTTAAATTATATTTTAAGTATATTTAAAATTGTGCTGTACTTTTTTTTTTATAAAGAGATCATTGTTTAAAATATATTTTGTATTTAAAAATGTGTTGTACTTTATTAAGAACTACACATTACTTCCTCGAAGATGACGTTGACAGTCTAGTTTAAAACTAAGATATTCAGTAATATATATCCAAAAATCTACTAAATTTCATTTTAAAATCTACGACATTAGCAGCATCGGGATTCTCATAAGAATCTAAATCGCAGAACGTAGTAACAAGTATGTATAGACCCTAACAATTCATGAGCATGGGTTAGTTTTCGAATAACGGAATCAAAAATAGATACAAAACGAAATCATCCCGGATATGTCTAATTTTGATTCTTTATACGGTCCGCTTAACCTTTATTCAATCGTACCTTTGTTCATATGAAAGTGTAGGTACTAAGGTAAACCCCAAATTGTACTTTGACCCTTGCAGATCTTTTATGTAGCCCCGAGCTTACTGTTCCTCTTGGAGCTATCAAACACTCTCCTTTGAGGTCAATGGAGGTATTGCATGAAATGACCCTTAAAATTTTCCGGTTTTGGACAGTCAATACGTGGAATGATTGACCCGGATCTCTGAAATTTCAGCGAACTGGAATATACACTGTGGAACATTAATATTATGGAATAAATGTTAAACAAAACAAATTCAGACGATTAGTATGCAAAGTAAAATAATCGTTTTTTCTCATCCCATATAAAGATATTTAGTTGAGATTGATGGTTATATTGCTGTGAGTAAAACTATATATCCCAAATACCGCAGTGTCTCAAGTCGAAAGTCATCGACCAGTGTGTGTTGCCAGTGATGACTTACGGAACGGAGACGTGGTCGCTCACTATGGGCCTTAACAGGCGGCTCAAGGCCACCCAAAGAGCAATGGAGAGGGCTATGCTTGGAGTTTCCCTGCGGGATCGAATCAGAAATGCTGAGATCCGCAGGCGAACCAAAGTAACCGACATAGCCGTAAGAATTGCCAAGCTGTAGTGGCAGTGGGCGGGGTACATAGCTCGTAGAGCCGACGGCCGCTGGGGCAGAAAGGTTCTCGAGTGGCGACCACGAACCGGAAGACGCAGCGTGGGCAGGCCCCCTACAAGATGGACTGATGATCTTGTGCGGGTCGCTGGAAATCGCTGGATGCGGATAGCGCAAGACCGGCAATTGTGGAGATCTTTGGGGGAGGCCTTTGTCCAGTTGTGGACGTCTTTATAAATTGTTTATGTTTGTCTATGTGTTATTCAAATATATAAGCTATATTACAACAAAGTTTCATCAAAATCCGTTCGGCAGTTTTTGCGTGAAAGAGCAACATCATCATCCATACATTTATACTCACAAACTTTCGCATATAATGTTGGAAGATAGGCTTGTAGACAGTTATGTTCAAGCTAAAATTACCCAAGAAGTTAAATAAATAGTAGAAGATTAGTTTGCAAAGTAAACAAAACATTTTATTCACATCCATATAAAGATATTTAATTCAGATTGATGGATCCATTCTATGTAGTATATTTATTTATTTATTTTTATTTATTTATTTACTAGAAACAAACAGTCTTACAAAACTCAGATACTTAAAAATAGAATGTGTATAATTGTAGACCTAAAGTTTCCTATATGAGATACTAAATAGCTCTTTTTTTACTTAAAATATAATATACAAGTATACAAGTACAAGTACATGCCTCCCAGGGGGCCTACTCTCTTTCTCCAAATTTCGTTCGTTCGTTACGAATTTCTTGTGTATGCTACCACGGTTCCATTCGTTCCGCGAATTCATTCGAACGAACATAGTTTGACATTTAGATTCTCTAAACCTACTCTAATTCATGACGTTCCGAACGAACATTTGACTTTGACAAACTTCGTCATTTTAACTTCAAAATTGACGAATACAAAAGTGCTACCTTTTGATTTTCGTTTATGTGGATTTTGCTTCAAATTAATTGAAATGTCTGCAAGAATGCTTATAACTGAGCCTGCTTCATGTGAAGAATGCTTAGAGCGTAGAAGAAAACGGTGCCGCCTAAGAAATCATTTAAATGTGAATCGAATTGCCGACCTCGAGAAAAGTGCCTTTTGGTTTTGTTTTGTATAGATTTTGCATTCAGTTTAATTGAAATAGGTGCAAAAATGCTTTCAAATGAGGCTGATTTAGGTGAAGAACGTGTAGAGCGTAAAAGAAATCCGTGCCGCCTGAGAAATCAATTAAATGTGAATCAAATTCCCGAAAATAGTTAAAACAAGAAATGGAACAATTACATTTACAGAACCAAGATGCCAGAGACACACGGGACATACTACCAAAGCATTGTTGATGAATTTGACCAATTTAGGAGTGAGTTTTAATGTAGTTTGATATATATTGATATTGCATAAAAATATTGATACATTTATAAATAAAAGTATTTTGTATTCATAATGTTAATACTCTAAATAAGCATAATCTTGTTGCATATGCTACTGATCTCCACAAAATCAGTAACTCTTCTATGGGGCAGTGTTTACAAATTGTGTAGTAAGGCATGTTAATGATAAAACTGCTTGGGAATGAGTAGATTTAATTCAACACTTTTAGATGGTAAATTTGTATTAAATGTTTAGTTACTATTTTAAAAAAGGATTCTTACTGTGTTTTTAGGTAGGGAATAAAATTGTAATGATTCGAAAACCATTGCAAATTTTTACTGAATAAATATTATCACAAAGTGCCTTGTGCCTTTTTTTTATTACATTTATTATTTTCACAGCGGATGCTGTGGGTTGATTTCCACTCAGCCAGATATTTGTGTGCATAGATCAATGAGGCCACCATTTGCTATAAATATACTTTCACTTTGTTTTAGGACATCCATCACCCACTATATAAATTTACTTGAAATTGTAGTTAAATAAAAAACAGCCTTTTTATATTTGTTTTATTTACATACTTAACCTAGAAGTAGTAGTTTAGAACATCCAACAGTTACAATAATGTAATGTATTCTACCATTGCCCACCAAGCTAGTGGTTGGGCATAGTAGTGCAATGGTTTATAACAATGTGATACATTTATGACAAAACTAACTCATAATTGACTGTTCAAATAATGGGCAAAGACTATATATACTATCTTATTGCAAAATTGAGTTTGGAAACTGTTAATCAGACAGTTAATTATGTGGAGTATGCAGATACAAATTTAATTGATTAAAGTATTTTCTCATTAGTCCAGCTCTCAACAGGACACCTCTAATGCCTGCAGGCTCAGTGTTCCTGACTATTTCTTTCCCTACATGCATCTCTTCCAATTGTAACAATCTGCTGCTGATGCCAGCTGCTAATTGTTTCCTCCTAAATTTTATAGCTGCAACAAAAACAACATTACAATTTAAAATAGGTATATTCTGTAAAAATATGACTCTTCAATGGATTCAGTACATCATTATCTCTAAATATATATTGCCTTCCCCCCCTATAATGTGGGACTAAGACCATCAGTAGGCAAAATGTGAAAGTTGTAATATATCTCTACCATCTCTTTGGGGACACAGATATGCCACTATATATAAAATAATTCAATTCATAATAACTTTTTTATATAATGCAAGTACCTAGTTATGTTTATTGGATGCTCAAGTAAAATTTTCATTACTAACCATAAATTGGAAAGCTATTTCATACAAATTTACTAACAAAAAAAGTACCTTTATGTTTTGTCATGTACAATTTTTTTACAATATTTAATACTGAAAATACCTCAAAGAAATACTTACAACTTGTGAAAGTCAGGGTTTCTTGTGACACTGATGGTTAACTTGCAGTTTCTAAGAGTTGTGTGTGCTGACTATAGTCCTCGCTGTGTTCTACAAACTCCAAATCTTTTTCGGGCAATTGCGACTGTTTAAAGTTTGGTAGTTGCCTTCCAATTACTTGACTACTGACATTTCAAACTGAAAATATGTTACGAATGCTTATTATTACGAATAGGCCATACTTTTAGCATAAAATAAATATTTATGTGTATTTAAGATATTTACTTACGAATTGTATTAATCGAAACCACAACTTTTGGTCATTTGTGGAGAACATACAGTAGGTTACTCCTTGTAACTTTGCGGTTGCGAAAAATGTAAAAAGCACCTGAAAACGTAATTATTAACACAAGACTAGAAAGAATCCAAATAAAAAATCCTTCAATCAAAATTTGACCAAAGAGAATATAACAAACTATGTTGCTATGGCGTTTGATGACATTCCGTGAATATACGGATGTTTTTTAATGTCGCATATTCTACCGATCGTTTATATGAAATAGTACTCTTCACATTAGCCGGTTTATAACGTCAATAAAAGGGGTATTTATATAATCGCGGTTGATATCTTTGGAAATATATTTTAAATTTCTGTATTTATAATTTCTGCATTAAAATAACAATAAATGCTTAAAAAACTACAAGATTAATTTTAAATTAAAATACAAAGCCAATTCATATAATAATTTAAAAAAAAGTCCAAACCGTAGTTTACCAAAATGAGAAACTAAAATCCCCACACTATATAGTTCAAAACAATCGTTCACGTAAAATAGTCTATGGAAGCGAACTACAAGTGTGAATCCGAAAATGAAATAGAGTAGGGTCACTTGCAAAACTTCGTTTCAATATAGTTCGTTAACGAAGTTTCGATTCGGAGAAAGAGAGTAGGCCCCCAGTTCCGAGAATTAACTTCTCGAAACTGAGAGGCATGCACCTATACCTATACTATTTAAAAGTAATTAGATAAAATTAACAAACATACTGGAGGATTAATTAATATAATTATAATTAATATAATTAGTTTTAGAGCCCAGAAATATAATTTAAAGATATTTTCTTAAAGCAATTTAAGGTTTCGTTAAAAATGTCAACATCAATAAGCTTATTGTTGTATAATCTGCAACATCTTCTAATAAAACTGTTATTAGCGTAACAAGTTCTACTACTACGAACAACAAACAACTCTTTTTTTCGACAATTTCTTTCACGTCTGCGCGGCACTCTGAATGAAATTGGCTGCAATAGTGCAGGAGCGTCAATGTGGTTATTTATTATTTTGTAAAGACATGTTGCATCAGCTAAATCAAGGCGGTGACTCAAACGAGAAATATTATGAGTTAGACTTATATGCAAGCTAAAATTACCCAAGAATTTAAACAAATAGTAGGACATTAGTTTGCGAAGTAAAATATTTTTATTAAACTCCATATAAAGATATTTGGTTTAGATTGATGCTTGTATGGACTTCAATAGAAGGAAATTATCAACTAGAATGTATTTTTTGTATGAACACGTTTTCTCCGTTGTTTGTAAACGATTTTTAATAATACCTATCTACTATTTAACGAATGGTGTACCTTCGAAATGGTTCAATATTTGTTCAAATTAATCAATATTTGGAAAATGTATAGTTATATTTTTAAAACAGTAACATAGGTTTCTATGCAGTTATACAATACGTTTGACTAACCAAGAAACTTAATAAAAATAAGAAGATAATCTTGCCAAGGAAATTGAACATTTCCTGAAATATCCATAAAGATATTTTGTTTTTATTTATTTTAAGAAGTTGAAGAACTTATGAACCATTAATTAGAGAAGCACACAAAAAAGAATTTATTTATATTCACATACCAAGTCGTAAACTGCTAGAGTAATTTATACTTATGGGTAAAATTTGGTACAACGTGCATCATAAATAGTATGACTGAGGCAATAATGATGCTTTTATCAGAATTCTACATCGTTAAATCTATTTTGAGGATGGAATAGAAGATATAATTTCCCTACATCATGCTGGGAACACTTTATATTGATTACTCTTATCACTGTATCTGGAAAAGTAGGTAAGCAGGAACAGATGATCCTAGATGATATGAGACCATCAACAATTTGCGTAATTCGGGTACCAATTTGGTTTCGGACTATACCAGAAGCCAAATTTATAGCCTAAAATACGCCCGATGACTTTTTATGTTCATATATAGTATACCAGAATGGAGGGCTATCGCCTAGTACGCCGGTTATCGTGATCAGCGTTCAAATAGGTGAAGGTTAAAAATTACAAAATCATTCATTCAATCAGCTTTCATGAGTACATATGACGTCATAAACGGTCGAGAATCGATTTTCCAACGTTGAAGCGATTGAACGAATGATTTAACCTTCATCTTTTTGAACGCCGATAACGATCAATCCTCCGTGAAAATCAGCTAATTTTATTTGATATTCTTAAATTCATATGCAAGGCTGCTAGGAAATTATATACAAGGTATATAATTTACAATAGTGGAAGTAACTACTATACTACTATTGACGGTCACCGTAGTCGCTGGTGGTCCTGGGTTCGAATCCCGGTAAATACAAATATTTGTGTGATGAGCATGAATATTTGTTTCTGAGTCATGGATGTTTTCTATGTATGCGTCTGAAATACCTTTCAAAGGTCTCTTTGAAAGGTATTTCAGACGCATCTGTAATTTTGTCGACGCATCTGTGTTTTGTAGTCCGTGGACTTCGCTACTTAAAACAAAAACTATTCATATTTCTTTTTCTATCTCTTTCTTCCGGTTAATGACCAAAATGGCGAGAACAATTTTCACAACATCGTCACTCATATATATTATATTAAGTCGTTGTTGTTATAAGGAGTAATATAATATTAAATTTATTCAGTAAAAAAAATGTTTCCAATATTCTTCTGTGTATAATGTATAATGCTCATAGCTAAATGCTCCCACCAGTCCGCAAGCGATCGGCTAGGTTAAGCAACTAGATTCGCGGTCAGTCCACTAAAGTAGTGTAATTTCTGAGCTTGTCCATGCTTCGGACAACACGTTAAGCTATCTAATAACTATATATATATAGACAACAGTCATTAAGCAATGCAGAGGCCTACTGGGCGGCTTGAACAACTCTGACACTAGGGTAACCACTGCCCATACGATACGTAACTGTATGACAGCAAGTGTGGCGCAGCGGTCTAAGACAGTCACCGCTTCGTGTTGCGGGTTCGAGTCCCGCGCCGCACAACTATTTGTGTGACCCATAAATAGTTGTTCTGAGTCTGGATGTTCTTTGTGTCCGTCTGTTATATGTTTGTACCCCGCGACACAGGGATGATATTTTCTTTTTCATAAATACAACGCTCGCATTAGGGAAGTGCGGGCGTTGTCTTTTATGAAAAAATAAATAAATTAAAACTAAGTATTGTACATTGATGTTCACCTTAAGTAACATTATTATATCTGTGGTTTTACATATGTAAAACCGTGTAAAAGTAGATGTATATAAACTACACTGGGAACAACGTAAGCGATCAATCACTTAGTGAGTAACGACTTGTGGTACACAAGTTTGTAAGTAAGCTAAGCAAGGGCTGGTTTATCCGCGTCTATCATAGTAACAATTCCGGTCAAACAGCTGAATCCCCGAGGACCGAGATTTATAGGACACTAAACCGTTCCAGTACCGTGCTTTGTTCGAACCAGGATATTAAACGTCACCATTCATCAATGTACCTTACCGCGTATAATAGTATCACATTTCAATTGCTGAAAAGTCCATCGAATTGATTTATACACCGCCATAAGCTTATAAAAATATATTGTAGGTAAATTTATTTTTCTTCGGTCGTATCGAGTCGGCTTAAGAGTAACAGGAAATTTATGATTCTCAAACAATAATAAAAAGGTTCCTGTTCACTCTGTATTAAAAATGTATATAATAAGGTAAACGCAGCCATCAACGACCCATCGAAAATCTGTAGTTATTACCGACCTATTAAAGTAATTCAGAATCTTTACGTTTCCAGAACTGTTCTAGCTATAGTAGGCAAAGTTACACATGCGTTTATTCCTTGAGCATCGTATACTTTTACGTTAGTGTGAGTAGCTATGCAAAAAAGATATAAAATACGTCAATTACTGCGGGGCAGCGCGGATTGCAGGACGAGTCCTAATGTTCCCTTGTCCCTTTAAGTAAGTACGTGGCTTTTCTATTTAAGGCATTTATACAAACAAATGACGTCTATACTTTATTTTATATTACTAAATGTATTCATTTAAGTGTCAACTCTTGATTTCTTACGACATTTTATTAATAAAAAGTTATTTGAAATGATGAAACTTTAAACTAAAATGGGATGGTGTTAGCTTCATCAGTTTTAGTCGTGGCAGCTATTAACGACCCATAAGTCGGCAATGGGAGCAACGTAACTTTTAGTTTTTTTTTTTTTCTATTATTATATCACACTAACACCAGTATTTTTATGGTCCAGTTTAAATATAAGTTATCAGTCTTTATAAAAATCTATTAGCGACTAAACATTTTGTCTAGTTTTTATCGTACTAAAAAAATAAAGTTGCTTTTCAACTTGCCTTAAGGGGGTCGTTAATACCTACGTTTACCTTACGCGGACCGGCGGCATAATAGAAAGCGTGCGGCTACGGTGACCACTAACCAGGTTCTAACGTGCCGCTTGCTTCCCATTAGTATTTCGCGCTAAAATGATATTGGCACAACTGAAATTGCTCTGTTGTTCTCATAAGAACTGCGTTAGAATTAAATGCAATTTGGTTTAGTTGGTTGCATCGAAGTGGATGCAATGTGTAAAAGTAGAACTTTTTATTTTAATAACTTTAATTTTATTGGTAGAATGTTAGCATTAAAGTTTTTTTATACTAAATAAATGAGTAAGTTATTTCAATGATAAAATTACAGAGAACAATACAATAAGGTTAACTAAATCGTATAACTAAATATTTATTAGACTCAAATAAAAAATGGTAGTTTTAGTTTATAGATCAGATACAGCTACAAGCTGAGAAAAATTAAGTTACATTAGGCATACTTTTTTGGATACACATGTGCATTTTTGATACCAATCACAATATATGAATAATGTACTACCTATATATAATTTTCATAAAGTGTTTGGCAATGCGAAGGATATAATGAAAAGGTTTTTTGATGTGGAACATCTTCCCTCTCGGTTGTTGGATATTTATTGTGGATAAATTTCCGTCCCTTTTTCAAAATCACTCATTTTGAATAAGGGACGGAAATTTAGTATAGAAAAAATATAAAAATGGGGAAGCGCGCAAGCACGCTATTTGATTTTTAATAATTAATAAAATATATATAAATAACTGTATTACTACAAACATGTTCTGACTACTTACAAGCGCTTTTTTAAAGTCTACGTGAATAAAAACCTTTTTTATTTATTATTTTATGATATTAAAGGGTTTGGGCGCCAAAAGTCCGCAGGCACTGCTAGTCTGCTATATATTAATTTTCTGTTACATAAAAGCAAGGAATACGAGCAATTGGGTCACCTGATGATAAATGATCACCGCCGCCCGTGGACACTCACAACACCAGAGGGTCTGCAAGTGCGTTTCCGACTTTAAAGAAAGTTATAGGGTTGCGAATCAAGGAAAAAACGTTTATTTTTAAAATTATTACTACATACCTCTTTGCTCTGAAACCGTAGTAGGTGTTTAATTGGAACGAAAGTTCCTTATCGCGCGTTGTGAAAGGGGGCTAGAAGGAAAAAAATCTTGCGAAAAGTTGTCACGACACTTTTTGCAGCTGTGCGGCGTGCGCATGTTTCTCTGTCTCTCTCTCTCTCTCTCTCTCTCTCTCTCTCTCTCTCTCTCTCTCTCTCTCTTATAGAAAGCAAGCCAGACATTTTCATTTCTATTTCGCATTGAACAGTGTGGCGTCGCGACGATTATTTTTGTTGAGGTACAGGTTTTTTGTACATAATAAATAATAAGAAATAACTTCGTTCCATCCGGGTGTTCCTTGACACCTCTCAAGTTTTTTATTCTAAAGGTGTACAGTGAAAATAGCAGGTGGGCTGCAAGCCAACGGAATTAAAGTATTAGCTGTAGAAGCGTCGAGATCTAGCTGTGATATTGCACCAGTGATTAAAATGCCGTTAATCTGCCGTATAAACATTCCAAACTGAATCGGCGCAAAAATGCTGAGCATAAAAACTGGCGTGCTAAATTTTAATGAACTGAAGTATTTATTGGTAGTTTCAGTTTAAGGCTCGTATTTGGAAATGAAAACCTGTCTGCAGTTAAATTTAAACGAAATCTGTTTAAACGTTTTTACGTGATTAACTTTTTGCATGTTTATGCAATCGGTTAAACGAATTAATTACTAGATGTGCCTCACGCTTTTGCCCGCATTAAACTTTATAAATTATAGCCTATGTGTTAATCCAGGGTATTTGTGTGCTAACTCTATACCAAATTTTATTAAAATCGCTTTAGCCGCTTAGACTTGAAGAAGTAAGAAACATACAAACTCACACACTCACAATCTTTCGCCTTTACAATATTAGTAGGATAACATAAGTAGAATTGTGTGATATAATATATAATATATCTTGGACAAAGTCACACAGATCATCCTAGCCCCAAACTAAGCAAAGCTTGTACTATGGGTACCAGGCGACGATATACATACTTATATAGATAGATAAATACTTATATACATAGAAAACATCCATGACTCAGAAACAAATATTCGTGCTCATCACACAAATATTTGCACTTACCGGGATTCGAACCCAGGACCACCAGCTTCGTAGGCAGGAGCACTACCAACTAGGCTACGGTGACCGTCATTGACGTGATTATACGTGATTTCATTCAATTTTAGCATATATGTATTATATTAGTAGGATATTAGCGTAGGCGAAATATCGTACCAGCTACCAAAACGTAAAGTTTACGAACAGCAATATCACTTTCCGTAGCTATTACTGTCCGTCTAATAAATTCAACCATTCACATTAATAGCTTCAACGTAAAAGTTTTAGCATTTCGATCATTAACAGTTTTTAAACTGTGGACTACGGAGTAGGTACTCTGTAGATTTTATTGCCTAATTTATTGCGTCTTCTCGCTATGTTATATGTTAATTATAGTGAACATAATTAAACCTTATCTTCAGGTAAAATACCACTAGTAAAACTATATTGTTACTTATAGTTAAATTTCATAAAATCATGGGAAAAGTCACACTTATATTATAAAGGCGAAAGTTTGTGAGTGTGTGAGTGTGTATGTTTGTTAGTCTTTCACGTAAAAACTATCGGCTGGATTTAGATGAAACTTTGTAGTAATACAGCTTATATATCCGTATAACACAGGCTATAATTTATAAAGTTTAACGCGGTTAAAACCGCGGGGCACAGCCTGTTTATAATAATTTGAGAAATCTATATACATAGTAGGTCTAACGATCCATAGTTTTGAAATAGGAACCGGATATAAACGCCCATTCGCTGAGAGTATACGGAAGTCTAAATTAATAGAGGTAAACATTGTTACGGTTCACAGGCGGGATGTGTATTTCGTAGATAAGCCGAACATAATAATATATGTATATTGCCAAATAAAAAATAGCCGAATGCCGCTATGAAATGTGTTGCCGTTAACATTAAATGCAAGCACACTAACTTTTATTTAGAAAAAATAGTAGTGTAGCGCACATTCGTTTTTTTACTTCAGTCGAGTCTAAAAACAACAAGTGAAGTAAAACTTAGATATATGAAACGTAACTGTCTATGAGAGAAAGAGAGAAAGAAAATGTGTGCTCTTTCCCCTACAGTTATACACGAAACGTAACTCTCTATCTTCACAAACTTATATCTCCCTCTCAACTTCCGCTTGCCTCGCCCGATCATACATTTCGTAACGCTCTCGTCACGCATTTACCAGCTTACTCCCCAAGTAAAGCATGCGTAAAGTTTTACTTATTTTTTTTAAATACGCATTTGATAAGGCGTTTACAGTTAGCCTAGGCGACAGATGGCGTTCACTCAGGTGAATAAATATATTAAGTAATAGTTTAAGTTTAAGTAACGTAAGGAGCGCTGTCTGTCCACAAATCTGATCTAATTAAACAAATCTACTATATAAAAATAAGTCGGGTTTTCCTTCCTGACGCTATAGCTCTAGAACGCACTAACCGATTTCCACGGTTTTGCATTCGTTGGAAAGGTCTCGGGCTCCGTGAGGTTTACAGCAAAGAAAATTTGTAAAATTTAACGCGGGCAACACCGCGGGGCACAGCTAGTTTTATATAAATATGCATGTTTATATAAAATTTGCAATTAAAACTGTTGCACAGTTTGGCGATTTTGTTTGTTAATGTAACTGTTTGTAATTCTCATGAATAAAAATATATGAAAAAACACATATAAAGAGGACAGAGAGGAACGGTTTCTATCAGACAACTCCTACCGCAAGCCGCGTTTAGAAACTTCGTTATAAAAAGAAAAAATCTTTCACAGAACATTGAAAAGTCTATCCAGGTTAGATCGAATTTTCCTGTGTTAAAGAGATTACGAGGGTCGATTCGGGCTATTTTACATCGTGTGCCGATTTCACACCAACGCGAACGAATTCACACATCTTGTCGAATTCAACTATCCCCCTATTTTCAACGGATTTTTGATATACTTAGTGAGTTCTTTTATTTAAAAAAGGTTACTGAAGTGGTCAGATAATAAGCTTTATTTATTTGGTCACATGTATACTGTATGTGAAGTATCTTGAACTTCTTTTAAACGCTTAACTGATAAATGAACGCTGATTTGATGACACTTTCTAAAGAGAAATGTCGTATTTATAAATTTTTATTTGTATTATTTATCCTTCTTTCTAAGTGCTGTCGTGTGTTAAAGACAGTTCTTTAACACACGCTAGATACGACCAGTCCAGGCCACTGCTAGTCGGTACTGCACCCGCCGAAGCTTCCAATGTGTGGTAATTCCTATAATAAGTCTGGGCGGTCGTTTCCTTCTATCCAAAATGGCGAGGAAGACGATGAACGGTTGCTGCTTGCGATGCATTTGCTTGGTTTGGTCTGTATAGGTTGACTATGTCCTTGTTACTTTGTAAATATGTGTTCACTATGCAGTAAATATTGCTTTACCTACAATAATTATTCTATCGTATCGGCCGTTGGGGCATAAAGGCTCTCGAGTGGCGATCATGAACCGGAAGAGGCAGCGTGCGCAGACACCCTACAAGATGTATTGATGATCTTGTGAGTTTTGCTGGAAGCCGCTAAGATAAGCTAGAAGCGAGTAACGCATCAGTGGCAATTGTTGAAGTAGAAGTGGACGTATTTCGGCTGATATGATGGTGTAGGCAGTTTTACTAAAAAGTATATTATGAATGTGATTTATACGGTTCAGTTAATGTGTTAAGCTGCATATTAGATACGCAAAATGTATAGTATACAGTGATTAAGAAACAAAGCAAAAGACAAAAAAGACGAGATAAATAATCCCGATTTTTTTATTGATTATGTGACTGATAGAAACACAACAACATGCGATTAAAATTGGGATTTTCTTTTGAATAGGTATTATATATATTCATTATTATGCATTTCGTTTGCTTACGCTTAATAGGATTGTATAACTAAATGAATTTTCTTCAAGTAGAAATTCTAATTTGGCTCCATCAAATATCGGTGTTTTAGATTTAAAACCACAAAAACAATCTTATGCTGAACATAAACTGAATGATGTCAAACAGGTACCTTAAGTCGACACTAAAGATATTAAAACTCTTATATACGGTAGTTAGTTCATTTTTTCACTATAAAATCAGCGAAACACATTAACGAAACAAACTTTGAAATAGCTTTTATGGGATCATAAAACTAATATCAAATGATATAAAATGCGGCCCTATGGTACACACGGCTACACATCAAGCTATACAATTCCAATATAAGCTGATCTCAACGTTGTATAGGATTTCAATACAATGATAGGTCAGCTTATATTGGACATGTATAGCTTGATATATATCCGTGTGTACAGTCAGCTCCATGTAAAAAATTCACTATAAAATACGCTTTTAATTCTTATGCAATAGAGACGCTGTTAAGATCAAAGTGTATCCACCTGAGAGTCTTGGGTTTTAACAGTTTCACTACAGTAGGTTCTTGTCATAGTGAATTAATTTCAAATAATACGTGAATGTGTTGAAATTAATCATCAATTTGCTTCGACAGGGTTCTATCAACAATTACGAGTCCCCAGTCGTACATGAACAAATTGAATTATATCCTGGCAGAGGGCCAGGACGAGCCCGGCCGGCCTTGACACACTATTAGTATAATCTAGTCCTAAAAGGACTATAATATAAGCAGTATAATAATACCGATGCAACTTTACTATTTATTGTACCCGTCAGTAATCGCCTTGAGTGGAGTTTCGAACCCCAAAGGGAGTGGTCTCTGGCACGATTATTTAGTTCGTGGCTTTATTTTGTTTACTTTTGGCCTTTTTGTTCCATGGTGCATAATTCTAACTGTAAACGTTCATCATTATCATAATAACCGCCGAAAGTAGTCCACAACTGGACAACAGCCTCCCCCAAGAATTATCTTGGGGGTTATGCCATAATAGCCACGCTTGGCAGACGCGTTGGCGATCGCGTTATGATAGACATAGTACTCGGAAAAAAGCTGCTGCCCGTCCTCTGGTAGATATTCCCTCGGGTCCACTTCTACGCCCCCCACGGGATGAAATGGGGTGATGATATTCTGATTTTCGAATAATGTAAAGAATATAGTAATTTTATTGTCTTCCCGATTAACTAAATAATCTTTCATCCGAAGGGATAAACAAGTCGATACGCCAAGCCGCGAAGAGGTCAGGTGCTTGCTCAGCGACAGGAACGACGGGCTGTTTGGCGTCTTTGGTATATACTTGCCTTTCACGTCGCAGGTCGTGAGTTCGAGTCCCACCCACGACAGATATTTGTGTGCATGAACATGTCTGTTTCTCCTGATTCTGGGTATATGTATTTACAAAAGAAAAGTAATATATGTTGTATATCAGTGATCTGGTTTCCATACAAACTTTGCTTAGTTTGGAATCAGATGGTCGTGTGGGAAAAATATCCCAGGATATTATTATAATGTAACAGCGAAACGCTAACTCACTGATTGCGGACTGCTACAAACAAAATATACTTTTAGTAAACCCCAAAATCCAACATTTTTGTAATCAAACCCGCGACTTCAGTATCTACGGAGGAACACGTTGCCGGTAGACTAACGCGACAGCAGAATAATATCTAGAGTTCTACTTAAGTACTAAACAATGATCGGAATTTATGTTGGCGGGAATAGCGAGCAGCAAAGTTTACCAATAAAAGCATGTGCGGGAATACGATGGTCCAGTAGACTAACCATGAGTTAGTAATGTATAACTTTGACATATAACCTCATTCGTACGAAAATTACAGGTCATTCGTTTTTTTTATTTCTATCAAAGTCGATAATACTTAGATGTTTGGCGCAAGTTGTCGGCGAGGTAAGACGTCTTCGTGCTTCATAGGGCACTTTCAGCTGTTAGTCCCGTAAGTTGTCGTTACATAGCAATCGTTGAGTCATATCAGAAGCCTACTAGGCGGCTTGAACGACACTGATCAGGGTAATGATTTCTACCACACGATAGAAAAAGATAAGGATCGCGTAACATAGGCTTGTAAGCATCTCTCCAATAACCTCCCTGAGCCCAGGTCCAAACCCCAATGGGGATGCCCTCACGTGGTGATGTGGAGGTGCCAAGTACTTTTTGGTATTGTCGTAGTATAACAGTGGGTAAACTCGAATCTACAATAATAATGACGATCTGAACCAATATTATAAAAGATTTAATATTTGTATGCTTTTTGTCGTGTGTATAAACTGAAAATTACTAAACTATTTTTGAAGTTATACTTCTTTTGGCGCGATGGAGAAAAATGATGAGAGTGAATTTTTAAAATGCGCGCGCACACCGACACCAAAAAATTTAACAGCATGAAGTTAGTTCTAGGTGGTATGACAGTGAATTTTTACGATGCGCGCACATCGTGCGCGCATCGTAAAAATAACAGCATGACGTTAGTTCTAGGTGGTATGAAAATTGTTCTATGTTCAAGTTGTATATTAAGAAGTATAACTTCTAACGCGTGTACATAAGTACACACAAGTTTTTTTTTTTTATTACTGTACAGTTACATTACCAGCGAGAAGCATGGGCTATATTTTACTTTCAAATAGATCAGAGCGACAAAAATTACAATTATGTTTCCCAAAGTATAGAAAATATGCCAATAAATTATTTAGCGTACGCTACGAAAACTGATAATGATATATAAAAGAATGTACTAAATGTTTATAGTACTTTTTAGTTTTTTTCACAAAAACCATAATTTTTCAGTATTTTATCAATCAACCCGTGCAAATTTGAGGCGGTGCGCTAATTATCCAATAACATGTTCAAATTATTACATATAATATTGTTTTACACACTAAACTGCCAGATACTTAACCAGTCCATTTAACTCAAAGCTATGGTTTGCTGCCCGAGAGGTTGTAAGTCCTCAGTGGCAACAAAGTTGTCGAATCGCTGAGCAGAGTGGTAATAAATCCTCACTTGGTTAATTAATGCTATAAATCCTGAGCTCCAGGTGGAATGTCGCACTGCAGGACCAATGCATTGTACAACGAAATATTTTCCTATTCTTTTGGACCACGTACCTATTTCAAATTTTTGTTTCTACGCTGGGAACTGTTTTTTGCGAGGAATTTTAATTACTTTCGTCACTGTTGTTTCCGCTTCGTTGACGCCAAAAACAGATTTAAATAGTGCAAAATATTTCATGACATTCCTACATTTTATGTCTTTTGTCTTTGTAAAAATCAAAGAAAAACCAACCCAATTACGCGTTTGTTACCAGTTACGTGCTTAATGTTCACTTGCCAATGTCTTAGGACATAGGCGAGTGAACATTCTTCCTTTCGTATCGCCTCGACTTACCCTGTAAAGGCACTCGTGTTAGGTAGAGTAATCGAGCGATTTTAAATTATCCTATACGAGCAGTTTACACGGGTAGATAGAAAGATATATTAATATTACAAATTAACAGTTTACTCCAAATAATTTATATGTTCCTTTATATGTTAATTTTTGATACCTTGAGTTACATTATAGTAATTTTAATAGGATCTCTTTATAGGATTTTATAGCATTTATATTCTTTTTATATATATATATTTTCTTTTTTCGGTTCCCACCCAGGACATATATCTGTGTGCATGAACATGTCTGTTTGTCCTGCGTCTGGGTGTAATTATGTATATAAGTATGTATTTACAAAAGAAAAGTAGTACATGTAGTATATCAGTTATCGGGTTTCCATAGTACAAGCTCTACTTAGTTTGGGATCAGATCTGATCCCAGGTTATTTTTATTATTTAAAATTTAAAATACACGCTGATAATGTAGCTTTCTACTGTTTTTGAAGTTATACTTCTTTTGGCGCATTGGAGAAAAATGATGAGAGTGAATTTTTACGATGCGTGCGCACACCGACACCAAAAAAATTTAACAGCATGAAGTTAGTTCTAGGTGGTATGAGAGTGAATGCGCGCACGATGCGCGCGCATCGTAAAAATAACAGCATGACGTTAGTTCTAGGTGGTATGAAAATTGATAACTATGTTCAAGTTGTCTATTAAGAAGTATAACTTCTAACGCGTGTACATAAGTACACACAAGTTTTTTTTTTATATCAATCTTTACATTTTGAGTTTATCCATTGAAACCTTCAATGCTCGAAGACTGAAACATACAAAAAATAAAATCTTTTCTCTCTATAATAATAGTTTCGAAAAAAAACATATGTATGACACATATTGTGTCAGCGCACGCCTCCCATATGTCAGATATATAAAAGTTCAAATATAAGTAGAACCCCAACTTCATTCGGATGTTTTATGTTTGCCTGAATGACATAAGTAACGTGTTCCTCGTTGAGCGTCGCATTGCAGCAACTCAAGCTTTCTAAAGACTTAACTAAGCTATAAAGACTCCTCTGAAACCCCCGCAAAGCCCCGAGATAATTATAAGAAACATGTTTAATTCCTGAAATCGGGGTCTTCACCCGGTCGCCGCACTTTAGTCTATTGCAAGGCATTAATCTGAGCCAGCTGCAACAACTTTTGGATGTAAAACTTGACTCGTATACTTCGTAGTTCAAAGTTTAGTTTAAGCAAAAAGAAAGGCCAAGTTTGTAACTGTAGTTCGGCAATATAAATCACGCTGCATATAAAAATCTGCGCGGCTCACAAAGCCGCAGCTTAAAATTAACGCTCTCTGATCAAGTTCATCTCAAAAAGGGAAAAATATCAGCGGATTCCTTGCCAAATGTCGACGACGCCGCCCGGCCTACGGGCACCAACCCAAGTCATAGACATCGATACTATCAGCGAATTTACGCGACCGTAACTTGTACAGTTATTTATTTCAGTTTTATTTACTATCTGGTAAACGCATTTGGTCGAGTGTAATAATCAACCGATCTGAATATTCCGGTAATAAAAACGGCATCCATCTAAAAAATCACATCGAGAGCAGTTGGAATAATAGTTGAACGAAGTCGTAAAGTTGGCCTCGAGCGAATGTATCCAGTGAGAGAGTGCGCCCGCGTTGGCGCCGCTCCAACACCCCACACTACTCCGTATCGACAAGCCACATCCGCACAAACAATTAGCAAATTATCTAGGATTCAATGAAGAGAAAACCAATATTTTTAAAACAATACGCAAAGTTTATTCAAAGATAAACAACGTCTTAAATATGTGACTGCGCTGAAAGACTTTTCTTAGTACTATATCTGTCCATACAACTTTTTATTTTGCGAACAATACGAGACAGAAAGCGTACCGCTTTCTCTCTCGTATTGTTCGCAAAATAAAAAGGTCCCGAAAAATCAGGGAGCTGGATAAAACGCAGCACAATGGAATGTGGGTAGATAGGTCTCCGTGTAATTTTTCAAGCCGATGCGCCTCGATTGTGGTTGGTCGGGCACAGTCGGCAATGTAGTGGCTGTGGTCTCTGTACGAAGCGACCACACGCATTGCGGTCTTGTTTTGTTCCTTTTCACCGCATAGCATTGAAAATTCAGATAAAATAGCTCTTACACGAGGAAATGCAGCTTATTTCTACGAACTAAACTGAAATTTTATACAATCTGGTACTCGTTTAACAATCATAGCTCGTTCTATACAAAAGCTTTTTAACTTTAGTAATGCTGGCTTAAAACAGAGTTAAGTAGAAATTATTTGTTCGACCTTAGTTTCATTCGCGTATTTTCTTGGTAAATGTGGTTTTAGAAGACTGAATATAACTTGTATAGGTACAGGTATGTAGTATACTCGCTTTAAATTTGTTGTTCTTCTGAACAACTAATAAGACGCTCGTGTAAGGAGCATACAGAATACAACGAACGAATAATGTTTTTCAAGTTTGTACGTAAGCTATCGTATGATTTCTTATTTATTTAGTGTAACTTCAGGGCAATAGATTGTAGTTAGTCAGCCAACCTTAGAGTGGTGCAGAGAGATGATAGCCTGCAATTGCACTAAGTATTTGCTTATTAAAATTATAAATAATAATAATTACCTACACTATTATTACGATCTTCTTCTTCTTTTTAGCGTGTCGATGGCAATCTAAATTAAGTCAGCCCAGAATTCAGCTACGAGTTGAGCGTTGTCAGTACCTAGCGTCCATTAATTCTTGTAACGTGCAGGCATTAGGGTACGCAGGACATGTTAACAAGTGGGCCATAGTTTGAAGGACAGAACCACACTTGCACTCTAGGTTGGAAATGTTTAAAAATACCCACCTGAGCAGGTTTTCCTTGCTACGACCAACTTGGGTCCGAAGTCTGTTCAGGGACTTCCAGGTTGGCCACGGCAACTTGTGTCCAGGCGGAAGGTTTTCAGCGGGAGGGACGAATGGGATGGGTAGGCAAGCACTGTCTCGCCACAGTTTGAGCCGTGTCTTAGACCGTTCGCCAGAAAGTGGAAGCACATACTTCAGTAAGCTTTTTCGACTTTTAAGCCTTTGTGCCACAAGCTTACTGTTGTGGATAAGGTGCCGTATATCGTTGCTCATTTTAGACCGTTCATTGGAGCTTGCCACCGCTCTGCGCACATCTGGTGGTGCTATGCCTACTAGCGGATATAACATGGAGCGGCGTCCCTTTGAGACAACCAGTGATGATCCGGCATGTTTCATTCAAAGCGGTATCCACTAATTTTGCGTGAGCTGAACGACTTCATACGGGGCATGCGACTTCTCCACATGAAAATGATAGCGCCAGTCCAGAAGTCCGCATGACATCAGGCGAAGCACCCCATTTATAGCACACAAGACGTTGCAAGCTATTATTGCGAGATTGCACTTTCTGCTTGATGTTCTTGCAGTTTTTAATATTACGATATTATTCTTTTTTATTTACTATAATAATATTATATGAATCTTATAATTAATATTATTGATGACACATCTCTGCGTGACGTTTTTAATATAATTTCGTTTAATTCGTTTATACCTATGTACATCTAATAATGATTCTGGCCAATCAATTTAAAGGGTAGACACGAATTAGTTAAACCCTGTAATTTAATTATTAGAAAAGCCTATAGCGAGTTCAGTTTAATATATAAAGAGTGGATTGATTTAATTAAAAGGCTAAATAATATAGTCTTTAATTTTTATTTTGCGTATACCCAAATTAAATTAAATTAAACCCAAAGTAAAACTGGATCAATACGTTTTATTTATTTGAAAATAACACATATATGAATAATATACATACACATTACACAGTGAAATTGTATAACATATTTTGAATTATCATACATTTGACTTATCCTTTTTTGAAACTTTGAACGTATAGGATATAAACTTTTAAATAATATCGTCGATAGTAATTTAATCGCAATTAGTCACGATATTGGTATTAATAATAATGATTTGAATTTTACTGCATTCTCGTAGCAGTGTAGTTTATTTTCTCGACATCGTAGCATGCTTATAATTCAGTAAGTAACGCTAGGTTATATTTGCAGTGATGGGGCGGATCGTGGTCGGCGTGGTTCCCGGAGCGAGGCGGTGCGCGGGCGCGGGTGTGTGCGCGGGCGCGGCGTAGCGCGGCGCGGTGGCGGGCGCGCGCGCGGCGGCGGCGGCGGCGCATGCACGCCACCGGACACACGGACCGCTCGGGCGGCGGCGGCGGCGGCGGCTCCTGGCGCCTCCCGCCCGACGAGACCTTACAAGTCGCCGACCCCAAGTCCACCAAAGAGGAGGTTAGCTTTAGACTTACACCAAACATATATTTTTTAGTTTTAATTTGCTTTACACCGATGTTGCGCCCATGCCTTCTTATTTACTTACTAATTATTAAATTTATTTAATTTTTTAAGTAAATAATTAAATTAAATAAAATGAAATAATAAGCTAAAAATTAGATTAACTACTATTTACCTTAAAAGGCGTCCAATAATCCCTCCGCATCGCTTATGGGAAAAGTGCCCAGAAGGCTAGCCGCATTGCCACGCTGGATGGCAATGCTGATCCTCTGACCCAAGAATAGACCAGCCCTCTGATCATGGGAAGCGTCGATCAAACGTTTAGATATTTCCCGAAATAATAATATTATTAAATTCAATTGTAACATTTCATCTTCATATTCTTGACACATGACGAAATCGATATTGTATCTGATTGCCATTTCTATTAAATTGTCCATTATGAATATGTTATTCTTAAATTGGCTAGAAGCTTCGTTGGTACAAGTAGCCTTTTACTTTTATGTGTAAAAACTGGGAAATATATAGAGTATAAACTTCCACATTATTTTCAATGATCACCAGATCTTCCTTACCTACTAAATATAGTGGTATAGGTATACCTCCGCATAATTGGCTAAAATTTAATTTTCTTTTGCTAGAATACCCTATATCAATAAAAGATCTTAAAAAAATTCAATAACTCTACAATACGTTACGCGGCACTTATACCAATCGCCTTCTATCGCCACTTCACCAGTTTAAGGATTAATATAATAATAATCGCTCTAGCTGTAAGCAGCCCAACAATATAACAATGTTATTAAGTTAGTTTTGGTTTTACACAGTCACTGGACTCCTGCTCATTTTACATAACAGAAGACATATACATAGCAGATTAACCTTTAAACAGGCTGTGGACTATACGAGACCACGTCAATTTCAACCTAATCAATGTGGAATAAGGTCTAAAAATTGTGGAAAAGAACTATAGCAAAACCTGGTTATGGGTTTTCCAGAATCCGATTACTTATACATATGTATACGATGTCTATACAAATATATCGCGTTTAATAGTATAAGATAGGATAACGAAACCCCAATATAGATTTATGCAAACTCAACGAGACATTCAATCAAAAAACCATAATATTCCCTGTTTTGGCAAAGAGCAATCGATGTAATACCTACGCCGTCCTCGGCAGATCTTCGTAATATCGCGTCATTGAACCCGACACCTTCCGGGATCATAAATCAAATTCCGATTTCTTAGCCTATTTTTAGCAACGCGCGAGATTGTTGACGAATGTCATTTTACCTCACCTACCAACCCTCTTACCGCTACCAATGAATTCTGAATCGAGTAAATATTTTTCCAGGATTTGTACCAAGGAGATGGCCACAATTGGAGAAGCATCATATTTTCGTTGATGGTCATCAGTTTTGTTATAGCGGGGATAGTCACGGCTATTTATCTATTAGGGTGAGTGATGTTTTAGTTAATAATAGTGATTAATCTAAATCTCATTACTTCTCTTACTATTATAGCTCGTATGAAACGGATGCTCGTAAAGGGCAAAAAAGGTTCTCGAGTTGCGACCACGAACCGCAAGACGCAGCGTGAAGAGGCCCTTTACAAGAGGGACCGATGATCTTGTGCGGGTCGCTGGTAACCGCAATTGTGGAGATCTTTGGGGGAGGCCTTTGTCCAGCAGTGGACGTCTTTCGGCTTATATGATGATGATGAAAAGGACAGGACTTGCTAAATATTGTCAAACTGATAAAACTGCCTGTGTACGGAGACGAAGTGCATTATTCGCCGATAGGTTCTTTACTTTGTTACACTAATATTTCTCAGAAACGTTACTAATAGAACTAAAAATAACCTGTCTTTTTCATTACAACTACGTTATAAAGAAATGCAACTATAGTAAAATTAGTTAATTGGTATTGCTTAGAAGCGGGGCCGATGTCTGCATTATCGCGCCTTTAAAACAGTTGCTTAACTTCCCTTAATTTATGGGCCACTATGCGCAACTTGCAAAAGCAAACTTTGATCAAGAAACTTCACTTGAAAATAAACTTGATGGTTCCTATCTATCCCTCTCCACCCTGAGCTTACGTAACTATAAAGGAAAATATACAAGTAAATACATAACTATAAAGGAAAGTATTTAAAGTGACGCGAAGACTTAAACAGTAGCCAATTTTTGATATTTTGATAATTCTTTATGGCTGGTTATAAAAATGTTTAGGTTAGTAAACAATTACAACTCCAGAGAGTTATCTAGGCTTAGGTTATAATAATTTCGCAAGTTATCCTTTATAGGTATCAACCTATCACAGTAATGAGGTAAAATATTTTCCAGGTATGTGGACGAATTGTTGTATTGGTCGGGTCGTCGTATGCGCCTCGACGAGTTTTTGCACGGAGACTTGACGGGCGAGCGGCTGCCGACCACGTGGGTCAGCTCGCACCAGCTGGTGTACCAAGCAGACGACGGCGGCCTGCTGGCACTCGACACCTTCAACAACACCCTCACAGTTCTCGTCACCAATCATACATTAGTAAGTCATTTAGTAGTAAAGTTTGATTTTAGTTTAGGAGGCAAGTTAACAAGTTACGATTGACCAACATTACGTTACATTGACTGCACGTGTGGCGCAGCGGCTAAGACAATCGCCTCGCCGCTTCATGTCACGGGTTCGAATCCCGCGTCGGACAACTATTTGTGTGACCCATAAATAGTTGTTCTGAGTCTGGGTGTAATTTGTGTCCGTCTATTATATGTTTGTAAAGTACCCCGCGACACAGGGATTAGATGCACTAGTGTGGGCGTTGTCTTTGCATAAGAAAACCAGTTAATAGGAAATCTCAGTTTAGAAATCTTCGTATAATGATTGATAAAAGCATAGAAAGCGCTTACCGCAGACTTGGTTGAGGGTGGTTCAATTCCTGGTCGAATAAATGTATGAATTACTTTTGAGTTTCGATTTACGCCTTTCAAGAATACTAAATAACTAATATTTTGAAGTTTGGGAGTGTTATCAATATGATATGATCTTTAACATGCAACTGTGAACATATCAATTAGGCATACCGGTGGATGGCCCTACATTCTACGTAATGGTGTTAGAAAAGGAACTAGTAAATGAACCTGCTAGAATCTATCGAACGGAGATCAGCACAGCGCCCACCCCAGATTGCTATACTACGCTGGACGATTAAATTTATGGCATGAATTCTTAGAATTTCCCCGTTTTGAGTAAACCTTAAAATATAGGAAGTCTATTATGGCTTAATACATACTGTGGATTACTCTACTGATATAAAGAAAAGCCACAGAAATTCATACGTGCTCTATGTAACATAGGACTTTTAGCGAGCTGTAAATTGCTATTTAATGATAATAAATAATAAACTGCCATTCACAGCTTTATACATACATATATACTCGAAATTTGCCTTCTTGTTCATAATATTTCGAAAAGAATTCTATAACAGCGAAATGACATCCAAATCGTCTATTAATCCTGTAGAACTTCTCTACATCAAAAGAATTGCAAGGTATTTTACGAAGTACCCAAGGGGGTTGGGCAGCTACCATAAATGGAGTGACAAGGGTTTTGGAATAATGGCTGACAAACAATGATTTTTATAATCTCAGTGATTTCTCTGACCGTTGATAATGTTAATTCTATTGGAATTCTTATTTACTTTTTATATGTTTCATATATGTATTGCACAATTTTAGGAAACTGGTTTGATATTGGGTACTGATGATTGATTATTATTTTAATGGCAGTCGTTGATAGTCGATAAAATTAAATTTATTATTGTAATTTGCTTGTTAATATGATCAAAATATGTGAAAAATATTAACGTACTTAAATAAAAATTACTTACTTATTGAATTACGACAATGGTGGCCAGTCTCAATAGATAGTGTCTTGGATCCGGTGGTAGCATTAAAGCGCGACCGTCGTTATTAACACAAGGTCCGTCATAATAAAAATACCTTTAATATAGACAGAACCATTGACAATATGTAGTAAAAATATTAGACTTAAACTAGATAATTAAACATAATCTCTTGACAATAACTTGATACGAGCTAGCTGAATATCATTTCTGTAATAAAATAAATTTTATAAATGTTTTCATACAAGATGTACCTAAATATCTATGTTACTAGAAATAATATCTAATGTATACAACTATATTACTACAAACATGTTCTGACTATTTACAAGCGCTTTTTTAAAGTCTACGTGAATAAAAACCTTTTTTATTTTATTTTATTTTATAGGACTTTTTCAAATCTACTATATAAAAATAAGTCGGGTTTTCCTTCCTGACGCTATAACTCCAGAACGCACGAACCGATTTCCACGGTTTGGCATTCGTTGGAAAGGTCTCGGGCTCCGTGAGGTTTATAGCAAAGAAAATTTATAAAATTTAACGCAGGTAACACCGCGGGGCACAGCTAGTTTGTTATAAATACCTAGTACAGAAAAGGAAAACAGTGTTAATGAATTACGAAAGAGAAACCGCCAACAGATGCTAGTATATTACATTACTTCTTATCAGCTATTTGCCCGTAATATACAATACACAAACAATATATTGAATAACAGATTATACAAGAAAAAATCTATCAACTGATTTATCTGATATAAGAAGAAAAAAGCAAATTTATTTATTTATTTATTTATTTCTCTCCTTAACACCTATCATTACAGGTCTTGACCTAATGCGATAGTGTTGGTATTAAAATTATAAACAACTTATTGAACTAAATTTAAAAATAAAAACTTATAACTAATTATTCATGCAACTAACTACCTTTAATAGAATCGTTACGAATTCACTCAAATTACCTGAGAATATATCCACAATTGGTTCAGTTTCAACAGTATTTAAGTTTCCAAGACGCTCACAGCCATTACTCTCACTGGTTCATAAGTGATCGCCTTGGTCAAGCACCGAGGCATGCGGTCAATCTATAGATACGTGATCACTAAAGTGCTTAAATTTCTGAGCATGTCCGTCATCTATATAAGTATGTATTTACAAAAGAAAAGTAGTATATGTAGTATATTAGTTATCTGGTTTCAATAGTACAAGCTCTGCTTAGTTTGGTGATGGTCATGTGTAAATAATGAGATAAGATAAGATAAGAAAGATAAGATCATTTATTTGCGATAAAACATGGTTACAGGATGGTACATCTTAATATAAAGTACAGCATGTTTTGCCTATTTAACGGCATGCAAATATTTAGGCTTTGTAAATTTAAAATATATCCTAATAAACATCACAATTTAATCATAATACAGCATGGATAATAATTCTCTATTATTTAAACATATAACTATAATTATTATGAATATTAAATGTCAAGAATTCAAAATATTATAAATTCACTTATTCAATATATATTAATAATTTAGTATTTGATTTATAATTTTATATCATATATGTCATGTCTTTCATATTGTAGAAGCATTTAGTTTGCAGCCATATACCTAATTTTGTTTTAAATTGTTTTCGTGGCAGTATTCTTATGTCCCAACATATTATTATATTCACAAGAGAACCATCCAATTTTGTAAATTCATTATTGCTTAGATTCTAGAACCAGCAAGTGAAACTAACATGACGGTTTTAATTACACGAAGACGTTTTAATCACACTGTGATCATATTCGACTTGATTTATGCACGACCGCAATACGCTTGTACCAAGTTCAATGAGCTGGCTTCAAACGTTTACTCTTCATTATCTTGCTAGCTATATTCCTATTTCCAATGGAGCTCTCAGTAAACATATACATAAAGAGGGATCTCAGACGATAATAATATAGTACAAGTTGGCGTGGTTGATAGATGCTTGCCTTTCACGCCGCAGGTCGTGGGTTCAATCCCCACCCGGGACAGATATTTGTGTGTCCTGAGTCTGGATGACGTAATCTATATTACCTACATATAATAAAACCGTAGGAAAGCCAAAACTGTACATTGAGTATTTTTTTAAAGGATGCTTTGGGCGTGATCTACTGTCGATATCGAATCCAAAACTATTGTTTTTAGAGTTTTTGTCTGTATGTACAGACGCCAGCATATCCAGCTGCCCCAATCTGTCAAATTTCTTTTAAAGATTTTCTACTTTATCACATAAGCATAAGGTTCACTTTCAATTGGGTAATTTTGACAGATTGGAGTAGCTTGATGTTCTGGCGTCTGTACCTATGTCTGGGCTAAACTCAAAAAGTACTGCATGGATTTACTTCAAATTTTGCATGAATATTACTAAGAGGTCGGGTCAACACATAGCCAACATATTATCACGCTATCACCTACGGGGGAGGAGCTATTAAAATTTATAAAATGTAACGCGGGTAAAACCGCGGGGCACAGCTAGTTATCTATATAATAATAATAATAATAATATCTAGGGACAATGTCACACAGATCATCCTAGCCCCAAACTAGGCAAAGCTTGTACTATGGGTACCAGGCGACGATATACATAATTATATAGATAGATAAATACTTATATGCATAGAAAACATCCATGACTCGGAAACAAATATTCGTGCTCATCACATAAATATATGCACTTACCGGGATTCGAACCCAGGACCAACAGCTTCGTAGGCAGGAGCACTACCAACTAGGCTACGGTGACCGTCAAATATATGTCGGAGATTCTGACGGATTTAACTCCGAAACATCGTCGGTGTCCGCCATCATGCACGTGGTTAAAAGAATCAGTGCGCACACTCGGCGCGGTCGAGCTCTGGATACCAATTGTGTCGTGTCGCTAACACACTAATGTCACTTAGACAACTGACAGACGTCAAACGTCACATGCGACAGTTCATAGACAACCTCGACTCGAACTACTGACTCTGTGAGTAGTGTCTTCCAAACGCTAATAGATGGCGTTACTAGTACGTAAACAGTCCTTATACTTAATTTCTCCCACACGGCCATTCTGACAATCAACGCGCTCTCGCGTTGTTACTCGCTGACATAATCAACATGAATTACAGCTCTTCAGTTTGGCAAGGACACAAAGCGTTACAAGCGGCTTTCAATGTTACACAAAGCAAAGCGTAAAGGCTTTCAGCATTTGCCACAAAGCGTTAAAGCTTTCATCATTAGTTAGAGGGCGTACCTCTCACACAATGCAAAGCGTTGAAACTTTCAGCATAAAATGCAAAACATAGCAAAGCGTTGAAGCTTTCAGCATAAACTGCATCACACAGCAAAGCGTTGCAGCTTTCAGCATAAACTGTAACACGCAGCAAAGCGTTGAAGCTTTCATCATAAACTGCAACACGCTGCAAAGCGTTGAAGCTTTCATCATAAACCGCAATACACAGCAAAGCGTTGAAGCTTTCAGCATAAACTGCAACCCACAGCAAAGCGTTGAAGCTTTCATCATAAACTGCAATACACAGCAAAGCGTTGAAGCTTTCATCATAAACTTCAATACACAGCAAAGCGTTGAAGCTTTCATCATAAACCGCAATACACAGCAAAGCGTTGAAGCTTTCAGCATAAACTGCAACCCACAGCAAAGCGTTGAAGCTTTCATCATAAACTGCAATACACAGCAAAGTGTTGAAGCTTTCATCATAAACTGCAATACACAGCAAAGCGTTGAAGCTTTCATCATAAACTGCAATACACAGCAAAGCGTTAAAGCTTTCATCATAAACTGCAATACACAGCAAAGCGTTAAAGCTTTCATCATAAACTTCAATACACAGCAAAGCGTTGAAGCTTTCAGCATAAACTGCAACCCACAGCTAAGCGTTGAAGCTTTCATCATAAACTGCAATACACAGCAAAGCGTTGAAGCTTTCAGCAAAAGTTCAATTACTCGGCAAAGCGTTACAGCTTTCAGCATTGCTCAGAGGCAGCACTTAAAACACGCTGCAAAACGTTGCAGCTTTCAGCATCAACCTTGGGTCACGACAGATGAGCCCAACCTTACTGCAAAGCGTGATGGCTTTCAGCAGGACATCAGGACAAAGCGATAAGGCTTTCAATCCACCCTTCAATAAAGCGAAGTAGCTTTCAGTTTAAATAAAACATTATATCAATCAGCAATGAACATATGTCTTTTATCAACACAGGTTTACGTTCAACAAAACAATGTAATTATCGTTTCAACTCAAACAATGATCACGATTCAATACAGTAATTCAATCCAAATTACTAATTACACCAAATTAGAATACCAAATTAATCTATAAATAAAACTATTCAATTATGGGTTCTACAGGATCAAGACATTCTGACAATTCAGGTAAACTAGCTGGATATTTACGTAGTCGTTCATGGCACACATATTGGGCCCGTCCCCCAGATACTGGTTCCACCATATAACGCTCATTGGAACACACTTTAGCTACCCTGTAAGGGGCTTTTCTCTATACTCTTACTTACAGTACAATTCAAAACGAGTTTTACTTCGCCTAAGACAGATTTCCAGGATTTATTTTTATAATTTTCGGCCACTGTCAAACAATTTGTCAAGGTGGACATCATTCGCTCCACCTGACCATTAGCTCGGCTAACACTACTAGCAATCCCGTGGAACTCAATGGCCCAACCTTGGCATAAATCCTGAAAGTCTTGACCAGTAAAAGATGTACCTTGATCAGAGATATATCGTTTTGGGTTTCTAAATATGTGGACAAAGCTACGTAGTGCCTCGCAAGCAGATCGTGATGTTAAATCTTTGACACACATTAATTGACAAAATTTCGTAAAAGCATCTACTATGACTATCACATACTCCTTAGAGGTCTTAATACAAGTTCGAAAATGGTGTTCTCCACCCTGGAACATTATAATTAAGTGCGCAATGCAGCGTCACGAACTCAAAGCACGAAGCTTGCGATAGTCAATTGTCACAAGCAGGAAGCGCGGAGCTTTCAATACTCAATCGTCACAAGCATATCCTTATACTTAATTTTTCCCACATATATATATAAGTATGTATTTACAAAAGAAGAGTATATCACTTTACATTCGTTACTTTACCAGTAATTTCCCAGTACCTAGCATTAGCTAAATAAATAACTGTATTGCGGAGGACTTAACAAACATACTATTACATCATCACCCTATCATGCACTGCTCGACATAGGCCTCCTCCAAAGGTTTCTATAACGTTGCAATTAGATACATAGCTATTCTCCTTCAAATGCGACTGATAGCTTAAAAGCTATACTTAGTAGCTATTTTGCCATGCCAATGTATTCTTCGTTTTCCTCTCCGACACCTGCCACGAGTATGTCAAACGTTCCAGTCAGTCGTTTCTGCAAACATTGATTAAACATCCTATTTCAAGGCAGGAATATCTTACGTTTTTTGGCGTTTGAATACTGAAACTAATATTGAAATCAGTTACATTTTAGAAATAAGATAATGCGAATCCTCGTTATAAATATTGTTTTCTTTATCACGCTTTGCGTATAGTGCCAGACATATTGTAATAGATATTTACTCTTATTATGCTTTGCGAGGCATGGTTGCTAGTCAAATAACAAGTAGAGCCCATTGACCTATAAAGTCAATTGTAGAGCCTAATTTCTTCATCACGGAAATCAAAACATAGACTTCCGGACCGAGCTTACATTTCTCGGTATATAATAATAATGTCCTCCCTGCCTAATTTCGGCCACGGTGGCCAGTCTCAATGG
Source organism: Pseudoips prasinana (assembly GCA_951640165.1). NCBI lineage: Eukaryota > Metazoa > Arthropoda > Insecta > Lepidoptera > Nolidae > Pseudoips > Pseudoips prasinana. The sequence goes on along the minus strand of OX621237.1, from coordinate 27,081,041 downwards.
AGACTTGCCAATTGCAGGACATATTATAGTGCAAAAGTGTGTGCGCAAACACAGGGGGACTTTCTATTCCATCACTCTCCGATGGCACTGCTAGCGACACGACCGGAAAGAGATCAGGTACAGTACCGACGGCTTTACGTGCTCTCCGAGGCACGAAGGTGTAATACCGCCAACTCCCAGACTTCGGGCTGATACTGAGATATTTATTTTTCCGAAAAATTACATAATCTCTTTTTGACCCTACCCTGGATTGGAATCCAGTACCTCATTATCTGCGGTTGAACACGGTACCCCTAGACCAGCGAGGCAGTCGGTATATACAGATGTCACAAACGTTTGCCATGAATTCAATATCAAGATGTCACCTCTAAGTCTTCTAAAAACGCATACCACCTATTTAAAAGAGATACCACAAATATCTGTGAAATAGCCGCAAACACGTAGAGCGGAACTCCTTATCTCGCCCACTCTTCGTTACCTTCTACCTAGGTCCTCTTAGTGCAAACGGTATTACTTCGACGCTCTTTACTATAAAATTTATGAGGACATTCTCGGTTCTCCATAATAGCGTTATTATTCTGCGGGTAGCGGAGCTTCGGAAAATGAAAATTTGAGTATGCCGAATATTACCGACTTTATAGACACCATTTCAGGTAGAAATGAAGACTTCACGAATATATGTATATGTACTCAAATATGCACGAGGCAATAACATTTTTCAATTTGGCCGCTATATACGGTATTTGTGCGATATTTCAATCTGTAGGGGAGTACTTATTTAGTCAGAGCGCATCTCGCCAGCCATTTTCTAATATTACATCAACATTTGGCCCCCTAAAAATTTCATGAAGCCGTTATAATAATATAACTCCGCACCGCAACATAACCCCTTGTCAAATATATTGTTAGTAATATATTTAAACACCGGTTTTCATTGCATAAGGAAAGAACATCGTGTTAAAAAATGTATTGCTTTATGTACCTATAATTATTGTTGTTTTGTATCGGCTATTGGGGCATAATGGTTCTCGAGTGGCGAACACGAACCAGAAGAGGTAGCGTGGGCAGACCCCCTACAAGATGGACCGATGATATTGTGATTGTCGCTGGAAGCCGCAGGATGCGGGGAGGCCTTTTGCCAGCAATGGACATTTTTCGGCTGATATGATCTTCTTTTCCCTCGCCTCTTCCCGTTACGCAGGGTCGGCTTTCTTAATTCTTCGGCGCCAATAATTTCGCTGATAGTGTCTTTATCCTTAAGGTCTAGCTTTTGCATGTCCTTCTGGACATTTGTCATCCGGGTAGTTTGCAGTCTACCTCTCCCTCTCTTTCTTGTAGCCATGGAAAGGCACTTTTTTACGATATGGTCATCGAGTCTACGCATAATATGGCCGTACCACCTTAGTCTGGACTCTGTTATTTTCTCAGTAATAGGTGTTACTTTGAAACTCCCCCTTATGTGTTCATTGCGCAATTTGTCTTTGACAGTGACTCCTGCCCAACGTAACATAAGCATTTCCGTGGTGTGTAGTTTTTGCTCATGGATTTTTTTTGTAGCCCATGTTTCGCTACCGTAGAGTAAAACAGGTGTCACCGCTATTTTATAGACCTTTCCTTTTCGGTTTCATTTTCGGCTGATATGATGATTATGATTATTATTATTTTGACACCATTATCCATCCACCATTATCCATTACCATAATATTAAATATACTTTTACTCAAATATGCCCGAGTCAATAAAAAACATTCAAGTCTTACTTACTGTATTTGTGCGGTTCAAAATCTGTACCTGCTACTCATTTAAAACTACGCAAATAAAGAGTTCATTCATACATTTCTAAGCGCGTCTCGCCGTCTCGCTCTATAGTTACTCGTACATCAACACTCGGTCCCCAAAAGCTTTTGGGTAACCATTTTAAATCCCCGTAACCACTACCTAGCCTCCTGTCTACGCTGAATATTTACATTAACTGTAATATGTTTTTTGTCGGGCCGGTTGGCGTGGTTGGTAAATACTTGCCTTTCACGTCGCAGGTCGTGGGTTCAATTCCGACCCAGGACAGATATTTGTGTGCATGAACATGTTTGTCTGTTTAGCTGAGTCTGGGTGTAATTATTTATATAAGTATATGTATTTACAAAAGAAGACTATATATGTAAGTTATCTGGTTTCCATAGTGTACTCTACTAAACTCTGCTTGGTTTCTGATCAGATGGCTGTGTGTGAAAAATATCCCAGGAACACCTCCATCTCAGATACAAATTAAGCGTTAACGAATACATATATTGTATATACTTCATTTTTTATTTAGCTACTGGTTTTTATTTTTAAAGGGCAAGGGTAAGGCTGAGTGTGTGCAAAACACATTTATCTTTTTACACAAATTTGACAATAATGTTAAGAAAAATATGTTGGGCATTTGCGCGACATTTGATGATTTCACATTTTTATGAAACTAATGCAAAATGCTACGATTTTCAAATGAATAGGTTGTTTTATAGCAAAATGTAGCCCAATCCATTGGTTTTTTTAATCCTTAATTATCAAAAGTCGTACAAACCTGTTGCACAACTTTGTGTACTTCTATAATAAAGGTTGCCGATTTTAGTAGGAAAAGAGAAAATTTGTGTTGCATACTTTCAGCCTATTCAATGTCCTTAATAAATAGCTTTAATCTAGTCTAAACGTGTCCCAAAGCCCACGCCATATTATTACATTCACACTCGGTCCCAATATATATGTGACCGTTTTAATCCACGTAATAACAACATCACACCTTGTCTACGGAAAATATATTAACTAAACTTAATAAGTTTTCCTCAAGGAAGGGATGGACTTTCTAATCTATTCATTCCTCCATTTGGATTTTGTAATAAAACAATGCATTGCTTTCTTTATGATTATCGGTGAACTTTGTAGGCTTTGGATAATTAGTGTTCACCGTCGTTCTACTTTCTTACTTATCGTATTGACAGTGGTTACTCTAGTGACAGAGTTTTTAAGCTACCCATTAGACCAGTCGTTAAGCCACGTAAGAGATGGCTTAACGACTGGTGTCTAATGACTACAACCGGGATGGACAGATTAACGTGCTCTCCGAAGCACGTTAATCTGTCACATTCAGAAATTAAAACAATTTATTGGTCACCCATCTATGGACTGACCGCGTGCCTTCTTGCTTAACCTCGCCGATCACTTACGGACTATTTATCTTTGAGCGCCTCAATAAAATTATTACCACGGTAATTCAAATCCCGGGTGCGCCCAAAAGTGATTTTGGACTTTTCTGTAAAAAGATAAATTCAGCATCAGCATCAGCTCGAAGTCTAAGAGTTGGCGGTATTACCGCCTCGTGCCTCGGAGAGCACGTAAAGCCGTCGGTCCTGTACCTGACCTCTTTCCGGTCGTGTCGCTAGGCGTCCCATCGGATCATGAGTGTGATGGAATAGAAAGTGCTCCTGTGTTTGCGCACACACTTGTGCACTATAATATGTCCCGCACCGATGGCTAATCTCTATTGAGAAAAGCCGCCTTGGCCGAAATTTGGCTGGGAGGACATTATGATCATGACAAACTTGATTTTTTTCTTATTTTAAGCAACCAATGTTGACATAGAACATTAAAGACCTTAGATCCTGTTTTACATCAAATATAGACCCCTAGTGCAAAAGTATTTTTAAATTTATCTGATATTTACCGCCATCCAAACAAGCTTCACCGCCTACGCCCAAATATTAAATCTACACTCGGTTCTTGGAAGCTTTCGTATAGTCGTTTTATATCCCCGTAACCGCAACCTAACCCTTCGTCCGCTGACAATATTCTACGTAATACGTTTTCTGCAGGCTTGGGCAGGTATTTGTGTTAGAAACAATGCATTTCTATAGTTGACCAACTATTACTTGTTTCATGGACAACATTTCAAGGGCAATTGAATCTATGCAAATATTACTATTTACTTCTACTTATTGTACGCAGTAAAAACATAAATAAATTATATGGTCCAAAGCTATTTATTATAGAGTGACAAACTTAACTATGAGTTATGAGTTTTCTTCCTCGTAACCTTCCCCAGGATAGAAATAGCACACATCAAATAATTAATTAAGTACTGGCGGAAATAATTAAATACACACAATTACCTACTTAGTAATATTACCTGCTATAAAAAGGAATAAATAAAAAACATACATAAAAATTAATTAACCATGACGCATAAATATTATTTTTTACATATAAATAGGGAGTACTAAACTTCTATTTTATAGGTACTTCTCTTTACGTAAAAAAACTACGCTCGAGCTAGGTATTTAAATCTCTGTATCAAACTCAGACTCAGAACAATAATGTATGGCCCACAGAGATAGTTGTCCAGTCCGGGTCTCGAACCCGAAACATGAGCCAAGTTACCACCTCAACCACTACGCCAGAGTTTCAGTATAAGTTAAATTACGTCTATAATTTTCTACAGTTATAGGCACAATTTCAAATGCAAATACTTTACATGTATGTATTGCTCCTAAATTAAAAAGTAATGAAAAATAATAAGATTTTATATATATGTATTGCTTCTTAAATCTCCAAATGTTATATTTAGAGTGTTCGTGACATGTTTCAATCTCCAAGCAAACTTCTCTAGTGTGAACGCGTCTCGCCACCGATGCTTTATTATTGTATCAACGCTTGTACCCCAAAAGCTTTTGTGTGACCATTTTATATCCGCCTGACCCTAACTTAACCCGTTGACCACTGACAATATTTTCACGAGTCTTAAAAGGTTTGCTTTAAAATAGTAAAAGATTTCGTGTTAAAAACAATGCATTGCTTCACTTAAGACCATTTTCCGAACACTTTGCAGTAAAACTGAAATGCAAATTATGCAGGTAAGCACAATAATGAAAAGTCTTAAGAAATTACATAAAATTTATGGCAAGAACTAAAGAAGAATGCGAAGTTAAAATACAATATAAATAATATTTTCTTATAGTAGTTACGAATATAAAGTCGAAAATAAAAATAATCTACTTCAAAACCAATTTATTTATTTGTAACGTACGGGATACTAGACGATAGTTTAAGAGCATAAATCCCCCGACGACAATGATAACTGTGCTAGAACAGCAGTTATTCATCTATAAGTACATATTAAAATCACACTTTAAGACTGTTTAATGGAGTAGAATTTACCATGACACATTTTAGGCAGAACAACAATGCTGTTATAATTAGTTTTCCTTAAATGTCGTTGTAATAATTATTTTTTGGATAAAAAATTATAGAGACCACTTCAGGTAAAAATTAAAACTACAAATACACTCGCGAGCAACCAAATCGACTCAAGCCTAGACGGCGCACATATACATTGATTTTCCTAAAACGATAAATGGTAATTACAAAAGTGATATGTCATTCGAAAGCTGAAGAATTAGGCTTTCAATTAACATCAATACCTTAAAAAAAACTAAGCGCTGATTTATTGACACATTTTAATTGGCCGTCAGCGTAAATTACCTCTTTAGGAATCCACGACTTGCGCTACCTGCTCCCGCTATAAAACCCCCCACTTCCGGTTTATCTTATCAGTTGCTTGTTACAGGTTGACCGGTACACATCTCCGTAAATTGCATTCCTTGTTTTCGCTAACCCATGGATACCACACCAGAAGAAGCCGCTCAAGTTGTTGCCTTGTTGCAACAAGGGTTAAGTCAGCGAGCAATCGCTGCCCAGCTCCACTTGAGCCAGTCTTCTGTATCCCGAGTATACAGACGGTTCCAAGAGACTGGTGCCTTCAATCGGAGACCAAGAACGAGCCGCCACCGGTGCACTTCAGAGAGAGACGACCGCTTCATTGTCTCAACCTCGCTGCGCAATCGACACCTTACGGGCGTTGATGTGCAGCAAGAACTGAGACGTGTACGACAAGTGGCTGTCAGCGAGTGGACAGTGAGAAGACGCTTGAAGGAAGCCAACTTGACGCCAAAAAGACCTGCGACGGGCCCTAAGTTGACTGCAGGCCACCGACAAGCGCGCCTTCAATTTGCTCGAGAGCATCTCAATTGGAGCGTTGCGCAATGGCGATCGGTCCTGTTTACTGATGAGTGCAGAATGTGTCTGCATGGCAGTGACAGGAGAGGCCGAGTCTACAGGCGTCCGGGAGAACGATTTGCCCAATGTTGTTTCGCTGAAACAGTGGCATATGGCGGCGGTTCCTGCATGATGTGGGCTGGTATCTCTTTAGAGGGAAAAACCGAACTTGTTTTCATGCCTGGGGGCGGCCGAGGAGGCGGGCTAACAGCTGATCGGTACATCACCGACATTCTACTGGATCATGTTGTGCCCTACGCAGGGTTTGTCGGTGAAGACTTCGTGTTAATGCACGACAATGCCCGCTGCCACACGGCACGAGTCACTCGACAGTTTCTGCAAGAGGTCGAATTACGCACGATGGACTGGCCTGCGCTCAGTCCTGACATGAATCCCATCGAGCACTTATGGGACGAGCTTAAAAGAAGAGTTCGGGCCAGAAATCCAGTCCCTTCAAGCGTAGACGAGCTAAAGACAGCATTATTAGAGGAGTGGGACGGCATTCCTCAAGAAAATGTCAAAAAATTGATAAGGTCCATGAAAAACAGACTGCGGGATGTAATTAGGGCTAGAGGGGGCAATACGAAATACTGATTTAAATAAAATAATTTTATTTTTAATTTTTTTTGTTTAATTTGTCAAATACGAGACACATACCCTTTTTCCTAAATTCCCGTTTTTCCTACTCTTGCATTCAGACATCATTTATTTCAAAAATGATGGATGAATTTCAATGATAATGATATCAAATTAAAGCTGACATCTTAAGCTTTCGAATGACATATCATTTTAATAATTTCCATTCATGATTTTAGTTGTATCAATGTATGTGTGCGCCGACAAGGCTTGAGTCGATTTGGTTGCTCGCGAGTGTAGGTATATATTGTAAAGTTTTAATTATATATTATGTTTAAATATGCGTTAAACATTTAAAAATTTGGCTACAATATACAGCATCTATATAATTTGTTAATCAATGGTTTAAGATTTAACTAGTCTTATTTAAACCCACGCTCTGTTATTTCATGACTACAAACTACTCCAGTGAAAATGCCGCCAATTGTATTCTATATCAACTAAACTAATATGAATACATTTAATTCTAACAGACTTGCTATGAAGCATCTTTAATTAAATACTGTAGGAAAATAAGCGACACGTTAGAACCTATCCACCAATTATGCACCTGGTGCGCATAATTGGTGCTTATATTAGAAGCTGTTTTAGTCGTATGATGGTTTATGATCGCTTTGTTCTTTTCATACGAGCTATATATGGTAGGGCTGCCCCGTTTCTGTAGTGCGTCGGGAATGTTCGCAGATGCACATGTAGATTGTTTTTTATGCAACAATGCGTAAAAGATGCGGTTCTCTGGTGCATAGGGTGCGGACCAGCTCTAACAGTATCCTAAACATGATTGCAAGTAGGTTGGACTGCGCCTACATAAGTCGTTGCTGGGCCGTCTCCCATGGCTTGTCGCGGGGATGACGGTTGCAAGTTTATAATAATGTATGTTACTAACATAGCTGTAAGTCCTACTAACATATATGAGTCATAGCTACTTGAAAAATAAAATTTCTATTCTATTCTATTCTATATTAGAGAGAGATGTTATGACATTTATATTAGTTGAAGGGTTTAAACCTATGGTGGTTATGTCACCACCAACATCGAGTGTCGTTATCACTTACTTGCTCGTAGCTAGATGATCTCGTCGGTCCGTAAGTGATCGGCAAGGTAAAATATCTAGATTTGCGGTCAGTCCATTGATCAAACCACTTTGGCGGTAACGAAAAGCGTCTCCGTGTTTCGAAGGGGACGTTAACGACAGTTTAACATGCCCTCCGAAACAAGGAGACCGCCAAAGTGGTTGGATCTTCCGGTTGCAGCCATTAGGCAATAGTAGTTAAGCCATGTTAGAGGCCTACTGGGCGGCTTGAACAACTCTGACACTAGGGTAACCCGTGCCCAAAAGATAAGCAAACAAGCATATGCTGACCCTCTCTCGGCCCCGATAAGCAATTCACACTCGGAAAAGAAACCATTAACATTATAATGTTGTAATGCTGCAGTCGATTTGCTCTTAGAACGAAAGAATGTTATGCTAGAATGCTATTAGCATAAAGGTCGTATGTAAAGTTTCTAGAGCTAAAACCTCCGGACTTGGTAGCAACAAAAACTAACCATATTTTTACGCTAATATTTTTTTAGTTTGAATGCATATTTCTACTAAATAATTATACTTGTAAATGAGGAATACATTTGTGCCAGGTTTGCCGGTAAAATATGACTGCAACAATTCGTATCATTTTATTAATGCCGCCCTGGTTTTATACATAAGTGTTACGGGCAGAATTAAAATACTTTCTGAGATATTTCATTATAGTGTACACTATGGTAAAAGTGAAATAGAAGTGTCTGTATTTTGAAACTTACCTAAAGTATATACAAAGATAGTATTTGGGCTACATGTTTTGTATTTTATTTTTCCTTTTAAAAAACAACGCCCTCATTAGGGAATCCAATCCCTGTGTCGTGGGGTACTTCACAAACATATAATAGACAGACACAATTTACATCCAGACTCAAAACAACTATTTATGCGTCACACAAATAGTTGCCAGGCACGGGACTCAAACCTGCGACACAAAGCGGTGAAGCGACTCTCTTAATATAAGTAGTATTCGGGTATCCATCAATTAAACTACATAGTTTTGGACTTTTTATCTGTTTGTTTATTTGCCCTTAATTGGGCAATGCTATAATAATTGTCACATCATTTTAAACTCCATAGTTATGTAATAAGTGCTACACCAATGAATTAAGCAACTAAGAACGATTAAGGGTTAAGAAGAATCAGTACTACCGATACTGTCTTGCTCACCAAGCATACGTGTGAGAAGGAAAACAGTAGTAAAATTGACATATGAAGATTTTGTATTCTTCTATTTCGGCCTTCAAAACTAAAACAATATTTTTAACGACAATGACGACTATATTTTTCTGTAATATTAAAGGTTAAAAATAAGCCAAAAATTATGATTATAAATGCATTTATCCAAATCAATATGAATGTATAAATAGTGTCGCCGAATCTCATAACGAGTCTCATCGTTTCTGCAGAGTTAAAAGGACTTCGTGTTAAAAACTATGCATAACTTTACTTAACTATTTTAGCGACTAATTATGCAGCTCGTTAGTGTCACAAATGAAATTTATTTCTATTACAGAGGCAACTGAATGTGCGCGGCTATCAGTGCTCGCCCAACTTGCGATACGTGCTGTTTCAACACAATATCAAAGAGGTACGTAGCTCTCCGCCGTAAAACTATTAATTGTTTCTTCTTCTCTAAAATAAAAAAGACGATCTTTACAGCGCAGAACCTTACTTCAGACATCGTTAAATGATTTAAAATGTTTTTTATTTTGCAGGTTTACCGACGGACGTTCACTGCTCACTACACCATTTATGACGTCACAAATGAGTGAGTTGTTCTTGATATTTGACGCTTGAACGTCGTAGCAGTCACTATTACTATTTCCGACGACAAAATAATTTCAGTCACCGCACCTTTTTCTATGAGAGACGCTTTGTGTGCATATCTGTCGTGTGTATTTTAGCGCTTCTTTACACATGCCTCACAATGACAATTTTTTGAAAAAAATGTCACATGCCAACGACGCGCCGCCGCCTAGGCTTAGTTTGAGCTGTAGCTCAGGTTGCCTAAACGCACAAGCGCGTTTAGGCAACCTGAGCTACAGCAGGTTACCTTTTCCCGGGACCGCAGCATTGCTTTAACCTAACCTAACAAAGCAACGCGTTTTGAAAGTTTTGATAAAAAAAAACACCCGACTTCAAAACTTGCATAGCAACGCCTCACCGCAGCAATACTTACAGCAATGAGTTGGCACCCATTCATTGGTCCTATACAATATTAATTAATGTTTAGTGTTATTATATGATATATCATAATTATGTCTATAATGCTTATAACTCAAAATTTGGTTCATTAATTTCCATTGAGTTAGGCAGTTAGTATGAATAGCCATTTTCCGCTTAAACGCTCTTAAATTAATACATGCTACGGGCTACGTTCACCTACTACGCCATAAGCGTAGCACGTAATATTTATAAAACGACGGACTTTTAAAGTAAAGTACGTTTTTTAACAGATGCAATAAAATTTGGCAAAAGAACTAGATAAATGTAATAAAATATAAAAGCTCTTCTTTATTTATTATATACAGGAAAAATTTTCCGGTTTTAATTTATTTTTACATTACGTACTAGATGAGGAGATAGGTGTACATATGTAATAGAAAATTAAAAGTAATGTAATAATTTATGTTTGGATATTGCACTACAGCCACACATCTGCTACATGATCCCATACAGTACAACTAAGGTTATATGCTTGTTTATCATTGTGGTGATATGGTTCGTGCGAACCAATTATTAGCTATATATATACGTATATATATGTTTTATTTTTGCTTAAATAACACAACTGTAGATATTTGGAAATCCCTAACATTCGCTGGTTCTTGTTCCACGAGAGACATGCTAATGCAAGTCGAGACTTTGGATTTATTGGTAAAAATAGGTAGACTGTAACAATTATGTGAATACTACGTAAAAGATATAAAAAAAGATAATACTGCCTATGTTCTGAAAAATTTCGTAAAATATTACCAACCGCCGATTAAATAAATAACTGCATATTATTATTTTTAGCAATCATAATAATAACTTCTATAACCTCTTAAATATTTAAACGACATATAGAACCTACAGCAAATTTACTCTTTAACAACATTCACATCCAGATCACACAGAAACTTATTTCACAGTCCTAGGAGAAATCACTTAACATACAAAAAATCATTGAGTAATTGTTAAACTCCTTCTTCTTCAAGTCAGTTCAAAATAAAAATGAAAACTTGATAACCAAAATAGTAGGCAAGTCTCTACAATCTCTCCAGTGCACAATTTAATGTAACAGTTTTAAACTCATATTTTCTGGAAAATTTCCACACGAAAAAGTTATGAAGACATCCCTGCGGAACAAATAACTTTTATAAAGCCAATATTAAAAAAACTCGTCATTCGCGTTTGCTTTTTCTTTTAAATCGTATCTTTTGCGAATATTCTTATTCCCGGTCTCGCGGGTGAAGAAATCGATTTGGGCGATAGCTACGTGAATGCAATTTCCAATTTATTTCTAAATTTGTGACCTGAATTTTAATTTCTCGCAAACGGCAAACGACTTGGCTTGGTAAGACGTTACATTCTTAAATGACCGCCTAAAACTTAATACACTACCGAGAATTTAAGATATTCTTATTTGAAATATTATAAGTTTCTTTTTAAACAACGTCCGCACCAGCGATATAGTTACCTAAATAGCGTGGAATTTTAATAATATGGAATTCACGGACATGAAACACAGCAAACACGAAAATGTAAGAAATGCGACACAAGTGCAGTGAATACCTACTTAACATTCTCAAATGTAACTGATACTCATCGCACTACGGAGAATTGAACATATTCTCTGTAATAGCTTATAAGGAGAAGACACTGTTCCTTAAAATTGCGTTCACACTAGTTCAGGGTACATGAAATATAGTACATATTCCGTGTCAATAATTATTATTATTCTTATTTTATATACTTATAGTATATAGTTCATTATTTCTGAGGTAAACAGCAAATCTAATACAACATTATAATATCACCACTATTTAAATAGTAGCTTGCGCCCGCAGCTCTGCCCATGTCGTACTCGTAATTCTTGCCACTCAAAACTATTCCCGTCACAAGCAAAAAGACAATTTTTTTGTTGTACAGGATTCTTAACAACTTTTTAACAAAAAACATCATTTCTGGATCCCTAAAAACAAAAATAGGACTTTCATGTATGTAAATTAAAGCAACCAGTTCATTATCTGCGGTTCATTATATTGAAATAGCTACCTCTAGCTAGACTAATGAGGCGAGTTTCATGAAATTTCGTTCGGTAGTTTTTGCGCAAAGGAGCAACAAACATCCATACTAACAAACTTTCACATTTATAATATTAGTAGGATTTTAGTATTTAAAATTATAAAATACTAGCGGCCCGGTACGTGCTCCGCTACGTATAAGGCATAGTAATAAAAAAAAATGATTATAAAGTTCATTTATTCAAACAAATAAATATTTTAAATTACTAAAAGATGTTGATTTTACACTTTTTCAAAACTTTTTTAAAATTTTCTCTACGTACCTTCCCTGGACTTCCACGAATAATTCAAGACCTAAATTAGCCAAATCGGTAAAGGCGTTGTTGAGTTATAACATTACAACGAAAAGTGGCATTGATTTTTATATATATAGATAGATAATATTAATGAAACGAGTGTGCTTTAGACCAAACGACTGAAGTAAAACTTAGATATACGGAACGGCTATGAGAGAAAGGGAAAGACAATGAATATACGAAATCGTCAATCCTTCTCCTTTTGTAACGTTATCATCACGCATTATTCACCAGCTTACATTCCAAGTCAAGCGTCCGTAAAGACGTTTTACTTCAATAATATAATAATAATATCTTTGTGACAACTATTAACACCCTACCATCGGATCCAAAACTAGGCAGAGCCTGTACTTACTATGGCAATCTGATAACTTACACCCAAACACAATACAAATAAACGTACTCATCACACAAAATTTGTCCTTTGTGATGATCGAACCCACGTCCTCTGGCTTAGCAGTGATTACTACTAAATTTAAATACTTACCTAGTTGTATATTTTAGAATAGATTTGTATTAAAAATATAATTTCTTACTCACTACCAAGGAAAATAACACCTTCATATAAACGGGAATGCCCAAGTGACTATGGAACTTAGTATCGGTGCAAACATGATTGTGCCTAGATGAAAACTACTCGGGGTTGCGGTGGCAGTATGAGAAGTGTCTTCTACTGCCGCCACGTGCAAGCAGCCCCGGGAAGACAGCGAACTGTTTGTGGCGCAGTCGCTGTGCCGTACTCGCAGGAGTCGGTAGGTGGGCACCGGAGCAGCATACCCGCGTTCCCGGGGCTCCCCGTATCAGGCGCCAGAAGAAGTCCACGGCAGGTTAGGTTTAGTCGGTGCGAGTCCGGCATACCCACCCGCAGACACTTTTTGCGGGTGGCATGCATTAGCATTCCCCCTGCCTTATCAAAAAAAAAAAAAAAAGATGAAAACTACTGTTCTATGTTGAGATTAATATATGCTTTCAATTTAAATTAACATGATTTATGTAATTTGCCGGGTTTCATGGAAATAGATGGGTGAACATTGAACATCTTAGGTAAAGAAACGTTGGTTGCCGACTAGTTAATAGACAAATTATGACTGAAGTAATATTATGGAGTAGAGGCGGCCAATCTCAACGGAGTCTAGCCTACTAAGCATGATATATTGTAGTGCATGTGCAATGGTAGGTGCACTTCTATTTCATCGCTCTGATTGTCTAATTCTAAAAAAAACAGGCCATCGTCGTTTTTGTGTTCATTTGTTTTTCATTGTCTTTAATTCTATATCAATGAAAAACAAATGAGCACAAAAAAGAAGATGGCCGTTTAAAAAAAGGAAAACCGACTAAAGGCAAATAAATGCCCACAGACAGTATCGTTGAAAACTAAGTTGTGCCACATAATCATTATAAGTAAAAATCCTATTTTTGATTATCATAATTTAGTATGCTAGATGCTAGGCGTCGTAATATCTTCTAAGCCAAATTCTATTGACAATGCGGGCGTGCGATTATTTCATGGCAATATGAGTTACACTTACAAATATTTTATGTCGCACACCTGTTGTACCTCGCGTGGAGACATCGAAATCATATAATACCGATGTTCTCTCCTATCCGCAAATCGTTTACGTTTTATGCATTCTCGATAATATTATGTCATCACTTTTATTATGTATTCAATAACAATCAGAATTGAATTGGTTTGATTTCTGAGCGTATCCGTGCTTCGGAGAGCACGTTGAGTTGTCAGTCCCGGTTGTAACTTATATTTATTTTTACAGATGGCTTACAGACTAATAAACAACTAAATATTACAAATAGATTGACAATATGCTAATTACAAGCCTCCGCATAATGTAGAATAGACATATAGGTACATACATCACACAAAAAGTCTAGGTACATAGGTGCATTATACAAGGGTTGTCGAGTTGTTTGGTAAGGAAGAGAAAAGAACAAAAAAGATCAGAACTGTAATCAGCTGGTGCTCACGATTCCCTTTGGAATCGTGAGCACTAGCTGCACCACAGTTCTATTTTTACTTTTAAAAATTGCCTAAAAGCCGTCTCATGTCGCTGCACTGGTAGAAAATAGGTCTATATTTATCTCCCGTGGCAGCCTATTAAAACTGAGTGCACTTCTTATTGAGAATGTAGTTCGTCTATAGTAGATTTTGATGCCATGCTTTCAATGTGGTTCCATATAAATTCATCATGAAGAATTTAAAATCGGTTCTATGTTTTATTAAACAACCATTAACATTATTAATGACGTAGTTACCTACCTTAAGAATAGTTATTCACATCCATCCGTTTTAGGTCTTCCTTTACATCCGTTCTACTTACTTCCATTCTATGTCATAATTATCCAACAGTATATTGAGTATCATTCACGATATCAGCTAACGCTAAGCTAAGTTGAAGACCTCGTAAAGATCTTTAAATTTTTTCCAACTTTAGCTGTTTGTATGCATTTCAATAGACACTTTAATCGTAAAATCGGCTTATCTCAGTACGTCTGTAACTTTCTCATCTTTTACGGTCTCTGGAAATGATCCTCTTCCTGTTTTTAGAGATTTTAATCAGCTTTCCAGCCTGTCATGATTAATATCTCAGCCCGTCACAACTTCGGGTATAATATTATTGACTTTTGCAACTTTCTGCTTCGTGTTCCCTTATACACTTCTCCGCAGTGATAAATGATTTTCGGTGTAATCCCATCACAGTTTGCGTCTATTCATATATACTATGTTCAACGTTCATCTTAATAAATCAAACTGAACTTGGGAGCTGTACTTAATTTCACACTTGAGGAGCTGATTCTCACATCGCATTAGTTAATCATTGCTCTAGTATTTTATTAGGATTTAAGTAGTTAATTAGTTTTGTAAATATGAACCGGAGAAACCTGAAATTGCAAGCTTACTTAACTGACACTTGGTGTGCTTCAGCTAATTCCACGTGCATAGTAATTTAAGTTTCTAACTATGTTAATTAATAAGCGTACAGAGCGTCAAAGTGGGCTTTGCTTTAAGTAGATATAAAACCTTGTAAGCAAGGAAAGAAGAGCTTTTACCTGTATATTTGATGTTGTGCATAAATAAATTTTAAGTGATTTTATTTTATACTAGCTGTGCCCCGCGGTTTTACCCGCGATTAACTTTATAAATGATGATATACTCTAGGTGATAGCGTGATAATATGTAGCCTATATGTTGACACGACTTCTAAGTAATATTCATGCAAAATTTGAAGTAAATCCATGCAGTACTTTTTGAGTTTAGCCCGGACATACATACAGACAAACAGACAAAAATTCTAAAAACTATATTTTTGGCTTCGAAACCGATAGTAGATCACACCCCAAGTATCCTTTAAAAAAATATTCAATGTACAGTTTTGACTATCCTACAATTTTATTATATGTATAGATATAGGTATTAAGCTGTTAGTTAAAAATATTGTCTAACCATCCGGTATTATTACTCGTTAAAATATGAATGTATGGGATATATTTTTATACTCTGGTTTCTATAAATCACCAAGAAAACGAACGATTTAAAATTAATAAATCTACATATATATTTTGAAAATTGCGCTAATGAAATTCACTTTTGTTTAAATGTATAGTATCTTCTTAATGACATTTATATGCATCTAACTCCTACTATATCATGCTCATACTTAACTATTTATTCTTCTGCATCTCCTCCTGCTTCTCTTACCATTACTATTAAACAAAGCTGTATAGCGTCCTCATTTCCAGCCAACACACCCCTCTCTTCGGGGAGGGGCAGCGCAGCTCGGAGTGGCAGCACGCGGCATGGCTCGGCACGGATGGTGCGCTGCTATTGGCTGCCAACAACGAGGTCCTGGCGCGCCCGGGCCCGCCGGCGAAGAGAGCATCGCTATTACAACTCACCAGCGATGGGAGTCCAGGAGCGGTGTACAATGGTGTCTCAGATTGGTTATATCAAGGTAATATATATTATATTATCGATCAACGTAATTTCCATAAGTTCATATACTTAACTAATAAATTCATATACGTAACTTTGACATTTTATTTATTCAGGTTTCATTAGAAAGTCAAAGTCAAAAATTATTTATTCCATAAAAATATTATATTTATATGGATTCGTAATTTTTTTCCCTACCGTGTAGTGCATGACGTGGCAGCTACTGAGAAATACTGCCAGAAAACTCAGTACGAATCCTTTTTTTTAATAAAATATACTTAAGATTAATTACAATGATGTGTGTTGAATCAGAACAACTCAATCCCAAGTACTTTTGTCACTTAAATAATCAGAAGTTTTGTATATGCCCTGCTACACAATTTGGTTTTAATAATTCTTTTAAACTTATTCGTAGGCAATTCTCTAATATCATTGGGACGTTTGTTATAGAATCTTATACAACAATTCATTTTCATGATAACAATATAAATTTTTAGGAGGTAAATAATTGGTTAAGCCGTAAGTCGGAACATATTGATCTCATTTAATGCATTCAACATAGGTTCTACGTAAGAATACAATAACTTATCGAGCAAGTTTTGATTTAAATACATTAAATGATTTAACTTGTTTTGTACAAGTAGCCAATTGATTAAAAAGCCCATAATGAATGCCACAATTTGTTCTTATGTCCGGTATTATGAAAAAAATTACTCGATTTTGTTTTGTATTTAACTTATAAATAACATTTTCCTTAGCACGGTGTTTCAAACGTACTGTATGAACGAGGCAAAGCAAAATGCAGAGAATGCACTGCGATTGTTAGTTTCACGACAATCCTACCTTATGTTGAAAGATAGTTCACACAAATCCTTTTTTAAATTTTATCAAATCCAATAATCAGATTTAAAATTCTCTATTCCGAAAAAATATTATTAAATCATTCAAGTTATCTTGTCACATTTTTAAACAAATTGTATTGTAAAAGTTAACCAATGATGTAAACTTACGATCAAAAGTATGTAAATTCCATAAACTATCTGTTATAAAATAGCTGAGAATCATTTAATTCCCTACCGCCAATATATTAAACATGTGCGCCACTCCAATAATTTTTAATTATCGACTTGATTTAAACAGAGGAGGTGACGAAAAGGTCGTCAGCGATGTGGGGTTCGTCGGATGGATCGCTGGTGATGTACGTACAGTACGACGACCGCGCAGTGGCAGAGGTGCGACTGCCGCGCATTGCCGACGGCATCGGAGGCGCCGGCGCTGCGCGGGCCGGCTTTCTGATGCCCGCGGGAAATACCTCGGTGCATACCATATTTCCCGGCCAGGTCACTGTCAGATACCCCACGGTGAGTGCAACCATCATATAGATACGAACAGCAACACTCGCCTACCTTAGCTTGGGTCCCTATTTACAAAATAATAATCTATAGGATATATTTGATGTATAATTGGTACCGCAAGACCGGCAATTGTGGAGATCTTTGGGGGAGGCCTTTGTCCAGCAGTGGACGTCTTTCGGCTGATACGATGATGATGATAATTGGCACATTAATAAAATAAAAAAGTTTTGGTTAAACATTAACAAAATCATAGTTACCAAGGTAGGGCTCATAGTCAGTTGCACACGAGAGTCCGTTAGTGATCGGCGAGGTAAAACACCTAGGAACGCGGTCAGTCAATAGATGGGTGACCGTCAAAGTGGTTTAATTCCTGAGTGTCTCCGCTTCGGAGGGCATCCGAAGTGGAGACTCTTTATAATGTCGTTAGACATCAGTCGTTAAGTCATGTCAGAGGCCTACTGGCTTGAACAACTATGACACCAGGGTAACCACTGCCCATTAGATAAAGAAAGATACCAAAGGTTACCAAAATGAAGAGCATTTCTAATTCTGAATTATTAAATAGTTAAACTTTGCCTTCCAGCCTGGCAGTTCAATACCAAAGGTACACTTATGGATAGTGAGTGTGGTGAATGCGACGTCACCGCCGCGGTGGGAAGTGAAGCCTCCGAGTACATTAGATGGAATGTAAGTAATCTTCATATTATATTGTGACCTAGTCAAAGGGTCAAAATCACCTTAGAGATTAACGTTGATTACTTAGCTAGCATAACATGAGGAAAATTTACGCCAATAAGATATATGAATTACGATATTAAATTATTGAAATGAATTGGTTGTAACTAATAAAATTTTATTTAATTATCTGATAAATAATATATGTATGTATATTAAAACTGCATAAGCAGGTAACTTGCCATGACCACCTTGTAGCGCGCTCGATAATCAAGTGTGGGTGCGACGACCTGTTGAACTTCACCGCATGGTGTTGCCATGTACATTTTTATAACAAATAATCGGCATTATTGTTTAGTTGTTTTTATTTACATAAATATTATCCAACTGAACATAATAATTTGTTTCCTAAACATGCACACGATGTCGGTTCTGTGAAGTTCAGAATAGATAAAAGTAATTCATTTTATTGATTTACATTAATATTATTTAAGCCTATTCAGGCTTAAGAAGTTTATTTTTATATCGATTTTAATGTACAGACGCCAGCACATCAAATTTCTTATTTACATTATACAATTTCAACTTTATCACAAAAGTATAAGGTTCACTTTCAATTGGAGAAATTTTACAGATTTGGGTAGCTTGATGTGCTGGCGTCTGTACATAAAATAACTGATGACTTAGTGGGTACACTTACAACTAAATTATAATTAGCAATATTATCTGTTTCAGGGAATATTATCTCATATCAGCCCAGTGGGTGGGCAAAGACAATTCTCATGTAGGTGTAGTGTGGATGAATCGAGAGCAGAACCTGACAGTTTATAGCAGTTGTTACGCACCTAACTGGACTTGCACCGAGGTATTATATCAATTAACGAATACTTTTAAATTATTTTATTTTATTTCTGCATATGAAAAACAAATATGTTATTTTTTTCTTTCAAGAACACTGCAACAATATTATAAATGCGAAAGTTTATGACTATTTTTATTTATTTATTTATTTGGAAAACAAACAGTTGTACAACATGAGCTATTAAACTAAAGTAATAACACAGTGTAATGTTAGGAGTACAACCCACGACGTTTTCACAGATTACTAAAACACAAATAATAATAATATGTAGAGTGCTGTGAAGTCTAATGCTAAGAGGTTAGATATACATTACAATATAGGCTTATAGCTAGGTAAAACGTAACTATACAAAGAACAACGAATATAAAATATCAAACAATAAAGTAATAACAACCTACTTTTATGTCTTCAGCTAAATCCCAAAGAACATTGATAAAAAAACGAGACAGAACAGTAAACGAAAAAAATACAGATACTTAATATAAACATAAATACGATAAACAATCAATGTCTGTTAAGCGTACTTTTTCCATGATAGAGGCTTTTAAAAATTTCTTTTTTGAAGATGTGTTCCGACAAGGCAAATATATCCACTTTTTCAAAATTTTTATTATAATTTTTTAATATTCGGTGAAGGGGTGCTCGTTCCCCAGCATTGGTTCGACACTTTGAGGTGGCAAATAGAGGATACTCTCTAACTACTCTACGGATCACTGTTCTTGGCACAATGTAGGATATTTTATTGACCACTTCGATGCAATCGTACCGATGGTGTATAAGACCTATGGATGTAAAGATAACTCTTTCACGCCAAAAGAGAAGATGATTTAGTTGAAACTTGTAGTAATATAGGAATAACTACAGGCTATAATTTATAAAGTTTAATGAGGGGTAAAATCGCGATCACAGTTAGTATACCAATAAGAATTAACTGCTCTTCATTCGTTAATAGCTATTTTGCTGACAGGATTTCACATAGTTCTTTTATTTTGCATATTTACAATAATCAGCATTTTGCCGAGTTTAAAATAATCTTTTTCATTATATTTCACCGACATGAATTTCATAAGTTTTATTTAACAATCGACGTAACGAGTATGTAAAAAAATATATTTTCATTCATATAATATATGAAACCTAAAATATTTTAGGTTTCCCGATGCTTTTTTATAATTTGTTTTAAAAAAAGTTGTTATAATAATATAAATAAATCTCTTGGGACAACTAAGATACTGCCTAATTCCAAGCTATGCAAAACAGTACAGGCCAGACAACCGTACAATAATGCTCACCATACAGAGATTTGTCGTGGATGATGGGGAAGGCAGAATTGTATACATGGCTTAACAGTCAGGGTAACTAACTACGAGATCTAACGCCAGTCAAATATTATATATGGTTTAATTTTAAATATTTAATTATTTTCAAAACACCTTTACGTTCCAGTTCTCTTAACGCACTCTTTACATCTTGTTAAAATGTTTGAAATCCAAGCAAATAGGACTAGTGGCATAATTTGTTATTGATTGATTTATATTTCTCTATCTCCTTCATATATAGATGTACCTGTATACTTGCTAACACCTTTTCAACAACATACAATTTCCGCTTGCAATAGACACATTCAGAAAAAGCCACAGACGAACCATGGCTCGAGGTGCACCAACAGCCCGTGTACTCGGAAGACGGGAGCGCGTTCCTACTACTGGCTGCAGTACAGGAGGGCGGCGGGCAGTACTACACGCACATCAAACATGTGGATGTGCTGCGCCAGCGCATGGCGGTGTTGTCGCACGGGAAGGTGGAAGTAGCAGAAATCTTGGCCTGGGACCAGGAAAATCATTTAGTTTATTATTTAGGTAAGCTATATGGGTAGATCACAAGGGAGCTGTCACATTAGTGGGGTAATTAAGTAACAAAAATAATCTGGGTATATAAATGAGAATGCGCCATAAGGACGAGGAATAAAATCGAATAAAAATGCACATTACGGCAAATCTGCAACAAATGGCAGCCTAAATAAATCCCATATTACCCTCACATTTTGGTCACTACGCAAAACACTAGGTTGTGCTCTGGTGGCATGCAGTTATATCTTCAGGGAGTGTAAATATAGAAAACTATGAACAATTTTATACTTAAAAGATTTATATTAAATTTCAGACATTCTTAAAATGAGTTGTATAAATGATAATGCGGGTGTAATCGACCTCTGAAAGCACGCCGTATCCAAGCTGGATACGGCGTGCTTTGCCGCTTTGATGTGCGGAATGACGATATAAATTTTACATATTATTACGTAAGGAAGGTATTAATATTACATAAAAATAACAGAGCGCACTCTTTATTGATTAGTTGGGAGCGAATACCACCTAAAATTGCACAATTTATAATATAACACTTACTATTCACTAACGTATACTCATCCACAGCACAGTTGTCTAATATGAAGCTTCGAGAAAATACCACTGATGATGTGACGGCCCCCACAAGAGCATTTTATATATATACAGCGTCATCCAATTGAGTTTTTGTTTATGAATTAAAGGTTTAGACAAAGAAAAGTTACCAATACCTAAACTCCATCCCGATATGGTGAAGAACACAAATCAAATTAAGTATTAAAGCGTGCAGTGCTTTCCATTGAGTCAAGTTATAGAACACTAACCCAATGTCCTCGTCATATTACGTGTTAACTACATTCTAGTTTGTGTCGAATAGCGTATCAATAGTGCACCAACATCTTCTATACCAGTTTTATCACTAATTTGTTAAATATTACCAAAATAATAAAATGCGATCCAATCTTCAGTCGTGATTATTAACATATTTAATTACGTTATTAATTACATAGAATAATTAAATGCGATTCAATCTTGACGCGTGATTATTAACATATTTAATGACGTTATTAATTACAAAATAATAATGAAATGCGATCCAATTTTGAGTCGTGATTATTAACATATTTAATTACGTTAATAATTATTACGTTGTAATAGGATCGCATTTTATATATTTTTTTGTAATTGAACATATTTAATTACGTCTTAACATAAATAAATATGTTAATAATCACGACTCAAGATTGGATCGCATTTTATTATTTTAGTAATATTTAAGATTGGTTCGATATCGTCTTCACAAAGGCGATGTCGATCTAAATTGACGTTTTATATTAAGAATATGGGGCTACATTCTATGACGTCCTATTGACACGCTAATTATGACATAAAATAGCTCATATCGAGACGCATGGCATCAGGGCATTGTGTGTGATTTTTGACTGTATAGCGTGCAGAGATTTAAGATTTTTAGCTTACGTGTGTTTTATCATGGTTTTCATTAAAACAGGCAGTGCAGACAGGCCTGGTCAAAGACAGGTTTACGTAGTTAGAGATCCGAGCTACGGTGGAGGAAGTAATTCGGTGAAGGCTCGAGCGGACAGGGAAGAGCCTCGATGTTTGACGTGCGAACTGGCAGTGTGGCCCGCAAGGTTACACTACGCAAACTGCTCGTTCTGGCACGCGACGTTTTCCCCGCCGCGGCCGAAGCTCGGCATCACGCACTACGTGCTGGAGTGCGGGGGACCTGGACCACCGCTTGCAGGACTGCACGACGCCAAGACACATAAGCTAGAGAGAATATTATATGATACGAGGCCTTATAGGTAAGCACGAAATATTATCGAACCAATATACGTTATAACACCAATAATTGTATTTATATATTTTAACATTATGTAGCAATTGCAATTTATGAGCACTAATTATTTTTGTACCTATTGAAATGCTTCAATTTAGTCGAATATTTTGTAACTTTGATTTGAACGAATGAAAAGAAACATTACTTTTATTAACCGTATTAAAAGTCAAGCATGGCCGACAAATAATCCTCACTCAGATAATTATTATTATTATCTCTATTTAGAATTATTATTATTATCGAATTTAATACAAACACCAGATTCAGATCAGTCTCAAAATATGTATTCCAAGGCCAAAATTCTTAATTAATCTGAAATATTTTATGTGCCCTTTCAGATCAGTACGACTACGCGAGTTGGCGTTGCCAACGCGGCGTTCATTTGAAGTGCAGCTGGGTAGTGGCTCCAAGGCGCGCGTCCAGCTCATGCTGCCGCCCTCCTGGCGCGAGGAGCTGCGCGACGCCGCCTTCCCCGTCCTCGTACATGTGTGAGTTTATACAGCTATTTGTTATAGCCAGCATTCTATTCTATTATATTCCCTCGGATGTACTGTCCAAGACAATCAGAATAGTGCAAGCTAGTGTCGCCAACGCGGCGCTAATCACAGTTGTAGTTTACTATCCTCGTGAATCATTTATGTATATATATACTTCATACTCAGTTTACTAGATGTTAAATAGTTAAATATATGAAATGGCTTCAGCGTCTATTCCACGTGCATCTAAGGTTTACTGGCAGATACCTAATACCTTTGGCATTAAGTCCACCTTTGTACATTGTTGTGCATAAAGTTTAAATAAATATAAACAAGTTCAACTATATCCTAAAGTTTGGATTCCAATCACGTATGTTTACTGTACGTATACGTACGTATAAAGTAAGACAACGACTGAATTCCAATTTAGAATTATGAAAAGTTTGTAAACAAAACGAGAAGAAAAGTGACTCTGTATTGTTAGTTCGTTATAAAAGCTAGCAGTTATTCTAGTTTTATGACATTTCAGTCCAGAAATTTCTTAGTATAGCCCTTACGTTCTTACTTTTTTTTTGGTGGTTGCATGATCCGTACACCTACCACGCTATCTCAGCACATTATTGACAAATTTATATGACCAAAAATAATGTAACTAATGACTTGTTAGCTATTAAGAACTTTAGTAAATAAGTTGAGCCGGTGTACTGTTACCCATTTTATGCTAATAAAGTTCTATTCTATTCTATCTCTGCAATACCCTAAGGTTGACTGGCAGAAAATGCATTGGGCATTAAGTCCGCCTTTGTACTATTTTATGTCCATAAAGTTAGAAATGGATTTAATAAATAAATATCCGTTTAGTGCGAGTAATATTACATGCAGAGATAAAGATACAGGCGAAGGTTTAAAATTTAAACAACGCTCTTTTTTTAGAATGTTACAGACACTAACTCGTCACTCTCTCATTTTCAATTATATAATAATATCCATTAACATATTTGTGCCTTTTGGGATGGAAACATTATTATACATAATTTTGGCCGCTGCCGCGCTGGTCCCCACAGCCCTAATGTTTCCGCCTTGTTGAGGCGACACGTTCCCAGAATGCTGGCTTATATTTGGCCCAACAAATAAGTATTGCCATGCAGCGTGGTAATGCTGCCAGTATTCTGGTAACATTACCAATATGAGAAAATTTTAAATACTTTTAATTTTTTTAGTTAGTAGAAAATATTGTTTTGTTGTTTCAATTATTTGTAATAATCTTATATAAATTTTATTGTATAATCATTTTACAATATATCTATTTTAATTTTTTTTATATTATGCCTATTTCCACAGAGACGGCAGACCAGGTAGTCAGCAAGTAACGGAGGAGTTCCTAGTGGACTGGGGCTCTTACATGTCGTCTCGCAACGACGTAGTGTACGTGAAGCTGGACGTGGCGGGAGCACGTGGCCTTCCAAGGGCGTTGCTGAGAGGACGCTTAGGTGGCGTGGAGGTCGCCGACCAGTTGGCTGTTATTAGGTAACAACATTGGGTGCCTTTATATTTATATATCAATAAAAGCATTATAAACCTATTAAGCTACCCTACTGTTTTGAAATAAGATCGCCTGTTTCCAAATTAAAACCAAGGAACGAAACGAGTAGGTTAGTTCGAGCAACATTACCTGTTTATAAATTAATAAAGAAATTAAAAAGTAAATAAAATAAAACACAATAAATCTGTGTGAACTACATCAACATTAACAATGTATGGATTTTTGTCAAATACAAACCGATACATATCAATTAAATTCTCACGAGAGGGTAAACCGTGTCTAAAGTGTCTGTACCTAAAAACTTTAAAGTAGTTTTGAATCAATTATTCTCAAAATGACTATAAAACATCATTATAACATTAAAGGTACTTATGTAAAGCAACAAAAAAGATCGCACTTGTTCGAAATTCGACCATAATGTTCTATTGTCAATGACTATAGATAATAGATATTAAAGACAAATAATAATAATCTGTTCTCAGTTTTGACACTCAGTTTGACATCTTTTGTGACTGTGTCAAAAGCATGGTAGTGTGGGTAATGTTATTTTTATTAAAATAATTGACTTCTAATGCCTATTAACTTCTGCACTCGTCCATATGAACTTTAACTGTTCCAAATTTCATACACCTCCGTCCGCGTAATTTTCGTAAACGGTTTTTGCTTCACGTATTAATATCATGATTTTACTCGGGCGATGACAAAAATATTCTGTATATGTATTCAGCAAAATTTGAATACAGCCTATGACACTGCCTTGAGAAACACTTTTTAAATACATCATCTTTATAACTTCATTGAAGATTTTCATATTAATTATGTTTTCAGATATTTATTAGATACGTTCAAGTTTCTGGACGTAACTCGCGTGGCGGTGTGGGGTTGGGGTTACGGCGGTTACGTGACCGCCATGCTATTGGGGTCACAGCAGACCACGCTCAAGTGTGGCATTGCTGTATCTCCTATTACTGACTGGCTCTACTACAGTAAGTAAACTATTTTTGGTTATTGGAGTTGTTTCATGGTCTTTAAACATTTTTATGCATTTAGTTTGGAAGATTAACGTACGTATTATTTAGAAGAGATTTCGGTCAGACCACTACTTGTCAGTTCAACAGTTACGTAAATATCTCGTCAGTTGATACATCATTCTCTGTTATTCTTTTTATATCCTGGGACATTATGCACACGCGGCCATCTGATCCCAAATTAAGCAGAGCTTGTACCTACAATGGAAACCTGATATTATTACATTCACTACTTTTCTATTGTAAATAAATACTTTTATAGATAATTACACCCAGACTCAGAACAAACAGACATGTTCATGCACACAAATGAAACTGTATTCCATTTTTGACTATAAAATTACAATTGTATACTAGTTTGCATAAATATAACTCAATTCCCTGAAACTGTGTCAAAGATGGGTAAAGACCTATGGATGATACACTCAGCCACAAAACTGTGATTTGCAGATGCAGCTTTCACGGAGCGCATCCTGGGCCAGCCGTCGGTGAACTACAAGGGCTACGTGGAGGCGGACGCGTCGCAGCGCGCGCACCACGTGCCGGCGCACGCGCTGTACCTGGTGCACGGGCTGGCCGACCTGTCAGCGCCCTACCCGCACGCGCTGCAGCTGGCGCGCGCGCTCACCAACGCCGGCGTGCTCTTCCGATATCAGGTACTCTTCTGATATCAATGATAGTTACATCATCTTCTTGGCTTTTAATAATAACCCAACCGTTAGAAAACTTCAGACTCCAGATGTAATTACATCGTTTGAGAAAAGGTGATGATTACACTGCTGGACAGATATTAACCAAACAGAGCTAAAAACCACCGCAATGAAACTAGCCTTCAAATGAGTCGAAGATATCGAAATCAGTCCATCCATGTGAGGACTACGATGCCACATACATACAGACATCGAGGTCAAACTAGGTACACAGACTAGGTTAGCCGTTAAAGTATATATATTACTAGAGGGGTCGCGCGGTCGCGTAGGTTCTATTGTCAAAGACTATAGACATTAAAGAAAAATAATATTAATCTGTTCTCAGTTTTAACACTCAGTTTATCATCTCTTCTCAGTATGTCAATGTGTCAAAAGCAATGTTTGTGTAATGTTTTTATTTAAATTAAATTATTTACTTCTAACTCCTATTATATAAAAATATTACTTTCTACACTTCTTCTCCATACGAACGTCAACTGTTTCAAATTTCATACTCCTCCATCCGCACAATTTTTCTAAAAAGGGATACAAAGTTTTTGCTCCACGTATTAATATTAACGTTGTGATTCTGCATAGTACAAATGTATGTGAATATTGAAGTTATACTTCTTTTGGCGCGATGGAGAAAAATGATGAGAGTGAATTTTTACGATGCGCGCGCACACCGACACCAAAAAATTTAACAGCATGACGTTAGTTCTAGGTGGTATGAAAATTGATAACTATGTTCAAGTTGTATATTAAGAAGTATAACTTCTAACGCGTGTACATAAGTACACACAAGTTTTTTATTATTTAAAATTTATACAGGACTGGGCCTGTATAAATTTTCATCTCACAAATGACTGTAAGTTCTAGATTACAATTGTTCTGTTTGTTATTCGCAGGCGTACGCGGACGAAGGTCACGACCTAAAGGGCGTGATCGAGCACGTGTATCGTTCCATGGAAGATTACCTCCGCGAGTGCCTGTCCCTCGACCCCGAGGACACCAAGTTGCCGCCGCCCGACAGATAGACCCCCACAATTGTTATATCTGTAAATATGTACATGAGACATAGTGCTTTAATCAAATGTGTTCCCCACGGCCGGCGACGCCTTGTGTCACCCACTGACTACTGCGTGTGTGCGACACCTTGTGACTAGTTCATAGGTTATTATTAAATTTGTTACGACGAGTTGCATGAATTGAATTACTAAAATGACTAGTTTCTAGTATAATTAGGTTGATTTATAATAGATAGATAATGACGACAGCTACTAAAGTAAGGTTAAAAATAAATTCTTCGAATTCAATATTTCCTCATCGAATCCATGTTTCAGCTTCAGCACCATTCGGCTAAACTATCGTACTGAGTCCTTGCTAGCTCTTAAGAGCCCAGATAGCAAAATAAATTCTATACATTAATGTGAAGTCTTATTACCAAACCATTTTTTGACTCCATAATTCCCGAAATTATAAGGTATTCTCGGTACGAAGCAATATGACGAGGTCTCAAAACGTCACAACTCTGAGCTTGTTCAATTAGGCTTTTACTACTATTTTCTACTGCGCCTTTATTATCAAGCTTTTCTATATTATCTATTCCTATAGAATTGTCAACTTATATGTATATAATATTAAAATTACCACAGTTACGAAAATTGTTCAATTTTATATAATGAATGCTGACTGACAGGAACAAATACTCAATTATTTTTATTGATGAATATTATGTTCATGAAGATACTATTCGAAGATTGTTGTAAACATTATAAACTACGAAATGAGGAGCTTATCATTTAGGGATGTTTACTAGGCCTTTTTGAATAAAAAGTTTACGTTACAGACATTTGAAATGTTATGTTTTATAAAGTTATAGAGTTGTTGGAAATACCTCATGTGACTATGTAAATAGAATTATTCTAATCATTATGTAATTTGATAGAGTGAAAAGCGTTTTATAGTGACTTATAATGTTTAGAAATGAAGTGACCTTGATCATCCCCTAACCTTAGCTGCTTTGGCTTCATCCCATCATCATTTCCTAATCTTCCTAGTCGCTAAGCACAACAGGAGTAGAACGGGGCCCGCCCTCGATGATCAAAACTACAGCGGCTCCGACAATGCCTGGTACCTCGTCAACACCAGTGGGCCACCAACACCATGCGGGAAGTTAAATAGTTTCAAGTTTCTCTTGAAAACATATTAAAAAATAAGTCTCAAACTTCGTAGTCAGTGGACATCACTTCACTGTAGAACTCAAACCGTTACCCTTTGCGTAATTAAGCTTGTACAAAATAGATTATAAATTGAGCTAGAAAATTTGCCTTTCTGATAGATATTTCAGTAATGCAGTCTCTAAAAGATTGTGATGTCTATATGTGTACAGAGAGTACATAGGACGTGGATGGGAGGAGTGTACAACTGTACAGTTGGACACCCCGTGTTGTTAATTTCCGTAACTGTGACATTACTAGGTAATTCATTGTTGATGTACCTATAGAGATAAACGTTTGCCGATATTTGTTAAGTGTTATCGGATACCTGCATAGACGCATATCGTACATTCCATGTTTGTGAAGACTGCCAATTTGGTCTAAATTTTACAATCATTGTACTAATTAAATACCTACGATACGTCGATGAGATTAATTTCAATTGCCGTTATGGTCTTAAGGATGCTGTGATTCTTCTATTGCGTAATTGTAACGATAATGAATTAAATTATATTAAATAATTATAATGTCTCCATCGTCAGATGGAGACATTATAATTTGCGTAGGGCCTAGTGAAATCGAATTCGTTGTAATTATTAAAAATAATTATCATAAGGTTAATGTTAATTTAGATAATTTGAAAAATTCTTCCATTATAAAAATAAAACAATATTGCTTTGTTCTCCAATCGATGAAACAAAACATAGACAATATAATACGGGCTACGTGTATATCACACACACATGAGATTTTATAGTTAGATAAAATACGAGAGAGTTCGAAAACCGGGTGCTTTAAATTTTACATCATGTTGTACGTATTGATTTCATTAGCGAATGTTCTCTAGTTGTACGAATGCGCGAGCGGCGAACGTCCGGCGTTTGGCTCGTCTCGCAGTAATTAAGAGTTTTTTGGATTGTCATAAGTTAAATTATTCAGCGGATAACACCAATTAAATTCATATTGTAGTGTTTATATAAAGAAAGACAAACTTACCGGTTGTTAATAAATTTTAGCACATGATGGATCTAATTGTTTGCACGCCGCTTCACTCCTTATCTATTCTTCGGAACCCTAGTCCTTAGTCTTCCAGTACAGCGAAAGCTTCCGTACCTTATCTTACTCTTGATGCAGGAAAGTAGGAACTATGTGATGACTATGTCAATTATTTCACTTTTCCAACTCTGATCAGCTACGTAATTATAATTATCAATTTGGTTTGTCTAATATCCTTCGATAAAATCTCTATATAAATTTAGATTTTCGTCCTAGTTTATCCAAATTCAATGGATGTGGTATAAATGTGAATCAGTAATGCTGTGTTCTTAGGATCCCTGCATTATATGCTACACTGCACTCAACCGACACATAAAAGAAATATAATAAAGTAACTCAAATTAGTGCAACTATAAAAATAATACATGTAATAGTTGCAATAATTGGAGTAGCAAATGTAACAAAATTAAATGTTAATCTTTAACGGCCTTATTTTTTTAATTAATCTTCTTTACTTTTTACAAAATTCATGAATAAGAACTGACTCACTTTGAATACTTAATTCGTGTGCAAAGCACACGAATTAAGCTTTCAATTATATTGGCGCTGTCTCCAAGACTAGTAAATTACGTAGTCACAAGTTAAAGTTTTGCGAAATGCATTCACTGTAATGTCTACAATGTCTTGGCACTTTATACTTAAAATAACGATCAGATCGCGACGACACTTAGGAATA
This sequence comes from Pseudoips prasinana, assembly GCA_951640165.1. Taxonomy (NCBI): domain Eukaryota; kingdom Metazoa; phylum Arthropoda; class Insecta; order Lepidoptera; family Nolidae; genus Pseudoips; species Pseudoips prasinana. The sequence continues at coordinate 27,050,419 of OX621237.1, read as the reverse complement.
CAAAAGAACAAATTCTAAGGGAACGAAATGAATTCAATCATCTAGAGCATTTGCTTTGAAGACTGCGCGGCGCCCTGACAGTTAATTTTGTTATTCTTGATACTGGTCAAGCGGGTCACTATTATAATATGAATGTGGGTTGAGTGCAGTTGGGATGCAGCGTAGTGTCCGCCTTGTATCTTTAGAGTGCCGCGGATTGCTCCCGTAGCGGTTAGATTGAAAACGAACGATATTGAATACAGCAGTTTGTTGGTTTGTATTTACCTTTTTATAAAGTTATCATTATCACCTACATTTAAAGTGGGACAGTCCAGGTATATAGGTGTTTCGGCAAACTTACAAGTTGTTGTATTCAGTACCGCACCGTTCGATGGCCCTAGTGAAATCATCTAAAAATCTACGTTATTGTTAATCAGTGTTATAAATCTTATCGTCTCGTTTAAGAGTTACAGTGTTGTATAGATTGGTACGTTTAATTTGTAAATTCTGAGATTATTCTGTTATTACTGTAAAGTTTCTTTGAATAAATAAAATTTTGAAATTTACATAATCGTTCATTGGGCTGTTTTATTCGAGAAACCAAAGACCATAGGAGAATTAAGCTTAAGTACCTAGCTATTGCTCTGGTACGTCGATGTTTATCGCGCTGTGACTACCGTCCATGTATCTTCTAGAGCACGTTTCAATACTACGGAAGTACTTCTCGAGATGTTCGTTTCTGACCAGGACATCGGCGGGGCTGAGGCGGACGCTGTTGCCACTGAAGTTGCCTTCGGAGTTACAGTGGGAACGAGAGAGGTTGCGTATTAACTCGTAGTGGGAAAAATTCAATGACATGACTGAATTATCGACGGCTACGAGGTAGTCAGAATTAGTAGTATCCATGAAGATATCGATGGCTCCTTGTGTCGGACCCATTTGTTTTGGTGTACACTCGCCATTGACGAGTTTACTCTTCTTCAATCTGCCTAATGTTAGATCCAATGATCTTACTGCCTCATTCACATTAAACGACTTACGTTTAGCAGCCTCGCTCTTAACCCTCACGGGCGCGGTGCTCATTGAAGACCTAGTTTTACCCAGCTTTCTCTCGTTGAGTGTATCGGCATTATTTTCCATGACTATCGCAGTGATTTGGAGATTTCATTTCATTTTATCGAGTTTATGTTTGTGCTGTAGTTGTAAGACATCTATCATGGCCTTTCTGTGAAATTAATACATTATTTGCGTATCTGTCGATGTTGACAGACGACTGACTTTAATTTATTTTGATATTAACCATACTGTCAATATATCATAAACCATTGACAAAAAATCATCGCTTATCATAGCGGTTTAAGCGAAAAGGTTTAAGTGAATTCCCATTGCGATTATTCTTAGTTACCACGGTGCATTGACTGCCTTTGCGAGTTTGCTTCGCCATTTCTCACATAACTTTTTTATGTATTCTGTATCCCGTAACTGTAGCTCTTTGATAGGTATGTTGGTATATTAGGTACCTACTGTCCCACTGCTGGGGAAGGGCTTCCTCTCGCAATGAAAGGGCATAGGCCATAGTCCTCAATGCTGGCTTAGTGCGAGTTGGCAGATTTCGCATGCCATGTGCCATCAAGAACATGTTTTATGTATTCAACCAATATTTCTCCTTGACTATGACAGAAAAGAGAGCCCAGGATTTTAAAAATAGAATGCTTTACCTTAAATTTCTTAGAAGATAATAGTCATGATGACAGTCTAAGAACATAATAGTCCTTTTCAAGTACGATTCGGGCTTATAACCACGAGGTAACATGGCTACACAATATTGTAATAAATTAATCTCTCTTTTTAGGGTTCCGTAGCCAAAATTTCCGAAACTTTAAGAGCTGTACTGTTGAAATTTGGTAAGTTGATGTGTTCTGTGAACCGCATTAAGATTTTCACACAAAAATAGAAAAAGAACAATAATTTTGGGGGTTCCCCATATACCTATAGAACTGAAACTCAACATTTCTTTTTCATCGTTCCCATACATGTGGGGTATCTATGGATAGGTCTTCAAAAATTATATTGAGGTTTCTAATATCATTTTTTTTAACTGATTAGTTTTCGCGTGAGACACTTCCAAAGTGGTAAAATGAGTGCCCCGCTGTAACTTCTAAAATAAGAGAATGATAAAACTAATATATATATTATATATATGATGTACATTACCTACCATGTAAACTTCCTCCGAAAATTGGTTTGAACGAGATCTAGTAAGTAGTTTTTTTTAATACGTCATAAATCGTAAACCGCAATTTACCTTCCATTTAATCAACTGAAATACTTGCTGCTACGCACAGAGTACAGCTGCTACGGAACACTTCATGGGCGAGTCCGACTCGCACTGGGCCAGTTTTTTCATCCTCAAACGTTCATGTGTATTATTATACACATTAACTATCGAAATCTTTGATTCTTCTGAAATACCTAAAACGTATCGTTTTACGACCTTATACTTAAAACATTTTTGAACTTTGTAAACATTTCTTCGATCACCTGGAACGTCCCGAGCAAAGGCTATCTTTAATAGATTTTTCACGCACGAGAGTCATCTGCGAAATACGGTGGAGAAATTACCCCTTATTTATGCTGTAATTCTTGATTAATTGATTTGTTCTGTAGTGTCATTTTTCAAGCATACACCCTGTGATCGTACCTCCGAGCACTAACAGATTGAATTTATCACTTGACACTGCCGATTACCGACATCTATGCAAATACACCCGAATATGCAAGAAAAGAATTTGTTCCCGACTTCATAATGCAGCCGATAGGTGACACCCTTGTCCATACTTTTACGTTGCGCCATCTGTGGATTCACCTAGTAACTAGATGCGCCTACCTTTGTCTACAACTGATGTATTGCTACATATCTGTGCTACTAGATGGCAGCATAAGAGTATGGGCCAAAAAATACATCAAGAACATTTTAAGTTTTAAACATGAAATTATTTAAGATACATATAGGTATTTCTACAAATTATCAGATAAATAAAGACATTGAAACTTATAAATCGGCTCCTGTTACGATTGATCTATTAATATTTTCGAACATTGGTTTAATACTTTTCTTTAGGAACTTGAATAATTAATTTACAATTATCTAGAGAGAGCAGCACAGCATCAATCCGAATTTCATTTATACATATATATTTTTAATGATAATCATAAATTATATTGAAGACCTTGTTCAAAACTAATATTTCGTTATTGTAGCCAAAAGTACCACTTACCTACTTTTGGTTAACAATTACGGAATATTTGTTTTTGTCTTTCTCTGCACAAGCACTGAATAAAAAGTACCTACTTTATTAGCACAAGTACCTATCTACGAATGTTGGGATTCTCGGCTTTGATGTCTCGAGTGACATCAAATTTCGCTGTCATTTGGAAAACAAGGCCAAGTTGTCCTCCAAAAATGTAGGCAATAAATATTGGCAGGTAAATTTGTAGGTAATTAACTACTTGGCAGAGCTAGGCGATACTTCAATTGGGCTCATCGCCTCCAATTACATAGGCGCAAAAACGGCCATATATGGAATACTCCTGCTACCTATGGGCCGGAGCACCACAGTATCTGCCTACTTCATTTTAATGGCATTCAACGTCGTGTAGCATGAATCGTCGTTAGCTACTCTCCCACTGTTTGGTTTGATCCTGCGAAAAGACGTGGCGTTTCTAGATATGTTACCTATCCTTTTTTATCGACGGGCCTGTTGGCTTGGTTGGCAAATGCTTGCTTTTCACGCCGGAGGGTTCGATTCCCACCTAGGACATATATTTGTGTGCATGAACATGTCTGTTTGTCCTGAGTCTGGATGTAATTTATCTTTATAAGTATGTATTTACAAAGGAATAGGAGTATATGTAATCTATCAGTTATCTGGTTTCCATAGTACAAGCTCTGCTTAGTTTGGGATCAGGTGGCCGTGTGTGAATAATGTCCCAGGTTATTATTATTATCCTTTACCGAATTTATCACCTCTCGCCAGAGGTGCAAATTTCATCCATATTCCCAGGATGAATGGTCGTCTACCACCGTGTGTTCTCCAAGAATCTTTTTACCACGCACTCATTAACTGCGGAGGTTTCTGAAAGGCCGACAACGTATTTGCAGCCCCTCTGGTGTTGCAGGTGTCAAGGATGGTGCTGATAACTTGCCATCAGGTGACCCGCTTACCTTGATCTTACATAAAAATATTGTTCCATCTACGCTCTACAGATGGCGCTAGTAGATATATCACAAAAACTCGTACTCAAAAACAGTTAAATATTTATATTACAATGATTTATTGTGACAAAAAAATCAGATATTATTAAAAACTAAGAAAGCAAGTATCTATGTTTATCAATGAGAGCTATCCTAAGAACTCGTGTTGTATAATTTTGGCTGGTAAATAAGCGTCGCAGAGGGCGGCCGCGGTTGGCGCCACTCCTTCAATTTCTGCCTTCACACCACTCGAAGACATTGCTGACAGCTCTTCTTTGATACTAGAACCTGTGAAATTGAAGCGTTTTACAACGATTGATGATGATGACGATTACCTGTGAAATTTGACAATCGGAATTGACGGTATACGTCCGATCTGAAAAATAACTACTGCCGCTACTTGCAAGTAGCTGGTTAGTGGCCTGACTGGTAGGAGTCAGCAATCCAGGAGGACTCTCCCAGGGTACGTGTCCCAACCGCCTGGGGCATGGCGCAGAAGGGGGCACCAGAGCAGCAAACCCGGGTTCCTGGGGCCCACACCAAGGTTTATTTGGTGCGAGTCCGACGTACTCACCTACATGCACTTTTTGCGGGTGACCTACCTTATATAAAAAGTAACATGATTCCCAACTACTTAGTTACTTTCAAGCTAAGTAGGTACTTTATTGCAATGTTATTATTTATTATTATTTTTTTATTCTACAAAATCTCCAAAATAGCATAAGGCTTACCTTATTGTACGGCAGTTACCATAGGTTATAAATGTTGCAAAACCCATTGTATCGGCCACGCGTTGCCGACTTTAAACTTTGAAACCCTCTAACTGACAAACACCCGTGACCTTACTCACATTCAGAAACATTATATTAACATTTTTGTGCTATTAATTATGTACCTCCAATATAATGAACACAGGTATTTAGTTATAGGTAGGTAGGTATATATTAAATCTTGAGAATTTGTCCCACGAGATGAACGATTTACCAAACGAAAATATTTTACTAAGTCAACCTCCAAAGTTTATGAAAGAATTCCAATATTATTAACATAGGACTTCGCTGAGCTACTCTCACGTAATTGTCGAAACTAAATTTTATGTATACCTTACCTAATGGCGTATTTAAATAAGGCCTCTTGATCAACGAGTTCAATTTACGTCGGTCTAATTCGGTGAGCGACAACCGTGCTCCGTTAGGTGCTAGGGTCATGACGTCATGATGGCGAGCTCCCAGCAACACTATAGAACTGCAAGCGAGTGACGATGATAGGTGAGATTGGGCCTGTAATAACCACAATAAGATACTGCTGTAATCAGTTAATGACAATCTCGTTGAGCTAGTACGCAAGTACCACTAAGGCAGACTTAGATTTAAATTTATTTTATTAATCTGATATTTATTTTATTTCTGAATGAGTGAGAATGACGGTCACCGTAGCCTAGTTGGTAGTGCTCCTGCCTACGAAGCTGGTGGTCCTGGGTTTGAATCCCGGTTAGTGCAAATATTTGTGTGATGAGCACGAATATTTGTTTCTGAGTCATGGATGTTTTCTATGTATTTAAGTAGGTATTTATCTGTCTATATAAGTATGTACCTATATCGTCGCCTGGTACCCATAGTACAAGCTTTGCTTAGTTTGGGGCTAGAATGATGAAATGAAATGAAAAGTCATTTATTCCGTTAAAACATTACATTTGTGTGGAATCGTCAATTTTTTTTACCCTACCGTGCAGTGCATGACATGGCAGCTACTGAGAAAAAATTGATCTGTGTGACACTGTCCCTAGATATAATAGATATTATTTTCTAAACTCATATTGGTAACTTAATACACCGCCTTGTTGGTCTAGCGGTATCGATTTTCACTGCAAAAAGTTTTCTGTAAAAAAAAATTCTCAGTATCAGCACAGTCTGGGAATTGGTGACACCCCTGTACCTCGGAGACCTAGTAAAGCCGTCGCTCCTCTACCTGACCTCTTTTTGGTTGTCTCGCTAGACGTCTCATCGGATCATAAGAGTTATGGAATAGAAAGTACATAGCTCTGCCTTTGCGCACATACTCGTGCATTATATAGTATGTCCTGTTTGGCTAGTCACCATTGAAACTGGCCGCCGTGGCAGAAATTCAACCGGGAAGATATTAAGGTTATTGGTCAAGATAATGCATGGTTTAGCTAAACTGGGAATGGTGTCGGCCTTTGGCTAAATAAAAATCGAAGTACTTCTTCTGCTCTTGATTGCAATTATTGTGTTTACCTGGAAGTTGTATCATCAGGGCGAGCTGACTAGGATTAACCCGGTTAAGTTCATTTGTATTAAACCAATCTTATAGAATTGAGGATGAACAATAAAGTCAACTGAATTTTTTACCAGCGATCCATATTTGTATGTAAGGAATATTTCGTATCCGTGGGGGTCTGCGTCGACGAGCGCTAGAGCTTGTAAGCGTAGCTCCGTGGTCAGGCGACACAGCAGTTGACGCGTGCACACATCAGGGTAGCCTTTACCCTAAAGAAAACATACAACAAAATACTTTTACACAATAATGGACTAAATGCTACACATTTAGGAAATATGCGGTGTATTATAATTATACATAAACACACTCATTGTTATTCGTAATCATGAAAATACTAGATGTCCCTAGTATTTTCATAATTAAAAACGTTGTCTTGTCCTAAAATAAAAACAGGAAACAGGCATCTGGGAGGGCAATCCAAAGGAGCCCTCCCGCGGTACGTGTCCCGACCATCTGGGACATGGCGCAAAAGGGGGGGTACCGGAGCAGCATACCCGCGTTCCCGGGACTTCCCCATCAGGCGCCAAGAGAGGTCCACGGCAGGTAGGTTTAGTCGGTGCAAGTCCGACATACCCACCCGCAGACACTTTTTACGGGTGGCATGCGAAGACATTCCCCCTGCCTTATCAAAAAAAAAGGAAACAGTCTCTCAATTTATATATTTAATAACTCCAAACTAAATAGTAAGTATAACTAAACTATCCTCATTGGTTTCACTCAAAAACACACATAAAAATTACAAGAGTATAAGTCTTGGATTCTATTATAGCGTCAATCGGTGTGATTGTGAATCTAAACCATAAAGAGGGCTTAGAAGGAGTACAGTCCTTTTGTCATTTTACAAAAACAGCATTGTGTCAATCCATATACAAATAATTTGAGATTCTTTTTTATTTCCAATCCGTTAGGAATGAGTTGTGAATTATCTCCAAAAAAACCTTCATAAAAATTGAGAAACATTCGATGTTTTGTATTTATTCTGCTATTCGGAGCGGAGACAAATTCTATTAATCGACGATCATAAAAATCTGCCCAGCCATTCTCGCCTTATAAATGGTGTAACTAACGCTCCTGTTTTATATATAAATATAAATAATTAAATTACTTTGTGTGACTATGTCACTTTGATTCCGCTAAACACGTAGCCAAATCCAACTTTCACATTTATACTAGTCAGATATAATAGTAAAAAAATAAACCCATGCTTAATATTACGTAAAACTGTATAATAATCCAATAAAATGGAATTATGCAAATAAGCGCAGGCGCCATGCACCAGCTGTTCTTACAAATCTCGTTTGATGTCAACAGTAATTAACTTACAATAAGAGCAACGATATCCCAGCAAGTAAGTACTAGGTAAGCTTATTAAGTGCTAAGTTATGAGAACTTGGAAGGATGTAGATAATAACACAGTTTTGGATTGGAAAATGTTACTGAAGTTGTCTAAGTGCTAATTGAGCAAGCGATGAACTTTTGTTTTTGTTTTTTCCTGAACGACAATTTCTCATTAGGGCTAAGAAGTAAATACCTTTGTAAAGCAGGTCTTTACATGGTGATGAGAAAGAAGATATACGATATTAGTTATAAATATAATAATAGTAAAAACAGTAGAAAGTGTTCGCGCAAATTCTTAAAATGTTTTTATATCAAAGAAAAACATTTTAAGAATTGGCGCAACTTGATAAACTGAATTCAGCAGAATTATTTTTTGGTGATTTAATTTTATTAGGTTTTGACTGAGGTCAGGAGTGATTCACTGAAGATTAAATAAAATACATTATAAACAACAATCAAACTTACTTCGGCACTCATATTTTTAACAAACACTCAGTGCACCAAGATATGGCAAGAAGTAATTTTCCGCTCCGTAAAACAATCATATATTATATTTTTTTTTATTTCAAGTCAGAGCAACATGGTTATATTGAATATTTTATTATATTTATCTATTATTGAATTATTCTCAAAGTTTTGGCTTCTATTGCAGTAATTTCATCATATGAGATTCCTATCCCATATTACCTATCATAACCAAATAAAATTTACCTATGCTTTGTTGAGCAACCACCTACCGTAATAATGATAATAGGTCCTAAGCGTAGTAATGCGCCTTCATCCAGCAGCTTTTGAAAGATGGCGTCCTTTTCAACGACAAGGAGATACTTAGCAGATGACTGGAACTCTTTAATGCCGATAATGTCTTGTGGAATTAAGACACCTAAAATATTAAATAACAACAATTAGATAATTAAAGAATATTGTTTCTCCGACTTTAAACTTCAGATAAATTATTCCGGATATCTTGAAATTCGGTAGATAATATTCATAGGTATGAAATAAACTTTTTAAATTATTTCTTCAGAATCGTACAACAATTCGACATAGTAAATTATGTTACCTAAAACTCCCTAATAGACAGACTCAGCCTAATGTGTAGTGTTTTGCATAAAGCTTGTATCATGTGACACTGTTTATTATATTTTTTAAATATTCTTTATTTAGTTCAGCACATGGACATGCCTATCGAAAAAGGGTTTGAAACTTAACGTTTCTTCATTTTAGATACCTTTCTTGCAAATATTACTAAGAAACAATTGATACACACAAATAAGAAAAGCCACTTGGTCAACTAAGGCCCATATAAGTACTTTATGTTGCTTATCTGCACAGTTTGTTTCAACGCGAGGGTTCAAACTGAAATCAACGATTTTATTATTAACGAATAAGATTATTGTTATCTAAAGATATGTAGGTATACTTAATTTATTTACCTCCCGAAGTCATACAGTCAAGGACACTGCCATCTTTCAAATGTAATTTCAGTGGCCCGGCGACCAAACCCTTCGCCGTAGCTACGATACCCAGGGTCCACGGCGGAGTCTCCAGCAAGCAACAAACGTCCCTCACAGCCACATCTAGATTAACCTGGTTACGAAGCCGTACTACATTCTGATAGAATAACTCCCTGCGTATAAGGAAAATGAATACATACAGAATGCTACATAGGATTATTATATTACGTCTTATACATTGAAAACAAGACTTTATCTTGGAGAAAATATATGAAAACAGATACGTAATATGAACTAAAATAGAATATAGACTTGACAACGTAAGGTTTTCCGTGTACAATATCTTAATTCTGCCATCAAGCGAATTATCCATGCTGAGCCAACTAAAGTTTAAAAAATTTAGATTCATTATCTGATGGGATGGGTATTCCTCCTAGCCGAATTTCGGCCAAGGCGAACAGTCTCAATGGAGACTAACCATCGGCGCGGGACACTGAACTAACACAAGGGCACTTTCTATTTCAGCACTTAATGAAGCGAAGCGACGCGACGGGACGACTTGCGATACGACCGGAAAGAGTTCAGTTACTTGACAAACGGCTTTGCGTGCTCTCCGAGGCATGGAGACATCTATAATACCACCAACTCCCAGACTTCAGGCTGATACCGAGGAATATTTCTTTTTACCGAAAAATCCCAAAATCTTTTGGTGCGACCCGAAATTCAAACCCAATACCTCGTTATCTGTGGTTGAACACGATGGCGCTAAACCAACGAGGCAGTCAATATTCACTAAGCATTCTGTTACACAGGGGTATTACACCACCAACTTTTAGGCTGCTGCTGCTGTTAAGGCCCTTTTTTGGTAGGAAAACCCCTTTAACTCTTTTGGTCTAATGTGGGAATCGAACCTAGGGAATTATTATCCGCGGATGGACACTTTGGCAATAGAGCAGCAATGCATCCGAAACAAGCAGACTTTACCAATATACCGACCCTTCATTTTTGGCAAATCGAAATTACTTGGTGAAAATATCATGGTGTTTAAATTTAGAACTGGAATCGGCACAGTTATAACCCTTTTATAATAATTTTGTATAGATAATTGGTGTTACATCCTAAGTATATTTGGACAGTTATTGGAAAATAAGTGATTTTACCTTCTTGTTACCGTTAAGTTCTTGGAAAGCAGTTCATGTACTTTTGTCAAAACAAATACAATAGTGTTAAATCTTGTCTTATCTTCGCTACTGGAATAACACAGTGTTGTCTTTTTGGCCTCTTTAAATGATTTTAACGTTACTCTAAAATAAAAAAGAAGTTTTAATTAGTCTAGTATAGTATGTTTCGATTCGATTATATATGGAAAGGATTGAAATTTTTTGATTCGGAGAATGCAAAGTTATGTAAACTCTTTATAACTTGCTACACATAGAGTCTGTAATTTGGACTTGTATTTGGAAATTTTTTATATTCGCCTCTTATACAGACCAAAAATAATTCGAACTCAAACTAGGAAAACTTAACCCTTAACATTATTTTATTGATAAAAAGACATGCGGGCGTTACCTTTTTATCAATAAAATCCCTGGGTCGAAGGTTAACAATCATGGAATTCAGGAACCCAAACCTTATCCAGATTACAGACAGAGAGAGAGACTAGAGAACAATTACACATACGTCACATACTTGGATGTCCTGTGCAAAATTACCACAGTAAGCACTGCGTCACGCTTTACTCTTAAGTAAAGTAAGATTCAAAATGTATAATAGTAATTGACAGAACAAATGATATATTGAGTCTTCCTGGTATGTATTTTATTCAATTGTTGGTACAATTCATAATAAATTATACTACTTATTAATACACCCTCTCAACTACTTAATAATTCAATCAAAATCTGATCATAAAAAAATATTGTTACCGATCCAGATCATAAATGCAGTTACTCCACAGTCTCTGATTTCTTAGAACCAGTTTTGGAGTGTCTCCGCTTTCGGCACACTTATTGATATTACTCAGAATATCTTCTATTGTTTTGATTAGTGTCTTCCGGGCGTCATTAGCTTCCTTCAGTCTTACATGTGTTGCTTTCACTACCGCTTTAAATCATAATAAGAGAATATTATTGTAAAATGGTAGAACCCATATATGGTAGATACTAAATACAGAGTCAAGCTTAACTACATTTTATTAGTTGGTCCTAAATCTAGTAGTTTCATCTCAACAAGTGAACTTAAGCATGCCTCTGAATATTTCAAAAAGATTCTGATAGATTACAGACGATTACAAACCTTTATCACTTAAAGGGGCTTTCAAAAGCTGCTGAACTTCACTAAATTCTAGCTTCCTTTCGGGCAGTACCACCGCATTAGCCATCCCCACAAAATTCCGTTGGCCACAGAACAGTTTATCAATAGCTGTGGCTAACTTCGGATCTTGCTTGAACGTCGATTGGTTCAATGGCAAATCCCTCACCAATGCCATCATATCCGAATTCATTAAGTCCATCCTAAAAAAAAGAAACCATTCAATTCGACAATAATTGACAAACAACCCTGAAGGAGCTCTATTAATGTAAACCACCGGCAAAAGTGACGATGATCCCTACCTACCTAGTGGCGAGATGTTTATCAACTGCAAACAATAACAGCGTCACAAAACGGAGCTCGTAAAAGGGCAAGAGACAATAGAACAGCTCCTCGAGTGTTTTTATAGCGAAGTCGAGCGAACAAGCGAACGGGACCAAATCATCGTCGGTGGCGCATCCGACTCGCGCTCACTGAAAAAATGACACAATAGATTTAATCGAGAGATAGTCGAGGCAGGCGTCTCGAGGAGCAGATGACACGCCGTGACGACCTCACAAAGGGCGTGAAATGACGTCATAATAGCCTCGAATTATCGCCCCCTCTTGTCTCAAGGCAAATATTTAACAGCAGTCTCGTTTTTATCCTCGTTCTTCGGCAGGAGATCATAAATAACAGGGTTACGGCAGACAAATGATGCGGACCGTTACCGCAACGCTTTGTTACACGGTGACATATTGCAACGAGCTGATGTTTATGTCTTATTATGGAATCTGTGGTGATTTATAGGTAGCTAACGAAATTCTTGGGAAGTCGCCACTTGGTCGTACGCCCAACTTAGAGTGATACACCTGATATTACATTCGATAGAAAGCATGCATGCATGATTAACTTAACAATGATTGACAGCTAATAAATTGAATGTATTGTTGTATTTTATTACCTCAGTGTTAAGTCATAAAAAAATATGTTTATTTAATAATAATTATTATATCTTCTCTTTCTCTTTTTATTAATGTTCGGTACTTACCTAGCAGTTCTGAAATATTATCAAGTAAGTCAAGTACTACCTAGCCATTTTAATTAGGCTCTTGAGGTGTGAGAAAGTAACTTCCAAAAACATTTCCCATTGGCGACTCCCCGAGGTGCGTCGATAGCATCAGCGGGTGACAGCCCGCACAAATACCATACAAATTACTCGATAGCTCCTCTAAATTGATTGTTGCAATTATTCGGCGAGCCCTTTCGCGGCCACGGGGAGGTGAGAAAGCACTTATCTATCGAGTAGATCGCGAGACAACGACCCAACTCTTTGACAACGGTGTGAAGTAACAAACCGAAGTAGTCGGGAGGTCGCCATAGGGTTGCTCCCGGTTCGCCATTCTTTATTTAAAAAGATTTTACCGTTTGATAAGACAGAAAGAGCTGCCATTCCTTATTATGATTTACTGTTTACACTTCGCGTTTAACGATTTTTTGCTAATAGGTATAAAGTTTAGGGTTGTGATCAAATAGAGATTTATGTCTTAGTAGTGCTGTTCTAGAGTGTAAAAGTCTTTAATCTTACATCGATACTTATTATGCGTTACAATGACTGATAAGCGTAAACCAACATCTATACACCAAATAATATACTATTTTTTGAGTAATTGTCATTGTTTAATTTTTTTTATTAATGGAAAATCTTGTTACTTATTCCAAGTTTTATCTTTTCAAATGCTGAAATAAATTTTAACAGAACCAACTCTCCAGAACTTTTAATATTATTATTTCTATATTAAAAAATATATGCATAATTTTAGCCGGCTGACCTCAGGAGGGTAAGTAATATTTTTTTTATTAACAGCTTCCCACAAAACGCGTACTCTAAAGCGGTCATCGAAGCGTCAGTAAAGCTGCAGTCATAAAATAGGAAACAGTGTTATTGCATTGTTGGCCACGACTGCCGAGTGGGCCGAGCCGCGGGGCGCCAACCCACAATGGACCACCATCGCGCTATCTCATCCACGATACGTTGCCGCCTAATTGAATGCTCAAATGCTATTTTAATACTTTGTTATTGAATACCGATTTGTGTTTTATTATTGGCAGCTAGTTTGTCAATTTGATCTTATCGCTTGCGATAATAAAGGTCAAAAAGGCCCTGAAATAATAAAACCAAGAAAGTGCCCAAACAGAAGTAGGTACAAAGTACCTAAATGAAAAGTGCCTTGCAAGTTCGATCCCGTTGGGTATTGTAATAGAGACGTACCAAAGTTTATTTTTTTATATTATTGTTGCAATTTGATTCTTGTGATGTCAAACAATCGTTGTGTACTTAGGACAAAATTATCTAATGATAGTCCTTACGATACAATGTGTTTGTGCAGGTATTCTGATAATATTTTCCGATATTTTCCTATTCACTTTTGTATTTACACAAGTGTATCTTAACTTTAGTAATAATCTTCCCATAAAACTGAAATATTTTTGGAACTTGGTGAAGTAAAAAAACTGTTACTACTAAGCGCGTCAGGTGATCGGCACGTAAGTATAATCAGCGCATTTTGTAAACTGATATTCTACAATTGTTTGGTTGTTTATGCACCCACTAATTATGTTACATAAGTACTTATATAAGGTAAAACATAAATACTGGAAAAATCTTAAGGCGCTTTGTCTATGAAACTGCAAGACGTGTAGGTAGGACATCAATGTGATAGTAAAAAAATAACATGATTTACCTCCCAGAACAAATGTCGATCATCTGACGAATTTTGTATGAGTAGCCAAAGTCATTTTGCAAGCGGAGCCAATTCTTTAACTTCATCATTTTATGTGTATACCACACATAAAATGATGAAGTTAAAGAAAATCAATTAGTGAAATACGAAAAAAGTTCGTTAGCTGATTAAAATATGACAAATTGGTTTTCTTAACTTGATTAGTCTTCAGTAGATGCTCATTACCATGGTAATGCTACCTAACAGTATTGCAATTTGGTCCTGTTTTGGAAATAAATACCTATAGCCGCATGGTACGTAAATACGCGATAGAGCTGCTTCTATTAACAATAACCCATTCGCATTTGACTGCCTCGTTGGTCTAGCGGTAGCGTGTTCAACCGCAGATAATGAGGCCCTGGGTTGAAATCCCGGGTCGGGCTAAAAAGTGATTTTGGGATTTTTCCGTAAAAATAAATTTCTCAGTATCAGCCCGAAGTCTGGAAGTTGGCGGTATTACACCCTCGTGCCTCGGAGAGCACGTAAATCCGTCGGTCCAGTACCTGAACTCTTTCCGGTCGTATCGCTAGTCGTCCTATCGGATCATGAGAGTGATGGAATAGAAAGTGCCCCTGTGTTTGCGCACACACTTGTGCACTATAATATGACCTGCGCAGTTGGCTAGTCTCCATTGAGAGTGACCGCCGTGGCCGAAATTCGGTCATTCATTCATTTCATTCATTTATTAATTCGTTAACAAAATACATTGTTGCCGAAATACAATACACTTATAACTAGCAATTTTCAATTACATAAATACAATAAAGAATTACATAAACAGTCAAAAATATTGAATAATAAAATAACATTAAATAAAATAAAACTCACTAATATACACCACACAGAACTTTTGCAATAAAATTAACCAGAGCAATTACGGTCAGGAGGACATCATCACTCATTCGCAAGTATTAGAAAATAAAAAAGGTAGTTGACCATACTTTATTATTTCTAGGTACATGTAGAACTTTAAGATCTGCGGTTTTATCAAATCATACTATAATAACATTTAAGGTGTGGTAGTATGATTTAGTTACTTAGATATCTTATTTGAGTTATTGTCAAAGTGATTAGTTATAGGTTTAATAGTATTATTTAGTTTAATAGTAATATTATTACTAAGATACAGACGCCAGCACTGTCAAATTTCCCCAATTGAAAGTGAACCTTATGATTTTGTGATAAAGTTGAAATTCTATAAACGAAATTTGACAGATTGGGGTAGCTGGATGTGCTGGCGTCTGTACAACAACGGACAGCGCTTCACTTTTGAAGGCAGCGAGGGAACTGGGCTATGAGGAAGAGATGTTAAAGTACCTACCTACTAGATAATTGTTCTATGAAGTGATACAACGGAGATCGAGTTCAAAAATGTTTGAGAACTTTGACAAAATCAAGTTTAGAGGGGTGATTTGCTGCAAACAAGATAGTCGCTTATTTTTAACCGACCTCCAAAAAAGAGGAGCTTCTCAGTTCGACTGTATTGTTTTAATATGTATATACTTAGTATCTATTATTGTAGACCATGGACCATGAAGTTGGTACATTAATTAACTATAACGAGCGGCCTTATCACTATTGCAATGTCTGCAGACAACTAGGTCAACCAAACGATACATCACTTGAGATAATAAATACCTTTACAAATATCATATGAAAATGAAATGAAATGAAAAAATGTTTATTTTTGACAAAAAAGAAATCTTACCATACACTGCTAAATTAATACAATAAATTTGGTTGTCAAAAAAGGCCCCTATCTCAGCATTAGCTACGGCAACACAGGTGTATTACTGCAGCGCTGATCTTCCGATAGAGGCTATAAGCCTCAATGGCATAGTAAATTAAATAGAAAGTAATATAAATATATACAAAAAAATATTAAAAATTAACTTAAAATTAATACTTAACAAAACAAAATATAAATAAATAATTTAAAACATATTTTAAAATTAAGGATAGGCAACTAAAATAAACATCATATTAACCGTTTTCCATTATTCCGCGTTGACACTTTATTATAGTACCTAGTATTCATTAGATTAAAATCCTATAGTATTTATTGTAAAATATGTAATTGATATATTATAGATAGTAGCTATTCATACTTATTGTTATATATAATTATAAAAAGTAAATACAATTATCTTAACCTAAGCACATCTCACCATCTCTCTGCACTACCCTAAGGTTGACTTGACTGGTAGAAAATGCCAATTCCTGGATGCGCCTGCCAAATCGAACGCCAAGTAATCGAATGTCTAAATACTCGAACGTTCATCATATCGAATGGTTAATAAATGGAACATTCGCTACTAGAAAAGTAGGTTAGGAGAGAACTGGGACCATATAGTGTGAAATAAATGAATGGTATAAACATTCATTTGTTTCTCCTTCGTTTAATTTATTAACCATTCCATTATTTGGCGTTCGATTTGACATAGTACTTAGTACCCCGAAACCAGCTGTACTGAAGTATAAATAAATAATAAAAATACAATTTATAAATAACAAGCTCAGACTATATTAAGATAGTTGAACTACCTTTTAGAGAAATCATCTCTTCCTATGAGATGAGTTGCGCATACGGTGCGCACTTAATGGGTTGTAGAGTAGTGGTCTTAACCCAGGAGCAAATAGCACTACGGTACACTACCCACATTCCCACACGCGATGCTAAACTTGCCACAGTTTCACACACAGTAGTGGCTACTTACGCCACTTCGCTTTGTGCACAAAACAATGCTACAATTGCTCACAAGTTATAGAAATACGTCTGCAGTGTTATTTTGCTCAAGAGTTCGAGCACTAGGGGCCTTATTATTCATTGTTAATTGTTATTTGCAATGTAAGTGATCGGTGGTATTAATGCGTTTTGTAGTAACGGTAAAAACCAACAATAGGTATAAAGGATGGTCTTTTTGGTTCATTAACAAGGACTTTGACATTCAAATTCACATATTTTATTAAATAAGATAATTTAATAAATAGTGATAGTAATAAAGCTGCCTACATTACAACTGGTATGGATGCTTATTCAGTGACACAGCAGAGGAGCGTCCCACCGATCTGAGGAGACACTCAGGAGACTATTAGTGGTGGTGCGCAGTCGTCTCTCTTATTTTGGCGGTCCTCTTTCTTATTATGGCGTAGAAATCATCAGTGTGCGCCTCCGCAAACATACCGGATGCACTACTGTGCCACGACAACCCCAACAGTATCCTGAACGCCTTATTATATTGAACATTATTCACTATTATGTTGAATTTGCGTTGAGACATTTCATTATCTGTTCCGAGAACTGTCTGAGCCTCACAGTTAGAGTGATGCTTTCAATCCAGGCTCCCAAGAGTTGGCTATACATATACTTAGGTAGAATATAGCTCTACCTGTTCTGATAATTTGACAGCGTAGAGATAAATATATCTATTATGTTTAAATTGCACAAATTGACGAATTGGTCAAGTGATACAGTAATCCCGCAAGTTATTGATCAACTTAAAAATAAATAAATATAAGACACGATAGCCTATACCTGACCTGAAATGCAGGTTTTTAGGGTTCCGTAGCCAAATGGCAAAAAACGGAACCCTTATAGATTCGTCATGTCTGTCTGTCTGTCTGTCCGTCCGTATGTCACAGCCATATTTTTCCGAAACTATAAGAGCTGTACTGTTGAAACTTGGTAAGTAGATGTATTCAGTGAACCGCATTAAGATTTTAACACAAAAATAGAACAATAATAGTAATTTTGGGGGTAAAAATTTTTTTGAGTTTCAGTTCTATGTATGGGGATACATAGAACTGAAACTCAAAAAAATTTTTTTCATCGTATCAATCATGTGGAAAATTGAGTGTCCCCCCCTGTAACTTCTAAAATAAGAGAATGATAAAACTAAAAAAAATATATGATGCACATTACCATGTAAACTAACAACGAAAATTGGTTTGAACGAAATCTAGTAAGTAGTATTTTTTATGCGTCATAAATCGTAAACCCAAATTTACCTTTCGTTTACGCCCATGAAGGGTTCCGCAGCAGCAAGTATTTCAGTTGAAATACTTGCTGCTGCGGAACCCTTCATGGGCGAGTCCGACTCGCACTTGGCCGGTTTTTTATAAACCTGCAACAGGCACCAGCTTATTGGACTCACTAGTATATTGAACTTTTGGTGTTTGATGTAATAATTATTGTTATTGCATAACCTACTTGTAATGCAATGTGAGAAAAAACAAATGGTTTGGCAAGAACTTCGCACTATTTATATTGTCCTGAGTTTGGTCCTATTTTGTGTTCGTGAATTGCATGTTTGTAATTAATAATCCTTCATGCCTTCGCGACTGAGGGATTTGTATTCCTAATGCAGATGTCGTAGTTTATAAAAAGCAATAATCAAAACAGTCTCATACAGTACAGTGATATCTCAGTAACTAATAAATAAAAGTCGCGGAAAATAAGCATTCATATAGTAGCTTTAATCGCCCAAAAATAATTAAACTTTAAAGTGTTAAAACTATACATAATAACAACTTCCCTACTGGCAGTGAAGTGGCGTCCCGTTGCGTCCCAATATTGTCCCTTGTGTTCCGTTCCCACCCCACTCCACGGCGGACCCAACTTTATTTGCATACGACAAAGCGACTGTCACATATTAAACTGTATAATTACAATACATTACGATTTATAGACGAAAAACAATAACACTTGGGCCCCTTCTACCCTTTTTGGCGACGAAACATTAAGCTCATTTAAGGGGTAATTAATATGGAAGTTCTCATAATCCAAAGCAATTAAAAAACGCTTTTATATTTTCAACTAGATAAAAAACGTTTACAGTAAAATTCTGATCTTTGTTTCTATGTTTGTTTTTTGTTGAGTGAATTATGAGCTTAAGTTTGATTTGTTTTGTTTTTGTGTTGTTTTATTAAACCATTCATCAATAGGTCAAACTGTTTTATTGGATACCCACGGCTACTTTCTACCAACGTACAAAACTGAGTGATGATGTGAGGCGAAAGCAAAGAACCGTAACGATGTATTATGGTATTCATCAGATCCGGAAATAAACTTTCATTTGGAATCAAACCTGCCACAGGTTCGACTAACTTAAATCTTCATTTTTACATCAAGATTTGGCCGACGCGGAAGTCCGGCGTTCTCTCGGGCAGAATATTATAATACAGACGCAAAGGTTGGCAAAAAAAATTGCCAGCAAGTTTTGATCTTTCCCGTTTGGGATTTTCTATAGAAAACCCCCTCCCGATACTACCAGGTGGCACCCGTATTACTGCACGAGGTTTATTCTAAACAGACGCTTACAAAACACGCAAACAACCAATAAGTACCTACTATTTATAGACGCCAATACTAATCAGTTCTACACATGTCATGTACCTAGCTGGCCAGTTGTACAGTCGTAGCCACTTCGCAAGGATATAATACTTCGACCAGCGTCTTTATTTTGTAGGCAATAAAGGTGGTTATCGTATTTCAAGTGTATCCACCAACGTACAATGTACTGTACAAGGAAAATGTTAATGTATTTTTTTTCTTCTAATGCGAATAAGATTCTGCTTGTGCGGCATTAGAAGTATGGCAGGTGGGCCAACAGCTGCGTTCACACGCAACTAAATCTAGATTTTTCTAACATCCTAGTTCATTACACTGCATAATTAATAACATTAACTTGTTTGTGTTTAAACTTGATAAACGTTGGCTTGAATCATACATGAGCTTTTGCGATGAATATGTATTATAGCTTATGGAAATTAATATAACTTATTATATGAAACAGGGCTTGAACTTAATTGCTAAGGTGCCTACGCGCGAATATCTCCTGCCCTGACCATCGAAAGCACACTAAAGCATTAAACTCGAATTAAAAACGAATTATTACAATCAGTTATCAAACAACGGTGAAAGCTCGTACGGTGTAACATATATCATCATCAGCCTGATATCGTCCACAGCTAGGACATAGGCCATATTGTAACATAGTACATCCAAAAAAGGAAATTAAATGCCGAATTGAAAATCTATTTCTTTTTGAAAACGGTAATCATTACAGCTTCAACCTAAAACCTAATCGAACATTAAAATAATAATATAGTAGTTATTATATGATCTATAAAAACAACATTAAAACGATAAAATTGCATAACTAAAGTGTCACTTGGTGGCAAAATATTCTTGAACGTTAAGGATTTTTTACCTATATTTAGTTATTTCATTTTTCAAATATTTTGCCTTCCAGCTTTTTATATCCCTAAGTATGTGGTTTAATACTATTAATGCTATAACATATAAACTTTCGTAATCAATTATATAGTTTATATTAGGCGAGTTAAAGTTACATTTACATTAAATATATGTACATTCCTAACAGAAATGAGAATTAAAATGGCCATATTTTTATCAATAAACAAAGCTTTAAAATATCATGTAAGAGTAAAAATAACCTATTCAGTAAAGACAGACGAGAAGAAATTACGAAACGCTTCTTATAACATCAACAATATTCTATCGTGATCCTGGTATGAGGATTGTATTCTGCACTGCACATAATCGCAATAAGGTCATACCTTTGACCTTAATAGTCAATTGATATCACTAACCCCTAATACTATATAAAATTTAGATTCAAACTTTATCTCAACCAAGAAACTTTTTGTCATTATATTTAATTTTAATGTGGTACTTACTCGTTATTACACGATCAACCGGATTAGTTTTCTTTTGCAGGTTCGTTCAGATTGTAACAATGTAAGAAACTACTGGTACGTTTAAAATAATCAAACAGCAAACTTAATCAAGCTTCATTCATTTCATTCACAAAAAAACGTTTTCTTTTTAATTAAATGACAAATGTTGATAATAATTCTATTATTGGGTCAAAAACAATTAAAAATAGTTTATAATAAATCAAATAAATGTTATATACACCCAACATATGCAATCAAATACCTATTTTAATTCATCTGTACAACAATAGAATTTATAATTAGAACAATAGATACATTTAAAATTCGAAAGCTGAAAAACTTCTCACATAAAAAATCCATGTTCCAATTTTCAAACTTAAACCATAAAGTATGCGCCATGACTTTAAATCCATAAAGCAGCATTCTAATAATTTACTTTTAATTTGTATAAATAGAATATGACAAAAAAAAACACAGAAATGCAAATAAAACACTACGTCTATTATTTTTAATAAATAGGTATTACTCTCCGAGCAGGTATTACTGGTTTAAATTATGACACGATTACCTATTCTTCTTAGAAATTAAATTGTAAGTGGATTTCCATAAAGTGGCCTAGAACGATTAATAAAAAAAATATCTACGTTCTTGTTGTTTAATTTAAAAAGTTGAAATTATAAAGGTGATAGGGGTAACAAATGCTAAGTATTTCATAGCATTTTTACTAAATATTTTATATTAAATTTAAAGACTATAAAATTAAAGACCACACTGCACTTAATTATAAAATTATGACAATCGTGCTTGTCGCGCTTTGCAAGGTAAATCCATATTTAGTGTCGCTAGTATTTTTGCAATGAGTGAATTGACAAGTTGAACCTCCCGTGGAATGGAACTAATAAATGCATTTATCGGCATTGCGATGTCCCCAACGAGATCATATCGGCACAGCTGTCGCTGCCACGTGCATCCCAGGTATGAATATGTTTTGGTTGGTTGTTTAACTGGGGACAGATAAATACAGGGTTCTGTCTTCAAAACAATTAATTTTGTGATATCAAAGCGCTTGACGTTCTAATTTTTGTTTTGAATGTGTTTTGTTTATCGTCCGCTGGTATTGATTTGTATTGAAATTCATTTTTAGTGAGTAGAACACCTTTGTTGAGACCGGCTTTTTGCTAGGGCCAAGAGGTAAATATTGAGATTTTATGATAAGAAACGGTAAATATTAGTAGCAAATCGGAGTAAGGAGGAAGTGATCCCTGTGCGTCTACACCACTTGCACTCCTACCATCGTGTTACCCCATCGTATTATGAGAGTGATGGCATAGAGAGCATCTTCATCTTCCATTGAAACATTACAAGATTGTAATTTTTTTAGGTGGGTGTTTTACGTAACATTAGCTCTTTTTATTTTAACATGGTATTATATACTGGCTAATAATTATATTTCGCAAACCACATAAATAAAACCATCCGAGCTGCGCCTGACTTCTCTCTGCTCCTGTCAGCTTAATGTGTCAATTAAGATCATTTTATTACTATTATCTTTCCCCAAATCTTGATCACTATATTTATCAATATTTCTATGGGATCATGCTTCTACCTATAAGATGGCAACAAGTTATAGAATGAAAGCACATGCACATAATTATATGAATCAGACTAACTTCAACTTATCTATTATATACTATATAATTTTAAGTCTATTGAAAGGTCCTTCCAGTTTAAGGTAACATTTAAAATCGTAGAAAATCATCAATCGTGGCGCAAAAATATTTTCAATTTGGTGAGGTTAATTTTTTCATAGGGACACGATTTTTCAAATGAGCTCGTAGAATTATATAGAGGGAAATTTAAAATTGGAACGTTCGATGTTTTACTTATAAATAATTGTACGTTTATGACATATTTATATGGCCTAATATAAAAAAATATGAAATTCTAGAAACATTCTGAATGGCCAGGTACACGATAGCCAAGATTCTTCGTCTGAACTTAAAGCTCCCAAATACTAAATAGCCTAACTAAATAGCTAAGATAAGGATTCTTTGTAATTATCATTGAAAGACCAAACCAACATCAATTCTGACCGATCTCTATCGGGAGGGGAGGTCTCCTATCTATTTGTTATCGTTCATGAAAGTCCACCCTCCACCACATTGGATTCACTACTATACAAATATACGGAAATGTAAAGAACAATGGGCAAAAATGTATGGAACGTGGTACCCGCTCCAATAGTCCTCATTAATATATCATTGAATAGACATTTTGATGCAGAAAAACGTCTATCATGGCGCCTGTCCCTATTCACGTTTGGAAAGCAGTAATCTCACTATCTATACTTATTATTATAAAGCTTTAATCTCAGGAACTACTAGTCCGATTTAAAAAATTCTTTCAGTGTTAGATAGCCCATTTATTGAGGAAGGCTATAAGCTATATATCATCGCTACGCTACGACTAAAAGGAGCCGAGCAGCAGGGGTGAAACCACGGGGAACAGCTTGTGTTTTATAAATGATGAAGAATTTATTACAAACTACTTATATAAGTAAAATAAAGCTAGAATAACATGATATAACACATTTAGGATTCTATTATTAAAAGAAGTAAGAAAACAAGCATTCTTTAAATACAAAACATATATTTTATCAATAAGTGAGTAGATTTAAAACATTACATATCGGTATCAACTATAACAGCATTGAGGAAAGATGCCGGAGCAGTAAATCCCGTATGCCTCGCATAGCCTAAGTACCATACGATGGACACTATATGTGCACAAGTGCCGATCGTACGTCGCCCGGTTAAACATGTGCAATACTGTTGGACAATATTATTTGCACTGCTGATTAATATATAACAAAAATATGTTTTTACACGGACATGTCGCGACTGGATTCGTCCACGCAAAAGCCAGGCATCTTCGTGTATGCCATAGTCTGGCAGATCATCAAGTGCTCCCTCTCTGTACGTTTCAATTATATATAGACCATTTGATAAATGCTCGGCACAGTAAGATCTTGCCAGCTTGAGTTGGTATGTACCTAGCGCTAATAGAATTATATCCTCCTCCGTCATTGAAGGGAAGTTTTCAATCTGGCTCGCTTCCATCCTCTGAAAATATACTCTTCTGTGATTAAGCCGTTTTCTCTCTACATACATATGCAGAAGATTCGGGGTATCTATTTTCTGCCTTATTATATGGACGAATTCGTCTGCGTGTACGCTATCCACGATGGGTTGGTGGAAGTGATTCGTGATAGCTGCGGCAATCGCGCTCAGGAGCAACGGGACTCGAGTTAAAATGAGGAGTGCATGGCAAAGTCTTACGTAAAAACGTTATTAATAGAAAACATGAACGGAAATGCCGAAAATATTACCTTGGTACTCATTTTCTTACATAAATAAGTGGTAACTTATATACTCGTATATGTATGTTTATCGCCGGGGCCACGAGACTGTCTAAACAGGTTACTGTGGCCCTGGAAAGCAAAGGGAAACTGAAGGAACAGGGTTTTTATTAGTTAGTAAGACTGTCGTTTATCTTCAAACGCAATCAGATTTGAGAGTGGCGGCTATAGTAAAAATTGTTCCTCTTGGTAAGACCTTTTAAACGACACTACAATCATATCTATTGGAGCCGGGTACCATTTTGCTCATTCTTCTTTAAATGAAGTTTATTTTTATTCATTTGTTCCAGGTGTGTGGCATTAATTAAGATCTTAGATAATACAACTAATCTGTCACTTAATAAACTAGTTTTTTTTTTATAAATTCGTGTCTTCTTTGGCCCGCTTTAAAATATGCATCTCAATCCCGAGTTAAGCAAATTGGAGAAGATAATTCGTATATAAAATTTTCTGAGTTTTCCATTCAGCATATTTCATTACATGTTTATAATAAGAACTTGATTTGTCTGTTTGTGTGAGTGTTCGTGTGTGTGTTGTGTGAGTGTGTGTGTTTAGTAGTTCCTTTACTATCGGCGAAATAAAAACTTAACTTCAAAATTCTAAAAATATTTGCGACTAAAATGTAAAGTAGGCTTTAATTCATATTTATTTCTTGCAATCACAATAACTTAACTAGGTAAAATATTTTTACGTTGTAGTAAATGATCATGAATTATTTAACATGTTAACCGTTTCCTTGGTTCTCAACTCGAAGATTGGTTCCAATTAAGTTCAACCGGATAAAAAATAATCTCTCTACTCTAAATCTAAAATAAAAATTAAGAATCCGATGATCATCAAGATGCTGATTAACCAATCAGATTTAGGAATAAGTTTCTCAAGTTTAATTTTAAACACAACTGCAAATAAGTACTTTGAGAAAATTTGTTGTGAGACATTTACATACATTTGAGTGTGACACATCTTATAAGATCGTGTGACACTAGATAGTAAACACAGGATTTATTTATATACTTACTCACTCCTACCTACTAATACCCCAACCAGCCAAGCTCGGAGAATTTTCTTATTATTATAAACTGGCTGTGCCCCGCGGTTTAACCCGCGTTAAACTTTATAAATTATAACCTATGTGTTATTCGGATATATAAGCTATATTACTGCAAAGTTTCATCAAAATCTGTCCGGTAGTTTTTGCTTGAAAGAGTAACAAACGTAAATACTCACAAACTTTCGTCTATAATATGAGTGTGATAACTAGCATCAGATAAACATTGTAACTGCACGAATTTGTTTCAAAATTAACCTATTTTATATCGCGTGTCCCACCAACAGCCAACCTAATTCATATTGTCCTAAAATGTTTATTAAAGTGGGCCCTCCCACGTCCGTGCCATCACTATGCATTTTTTTATTTGACCATCAATTGTGCATCCGTCCTCGAGTTGAGGGAGGGCTGAATTCCCTCACACCTCGCGTCAGCTGGCGATCCTCACCCTCCGAACATTCCTATTAACTTCAATTGAGCCCGACAAATTTACATGAAGTAGGAGGCCATCAAAATAGCGGGCAAGCCCCTACGCGTGTGCTTTATATGGCCGGTTTAGAAAAACCAGCAAGTAGTGTTTTGCTTGCTGTTTTTTTTTAAACGTACATAGTACATGGAAAACATATCGTCGCTTTCAACTAATGTCGCCGAAATTTAATTTTACAATTGTAATGCATGGAACTGGAATTTAAACTGTCTGTTAGTATTTATGGTGTCGAATGTTTTATAAAGATACTTTTGCTGTCGTATATCTAATAATGGATTGAAAAGTGCCTCACTATGATTAGGGATATATACCTAAATCAAGAAATCTAATTCTTTTTTTGTGTGGGATAGTTGCAGGCACAGAATTTTTGAGTAGCAAGCGAATAGAGAATTGTACACACGCTGAAGAAGGTTGCTCGAAGGATCTCAAATTTTTTGACCATGTAATACTAGTAACAGGTAAGTTTTCGCAATTTTGCATTAAGCACTAGTCACTATTACACAGGAATTAAGCACACTTCAGATTCCTGTGTATACTTTACAGCATACTAATGTTATAAATGTGAAATTTTGCTATGGATGAATAGATGTATGGATGTTTGTTACTCTTTCACGCAAACAACCGAACGGATTTTGACAAAACTTAGTAATAATATAGATTATATATACGAATTAAACATAGGCTATAATTTATATAGTTCAACGCGGATGAAACCGCGGGCACAGAATAAAAAGTACTTACGCCGCGGGGCACAGCTAGTACAATAGACATTGACGTCTGTGTTGCCCTTACGACCCGACTAAACGCTTACTTCATAGACGCACAGTAGCTCGTGCTCTACACCATATGGCCAGACCTTACTCAAATCGCTATTATATTGCTTTTAATTGATAACAATTTAAATATATTTGGTGATTCACACTTACAAACCTCATTATTATTCATCGAGTCATTATCTAACGTGTTCGCGTTTTACAGAACGATGTTATCTCGGCTCAATGTGTTTTTACCTTTATATTTTTATCGTCACGCCACTAATTTAATGATGCTGATGTCATTGTTTAATTGTAAGTAGTTTTTAATTGTATGGAGAGAATATAATTTCGTAACAAATTCAATTAAGAATGAAATAGTGTTTCATTGGCGGTAAAATATAATGTTCACCATTTATACATCTGAAAAATAACTCAGCTTTTTACAGGTTTAAAAAATTGATGCGAATTATCCTTAAGTATAGTGAATTTAGTGAACGAAGCTAGTTCACAAATTTTGCGCTAGAAATTCTCGCAAATTTTATGGTAGCAACACTGAATAATACGTTTAAAGATGTTTTGAATTTACAAACTTGGTGCACACGATTTTCTAAATTCAAATTTACTTTATCCTCTAGCGGATAAAACCGACTTTTGCACTCAGATATCGAAGAGTAAAAAGTACTAATTTCAAGATGGGGTGATGAAAAGAGTATTTTTAGAACTTAATTATTAAACTTAGAACTTAATAGAATAAAAACGTGTTTTTAAACTTAGAACTTAATAGAATAAAAACGTATTTTTAAACTTAGAACTTAATAGAATAAAAGTTATCCTTATTAGTCACCAAGTGATTTCTTTGTTGCCTCTCTCTTTGGAGGCTAGTACCTACTCACCGCCGTGTGGGCAAAATCCCTGCAAATTTCCTGACTCCAGGCTGAAGCGTAGCTTTCACTAAGAATTTTCCATTGAAAGAATAATCCCAAGTACACTTTTTTCACACCTGTTGAACTTGCTACCACTAGATCTATAAGGCAAAATACAAAATATCTAAACACAGCAAAATCTCCATCAACCAAAACAATCGTTAAAAAGGGAATTATGACCTATAAAGTTATTCCCATTTTGTGGAAATATGTATTTTATTATTCAATAAAAGTGTTTCGCAACAAAGGCACATTATTCAATGTCCGTGCGGTTTGGGAGCTGTAAATCAGGAGCAAGGACCTGGTGGAACACGCTTCTTGAACTGTCAAGGCCCCGTTGTGGTCATCCGCATTTCTCCTCCGAGTGCAAACAAAGCAAACCTTGTTGGATAGTAGCTATGGTACAGTACAGCCCACAAAACATCTAGGCCGGACTCTTATATGACGCTTAAATATTGGCTGACTAAAAATTATGCCAAATTTGAATACTGTAATAATGAAATGAAATAATGAAATTTATTCAGCACTTGGGTATTAACATACACTTGTAGGTACTTGTCAAGTTCACAATGCAGTACATAAACATAGTGGAATACAGTATAAAAATTACAACAAAATTAATTAGTCCGTCCGTGAGGTCTGTTTTATCAGATACCTATATTTCTACAAACTTATATACTTTATTATTTGTTACGAATCGAACCTTTTTCGGAACACTTTATATTCAAAATTCTTGTGCTATTGTAAAATTTTGTACGTCACTTTGAGTTAACAGTTTTGCCCATTTTAATAAACCATAGTTTCTCTTTTCACCAGCGTATTATTGGTATATGTTTAATTTCCTTCCGATATTTAACATTAGTGTTTACTTGGTTAACATAATGCTAGTTTCATATTATCTATTTATATCAGCGCATTATATAAAAGATGTGTAGTAGTCCAAGAGATCAATCATATAACAGTACAAAAAGTCTAGCGTCCTGCAGATGCAATTTATGGACAAATTTTATGCTGACTATTTAATCATCAAAGTTCGGCGAAGTATGCCAAGATGTTTTAAACGTACTGTAACTGTGGAAATTCGTAATAAAGTTATAAATAGTTTGATTATATACCTATTACATAATACCTGTCTTCTTCCCGGCCGAATTTCGGCCACGGCGGCTATTCTCAAAGGAGATTAGCCAATTGCGCAGGACATGTTATAGTGCGCAAGTGTGTGCACAAACACAGTACACTTTCTACTCCATCACTCTCATGATCCGATGGGACGACTAGTGACACGACCGGAAAGAGGTCAGGTACAGGACCGACGGCTTTACGCGCTCTCCGAGGCATGCGGGTGTAATACCGCCAACTTCCAGACTTCGGGCTGATACTGAGAAATTTCTTTTTACGGAAAAATCCCAAAATATATTTTTGTCCCGACCCAGGATTTGAACCCAAGACCTCATTTTCTGCGGTTGAAGACGCTACCGCTAGACCAACGAGGCAGTCGAACATAATACCTATAGCATTACTAAAGCATCTTCAATTATTTTTGTGTCTCCGAATTAATGTATAAATACCGAAAAGAAAATGTTTGGTACATAGGTCATCATGTCAGCCAAAGTACGTCCACTGCTGGACAAAAGCCTTCCCAAAGAATGGGGGAATATGCCATAATCGCCACTCTTGGCAGACGGGTTGGCGATCGCATGTTTGATTTATTTTTTTAAGTTATAATAATATTTTTTTATTATTAAGAAATAAAATGTAACTTAATCAGTAGGCTCAATTTTAGTAATAAAAAAAAAAGCAAAAAAGTGTCGTTACAACTTTTCGTCTTAATTTTTTCCGTCTAGCCCCCTTTCGTAACGCGCGATAAGGTACTTCGTTCCAAAAACTTGACAGCAGCCTTTACTTACTTAGTAAGCAGGCTGTTTGTTATATATCTCCAACGGGATTGCCCTCAATTAAAAATAATATTTAATAATGACCTCTTATAAAAATAACAGTGGCTAACAATTAGTACGGCGTCGCGTGTCGATATGTCCGATAACATCGCAATTCACAGACCATATTGCATACATGTCATTTACATAATTGTTACCAACCATATCTATACATATCTTCCCAACCATGATGGAACTGTTTATAAAAGCATAATTACATGACGCGCCGGTTGGTGAATACTTGCCTTTCACGCCACAGGTCGTGGGTTCGATTCCCACCCAGAACAGATATTTGTGTGTATGAACATGTCTGTTTGTCCTGAGTCTGGATGTAATTATCTATATAGGTATGCAGTTACAAAAGAAAAGTAGTATATGTAGTATATCAGTTATTTGATTTGCCGAGCACTTGACAGCACTGCTTGGATTGGGATCAGATATGTGTGAATAATGTCTCAGGATATTATTATTATATCAATATTAGTTTACGATCTTTTTATATTTCGATTAAAATAGTTGACACAATATTCTATATTTATTGTTACTTAATAGTAGATTGTACCATAAGGGAGCAAAATAATGTTTTTACGGTGAGTGCGCTTTTGAATTCAGAGCGAGGTGAGGTTTCTAGAGTAGAATCCCGAGTGTAGCGACGGATTCCTTATTAGAACCCTGAACGTAGAGAGGGATTCAAAGTACGCCGCGCGCCGCCCGAGTCAAAAATATTTTTGCGACCGACCAATACTGCGATACACTCTAATTCTCATTAACCTCTATGAGAACATAAAAGACGCCTCATATTTTACTGTAATATTATTTAATAAAACATAGAGTAACAACTAAATTGAAATTAAATAGTATCTTATAATAAAACAACTAAAAACTTATATTTACATTTGAGATATTTTCGCAATTATGAAAATTTCGTGTTGCAGTTTTATTAGGAATAGAGATTTTTGTAGATGTTATATTCTGCGTATTTTAAATAATGTTTGAATCTGACTCATTTTGAAGAATGTGAAATCAATCAATTTTGAATCTCGTTATTTGGATGTAGATGGGTGCAGCGACAGTGGCATGGATTGATTAACTGAATGTTTTCCACGACGCATTCACATGTTTTCGCCTTGTTCTCAATGCAATCTTCTAAATGCCCCTCTGCTCACTCGATTTCCTCCCCCATTTCGCTTGAGAAAAGTTAAGTGCGATCCAGAATCTGTCAAAAGGGAATACCTACGAGAGTGCTCAAGCCGTTTCATCGAATTTTGTTTCTTCGGAAACCTTTCAACGACATGTATATACTGCGACGCCTTGTTTAATCGACATCTTGTTACTGCGATGTTTTGTTACATCGAAAAACTTTACTGCGGACGATTTTACTGCGAAAATATCATACTGCGAAGTCGTGTTAAATCGACGTCTTATTACTACGATGTTATGACAACTGACCAGCTGGTGGTTTAGTGGTTAGTGTCGCTGACTGCTAAGCCAAAGGTGGTGTGTTCGATCCCCACATAGAACAAATCTACAAATCAATGAAACCGCTTTCACACGTAGGTCCGCCATAAGGTTAGTAGAAATACGACGAAAACAATGTCCTGTACAGTTTAATATCTGTAACTTCAAATCAATGTATTTTCCCCATAACTTGTTTGAAGCACTTGCCTTTGATAACGAGAGAAACCGATTGGTTAGCAGCAGGACGCAGGTCCAGGTACCTATTTTTGTACAATAGTTTTGTATTCTCCTTGGATTTGAGGATCGGCCGATTTTTGATTTTGTGTCTGTCAGCTTTACCAATAGTAAATCATCCGAGTCATTGTCAACATCATCAACAATTATTTCTGAAAGTGAAATACCAAGACCGATATGCTCCATGTACTCTGAATGTGAATCAGACAAGTATCTATCGAGGTACAAATAAAATGCGCATTTTAAAACACTATGGTTATACTTTACCTTTACTAATCCATCATATACATAGTTACTTACTTTTACAGCAAGAAAAAAATTGTTGGATGCCTCATTTAGGAAAATCTCCACGTTTTTGACTGAGAGCATTTTAGATTGTTGGTTTAAATCCATCAGACATCCTCTTCAGATACGCTATTAATTTAGAATATATGTGTCCAGTTTTACGTCGTTATTAGAACTGACTGTTGATTTTAACATTGAGTTGGTACTCTAAAGAGTGGAAGGTCGTTTACTTTTGTCCAAGTACTGGAAGTACGCCAAAACCAAATATTCTGAAAAAAATTTGAGGCCTCTTGCATTTCACCATTCGATAAAATTATCAAGGCTTTCATATATTTCTCCTGCGATTTTGCAGATTTTCCATCAAATTTGTTGCGTCATGTTCGGACTTAATCATGAATTGCTAACAATCCGTGAAAATTTAAAAAAAAAATTCGAATTGTATAGTTCGCGCGTTTTTAATTTGATTTCTTTTTTTTTATTCAAGTTCGACGTCTATGGGCCGTCCTACCAGCCAGTCTTTATTCAAACAATATTCTGAACAATAAGATGTTTCTAATTCAAAAATTGCGCGACAAAGATAATTGTGGCACACTAATAAAGATAATTAAAAACTAATTATTGTCCGCTAAAAGTTTCTTATACTCGTAGAAAACACCACCTTTGGGTGCACTTAAAGGTGAACCAAGTCGTCCTTTCCGAATAGATATAATGAAAATTATTATACATATCTTAAGAATATTGTTACTAATAAAATGAACCCTCTGTTTGACCAAAGAGAAAATATACAAGGTGTCACATAAACGGTAATAAATAATTTTAAAAAATTATTTATTGCCATAAAGTTTACACAGCAAATGTTGAGTTATAAACTTAACACTATGTTCAAATAAGTTTAAGACCCTGTCACTTAAACTAAGTAAGTAAAAGTAAAATAAGTAATAGAGCACCATAAAGCACCACCTACATAAGATAAATTCGTTAAGTGACAGTGTTCGGTCATGAGTGATTAAATATTGTTTTAATGCTAACTACATTTTCTAGTTCGAGAGGTGTGTAGGTATTGTGATGTTCGAGTACCTGAGTGTTGAGTTACGTGGTGTAGGTCAACAGTAACTAGGTCTTTATAGTTTATAGTCTTGCTAGTTGCTTGTCTTGTTGTTAATATATTTTTTAATTTGTATTAATTTATTTAGTTCTATTATGTATAATATTTTATGTGATTTCTTATAGATATGGGTACACAATAGGGGACACCGTGATCATGTCGCAAATTTGGGTATGCACATAGCGGACGCAACCTTAGGAGTTTAATGTGCTAATTAAACTGAACAACGAATAGCCCAACAACATGCTAAATTCACGAAAAGTGCAAGCAAAGGGGAGAATTTGGTGGTATTCCGTGGGAAGGCCTCTGTTGATTTTAGAGTAAGACACGTAGAATGTCTTAATCTCCCACTTACCCGTGTTATATTATCGGCCCATTTTGTTGGAAAGACTTGCTCTACTCTTCTAGAGTAGATACTATTACAACCTTAATTTACAATAACATGCCATAAAACTCACACCAGTAAAAGATGCATGACCTCATCCATTCCACGCGTAAAACCCAACATAAATTATACTGAGATAAGAGCAATTACCTATATGTATCACCAATATGACTACATATTCGAGAACACACCTATCGCATAACATCCAACCTACAAGCCGATCGATTTTCCGCCAAAGCCAGCCAATGGCAGCATCGGAAAACGCGGATGCGATAACGGATTGCTTTAAAGGTTACTGACATGAGTGTAGGTACATAGTTACTAATTAGTATTGGAACTATTAAATAGATAATAAAGAATACCGAGGTATTTTATTTGTTGGTTCAGCGGAATTAATTACGGTAAATACCAAAAACAGACCACGTACTTATCGTAAGTTTATAGAGGAAGATAGTAGTAGGATTGATGAGATATTCCTATGAGCACTACTTAAACATTATATTATACGTGGTAACAGTGGAGAACTTTAATTGATCCAAAATATAGATAATTTTCCAATGACAATGTTTCTTTTATGTTATCTTGTAGTTAGTTCACCATAATAATATTATGTATACTGCTACCGATCCTCAATCGGATGAGACGCCAGCGTCTTCGCACATTACACAGTGACAATTATATACACAGACATCACACGATCACAGCTAAAATTGATGGTGATCCTCGGTGATCCCTTCTGGGCATAGGCTGCGGCCGCAAAGACCGGAAATCCGGAAAAACTATGCTAAATGCGCCGTTCCGCTGATGACCCCTCCGCATCCCAACAGCGAGATGCAGCATCTGGAAACAGATTAGTCCCTGTAAAGTTACTGACCTTAAATTTATAATTTGCATTAGTAACATTAAAATAACCTCTTACTGAATGAATAAAAATAATAAGCTGGATATATAATATTGCATAGTATCATTGCAGAACTGAGTAACAATGTGGCTCGAGAAATTTATAATTTCGTTAACCCTCTTAAAAATTAGGGCAGGGTGACCTTGTAAGTCTATGATGGAGTTGACTTATTTGTTATTAGAACATAAGCACATTTAAAAATTATAAAAGGAAAACTAGACTTACAAAAAATCTACTAAGAATCGTTATAAGATCATGATAAAATTAAACCGGAAATTTTAAATAAATTAACATGACAGTACGTAGTTCCCCGATCTTGCAACGATCCTCTTTTATCTGCTCTTTAAAGGAAGGGCTCTTTGGCTACATATTTTATGCATGCACGTCGATCTGAAC
Source organism: Pseudoips prasinana (assembly GCA_951640165.1). NCBI lineage: Eukaryota > Metazoa > Arthropoda > Insecta > Lepidoptera > Nolidae > Pseudoips > Pseudoips prasinana. Next base: position 27,015,989 of record OX621237.1, on the reverse strand, counting down.
CACTCATTTGAAGGTTATGCAGAATTTCAATACATGTTAGAGAAAGAAACAAATAATAAATAAATCAAGATTAGAAGGTTAATCAAAGTGAGTTACGTAGAATGGAATAGAAGAGTGTAAATGTAACTAAAAAACAGTGGTTATAAAAATATAAATGCCCACCTTATATTTGTCTATAAAAGGTAAACCCAGCTGCTTGTCTGCGGTTCCTGTAATTGTCTGATGACTATTCCTTTGTAGTTGGTAGAGCGTCGTCCTTTTATAATGTTCAGTGACAAACTCTGAGGAACAGAGATGTACGCCATGAATACCCTCTAGTTTAAACCTAATTTCTTTGGATCAAAGTAGCTAAGGACTCTTGTAATGTAGCGCTGAGTGAGCTATAAACTGCGGGCAGCAACGTCTCACTGTGAACTATGTATGGCCTTTGGCAAGCCTGGCGGGCATATCCCCAATCATGGACGAGGCACTTGATTAGAGAATATCATCTTTGATTTTCCAACATTTAGGAAGTACCCCTTACATAACCAAATGTAATGTGAAGTTTACTAAGAAGTGGGGTAGTCATGAAAATCATACTTATTATAAATTCTTCGTCTTCAAAATCTACTATACACATTCTTCAGTTTATACTTGAGTGGCATTTGTATCATTGTGGTGCGTTCACTGCATACATCCTACTAATATTATAAACGCGAAAGTTTGTAAGTATGGATGGATGGATGGATGTTTGTTACTCTTTCCCGTAAAATCTACTGAATGGATTTTAATGATACTTTACAATAATATAGCTTATACATCAGAATAACACGTAGGCTACAATTTATAAATATTTTGTGTCATCATCATTACAGCTTAAATAAGTCCACTGCTGGACAAGCCTCCCTCAAGAATCATCTTGAGGGGATATGCCATAATCGCCACGCTTGGCAGGCGGGTTGGCGATCGCAGTATGATGGTCGTAGTACTCAGAAGGAAGCTGCTTCCCGTCCTCTGGTAGATATTCCCTCGGGTCGACTTCTACGCCCCCCACGGGATGAGATGGGGTGATGATATTCTGATTCTGATATTTGTCGCCGTCACCACACAGCAGCAATATTTTGTGTGAATTGTCCAAAATATGACGATAAGTGTCAAGTAAGTAGGAAAAAATCTACCATCTGCGAGCTATTTTCCGGCGTGCACTGCCAAAACCGCTAGATGTGATCCTATTTATATTATTATTGCGAAAGTTTGTGAGTATAGATGTATGGATATATGTTTGTTACTCTTTTACGCCAAAACTACTTAAACGCAGGTGAAACCGCGGGGCATAGCAGTATTTCATAGGTAAAACATATTTAATTAAAATATGGAATTAAGAATAGATAAAGAGCTTTGACCAAACGCCACGGAATAAACCTTGGGCTACATTCAATGGACTAATTGCACCGCACATATGAGATAAACTCATTAACAAGGATAGACGCGAGATTCCTCAGCTACCACTGTTGAGCTTATCTGCTAATACCAATGGCATTGTGAAGAGCGGTAGCGATTTGAAGTAAGTAATGTCGAAATTAATGACATGATTATAATTTCATAACTGCTCTGAATTAGTAGACTACTGAAGTTGGTCCACAAATATACTCACTACATTGAAATTCGCGCTATCCGCATCTAGCGATTTCCAGCAACCCTCACAAGATTATCGGTCCATCTTGTAGGAGGCCTGCAATTGACGTCTTTCGGCTGATATGATGATGACGATGATGATGGAAATTTAGTGAGCGTTAACATTTAATGACAGAAGTAGTAAATATTCTTGGGATAGTATTATAATTGGGAATTTGAGTTTGTTTATTCGTTACATTTTCACGCTTTAACTATTCCATGAATCATAATGTTGCAAAGGTTTAAAATAAGATTCCTACTGAGTTTTCTGGCAGTATTTCTTAGTAACTGCCACGTAATGAACTGCACAGTAGAAGTGCGGGAACTCACGAACCACAGATGGTAATGTTATTCTAGATAGTAATTTTAAAATGCCAATTTATTTAGCACACCAACTGAATATTTACACGGAAGCATTGATTATGATGGCATTTAGATTTGAGACTCAACTCATAAACAAAAATCTACTACGTTATACTAAATTAAGCATTAACTACTATTATTATTCATGAAGAAGTGCCCGTAGGTCAAAAAATACATGGAGAAGATATCTACCTTATTTACTTGTTTTAGACAGTTCTTTATAAGTGAGAGGTTTATGTTAGTGTCTGAGTGTAATTTATCTATAATATACCTAGTATAGTACAGGCTCTGCTTAGTTTGGGATCAGAAGGCAGTGTCTTAGTTGGCCCAGATATTTATTTAATTAATAACATTGTTATTGATTGATAATATTTACTACTTTTCTTTAATTAATTCTTATTTAAACTTAATCATATTTCGTAAAAGTTTTCTTGCATGTTTTATGTTACAGCTAGAATACAGAACTCAATAACAACATTTGTAAATTAACCTGTATTCTGTGAGTAGAGATTACCATGATTATGATTAAAGTTACAAGTGCTACAAATTATTGTAACTCGCTACCACTCGTTACCGAATCGCTACCAGATACACGTACAAAGGCCTTTGAGGCGCGCGCCGGCGGGCGGGAGGGGCGGCAGAAGGGCGGGCGGCCCGCATGATCGCGCGATCACTGGCGACCCATTTGCGGCTCGTTACACCGATAGCACCAAACAAAACACACCCCAAGTAATTAGGAAAAGCCTTTTCCAGATACGGTAAGTACTGTCTGACTTTTGTACTCAACTGTTTTGGACAACAATATGTTGTGATACTCAATATGGAACATTCGAGACGATAGGTAATATACAGAAAACTGAACAAAATCTAATATACGTTTTAAATGTGAGATAAATGAGTTGGCATGAGGTATCAATGTGAGATAGCTGAGTTGGCATTTGTTATCAATAATTTGCTTTGTGTGCTTTGTAAAGCAAATTTGGATTTTTTATGGTTACATTTAGGTAATAAAGAATAGTACAGGCAACCATAAAAAATAAGCATGCATTTTATCATTTATCAGTCCAATATCTAACTTATCACCATCTGTACTTTAAAGTAAGTTCAGCTTTTTTACTACCAGGTCAGCAAACAAACATAGGATATATCAGATGGTTACCGTTAGTTATGATTCTGCGTTACAGCATCACTTACGCGTCAGCGACCGTTCTCCCTGCCAGATGAGCTCTGGCGATTTTACTGATCCCAGTACCACATTAATTTTTTATAGTTTCATTTAGGTAATAAAGAATAGTACAGTCAACCATAAAAAATAAGTATGTATTTTATCATTTATCAGACCAATATCTACCTTATCACCATCTATACCTACTTCAAAGTAAGTTTAGCTTTTTTAGTACCAGGTCGGCAAACAAACATAGGATACATCAGATGGTTACCGTTAGTTATGATTCTGCGTTACAGCATCACTTACGCGTCAGCGACCGTTCTCCCTGCTAGATGAGCTCTGGCGATTTTACTGATCTCACTACCACAGTAATTCAAATTTATATTCTGTAAGCTGGACGTATTTGCTCTACGTTCCCGTATCATTTTAACATTTGTATGGCAAATTCGAATTCCGAATCATATTCCTAAACAGAATTGTGCGTAATTTAAATGAACTGTTTATGAACCGTTAAGTTGTCAGAAAATGTCCGTAGTTTATTTTATGCAGTATGCTAAGACCATCAACAATAAAATAAAATAGCAAACTTCTTTTAATAAAAATACAGCAGACTCCATCAGTAAAAACTAAAAATACTTATAACGTAACATATTGCCAATGAAAGTGAAATTACATGTCCCATAAAATAGACAAAGGATTCATTTTAGAACGAGCAAAGGTGTACAACTTTTATGGTTTCTGACCACAGAGCCACGATTATGTCTCTATGTGGTCTATAAAGAAATGCCCGTCTGTAAATAACATCGACCTTAAATATTTAGTCAATGTCCGTCGGGATATTGTTTTGACCACAGTGCCACGTTCTGCTATTAGTTTCTAAGAACATAATTGGATTTTTAAGAACCATAAAAGTTGAAGTTACTAACTGGTCATAAATGTTTATTTAAATAAGGTAGGATTCTAACTTGGTGGTTGTTTGAAACTTAGTTTTACACCGCAGAATGAGAACAATAATTGCCAATTTTCTTGAGTGATTTCGTTTTCTATTTTTATTTTGGCTCTAATACTTCTCAGGATTCTGGATTTGATGATAAAATATAAGTTGTATTTTTAACATTCCGACAGCCGAAAAACTAGAAAGGGATACATAATATCCAGTTTGTTTGAATAAGTGGATTAGTGATTGACTTTGTTTCTGAACCATGGAGAACCTATAACCTAGGGTTATTGTAGGTTTATCCACGACCTTGCAGTTATTCCATAGAAAAATTTAAGCCAACGGAGCTCTTCGTATCATATTCCAATAATTTAGTTTCTTTTTTAAAGACAACTCCCGCACTAGGGAATCTAATCCCTGTGTCGCGGGGTACTTTACAAACATATAATAGACGGACACAAATTACACCCAGACTCAGAACAACTATTTATGAGTCACACAAATAGTTGTCCGGCGCGGGACTCGAACCCGCGACACGAAGCGGCGAGGCGACTGTCTTAGCCCCTGCGCCACACCGGCAGTATAATATGTAAGTAAGTACATATAATTTCTCGAATATTACAAATTATAGTATACTAGCTGTGCCCCGCGGTTTTACCCGTGTTAAACATTATAAATTATAGCCTACCTATGTGGTAATGCAGGGTGTCAGCTAACTCCATACCAAATTTAATTAAAATCTCTCTAGCCGTTTAGACGTGAAGAAGTAACAAACATACACACTCACACACTCACAAACTGTCGCCTTTTTATTAGTGTGATAAACGAGTGTAAGCTTAAGTTAGTTGTAGATCACATTGTTGAGGTATTTTAACCGACTTAGGCAGACATTGTTACATAACTTTTAGTAAAAGTTCTATTTTAATAGAACTTTTATTTACCCCACACCTGAATATTAATATTGACGTCTATAAAACAAACCATCTCCAGTTCAAAGATCATTCCGTGAATCAATTTTAAATCATGACGATTTCACAGGGTGCAAGATGTACGCCGGGTGGCGACCAGCCCACCTGGGCGACCACCTTTACGTCACCAGTCACGAGTCGTCCGCATAATGTCGTGTCATTGATAGGCATCACGAGCCATTTGTACAGACGCCAGCACATCAAGCTACCCCAATCTGTCAAATTTCCCCAATTGAAAGTGTACCTTATGCTTTTGTGATAAAGTTTAAAATCTATAAAATTCATTTGACAGATTGAGGAAGCTGGATGTGCTGGCGTCTGTACCTCACTCGCAAAAAAGTAAATAAAATTAATTATTTTTATTAGTATAAACTTTTTGTGCACGTCTAAATATTTTATTGCATATATTTTGTTTGTAGTTTTACTACGCACGTTTACCATTAATTGTTAAAACTTAGTATACTTAGTCCGGCTATCTATGAATAATTTATTACTCTGGCGTTAAAATGATATTAATATTATATGTTTTAAACTTGCTATGAAAACTGCCCCGTAATTGACAACATTTCAAAACTGACACCACCTTATAACAAAAATACCATTTCTTTATTTTTGTATCCTGAGTTCCGAGTAAGTATTCCGATGTTTTAAACGAAAACATTAATGTCAAACAAGACGTGTCGAATTGTCAATTGTCACTCACGGTTTTAAATTTAGAAACTTTCATGGTGACTTAATGAAACATAATAAGGATAATGGACAACTGGAAACGAATTTAATATTGACGATTTTAATTTAATTTGAAATTGAAAACATTAAACAAACGTAAACAAGTTTAGGCGCCAACGAGTTTGACAAGACAGTGATTTTTTTTTTGACGGGTCACATAAAGCAAAGGTCGATGGCTATTCCGCCGTATGTATGACGTCATTTGCCGCTTACGTCTTTTTAGAATACATCGAATTTCAAAGCTGAAATTATGAATGAAAAGTTCATAATTTCGCAAAAAGGAAAAATATGGGTGCCCTAGTTTTGGATTTACTTTTAAATAACGCAATAATACATGCCAGTTAAAAATATGAAATGTTGTCAATTAAAAGGCTTCCAGTAAAAATACTATGTATGGCATTTATAGGGTTTTCACGCAAAATATTAATTCATGTGACGCTCACAGCCAGTTGCACTCTTCGGTTCGTAATTGAACGGCGAGGTAAAGCACCTAGGAGCGCAGTCAAATAGGTATTAGATGGGTGACCGCCAGGTTGGTTTAATTACTGAGGGTCTCCGTGCTTCGTAGGAAACGTTAAGGTGTTAGACCCGGATGTAAGCGTTAAACAACAGTTGTAAGTCATGCTATGCTTGGACAATACTCACATTACGACTAACGATAGAAACAAAGATTAATTTTATTTCAAACTAGCTATGCCCCGCGGTTTCAGCCGCGTTAAAGTACTTTTGGCGTAAAAGAGTAACAAACATAGGTACATCCATACATCTATACTCACAAACTTTCGCATTTATAATATCAGTAGGATGTGTACCTCTAGCGGTTTTGGTAGTGAACGCCGGAATAGCTCGCAGATGGTAGATTTTTCGTACTTACTTGACACTTATCGTCATAATTTGGAAAATTCACACAATATCTTTATAAATTGTAGCCTATGTGTTAATCTGATGTCTTTTATAAGCTATATTATTGTTAAGTTACATTAAAATCCATTCAGTAATTTCGTTTCCATTCGTGAAAGAGTAACAAACATCCACCCATCCATCCATACTTACAAACTTTCGCGTTTATAATATAACTAGGATAATGGCGTTACAATATTCCCACTACCTGGAAAAAAAATTAAGGCTTATAGATGACTAAGGAGCTTTGCTATGTTCATTAAATTTCTTTCTTTTTTTTATTGCTTCAGATTATTTCATAATGGTTCAACCGTTCACTTTGAAATCCCTTTGAAATATTGCCCTTTTATCATAAAATTGAAGCGAATACCAATCAAATCTATATGTATTAACGATGTATTTCATGTTAGAAGTGGTAAACGAGTCAATAACCAGTGGTATAATAATAGGTATTAACAAGTATTGCACTAACTTGGGGTGTCAATAGAAAGTGTAACGGTATTGCAATATCGTACTCGTACCACGTCAATCAGTGGATGCGGGCTCACAATTAGACGCACGCGCCGATGGGAAAACTCAATGCGAATACAAATAAATTCTCATATAAAAATCATTTTAATAATATAGCCATCAATTATTTATAATTTTACAAACACCTTTAATTGCACAGCTTTATTATCATAGTAATTTACTTATATATAGCAATTAAAACGAGGTAGGACGACAGTAGTAATACGTTCAGTTTCATTCTTTTATAACAGTTAAAATAACTAATAAAAATTTGTAACAAAACCAAACATATATGTGAGAATAAGAAAATATCGAATGGATTGTATCAATTCGAGTCTGGGAACCACGATGCGGTGGCGGAGCGGTTAACGCACATGGGGCCGGATACTCCGTGAGTCGTGGGTTTAGGTTTAAGATTCTTTATTCTCAATAAAAACAAATAAGTCACTTACTTGAGAACAATAAATAATAACTTATAATAATTTACATAAAGTCGAGTTCGTAGTTTCCCTAAGTACATACATTATTCTTATGATAAGGTGTGGTACTCACCTAATGTACCCACTTTCCCGAGGTTAGGATATTAAGTAAGATTGTTGTACATATTGAAATAATCGGGTTTTGAATACATTAGATGAGTGTACATGTTTAATGTCTGGTGGTAGTTTGTTGTACATCTGTGCCCCTTGATAAGTCAGCATCTTCTTGCCATAATTTGTCCTAATCTTAGGTAAGACCAAAAAACTCGCCCGGCTACGTTGAGTTGTGTGCTTGATTTTGATGAAAGATAAACTAGATTTAATATTTTTGTTAAGAACTTTCCGAATAAAAATGCAGGTGTTGTACGTAAATAATTGTGTTAAATTCATAATTTTAGTTTCTTCGTAGATTTTACGTGTTGGAGTAAGGCGTGGATAGTTAAAAATTAATTTTATAAGTTTATTTTGCATTATTTGTAGCTCTCCTAATTTTGTCTTAACTGTATTACCCCAGATTTCTATTAGATAATGTAAGTGAGGTTTAACTAAAGCATTGTAAATACTGCGGCGCAATTTGTTTGGAATGCATTTAACTATGTTCCGAAGTGATCCCAGTAGTGACGATAGTTTAGTTTTTATGTGATCCAAATGAGCATGCCATGATAAATTACTGTCAATTTTTAATCCGAGATATTTTTCACATGATTTTTGCTGCAAGGGTTCGTTATTTATTAATAATGATGTGTGTGGAGGTATAATTTTGTTCTTTGCTTTAAATATTATGTAACAGGTTTTAGAAATATTAATAGTTAGTAAATTATGTTGAAACCATAAGTGCAAAACGTTTAAGTCTACTTGTGCTTGAGAAATTATTGAATGAATAGAGGAGCCAAAATAAAACAGACAGGTATCATCGGCGTATAGCGTGAGATGGCCATGTAATTTAAGTTCTTGAATGTTATTTATGTAGATTAGAAAAAGCAAGGGCCCTAATATAGATCCCTGCGGAACCCCACAAGTGATAGGCATTGCGTCACTCTGATAACGATTATTATCTAGTTTAACTACTTGGGTTCGGTTTTCCAGATATGATTGCAATATTTTAAAAGCGTTTCCGGTAATATTGGCCAATTCTAACTTTTTTAACAGTATTTCATGCGAAACAGTATCGAATGCCTTTTTTAGATCGATAAAAATACCCAAGACGATATTTTTATTATCTATGCTATGTTTTATTTTTGTGACAAGATCAATAGTTGCCGAGAGTGTGCTACTTTTTGGTCTGAATCCATATTGTCTCTCACATATAAAATTTATGGCTATTAGATGTTTTTCTATGCGGCTGTGTAAAATTCTTTCCAATATTTTTGAAAGGACAGCTAGAACCGAGATCGGTCTATAGTTTCCTGGATCTAACTTAGTACCCGATTTATGTATTGGTGTGACTTTTGCTACTTTAAGCGAATCAGGGAATTTACCATTAATCAAAACATTATTGAAGCACTTAGTCAAGACACCAGTTATTAAAATTGCTACACTTTTTATTGACTTAGTGTTTATACCATCTAGCCCAGTACTACAGTTCGAATCCAAGTTTGCAATTATTTTAGAAATTTCATCTTCAGTACATGGCTTAAGTTCAGATAAAATTGGAGTATTCTTTGGAAGATTATTAGGTAAAGCATAATAATGGTTATCATGAAAATGCTTTGGAATTTCTTTTGCTAGTAGTGGGCCGATAGTAGTAAAGTAATTGTTAAAGATCTTACATATCTCATTTTCATCGGTTACATACTTGGAATCTATACATAATTTCGACGGAGCACCGTTTTGCTTAATACTATTTCTTGCTAAACTATTAACTAAGTCCCAAATACTTTTTGGCTTATTGATACAATTGATAAATTTGTTGTAATAGTAGGAGTTTTTAGTGTTCTAAATTTGTGTACATAGTTGTTGTTTTTTTGTAATATACTCTACTTCGAGATCGTTATTGAGTGGGTTCGCTTTCAGTGAGGTCCACAACTTGTTTCTTTCGTTGATTTTATTTATTATATCCTTGTTTATCCAGTCACTTTGGGGAGTATTTTGGATTTTTGTTTTAGTAGTTTTGCTTCTTTTTATCATCATTTTCATTTTGTTTTCTAGCTGGTTGTAGTCGTCACTTAGCTCTGTAGTATTTATTGATTTCATTAGGTTGTGTAGTTTTTTGTAATCTATTGCTTCATAACTGGTTTTAATTTTTGGCGGAGATTTTGTTTTTTTTATTTCAATAAATATTTGTTTGTGATCAGACATTGATGAATCAATTACTGCCATGTGAAAGTGATCATTTTTAAGATTAGAGCTGACATGGTCGATTATTGATTTTCTAGTCTTTGATTCTCTTGTACAATATTGTTTACTGATTTTATTTATTATTGTGTATCCGGCCTCTTTAACGCATTGTTTATATAGTTTAGTAGTCCTGTCCTTAGTTAAGAGATCAATATTAAAGTCTCCGAATACTATAGCACGCTTCATTTGTTGTAGTTGTTCGTCGTAAACTTGCAGAAAGTCGTTGAAATTGGTGTTGCCAGGGTTGTACACTACACCCACCTCCAAAGCGTATCTCTCTAAGCGAATCCACAAATAATTATTTCCTCCTTCATACTTGGATATTGATAAGCTATGCTTCAAGTTATTGTGGACATATGCAGAGGCTCCACCGCCTCTGGAGTTCAGTCTGTAGTTGTAGTAATGAGTGTAGTTATTAATATGCAGTTGTGCAGCTTGAGACTCATTGTTTATCCAAGTTTCAGTAAGTAATATAAGGTGAATCGTGGTAGGCAGAGACTGTATAACACATTTGAGCTCATCAAGCTTTCCTTCTTTGCGTATACTTCTAGCATTTAGATAGAAAAATCTAAGTCGTGATTTGTTAATTATGATATCGTGATAATTGGTGATTGTTTGATAAGTATTGCTGAGTAGGTCGACAGTTTTATTTGGTGTTATTAGTTTTTTGGCGGAATTTTAATAATGGTAGGAGTGCCATGTACATACTTTATCGTGAGGTCGTTATCTTCTTCGTTCTTACGTCGTGTGAGTTCATCTTTTAAAGATTTAAGGTATTTTTGTTGAGCCGGAGTCTGGTCTGAAAATATTTTTATGTTTTCGGGAAATTTATCCTTGTTACGAAGAAGATACTTGGCTGGTGTTGAAGTATCGAAACACAGCTTTAGTCGACGATTTTTTCCAGGTGTATATTTGCCTAATCGGAACATTCTACTTGGTTTTTGACGGTCAAGACCTGCCGCTATCAATATTTTCAAAATATCTGCTTCATCTCTGTTAGCTCTCTCGGTTGCACTCGAAGATGATTGTTCTGAGATCCCTATAATAATAATGTTATTCTCTCGGTTTTTACGATCAATAACCTCTTTAATTAGATGCTCATTTACGGATTGGTCATGTGTTGAGGAGGTTACTGAAGAAATCTTTAATGAGAGGATATTTGATTCCAAACTTTTTACCTTCTCAGTTTCTTTGGATAATTGTGTTTTAACTTGTGACATTTGTATTTGTAGATCATTTTGATTTTTTGAAATTATGGACATTGATTGTTTAACGTCATTTATTTGAATTGCGTGTTCTCGGAACAGTTGTGCAGTTTGTTCATTAAATAAATTTAACTCGGTAATTTGAGACCTGAATTCAGCCAAATTTTCTTGCATTTTATTGATAATCTGCTCGTTGGATCCAATGTATTTTTCCAAAAGTGAACTAATGTTTGATAAATCCGATCTGATATTTTTGATATCGTTAGAGCAACCACAATCTTGATCTGGTTGTTTTCTCTTGCGAAAGGTTATTTGTTGATCAGTAGTCAGTGCACTTAACTTCGATAGGTCGGGATGCGAACCTGTGTTAGCGGCGCCGCTGGTTGCCTGTCGTGGTGGTGATCTTTGTACACTCATAATTGATTTTTATAATAGGAACAGCAACTAGGTTTAGCGCAGTTGCAAGTATTAAACAACCGGTAGGGTAAATTGTTAAACACAACACGACTCGGTGCAGTAGGTACTTAGTTTGGTACGTCGCAGTATTCCACAGAGAACGATCCTTTGCCGCGATCGTGGGAAGAAGGTCCCAAGCGCCGTGCAGAACGCGGCACTTACGCGTTTTAACGAGACGCTAAGAAATATCACTTAATGGCGGTGAATATTTTTAAAACTTGCGATATTTTGTCCAATAAATTGTTGTATATCACTTTATTATTGTTCAACCACAGTCTAGATCGAAGGTAAACACTGTTTAAAGTTATTTTAAGCACAAATTCCACTAGGGCACTTGGTTTAGGCACATATAATTATTTTATAAACGGGAGTGAATCAATACGTGTGTGATCTGGTGAGAACTCGTTGAACGGGTTCGATTCCCATCCGCACTTAAATTTAAACAATTCATTTAAAAGCTGTTTTCAGTTTAGCATATTTAAAATGCTTAAGTAATAAATGAAATCTTAGTTAATTATAAGAGCTATGATTTAAGAAGTAAAAAATAAGCAAAGAAAAAGAAAAAAGTGCATTAAAGTCGTCGCCTGCAGGTAAGTTTCCCAGAAAGCTGGCAATAACAACTCTTTGTATGGTGCGACTGATTCGTCGGCCTAGGTATGAGCCACCTCTCTGGTCACCTGATTATTTAAACCTCCTCCTTTAACGTCTTCAGAGGATAAAAATATATCCATCAGTGTCACTCTTCCGCTGCTACAGCTGCCCTCGAGGTGATTTGTAGGTGTAGGGTGCTAGTGTTTAGACGTAGGTTGCATTCCACACCAGGGGACTCCCAGGACTCAAAGGGATTTTACATAATTTACGCGAGATACCATTAGGCTCTAAGAGACGAAGATCCGTTGAATGAAGTCATCGAGATTTTTTCTATGCTAAAATAAATCAAGTAAAGAGATTCAACTTTAAGGTATTTTGGACTGCCTTATCTGAATTAAACGTTTTTACAAGACATCCTCACATTACAGTGACATTAGTAGGATAGGAGTGATTTCCTAATATGACCAAACTAATTAAGATTTTTGAGTTCGTTTACCTAATGATGACGTGTTTGAGATGGGTATGTTTTTACTGTAATTTTTAAGCCTTTATTATTAACTTCCGTTTTCAACGTTCCATGGATAGCTACATACTTTAAAAAGAAAAAGAAAACAATCCCTCCGCAGTAGCGGCCCAAACAAATGATAGATTGGTCGAGCTATGATTTCAGCTATGCATTAGAATCAGAATGAAGTCAAAGTTACATCAAATAATTTAAAAACCAACGAATAATTATATTAAATACAGATATTCCTTAGCTTTATGTTTTGAATTCATGAAATCTAAATAGCAGGTGTCTGTATTTTTAGTTGCCATTATTGATAATCGGCAATGTTATTAGTAATGTCTAAATATAAATATATTCAAAGGGCCTCTAGCATTCTAATAATTTGCAAAGTTTATTGTCTAAAATAAATAAAGTTGTTTATTAAAATATTATAACCAACTACTAATATTTATTACTGTCCCTCAAACTATAGTCAGTGTGTTTAATTAATGTAATAACATCTTTACTCAATATAAATAAACGTAATCGTCGTATCACTTAATTTATGTGATTAGGATCAGGTGGATAAGTGGATGTTCAATAAAATCACGAGGTCAAAGCTCCCTCCGAAGCAGTAAGCGCGCATTAGACTACACTTAAACGTAGAGTTATTGCGCAATAATCTAGGCAGGCAGATGGCGAGCTGATTGTACCAGCTCGGCAATACTCGATATATTTAGCTAACAGGTGCTATGCTATCACCACGTGGGACCTTAGGGTTGGCTGCTGGATAATTAAATGACAAGATAAATAGATAAAAGTTTTCAACTAATTTTATAGATCATGTTTGCGGGTCCCGATCGTAAAAATTTGCCGTGACGCCTCAAATGAACATTTTACATCCTCATTATATCAATCGTAGATTAGTAGGATGATTATAAAATGCAACTGCAAGAAATAAATTAGCAATATATGGATATATTACAACAGATACATATATTATGAATCGTTTCATCTTTATCTTTATATTAAATTAAGTTTCAATTAGAGACTATAAGCTCGTGATGATACTCGTAATATAAGACCCTCAGCACCCTCTACAGAAGTAGATTCCTAGTACCTACGTATTGATTTTCATTGGCATTTTTGGGTCTTATAGGTACAGACGCCAGCACATTGCTTTTGTGATAAAGTTGAAAATCTATAAAAGAAATTTGATAGATTGGGATAGCTAGATGTGCTGGCGTCTGTACTTCTTTCTACCATGGCTGATTTTATATGCGCCTTTACTCTTTTACAAATCACTGCTTATATAGTCCTGTAGATGGTCAGTGCAAGGAAGTCCACTGCTGGAAAAAGGCGTCCCCCCACAAGAATTGGACATGTGTTACCATCAGCTTCCAGGGACACTAAAAAGATCGTTGGTCCACCTTGTGAAGTAAACCTGTTCTCGCTTCGTCTTTTAATTCGTAATCGCCGCTCGAGAACCTTTCGGCCATCGTCGCCTCGGTTCTACGAGCTAATTTCACCGCTCACTGCCACTTCAGTTTGGCATTTTTTGGGGTTAGTCAGTTACTGTGATTCGCCTTCGGATTTTCACATTCCTAATATGATCTCGCAGCGAAACTTTGAATATACCATAGCTCTTTTATTGACTTTGAGCTTTATACTATGAGGCTTATAATAAAGCTCAAAGTCAATAAAAGAGTGTGAGCTTTTGTTCCGTAAGTCGTTTTGCCAACACACTCTGGTTGAAAAATTTGGGCTGTTTAAAAGCGATGAAAGAAACTTTGGACTCGACGATTGACTTCTTTCTTAAAGTTGAGTTGTGTAGTAGATCGATCTGTTCTAGGTAACTATATTCGTATACAACAGTAATTCTAAAACTCTTTATTTAAGTCAACACATGTATAAAGATCATGATGTTTAAAACAAAAAATGAGTACGCTTTTTTTCATTTCAGCGCACGATCATCATAAAGCACCTATTATCATGTTTCCGCATGCCCTAACATCTGCACGCTCAAAGATCTGATGGACCGAAATCTTCTACAAATTGAATAATATCCTGGGACATTACTTAAACACGGCCATCTGATCCCAAACTAAGCAGAGCTTAGTTAATAGTTTAGCTAGTACTATGGAAACCAGATAACTGATATACTACATTCTTTTTAAAATACATACTTATATAGATAATTACACCCAGACTCAGAACAAACACACATGTTCAGATATCGGTCCTGGGTGGGAATCGAACACACAACCTCCGGCTTGAAAAGCAAGCTTTGCTCACCACGCTAACAGGGCCGTGCGTCGTAGGTTCTCATTCGTATTGTCGTGCTCTCCCGGACTATGAGTTTTCAGACCAGTACAACATGGATTTATTCATGGCCAGAGAGAGCTGGCAGCTTTTGGGTACTCGTGGTCCACCCTAGACTACATCTCCACTTACCATCAGGTGCGATTCTGATCAAGCTCAAACTCATAATATATATAGTGCGGCTCACGTAGTATTGAAATCCCTCTACAAACTATTAAAAGACTTAGGATTATCAAGAACTTCCGTAAGTTCTATATTAGAACGAGTATCCATAACGGCATTATTAGGATCTTACTAGGCTAGGAAGACGGGGAACACTGAGAGACAGAGAAGGTGAGCGATGATGCTTCACAGGGGACCACTTAAACCTACGTCTGAGTTGTAAGTCTAGGTTCCCTACTCTACCACGAGATGGACCCGGTTTCCGCACGGTAAACCATGGAATGCTAAGAATTAGGTCTTACACTAGTGCCTAAGATATTTCGGATACCGAACACCTGGCCTGATGATATAGCGCGTGTTATTTTTGAGAGCGTGTTTGTTGAAACAATATCCAGCAACATTGTTTATACGACACAGGTTCACTGCCATCCCTAACAGAACCAGAAGCTAGCAGGCTTAACCGGTTGATGCGATTTTATAGAGTGGCCATTACATAATGTACTACCAATGTGATAATTACCGTATCCGTGTAAGGAGTGCAAATAAAAACTATAGTTGTTGATTCTGCTAAGTGTAAGACAACCATTATCCTATTAAAACAACCAGAGCATTTTAAGCAATTGAACTGTTTATTAGTAATATTTGTGTTGGAGTAATATTTATTAGGCAGCAGTATTAGGCAATGTTGAGAGCTTTTTATTAAAGAGCTTTACTGACCTATGACCCTGAACAACGTGTCAACATGCAAATTACACATACATTATATTAACTCGCCATACATTTTTTTTAAATTAGTTGACGATACTTTTATGGAGCGGCAAAACATATTTATTTAATTTTACTACGTACAAACTGGCTTTCCTTAATTTTTTCCGATTGTTAAATTGGATTCATGGATTGGTTGCGATTCTTAGAGGTGATTGCCCATTTCTGTCTCCCTTAAATTAAACCGAGTATGATCATGAAATAAAATCCATTATTCATAACCTATTTTTATAATTATTTTTTATTTCTTACGCACAATAACTTTGTGGGGTTTAAGTTTTCATGTTAATTGGTTATTTAATTGAATAACTTTTATTTTGAGTAGATTTGCAAACACAGTTTAAGACTGAAATCATTACGATCCCATTAATCACTTGCTGTAAATATCAAACTAGAGGTCTTGTCATTTTAATAACTTACATTATATTAAGTTGTTCATTCTTTAAATGTATTAATATCGTTAATTAATAGATAGGTATTAAAAAAAGTGAGTTTTACAAGAGCAACTGACACTTGACAGTATGCGTAACGATCCCCGCAAACGGTAACAAAAAAGAAGTGTCAATGTCTATCTGGCTGTCATGTTTACTTGGTGAAAAACAAGCATGATTTTCGGATGTTTTTATCGTTTGTTGCCACTGTTTTTGTTTTAATTAAGTGTGTCGCCGCCGTTCGTTGTTAGGTCAGGCTATAGTTAGCTTAATTCTACTGTTGTTAATATTCAATTAAAGTATAACATGCCAAAGCTTATTCTACACTTTCATATTGAGTGTCATTATCGTTATTGCTTGATAGTTCTAGCATCATCTTACTGTTAAAAACTATTTAGTTAAAGGGGACATATTTCTTATAATTCTTACATTGTTGCAGAGCCCATCTTTCAATTTACCAATATTTTTTGAGTAGGTAGGTGGGTACTCATCTACACCTAACCTCAAAACTGAACTTTGATTTATATTATTAAGAAAACCCCACAAAATATTTCTATATTTTTTACTTTATTATATGTTATGATATCACTCCTCTTTTACCTCCAATTTTGGTAATCATACAAAATTATTTACTGAGGGACGAAGCTCTATAGAAGAATGGGCAATTTCCTTTCCTCCCCAATTCATATAATTTTTTGTGTGATTTGCTCTTAGTCAGATGCTCTCACCGGTCCTTAAGTGAGACGACGAGGTTAAGCATCAAGGCTCGCGGTCAGTCCATAGATGGGTTAAAGTGTTTTAATTTCTGAGCGTCTTTGTGTTTTGGAGGGCACGTAAAACTATGGGTACCGGTTGTAGTCAATTGAGAAACTACAACCGAGACTGACACCTTTAGGCCTCTGCCTACTGGGTGGCTTGAACTACTCTGACTATGGGGGTGACCACTGCCCATACACTATATAAGTCTAATACATTTGTATTATATATTAGCAATATACTTTTTGATAAGGCAGAGGGAATACCTACGCATGCCACCCGCAAAAAGTGTCTGCAGGTGGGTATGTCACGCTCGCATTGACTAAACCTGACCTGCCGTGGACTTCACTTGGCGCCTGCGAAGGTAGCCCCGGGAACGCTGAAATACTGTTCCAGTGCAGCAATAGGCATAATTATTAAAATATGTCTTCCTTAACTTTATCAACCACTTGCTGTGCCCCGCGCTTTTACCCGCGTTAAACTTTATAAATTACTAGTTGTGCCCCGCGGTTTTACCCGCGTTTAACTTTATAAATTACTAGCTGTGCCCCGCGGTTTTACCCGCCTTAAAATTTATAAATTATAGCCTATGTGTTAATCCAAGGTGTCAGCTAACTCCATACCAAAATTTATTAAAATCGCTTTAGCCATTAAAACGTGAAGAAGTAACAAACTTACACACTCACACAGTCACAAACTTTCGCCTTTATAATATTAGTAGGAAGTAGGATAGGATAGTCTATGTGTAAATCCAGGGTTTCAGCTAACTCCATACCAAAATTTATTAAAATCGCTCCAGCCGTTTAGACGTGAAGAAGTAACAAACATACATGCAAATTTCGCCTTTATAATATTAGTGTGATTACACCATTATTCACAAGCCAATGTCATCTTATTATAATAATCTAGTTAATGATAAATCGATACACGTGTCGTTAGAAACAGATAATATGAATCACGCAGGTGCCTTTCCTTCCACATATGATAGAAAAGTTTTTGCACAGATATATAGGGAAGGCAGCTGTTGGGAAAATTGCGAGCCCCTATGTCCCTACTACTCATAATACAGGAATAAATAGCCGATTGCTAATGACAAAATGGAAATGTAAGCAAACGTTTGGTTAAACTCAATGCAATTACATAAGGAAATTACTTACATTTGAACATCGGTCCACAAACGATACGGGCTGAGACACGTGTACCCTGTCCTATGGATATTAGCTAAAATAATATACGAAGCTAATATCTAATTGATCAAAATGTATTTCCTATACTATAGTTTAATAGTAATTAATATTACCCGTTTATTATTCCCTTCCTTCTGATAGCGAAAACATCTTGGCTGTTTCAAATAGGTAGGTTTTCGCCAACCCGTCTGCCAAGCGTGGCCTTTATGGCATATCCCTACAAATGATGGTCGCAACTCCATTGAGGAAATCTTTTGGGAAGGCTTTTGTCGATCAGTGGACTTCATACGGCTGATATCATAATGATGATATTGATTAAGCTAGATCGCTTCGTTATTTGTTTTGTTTTATCTTTGAGATATATTCCAATTGATATAGTCGTTGAGGAAACTTATGGAACACTTATCTACTCATGAAACTGAACAAATTAAACAAAAACAGTTTGTGAAATATGAATAACTAGCTGCGCCCTGCAGTTTTACCCGCGTTAATAAATATAAATTATAGCCTATGTGTTAATAAAGGGTGTCAGCTAACTCCATACCAAATTTTACTAAAATCGCCCCAGCCGTTTCGACGTGAAGAAGTAACAAACATACACACTCACTAACTTTCGTCTTTATAATATTAGTGTGATATTTGTTTAATTCCCCATGCAATGTACGTCAGCAGATTGTTACTCTAGTTTGGGAAGTTAATATTATTTTTGTGTATTTTGCATCAGTTCCATACCCAAATACAGTTCCTTCAACTATGTCCACTATTTATGTCATAATAATAATAATGTCCTCCTAGCCGAATTTCGGCTACGGCGGCCAGCCTCAATAGAGATTAGCCATCTGCGCGGGACAAATTATAGTGCACAAGTGTGTGCGCAAACACAGGAGCACTTTCTGTTCCGTCACTCTCATGATTCGATGGGACGCCTAGCGACACTACCGGAAAAAGGTCAGGTACAGGGCCGACGTCTATACTTGCTCTCCGAGGTACGGGGGTATAATACCGCCAACTCCCAGACTTCGACCTGATACTGAGAAATTTTTCTTTTTACAGTGAAGTCCGAAAATCAGTTTTGGCCCGATCCAGGATTTGAACCCAGGACCTCGTTCTCTGCAGGTGAACATGCTATCTTTAGAGAATTATGTTATACCTTGTAAATGATGATATACCTTTTATCTAATGATATAACTATTGAATCAAAATAAAAACAACAAAGTGAGATAAATGATTTCATGTATGATCATATTGATCAAACAATGAGGTATTTGATTGTCCAAGTCAAATCACAGCCGACATCGATAAATAGAATAAATCGCAAGGCATTGCAAAGTTTGTAAAGCTTTAATAAAGCGCACATGCGCGCTCTCAATATGGATGGAATACCTCACAAAACGCTTTTCATTTCGTTTGAATCCCTAGCACACTATGTGCACACGCAAGAGATGAGTCAGAAGTATGGATAAAGCTTGACTAGATCAGAGGGGTGACTCGTTTGATAACGGACTAGTTTTATTACCTAAATTCTACTACTCTTTCTACTGTTTTTAGACTAATTTAAATACATTTTAGAATTGACTCTCTCTGTATGTTTTTTGGTTTAAATCGGTTGTTATAAAGAAAAGTAATTTCGGTGTTTAGAATAGTACTTAATCATGACGGGTTATTTATGTGAAATATTATAAATATTATGTCACTATATGAAATATATTTTTTATTAATTATATTTACGTGTTACTTTACACGTATAACTTTAATATATTTAATCGTTAAATCTTATCTTCAGTAAATAAATGTTGCCTAAATGAACATATTGTTCCTGGACCATATTTCGACATATTTTGTTTATATATGTTTGATGATTGTGGTACACTGTAAAGCATCTTTTAGGTTCTTATTTCAATACTTTTAAGGTCGAACAATGTTTTTTTATTTGATTCGCCACAGTCGCCACTGAACTACAACTGAAATTTGCCTTGAAATTTTACTTTAAATTCTTATAACTTTTCCTAAAAATATATTTTTTATTGGTTTAGGCAATATTTAAAGCTATTTTAGTCGGAATTATTGCTTA
This sequence comes from Pseudoips prasinana, assembly GCA_951640165.1. NCBI lineage: Eukaryota > Metazoa > Arthropoda > Insecta > Lepidoptera > Nolidae > Pseudoips > Pseudoips prasinana. Next base: position 26,995,512 of record OX621237.1, on the reverse strand, counting down.
CCAGAAGTGGCTGCGTTAACGACAAAAAGGCACATTATAATAGCATTGTATTTATTTATATTGTATTTATATTTTGGGTTTTGTTGAATTAATTGGCAACTTTTCTCGTAATGATTCGTTATCGAAAACCTATTGCCAATTTAGTTATTAAAGTAAAGTCTATTCTGTTTGTAAGCTAATACTCTTTGCTCTCGCGTAATTAGTAGCGGGGTGAGTTGTCTGCGTGGAATTCTTTTGACGAGAGACAAACAGAGGCTCGGAGCGAACATCGCCTACAATAGGATATCGTATGTCGGCCACCTGCATGCGCGCGTCTTTCGTACGCTGCGCGTGAGCACACCACGGCGCTGTACGTAGTGATGCTGAGTGCAGTTTTTGATAAGATATAAGCTGAATAGAAATATGATGAAAATCAATGAGATTTCAAAGTACCATATCAATATTACAAGTATTTTAGATATTTCAGTTTGTTGTATTTTCTATGACTTTTGGTAAAAGTATGAGTATTAAATTAATCATGACTTTGTTTTTGTGGGCAGTTGAATATGAGCGTATGTAGGTATAACCATTAAGGAGGATTAACCATGATATTGATATAATGTTAAGTCATGATAAGAGAAAGAAAGATATAACAATAAGAAAGAATATTGCTGACTAGCCTATGGTTTGGAGGTTACGTAGAAGCCACTTCCGTGTTATAATTATATAGTTCTTTCCAAACATCGGCAAAAAGTCTTCGTTTCTAGAATCAGCAAGAAGGCACTCTCATTGTATGGTTGATTTGTGACAGGCATCAATTTGACTTTCTGGACAATACTAAACAGTTGACGAGGCACTGATATTTTTCGATAATTAGTAACTCTTAAACATTCAATACCGCTAGACGCTATTTTTTATTTTCTTAGTCAAAGGACGTTGTTGAGCTTTTTAATGTAACTTTATCGCCGTGCAACCTTTTATAATTATTGCTTTAGTTTGCAAACCAACAAGTCAATAATACAATAACAGTTAGTTTACTCTATTCTAACCTCATTCGTACCCAAAGAGCCGTAAACAATAATTGTAACTTTACAACTGTTATTGTGTATTAAATCGTAAATCGCCAGATCTCACACGGAGATATGTCGCCCCCGAGATTCCTGCTGATCCCTGAGAACGTTGTTACATTACGAGGACGTATAATTTATATCGATACAAAGTCAAAGTAATCGATATAAATTGGCATATCGATTTTATCGTGGTCTGTTGCGGTTCGTGTGGAAATAGGTATTTTTTTGATGATTTACCTTAAGTGACACGTGCTGTTTTTGTTAAAACTTTACAGCTGTTGAGAAAACCACACTGACCTTTCTATATACTATAGTGCATATAGTACGTGGTATTAATATTTTATAGGTATATTACAATTTGGCGTGTGAAGAACTGACTCTCTGTAAGTGCGTAAATAATAAAGTATAATATCTCCATACTTGAAATAGACTCTACTTCAAGAAATGGGTTTTACATACACAAGGTATCAGTGGATATTCCTTTTCTTGAAAATGGTGAGATACGAGCGTCAAACGTAGTTCATGCTCAGATGAAAATTGTAAATTAGCTTAAAGTATTTACTGAATATATATATTTTTATTATTATATATAGGATACAAAATACAAACTTTACTGGTAATAGATACCCAATTAAAAAATTAGAATATTATTGTTGTGATTAAATATTCGCCGATCATACCATGTCACGCATGACTATCACGAGAAATGCTATGCCATGGTAAGCCAAGCAACGCAATGCGAATGCTCATAGGTACCTACTCGTCGGCCTAAAAGCATTATATTCACATCTTATCGGATATAAAAAACGCTCAAGCGAAAAAAATGCAATAGCTCTGTAAATAATTTCTATAATTCATGATTTAAGTGGAAGCTAAAATAAGACTAAGTATCCCTATTCTATTAACTAAAATTATATCTGAGGAAGGTTAGTTAAGTTTTCTGTGTGGTTGACGGCTAAGGATATCACCACCCCCATCTTATCCCGTAGGGGGCGTATAAGTCATCCCAGGGAATATATACAGAACGGGCAGCCAAGTTTCTCTGAGTACTATGACCATCATACTGCGATCACCAACCCGTCTGTTTAGCGTGGCGATTATGACATGGCCCTTAAATGATGACCGGCAATAGTGGAGATCTTTGGGGAAGGCCTATGTCCAGCAGTGCCATGAGGTAAGTAAACAGCATTTAATAATATCCGGGTCATATCATACAGCACCATCTAGCTCAAACGCAGAAAAGAATGAAGAATGTACTGTCGATCATCATAATCATCATATCAGTCGAAAGACGTCCACAGTTGGGCAAAGGCCTCCCCCAAGGATCTCTGTACAGAGGATACTAGAATAGAAATACTTATAAAAGTTCTTTTATTTCTGTATATACACGTACAATACACATAGAACACCCAGACTAAGACAAATAGACTCGTGAACACAAAAATTTAACTTGTGTGAGGCCCGAACCCGCAACCTTTGATTAGTAGGTACTCATCATGTCAGCCAAAGTACATCCACTGCTGGAGAAAAGCCTCCCCAAAGAATGGGGGGATATGGCATAATCGCCACACTTGACCGACGGGCTGGCGATCGCAGTTGTCCTAGCTCATTGTCATCGTTGATTGTCGATTTCCCATGAGATGAGATGGGTTGATGATATTCTATGCCGTCACCACACAGCAACGTAGGTACTGTTCAACATTATCTCACCCAAGCTAACTACCAAACAAGAGAATTAACACGATACCCTCAACCTATCATTACCATCGATCAGCTAACCCACAAGCCACCCCAATCGACTGATTGTGGGAAAGGGCAAAGACAATGGCGATTATATCACAGTTAATAGCTCCCATCAACTAAGAGGGGTAACCTGTTATCAGTTGGGATTAGCTGAAAGTTACGTCTGATTACGGAAAGTCGGATATTAGATGGATTAAACTCAATTTGTCGGGACGTAGGTGCGAAGTTGCGTAGTATTTTGACCTACGACAGAAAAAGAGCTTTGTTTTAATTTGAAGCTTAGGTCTATACATAAAATAGGTTACAATAAAACCGTATTTTCATAAATATAATAATAATAATATCTGGGGACAATGTCACACAGAATGTTAAATATATGTTCGAGGAAATTCTTTTTATTCAACATTATAATTGTTTCAATATATTGTACTATTTAATTGGTGCACATAACTTACTGACTAAATTCGAAATATCTATCTATAAAAATATCTGCCGGCCATTTCCCTAGAACAAAACTTACTTACTTACTTTAAATAAAAATGACTTGTCATGTAATTTTTTGAACTTCAAGGACATATGATTCAAAGTTCAAAATATTGTAAGTAATTTATTTTGTTGGGATAAAGCGATAAAAGATTGTCGAACTTAGAAAATGTAATACATTAATTAAATTAATATATTACGACCATAGTGACCATACTTTAAGTAATAAATTACAAATCTAGTCTGGTTTATGGCAGAACAGTAACCACCTGCTCTAGAAGAATAAATTACGTGTCTCAATCATTCATCGTAACGAGCTGCATAGAATCCACTTTTTAGTATCGGGTGTGAGTATATTAAAATAGATTTATAGTAGGTTACCAGGAGAGTAGAGTCGTATTACCACCATTTCTCACGGTTTCCTTTTGTAAAGCGTTTTACAAAGCTACAGTTATATAAATAATCTTTGAAGAACCAATAAAACAAGTGTCCTATTCTTATATCGTTCAGGACAAAAATTTTGAGTTATGGCATGAAATGACTAAGGAGAATGATAATTCTTTCAGAATCGGTATTAAATTGTATAGAATTGAATTTCCTTTATTTTTCATAATGAAACCCTCCGTTAGAAAAATAATATAATATGAATCTTAATAAGAAATTTGAAAACCTTTTCTTTAAGCCAAACTTTTCAGGAATGCTTGATTCCTATATTACGAAAAATTATTAAATTAAATATTTTGACGCTTATTTTAACAGTTGTGACCTAGCGAGGAACAAAATAAAAGTGTATTATTTTACTATCTGATGATATCAAAATAGTACACTTCAATTTTGTATGAGATGTCATGTATTATTGATACCTAGCATGAGTGGCCTAAGGTCACACGTCCTATTCCTATTTAGATAATCAAGCTCTGCATCGGCTTCATTTTCTAAAAACTTCTAACTACGCCACTGGCAGATCCTCATCACTAATGGGTAATTGCTAACAAAAACCTTGCTCCTTAATGACTCATCATCTCATTTATGCAGCAGCCTGTTTTATACAGGATGTTTACTTACGCACGGAATAAAAACCACTATTTAGGTGATTTACCATTGTTGTAACTACTTATTGAGTTTTATTATTAGAGGTTACAATCCCAATTTAATGCTTGTAACCGGTTGACATACAAGTAAGTTACTTTTTTCGTTACAACATTAATATCGCGATTCAACCTAAAAAGAGTTTGTTTTGGTAAGAAACATTTATTGGGATTCCTAGTGGGGAAAACCTCATTTGTCGTGACGGTTCTCTCTACCTTCAATACCTCATGGGTACTTCTGCCCTCGAAAATTTAGTAATGATAACTAACTGTGCGCCACGGTTTTACCCGCGTTAAACTTTATAAATTATAGCATATGTGTCAATCCAGGGTGTCAGCTAACTCCATACCAAATTTTATTAAACGCGCTCCAGCCGTTTAGTTGTCAAGAAGTACCAAACATACACACTCACAAACTTTCGCATTTATAATATTAGTGTGATAAGAGAAATTTATTGGCTTTAATTTTTAATACTTAATATTGTAAATACTTACGTATCACCACAAAATATATGAAACTCGTAAATAAAATACTAAAACTTGAAAATTCTAAATAAAGAAGGTTCGAAATGTAATAATAGATAGGTTTCTATTCATTGGTCTAACAATTTAAATGATATTAACTTGAGTAAAATAATCAAAACTGTTATACACGAACTAACAATAAGATCTATTTAAGTACCAGAACTTGAAAACCAAAATAATAACACATAAATATGAACTCAAATATTAATGTAATAAAGATGATAATTGTTCATCATAACTATTGCATTTTATAGAGGGGAAAGTGTATTGTGTGGTACAATATGGTGCTGTCAGTTAATTGGAATAGATTATGGGAATGAGGGAAGAAGTACGTCATGGAGTGGTCCCAAGGGATGTACTACGGATGGACTTTTTATATTTTTTTATCAAGTCATCGAGTGACAATGGAGAATGGACGGATTATCACAATATTTGGAAGCGGTCGTGTGGCTGAGCTGAAAATTGACACCATGCGGTTGTTCAACAATAAAATGATGCAGTTAAATGCGCTTAATCATGTTTAATAAACTATTTAAGTAGATCATTATTATGGATTTATCAAAACCATTTTACATTCAACGGTTTTCGTTTGCAATTACATTTATGAGCGCCGTCTACATATAACTGGAAGATACACCATAATCTTTTATTCCCGATGAAGTACCTAATCCATTATAGCATTGCCTATATTTTTAATATCGTAACATAGTGGAGGAAATTTAAGGATCGCAATCTACCCTTGGAACTGAACTAAGTAAAGTAAATCAGCCAAAATACGTTCACTGCTGGATCTTGTCACCACTAAAAATATTTAGGTATATCTTGCGCTGGCCTTGTCTTATTTGTGGAATACTAAAACTTTTTTTTGCCTCCCCATACAAACTGCCATTTCGCCGTTGTTTCTGAAACGATTTAAAAAATCTTTTAATATGTAATGGTCCCATATATTTTTTTTAATCTTTTTTATAACGCAAAATTTGATTTTGATTTGTTAATTTAATGTAAAACTATAAAACGATTACAACCAATTTCAAAACTGTTACTTTCTTCCTACCTTTTCCCATTTCAATTTATGAGGCTTATCAATAATCGACTAACTTTTTGTGGCTATCTACTAGAATCGAGCGACTGCCATCTAAGCAAGATAGTTAGCACAGGTGTCAGATACTACAAGGCTCCTGACTACTGAGCCTCTAGCACGAGTTCCTGCAGTTTACTTACTCGATCACACGTATAGTTTCCTCCCATACATTGGGCACCAGCGCCTCTCGCGGAAACTATTAAGAACTAAAAATCTGTATGGGACGAAACTGTACGTGTGATCGAGTAAGTAAACTGCAGGAACTCGTGCTAGAGGCACTGTTGCTTATTACAATACCAGACATTGCCATTTAGCTATACTACACTAGCTAGACCAAAGTGACTAAAACTTCGTGCTTTATCTGAGGTATAGAAGGTAAAGGCTTCAACCAGATCTCCAAAATACCTTAATTTTTATACATCATGCTGGTGGAATTTAACCTATCCCGGCTTACATCGCTATACACTAGTTATAATAACTATCAAAGAAATGTAACAATGACACGTCATGCTGAGCGACCTACCCCAAACGTCTATTAGATTAGTCTCAATTATTGCATTACAGCAAATGGCCGCCGTGGACGTGACCTAGTGAGAGGCCCGCATGTCTGAGAGAGCAGACGGCTCGGCTCCAATCTTATGACCACAACGAGATCGCATAAAACCGTCTCGAGTGATCGTGATTCACCCTGAGATGTAGCAATGCCGTTTAGTTACTCTCACTACGATTGCATCCGGTGCGGAGTACCTACACAGCCTCTGATACGATCAGATGTAAGTTTACACTTCCTCGCCGCACGCTGGGAACTTACGCTGTTGCAAATCTAAGCACATCTTAGAGTAACATTGATTGATCCGCTTTGCTGGCTACTATGCTCACACCTTAAACCAGATGCTGTTAATCTGTTTTCGTGGTGATGAGCTAGGAGGTATCTTAGAGTCCTTTTAGGTAGGTAATTAAGTATATAAAGTAGTACAAAAGGCCTTTTAGGTAGGTAAGTACATAGTTTAATTTATATTCCCCAGGTATACCTACTCCATCTTATACCTTGTTTTTAACTATCAGGCAAGACTAGTAAAGATTAACTTGATATACTAAAACGTTTGTAGTATCTTAGAACTGCGATTTCAATACAGCAATATACAGCGATAGAGCATAGATCAGCTGTAAACTCAAAGGTTTTTTTGTCAACTTCAGCCATTACATGCAACGTATGCATAATAGGAAACTTGATTTTTTAATACTTTAATTTATGTATTTTTATTTAATAACATCATTCACAGAGTGCCTTCAATGACAAATGTATTCTCTAGGTTTCTTAGGTTTCCAATTCCACGGAAGGTTAAGTATTTAACCTAACCTAACCCCCCCGCAGTCACATTTTGCGGGTGGAATTCACAGGATTATAAAAAAGGTTCTTAGGGTTAAGCTGAAAAAACTAACTAACGTGATACGTGCACTACATCTAAAAGATTAAATCTACAAGATTATTTTTATTATTATTTCTTCACAATAATACCGACTATTCTAATCTGATGACTTGTGTACATTTTTAACTTAACACTACAACTATACAAAATTATTCTTAGATTGAAACTTATTAAATTTAATATAATTATTAAAAATTATCATGTCATTTAGTGCATATGTTTATATGAAAATTGTATCGTTGTATAGAATATTAAAAAAAAGTAATAGGTAAATCCAGAATTACAGCGATTAATAATTATTTATGTCGGTTAATCAAAGAGTAAGGTAACACTACACACACGCTACGCCGCATATGGCTCATAAGGCCAAAAAGCCAAAACGAAATATAAAAAAACGCAACGCCGCAAAGGTCCTTTAACATCAGGTATTTGGTCTACTGATCTACAAAACGGCCTAATACACTGTATATTCTCATGGTAAGAATCAGAGTAGGCGAATTAAAGCGTGAAACCATACATCGTTTATGCCGACATTTTATTAATAAAAAAGGAACTAAAAAATGTAACAAAACTAACAAAGCTTTGAAGATGCGCAATAAATGTGCAATAATGCGCGTTCTTGTGTTTGCACCAGTGGTCGTGTATGATGAGCGTGTCGGGCGTGACAATGGAGTCATCGGCGCGTGCGCACCGAAACACCTTGTTGCTACCGAACAACTTGGGGTCTTTCGGTAAACGTGTTCGGCGTATTGATGTTTACTTTTAGCTGTTTATTAAATCTATATTAGCGACACAATCTATTCTTCAAGCAAAGGCAAATTTTCCCGAAGAAAAATACACGGTGTTGTTTTAATTTTGTAAAAATAAAAAATATTTTACATATTCCCACACGAGTGACATGCGGGCCCGACCACATTTAAAAGCCACTTTCTCTTACATTTATATTCAGCCAACCGACTTTTAACCTCGCCTTTATCGCATAATCCTATCGGTCTACGTAGAAAAAAAAAAATAAGCGCTCAAAAGCTATTGTTACAATGTCCGAAAAAATAAGCTTATCGAACCAATAATACATCCCGACGGAAATATTGAATGCAGATCTTGAACGGTCCATTGTAGCTGTTTCCTTTCATATTTGATTTGTTGCTACAAATAGCGGACATGAAAAGCGTTTAAGGTACTTAATGTCCAGTAATTGGCGATCAATGAGGATCAGTGGGCACATTGTGTTAGAGTATCGAATGGCTCCAGATCTATTGTCCAATGGTGCATAAAAAACACATAATAAAAAAAATATGAGTGAACCAAATAAGCACCCGTCGGGGGTCAGTTCTGTATGGCGAACTGCGGATATCTGACAGATTAAAATTGTAATGATTAATGAAAAGCATACGATTTTATTTGTTAGTAGATGAAAAAAATTGTCTAAAGTAGGTACGAAAATAGAATGACATTGAAATTATGATTTCAATTTAGTAATAAGGCCGCTAATTGCATAATGATAAGCAAATTTCCTTGTTTGTATCGATTGTTTTGTTTTACTTTGGTACTTTTGCAATAAATTATACCTACTTCTTCTTCTGCTTTCAGCAGGCACTCATTGCTATTTGTTTTCACCGATCCGTAAGTGCTTAATTAGAGGGGTAAAGCACAGTCTGGGTGACCGCCAATTTGTTTTAAATGGGCATAATTGGTTTAATTGCTTCGGTGGCCTATAGCTATCGGTCTCGGTTTATCGGTGGGGTTAGACAACAGTCGTTTAAGCTATTTCAGAGGCCTACTGGGCGGCTTGAACATCTTTGACACTAGGGTGACCACTGCTCGTATGATAAAGTATCTAAGTATTTTGGGACAACCAACAATTCATAATTCAACATTATTGTTTGCCACACAAGGTGTTACATGAATAGTGTACGTAACTTAAGAAGCTTAATTTGTCTGTGGAACTGAACGTGTAAAACATCAAATTGCAAAATATGTATTAATTTCCCATACAAAACTGTATATCAGCATCATCGACGCATTTGGCATGAGGAGCCAAAATCTATGTCTACTGTAGAAAACCGCGGCGCTGAAAAGATTAAGAATCCTACAGTATTGATAGGTACAAGTTGCGACATAAGTAGTAAATAAAACAGAGGAACTTAATTTGCCTATCATATTAAACAATTTGTAGAACATCAACTTGCTTATACCAAAACAAAAGCCGATCAGCTGATGTAGGTATTTTGAATGGATGTTAAAAGTATAATAATATAATATAATAATAATATCCTGGGTCATTATTTACACACGGCCATCTGATCCCAAACTAATCAGAGCTTGTACTATGGAAACCAGATAACTGATATACCTCCTACATATACTACTTTTCTTTTGTAAATACATACTGATATATTATTACACCCAGACTCAGGACAAACAGACATGTTCATGCACACAAATATCTGTCCTGGGTGGGAATCGAACCCACTACCTCCGGCGTGAAAAAGCAAGCATTTGCCAACCACGCAAATATTCCTGACAGACGTGTTTATGTATTTCACAAACTACCGCCAAGGAGCTTAATTTGCCTATGAGACTAAACAACTTGAAGAACATCGACTTGCATATTACAAAACAAAAATCGATCAGCTGATGTAGTTATTTTCTATGGGTGTTAAAAGTATGTCTATGTATTCCACAAACTACCGCCACCTTTAATATTAAACCTTGTCTAATACGTTGTTTATGCGCTACAATAAATAGATACCAAATTAAAACAAAAGAGCAGCAAGGTGTTCCTAACGGTCGTCACTAAACATTTTAAATTCAAACTGAAGAGTACTTTACAAACGCAATCACGGGGTGGGTCCCACGCACTCTGAATAAGAAATATGAGCTGAACGGATACAGCTATTATCAAAACATTATTACAACACTCGAAACTCGCCCCACCAGTGTAAAAATTAAACAACAATTGCCTTTAATATTCGCTCGACTGTACGGACCCTCGCTTTGGCTGGTTTCATAAAAAATCTGTCAATCTGCTGTAGATCAATCATCCTTGGTGAATAGTTGAGGGGGTGAGACACGCTTCTAGACCACAATCAACCACAGATAATAAAAGCCGGTCTATATTTACGTAAACGCATCATTGTGATGACCAATATTGTGCTATGATGCGTCCGACACTGATTTCGTTTTGTTCGTTCCCATAAACGCTATTGTCAAAGTGTCTTACTTGAATGACATTTTGCAAACAGTGATCAAATGTCAAGTAGGCGTTGGGTTGTCTTTGAAACTTCAAACATCACAGCCATAGAGAAAATATTCTACTTCAAAGACTCTAAACTGTAAAGAGTTTACTTGCCTATAGCATTTATTGCCTGCCTTTTGTCAAGCCCATGTCAGTAATGTCATTAAACCATTTACACTTTGTTATGTTTTCAGTATAGGTTCAAAATGTAAGTAATGTAAGTAAATGTAAAAAAAAAGCAAATGTAAAAAAAGTCTATAATTCTTAAAGAAACAATAAATGGTTAGACCATGTATTTAGACCAATACTGCACATGCAGAATTTATTACATTAAAAAATAACACTAGTTAAGTATGGGTCTTTCAATCAATAAAATAATGTATGTATTGAGAATAAGAAAAGGTTTAGAATCAAAAGTTCACCTATCTAGATAATTGTTTACTTGAGATAAGATTAATATACTTTATTGGACACCAATTACAACTAAGATAGAAGTAGTTAATTATTATAAATAAAACACATACAAGAAACAGTCTTATCTCGAAATGCGATGGAACGCCATAAAACATATCTATAATGTCTTCTACATTAAAGATCTATTTTATAGGTGATCAAAGGAATACAATACACAAAAGTCCACTAGGTAGTACGGTCAGACTCAGAAGTAGGTAGGTGAGCAGCTGAGTATGGATGTTTGTTAACTTTGTAGTGATACAGTTTATATATTCGAATAACACATAGGTTATAATTTATAAAGTGTAATACAGGTAAAACCGCGGGGCACAGCTAGTAATTAGATAGTTACAATTGATGATGTAGAAAAATGTAAGGTCTAGACTAAAATATTTAATTTCAAACAATCATACTCATGTAGATTTCATTTATTACAGATATCGACAATACCCGCACTAGACAAGTACTACATCAGCTCATCCCGTCCCGTCTAAACAAGAAATTCACGGATGCAAAACATACCTACGCTGAAACAGAACAACTAGGATCACACAAATAGTTGTCCTGTATCGAAAGAGGCGACTGCCTTAAGGCCAGAATGCAGCACGCGTCTATCTCGCTCACGCATTGAGATTGTTTAAATTATATTAAAAAAAAATCAATATTTCAAATTTGATCTTTGATTGGTACCTACCACTTTCGCATAAATTTCCTTCAGTCATCATGTGCTATTAATATTCCAAAACATTCAGAAAAATTGATAATATAAAAATAATATTTAAGGGAGCCATCATTTTACCCTTTTATTTTACTCAGTATAAAATAATACTTAATCAAACTGTTTTTCTGAGATTTTTAGAATAACCTCAAAGGTCATCCTTTGAGGTTAATATAAAAGAATATTTTTTAAAGTGTGATATGTCATATAAAATATCAAAACGGAAGAGAGAAATAGCTACGCGCTTAATTTTGTTGCAACATTATAATGTTGTGTGCATTGGTGTCAGTAAGGACGCCAGAACTCACCACGGAGAGGGTAAGATCGGTAACGCGTCAGTGTTGCCATGTATATCGCAAACCTCACAGAATGCGATAAACGCTTACCATAAGGTGGGATTGATAATTCTATAATTGATAATAGAATTTTAAAAAAATTACCATAATGTTTTTATTCATATTTAATCCGTTTCTATTGCCAACCGTACACTCATGCTAATTCATTATAGTTCACTACCTCAAATATCCTCAAGTTATTATTTGACCAGAAACACCTTCACTAAAACATGTTAAAATAATCGTAGCGTGACCATGTGAAATGGACCTTCTTCAATACAAGACAGTGCACTCTGTGCGGTCACCGTAATACCCAGATGGTGAACCGTAGGTATCCACGTGCGCACGCGCATCAGTGCGCCCACGTGCCGCCACGCGCCAGGTATAACTTGTGACGCGTGGCTAAGATAAGGTAAAAGGGTGGTAACAGGTAAACGGAAGAAAGGTTAATTTTTTTATTATTTGTATGTAGTTTGTTGCATGGGTCCATGCTATTGGCGGAAGGAGAACTTATATTGAGATCAAGTAATAAACTAATAAATAAAACAGTTTTATTCACGTAGAGTTTAAAAATCGCAATTTAACACATTGACCTGTATGTATTCTACTAAACGCGCAATCCCATATTGAGAATTTGCTCACTGAGTTGCACTGAGCAATTTTGGCCGCCGTGCGCGCGCCCCTCTCCTCGCGCCCAGCAGGACTGGGACAGAGTTTTTATTCGAAACAGCTTGTCTAGTTATACATAGGGTAAAAGCCGGATAGTTGCCACACTTTTTAAAAAGCTCCTTTAAAAAATGTGTATGAATACATTTTTTATTCAAAGTGTATTCTCAAACATAGTTCATTAATATTCTAACATACCCTATGTATAAAAAAATTATAAATACTATACTTTTTAAGTAAATCCAGTTTAATATGACCTCTAAAAAAGAGGATAGTTGCCATCTATAGCGGATACTAGCCTAACGTTAAAAGTGTTTGGGGGGATACTTGCCCAATGCACTGTGATTCGCGTAGAACAAACTAGCTGGACAAAAACAACTCTTCAATTCCTAATAGTTAATTATTAAGATGAACTCATTAGCCCTATACATTAAGGAATACATCTATTAATTTTCGTAATTACCCTCATTAGGCCCGTCATTAAGGTAAGTATATAAAGTGTTGATAATTCAAAGTGCATTCATTTGCATTTTTACACCATATTGTTAACATTATTTTAAGTCACTAAAAGAAATTTGTGATAGTGTTTTTGTGATGGATTGTGTACATAAGGGTAAGTAGTTTTGTTTTAGTTAATTTTTATCACAGGATCTTCATTATTTAATTTTATTAAATTAAATGTTTCGATAAAAGTGGACTTTTTCACCCATATTTTTGAATTCAATAGTCAAAATATTACATGTCCACTCATGTCCACTCTGTAAAATCTATTTTATATGATTCTCACAAGTATCTAGTAGTAATTAGTAGAAAAAAATATTGCGAATTATTTGCACAACTAATTTTTTTCTTTAAACAGTTTTCACCGTCTCAAAAATGGACTTTTTTGAAGAATGGCTAAAACACCCGAAGGAAACGCGAAACGTGGAGCTCTTTCGGTTTATATCTTTGAGACATGACTTTGATGGTGTTACGGAGCAGTCCCTGAGAGACGTCAAGGTCATCATCTCAAAATATTCTTCAAAATTGGCTGAAAAGTGGAGCAGCTGTGCAAGAAATAGCAGCTGTGCAAAGAATAGCTACGAATAGAGATTTACTTAATATGTTATTGATAACATCTGACCCTGTAATAAATGGTTTAAGAGAAATTCCCCGGAAGAAAATAGGTTCATTCCCTATCGAAGTCCTAGATTTATTAGTTCAACCTAGCTTTAAGGAACAAAATGTTAATATAGTTTCTAGTTTTCATAGTTCTGCCACTCATGATCATGACTATTCAACGGATGATTCATCTGATGATAGTGATGATGAGTGATCGATTTAGTTTTTAAGTAGGTATTTTATGTATCTGATATTAGATTTTATAGTTACATTTATAGTTAAATTTATTTATAAAAATGTTTAAAAAAATATTGTGTTTTTATTTCACTATACCTGCTCAAACGACCAATGGACCTCAAATAGTATTATGACCCTTATATCTTTGCTTAATAACCTCATTTATAAATAAAAATCGAAACAAATAATATTGTCCAGCTAGCTTGTTCTACACGAACCACTGTGCAATGTGAGGATAGCTGCCAGTCTGTTTTTTTTTTCAAATAAAAATGAACGTATATTAATATAAATAATTAGTTTTTATTATTAAATATAATGTTTTATTAAGTATTAATTAAAGTTACATTATAATTATAAAATTATAACAATAATAGACTCCAAAATAGTAAATAAGTGTCCAAAATAAAAATGTAATGTTATCATTTATTTTGAAGATAGAACAATAAACAAAATTAGAATTAACATTGGCAGTAGCCTCTATTAAGTAAGTATTCAGTCTTTATAACTTACTGAGATCCTTTATTATGTACTAAGTACTAAGAGAAGTTAAATTATTACCTAATTAACACTTAAAAATACTAAGGTTTTAAATTGTAAGTTAGTGAACATGTAATTTTTTTATTAAATATTAGTATTTATCTTAAATATTAAAAATATGGTAATTAACTTTGGCATTAGCATTGATTATCACCAGTAGTCAAGCTTTTCAACTTGCCACATCTCATGCAATGGTTTTTGAGTGTTGAACAATTTTCATGCAACCAAAAAATTATAATTTAACTAAATCGAAATCAGATTGGATTGAATAACAGATGTGTCGAACTGTTATTCAATCCAATCTGATTTCGATTTAGTTAAATTATAATTTTCAAAACATTCTACACAATAATCATGAACTGAAACTTCTTTCTTAGTATTTTCTATTTTTGAATTAACTTTTCTTACTTTTATTATATTTTCAGTATCTCCAATAGATAATTTGTTATTTTTTTGCCTTTGATTAATAGCCCTTTAGTTGCTTTTCCTTTAAATATTTTTGAACTTACAACATTTTCTTCAGTTTCACTGCTAGAACTGAAGATACGAGTTTTTCTTTTCCTTAGAGCCCTTCCTTCAGTCAGTTCAATAAAATCTGTGCTATCTGATTCTGATTCACTGCTAGTAATATCTCTATATTGTTTTGATTTTTTATTTTTTTGTAGTCGCCCTTTTTTCTTCGTAATCTTTTCTTTGCTTCCAACTGGTTTGTTTTTTGTTTCTTTCGTTTGTTTCATTACGCTTGTTTCCTTAACTTTTTCAGTTTTATTCTTCTTCTCGATTATTGTATCATTCGAGTTTAAAATTTCTGCTGATTGTTTAGCTCTTTTAGACATATTCAGCGGAATTTTTGGTATAGGAGATGATTGATGTAAAAATTTCGATGGTGTTTCTTTTTGTTGATCTTTGTTCTGTGACTCATTTAAAGATATCAGCGGTGGCAATGATAGTTCAGTATTATCTAAAATGTAATTTTCAATCTCACCATCTCCTAGGGCTAAACAATCACGAGTAAGAACCAAAAGACTCGACAACGGCCTTGATGGCGTGCAACTCTGGTTCACACTGTTCTGCTCAGCTTCATTTATGATAGTTTCTGGGTTATTTTTAACACAGTAGCTTGGGACTTCATCGCCTTGAAAAGTCACTTTGTTCTGTCGACTTAGTACATTACCTCGGTCATATTCAGATTCCTGTATCCGTTCAGGTAACGCAAGTTCTTTACAAGCGCCTGGTAATTGATCTTTTATAGTTTCAAACTCTTGTTCCTGCATAAGCTCCCGCACTGCAATATCTGATATAGCAAATTCAGCATCAGACAGAGCATTTGGATTGATTGGATAGATTCCGCTGCCGCGAAAACCACTTATTGCATTGGCAGGTGTCGTTGCTCGAATCCACGCCCTTGCTATCAGTTGACCATAATGGTACCGATTGTTGGTTTTTTTTGTGGATTGGTGCGAATAAAATTGTTTGTCTCCGCATAATAGTATTTTTTTAATGGTCCGAATACAGATACGTCTAATGGTTGTAAAGCAGAAGTAGTATGACTAGGTAAACAAAGCAGTATCACATCATTGTCACGAGAAGTTTCTAGCATATTGACAGCACTGGAATGAGATGAATGACCATCTAAAATTAGTAATACCTTTCCTGGAGGCTTGCGGGGTATTAAATGGTCGGTCAGCCACTTGTAAAAAAGTTCTGAGGAAATATATGCTGATTTCTTTTGCATATAAACTTTTGAACCAGCAGGAAGTCCTTATTCAAATTCTGGCTTTTTATTTACCCCCTTGATAATCAGAACAGGTGGAAGAAAATTGCCAATAGCGTTGCATCAAGCAACAACGGTAATTGTTTCGCCTTTTTCACCGGAAATAAGTGATTTCACTGTTCTAGCACCTTTCTTGGCCAATACCTTGCCAGGTTTATTAAAAATTCGCTCCGGCTTATCTAGCAAATCATTATCAGTTAAGACGGTTATGAGCAGATCAAAAAATTTGCCTACTTCGGCCCTGCTTAGACCCTTCGCTCTTTGAATTGATAAGCCCTCAGCTTGCTTCACAACTATTTCGGGATTTCTTTCAAGGAAGCTTTTTAACCATTGCGGTCCAGCCATTTTAGTTTCATTATTAAAACTGTGCTTCAATCCTAATTTTTCGGCAAACTGATAGGCTAATTGGCGAATTAAACTTCTTTCAAGAGGAAATCCTGCGTCTCCGAGCTTCAATATATGGGAAACTAGTCTTTTTTCATTTTCAAAGCCAAGGGCAGGGTATTTTACTAGAAGTGTTAAAATACAATTAGATAAGTAGGCAAGTACGTAAATAGATTATTATATTTATACGCTAAGTATACAATTTTAAATCCTTGACATACCTTGGGTTACCAGCAGCTGGTTGCTTTTTTCATACCGTCTTCTTAAGGTTCGAGAGGATTTTTATTTAGTTCTTCGAACGCAAGTGTTAAACTATCTTCTGTCCAGTTGATGTGGCGCGGCACCACGCCTGGCTTTCGTTTATACTTGCGAGGCATTTTGCTGTTGAGTATTTATTTTATTTAAGATAAACTATAGTAAAACCAAATAAAAAATCACCAAGAAAAAATAGTAAAGGAAAATGAAAAAAAAAATTAGAAAAAAACTGTCTTTGCTTGTTAAAAATGTATATAGTTACGGATAGTTGCCGCAGGGCAACAATCCGCAAAAGACAGTAGGGCAACTATCCGATTTGATACGGATACATGCCTTTTTTATTTACGAAATAAATAAAACATATTTAACAATAAAACCTAATAAACAGTGCAATTTAAACTCTAATGCACTCAAAGAAATATATTTTTGACTGAAATCGCGATCGGTTATAAAAATATTTAACAGAGATTACTTACCAATATAATTCTGGCGCTCGTCAAAGTATCGCCGCGGAAGATGTTTTCTCACATGGACAAAACACGTGCGCCTACTTCAACGGCTTATGCGGCACTGAGGCCTACGCGGGGGACGCTTTTAATTATGATCAAAAAGAAACACTGTCAATGCGTATAACATAGAGCATTTGAAACTGAGGCATGTATCCGTCCGAGGCAACTATCCGGCTTTTACCCTATAAGTCAATGATTTAACATATCTCTCTCTGATCTCGAAATCTAGTAACCAACGATTAATTACTGGTTTCCAATTGAATTGGAAAAATTAAAACAGATTCAAGTTTCTTTTTGACTTCTTCATCATATCAGCCGAAAGATGTTCACTACTAGAGAAAGGACTCCGCAAAGATTCATTTTGGGGGGTTTTGCCATAATAAAGGGTTGGCAATCGTAGTATGATGGTCATAGTCCTCAAAGAAATGCTGCTGCCCATTCTCTGGTATATGGTGCGGCGGGCTTACTTCTACTCTCCCCAGGGAAGAGATGGGGAGGCGATAGTCTTTTTGGCCGTCAGCCACACGGCAAAGTGTTACCTGTAACGAAAAGAAACCACATCTTCAAAAATATATATTTCCTATGCGCATTAGTAATTATTATAATAATACATCGAAAATGTAGGCACATAGTAGGTTAGGGGCACGTTAGGGTTTAATTTTACTTTTCCTAAAAGTAAAATTAAACCCTACTGTACCCCTAACCTAATATGTACCTAAAGTTTCTACGAATGAAGTCGATGCGAAAGCTCAAATTAAAAAAATATATGACCAAAGGTAAAGCTTTATTTTAAGCATGTTTGCACATACAAAATCAACCCTTTTATCCTAAGCATCGCAAAATACAATATAATGAGTGGAATGCTCCGTCCCGGTAATCGCACTGTCAGCCGTGCATTTTATCACCGCGGCTAATCGCATCAAATCCCATTCCCAATGCGCCGTCTTATTGATGATCTGTCAATAGAAATCAGTACTGTTTTGTTACTTATAACTTAGGGCAAACAGATTTTTTTAATTCTATTATAATAAGAGCTTGAGACCGAGCGGCGCGAATATTTAGTAAAATTTTGCTACAAATATCTACGCTCTACTCGGTTATAATATCCTAGGACATTATTCATACACGGCCATCTGCTCGCAAACTAAGCAGAGCTTGTACTGTGGAAAACAGATAACTGATATACTACACATATTATTCTTGTTTTTGTAAATACATACTTATATACCTACATAATTACACCCAGGTTCAGGACAAACAGACATGTTCATGCACACAAGTATCTATCCTGGGTGGGAATTTAACCCACCTACGGCGTGAAAAGTAAGCATTTACCAACCACGACAACGGGCCCATCAAATGACTACAGCTGACTCAAATCGAAACGTGAATTATAATTTATATATAACACTAGCGGCCCGGTACGTGCTTCGCTACGTATAAGGCGTATTAATAAAAAACATTATTATTAAGTTCATTTATTCAAACAAAAAAATATATTAAATTGCTAAAAGATGAAGATTTTACACTTTTTCAAGACTTTAAAAAAAAAAATTCTACGCACAGACCTTCCCTGGACTTCCACGAATAATTCAAGACCAAAATTAGCCAAATCGGTAAAGGCGTTGTTGAGTTATAACATTACAACGAAAAGTGGCATTGATTTTTATATATATAGATTAGTCGTTGTTAGTTAGTGTTGTTAATGGCTAGTGATGGGCAACGTTCGTTAAAATCACATTAAATTCTACCAGTTCGTTTGTTGTAAACAAATAATCGACTAAAATGCATCAATCGTCTTTCACAAAAGGCGGCAGGGCGCGTGGCTGGTCATCTATTGACACTGCCAGTTAAATGGCCACCGATAGTATTACAATACTATTTGCTTGTTTCCGCATTTAACTGACCACAGGGGATCCTGATTGATCATTGAATATGAAGAATATACCTTTAATTTACACTTAATCCGGAAATATATTTTGTATAGCACGCGCTTCCTCACTTTTAGCTTTTTAGATAATATAACAAAGGAGACTATAAAAATGTATTGTTGCGTGTGTCAATAGATTCAGTGATAATTTACAGATGCGTTGAATATGATACTGTGGCAATAACCGTAGATCTCGAATGTACAAATATTGTTCTAATAACAATAAACATAAAGTATTCGTGGACGGTGGTGGCGCGAGCGCAACCCTTTCCCACCGCTCTAATTTTACTAATGCCCTCCACAAACAGGGGTCATTAAGTATTAGGTTAAATAAATGCATTAAAACGATGTTTAACCTTTACAAATTGCTAACAGATTAGATTTCTTTTATGTTTTAATTAAAGTATCTTCTGTCGGTTTTATATTTAAATTAACGATTTTTCCAAAACTTGTTATCTTCATTTATAATTTGTATCAATGATCTCTGTCTGTGCATTTATCTGTTACCGCAAGGCTTATGCAAGAAAAGTAATAATGCGTATTTAAGAAAACTATTTTCCAAATAATAACCTAAGTCTGTTCAGTAGTTTGGGCTGCCCAGGAGTAAAAAGATATTTGGCAAATGCATCGTCCCATAAACATGAAGCAAGTAATAGGTGTTTAATTTTTTTTTAGTATTTTAGCTTTTACTTTCTTATCTATTATTATATGAGAAAGAGAGGGAGTGGAAATAATATTAGGTGAAAGTGCATAAAACTAATTGTATTAATTATTATATAAATCAACCAACAATTTAAAAAAAATGTTCTTTCAACTCATCTTTTAAACAAAATAATTTGAGGCTTTATTACACAAGTTTGACTTATGTTCAATTAAAAGTCGCACGCGCCGAGACTTTTTAATGCTCTTTAAGATCATATATAAATGACAACAGACAAACAAAAATGAAATCCGTTCACATGGTGTCCTGTCACAATCGCAGCTAATTGCGCATAATGAGTGGAGCAACATTGCAATATGTTTTTTTCTATTATTTATGTGCCGCGAACGCCCTGCCACTTTGGCCACCCTTCGCGGGTTGAAATAAAATTTAATGGTCTGCTGGGTACATTTAGCTTTATAAGGTTATGTGAAATATCGGATTTCCGGCTGTTGCGAAGATCGAAAATATCAAATCCCTATTATCTAGTCTCTTTGTGGTGATTTTTAAAAGGTTATTCAACAATAAATATAGACAGATATTTGAATCAGCCAATAAATATGTTAGTTTTATAAACTTTTGTGATTTTTTATGAACCTCATGATGGAATTTTACTGCATTAAAATGCCAATTTTATGTTATTTACAAAATAACTAATTATAATTTTAGTATTGTTATACTAAAGAAAAATTACAATTACTTATCCCAGACACAATAGTCAAATAATGACCTGTCCACTTTCCGGCAATATCGATAGTTGTCCCACCAGTTCATAATAGTGATGGAATAGAAAGTGCCCCTGTGTTTGCGCACACACTTGTGTACTGTAATATGTCCCGCACAGTTGGCTAAGTATCTATTGAGACTGGCCGCCGCGCCGTGGCCGAAATTCGACCAGTAGGACATTATTAGTTACTAAATAATGGCTTCGACCATAAATAACTTTTAACTTAGTTATTTTGATAGCATTATGTCCTATGGGATTATTCTCTGGGGACATTCGGCTGATATAGAGACTTTATGACATACAGGTCTAAAATACTTCGTCACCAAATTGCATTTGATTCACTTGAGAGCATGGGATATATTTGTCCATGTGAATAAGAAATTAAATTGTATGTCATGCTGATATGAATCATTCGCAACAAAATCAAATGTATTAAGCCCTTGATTCCCACGGCCACAAATGAACATCAATTAATTAATCCCACCAATCAAGGTGCGTTCCCACGTTATGATATCTAGAAATCACGCAACATCTTTATTCCTTTATTAGATTATTCCCCTATAGCTTCCCCATTGACGGCCCATTGTTTTTGGGGTGAGCGTGAAATGGGTGGCCAGTGGTGCCATAATTACTTTTATAAAACTGTTACCCGACAAAATTTAAACTTGAGGGATCTTATAGCTTAACACTTAAAATTGCAACCATTTTTGATATAATGTATTTTTTTTCAATTTCTATTTATTTGCTTAATATCATGTCTTACAATAGATGTTAACATTCAATGGTAAAAGTTACACATGATACCCTGTTGTGTAGGGCACAGCAAAACATTACGATGAGAAAAGGTTTTTTAGGGTTCCGTAGCCAAATGGCATAAAGCGGAACCCTTTTAGATTCGTCATGTCTGTCTGTCTGTCTGTCCGTCCGTATGTCACAGCCACTTTTTTCCGAAACTATAAGAGCTGTCCTGTTGAAACTTGGTAAGTAGATGTATTCGGTGAACCGCATTAAGATTTTTACACAAAAATAGAAAAAGATCAATAATTTTGGGGGTCCCCATACATAGAACTGAAACACAAAAAAAATTTTTCATTGTACCCATACATGTGGGGTGTCGATGGATAGGTCTTCAAAAATAATATTGAGGTTTCTAATATCATTTTTTTCTAACCTGAATAGTTTGCGCGAGAGACACTTCCTAAGTGGTAAAATGAGTGTCCCCCCCCCCCCCTGTAACTTCTAAAATAATTACCATACAAACTAACAACGAAAATTGGTTTGAACGAGATCTAGCAAGAAGTTTTTTTTTATACGTCATAAATCGTAAACCGCAATTTGCTTTCATTTAATCTACTGGAATACTTGCTGCTACGGAACCCTTCATGGGCGAGTCCGACTCGCACTTGGCCGGTTTTTTAAAAAGTATTATAAGTTACATCATATCATACCATTATTATTTACATTAATAATTGATGAATTTAATTATAATAGTCATGTCAGCGTACGTTGCGAATGATAGTTAACTGAAACATAAACCATGAATAGCATTGTAGGGGGCAAGCATCACAAATTGCTGATCCATCACTACTTCCCAAATAACTCTAGCAACCTGACTTACATTAACACTTCGTACCAATAAAATGACCTCCCAGATTATGAATGAGGCGTTCACAGCCAGTTGCGCTGACCGGCCCGTTTTTGAACCTAGTTTAGTCTATATATAGGTGATCTACAAAGTTCACGCTAAGTGGTCGGTCCAGGTTATTGCTGTTAAGCCATGTTAGAGGCCTTCTGGGCGGCTTGAACAACACAGACACCAGGTTACTCACTGCCCCACGATAAAGAAAGAAAGATATGGATATGGATGAGCAGCATCACCTCTTAGTGTATGAACGTAGAGCCACAATTACACAACACATCCTTAAATATCGAGTTCCTCATACATCTATCATTTTTTTTTTTTTTTTTTTTTTTGTCGGGACTAGTCCCTCCCTCTTACCCACCACTGCAACTCCTGTAAGCCAGGATCAACAGTGGCACACAATGAAATGACACTGAGCGGTGAAGCTCAGGCATGTCCCGGGGAATCGCTTTAACTGTCTTGGATCCCGCAACGAATTTAATCAGAAACAGAAAAAAGGAGGAGTTAGAAAATGAATAGTTCCACTTCCCTCCAGAGCAAAGCGGGAGACAGAATGATGTAAAGAGGCTTAAGCCTCATAAAATGAGAGATTTGCAACTAGAGAAGCCAGCTGCAAAAGCACCGAGGATCAATTTAAGGGTCCTAAGTGAGCTGTTATATTTGATTCCAATAGTAGGTATGGCAAAAACGCTTAAACGCACGGAAGTTGTTCCTTGTTGCTACAAGATCCGTTCATACATCTATCAGTCAGCAACCGCTATAGATCGGGACAAGATATATTTAGTAGATAGCTTGAACACCCGCTCTTCAGGCAACTCTTGGCCTCAAGCCTCCGAGGCGATACGGTTCGCATAAGAGCAACAAAAACAAAAATAACAGGAACTAAATTTAAGTTATGTCGGTACTGTATTTAGAGATGCAACACAGATAAAAGGCATATTACTTACTTATCGTATGTGCAGTGGTTACCCTAGTGACACAGTTATTCAGGCCGCCCAGTAGGCCTCTAACATGGCTTAACAGCGATAACCAGGACCGACCACTAAAGGTGAACTTTGTAGGTCACCTCTGACATGGCCTAACGACTGTAGCCTAATGACTACGACCGGGACCGACAGCTTGACGTGCCCTGAGAAGCAAGAAAACGTTCTAAATTAAACCACGTCGATAGTCACCCATCTATGGACTAACCGCGAGCCTAGTTGCTAACACCGATCACTAACGGACCGGTGAGAGCAACTAGCTAAGACCAAATGCATATATAACATGCACTTCAAGAGTTAACTAACTTACCTACAAAAAACATATTTAAATATGCGCCAAAACTAAGCCCTACCGGCTCAGTATAGTTTACGAGTTGCGAGTTTCTAGCTTGTTGTTTTTCTTTTAATATGTTTTTTTTATATTTAATATTTATGTGATGGTTTTCTGTCTTTTCTGCTCTCACAACTAGAAACTTTGGAGTAATTCCAACAAGCCCTCTAATATATATCAATTTTATGGTATAATCGCACAATAACAATGAGTGCGATCGTTGCAATTAGTATAAAATCGCCATATATCAATCTAGCCCATACAAATGTTCGCATAATTATGCGGAAATGTCTCGACGCACCCATGTTTATGCAAAATAAGCAGATTTAAAAATTTAAATGATTCAACTAATTCCGCGGGGTAGAGTACAATGACGAAAATGTTAATACGTTAATGCGAATAATAAGCATACGTCATAACGTTTTTACGATACATGTACTTGAAGATGACACTATTAACTTACTTATAAATCGGATACAAAGTCTTTATAATATAAATAATTAAATTTATTCAGCGTTCGGATATTAAATAAACAAGGTACATATACACGGATTGAATGAAAACATTTACAATAAGATTTATTTTATTAGCTAGCTTATATTAAGTTAATGTCAAAGATATCATGTTTATGTTTAATTTAATTTCAAGCTATATTTTTACTACATATTGTCTGAGTGGTTCCGTCTATGTATGTATTAACATAGACTGATATTTTTGTAAAGCTTCAGGAATCTATATCATAACTATGTATACTAATATATAACTATAACACTCATCATACAAATAAAATGTTATTGCCCAGTCGCAAGATTTGTTCTCTACATCAATTACGACTAAAGCATATACAGTAAAAGATTGACGCCACCCCTCCGGCCGTGATGGCAACTGAGTTTGGCAACCAGTTGCTTAAAAATATTGGATATTCTTTTTACTCAACCAGTTGCCAAAGACGAATGTCGATTCTTGATACGCACCTAGTTGCCAACTAAGATTTTCTCAAAAGGTGTGGTTACTTAAGAAGAATTACCACTCTCAGTTCGTAACGAACATCAGTTGTGGAAATCAAAATAAGGACTAAGGTCTGTATTATATTAAATTAGGATGTTTTCAATCAGATGCATATAAAATTTGGTTTCTATTGAATTTGTTTGATTAAATTTCTTAAGAGTTGCGTCATCGAAAGGGAACAAGGGTAGGTACATTATGTTTCAAATAATAATATCGTGAAAACAACATAATATAGGTGTCTATGCCTTTATTCCATGTAATTACCTAACTACAGCTTAAAGTTACTGAAAATTAACAACTAGGTTCCCCATTTGCAACAAAATTGAAATTATAAGTACACTTCGAATTTAGTAGGTAGTTAATATGTCTTTAGAATGGGATAACAAATGGACTGATAATTTCGAGACAGTGTCCGACACTAATTTTGTTTTCATTTAAAGTTTTTATCGCTAACCCAATTTCCTCATCGATCTCCTCGTACTCCTTCTTTTTTTTAGGTGTAATTTTTTTCAAATCATAGTATGTCGCTTCAGATTCTAAAACATCGAGTAGATGTGCCAACGTTGGATTTTTCTTACCAATAAAACTGTTGATCTTTCTATGCCATCCCTCTATATTGTTATTAGTTCTAAATTTTTCAGTTTCACAACAACAAGATTCAGCAAAAAAATCTTTATTAACCCACTGCTTTTGGAAATATTTATTAAACATATTGATTTCCTCACCAACAGGTCTTTTTGCCATTACATAATCATATCCTTCTCTTAAGTATTTTTTTGGTAACCGTGCAATTCCAATACATCTCGCCACATGCCTTTTTTTTACTCTAGTTTTTATTTGTAAGGCCTTCGCTTTTTTCCATAACGCATGGTTGAAGTGATAGTAACATCCCTTAAAAAGTATACCAGGAAATATGTCTTTAAATGCATTAATTGCTGCAATTTCGAAATCCAATGTAATTTTTTTTGGATTCCAGGTAGGAATTTGAGATTTAATTATACTGAACAAAATTTTATATGTGTTATTTCTTTTATCGGGAAGAAGTGCGAAAAATAATGGAGTTATGATATTGTTAATTTCATCATAGCCATGAATGGTATACAACTGTTTAAAGGCTTTTGGGCAACTTCTGAAAGTGCCATCAGCAAAGAAATGATTGAAATTACTCATTTTTGTTGTCACATCACGAATACAAAATACAATGATTCTAAAATCTCCATCTTCATATTCACAAAGATAAAAATGTTGGTACTTCATGGGTATTTCAACGTCCGTAGCATTTGAGAAACGCATTTTTGTGGTACCAACTACTTTGTTTCGCCCATTGTAAAGGTCACTTTTCACACTGCTGAACTTTGGTATATCGCCGACGAAATTATATCCATCGTTTTTTAAATCACGAACCATATTGTCGTATTGTTTGGGGATTGATTCAAAATTGCAACTACTCACTCTCTTGAGATCATCCAATTTTTTCAAAAATGTGGTTTTCGCAAAATTACGTCTGCAATCGGTTTCGTGTGCTCTTTGCATTATTATCTCATTACGAGTATTTAAAGTAATATTACCTCTGCATCCTTTTGTAAGGCTACATTTCCAAAATGAGTTTTTATTTACATATATTTTTTTACGGCTGTAACGCCTACCATCGTACAACGCAGAAACACCTCCTCTTCTTGAACTAATGAATTCAATGTTAGATGTATTTGGGTATACATTTAAAGTAGACATGTTGATGTCTCCGGAACAGACTATTATACTGGTCTTAAATCGTACACATACTCGTGCAGTAAATACAGTAATCTAATGTGTATTACACATATATTGCAATTAATCGATAACCTCAAGAGGCAAATAAAATGATAGATGTCAACTACGTCAGTAACAAAAGAAAATATATTCTGAACATCTGAAAAAAGTTTGAATTCTTAAGTCTGAAAAAAGTTTGAATTCTTAGCAGATTTGGTTGAGTAACAAGAAAGTTTTTACTCCTTCGGCAACTGGTTGCGAAACTGAAAAGGTAAAATATTATAGGTGCGTATCAAGAATCGACATTCGTCTTTGGCAACTGGTTGAGTAAAAAGAATATCCAATATTTTTAAGCAACTGGTTGCCAAACTCAGTTGCCATCACGGCCGGAGGTTTAAGTCCTGCAAAAAGTGCGAACAAATTTCGACTTTAAGGAACTGATCATAGATTCCTTGCATAACGCAGATTGGCGGGAGCTCAGGCGGATCTAGTACTTCAGAGCACCTATTCTTTACTAAAGTACTCATTGAGAAAAAGAAAAAAAATACATCAAGCTTATACCTACTCAGGAAAATTTCATCAACTGAGACTTTATTGTAGGATTTTCCTACAAAAAACTGCTCATTTCCTCTAACTTCAGGATGGACCGAACAAATTATAATCCCTTTCCACTACATAGGCTCCCAAAAATGCTCTTTTTTTCTGGATATGCCAGTACCCATCACCCATCGTACATATTTAGCATACAGATACATATTTAGCATACGGATATAGGTACAGCTGGTAACACGAAGAAACAGTTGTTGTTAGTCGCGTGCTGCATGTTAAACGTATCGCAGGGCGTCGCTATGGATGCGCCAACGATCGGCGCACGCGCACCCGCATCTCATAGATAACATACGACAATAAATTAGGTACAACACACCTACTGCCTTTCACAACAGCGATATAAGTTTCACCTTGTGCGTTTATGACTTTTTCAATGGTAATCATCAATTTTTATTAGTTATTTTGACGTGTTTATTTAAACTTCTAAGTAAACTTCCAGGTGATATTTACATTGAGGGATTTATGGAACATTTTATTGCGTAATTAATAAATCGTTGTCAGATATTGTAAAAATGTTTTTAACACGACTTTTAGCTAGCTTATAATTAATACTTTTCCGGGCCATGTACCTAGATACCCAGAGAAAGCCGCAGGGTAACTATGGTAGGGTACTCTCCGGTGAAGATCGCGTTCGCAGCCCATACCCCTGATCTGTGATCCCATGCCTGTACTCTACGCCAGTGATCACACCCTTCCGTCTTTTGATTTCTGCGGCCCTCTGAGCTATGGCTAGATCCCCATAAGGGTACCTTCAGGCATTTGTAGCATAAACTAAACTACTGGTTGAGAACCTTCTGCGTTCGTGCTGTCTTCATTTTAAAATACTAGTAAAATCAAGATCATTTTGTAGCAAATAACTTGTCATAAATTTTTCAACATGTTTATCTGATGAATTAGAATGCACGGCACTAAAATATAGTTTCTGATATATTATCATGTTCGGGGTTCGATACCCAATACCAATAAAGGTTTTTGGAGGCTTTTACAATTTTTCTAATTTTTTATATTTAATTCTAAGAAAAGAAAAAGGAAAGCTTTTGAAACATAAATTCTTAATGCAAAAGTGTCATTAGATGGTTCCAGAAAGAAAAACCGGCCAAGTGCGAGTCGCACTCGCCCATGAAGGGTTCCGCAGCAGCAAGTATTTCAGTTGATTAAATAAAAGGTAAATTGCAATTTATGATTTATGACGCATTTAAAAAAAACTACTTACTAGATCTCGTTCAAACCAATTTTCGTTGTTAGTTTACACGATAAAGTAAAAAATATATGATGTATATTTTTTTTATTTTTATCATTCTCTTATTTTAGAAGTTACAGGGGGGGTACACTCATTTTTCCACTTTGGAAGTGTCTCTCGCGCAAACTATTCAGTTTAGAAAAAAATGATATCAAAAACCTCAATATCATTTTTGAAGACCTATCCATAGATACCTCACATGTAAGGGTACGATGAAAAAAAAAATTGTGTTTCAGTTCAATGTATGGGGAACCCCCAAAATTATTATTATTTTTCTATTTTTGTGTGAAAATCTTAATGCGGTTTACAGAATACATCTACGCCTACCATCTATACCTATCCCAGTTTCAACAGTACAGCTCTTATAGTTTCGGAAAAAAGTGGCTGTGACATACGGACGGACAGACAGACAGACAGACGGACAGACAGACAAGACATGACGAATCTATAAGGGTTCCGTTTATTGCCATTTGGCTACGTAACCCAAAAAAAGAGATGGTGCGAATTCAAATATTAAATTATTGTTAGAAAAGGAAGAGATAGGCTTCCTCTTTAAAAGACAAGGCCCTCACTATAGAAATCAATAGCGTCGCGGGGTACTTAATCGGACACAAAGTGCCTACATCCAGACTTAAAACCATTATTTACGTGTTACACAAATAGCCGTCCTGCGCGGGAATTGAAACCGGGACACGAAATGGGAGGCAAATACAATCTCTCCTTAAATCTTAGCACTGTCTTTAGCCATGCTTGGCGAGTGTTTCACTACATGCAGTGCTATAAAATGACAATAGCATGATATTTTAATCCAATTGGCATCATATTCAATCATCATCGCACCCGGCAAAGCTGTGTAAAAGTCAAAAGTATTGCGCATTTTGGCGATCGCATTAGTCACACTCAATACAATCTATAGGTCCATCATAAAAGCATTTGTCGACGTGACACCATGACAGTTGCAAGAGGCTCGGCCGCGGGGGCGTGCTATTTGTTCAGAGCTCAAAATAGTTATTTGATTAACTCTCTTTCATGTCGATGCGATTGTCTGCGGATTTTGTTTAATTTGATCCTTTGTTTGTACTTTGTAGCTCCGCTTGTGTGGAAGATTTTG
Organism: Pseudoips prasinana; assembly: GCA_951640165.1. Lineage (NCBI taxonomy): Eukaryota > Metazoa > Arthropoda > Insecta > Lepidoptera > Nolidae > Pseudoips > Pseudoips prasinana. The sequence goes on along the minus strand of OX621237.1, from coordinate 26,965,876 downwards.
CGAGGGTGTGGGATCAATGCAGATGAGATCTGCTATCAATGGAAGGGTTAAGGGGTTGTCATGAACAGATCGTTACGTGTAGTTGGTTTGCGGCATCATAGGACAGATAACACATTTCACTACACATTTCAGAATATTATTAGAAGTTTACTAGTAGTAGGTACCTTTGGAATGTTAAATCAAATAAAACTGGACAAGGATGAGTTAAACTAGAGTAGTTCCGCACGTCAACTGAAAATCAGTTCTATATGAACAAATATTGAGAAATTCCTATGCAACTTTAAGTACCTTGGACTTCTTATAGGTTTTTCTATAATCTATTTACCACACCACACTTGGGGGTTGCACCTCGTCTCTCAGCGGTTACTTATAAGGGCATTAGAGGGTCAGTTGTTTTTGGGGCGCTTCATGCAACTATCACTCTACGTTACCAAAAGGCAGTCTTCTCATCCGATTGGAGATCGAAGAGGTCATTTCATCGATACGAATAGAATCAAAGGGGCATGGAGGACGCTGGTAATATAATTATAAGTAATATACTAGTATTGAATAATTCTACGTCTTTCTATTGTCGCAATAAATATCTATCAACGCCATTCCAAGGTGAAACAAAGGAAAACACGGTCGGAACTTTGAATCGAACAAAATTACGTGTGAAAATGTATTGCAGCACCACATGTCGCTTTGATCGACTGTTGACTCACGAGCTCGCTAATTCGCAGTTCCAACAAAACTCCCCGACAGCTACACGAGCTCCCGCGCAAACAACAGCCAGACAGACTGTATACGGATATACCTACACTAAGTACACTCCACGCCACGTCGACAGTTTACTGACAGAGTTTTTAACCGAATTAAAAAACGTTATCAATTGTGCATGTATGTAGGTAACGCGATTTCTCAGTTGGCTGAAAACGGATTTTGATTCTAGACTCAATTTTTTTTTTATAATAGTGATGGACCGATGATCTTGTGAGGGTCGCTGGAAGTTGTGGAGTTCTTTGGGGGAGACATTTGTCTAACAGTGGGCATCTTTCGATTGATATGATGATGATGATAATATTATTATGTTTAATAATATACCAAAAACGAACCCAAGTCAAAGGTGCTTAAATTAAGGTTAAGACAGTCGCCTCGCCACTTTGTGTCCCGGGTTCGAATCTTGCGCAGCACTACTATTTGTGTGACCCATAAATACTTGTTCTGACTCTGGATGTACTTTGTGTTCGTCAATTATGTATTAGTAGTGTAGCCCGCAATACAGGGATTAATTTCCCTGGTGCGGGCGAATCTTATTAATATTTTATTAATTTTGAACGAAATGAATTTAATGAGATAATTTGTCATAAATCATTAAATTCATTTCGTTCAAAATTAACGCATTAAGAAAAAAAATTGACAATTTTTTTTTTAACGTAGTTCAGTAAAAATAATAGCTGATATTTAACAATATTAAACAAAAATAAATTAAGCAAACGGCAAAATGACCTGAAAACATCCAGACCGGAGTATCTTTCGAAGAATAATATTTCTTTTTTATTTAATGGTATGCATTTAGTTCAAATTGGTAGTTATGAAGAAAAGCAAAAATCAGTTCCGTGTTCTTTAAACACTAATTATTGTTACAGGTAGTAAGATGTACAGTATTTGCCCTACAACCATAGTTCTTTGACCATTTGCCCTAGTACCTTTTTATATAGTCCGGCATTAAAAGCATTTTTTGTATAATCTTTTCTTCATATATTCAGGGTATTCGTCGGTAACCAAGGATTTAAACTAAATCCAGGAAATGTTTTTGATTATAGGTACTTATATTGTGGGGGGGCGTGGGAGGCAGCGGCGCCAGCCGGTAGCCCAACTACACTCGGGACTGCGGTGGCAGTATGAGTAGTATCTTCTTCTACCGCCACGTGCAAGCAGCTCCAGGAAGACAGCGATTTGTTAGCGGCGCAGTCGCTGGGCCAGACTGGCAGGGGTCAGCAATAGGGGAGGGCAATCCAGATCCCTACCAGGGTACGTGTCCCGACCATCTGGAACATGGTGCAAAAGGGGCACCGGAGCAGCATACCCGCGTTCCCGGGGCTCAAAATGATGTAATTATAATTGGATTCGGGGCTTTCCTAACGGTTAGGTAATTTTACTTTGTGAAGAGAGTATTACTGAACTACTTTGGATTTTTATATTAGCTTATTTACTTAAAATTTAATTAATTGTAAATTATGAAGGCCATTTCGTATTGCAAGGTTTAGTATTGTAAGGTTTAGTGAGGCTGCTTTAGTATAATGTAAGTAAATAAATAGGCATTAATAAAGCAGTTCTTACGTTTTAAAATCGACATTTTGTTTTATTCCTATTCTTAATTAAACCTAGATCTTGTATGAGTTTCTTATAATAACAGCAGTAGTTACTTACGAATCGTGTGGGCAGTGGTTACCCCAGAGTCAGAGTTGTTAAAGCCGCCCATTAGGCCTCTGACATGGCTTAACGGCTGTTGCCTAATAGCTAAAACCGGGACCGACTGATTAGCTTGCCCTCCGAAGCACGAGACGCTCAGAAATAAAACCACTTTGGCGGTCACCCATCTATGGACTGAACGTGAGCCTCGCCAATCACTTACGGAACGGTGAGAGCATCTGGCTATGTAACTTATAACTTACTTCTGTTATTCTAAGCAACGAAAACCAATTAAAAAAACCTCTACCTACTTATTATAATAATAGTATAAATATTAACTGCTGTTATTTAAAGAACAGAAACAGAATAAATAACAAACTTCGCTTGTTATATTCATAGTATATGTAGTTACTGCTCATAAAAGTAAATTCGAATGATAAAGCTTTACTTGTAAACCCAGCGCAACTACACTTACTGCAGTTATTAGAAAAGATATATCGTATAATGGAATTACTGCCTTTAACGATATTTGCAGTTTCAATAATGTCCTCCCGACCGAATTTCGGCCATGGCGGCCAGTCTCTATGGAGACTAGCCAATTGCGCAGGACATATTATGGGGCACTTTCTATTCCATCACTCTCATGATCTGATGGGACGACTAGCGACACGACCGGAAAGAGGTCAGGTACAGGACCGACGGCTTTACGTGCTCTCCGAGGCACGGGGGTGTAATACCTCCAACTTCCAGACTTCGGGCTGACACCGAGAAAATTATTTTATAGAAAAATCCCAAAATCACTTTTCGGTCCGACCCCGGATTTGAACCCAGGACCTCATTAGCTGCGGGTGAACACGCTACCGCTAGACCAACGAGGCAGTTTCAGATCGAATATTAAAACGTGGATTAGCACGACAGATCGATTTTTGATCTGCTCAGTTTTAATCAATACTAAACTCATTTTGAAAAAATAGCACTGCTTTTATCGCTGCGCTGCAGAACTACTTTCCTTCAGTATTTCGCGTCAAAACTAAAAGGTACCCTGTCCTTTTCAGAAGAACTATGTTAGAACGAAATGTATTCATATTAAATTAGTAAGCAGTTTAGTGGGTATTGCATGATATCGGCGGCGATTCTTTTTTTTATAAAATATACCATTTAAGTTTAGGTAATCAAGAGATTTTAAGTTGTATATCTAATATTAGTTGGTCTATTGGTAGCTTGTTTAACCGCAAATAATTAGTTAACCGGGTTCGAATCACTGGTTGGACTAAAGAGGATTTTCCTGTCAAAGAAAAATCTCATTACCTAACAACCCTGACTTGACGCCGGGTTGTTAGGTAATGAGATTTTCTCCTCTTCCTGGTTGGCGGTGTTACAACGCCTTATCTTGGAGAACCATCAAATCTTCACCTGATCTCGTCGCTAGCCGGTCCAGGACCATGAGAGTGAGGGAATACATAGTGTGCTAGTATTTGTGCACACACTTGTGCGATATAATACCGCAGTCCCGCGCAAATGGCTAATCTCCATCGAAGCTGGCCAGTAATCGGCGTTCAAATAAATAAAGGTTAAAAATTACTTAATCAATCGTTAAATCGGCTTCCATGAGCATATGTGACGTCATAAATTGTCCGGAATCGATTTTTAACGTCGAAGCCGATTTAACGATTGATTAAGTCATTTTTAACTTTAATTTATTTGAACGCCGACCGCTATCCCGATGTTCGGCGACTTAGCCGGTAGCCCCCCATGAGGACATTATAACTAATTTAAGTATTGATAGCTAACTTGGCTGTAGTCAGGCGCTAAACTTAACAATTTTCTATATTAGGACCCAATTCATTGTGGATTTCAAATGTCTCTTCTCTACTTTATCTAACTAAGTGCTGTAGAGCCGCCGGAAACTTAACAAAGATAAGCAAGCCCGGAAAGTTAAACCGCTTAATAGCTGGCCGAGCAGTTCCCGAGTAGGAATTCTAGTTGGCTAGTTGACAGTGTCTTATTTGTAAAACAGTTTTTGACTTGACTTCAAGGCATGAGGGTTATCTTGAACGTATTTTGATCTGTACTACGGTACTACGAGTAGTTAAGAATGCAGGACGACTTTATAATAATAATAATATCTGGGGACAATGTCACACAGATCATCCTAGCCCCAAACTAAGGATAACTTGTACTATGGGTACCAGACGTCGATATACATACTTATTTAGATAGATAAATACTTATATACATAGAAAACATCCATGACTCAGAAACAAATATTCGTGCTCATCACACAAATATTTGAACTTACCGGGATTCGAACCCAGGACCACCAGCTTCGTAGGCAGGAGCACTACCAACTAGGCTACGGTGAATTTAACAGCTTCAAACACTCAGATGACATTTTTTATATAAATTAGTTGGCAAACAAGCAAATGTCCCACCTGATGGTAAGTGGTCACCGTAGCCTTTGAACGCTTATAACACCAGGCGGCATCATTAGCGCGTTGCCAACATAACGAATGTGTAAAAATGTAATGTAAAATATCGCAAACTAATGTAAAGTTTTTAGAGGCGCTCGTATCTAGAAGCTCTCACCCGATCCGTAAGTGATCGCCGAGGTTAAGTAACTAGGCTCCCGGTTGGTCCATAGATGGGTGACTGTCAAAGTGGATTAATTTCTGAGCATCTCCCTGCTTCGGAGACCATGTTAAGCTGTTGGTCCCGGTTGTAGTCATTAGGCAACAGTCGTTAAGCCATGTCAGAGGCCTACTGTGCGGCTTGAATAACTATGATACTAGAGTAACCACTGCCCATACGATAATAAAGTATTATTATATATTATCTGCCAGATAAGGTCTCGTCATATCTGTCCAACCGTAGTAACCTATAATAAGATGTAAAGTTTGCGATATTTTAATGCAAACGGAGGAAAGTTAACGGATGTTTCTGATTCTCTATCTTTGGTATTGTAGCTCCTAGACGGAAATTCACTAACAACAAGGTTTCAATTGAAACACAATTTTGGTGCAAATTTCGCTATAGCTATTTGCATTCCATTTGCACGATTCGTAATAAGCCCGTGACACTCAACATTGAAATTTTTATGTGATTGATGGGTGCCAAGCAATGAACAACTAAAGTTAAAAAAAATATATAATAATATCCTGGGACATTATTCACACATGGCCATCTGATCGCAAACTAAGCAGAGCTTGTACTATGGAAACCAGATATCTATATCTAGGAACAAAGTCACACAGATCATCCCAGCCCCAAACTAAGCAAAGCTTGTACTATGGGTACCAGGCGACGATATACATACTTATATGGATAGATAAATACCTAAATACATAGAAAACATCCATGACTCAGAAACAAATATTCGTTCTCAGCACATAAATATTTGCACTTACCGTGATTCGAACCCAGGACCACCAGCTTCGTAGGCAGGAGCACTACCAACTAGGCTACGGTGACCTGATATTATTACATATACTACTTACATTTCTTATATTCTTTCTTTTACATGCTTATATTGGTAGATAATTACACCCAGACTCAGGACAATCACACATGTACATGTACACAAGCGTCTGTCCTGGGAGGGAATTGAACCCACGACCTGCGGCATGGAAGGCAAGCATTTACCAACTACGCCAACCAGCCAGTCCGATGTAGGTAATATATTAGTGGAAAAGAACTCAAGGCAAAATAAATTTTCCCTTAGAAAATATCTACCTACTAACGAAGGATGTATCATTGAAGTGCGTGAAATAAGGCTCAGTGGTTCCGTATTAAAACGGTGCCGTCGTGGTTTCGATTACCGGGGAGAACAACTATATTTGTGACCCATTTCTAGTAGTTCTGAGACTGGATATGCTGGTTGTGTTGTTGTCCGGGAATTGCATTTTTTTAAGTCTCTTGCTATGTAAGGGATATATTTACACGCTACCGCTAGGCCTCGTTGGTCTAGCGGTAGCTTGTAAATATACACTTGTGTTCACCCGCAAAGAACGAGGTCCTGGGTTCAAATCCCGGGTCGGGCCAAAAGTGATTTTGGGACTTTTCTGTAAAAAGTAAAATTTCTCAGCATCAGCCCGAAGTCTGGGAGTTGGCGGTATTATACCCCCGTGCCTCGGAGAGCACGTAAAGCCGTCGGTCGTGTACCTGATCTCTTTCCGGTCGTGTCGCTAGGCGTCCCATCGGATCATGAGAGTGATGGATTAGAAAGTGCTCCTGTGTTAGCGCACACACTTGAGCACTATAATATGTCCCGCTCAGATGGCTAATCTCTGTTGAGACTGGCCGCCGTGGCCGAAATTCGGCTAGGAGGACATTATTATTATTATATTTACATAATGCGAGCCACACTGGGGGAATATATGATGACATATTTGACTGGATTTAGTGGTTAGTGAACCTGGCTGCTAAGCCAGAGGTCGTGGGTTCGATCCCCACTCAGGACAAATCTCTGTGTGATGAGCACGACTATTTGTTATGTATATGTATATATAAATGTAGTTTATGAATATTATGTATTTTGAAATATATAATTACGTATTTAGAAATATATAATTATCCTGGGACATTATATGCACACGGCCATCTGGTCCCAAACTAAGCAGAGCTTGTACTATGGAAACCAGATAACTGATATATTACATATACCACTTTTTTTTTGTAAATTCGTACTTATATAGATAATTACACCCAGACTCAGGACAAACAGACATGTTCATGCATACAAATATTTGTCCTGGATGGGAATCGAACCCACAACCTCCAGCGTGAAAAACAAAGCACTTGCCAACCACGCCAACAGGTCCGTTACCTCAATATATATAATAGGTCTTTACCTATGAAATTGCCGTTTTGTATGAAAAAATATAAACGAATTTTTTTCATGAATTTTTTTATTTGTATTAATCGAAGTAATCACCCATGCAATCAATGCATCTTTGCCATCGCAGTGGCAGTTTATTGATGCCCTTCTTAAAGAAATCAGCTGGACGGGAGGCAACAAATTCTTCAAAGGCATTTTGTACTGCCTCTCGGGTATTGAATTTTTTTCCCGCCAAGAAGTTATCCAAATTCTGGAAAAAGTAGTAGTCTGTAGGCGCAAGGTCTGGTGAGTAGGGCGGATGACGGAGAGCTTCCAACCCCAGTTCTTGCAACTTGGAGACCGTCTGCTGTGCAGTATGAGGTCGCGCGTTGTCGTGCAGGAGCAGCGGAGACGAGCGATTGACCAATGCTGGTTGGAGATGCGCCAGCTTCTCCATCATTGTGCTGTGCTCAGTTCTTCACAGTACACATCTGCAGTAATGCTCACCCCGTTTGGTAAGAAGCTGTGATGAATCACACCGGCGCTAGACCACCAAACAGTGACCATCACTTTTCTAGGGGTAAGTTTTCGTTTAGGGCATTGTTTAGGTGCTGAACCAGGATCCAACCAACTTGCTGAGCGCTTGCGGTTATCAAACAGAATCCATTTTTCATCGCAGGTAACAATGCGGTTCAAAATTCCTTCATTTGTGTGTCTGTTGAGCAGTGCAAGGCACGTCTCGACGCGTACTTCGCGCTGGCGATCATTGAGTTCGTGGGGCACCCATTTGTCAAGCTTTTTTACCTTGCCAATTTGACGCAAATGGACCAATATTGTTTTGACGCTAACGTCGAAAGCTGCTGCTAATTCAGCCGTAGATTGTGTATCATCAGCTTCCACAACCGCCTTTAATTCGTCATTGTCGACCAAAGTCTTCGGACGACCGCGAGGTTCATTTTTCAGGTCGAAATTTCCAGAACGGAAGCGAGCAAACCAATAACAGGTGGTGCGTTGGTTTGTAGTGTTAGCTCCGTAAACGTCGTTGATGTTGCGTGCCGCTTGTGCCGCGTTGCTGCCACGACGGTACTCATATTCCATAATTACTCGAATTTTTAACATATCCATGATGACGAAAAAGATTGAAATGCGATGAAAATGTAACACTAATCAATAAAGAAATGACTACTTTTGGAAAAAAGAATCCATGTTTTTAAAATAAAATTAATTTGAAATTAGAATTCTTAGCCAAACAAAAATTATTTTGATTTGAAATGGCCAGTACTGCAGAACGGCAATTTCATAGGTAAAGACCTAATATAAGTGAGCTGCCTGGTTGCACTATTACAGGCTTAGTCTAGTTTGGGATCAGGTAGCACTATGTTAGTTGCCCCATAATATTTCTTTGTATTATATAGAAACGTCACGTTTCAGGGGAATAGAGAATTGTGGCTCAACAAACCGGTGGTTTTATTTTACTAGACGGCTTGAGTGAGCTACAATTGCCCGGTGAAGCAGTGCTAGCCTCCAAGCGTAACGGTAAAAGCTATGTTAAATAAAAAACCGGCCAAGTGCGAGTAGGACTCCTGCACGAAGGGTTCCGTACCCATAATCTATAAAAACGAGCAAAAACTTCACGTTTGCTGTATCTCATGAACGGTCATAGTTAGACAGTTGAAATTGTCACAGATGATGTATTTCTGTTGCCGCTATAACAACAAAAACTAAATAAAAAAAAATAATAATATTTAAGGCGGCTCCCGCCTGTCTAACTATCACCGTTCATGAGATACAGCCTGGTGACAGACAGACAGGCAGACAGCGAAGTCTTAGTAATAGGGTCCCGTTGTACTCTTTGGGTACGGAATCCTAAAAAACTACTTAGTCTTTTATAGGTATTATATTATATATTTATTATTAAAAAAAAAACTATGTTTGTGGTAAATAAAAATTGATGAATTTAACCTTAATATTTTAAGTCATGTTATATAGACTATGATTTATGTGATAATGATAATAATAATAAAATTAAAAAGGTTTATATTAAAGTGAGTGTATACAAAAAAATTTCTTGTGTTTTAGCCCTTCAAACTTGAAATTTGTGTATAGTATAAATAGAGCTAAGGGATGTGAAATTAAAAGAAAAACCACCTAAGTGCGAGACGACCTCGCACAAATAGGTTCATTACTATTGAAGGTCCAATTTTATTTTTGAAATTACTTAAATAATAATAAAATAATATCTAGGGACAATGTCACACAGATCATCCTAGCCCCAAACTAAGCAAAGCTTGTACTATGGGTACCAGGCGACGATATACATATATAAATAATCAAATACATAGAAAATATCCATGACTCAGAAACAAATATTCGTGCTCATCACACAAATATTTGCACTTACCGGGATTCGAACCCAGGACCACCAGCTTCGTAGGCAAGAGCACTACCAACTAGGCTACGGTGACTTTATTTTGATTATTTGTCGTTTTAGCGGCAAAAGTAATACTGATAATTTCAACTATCTTCCTATATAACAGTATTTCACAGGTGGAGCCTGCTCACAGTCAGACATACAGACGGGCTGACGGAGAGACGGACAGAAACTTAGTAATAGGGCTCCGTTGGTATTAAGAATTTTATGATATTGAAAGATGGAATAATTAGGAAATTTCATAACGTTTTGCTGTGCATTCATATACAACATGTAACTTAATTAACGCACTTCCTGAAAATAGTTTGTTCAGAATTGTTTACTGAATTGATTTATATCATTTTTAAAATAGGTAATTTTTCAAAATAATTAAAATAACGGAAAATTATTGTCATATTAACCCTGTACAGTCAAAATAAATTGAAATGGACCGTAAGTCAACGTAATAAGACAATTAAAATCGCAGGTTTATTTGTATTCATACAAATTCCATCATTCAATACAAAATAAAAAATAAACTTTATTCTAATAAACTAATTTAGTAAATAACAATGCATAAACATTTTAAATAAAAAATTCCGTGTATGTATTTTGATTACAACATAATATTCTAATGGGGGTGTTTGAGGGTGTGCGTTAATTACGTTACAAGTTGTATACTGTCCTTGATGAGCAACGTTACTTAGCACCTTGTAAACTGCTAATAAAATAGGTATATGAAATATGAAGGGTAAAGTCTTAAATCAATCCGTAGTTTACAGAGAACCATACTGCAATTTTAACATTGGAATTCTTAAAACACTCGGAAACGGTCTAAGTAAGTAGTAATACCGTGATATGATTGGCTAAGCCCAGTCCCCTTTAGTTATCGCGCCGGTCAATTGACGCCCATGCGCGGCTCTATACTCAGCAATTTGCGTCCTCAACCCTAAGGAAGTGATCAATTCGCGAAATTGAAAACAATTCCGCTGCAGAATAAGATGCCTGTTGATTTAAATGTATGACGAACATCCTTCGTTAGTAGGTAGATATTTATTTCCTATGGGAAAATTTGTGTTGCGTTGAGTTCTTTTCCACTAAGATATTACCTACATTTGACGGGCCGGTTGGCGTGATTTGTAAATGCTTGCCTTTCACGCCGTAGGTCGTGAGTTCGATTCCCACCCAGGACAGACACTTCTGTACATGTCTGATTGTCCTGAGTCTGGATGTAATTATCTATATAAGTATATATTTAAAAAAGAAATGTGTTATGTACATACATATGTAGTACTTATATCAGTTATCTGGTTTCCATAGTACAAGCCTGCATAGTTTGGGATCAGATTGGCGTGTGTATTCACACACGCCAATCTGATCCCAAACGAAATGTCCCAGCATATTCATATGATTATTATTCTTATTTAAATTTAATTTTCCATTGTTTGGTATGACGGACTTAGGTATTAAGTATCTTGCAAAAGGCTATAGCGAAATTTGCACCAAAATTGCTTTTCAATTGAACATTCTGAAACAGATCAAATCACTTTATTTGCTAAATATGGTTACATATGTAAATATATGTTTAATTATGGCATATAATTTGTCCTAGACTCTATTTTATAGGTTTGTAAGTTGATTCAAGACTAAAACAGAAACCTGCTAAGCTTACCTATTATCTTTTATATTCTTAAACTAGATGTCCCGCGGTATTAACCGCGTTAAATTTTACAAATTATCACAGCTCCTCCCATGTAGGTAATAGCGTGATGATATGTAGCCTATATGTCGACCCGAACTCTTAGTAATATTCATGCCACATTTGAAGTAAATCCATGCAGTACTTTTTGAGTTTAGCCCGGACATACATACAGACAAACAGACAAAGACAAAAATTATAATAACTATATTTTTGACTTCCATATCGATTGTAGATCACGCCCCAAATATCCTTTAAAAAAATATTCAATGTACAGTTTTGACTTTCCTATGATTTTATTATATGTAAATATAAATGTAGACTCAATTAATATTAAGCTCAGGTTCTACCTCAATCAATATTACGGTAACTAATATAACATTGGCTACCTACCTTTAGCCGGTGTAAAGACCAAATATTTTGTTTACAAAACAATGATGACAAAGTAACTTAATCGGTCGTTAATCCAGCATTTAATTTAAGCCGGAACGGTCTACATTCTTATACCTCGATTTTAATCTTTCCTTCTAAGTATAATGTAATTCATTGTAATTTAGAACTCGGCATTGCATATAAATGCCTACATACATAGACAAGCGGCCGTTTCCTAGAGGATAAGCAAATAGATTTAAACATGCTATGATCCTTGCACATCATCACGTTCAGCCTGATATCGCCCACTATTGGACATAAGCCTGCCCCAAAAGTTTTTATAACGTTGCCATTTGGAGGCGTTTGCTGTAGTCACCGCGTTTGGCATGCGAGTCGGCGACCGCAGTTAGGTGGTAGCTAGTACACAGGTGGCGCTTCTGCCTAACTATCTGGTGTATCCCTCAGTGGCCCTTCATGATACCCACGGGATGGTATGGGGTGACGCTGTTATTTTTTCTGGGCCGGAAATCACATTGCACTGTTACCTCATTACATTTAATTTTTTTCATACACGCACCTCGGTATAGAGAACGTCTAACCTACCTCTTTTTCAAAACATCTCCAACTTGGACCGACAACTTTGAAGATAACTGTTAATTCGCAAGCAAAAAAAAACTACTAACTAGATGTCGTTCAAACCAATTTTCGTTGTTAGTTTGCATGGTAATGTACATCATATATTTTTTTTAGTTTTATCATTCTCTTATTTTAGACGTTACAGGGGGGTGGACATTCATTTTACCACTTTGGAAGTGTCTCTCGCGCAAACTATTCATTTTAGAAAAAAATTATATTAGAAACCTCAATATCATTTTTGAAGACCTATCCATAGATACCTCACATGTATGGGTACGATGAAAAAAAAATTGAGTTTCAGTTCTATGTATGGGGACCTCCCAAAATTATGGTTCTTTTTCTATTTTTGTGTAAAAATCTTACTGCGGTGCACCGAATACATCTACTTACCAAGTTTCAACAGTACAGCTCTTATAGTTTCGGAAAAAAGTGGCTGTGACATACGGACGGACAGACAGACAGACAAACATGACGAATCTATAAGAGTTCCGTTTTTTGCCATTTGGCTACGGAACCCTAAAAAGGTATCGAGCTAAATTTTCTACAAAAAATTCTACAAACTCTTTATGGGACGAGATACATTTACATTAATATGACATTTTTCAATATTGCCTATCAATATCACATAGATTATAATTTATGTATGACTATGAAAAACAATATGTAACCAAGAAAATCAAGGTTAAATTATTAATTTGTATGTACCATATCAATACTTTTTTTTTAAATAAACAGATTAAGTAGATTTTTTTTAACATCTCGATTTTGGACACGGGATGTGAATTGTAAATATTAATATCTTGATTGAAACAAGCAACTGCTAGACCAATAAATAATAAGACCATTAAATATTCTCTTATTGATGAAAATACTTGTATTCAAATAATTTCTCACCTAATAGTTTGCATTGTTTTGGTTTGACGCTTCCATTCTTTATTTACAGTATTAAGTATAACGGGAGCTTAAATTACGGTCAATTTCGGTTAATCTTAAGAATTGTTTGCCCAAATCGGATTACTTTGTCCCAGACGATTTTTAATCCAGGATTTAAAAGTTGGGTTATCTCAAAGATCTTTCGGATTCTGTTACCGGTAGAACTTCAGGGCGATTTCGCAGACTTAAGGTTTGAAACTGGTGCATGTTTAGACGAGTTGATCGGATTGTATCCCATTACTAAGGTCGGGAAGTCTCTGCTGAGATTCTAATACCAGATTAGGAAAAAACGGTGTCTTTTTGGTAAGTTAGAGATTTAACAGATTTTAGACTGTGATTGTTTACCTCTATTACTAAGAGGCGCATCGGTAACTTTGTGTTCCTACGGGTTCTGCGGTTTTCTGTTCTTTGTATAAATACTAAGTATAAGTCGACGAAATTCTTAAGGCAAAAGCTTAAAGAGTTTCTATAGTCAAGAAAGTGGTCCTAAAACCTAGGATTTGGGTTATAAACCTAAATGACGTAAAGACGTAGGAATATATGTAGGTACTATGGCACATTGAGATATAGGTACTCTTTTTAAAAGTGTAATACCAATAACGCAAGGAGGTATATCGATATACATAAATATATATACGTGCTATGTCCCTCATTTTAGTTCATCTAAAAGTGGTCAACGCGCCTGAAGAAGTTTTCACTTCATAAATATTTAAAAAATAAGCTAGAAAAGTGCGTCGTGTATAAATATAATTATATTTTACAAGCAATTATTTTTGCATTATATGCATCAAAGTAGGAAAGCATTGAGCTTTCCCTGCGCATGCGTCGGTTGGCGCACAACGCAACCCGCATCTAGCGCCCTTCATTTTATTGTAGTACTTAACATCTTGAGCTTACCTTATATATATCGCGTTCCCGCAATTATTATGTTCGCGCAGCTGTCTGGGAAATACGTTAGTTCTTTCTTTCCAGTTTGCGAACGCATTATTACTGAAGAGAGCAAGTATAGCTTTTGAAACAATTTAGTTAAAAATCATTTAGGTATATTAATGAAGCATGACTGGCCGCGTTAAAGACAATTGTAAAAAGATTTCTCAAGCCAGATCAATAATCGCAATAATATTATGAAGGCGAAGGTTTGTGAGTGTGTATGTTTGTTACTCTTTCACGCAATAACTACTTATGGATTTTGATGAAACTTTGTAGCAATATAGCTTATATATCCGAATAACACATAGACTATAATTTATAAAGTTTAACGCTAGCAAAACCGCGGGGCACAGCTAGTCCTAAAATAATCTTAAAAGTCTATCAAGAATATGGAACGAAATTAAGTGTTACCTACTAGTAATATCTACAACCGGGACCGACAGCTTAACGTGCCCTCCGAAGCACGCAGACGCTCAGAAAATATACCACTTTGGCGGTCACCCATCTATGGACTGACCGCAAGCTTAGTAGCTTAACCTTTCCAATTACTTACGGACCCGTGAGAGCATCTGACTATGAGCGCCTTCGGTATATTAATATAGCATGACCTGCCGCGTTGAATAAAATTGTAAAAAGATTTCTCAAGCCATATCAAGAACCTAAAATAATTATAAAAGGCTAAAGAATATGGAACGAAATTAAGTCCACTACTAGTAATAGCTGCAATCGGGACCGATAGCTTAACGTGCCCTCCGAAGCACAGAGACACTTTGACGGCCACCCATCTATGGCCTGGCCGCGAGCCTAGTTGCTTTACCTCGCCCATCACTTACGGACCGGTGAGAGCATCTGGCTATCATCATCATCATCTTGACCCACGAATGTGCTAGTGGATATATGGTTTCTGCACTTAGTCCCGATATGGACGATTGTACGTGAGCCACTGTGGCCTTTACTCCATCCAGCCTACCTCCTTCCAGAAGCATATTAGGTCTCCCAAACTTCTCAGGGCCTCCGGAAGAGTTCTTGGTGAACCCAAGATTTCTCTCCGGATTTTAACGATGCCTGTGCACTCGAGGAGCACATGTGCGACCGTTTCGTCAGCGTCCATGCACGCTCTGCACAGAGGGCTGTCAGTATGTAATGCCAATAGTGTGAAAGTGTTTGTTGAGTGAGCAGTGTCCAGTGATGGTCCCCACCACAACTAGTAGACGCCACTTCTGCTATGAGTATCTGGCTATGAGCACCTCCCACAATGGAGTGGAGGGATATGCCACAATCACCACGCTTGGCAGACGGGTTGGCGATCGCAGTAAGATGGTCATAATAACTATACAGAGAGACATTGCTGTTGGTTCTCTGATAGATATTCCTTCGGGTCGAATTCTAGGCTACCCACGAGAAGAAATGTGGTGGCGATATTCTATGCCGTTAGCCACACAGCATTTTTGTAAATATATAATAATATCTGGGGGGGACAATGTCACACAGATCATCCTAGCCCCAAACTAAGCAAAGCTTGTACTATGGGTACCAGGCGACGATATACATACTTATATAGATAGATAAATACTTATATACATAGAAAACATCCATGACTCAGAAACAAATATTCGTGTTCATCACACAAATATTTGCATTTACCGGGATTCGAACACAGGACCACCAGCTTCGTAGGCAGGAGCACTACCAACTAGGCTACGGTGACCGTCAATACAATACACAATATAGGTAAATACGATACACAGAAAACACCCAACACCTGCCACCCACCGTGCGGTCAGCCTGTACATGGGTAACCACAACAGTGGTTAAATTACTGAGCGTCTTCGTGTTTCGGAGGCCACGTTAAGCTGTTGGACTTGGCTGTAGTCATTAGACTACAGTCGTTAAGCCTTTTCAGAGGCAGACAAGGAGCTAACTGTTAGCTAATACGAATAAAAATATTTTAGGTTTATATATATTTTAATGTGATTTATTATTACCAGGCTGGAGTTTAGAAGTTGGCGGTGTTACACGATTGTGCTGCGAAGCGCTGACCTGACCTCTTTCCTACCATGTCAACTAACCCACCCTACCGGATTTGGAGAGTTCACTATACCTAATATGTTTCGCGCAGATGGCGACTCTCTGTTGAGACTGGTCACCATTGCCAGTAGGACATTATAATGTTCCGAATTTTATAATGTAACAACCAATTTAGAGAGTGGAAATTAGGTTTAATACTTATTAAACCTTTTTGTTGATGGGAAGAAACCTTTTTGTTTAATTCTTTCAATTAGGTACCTAAAAGCTTTTCACACTAATATTAGTGGAATATGAGACTACGCGTTGTAATTAAATTACAGCTGAACAATATACCTACCTACTTCAACATTATCCAAACACATTTATAACATTTACACCAACCGATAAAGATATTCCAAAAATGGCAGCGCACTGAAATTTCCCATTATTTTCCTGAAAAATAAAACGTATAACATAAGAATACTGCTATTGGTACATAACCTTGCGTTCTGATTGGTTGGTAGGCGGTGTCGTGGGGAGCGGCGCTTGTGATTCGTCGGGAAGGTTCCCCACCTTGTGTGTGGAAGGGGCTATCATCCCTGTGTTTATTTTTGTTGTTCAAGTTAGTGAGGTGTAAGCTGTGCCCGCATGTACTTGTGTGGGAACAACATCGATTTATACGAATGTTACGAGTGTAGTGGGTTTATGGACTGTGGACTAATTATATCAACACTGGACGTAACTAAGTGATTGTGACTCGATTGTTATTGGAGATGGTGATCCTGTGAGTATTCATTTGTTTATTTTTAAACGACTACTGTAATAATGATGAGTTCTTAATATAAATGCTTGGTTTTCTTTTTTATGAACATTCAAAAACATGAAACGTAATGTTTTGATCAGTTTATATTTAAATATATATTAAACAAATTAGTTAAACTCAATACGATGTATAGGTAGAGATCGGAAACGGGTTATTCAACGTGTCATATAAAAAGTGAAGTCAATGGGAACAGCATAATTAGGTACCATTGTGATAAAACAAATTTATGAAAATAATAATAATACATCTGATATTATGGTGTTTTAAAATTGGAAAGTCTATATTTATTTTGTTTAAATTGAGCTCATTAAATTATGTCCATTTATGCTACACCTTGTATATTATGTCATAAATGAATCCGATGCTCCAATTGCCATAAAAAGCGGTTTGCTACTTTCATTAAAATTATTGTCTTTGATACCTATGTGTTAGAATTTGATTTAAATACGTAAATTTAACATCTTAGAAGAGAACATTACAAGAATAGTAGATATTATATGGACTTTCACTAATAATCAGAAGAAGCTAATAAATGTTTTTTTTTATATATTATAAATGTTATTTATATTCATATTTCAAATTTTAATATTATCACCTCTTAGCAGATTTTACTCCCTTTTCTCATTAATTCCTCACTATGACCTTAACTTAGTATATCTACCAAATTAATTATAAGTATAAAACATACCACAAACAGAAGTGATTTTTTTAAAGTTAAACATAAAATACAAAATCGTCGACATTTAAGAGATGATTTTTTTTTTTTGCACTTGTCATTACTACCTACCTGTAGTCAGAAAAGCACCGTGCAAGCGACGTGGATATACTTTTTTAATATAATTTACATAATTGCAGTAAGACATCAGATAATAATTTCATAAAAGTGATTTGCAACTTTTACAGCATGGGATAAAAGGCATATTAACCCTTAATCGATCGTAGCGTATGTTCATAATTCTTGCTACTTAAAAGTAGCAAGAATTATGAACATGTAGTAAAAAGCTTTGTAATAAGCTCTTATTACAACATGATAGAGCTTAAAATGGTGGGAACTTTTCCAATTAAATGTTATCTACTATTGCTCTCTGCAATTATCAACTATATCTTACATACACTATGTATATAGGATGGCCATACGTCCCGTATATACGACACCGTGCAAATGGGTTTTACTTAGGTATCACTTAAACGATTACTGGTTGAACGCTTTCTACGCTCGCAGGTTGGTCAGTCTCAGAATTTCTGACACCATTATTAAATTTAAATATATGTGTTACTGTTGTCGTTATTATTAAATGATGCTGGCAACACCCAAATTTATCGTATCACGCCAATCGCACCCGTACCTGTAGGTAAGTAGTTAGGAGGTCAATGTAGAGCAGGTAAAAATGAAGAATCAAAATGAGTTAAACAACCGTGAAAAATTTAAAAAACCCAAATATAAATTAAAATCAATTGCTCAGTACCTATATACAATGACAAATGTAGTAAAAATATTAGACTTAAACTAGATAATTAAACATAATCTCTTGACAATAGCTTGATACGAGCTAGCTAAATATCATTGCTATAATAAAATAAATTTTATAAATGTTTTCATACAATGTGTACCTAAATATCTATGTTACTAGAAATAATAATGTATACAACTATATTACTACAAACATGTTCTGACTATTTACACGCGCTTTTTTAAAGTCTACGTAAATAAAAACCTTTTTTTTATTTTTTATTTTAAAAAATCTTTAGACGGTCACCTGAGCCTAGTTGGTAGTGCTCCTGCCTACGAAGCTGGTGGTCCTGGGTTCGAATCCCGGTAAGCGCAAATATTTGTGTGACGAACACGAATATTTGTTTCTGAGTCATGGATGTTTTCTATGTATATAAGTATTTATCTTTCTATATAAGTATGTATATCGTCGCCTAGTACCCATAGTAAAAGCTTTGCTTAGTTTGGGGCTAGGATGATCTGTGTGACATTGTCCCGAGATATTATTATTAATCTTTACGATAAATCTAAGGCAACAAAATATGCATAATAATAAAATATATCTCCAACCAATTTAAATAGAGGGTTAATTTTTAGACATGATTTAGTTATTGCGGTAAATTTGCGACTTTTATCGAGGTTAAAGTAGTTGTTTGTTTTATACAACTTAGTTGGGAAACAAGCATACGGCCACCTGATCGCAAGTGGTCACCTTAGCCTATGAACGCTTGCAACACCAACAGTATATTGAGACAAATCAAATGAAGTTCAATGTTTACTGACAAATTTGACGTATACAGTGTGTTTTTAAAACGCAAAACTAGTAGCGTTTACTTAAAATGTGTGTAAAAAACCAATTCGGAATTCTGCCCCTTAACTCTTTTACTGGTAGTACGAATGTTCCAAATTGCTTGTTTTTGATCATTATTACAAACTGAGAGAGTTCAAAATATATTGCTACTACCAATTAACGGGTTAAGGATGTAATAACTATATTAAATAATGTCTTAAAACGGTCTGTCTTATTGCAAAAATAGTTGCGGTATGTACATGGTAGTCACGTGATAGTTGTAGAAGTCAGAATAGTCAAGAATATTTGTAGTTGGAAGGACATGACAATGGCTAAATTAGATTTTTGACGGAATGAAATAAAATTTTGCCGACTTAAATATCATAGAATATGAGTTAACAGCATACTTATAAGTCTGAAAAGTGCAAACGTATGTCAATAGTGCTAAATAAATTTCATTACCTATAACAATATTTAGCAATTCTGCAAGGTAGTTCTATCTACATCCGTACAATTAAGTTATTTCTACATAATAGGAGAACTATTTAAAATTTGTCAAGTACAAAATCAGCTAGCATTTTACATAATTTATCTAGCAATTTGATTATTCTTCTATAAATAATCAAATTGCTAGAAAAAGCTTTAAAGTAACGATTATGCAGAAGTAACTTTATTCTACGGACTTCCGGTGGTGGCCTGCTCATAGTGTCAAAAAACGTTCGGCTAGAGTACAGCATAGCAACATTCAAGTGAGGTAGACCCAACTTCAATGTTGCTTCAGTTTAGCCGTACCTAATCGGGATCCGCATGTACCTAGATTACTAGAACTAAGCATACGAATACGGTATCATTTAATCTCAATAAAAAAAAAACATTTAAACTGTTTATTTCAAATAAATTACATAATATAACGTACAACTATGAGCCCTACTGAAATCTTAAATTTAAAGATTTGGAGAGAAAGATAGCTTTGGAATAAGTATCGGTTATATGAATTAGTTAATAAGACATTTTTCATGTATTTTCTGTGTGAGAGAAGAAATAAAGCTATTATTATTTCTTTTATTTCGTGTCTTTCTTCTTTCATACATTTACAAATAGTTACAAAATAAAAAATATATATTTTTTTTAACTATATATATTACTATTATTATTATTATCGGTGAATGTTTAGTTAAAGGAGTACCTACATCTACACCAGATGCTCTCACCGGTCCGCAGTGATTGGTGAAGTCAAGCAACTCTGCTTGCGGTTAGTCCATAGATGGGTGACCGCCAAAGTGGTTTAATTTCTGAGCGTCTCCGTGCTTTGGTGGGCACGTTAAGTTGACTGCCCCGGCTGTAGCCATTTGACAACAGTCGTTAAGCCATGTCAGAAGCCTAATGGGGGCTTGAACAACTCCTTAGGGTAACCACTGCCCTTACGATAATAATTGCATCTAGACCTAACCTTTCGTAAGTGGCCTCATGTCAGCTCAAGAGTAAAAAAAGACAGCCCTATTTAGACCGTGTACAGCTAACTTTATCTTCTCAACCGCAAGACGTGCAGTACTAGACAAAAGTTTCCAAAGCTCACTTTGCACTCTGCTATTCCTTTAAGAATACGTGCCAGCATATTATCAGGCAATTAATGGTTGATCAATGCACACGGGAGATTAGTGCTAGGTTCTGAATAAATCAATAAGGTTACGGAATCCTTCAAAGGAAATAGGTAAACACTTAAAATTGATAAAAACTAAGAGCTCGGTTGTCGTCATAATAAACAAAACCTATTAAATATCAATAAGCTGTAAAGCTTAAGCCCATTAAATAACGAATAGGTAGTAGACGGACATAAAATAAACATCGTATGTATGGATGTTAATAAGCAGTCGTAACATAAAATAAATACAAAGTGGCGAGGGTTGGGGAAGGTGGAGGGTCCTCAATTGAGTCTAATTTAAACTCATTGAGATGGTGACGTTGCTTTGTTGTCGTATTAACTGTTAGGTTAGTTTATTCAAGGCGAAATACGTCAGAACGTTTAGAGCTTTTTAGAGTTGTGATGATAACACTGACAGTTGATATTGTCTTTAAGATTTTAGCACCCGTAAGTATAATATTAGAGTATTAGAATAGGTATGCATTATATTTCAGTATTATACTATAAATCTATGTTTAATAAGTTGTAACGAAATTGATGTAATTATTATCAGTAATAAAGGCAATTTTGATTTTGATTTGAAGAATAATATATGTATGCCGCAAATGACTTCCTCTTCTACGGTCTGCTATTTAGGTCAGCACCTGACAGATTAAGACCTGTATTAAAATTTTGGAACTCGCCTGTAGCTTATAGACAATTAATAATTTAAATCAAAAAATATTATGAATAGAAACATCAACAACATAATCAACAAGCGATTATATCTACCGTTTTGTTTTTAATATAGGTTTTTATCTCTATACAATAGAAACACAATTGACTTCATTGCAATAAGATCTCGCGTCTAAAAACCTATCTATATTTTCAGCGACGATACAATAATATTATTTAGGAATCAATCAGTTGTTATTTAATTAATATTTCGTACATTTAAAAGGAGACCCAATCCGATTTACCAATCGTTTTCTTATATATAACTCACATCAAATTAACTTTCCTTTCACTCCATCAGTAACCGTTCTAAATTAAGTTCGATTTAGTTCAATCATTCTGAATGATATTTTTATTTTAAAACAATAATTTCCAATTTTTACCATCCTTCGGTTGTCTGGAATAAATCTCTATAAAGCGATAAGTCCGCCAATTGTACTTTAATTTAAATATTAAGATTTTTCCTGTAAACTTTTTTTTATATGTTGTGCAATAATGTGTAGGTATCTAATAATTTTGAATGATATGAACAATAATTTCGACAGCTTTGTATTCTGAGCATAATAATAAGAATTGGAACAGTCGATAACAAGATAAGATCCGTGTTAATTATTGGTTAGATGAACTCTGCTTAGTAGGTATTTATCGCCTCCATTCATAACTTAAGCTCGCCTGCTTTTATCTGAATGTCAAGATTGAATGACAGATATTATTATTTTTTTATAACTTTTTTATTTGTGTTTGTATAGCTTTATGGTCGTTGCTTTGTTCGACTTTTTGTAGTTTAAGCCATAAAGTAAAATTTATTATGAAAATAATCAAGTGATCACGGTAGTTTGACCACTAGGCGTCTTAATGTAAATTAGTGCTGTATTCGGTGTACACATGCTGTCTGAAGGCCATTGGAAGTAATAAAATTACATGTAAGTTATGTATAGGAGTTGCTTCTAATAATTTTATAAATCAATTGTAAGTGGCCTAATCCTGGTCAAAGATTGTTCACCGTGACGATGGACAAGATGAACGTAGACTATCCGTCAGTTCAGTATCTATATATCATAGTGCACAGGCAGGTATGTGGGTATGGTTAATTATCTATTGCATCCCTTTCATAGCCCAGTGCGGTAATCGACCTCCGGAGGTCATGGTAAAGCACTAGACTACTTTACAATATCTCCGCGGCACAGCGGGTAGCATAAAACTTACTTGTGTGTTCAGGATTCGATCTCAGGACCAACCAAAAACAAATGTTATCTAAAATTAGTATTGTTATAAACTTTTGATTAAATCAGGGCAGGTTGGGAATAGGTTTGAAACTATTCTTCCTATTTTTCGAATATTTTCAAAGACGCTTTTCTATAATCTATTTACTCGGTTCTAAAGTAGATATCTACACAAAGTTATTTGGCCAATTAAGGCGGCCGCCCCTTCAGTAATTCGAAAGCAATTGGCTCAACGAACATCGAGGGGGACTGAGCTTTCTCTGCGATTTTACGTTTACTTTTCATTCTAAGAATTATTTGAGTTAGGGACTGTCGTTAGTTAAAGAGTTTGCTTCAATATATGAACGATGACATATGTTTAAATTGATATTTAGTACAAATACCTAATAATATACAAAAAATCTAACATATTATAACTTTGCAAACATTCAGGTTAAATACCTATTTATAAATCAAACTCAATTCAGGTCTGTCCTCACCTGACTAGTTAAAAAGATGATATGTTAAAATGATTTACCAATTAGAACGAAGAAACAGCTCGTTGTGTACCAAAATTTTAGCACGTCTCCCGTTTTATTGTCTTATTATATAAATACGGACCTATTTTTTATTTCAAATTGCTCGACCGAGATGCTGTGCATAAACAGTTGAGCTTATTTTGGCTTCCTTGAGCTTAACGCGCGCATTGTTTAGAGAGATTTAGGTAGGTATTCACAAGTATTTCAGTATATCTACTGAAATACGGGTGAATACCTAAATCTCAAAAAAGTTAATTTTCTGATACCTAGTTATCACTTGGTATCAGAAAATTAACTTTTTTTTCACTTTGAAACTTTCGCGTATCATAATTATAGAACATTATGTGTATATTAACGCGACTAACCCTTAATAATTTTCCGACGTTTCGAGAGAGTTGCATGAATCGCAGTGTCGGGCTGTTTAAGTCAACTTAGGCGTGTTAATAACCGTAAATAATGTAGTATACTTAGGTATTATAGAGCATTATAGAGCTAAGCCTTAACTTTAACACGCTTAGGATATGATCAATAGTACCTACCTACCTACTATTATTCATCGAAGCGCACGAATCATTGGCCGAGGGTTTTTGAGTCAATTGCATAAAAATTGTACGTCATACAACGGAAATATCGTAAGGTAAATTCATGACCCTTAAGAATTCCTTTGTATGACGTACCATTTTTAAGCAATTGACTCTTATATAACACGGTTACGGTATCCTTTTTGTTAATATATATTACTTCTTTTCTATTTAACGATTCTAATTATATTAAACGAATGTTTTATAAAATTGTACAGACATCTGATATAATGTCAATATCAAAACATCCCTCTCAGCTTATCGGTTATTAACAATTCAACAGTTATTATGAACAACTGACCTATTATAATAGACAATACTTTTTACTATAGAAGTATAGTAGTATTAGTTAGGTGGTTACCAACGAATGTACCTAAACCAAATTCCCTACGGAAGTATAGTCAAACTTATTTTATAAGTAGTTAGTTCTTCAGCATTTCTTTACGTCACTTCATTACTCTCTTTATTATCAACAGTACCAGCAGTCGCGACATGTCGGAGGGTCAAACGACGCCAGACTGGGACATCAACGACGCCGTAGTGCCGCGCATTGCGACGTTCGACTCCTTCGGAGAGTGGTGCGACGGACACGTGCGCCGCGTGTACCCGCCTGGCTGCGAGGAGGCGCGGCGCCACGCCTCCGGATGGGCCATGAGGAACACGAACAACCACAACGTGCACATTCTGAAGAAAAGCTGCTTGGGAGTGCTCGTGTGTTCGGCAAGGTGTAGATTACAAGACGGATCAAGAGTTAATTTGCGACCCGCGATCTGTGATAAAGCGAGAAAGAAGCAACAAGGTAGGTGTAATAATATAATCAAATAGAAATTTAACCAATGTTTCTCTTAACCTTACATGGAATACCTATTGGCGCAATCACGACGCATCATTGACGTTTGATGTGTGGTGCAATTGCTAAGGCAGTTGCCTCGCTTCTACCTCGGCGCCCGTGGGTTTTGGGTGCAATCCCCGCCCAAAACAATTATTTGCGTACTCATAAATGTTTTTACTAAGTATTGGTGTCCCTAATACCATGTTTCTAAAGTCTCCCGCAATACAGTGATTATGTCCTTACTGCAGGCGTAGTTTTTTTTAATACAAAACGAAGATATCTATCGAACGCTTGACGCTCTAGCTAACTGAAGCATCTGTCCTGATTGGTCAGTGTTAATAATCTAGCTGGACTACACAAAATTTATACTTAATTCGATTTACACCAAGCCTTGTGAAATATACTATATGTACCTACTTAAAATAAAAGTGGGTATCATATCATATAAAGCTTAAGATACCAACCCGTAATTCTGTGGATCCGTTTAATATTTACTTAGAAACCGGTGCGAATTTTGCTTCAGTTTCAATTTGTACAATATCTACCTGTTATATGGCAATATTTACCTGTAATAGAACACATAAAAATCGAGGTAAAATTACCCAGAAATTTTACATCAACTCCACTCAATATATATTTTGAGTAAAATCGATTTTTGACTTCTCTCACCCCACGTTATTTCCCACAGGTAAACCGTGTCCAAACCGCTTATGCAACGGCGGTCGTCTCGAAGTTCTCCCATGCCGTGGCCACTGCGGCTACCCCGTCACCCACTTCTGGAGGCATACAGATCACGCCATATTCTTCCAAGCGAAGGGGGCCCACGACCATCCTCGGCCCGAAGCCAAAGGCGCCAGCGAGGTCCGGAGGTCCCTTGGAGCTGGTAGGAGGGTTAGAGGACTAGCGCTACTTCTAGCAAGAGAAGCAGCTATAGCGGATAAGATACTGACAGTTAAGCCTGATAAACAGATGACGCAGAAAGTATGTAACCCTCATCATCCGCAACCGCCTCCACTGATACCAGATAACCAAAGAGGTGAGTTGAGTACTCTACTCCTTGCGTCTCCTAAACGGTGACGTTAACCTAATTGCCTATTGACCATATATCATAATTATCACTGAATCATCATCATTGAACGATGACTTCCAAAGACCTAATTTGGTAAAATTTATTCTTGTGCCTATGTCGTATCCTTAATATTTTAATTCATAATCTTTATTAACATATATATATATGGTACAGTTTATTTGAAGTCCCTGGAAGGGCCCTCCCCACGTTTCGTATTACAGACAATAATTATGCAACAAAGTAAAATTAATTAAATTAAACTAGAATTATTTGTTCTATTATTTTTAAACTTCATAAGTTTACAAGAATGTTTATCTTCCACAGTACAACTAACCTGCACATGTGGGCCCTTCGAATGCTCGTGTCGGTGGCGACCCGACCCCACGCCAGAGAGCTACGCGCCCGCCGCCTGGACACCCTCCGAGCACTACCAAGCGTACGCGCCACAACCACAGAACCCTTCCATACAAGCTCAACATTACGACCCCACGGCTCTGCCAGCTGATGACATATTCCACCCTGAAGAAATCTTCCAACTCGACCAACCTATCAGATTAGATTTCCCCATGGAAGAGCACACGCTAGAATCGCCCCCAACGTTCGCAGACCTCAACAGTGAAAACTCGAGACCTGAGGACGCGTATTGGTTGGAATGGCAACGAGCGCCGGGCGGCTCCGAATCTAGCGAAACCCCTTCACCGGAACTATTCGGTGGCTACCAACAGGCCGAAGCCTACTGCGAACAACAAACTTACATTCCCCAACAAGCGTATTACCCCGAAGAAGCACAATATTACCCCAGCGAAAATACTAGAACTTCCCCCGTCATGGACATACAAGAACAAAGGTTCTACAGATATGGGCAAGACTGTTCGCAGACAAACTTAGATATGCAGAACTGGAATTATTCAGACTGCGCGTTCCCTTCCAACGACATGTCCGAATGTAAACAATACTTTGATGCTCAACACCAACAAGCTGTCAACGCCTTCAGCGGCCTGTTATAATGAATACCTGTACATAGACTTGTAAATTGTAAATAATTTAGACGTAAGATAGCCTTAAGTTGTTAATTTTGTCTCGAAGATGCAAATAGCTATATAAACATTATGTTCCTATAATGGTTTTAAGGAACCTCGTCTCCTTTATTCGTAATGTGAGAAAATAAAATACGGTTTGTATAAAATCGTCTATTTATTGTATATAAAAATTACATTAAAATTGTCAATTTTACATTTTTTAATTTCTAACAATAAAATTGGTCACTACAAAATAGTACATAAAGCGATCGCACGATTTTATTATGCATGGCAAAACATTCCGAGAACCGTCTTACGAAAATTTTACATGACACCATAATTTTGACGACACTCATGCGCAACCCAAACCTATCGGATTATCCATGTCCAGCACAAATAAAACGCACTTACCCCATAAGCCGACTCTCATATTTTCAAGACCGATAACCAATCATCCGAATATTATTTATATATTATCAACACGAATTTTGGCTGGTTCCAAATCATTAAAACTTAATTAATTCGTCATTATGGGTGATACCTATAACAATATCTCAAACAACTATTTACAAATGATTGCACAAACTTGCTTCTTACCTAATATTCGGGGTGACTTTATCAAATGACTAATGAAATCTTTGAAAATATAGGTAAATCCAGTAAATTCACCCCGATATTAGACATAAGAGTCTAGAACAAATCGAGTATCGCATCCGCCAGTATTAATTCATTATAGTCCAACAATATTGCGAATTCTATAGAGCGGCAAACCATTTCCCTGATATTAATGGATGCTATATACTATAGGAAACAAAACATCTGCAATGTCGTCATCCAGTCAACTTCTGATTATTGCTAACGGAGCCAAATATCCGAACGGTTCTACTGATACAAAGCAATGTTATAGCTAATTCAATAATTTTACACTTAAAAAATAGGCCCCTAACTCATTAATTACACGAATTTTATTAGGTTTTGTATATATAGAACCGTTCGAACGGGATGGAGGAGAGCACAGCACGCACTATCACAGCGACCGGCCGCGGCCGGGAGTGCCTCTCGCCTCACTTCCAGCGGAACTTCGACTAGAGACACAGTAGCCCCACATTGGGCGCCACTTACAATAAGGCCACAAACAAATTTAACGAGAAGCAAACTTCCTTATTTTATAATAACATCATAATTATTATTTGCGCTTCGAACAAATCTAATTAGGTGTCGAGAAGCTTTTACGCTCATATTGAGGAACAACACTTAAGCGTCAAAACATACATAATTACATTTCCATTCAGTTATGGGCAATACATAAGTTAACGACGTGTTCTAACACCGCTTACAATAAACCTATACTTAGTTATTTTCCAAGTGTTGTCTTCAAATATGGGTGTGAAATACGGACGCAAGTGTCTGTGCCTCACTATATTAATTTACTATAAATTCTCCCATGGTGCATGGGATGAACAAATCGCAGGAAGGATTAGCTCTAGCGACTACATATAATAAGTATATAAGCTAGTGTGACAAACAACCCATATTCATTAACATTACTTCAATAGATCACCTGATAGTATACAATTACGAGGGCAATAGATCCAATTAAGCATGTAAGGATGGTATTTACAAATAAAACGCAACTCTGAGTTGTTGTAAATTTCGTACTGCAGAAGAAGGTTACCAACCAAGTATAAAAATCTGCTTACCAACATCAGAGTTATTTTATAGGAACCATGAAAAAGCTCAAGGTCACCCAAAGAGCAATGATCTTTGGGTGACCCACAAGGTCAAGGTATTTTTCGTTTTCCAATAAAATAACTATGATATATATGAGAAAGGCTATTCTCGGAGTTTTCCTGCAAGACAAAATTTAAAACTTCAAACAAACGAAAGGAACAGAGATAGCCCGCAGAATTGCCAAACTGAAGTGGCGTTGGGTGAGGCACATCAATATTAGAAGCCGATGGTATGTATGAACAAAAACCGGAGGAAGCCACTGGATTCGGATAGCGCAAGAACGGCCATCGTGAATATCCTTAAGGGAGCCATTTGTCCAGCAGTGGGTGTTTTACAGCTGACATGGTGATGATAATGATGATTAGAGTTACGTTTTATTCGTAACTTGTATTTATGAATAAAACGTAACTCTTAACGTAACCCATAACAACTATGGACTAGTAACCCCCTCCACCGGGGCGCGGCGCCAGATTACCAGTTCGTCGCTTACACATGTATGCGCACGCGACCAGTATGAGGCTATTTACCGTATTTGATTATTTAATTGTCATAACCAGGTGATTGTTAAGTATTGTTTCAGAATATGGTTGTCAGAATTCATAGAGGGGCGAGATCGAGTTTAAAGCGTGAACATCGCTGAAGCCTATCGACAATTGTAAGAGAAACTCCTAAGAGGAACGACCTTTCTACTAATGTAATCATGGGCGTAGTTAGGGGAAGAAAAACTTGGGCACGTACCAACTTACAAAACTCAATGGCCACCCTATAAAATATCGGCAGTATTTAAAAAATATACTGATCTTCAATATTAGGCGGCATCAGTTATTATTATTTTTTTAATTGATTTATCACATCATTAGATCCTACTAATATTTAGCTGAAATGAATTTCAATTATGATATTTGATTGAAACATTGCGATGTACGATCAGCTGGTTGGTCAGCCCCCCAAATAACTTTCCCTAACTACGCCAATGTAAATAATCACTATGACTTAGTTACCACCATAGTACTTACAAAGATAGGGAGAGTTTTAAGGAGAATGTCAACTCTAATCATAATTAGACACGTATCTAGCTATTTAGATAAAAACACACTCCGTCGTTTTGTGAATTAAGCGTCGTCGACTAAAACAAACACAATATACCGATAACGAGCATCTATAAAGTCAGATAAACACGTTGCGAAGATCATCGTATCGCGCCCGAAATATCCAAAGGAATGTGCACTCAATGTGTCCTACTAGAGGTTCAATTTCGAATGGCACTATTGAGGACCTATTCACATCAAATCATCTTTCATAGCTTTCATGGCATTCAAAATGTAACCTATAACCGTGACACACCGAGCCCACATTATGCTGCATACATTCCGTAGTTACTTTTAGTAGAGCAACATATTACATAGATATATATCTATGAGTTTACCAGCAATTTACTCGCGACTTCACTTGCGTAATATTATTGTGGAGGAAAGGTACCCTATGTCCTTTTCTGTACACACGGCTACATATCAAGCTATACATTTCCAATATAAGCTGACCTGTCATTGTATGGAAATCCTATACAACGCGAGATTAGCTTATACTGGAAATGTATAGCTTGATGTGTAGCCGTATATACCCCTGACAACGTGTCAGCAATTGATAGAGTAGATAAGGCTTAAAAGCGTAATCAACAAACAATCTTTCAAATTTATAATATTAGTTAAGATATTCATAGGTACCCACAAATATTTGCAAACGTTGCTCCACAAAAGTAACTTCAATGTTGGTGCACCTTTACTACAAAAATTTCACCTGTATATTCATTACTCTATAATAAAACAGTATAACATAGTTCATAGACAAGAAAATAAACATACTCCACAGAGCTAAAACAACACAACGTAGATAATAAGAAATTTAAAATATTCGCAACACAAAACCACATAAAGCTTCGATACGACTAAAAGAATTTGTACTATCGCGAAGAAATCATGGTCAATAGAGATAGGAATCTATCGGAGCTGAGGAAATTTCTACGTTACATTCTAATACATAGGATATAGGAGAGTAAACGAGCCCAGGAGCTCGGGATATGCCACATTGATAAAATGGACTGCTAACATAAAACAACTAGTTCAAACCATAAACAAATAATAACTGCTTTAAAAATAAACGTACGACCGACTTCAACCCTTCTTTATAACAACCGATTTAGTCAAAATGTATAAATAACAAATTTCAAAAGCATTACCAAAAGAGAATTGATAAAATCGGTTTACAAACAAAAGAGAAATCACGATACATACATACATACACACAAAAATCTTTCTGGTTTTCGAAGTCAATTAATAAAACGCGTGCTTTTTAGGATTTTGCCACACACATTTATTTCCAAAGTGATGTCAAATCACATTATTCAAAAGTTCTGAGACACTATTAGAGACTTTTCAAAACAGGCTTGTATTCATAAGAGATAAGCGTCGTTTTTGCTTATGGTTTAAGGAATTCATTCCCAACTTATATATATTATCACTCTATCCCGTTCTCACTATTCGTCTCCTCGTCTTACGGCTACATATTTTTCAAATGATGTTGGAAATTTAATTCAACCAATTACTCTTGTTAGCAATCCACTTTTCTCTTTATGTTAAAAACACACAACGATTGTAGCGACCTCTGCGCTTTAAACATAACCTTGTACAAACAGATCGCTTAACTGTCAAAATTTACGACAATACTTCATATTTTGTTTGACAGTTCAGTTTAGCTGAATAAATCGCAAGTGACACAGCCGCGATTGAGGCAGCGAGCGGTCCTCGCGGGAAGACACCGTGTAAACAGCCATTACGAGTAATGTATAATGTGATAACATAATTTACCGTCAGTCTCTGATGATCGAACCAGTCTTAATATACCAGGTCTTCTCTTTCGAGTGATATGCGTCTTTAATGACCATTCAATCAACCCCGCGTAAAACTAAGTTAGTTCTCATATCGCTGTGTTAATAGAGAAGACCTTGTTGTTTAAGATGGTCAGAACAAGATACTGAATGGCTGTATTCATATAGTGCTGACGTCACTGCAGGCCCGGTGCTGGCGGTGTGACGTCAGGTCAGGGGGATGCCTCTTCAGCCAGCTCCCCCGGCGCCCCATCGCCCCTCGCCACCACCGCCACAGCGCTAACAGTTAGTTCTAAGGGCTCCGTGCATGGCAATCTTCCGACACTCATTTCCATATCCGTGCTATAAAAACAAATAAAACCAAATCAATTCAATGTACTTCTTCAGAAAGTTAACAAAACAACAGACCAAAAATAATCGTTAGTTTCTAGTACTGTTAGCAAGCAAATTTCATGGCTGCAGAGAATATGCAAAATTTTAAGTTACATTATCTATAATAAAAAAAATGGTGAAAAAACACTGCATAATAACAAATATCTCCCAGAAAAACAAACATACTCAGTCATAGCAATTTCATTCATGGAACCCACAAAAAGACAACATTAACAACTTCTCTTCCTACCCCATCATATATTTCCTTCATAAACCAAGAAGTCACAATTATGAGCATGTTGATTATGAGTCTGCCACAGTATAGCCGTAGCTGGAATAATCTCGGAACATAATGGCAGTTTTAGCAGACAAGTTTGGAATAGGAATGGATGTAATTTGTGTCCGTTTATAAACATAATAAACGGACACAAATTACATCCATTCCTACCCCGCGGCACGGGGATGAATTTCCCTAGAGCGGGCAATGTCATTATTTAAAAAAAGTATACTGGGACTGCTCTATCAAGAACACTTGACTCTATGAAATATCTAACGCTAGCCATATGCTTGATCGCTAGACTAATAATATATGTTAAGTACTTACACAGCACTGGCTGTAGACATGTTCATCCTAGCATTCTGCCACTGCTCGCTGGCTTCTATAGAGTCCAACTGGTCTTCGCTGTGTGTCGGACCGCTGGCCGCAGAGACTTGGTCACTACTAGACACTGGTGACTCCAGGTTAATGAGAGTAGCCGTCGCAACCTCAGCCCGTCCACTTTCTTCTGTCGCAGAACTCGTCGATTGACTTGTATCTACCGATTTCTGCATATCTGTTGTTTGGATATGATATATAATTTGAATTAGTTGGATACTAATTATGGTTCATATAGAACTCCAAGAATGTGTTCTGTCGTTGACTAATTTGTCTCAATAAGCGAAACTAATATTGTATCACGCCGCGCCTATTCCTTAGGATATCCCCACCAGAACGCGTTCAGGTGGGATATCCTAAACAAAAGACGCAATTTATCACTTTAAAAAAATGGGCATGTTCAATAGTATTTATATTCCAAATAGTTAAATAAGATATCAATATATCTTGGTCTATTACAAAGAACATATTACTGTCTTGATTGTTAATCGTCCACTTCGATATTTACAGCCCTAAAAAATATGCGGATTTTGACGTTTTTCAATTGGTATTACCAGCCCCGATCATAATTTTGGTACAATTTTTACACTATTACAGCTTCTTTATCTGTAATAGATAAACAAAAACTTC
This sequence comes from Pseudoips prasinana, assembly GCA_951640165.1. Taxonomy (NCBI): domain Eukaryota; kingdom Metazoa; phylum Arthropoda; class Insecta; order Lepidoptera; family Nolidae; genus Pseudoips; species Pseudoips prasinana. Next base: position 26,932,710 of record OX621237.1, on the reverse strand, counting down.
TATTTACTTTATTAGTTAATGCATCAAGCGGCATAAATAGAGTGATACAAAAATATTAGGTATGGTTAGAACACTGGCGTCATCTAAGGCAGAAGTTTTTAATTGACACTACTGACTACGGCAAACTGCTTCTAATTCTAGTAAGTATCATGAGATCTCGAAATTATTATAGAACTTTGACATGTTGGTTTCAATGTTGTAAATGTTTATTGAACGAATTGGCCCGCAGTGTACCGGCTAACGTGTAATTTAGGTTCCAAAGAAAGAACCTAAATTACACGTTGCTTTAAAAAAGATTATATACATTAGACGTGATACAATAACTTATTTTCGCCGTTGGTCTACTTAAGAACACGAAATAGAGTAAATATATTAATCTTGTTTACGAATTTTTTTGTTATCTTCGATCACAATGGTGTCTAAAACTGCTGTATTGCACTATGACTCTGTATGCACATTGTACACGGCAACTCTTGACTGAGTATAGTTGACTTAGAATAAATTTACAAAATCATAACTACCAACATTAAAGTATGACAATTATTAATAAGTTTTATTTGAAATATTCAATACCTCCCGGGATAAATGTAAATGTCATGTGAATATAAAAATGTTTTCTATTATGATTTATGTCATTTTAAGTACAATTAACAGGGGTTCAATTAACAGTAATATTACTAGAATTAAAACATCAATAAATTGTTAATTTGAATTGTGAAATGTCGATGATGTATCTATTATAAATAAATAATGAAACAGTAACCCTTTGTGATCGTTATTTTGGGTTAAGTGCATGCTATTTCAAATTAATGTATTCTTTTTTATAACTTGGACTGGTCTGTTGATCTAGTGGTTCGATCCCCATAACCCACATACCTTTGTGTAATTAACCCTAGTATTTGATCTGAATCTAGGTATCATATATCTTATGGATAATATATGTAACCAGTTTTACAAAATTCGTATATTACGTCAATATTTTCAATGAAAAATGTCAAGTTTCAAATAGGTATCGACTTAGTCAGAATTTTCCAATTTCAAACATCTGCATCTGTCATGAATACTGTCGGTAATGTGTAGCGCCATGTATCTGTATACAATGGCAATTTTAGACGCCATTACAATCAAACCTACCATTTACTAACTAAATTGGATTATCAGTATTTGATTAGACATTTTGGGTATACATAAACACTTATGCAGTACATTGAAATACAATTACAACATGATTTAATGGAATATAACACATGTTAAAGCCAACAAAATTAAGCGGGTGAGTGAGCAAGGGAGGATGATAGGTAGGAATTGCAAAACCGCATTTTAAATATGAAATTGCTGGCATCGATAATTCCGAAGGTAGTAAGATATATTATTCTTCAAATTAAAATTGTGTACTATTATTATGATACATTTTAAAATCGGTTTATCAATTAATAATGAAGAGTAAAAGCAGAGACCTGGAGCATGCATGTAGGTCAACCATTTCTTGAACGGTCGGGAGTCACGCAACACGGGCAGCACGCCGCCCGACATCGCATCTGCAATGATGCGGGGCTTTATGTTATTGTATCTACACTTCACACGAAATTTTCCACTATTTTTTCGAGTACAGCCGTTAGGTCAATAGGAAACAAGAGTGAAGATCTCTCGCAACGGAGTTTTATTGTGGAACACAAGTTAACCAATGATATCTTCAGCACCTGCTGCAGATATCATTGGTCGTATTTTGGATCCTAGCCGCATTAGCATTGCTTGCTCGTCCGTCATCTATATCGGACTATGTAACTGAGATGAGCAGTACTTAGCTTGGCCGGTTTGGTGGAACCAGCAGTGTCGTATGCTCGTCCATAAGTGTATCCGACACATTATTTCCTTCGCTAATGCAACAATGGACCAGACCAATTATTTGTTTAGAAAAATGTCTTATATTTTCTAATTAAAGATATGTTTTCCAAACAAGTCCTTTAAATCTTAATGTATTTTCTATCCACCTCTTAGTTCCTATTTACCAACTCCGACGGTAATCGAAATATAATTAAATTATAAAGTGAGTGATATCAAGATCTGTAATCAACATATATATCTCGTAAATTAATTTCAATGAACTTCGTTTGAAGTGTAGTATACAGCTATATACATATGGTAGACAACTACACGGACAACTAATGTTAAAAATAATATCAAGAAAAATAATAAATCAATCTTCGTGGATTGATACCATAACAAGAAAACCATGTAAATGATGATAGTGATGCTAAAAACACATTAAAACCACGTTCTATGTAGTTTTGAGTAATAATATAGGTATTATAAACAATTCGAACACATTTCAAAGAGACGTCAAATTAGAAAACAAATGACGTGCTAAGTTAATAACAATGCATTATGACGACAGCATTATTAACTAAATTCACTAATAACAGTAGTCAAGCGTAGGATAAGCATTGCTACTCGCTTACAGTGCAACTAGTAATTAATTATCTGTGCTAGTCTCTGCTAACCAGATATAAATATTTTATAGACAAAATAAAAACATATTAAAATCAAATTTGCTATATCTAAACACAGTAATGAAGCTTAATTAATAATCTCTTACATCACACTAATATCATAAAGGCGAAAGTTTGTGAGTGTGTAAGTTTGTTACTTCTTCACGTCTAAACGGCTAGAGCGATTTCAATAAAATCTGATTTGGAGCTAACACCCTAGATTAACACAGGCTATAATTTATGAAGTTTAACGCGGGTAAAACCGCGGGGCACAGCTAGTTGAATATTATAAAGTTACTTTTCGTAATACATTTCTTAGTTTGCGAACATTTTGTAGGAGCCCCACCATTTCCGGTTGTTGTCGTTAAACTAAAGCTTTATTGTAACAGATCACGAGGAAAGACGATTCCATTTGACAAACATAACACTTTGACCACAAATGATTTCTGTTGGTGGTATCCCAGATGAAATGTAACAGATAATATACTTCCCAGACATTTTTTTCATACCAACATCGAACCTTACACAAAGCAGGCGTATATACAAATTATCGTACCATAATAATAGTTCACCATTAGCGGTTTTGCTAGACAGTAACACCTGCCTGGTGCATATTTTGCACGGGACCGATCAGGCCCGTAATTCGTGTGGGCTTGCCTCACACACTGTAGAAGCGCGAGCTGCAAGACCTGCCGTACCGGTTGTGCTCTGTACACCACTGAAACTAAGCTACTAGCGTACATACCGAGGCGCTGTTAGTGCTCGCAGCAGGGCGGAGACGCGGGAACGGTCGAGCCCGTAACTCGTGTGGACTTGACTCCAACGCGGTCGAAGTGCAAGCCACATGACATGCCGTAGCGGTTGCACTCTGTACACCACTGTCACTAAGCTACTAGCGTACATACCGGGGCGCTATTAGTACTCGCAGCAGGGCGGAGGCGCGGGAACGGTCGAGCCCGTAACTCGTGTGGGCTTGACTCCAACGCGGTCGAAGTGCAAGCCACATGACATGCCGTAGCGGTTGCACTCTGTACACCACTGTCACTAAGCTACTAGCGTACATACCGGGGCGCTATTAGTACTCGCAGCAGGGCGGTGGCTCGGGACCGGTCGAGCCCGCAACTCGTGTGGACGTGTTAGAAACCCGCGTCGCGTGCCATGCCATAGGGATTACGCCTTGTACACCACTGACACTCAGCTATTAGCGTACATACCGGAGCGCTGTTAGTGCTCGCAGCACGGGGCCGGACAGGCCCGCAACTCCAGTGGGTTTTTACTCCTGCACGTTAGAAACACGAGGCACGTGTCATGTCCCGGTAGTGACTGTCAATACCGGTAGTGCTCTGTACACCACAGTCACTAAGCTACTAGCGTACGTACCGGGGCGGTGCTTGTGCTCGCAGCAGGGCGGTGGCGCGGGGCCGGCCGGGCCCGCAGCTCGTGTGGGCTTGACTCGCACGCGGTAGAAGCGGGAGCCGCGCGGCATGCCGTACCGGTTGCCGCTCTGCAAACAGCATGACCATGTTTCCTCCTTCATACCAACCGAAGTCGATTTTTTAAACTAGTTTTAATTATTTTTAAGACATTTCCCGCATGCAAAGCGTAAATCTTAAATCAAAACTGGATGTTTATACTGCAACTTGTACCAACCCAGAGTAGGCGCTCTGCAGATCAAATTTACGAGTTCCGTTCTCACGGTGGATGTACTCCGCCATACCTTTGTTTTGTCAACATTCAGTGAGTTTTCTAATAATCTAATTGCTTCTTACCCTAAGCCAATTTAATTGACATTTTGCTCAACCGATTATTACGCTCATTGCATAATATGTCAACCATATCTGAACACATTTTTGAAGTTTTATTTTGAATAATGATATTTCCCTACCATTTCAAAGCCTTCTTCAAATCGATCCGTCCGCAATTAAAATATGAATTTCACGTCAAGAGTTTTAACGCTATCACGATGAAGTTTTGTAAGGTCAAGAACTCATTCAATGCATTAACATATGGCCGGGGCTGAGAACGTTATACGTGCTTTCCGAAACACGCAGCTCAGAATTTAAACTACTTTGGTGATTGCCAATTTGTACACTGACTACGCTGTGCGGCTACATAAAACTCGGTGCCGTGACGGATCACTTTTTTCGTAGCATAATAATCAAACAGTGAGCAACCTCCATCACTTCAAACAAAACCAATATATTACTTAAATAAAACTAGACTTACATACCCGCTAATAATTAATAACAAAGTTAGGAAATTTGGCAAAATTGACAATATTATACATTAAAAATCATGATACCTTCTTAGCATAGCAGTATTCCTTAGACTCCACTATAGCTATGGCGTAGAGCCGCCTTTCACTTTCGCATTTTACTTGTATGCTAAGATCCAACGCAGGTAAACAATCGCTGTGTACAAAGTACATTATTGACGCCTCCTGGGAACCGAAAAACATAAGCACATACTAAATAACTTATGTTAAAAAAATACCATCGACATTAATTCATGAAATCAATAGAAAATTGATATAGGACAGACTCGAGAACATATTCTAATAATAAATATTGAATTCAAAATAGGGCAACATACACAAATTCAAGAATAGCTGTATTGACGTTTGCAAAAAGTGACTGCAACTCTGTCGCCTTCATAATCAACCTATTCGGCGAAATCAAGTCACTTGTAATTTTAAATAATAAAGATTTAGTTTATTAATTACTTTCTTTAACCTATGCATGCTGTGGTCTCCCAAAAAAACTCAGTATATTCACAACAGGAAATTAACATTCACTTAGCTCACCTAATTTACCACAATTTATTGGATATCGGAATATCCTGCTAACTCTAGCCAGTCCAGAATTATAACTGACTAAAATACCTGTAACACAGTATAGTTGAGATGCGCGGGGTCCCATAGCACCAGCACTGTGTGGCCGGGCAGGCAAGAAGACAGTGAAAGAGTACCGGCAGACAAACCAAACGGCGTGTGACACCGTTTGTTCGATTTTTTACTCTCTTCTTTTTTAGGCGACGACCTAGAATATAAAAACATTCGTAATTCATAATAGATCAGCGAAGCGCGTGTTCAATTTATCAAAGGATGTTTTTCAATAACAAAATTATGTGGCTCGAAAGCTTTTAAAAAAACCCATTATTTAAATTTCCGAGATTGTCAAAAATGCTACATAAATCATGGTCATGTTTTTATTCGTCGACAAACCATTTGAGACTGTTGGCACTAACCTATCTAGTTTTCTTTAGGCAATTCTAGAAACGCAATAGAAAGTGACAGTGACTTGGAGAGCACGTAAACCCACCGGTCTTATACATGAACAGTGAACACTTTCCGGTCGTGTCAGTTCGCTATCCCATAGGATCCTTAAAGTGGGAGAATAGAAAATGCAAATTTTGCGTTTGAGAGTGGGGTACTCTCAGGATCCTACAGGATATGCTAGTGTTCAGGTTCAGGACCAGTGTGTTTACGTATTCTTCGAGTCACTGTCACTTTATATTGAGTTTCTAGAATTGTCTAAGGAGAACTAGAAAAATTGGTGCTATTTGCACGTACAGATGTATTTAGCTAGGAATCCACTTGAGACTGGCAACCATTGGCAAAATTCGACCAGAAGAACATAATGAAGGCACTAACCTGCCATCGCTGTCATCCTCTCTGCTCTTTTCGCTGTCTTCATTTTTCTTTTCCAATTCTTTCTTTAAGTCTTGAACTTGTTTTTGTAATAAAGCTTTCTCGTTTTCAAGTGTTGCCATCTGCATAGAAAAAATATAAACTATAAGCCAAATCTCGAGTACATCGAACTATAAATTTCAGTTCTAATCTGAAAGAATCTAGCCCTTGACAAAATGTATGTTGGTTAAATAGCAAAGCAGTTAATCATTTAGATGTTTCAAAGTCTTTAAATTATTGCATGCACTTTCTATAAATTCGCTTTTATGATAAAACTGTTTTTCTATCTCTTTTGATGAGTAAAATTTTTTCTGAATATCTTAGAATATTCGCCTCATATAATGACCGTTGCTTATTCTTCGCAAAGATTAACAATAATTTTATAAGCTTTATAGCATACAAATGCGATAGCGGGAGATTAAATAAAAGTAAGATTAAAATCCTAGCATTTTTCAATGTTTTTATTTCCAGATAATTCTAAACTAAATTAAACTAACTAAGCACTTATTTACCCATGAGACTAAAACAAATGAAGAAAAAGAATTAGTTAAATACGAAATTTATATACAAGCGTTTTACTCTCAATCTTAATTAGCCGATTATATATTTTTTTTCTTTATGTCTTATATTTGCGCCTATTTCTTATTAAGTAAGTAAGCCTACTTCAATAAATTAAATATCAGCATACCCCGACCTATGCTGATATGTAAGGTAAACAAATAAATGTGGGTAGTGTGTACCTGCGTCTTGAGCAGTTGATCACAATCGTTGGGGTCCACGTCTGCGAGCTGTTGTATCGTATACCGGTACTTGGCACATTCCCTTACTAGCGCCACTTCACGCTCCCGGAATGCGTCCAACTGTCTGTCCTTTTCTGATAATAGACGACGGCTCACATCGTTGCTAACCTATGTATGTTAATAATAATATTAAAATATGAAAAGACTACCGACCAAAAAACTAATTAAATAATCATGATACGAATGTTTTCATCTCGCGATTTTATAGAATACTAGCTGTGCCCCGCGGTGTTACTCGCGTTAAATTTCATAAATTTTCTTTGCTATAAACCTCACGGAGTCCGAGACCTTTCCAACGAATGCAAAACCGTGGCAATCGGTTCGTGCGTTCTGGAGTTATAGCGTCAGGATGGAAAACCCGACTTATTTTTATATAGTAGATTTTGATAAACAAATTTCTACACAATTTATATAAAGATCATCATCATCATGTCAGCCAAAGTACGTCTACTGCTGGACAAAAGCCTTGGCTGACGGGTTGGCGATCGCCGTTTGATGGTCATAGTTCACAAAAAAAAATGCTGTTGCCCGTTCTCTAGTATTCTCTCCATCGATTTCTACGTCCCCCACGGGATGAGATGGGGTTCACCACACAGCAATATATAAAGATGTATTACATTAATTTTCGTATTATCTATAGTTTTCGTAGTACCCAAAAAAACTCAATAAAAAAGATGCTATTATATGGCGTACAATGTACATATATAGCATTTTATGGGTTTTTGGGTGTTTTGACTGTTAGTATAGTATTATACATTAGACTGAAATGGATTCGTTATTTCTTCTGAGAAGCTACTGGTACCATATATATTGTATATGGTACCAGTAGCTTCTCACAAGAAATAACGAATCCATTTCAGCCTACACCAAAAAAAAACTTGTGTGTACTTATGTACACGCGTTAGAAGTTATACTTCTCAATATACAACTTGAACATAGTTATCAATTTTCATACCACCTAGAACTAACTTCATGCTGTTAAATTTTTTGGTGTCGGTGTGCGCGCGCATCGTAAAAATTCACTCTCATCATTTTTCTCCATCGCGCCCAAAGAAGTATAACTTCAAAAATGTACCCGTAACAGTACACATAATTTTAGAGAAAACTAATACACCGAAGCCTTTTAAACGACTACATTATACATAATGTACAGACGCCAGCACACGCTACACCAATCTGTCAAATTTCCCCAATTGAAAGTGAGCCTTATGCTTTTGGGATAAAGTTGAAAATCTATAAAAGAAATTTGACAGATTAAGGTAGCTGGATGTGCTGGCGTCTGTACATCATCATCATCATCATATCAGCCGAAAGACGTCCACTGCTGGACAAAGGCCTCCCCCAAAGATCTCCACAATTGCCGGTCTTGCGCTATTCGCATCCAGCAGTTTCCAGCGACCCGCACAAGATCATAGGTCCATCTTTTAGGGGGCCTGCCCACGCTGCGTCATCCGGTTCGTGGTCGCCACTCGAGAACCTTTCTGCGTTTGTACATAATCCCAAAGAATTACTGACCTGTTTTTCTGCCTCAAGCTTTGTCTTCACCGCAGCTAACTCCGTCTCCAGTTTCTCTTTCCACTCCGCCTCATACTTCGCCAACGCTTCCTTAACCGCCTCATCCTTTTCCACCTCCGCATTTTCTTTGGTTTGCATAACGATCGCGTTGTGACTCGCTATCTCGATCACGTCAGTTCGCTCGATCTTTTCCAGACTCGATTCAGAGGGTGATCTGTCAATATTTGTTAGGGCTACGAGGCGAAACCTGCAACAAACATTATGATATAAGTTGACGGTATTTTTTTTCTAACCATGTATCTGAACGGATAAAGAAAACCAGGTTGTAAAAACGAAAATAAACTTTTATAAACTGCCCATAAAAATATTACATTTTTATGGGCAGTTTATAAAAGTTTATTTTTGTTTTTACAACCTTTTGGCCGTATTTATTGTACTTTGCTAGTTCTACATATTTGTCAGTGTCATAGGTAAATAAGCTTCTTCAATTTTTGTCCACTTCTGGCACAGCGGATAAGATAGTCGCCCAACTAATACAAGATTCGGGATCAATTTTAATACATGGCAACTATTTGTGTGGCCCGTATAAATTGCATATACCCAGCGTTTCAGGGATCTATTTCACTAATGCGGATATGATGCAATGTGAATGATGAAATGTAATACGACAATTCTTGAGGGATTAGTGTGGATGTATTAACGTTACCTTGATCGCATGGAGTCGATCTCGGCTTTGTAATCCTTATGCATCTTCTCTTGTAACTCTTTTACCTCCTTCTGTTTCTGCACTTCAATTTCTTCCAACTTCTTTTGAAATCCTTCTATCTCCTCTCTATGCTTTTCTAAAACATCTTTTGTACTTTGATGTTCCTTTTCAATCCTTTCTATTTCCTGTTGATGCTCTATTTTAATGTTTTCTATATTTATTCTTAATGTGGCTATTGCTTCATCTTTTTCGTTTAGCGTTGCTTTCATATCACTAAGTTCTAATTCGTGGTCAACAGTTAGTCTTTGGGTTTCTTCCCTAAATCGTAATGCACACTCCTCATTACTCTTCTGCCATGCTCCTATTAGCTCTAAATATTTGCTTTGTACAAAATCCTTTTGCGTATTCACTTCGTTTTTTAATTTAACAAGTTCATCAACAATATATACAATATTAACTTTACATAAGCCATAGAGTTTTATTAAAAAGTCTTGTAGCTTCTCCATGTTTATTTTGTGTGTGTCCATATTGTCCTGAAAGGGAATAATAGGTAAGAACAATGGAATGTGGTCTCCTATGATAAAAGGCATCATCTGTTTACGCTGTTTGCAGTTTACAGTGAATTTTTTAAACAATCCTATTTGATTTTTTTTTAAATTTAAATTACGAATTAGAGTAACCTCACAAAACCTTTGCTTGTGGAAAAGAGTAATATAAATATTTGTCAATTCTAACGTGTGTATTCAAGAATGTTCTTCTGTATATATATACAGAAGAACATTCTTGATAATGTAAATATCTTGACATGGAATGTCAAGATAATAACATTGTAATTACGGGATTTGGTTGATGTGATAATTTGACATTACACATTTGTCTCTAACAATTATTCTAGGTACTAAATTAAATTGTAATGTATTTTCATTAGCATTTTTAAGATTATTTGCTTGCCTAAAGGCTGGCATGGAGACATCTGCCATTGTAATCTAACAACTTACGTAAGACATCAATTTTCCCAAATTACTGATTTAATTGGAAAAGACAAAGTAAACGGGGGTAGTCCTACCAACATAACTTCAGAGTCATAAATAGTACGCACTAATACTTCTACAGAGAACGTATAAAACCATGCTTCAATCGAGAGTCCCGCAACTCCGGCAGTTATTTAATTATTTTATTCTAATATTATATCAAAGCTTCCAGAAGGTGCCTTAAATCATAGAAAACCACAGACTAATAACGATCCTAATTAATACGTATGATTATGACGAATAATAATAATACTAATGTACGAATATGCAAACGAAAATGAAACCGCTCACAACGGGGCCGGTGAGAACAGGAGCAAATAAAATATAACACAACTGCTACCACTCGAGTGAGACCTCCGGAATACAGTAGTTCAAATGTATTGAGAATTTTTCGAACGAAAGTTAAAGAAATATTTGATAAAAATATTGCGCTAGACTGATTTATTTGTCTTCCCGCGGGCTCAATATGCGATAATGCAACAAGAGATTTGTTGAACATAAATAGGGATTCAAATTCAAAAACCATTTCAAGGATTGTATTTGTTTGCTTAAATCTGCTTATTATTTACTTAAAAATGTATGTTTGACATTTAATGTCGTATATGTAAACCTTTAGTGTCCTCATTAAAAGAATTGAGACAAATCTGAAACTAAGCCAAATTTGTTATCAAAGGAGACATTTTAGGGGGACACAATTGCTGTTATCAGCATAATCTTTTAATAATAAAAATAATTACAATATAAAAATATGAAATTATTTTTCCTGTATTACTGAATTTTAACAAAATTTTATATTTTGGATCATGGGACACACGTCTAAACACGTTCTGTCACCGTATGTATTCCACACGGTGACAGAACGTGTTTAGATTGTCTATACTACTTACATATTCCTTTCTATAAATTCGTTATTGCCTATGAGTGTTGATGTCATTATTTTTATTACAAAAATGGAATCTCCCGTAAAACTTTTTATTGCGTAATGCAATGGCAACCTTTATCAAATTAAACATAAATCTAAATTTTTACAACGGTATCAACTTTGGTTGCAATAGAAATAATGTTAAAATAAAAGAAAAATATTTTAAGTATTTTTGCAAATATTATAATGCTGCCCGCACCCGCCTCACATATTTCATAATTTATTCATTTTCGACAATAAGTAGTAAAAATATAGCTAAAATTTAAAATTTTGATAATTAAACATACATAGATCCTTGTAACTTAATTTAAGTTAGTTAAATATCGTTACTGTTATAAAATGAATCTTATTGTAAATTATTTCCTACAATCCGTGTACCTAAATATCTATATGTACCTAGAAATAATTATAAATTAATTATATATTACTATGAATGTGTTCTGACTATTTACAAGCGCTTTTTTAAAGTCTACGTGAATAAAAACCTTTTTTATTTTATTTATTTATGTTGTTTGTCTGTAAGTGAGTCGCCGGTGAAAAACTGTATCAAATTTTCCTACAAAACCTGTGTTTTTATTAGTTGTTTTCATATGCATATCGTTATCATCCCCAGCTGTATCAAACCAGAGGTCTTACTAAAGCGTATATCGATGTTCGGGGAGTGGGGAGGTAACCTGTTGGTTCCGGCCCCAGTCCAAGCTCGAGGGTAGCGATTCTTCGATGTAAAACTCCGAGTTTTCGAACTCATTGTCTTTGGGCTCCGACATGACCATAGTGCGCACCTCAGTTACCGTGGCCACGGCCGTCGTGTCCGGGACGCAAATGGTCGACGTGTCAACTTTAGTTCTCTCGGTAGCGCTCTGACCGCTTAGTTTTTCGAAGTCTCCAGCGTCCGCTAGTGACTCAAAGTCTCTGTAAATAAACAAAATTTATTGAATAAAAATTATTATTATAAAATATTAAAAATAATAATACTTAAAGGAATTTTTTTGCAAGATGACACACTGTATTATGAGACCCAAGTGGAATTTGATACTGACTTGGCGTAAGCCCCTGAGTATCATTATTAACCGAAAAAGAATTGAAAGAATAAAATGAAAAAACAATAATAATAATATCCTGGGACATTATTTACACACAGCAATTTGATCCCAAACTAAGCAAAGCTTGTACTATGGAAACCAGATAACTTTTATATTACTGATACTACTTTTCGTTTGTAAATACATACAAACTTATATAGATAATTACACCCAAACTAAGGACAAGCAGACAAGTTCATGTACACAAATATCTGTACTGGGTGGGAATCGAACCCACGACCTCCAGTATGAAAAGCAAGCATATACCAACTACGCCAACAGGCCCGCCGAAAAAAAATATTATTAACAATTTTTTTTAATTGTATTTTCTCAATATACCTGGTCAGTTTTTTTTATCCTTAAACGATTGTATCATAATTAGATATGTCACAATGTTTAAAGGTATTAACACAGCTAACCTAACCACATCCATAAAAACAAAGTATCGAGCCGTTGACCGCTCTCTGATGTCAGCGTTTGCCTCGAGAAGCAATTATTCTCGAAATAGACGCTGACATACATACGAATTTTATTAAATATAATATTACTACCTAATTTCCTTTTATCCCAAAAAAACAGACAGACAGACAGCGGAGTCTCAGTAATAGGGTCCCGTTTTACAATTTGGTTACAGAACTCTAAAAAAGAAGAAGTCAACACGAAACGCGGTACTAATTCCAGTCACAAGAGTAATACATGACGTCACAAACAGAGTAAAACGTACTTATCCATATCAACTTGCACATCTGCTTCTCTACTCTCATATTCCGATGCCTTTATTCTGAAAACCAAAGACAACCATTAATTACTCCCTCTACTCATACATTCCAAATTCCCATCTCAAACAACGCATACCTTTGCTGGAAAAATTGGACAGTCGCCTCCATATCATAATTCGAAATATCTTTAGTGAGTTCTGGGAATGTGCTTGCTATATAATCAACATCAGCCTCTGTTAACTTCGGTAAATTGTTGTCAAATAGAGGTGGCGCTTGCGTCGCGAACGTGGGCGGCAGTTCCGACATTCCCGGGAATAAGCTGCGCAAGAAGTGTCCCTCAAACACGGAGTTGAAGTCTTGTCTTCTGCTTACTTCTTCATCGTGGATTTTTAGGAGTTTTTCTGCAAGGTCAGTCGCCCACTGAAAGTAAAAAACATCAACTGGTCAAAATTTGAATGAATCAGATAATAATACTAATATCCTGGGACATTATTCACATACGGCCATCTGATCACAAATTAAGCAGAGCTTGTACTATGGATATCAGATAAATGATATACTACATATACTACTTCTTTTTGTAAATAGGTACATACTAATATAAATAATTACAACAAGACAATGCAAATGCATGAAAGACAAGCATTTACCAACCACGCCTAATGGCCCGTAATAATAAAATGTCTTCAATAATGATATGAATTTAGATAATATACAACATGTAACTTAATTAACGCACATCCTGAAAATAGTTTGTCCAGCATCATTCACTGAATCGATTTATATCATTTTTAATATAGGTAAATTTTTATTCCTAAAATAATTAAAACTACGGAAGTTATTGTCATATTAATCCTGATTCCATCATTCAATACAAAATAAAGAAAAATAAACTTTATTCTATATATATATATATATATATATATATATATATATATATATATATATATATATATATTCCAAGAAACTAATTTAGTAAATAACAATGCATATACATGTTAAATAAAAATTTCAGTGTATGTAATAGGTCTTTACCTATGAAATTGCCGTTTTGTATGAAAAAATTTAAACGAATTTTTTTCATGAATTTTTTTATTTGTATTAATCGAAGTAATCACCCATGCAATCAATGCACCTTTGCCATCGCAGTGGCAGTTTATTGATGCCCTTCTTAAAGAAATCAGCTGGACGGGAGGCAACAAATTCTTCAAAGGCATTTTGTACTGCCTCTCGGGTATTGAATTTTTTTCCCGCCAAGAAGTTATCCAAATTCTGGAAAAAGTAGTAGTCTGTAGGCGCAAGGTCTGGTGAGTAGGGCGGATGACGGAGAGCTTCCAACCCCAGTTCTTGCAACTTGGAGACCGTCTGCTGTGCAGTATGAGGTCGCGCGTTGTCGTGCAGGAGCAGCGGAGACGAGCGATTGACCAATGCTGGTTGGAGATGCGCCAGCTTCTCCATCATTGTGCTCAGTTCTTCACAGTACACATCTGCAGTAATGCTCACCCCGTTTGGTAAGAAGCTGTGATGAATCACACCGGCGCTAGACCACCAAACAGTGACCATCACTTTTCTAGGGGTAAGTTTTCGTTTAGGGCATTGTTTAGGTGCTGAACCAGGATCCAACCAACTTGCTGAGCGCTTGCGGTTATCAAACAGAATCCATTTTTCATCGCAGGTAACAATGCGGTTCAAAATTCCTTCATTTGTGTGTCTGTTGAGCAGTGCAAGGCACGTCTCGACGCGTACTTCGCGCTGGCGATCATTGAGTTCGTGGGGCACCCATTTGTCAAGCTTTTTTACCTTGCCAATTTGACGCAAATGGACCAATATTGTTTTGACGCTAACGTCGAAAGCTGCTGCTAATTCAGCCGTAGATTGTGTATCATCAGCTTCCACAACCGCCTTTAATTCGTCATTGTCGACCAAAGTCTTCGGACGACCGCGAGGTTCATTTTTCAGGTCGAAATTTCCAGAACGGAAGCGAGCAAACCAATAACAGGTGGTGCGTTGGTTTGTAGTGTTAGCTCCGTAAACGTCGTTGATGTTGTGTGCCGCTTGTGCCGCGTTGCTGCCACGACGGTACTCATATTCCATAATTACTCGAATTTTTAACGTATCCATGATGACGAAAAAGATTGAAATGCGATGAAAATGTAACACTAATCAATAAAGAAATGACTACTTTTGGAAAAAAGAATCCATGTTTTTAAAATAAAATTAATTTGAAATTAGAATTCTTAGCCAAACAAAAATTATTTTGATTTGAAATGGCCAGTACTGCAGAACGGCAATTTCATAGGTAAAGACCTAATATTATGATTACAACATAATATTCTAATTGGGGTGTTTGAGGGTGTGCGTTAATTACGTTACATGTTGTATATACTTTAAATTTGGATAGTTTTTTTGCTGGTGGGGCACAAAAAGTGCGAGTTCCGTACTAGCATGTAGATAATAATATTTAAATACATAGGTGGTCCATTACGCTTTATCTGTTTTGTGATGCAACTTTAATCAATACCTCTATATAGCAGCTTTAAGCATAATTTCCTTATTCTAGTACTACGGGAAGTACTCTTAAAGGTTCTGGCTCCATTATGAGTTGTCAAAATATGCGACATAAGCGGTCATGTCGTATGATAGCTACGACTTAGAAGTTTGTTTATTTTTTGTCAGCTTTTTGATGTTAACGATCTGAGTATTAATTTAAACTTGATACGGACAATGAAATCATCTTATTTAGGGTTACTTTTTGTTTTAAAGATAGGAAACTCTGATCAACTTATTTACCAAGCAAATTACTATTACAGTCAACACTACTCGAAACACGTAAGTTGTATATCGAAAATATATCTGAAAATGTTCCCTACCTTCAGATGTGCTTGCGAGAATGTCCGTCGCCTCGCAACCTCGTAAACTGCCTTCACAAACATTTGCGGCGCTTCGTGCAGCTGCGCCACGATGCCGAAGTACCGCGCGAGGCGGTTGAAGCACTGGAACGACAGCATCGCGTGCGCATCTTGTACAGACATCGAGTTCTCTATCCGGAGGACTGCTCTGTAAATTAAAAAAATATATATTATTAAATACATTCATCATAACAGCCGTCAGAAGTCCACTGGACAAAAGCCTCCTCCAAGAATCATCTTGAGGTGATATCTTGACAGACGGGTTGACCATAGCTAGACGATCATAGTACTCAGAAAGAGGCTTCTGCCCGTCCTCTAGTAGATATTCTCTCGAGTCGATTTCTAGGCCCCCCACGGGATGAGATGGGGTGATGATATAGACACAGCTTACATTATACAATTATTTTTGTTGCTATAGGTAATTTTAAAGACGTCATTTGCTTCAAAATGTAGTACACTCCATGCTCTGCCTCGGGCATACAAAATACTTTTTTTTAAACCATACTATTTAGTCATCAATATTAATGGTAAGTTATTAAACATACAAAAAAAAACACATTTATTAAAAAATCTTAATAACAAAAAATCTTAACATACAATCAATTCATAACAATATAAATATCGCAAATGAAACGTCACTGCCATTGAATTAGATTATGTTTAAACAATAGAAGACTTTGTCAATAACAATATCGATTACAATGAAATACTGAAAGCAACATAAAAATCAATTGAAATTGCCATTCATCGATATGAACCGTTAGCATAGGCATTCATTAACTCATTGATTTGTATCGGCAATGGTTATCCAGGTTTAAGAGTTGTCCAAGCCTCCTATTAGGCCAATAATCGGTAATCATAACTTATCCGGAAGGGAGACGTTCAGGAACTAAAACACTTGCAGCTAATTATCTATAGTCTGGCCGCGCGCTTAGTTGCTTAACCTCTTTGATCGTTTCCAACCGGGTGAAGAGAATTGATTTTGAGCATTACACTCAGTAAATTTACTTATAATCATCCAACTATTCTATTACACAACATCAAATTATTTCAACTTTTTAAAACGCGGTAACACGCCAACAACTATATAAACATGATTTTGTTTGAACCTTGAGTGTGGCTTACCAAAATTAATATTTTAAATTAATTTCTATAAAAATATAAAAAATAGATAAATTATACCCAGACACTGAACAAATAATCCAACCCACGACCTGTCTTAGCACAACTAACTGGCCTAAAAATAAGTTATCATGTACAAAGTCTAGTGTGAATTTTCAGTAATGATTATATTAGTTAAGAATTTAATAGCTAAGGATTTCTAAATCAATCCCGTGCATTATGTAATTTATAATTGTGGTATTTACAAAAAAAAATGAAATATTTTACACTATCTCCGCCCTTGTTTAACGAGCACAATATCGTTTTTATACCGCGCCCTAAGGTAAAATTTCACGAAACTAACTAAAACTTACTAATGGGGAGTCTTACCGCCATGTTCAAATACGATATCAGTGAACAACAAGTAGTCAACTATACATTAAGTCTAAAATCGAATTCTATATTTACTTACTCCAATCTAGCCTTCAATATATGCGACAGTTCATCCTTGGACTTGGCGATCCGTCGTCTGATGTCGATGAGTGTCTGGTGTCCTTTCAGGAGTTTCTTAAGCTGGCACCAGTGTGATTGTACTAGAGTAGGCAACACGGATTGGTCACATGTCGTGGTGAAACGCTCACGGCCCTGAAGAAGATAATTAAAGTAGTTAAAACTGGTAGTTAATTCCTACAAAACTTTATGCCAGTAACTATAGAAAAGAAACCGTAGAGTAGGCTATTAGACGCGGTTAGGAATACGCTATTCCTGAAGTATTGTGGCGTTAACGTGTGCCACTTGAATATATAATTTGTAAAACACCAGCAACCTCGGACGAGATTGCTAACTATATATGAACATTGTTAACAGGTATTAAGTATGTTTCGCCGGAGCGTCTCAACTGGGCCGTGTTGAAACCGGTAGTAGAGACACCCGCTGAGTTTGTTTCGCTGGGTCTTCTCAGTTGGGGCGCATTGGATCCGGTGGTAGCTTTAAAGCGCGACCGTCGTTATTAACACAAGGTCCGTCATAATAATATCACCTTAATATAGACAGAACCATTGCCAATATGTATTACAAATATTAGACTTAAACTAGATAATTAGACTTAAACTAGAGAATTAAACTTAAACATAATCTCTTGACAATAATATAATATAAATTTGTTAATGTTTTAATACTATCAATACAATGTGTACCTAAATATCTATGTTACTAGAAATAATAATGTATTCAACTATAATACTACAAACATGTTCTGACTATTTACAAGCGCTTTTTTAAAGTCTACGTGAATAAAAACCTTTTTTATTTTTTTTTTATTATTTTATTTAACGCGACTAACCTTATTTTTATTTTCCCGACGTTTCGACCAAGTTGCATTGATCGTGGTCACGGGATGACTGGAGCAGCGGTGTTTCTCCGCTACTGAGGGCATGGAGTATTTAACTACCCTCACTGATCTTTTGTCACAATGTTAAGGCCGGTTACACACTGCACTAACGGAGTCCACATTTTGACCGACTGTACATATCGCGGTGTTAAATGTTTAATCACTGGATTCCATGACGCCGAAAATTTGAAACCATCCTCCCGATTGAAATTTTTGTATTTCTTAATTTCAAGGGCTTCACGCACAAGTCGCGAGTAGTAGTGACGCTCGGTGGAAAGGACTTGTGGCTGATCAAAATCAATCCAGTGATTAGTTCCGGGTTGTAATAGATGTTCGGCAACTGCTGACTTGTTAGTCTGGCGCTTGTTTACCGCTGCGACATGTTCTCTGACCCTGTCCGCGATGGTCCGCTTAGTCTGGCCTATATAGGAACTGCCACAGCTGCAATTCAATTTGTAGACTCCTGGTGTTTGTAGCGGCAAAACATCCTTCGGTGTGCCTATCACGTTCGTCACGGTTGTATCGGGTGTGTATATGGTGCGTATGGCAAACTTTTTTAGCACCGAACCGATCTTGTCCGTTACACCTTTTATATAGGGCATGTATGCAGGTTGTCTGCTTACGTCCGGACGTTTGTGCCGCTTCTCCTTTCGTCCACCATGCCGACTCACTCTGTATCCATTATAATTGAGCACCTGCTGGACATGGACCAACTCTCGATCTAGGTGTTTAGGGTCACAGAGGTCATGAGCTCTATTCGTGAGGGACGAGACAACCGAGAGTAAGTGTCGCGGATGGTGATGTGTACACAGTGGGACAGAGTTCCATCCAATCTCGCAGTCATCCAAGCCCGGTTCCGGTTCGGTGCTAAAAAAGTTTGCCATACGCACCATATACACACCCGATACAACCGTGACGAACGTGATAGGTACACCGAAGGATGTTTTGCCGCTACAAACACCAGGAGTCTACAAATTGAATTGCAGCTGTGGCAGTTCCTATATAGGCCAGACTAAGCGGACCATCGCGGATAGGGTCAGAGAACATGTCGCAGCGGTAAACAAGCGCCAGACTAACAAGTCAGCAGTTGCCGAACATCTATTACAACCCGGCACTAATCACTGGATTGATTTTGATCAGCCACAAGTCCTTTCCACCGAGCGTCACTACTACTCGCGACTTGTGCGTGAAGCCCTTGAAATTAAGAAATACAAAAATTTCAATCGGGAGGATGGTTTCAAATTGTCGGCGTCATGGAATCCAGTGATTAAACATTTAACACCGCGATATGTACAGTCGGTCAAAATGTGGACTCCGTTAGTGCAGTGTGTAACCGGCCTTAACATTGTGACAAAAGATCAGTGAGGGTAGTTAAATACTCCATGCCCTCAGTAGCGGAGAAACACCGCTGCTCCAGTCATCCCGTGACCACGATCAATGCAACTTGGTCGAAACGTCGGGAAAATAAAAATAAGGTTAGTCGCGTTAATACCTGTTAACAATGTTCATATATAATTATGACACGCGAAAGTTTAAAAGTGTGTATGAGATTGCTAACTTTACAACTTCTTCAATTTCTACTTAAACTTCAACTTCAACTAGATGAAAAAATAATGTATTCAAAACGTTATGTTGTACAGTCGTAACATTTGTTGGTCTATGTTTCATTCATAAAAGACAGGCCGACGCGCGAACGACGCTAAGCTTTCACGTGTGCGCGTCTTTGCGATGCTCGTAGAGTTAGAAACATTCAAGCGGGAAATTAAATTAATACTTATTTTTTGTATGAAAATGAAATCTAACAAATTATCAAAAGTTGTAAAACAAAAGTGGTGTTAACTATCTAGTACTGCGACGTTGTTGGTGTTTTAGAAGTAACCCTGCATAAAATTAATAGTCCATGCAATATAGCTAAAAATGCTTGTGGTGTCATTATGCCCATTCAAAGAAGCATACTCAGACAAATACTACAAGACGGAAAAATCTCCTCAGACCAGATTTTCCTTCTATACAATTCTGACATACTCTCCATAAAAGGAGGAAGAAATCACACCGCGATAACGAATAGAATGCTGATAATACAAAATCCATCATTATTTGAATTTTTTGAGGTAAGACAAATGCTAACTCTGTCATTTAAGAAAACATTAGATTTCTGATCATGTGTTCAATATATTAATATATTGAACACATGGCCAGAAAAGACTTATGTATTCCTCATAATCTGTAATATGACTACAGATAGTGAGGGGTACATAAACAAACCTACAAACATAAACCCAAAGGTTAGCACTAACCACAGGGTTCGCAAAACCGACTTGAACATGGCCAATGCAGTGTTCAGGCCGAACCAAGTCAAATGGGCTGTTAACAAATTCAAGCCATATAAATCGGCGGGCGATGATGGCATATTCCCAGCACTGCTACAACAGGGAATCAACCTTCTCCTCCCGCATCTGGTGAAGCTCTTCAGAGCAAGCTACTCATGGGGAATTATACCGGAACAATGGTCTAGGGTCACGGTACGCTTCATACCAAAAGTAGGGAAAAAGGATTATTCTCAACCTAAATCCTTCAGACCCATCAGTCTAACTTCTTTCCTGTTAAAAACCATGGAGAGAATAATAGACCAGCACATTAGAGCACATTATCTAGTGGATAGACCACTTAGCTCCAAACAACATGCTTACCAAAAGGGTAAATCAACTGAAACAGCACTACTCGATCTGATCGATAAAGTGCAAAAATCCCTTGAGGACAAGCAAACTGCTCTGTGTCCTTTCCTAGACATCGAGGGTGCTTTTGACAACACCCCCACAGAAACCATCCTTCGAGGCATGGGAGCAAAGGGAATTGATGTCACCACTATTAGACGGGTGGAAAACATGCTCTCTAATAGAACTGCAACAATTTCATTAAATGAAACATTGCACGAATTTCAGACCACGAGAGGATGTCCACAAGGAGGCGTACTGTCACCACTACTATGGACCCTCGCCGTGGACCAACTCCTTGCAGTGATGGCAGACCTAAACCATGACACTCAAGGTTATGCAGATGACCTGGTAGTCATAGTCAGAGGACACTGTCTCCACACCATCTCCACACTACTGCAAGGAGCTCTTAACACCATTAACAAATGGTGCAGAGACAACGAACTATCCATCAACGCACAAAAAACGGTGATAGTACCTTTCACAAGGAAAAGGAAGCTGGAAAGACTGGTAAATTCAAAGCTAAACGGCGAAATTCTGTCCTTTTCAAGTGAAGTTAAGTACCTAGGGGTCACTATTGACCAAAAGTTGACTTGGAATACACATCTAAAGAATATAATCCAAAAAGCCAAAATGGCTATATGGATTTGTTGTCGAATGGCTGGAGCAAGATGGGGCCTAAAACCCAAGATTGCACTTTGGCTATATACCGCTGTGGTGAGGCCAATCATAACATATGCCTCCGCGGTATGGTACAATAAAACAGCACAAAAGACAACACAAACTAAATTAAACAGCCTACAACGAATGGCTTGCTTGTTAGCAACCGGCGCTCTCTCCACAACGCCGGGTGAAGCCCTAAATGCATTACTAAGTCTAACTCCACTCGACTAGTTTTTGCAAAAAGAGGCACAATCATGCATATACAGATTATGCACACAATCGAACCCTAAGTGGCAATCCAGAGCCCTAAACTCATTTAAAGAGTCGGTCTTCGAAACTAAATCTCTGAAAATGCCCTCAGATAACATGCAAACAGAGATAAACTTTACAAAATTGTATACCGTGGACATACCAGACAGGGACGAATGGCTAAGCGGTCAAATGTCCCACAAAACTGGCAGTCACATTTAGTTTACAGATGGCTCAAAGAAAGGCCATAATGTAGGATGTGGCATTTACGGACAACTGCCCAAACACAGGAGTAGCGTCAACCTGGGTAAAGAGGCCACCATATTCCAGGCTGAACTTTTCGCCATTAACAGATGTGTGGAAATGAACCTGGACAGAAAACTAAAACAACAAAACATCTACATTAACTCAGACAGTCAAGCGACGCTGCAACAAGTACAGTGCTGCAAAGAAAATCTGAACTCCCTGGGTCAATCCAACAGAGTCACATTCAGATGGGTACCGGGGCACTCAGGAATAGAAGGGAATGAGAAGGCAGATGAACTTGCAAGACTCGGAGCCGCTAACCCTCAAAACGGACCCGAACCGTTTTGTGGTATTACCAAGCAAAGGGCCTACTCTTTCCTAAACGATCAATGTACCTCAGCAGCCATGGAACTGTGGAAATCCTCAGCTGGATCTCTACACTCAAAGGCTGTTATCAAGGGCTACAACAAAAAATTGTCGAAAGAATTACTTGAATTCAAACGTTACAAAACATGTGCGGTAACTAGAATTCTTGCCGGACACTGCAAGCTGAACAAGCACATGTTCAACCTAAAGTTGGCCGACAGCACAACTTGCAGATTCTGCCAAGAATCAGAGGAAACTCCTTTGCATATTCTGTGCTCGTGCGGGCCACTAATGCGTTGTAGAAGTATCCACTTAGGACAGCATATTATGCAACCTGAAGAGATACAAACACTCACTGCACAATCAATCTGGGAGTTTTTGGAAGCTGTAGGATTGAGCAGTGAACTTTGACAAAAGTCAAAGGAGCTCTGCTACAATAGATCAGTAATGGTCGAGGTAGCAAGATGCTACCAAGGCATCAAACCCCAAACAAACAAAAAAAAAAGAAAAAAGAGTGGTACATAAGTCTGGCAATTTTAGAGTAGTAGTAACCTAAGAGAACCTAGAATTAATAAAAACTAGCGACTAAAATATATAACCCTGTTCTGTCCTTCATGATTTACAATAACAATAGCTTCATTTATATGCAACACACATCCTCGTAACTAGGTACGTAATAATATTACGACTGACTCGTTGGTATAGCAGTACTTAGTTGAGACCTAGACGTCCGAAAATACTATACATGGCGTTTCAAACTTTATCTCCGTATTCTCGCTACTTCGTAGCTTCGAGTTTGTGATTTGTATATATGTTAAGTCTAATATAATAAGTCTAATATATGTACATGAATTTATTTACTCAAGTAGATTGACCCGGAAGATTGACCCTACCAACCCCCGGAAATAATGTCACGACCCGACATACTTCCCGGAAATAAGAGATCGCCAACAAAGCACAAAAATCCACACATGATTGTGGTACAAGCTTCAAGTATCTAGATCTAGCAGTAACATTTCCATAATAACCCCGTAGATAACGAGGCCTTTTAATTCCATATCGGGTTAAAAAGTATTACTGGCATTTTCGGTTGATGAAATACACAGAAGTCAGGAGTTTGGAATATGTGTGCCTTAAATAGTATGTTAAGATGCGGATATGCGCCTTATATCTCCCCGCAGAATCCCTCATAATGTGTCCCGTAAATCTCTGTTACGATAGGCCACCGTCACCGAATATCGACCAAGAGCATTATTTATGGTCAGGATCGAGTCCTGAATTCAGTAAATTACACTAACCTGTATTAGAGACGCAGCCTGGTCCCGCTGGTCTCGTTCCAATTTCTTAACATCATTTAACAATTGCTCCAGTCCGTAGAGTCGGTCCTCGATGCCCTTGATCTGCTTCAGACCATGCATGTTGGCGTACTCTAGGATTTGGTACAATTCTGCCTCCCTTTCTTTAAGAGGATCGTTGTCTAACTGCAAAACAAAATAATAAAAAAAATTATATAAACTGGCTTGCGTCCGAATGAGCCCGCAATAATGTCTCCGTGAAGAAGATCCTTTACATACAGTATAAAAAATGATAGAGGATGTTTATTAAATACATCTTAGGCATGCCACATAAAGCCACAATAATCCTAAAATAATTATTGTCTTCTGAAATAGATAAAAAATATATATCCAATTTATTTCGTTGTTTTGGACTATGCCTATTGTCTGGCGTTCAATTCTGTTCAGTATTTTATGAGATTAAGTTTCAATAGACATAAAGGACTGGTGTGCTAATAGACATTACATGATTAAGCTTAAGTTTAACGATTTATTCAAATTAGATACTAAACAAGTATTCGCCTCACTCAGTCACTCCAGGTTATAATCGGTAATAGTAGCCCATGATATAAAAACCGGGGCAATCTTTAATGTATTGCTGACCCACTTTCTTCCGGATGAGCATAACATTAAGTTATTATGGCTGCATTTTGAGCGAGGTAGGGGTCCTTCCCCAGTCGGGCTGTTTTTAGATAAAACATGCTATATGCTGTAGTAATAAGTAAATTGACACGGCAAGGACGTACTGTATTGAAAGCGTTACAACACAATCTTTATTTTTTTTTATGACGACGCTTATTTATTTTGTGTCTCGGTGTAATTTATCTACAATATATATGTACACACATATTGTAGATAAATTAAAATATATCAGTATGTTAATCAGTCGTCTGGTTGCTATGGTACGGGATTTTAATTGTTTGAGATCAGTTGGCAGTATGTTAGTTATCCCAAGATATTTATTTTATAGAATCTGTTCACAAACAACTTAGAAATTGTGTAACAAACGAACAAATGAAAAAGAAAAAACATACAGTCGAAATTATAATCTCTTTCATATTGAAAGTTTGTTAAAATAGACACATGGATGTCTGACGTTTTTTTAGACATCATCAAGTCAACTGCAGAAATATTATTTATGGTAGCCAAATTTCAAAAATACCGAGCAGACTACCATTGAAACATACCAAATATACATTATTTTATACTTTACAATGGCAGCAATCTAAATTGTGAGATCGATTATGTACAATGAAACCATTTCCATTATTTCTTATCTTGAAATACTGTTTTAAAAGACATAAAACTTTCTGACTTTATTATTAGAATGGGAACAGTATCGCGTGCTGACTGGAACGCCGATAAGTTTTCAAATATATCGCTATTCCTCGCGGTTTATGTCTCTATAGGTAAAAATAATGGTTGTACTAAGTTATTGGCTTCTAAAATGTCCGCATACGTACGTATTTACATAATAAAGTGATGGTAGTTAACATCCTATATCCATCATACAGGCTGGCCGGGGAGTTAACGTTCAAACGCAAAATGTTGATACTTTATGATGAGGAGTATCCGCATCACTCCCATGTATGTTCTACGATTTTGGGTAGTTTTCGATAGATTTTTTTTTGTAAATTTCACCTAACATCAGTTTTCAATTTTTTCTCGTTTTGTAGAACATTTCTGGTGCAGTTCTTTTTGTGATAACTAAGTAGCATAGTTTAACCTAAAACCCTAAAAAGTATGGTTTATCTAATCATTGCAAAACTGACAGATTCGAAAGTGAACTTTGGGTTTGAGCTCAGGACTCATAAATTTTCAAAGTATCAAAAAAACGCAAAATCGTAGAATACATCGGGGTGGTTCGGATACTCCTCATCAAAAAGTATCAAAGTTGTGCGTTTGAGCCCTTTTAACAGCATTAAATTATTTGTTGAAGATTGTTGTAGAAAATAATAAGAAATAATAAAAAGGCTACCCCATTACATTCCATGGGTGTGGTAAAAGGCGACTAAGGGATACACCAGGTAGTCAGGCAGCAGCGCCACCTGTGTGCCACCTAACTGAGCTCGCCAAGTCGCATACCAAGCGCAGCGACTACGGCAAACTCCCACCTAAAGGCAACGTCGTG
The DNA here is from genome assembly GCA_951640165.1 of Pseudoips prasinana. Classification (NCBI taxonomy): domain Eukaryota; kingdom Metazoa; phylum Arthropoda; class Insecta; order Lepidoptera; family Nolidae; genus Pseudoips; species Pseudoips prasinana. The sequence continues at coordinate 26,906,655 of OX621237.1, read as the reverse complement.
GAATCCTTTGGGGGAGGCCTTTGTCTAGTAGTGGACGATATCAGGCTGATGATGATGATACATACATACATAGACTCACGCCTGTTTCCCAGAGGGGTAGGCAGAGACAACGGATTTCTATTTGTCACGATCTTTGCACACGTCTTTTGCCTCGATTACTGTCATTATATTCTTCATACATGCTCGCCGGTTTAGGGTACTTTTGACCTGCCTTATGATGATGATATGAGGATTATATAACAATTTGTTTTATCCAAATAAATAATGACTAATTAGTATAAAATCTTCCTCAACGAAATGCTAAGTAATAGTGATTTACACTATTTTAAATTGCTCAGTACTTTGTATAGTAAAAAAGTGTTATAAAAACGTCATGGAAAAATCACGTTACTATGGCGAACTTAAGTACAATATTATCTTCAAGGTTAACACATATTGAGTACCTACGTACAAAAAGTAAGAGAGATTAGTTCAATTCATTCAAATTAAATAGCTATACTCGTATTAATACAAAAAAAAAATGAAAGTATCTATTTAGTGAGTCCAATAAAATATTTTGTCTATCAATTAAACAATTTTTCTGACAACCAGCCATAGGCACCGCCTGTGCATGGGGGCCACGCGCTGTAGTACGCAACGAGAGTTTAGGAGACAGAATAGTAGTTATGTACTCAAAGGGTAAAACAAGACCCAATTACTAAGATTACGCTGTCTATCTGTCCGTTTGTCACCAACCTGTACCTCATGAACCATGATAGTTAGACATTTAAAATTTTCGCATATGATGTTTTTGTTGTTGCCGCTATAATAACAAATAACAAAACAGAATAAGAATATTATTTAACGTACAATAAACGTGATTGTTTTGTTATTTTATAGACAATAGTACGGAACCCTTCGTGCGGGAGCCGACTCGCAATTGGCCGGTGTTTTTTGGTTTTATATTTCGAGACGGTCCCATATGAATATCCATATCCATTTTATTCTTATAGGCTCTTAGCATTTTAAACAAGTTGAGGTGCGTCTTATGATTTTTATTACATATAATACTGCTTGGCACTTACCATTCGGCTGGCGGACACATGTTTACTGACTTGGTATTAAAAATAAATAAATTTACTCACCAAATGCAGCCCCTTTTGACAGTAATCCAAAATATCCTGCAATGAGGCCTTATTGCCTTGCGCGAGGATCCAGTGCTGCAAAGTAGGCTCATCTTTGCTCTCATAAGAGTGCGCCTTAAACGTGACTCCTTCATCGGAGTCTTCCACTCGAGGCTCTGGTACAGAGCACGCCGCCCCTTCAGTTCCTGAAGACGCTTCTTTTTGGTCGAAAACTAGAAAGACAAGTAACATGAATTATAACTGACACCAGACAAGTTCATAAAGGACCAATGACTTTTCAAATATATCGTCGTCTATATCCCAATTTTTTGACACTTCTCAATTTAATATTTACTCCTGACCGTTACAGTGCTGCAGTTGCAAAAATTCTAATAAATATCGAATCAGGAATGGCTGCTACATATTGCATTGCGACATGCTGCTAAATAAACCACACTATTTATAACACAAGTTGTGTATTAAGCAGAAATTATTTCACGGACCAGAATCTGTGTACTCCTATCAGCAATCAATTGTTTACACCTTACACCTTGCACAGACTTCGAGTCTTATGTTTTATCATTGAGGTAAATTTACCGTAATTGTTAGCAATACCTAATATTTTATTAATACGGATGTGTATTTGTTTTTTATTAAATATTAAAATACATTCAAGATTAATTCAACCTAACTTAACACTCTTAGGGCTTGAATTTCAAAAATACTTTTCGTAATACATGTTAAAAGATACTTTTTCTCATAATTTGTTTCTAGCTTCAGGAGTTACGTTAGTTGTTTATCGTCCAGTTTCCATGCAAAGACCCAAACGCTGTATACTTATTTCAAGTAAATCCCCATTTGTAATTTAAATAACTATAGTGTTTGTTATTTGTCAGGGTTGTTACCAATAGAAAATATGAAGGCACTACACACTACGGTTAAAATCACCACCATGCCATGTACAGACATACGAATGCTTAGTAATAAGGCTTACTTCGAAGCCAAGTCGTCCGCAGCCCTAAATAGTCGATACTAAAATGGAAACGCACCAATAAATAACAAGCAATAAAATGACGGGCAATACTATAAAACGTAGGACATTATTTTAGGGCCCATAAAACCTCGCTAGGTTTACCTATATGTACATTTTATTACAGACACCCCCTACCACTGTCACATTAGACAGCAGTTACGTATTCAGCAGAATATAATAAGGATTGGGTTCAGGTGAACGTGTTATTATTATTTTCCTGGCCAGTAAATACAAGCAGAGCAAGTTAGCTCGGGTAGGGTCTTCGCCGACGAGAATCGCGGCTCATTAACCCCTGATGAGTGATCCCGTGCCTGTAGTCCGTGTGGGTGCTCACGCTCTCTTTTAGTATACGGTATTACTGCTTCAGCGGCGAGAATTACAGTCAAATGAATGTGTGGACCTGGTGTCTATTATAGGCTTGCTACAGATCACTCAACCCGTGGAATAACGTATAAAAAAACATTAAAATAATCTTAGTACAAAGTGGACAAAACTTAAGAGATTAGTTTACCTATGAAACTCAACAACGTAATATAGAACAGTAATATGCAAAATACGATTCTATCCCCAAACAATTGACGATCACCTGACGCACGTGGAAATAGTGTATTTTATAGCTAAAAACTTATTTTTACTAGTTTTATTTATTTGTTTAAATCTCCTTAAATTTTATCGTGCATTTATGTAACGTCCTGTATAGTTTGTAAAGTCCCGGACCCTGTCTTCATTAAAAATATACACTGTGTTATGCGCATACATTTTGTGGACTATTAAAGTCCAATGTTATTAGGCGTAGGCTGTTACGTGTTCACCGAACAGGAACATAATTTTACCACAAATCTGTTTTAATTAGCTATATCTTACTGGTTTGCTACGATATATCTGCTCAATTATTAAACTTCAATCGCAAACCAAAAAGGAAACAATGATATTTATTATACACATCATTTCCATTTATTCACAACCTTCAACAAACATATTATAATATTATGTATGTCAACATACAATAAATTATGTTAATCAGATACAAATGACCCCAAAACTTTGAATACCTAATCGCATATTTTACTGCCAATAGAGAAAATGCAAAGTTTTTTTTTAATAGGTACATTCCAGTCGAGGATCATTTTATTTATAATTGCTTTTACCTCACTTCATCTAGTATCTGTACTTCGAAATGTTTTCCCAATTTCGTCTCATATTGCATTTTTTTAAATTACCCTGTAAGAGATATAACCAATACTTAAAAGGACCAATAAAAATGACTCTACCATTATTTATCCACCTCTGCGCAGGCGGGCAGACGCAGAGGCACTATTAAATATTACTGTTTCGTACGGAGCCCTAAATATAAAATTACTAGGGCTCTTTTGTAAACATACCACCAACTCTAAGTGGCGTTATTAAAGTGTAAATTTTACTAAAACATATCATTATGCTACACAATGTAGAAATCTGTAGTTAGAACAATTCCTTAGAACAAAATAAAGACGTAGCACTGCGTAGTAAAAGTAAGACTACTTCACTGCGCAGTAACGTTTACGTTCTGTATTAGTCATATAAAAGTAGCTTAAGTACCACTTCGCATTTTTAGGTAGGTAGTCAATCATTAACTCGATATTGCACGTGTCGAACAAGATAAGCTAGAACATTGTCTCGGAAATTCTATAATTGGCACGTTTTATCAGTCGGTGACCTTTCAATAATAATCAGTTAAAGGTATCCAATTCGCAGACAGATAGAACGTTCATTTCCCTTTCATCGATTCACATGTATGACGTCAGAACCTGTATATAATTCATTCTACTCGATTGCGCTCTAACCTGTTCACCAAACAGTCATTAGCTAAAAATAGTTGTATCTCAACTCATTGACATTGGACGCTAAATTCATTAGCCTATTGAAATATATTTTGTTTTTAATATCCGTGCAATCAGTGGTTCACGCAATATGATTATGATGATAATTAACGTTTTGAAAACATCGAGCCGAGTGCAACTTTTCTTTATTACAATCATTCCTATCACGCGCCCTCGCAAGGGTATATTTACGTAATCTGTGTGTGTTCAAGCGGGAAATTAAAATAAGACTCATTGTGTACGATAATAAAATCTAAAAAAAAAAACAAAAATTGTAGGACAAAAGTTGTTGCGCATGGTGTGAGTGTGTGCGAGGTTGTTGGTGTTTTACACCCTGAATGTACACACGGTTTCGTAGCATTTCTCCATTTTCATAAAACACACAATCAGATCATCAGTTTTTCAGCAGCTGCCACGTCAAGCACGTCTCCTTATTAGCCCAGAGGGTAATCATGTAACGATTGGTAGTTTACATCCACAATATGGCTCAACTATAAGATTCGAGGTGGGTCTCTGGATAGTTTTAAACATCACGTCTTGAATAGTGTACTTACCATCTTCGTCGGATAATTTAAATGCTTCCACGCCGAAATCTGGGCATGCTCTGTTCTCTGAACTGTTGTCAAACGGTTGACTGATCCTATAATGTGGGCCTTCGAAGTCTGTGTCTTCAAAAACATCAAAAGCTGAGAACCGATGCGCTTCAGCGTTCAATTGTAGAGCCGGCAGAATAGGTATCTTCTCTAGAGATTCTAAAACTTCGTTGAGCCTAGAAAAAAAAACTATGTTAATAAACTTTTAGTGCCAACGAAAATTGCCCTACTGGTGAGGCAGACGCCCATTACCTCCGCTTACACTCGCCATATCGCTTGCGGATCCATAGCTAAGGGTAATACATTTCTGAGGATAAACAGAAGAGGCTATAAAGGCATTCACATTCAATGCAAATGCTCATGTCCACCCATAGAGCGCGTACAAGCCATTAGGTATTTAGGTGTTACAATAGATAGTGGCCTCAGTTTTAAAGAACACATTAAATTACTTTGCGGAAGAGTGCGCAAACTTATATTTGTATTTAAAACTCTAAGACACGTTGCCGAGTTAAAGCTGCTAAAACGTCTGTATATTGTCCTTTGTCAGTCACTCCAAACATACTGTATATCTTCTTGGGGGGGTACGTGCAAAACCACGATAAAACCAGTCGAAATCGCCCAGCGTGCTATTTTAAAGGTGTGCCATTTCAAACCAAACTATTTTCCCACTGTGAATCTATATCAAATATCTGAAGTATTGACTGTAAGGCAATTGTTTATTCTCAACACCGTCCTTCATGAACACACTAAAATTCCTTATGATCCCAATATATCGCAAAAACGCCGGAGGGATATAGTTTTTACGAAGCCTTCCAGATATAAAACTAAATTTAGCTCAAGATTCATAGGATTTCTTGGCTCCTACCTGTACAAGATCAATAAAAAAATAAATATTTACGCCTTAAATAAAAAACATGCTAAATCGGAACTATACAAGTATTTGCAAAATTTAAATTATGAGGACACAGAAAACTTATTATGCATAACCCAATGAATTGTAAAAATATGTAAAGGAAAAGAGTGCCATCTTACATTTTTAGAATTAATATTAAGTATATTAAATTTTAATTAGTGTTTAAATTTTTAAAATAGTAAGTGCAAATCTGTAAATAATACATATCTATATATCATAGGGATTGGTGCTGATAACCGAGATACAGGCTCTGCCTAGTTCGGTTACAGATGCCTAATTTATTTGTATGTTATAAAATCTTTTAGCTAAACATAAGTATTTTGTAAACTAGAATTAAGTTTTTGGAAATAAATAAAATTATTATTATTATTAAAAAAAAAAAAAAAAAAAAAAAATCTGGTGTCAGTCAATGAGACAAGAAATTTTTTTTCTTCTTTTTTTGAATTTTATATGGAGTCCTTCACTTCTACCCCAATAGACAATAGAGGTGAGCTCACATGCACCGAAAGGCATCCGCTTTAGATGACTCAGGGAGGTTACTGACACGTAGCTCAAGGTACAATCGGTTCATAGTAACGTTTTGAGCAACAGTCACTCGACGTTAATACGTGAAAACGAAAACGCGCCGCTCGGCGCTCGTCCGAATAATAAGGATCAGGCATGGTATTTTACAGATACGGATGCTGAGGATTACGGAGGCCTATCTGTGCCCCGCGGTTTTATCCAGGGTGTCAGCTAAGTCCATACCAAGTTTTATTAAAATTGCTCCAGCCGTTTAGGCGTGAAGAAGTAACAAACATAAACACTCTCAAACTTTCGCCTTTATAATATTGTGCTCCTGTGATGATGGTAGTCGCGGCGCGTTCATACCCTTTGCCTGCGAGTACGATATATCGGGTTGTGGACAGTGTCAGGAGGATTGTTATAATATTGACATGTTTTAAATAAGCCATAATCTAATCTTCTTTTATTAAGCTGGACTTATGATTTCATGAGAACACAATTCTTCCCAGCTTATTAATATTATGTACCTTTTTTTCTACAGTTAAAGGTTGAAGCTCGAATCAATTTAAGTGCGTCTAAAACGCACTGTAGGTTAGAACGAGTCTACAGAAAACGAAATGAATTTGATCTCTTTATCATGCCATTACAACAGTAACCAATAGATGCGCTCCATACGTGTCAAAAGCGCAAACTCGTTCGTTATTTTTTTTGCAAACTCATACGATACCCCCTGGTAGCCTTACCTTAAATTGCTTCCGAAAATTACATTAAGGCCTATGTACCGCGATTTCACCTGGCTATAAATTCAGACAAAGCAAATCAATCAACTTTTAGGGATGATTATAATCCTACCTCTTTTTCAAATTGCAGGCAGGACGGTTTAGAAGTAAAGGCTCAAGAGGTAACAAACAAACTGATACACTTCATTGGTATGGCTAGATCTAATTCAGGTTTCTTATCAATGCTTCCATTCTTTATTATACAAAAACGGCTAATACTCATTTGATAGTAAATTCGATAAGGCAATTGGAAAATTTCCTAATTGTAAGAAGCCATTGATTCGTCGGACAATTCTAGTGAATCCATCTATCCAGGACAAACGGACATGTTCTTGCAAACAAATATCTGTCCTGGGTGGGAATCGAACCCACGACCTGCGGCGTGAAAGGCAAGTATCTACATACTACGCAAATCGGCCCGTCGAGTCGAGCCGTGCGAGAAAGATGCGCCGCTTGAGCTATGTAATGTATCGATAGTAGGGATGACACGCCTAATTTAGGTACAGTCAACAGCAAAAGTAGATGATCAAAGTCGGATATTCAATACTAATTATCATAAATTGCGGCAAAATAGTGTGGTGGTGAATAGTATCTAGTTGAAGGTGTGCGTGAGTGTTAAGTGTAAAAAATATTGACTAGTGAAAACTGCCGCCCAATAGCATCATAAACTCAAAACTCAGGTCCGATTTTGATCATCTACTTATGCTGTTGACTGTACTCAACTAGACATATAGCTACACTACTCGCGACCATCCCTAGCCCGAATTTGTCCATATTAAAAAGATGGCTTGGTTGAACCCATTTCCACCAGGGGCGCAACCGGCTAAGCCGCCGAACATCGGGATAGTGATCGGCGCGGCATTCAAATAAATAAAGGTTAAAAATTACTTAATCTATCGTTAAATCAACTTCCATGAGCACATGTGACGTCATAAATGGTCCGGAATCGATTTAACGATTAAGTAATTTTTAACCTTTATTTATTTGAACGCCGATCACTATCCCGATGTTTGGCAACTGAGCCGGTAACCCCCAGCAAAATTAATGAAGTTCACCGAATAACCGGTAGAGCCCCAGGACCAAGCTATACAACCCAATGAATATGATTGGTGGATATCAAACGTATCCAAAGCAACGTAGCGTAGGCTGGTCATAAAGCACCCTTACGTGTCTTACTCGAGTAATATGCGTTTGTTAAAGGCGCCTACTTGAACTTCCGTCTTAAGACTGTAACTGTATATAGTAACAGATAAAATAATCTTTATAGTTAAGTACACAGACCGGGAAATCTGTTTATGAGAGTCTTAAAAAAAGGAGGTTATCTATTATACAATCACGTGAACGTTTTTCGTGAACCGATCCTGATAATTCGATAGCGAATGTTTACGAGGTGGTATGGGACCACAAATATAATAATAAAAATCGAATTAAAAAATAATAAGTATCTTGGGACAACTACCACATTGCCATCCGATCCCAAACTAGACAGAGTCTGTACTACCGCAACCAGACAAATAAATACATACATATCATAGATAAATTACACCCAGAAACATGACAAATAATCGTGTACGAATACTTCTAGCACCTCAGACATCGCACGCGTGTTGCTCAGCCATTTTGCAGGATAATATTTGGTTTTACGGTGTCGCCTTTACTATGGTTGCTGTGTGGATGAGGGCCAATATAAAGAATATCGTCACGTCCCGAAGGAATATCTACCAGAAGACGAGCGGCAGCGTCTCTCTGTGTACTATGACCATCATACTGCGATCGTCAACCCGTCTGCCAAGTGTGGCGATTATGGCATATCCCCTGGCTTTTGTTCAGCAGTGGACTTTTTACAGCTGTTATGATGATGATGATACTATGGTTTCTTTCGAAACCGCGACAGAAGCGTAATTCGTCTAATAAGTACCTTCAGTTAAAATAAATGTGCACAGACTAACAAAGTAATTTAGTCTTAGTCATATAACTTTAACCAGTTTCACGTGTCGATAACGTGGATTGCTCTTATCTACCAAGTCTAGACGCATCTGTCCAAGAATATACAACTTTAAATCATAAGTGGGGCGCCCCGGTCAGGGTCAACGGTGAGGCGAGTCAACTATTTTGGGTCATTCCGGACCTCAACGTATGAAGTTCCGACTGGCTTAAAATTCATCGTTGATCGCTATAAACGGGCTATTTTAAAGACTTGCCCTTTGTCTGATATACTGGGAATATTATATATGATACACTTTGCTTTTCCTTAATAAAAACGCCCGCACTAAAGAAATAAGGTCCCTGTATCGCGGATGACTACATACATAATATCCACAAACACAAAGCATACCTAGACTCACAACAAGTTATTATGTAGGTATGGGTCACACAGATAGCGGTCCTAGGCGGGAATCGTGCCCGAGAGACTGGGCACGGAGTAGTGGAGAGGCTAGTATTTTAACTACTGCATCACAAGTATAGTCAATTATAAAAAAGAAAAGAAACTAGGCTTACAGTAGAGGTATGATCGTGAGCGATAATGACTAAAAATATAATTTTTAGTCACAAAGCAAACGTCCACTGGTGGATAGAGCCTACTTAAGAATGGGAGAATATGCCATAATCGCCTCGCTTAGCAGGCGGGTTGGCAATCGCATTATATTAGTACTCAGAGAAACGCTGCTGCCCATTCCATGTTATAAATTACATCGGACTGATTTCTACGCCCCCCACGGGATAAGATGGGATGGCGATATTCTGTCTTCAGCCACACAACAGCATAGTTAGACTCAAAAGGGTTTAGGAACCAATACCATTATTTAATAATTTATTGACTTTCGCCCTTATAGCTTATATCTCAAGGGATTGTTAAAATTATAGATTTGGGCTGCGAATGATTTGTTTAAATAAAAAAATAATGTGAAGTATTAGTTTCTTGTAGTAAATGACCCTGCTAAACCATCATAGTATTTAACGTTCCATTTCCAAAGCCCTGTATGTGATTCTCATAAGTGGTTGTCTTACACTCGGACTGTCGAACCTGAAAAACCACCACTGAGCCACACATGCAATCAACTAAAACTGATTCAAGGTAAATCTACGCATGATTCATTTTAAAATCGTAGTTCAAACAATAAACAATGTTATTAAATAATAATGAATCACCGAAATGTTTGTACGCTCATTACTTCCAAACGACTGCACCAAATTGGATAAATCTTTCTTTTACGTGTTCGTTAGTCAGGAAAAGGTTATTATGAAAAATGATAGCAAACATTTAAAAAAGAGACTACATAATCTCGTTTTGCAGAAAAGGAAAACATAATAATCTTTTTTTTTTTTTTTTTTGGTAGAATATTTTTTTCGTTCCCTTCTAGACGAACGAACGAAAAACCATTAATTAGATCCAAACATCAATCATTATATTAATGCACATAGTTCTAGTTTATTTCGGCGTGAGCGCTTTTAACAACATTAAAATTGACCAATTCCACTGCAAAGGAGAATGAAATGTTTCTATTTAAGTTTAATTTCGATACCGCGTGTATACAAATGCACTCTTCACCGTGCGCTATAGCAATAATCGATAGCACTCATATAAGTTTCTAGCTAGCTACAAAGACTACTTAATCAATACCATACTCGTTCTAAAGACACGCCATGCCCTAACCATACAATTTATTCATTAAAATTACTATGAACGGCATCGAGGTCAAGCTGAAGTACCCATCAATTGGATTTCAAAGACTAGTTGTTAGAATAAACACTAGGTACGTAATCTACAACGGTTCAATTGGGGCCTAACGGGCACAAAACAGACCCACACTTAAAACCTTTATATGTGGGTCACACAAATAGTTGTCATCTTCGGGATTGAACCCGAAACACGAGGGCGGACCACTACCTTAGCCATTACCAACAGTACAGAAAATCTTGACAACAATTCTCGTAAATCTCTTTGAACAAAGTTTATGCATAATTGGTTTAAGGTTACGCGATTTAGTGATCCAACCGAGTGGAAACTATTCTGTAATAGTCCAACGCCATAGAAAATATTACACAGGAGATCACAATCCCTTAATTTTCTTAAGTCGACGCATTGTTAAACAAATATAACCAAACGAAAACGGAATTTCATCTCTCACCGCCCCTTCAGCTGTAGCCATATCATTATGTACGATTCGACTACAGAGTTCAACTCGATATCAGGTGATTGCGCTCAATTCATAATGTATGAAATTAGTTTGCAGTATGAACTCTCTCGAGAATACGAGCATAAGAGTGTGATTATATTTTATATGTATTCAACTAATGAGCATTTGTGTTCGATTTCGTCGCTGATGTATATAATTGAATGATGTGATCTCTTATAATTAAAGGAGCGCATGGTAAAATGTACATTAATTCAATTATTAGCATTTAAGATGTATTCTTTGTTGGAGATTCAAATTAATAAATAGCTCTCAGCTGTTTCAGCTGACGAGACACAACAATATTCTCACAGGAGGACCATACAGTTACAGAATGAAGACGCGACTTTTATAACAGGGGGGCCTTTACTTGCAATGAAATGAAAACATTTTATTTAGTAGTAGTGTAGCACAACACACAAGAAATACAGTAAAGTAAAAAACAACATCAATACAGAGAAAAGGAAAAGAAAGAAGGTAACAATCATATAAAACATGATACTTCTTTTTCTAAAAGTCTAAAACCTAACCATGGTCTACAACTGATAAAGGGTAGTCCAGCATTACCAACTCAAAGCCCAAATAAGATGAAAGGTCGATCTTCCCAGTCGGATTATAGGCGCGTTAAGGATTTTTTTGAAGAATATTCTTCCAAAAGTTTTACATGCTTGTCGTAGGAGAGAGATAACCGAACAAAAGAGTTTATATTTAAAATTCAATGCCTATGTACATGCCTTTTCTTTTGCAACTTCTAACTTATGTTTATGTAATTTTCTGTGTGCAATAAAGAATAAGAATAAGAATATAATATTACATTTATCATCATGACAAGGGAAATCCTCTAGAACATTAAGGTCACGTCAAACTGTACTGTCACATCACGTAAGGCAGTAATCCACATAAATACGTCGCCGCATTTTTCTGCATTTAAAGCCGGGTCCAGACGAGTGTAATATTACACGAATTCTACGTGTGGACGGCACTACGAGACGACCGTAGTGCCGTTCACACGTAGAATTCGTGTAACATTTATTTTTTAAGATTACACCTGCGTTGGATAATCTAACCCCTGTTTCGCGGGGAACTTTACAAACACATAATAGACCGGACACACATTACATCCAGACTCAGAACAACTATTTATGGATCACACAAATATTTGTGCAGCGCGGGACTCGAAGCGGCGAGGCGACTGTCTTAGCCGCTGCGCCACACGTGCAGGCAACACGGTGGATTACATTACGCGTTACACTCGTCTGGACCTGGCTTACGTATTAAAGTTCTTTGTAGGTATGTTTTTAACTAATTCAGTATCGCAATCTAACATACTAATACAATACCGGAAAAGTAAGACGTTCAAGGTAATTTGAGAATAAATTAAGAGCACAAGGCGACCGAACTACTTTACCTGCCTAGTACATTAAACATTTATTCGTGTTAAATTTAAAGCCCGTTAACATTTAGTTAAGGATCAAGTACAAGTGAGAAGTGTAAGTTATAAACGATTACTAAAAATAACGTGTAACAAAACGGCATGATGTTAAGTGACGACTACCGAATAATAATCCTTCTCCTACCCCGGTAACATGTTAGGGCTTTTTGCAAGCACGCTGTATCGTTTATATAAAACCATATCTCTCAACGACCCTTTTATAAAACATGTCAAATACCCGTCAATTACTAACTATCAACTTAAAATTAGCAACCATCTTAAATGTTTCGTTCGTAAGCATTTTTCTATAGATCTTATTTTATTTTATTTTAATGTGGAGATATACAGTACAAAATTTTGTTACAATTCTCCAAAGCGATGGCCTAGCCAAAAGAGAAGCTATTCGGTAGAACAAATAAATGTATAGCATTGTCAAAAATGATCGTACTTTTTATGATTTCATATACGCTGGACGTCTATACTCCTAATTATTTTAGGAATTTGTTCCCTAATAACACTTCTCAACAGTTTTTGTGTACCGTAAAACTTTGCACACATTTCGGTAGTTTTTAGGAATAACTTTATTTTAACAACCAAAATTAATTATGTTTTGGTTCCAACAGAACAATGTGTCCTTTAACTATCAATCTCATACGAAATTCAAGCCCTGCGGGCCCCCACAATTATATATTTTTTCATGTCGGAATGTAACGCCGAAGTGGGGTTTCTTCGACAAGGCATTAAAATGCAATCAACGTCAAAGATCTAAAGTGTAAGAATTACTTTGACATCATTTTGATAAAAAAATATTAATAATCTATGCATTTTAGAGGAAATTGAAATGAAAAGGAATTTAATTTTCTCACATTATCCACGATCTTCCGCCTTCGTTTCTTTAAAGGCCCGTAGACTTCCACATCTAATAATTGCATTGTTTCACTAGCCCCATATATTGTCAAAGTTACCCTTACTGTTAAAGTAACCCCGTTTTACCGTAGGTCATAATGAGCCGAATGCACATATTGTAAATCTTCACCTTTTCACCTTTGACTAAGAGCAAATGCGCCGCGATTACGCACGATACCCAGATGATAAAGTTTAACTTTCAATCAATGTAGACCATGACCCCTTATATATAATTAAATATTATATATAAGGGGAATTATATAATTAAATATTATATATAAGGCAAATTCAGGCGTAGCTCTCGCTTCGTTCGGTCAAATAATAATATGTTTTGCAAAAGAGTGTACCTCTCTATACGAGCGTGTGGTTTATTGATGACATTTTGAACACGAATGCGCAGTAATCGTTCGCTCTTATTTACATAATGTTTACTATTTACCCACTGTTGGCACAATAATTCTACGTATATTATCAACATTACTCGCTCTCACTTAACAATACATTAATCACAATTTAATGAACTTTATCATCATATAGATAGTTATTTATTATTAGTAATTATGCCAAACTAATCAAGTAATGTAACGTTAGGTATACAATTAAAATACATACTAGAAACCTAGTGCATCTAATACAAAAATGAACTCGTAACTGTTACTTGAAAATAACAATTTAAATTCAACATCTTTCGCAAAAGAATGCTAATGAAGAATAAGCGTTGCTGGATAACGGTTTTGCTAATTAAAAGCTAATTATACTTCTCCGAGCGGAGCACTCAACTCGAGGCATTATTTATTTTTAACCGACTTCATAAAGGAGCAATTCTTAATATAGCGCGTCTTTTTTACGTGTATATACATAGATAACGATGGCATTCATCAACAGATTTTGATAATTATTGCCATCGATTCGGAATCAAATGGGCAATGTTGCGAGCTGTCCCTATATACATATTGTACGTCAGTATTAAGAGCCAACGTAATAGCTATATTAAGGCTTTTCTTAAAATATTATTAGTGTTCTTATAATAATTAAAATAAATTATAAAATAAATTTATATCTACACTAAATTATATCATTTGAAGATGGTGCCAACAATTACGTTCAATTCGTTCCGCATTCTTGTTGGCTCCAAACTTCTAATGTCATTATTACGGGCATAGGTGAAATGTTTTTTACTTTTAAATTGGTTTTGAAGTCGTTTTAGGTTTTAAATCTGTTTTACCATAGTGTTTGCCTTAATCATGTGTAAGCTTACCTATGTCACAGCCATGGAAACAATCTATGGAAATATTATATTTTAATATTTAATAATAACTAATATCTGCCGAAAGACGTCCACTCCTGTACAAATGCCTCCCCCAAGGATTGCTACAATAGCCGGTCCAATCTATATATTCCATGGAATGAATTCGAATGTAGGAGATTGACTTTAAAAAAATCATAAATTAACAATGCCTAGTTATGCCATTATATACATACATATATACCATTTTCATGTTAAGGTAGGGTTGCGATCGGGTATGACGGTCTAGCACAGACTAAAACTAACCTATGGTGGAACATAAAACGGGCTTTAAGGCTTGTATGTATTCGTCTTACTTTCATTCAACTCCCGTCTGCCGGTGTTATCAACATATCATTTACTTTTCCTTTTATATGATCCATATGTAAATCATTTATTTTTTCTTTTTTGTTCTTGTTGCGGCACTAATACATTTCAAAAGCTTCCAACTTGTCGTTCTTTCTCATTGTCTATATCTATCTGGCTACCGTAAATCCTATACTCCAACTATTTTGAAGACGTTTTCTAACATTGAATATTCTAGTCGTAATAAGATGAAAATGTCCATGGGAGAGCTATGGACATTTTCATCTTATTACGACTAGAATATGCATAATATATATGCAATGTTAACAACCAGTAGTGGTGTACACACGACTACATATCAAGCTATACAAACCCAATAAAACCTTTCATTGTATGGAAATCCTGTACAACGCGAGATCAGCTTATACTGGAAAAGTATAGCTTGATGTGTAGCCGTATGTACGCAAGGAGATGTTGATTACGTGCGCTTAAACAATTTTTTTTACTAGTAGGTTAAATGATACGACTAATTCTTAATATAATCTTGGGTTTTTAATTAAAGTAACTTACACCCCTAATTTAAAAAATAAATTACGAACGTGCAGAGTATTCGATTTTTGATTGACGTAGAAGAGTATAAGATTTTTGATTGATGTAATTTACAACCCTTATTGAAGGACGCTCAGAGTATTCGATTTTTTATTGATGTAATTTACATTCTTAATTGAACGACGTGCAGAGTATATCGGCTTTGTCACTTCAGTCGGCCTGGTTTATTAAGACATGTGAGCAGTTAGCAGACACATTTGGATCATAGCCATAACAGGTTTTAACCAAGGTCATGAACATGAGCGTGCTATAACAATCTATTATATCTGAGAAACTTAAATACTAAATTCTATTGTTAATTCGGTGTTAAATTGGTTACTATTTTATTTATCGAATGGGAAGTGGTTACGCCAGAGTCAGAGTTGTTTAAACCGCCGCGCGCCGAGTAGGCCTCTAACATGGCTTAATGACTGTTGTCTAATGACTTCAACCGAGTTGAACCGAGACCGACGGCTTAACGTGGCCTCCGAAGCACGGAGACGCTCAGAAATTAAAACACTTTAGTGGTCACCCATCTATGGACTGACCATAGATGCTTTACCTCCACGATCACTTATGGACCGGTAAGAGCATCTACATATTAGTAATTATTCCCATCTTTAAATAAATTTGATATTTAAATACTTTATTAATGACATTGACATTGATAAACGTAAAAATACGAAATTATACATATGACTTTTACAATAATATAAGGAACTATATAAATGATATATAATTACTATATAATTTTTAAATATGTGCATGCCGAAAGGCAGGTTAGGGTGGTACCTATAATTGTTATGTATACACCCATTTAAGCCGAATATCTTTTTTTTTTAGAACAGTAGATAGAAAAAAACTTGAGAGGTGTCAAGGGACACCCGGATGGAACGACGTTATTTCTTATTATTTATTATGTACAAAAAACCTAGAAATGAAAATATCTGGCTTGCTTTCTATAAGAGAGAGAGAGAGAGAGAGACAGACAGAGAAACATGCGCAAGCCGCACAGCTGCAAAAAGTGTCGTGACAACTTTTCGTAAGATTTTTTCCGTCTAGCCCCCTTTCACAACGCGCGATAAGGAACTTCGTTCCAATATAAAGAAAAAACAGTACTCACCCCGACAATTGTTCATGATATTCTTCTTTTTTTAGTCGATGTTTTCTGAAAGCATCTTTGAAATTCCGCGACCGTTCGCAAAATTCGTTGAATATGTCTTCCAAATTCGCGACAACAGCCGCCCAACCCTGTTGAACGAACTACAATGAATATGTAAACATAAATACGGTACAACCAAAAAATAACCTTAATTCCTAAGCAATAGTAACCATATTCTAATAAAAAGGTTCTATTATCGATATCCGCTCAACCCGTCTGTACGTCTAGCGGGGCTCTTGACCTTACGGATTTGCTGCGCAAGTAAGTAATCATCCTTTTACTTGGAAACGCGGACCAGTTTAAGAAATATTTTGTTTCATTCTATAGAATGTACTACGTAATGTAGTTGAATGGGAAAACAAAACATTTCTTAAACTGATCCGTATTAATAAGGAAGTAGGTTAGTACTCATGTCATATATATATTTGTTGCTTTAAAGATGTGAGAATGAAGCAAAATTTAGACAAAGCTACCGATGCACTGTAGTCGTTCTTTGTGAACGAATATGAATGTATAAAAGTATTAGGTTGGGGAAAAAATCTTTTCGCGTTATAGTATGGATGAACTTGTCATAAATTCTCTGTGGCCATACTATTTGTATCTGGCAGGTTTTGGTATCATTGAAAGTTTAAATTTTAAAGAATATAATTTCAAATTCAAACTAGTTAAATGTGTGATTTTCATTTGTTTTTCGTACTGTTAAGATTAGTGAATATACTAAAGAAATTCGATACATTTTAAAATTCTACTACAAAAAAGGAAGAAATGCAACAAGCCGCGAATTTTTTTTCTGATATTTATGGACCTAGTGCAGTATCTGTGAGAGTAACACAAATTTGGTTTAAGCGTTTTCAATCCGAAAATCTATTATGTCAATATTGCGCTAGGTGCTACTAGCCAAAGATCGTAGGGATCTTTCGGGGTGGCTTATGTTCCACAGTGAACGGCTTTAGGTTGACGTGCTGATGATTCATGTTTTGGTCATCTACCTTTAAACCTTGTTTACATTTTAATTTTTAAACTTCCAGACGGTGCATTTAATCCAGGGGTAAATAGAGATGGGGCAAGTATGATAAACTATGTTCCAGTTTCAATTCGTCTCTGTACCTACATACTTCTATTGCTCCCGTTAAACAGTAGTTAATGGTACCTAAATTGAGACGATTTCTTTTTTTTAATAGATGAAATTTTTCTATTGAAGCGATTCTCTCCAAAACTTAAATATTAACGAGAGTAAGCAACTGTTACATTCCTACACTTTTCATGAAGCAAATCAAAACTAATTTCGAAGATGCACTAAACAAAACGTTTGGTCTACTAAGCTCTTGGGTCAAAGACCCTAGACGTCAGGCACGTCTGTGAATTCTACGAGTGGATTCATATTGAAAGGGACTAAAGCTAAAATTCATTAGTAGTAGACTCATTTGAAAATGATTTTGTGGCACAAAATCATTTTCATCTATAGCTTCGTACTTTAGAGTACGAGTTTATGGACATAGGATAAGCCTAAGAGTACGAATTTATGGGCATAGGATGTGTGCAAAACACATTTTTATTAGGGTTCCGTAGCCAAATGGCAAAAAACGGAATCCTTATAGATTCGTCATGTCTGTCTCACGTCTACATAGAAATATTTTTTTGATCAATCCTTTTCATGGATATGTCTTCAAAAATGATATTGAGGTTTCTAATATCATTTTTTCTAAGCTGAATAGTTTGCGCGAGAGACACTTCCAAAGTGGTAAAATGAGTGTCTCCCCCCACCCCACCCCCCCTGTAACTTCCAAAATAAGAGAATGATAAAACTAAAAAAAATATATGATGTACTTTACCATGCAAACTTCCACCCAAATTTGGTTTGAACAATATCTAGTAAATAGTTTTCTTAATACGTCATAAACGTTAACCGCAATTTACCTTTCATTCAATCAACTCAAATAAATAAAAAAAACATATTACGTTACTTGCTCCTACGGAACCCTTCATGGGCGAGTCCGACTCGCACTTGGCCGGTTTTTTTGTACCAGAATCGGCGACATTAATTATACGATATAAAAATACAAACAATAGAAAATGTGTGTAATATATAGTACAATTATTGATAAGTTACGATTTTATTTTAATTTCTAACCATTCGCAGTTCGCCAGTTGAATGAATGCCTTTCCCCAAAAATGTTGGGATAATCAAAATAAAAACTGTATAATAACGATATAATACGTGTATAACAGAACATCACTAATGGTGGATGATCCTACACCATAAATTAAGTTGTAGAGGATAACCTTGGTGACGTAATTTTTCAATTAAGACTGATCTAACAGACATCTGTGTCCTGTTGCCGGGCCGTCATTTAGAAACTCCATAGTACCTATATAGTGATGATAAATCTGGTTTAAGATCTTTATTCCTCAAAAGAATACAATTCACTTATATGAGAAACATATTTAACAAATTAAACAAAAGGTTCTTAAATACTAATCGGGCGTTTACTTAATTTAATTTACAATATACAAGTTATGTCTATAGAAAAATATTAAACAAATTGGGGTAGTTAAAGAAAAAAAATATATATATAATGATTCGCTTGTAGCTAAGTTGAACATTAATGGTCAAACTAGTATAGGAACATTTATTGCATTTATAGCGCTACTAGAAACGGCAAGAGCGTACCACGCTCAAAGACGAAAAAGGCGCTAATACCACTTAGACAAATTACTTGCGTAGTTATCCAATTATAAAAACAATATGTATATGTATATGCATAATTTTAAATGGATGTATTATTATTACTATTACCTTACAGCAAATTTATATTTTTGGCGGTTGTGCCATAAATAAGATGGTGTTTTAGTAGGCGTTTGAAACTGGGTATGCTTTTACATTCCTTTATAGGTTTTGGTAGTTTATTATATAAAAGGGCACCTTCATATAATATACTTTTTTTGCCATAATTTGTACGTATTCTATTAAGATATATGTCATTTGCATTTCTTAATTGTATTCTCTGATAGTGTCGTTTTTTTCTGAAGCTTATTTGGGTGTGGATATCTTTATTCCAAATTTTTCTAACTAATATACAATTATAGTATTTATATGTCTGAAATACATTCATAATTTTAGTTTCTTTATATATTTTTTGAGTAGAAGTTAAAAAATCGTAATGGAATAAAATTTTTATTAGTTAGTTTTGTGCTGTTTGCAATATATTTAGGTTTGTTTTTGCAGCTGTGCCCCATACTTCTATCAGATAGTCGATATGTGGTTTTATAAGACAATTATATATATAATGTCTTATTTGGGAGGGTATACATCGTAAATCGTAAATATTAGACTTAAACTAGATAATTAAACATAATCTCTTGACAATAACTTGATACGAGCTAGCTAAATATCATTGCTATAATAAAATAAATTTTATAAATGTTTTCATACAATGTGTACCTAAATATCTATGTTACTAGAAATAATAATGTATACAACTATATTACTACAAACATGTTCTGACTATTTACAAGCGCTTTTTTAAGTCTACGTGAATAAAAATAATGAGGTCCTGGGTTCAAATCCCGGGTCGAGCAAAAAGTGATTTTGGGATTTTTCCGTATAAAGAAATTTCTCAGCATCAGCCCGAAGTCTGGAAGTTGGCGGTATTACACCCCCGTGCCTCGGAGAGCACGTAAAGCCGTCGGTCCTGTACCTGAACTCTTTCCGGTCGTGTCGCTAGGCGTCCCATCGGATCATGAGAGTGATGGAATAGAAAGTGCCCTTGTGCTTGCGCACACACTTGTGCACTATAATATGTCCTGCGCAATTGGCTAGTCTCCATTAAGACTGGCCGCCGTGGCCGAAATTCGGTCGGGAGGACATCATCATTTTTTTTTTTTATCCCACTGATTACAGTACCATCGCCATCGACCCTTAGTGCGCATTCGTATCTTGGATGTGAAATGCATTCTTCAGTCCTCAACAGGACGGGCCGGGCAGCCCCACAGTTATAGAAAACATCCCTAAAAAACCGGCCAAGTGCGAGTCGGATTCGCGTACGAAGGGTTCCGTACCATTATCTATAAATAAACCGACCAAGTGCGAGTCGGACACGCGCACGAAGGGTTCCGTACCATTATCTATAAAAACTATATACTGACTATAAAAAATCACGTTTCTTGTATGGGAGCCCCCTTAAATATTTATTTATTTAGTACTAGCTGTGCCCGCGACTTCGTTCGCGTGGATGTCGGAACTTAACAATGTATTTTTTTGTGTATAGCGCTGTGGGAGGATACCGATACATTTTGTTTTTATTTAATTTAGTGCTTCTTTTTTTACCTGTGGAACCATCTGGAGTGTACACAAAAACGTTATTGGGGTTGTTTACGCGTGAAAGAGCTACGTATAGTTGACCATGGGAAAAGCATCCAATACTTAGGTCCACCCCCGCAACGGATAATGTCTGGCCCTGAGCTTTATTAATCGTCATGGCATAACAGCGACTGACTGGGAATTGCACTGGTTTGAAAGCGAAAGGAAAGCTTTTTCGGAATTATAGGTATCCTTGGAATAAAAACAATATCAACGGCGCCGCAACATGTTAATATTTCAGCTTCGATAATGTTTTGCTGCAGATTTGTGACTTTGAGCCGAGTGCCGTTACAAAGTTTGGGAGGACATACATTTCTGAGGAGAATTATTGGTACACCGATTTTTAAACTATTTTGTGGGCTGGAAGTCCGGATGTGCTGAGGGAATCCAAAAATTCTACCAGGTAGTGCGTGGCGTCATCTTCCATAACTGTATTTATTTAGCTATATTCTTTACTATTCCCGGACGCATGAGCCAATATTTTGAAATTAATTGCCGCAGCTTGGTCATTGCGGGGAGTCAAAATAGCTCGCTGACATAGCCAAGAACCAGCCTGATTTCCCATGTTTGTGGTATCTCCGTACACAGAAGAAATTAGCTCCTGTTGTGATGTAACGTAAGAGCAGAGATTACCAATCAAAATAACTTCCGTCTTCTTGTACGGGGTATGTGCCATCGCCTATTTTTTACAATAAATTGGCAAACTCCTGTGCATTTTCGCAGCGTCTGACTGATCGGGTTCCCTCCTATACTTATAACTATCTCTTGAATAGCCAATAAGGACCTGTTGTGACAAATTTCACGTACCCTGTCAGGAATTTCTCCATCAGTATTTAGCTGTACATGTCTCATAAAATCTTCAGCAAGCTTGTCATGGTACTTTTGCCATAACTGATTAGCACCCGATAACGCACAAAAGGTCAATAAGATGGCAAACAAATGTCGCAAGCGATGTGGACTATCGCTCACCCATGCTTTCCGCTAAAGCGTCATCCCAATGCTGAGCTCCATCTAATAAATGGCGTGCTCGGCAAGCGGCCTGGTATGTGGGATGTTCAATATCATCAACTTTACGGAGCTCAGCAAAAGACTACGTCCTCGCACTACATGGACCAGACTGTGGGATGAACTTACACGTGAGCACGCCACGTGAACTTGCCCGTCTTCCTTAAGTCAATTCCAGCTACATTGAGAGTTAGACTTTGCGATTTGTTGATGGTTATCGCGACACACACTTTTATAGGAAACTACAGTATTTTAAACTGAAAAGGGAGTTCATTTGGCACTAACGGAATATTTGACACGAACACTGTTTCTCCCTGGGCGGATCCAGGCATAATAGCAGCCTCTATAACACGATGCAAAGTTTTGACTTTAAGCCTAGTGCCGTTGCAAAGTTTAGGTGGCTTCATATTCCTCAGAACCATTATAGGTATACCCACACGCAACATATATCCCCTATTATACGCCCTTAGGGGTGGAAATTCCTAAAATCCTGAAATACATATTTTTATTTTTAACGGAAAGGCCAAACACCAATTTTCATGCTTTTCACTTAAAAAATTACACACTTTTCATACAAACTTACATCCCCTATTTTACGCCCTTGGGGTGGAATTTCCAAAAATTCTAAAATATTTATTTTTATTTTTAGCTGAACTACTAAATATAAGTTTCAATGCCTTTAACTTCAAAAATGACGGATTTTGATACAATCTTTCATTCTCTATTTTACCCCCTTAGGGTTAGTATTTCCAAAAACCCTTCCTTAGTGAATGCATACGTCATAAAAAGTAACTACCGGCAAAATGTCAAGTCTCTAAACCCAGCCGTTCAGGCTGTGCGTTGATATGTGAGTCAGTTAGTTTCCTCTTTTACATAGTACATACGTAGGTATATAGATTTGTGCTGAGAAAATTATGAGAGACAGGGTTTATTTACTACATTCAAATACATTCAATCGGACAGGCTCAATAAAATTCGAATCGTCTGTACATTCCCGTTACAAAAAAATCGACAGCACACACTTTCGATCGACTGACATTACAATTTAAAATTAAATTATAACAAATCCAACCTTGTACATAATTCAATTTGCCCAAAGAAAACAGAATATTTTAATAACCAATTTTGGACAACGACATACTTCTAGCCAACCAAGACCTTATTCCGAAACAATTCGGAGCATTCAAAGCCCTAATCTTAACACCGCGAGTCAAAAGCAATGCACAACGACATCTATCGAAATAAAATTCAACTATCAAGCACAACGATATCTATCGAAATAAAAATCAACTATCAATAATTTAAAATTAAATTATAACAAAGCCAACCTTCTACATAATTCAATTTGCCCAAAGAAAACAGATTTTTTTAATAACCAATTATGGACAACGACATACATATAGGCAACCAAGACCTTATTTCGAAACAATTCAGAACATTCAAAACCCTACGTAACTCATGCAATCAGCACACACGGGCAAATCTTAACACCGCGAGTCAAAAGAAATGCACAACGACATCTAAAATAATAAAAATCAACTATCAACCTAGTTCATTCGGAAAAGAGATGTCATAATATGCACAATGACATCTATCGGACAGTTAGGTAGTTCAACTATAAACATTAGTTCATCTTGAAGTAACGAAATGTGTGTTATTTTCCTTCATGATTACTTTAAAATCTAATATCTTTTGATAGACTGAACCGATTGCAATAAAACAAAAACTAAATGTTACCTCAAGGTACGCACAATCGTTCTGTATAAATGTTATCTACATTGCTTTCGTATATTTTACGTGATACCCGAACATATAAACAGACAAACAGACACACAGACAAACAGACAAAAATTCTAAAAATGCTGGAAATGAGTTCTATTGGTTGTTATTTAATACCCTGGCTATTCTTTTTGGATTTTCTTTCGATGTACAAAAATTATTTTTCTACAGATTTATTATATGTATAGATTATAGTATTTGTTGTTATAGCGGCAACAGAAATGCATCATTTGTGAAAATTTCAACGGTCTAACTATCACGGTTCATGAGATACAGCCTGGTGACAGACGGACAGACAGAGAAGTCTTAGTAAAAGGGTCCCGTTTTACCCTTTGGGTACAGAACCCTCAAAACGACTCTCGTGAAGCAGAGAAAGAATCATCAAAACTAACTGATCAAAGTCAAGGATATGCAATACATTCTTACGTAATATAAATATTGAGACACTTCTCAAAACCAGTTTCGAGTTCGAAAACTAGTTTGTCTCAATTGCAATAAAAATAATTACACCAAAATAATTTTCGTTAGTAAACACTTCGCCTGAGAACGGCTGACATGATTCGAAAAATGTGTAGATTAATTGTTCGAATCTATTAAAATTAAATACTTTTGGTTGGCAAGCGCATCACTTAAGATCAGCTGCATTTGTTCAGAAAATGTGTTCGTCAATTGCTTGAGTGTAATGAAATTAAACACACTGATTCGAAAAATGTTTGACTCAATTGGTTGAATCTATTAAACCTAAATAATGTTCGTTGTAAAGAAGATCATTTGAGGACGCCTGATCCAGTTTGGCTATAGCGAAACTAATACTAAGTATGTATAAGATTTTGACGAAAATTAAATACTTAAAAGTTCTCTACAAAATTGGAAAATTCGGATAATATTTGAAGTGCTTTTATTGATCTTATTTTGTTTCAATATTTCCCTACAAGATGGACCGATGATCTTGTGAGGGTGGCTGGAAGCCGCTAGATGCGGGTAGCGGAAGACCGGATTGTGGAGATCTTTGGGGTCGGCATTTGTCCAGCAGTGGACGCCTTTCGACTGATATGATGATGATTTTATTACGTCTGTTGTGGTCCTGAATCTGTTTTTTAGGGTTCTGTACCCAAAGGGTAAAACGGGACCTTATTATTAAGACTTCAATGTCTGTCTGTCTGTCACCAGGTTGTATCTCATGAACCGTGGTAGTTAGACTGTTGAAATTTTCACAGATGATGTATTTCTGTGCCGCTATAACAACAAATACTAAAAACCAAATAAAATAAATATTTAACGGGGCTCCCATACAACAAACATAAATATTTTGCTCGTTTTTATAGATAATGGCAGGGAAGCCTTCGTGCGCGAGTCCGACTTGCACTTGGCCGGTTTTTAGTATAATAACCGGGACAACTACAAGAAATTAAAGTCGCAAAATTCTTAACGGCAAAAATATTTTAACAGTCGCTGACATGACAGTATAAAATAATTACTTCGTTCATTAAAAACTAAACAACACGGCTGTGTTTATAGTGAAATGAATAGGCCTCGTTAAGACAGAACTAATGAGCAAAACCGCAGTAGCGTGTAGATACTAGTAGCCATTGTAAAGTGCCACTTGTTTACCCTCTCATGCACCTATCCATTCAGGGGTGACCTCTGGCGAGGTTTATTTATTACGTAGCCTTATTTGCTAGACGGCTTTACCCACCGCTCGCTTCTATTGTCCGCTGAAGCTATGAAAGCCTCCTAGGGTAAATGTAAACGGCAGGTAAAAATAAAATTGCCATTAATTTCTACGGCCCATTATAAGATCAGTTCAATGGTATGATTATATACAAGTGTATGTTAAGGTGTAAGCAAAGTTTCTAAAAGAACTATATTTAAATACTAGCTGTGCCCGCGACTTCGTCCGCGTGTGTTTATTTTGTTTTTTTTTCAAAAACAAAAGATTTTCAAAAATAAAAGTAGCCTAAGTTACTCCTTATTACATCAGCTACTTGTCAATAAAAGTCCCGTCAAAATCGGTCCAGCCATTTCAGAGATTAGCCGGAACAAACAGACAGACAGACAAAAATTGTAAAAAAAATATTTTGGAGTATTTACCGTATATGTATTCATATACCTGTAGTAAAAATCGGTTATTTCAACATTACAAACAGACACTTCAATTTTATTTATTTGTATGTATGTATAGATTATTTTTTTAAGGATTTAACAAAAATATATATGTGACAAAACAGACCGCACGGTCTAACTAATCACACTGATATTATAAAAGCGAAAGTTTGTGACTGTGTGAGTGTGTATGTTTGTTACTTCTTCACGTCTTAACGACTGGATCGATTTTAATAAAATTAAAATAAAATTATCACAGGTAAAACCGCGGGTCACAGCTAGTTCAAAATATTTTTGTTACTTTAATACTGTATTCGACTATGTTTATGTCCTGTATTGTGAGCTTGACAAATACAAGTGTATGTTAATACCAAAGTACTGAATAAATTCCATTATTTCATGTATCATCATCATATCAACCGAAATACGTTTACCGCTGCTAGACAAAGGCCTCACCAAAGATCTCCACAATTGCCGGTCTAACTCGACTCATTTTGTAGGGGGCATCCCCACGCCGCGTCTTCCAATTATTGTCACATTTACATAGTGGGTTTTATTTCCGAAAAATGCATATTTACAATAATGGTAAGCAGTTACCATAGCCTAAGCCGCTTGCTGCAAACATGGCATCATTATTTTTGCAGTTGTAACCCGGCATCAAACGGGTTGCGCCAAACAATGTTTGTCTTAGCGCTTGCGCAAACAATTGTGGACTATATAGATAAATATGGTTGGGGGTATTAGCTGTAGTATCCGTTGAGACCACGCCAGGAGTCTATTTCCTCCTTATTATCATTATTTCTATTTACTGTGGATGATAGAGCAACTTCATCCTGTCCCTTCATTCATTTTTATCATATTCTTATATGCAGTGATAACACATTAACGGATTTGTTCTACCAACCCTGCAGGCCAGATTATGTTAGCGGCTGTGATTTATGTAATAACTAACAGCCCACCCCGGCTTCACACGGGTAATAAAC
The DNA here is from genome assembly GCA_951640165.1 of Pseudoips prasinana. Classification (NCBI taxonomy): domain Eukaryota; kingdom Metazoa; phylum Arthropoda; class Insecta; order Lepidoptera; family Nolidae; genus Pseudoips; species Pseudoips prasinana. The sequence continues at coordinate 26,879,787 of OX621237.1, read as the reverse complement.
AAACATTTCTAAAGTTATAATTTTCTACACACACACACACTCCCATAGATACTTTTTCTTTTTCGCGTGGGGTCACTAAAAAAGAGTAAACTAATTTGGGTAGTAACTTGGGTTACATAATTGGCGTTTTAGTGTGGATCCCTAATTGAAAATTCAGTGAAAGAATTTTTCAAATCGGTCTAGACGTTTCGTAACCTATTCAATGTAAACAAACAAAAACACAATCAAATGTTTCCTCTTTAGACTACAGACAGCACCGGCAGCTTACCGTGCTCTCTGCAGCATGAAACAACTTGCCGTCACTCATCTAAAGAAACCGCACACCTAGTTACTTAACCTCGCATATCGTACACGAACTAGATTAACTATGAACTTCTACGCCCATTCATCTTTCTCCTGATCTAACGTCGAGGACAAACAAGTGTTTTGGCGGTTAAGGTTGTCATACGACCTTAACCGAAGTACATTGTATGACGCTTGCGATTAGATCACGTACCCCGTTGAACAAACAAACAGCACACCGATAGTAACTAAGTTTTTAGTAAACACGTCTTATTAACAACGCGTAAAAGTTCAATTTCTTATTCGAAATGTTACTGTTGACCTGCAGTTACATTTCAAATTCCCGTCATAATAAAGACCACGTACCCCGTTGAACAAACAAACAGCACACCGATAGTAACTAAGTTTTTAGTAAACACGTCTTATAACGAACACGTAAAAGTTGAATTTATTATTTGAAATGTTACTATTAACCTGCAGCTACGTTTCAAATTCCCGTCATAATAAAGAGAACAGACAGTTAACTGGTTTATTAGTGTGCACCTATTGACATACTTAGATTAATAGGCCCTTATCTTATGTACTGGATATTTAATTAACAGCTAACCAAAATGTTAATTATGATTAGAATAATCAAAGAGCATGTAGTTGATTTATGCTATAAGCATGAAGTTAATGCATTTGTGTCGCAGTATTCACGCTTCTACTTCGCCCCTATATTTCGGGTAATGGACAATCATTACTGTGACCTGTAAGTAATTGTTCCGAGTCTGGATTTGCTTTTTAATAATAATATCTTGGTATATAATTCACAAACGGCCATCTTATCCCAAACTAAGCAGAGCGTGTACTATGAAAACCAGATAACTGATCTATTACATAACATTTCTTTTTGTAAATACATACTTATATAGATAATTACACCTAGACTCAGGCAGGACAAACAGACTGCAGACAGTTCATGCACACACATATCTGTCATGGGTGGGAATCGAACCCACAACCTGCGGCGTGAAAGGCAAGCATTTACCAACCACGCCAATTGGCCCGTCAAATTTCCGTTTACTTCCGTGAAATGCATGTTTCTGAAGTCCGCCGCGATACTCGCATTTATTTCCATAGTGGGGGCATGGTGTACCTAGCTAGTTACCTTACCTATTGAAGCAATCTGGGGGTCTATTGAAGCTATAGGACTAAGCAGTGAACTATAACATATGACCTAAATGTTGCTAGTTCGATTCTCGCACAAGACAAATATTAGTTTTCATGAACATAATAATAATAATAATATCTCGGGACAATGTCACACAGATCATCCTAGCCCCAAACTAAGCAAAGCTTGTACTATGGGTACCAGGAGACGATATACATACTTATATAGATAGATAAATACTTATATACATAGAAAAGATCCATGACTCCGAAACAAATATTCGTGCTCATCACACAAAGGAGATACCCCATTTCAGGCCTAACCGTTACATCAATCAGATATGTACCAAAAAATCCGTCTATTTTTCGTAAATCATCCACCGAAATCTTAGCCTTAATTACAATGGCCAAGTGTAGAAAATAGGCAATTTAATATTTTTTGTTTTAAACAGCCTATGTAAACCGCTACACCACTTATTTCATTCTATGTCACTAACTTCACAAACGCTAGTAATCCATCTATAGAGCGCACCATAAAAATATGATCGATTAAATGGAAATCGATACTTTTACAAATAAATAAGACTTCATTGTTTTAGTCTTATTATTTATTTAGGAATTACAATAAATGTATAATAAAAAATGTGTTGAATCAAGTATTATAAATGTTAGCTGAATTAAAAAACATTAAAAGCAATAAATAATCGATAAAATCGATTGCATCACGGATTGCACTTATAAACAAGGTTAAATACTCTTTGCTTATAAACGTCAAATTGACTCAAATGTCAGTCTGTCAATTGTCATGTAGTCGTATTTTTGCGTATGTTTTTCTGTATTTCTCGAGATTTGACCTCTGTTCGAATATTGGACTCCGAAATTAATTGCCTCCTGATTGACCCTTGCTTGAACATTGGATATCGTACTCTGCCACCCCTGCTGACCTTTGCTTAAAATCCGGATCTGGACTGGTTGATTCATAACGACATCATGATCATGAGCCTGTGCATTCATTGTGGAATAGCAACGGATCGCTGCAACACAATAGAAGGCGTAGATTGGAAAATGAAGTTATACTTTCAATTGTACAAGAATGGCTCGCGCCTCGAAACGGTTAGTATCCGATATTTATGTAAACTGTGTAATCGCCTATGTTCAGTTGCGTGTTGATGGTTGTATTTTAAATATGAAACCAAAATGTGCGTATTCATATTAGAAGATATATTAGGTCTTTACCTATGAAATTGCCGTTCTGCAGTACTGGCCATTTCAAATCAAAATAATTTTTGTTTGGCTAAGAATTCTAATTTCAAATTAATTTTATTTTAAAAACATGGATTCTTTTTTCCAAAAGTAGTCATTTCTTTATTGATTAGTGTTACATTTTCATCGCATTTCAATCTTTTTCGTCATCATGGATACGTTAAAAATTCGAGTAATTATGGAATATGAGTACCGTCGTGGCAGCAACGCGGCACAAGCGGCACGCAACATCAACGACGTTTACGGAGCTAACACTACAAACCAACGCACCACCTGTTATTGGTTTGCTCGCTTCCGTTCTGGAAATTTCGACCTGAAAAATGAACCTCGCGGTCGTCCGAAGACTTTGGTCGACAATGACGAATTAAAGGCGGTTGTGGAAGCTGATGATACACAATCTACGGCTGAATTAGCAGCAGCTTTCGACGTTAGCGTCAAAACAATATTGGTCCATTTGCGTCAAATTGGCAAGGTAAAAAAGCTTGACAAATGGGTGCCCCACGAACTCAATGATCGCCAGCGCGAGTTACGCGTCGAGACGTGCCTTGCACTGCTCAACAGACACACAAATGAAGGAATTTTGAACCGCATTGTTACCTGCGATGAAAAATGGATTCTGTTTGATAACCGCAAGCGCTCAGCAAGTTGGTTGGATCCTGGTTCAGCACCTAAACAATGCCCTAAACGAAAACTTACCCCTAGAAAAGTGATGGTCACTGTTTGGTGGTCTAGCACCGGTGTGATTCATCACAGCTTCTTACCAAACGGGGTGAGCATTACTGCAGATGTGTACTGTGAAGAACTGAGCACAATGATGGAGAAGCTGGCGCATCTCCAACCAGCATTGGTCAATCGCTCGTCTCCGCTGCTCCTGCACGACAACGCGCGACCTCATACTGCACAGCAGACGGTCTCCAAGTTGCAAGAACTGGGGTTGGAAGCTCTCCGTCATCCGCCCTACTCACCAGACCTTGCGCCTACAGACTACTACTTTTTCCAGAATTTGGATAACTTCTTGGCGGGAAAAAAATTCAATACCCGAGAGGCAGTACAAAATGCCTTTGAAGAATTTGTTGCCTCCCGTCCAGCTGATTTCTTTAAGAAGGGCATCAATAAACTGCCACTGCGATGGCAAAGATGCATTGATTGCATGGGTGATTACTTCGATTAATACAAATAAAAAAAATCATGAAAAAAATTCGTTTAAATTTTTTCATACAAAACGGCAATTTCATAGGTAAAGACCTATTATCAGGCATCACTAATACAGACAGAACCTGCCAATTACAGTCTTTCCTGCACTATACTAATACAGACAACCTGTTAATTACAACCTATCAATTCCATCTCTCAGTGAGGAGGATGGTGTCCCTGCAGTGGAATCAGAATAAAGCTACTTATATTTAACCAATTGTGCCTCTTAATATATAATAGTAATAGTCAAAGTAATAAATGTTTGCTTCTTCAGGTTAATGAAAATGGCTTTATCTGCCAAGCCTGCTGGAATAATGCCAATGCTGTATCTCGTGATAGAAATGTAACACAAAAGAGTGAACAGACATACGCATGACACCAACGAGTGTGTATTTATTGTGGACATTTGCTTCTGAGATGAGATTGTTGCCACCAACTTAGGATTGGTACAGTTTAAGAGTGCAGAATACACAAAGTTATAAAAGAATGGATCCTACCACACATGGTTAGTATATTAATAATCTTATTTATGGTTTTAATAACATACTTTAGTTTTGACTGCCCTCATGGTCTATTGTTTAGGCCATAGTTTTATTGGATTTGTCCATTCATAATCTCAGTAGCAGGAGAATCTAGAAATGTGCCTGGTAAGTGGCAATAGGCTCACCCTTATTATGTAGAACTTAAACAAAGATGGCAAGATGTGGGTGTAATGTTACACCTGTGCCTTCAGGAACATAATCTTGTGTCTATGTTAGTATAACAATACTTTAGCTTTGTTTTGATAATAAGGGCATAAAAATGTTTTTTGGTATGTATAATCATTTAAGTGAATAAGAAAGATGGTTTGATAATGATTAAGCTCCTACATCAGGATTACTCATTCACAAGATTTATTTAGATCAATCTTTCAAATTGGGCCTTAACACATCACATATCTGGTGCCACTAGTTAATGTAGATAAATTATTTTCAGGTGGGTGCTTCAAGTGCTGTCTATCATTCTTGTTGGGTGCGAGCAAATAGAGCATCCCAGTATTTAAGAACAGGGCCGTCAACATCCCGTGCATGTTCATCAGCTGTTGATGAGCCAGATAGTGAGGACATTCCTCATGTAGAAGAACCTTCAACAAGGCTAGAAACTAATTCTGCACCAAGGGCACCAACTGTTGGAACTCTTATTGTTTTACCTGACTATTTTAGAGCTGTGGCAACTGAAAGTAGATGTTTTGTGGAAGGATGTCGCAGACATCAAAGAAACACTGTAACACTTAAAATTATAATTCCAAGCAATTGATGTAGATACTAATAATGTTGGAGAGTTTCCTGAACTAACACAGAAGCACATACCAAATTAAACAGGCCCGTTCTTACCATGGGGAGCATGTGAGAGAAAATGGCTTATATATCATAGAAGTGTGTAGAGAGGTGGACAGTAACCTACAGCAAGAGCTGTCGACATCAGGCTCAACCTGGATGTTATTGTATTTAAGTTAATTATAAGTTGATTAGTAGTCGGATGTATTTCGTTTACATCCTAGTCGACACTTTACTTAGTGGAAGGAATGCTAATATTCAAAATTATTGCACATGTATCATTGGAAAAAGAACGGTTGGTTGCTGTGCCCACACCATGAGCATAATATGGTATCTTGGTTGGGCATGGCACAACGGTAGTCAATTGCCTCCTGCACAATTTTTCGATACAGTGTTATTAAATTATGATAAGCCTAGTAGTAGGAGAGACGTGGAAGATCGTCCTTCACCGATCTGATAACCAGATGAGACGTATTTTTTATCAAATATTTTTTATAAACAAATATGCCTATGATTGCTTGCCTATCGAAAAGTGCTCATGGCTATTTTTAATTAAATTAACTTTTATCGATTTTTATTCATCACCTTCATACTTTTGATAACCAAATAAAATTTATTTCAATGATAGTTTTAATACACAGAATATGCCTAGGTATGCTTGCCTACTCATTTCAGTGTATAACTAAATGGCAAGCAGGTGTGAACAGGTAATTCAAAATAGGTGACTCCATCGATCTGCTAACTTATCAAAAGTTATCTCAAATTTTAGATTATTTTATTTCAAAATTAGTCATATAAACTTGCCTGCGAAAAATCGTCATTAAAGTACTGTTGCCAGGCTAAAAACTTTTAGAGTTTTAGCCACTTGATAGGTGCGACAGAGAAAGTAGAGCGTCCGAGGTCCGTGTGCTAGAGCAGGACACAACAGAACAGCTGCTCGCTACCGGACCGTAGAACGTATCTGAGTGCGCATGCATTTATTTACTCTTGTCAGTAATTTTGAACTTCAATTTATTAAAACTAATTTTGATCGCAATTTTTATATTATTTTACGCTATACATACTTACATATAGAAAAAAAATTAATACATGTATGTTGTTAAAACCATTTATTACGAAACATAAAAAACACATTAAAAAAATTAAATTCACATATTTCTTGTTATTTTTATTATTCATTATCAGCCGTTTAACTTTTTAATTTGTATAAACAAAAACTTTTACTTACGTCATAATTTTTTACAAAATTTTCGAACTCTTCTGTATATATTTTTTTATTACTGTAACTTTGTTGTAACACCTGTAATGATAACCAAGAAATTCCACCGATTCTTTGCTTAATTCAATATCTCCATACTTAAAGCAATGTTTTTTACGGAAAGCCAATTTTAAATAGCATGTTTTAAATGAATGTTCATTAAAGTCAATAATTTGTTTTTTTTTCAACACACAAGAAACACTTTTTACTCATTTTTAAAATAAAAATTCTTGAAAATTAATATTATTTAAGCACGTGTTGTCACTAATAAATAATTGCCGACTCCGAATATACACGAGCATCGAACATCGGATGCATTCTACGGTCTGGTAGCGAGCAGCTGCTATGTTGTGTCCTGCTCTAGCACACGGACCTCGGACGCTCTACTTTCTCTGTCGCACCTATCAAGTGGCTAAAACTCTAAAAGTTTTTAGCCTGGCAACAGTACTTTAAGTACGATTTTTTGCAGGCAAGTTTATATGACTAATTTTGAAATAAAATAATCTAAAATTTGAGATAACTTTTGATAAGTTAGCAGATCGATGGAGTCACCTATTTTGACTTACCTGTTTACACCTGCTTGCCAGGTAGTTATACACTGAAATGAGTAGGCAAGCATACCTAGGCATATTTTGTGTATTAAAACCTATCAGTGAAATAAATTTTATTTGGTTATCAAAAGTATGAAGGTGATGAAAAAAAATCGATAAAATTTAATTTAATTAAAAATAGCCATGAGCATTTTTCGATAGGCAAGCAATTATAGGCATATTTGTTTATAAAAAATATTTGATAAAAAATACGTCTCATCTGGTTATCAGATCGGTGAAGGACGATCTTCCACGGCTCTTAGACCATAGTGAAGAAGTGGATTAATAAAACCATTACTCACAATTATGTGTTTTATTTTAAAATATTATTATTGCCATTTCAGATGACTGTAATCTGAGATTTTATCAAATACTAAACTAATAAATAATAATAAATGAATGAATATTTTTGTCCCAATTAAATAAAAGAATTTTGGAAAACAAACCCAATGCAAGCTGAACCCAAACTAGGTAGAGCATGTACTATGGCAACCAGCTAACTGATAAAGATACCTGCTTATGTTTCTAAATGCAAATATAAATAAATTACACACAGATACGGAACAAATAACCTAGCTTATTACATGAAACATTTGACCTGGTTGCGGACCTACAAGACCAACAGTAACAGTAGTTACAATAATAACAAATGCAAGCCAGTAGTGTTTTAAGCGGGCCTTGTCTAATAAATGTATTTATCAGTAAGATCAATCATATAAATCTGAAGTCACACTGTAAGCGCTTTTTTATGTAGAAACGTACTTACTTATGTAGGGCATGTGCGTTCCAGATTGCAAAATATAGCTAACAATGTCTCAAAAATATCATTTGGGTAATTAAATAACACGGTCGAGTTATTTAAATACAAAAATATATTAGAGAAATGTCCAAATCGGTAAAAGCAGGCATTTGCTTTTAGGTTAAATATAACCTAAAAATTAACAGTAAACGTCTGTTTTTAGCAATTTGGCCATTGCTGGGAGACGTGAAAATTGGGCTCGTGAAATCTTTCAAGATGCTTTAATTTATGGCCAAATTCCAGCTCTGTAACGCCAGGCCTGAGTTTCTATGGAGTTTGGGTTTCTCCTTTTTGCACTTACCGGGATTCGAACCCAGGACCACCAGCTTCGTAGGCAGGAGCACTACCAACTAGGCTACAGTGACCGTCAAAACAATATATAATAGTGAACATGTTTTATGTGTATTGTATGTATACATATTTACAAAAAATAGTAAACAAGTATTCATAGTATGCGCTCATAGCCATTGCTCTCACCGGCAAGGTTAAGCAAATAGGCTCGCGGTCAGGCCATAGATGGTTGACCGTCAAAGTGGTTTAATTTCTGAGCGTCGGAGGGCTCGTAAAGCTGTCGGTCCCGGTTTTAGTCATTAGACAACAGTCGTTAAGCCATATCAAAGGCCAACTGGGCGCCCTGTCCAACTCTGACACTAGGGCAACCACTGCTTAAACGATACGTGTATCCAATTCCATAGTACATGCTTAGGTTAGTTTGGGCTAAATGGCGCTGGGTAACATGTCCCAGATATTCGTTTATTATTTATTTAACCTAATTGAATCCTACTATCATAATAAATATCAAGTGTATGTAAGTATGTTTCGATGTTTGTTCAACAAACATGCAATAACGGCTGAAGGGCTTTAAATGAACGATTAAATAGGCTAGATTTCAGATAAACTGCGGGGGACATCGCGGGGCGCAGCTAGTATAAACGAATCCGTGTGTCGCGAGGTACTTTACAATCATATACCTAATTAACGAATACATAACACACCGAGACTCAGAACAACTAATTATGGATTACAGAAGTTGTCCTGTGAGGGAATCGAACCCGGGACTTATAGTAGTGAGGACCCTCGTAACTGCTCTGCCACGTGCAGTGGTAATTAGATAGATATTTTAAATGTTCCTACTAATACAATAAACAATGAAAGCTTGTACGTTTGGTTGTTCGTAAAAAACGGCTAAACGAATTTATTATTATTATATTATTTAAGTTACTTTTTATTATATTATTTACGTCATACCCTCAATTTACAAATAGATTTTTCGTCGTTATGCCTGAATTAGAATGGATGAATTAGACTTGCTTGACTACCACGTTACCGCGAAACGCAGTTAATTTGAAACAAAGAAGAAAGGAAAAATATGTTAATCAGATAAACATAGTTATGTTTACATATGTTTAAACAGTAAAATAACAAGCATAATAACAAAATAAACATTGCAGGTTACTATTGCACTGATTTGAGATTAGCTATCAGGCATGATTTGTGTCAAACTGAATCAGGCCCTGAGTAAAGACCCAGATAAATACGCTCATATACAACATGCAACGTAATTAACGCACTTCCTGAAAATAGTTTGTTCAGAATCCTTTACTGAATCGATTTATATCATTTTTAATATAGGTAATTTTTTATACCAAAATAATTAAAACTACGGAAATTATTGTCATATCAACCCTGTAGAGTCAAAACCAATTGAAATCGACCGTAAGTCAAAGTAATAAAACTTATAAATCGCAGTTTTATTTGTATTCATACAAATTCCATCATTCAATACAAAATTATAAAAAATAAACTTTATTCCAAGAAACTAATTTAGTAAATAACAATGCATATACATGTTAAATAAAAAAAACAGTGTATGTATTATGATTACAACATAATATTCTAATTGGGGTGTTTGAGGGTGTGCGTTAATTACGTTACATGTTGTATAGATGCTCTCACTGGTCCGTAAGTGATCGGCGAGACCATAGATGGGTGACCACCAAAGTGGTATAATTTCTGAGCGTCTCCGTGTTTCGGATTAAGCTGTCGGTCCCGGTTGTAGTTATTAGAGAACAATCGTTAAGCCATATTAGAGGCCTACTGGGCGGTTTGATAAACTCTGACACCAGGGTAACCACTGCCCATACGATAAGTAAGCAAGTGAGGATGATGATGTCTTCCCGGCCGAATTTCGGCCACGGCGGCCATTCTCAATGGAGATTAGCCAATTGCGCAGGACATATTATAGTGCACAAGTATGTGCGCAAACACAGGGGCACTTTCTATTCCATCACTCTCATGATCCGATGGGACGACTAGCGACACGACCGGAAAGAGGTCAGGTACAGGACCGACGGCTTTACGTGCTCTCCGAGGCACGGGGGTGTAATACTGCCAACTTCCAGACTTCGGGCTGATACTGAGAAATTTCTTTTTACGGAAAAGTCCCAAAAAATCACACTTTCGCCCGACCCGGGATTTGAACCCAGGACCTCATTTTCTGCGGTTGAACACGCTACCGCTAGACCAACGAGGCAGTCAAGTAAGCAAGTACGAGTTTACTGAAAGAGTTCCGTAAAGCCAAATGCAAATTACAGATGATATGCATAATATTCATAGATTATACCTTCCTAGTCAAATTTTGGCCATGGGGGCCAATCTATTATAATTATAGAATAGCTACGTTATCCTAAGACCATGTTGTTGTTTTGTTACAGGGTTTAGAAGTAATTGTTATGTACTATATATTTATTTTTATATAAATTATATCTTAGTTTATTTAACTGGTATAAAAGCCAGAACATCCAGAACTAGCCAGAGTAACCTACCCTAAGGAAAATTAAAAAGATGGATAACTCACCTGATGCTGCAAATGCTGCTCATGTACCAGCTGGTCGCAGCTACCCGATACTTCAACAGCGAGTTCACTGAACTGCTGCGCTAACGTAGCGCAATGTGACACGGTATACACATTCGGCTGCAGAGAGCAGCACTTCTCTACTGCAGCCTTGAGCTCCGCCACTGATTTGCCATCAAATGCGCTGCGGAACTCGCCTGAGAACTCGCTACTTAGTTCCACTATTGGACTTAAATCGCACACTAAAAAAGACGAAACAATTTATTAAATATAAAAAAAAAAAACAGTTTTTATCAGATCCCAAGTATGCCATCTGACAAAAACTGTTTTTGTCAGATGGCATGGTGTAATTGAAGTAAATTATGTTAACTAGTGTATGGCTAAACAAACTAGTTTAGCAGTCATAAAAAAAAATTAAAATAAATCCCTGCCATTTAGATGTGGCAGTTACAGTTTCATAAACGAAAAAAGCAATCACTGATTACAATTAGTGAGATTTATAACTTTTATTAAGTATGTAATAACTATCTTGAATAAAATTTCACAGGACACAGGGATTACCCTAGTGAAGAAAGAAAGAAAGAAAAATATATTTATTCCGTAAACAAGCACAGATAATAATAATAATATATAGGTACACATAACGAAGTTCTTAATTGCTATCTGTGCGAGTCCGAATTGGTCCCATCTCAGCACTAGCTGCGACATTACTGATGCAGCGCTGGTTTTCTGATGGAACCCGGTAAATAATAACAATTCATGTGCCAGTACAGCTCGCAATTCAATTAAAAGAAAAAAGTATCTGAACACTAATAATATTACTTACAACTAATTTAAATACTAAATATGTGGATATGGAGACTTATAAAATAAAAATATTAATAACTACAAACACTAATTTGTAATATATAAAATAAAAATAAAATTAATGTTGTGATTATGTCTACATTCTTGTCACATGTTTTTCATTTATTTGGACACACCAAAAACAAACTAATTACGACTAACTCGACTATTGCACAATATACATTAATTATTTAATCTATGTTACTAATCGAGCCGAGTTGTCTGTCATCCTTACATACTCTTGGATTCTGACTGTCAGATGAAAGAAAAAGGGACGCGGAATTTGAATCACTTATTAATCTATGTGCACAACAAATTATTTTGGTTCATTATACGCAGTAGGTACTAAATTAATAGCGTAAACATGTTTGGTGTATAGGTACGAGTGGTGATTGTGATTTTTTGACATAAAACTGAAATATGATGATTTATGAAAACAACACTAATGGAGTAATGGCGATGCTATTACCATGGACTTCGTCGCTGCGTGAACGTCAGGGCATGGGGTGTTGTTTTTTGAAGAAGAAAAAAAATAACTGTTGGGTGTAAAAAACTGCTTTCAAATTGGTCCACGTGTTGGATGCGGGGCCACAGACAGACACATCTGCATCATTATTATATTATATGGTATATTGACTTTACACATTGATATTGTTCAGTTTGTGTGATATCCACACCTAAAACATTACCCTGGTGTTAAAACTTAAATATTATCAAAAAACTTGTTTAATTACTTACTGGACTGTTTTAAGTGGCTCTCTTTTACAGAGGGCTTACTGAACATGTATATAGGATTGGTGTCAGTTCCAGCACTGTATGAGGACACCATGTGATCAGATTGAAGGACCTCGCCGCCACTTACTAGTAATACCAATGAGTTTGCCGACACTTTTGTCTTCCGTTCTATCGCTAACTTTAGTGATGATACGCTGAAAAGGGTACTATGTTAGGTACAGCTTAAATAACTATAACTAGTAAATTTTACAGCATTTTGTGTATACTTCATTTCAGAAGTTCTTTTTGTTCATTATTACAGAATGCACTACACACTACAGAAATCAATTATATTATGTGAATTGGTGTCAGAAATTAAATTGTTCAGGAAATAAGAAAGTATTGGTCCTCATTTACTGAAAAGTTTGGGAATGCTCAAACTTATTCATTAAAAGAGGAGTAACACAATGATAACCTTTGGTAGGTTCATTGAGTAAATTTTTTTTAATTTTATGTAAGTGACATAGTTGACAGGCTGATTGGCATGGATGGTAAATGCTTGCTTTTCGCACTGCTGGTACTGGGTTTATTATGGTTGGTTGTAATTATCTATATAAGTATGTTTTTACAAAAGAAAATCAGTACATGTAATATATCAGTTGTCTGGTTCTGGTTTCAAACAAGCTCTGCTTAGTTTAGCATGAGGTGGCTGAGGTAGCTGTGTGTGAATTATGTCCCACAATATTTATTTATTATTATTAAATAGAATAACTCAGAAATTAGGACCTATTTATTTCTTGACATCAAGGAGATTAAAATATTTTTTTTTACGTCAAGGAACATTGCACTCTTGTTCTTGTCATCACATGTTTATATTAACCATAGATAAAAAAATCTTATCAAATTTCAATTATTATACCAATGACAAACCATACTTACTTCTGCAATGTGAGGCTCATGTCATATGTGGTCATTTGACCAGCATCCACATGAAAAACGTACAACATTGTGGCTACAAGTGGGTTTTCACAACTAAAAAGGAAAACAGCCTGGCGTTATTATTGCTAACATCTGCAATGGTTCCATGGATCCTATAAATAAGAAAATTTATTATTAGTAATCATAATCCTCAACTTTGCCTAATATCATCCACTGATGAACAAAGAACTCCACGAAACATTTCTACAATATGGGCAGTGGTTATCCTAGTGTCAGAGTCACCCAGTAGGCCTCTGACATGGCTTAACGACTGTTGTCTAATGACTACAAGCGGAACCGACAGCTTAATGTGCCCTCCGAAGCACAGAGACGCTCAGAAATAAAACCATTTTGTTGGTTAGCCATCTATGGAGTAACCGCAAGCCTAGTTGTTTCACCTCGCTGATCACTTACGGACTAGTGAGAGCAAGCTATGGCTACAATGGAGTTGTATCCATAATTTGGAGGGATATGGCATAATTGCCATGCTTGGCAAACACAATGCATGCTCCTACATATTTTAAAATTTAGTAATATTAATTGAAGATAAGAAGCAGTTGTCAGAACACGGAAGGCTCACAAACAGTAGTTTACTTTAAAGGATAATACTTGACAATGGCTGTGGCATGAACCCCATGAGATGGGGTTCATGCCACAGCTCTTGTTGGACCAGGGTTGAGCAAGGGCTACCCTAGCTAACTTGAGGCCCCATAGAAGAAAGGTTCAGAATTGGCTAAGGTCCTAACACGTATTATGTTACGCAGAACATATCATAGTACAGCCAAACCAAAATACAAATGTCTGGAGGTCTAATGGAGACTTTTTTTTAGTCTGCAAGCAACTAGAACAAATTTCTAATAAGAATTATAAGTTATTGTAATTACATGGAAAGAACCAAAATAATTTATTATAAATTTATAGATGATTCCGTATTTGTGACATTTTACAGAATATATTGTTTAAATCATGAAAATGGCTAACAGATCAAGAAAGCCTTTCTCATTTTCTTCATACATTTGCATCAATGAACTGATAAAAGCAGACACATTGTATGAAAAATAATATGATATGAATAATGGCTAATATATTCAGTATTTTATATATATACTATCATTAGGAACCCAAAGGTTGTTAAAGAGAGAAACCAAATTAAAATTATTTGTTTGGAAAAATGTTAATTATGGTTCCGTTGCTTTGATTCACATTCATTAATATGTAATTTAACATAATATGTGGGAAGCAGAATTTAAAAATATATGCTTACTTCTTCCTTCTATATTCTTATAATTATTTTTGTGTTGTTTATTTTAACAAAGTAAAGTACACATAATTATAATGAGTAAAACTGATCATGATTTTAAGACTAGACAGTCTCAAGAGAAGGTAAGGTAAATACTCTTTACTAAACACATATGAATGGACAAGAAGCAGAAATACAGGAAGACAACAATTGCAGTTTAAATGAAATGTGTTTATATTTATACAAGTTAGTGAATATTGTATGTTTATTTATTACCAAGAAAATCTTGCCAAAACCATAGCTTTATGAGTATTTTGAGATATTCAGAGATGTAAATGGAATGTATTGTCTATATAATTCTTATCAGAGGAATGCATTTGCAAGTACCCTATTAAAAGATGGTTGCAAGCACATATTATTTATTATGTGTACACTACAATTTTCAGTAAAATAAAACATATATAAGAGTATGTATAAAGACACTAAAAAAATATATTTAGCTGTAAAAGTTAATTTTGATACTTGCAAACAAAATTACTCTAATGTTACACGTTTTGTGTACATTAATAAATAAAAATAAACTTAAAAAATACAGTAAAATGATGGGTGGGGATATTATCAAATACATACTTATAGTGACATTCAGTACAACTAATATATCACAATACATAATTTTACAAACAAAAAAGAACACCGCGCGCTAAAGGAAACTAGACGAGGCCTAAAATAAATAACAACGTCACAGTACGATTTTTTGTCTGCAACATGCATCGATAATATTATTTAATTTCAATATATTAATCAGCAATACTAAACATATTAAACTCCAAAACAGTTAATTATATTCGGTACCACAAGAAAATTGATGCTATTTGCGTTTGAAAAAAAATTAACAACAAAGCTTTATGTACTTACGCAGTCGAGACGACTCGCAAATGCTGATTAGAGTATAGCCAAGCATTTGAAAAAATCCTTATACGTATAAATATGCATCATGATACATAATTAATGGATATACAACACTTAACACAACAAAACCAACGCGCTGTTTATAATTTTAGCTCTTGAAAACGTAAAAACACCACCATTGCCCAATTCAATAATCACTCAGCTGACATGACAGCTATACCGACACACTCTAGACTACACAGTGCAATTTTTACGAAGCATAACAAAAACATTGAACAATTTATAGGGCTTTCTCTTTCTCCCTACAAGTATATAGATCAATCTGTCTTTATCTTATGCCAATTATGTATAAAAAGTAAGCTCACGGTTCATTTAGAAATGTCAAAGGTTTGGAGTTGTCTGCATAAAAAAATACTTTAAAAGCCTTTTAATGAATGAAAAAATAATATGAATCATTTTTTTGATTTATTTGACGCTGTTGGTAAAAATAAAAATATTTGGTTGACCATTCGTAGGAATTCAAGAGAATTGGATAATAATCATAACAATCCATTCACCCGAAATAAGCTGCGCCCATGTGGAAGCCATGTTGAATCCAAACATACGTCATTAGAGGAAATAGAGGTTCACGAACTATTGTCTACCTACTATCTCTCCTATTGTAACTGAATTCGAATTTGTGAGTCTTGTGCCTAACCATAGAGTTAGTATACCTACGGAAGTATACTAACTTATTCCGTAGGTATACTAACGTTATGTGTCTAACTAACGTTCATTTAGCCCTATTATAAATTTGAATGTATTTTATTGTTTGACTCGATAGATATAAACTGAGATAAGATAATTCAAATTTATTAAATATTTTTACGTAGGTGGTGTAAAAAACTATTTAAGAAAACAAGTAGGCATTTACAAAATATGCTGCTTATGATGATTCACTGCTGTATGCAGTATAATATGCTTACGAATTTCCTTAGGTATGTGGATCTTAGAACCATATTTTCATTAGTCATATGAACCACATAGAGATGAAATATTAATGTTAACAAGAAAATGATAACATTTAAAAGTAAATACCAACGCTATTTGTATATAATTATGATAAATATAAAAAAAGCTCTTCATCGAAAAGTCCAAGACTGTAAAATAGTAGCCCGTATTCTGAAAAAAATATTAAGTTCTTCTAATGAATTTCGTGACCACGAGTGTACAGATGAACTAAATAATATGAACTATTTAAAAATGCAATACATGTTGTGACATTTTGTGTGACACCATTCCTCGTGGTTACTGGATCTTTTTTTTTTGTAGTGATTTTAACAAAGGGACGTTAATGTGTTACAGGAAACTGGTATAGTGTGAACTGCCTGCTATTTGATTTAACCAATGACACGGTGACGGAGAGATGGTGCCAACCCATTTTGCGTAAAGTTGGTACTACTACATACTGTTCGCCAACATAGTGTATGCGATGATATATCCGACCAATCACATCCTACTAATATTATTAATGCGAAATTTTGTGAGTGTGGGAGTGTGTGTGTTTGTTACTTCTTCACGTCCAAACGGCTCGTACGATTTTAATAAAATTTGGTATACAGTTAGCTGACACCCTGGATTAACACATATGCTATAATTTATATACTTTAATGCGGGTAAAATCGCGGGGTACAGCTAGTTACAAATAAATTGTCTTAACGTACATTTCATCTCAATTTTATTAGAGAGAATGATTTATAAGTAGTCAGATGTTACACATAATATGCGACTGCTGTAGGCCTTGGTCGTTTTCTTTTTAGTAATTCAAAAGATTATGTATCTAAACTAAAGTAACTAGGCAATCTTCCTTGAGTAGTTATTAACTACTGTACTGAACATTTAGAAATTTTATTACATACGCATTATATAAATTCTATAGTATATATTTGACTTTTTCAATTAAATGTTCGTTAAATCATTATACATACGATATTAAAATTGAATTGCCACGTGGTATAATATTACACCATGACAACGTATGGCAACAACATGTAAGAAAACCATTTTTACCAAATTATTAAGGTTCGTTGCCCCATTATAGATTTCGCTACCCCAGTGGCTCCTACTTTATCTACTTTTTCTCGTTCTTTACCGTTATAGAGCGCAGCCCCCGGAAGATGGTATGGAGACAGTGTTCAATAAGAAGCAATAAATGATTGTAATTTTCATTGCATTGACTAACTCGTATACAATAAAATACCAAAAGATTACAGAGCATTAAGAGTCAATTGGTTTAAAAACAAAATAAAAAACGTTATATGGCAGGCAAGCCATGTTGACTTGCAGCTCTCTTCGGGTGATTGTCTCTGAACATAACGATTTGTCTTAAAACCTAACTTATTACCCTGCTGTTCTTTGATTTAGTATTTCGTTTAATTATTCGGCCGGGAAGCCGTCAAAATGAAAATAAGTGCATAAATTAACAGTTATACTGCCAGCGCTTCCTTTGACTTGGTTTAACGAAATAATTAAGATGTGGTCCCGAGATCCATAGGCCTATCACTACACTCCATTAGAACGGAAAAAAGCAGCGGCATTTAGAAAAGGCAAGGACGACCCCAGTAAAACCAACGTTGCAGGCGATAATTTTTACTCCGTCGTTTCGGGAATGGATGCTGAAGGCAGAACATGAACAAAAGTAGGCTAATCAATGGATTTAAAATATATGATGATGAATGCTTGCCTTTCACGCCACAGGCCGTGGTATCGATTCCCACCTAGGACAGATATTATATTATTTATATATTATTTTTGAGCATGAACATGTCTGTATGTATATGTAGTACCATAAAATTAGTATAACTAACTTTATGTGTAGTAGGTACCTATATGAGTTATCTGAATTCCATATGTAGTCCTTGATAGTACAAGCTCTGCTTAGCTTAGGATCAGACGGCCGTGTGTAAATAATGTCCCACGATATTATATAGTTCTACCTATTATAATAATGATTCCTGTTATGATTTTAAACTTATACTAGAATATTAATAATGAAACCAAATTGCCTTTAGGATTTCATCAACTAGGTAGTTTCAGGATATATTTAGAACTAGCTGTGCCCCACAGTTTTACCCGCGTTAATCTTTATAGATTATAGCCTATGTGTTATTTGGATAGTTATATATATTCTACATTTCTACAGTTTCATAAGAACCCGTTTGGTAGTTTTTATGTGAAAGAGTAACAAACATAGATACACACTCACAAACTTTCGCCTATAATATTAATGTGACAGCAAATTCACCTAGAAGTTAATTTACCGAATTCATTCTTCCTATAAGTTAAAATCCAATAAGAAGGTTAATTTGGCTTTTTATTCAATTGTTCGTACAATTGAGGTGTACAAACATGTTATGTTATGTGCAAACATCTTATATATTATGTCATCCTATTTTTGTTGGATCATAAATAATAAGCTAATTGGGCAATCCCAAAAATGGAAAATCATAAATTTAATCGTCCGGCGGATCTCGAACTAGCACTCTCTACCAATTCGGGGTTGGTGCTCTGCGTTAAGGTACGAACGATACAAACTGGCAAATCATAGGAATTAAAGGATTTCCTTGCTAACACCCTTTTGGAGGATGTAGGTAAGTATAGACGCGCGATTCCTTACATTCCTCCTTCGCATAGTTTTTGAGATAAGTCCGAGTCCAACACACAGACTGTCCCTATTATAGGATTTTATTTTACCCTTTCGTTACGTAGACGGTATATCAGGCTGTAAAGGAAGAACAGCTGAGCCTTTCTAATTAATAATAAAGTCTGTTGTGCCTTGGGACCGTATCCAACACTTAAAAAGTGCAATGGCTATGGCGGATCGCTAATACGTCCAGGAAGAAAGGAACTTGCAACCGGTACCTTTAATATCACATCATCAAGGCTCAAAGGCAACTAGGAGAACAACTTGCTCAAAAATCTTTCGTAACTTTAAGTTTGACATGACTATCCAAACATTTTATCTTCCCACTAGGTAAGGTTGTAAAATTGTATAGAAGCTAAGGTCGTCGAGCGGTGAGTCTGCCGGATGTTATGTCATTTTACACTTCGATCTTGTGAAGCTATTCTGGCTGTCTGAAGACAAACCTATTCCTTACTTTTAAGCTGCCGGCCTTGTGGTCCCACTGGTGTTGCGATTGTCCAAGGGCGGCAGTGTTCACTTACTATCAGGTGATCCACTTGATTGTTTGCCTTGCTATTATATAAAAAAATGCGCCGACTCGGGGTAGTGTCGACGTTGTGTATAAGTGCAAAGAGTGTCGCCCCTTAACATCGGCTCGCATCAAGCCGCGCTGCAATGACAGATTGCACCGAAAACGCCAGTAGGCGATAGAGTTATTAAATATTATGTACCTTCGTATTATTAGCGAGCTCTGTAAACTAAAATGAGTTTAGGCTCTTTCACACGTGTGCTTTCTTGACACCCTGCCATTGTTGCGACCAATAGCATTTACCTGGGGTGGTTGTAATATGTATAGTTCCTAAAATATAATCAAACTTTAGTTCGTAATTTTATTAAAACGTTGACAAACTACGCATATCTACATGTAAAATAGACGCTACGTATGTGGATACATTTTGACCTTGACAGCATATTTGTTTAGTCATTGATAAAGGTGGCTTTGGAATTGCAAGAGTTTCTACTGGCATGTCATCTACTACACCTATTCGCTTAGATTTATTATGACTAGGTACTAATACCACTGATGCTGTCAGTGCTATCGCCGAAAAAATGCAAGTCATACATTAACTACGTAGCTAGCGACTCAGTTACCCACTCGAAGATTGTTATATTCGAGTATATAAATTTATTATCATCATTCTGATATAACAGATTTTGGTGACGTGACTGAAATTATCAACTATTCTCGGGATATCAGTAAAAAAGGAGTTACATACAAAATTTACGATGAAAAGAATTATCTTTTTAATTGATTTTTTGTAATTTTTCTGGTATTCGGAGGAAAGACCAATAACAATGATATAAATCGTTGTAAAGTATTCTCTATACCTACTGGGGTCGGCTGGCCCAATTCCCTTCGACGCTGCGGTGGCAGTATGAGAAGTGTGCCGCCACGTGCAAGTAGCAATTTGTTTGTGGCGCAGTCGCTGTGCCGGACTGGCAGGAGTCGGCAATAATACTAATAATAATATCTGGGGACAATGTCACACAGATCATCCTAGCCCCAAACTAAGCAAAGCTTGTACTATGGGTACCAGGCGACGATATACATACTTATACAGATAGATAAATACATAGAAAACATCCATAACTCAGAAACAAATATTCGTGCTCATCACACAAATATTTGCACTTACCGGGATTCGAACCCAGGACCACCAGCAGAGCTCTCCCAGGGTACGTGTCCCGAGCATCTGGGACATGAGGCAAAAGTGGGGCACAGGTGCGACAGGACAGGAGTCCGACATACCCACCCGCAGACACTTTTTGCGGATATGATGTATATCTAGGCATTCCTCCTGCATTACCAAAAAAAGGCATGCATGGAGGCAGGCACCTAATAAAAAAGGTATCACCAGCCCGAGCTTGTTTTATGTAACATATAGAATTAATTAGGTTATTTAAGCTGTAATTCGATATATCATACCTACTCGCCAGCTGAGAGTACGACCGCGAAAATGCCGCGTCATCCATGACCTTTATTTTGCATACGTATTAATGACTACATGGCTATTTTACATGGTTCCATCATAAAACCAGCGCTGCAACAGTTAATGCAGAGATGGAACCAATTCGGACTCGCACAGATAACCATTAAGGACTTTCGTATGTGTAGGTACCTATCTATATTATTTTTATCTGTGCTGAGTGAATAAATGTATTTTCTTCTTACTTCTAAATGCCCCTCAGTCTCTAAATTGGCGTCCGCTTCTTCTCGTAATAACTAAGAGAGATTTGAACAAAACTTCCCTAACAACCGGCCAAGTACGAGTCGGAATCGTGCAGGAAGGGTTTCCTATCATTATCAACATTTGCATTACTTCAATAATATTTTTATGTGTTTTTGTATTCGTTGTTCTAGCGGCAACGTAAATACAACATCTGTAAAAATTTCAACTGTTGGTTCAGAAGATACCTGGTGGCAAACGGACAGACAGACAGCGGAGTCTTAGTGAGAGGGTCCGTTTTACCCTTTGAGTACGGAACCCTAAAAACGAACCTTTTATTTATCTCCAAGTAACCGCCCGAAAAACAGGTCGAAACCCCATAGGCGGTGCCCTCTATCTACTGACGATTACTTACTTTGTAGTCTCATTTCCTACAATTCTTGAGCCCGCCCACCTCTAACAGTAATGTTAAAAAAAATACCGAGCGAAGTCATAGGTAGGTATACCCGGTAATCTACGTCTATTTCTAGTGTTCTGAGCTTCTAGAACCGCTTGAGAAATTCGTTCTAGTGATACAGGCCTCGCAATGATAATGGTTAAACTACATATACTGACTGACGTTGATATTTGTCTACAGTATCAACATGTAAATACTACTAAACGATACATATCCGTTCACTACGGCATTTGTTAACCCAAAGGTCACAATTTATAATGCATAGGTACAATACGTTTGCACATTGATCCCTAGTGTTTGTATGTATGTTTAGGTGAAAAGCCGAGCTGTTGGCGGGTTGATATACCTAGATCATATGTATATCTAAAGTATGTTAGAAATTATACAAAAACTAAATGACATAGTGTTCTTTCGCTCTATGAGCAGCTCGACTCGACTTCGTAAGTAGGTAGGTACCGCCGTACCGGAGTGGATACCAAGCTGGCATTTCAATGTTAGGGGGAGACCGAGCAGTGCGGCTACTTGCAGCCGCCCCTGGCCCGGATGGGATATCGGGCAGGGCGTGGATTTGCGATCTAGCAGTTTTGGGGATCAGTTGAGGCAACTGTTTACCAGCTTCCTCCGTAGTATCTTGATCCCCACCTGCTGGAGAGGCTAGAGCTGTTGCACAAGCCATGCAGTACCGCTGTTTCTTCCTCGGCGTTCCGACCTATCTGCTTGCTGGACGAAGCGGGCAAGCTCTTTGAGCGTGTCATTGGTGCCCGTTTCAGCGAGCATCTGTCACGCGTTGGCCCCGACTTACCGGACTGTCTCTCCACACGTACAGTTTCTCCCATACATTGAGCACCAACGCCTCTCGCGGAAACTATTAAGAACTAAAACTCTGGTGCGCAATGTATTGGACGAAACTGTACGTGTGATCGAGTAAGTAAACTGCAGGAACTCGTGCTAGAGGCACAGGACGTTCCACGTTGGAAACATTAAACGTGTCCGCTACTTGTCGGCGGGCGGGGTGGCGTTGGCGGTGAGTTTACAAATCGTCGACGCCTTCAACTTCATCCCGTGGCGGGCGATAAGGGAGGCACTGGTCCATCACAACGTGCCTCATTATCTGCGCAGCATATTCGGGGCTTATTTGCGCGACAGGACGATTAACTTCATCGGGGGAACATCATTGAGATCCAGAAGGAGCTCTCCTGCGGGGTTCCTCAGGGTCCATCTTGGGACCCCTGCTTTAGAGCCTCGCCTATGATGCGGTCCTGCATCCTCCCGGCTAATCGTTCAATCGGCTTCAACGTTGAAAATCGTTCCCCGACCATTTATGGCATCACATGTGCTCATGGAAGTGAATTAAACGGATGATTTACTCTTTTAACCTTCATGTATTTGAACGCCGATCACGGTAACCAGCGAATTAGGCGATAGACCCCCTGGGTATGGGTAATGCATGGGCGATGCAACGTGTTGGATTACCGTCACCGGCTATTAGGTACCATCATAGTCGTAGGTGTTTGCAGAGTTGATATTATATAAAATAATATGATAAGCAATTGGCTGACTAAATGTGGCTAACTAATACTAGATGTTATCGCAGTTGTACTTTTAGTCGTGACTTATATACATACCTGCTTATGTCTACAAAATAATAAAAAATACATTAAATGGCAAATTAAGCAGTCAAGTCGAATCGAAAATGTTAACAGTGGTTTAGCAATTCAGATTTATGTCACGCGCTAGCAAAGTTGATGCGAATAATGTTGGTGTAAGTTACATTTTTGAAGCCAACAGAGCAGCCCCAATATTGTTGTAGATAGAAATGTTAACTTATAGAAGCCCAATATGAACATGAATTTAATAATAACAAATATATTGGGATAACTAAAGCATCTTCTACACGGTTGCAAACCATCAGAGGTCACCTGGTTGGTTTTCAACCATGTAGAAGATACAACCATCTTCATTCCATTAGGCAGAATCTGTACTATGGCTACCAGACATCTGGTAAACAAAGATATTGTGTACACTGTTGTACTTTTAGATTCCCATTGAGAAAGCAGAGTGTATTATGAAAATTTAAACACATGTTTTTCAATCAATTTAAATCTTCATATGACTATTATAATGTTACAGATAACATTATAATAGTCATATGAAGAATGCTCGAGTAGGAAATTAAACCTACTTGATTGAGATATTGATTACCGCAATAGCATTTCAAAAAGATAAATTATGATAAGCACATTAGGGTTGTCATAAATGCTTTATTGTCCAGAGAATAAAAAACATAGAAATATGGAAATAGTACTTAAACAGCTTATTACAATTTTAATATAGTAAGTATAAAATTAAATTTACAAAAGTGTTCATAATTTTATAAAACAGTATAAAAATAATAATATTGTTGTTACATCTTTCCTGTGTTACTTACCTATCATATATAATAAATACATTTAAATATTACATTGTACTCAAAATAATTTATAAAAGGAGGAAGTGAGTAAATAATATCAAATAGGTACTATTTGATACTATTTACCTTCGACCATTCTTGAAGCTATTTACTCACAATCACAGAGATCTAATTTGGAAGTATTTATAATTTTATATAATTATTGTACTTATTACATCTTAATATGTAGCTACCATATATATTAGGCATGTATATTAGGTGGCCTTCTGCATCCATTACAAAATAGATTTATACAGCAGACATTTCACACCTTTATGCTAATTTTGTTTCTAAATT
Organism: Pseudoips prasinana; assembly: GCA_951640165.1. Taxonomy (NCBI): domain Eukaryota; kingdom Metazoa; phylum Arthropoda; class Insecta; order Lepidoptera; family Nolidae; genus Pseudoips; species Pseudoips prasinana. The sequence goes on along the minus strand of OX621237.1, from coordinate 26,855,300 downwards.
TAATAGTAGATAAAATATTACAATCCCCTATTCTTTTGCCAAAAGTATCTTGAAACATTATCAATAATAAGTGGATTTTTCTTAATATTTATATCAACTAAAATCCGATTTAAAATATTAATGGAAATAGCATACAAAATATCTATTCTCCCTTGACATTGCCGAAATCATAATATGTAAATCATATAAAAACATTTACTTTTTTGGGAAAAAAGCATGTGAGGTGAATTTGAAATTCACTCTAATGAGCTCAAGGTCCAGTGGTATACTTTCAGTATCACAACTACCTACACTATTGGTTCTGGTCTCTAGGAGAGTAAACAGTTTACCAAATAGTAAATAATATTTTAAAACTTATCAGTGGATAAACAAAAACTATTTTAACATTAAAAAAATCTCACTAGAAATATTACATAACAATATTTATATTGTTATGGTGCTTTTATATTGTAATCATATAATATTATTGTACAATAAAATTTTCTAAAACTTAAATTTCTATATTTGTTAGATTCTAATCAAATTTTTGATGAGAAGTTTATATGATCATAGCATAAATGTCAAGTGAAATAATAGACATTTGGTATGAAATACGAAATCATGACGATTTTCATACTGAGGAATTTATAAAATATTAAGAATAGAAAAATATTAACTGAATTTGGAATTATGCACCTACATTATACACCTACTCACTAAAGCTCACTTGAGCTTAGTCCAAAATTTTATGTAAAATGTACATAACTGATCAATATCTGCAAAATAATTAATAAATTTAATTTTATCTGTAATATTATATTTTATCTGTAAGCATAAAAGCTATAAACCATATGGTCTACTAATATTATAGAGTAGACGTCCATGTGATTTTACACTATGTTTGTTTTGAAACTCCATTTAATTCTGATTTCCGCATATTATTATATTACAATGTTTATTTTTAATAAAATCTTCAGATGGATGACTTCTGTCAATATCCCATGTCAATATATAAGTTGCTTAAGATTTTAACACAACTTAAAACACCTCTATAATTTAGAAATATTTTTACTTATATGTCAATAAAATATAGTCACAATACAAAAATGCACAGAAAAACATGATTATAATATTTAGTGAACTACCTACTCTTTATAAAGTAAAGTGCACCAAAAGGAATGTTTAATTTTTCAGTTGAGATAGCCTGACCCCTACTAAATATATAAATAAAAAAGGTAGGTGCATCTTATACTTTTAAGCATGATAGTCACATGTTTATCACAGTGTACATGTATATATAGCAAATAAATCAGCAACTGTAATATAATGGAAAAGGCACTTGCACAACCATTGTTAAAAATAAAGTATTTTAATATACCTAGTACCTAGCTGGACCCCTTAATATTATGTGAAATTTAATTTCATTCTTATTTCTTAACATTATTATTAAATAACATATAGCATTAACAGTATAATCAATTGTAAAATGTTGCTCTCCTGCTAAGTTCCAACAACAATTGTTTGTTGTTAGAATTCAGCAGGATGACAACAACAGGCTATATCTAATTGTGATCATAATTGGAATGTCAATAACAACATTAGGAAATTAAAATTACTTGTCCAAAGTTATCATATAAATAAAAATTGCCAACTACCATAGAAAACCTCCACCATCAACCTGAAACATGTTTTCATAAAGTGAGTTAGCAAATTGTAGGTTTCTTCCATTTATAAGAGCCAGAGTACTTAAAGTTATACTCGGCCAATTTGCTGTCTGCTTCTTGAGGGCCTCGGGACCCATATACATAAGAAACAGGTTTGATGCGATTTTCTTCAAGTTCTTTTAGAACAGGGGTAAAAATACGCCAAGCTTCCTTTAATTCATCATTACGAACAAAATGCATCTGTGTACCAGTGAACACATCAAGAATCAGTCTTTCATATGCATCTGGAACATCAGCTTCATTATAACGCATACTGTATGTAAGATCTAACTCAGTTTCAACAAGATCAAATTTCATTCCTGGTGATTTGCTCATTAATTTTAAATACAGAGCTTCTCCAGGTTGTACTCTTATTACCAATTCATTTCTTTTGGCATGTCCAGCAAAGATATCTCCAGGAACATCTTTATATTGTATTCTCACTTCTGCTTTCCTTTCATTCAGGGCTTTTCCACATCTGAGTATGAAAGGCACACCTTCCCATCTCGCATTATTAATGCCAAGAGCAGCCAGAGCATATGTAGGAGTAACAGAGTCTTTTGGTACAGTTGGATCCTGTAGATAACCAAGTGTCTCTTCACCCTTGCCATCAGGGTTACCAACATATTGGCCAACCAATATGTCTGTAAGTTCAATTGGTTTAATGTGCCGGAGTACCTTAACTTTTTCATCTCTTATGTCATTTGGATTTAATGTAACAGGTTTTTCCATTGCAACAAGAGATAATATCTGAAGGAGGTGGTTCTGCATTACATCCCGAATGATTCCAAAGTCATCAAAGTATCCTCCTCGTCCCTCAGTACCAAAAGGCTCTTTGAAAGAAATTAGTACAGATGCAATATTTTCTCTATTCCAGGAAGGACTGAAAATCTGGTTTGCGAACCGTATAGTCATCAAGTTTTGCACCATTTCCTTACCCAGGTAATGATCAATTCGATAAATTTGTTCTTCCTTGAAAAGACCAGCCAAATGACTGCTCAATTTGTCAGAACTCACATCATCTCTTCCGAAAGGTTTCTCAATAATTACTCTGGTGAAACCTTTTATAGATTCACATGCATTCCTTATATTAACAGTGACGCTTGCAAATACGGTAGGTGGCACAGCTAAATAAAATATTCTATTTGCAACAGGACCTTTCTCACATAAGCTAATATGTTGGTTCAGCATTTCATAATCGGTTCTTTTATCGTAGGAGCCAGCAAAATACTCATTGGCTTCCCAAAACTGCTCTAACTTTTCTTCTTCCCCAGGACGCACTTTCATGTACTTTTTGCACTTTTCTTTCACTTCTGCTATTGTTTGTTTGGTACGAGCATAACCTACGAATCTTGTTTGTCGAGGCAAAAGGTTATCTCGGTACAAGTACCAGATGGTTGGGTATATCTTCTTTCTTGCAAGATCACCTGAAGCTCCGAGTAAAATAAAAGTGTGAGGATATTGGAAATCAGTTTTGTTTTCCATTATGAACAGCAACTGATGCAGAAGTAAAGAAAATACTATACACTTAATTAAACTACTTCACAGCTTGGTCGACTAAAAAACAGGACAATCAGACCGGTAGACAAACACTACAGTAAACTAAAGTCAGCAGAGTAACTATTTTTATAATGTGAACTTGAGTTTCAAACTTGCAGAAGTACAAGGTCAAAACTTTTTCTGAGATTTGATTGGCTTTTCCAATTAGATATTGATTTGTTAGCCAATAGAATTTCAAATCTAACTTAAGAACTTAGCTTGCGTACGAAAACCGACTTCGAAGCGTGACATTAACTTGACATTGAAAATTAAAAAAATGCGTTCTGCATAGCGGTGGGCGATTATGAGATATACTAATGAAATCATTCGATTATTAAAATGTCTCGAGATATCTCGATTATAAAAATTAGTAGTTACTAATTTAGTAGATTTTAGACACAACGCTGCTTGCACTCGCTTGAATATTGGCACAGCAGAGTAGCAAAGCGGTGGGCGATTGTGAGATATACTAATGAAATCATTCGATTATAAAAATATCTCGAGTTGTCTTGAATTCTTGATTATAAAAATTAGTAGTTACTAATTTAGTAGATTTTGTGTTCGCGAGTCGACACGAGCAAAACTCGATGTTGGTCGGGTCAACTCGGGTTGCGTCGGCGGCGTCGCCGCGTCGGTCGAGCAAGTGCACTGGTGTGGTAGCTTAGCAACGTAGGAAGGAGACAACACTATGCACAACGCTGCTTGCGCTCGTTAGAATATCGTCACAGCAGGGTACCTACTACGCTTACGCGCCTACTGAATAATGTTACATCTGACTTTTTTATAAATTATAATACACTTAAACTGCAAAAACGTGTATATCATTGTACTTTAAATATTGTTGTCGTTATGAGTCTTCGATTTAGGTACATAAATAAATATTTTAAGTAGTACAAATACTCTTTTATTATTCAAAATAGCATATTAGTAAACATATCTTATAATACTAATAATATTATCTATTTTCTGAAAATCACAAAGCCAGTTTCAGTCTTTTGGAAGTAAGTTAGTAATAAATCTAATTCAGATTATGAACAATTGCCATTGATAAATTGCTAACTTGCCAAAAAAAAATAATTGCCATTGACTCGTTTTTAAGAGTTAATATTGATCTAAGAATTAATAGAAATCTATCAATAACTAAATTCTAAATTAAGTAAACTTACTGCTTAATGGCATTACCAAAACAACGTCACGTCTCACACCACCGGAAGAAACAAAATAGACGACGTCTGTTCTACTCAAAACAAAAGCCAAAAACCGACTCTCTATTATTCTCCTTTAAGTAGAGATGGATAGTCTCTAACTCTCCCTATTATTCCAATAGGATTAGTAATACTAATTAGTAATATCATTCGATTATGAAAATTAGTAAGTTACTAATTTCATAATCGATTATCAAAATTAGTAATACAAAATAATTCGATTATAAAAATCATTCATAATCGCCCACCACTATCTGCATTAGTGAAGAGGCAAGAAGCGTGAACCCACAAACAAAGTTCAAATAAGTATCGGTTGAACAAGGGAATGTATGTGAGAAAATAAAATAACATAAATATAACAATGGCAATATTTTATTGTCTTGTAAACAATACTACAAAGTTTTGTAATTTATTTATTGGGAAATTTATCATAGATTGACTGCTAGTAGTAGATTGACATAAAATCATATAAGAGGTTAAGTGATAATAATGTTCGTCTTTAACTTTGAGCATATGCTCGAAGGTCTTTAAGTTATTGCTGCAATCGGATAGGTATATATTCGGACATATGTTAGATAGAAGAGTCAGCTTTATTTTTTGGATGTGTTGTTTAAGTTTTACTTACCTTGTGCTCTAAATGCCCTTTTATCTTTTATCACATTGTCATATTAAATGTTATAAAACTGAAGATGTAAATACGTGGGCAGATATGTATGAACAATTAAGTACACATTTTTTATGTGCTATTGTATAGTCGTATTCAATACCATGAATGCTTTAATTGACCGGATACCAAAACTTGGGCAAAGGACCATGGGCAAAAATGTATGAAGCCTGGGCTCACCCACCAACAGAGATGAGACCACTTTGAATATAAAACACTAAATATAAAGATTTAAACTAATTTTTGCGAAGAAGAATTATTTTGCTATAAATATTTTTCTCCGACCATAAATAAACTAAAATTCTGCAAAAAGTAGTGCTGTTATGGCATTGTAGGTTTTTTTATTGAACATTTTTAACAAGTTTTAATTCCAGGTTTAATGTATACATAAAAAATAAAACAGCTGCTAATAGTTAACATTATTTTTATTAACATTTCAATCAATATCAATAATAATGTCGTCTAAATATCCTGCCGGTAGATTAAATTGTATGTGCCTGCCTAACCCTAGATACCATATTATTGAAATGGTATGAGCACAACTTCCTACTGTGCGTCTACCTGTTAGACACGAGCAATAATACTGAGCGATGGCATCTCGACCCATTTCGTTTCTGTTAACCAGAATGTATACGTAATATGTACGTGCACGAACATGTCTTGACTGTATCCTTCTTCTTAATAGCCACACATTTAGGTGATGGATATTGCATGCTGCTAAATTATTTAATTCATTTTCACGACATACTTCTATCGTATATAAACCATTGCGTAAATGTTCGCTGCAATATGATTTAGCAAGTTCGATTTGATATGACCCAAGCGATATCATGAAAATCTCGTTTATTGTTAGCCGAGGGAAGTCTTCCAGCTGATTTGCTTCCAATGTAATAAATGCGGCTCTTTGTCTATTCTTGTGGGCCTTGCGGTTCTTGTGGGCCTTGCGGTTCTTGTTGTCGAACTGCATTTTGCACTACTTGCCAACACCGATGGCATGTGGCTTGGATGTTATTAAACGCAACCTAAAAAAAGTAAAGACTATTTGAAAATAACATTCAATAAATAAAATACTTTCTGCGACATATTATTTTTGACTAGCGGACGTCTGTCTGTCTGTATATAGCCTATAGCTGTGCCCGCAGCACAGGTCACGTAAAAGTCGGATTTTTAGGTCCCACTTTTATAGTGAAAGGGATTTCTAATTAATCGCCGTTTTTTCCTGACCTATCTCATATTTAACCTCTCTGCTTTCCCCTTCGATAACTTAGCGTGATGGTAAGTAGCCCATAATTATGTATTAATGAAACAAACTGTATTAAGATTGGTTCAGTAATTCTCAAAATATGAGCAGATAGAATGACAGACAGACATTTAAAATACAGATTTATAACAGGTATATGTGCCGTGTACAGGAAATGAGTACACTTACCTCGGTGAGCGCATTTTGTTGAATATATTCTGCATACCGGGGTTGTCTTTCTGGTAAGTGTTCATCTAAAATATGCCGCCGTTGTCGCAAAACAGAACGTGGGCACAACACAAAACGCCGTCCTTCGGTAGCCATTGCAAAAACAGGTAGGTAAATCAGTGTCCATAAACAGACCAGGTCAAGTTAACAGGTTTAATATAATAAATAAATCACCAAGCGCACCAATACGTAAGCATAAACAGAGTCCAAAACAACAAGCTAGGGTCGGTAAATCACAGAACAAGAGAGGATACACGGAAACACAGCTAACAACGTGAGAATCACGAGTCGACTGATTGAGAGTAGACGGGCGCCCGCGCAGGCGTCCGGGAGGTGTGAAAGGGAGAGAGTGTTGTAAATCACACGAGCGCAGGCGCATCTATTGTTTACCACTATTTTAAGTATTTTAAGAATGAGTATATTTACGACTCCTAACAATTGTTTTTTTCTACAAAACCTATTTAGGTGCATATCTTTTTTCTGCAATGGAATTGAAGGTGGTACCCATAGTAACAATTTTAGTACAAACAAAATCCTTCACAACGGCGTATGCTATAACTCTGTTGGACACTGAGCCCAATTTGACTCATGGTCCTTTTTTAACTTCTATAGCTAAGATGATATGTATATACCGGGAACCGATCACTTTTCCGATTTTTTTTGTTCGTATTTTATTTTACTGAAAACTATAGACCGATGACGTCTTTTTTGCTATATGCATTATTTGACACATTTTAAGATCATCAAAGTATCATGTGTTGTAGGTTACCAAACTATTTTTCGCCGATTTACAAAATAACTTTTTGCTATTGGCCGAAGCCTCAATTGAACTTTTTCATTTGCCTAATGATTTATTTGCCATATTTGCACTACACCGAAACAACGTTTTACTGAATTTTGGTCACAAATATATAGACGGTTACTTGGTAGCATTTTCAATATTAAATTAAAATAGTGTCATAAAAAGTTAATATGTTGTGCTATTAAATTTAGTGACAAAAACGAATCGCTGCAAAACCGACTTCACACAGTCTTGTTTGCCGTACCCCTAGAGTGTAATATAAGCCCGCGTAGGCGCGGAGGGGTAGGGCGGTCCACGATCTGAGGAGCAGGTGATTTGACCAGCTGTAGCTGCGGTGGTGAGCGTTAAAACCATCTGCGACGATAATCTCGCGTGGGCCGGCCCAAACCCCGCAGCGCCGGAGCCGTTAGAGAAACAATGCTTGCTGCATACTGTATGCCTGCTGCATGCCCGCTTGCATGCTGCATGCCTGCTTGCATACTGCATGCCTGTGTGCATGCCTGCTTGAATGGTGCATGCCTGCTGCATGTTGCTTAAAGTATAATGTATGATAATTGAAACAGTGGTATAATGAATGTTCGGAAACTTATTACTTCGAACAAATGTTATTTCGGCTAACTGTAACTTCGGTTAAAAGTTTTACGACCAAATGAAACGTCGGAGTAACGAAAAAACCAATTGATAATAGGTCAACTGATACAGTGGCAGACGTGACTTCGGTGACATAAAAAAAAGGAATGATAAAAGTTGAAAATTTTTTGGTGAAATGAAAGTCGGTCAAATATTTTTCGAACTTATGATAGGTAACCGATATTTTATAACGTGTTCAAATTATGACCTGACCCCCCCTGACCCCTGATATAAAATAATAAACTTATCATACTATTGGAAGCTGTGGGTTGCGGGTAGCGCAAGAACGGAAGATGAGATGTTGAGATCTTTGGGGGCGGTCTTTCCTCTGCGGTAGACATCTTTCAACTGATATGATGATGATTAAAAATCAGGTGTACTTTAGATATAATACGTACGTAAAATGTGCTCTTTTATTTAAAATCATTTGTCCGATAGCTTCTGACTGCTTGTCATTATTTGTAAAAGAATCACTAAATTTCTGAACGAATCTCAACTGTGACGTGACGCGTTGTTTTATGTCATTTTACGAGAATTAATTGAAATTGGGTTATTAGTGAATTCTGTCTGATTATTATCCCTATTATCGATGTTTCAAACAATAACCGAGTGTTATAACGGGTGTGTTTCATAATAACTGCAAAGACTTCAGTGTACAGCGAGGGGGTGTTTAATTTGATCTTCTTGTAGGTATATTTAGTTCAACGACCTTGTTACTGACAGGTTCATCGTTAGCCACTGAACTGTTCTATGAAAGTGGTATATTGTAGACTATAGCTAAATTGGAATTAAGGATGGAGCCCTCGAGAGATTCAGGTACGTTAATTTGTAATGTGGTTTTGTCGTTTATGTTGGTTAGAAACTTACGTCCAATTGTGGGACGTCAGTCATCGTATCAACATACTGAGCACCTCGTTTTAGCTGATAAACAATCGTTCCTGCAGGAATAGCCAACAGGGTTACTATGTTCCCTGTGTGTCGAGTTCGTTGTTTGTTACACACATTAGTATGTGCCAAGTGGGCATTTGGCTCAGACTGTTGTTATGATTATGTAGATAAAGAGTGTAATGTACGATTTCGGCATTTCATACCTACTGATGATTAAAGTTTATGTTGAACTTAACTTTATTATTAAAATACTTATCCATTAATAACTATCCTATTGAAGAGTTAATATATTTTATTGTATTGATGGAAGTTTTATAAATTCATTATTTCTACATCAGAATGAAATGCAATTTTCCTTATATTAATGAAAAGGCCATGTATTTGTAAATCAATCTACTCTCACCTTCTTGAAGGCTTAAAAACTGTTTGTATTTAGTTCTATATTCTTTTTTTCTTACAATCTGAGTATTATCATCACATTTGCTTGTTTTGTTAATTAATTAGCTTATGTTATTTGTTTTGACTTAAGGTATGTGTATGCTATAAGTCTTATGAATTATGAAGTGTCAAAATTGTCTTACCACAGGCACTATACCATAGACCACTTTAGCTTGGACACCTTTATTAATAGAATTATGTGACAAATACATGAGAAAATTGTTCTTCATATTGTCATTAGTAACACTAGTCATATAGTAAGAATATCCTTTTCATGTAAGACCTAATTTTATAAATGTTTCTTGTTTTTAAATTGTTCGATTTCATTTGGTTAAGTATATTTAACTTACTTTAGATTTTCTTTTTACAAGATCTAACATAAAGAGTAGAGAAAATTTAAGGAGATGTTTGAAACTGTATAAATTTAAGAATATCATATTTTGTTACACCTCTAATTTCAAATATGTCAGCTGATCGACATGTTTGTATACTTCCCATATTTGTGTTTTGAGTATTTTGTAAATTGCTGTTTTTCAAATTGTTTAGTTTTATAGTTAGATTAATTATTCTTCACTATTAATGTTGGGGCTTGTAAGCATTTTATTATCAGATGCCATTTTACATATGGGTTGACAATTTAAAACCCCAAAGTTTTATCCCAATAATCATCCTATCTTTATAACAGCCACATGTTGCTATGCAGGCACCTTTACCTTAAAAGCATCCTTATTATGTGGGTAATAAAGCCAGTTTTTGAAGCGCATGTAGGTACTGACTTTACTTTTCAATTGAAGTCCTAAATCTTTCAAACATTTTAGACATCTACAGAGGCATGCTAAAATATCAGTATGTACAAACAAGGTTGAAAGAAGTTTACATATTAAAGTAACCAGAAGAGTTAATATTAGGATACCTTGTTATGATAATAATGTTATAAGACTTGCCTTACCATTTATTATTATCTGGTATCATTATTAGTAAGTTTCTATTGAACCCACTAGATAATGCTTCAGCACCTTGTATGTGAACTTTTGTGGCAATTTTTGAATTATTTGTTATTTGCTAAAAGAGAAGTATGTGCTATTATTATGCATTGTTTAATCATGTATATAATTTAAATTCAATGTCCATGGCATCCTATCAAATTGTCTTAAGCTTAGCATAAAGCAAGAAGCTCTTCTCCAGATGAAGCTCCAGGTGTTGTAACAAGGCTGGTCTGCTTAGCGGTATAATTAAAAAAAATATGTAGCAGTTTTTTTTATTAGTCAAACATATTGCCAACCCTGCATTACACATTGGTGCCATGGATTTTAACTTCCCCAAGCTATGATGGTGACCTAGCTTGCACCCAGGATATCAACATTAACATTATAAGTCTTTTCACCTGGTGTCTAATTCCTTTCTTATACCTTACACACTTCCCCACTTCCTCTAGCTGCTCATAGATCAAACAAATACTCTACATTTAATTAAAACAATCCAATAACAAATATGAATATTTGTTATTGAATGTTTGGTTATATACACATTAATATTTGTTTCTGAGTATTTTTGAACACTTGTTTTATGTATACAATTAATTAAATACTGTAGTTAAAATATAGAAGATTTTCAAATACAAAAAAACTTAGCTTGTTTCTGTTTCACCCACTATTCAAAGAGAGATGTCATAAATTTGAAGCCCCAATAATTTAATTGAACTTAATTTAAACATGTTATTTTGATCGAAGTTTGTTAAGCTGTTCAAAACTTACTGCTAAGTTTCTTTCCAGTTGTTTAAGGAAACTACAGCTATCATAACACTGATGTATGCAAGTTTTACAGTACAAGTTACAGATTACACATTTCCACAATATTCATTATTTGAGTTAAATATTAGCCTCTAAAATCAAGAGGTAATCATAATCAGAGTATCAGTGTCAAGAAATGACTCCTTCATCATGAATAATTCTTTCAGGGTTTCAAACACTTAAGTTACATACTCACTCTTTAAAATGATTTAATTTTGTGGATACTTTGGATTTGAGGAAAAATTTAAACCCAATCATTCTTTTTGAATGCATTTCCAGAACTATTTTCCTTTTGGGTCCAATTCACTTTACATTTCTATCGAACATTAATATTTTTATAACAGCCATTGCACTATATGTAATCCTGGGTATGGTCTCTTTTGAGCTGACTAATAAGTATATAAGACTCCTGCTGCAACCCACATACATTGTTGATATTATCAAGTATTTTCCATTGTACATCCTAGATGGCGTTTTTTGAATAGTTTTCACGAGTATACCTAGATGGCGCTAATGGTAACAAGAATGAACGAATCTCATTAATCAGTGAAAAAGGATACATTTGGTTTGTTCTTATCCTATTACTGATTGAATTGGGATCATCTAAATTCAGTATCGGAGTTTTATAATGCACATTGCGTTGTCTTACTTATCTGTATACACACATACCTACTTAGCTAGAATTTGATCAACCCAGAAAGCACCTCTTAAATCACAGTAATTAAACGTTTAATATAATGTAGGTTATGTACTTAACTGACTGCCTCGTTGATCAAGCGGTAGCGTGTTCACCCGCAGAGAACGAGGTCCTAGGTTCAAATCCCGGGTCGGGCTAAAAGTCACTTTGGGACTTTTATGTAAAAAGAAAATTTCTTAGCATCAGCCCGAAATATAGGAGTCGGCGGTATTATACCTACCCCCGTGCCTCCGCGAGCAAGTAAAGCCGTCGGTCCTGTCCTCTTTCCGATGGTGTCGCTAGGTGTCCCATCAGATCATTTGGTTTGGAATGGAATAGAAAGTGCTCCTGTGTTTGCGCACCCACTTGTGCACTATAATATGTCCCGCGCAGATGGCTAATCTCTATTGAGACTGGCCGCCGTGGCCGAAATTCGACTAGGAGGACATTAATTAATTAAACTCCACGATCCAATTTTCCATTCAAAAACGTTAATAAAAACATAAAAAGAAATTGAAAACATCAGGTCGATCCGTGTTTAGGGTGGTCAGGCGCATAGCTATAGCGGGAGATGTTCCCCTTTTTACGATTGTGTCCAGGCCAATATTTTCGTGTCATGCCTGTCCGGATTTTGTTAGGCATTTCGATGTTTCGTTTGACGCTGTCGGCGGTGATTGGCGAGGTCTAAGCACGCACAGTATATTATGATCCCAATTGTTGTTGCATGCTGTTTTAATTATATAAATAGATAGTTCTTAAAATTTTAAGCATGTGAGTAAAACTCGGGAGTTAATACGGCAAGTAGCTTTTTAAGGTTCCGTAGCCAAATAGCAAAAGACGGAACCCTTATAGGTTCGTCATGTCAGCCCCCCCCCCCCCCCCCCTGTAACTTCTAAAATAAGAGAATGATAAAAATAAAAAAAATATGTGATGTACATTTACATGTTACATGTAAACTTACAACGAAAATTGGTTTGAACGTGACTAGATCACGTTCAAACGTAAGTAGTTTTTTTTTAATGCGTCATAAATCGTAAACCGCAATTTACCTTGCATTTAATGAACTGAAATACTTGGTGCTGCGGAACCCTTCATGGGCGAGTCCGACTCGCACTTTACCTAAGTTTTCATTAATTTAGTTTGATTAATAAAATATATAAAATTTATTACAAAAGTTTCTTTTCGTTATAACGACGAATTAGATTATGATTTTTAGATTAAACGATTGTTTAAATTTGCCTTTATTGGTGCCATTTCAATCACATTCTAATTCCGCGTTATCACATGGTTATAACTGATTTAATTTTAATCCTGATTTTTATAATCCGGAGTATGACGAACGTTGGCAAATGTTATATAAAAATATAATATATAATAAATCATTATAAAGTTATAATCCACTGAAGTGGCAGTGGGCGGGGCACATAGCACGTAGAACCGATCGCCGTTGGGGTAGAAAGGTTATTGAGTGGCGACCACGAACCGCAAGACGCAGCGTGGGCAGGCCCTCTACAAGATGGACCGATGATCTTGTGCGGGTCGCTGGAAACTGCTGGATGCGAATAGCGCAAGACCGGAAATTGTGCAGATCTTTGGGGGAGGCCTTTGTCCAGCTGTGGACGTCTTTCGGCTGATATGATGATGATGAATAATAATAGCATGTAGTAAAAATGGGGTTCTTACTGGCAAAGGAAAGTGATGATACAGAACCGAGTCCTGATATATAGATTTGTACTCGTAGTATGTACATATATAGAGTTTTATTATCTGACTAGCAGCTCGCCCCGGTTTCGCACGGGTATTAAACAAACTTTCATGCGTTATTTTGTTCTATAATCAATAGTTTTCGCAGCGTACGCAATGTAAGAAACTTATTTGGTATTTTTTTTACACCTTGGGTTACATTATTGGACTTTTAGTATTTTTTGAAAATCCCTTACTTTTTTGAAAATTTAATGTAGCCTAAGTTCACCGGAGATAGTGTAGCTTCCGAACAGTGATAGAATTTTCAAATCGGTCAAGTAGTTTAGGAGTCTATTCAATACAAACAAACAAAGTAACAATTAAATCTTTCCTCTTTATAATATTAGTGTAGATAACGCGTAAGCGAAGTTGCGTTTGACGAACGTATACGTTATACGATCTAACTTAATTTTATTTTCGGTTTAATAAATATTTTGTGAACAATTATGAACAACCCGTTTGTGCTTGTCTTTGCCGTTTTGAGGGTGAACACTAACTAATAAGTCAAAACTCCAAGGATAAGCTGTTTCGATTGCCTTTAGAGGGCTCTCGTCAAAAGCTTAACGGATTCTTAGAACCTTTTTGGCTAGTTGGCATTGGCACTAAAACTTATAATCTTTTAAAAATTTTTTGATCCACCTCAAAAATTATTTGGTAAGCGCGCACCTACTTTTTTTAACGGTTCACCAAACTGGACAATACACACAAAATTCTCAAAGAATTTTTCGCAAAAACTGAACATTAGTGTTTGACCTTCTCGAAGTGAACACAACCTGTGGTGAAGAAGTAATAGATAGTGGCCTGATATTTCATTTTATCAGTGTTTAAGTAAGTCGAGGATTATTTTTAAAGAGGAGTCTTAATTTTCGATGCCATAATAGGCAAATCAAATATCAGGCCCTATCTGTTACTGTTAAATCAAATACTGGCTTCATCTACGACTAACGTTAAATTGGTATTTCCCCATTCAGGTAGATGAGGTCATTCCAGACAGAGAGTCTTGACTGATATCATCTAAGATTACTATCATTCCTAGATCTCCGGAAGGAACAGTTGGATTGGCTCACAATTTTTAAGACGTCGTTCTGAAAATAATCTTGGCATCCATGAGTTAAATCCTGCCAAAAACATACTCCAGTCTGATACATACCGCCCTCACTCACAAAATATGTAAAATCACTCTTTGCTTTCGGTGAACGGGAAAAGAATTAGAGGTTACTCCAGACAAAAGTCTCAGTAGTAGTAGAGTACCTAGGAGAGGCCGTTGCTAGGCTTTAAAATGTTTTATTTTTGTCATCATTTATACCTCTAAAACAAGTTAATTCGGAATTAGTGCTTTCTTTCTAACGTGCACTTATAGTAGTAAGTATATGATGACTAATATACATATTAAAGCCAATTTCTGTCAACATAACTTTCGCAGCTCAATCCCGGCACGCGTTCAAAGCGGTGAAGACGTTTTTTCGCACTCCTGAAAAAATGTCACATGTCCCTTGCTATGTTTTAAAATTGCACAGCCGACCGCCTAACACCATTATCGTCATGCATTTTATATATATATATATTCCTTTTATCAAATCTTGTACCATTTATTCCTCTTGTCAAAGCTTGTATCCAATATAACCATTCCGTCGTAACTAATAAAATTGCCGTACTTTCGACGCGAACCTACGGTTCATTGAGCGAGGTATGTAACTTCAATACAAAAAGCTAACTTCCTCCTTTTTACCTTCTAAGTCTCGTCACGACAGTGGATGGTGCCTGTCCTTGTCTTGGCCAAATACTTGTCGTGGCGAGCGGTGGGTCAGGGGATTGGAAAGATAGCTAGTGTTTGCGAACTTGACATGTTTATTAACGTGGACAGTGACAATTAGTGACTTAGAGTCCCGGCAACAAGAACTGCGTGCGAGGTCAGTCGGTTACAGAGTTGTTGTGATGTGCGCTGTGCGATAGTCCCAATATGCACAGTACTCTCCTCATTAGCACTGATCATTTGCATTGAATACGTGGTACTGTTCACTTTCACTTTCCCCTTTTACTTCTCTTCCTTTCTTCGACTTGGACTTCACTTGAATTAAGATTATCTTTTTTTATCTAATTTAAGAGTATGCTTACCTATGTACCCCAAAATTATTCCAATTTTCAAACATGTCGAGAGCCTTGTTTTTGTATGTAGAACCTTCACTAACATTCAAGATTAATTTTAAATTATTCTACATTCTACCTATATCTTTCTTTCTTCCTAAAATCATCAAATGTCAATTTTCCATAAAGTATTTTCTACGCCCTTTTCATCAGCTATCTGTTTAATTTTGGTTCTAGAATTAACTAGAAGAGTTTCGAAATGTTGCAAAAGCCACAAATAACTTTAGGTATCCTTAAAGTCTTGGCGTGGTCGACATGGGGGGTACATCCAAAAGATTTGCGTAAACTGTACGTATCTTTAATTAGAAGCAGATTAGATTATTGTTCATTCTTGTTTGATAATAGTTGCAAAATCAATACTTATAAGCTGGACAAAGTTCAGAACCAAGCATTACGGATTATAGGTGGTTTTATAAGAAGCACACCCATACATGTAATGGAGTCGGAACTTTGCGTTCCTCCTCTGCATTTAAGTAGAAAATATTTAGCATGTAAATTTTGTTTGAAAGCTTTCTTTCAGTCGGACAATGTTACTATCAATTTCCTATCCGAACTAAGTTTCCTTTGTAATAATAGCTATTGGATCAGGAAAAAACACCTCAACTTGCAGCCATTTATAATTTGATGAAAGACGAGATTATATTATCGTCATCACCGCTAAGAATGTTTTCTCTTAAAACATGGGTTACGAACATCAATGTTAATAATGTAATAAAATTCCACTTAAGACAGTATAGTCCACGCAAAAAAGTGCCACGATTACAATATTTTAAAATATAATGTTATATCTGAGTTGAGAGAAAAATATGACAGTTGGTATTGCTATATTTACCGATGGTTCAAAAAGCGCTAGTGGTCGCGGTGCTGCTTTTTATGATCCTCATGTACCAAATCATTCATCTTATAATAATCGTTTTAACCAACCAACGAACTTTCAGTTATATCGATGGAACTCATAGCAATATTAGAAGCACTTTTGTATTCTCGAACAATTGAACAGAATAAAGTTCTAATTTGTTCCGACAGTAGAAGCGCTTTATATCATATAGCTCGATGCGCCTCTGGTGGCACAGGTACATCGATGGCTTATGACATCCTCTCTGAAATTTAAGAGAACAACTTAAAGGACATTCAGTTGAGATTGCAATGGATTCCATCACATATTGGCATCAGAGGTAACGAGGAGGCTGACATATTGGCGAGAAAAGCAGCAGTAGATGGAAAAGAGGGTCTAAGTTTGCCAAATTGCACTGAGTTGTTGCCTAAATACAAAAAGTACTGCCACAATAACTGGGACATTATTCACACACGGCCATCTGACCCCAAACTAAGCAGAGCTTGTACTATGGAAACCAGATAACTGATATATATTACATTTACTATTTTTCTTTTATAAATACATACTTATATAGATAATTTACACCCAGACTCAGGACAAACAGATATGTTCATGCACACAAATATTTGTCCCGGGTGGGAATCGAACCCACGACCTGCGGCGTGAAAGGCAGTGTATCTACCAACCACGCCAACAGGCATGTCAACTAGGCGGAATATTTTGATGAGAGATCTTTAGTAAAAGGAATTTGGTATAAAACAATACAAAATGAGCCTCCTCGAATACCATGGTTCATTAATGAGAGATTTGGTAGGTCTTTAATTGTAACAGCGCTAAGGTTAAGATCTGGTCACGATCCACAAAACAAGTTCGCACACATGATGAGGAAATCGGATTCTCCAAATTGTGATGTGTGCGGTGTCATTGAAGACGTGCATCACTTGTTGGTGGAATGTGTCCGTTACGATACCGACCTACAGCTCCTTAGAACATCTTTACACTTGAGCAGAACTAATGTGGGTATGTTCCACGAGATGTTGTCCTCTCCTGCGTCTGAAGCCGCTTAAGCACTGTTTATGATATTTAGTTGTAAGCCATAACTATAGTAAGTAGATGTAGTTAAGGTTAAGGTAGGTTACGATGGAATTGACATGTACTTAATGTATGAAAATTCCTTAAATAAATAGAAAAAAAAAAGAAACTTTACTGGTACGGGAGAACAAACCCCGAACGTGACAATACTCATATTTTGATGGATGATGTCCTTACTGTTCAATGTTCAAATTATATTTACCTTAAGCTATCATACTCGTCTGGACAGATCTATACAGGTGTACGTACCCTATTTCTCCGTACCTGAGTTTATACCCCTTCTACCACTCCACATGCGTCAAACTGCAACATTTATAGCTTTTAAAGGTTTCTGTTCAAAGTTTTAACAAGTTTATGTTTTCTATTTACTTCAAAATCCTTGAAACTTGTAGATAAGACTAAGGGAACTTGACAGATACTTGCAGCACATGAAATTAAAATTTAGTTACAATGTGGTTTACTTCATTTATCTAGCGATATGGTGTTTAACCGCCAGTGGTATTCCGGAGTCTGTAAAATTGGGTCCTCAGTCTCCAGTCTTTCCCCGGTCGTGTCGATCAGCCGTCCTGAAGGCCTCGCGTCAAACCGTCAAATTTGCTCACACAGATACAATCTTTATTAGGTCATCTGTGCTTTTTCATCCACCCCTGTACTATAGACATTATGTCTTATAAAATAAATTCAGTCAAAATAGGACAATTTCCCCTTAATAGTCGAACACCAATTCCTAGAAGTCATATGAAATTAATGTAATTGCAGAATAATAAGTTTACATTGATTCACGGAATATAGTTAGTATAAAAGCTATCTTGCGCTCCCTTGACATTCCTGAGTATCAGGCTCATTTAAGCGCAGTAACCACTGGAACGATGCTATGACACACGACCGTTTTAGGTGCATGCGTGCAGCAGAATATTGTATCCGAAAAAAACTTGACGCACCTTCAGTTCTACTCGAAATACCACAGTAGGGGTAAGAAACGCTGGTGATCTAACTTCTTTCTGTGTAGCTGACATGGTGACCAATAAAATCTTAGAGAAACTTGCGAGTCTATGACATGTACGGGTATTGGTCAAACGCTGTATTGAGACATACATTCTTACAACTATGACAGTTAAGTTTACTTTTATCAGGACCTCTATAGCTTTACGTAAGATGCTTGTAACATATTGCAATCTTTCAATTGTCTTTGAATGAAACAGGTTGGTCTATATCACAAAAGTAGTCAATTTTAGCCCACTGGATATCAGAATTAGGCGAAATATCCAATCGCATTTATTAGCAATCAATTACCACATTCCGCTTATTCTTGCACGTATAATTTATTTCTATATAATCAATACAGATGGTTGGTACCTAACTGGTAACTATACTTACATACATATAGCATATCGCCAGAACTCGTTTTCCAAGAAAAACCCAAGCTTTACGAAATATAAGTCGAAAGGTTGTCAGGAATTTTTCTGTGGCTACTTTACAATTGTTATAAGCTTTTGTACTCGTCATTTGAGTACTCAAGATATCTTTCAGAAAGATTGAACGCATTTAGACAAACTAGTTGGGTGGGCACACAAGTATAAAGCTAATTTGGATCTCAGGTGGCCGTATCAAAGTCCTACAAAGATATGACAATTAAATCGTTTTAAATGCTGTATTTTCTATAAATGATAATATTATAACAAACTAAAACGTGGTAATATAAGAGAAATGTGGCTATGAACAAATAACCTTTCACCCCAATCATGTAATTATAATCTCGGCCATCCTGTGTCCGGTGCCGGATGGGTAGATAAAAATACATATTAAGTGTCTAAAAGTACGCTTGTATAGTATAAAGTTTTAATTAAAAAGCGGGATTGGTGCTTTAACTGTGATGGTAAATTAGTTTCTTATGACCAACCTAACACTCAAATCGAAAACAGGTATTGTCATGCTGGACTGTTGTGAAATTTTAAACGAAGAATTTTTTGCATATCCTTCCCGCCATCATTTTCTCAGCTTAATGCTCAAATAACGGACGTAACATGTAACTGTTACTCTACCCTGTAGTATGTTGAGACATTAGTGCCTGGTACTGTCAGGTTGAATATATTATACTGTAAAATTTGACGAGAGACCAACGATCCTTATAAAAGTGAATAATCCGAAGGATTCTTATGCAGGATGTTGTGAAAGAAAATTGCAAATGATCTTGGGAAATGTACGAGTATAGACCTATATAATATACAGGGTGTTTGGAAGGGAGCTGTACATACGCCTAGGGTAGAAACTAGGGATAGTCTGCTACCTACCCCCGCCCATTATATTGACCTTGGCCTCAAGGTTTTTTTTTAATTTATTTTTATTTTTTATTTGACTTTTTTGTGATTTTTTGACTAAAACTACCTGTAGCTCAAAATCTATCCATGGGACCGGTCGGCTAATGGTCTTGTTTTAATCGTTAGAGTCTTAGGGTCCTGCAAAAAATTATTTTACACCAGAAAATTGTGGAGAAGAAAAGTTATGGGGCCTGAAGTACCATAGTAAGGTAAAGAAATAATTTTAAGGGCAACTTTCTATGGGGTTTAAAAAAAACTAACAGGGTTGGAGTTCTTCTGATTTTTTTAAAACATCCTCAGTCCATGCCCTTTCTAACGATATGCTAAAAGTGTAATTATCACTTTTAGTTTTAAAGTTATTAATTAATTTCCGCAACTGGGGCACTTCAAGCAAAAATTTCAACGAATGAAAATTAAATGTGTTCGATCGTAAAAGGATGGCAAATGAAACAAAAAATTTGGTAATGACTAATGTCATTAAATTACAAATTTTAATTAATTACTAATTTTAATTAATTACAAATTTTGTTCAAATTGATGACCATTGACCTGTAAACATGCTCGGCACCTCTTCCTCATCTCCACGGTCACCGTTCTAAGCAGCAGTTCCTCGCGCATTGTATCGAATGCGGCGTGGATCCTGTTAATTAGAACCTCCCTTGTTGGTACTTCTTCTGCGTACACCAACTCTTTCGCCCTTCCCCAGACGTAGAAGTCGAGTGGGGTAAGGTCAGGCGCCCTTGGGGGCCAGGGAATTGGCCCACCCCGACCAATCCAAGAATTAGGAAAGCAGTTGTCCAGAAGCTCCCTCACTGCTAGGCTCCAATGAGCAGGACAGCCGTCGTGCTGGAAGACTATGGGCCGATCTTCGTCAAACACTTCTTCCGCTAAATCAGGCAAATCGTTTTCGAGGAAATCTAAGTAGTTTTGCCCGTTTAGGTTGTCTGGCAAAAAGTGCGGCCCTATCAACCGATTACCGATGACGCCTGCCCATACGTTCACGGAGAACCTTCGTTGAAAACCTCTGTGCCTCTTGACTCTCGGGTTTTGATCTCTGGGTGCCCAGTGATGGAGATTGTGGTAATTTACAATTCCTTCCTTGTCAAACTTGGACTCGTCAGTCCAGAGAATACTCCGTAAAAAATTAATATCTTCCACGTCCGTATGGAGCAAGTGGCGGCAAAACTCCACCCTTCTTGCATAGTCGTTATCCTCTAAGCCTAAAACAATAAAAATATCAACGTTAGCGGTTTCCATATGAATTAGTAGCTATGTAACATTGATTGCTATCTCTGTCTTTCCATTTCTCTCTCTCTCACACACATGCTCATGTTAATTTAAAAATTGCCTATGAAATTCACATGCTAGTTCATTACATAAGAGCTAAAAACAAAAACTTTATGTAAAAAATTACCTTGAACAGGGGTGTAGTGGAAAGGATGACGTCCATTTTCGCGAAGAACCGACCAGACTTTCCACACGCTTAAACCAAGCGTCCGGGCTACGGTTCTTACGCTTCTGGTCGGATCTTCCTCAAATTCAGCCAATATGCGTTCTTCCGCAGCCAAATTTGGTTGAAATCTGTTCACGGCTGGTTCCCGGAAATTTAAATTTCCGGTTTCGCGCAGACGCCGATAAGTTGAGCCAAACGTTTGGTGGTTAGGCACTCGCCGGTTAGGATACCGTTCTTGATAAATCCTCCGTGCCTCGCGCCCATTGCAATCAGCCATTCCATACACCACCAGCATGTCGGTGTACTCTTCACTGGTAAATCCAGCCATTTTGCCAACAACAAGGTAACAAATAACAAAACTTAACAAAAACGAAGTAATAACAAACTCAACAAAATTAACGAAAACAGTGGAGCGTCGTAACGGCAAGTACGTAAGTTAGCTAAGATGGGTAAATCTCGACTGACTAACAAAGACCCCAACGAGTTACCTGCCCGGCCCCGTCGACCCAAGAGCGAAAGAGACATGACATGACATGTTTTGTCTCTTACATGTTGCTCTCGTGTAAGAGTGAGACAACAAATTTGCCAACTGTAGGCCAAACTGGTTTAAATTCTGGAAATTACATTTGTCTTACAAATGTCGACTCGTGGTGGTAAAAGTGCCCTAGTTGCGGAAATTAATTAATAACTTTAAAACTAAAAGTGATAAATACACTTTTAGCATATCGTTAGAAAGGGCATGGACTGAGGATGTTTTAAAAAAATCAGAAGAACTCCAACCCTGTTAGTTTTTTTTAAACCCCATAGAAAGTTGCCCTTAAAATTATTTCTTTACCTTACTATGGTACTTCAGGCCCCATAACTTTTCTTCTCCACAATTTTCTGGCGTAAAATAATTTTTTGCAGGACCCTAAGACTCTAACGATTAAAACAAGACCATTAGCCGACCGGTCCCATGGATAGATTTTGAGCTACAGGTAGTTTTAGTCAAAAAATCACAAAAAAGTCAAATAAAAAATAAAAATAAATTAAAAAAAAACCTTGAGGCCAAGGTCAATATAATGGGCGGGGGTAGGTAGCAGACTATCCCTAGTTTCTACCCTAGGCGTATGTACAGCTCCCTTCCAAACACCCTGTATATAAATATACTTCTAGCTGAAACGACGAATTGCTATGTTACATGTCACCAAATACCCCAGTCTTTCAGCCACAATTATTTCTTTTTCATAAGGATGACATTAAATAGAATCTGTGCTGCGTAATTCAAGTATTTTAACATAAGGACATAAACGCTGTCAAAGCAGTTGCATGTGATATTGTAGAAAAAAGAAGAAGTTATTTATTGCTAGCGCACAAGTCACTAATTATTGTAACGCATAGAACGACTTTTTGCCTGACTTTACTATCGTTTGGCAGGAGGAGAGGGGTAAAAGGGGTTGAAGGTGATCGGTATCGCTACTCCTAAAGTGTTGGTAAAAATCCGGAGGCGCTTTGGAAGAGCAGCCTCCACCCGCTGTAACCAACGTTAGGCACCTGTGTGAGCTGTACTGGCTGAGGCTGGTCGCCGGAAGTGACTAGCAAGCCAGCAAGCGGTGTCTATCCTTTGTAACTAAGGGCGAAGGGGCTGCACTTTCCGCAGCGCCGGAGATGTTGCAGAAGCAACTTTGTTTTGACAAAAAGTGTTTTTAGATTAGGTTACAATAATTTGTTTTTCTCAAGAATGGTGCGTTACATTTTCAAGGGAGTGGTACCAGGGGAGGGGAGGAATCCTCCACTCCCTCTCCTTTCCACTCCTTACTTCCTTTTGCTGCCAAACTATACTAAATTTTAACCCAACTCTGATTTTAGCCTGATCGCGCAATCATTGAATGTCAGTTTTAGTAGAAGCTACGGCGAAAGAGGGTGGTTGGGATGATGTTATTTATACAGTCTTCAAATTATCTGATGAAGCAAACTACTGAAGCCAGAATAGGCTTGATGGTATTCCATTGAACTTCTGTACGGGATCTGTAATTTCTATTAATCCAAAATTTTTATTTTCACTACTTCTAGACTGGTGGATTCTACGCTAATTTCCAGTTCTTCTTTGACTGCAAAAATGCATATCGACTCTATCAATGTGCTTCGTTATATATTTAGTCTGAAATAAGTAATGGCAGTAGATGCCTAACTGGCAGTTTGAAGAGGAAATAACGAGTAGATTTCTATTAACCCTGGTTCAAACGTGAGACATTGAACCACATCCTGCACTCCAGACGTGCACAAATAGTAGTCCTTATCTAAGTCAGTTGCACAATAGGTTAATAGGTTCGAGTTCCTATGTGGCGAGTCCACGGAAAGGTCGTGTGGTTGGGTTGGTCAGTACTCAAATTGCATGGTGCGGTACGAAAGACTAAAGCACGTGCGATGCGGCGCGACAGGCAGCGCGGGCGGGTGGCAGGGCGAGGGGTGCGCAGTCGTGTGCAGTGGACCACTCGACGTCGCACAAGGTCAAGGAGAATGATTAACAACGAAAATACAGCAAAACAAACGGTGGCGATGCGGGGTACGAGCGGGGACGCGGCGCGCCAGTCAGAGCTGCGACGCCGCCCGCACCGGCCGCGAGTCCGGCGCCGCTCGCGACACATACGAAAATCGATGCACGATCCGTAACCGGCATTTAACGCTGATCAACAACCGTAATTTCGATATTAATCAATAATGAGATACATAGGTCATGACGGGCCCCGCGCACTTTTGTACCCATGTTTGTGATGTGTCCATCGTGTTGACGATTTAGGGTTGTCACAATTTCTTTCTATTTTATTAAGTAGGAGCGCCTGTAGGACTCATATGATCATGTTATAATGTATCTGCTATTCTTATGAGAATATTTTAGTGTTTCTATGATTACTTAATGGACGTTAAAGAAACTATTGATAATAAAAATAAGTGATGAGAGTACCAAACGACATGTTTACATCCATTAGCAATGATTGATATGCAAATATTTCTGACATGTTTTTTTAGTCAATATGTTTAGGTGTTGAATATTTAAAATAAATTCTACTATAATTTCAGTGGCATTTTTGCATGTATTAAAATAAAACAAAACATAAACAGGCATTCAATTGTTTTCGCAATACTATCTAAAGACATAAATATCTTTTTATCATTCGATAAAATTCAGAGGGCACGAAATGTTAACGCGAAACCTAGACATGGGAACTTGAAATTCAGTTGAATGAAGAGCGTAGTTATAATGAACAAGTTAACATACGCAATATAAACTTGTAATGTTTTAATGCCCTTATGTCTTTATCTGACACGAGTCGTAAAGAGCACTGCAAGGTTGCAAGTGTATTGACTCTAGTATATTGAATAAATTTATCTCGGTGCTCTATTGCTCTAGGTACTGCATTTCCATTCATACGAGTATGTTCTCCATTTTCATATCTTGATAAGACAGAACTTTCCTCGTTTGATAGATTGACGTCAGGATGATGTAACCGAGCAGGGAAAGCGTGCCAAAGCTGTTGGTGATGAGATCGGAGCCTCATAAACGATTTGCCATACTGGGACTATGATAGGAATAACATAATATTTACGTCGTCAATCCTTGCAATAACAGTCCATACTCAACCGATTCCCTGACGTGTAGTATCACATAACGAGAATTTACTGCGAATTATTATTATGTTCGAGATGTTTCCATCTTTATTGTCGATGGATTGTAATATGCGGGTTTGATAATCACAATTAATTTGACTTTGATCTTAGATTGCGAATCATCTGGCCGTAAAATCTCCGATGCGTGCAAAAATTTCTTTAATGACTTCAGTTGAACATTCATTTGAGTAAAGAATTCAATATCAATCAAATGACAATGAGTAATTACAAAATTAGATTATGAGTAGTTATGAATACAGATTTGTTAATTTTAATAAGTATTATGATACCATACATGTATATCATAAGCTGTGTACTATATTAATGAAACGGATGAATAACAGGGATTTGTTAAAGTTTTGGGAGATAAGTTATAGTAAATTTGTCCCGTAACAAGATTTACCGGCTCAAATACAATTTCGATTTTATTAGTATAGTGTTTATTTATCGCATACTGTTAACGACGACGATTTATTTAAAATTTGAATTAAGAATTCAAATTAATCAAATAACAATGAGTCATTATGACATTTTATTTAGAAATGCAGATTTGTAAATTTGTCTTGATAAGCATTATGATAACATATATTTTGTAACATAAGCTGTGGGCTATATTAATGTAACAGATAAATATAAGTGATTCGTCTTAGTTTTAGGAGAACTTATGGTAAATTGGGCTCCTAACAAGATTTTCCGGCTCAAATACAATTTTGCTATTGTTGTCAATGATTTATTCAAAATTTACTTCGGTTTCGGGAGCAAGGAATCAAAAATAGTTAATCGTCATAATCATACTCAGCTCCTTAGCTAGGTCTCATATTTCAGTCATATATACATACTGGATATGGATCTTCTTAAATATGTATTAACTATATATTGAAATTAATTAATAATTTATTATAAAACGGAATTTGGCTTCATTATGGGATAATATGTTTCTACTGCGAAAAATAAAATTATCCCGAGGACTGCATTTCTACTTCAAATTATTCTCAGATCGCTCGTCTATGTCTCGTTCAGATATTTAAAGAAAATTGGGCATCAATTCTATCAATTTCCGAGCAAAGGGTTCGCTGGACCTAAACGCATTTTCCAATTTTTATTTGGTACGCCGACGGTTAAACCCTTTTCTCAAAACTTCAATAACTTTTCAAGCGTATCATTTCTTTTTGGGATTTGTAATTTTTGTTTTTAATAGTTTTTACAACTCAAATTTCACTCCCCCATTAGTTCATTATTAGAATCATAAATGGGTAAAATCTGCGTGTATACACTCAAATTGTGCGACTTTAAAATAGAATAATGAACATTCAGGAGCTAATACCATACCGTTGACCTATGGTGTACTGGTTCAAAGTGTTCACCAAAACAACTATCATAGGTGTTAATGATATCAATAATATATAAAACAAAAGAATAACAAATTTGTTTTATTTATTCGGTGAATAACAAATGTTAATGTGTGTATCTGGTCCTATAATATTGTGTACATGACTCCTAACCAATATTAATGGCGTCAGCCAGTATACTTTCTTCTTTCATTCGTTTTTACGTAATTACAATACTTTATTTGGTTTCCTGGCTATATTATCCCCTTAGACTTGGCACTCCTTTAATTTTGCAATCAAAGCAAAGGTATTCTAGGCTAACTTGTACCCAATTTTTCAAAAGCTTCTTCCCGGACTCCTCTGTACTTTGCCTTGCCTGCGAGTGGCGCATCGCTTGTCTTATTATTTTTCCTGCAATAGTCTCTGTCTTGAGCCATCTGAAGAAGATATTCTAGATTGCCCGCCATCTCCTTTTCAATCTAGCTAGTCATTTAACTCAGGATCTGAAGTCAATTTGGAAAGTCTTAAGGTCTACCCGACGTTTAATGTCCGGTCGATTTATTAGTACAAAATACAATTTGTTTTAATGTGCTCTATTATATCAACAAATGCACGTTTATTATTTTTAAAACGTTATTCAAGTCTATTGTATCATTGTCAAGGTCTTCCACGTTATTAGAATTCATAGCTGCCCTCTAACTGCCTCACATTTAGAATACTAATACGATACCTTTTATTTTTTTATATGGTTTCCGTATTTTTTTCTCAGACTTATGCGGCGTTTTAGTTTTGATTTGAACGATCAGGAACTTTACTTGTTGAACGGCACTGGAACCTAGTCATAGTAAATTAACGATGAAATTTTAGCGATTGTATGTCATTTAATATTTGCTCCATGGTGATAAGCGTCAATCGTCGTCTTAAGGTCAAGAACAGATGTAACTTCACTTCAGTTAGACTTAGACAGTTTTTCTTAAACAACAGTGGTCTTTGTTTTTTCAATCTTAATAATTAGTGATAATTATTAAGTTTATGTGCAGTTACTTTTGTTGCTCAACGTAGGTACTTACCATATATCCAGAGCTAAGTGGATAAAAATATAATTTTCAAGAGTACATCAAATACTCAAGTCATGACACTCAACAGAATCACACTCATATAATTGTTGTGTCACTCCATATCTCCTCCAAGTTCAGAAATAATTATTAAATGTTTTTACAATTTTATTACATGACATGATTATGCCAATGTACTTCTTTGAGATCATGACACTTAAGTTCTCATGGCGATTGTTGATCCAGTCGAGTTAAGGGACTACGTATATTTTCCATGATTACTTCATTAGTGGTACTATTAAGTATTTGTTGTCTTTGAGAATTTAAAAGGAACAATGTTATTTTCTTTATGGCCGCAGTAAGCGGTTTTAAAGCATTTTTAAATTTAGTATAGGTAGTTAAGGAGTGTTTAGTTTATTGTTGTTGCGTGTTCCTAATCGTAGGCGCGAGTGGCGGCGTCACGTCACGTCATGCGGGAAGTGTTACTCCGGCTTGGTCATGGCCAAGGTCTCGACATTGCGTTTTCTATCATTACGTAACTAACTAGTCAATGATAAAATGGTCTAGTTTTAATTTGTTATTGTAACACGATGAACTAGTTTATTTGGATGTTACGATATATGTTACGATTGTATTGGTATAAACTTTTATTTTGCTTTCATGTTAAAGTTATGTGAATAGCAGGTTTTTTAATATGGTATATCACGGTCGATTTTGTTTTTTGTGTACTTATATGTATTAAGTGGTGGTCTGCCCTAAAATAACTTGGGAACAAAGCGTCGTTATGCCGAATTGGATTGAGAGCAATTGTGAAATTACCATGTTTACACTACCGTAAAATCTAATATAAAATCATGTCGCGAGTTACAAAATTATGTCATTCAATTATGTTATGCTTTAATGTCGTGATAAAGACACAATTAGTCCATTAGAACTCGTATCACGTATTTATTATAGTTAGTCATTTTATACAGTCTCACATTGAACGCATCTAGGTGTTGGGGTTCGGTTTAAATAAGTATTGTTCCGATCGTAGTTCCGGTTGGTCTCCCCGCGCCTCACGTCCACCGGCTCGCCCAGTGTAGACTGCCCAGCAGAACAAGCGTCGCTCAGCGATCTTGTGCACAAACAAAAAACACCTGTAGTCGTCAGCGAATCGCCAAGGTCGCAGGCCCCCGCGGCGCGCTGCTCTCTGCGTTCCGTTTACCCATATCTCGCGGCGAATGCATGCGTCGCGTCGCCCCCGCGCCTTTGACTCACCGTACACCCGCCAGCCCGCCACCCGCACGCCTCAGTTCTACTTCTTTACAGGTCATCTCTAGGACACCATCACGGACTAACAATTTTGTTCAGATTTAGCTCTCTCTAAAACTTGAATCTTCGCATACAGTCTGCGTTGGATTACAAATTTGCGTTGTCCATTTTATAATTTTAACCTTTACATTAACTTTATCTCCCATGATATAACTTCAAATTGTCATAGGTAAAGGTACCTTATCTCAAACCATTAAACGTCTGTATTATTGCTATTAGCATTTTGCAGCTTATGGAATTCTGTGCGTATGTAGCTAAATGTTAATGAAAACGAAAGTACATGCTGATAAGGTGTTGCGCGTGCGGCGCTTTTGTCAATGTTAATATTGTTGGCGGGCGCGCGTCAAGTCAAGGTCGGCATAGATCGATAGCGCGGGGTGGGGTGGCGGCAGGCGGGCATCCATCTCCACGTCATGCACCTCATTGCACGTATGCACGCCGAAGAAAGTGTAGGAAAGTGGAAACATTCTTTGATAATGCGACAACTGCTCTACGCTCAGTGAGCGCTGCGTAATTCTTATTTATCTGGTCTTGAATCTATAATTTATTATTCTCTTGTAGACTATTTTCACGGTTAATGCAGCTAAATGTGATTGCTCTAATTTTATTTAGCCTAGATTTTTTAAGTAAAAAAACCGGCCAAGTGCGAGTCGGACTCGCCCATGAAGGGTTCCGCAGCTGCAAGTATTTCAATTGATTAAATGAAAGGTAAATTGCGGTTAACGATTTATGACGCATTAAAAAAAACTACTTACTAGATTTCGTTCAAACCAATTTTCGTTAGTTTACATGGTAATAGTATAGTTATGGTATACAAACTATTCAGTTTAGAAAAAAAATATATGAGGCTCAATATTATTTTTGAAGACCTATCCATAGATACCCCACATGTATGGGTACGATGAAAAAAAAATTGAGTTTCAGTTCTACGTATGGGGAACCCCCAAAATTATTATTATTTTGCTATTTTTGTGATAAAATCTTAATGCGGTTCACAGAATACATCTACTTACCAAGTTTCACAAGTACAGCTCTTATAGTTTCGGAAAAAAATGGCTGTGACATACGGACGGACAGACAGACATGACGAATCTATAAGGGTTCCGTTTTTTGCCATTTTGCTACGGAACCCTAAAAAGTTCCAAGACACATTTTTATTTTAGATATAATTAAACGTAATATTGAATGTGTCGTTACAGTACATAATATTTTCTTTGTCAAGTTTATTACCGGTAGTGCTTGTGTCCGCTTAGTCATTGTGGAACGATTCCCTTTGTGTAGCCCATCAATCCCGACAACGTTATAATGGCTCAATCCATCCATTTTGCGCCTAAAAGCGACAGTGTGGCGTTTTACCAAACAAAGCCTTTGTCGCATGGCGTGTTTTCTTTCATCAGACTCAAGTATTGATTTCTTACCCCGTTTAACACGCATCTACTTACAAGTACACCTACGTAGATTAATTTACGAAAGAGTCCTCTCTTCTCAAGAAAGGCTATCAATTACAGTCTGAGGGTCGTCAAGGATACGGATTGATTGACAGGTTCGTGTAATGTACTTCTATGATATAGGTGGCTCACTACACCCTAAACCGAGCGTAAATGGATATGGATGAATTCACGCCTCGCTGATTTCTTTTGAATTGAGAGTGAATTTTAGCTAACGCCCACGTAGTAAATAAGTTATTCTTTACTCGCCTTTATGGATTTGAAAGAATTTATTATTGCTTTGTTTTTTTTGGAAATTTATTTTTCAGATTTTGCTATTAGTGTTCGGTGGTATTTTATTGGGACAAATTATGATGTTTATTGGTTTATCTACAACGATCAAGTTCGAAGAAAAACACAGCATGTGGTCCAGTTGTAATCTAATAACCTGTTATTATCTTATTTATTTTCCCGAACTGAACCACAATATGCGATGTATTGCTAGGTATGTTTAAGGTACATATATAACGCAATGCTCATCCATAATACATTCGCTATGTACTTAAGTTTTTATAATGTATGGATGGTTGATATAGATAGTACAAATACCTACCCGGATTTTATTATTGAAACCATTATTCGTGTGATGATAAAAACCGTTTTTATAGTATTGCTTATTATACGAGGTACGTAGGTAACGACATAATTTCTTGAGATTATTTTCGTTACATCATAGTTCTGAGTGGTTAATGTAAACATACAAATTTTACTTAAATCTAGACATTCTATTTAAAATTTTCTTCTTTGGACATCGCAATACCTTAACTACGTACATGCTAATATCAGCCAATCACTACATAAATTATGCAATTACGCAGAAAATCAATTTTCATAAATTCAAATTGTATTACCAACTAGCTGTGCCCCGCGGTTTTACTCGCGTTGAATTTTATAAATTCAGCTCTTCCCCATAGGTAATAGCGTGATAATATGTTGCTTATATGTTGATCCGACCTTTTAGCAATATTCATGCAAAATTAGTAAATGCATGCAGTACCTACTTTTTGAGTTTAGCCCAGACATACATACATACAGACAAATATTCTAAAAACTATATATCGATTGTAGATCACGCCCCAAGTATCCTTTTAAAAAAATATTCAATGTACAGTTTTGACTTTTCTATGATTTTATTATATCTATAGATTCATTATTTTTTCGTTTTTGGAAAAGTTTCCCTAAAGGTATTCCTAAGTACGAGTAGTTCGCTATTTCGGTGCAAAAGTCCTGAACTTGGCAGGAAATCAACTCCCACGACATTGGAAATATATTACAAAATCACGATTTTATGGACCTGTTGAAGTATTTTTTCCTACCGACATTTAGCAGTTTTGTTATCATCAGTAATCAATCATTATATTATAATCACACCTTCCTTCCAAAATATCGCGACGCAACTCTTATGTGCTAGGTAGAATTGACATTGATACGAATGGTGTTATGAATTATTCAGTAATATTATGTGTGGAGTTAATGTACACACCGTATAATTTGGCACTGGGTCGTTTTTTTTACCGTATCTACGACAAACACCCTCACTCAACACGTGCAACGGCCGTTTCTTCCTCACTGGGGGCCTAGACAAAATCCCTTTTCTGTAAGCGTTAACGCCAACAGAAAAATCTAATTGTATGGAATTGACATTTGCTAACCAGACGTCACGTGACTGCCGCTAAATTGGTAGACAAAGTCATTATTCCTTATGCGGAAAGGAAAGTTGAAGTGAGCGTGAAACGTAAACGCTAAAAATGTTCATATAAATGGTAGACAAGTGGCACTTTTGACAGACGCTAGTGATATTTTGACGTTTCCGCGACACGCTATATTAGCGGGAGATCGGACCCTGACGCTAACCACAAGAAGGAGTAAACAGTGAACTCTTTGAGACACTTTGAGTGTGTTTTAGTTAAATTCTTTTGTGAAAATGCATTCTTTGAGATTATTTTGGGAAGCAAATAAAGAAGCATCATTGCAAAGACGTCAAACAAGAATAAATCGTCGTAAACTGGAGCAAATTGTGGACATACCGGATTTGGAATTTGTTAATCGCTTTAGATTAGATAAACAAAGTTTTTGGAGTCTTTGTGATGATCTTCGGCGTTTAACCTCATTAAAAGGCACTCGGGAAATTAGTTTACAACTCAAGGTATGTTTTGTACTTCTAACCTTACCTACATAACATTAAGTGCCTTTGTCATATGTCAATGAAACCATGTTTCAGGTTTTGTGTACTCTTAGCTTTTTAGCTACGGGTTCATATCAACGCATTGTTGGACTATCGCAGCATATGGTGCAAAGAACGGCTAGTAGGTGCATACGTCAAGTTGTTGATGCATTGAGCCACCCAGCCATTATAAATAAATGGATTGTGTTTCCGAGGACGCCACAACAACGAGCCCAAATAAGACTTGAGTAAGTTATGATATGTAAACTATATTTATGTACTTAACTACCACTTATTAGTAGCATATTGCTGATATTTCACCCTAAACATATCTACTTTAAGGCTAACACATATTAGAAAATGCCACATGGAGTGTATGCACATTAGGTTCTAAATTTGTATGTAAAAAACCTGTCCTTTTATTAACTATGATATATAATATTATTTTTTCCATAACTAGGTTTAAGAGGCGGTTTAGACTCCCGGGTATAGTTGGATGCATAGACTGTACCCATGTGGCAATTGTCAAGCCATCAGAAGATGAACATTTATTTTTTAATCGGAAAGGTTATCATTCATTGAATGTACAAATGGTAAGTTTACATTTGTTTGTGGCTTGTAATAATATTAATGCCTTAAATAGTACTTACAGAAATATATCTATATGTTTTTTATATTTTTCCTTTGTTTACAGGTATGCGACAGTAATTTAAAAATTTTAAACATAAATTCTAAGTTCGGAGGAGCCACCCATGATTCATTCATATGGGCATCTAGCAGAATGGAAACATTTATGCGAGAGTTGCACCAAAATGGAGAACAAGTGTGGTTGTTAGGTAGGTTAATAAATAATACAGTATATTTTTAAAGAATAACTTTGTTATTTATATTTAAGTACTGTAACTGTGTACCCTTCTAACAGTCTTGATGACTACAATTTTCACAAATTTAATTAAAAACAAATATATGTCAATAAACTTTTAAATTATGAATTATAGGGCAGATATTTTTGTTTGTGTTAATGAAAACATTTTATTCACAAAAAAAATATGAAAAAGAATAATTTGTTGTTGTGTGGCAAATAATTATTAAGTACATAGTGCTAATATTTATTAATGTATTTTTTTAGGTGATTCTGGATATCCACAGCGGCCGTGGCTGATGACTCCTATACTAAATGCAGTTCCTGGCTCTGTTGAAGATACATATACTCAGCGACATGTACAAGCAAGGAACTGTATAGAGCGCTGTTATGGATTGCTGAAGTCACGTTGGAGGTGTTTACTAAGACACAGGACCTTGCATTACCATCCTATGGTTGCTGGGAAAATGGTACTTGCTTGTTGTGTGTTACACAACATGGCTTTAGAGGCTAATTTACCTCCTCCATCTACTATGGAAGTAGAAGATGATGCTCAGCAAGATAATGCATCTGATAGTGTTGGTGCTGCTAGTAGTCAAAGTGAGCTACTCCAAGGCAGGGCAGCACTGAATAATCTTTTGTCCAGACTTCAATAGTCAATTGTAAATACCTAAATAAACAAGTTAGGTTTTGTTAAATACATGTAACAAAACCTAACTTGCAAATTGAAGAAGAGAAGTTTGCTGGCTCACATATTATTTTCATTGTTTGGGGAAAGTGGTTTATTAATTGTAAACTTGTGAACACTATGCTTGGGAACATGATATAGTTTCCATTTCCGAATTTGTATAAATATGTAGTTATTTTTTTATATATGCATCTAATTTGTGATGGAAATGGTTTTTTACATATTTCATTCTAATTTACATGTAAAAATGTTATTGTAACACTATTATTTTAAAAGAGTAAGTATGGAGTTTCTTGCCCATTTTTCTCCATATGAAACAACATTTTGGAATGGGCAACTAGATTCATTTTTGTTTTGTAAATGATGTTCCAAATTGCCTTTTTGATCAAATAGAAATAATAAGATGGACAGCCTGATAATTCGACGACAACTCCATGACATTTCTCTATAAAATACTCCGTAATGGATACGACTGCCCAACCTTGTTACAATCTGTACATCTACGAGTTCCTAGGCATATACCTCGACGTGCTGCTGTACCCGGAATCCTGAGCCAGCCTTTTGCTAGAACCAATCTTAAACAGTTCGCCGCTATATCACGTTTGAGCAAGTTGTATAATTCCATGAGTGAAAACTTAGACGTCTTCAATTCCAGCTTAACTAATTTTAGAAAAACTGTATTAAGATTATTGAGTGATAAATAATACTGTACCAATATTATAGATTATATATATATATATATATATATACTTACATAAATATAGCTATATTATCCATTGTGTACCTAATATTAATAGTTTTTAGTTATAATTAGTATTAATTTGAGTGTCTTCAATATGAGGATACTGACTAGTCTGTACTTTTGTTTTTTTATCAGTGTTACTCACCAATATCATTGTGCATGTTGTGGCACCTTTAGAAGCTGTACATTTAAATTATATTTTTTTATAGATTAAAACATTTTAGATTTAAGTAGATGTAACAGCTACTGGATGTCCTTAAATAAATAAATGATTTGACTTTGACTTTGAAGGAACATATCAAATTTAAAAAGTGTTTTATTTTCTTTACAACATTTATTATTTTTTAAATTATACTTACACTATCTAGTAATAAATAAGTCTTAACGAAAACAAATAAAAAAAATATAAATATAAGTAATACAAACATAAAAAAGTAAAAATTAAAAAAAAAATACAAACTAATTTGTTCTCAAATCACGAGTCTCCAACAGTGCCATTAGAGATGTGATTTGAGAACTTAGCCTATGGTTAGAGTCATGTATTTCTGCCTCTGTGCGCATGTGGGCTTCTTCCACCCGGACACGCTCTGCTTCCACCTGAACCCTGTGTGCTTCTATGCGCAATCGTTCCCTTTCTATCTCGAAATATTGTGTCTGTCTCTCCCTTTCCAAACGCAACCGACTCTCCTCTATTGCCACAAACTCGCTGGTGGCTCGGTCGAACGGAGTTTGGCGGAGTCTTCGCTGTCTGAATCGGTGTCGGCGCGGAGTAGAAGGGCCGGCAGACACTGGCGACCTTTCTGTGAACACAGACAAAGCTATTTTTATTTCTTTTGTATTTTGTAGTATATTGAAAGAATAAAAGTAAATCTAATATACTGAAATGTGGTAGAAGTTGAAAAAAGATATTGCAAGTAAGTTATTAGTTTGTGTTGCTAAATTAGTATTTATAATTATTTAATAATTTATTACTAGGAATCCTAATACATTTAGTAGTAAAATACTAATGTTGTAATTATTACCTCTTTGTACAGTTCTACTGCTTGAAGGGCCTGGCACAGGGCTTACAGGATGTTCAGGTGGAGCAGTAAAATCTGGCACGGGCACTGATGGGGGTGTAACCTCTGGACTTAATCGTATGTTTATGGTATCCACTGGTGATGGTACCGTTTCTGCTTCCTGTCTTACTTGAGGTTGTTCCTAAGTACAAAAAAATACCTGTTATTGATCAAAACTATGCATGTAGTTTTATGAAATTAGAATTTATTAAAATAAGCAATATATGAAGGGTTCACTTACTTGAAAGCCTGCTTCTTGTATTACTTGGTTACCAGTAATTGAGCTGACCCCAATTACTCGTAACACCCTTTCCTCAAGTCGACTTAACGGTTGACCCCTACCGGGCCCACCACCAGTGCCATGAATATCCCGATTGATAAGGGAGGCTTTCTTTTTTGTTTTTGTTTTCCAGTCAGACCATACCTGTAGCACAAAATATAAAATAATACATTGAAATAAATGGTCTGCATATACAACAGCAATTCATTTAATAAAATAAAGTTCCGCGCAGGGTTCAACAGATTAAAGCTTATTACCCTTTTCCATTTGTCAGTTGTTTTGTTAACACCACCACCCACTGCATTTAAAATTTCTGCTAACTCCTGCCACAACCGTTCACTCCGTACCTTACCTTGAAGTCCTGTTTGAGGCCTTGAAAGATCACCATGGCTAAAAATAGAATTCATAAGATTAGGGTCCAGTGAGAATAAGAGCCAGTAAACATAAAGTTTGCTACTAGCATTCTAATACCACATCTAATCAACAAGTATTAAGGTTTGGAATGAAGTTTATCTTTATTGGAATAACAAATGTAAGAGCCACAATCATATAAGTGCACCGTTGTGGGGTTGTTTACATTACGCATTCCATAATCTCAAGTAGGTCCAATACTAGTTAAATGGGAATATAAATTTGGAATAAATGAAAAAATATCGGAAAAAACCTGCCTTTCCATAAATTCTATTAGCAAACTAAATTGCTCGGGACTCGCACGAAGTCTAGATTCCATCTAAAATTTAAAAAACAATGTATTGAA
Organism: Pseudoips prasinana; assembly: GCA_951640165.1. Taxonomy (NCBI): domain Eukaryota; kingdom Metazoa; phylum Arthropoda; class Insecta; order Lepidoptera; family Nolidae; genus Pseudoips; species Pseudoips prasinana. The sequence continues at coordinate 26,818,546 of OX621237.1, read as the reverse complement.
TACTCATCGCAATAAAACTTTTTTTCTATTAACATTAAATTTTTATATTCAATTTTATCAAAGATACTAACTAGATCATAGTTGTTTTGTTTTTACTTGAAATATTATTTAAAGCTGTTTACTTACTTTCTTTGTAATAAAACACTCTTCAGTCACTTCCAACAGTTCAACACACACAACACTTTTGAATAATTTTGTTATCGCGCGTATGCTGCGATTGACAGCGACACTTAAACGCAATAATGTCACTGTGACATTTACTATACACTATTCCATAGGCTAATTATAGAGTGTTTCGGGTAACGCTGCGGAATGAGCGTTTGGCGTTCCATTTGTAACTTGTCTACCATTTTCGGCACGCTAACGTCAAGTCCTTAGCGTGAACGGAAAACGCTCGTGCGGAAAACGCTTGGATTTTGTCTAGGCCCCCAGGGCCCCTACGGCATGTGTTAGTACACAAACAAACACGCCCCAAGCAAAACTCGTCCATTTAATCTATGCTAAAATTGTACTTTAGCACCTTCATTTTAATATTTATTACATATACAATTTATAGTAAAATACATTAAAGATATATTTTGTAAATGAATGCTATGAATAATATTTTTACAATTTTAAACGTTTTTACTTCTCGTTACGATTAATCGAATGAATAAGTACAATTTAATCGTGCTAGGTTTTATTAAGTGACATAGCGAATTTTTATATGGTAGGGGCTATCGTAGGGAGTTCGGTCTATGAGTGACGTAAAACTTAATTACAGAAACGCGCCGCAGCCACGTTCACGAAGGCCAACTGCTAACAACTACAATTATTTAGATGATTCCATTCTAACATATAACGATAAATTTTTGATTATCTAGTTCAACTCAACAGCTTCAAAAGCAAAAAATATGATTATAACAACTCGTTTTCAACATAAAATCAGATTTATTCACGTATGATTGTATGCGGACCTTGAGCACGTCGGGTGAGACCTTCACGCCGGTAACCGCGCGGAAGTTGACGGGTACATTTTTTGTCAAATTCGAGCTTGTTGAATTTTAGTGCGCATTAGTCACTGGCTAAGCATCAGCACCGCAGCTCGTGGCGCATTGTTGACGAGTTGCACCGCGGTATCGTCGCGTCGGGTGCAATAACAGTTGCTATCACAATGTCACTTCGACGTTTGCTTTGTCCCCGCCGACGGGTCTGACGCTTTTGTCCATATCTACGTCGCCGCACGCTCAGTCGCATTTGCACGTATTATTTAGAAGCATAGCGTCACGAGCATAATTCACTGGTTTGATCTTTCGGAGCGTAAATTGGTCGTGACCATCACATTGCGCGTGAAGCGGCCCGTCTGACTTATCAAGTGTTTGTGCAGTTTTATTCGGAACGTCGAAGAAGTGCAGTGGGTTACTAGTGATGTGAGGATGCTTGTGCGTGGCCATGTCGAGCGTGGCGAAGAAAGATAAGCCGACGATGTCGGTGACAGCGCTCATAAATTGGGCACGGCCCTTGCCGCCTGGCCAGTTGCAGCAGCCGATGACTCCTACTCCGCCTCCTACAATGCTGCAGCAGCTCCCGCCTCCAAACGTAGACTGCTCGCTTGATATACAATGTAAATATAATTTTATTTGTTACCTACAACATGAACAGTAGTTCTTAAGTGAACTCTACTTAATTCTTGGCATGAAAATTGATTACCGTATTAGAGACAACAAAGATTTTAGGCGTCATTTATGTCTATTTTGGAAGCCATATGTTAATATTATTTGTTTATTATGTTCCATCTACTAACAGTGGTAATAAAATGTGTGTTACATATGCATATAAGGCTGACGTCGCTAGAGCTTAGCGGTTTTCAAGGTCCATAGTAGAAAGCATTGTTTTATTTGTATCAGTGCCAACAGTATGTAGATGATCTAACTTGTGTTTAAGTATCTAATTTTGACAAACGTTACATAAACTAAGTGATCGGTATTATAACGTTTCATAATAGTGTTCATTTTATTTATATTGATGACCGTATTACTCATCATCACGCGGAGATTGGGGACAATCGCGAGGCAAAAATTGTTTGCAAGTAGAAATGGTTGCAGACTTTACTTTATTAACGTTCTGCTCCAACGATAAAATCTCATGTAATGTAACTGCTTAAGCAGGGTTTTATTTTAATATGTCTGTAGCCGGTAGCGCAAACCTTCGTCCCTAATCTTGTAAATGATAATTTTATAGTAGGGATTAGGTACCAGCAATGAAATGCACTTTAAGCTTTCGTGCATCTGATGAATAACGGACCCTTTTTTTTCAAACATAAAGTCGTGTGAATATTTCACAATGATGTTCTAATAAACTAGATACAGTATTTTCAGTAAGTATATAATTATGCCTTATATACCTTTTATCTCTATTAATGATTTAAAAATATATTAATTAACCTACTTCGAAAAAAGGTGTGTGGACTGTATGTTTTTTGTATGTATGTTCCACGATTCCTCCGTTATTTGTGAAGTTAATTGGATATTTCTTTTTTTAATCGATAGGGGATGGTTTCCGAATGGTCCTATTTACATTTTGTACCAATTGGCTGTCACGTTATGCTTTTAAAATGGTAATTTTATTTGTGTTTGATTTATCATGGATCAGTTTTTACCAAAGAAAATACTTAATTTATCGGATAGTTTAAAAATATTTCGTCTCAAAATTAAGAATACCGCTAGTCGGATTCGTCCTCCTAAGGCTAAAGGCTTTGCATAGACTTGTAGAGAGAGTTATTAAGTAAGTCATATAACAACCATTTAGAACCAAATAGCATAACTATGTTTGTTTGTGAAAAAAATTGGGTGATTCTTAAAACTTTTGCTAGTTAGAAACATTTTTTATGTTCCTACTATTTTGTAAGTAAACAACTATCTAATGATTCAAATTATTTCGTCACAAACTTCGGAACTAAGAGAGATTTGTATTTTTGTAACATTATTTTTCAAATGATCTGTGAACTTTCGTTTAAATTGGCAATATTTTTCAAATTTAGGCTTTATTCCCTTATATTGTTCAATAGTTCTTTCTGTGTGTGCCTTTTTAGGGTTCCGTACCCAAAGTGTAAAACGGGACCCTATTACTAAGACTTCGCTGTCTGTCTGTCTGTCCGTCCGTCCGTCTGTCACCAGGCTGTATCTCAGGAACCGTGATAGTTAGACAGTTGAAATTTTCACAGATGATGTATTTCTGTTGCCGCTATAACAACAAATACTAAAAAACCGGCCAAGTGCGAGTCGGACTCGCACATGAAGGGTTCCGTAGCAGCAAGTATTTCAGTTGATTAAATGAAAGCAAATTGCGGTTTATAACGTATTAAAAAAAACTACTTGCTAGATCTCGTTTAAACAAATTTTCGTTGTTAGTTTCTATGGTAATGTACATCATATATTTTTTTTAGTTTTATCATTCTATTATTTTAGAAGTTACAGGGGGGGGGGGAGGGGACACTCATTTTACCACTTTGGAAGTGTCTCTCGCGCAAACTATTCAGTTTAGAAAAAAATGATATTAGGAACCCCAATATCATTTTTGAAGACCTATCGATAGATACCCCACATGAATACGATGAAAAAAATTTTTTCGGTTCCATGTTAGGGGAACCCCCAAAATTATTGTTCTTTTTTTATTTTTGTGTAAAAATCTTAATACGGTTCACAGAATACATCTACTTACCTAGTGTCAACTGTATAGCTCTTATAGTTTCGGAAAAAAGTGGCTGTGACATACGGATGGACAGACAGACAGACATACAGACAGACCGACATACAGACAGACCGTCATGTCTATAAGGGTTCCGTTTTTTGCCATTTGGCTACGGAACCCTAAAAAGATGTATTTAAGTATACAGGGTTTGAAGTAATTAGTGTCGTAGTCCAAATAGCTGTCGGAATCGTTATATGATTTAGAGAAACGTCAAAATTTATTAAAGGACTCCAAAAATGTTTCTCGTTTAAATTGTGTTTTCTAGTGAATATCAACATCAAATACGTTGTGATATTGTAAATAGTATGTTATTTAAAGTGACAATTACATAATTGATTCAGTATAAGACTACAAGCGTAAACATTTCCGTTCCATATTTTATTTTTGGCGTGATCTAATAACAACCAATTTGGACGGTGAACACTATATACGACAACGCTTGTATACATGAATGAAATAAATTTATATTTATTCAGCACTTGACTATCCAAATACACTTACTTGTCAGAGTCAACATGTAGAAATTAAACTTAAAGATAATCACAATAGGTAGATAATGTAATCCGAACAATAAATCAAATTGTTTTTTTTTTCTAATGTCTAAATAACAGTTTTGTACAAAATGCATAATAAACCTGCTGTACTGATAACAAAACCTAACTTATAAATGTTTTCCTGTCTGCTTTATGTTTGTTCCGGCTAATCTCCGAAACTGCCGAGCTAATCTTATAAGGAGTAATATAAGATGCTTCTTAACCTTAAAACGATATTAGGTAAAGGATATTAAAATAACTTTTTGACGACCATATACGAGAGGAATATATTATGTTCTAACGGATAATTTAGGAAAATAAAAGATTATCTAAATATATGCCATGTACAGACGCCAGCACATCATGCTACCCCCAATCAGTCAAATTTCCCCAATTGAAAGTGAACCTTATGCTTATGTGATAAAGTTGAAAATCTATAAAAGGAATTTGAAAGATTGGGGTTGGGCTGGCGTCTATACTTATACATTGCCATTAGCCGACAAACGCAACGTGTTAGTAATACCATGAGTGTTGTCTTTCAACTGCAATTTAAATTGGCTACGGCTACATACGCCTCTTAAAAAAATCTCATTTTATCGACGACGATAAATAAGATTATCTTACGTGTAATCTCGCTTCACGTGCGTGTGTGTAGCTAATATTTCTTTTTCACTGATTTTCATTAATTATCTAGTGTAAGATGAAATTATACGACACATCTCGTTTCGCGAGAGTGAAAATTGTTATTACGCGCGACAGTATCTCTTTGAAATAAAACTCAATTATAAAACTAATTTCAGTTGGCGTTCTGTTTATATTATGAATAACTTAGTCATAACATTTTGTGTATTAGATTACTTACACGAAACTTTTTAGTCATATTTCGTAATAAGATTTCATACGGAGATACTGCGAACGTGCGTTTCAACTTTGTTTATCTTGACTGTGATCATTTTTCCAAGAAATATGGTTGGTTACTTATTTTAATACTTTGAATTAGAATTAATGTATTTAAAGCTGTTGGTTCTACTGTTATCTCTCCCTGGGCGTATTGAATAGCTGTCGTATCGGATTATGAGAGTGAGGGCTTAGCAATAATTGTGTAGGTACATACTCTTGTACAATAATAAGTCCTGCGTAGGTATGTGTGAAAAAGAAAAATGATGATGATGATGAAATGATTCACAATTACTAAACTTCTTTACACATATATTATACTTCTGCCAAACTGCATAGCAGTTTGTTGGCAGATGAAGCTCACTTTTTCGAATTTTCTTATATTAATTGTATACTTAGCCACCATTTACAAATATTTCAAATTCCACACGATTTAAGAGAAACTTTTTATCTTTGTTCTTAAACATGTTTTTAGTAAGGTTTACGTTATTAATTAGGGCTAGGGGAAATTTATTATAAAGTTTAGGGACTACATATCTTTTGTCTTTTACCAAATTAGTTGTTATTACATTATTTGCTCTATTGGGCCTTGTACGTGTTATCCGTATCTTAAATTCTTCGCCAACTCCGCCGATATTGGCTACGGTAGCCGAAATTCGTTCAGGAGCATTATTATTACTAGGTATTAAGAAATGATAATTTTCATTACATTTTTAAGATACCGTAGGCGCTAAAAAGGAACCCTTATGGTACGACTTGATCAGTCCGTCCGTTGTTCATAGCGGTATATCTCAGCATCTGCTAAATTCTACTTGACGTTTATAATTATGTTTGAAATGGCTTACCCGAACTTTTTTGCAAATATTAAACGAAGGTAATAAAATGACGACCTTCATTGTATTATTATTTCCTTTGTAAAAGATGGCACAGGCTTATGATGAATGTGTACCTCGTGAAAATAAATCTTATTTTCACTTTGTGGAAAAAGCATTTTGTATGTCAGTAGTCTTATTCAGATTATGATCTTGCTACTATGACTGGTGTTGAATATGGGTATAAAATTAAACTACTTGAAACCCCGTGACGTGTTATGCTGTGTAACAAGTTCGGATTAGTTCTGATGAGAGCTTGCCGCATGACTCTGTAATATGTTCAAGATCCTATTGCGAATATGAACATACTTTAGGAGTGAATTCTGGCTGAAACTCTCGTGATAAATGCTTACTGCCAATATTTAGAGAAGTTAATTGTACAGATCTTGTAGCAGGATCCACTTGTGCGCGTTTAAGCGTTTTTGTCATACTTACTGCTGGAATGCAGTATAACAACTCACTCTATAGAACCCTTAAAATATGTCCTTGGTGCATTTGCAGCTGGCTCCTCTAGTTTCCAGTCTCCCGGTTATGAGGTTTAACACCTCGTCATGTCATTCTCTGCTGTTTATGCCTGGGTAGGAAATTCAACTACCTTTTTCAAACTCCTTGTTTCTTACTTATTAAAAACTTGCTTCAATATTTCCAATTATGTCAGTTTATGAGGCTCTAACCTGTATTTATTTCTGTCTCTCGCTTAGCTCTAGAGGGAACCACTTCAGTCTATCACTTTCTGTTTCGTTCTGTTTAAAATTGTTGCGGGATCCAAGACTGTTTAGCATTTCCTCGCGATATACCCGAGCCTCAAAGCCTTTTCATCGTTTATCACTGTCGGTCTTTGCATCTTCTTACCTACCACTGCAAGCACTATAGAGATGCAGTGGTGGGTAAAAGGATGTGTTTACTTACACATGGTACTAGTCCCATCCTTTTAACCACTAAGATAGCAAGGCAAAGAAGAGTCATGGCATGTATATCTAGGGTGTTCAGCCAATGAAATTACAGAAAAACTCGAAAGTCTGGCTGCGAGCCTGAGGATTGATCGAACGTTGCAGAGAGACATGAGTCTTCGTCGGCATACTAACTGGGCTGATCTGATGATGGACACTACTTGCTGTAATGATATAATTATACGGCGGTATACTTCTGAAACGGAGCTGGCGATGTTTTATAGGTCAATACATAGACAAGTTTTATTATATCACATCGGGTCACGGGTTTTTTGAATCATAAATTAGCCGTCAGACTCGTTTTCGTGAATAACAATACGTGATTAGATTTAAAATTGGCGCTTTTATAATCCACTCTCACTTAATTCTCGACGTAATTAAATGATTTATAATTTTAGATTGTTTTCCTGGCGTACAACTGGGTGTAAGAGACAGCTTAACGAGGAATTTCTCGTCGGTACCGGTTGCGTATTTAACTGTACATAACCAGGTTCGGCAAAAAAATTAACGCGAAATCTGCAAGTTGTCGGTGTTATACGCATGTGTCTTGAAGAGTGAAGCTGTAGGTTTTGCGCCTGATCTGCACCATCTCGAATAGCAGTCTCATCGGATTAAGAGAGTGAGGAATAGAAAGTGAACCGCACAAACGCATGTACTATACTGTGCTCTGCATAGTTGGCTAGTCTCCATTGTAATAAGCCCGTAAAAATTTCGACCAGGAGCACTATTATTAACGAACTCTAATTCCCGGGTTTCAGTTGTGGATTTCGAATTCGGTTCCATAGATATGAAATTCGATTGCTGAGAAATGTCACCGAAGTTACAAAGCAACATAAGATTTGTCTCTAACCTAGGCTTATCGTAAGACTTCTTACAGAATCGAAGATTAAAAATAGGAACTTCTGTTCTTATTTTCAAACTTCGATTCCGTAACAATTCTTCAGAATTACTTAATACCTTCTTCACACATCGACACTTCAGCATGACTTCGAATAAAGTTCAAGATTCAGAAAATTACCTACGTAGCGCTACTAAATGTTCAGAAGTTTTCTTTCCGATGCTAAAATGATTAAAGGTTCAGGTAATAGTATCACAATGTAGAACTGTTCAGATGCAGACGGCTTTACGTCCTCTCCGTGGCATGGGGTGTAATACCGCCAACTATCGAAACTACTTGATGCTTCTTCTAGCCAGCTGCTTTTTATAGCCTGAAACATCTTGACATTTTTCATCGCGTCCCGGAATTTGAACCACCCAATATACTGAACACTCCTGGCTTTGCTAGACCAACGAACCCAGTGCTTTTGGTGGCAGTGTTTGTTACGTACGTTTCAGTGTCATTTCTCACATGAATATTCATTTGATTAATGAACGTACTTGAAACAAAAGCTCTTCAAATACTGAATTGATTTATATATTCCTTACCCACTAGCGTAAATAAATTACAGGTTAATCCAAGGGGTAAATAAAAAATGACTTATTGTTTGAATGTAAAGCAAATTATAGGCGTAGGTGTACATTAATATAACAAATACGGATCGATGAAAGGGAACTTTCTGTGCTTATACCTTCGAAGTGAAAGAGCTATCACTTGTAAGGCTCCTTCAAAGGGCTGCTAAACCATAGTTTCCAACAACGCCTCAAAGAGCCTTGTTCTTTTGTAGAGAGAATTATTTTAGATTTTTCCTTGGAAACATTTGAAGTAAATCAAACGGCAAAATAATACAAAAGCCCCATAAAAAGCTCCTTAAACTGGTAACATAAAACAGATTTTTCTTTTTCTTCTAAATACTCTTTGCACTGTTAAAGTTTCTCATTTTATCGTGCGATATTCAAACATAAAATTAGTGTTTACGGTCTAAATGGGTAAAGATTTTCAAAAATCGCTTTCTAATCACGATAAACATAAAAATGGTCGACAAAAAAAATTCAAACTTTGTTCGTGTTAGCAGCGATACCGACGAAATTACGAAAAATTACGATTTATTTATTTATATTTACTATCGTGATTAGATAACGATTCTGAACGACCCTTTTATAGCCGATGAACACTAACTACCTAAAACCCTGTACTTATAAACACATTTTTAACACATTAATAATTGCCAAACCGTACTTTATAATAATACATTTGATTAATAATTGTCATCTTAATTTTATGTTTTATTTTGATTTACAAAACATAGTTTGTCTTGAAAACAATACAACTTAACTTTACATGAGTTTTAATATAATATCTATTATTTTCGCCTATGCAACTAATGCTATGTTATCACTGTGGAACAATGGAGCTTTTTGAGCACCTACGATACTGTCGATTAATTAAGTCCGCACAGTCACATAAATAAAACAGGCACTAACTAGTAAACAGCCTTACAGTACTCCTTAAAAAGTTTGGTATGGGACGTGGACGGTATATTTTCTTTCTGTTTAAGATTGTTTTGCCGTTGACAGAGGTATATGTGTATTTACATAGGAAGCATTGACGAATTACCAGGACCATTTAAGTTTTCACCTATACCATTCATTGGAACGCCTTTCGGCAATCCCCAAAGCTGTTTATTAGTTGTTGTAAATTGTTTTGAAACAGATTTGTGTTTAAAGTGAAATAAGGCAATTTTGTGATATTATTGAGTTTTGATCATTCCAAAACCATCCCAAAATGGGTCCCAGAATCTTTTGAAATTTCATAGCACCGAAAAGAAATTTGCGTGAGTGTGAGGCAAATTTGTCGTAGTCAAAACAATAAAACTTAGATTTCATAATAACTTGGCGTAGAATGATTTTTTGACCATTTCTCCATGCTTTATGTGGTTCCAACCTTTTAGAAGTTTTTTTTATAGTAGTTTTAATAGTGCGCCATTATACATTCTCGTTCGCGCACAGTTAAGTATATTTTTATTCATTTATTTTACGCTGTATTTGCAGTGGCAACACGTATACATAAACGATTCTCGGCTTTCCTTTTGTCATGTCTATGAGCTATTACTTATTAGCGAAGAGATATTTAGTTTTGTTGCATTTATGTACAGACAATTTATACAGTAAACATGACGCACTGCACCGGCTTTACATGAAAAATATTTCACCCTTCCCCACCGTGGTTTAGTCACATATATATAAGTAACTACATATTGTCTCCTGTAGGCGTCGTGTAAACTCTTTGTTATGGTCTACCTTGAAGGCTATTTCAATGTTATTGTGTTTAAATGCCAAGCTTAATATATTCAAATATTCGCCGTTGGTTAGTTGATACTACTTGTATAAAGTTTCTTGTTGGTTTATATACTTTAGGTCTTAGATAATTTATGAAATGAATAAAAAGCAGTATTAATTTATTTTTTTTATCTTATACCTAATGTTAAAGACATCACTCAATTTTCCTGACTCAGATGTTCATAAATCTAAACTTCAGTCTACAATCATACATAATGGATACTATTATTTCTTTGAAGCAAATCGTTTGGTAAAACATTTTATGCGATTGAATAGAACGTTTATTGTTTTTATGTAACGAAATATTTTGGTATAGTAAAAGATATGCGTACAAAAACCAAGAAATCTGAATATATTTCTTCTTTATAATAAAATTTCTAGAAACATTTTTGTCCTCGCAGGGGTCATAAGTAATTATAATTTCTAATGTTGATGTATTACCATAAACATGAGGCTCACGATTTCGTAAAGTTATTCTAGAAGATTCGTATATTTTGCGTAGAATGTTCATGCAAAAACTATTTAACTAAAATTACATATTAAACTAGGCTGTAGTAGAGACGTAGATACTTAGGAGGACGTGACTATGTATCTTAAACTGTATCATATATCCCTTAGATTTAGAACCTTGTATTAAAATATTTTATGGTAAGAATATTTTCGGTAGAAATATAAATTTCTTATTGTAGACAAAATGTTAGGGGCATAAAATCTGGCAATCTAAAGTACTTCAAGGACTTGTAGAAGTTGGTAAAAAATTGAAATTATTTCGGACCCTATATAACTAAACAAAGGGGAAGTGAATTCTACAAAATTCTACAAAATTTTCGCATCACGGAATGGACCACAACAGTACGAAATATTACCGTACCTTGTATATGATTAAAACTCAGATTGTTTATATAATTTAGTTAATGTAATCAACATTTTTTTAATTCTTTTTGGTTTACACTTACCATTACCTTTTATGAACAGTTATATTGTGATCTAGATAATATATTTCATGTACAGTTTTCGTACAAAATATTTAGAGAAATAATGTTCACTTGCCATTGGCAAAATCATTAATGAATACTCGGAATAAAGATAGGAATTTAGATTGTGCCATGAAAAAAGAAAAGCTATTGTTTGGTTCTAGAAAATTACACATTACAAAATTACCCTACCCTACCCTACTACCTACCTTAAATACAATGTTCGATTTTGTTAAAACCACTATACCTATATACTATACTTTTGTATATGAACAAAGTCCTGTTCGTATAAATAAAGTGTGGTTTATTTATTTAGCGTTAACGCAGTATTTCTTGTTTCTAAACTTGACCTGCGTCCTTTCACAATACATGTGATTTACCAACGGAACTGATTTTTATGTCGTATGCAATCTTTAAACATGACGTAAGTGTTCTCGTCATGCGACCATTGGACTGCCTCGCGTTATAATTCATCGCTCATATTACATTTATATTATTTAACACTTGGATATTATTGTCACATGATTGCTATTTTTTGTTGAGGTAGGTACTTGTCATAGCATATGTGATAGAAAACCACATTTAAACTACAGAACCAATTTAAATTTCTGGGTTGTTTTATTAATCACGAAGCCTGCCATAGATAAAAAAAAGGATTTAATTTTTTAAAACTGCACTGTTTTGTAGATAACCACTTTTAAACCATACAAGTGATCAAAACAACTGGTTTTTAGTCCTTATTCTGTTAACCACGAAACCTACCATAGAACGTGTTCTAGATAACCACTTTTAAACAACACAAGTGATCATAACAACTGGGTTTTGTTCCTTACTCTGTTAATCCCGAAACCTAACAGAGAATGTTTTGTAGATAACCACTTTTAAACTACACAAGTTATCAAAACAACTGTTTTTTGGTCCTTATTCTGTTAACCACGAAACCTACCATAGAACGTGTTGTAGATAACCACTTTTAAACTACACAAGTGATTAAAACAACTGGGTTTTATTCCTTACTCTGTTAATCACGAAACCTACTTACCATAGAACGTGTTGTAGATAACCACTTTTAAACAACACAAGTGATCATAACAACTGGGATTTGTTCCTTACTCTGTTAATCACGAAATCTACCATAGAGCATGTTGTAGATAATCACTTTTAAACTACACAAGCGATCAAAACAACTGGGTTTTTTGTTCCTTACTCTGTTAATCACGAAACCTAACAGAGAACGTTTTGTAGATAACCACGTTTAATACCATAATCTGTCAATCCCGAAACCTATCATGGTAAATATATATGATAGGTTTCGGGTGTTTTATATTCAATGGAATATAAAACACTTTTACACCATACAGCCAAACAAAACAATTGGGACTTGGTCCAAACTTTGTTATTCACGAACATTTGACGCTTTCATGAAACAGAAACGGATGTAGGTATCACCGGGACGGGCAATTTGTCCACAGCCAATCATAAAGATACTGGTTGTTCCAATCTGCATTTAAGTTCATATTTTACGCAATACAAAACCCATACTTACATCTGTTGAAAATCAACCACAACTTCAATTAAATTTCACAGTGAAAATTAGTCTCATAAAACTTTTACGTTTCTGAAAACAATTAATGCCATTACTGCATACAGATATAAGAGTAAGAGAAATCCTTGCGCAATTTGTTTTATATTATCTTTAATTGTATGTAGATGTAGATATGTAGCACATTACGAATGAATGTTGCGCTTACAAACTAATTACCTTTGTGCTGATGTCACTGTGCAAATATAAGCCAGTGGTGGGTGGAGTTATTGTTAATAAGCACGTAATAACAAATAAAACACTTTCATTATTTAGTTTCAAGTTTGTGATTTAGTTATTTAACGTCTTAAACAATCCTCTCACTTAATCACTTATAAATGCAGATCGGCTTGATAAATAATTTTGTAGGTGTCATTTTATATATGAGAGAATGAGATAAAACATATCTTATGCTGGCCCAAGGGTAAAATCTGGAGACGTTCTTTACTTTTCACTAGAGGAACTGGTTAATCAGTGTATAAAACATTCAATTAGATAACACCGCTCTTTGAATGTCTCAGTATTTTTACAAGAAAGGGCACATGAAAAACGTAAACCATAACAACTTCAATTCAATGTTTTGTAATAACACACGCATAATGGAATCCATTATAAATATGATGACACATGTCATATTTCTTCAATTCAGATCTTAAGATATTATACAAAAATCTTCCATGATGTCAATACGAAGTCAAGCCATAACAAATGTGAGTTCCAATAGTGACTTGTTTTTGTGGTCCACGTATGATACAATGTATGAAAATAGATCAGACATTGTATCAATTATTACTTTATATGATTTAACAAGTAGCAGTACAAATGAGAATAAAACTTCATGTCTATGCAAATACATGAGTTGCGTTGCCTCACGTAGATATATGCTATTAAACTATATTTGTGACTTTTAATAGTAGTTGAAACACCTGTGTATTACTGTACATCGTCTGAAATATTTGATGCAAAGACGGCCATTAATGGTGGCTATCAGCTATACGCTTCCAGAAATGTTTGAAACGCCGCGCAGTTTAGAAAATACCCAGTTTCCTAATACCGAATACAATGAGGGTGGCTGTGTGTTTATTTTCTTTTCTGTCTGCAGCAGAATCCCTCAGACTAATGAACCGGTTTTGTTGGTTTTTGGGACAACTGCAAACCACACTTTTTATATTTCTAGAGTATTCGTATTATGTTTGTCGGAAACCGTTATAGTTTGTTATTTTCTTTTAAAATGCCAGGTGCCATAAATATAGAAATGAGGCGGCTAAGGCATAGAAATTATTTACGCTTCTTGTTTGGCGTTAGTAATTACGTTTTTCATTATTGTAGCTGTTAAAATGTTGACTGGAGTGTTTTTATTGCAGGGCTAAACTTGGAGGGTGGGTTTATGTCGCCGATGTCCCCGCCGGAGATCAAACCAGACACGGCGCTGTTAGACGGACGCCTCTCGATCGACTCGTCGGTGCGAGACGACTCCACCCCACCACCCGCCTTCAAGAATTACCCCCCGAACCATCCCCTAAGTGGCTCTAAACACCTATGTTCTATATGTGGAGACAGGGCATCGGGGAAACATTACGGAGTTTACAGGTACGTACACATTTACAGTAAATTTATTCCGTTACTAAAAATAAAATACTAAAGTATACATCTTGTTTTATAATTTTATCTGTATTCGTTATCTATGTGTTTTCTTCAATCTCGATATCCTGTCAGAGTTCCGTACGCACCATATGGTCGATGAATAAGTATTTTGCATTTGAATGTGAAGTTTTTGCTCCAGTTTTTTACTGCTCTCCATGTGCAACGTTAAAAATGGTTTGGCTCGCATTGATGCTCTTGCATCCTTAATGGATCACAGCCTATTAATAATACTTGTCTGTCTCAAATGTTATACACGGTATGACGCAATTAAAATAAGATTGCAATATATTATATATATACAAGTACCTTTGTAATTCAATGTGCAAAAGTACTTAGAAAAGAGTATTCTCTATCTGACCCGTCTCTATCATTTCTAAAACAACCACGTAGAAATAACAACAACGTAATAGCCGTGATTTTAGTTTTACACCGACGCGCGTCGTCAATAGATAAAGGTTATAAATTAGAGCGCTTTTTGTATGTATTTTAAGCGATTTCTTCGTTGTTTGTGAATCGATTTTGATATTTGTTTATTCGATAGGGAATGTTTTCAGAATGGTCTATAGAAAGGTGGAAATTGGTTTTATGTTTTTCTTAAACTTAATTTAAAGCGCATCACTGTATGTTTGTCTCCGTAGCATGGGAGCCGACACACTTTGAATGCAACTTTTTTTTTATTATAAAACTAGTTTAGGCAAATTGTTGGCGTGATTGGTAAATACTTGCCTTTCACGCCGCAGGTCGTGGATTCGATTCCGACCTAGGACAGATATTTGTGTGCTTGAAGATGTCTGTTTGTCCTGAGACTGGGTGTAATTTAAGTATGTATTTCCAAAAGAAAAATATTATAATGTTGTGTATCAGTTATCTGGTTTCCATAGTACAAGCTCTGCTTAGTTTGGGATCCGATGGCCATGTGCGAATAATGTCCCGGAAATTATTATTAGTATCATAAAGTTATTCGGCCATTCAGAAGTTTCGTTTCTGACGACTATTTTTGTAGGTTTTGTTGGCTATTGCGTGGCTGCTTGAACAACTCTGACACTAACCACACCCTAATGCCCGGTTAAACTGCCGTCGGTAGCTCTCTGACACTTGCAAAGTACAATATTTACAGGGTACCTCCCATTGATCTAGTAGAATCGTGAAATTAGGCAAGAAGTACGGTAGCACAAGTAAAGGAATGTTTATTAGCCGACTTGGTGATTGAACACCAAATAGATTGCTGACCTATGAATTTGCTATTGAAGGGCAATCATTGTGTAACTCGCTTGACTTCTGCGAGATAAGTAAAAGGCGTGTCGGTAGACCATGTATCTGTTAGTTAGTTTTCTTTTCTTAAATCAGCAACGTACGCTCTAGAACAAAAATATAAATTTTATTATATAATTACAAATATACTATATTACTACTACTATATATTTATTACTATATAAATATATATATTAATTAGGGTTGTAACGGATCTTGCCTCCGCTTCCGTTACTGCGGAAGTTCCGCATGAAATCGTACCTTCGCATCCGCCTCCGCCTCCGCAATTTCTTTGCGGAGTTATAACGGAGTTTTATTTACGGCATAATCATATATCTCTGCATCACTCACAGGTCGACTGGCATAGAATGCCTTTGGCATCAATTCCGCCTTTGTCAACATCATCTTCATATCAGCCGAATGACGCTCACAGCTGGACAAAGGCCTCCCCTAAAGATATCCACAATTGCCGGTCTTGGGCTATCGGCATCCAGCGACCCGCACAAGATCATCCGGTTCGTGGTCGCCAATCGAGAACCTTTCTGCGCCAGCGGCCGTCCGCTCTACGAGCTATGTGCCCTGCCCACTGCCACTTCAGCTTGGCAATTCTTCGGGTTAAGTCGGTTACTTTGGTTCGCCTGCGAACCTCAGCATTTCTCATTCGATCTCACAGGGAAACTCCAAGCATAGCTCTTCCCATTGCTCTATGGGTGACCTTGAGCCGCCTGATAAGACCTATAGTGAGCGACGACGTCTCTGTTCCGTTAGTCATCACTGGCATCGCACACTGGTCGAAGACTTTCGAATTGAGACACTGCGGTATATGGGACGAGAAGTTATTGAGTAGCTTCCCGAATGCTGCCCAGCCAGCAGAAAACAACTTGTAAACATGGCTCAGAATTGTTATGGGTCTGTAATTTTTCAAGAGGGTATTATCGCCTTTTTTAAAGAAGAGCACCACCACACCTCTGTGCCAGCCTGTGACGGTGTTAAATAACTTCTGAAAGGCCCGTCCATCATCACCAGGCGCCTTGTTGTTCTTAAGCTGTTTGAGAGTGATTGTTATCTCGCACATGCTGACGTCCGGGATTTCTTCGGTGAAGTGTCGAGTTAGTCGTGCTCTGGGATCTGAGGCACAACTATCGACAAGTGACTGGGTTCTCGTATACAGCTGTCCATGGAACCTCTCGATCTCTCCCAGCAACTCAGGTCGAGACGTGACGATTCTGCCATCCTCAGTCTTCAGCTTCGTCAGTTGGCTCTGTCCACCACACAGTTCTCTTGCTAACACTTTAAGAGCCTTTATTCCGCTCGATGGCTTCTTCAATACATTTTGTATTAGTTGGGCGCGTGTCGCGAGTCAAAGACTTTCGAGACTCGAGTCATAGAGATCTGTCTGTTGAGCTGCCGGTATCTGGTAGCATCACGAAACGATATCAAAACCATTTTCCGTCTTTAGCTGCAGGGTATAGTCAGAGATCTTTTTGGTTCTGTTTTTACGGCGGGCCTTGAAGACCTTAGACTCAGCCGTATGGACGGCATCTACGAGCCTGTCGTGGTATGACTCCACGTCCCCGCAATTCGAGCAGTTCAGTTTTGCAGTTCGAGCTGAAAGGGTTCGGAGTTTTCGACGTGGATGGGTAAAGGTCGGAGCGTAGACTTTATCAGTCGGGACCTCTGGAACTTGACATTAAGGTTCAATGAGCCCCGCCTGTGATCGCTTCTAACCGTATTGATCACAAAGATGTCATTGAACTTCTGTCTTATCGTCGACAAAATAAAGTCTATCTCGTTTTTTGTTTTACAATCGGGGCTTACCCAGGTCCATTTGCGGTTATCCGGCTTCTTGAAAAGGAGTTAATCATAAAGAGCCCCTCCTTCTCCATGAAGGCCAATGCAAATTGCCCCACTCTCAGCTCATTCCCGAAAAGTTTACCCAGCTTCGCGTTAAAGTCTCCCGTGACCAGAGTGAAATAAGTGTTAGAGGAATGTATGGTTCTAGATATATCCACATACATGACCTCAACCTCATCGTCGGAGTGCGTCAAAGTCGGCGCGTATACTTGTATGACCTTCAACGAATAAATTCTGAGTATAAGGTACGCAACCCTAGTCGACACACTCCCGATTTTTACTAAGTTATGGACGAGGGATTTGTGGACTATGAACTCAACACCACCTTGAGACTGTTGGTTGCCCTCCCGGAAATAAATCAAGTTCCCGGATTTCAGGATTATCGTGTCTCTTAGGACTTCAGGTAATCCTATTATATTCCAATGTAACCTGCTCAACTCTTCCTCCAGTTTGACGATTTTGTCGTCGGTGGGGGGGTGCGTGTGTTGTATGTTGCCAGGGCCAGTGATCGTCAGTTTTAGTAACGCGGAATCTGTCGGGACTTCGTAGCACCTTTTGCCCTGCCGAATACACTGCTGTTACCACGGCTTGGAATAACATGGCTGCCGGGGACTGGGGAAAGCGGTTTAGTTGTGTCCTTCATTTGAGGGGATCTGCCATAATCGCCACGATTGGCAGACGGGTTGGCGATCGCAATAAGATAGACACGTCCCCCCACGGTATGAGAGTGGGTGGCGATATTCTTTATGGCCGTCAGCCACACAGCCAAAAATTTGCTCCTTTGTAGTTTTGTGGAATAAGTTTCAATAAAATAAAAATAAATCATAGAATAATAATAATGCGCGAGCTGCGACGCCCGATTACGACTCAGTCGTAGGCCGAATTTTGCTTTGCAATGCAAAGTAATTGTTATTGTTTACTCAAGTCACACGAAGCCAAAAACAAGTGAGGTATAAAAGTGTTTTTATGGAAAGAGATTAAAAAAATGATTAATATTACTCATAAAATACTATTTTTTCACATCCACTTTCACGTTCGCATTCACATCCGTTAACCTCCGCATCCGCGGAGGTGTTATCCGTCATCTTCGCATCCACCTCCGCCTCCGCTAAGAGGCCTCCGTTACAACCCTAATATTAATAATCAAACCCATCCAGCATTAAAAAAATCATGTTGCAAGTGGCCATGGAGGCGGTGATCACTTGCAGGTGATCCATTTGCTCGTATGGTCTACTATCATGTAAAAAAGAAACTCCTTGTATCCCAAGGGACTTCAAAAACATCTACCTAGCGTAGATGTATCTAAGGGAATCATAAGTTTAATCATCCGGGGGGATTATAAAACAAGACCCTCTACCAATTCGTGGCAAGCAGTTAGCGGTTAATCTCCGAACGATACACACTGGTAAATCAAATTAAGAATTCTGAATGGTAACTAAGAATTTTATATAATTAACGACGGGTGCAACAGTGGAGACCTTTGAGGAAGGCCTTTGTCTGTGGACGTCTTTCGGCTGATATGATGATGATGATGATGAACGGATGCAAAGTACACCCAGACTCATGACAAAGATTTTGGGTCATATTTGTAATTGTCCTGTGCAGGTATCGAACCTGAAACAAGAAAGCGCAGTGGTGGTAGCCAAACGTTAACCACTGCGCCACACGAACAGCCCTTCATATTTTCCAGTTTACTGTAGGTTTTTGACGGTTAAGTTAGGTTATTAGTCGATTATATTCACCCTTGGGAAACTTAGACAGACCAATTGTAATAAAATTAAATATCAATCAATTCGCCTCGCAATCTGGTGTAGAGTCGTGGGTTATGGATTTATTATTTTAATTAAGAATGCAAAATTGATAGCTTTGTGGATTTTTATTGCAATTGACAAAAAACACTTGATTTAATTGCCTGTCTGTTTATGGCATGATTGATATTTACTGCGATGCCCGCGACTTAGTCTGCGCTATTATTATGTTAACACGTCAACTGGGTTTCAGTTTACTAGTTAAACCATCAACGGGTAAAATATTTATATATTATTTCGAATGAAGTTGTTTAGCTTAATTTGCCTATTTTGGTGATGTATTTTGTATAGAGATTAATAATATTGTCTCAAACTGGTTTTCTGTAATTTTCCTATCATTTCAATTTCATCCCCTATTTATAAATGTTACGCCTTATATTTATACATTTATATTTACTATCTTGTCTTGACTTGTCCGATGAACTAGTGAAACAGTGGTTACCCTAGTGTCCGAGTCGTTCAATGCCAGTAAACCTCTGACATGGATTAACTATATTTGTCTAACGACTACAGCCGGGGTGCAACATTCTCCCCAAAGCACAGAAACATAAAAAAAATGTGTGGCGGTCACTACCGACTGAGGCTCTCATAGCCAGATGCTCTCACCGGTCCGTAGGTGATTAGCGAGGTTAAGCAACTAGGCTCGCGGTCAGTCCATATATGGGTGACCTCCAAAGTCATTTAATTTCTGAGCGTCTCCATGCTTCGGAGGGCACTTTAAGCCATAATGGGCCGCCTAATGGGCGGCTTGAAGAACTCTAACCACTGCCCATACGATAAGTAAGTAAGTAGTAAGTACTACCGACTCATAGGTGTGTTGATCCTGTACGTGGACTGTGAGCGGTCCTAGCTCTTTATCGTGAAAAATATTAATGTATATGCGATACACATTTAATTATAATATAAGTAGTTGACCGAGTACGAACTCAGGGCTTGAGAATCAATTTCAAATCTAATTGCGTTTCAATGTTTAGTTAGTTAAACCTCTAGGCGTTCGCGTTTTATTTGAAGTCGACGGAGACAACAATCAATTTGGGATTTAATTCGTCCTTTCTGTCGTGTCATTGAATAACATAATTGTGAAAATAAAAGTAATTAGCTACAAGTATTTTTCAATGTGATGACACGGAGTTCTAGATTTTAACACCCTTATTTGTGGAATTTTTTCTAGTAATTACTGTTCTACTTTCTAATTGGTTGTTAAAATCGTTGTTAGGGCACAATCAAAGTAAAATAAGAATTCCAAAAAATTGTACGCTTGTTCGTGAAAAAATAGTAATAAGTTTGTGCTTACTAATATAGTCGTAAGTTTTGCTAATAATCTTCTTGAGTCTTGCTTACTCGAATAAAGAAAAAATCTATTCTATGACGATTTGTCGTGTTTACGTACGACCAGTACACAAACTCGTCAGTGCTCTACTATACCACAGATACTGGAGCGAGAGCAGGCAAGTTTTACACTGTGGCCAAGCACTTAGGTTTTGCTGACCATCCGAGTATCTGTGGTGTTTCGTTCTAGCCAAATCTTAAGTATCGAAATTTATTCCAATTATGATTGACATAATGTATTAGGAATATGGCAATCACACTAATATTATAAAGGTGAAAGTTTGTGAGTGTGTCCGTTTGTTACCCTTTCACGCAAAAATTACTAATATTAGCTTATGCTTATAAATTCGAATAAGAAATAGGCCATATTTTATAACGTATGACACGGGTAAAACCGCGGGGCACAGCTAGTATTACATATATGTTTCTCATTGGATTAGTCAACCGAGGGAGAGAGAGTGCCCGTGTGTTTGCGTACACACTTGTTTCTCCGTTAAGGCTAACCAGAAAGAAATATGAATCGCTTAGTAAATGAAAGCGCAGGTAAGCTAAATATCAATAAGCACTCGCAAGACCAGAGGAGCCGCAAGGGTGTTGTCGGCCTTTAAAAAAGGAATAGGCTTGAAGGTTGCATCAATGCAACCTTCAAGAAGCGAGCATCATTCCGCATCGGAAATACATCCGCGTTAATTGATTCCACAGAGTGGTAGTGCGCGGTAAATATTTTCTTGTTAAACGCATGGTCGTAGACGACCATCTTGGTGATATGGATGAAATTTCCACTTCTGGTGAGGAGTCTTTGCCGGAACGTGGCGGCAGAAATAACTTCGAATAAATCCTCAGAATACTCCCAGTGATAAAGGATATATAGAGACGCCAAGTAAGTTTAAAGGTCGGTTGTTGGTTAGGCCTAGTAGAGAGACATGAATTTTCGTTGCCATGCCAGTTCGGCCAAGGATTAAAAACTCAGCGATACGAATATTATTTATATTCTATTCGGAGCTTGCCATGCCTGCGCAGTTAAGCCCCTTCATTTAATGCAACCCAGTTGTAGTCACCTTATTTTTTTTTTTCAATTACTGCGTATTAAACTCCCAATGCGCAGTTATTATTGAAAAATAATGTACGTATATAATTTACTTGCACAGTGTATTTGTTGTTAGTGCAGATGACGGCGTCTAGACAGGTTTGCTAGTGTGGTATCTGTATTGCAAGAGTCGCTGTGTGGGTACGTACACCTAGCTTAGATACAACATTTTATTATTGGTTGCGTGCGAAATGAATATTATGTTATGGCATGCGCAAAATTAAAGATTTTACACCTTTTATTCTTTTTGCGTTTTAATTGAAGTTCGCAGGCGTGGGATGTTGTAACAGATCGAATTAGTTAACGAATCTTCTGATAATGTTAGGTATTGATAATAAATTATACACAATATATATGTCGTATGTAATTGTGCGTGCCGAAATGTACAGTTGACAAAACCACTCAGTGCTAAAAATTTACTTTACATAGGTACTTGTTACAAGTGAGATTTTAATAGTGAATTGTATCTACTGTAGTGGCGTTGCCTGTACTCATATAGCAAGCCCCACGTGATAATATGGGTTATTTTTTAAATTGTTATTTTTAAATTTGTTATAATAATGTTAATAATACGTCTTATAATCATAATGTAAATCAAATCTAGACCTATACGTATTTAATCGAATATATATTTGTAAAATAATTATCAAGTGTACAATAAGCAAAAAAAATATATAATAATTACTATTATAATAATATCATAACTGATTTTTACCTAAAACTTTTTTTCGTAAGTAACTTTGAAGTAAAAAATTATTAAGCGTATAGGGTTGCGTAGTTGCTCGTAACAATATGCGTAAGTACTTAAAGAGGAATTATATAGTTTTAATTTAGTAAGGATATTTTATATATTTTTTTCATATGTATTTTATATTATGGAGTCTAAAGGCCGCGTGTGAAAACTTCTTAAATAAATTGAAAACAATCGTTTATCTACTGTAAGAGGAGGATATCTACGCGAGCAAACAGACGGTATTGTAGAAATAATAAGGATACCTGATAGATACTATGCCGCCGTATCCTTAAAATGTGTTGGACACTTAAAATTGAATCTCAATGACATTATAATAGTGGGTACTTTCACTTTCACTGCCGGCTCATGACGAAAATGTCTCGAGACTTAGCATCTTCTATCACGGAATTTCTTATTTTGTTAATATTTTCTCACCCCAGACGTCCGTTAAAAGCTTTACTTCAAAAATATTTTATTCCATTATGTGGGCCGAGCCGCCGAGCAAAGTGTTTAGTACATATATTTCTTTTTTTCATTGTATATATATATATTGGTACCAGTATTTAATTATTTTTATTTATTAAGGCGCGGGACAAGGACAATACATTTCTCATTGAAGCTACCGTAACACAATTAAAAATATTAATTAATTTTGTGGGTTTTCATTAAATTATTAATTTGAATGCCTGTGCGTCTAGTGTTTGGTGACCTGGACTGCTAAACCGGAGGTCGTGGGTTTGATCTCCATCCAGGGCAAATCTTTGTGTTTTGAGTACGATTATTTATTTTATGTGTGGTTGTAATTAATCTATAATAGGTATTTAGAAATGTATAAATGGGTATCTTTATAGTCTCTTTGCCGTAGTACAGACTCCGGATAGTTTGGGATCAGATACGTGTTTGGTTTCTATAGAACAAGCTCTACTTAGTCTGAGATCAGATGGCCGTGTGTGAATAATGTCCAAGGATATAATTATTATTATATCAAGTATATAATAATAATAATACGTGTGACGAACGACGAATGTGGACATTATCCAGATACGGCCATCTGATCCCAAACTAAGCAGAGCTTGTACTTAGTTGCTGACTTCTTTGAGTATATTTCAAGCACGTCTAAATACCGAAGTTATTAATACATACTAGATAAGAATAAAGTCGGTACAATTCTCCCTAGGCTATAAATTATTGGTGCGATTTACAATTCCATCGATCGGCGGCAACTTGTAATGTTATTCTAGAGACACTTTTTCACCTTGGTATTTTTATGATGATTTTACATTCACATATTCGGAGGCAGGTTGTCTGTTTTTATGATTTTTACAGTCGTACTCGGTGTAGCTAGAGGTTAAGCAATTAGGCTCGCGGTCAGTCCATAGATAGGTGACCGCCAAAATGGTTTAATTTCTGAGCGTCTCCGTGCTTCGGAGGGCACGTTAAGCTGTCGGTGTCGGTTCTAGTAAATAGACAACAGTCGTTAAGCCATGTCAGAGGCCTACTGGGCTAACTCTGACATTAGGGTAACCACCGCCCGTGAGATTAGTAAGCAAGGTGTACAGTCTGTTAGTGTATGAATTTGCACGACTTTTGATGATTTAGATTTTTGTTTGTACTAACGAATTAGGCTATAATTTTCTAACAAATTGGTAGCCCGATACTTTAAAATCTTTTTAAAATCTAAACGTATTAAAAGCCGTATAATTATATTGTGCAGCTTTTCTATTCTTTACATTTGAAATAAATGTAGCCGATTTCGGTAGAAAAAGAAAAATGTATTTTGCGCAGATTCAGCCAATCCAACGCCCATAATACATAAATATGTTTAAACAAATATTAGATTTTTTTTGGAAAATCGTCATGTACCTATTTTTCATCGGTAATAGGGTCTTTGAGGTATAGGGACCTCTTGTCGTAGACATCATCAAGCTAGTTCTACATGAGCCCTCCACAATAATGCGGGGATATCCTGCCCATTCTCTGGTAGATAATTCCCTTGGGTCGACTTCTACACACGGGATGAGATGGAGTAGTAATATTATATTGAGATATAACACCCCACAGTCAGAAAACCGTTCATTGTGATAATTATTTCGGGATTATTATTAAATTGTGTAATCTCCTTTCTTTGTTTTTAAAATGCAGTTTGTCGACAATATTTAATGCCTACAAAAAGTATGGATAGCGGATAAAACGGTATATATTATAAACCTATAATATATTAATAAATAAATGAAAGGAATTTTGTATACCTAATATATAAATAGTTTTATTTTCATTAATTCAACTTAACCTAATTACAATATTGTTGGGGCATACCTTTTAGGCATAACATTGCCTGTGTTAGGAAGCCCCGCTCTTCCGCATGCAGGTAATTTATTATAGATTAAAAAGCGTAAGTTTTAAAATAAAAATAAAAACATAGACAAAAAAAAATACAGTTATAGTTAATTACAAAAAAACAAAGGATAAATAAAGGCAAACGCATAAGTTAGTTGCGAAATTGTTTTACGAGTGTGTGAGTGATGGTGTGTGTATGTGAGAGTGTGTATGTGAGAATGTGTGTATGAGTGTACTGTTTTAGTTATTTTACGATAAAATGGTCAAGAGGGATTCAGTTTGGTCGTATGTTAGCGTTTTTAACCAAGTGGTTATTGCTTCCTTACATTTGTATATATTCATTGGGTAGATATTAAAGAGTCTATTTATTTTGTTGTTTAGGTAAGAAGATTGCCTATTATATTGATGACGTGCAAATGTGCTTGTAACACGATAGCAGGGGGCTACCATAACACATCTTCTTTTTTGAGCTTTTCATGATCAAATACTATGGTACTGTGTAGTTTTAGTAGTGTAAATAATATATACATTTTCCTGACTGAGAGCAGGTTACTAAAAGTATATAATTCTGTGGTTGGAAAGCGATACGGCTTAAATAAAAAAATATGAGCTATTCTTTGTTATTTGTTTCTTTATAATATTTTTAATCATGTTTAGTTTTATGGCAGTTATAAGTAGTAAATAAATATAAAAATTGTACAAAATTCAATTTCAATGTGTATTTCTTCAATAAAACTTTTTTTTTCTTCTTCTATATAGGTAAGGATAGTATATACAAAAAAACGTGCAGTTAAAATGAGAACCTCCTTTTTTGCAGTAGGCTTAAACAAACACAGAAGATAACTTGCCTTTGGCTGATTTTATTTATCATTTGTTTGTGGCCTCCTGTGGTTAACCTTTAAATTCATTTTTCATCCACACACACACACACTTTTCATCCACATTCGATTAGCCATTTTAGCGGGACTTAGTAACAGACAATGTTGCCTTTCATTGTGATAATGACATGATGCAAGATTTAATTATTACATCTTTACATTGTCTCTGTTGCAATCTTTATTAGTATAGAAATGGATCACAGGGCAAGGTTCATACAATATCTACAAAGATTATTTTTATTATTTAATACAGCACGCAAATGAGAGTTATAAGTATATTATAATGTCTTCGTTCAATATATTGTCCCGTTTAATTTCTAGGGTTCAATACCAAACAGAAAATTACGAACCCTTCTACCGCGTATCTCTCTATTTGTCCTTGTCTACAGCGTTATTTTTAGCAATGTGAATTGGATGAGATATACAAATTTTAATTGTTGCATACCTACCTCCTTAAATAAGTCCTTCAGATTTTTTCTCATTGCACGAAATATAAATAACTCGTACTTAAAAGAAAAACCGGCCAAGTGCGAGTCGGACTGGTCCATGAAGGGTTCCGTAGCAGCAAGTATTTCAGTTGATTAAATGAAAGCAAATTTAGCTGATTACGATTTATGACGTATTTAAAAAAAACTATTTACTAGATCTCGTTCAAACCAATTTTCGTTGTTAGTTTGCATGGTAATGTATATCATATATATTTTTTAGTTTTATCATTCTCTTATTTTAGAAGTTACAGGGGGGGGGGCACTCATTTTACCACTTTGGAAGTGTCTTTCGGGCAAACTATTCGGTTAAGAAAAAAATTATATTATTAACCTCAATATCACTTTTGAAGACCTATCCATAGACCAATGTATAGGAACGTTGAAAAAAAATATTCTGAGTTTCGGTTCTATGTCACCGTAGCCTAGTTGGTAGTGCTCCTGCCTACGAAGCTGGTGGTCCGGGTTCGAATCCCGGTAAGTGCAAATATTTGTGTGATGAGTACAAATATTTGTTTCTGAGTCATGGATATTTTCTATGTATTTAAGTATTTATCTATCTATATAAGTATGTATATCGTCGCCTGGTACCCATAGTACAAGCTTTGCTTAGTTTGGGGCTAGGATGATCTGTGTGACATTGTCCCTAGATATTATTATTATATGTATGGGGACCCCCCAAAATTATTGTTATTTTTCTATTTTTGTATAAAAATCTTATTGCGGTTCACCGTATACATCTACTAACCAAGTTTCAACAGCACAGCTCTTATAGTTTCGGAAAAATGTGGCTGTGACATACGGACGGACAGACAGACATGACGAATCTATAAGGGTTCCGTTTTTTGCCATTTGGCTACGGAACCCTAAAAATGGCCAGACCCTACAGACGCCATGCCAGCACGTCCAGCTCCCCCAATCTGTAAAATTTATTTTAAAGATTTTCAACTTTATCACATAAGCATAAGGTTCCCTTTCAATTGGGGAAATTTGACAGATTGGGATAGCTTTATGTGTTGGCGTCTGTACTTCGGACTTGCACACCAAAGGTTCCGTACAAACTTGTGGGCCTGAAATAGCTCGGCATGATTTATGGAATGTCAGTACATATTTACAGTTTCCGTATTCTTCGCATTACTTATGATAAAAGATATTCTTTCTTGTCGAATTTAATTATTCTTGGATACCAAGAAGTAGTATTGATTCCCTTTCGAGCGTCCAATATATCGCATCTATCTTTTGATTGAGTGGAGTTTAAAGTTTTTCAACTTGATTTTGCGACGCGTTCATAAGAAAAAAGGGGACAGATTGACGGACTACGAAGTGATCCTATGAGGATTACTGTCTTCCATTTGAGTTTGTTCGAAATATCGAAGACGGTAAAGGTATTATGCTTTTTTTTTAGACAATGTCACACAGATCATCCTAGCCCCAAACTAAGCAAAGCTTGTACTATGGGTACCAGGCGACGATATACATACTTATATAGATAGATAAATACTTAAATACATACAAAACATCCATGACTCAGAAACAAATATTCGTGCTCATCACACAAATATTTGCACTTACCGGGATTCGAACCCAGGACCACCAGCTTCGTAGGCTGGAGCACCACCAACTAGGCTACGGTGACCGTCAGGCTAAAAGACATGAATGAAATATTTATTTTAATACAATTGTGAGTTTTTGTGTTATTTAAATAACATATTGCATTATTTTATTATTACAACATGTGTTGATTAACATTGTATCGGTATATATCCAATATGCTGCTGTATCATTATATGTTAATCCCTTGATATTCTCATATTATTACACCTACGTCATATAAAAGGTTTCGTGATCTTGAATAATCTTGCCGATTTACATATCAGCGTGTAATCCTTCTTAACAAACAACAAACGGTCTTCAACAAAGTACATCTCGAATTATCTCGATACCTACAAACGTAAAGCTTTTATGGAGAGATTATTTTTGTTGTGGAACTTTTTGTGTTGGGGAAAAAACACCTATTTATTTAATTCTGGTTGATGTTTCTTGTCTTGCCCTAAAAACATGTTAGTGGCTTTTTATTTGATACCTGTGATTTTTATGAAAAAAATTGGTATAGAGCAATAGCGTAGCTAGCGCATGGCGAGATTCATCTGTCTCTTAAGCGTTCGACTAATCATGGGGATTTTGGCCACATAATTAGTTATCCTGTGCAGAAATTGAGGCCGAAACAACACGTACTAACAAGACGGCCACCTTAATGCCTGCGTCGCATGTACAGTCATAGCTTCGTGGGTTTGTCTATCGTTGACATGTCAGCTACGCGGAAGTATACTCAACTTGACATGTTTTATATGATTGAAAAGTTGGCGGCCTAACCACAAATATTTTTTTTGATGTCGCCATTTGCACTGTCATTTTTGAAGTGTGACGTGCACCTACCTGTTTTTCAGACGAGTAGGTATATATAACGGATTACCAGTTGCTACCATCCTTGTAGACCGTTTTTGCTTCTTTACGTATTGCGCCATGATTATAGTAGATAGGTTGTCTTGATACTACCTTTGCGCTCACTTTCCATGACTTCCTTCTGAGTACAATGACCATCTTACTGCAAACGCCAACCCGTCTGCCAAGCGTGGCGATTATTTATTTATTCTTGGAAGACCAACAGCTATACAATGGTAACAAAGATAACAATATAATAAGCGACAAGAAGCCAATAACAGGTCTTCGCTAATAGGCATATTTTAAGTTATTTATGAACGAACTAGTGTGAACATTCTTGCAAGAAAAGATAAAAAAAGATTATGGCATATCTCCCCAAGATGATTCTTGGAGGAAGCTTGGTCAGCAGTGGACTTCTTTCAGTTGCAATGATGAACCGATTTGAATAAAATTTATATGGAACCATCCCGAAAGCATGCCCTTCCAGTTGCCCTACGGAGAAATTATGTTACATACGTACAAAATACAATACAAATACAGGCACAGTCGAATTGATAAGAGTGATAGAGATATTAATTGACACTAAAAGGCGATAACATTTAAAGATTACAATATTTTTATAAATTATTCGACCGCTATTATTATCTTCGACAAAGTGCCTTTTATAAATGCCCGATATCCGTCTTAGGTACTTTCTAATATGACCTCCACTTTATTCATAGTAATAATTAGATAACGATGGGAATTGTTCGATTCATTGCAGGTGCTTTGAATTTCGCCATTAAAAATTCATATTCCTCGAATACGTATGGAAGCATTAATTCTTAATTATCGAGTTCCGCTAATTTGAGGGGGGATAGGGCGTTAAGTTTCATTGTAATATTTCTTCAAGCAAATGTTTTTGTGTTATATCGAAGTTTTGTTGATGGATGGTGTTTTCACATTCGGATAACATATCTGTTATTATAAGGGATTCAAAGTTTGTTACTTTGAGCGTAAGAAATTAACTTTCTTTACTTCTTATTAGTTTGACACCCGACACAAAAGGAGATACTTACAAAATTGAAGTCTATGACTGGCGGTCTTCATGTTTGTGATATAATAAGTGCAGATTATTTGTCATCTTAACAGCAATTCCTAGGATTGTATGACAAAATATGGACATCTGCCCAACCGTTTTAATTTTGTTAATTAGTAATTTTGTAGAAGCCAACCCTAAAATTCTGCCCAAACCATAAATAGTCATAAATAAACTAACTTGACTCCAATACAATTTTTTATTTTGCTTTTTGTTCCGAACGAACGAAATTGATATCGGATCAGTATTGGGGGAGGAAATAATAGAATACGATTTTGACCTGACGTGGAGAAGCGGTTATTATGACTTCGTGATTTTATACAAGATAATTATTTGTGTGACCCTTAAGCAGTTGTTCTGAGTCTGGGTGTGCTTCCTCCGTCATTTATATGTTTTTAAAGTACCCCGTGACCCAGGGATTCATCACCATAGTGCGGGCGGATGTTTTAGTCTAAATAACACGTCGAGTCAATTCTTCAATTTTATAAATTTCAGGATTTTTTATAAAGACTGGGGTACTTTACAAACATATAATGGATGGACACCAATGACATCCGGACTCAGAACAACCATTTATGGGTCACACAAATAGTTATTCGGCGCGGGACTCGAACCCGCGACACGAAGCAGCGAGGCGACTGTCTTAGCCGCTGCGCCACACGTGTAGTCAAACAAAAGTTTTTCCACACGTATGCGCGATGGGCGAGACATCCCCGGCAGTGGAATTACCTCGAAGCTTTTTTAATAGACGTGGTTCTTCAAACTTCCAAAGTTGCAGCTCTTTTTGTATCAGAGGTTTTCTTCGATTCACTAGGTTATTTTTTTATAGAACCCAGTTGGCAAATAAGAACACGGCCCACGCTGTTTGCCGTGCTCTATAGGACTATATACTTATAAACACACATAAGAAATGTTTAGTCTAATTCCCTCGAGAGGTTGACAAAGGCAAAACATTTCTCGAATATATTCGTGATATATGTCAGGAGGTCCAAGTTTATAGTGCATACAATTTCATTGATATACAAGCACTTATTCTTGGACAGAAAAACAAGTCATAACACCGTGAAATTGTTGTATTTCTTACCTTTATTTAGCTTTCATAACCAGCCAGGTACAAGTTTAACATGAGCGATTTTATTACAACTGCCTACAAAATACGAAAATACTCTTCTCCCGGTCAATTATAATCAAGGCTTCGCTATCGTCGCCGCCCTACAAGTACAATCTTCTAATCATCATTACATTTACCGAGAATTTCCCTCAATCATTCTTTTATAATTTATTTATTTTCGTATAATACATAAATAATACTATGATGAGATGTAGATACAGTGTAAATGTAAATTCGTTCCTTGGCACGTGTAGATAGGCAATAGGTACATATACACAGAACGTGTGTTCGTGCTATTTTTACCGCACAGCTTTTTTGTGAATTACATTATTAGGGGTACGCAGGTACACATTATAATAACCGAATTTCGTTTTTGTAATACATAATCATTCGATTTGTGAGAATAAAATGAGAATATGTAACGAACCCTATGGTTTCCGTGAAAATACGACGAACCTGTTTTGTGAAAGGTGAAATAATGTGAGGTGGATGAAATGATACAGATGAAATGAGTGTGTCCATTCTACTTCAACGCTGTTTTTAGAAATATATAATGCGATTTAAATTTAGAAGGTAGGTATATTATACGTTCGAAGTGAGCAGTGGCGATGGGTCCATACAACACGATTTGTTTCAACTTTCCTCATATAAAACATGTCAAGTACTTTTGTCTACGGTCACTATTTCAATGAGAGACCGGTTGCGCACCAATGTGGTCTCTGAGCAAAGAAGACATACACCCGGTGCAAATAATATGTACTAATATGCTGTGGCGAAAAGGTCTCTTTATAGAGCAGTATACATTTTGTTTGTAGCAAGACTGGTTTGCGCTACCAACATATGTGATATAGATGGGGCCCTATGAGTATACAGATGTCGTTATGTCTGATTCGATCGCACATCCTCTTTATTTATACCTACCCACGCACGACGGCCAGTCACTTGCTAAATCTATCAGTCAGAATCACATTAGATGTAATATACTTATGTATACAGTATATTTGTGTGAGTGAAATGCAGTCCTACGCGATTTTCACTTATCAAATATTATATCACCCTTCGCAGTTCACTAAATGTCTTTAGTTTGTCTAACACCATCGACAATCTAAGGAGACTTACTTAAAATATTTTTGTTCTGTAATATATTATAATGTGGGAATACTCTCGGCCTTCTCCGCCTTTTTTATCATAACTCTTCCATTACGAACCGATACGAACTTATATCCAAGTTCTTTTGAGGGAATATGTATACGTGCTGCTACATGAAATGCTTTGTTGCTCGTAGAAAGATGAAGATTGGGGTATGATTGTCGCCACCAATGCCTAGATGGCTGGTGTTTATTTTTTGTTAGGATTCGTTCGTTAAACTTGATAGCCGCTGTGAGGAAGGTATTCCGTGCTCGAGGGCTGCCAAATTGAATGGTTATGGACCTTGGCCTCTTGCTATTCGAGTCTTTTTTTTTAATTCTTGTGCATTGTAATACGTCTGAGTCATTTAGGTCACATTACTGTGCTTAATTGCTTTACAGTTTTGAAAATATTTTCAGATCAGTGCAGTGTTCAGGTACAGTCACGCAACTGGTCGCGACAGTACCTGAACATTGATTTGAAAATATCTTAAGCGCCATGAATACGGTGTTATACTTACGAATTTTAACATACTGTTATCAATTTATTTGAAGATTTAGATTATATCGAACTAATTTGATTTTCATCATCATCATCATATCACCCGCAAGACGTCCGTCCACTGAAATGAAATGAAATGAAAATTTACTTAAAACGCACGACACAAACAAAATTGTCTATTTTAAAACCACTAGGACCAGGTCGCATCACAACCTTCTTGAACGGGTGTTTATTCGTAATCATGGCGCTTGCAAAAGTTACAACAATATCAGAATAGACTCTTCAACAAAATTATTATGATAAAACATCGAAAAGTACTTAACGAACATAGATTTTCTCTTCCTGGCTCTCTTCTCGCAGATAATTTGTGGGTCAGATTTGGACTGTCAACTTTGCCAAGTTAGGAGGAGACATTTTAGAATTTTATATCATATATTTATAACCAGTAGAGAGTTTACTAAACATTTCCAAACTCAAAACTTTCTGAATAGCAATTGGAACTTTTTGAAGTGGGACTTCGTAATGACTCCATTGTAGTAGCAGCGCTTCTTCGTCGTCATCATTAATCAAACCAAATTGTGGCCTTGATAGTGAAAGTTTCACAAGTCCTCGAGCGGCCTTACTGCGGAAGTGGAAATAGGGATTTTAAGTAAACAGTGAATTAGCTTAAATATAGGTGTAGATTTATATAATAATATATAAATCTACTTATAAAGGATTGGCTGTGTGGCTTTTTTTTTAATATCATAGGGCGACAAACGTGCAAGTAGGTCACCTGATGGTAAGTGATCACCGCCGCCCATGGACACTCGCAACACAAGAGGAGTCGTTGCCGGCCTTTAAGAGTCAACAAACAAGGGTTGCTGACCCTTCCCCCCACCCCAATGAGCTCTGGCGATCTTACTCCCACTCTGAAACACAACATTAAATTATTAATCTTATTATTAAGGAATGTCTTCTGTAAAGTTGGAGGTACTTCCCCAGTCGGGTTGCTCATTGAGCGAATGAACGCTAGAGTATTGCCGACCCATTTCATAGAAGTCATCCCGAGGAAATATCTCTCAGAGAACGGGCAGCAGCGTCTCTGTGTACTATGAGCATAATACTGCGATCGCCAACCCCTCTACTAAGCGTGGCGATTATGGCATATCCCTCCAAATTATGGACACAACTCCATTGTGAACGTCTTTTGGGGATGCCTTTGTCCAGCTGTGGACGTCGCTCGGCTAATATGATGATGATGACTTATAAATGTGCTGTGTGGTTGACGGCAACAAATATAACCACCTTATATCATCCCGAAGGGTTGTAGAAGTCGCCCCGTGGGATTATCTATATATCGATTTTAGTATCTATTGTCTTCTTTTTCATACATATGCGATAGTCAGATAGTCAAGGTAGTAGTTGAACTCTTCAGTTGGAGTTGCCTTGTTGCGCGCCAATTTGCTAACTCTGTCGGTCATGATGATAAGAGAACATGTTCTTCTATATAGGTATAGAACACGCTCCGCATTCATAGACTCACGCCTGTTTCCCAGAGGGGTAGGCAGAGACAACGGATTCACATCATATATATGTATTGGGTATTTGAGTCACTTAAAAACAAACCCCTACTTATTATTATGCAAAAATATGCCACAAGCCGTTGTTTAACTATCGTGTCTTGATTGTGTGCCGCTTGACGTAGATATTAATATAGAACCAGAACCTATTAAAATCGGCTCGTCTAATCTAAGCTGTCTGCGGTACAAAGGGTTTAGTTCTCAGTCGCTTGCTCCAGTATCGACCGCTACTATGTAAATGACGTTAACTTAAAACGCAATGGATCGTGAAATGAAACCTTTACTTGATTGTTTTTAATTTACTTTTATAGTACCCACTGAAATACTTCTGAAATCTGTTTACGTGAATCATTTAGGTCTTGTGGTTTCTTTGGTTGCAGATCATGATTTCGCTGCGCCATTTTGAATTCCGATGTCGGCCTAAAGTGGAGATGTTTTTTCAAAGTAAATGATAATTGCCGTCTGGAGATAGGATGTTAGCGTTTTTATACCTACTTCCCACGGAAAGTAAAGGCGGTCAGATCAGCGTCTGTTACGGCCAGCATAGTAACCTCCACTATAATCGCTTTACTGCAGGCGTCTAAGGAAATCACGGTTGAATGTAGTAGAGATATTAACTGCCATGCTATTAGGTCTGACCTCCCATTAATAGTTGAAAGGATCACTTGAGTCATCATCGCAGATTATCTTGCATCTACATACAAGTAGGTACTAGCATGTTATACATGCATTATTCATGGCCGGATAGTGGCGGTATGACAGAAGAATAAGGATAAATTCGAGGTGGAAATATATATATTTTAAAGGATGACTTCAAATTGTTTTAGGAATTATTCACACACGGCTATCTGATCCCAAACTAAGCAGAGCTTCTAGTATGAAAACCAGATAACTGATATACATATACTTACTAATTGTCTTTTGCAAATACATTCTTATATAGATAATTACAACCAGACTCAGGACAAACAGACATGTTCATGCATACAAATATCTGTCCTGGGTGGGAATCGAACCCACGACCTGCAGCGTGAAAGGAAAGCCAACCATGCCCACACCATTACATCGTTAACTACACACACTGCACTGCTCTTCTGGGACTAGACTTATATTATTGATAGGTTATACCACATTGAAGAGGCAGTGATTAATAGGGTAAAAGGGAGTACGTAAACAAATTAAACCTATATTTACGTACACACTTCTAATTTATAATTTTTATAATATACCTTCCAGCTTTAGCTAGTTTCTGTTGGGATTTTCCACCGTGACCGGAATATCGCGCGTCTGGATTTCCCATGGCAGGTGTTGTTTACCACTTTTCACCTTCAGAAGAGTGTCATCCTCACACCTTAGAATCTTTTAACCTCGTAAGGCATTAGGTGGCCCATGCGCATGTTTTATTTATAAGGAAAACTAACGTTCAAATCGTCAAAATAACATTTTGCAATAAAAGCAGTAAAACACTTTTATCTTACAAATTCATAGATGACGATCGTGTGACACCTGTCACTCATCATAAATAACTATTTTAAAATATATTTTGTTTTTGGGAAATTTCAAGATTTTTTTTTCTAAGTACCAGGCTATTTGGCGCATCTTGTTAGGACTTCTTTTTTAGCCAACTAACCGTGACCGGAATTGGACCGGGACAAGCGCCGCTCTTTTAACTCAATTTGAAAATTAAAACTATTATTTATTATTATTTTGTAAACAACCTTCTACCCAATGCGAGCCATTGCTCTACAATAGGAGAGGGGAAAAAACCTTCCCAACTTAATTCTTAAATTCTTTTGTTAATAGCTGGCCAATGAACCATAAGCGATATAGTTGATTTGTGGCATCATAAATACCTAATCTCGTATTAAGTACACATGTTGATAATTTTTAACTTAATCATTCTCTCGTTAAAGTTTCTTATCGTCAGTTATATGTACACATCAAAGCTTTACCGATATAAACAGTATAGATAGAGCATCTATTGCCATATTTACAGCTCGTTGATAATTTACTAGTGCTTAGGACCTACCCCAATAATGCCGGGGCCCTTCTCGTGTCTGATCTGACGAATTAACGTGTGTAGTGAGAATTGAGATAAAAAATTGCGCGTATGCACATATTAACCACAGCATATTTTCATAAGAAAACTATGTTGTAAATTTAAATAGGTACATCACGTGGCCATCAAAAGTTAAACAATTTTGATTCTATATTTTAAATATATTATTATTCTAAAGAAAAAAAGATGCGATGCAGGCTTTGGGGACTGCCGAAATACCGTATACTATATTTGACACATCACTTTGAGATATACTTTTGTATATAATGTATACTAATACGGAGGTAATACACAGTATGCATATCTCTCACTCATAGTAAGTGTGCGGTGACGAGGCCGAGTTTCAGGCTTTTTGTTCACCCAAAAAGTGCACAGCGAGCCTAAAGAAGTGTTCACTTCAAAAAAGGACATAGTCTTTTGAAGTAAAAAATCCGGTTATACATACTCAAGGCGATATTATGAATGGATGAAAATATTGTGGTTATACCTTTTTTTTCTATACAACATGTAACGTAATTAACGCACACCCGCAAACACCCCAATTAGAATATTATGTTGTAATCATAATACATACACTGAATTTTTAATTTAACATGTATATGCATTGTTATTTACTAAATAAGTTTCTTGGAATAAAGTTTATTTTTCTTTATGTTGTATTGTATGATGGTATTTGCATGAATACAAATAACACTGCGCTTTTAAAGTCGTATTAGTTTGACTTACGGTCCATTTCAATTTGTTTTGACTGTACAGGGTTAATATGACATTAATTTCCGTAGTTTTGATTATTTTGGAATAAAAAATTACCTCTATTAAAAATGATATAAATCGATTCAGTAAACGATTCTGAACAAACTATTTTCAGGGTGTGCGTTAATTAAGTTACATGTTGTATAACTAACGATTAATCTAAAAAATCTAAATCATATGACTAGCACTTACCTCAGCTTTGTACCTAAACGAAATTGTAAATGGAATCAAATAACCTTCACAACTTTCAAGTTCGATAAAGTGCGCAGTTTGTTTTATTGACTGATTATAACCGGCGTATAACAACGCTATTATACCTAAAATACTTCTACACCACAATGATTTAAATACCTACCTAATTATAAAACATTAGTCTCATAATAATAAAATGAGGCATAATAAATAATATTCGCATAGTAATCGACTACACAACATGTCACATAAATAGTGCAATCGCGACACATTCATCAATCATTGACGGACCTCTTGGCGTGGTTGGCAAATGATTGTTGGCCGGAGGTCGTGGGTTCGATTCCCACCAAGGGCAGATATTTGTGTGCATGAACATGTCTGTTTCTCCGGAGTCTGGGTGTAATTGATCTATATAAGTGTGTATTTACGAGAGAAAAACTAGTATAATTATGTATTATATCAGTTATCTGGTTTCCATAGTAGGTACAAGCTCTGCTTAGTTTGGGAACAAATGGCCGTGTGCAAATAATGTCCCAGGATATTATTATCGGTCTGTGATCTGTTTATACTGTGATATGTGTTGTAATGTTATCCAGAGGCTCTACCGGCTAAGTCATCGAACATCGATTTCTTAAATGGCGTTCAAATAAATAAAGGTTAAAAATTACTTAATAAATCGTTAAATCGGCTGCAATGTTGACCATCGATTCCGGACCATTTATGACGTCACATGTGCTCATGGAAGCCGATTTAATAATTGATTAAGTAATTTTTAAGCTTTATTTATTTGAACGCCATTTAAGAAATCGATGTTCGGCGACTAGCCCTAGCGCGGCTACCGCCTAATTCGCCGGTCATCGTGATACTGATTGCCGTTAAAATAGGTGAAGGTTAAAAATGACTAAATCATTCGTTCAATCGGTTTCTATGAGCACATGTGACGTCATATATGGTCCTGACTCGATTTTCCAACGTTGAAGCCTATTGCACGAATGCTTAAGTAATTCTTAACCTTCATATATTTCAAAGTTAGAATACGAATAATGTTTTTTATGTTTTTTATTTTCAATAAACTTTTATTATATTTACAGTAATGCATGCCGTACCACGAAAACCTCACAGGGTTTATCTGGGTACCGGCGAGCCGTTCACGTATACCGTATTACACGGTTAGTACATAGGAAGGTATAATTGATACATAATATGTAGATACAAAATTCAGTTATTACAATATAAAATATACAATACAATAATAATTAACTAACACCGTAACAATGTAAAATCCTACTTGGGAATCAAATAAATAGATAAAAACACCAAGTGCCCAAGGACGGGCGAATCTAAACATAATTGCTACTAATTGCGCGTCGAATGCTACTGTGAACGTAGCCCGTAGTATCTGTAGAAAATACGTGTCGTTAAAAAACGTCAAACTTACGCTTTCAATTATATCTATATAGAATCATCTGGAAACATTCCCTTCGAAAAATAATAAGAAATATCAATATCGGTTCTCAATCAACGGAGAAATTGCGAACATACGTAGAAAAAACTCATTCAATCGAATTTGTACTTTTTGAACTTTTTTATTAACAATTCGGAAGAACCAATTTGCCCAGTGAACCCTAATTACCAAAAACCCTGCATTCGTCTTGTAGGAATAATTATATATTATTATATTTATTATTTATATTTATTATTTCAATTATTGTGCCATACAATTTCTTTAGAATATAACAGTCACAGACAGTAATCGAGGCAAAAGAGGTGTGCAAAGATCGTGACAAATGGAAATCCGTTGTCTCTGCCCACCCCTCTGGGAAACAGGCGTGAGTCTATGTATGTATGTAATTCCGGAAAATTATGTAATATGTATGTATGTATGTACAATTTCTTTTTAATTCACAATTTTTTGTACTAAAACACAGTGTGGTTTAGTACTAAAGCTATATTAAAACAGTTTTATACAGACTAGGTGGCTTTTACTGCTTCATCGGGCATTAGAGGCATTAGAGGCTCAAGCAGTCTAGCTAATAAAACTACAAACTAAGTACTCGTGCCAGAGGGCACCCCCTTTGGGGTTCGAACCTCGACTCAAGGGCAGTTACTGACGGGAAGATGCGAGAGAGGGTTGTATCGTTTTGGGGATGTTTTGTGCAACTTTCGCTCTACGTTAATAAGCGACGCGGGCCTCTTGTCCAATTTAGGTTCGGAGAGAGCATGTCCTGTTGGCGTGGTTGGCAGATCCTCTCTTTTCGCGCCGGAGGTCGTGGGTTCGATACCCTCCCAGGATAGATATTTGTGTGCATGAACATGTCTGTTTGTCCTGAGTCTGGATGTAATTATCTATATTATTTACAAAAGAAAAGTATAATATGCAGTATATCAGTTATCTGGTTTCCATAGTAGTACAAGCTGTGCTTAGTTTGGGATCAGATGGCCGTGTTGTAAATAATGTCCCAGGATTTTATTATATATATATTATATTACATTTCATCGATACGAATGCAAACATAGGGTCATGGAGAACGCTGGTGGTCGCGGCGCGTTCGCGGTCTTACTCTCGTCCGGCGAGTACGATATATCGGTTGATTTCACTTACAATTCTGTTTAAATACTGGGTTATACCAAATTGTAAGCGAAATTATATTACATTGTATAATAGTACTTATTATATTTACCAGTTAACTATTTGTAAACTTAACAAGGGTTTCAGAATTTAAGTCTTAAACAATTACTTGCATCTGTAAAAGGGGTTCATTGCCGATTTGAAGCTCGATAATACAACGTTACATGAACAAGAATACTTTTCTTCAAAAATGGCTCTTATTTTTGTACGATTAAGGTTCCTCATTAATACTACCTATGTGACGCTGACGGTACGCTCTGACTAATTTATTATTGTGCATGCTCGCACACTAGGTGATTTAAAGCTCTAACATAGAAGATTTAAAGCTATGTTTGTAAACTTTGAAGAAACCGGACAATCCCCACTCGACCGCACCCGATTTATAATGTTGCATTCACATAGATATAAGTGTAAGTCATTATAAATTAACACATAGTTGAAGAGTTTCCCAAATTTCACAAATGTGACTCACGTTAGTAGAATGTCGATTGACAAATGTGCGAAAAATATGTTACGGTACCCACTGAGAGCATTTGTTTTGCGCGCATTTGTCGCAGAGTGCTTGGTACGCAAGCACATTGTCTTGTACAATTTGGTGAGTACCTACGTGCAACCAAACACCCAAATCGACGGATGCCTAAAGGTATGCACCAATACTGTTGTCTCCCTATCCTATCTACAACATGTAACGTAATTAACGCACACCCTCAGACACCCCAATTAGAATATTATATTGTAATCATAATACATACACTGAATTTTTAATTTAAGATGTATATGCATTGTTATTTACTAAATTAGTTTCTTGGAATAAAGTTTATTTTTCTTTATTTTGTATTGAATGATGGAATTTGTATGAATACAAATAAAAACTGCGATTTTTTAAGTCTTATTACTTTGACTTACGGTCCATTTCAATTTGTTTTGACGGTACAGGGATAATATGACAATCATTTGAACAACAAACAACCTGTGGAAAATGTGGTTGGACATACATTTCTTAAATTTATATGTTAAGAATTAAGTACCTAATTCTCAATGTATA
This sequence comes from Pseudoips prasinana, assembly GCA_951640165.1. NCBI lineage: Eukaryota > Metazoa > Arthropoda > Insecta > Lepidoptera > Nolidae > Pseudoips > Pseudoips prasinana. The sequence goes on along the minus strand of OX621237.1, from coordinate 26,777,887 downwards.
TCTGTTTGTTTTCCCGAATAAAATAAATAAATAAATAAATTTCCGTAGTTTTCATTATTTTGAAAAATTAAATTACTTATATTAAAAATGATATAAATCGATTCAGTAAACGATTCTGAACAAACTATTTTCAGGATGTGCGTTAATTAAGTTACATGTTGTATATGGTGTTCACCGACCAAATTGGTTTTTCAGAATCATTGTTACATCACGATAATACCATCAAATATCATCAGCCAAAGCTGAACATACATAGGTCTCGCCAAAACGTTTTTGTAACGATGCGATTTGGAGGTTTGTCGTAGTCACCGCGCTTGCTCTCAGAAAAAGTCAAACGCTCTCGCGAAGAATGCTCGCAAACCATGCATGCAAGGCAAATGCTCTCGGTGAGTACCGTACCATCGGTGAATGATTTATCGCAGTGTAGCTGTCAAATGAAGACATCAGTAGATAAATGTGACATGTAACAATTTGTCCCTGTCCAACTATATACTATATACCTTCGTACTATAGCATAAAATCGAATAGCTAAAAGTTTATATAGCCAGTCTTCAATTACATTTCAAGAAAACATTTACCTACATTTTTTAAAACAATATCCTGTTGTGGTACAAAGTGAAAGCAGGGTTTGAAAACGTGCGTTGTGCAATATTGCGAAACATATGTCGAAGGCTCAAAACGCAATCATGTCATTAACTTGGGGCCGAAAGAATTATATGCGTCACCGAGTCACCGCTCGTTTCTTCTGGCCAGACTTATTGATTTTACTCAGCTTTTTATTTTATTGCACAACTCTACATGCACTGCGCAGTTTCAAGCGGACAATATTAGTGGTGGAATGTCGTTTATTATCCATAAGTACAACGGAAACGATATATAATACTTTTGTCCGCAACTTCGGCTGTGTTGAAACTAAACAATTTTCCGGTACCTATAACGTTTTACCGTGTACTACCAGTCTTTGGAGTCATATAATTGCGGAGATAGTTTCGAATAGGTATGACCTGGCAACCTTCAAGAATATAGCCTATTCCTTTCTCAAGGGCCGGTAACGTTCTTGCTGCCCCTCTGATGTTGCAGGTATTCATGGGCGGCACTGATTAGTTACCATCAGGTGACGCGGTGGCTCGTTTGGCATGCTGTTATATATGTACGTCTATATAAAAAAGACTGTGATCCTGTCTATTACAGTCATGTACACAAATTGCAGTCATGTAGGTTCTGTAGTTAAGACGTTAAGAGGTAACAATCAGAAGTAAACCAAAGAGGCACTTTCGGAATTATAATATTTAGTAGTATGGATAGAATATAGTGAATGGTCTCCCGACGGATACTAGCCTAAGTCCAAATGTGAGTGTAAATACTGGTGCCCTCACTATTCTCGCTTATAATCCGAAGAAAGAATTAGTGTTAAAATGCATATCATGCATATGTTTAAAACCAATCATAAATGTCCAGGTCGATTCTTCATCTCGATAGGTAGAACGAAAGGAACTCTTTTATCTTTATTTCAGTTCAAAACACGTCATGTGGACTGAGGACGCGACGCGACGTCTTATTCAAATGGGTTTTATGGCGTCGCTTACGCGTTTCCTTTTCATTCCATGCGAACTGCATTTTAGCAAGTCTTTGTATTTCAAAATTTAAATTTTTTAGTACTTCCTTCATGTTTGTTTTATATGTTTCGATATTAGACTATTTTATCCGGTCACTGGTTCGATTCCTGTCGGGCGAATTGGTCTTAGGAATTTGCCAACAAGAATAATATCTATTAGTAGCCCAGAATCTGGCTATGGGCTGGCTGTTACCCAATTGTGACTGGTACAGTTTGTTAAGCTATCAGTCCTGTAACGAATCCTCCCTGTTCTACTTATATCAGCTTGATTTGATTGAATTAGAGTATGGAACAGTGCAAACCTTAGTGGACATGGAGATGTGGTTTCGTCCAGGTGGTTCTCGGTTGAGACTGGATCCCAGGGCAAAATCGGTTAAGATATCTGATAACGCTAAAACTTTATTACCGTACCTTAATGCAACATAATACTTAATAATTCTTCACTACAATTTTTTTGACGCACTCGCTTGCACTAGGAAAGACGCTGTACCGCGGGGGTACAACATGCAATACAAATGGCAAAAAAATAGTTGTCCCATGTAGGGATCGAACCCAAGCAAGTTAACTACATTAGTCATTGTCCACACACGTAATCATTATATTACAAAGAAAGTATTCTTGATGTCAACCAAGCACTCGTATTCATTCATCATCATTTTCTATTAAGCGAGGGTCTACGTCAATACTTCTTGTCAATTTGCGCAGGGGCTTGAGGACCCAAGGTTGGCAGTAATTCGGGATAATATGATCGAGTGGCCGGCCGATGTCAGCCCCGACTCCCAAAGGATCGTCGGGATTATTAGCTCGCAGGATAAAGTTTTATTATTCCTTGTTTACTTAATTACTGGCTCTATTTAATAACCTCATAGTGTATTTAATTCAAACAGTAAGTATACACACAATATGGTGTGCTATTGCAGTTTAAAACATATACATCGGAGGTTTCTCTTTATATTAGCGTGCCCCTTTATCCCATTGACGGAGCTATTAGAGGAGAGTGCTTGATAGAAGTTGATGAAACCTACGTCTCATAAAAGTATTAACCCAACTATTAAGAGCATCAGGATCTCACCTCTCACTATAATAGTCTGCTGCGTTTTGTAGTTTGCTGGGTTAACACCACCCATTACTTATTGATATTGCTCTATCTTACATGACCACATGACCTGAGGCTCTACCGGCTAAGTCGCCGAACATCGATATCTTAAATGGCGTTCAATAAATAAAGGTTAAAATTGACTCAATCAATCGTTAAATCGGCTTCCATGAGCACATGTGACGTCATAAGGTCCGGAATCGATCGTCAACGTTAAAGCCGATTTAATTTGAACGCCATTTAAGAAATCGAAGTTCGGCGACATAGCCGGTAGATCCCCTGTGTATTACGGGCGTCTGAACGTCACCTCTTACTAGTCTGCCCTTTTAAGGGTGTAGGCGTTGTTAGCCTAAGTGAGTATTTAATTTACATTGTAAGGTAACTAGGACGTCCGCAATCAATAACTATGTAAAGGTCTCACTGTATGTATATCTCCTGATATTATAAATGTCGCGATTCTAACCACGCCAACTCAACAATTTTAAATAAAAAGTTGTTTAATGCCATTTTCCACAATGTAAAGTACATGACTATATATTTTTTTATGACCTATAAACGGTTGTTCTGTGTCTAGGTGTGCTTTTTCTTCATAAAGTGCATGTTTGTAAAGTCTCCCGTGATACTCTTTTATTAATTTCAATAATGTGGGCTATCTTTCATTTAGCACCTCCACGTATCTACAACCAACTTCAAATATATTAAAATATTTGAAGTCGATTGTATATTTTTTAAGCAACTCTTATTATGTCGGGCTTGCCCTGAACGGCAATGGGAATAAGGGTGTTTCATGACACCCTTAACTACAACATGAAAATTTTATGCATTATTCATTTTCTATGTAGTTTCTATTCTTATTACTATTGTTATCTGTGATGACGTTATCTGTCGCTTTAAACAATATTAATGGAGCTGACACCGTCCGTTGTTATGCCAGCACTGTAATTAAAATTGTATAGTGAATTTAAAATAGAGCACTACGCGCTAAAGTGATTAGTGAAGCAAGTATCGCATTGCTAATATTATTATGTGCATTTTAATTCGAATTATTGGTTGAGAAATTAATTGAAATAAATAAGGCGATATCGGTATATATGTAGTTTTTCAGGAAAAATAAGTTTAAATTTACGCTTTGCAAAAAAGTAACAAAATTTATGCCGCGCAGTTTGCGAGGTTTTATCTATATATCATGTTTGATATGCAACTGCGAACACATCAGTCAGTATCTAGAAACGAAGCCTGATAGAATATAGCATCTATTTTCTCTTAATATTCTACACCCTCGCCAACACTATTAGAACTCATAAATAGATCTGCAAGTGTGTAACGTTCGTAGCTTAACGGCAGAGCGCTTACCCCAGATTTGAAGGGGTTAATAGTTCGCTCCCCGCAGGACGTTTAAATTTATGATTGCCCAGTTTTGAGTATTGGTTTACGTTTTCTAAAAATGTTACTTACTGTAATGTTATACGTACAACACATATAAAATTATATAATCTTAGTAAGTAATCATCACCATCTTAGTTTATAAAAGTTAAAGGTCACTCATTCACTAACTGACTACGAAACACGAAATCTCCAAAGCTACTTGATATACAAAGCTTAAGTTGGAAGTTAAAAATGTTTTACAGGACTTTGAGACGGGTCGCAATAATTTTTTCATGGATTTCATTCATGTCATCTATCTAGTACTATCTACTTAAATTGTAATTTTGTATTCTATAATTTCTATGCAAGCTACTCTGTTATAATAATGTTTACACCCTTCATATTTCTTTTATGCGTGGAGACCTATTAATGGCTCTTTGTCACGTATAACATATAAAGCCAAAATGTCGCTGAAAGCTGTAGGTCTTCCTAAGAAAAATAAATAAATATTATTATATCAGTTTCACGGTCTCTATAAACCACCAATAAGGCAGACATATAGAAGGCATTCTCTCCATGAGTGTATTCTTAGTTAAACCCTGTCAGAGATCTATTGCGCGGTTTGAACAACTCTATCATATAGGTAACTAATGCCTACATGAATAAATGGCTTAAGTGGCTGCACTTGTGTGCGTGTATGTTTGTATATTTCTGTGTGATGCTTTATTAAGTATCTTGAAGAAAGATTTGAAGTATGTTGATATTTAATAATGCAACTGGTTATCAATCAAGTATTATAATATGTATGATCTTCACGAAATCAAGAGTCTTTTATGGCGGACTGGTTTTACCGGATTTGGAGCTTGAAATTAATTATACATTATTAATGAAATGTATATTATTAAATATCATCAACAGATTGATACGTCGTGAATATTTTATTAAATTCCTAATTTAGTGCCTATAATGGGGTGAATAAAGATTTCGAGCTAGCATGGACTAAGACTCATGTATTTATCCACAACGTTCGACCAACCCCTTTGCTCGCAGTTATAGATTTGTGTGTTTTTCATTGATTTCATTGGCCAAACGCAGTTCAGAGACACAAGTGTTCCTCGCCATGCAAACTTCGCTGGGTTCAATAGAGAAAGGAGCTGTGTATCATTAAAATTTTAAATTCACCTTCTCGCTCTAGCTTTTAAATCAATTTCTTCTTCTTTTCTATTGACGTGACAATCATGATGGCTGTATGATCGTTGGAGAGGCAAGAAATGAGGCGGTGATAAGAAATAAAGGCAGAAATAAAGCCCATTTTAAATCTTGCTTTGATATTTCCTCTAATTTTCTCTTTACGTTGTTAGTGTTTTATCACACGATCTGAAAATAACATAGGCGAGCGGCCAGTCTCGCCTAAGTGGTGATCTCCGTGCCTCAGAGGGCACGTTAAGCGGTCGGTCTCTGTTGTAGTTATTCGACATCGGTTAGCTACATCTTCTAGCCATTCACTTGAAAATCTTTAACACGAAGCGAAAAGGAAACCTTTACCTGTACTATTTCTGAACAGTTTCTGTCGACAGTATAAACGAGTTGAAGAAAACACATATTAGAAGAATCATTATGTATTACGGCTTAGCTTGAAATGTAATAAATAATAAGATATTCTAATATTTCCTCTCATAGTCACTAATAGGATACACTACCGCAGATGCAGATTTGTCCATATGCAAACCTCTGGATTTTTACCGGAGGATATGCTGGGATAATTGTTATTCTGAAACTCATTACGTACAACGTCTGGTCCAAATTTAGAGGGGACAAGCCTGTTATTACACTGATATACGAGTATATCGGCTGAAGACCCGTAACAAAGTGGAGATTGTCATTGTCAAAGTGTAATTTACCCTGACAGAAGCTTCTATGTTACGGCGTCAAGTGATTACACGACAGTAGTGTGTATTAATAGACAAATAAATAATAAACTTGGGACCACTAATACATTGCTATGTGATCCTAAACTAGGCAGGGCCTGTACTATGGGAACCAGACAACTGATAAACATACTTATATTTTTCGAAATACTTACATAATATAAATGCAAATAAATACATTAATTTTTGTTTCTTTTTCAGTTGTGAAGGTTGCAAAGGTTTCTTCAAACGGACGGTTCGGAAAGACTTGACATACGCATGTCGAGAAGACAGAAACTGTATCATAGACAAACGACAAAGGAATCGGTGTCAATACTGCCGGTACCAGAAATGTCTTGCGTGTGGGATGAAAAGGGAAGCAGTCCAAGAGGAGAGGCAGAGAGCAGCGAGAGGAGCGGAAGATGCACACCCCAGCAGCTCTGTGCAGGTAGAGTATGATGTATGTATGTGTGGTGGGTTGTTTCTCGTATTTTTAGTTGACGTTAGGCCTTAATTGCATGAAGAACCTTTTGCCATTCGTTACATCTCATAATATACACATAGTCCTATTTTGATGGATGAGCGAAGAGAAATCTGAAACCTATTATAGAGACAGAGAAAAAAGCATTTTAAGATTCTTAGTACCTAACATCTGAATTGCCACGTGTAATTGCACCAATCTATCGTGCTGCACTCTAGTTAAAATACATTTGTATAGAGAAGGTTGCATTAATTTGATTTGACACTCAGTTTGTCATCAGTTCTCAGATGTCAGTATGTCGAAAGCATGGTAGTGTATATGTAATGTTAATTTATTATATGAAAATATTAGGTTTCTTCTCCATAGCAACTTAAATTGTTCCAATTTTCATACTCGTCCTTCCGCGCAATTTTTATTAAAAGGGGTACGAAGTTTATGCTTCACTTATTAATATTATGATGATGATAAAACGAGAGATTACTTTCGTACGTAGTTCTCCATATTATAGTCGTACACATTATATATTCGAGTAAAATAATATATTGTAAGATAATATTATCACAGCGAATAAGTGAGGCATTAGATGCTCCGTGTAGGCGAGGTATTCCGTTTGATGAATGGTTTTCATTACCTCACGAAGTGACCTTTATATATATATTTTTTCTCATGGAGGAAATCGCCTGATATTTTTTTGTTATGAAGTTGATGAGTCTTATGACGTCTTTTTAACCCCGACACAAAATGAGGGGCCTTATACGTTTGACGTCGATGTCTTTGTATGTGTCTGTCTGTGGCATCGTACGGCTCTCAAACGGATGGACCGATTTCTATGCGGCTTTTGTTTTTTATTTAAAAGCCAGTTTCCTTGTGGTGGTACTTAGCTGTTTATGTGTGGTTAATATCAGTCCAGCCGTGTCAGCATCAGCACTTTTACAAAATGATGTAATTATAGTTGGAGTCGAGGTTTTCTTACTCATAGGTTAGATTATGAAAAGTTCAGTTCAGTTTTATGTAGGGATTTGCTCAGCTATTCTCCCGTGAATAATGGTCTTAATCCTCGTGTATTTCATACATATGAACTCACTTGACATTAGCAAGATGAATGCCACAAAATAATAAACAACCGATGGCAAAGGCGGAGAATTAGGAGTAAACACGATTACATCTAAGCCAGTGCAATCTAATTTATAAGGTCCAAAACCTAAGGTGAACTTGTCTGATAAGGTTGGCAAGTGAACAGTAGGTAGGCGTCCACTTCAGTCAGTTCAATTATAGCCTAAGTGTTAATCCAGGGTGTCAGCTAACTCCATACCAAATTTCATTAAAATCGCTCCAGCCGTTTTGACGTGAAGAAGTAACAAACATACACACTCACACACTCATAAACCGGACTTTATAATATTATTAGGATTTCAAAAGTAATTACTGACTGAAGAGGATGTCTATTACTGGAATACACAATACACAATTATTGGAAAATGATTCACGAAAGGTAAACCGATGAGAATCGTGTTATGGATCCTGCGCCACTGAAAGCTACGTATTTCATGTAAGTAAAATAATACTTTCATAGGTAGATTGAGTTTCCAATTTACGTTAGATTTAGTTTTAAAAAGATACACAATGTTTATTGTGTCATTACGATAGGATTTCACTGAGCTTATTGGTTTAAAAATGTATATTTATGTTGGAAACTTGGAAGTTCTTTCTTTGTGGCTCAAATATCAAAGGGTAAACATTAAGTGAGCTATATACACAGTACATTCGCGAATCACGATAAAGTGCAGGTCAGATGACTACATTTACGTAGTCTATTGGTATTATTCAGTCATTATTGATTCTAAAATGTCATTCAGCCATTCTCTTGCAGCACTATTACGGAATTTATTGCTCTTTAATTATGTGTACCTTTGAAATTCCTTTGTTTCAAAAATAAATTATGTTTAGAGACTATCCGATATGAAATCAATAGTTTAGTAGGTAAAGGTGGATCCATCAATTTTGACCTACATTTTGAAAGTGCATTCTTATATGACTATACAATGTGTCACATAAACACTGGACGTAACTTGGTAGAGGCGGTCATACCCTGATAGGCGAGGTTAAGCAACTAGGTTCGCGGTCAGTCCATAGATGGGACCGCCAAAGTGGTTAAATTTCTAAACGTCTCCGTGCTTAGGAGGGCACGAGAAGCTGTTGGTCTCTGTTGTAGCCGTTGTAGGTAACAGTCGTTAAGCCATCGCAGACACTTAATGGGCGGCTTGAACAACTCTGACACTAGGGTAACCACTGCCCATACGATAAGCAAGCATAATATGTATATTGATCAGCTGATGCCAAAATTTATTTTATCCGTTTTCACAACCAGTTTTCTTTAATTCGGTAGATTGCTGTCCTTAAAGGACAATGCAACTAATTGGCTCAAATTTTGAAACATGTTGCCCAAAGTGAAACTAATGGTAGTGGATAGAGCTTATCGTCAATAGTCACTTTTACTATGGCACCAAAAAATCTACCGCGCCAAATATAATACGATCTTTAAAGTATATTTAAGATTAAATCGATTATATTTGTTTTTGATAATGCAACATTTATGCAAAGTGAACGTATAATAATAATATCTGCTTGTTTTATAAGATAAAGCTAATAATTTTATCAGGAGAAAAAAAAATAAGCAAGAGGTCGTTAGTTGAGTCAAATAAAAATATATTTACTAGAAAATCCTATCCACACACACATTTGCCAGGCGAGACAAAAATCACCAAGTATAAATTTAAAATTACTAAATTAAACATTTAAAATTACTGAATACTTACAGAGTACTGAACCCGATCGGAATGTTAAATAGATCACCGCCGCTGGTAAGGACATGTTATCAATGTTATCTGTAAAAACCTAAACTGCTCTGCTAAAGAGTAGAACAAACTAATTCCACTATTGCATTCGTCCAATGAGATCGACGTCACATTATCAAATAGGTATTTTTATGCGATTTCATTGGTTAGTTTAGTTAGACTACGACCACTACCATGCAACAAATTAACTTAAATCAGAATGTACATAAAGCAAAAATTATATTTAAATGTTTAACTTACGATGCGGGTACTTATAAACAATTCTGCATGTGACCTCGCTCGTATTTTAATCTATATTAATACTGATATTAATGAACAATACTGCGCTCGCCGATACACGCTCATAAATGTCATTATAACTTTTCTAATGAACTGATTTTAATAGGCTCAAGTATGAGTAAAGGTTTTCCTTCGCTTCGTGGTAAATTAATTATAAAATGCTCTTGTTAACACATACCTATTGAAAACTGGCTTAGGTTCATATTTCAAAATCAGACAACTCTGTCTGAGCCGTACTTATTGTCGCATTCGAGAAACTGATTAACTAATATCAGTATAAGTTGAATGTATGCAAAACACATTTTTCTTTCAAAAAAGTGCGATCGTAGCCTAATCTTATCTTTTTTAAATCTGAACTTGTCTAAGGTCGTTCATATCTTGTATTGTTTACATTTTTTTTTATCAATGATGCCAATTATATATCGTAGACTAAGGAATTTGTTTTAAACACATTCAACATATCCATAGTCCTTAAGTGTGTTAAGTAAAGCAAGGCTCCTGGTTGAATCTAATTAATGAATTAATTAGTGTATTTCGTTGGTGAAGCGGAAGAGAAGAAATAGAAAGTATACTACATGTATTTGAAGCATTCTTACTCTTTCTATTCTTGCTTCTGCCTTCATTAATGTAACATATACGAGGTTGACAAAACGAAAGTTCACTAGTTATTAAAAATACAGTCAAGTTAGACATATATTTTTAGCAAACCTAAAAACTTGCCAATAAACCATGTTGACTATGTCAGCACCTTAACTAAGATGGAAGCCGATAGGAGTCGAGTTATGTGGACCCTATGCCTCTGATACTGATTTAATACTATTTCCCTAGGTAACTAGGTATTATATTATTTTAGTGGGTAAATCAGATGCCATTTTTAATATATTTCTAGTAACAACAAAGTTAAATGTATTTCTATTCTAAAAATACAAAATTAAATATTAGTTCTTAGAAAGTAAAAGAACTAAGTGAGACCTTATAATTGCCCTATTCCAGTAAATTTAATTTATTTCTGAATTCTATAAAACCCCAGACGTCTGGTTTGAAATATACATAAATGTACGAATTTCGTAACTTACTAAATTTTTATCTGTAAAATATGACGCATGAAAAGACATATTAACTACTGGATATTAGTAGATGTAGGTAAATGCGAGCAAACGTTAGAAGAAGGATTATCAACCGTTAAACCAAAAAATTGTACCCTTACTACTAGCTGGAAATAGGGACAAAAAAATTGTAAAGTCCGAAATCCAGTGCGGACGAAGTTAGTAACTTATAGATAAAATAATTGCTGTAATTTACTTTCATTATGGGTATTGGATAGGCTGAAAAAGTGCAAATCATATTTTTCTTTTTTAACCAAAACGGGTATGAAATTTAAATAAAAATATGTTTTGCACACATTCAGCCTAACCATTGCCCTTAACAAAGAGCCATGAGTCCACATATGTACATAGTGGCAGTACTAAACAGTAAACACATTAGTTATTGACGTAATTTGTGTGCCGTCATAAACACAATCAGTTTTTCTTTCTAGGGTTGTTCCGTTGACATATGTATGTGCGGAGTCTTATAAGAGCGCATATGCGTATAGATAATATTTGAATTCGAAACTATACTCAAGCACAATTGTTTGCAATTTTTGTTTGGAATTAATAAGATCACACCTTTTGTTTTAGTATTAAGTTATGCATCACACTAATATTATAAAGGCGAAAGTTTGTGAGTGTGTGAGTATGTATATTTGTTACTTCTTCACGTCTAAACAGCTGGAGCGATTTTAATAAAATTTGGTATGGAGTTAGCTGACACTCTAGATTAACACATAGGCTATAATTTGTAAAGTTTAATGCGTGTAAAACCGCGGGGCGCAGCTAGTCTTCAATAATAATAGAATAGTATTAATGAATTATATGTTTACTACAATAACGCGTCGTTTAGCAATGTGTAATCAACAGAAGCGTTCATAGCTAGATGTTCTCACCGTTTTGTAAGTGATCGGCGAGGTTAAGCAACTAGGCTCGCGGTCAGTCCATAGATGAGTGGCCGCCAAAGTGGTTTAATTTCTGAGCCTCTCGTTGCTTCGGAGGGCACGTTAAGTTTTCGGTCCCGGTGGTAGTCATTAGACAACATTCGATAAGCCATATCAGAGGCCTACTGGGCGGCTTCAATAACTCTAGCACTACGCTGGTACACTGGTAACCGCCGCCCATACGTAAGTAAGTGACTGATTTCTTATGAATGGTATGAACGATTACGCTTAACATCGATTTTGTTGTGCTTCGTTCGTGATATCTGTCGTGACTATGCGACATTTGTATGAATGTTATTTCTAATTGAATACGGCTATTTATCAGTTTTATGTCTATGTTGATGGTACCAAAAGTTATTGCTATACGATATTGGCTAAAAGAGACATTACAAAACACGAACTTAGATATGAGGCGTAGAATTTCCAATAATTTAACAGTAATGTTCTGAGCAAAATTACTGATTATATTGCACCTTACCCAAATTTAAGTTACGGCAACTACGTAGGATATATTAAAGTGCACCAGTGTGTGTGTGCAAACATAGATGGACTCTTTTATCTCTCTTATCGAGACCTTTACGTTCTCGCCAAGACACGGGGGTATAACACCGTCAAATTAAGGTTTAAGACTTCGGCTGCTACTAAGAGTTATTCTTGCCAGAAAAATCCAAGTAACACTTGACCAGACCTGGGATTTAAACCGTATTATGCGCGGTTGACTTAGACGACCTTGGATACAAACTTACGAGCATAAGATATAGGTATTTCATCAATATGCTGTTCTATAAGAAATATTAGAATGAAATCAGTGCCATTTCCTCAAACCCGTACAAACTCTATGAACTTTACCTTACTATATTGTTATTTATTCTAATAAAAAGTGATATACCAAGTCAAATTGACAAGATAATTATATGTAGAATACAATTTTATTTACATTCTCCGAAATGCGCTACTCCATTTTGAATACATGCCCTTAATCGACTCGGCTAGTAATCGATCGCAGCACGCACCACATTTATATCTACATATCTATTTCTACTACTGCTTTAACCAGAGATGTTGTGAAAAAATCCAAATTATGATGAGGTTTAGCGCAGAGTTTCCTCCATATCTTGTAGTTGATTGGGTTTTAATCCTGATTAGAACAGGAACAGCCTTCATGCCTGAAGAAAGCAATTTGAAGGGCATGTTAGCTTGGTTTGAAAAATGCTTGCTTTTCACGCCTGAGGTCGTGGGTTCGATTCCCACTCCCTGGACAGATATTTATGTGCATGGACATGTCTGTTTGTCCTGACTCTGGGAGTAATTATCTATATAAGTATCTGTTTACAAAAGAAAAGTAGTATATGTAATATATCAGTTATCTTGTTCCCATAGTACAAGTACACACATATACGTACCTACACCTACATATTAACCCGGAGGGGGTAGGCAGAGAGAGTAGATACAGTTTAAAATAGGTACTTGTTTCATAAAAAAAACTATAGAATATATATAGTTTTTTTTAATGAAACAAGTACCTATTTTAAACTTTATCTACTCTCTCTGCGTACCCCTCCGGGTTAATACGTAGGTGTAGGTACGTATATATGTATGTATGTTAAAGGAATATGCACTCAGTGTAGGCAATTATATTTCATTCGACTGCAAATTAATCATCATTTCATTGCAATGTCCTGTTGTCCTCCCAAATATATTTTCACTACATTGTTTTCTTTACATTTAAACCAAAGTTGTTCGCCAAAGTCTCGCTTAAAGGTATTTTTGTATAAAGAGCAAATTTAATATTGTATGGTTACTTTAAAGTAATTTGTAACATGGAAAAAGGTTTTTTCTCATTTACAGTCTGCCTAGGAAGCTTACACTGCTTTCCCATTTTTAACATTTAATAGATGTATTAGATAATATATGATTCTTCGGAGACATGTCTTAGTGATTAGTTCATCTCTTGGTATTTCTTCTGAGGGTTAGACTCTTTGAGAGCTGGTAATCAACCTTGATGGCTGCTTGTTCCAGTACAGACATTTCTATACGTGATCTCTTTCACTGAATCGGTTCGTAATGAACTCCACATGGGAGGATCAGTTTGCATATATATACGTACATTGCTTAATGTTTTATGGTAACTTCATTGTGTATTTTTAAAACGATCTAAATGTGAAGTTTGATTGGTAATTTGAGTTTCTGAAGTATTCTTAAGTATGTAAATTATCCGTAATTTAAAGGTTCGTATTTGAAAGAGGTCTCTCTTTCGATTTTATAAATTATTTATTAGTTATCTGTTCTTATTCTTTACGTTGAAAGTAAATGATTAAAGTGGTTCGTTACTCGTACTGAATGACATACAAAGATAAGTAAAATGTAGCCCAGTCCATAAGGATAAAAAAAGGAAATTATGGATGTATATAAAAGTTATACTTAGCACGCCTATTTTCATTCACAGCGATATAGATAAACGCTTTATTGCACACCTCAATAAACAATATATAGTGTACTAATCTATATATATAAAAATCAATGCCACTTTTCGTTGTAATTTTATAACTCAACAACGCCTTTACCGATTTGGCTAATTTTGGTCTTGAATTATTCGTGGAAGTCCTTCCCTGGACTTCCACGAATAATTTGCACGTTTGTACGTAAAGAAAATTTAAAAAAAGTCTTGAAAAAGTGTAAAATCAACATCTTTCTATACTCCCATGTACAAACAATTTGTACTACTAACAAGAAATATTGTTTATCCAAATGTTTTAGACTAACCCATATAGACCCAACATAGTAAGAGTACCCAATTCTTTTTTATTTTTTAGTTTTTCCTAGCTAGCAATCTAAAATATTTTTTTGTTTGAATAGATGAACTTAATAATCATTTTTTATTACTATGCCTTATACGTAGCGAAGCACGTACTGGGCCGCTAGTACTTTATAAGAATTAGATGTCTATTCACTTCATTTACTACAAATAGCTGAAGGCTTTGTACGGGCTCACAACTAATGCCGTACAAAGTTCTGAAACTGAGTAAAAATATTGTAGATTTTGAATTTTTTGAGAAGTGAGACTACTTTTGGATTAATTTAATAATTAATAATAATATATAACAGCTAAATTAAACGTAGTACTAAGTTGGAAAACTGTAGAAAACATATTACTAGTCAACTACTTTGGTTTTGGTTGTTGTAAATGAAAATTGCTTACGAGTCTTAGCTACCTTGATTTAATTAAATGAGTTAAAAACAAATACATATAGCTAAACTGTAACGACAAAGTTTGAAAACTGCAATAAAGTATAACTAGACAACTATTGTTTGGCGTGTTAAATCTTTGTGTCTTGCATCTTTGTGTGAAGGAAAATATCTTAAAAAGATGAATTAATGGTTAACGCACATGAAGCCGAATACCCGGTGGATCGTGGGTTCGATTCCCACCCGCACTTGAATTTATATAATTCATTTTAAAGGATGTCTGAAACTTGTTTGCAGTTTAGCATGTTTAAAATGTTAAAAGTAATAAATGAAATCACAGTTAATTTTATGTAAAAATTATGATTAGAGGAGTATTTAATGAGCTACTTCAAATAGCTAACCTGGCACGTTGCACAAAGTTCAAAAGTACGCATTGTAGAAAATGTTTTGTTAGTCTACTTATAGGTTAAGAGAGGTAGGGCACAGCGTTGGTTTGCTCGAAGAGCAGCCCGACTGGGGAAGTACATTCCTTAATAATATCATAAATAATTTAATGTTGTGTTCCTGAGTGTGAGTAAGGTCGCCAGAGCTCATTGGGGGGAAGGGTCAGCAACACATGTTTGCGGACTCTTAAAGGCCGGCAACGCACCCGCGACTCCTCTGATGTTGCGAGTGTCCATGGGCGGCGGTGATCACTTAACATCAGCTGACCCACTTGCTCATTTGATGCCCTCTGATATAAAAAAAGTACATATTTCTTGATATCTGCCAACATACTTACGATATTTGATTACATTTTACATGAAAATATTATTTGATAGACTAACGAAATATTGTATGATGCCAACGTACGTGAGAACGTAGTTAATGAGGAATATCTTTGTACTACAGGAGTTATCAATCGAGCGGTTGCTGGAGATAGAGTCCCTGGTGGCTGACTCAAGTGAAGAGTTCCAGTTCTTGCGCGTAGGACCTGATAGTAATGTGCCGCCAAAGTTCCGAGCACCTGTCTCCAGTCTATGTCAAATAGGTAAGTTAACATGTATGAACGCCGCAGACATAAGTCAGGACTGGATCTCAGGCTTGAAGATACAGTCAGATGCATGTATTTATGCTGGCCGAGGAGTTGACGTTCAAACGCAAAATTTAGAAACTTTATGATGAGGAGTATCCGAATCACCCCCATGTATGTTCTACGATTTTGCGTAGTTTTCGAGATAGATTTATTTTTTGTAAATTTCACCTAACATCCGTTTTCGATATTTTCTTGTTCTGTTGAACATATCTGGTTCAGTTTATTTGTGACAACTAATAGCATAGTTTAACTTAATACCCTAAAAAGTATGGTTTATCTAATCATTGCAGAACTGACTTAGAATTTATTCGAAAGTTAAAAATTAGGGTTTGAGCTCAGGACTCATAAATTTTCTAAGCATCCAAAAGAAATAATTTAATGGTGAGATTATAGTTGGTGATTCGGATACTCCGCATCATAAAGTATCCAAATTTTGCGTTTGAACGTCAACTCCTCGGCCACCCTATATACACGGTTACTTGTAAAAGACCAACAACCTCGTAGGACTGGATAGCTATCACAATAAGCAACAACTTGTGTTCAACAACTTTTAATATATTTTTAGATATCTTTTTCGTATAAAAATAAGTATTAATTAAATTTTCCGCTTAAGCCGAGCCGAGCGTTGTGTTTTTCCTTTATGCATGAAATATAGGCCTACAAATGACACGACAGTATAACAAAAACTTGTAATATTCTTTTTTAATATTTTTGAATGTCCGAATTAGTAGAACAAAAGTTGTTGCTTATGATGTTAGCTACCTAGTCCTGCGAGTTTGTTGGTGTTTTACAAGCAACCCTGATGACCCTCTTGCTCATTATCCTTGCTATTTAAAAAAAAAAGAATTGACATAAGCTGCAATGTGTTGCGCCGCGTTGTGGGCGACCATGGCGGCTTTTCCTACCATGTGCCTGATCACTAAAAGCGATGTCATCCAACCGTTTTTCATTTGTTGGACAAGTATTTATCTTCTGAATACATACATCTTTGTTTTGTACATTACACTATCTTAGCTATAGGTACGAATGCGATTAAAATGTAGAAATAAATTCCACGCGACAAAAACTCTGGTATGTTGATATGTATTTATGTACATAATATACATTATTACAATGGCATACATAATTCCAAACTGGTTTATAATGGCCTCTGATTCTCTATCTACGAAATAGCAATGTTGTTATTTTGTGTAAGGATAATTTTTAAGCCTTAGTAATATTTCAACTTAAAATAAAATAATAATGTTCTCAGGTGTCTAAAGTATATTTTTATGTAAATATTAAACAACTTCCTACTTGATTTATTATACTTCATCATGTCAGCCAAAGTACCTCTACTGCTGTACAAAAGCCTCGACAAAGAATGGGGGGATATGCCATAATCGCCATGCTTGGCAGACGGGTTGGCAATCGCAATTTGATGGTCATAGTTCACAGAAGACCGCTGCAGCCCGTTCTCTCGTAGGTATTCCCTCGGACGATTTCTACGCCCCCCACGGAATAAAATGAGTTATTAAATATGCTATGCCGTTACCACACAGGAAAATATACATATTTTTGATTATGGTTAAGTCATCATTCTGGGTTCGCTAGGTAACAATAATCTCGCATATTTCTTGACTCCAGACTTAAAATTTAACTTTAGAGCAAATCATAGTAATACTACGTAAGTACTTTTTATTCTGTGGTAATACTTATCGGCTGAACTTAATATTTTAAACCCAAGACTTAATTATCTGCGATTTAAAGCTACCGAATCGAAGTGATTTGCTTTTCCTCCGAAATAAATAAAAATCAAGACACATGGGTGTAGAGAAGATGTACAAAAATTTAGACCGTTCCGTCGTCCCAGGAACATCTTAGATGATGTATAGAAAGCGAGTTTACGACTTAATTAGAACATTTGAGACATAGACTTAATTAGTCATTGTTATTGCACTGTACAAAATGTCTATTAACTCTGGCTATGAATAAAGTGGTTCCACCGTTTGACCAAACCTAAAATAAGGAAAACCGCATAGTTCGGGGAAAGCAACCCTAGTTTTGAGACATCACTTTCGCAACAGCACGATTTCAACATCTAAAAATCGACCATCCCATGCATCTCCACGTCAGACGGTTCCTCTTGAGTCAAGGATCGAAACTGAAGAGGGTTTTATTTCGAATGTGGATTAATGGAAGTTTACAATAAGATGGAAAAATGCTCTCCACAGTAAAGACATCTAGAAGTTTATTGACCGTGTAGTATAATTTATAAAAAATGGTTGGGTATCTGTACAATTTGTACGCAAATGACCCCATTAAATTAAGCTCTCGCCCCCAAAAGCTCCGGGTTTTCAGGACATGATAATTTTATTTATGAACTTAATAGCTAATCCAATGTAATCTAATGAATTTACCGGGCTATATATCTAGCTGCTTTTTTTTACAAGTTACGCTATTTTAAACCTTGTTTCAATGAGACAAAAATGTTATTTCTACCGCGCCTCAATACAATATATTTGAGACTAGTAATTGGCGGATGGTCGATTATTGTAAGTACCGAGCAGTTTTGTTTAGTTATTTCGCTATTTTCTTGTAATCCTGGTAGCTAATAGGAACAGATTCGAAAAGAAGGTTACCACAATAGGAATAGGATCAAGCCATGAAGGATGATACTCATGTAAAGTTCGAGACGGACTCGCGCACGAACGGTGTATGGAAGCCCCGCTCAAATATTTGTTTTATTTTAATTTAATTATTGGAACGAAGTGCGCTGTGAAAGGGGGCTAGACGGAAAAAAATTCTTACGAAAAGTTGTCACGACACTTTTTGCAGTTGTGCGGCGTGCGCATGTTTCTCTGTCTGTCTGTCCCTCTCTCTCTCTCTCTCTTATAGAAAGCAAGCCAGATATTTTCATTTATATTTCGCATTGAACAGTGTGGTGTCGCAACGATTATTTTTGATGTGTGTATACAGGTTTTTTGTACATAATAAATAATACGAAATAACTTCGTTCCATCCGGGTGTCCCTTGACACCTCTGAAGTTTTTTATTTTTAAATTGAAATGAATATATTGTATTTGTATTGTATTATTATAACTAAATATTCTGAGAATATTTCAAGCGTCTACTTGTTGTCCTTATGAATATCGAGCAAAAACGAACAAAAATCACGTTTGTTGTATGGGTGCCCCCTTATATATTTTTTTATTCTGTTTTTGAAGTTATACTTCTTTTGGCGCGATGGAGAAAAATGATGAGAGTGAATTTTTACGATGCGCGCGCACACCGACACCAAAAAAATTAACTGCATGAAGTTAGTTCTAGGTGGTATGAGAGTGAATTTTTAAAATAACAGCATGAAGTTAGTTCTAGGTAGTACGAAAATGTATGAGAGTGAATTTTTACGATGCGCGCGCATCGTAAAAATAACAGCATGACGTTAGTTCTAGGTGGTATGAAAATTGATAACTATGTTGAAGTTGTATATTAAGAAGTATAACTTCTAACGCGTGTACATAAGTACACACAAGTTTTTTTTAGTTATAGCCTATTTGTTGTTATAGCGGTAACAGAATAATAAAATAAATAAAATAAAATATTTATTGTGCCACAAAGTACAGAATTTTCAATATTTACAGAATTTTCAATATTTCAACAGGTTTTGCATAATAGATGAACAGTACATAGCTTGGTAGAGATAAACGTTACAAACTGGCATCTGTTTACATAATATGTGAAACCCTGTCTCTCAAACTAGGTTAACCTGTATCTTGAGAGACAGTGTTCGGCTGCAAAATGACTCAATTAAGATTCACAGGCTGTAGACTGTGTCGTTCTACCTCTATATATACATATTATACAATTTTATAACATTGCTGAAATATAGTTTTGTGTGCGTGTGCATGTGGGTGTATGTGTGTGTGTAGGTGCGTGTGCGTGTATGTTTGTGTGTGTGTGTGTGTGTATGTGCGTGTGTATGTGTGAGAGTGAATGAATGAATGAATCGACGCGTTATGTTGAAGTATTGTGTTGTGTTGAGTAGGGTGTAAATAAGATGTTATGTTAGGCGATAAATATAAGGAGTGATTCTGTTGTTAGGTAGTCCTGTTGAAGAAGCCACTCAGAGAGTTTAGGTTTAAGCTCATTTTTATTTAGGTCAACTATGTTTAGTGCCTTGTTTATTTTTTTGTAAATGTGTGTGCTCAATATAAAGAATTGGTGTCTGGCGAAGGAAGTTTTATGTCGTGTGCTTAAAGAGAGGTTTTTACGCTTATTGGGATCAGAGCGGGGAACACTCGTGTGCCTTCTTAGAGTTGCTTGAAGCACATAGAGCTGTCGGACAGTCAGAACCCTACAGTCCAGGTATAACTGCGTCGTAGCGTAGCGAAAGGGTTTCCGGCTCATGACTTTAAGTACGGCTCTCTGTGCCCTCTCAACTCCAAGAAGCTTGGTTTTAGCAGCTCCTCCCCATACAGAAATGCAGTACCCGATGACCATATTTAAAGTATCAGGGCTAGCAGAGTGCCTGAGGGATTTGAAGATGGGGATGAGTCTCAGTGATCGAGTGGTGACAACGTCTATGTGTTTATCCCATCGTAGTCCCGAGTCAATCCGCACACCCAGACAGAAATGCAGTATCTGTGAAAATTTCAGCTGCCTATCCATCACAGTTCATGAGATACAGCCTGGTGACAGCGTCAGTCTTAGTACTAGGGTCCCGTATTACCCTTTGGGTACGGAACCCTAAAAAGTACTCTTAGTTACAATTTAAAAAAGGTATGTAAATTGGGAATAAAATAAGTATGGTATCCCGCTACTTTAGGCTACAAATTGCGCGATAAGAGTATTTCTATAATAAGTACCAAATGTAAATTGTCTCAAAACTAGAACTGCCGTTGCCGATACCCGAGATCTATTTTGTATGTACTCAAATTAATAGGTAGCTATTAGCTACCTCTGTTGCTGTCGGTAATTACTAAAAAGAATACTTAATGTCTAAAACTGTATTGGGCTTGGGGCAAAGTTGTGGGCGTAGAATAGATGATTAGGTAGTTATAATTTACAGTTCGGTTATTTTATTACTGTTAGGTACTAGCTACTACAGTCAAGTTTGTGGTGTTGTCGTATTAAAATTTCACAATTTCCAAGGCGGTAATTGAATATTAAATTTAATACGATAGACGTCCATTATACCGGTTTTTACGTTTAGATTATTTTTCATTTTAACCCTAATTGTAAAATAAGCGCTGTGTCGCGGGGTACTCTACAAACATACATATAATTGACGGACACAAAGTACATCCAGACTGAGAACAACTATTTATGGGTCAGAAATTGTTGTCCTGCGCGGGAATCGAACCTGGCACACGAAGTGGCAAGACGACGGTCTTAACCGCTGCGCAACACATGCAGTCATAAAATGGTGGCAGTCATTCGGTAATAAATGGTGCCAGCTATATAACTAGTCGTCTTTTTTTGTTAACATGATGTTTAGAGTCAGCCTAAAAGATTCGTTAGACAATACAGAACAGCGAAGATACAAACCATCTAGCAAACGAATACTGCAAACTAACTCTAGTACGTAGCCCATGCCAGGGGGCAACGTGGATACAGGCACGGATGGGTGTGTGACAGGTCAAAATACTTACACTTTACCAACTGTTGCTATAGCTAATACTGAAGTTTGCACACATTGTAAGGTATAGTAGTGACGACAATGAATAAATCTACAATACCTACCGAAAAGTTGTAGTTTCCCACACTTTTTTTTTCTTACACATGTACCTTCATGTTTAGTAAATTTGACCCGTGATAATTAATATCTAGGGACAATGTCACACAGATCATCCTAGCCCCAAACGAAGCAAAGCTTGTACTATGGGTACCAGGCGACGATATACATACTTATATAGATAGATAAATACTTATATACATAGAAAACATCCATGACTCAGAAACAAATATTCGTGCTCATCACACAAATATTTGCACTTACCGGGATTCGAACCCAGGACCACCAGCTTCGTAGGCATGAGCACTACCAACTAGGCTACGGTGACCGTCAGCGTCAGACCTAATTACATTAATTGTAGTAAAACTCTTATTAATATGAATTAAATAGCTGACATTTATAAAATGGGTTGTATAAATCTAAGTGAGGAATTAAATATGAAACGCAAAACTTGCACGGCTAAGAAGGCTATGATTTTGAAATAAATAAGAATTTATAGTGCAGTTTTGTCTTGCGACAACCTCAATACGCACCTCCTTCAACATTTTATTGGTCTAGGGGTTAGTCTGTAACCGTACAATAATGTACCCAAAGCTAACACCTTGTACGTGAACAATTAAAGCAATTAAACTTGGTGTAACACCTTTGTAATAATGTTGTCCAAACCGAAATTTAGCCATGGCAGACTTAATCAGACGCAATGTAGAGTTGTCATTTGCGCAGGACATATAGTGTACAAGTGAGTGCGCATACACGGGCGCACTTCCTATTCTCTTATTCTAGTAATCCAATGGGACGGCTCCCGGACACGACAAAATGATATACAGTGTACAGGACCGACGGCTTGAACTTGCAACTTGTAGGCTCCAGGCTGATATTAGAATTTTTTCTTAACGGAAGCATACGAGTATCAGTTTTGGGTTCGACCCGTGATTTTAACTCAGGAACTCACTATCTGTGGTTGATCACGACATGGCTAGACCATCTTTGTAATAAAGACGCCGTATCTACCGGCGATGTAGCGTTGACTGAACCAACAATATTGCACCGGCAGTGTGAGTAAAAATTCGGTGTCCACCATCCACATATTTGTTACACGATCTTAAACGTTACCTTTGTCTTTTTATAATTTTCGGCTCTCACAAAATATGTCATACATACTAGGCATTTCTGTTGTACCTATATTATTATCTATGATTTAAATAAAAAGTAAGATAAGTAGTTTTATCGCATGCCGTCTGCACGTCCGTACAGTTCACAGATTGACACTTATTTCCAAGAAAGCCGAATTATAATTATTTTTTACTTGAACTTGTGTCCTTAGTTTATTGTGTTGTTTCAATTTCAAGTTATATAGATTCCGGTGACACAAAATAGTATTTTAGTTAAACTACTTGGCCAATCGAGCTCCGCTCGTTTTGCTGACAATTCGCGCAACCAAGATTTCCGCCAAGTCATAGGCCTAGGTAATTAATTTTTTACCAACAAAAATAAATTATTCGAGCCGTTTTCTAAAACACAATTACATATTTCTCTCTATTTAATAATATTGCTAGATAGAATAGGATTAGATAAAATAGGACAGACAAATCACACTAATATTATAAGGGCGAAAGTTTGTGAGTGTATTTGTTTGTTACACCTTCCCGTCTAAACTGCTGGAGCGATTTTAATAAAATTTGGTATGGAGTTACCTGACACCCTGGATTAACACATAGGTTATAATTTATAAAGTTTAACGCGGGTAAAACAGCGGGGCACCGCTAGTAGTTTTATAAAGCTTGCATAATTAATGCTGATTTGTATCACCGCATGACCCTGGCAAGTGACGAGCCGTGACTATCATATACGTGTGAAAAATAATACAATACTAAACTGGATTAAATCGAGGATTCGTATTCTCATATTTCCTATACCAACACTATACCGCTTTGTTTCAGTAGTCGAACGATTACTGATTGATAAATATTAAACGTATTTTCTTTTAGACAGCAAATTGGAACGAAATTATATATGGATCCATACCGAAAGGATTCGTTATCGATTAGTTTTTTTTATCAAAATCTGCTCTCAAACGGAGAATCATGTAACTGAATAAGATGGTAGAAAATGCCTTTGGCATTAAATCCGCCTAGGTACGTTCCAATTGTGTTGAAGTACAAATAAATTAATAAATATATATCCTGGGACATTATTCACATACGGCCAATTAATACAAAATATCACTTATCGTAAGAACAACAATTAAAAATAGCACATATTACAAGAATATAAAACAAATATTGGTCTAGTTTTTAAATCCAAGGAAGAGAATGAGGAATATGTTTGTAGAGCAAAATGGCAGCTAAGCCTTACAGATAGGCCTTCGTTAGTTGTTGTAAGGTTAAAAGTCATCGATGCAGGCCCTTAAAAATTGTTGGATTGCTTGTAAAAGGAAAGTGGAATTTGCTTTGAGGACTTTTCAAGTTATTGTTTGGGTTATTTTATCGCCAGCAAAGAGTGCGCGAATCACACGAGCTTTTAACACATATTTCATTTTAGATCATATAGAGCTTAGAATACACAGGATAATTTTATTGGTTACCTTCCCAAATTAAAAATTCTTCGAGGAAAGTAATAAAACAACCGTTCTCATTTTAAGTGTCCCTCAGTTCTAATATGTAAGTATGACATCTCATAGTTACTAATTTACCACGGTGAACTTATTAGTAGTGATTCAATATTTTATTTCCGAAAGAACTATCATTTTTCGGGAAACATATTGAATTTCTACTAATAAGTTCACTAAAGCAGTCCAAAGGTCTGATGTATTTTTGGGTGGTTTTAATTAATGCCGAAATCTGGCACCCGCTGGACAATTAAAGTTGTTAATAAATTTTTCAGTATTGTCTACATGTAAAGTCAAATGAGAAGACATTTTCGCAATTCAAAGTTAAAATTAAATGACGCGTAATAAGTAACTGTAAACAAATAATTTTCACATCCCTAGTTCAAAAAGCGAACTCTAGTTATTTAAAACCCTTGAGCTGAAGACAATTTTGCACAGTCAATTAAAAAAGTTCTGAAAGAATTTAGATCCGTGGAAGTTGGGATTAATTAATTTAGTTGCCCACAACGAAGTCAGAAAAGTTTTTTTTTAAATATATAATATTTTACTTGTTTTACTTAACTCATTAGGTGTAAAGCTGTTTGTCTCTAACTCTTTCAGTTCTAATTCCATAAAGTTCGTCCGTACGCTTGGGATTCTAACTAAGAATCCCTTGCTATCCTAATGATTCATACTCAGCACTCTCAACAAAACCGCACTTTACTGCCGTGTTGTACAAATAACAATTCTTTGTTCTAATACTTTATGTTGCTAGTGAAATGTTTGCCAACACACGATTTATACATATATTACCATGAAACCACAGTATCGACATAATATGGGGAATACCAGGTATTTTCCTCAACTTGCCCGTAGATCAATATCTCTCATCAAAGGGATATTATTAGCTTCGTAATTTCTTTTTGTATTGGTAATTTTGTAAGGTTGGACGTTATTTCATAACTTGTCCGCCTCGTTGGGGTAGTGGTATAGTCTACAACCGCTGTTAGTGAGGTCCTGCGGTCAGAACCCGGGTCGAACCAAATATTGGTAAGTATTGGCATTTTTCTGTCGAGAAATTTCTCTGTACCAGCCCAGAGAATTCAAGCATTTAAAGCCGTCGGTCCAGTACCCGACCTGTTTTCGATTGTATAGGCTAGCCATCCCATCGGAACAGGAGAGCACACATAGAAAGTGCACCTATTAAGTATATCTTTGTATTTATTTGTGTATGTTAGTAAATACTACAAGGTGGACCGACTATCTTGCAAGGGTCGCGGGAAGCCGCTGGATGCGGGCAGCGCAGGATCGGCTATTGTGGAGATACTTGGGGAGGCCTTTATCCAGAAAATCTTTCGGCTGATATGATGATGATGAGTATATACTGGGTTACTTGAAAACCACCAACAACCTCGTAGGACCAGATAGCTAACACCATAAGCAATAACTCATATGTATCTTATTACGTAATATTAGATTTAAAACTTTTCATAACAATTCGTACACCTTCTGCTACCTTCATCAGATTCTTTTCAATTCTGATCCATCCAACGCAAAACGGTTGCCTGGAAGAGATAGCTTTTAGCTATAAAAAACGCGTCTCTGTAAGTTTTTACGCTGGCATATCAAAATGAAGTAATTGCCACAACAAATGCAGAGGTGGAATGTAATTCAATTCTTTGTTCGTAGGTATAATATTTTTTCCTTAGACACGTTCAGTGGAATACATTTTCCTTGTTTAAGTTTTTTTTAGTCGTATAATAAGCTTGTACTGGCTATAATTCAATTTGATTTTAATACGTTATTAAATCATGCGTAATTTCCAAGTTTGGTTTCATATAAAAATTGATGGATTGAAACATGGTGTTAACAACAATGAGCTGTTTTATATGTATCGAGTGAAACAGGTCGATTCACTTGATTGATTTCTTAAAATAACTTGTTCATTTCAGAGCACAAACAATTGGTTTACTTCAGAGGAATGGAGTTTTTTAATTTTGTTCTTTGAAGCTATATTAAATTATTACCTACATTCATGCCAGCCTTAATTTTATTTTGTTCTTTAATCAATAATGTTATTAAGTTTTGCGATAAAATGCTAATTCTGTATGATAACTTAATTGTGTTTACCAAATTAGTGATAAGTGGCTCATATGTGCAATAATATATGGATATTGGTATATATTGCTACCCTGCCTACATCTATCTATTCATTCATACATATACCTACAAAGAGATAAATAAATATGCCAAAAAAGGTTGTAACAAAAATCATATTTCAACGGAACTTTACGTGTTATAAGGAGTATATAGGTTACTTTTAATCCATAAAAAATGTCCTAAGTTTTAGAAAAATAACGAATATTTAGAAAAATCAATAATGGTATAATAAATGTTAGATGACCGAAAAATTTACGGGGGTGAAGGCACGGGTAGTATTTAATAATTAGTGTTTTTACGTCGGTGGATATGTTTTGACGTTAATAGCGCCTTTATCACTTCGACAGTAAGGGGCGGTTTTCATTCGTCTTACCTACTAATTGGACTATCCTGTACAGGGGCTCAAACGGCTAAGTCGCCGAACCTCGATTTATTATATGGAGATCAAATAAATAAAGGTTAAAAATGGCTTAATCAATCGTTAAATCGGCTTTAACGTTGACAATCGATTCTGGACCATTTATGACGTCACATGTGCTCATGGAAGCCGATTTAACGATTGATTAAGTAATTTTTATACTTTATTTATTTGAACGCTATTTAATAAATCGAAGTTCAGCGACTTAGCCGGTAGAGCCCCAGGTTCGCCAATCACACTGCCAGACCTGTATCACGATTACGAAAATCGATCGCACGCTATCCATATGCAAAACATTTGAAAGAAAAGAATTTTATTTTTTTTACAAATGAGCTTAAAGTACCTCTTAAACGTCTTGGGCTTATATTTGTGTCACCCATAAGTAATACTACTGAGTGTGGATTAGTTTTGTAGTAAAATAAAATAGAATAAAAACAAATTACAAATTCCAAACCCATAAACTTGGATGGAAACGATAGATAAACACAAAGTACTAATTAATTGCTTTTAAACTACGTTGACATACGTTAGGTAACTTAACTTTAAACCTAGACTAATTAAAAGAAAACTTCAAGCTGTCAATTGGAACTGAAATCAAGAAGTGGGTGGTGAGCGTCCCCGTGCTTCCGAGGGCGGACACCCTAAAGTTTCGGACCCAGCTGTGGTCGTTAATCAACTGTCGTTAATTCATATCGGAGGCCTGCTGGGCGCCTTGAAATTCTGACATTATTAGGATAACCACGCCCCATACGAATAAATAAAATACTGCTGATTTAATATTTGTGAATCAAATCACATTCGGTATTTGTATGCTCTGAGTTTGGGACGTATTGGATCCGGTGGTAGCATTAAAGCGCGACCGTCGTTATAAACACAAAGTCCAGCCATAACTGAGCCATAATAACAAAATTGACTTATTACCTTATTTATAGACTTATTCATTCCGACAAGAAAGACAAGTAAAATATATCTAAACCGATAAATTTCCATAATTATCTCGTTGACAATAACTTAAATAAGCTACAAATAAATTAAATATTATTTTTAATTTTTTCATACAAGCTATCCAAAGAAATACAAATATCTATATGTACAAACGCCAGCACATCCAGCTACACCAATTTGTCAAATTTCATTTAAACATTTTCAACTTTATCTCAAAGGCATAAGGTTCGCTTTCGATGAGGGAAATTTGACAGATTGGGGTAGCTTAATGTTCTGGCGTCTATACCTAGAAATAACTATATTACTACAAACATGTTTTGACTATTTATTAGGCCTTTTGTAAGGACTCCGTGAATAAAAACCGTTTTAATTTTTTTCATTTTATGTAAATAATATTATTGCCTATTTAAAAATTTATGTTATACGTAGTATAATTTGTATAGGTACCTATATATTAACATTTAGTTATAATTTCTTTTTGTAGGTAACAAACAGATCGCGGCGCTAGTGGTGTGGGCGCGGGACATACCACACTTCAGTCAGCTGGAACTGGAAGATCAGGTGTTGCTCATCAAAGGCTCCTGGAACGAGCTTCTACTCTTTGCCATCGCATGGCGGTCCATGGAAGTGAGTATCGTTTGGAACCCATGATTCAATAAGTTAACTTACTTTGGCAGTGGCGGATTTACACATTTTCAAGGCATAGGCTGTACAGTTTTTGCCGCCCTTGTTTTTACAATTTTCATGTCCTACATTATTTTTACAATCCCACAATTTGGTTGAAATTGCACGTAAATAACGTAATTTTTCAAAGCTCAATCATATATGAACGGGGGCAACGGGACAATGTATGCTATTTACGCAAATTTAAACATGTCCTTTGGACGTCTACGGCAGGACCTGTTTAAATTTGCTTTAAAAAGACTATTAGATACTACTATCATGTAAAAAAATAAGCATATTGCTCACTCCTGCCTTAAAGCGAGCTCAGGCGACATAACTCACAAGTAAACTACATTTCATTATTTTATTATTTGTTTTTAGGGTTCCGTACCCTAAGGGTAAAACCCTATTAGGTACTAATTCGCTGTCTGTCCGTCTGCCACCAGGCTGTATCTCATGAACCGTTATAGTTAGACAGTTGAAATTTTCACAGATGATGTATTTCTGTTGCCGCTATAACAACAAATACTAAAAACCAAAATAAAATAAATATTTAAGGGGGTTCCCATACAATAAAGGTGAATTTTTTGCTCGTTTATCGGGTTCCGTACCCAAAGGGTAAAACGGGACCCTATTACAAAGACTTCGCTGTCTGTCTGTCCGTCTGTCACCAGGCTGTATCTCATGAACCGTGATAGTTAGACAGATGAAATTTTCACAGATGATGTATTGCCGCTGTAACAACAAATACTAAAAGACAAAATAAAATAAATATTTAAGGGGGTTCCCATACAACAAACGTGATTTCTTTCTCGTTTTATAGATAATGGTACGTAACCCTTCGTGCGCTAGTCCGACTCGTACTTGGCCGTTTTTTTTAAGACTCCTCACTACGGATTAGCAACTAGTTAAATATGAATACATACAATTTTTCAAACTATAACTAGTTTACATACTTCTTCAGCTTTTAACTTCAACTTTCCTTTATAAATCTTAAATTTATAAACAAAAGGTTTTTTATGGCGTGCAAATGCCATAAAAAAGTATTCTGAAAATCACTCAAACTACGAAGTAATTGGGTAACATATTAAGTACAAGAAAATAAATCTAGATAGCTTGAGTCCTCGCTCGCCTGTATTGTCCAGTGACGCAGTGAAAGCCTTGTAGGCTAACCGTAAACATCATTTAAAGCAGATTGAAGCAGTTAAAATGAGAACCTCCACTGTTTTTAAAGTCTGTTAATAATCTAGAATAATTACATTAGATAGATGTTTACTTAAATATTACAGGAAAGTAAAACAACGTTTCTAATTCGCACCGGCGGCGTGGTTGGTAAATTCTTGCCTTTCGGCCGCAAGTCGTGGGTTCGATTCCCACCAAGAACAGAAATTTGTGTGCATGAACATGTCTGTTTATCCTGAGTCTGGGTGTAATTATCTCTATATATAAGTAGGTATTTACAAAAGAAAAGTAGTACCTATATATGTAATATTAATTATCATTACTATTATAAAATATTTTTTATAAATGTATTAACAATCCGTGTACCTAATATGTATAATATGTAACTAGAAATAATTATGTGTATATTTAACTATATTACTACAAATATTTTCTGACTATTTACAAGCGCTTTTTCAAAGTCTACATGAATAAAACGTTATTTATTTATTTAAAATTTTATTTATCAGTCATCTGGTTTCCGATCCCAAAGTAAGCAGGGGCTCTACCGGCTAAGTCACCGAACATCGTTTTCGTGAATGGCGTTCAAATAAATTAAGGTTAAAAATGACTTAATCTATCGTGAAATCGGCTTTAACGTTGACAATCGATTCCGGACCATTTATGATCTCACATGTGGTCATGGAAGCCGATTTAACGATTGATTAAGTCATTTTTAACCTTTATTTATTTGAATGCCATTTAAGAAATCGATGTTCGGCGACTTAGCCGGTAGATCCCCAGAGCTTGTACTACAAGCTCTCCTTACTTTGGGATTAGATGTCCCAGGATATTATTATTATTATTGTTTTTGGAATTTACAAATTTGTTAAAGTGCGCTCCAATAATAAATAGTCATGGTGTATTTTTTTCAATTCCAGTTCCTGACTGAAGAGCGAGAGAACATGGACGGTACGGGGAACAGAACCACGTCGCCACCACAACTTATGTGCCTAATGCCTGGTATGTTGAATATAAGCAACACTCATTCTATAACATGACGAATTAGGCCTTTCCCAACAGGCAAATTTTGCCCTAAGTTTTTTTCATCTTGGATTACTAAGGTTACATTGTTAAAAAAACTTGTGTGTACTTATGTACACGCGTTAGAAGTTATACTTCTTAATATACAACTTGAACAAAGTTATCAATTTTTATACCACCTAGAACTAACGTCATGCTGTTAGTTTTACGATGCGCGCGCATCGTAAAAATTCACTGTCATACCACCTAGAACTAACTTCATGCTGTTAAATTTTTTGGTGTCGGTGTGCGCGCGCATCGTAAAAATTCACTCTCATCATTTTTATCCATCGCGCCAAAAGAAGTATAACTTCAAAAATCTAAGATTTCTCGATAAGGAAATAATTATAAGTTCACCTCCAAAACACACTAAAAGTTAAATCTCAATTTAAATGTGTTGTCTTTTATCTGTAGAGAAAGTTTTGTTGTCCTAGATTATATTTTCCTTATTATTGATGATTATGCTTTACCTGGTTTTCATAGTTTCTGTTTACTCTCCATTGACCGGTTTTTATCAGCTTATACGGGCGGGACTGGTATAAGATAGGATTGGATGTTGAGTCTTAAGAGTGACCAGAATAAATCTATATATATAAATATCAATTGCTGTTCGTTAGTCTCGCTAAAACTCGAGAACGGCTGAACGGATTTATCTTATCTTGGTCTTGAAATATTCGTGGAAGTCTAGGGGAGGTTTAAAAGGTGAGAAAAATTCGAATAATTGTCGAGAAAACCCTAAAACAGCCCTTTTCTTTTTCCTATCTGTTATTTATCGATTGAGGCAGTACGAAGTCTGCCGGGTCAGCTAGGTTGAAATAATAATCTAAATTGAGATGTAATTTTTCGAGATTATTTTGTTTTAAGCAATTTTAGAGGTGACTTTCTAATTTTTTAATCAAGGTACAGATGTTAAATCGTGATTTAGGATCAATGAAGTTCTTTTAAGGTTGGCGTCAGAAGGTCGGTGTTGCTATTGTTTCACCCCCGTTCCTCGGAGAGCCTCATTCCGGTCGTATCGGCTAGCCGTACCTTCGGAATTGGAAAGTGAGGGTTCACCAGTGTTTGTGACTATAATACTTCCCGCGTAGATGTGTAGTCTTCATTGAGGCTAGCTGCCATGGCCGAAATAAGATCAGCGGAGCTAACATGGTGACGAAACACACGTCTCTCTACAACTATTGACCGATAAAATAGCAGAAAAACGCACGAGTCTATGACTGTAAGCATCGGTATTGTTTAAACGTTGTAGAAAGACGGCAGTCTTCGCCGCTAAGCTAGTCAACTGGAAGACATTGATTCAGAATTGAGAAAATAATAATGAAATAATTGAGCATCTCAATCTATCCATTTTTCTTTTTTATAGCATAAGCAGCAGTTACCCTGGTGTCAGAATTGTTCTAGCCGCCCATTAGGCCCCAGACCAAACACCGGGACCGACATTTAACATGCTCTCCTAAGTACGGCGACGCTCAGAAATTAAACCACTTGCCGGTCACCCATCTATAGACTAACTACGTGCCTAGGTATTTTACCGCGCCGATTACTTACGGCCCACTGAGTGTAACTAATAGCTAGTTGAAAAGATGTAGTTTGAAACTGAACGACTTGTAACATGTGATCGTTATATGCAAAAGATCTTTTTGCCCATTCAATGCGTTGATACGAATAAGTCAGCTCATCTGTATTGTTTCTGTGGGAACAAATAATTTAGCTTGTTTTGCAAAATGCCATTTTACAAGTTGTTCTATCATACATATACTATATCTTATTTCACAACAATATTTTATGCTGCCACGTCATTCACTGCACGTAGGGTAAAAAAAAAATATGAGACGATTCCACATAAATGTGAAATTTTTACGGAATAAATAATTTTTGACTTTGACTTAGCTGAACGTCACAAATGTATAACTTGCGGGCTTGGCCAGTAATTCGCCAGTTTAACAGTCATTTTACTTGCCCTTACGCCCAGATTTTTAATAATTTTTGACTTTGACTTTGCTGAACGTCACAAATGTATAACTTGCTGGCTTGGCCAGTAATTCGCCAGTTTAACAGTCATTTTACTTGCCCTTACGCCCAGATTTTTAATAATTTTTGACTTTGACTTTGCTGAACGTCACAAATGTATAACTTGCTGGCTTGGCCAGTAATTCGCCAGTTTAACAGTCATTTTACTTGCCCTTACGCCCAGATTTTTAATAATTTTTGACTTTGACTTTGCTGAACGTCACAAATGTATAACTTGCTGGCTTGGCCAGTAATTCGCCAGTTTAACAGTCATTTTACTTGCCCTTACGCCCAGATTTTTAATAATTTTTGACTTTGACTTTGCTGAACGTCACAAATGTATAACTTGCTGGCTTGGCCAGTAATTCGCCAGTTTAACAGTCATTTTACTTGCCCTTACGCCCAGATTTTTAATAATTTTTGACTTTGACTTTGCTGAACGTCACAAATGTATAACTTGCTGGCTTGGCCAGTAATTCGCCAGTTTAACAGTCATTTTACTTGCCCTTACGCCCAGATAAATGACTCTTTATTATTAAATATTACTCATTATTGTTATATCACAGTAAATATAGTTATATCCTTAAGTGATTGGTAAGGTTAAGCAACTAGGCTCGCGGTCAGTTCATAGATGGGTTACTGCCAAAGTGTATTAATTTCTGAGCGTCTAAGGGCACGTTAAGCTGTCGTTACCGGTTGTAGCCATTAGGCAACAGTCTTTAAGCCATTTGAGGCCTAATGGGGGGCTAGAACAACTCTGGACACTAGGGTAACTACTGCCCATAGGATACGTAAGTAGTATTATATATTATCTTCCAGATAAGATCTCCTCATATCGGTCCAACCGTTGCGGAGATAAGCCGAAACAGACAAAAATAAATAAAATAATGTTTATTGTTATTAGTACCGTACATAGTTTCATATGTGTTTTGCAAAAAGCTGTTATTTTGACATTATAGAAATAGACACTTCAAAATTATTTATTTTTAGATATACGATGATATGTATATCATTAAGTAAAAAATTATCATTAAGATAATGTTATTCTCATTTTCTGTGTATGCAAGTTGTAATATAAATAGTGGCCTTAACTTTGTGCTTAATTTGCCTATAATAATATCCTGGGCCATTATTCACACACGGCCATCTGATACCAAACTAAGCAGAACTTGTACCAGATAACTGATGAACAACATATACTACTTTTCTTTTGTAAATACATACTTATATAGATAATTACACCCAGAATTCGTTGTTCATGGTTCGTGGGAATTTTGTGGGTGGAAATCGAACCCACGACCTACCGTGCTAGGCAAGTATCTGCCAACGACGCCAACTGGCCCGTTTTACAATATTTAAAATTTGCTGATAAAGTTCTTAAATAATATTAATATTATAAACATTATATTCTTAATTTTTATTCCGGGTGTAAAGTTCGGTTGTTCTATATATTTTACCCAGTTAGTAGTAGATCTTCTATGACTTCATAACAAGTGACGTCATATGTAAGTATAGGGGTCCTTTGCCTAACACGATTGTTTTTATAATTTTGTTTTTGATCTTGGGTTTTATCTTAATATTGACTAATAAAAACAATTACCTGCACCCCTGTTAGTGTAGCGTAATCTTTTTTGTTTTGTATAATTTAGCAGAAGTGAATTATCGCTCAAATGAAAAAAATTAAGTGACATTTAGAACGTCATCTTATGAATAATAAAGGTATATATAAATACCACTAGTAGTTTCTGACAGAGAGATTCTTATAAAAACCTTGTAATTCGTGATTCTAAGGTCAGAATTTGAATAATAATCTAGGTAGATATATTATTCAAATTCTTATACAGTCTCCGATGCCCACCGTGGACAGGTGTTTCCTGAGACGGCAACGTCCCGTTAACACCCTAGTTATGATGCATAAGTTCCTCCTATTAAGCGCGAGGACTTCGTTCGCAGTTTTACGGTAACTCAAAAACTTACTTAGAATGGTGTGGTCCCCCAGGCATGACGCTGCACCGCAACTCGGCGCTGCAGGCGGGCGTGGGGCAGATCTTCGACCGCGTGCTGTCCGAGCTGTCGCTGAAGATGCGCACTCTGCGCGTGGACCAGGCCGAGTACGTCGCGCTCAAGACCATCGTGCTCCTCAACCCCGGTTGGTGCTCAGCATACTACTTGGGCTTATAATATAATAATAATAATAATCTTTATTTCAGACTTAAACGTCCATAATATGACATCAATTGAACATAATAATATGTAGTTTATAAATAATATATTCTATATAATTACAATATGATCTGACTTTAATTTTTAATAATTGCAGTAAAAATAAATAAATTAATAATATAAAAATAGCGTGAAATGTCAATGTAATCAAATTCATATTAAAATCAAACAGACAGTAAATAAAATCAAATAAAAACATAATAAATTAAAATTAACAGATTTACAATTCAACTTAATCAAATTAAAATTATAGAATACATAATTTAATCTAAACTCTTTGTTTAATATTATAATTATTATAAGGAAATCCGACCCAGTGTTTCTGAAAGGGGCAGTCAAATCGGGCCGCTATCATTTTTAGAATGAGCTGCTTAGAGCTTAGCTGCCGGACCACTGAACCTGGGCGACTACCTCCAAATGCGCCTATTATCGTGATTCTGATCGGCGTTCAAATCATTCAATCAATCGGCTTCCATGAGCACATGTTACGTCATAAATGGTCCTGAATCGATTTTCAAATTTGAAGCCGATTGAACGAATGATTTAGTAATTTTTTATCTGTAATATAATATTTGAATTCGGCAGTAGGCTCCTTGGGGCTCTACCTTATTACCCGGATTAATTAAGTAATTTTAACCTTTATTTATTTGAACGCCATTCAAGAAAACGATGTTCGGTGACTTAGCCGGTAGAGCCCCTGATGTAGTTAGCTACTTAATGTTCATGAATAACTGTCTAATATTATAACTCTTAGCGGCACCGCAAATGAATTGGTTTTGGACTTAACTACCTACGGGTTTTTTTACACAAGTTGTTTTATCAACTGACGGCTTGGCGTGAATGTGTTGACTACCCACATTTACGCCAAGCCAAGCAGCAAGCTCGGGGCAGGGATGTTAAAGTTATGTAAACACATGGGTGGCACAACTGTATGGATAATTAATTTAGGAAGTCAAACTAGCAGTTGTAGATTAGATAGTTATCAGACGGCAATAAAAGCGATAAGTGACCAATTTTCAAATTATGTATAGATTCAACGTCTTTACAGCCACACGGCAGCTATGCTACGTATAGCGCCATCTTTGTAGTCAGATGGTACTAATGGTATCAGTCAAAAAGCTTCCATAGTGACTATGGTACAACTACTGTATCAGCTGCCATAGAATACATGGAAGACCCGGGGAACCATTCAAGAACAACCTTATACACGCAAAGGCAAACAATATTAAATTAAATAAATAAAATACATACTATTTAATACATTATCTTATTACATACATACATAGACTCACGCCTGCTTCCCAGAGGGGTAGGCAGAGACAACGGACTTCCATTTGTCACGATCCTTGCATACCTCTTTCGCTTCGTTCACTGACATAATATTCTTCATACATGCTCGCCGGTTTAGGGTACTTCTGACCTGACCTTTCTTAAGTACGTCTCCGATTTGATCAGAGAATGTTCTACGAGGTCTTCCCCATCCTATCTTATTACTCGTTACTTTAATACCTTTATTGATCATCATGTGACCATCCCGGAATGTTTCCAAATATAAAATAACTGCACGAGTGGCGCAGTGGGTAAGGTAGTCACTTCGCTACTGCCTCGACATCCTTATGTTAAGAGGTCGATCTGCGCACATAATAATTTGAGTGAACTATCTAAGCCTGCATGTGCTTTGTACCCGTTAATATTTTTATTTTCGAATGCAACGCCCGCATTAGTTAAATGCGTCCCTATGTTGCAGGTTACTTTACACATATGTACTTGACTGACAAAAAGTACAGCCAGATTTATAATAATAATAATAACAATTTATTTTCAGATAAACATCCATAGTGTTAGTAACAATTTTTCTTAACCTATGTTAGTACTCCTACTTCATTAGGACTCTTAAGAACTCCTTCATGATGCAGGAGTTATACTTCTCAGCAATGACTTTTAGGATGCCAGTAGTACTGCTCCGCAATCTACTAACAAAAAACATCCCTCGGACAAATTGAACTCGCATCACTTAGGCATAGGAGGTAACCGAGTGCCTATTTTTGTTAGCGAGCACTTATGTGCTACTGGCAAACAACTGCATGCAGCAACTCGGAAACTGGCTAAAGAGATGTCATACAACTTTGTCTGGGTACGCAACGGGCGAATTCTTGTACGAAAAGATATTCACTCGAAACCTATCTATATTCGCAATGAGGATAGCTTAAAGTTAATGAAAATGACTGACGGCACAATCCAGACATAGAAATATAAATGGTTAAATATAAATGATCTTGGCGTTATTTATATTCGCAGTGCTTGATATTTATTATCAAAATGTTCGTGGAATGAGGACTAAAACTGAAGATATCTTTAAAAATATTTTGATGACTAGTTATGATGTAATAGCATTTACAGAAACTTGGTTAAATTCTAACATAATTAATGGAGAGTTTATTGACCCACGGTATGTGTTGTA
Organism: Pseudoips prasinana; assembly: GCA_951640165.1. Classification (NCBI taxonomy): domain Eukaryota; kingdom Metazoa; phylum Arthropoda; class Insecta; order Lepidoptera; family Nolidae; genus Pseudoips; species Pseudoips prasinana. The sequence continues at coordinate 26,740,569 of OX621237.1, read as the reverse complement.
TCGTAGGGATAGATTAAGTTCTAAGTTACCTAAAAAAGATGGAGGTGGGGTTATGGTGGCTATTAGTAAAAATATTAAATCTGTAAGAATGAAAAACTGGGAATGTGACTTCGAAGATTTATGGTTATCTGTAGAGTTAAATGTCAACAATAATACCAAAAAAATTGCACTTTGTGTTATCTATATGCCACCGCCTGTGAAACTAGACTCTCTACAGGTCTTCTTAAATAATGTTAACAATGTGCTAAATAATGGCGACGATGTTGTGATTCTTGGGGATTTTAATTTGGGTTTTATCGACTGGATCAGGAGTGATGACGACCTTCATTTATCGCCATCAAATTATGAGAATTCACTGGGTTACTCACTCGTAGACTTCCTGTCAATCAATGAACTCCACCAATTTAATTCTATTCTTAATGCTGACAGCAGAATTCTGGACCTAGTATTGAGTAACATATCAGATATAACAGTTACTAAACCCAATGACTTGCTTAGTAAACTAGATTCCCATCACCCGAACATCCTCATCACCATTCCGTTTTCCGACGTAAAGCAATTAAAAACAAAATACCGTTCAGGTTACAACTTTCTTAAAGCTGACTTTGCACAAATTAAAAACTATCTCATAGGTATAAATTGGTATGATGCTTTTCACGAATGTGTTGATGTTAATGAGAGGGTAAATGCCTTCTACAGTATACTGCAGAATGCTATAGACAATTTTGTGCCCAAATATACAAGAAAAAAATCTAAATATCCATCTTGGTATTCTGATTCACTTATTAGAACTCTGACAGAGAAAGAAAAATTTAGGATAAAATATCGTAAATATAATACTATAATAATCCCCGAGATAAACTCACTTTTGAATTACTTCGTAGTCGCTGTCATACTTTAATTAATAAGTGTTATAATACATATAAAAGTAAAATTGAAAATGACATTCCTAAAAACCCAAAAGCTTTCTGGCGATTCATAAAAGATAAGCGTCGTGGGGAGTCTAGCATACCTGCACACATGTTTATGAATAACAGGATAGCTTGCAGTGGCCCAGAAATTGCCAACCTTTTCGCGGATCAATTTGTCTCTGTCTTTAGTCAGGATCCAGCCGCTACCTACAATAATTCCAATGTACTCTCGGGCATTCACTCTGCCATAAGTATTATTAGGTTTACAGAAAAAGACATTTTTAACAAGCTCAAACATTTAGATGCCTCCAAGGGCGCTGGGCCTGATTCCATTCCACCTTTGTTTGTAAAAAGGTGCTGTCATGAACTCACCCTACCGCTGCAGATTATTTTTAATTCTTCTCTCACTGAAGGAATATTTCCTGATGTATGGAAACACGCAAGAATTATACCGGTTTTTAAAAAGGGAGATCCTGTTAATGTTAAAAATTACCGCCCTATATCAATATTATCATGTTTTTCAAAGATCCTCGAGTCTCTTGTCTGTCCAATCATTACTCGCCACATTGAAAAAACTGTTTCGCCTAGTCAGCATGGTTTTAAAGCTGGACGCAGCGTAGAAACAAATCTCGTCGAGTTTGTGTCTGACGTGACTGCAGCTCTTGACAAAAGACTAGAAGTAGATGCTGTGTACACGGACTTTTGCAATGCGTTTGACAAAGTTGACCATTCCCTGTTACTGTCCAAATTAGATTATAACGGTATACATGGCTCACTTCTGAACTGGTTCTCATCTTATTTAACCCATAGATCGCAAATTCTTGTCGTTAATGGTTACGAATCTTACCCATATTATGCTGACTCAGGAGTTCCTCAGGGTTCTCACCTTGCACCAGTGCTATTTTTACTTTTTATTAACGATATTACTGCTCAAATCCATCATTGTAAGTATCTAATGTTTGCCGATGATCTTAAAATCTACAAAACCATAACATCAAATGAAGACTCTACCCTAATTCAGCAAGATTTGGACAGAATTGCGAATTGGTGCAACATTAATCGCATGAAACTTAATGTTCAAAAATGTAGCCATATCCGATTCACGAGGAAAAAACAGTCCAATTCCGTCTCATATAATATAAAAGGAGCATTATTAGAAAGCGTAAACGAGGTTCGTGATCTTGGCATCATCATGGACAGTAAAGTCAACTTTAAAAGTCATATTGATAGCATCGTAACGAAATCAGCACGGCAATTAGGATTCCTTAAGAGGAGCACTAAAGGGTTTAAGATGGTTAGAACAAAAATTATACTATATAACACCTTAGTACGAAGCCACCTTGAATATGCTAGCGTAGTGTGGAACCCGCACTATGCAGTACACTCACAAAGAGTAGAAAGCATCCAAAGGGCCTTTACAAAACACCTAGCTTATAACTTTGGAGATATATCTCCCCGGTGTCCATACGAACAACGTATTAGATCCTACAATATGATTACTCTTCGCGACCGTAGACTAGTACAAGATCTCATGTTCTTTTTCAAATTGGTTAACAATAAATTAGATTGCGATAAACTATCTGAACAGGTTGGACTAAAAGTGCCCTATAAAATACCCAGACATCCCATTACCCATCTATTTCACAGTAAAGCATCCAAGACAAATATAGGAGTTTGCTCACCCATCAATAGGCTCAGTCAGGCGATGAATTCATATATAAAGTCCACTCCACATGCTGACATATATCATGACTCCATGAATGTCTTTAAAATCCAAATTTTGAAGACCCGCATACAAACAAATAATATATCATGCTAGTACATAGGTATATCTCATATACTTCATACTATCACATTTGTGTTTATTGATGTCTTTTTATTTCTGTTTGTGTTTTTATATATATATTTCTTTTTTTTGGTTTTAAGTAGAAGTATAATTTGGTTTAATTTCTGTTTGATAAATTGGTTTAGTTAAGTTTAATAACTGATTGTTATATTTTTGTTTATATAGTTTATTATCACTTTAGTTTTATTACACTTTGTTTTGACTTAGGTTATCATTTCTATTTGTAAGTGTTGGTTCACCTGTTATTGGCAACTGTATAAGACCATAACTCGGTACCAATCATTACTTTAAATGTTATATACAGAAGCTGTTGGTGTACCTTTAAATAAATAAATAAATAAAGTAAAGACGCAACCCGCTTACGCATAATAGCATGAAAGCCGTCCACTCTAGCTTCTGTAAACATGCTAGAGGGACTACAAAAGCGGGGCAGGCCCAATAGCATCCTAAAGCCATTGTTATACTGAACGCGCAGCACATTAAGCTATGATTTATGGGTCATACAAATAGTTTTACTGTACGGAATACTAATCATGGAGAAAGAGTGGCGAAGCGACTGCCTTAACCGCCACACGTGCAGTCAGTTGTATGTTTGTAAAGCCGTTGCGATACTGGGATTATATCCTTAGTCCGGCTTGCTAAAACTTTGCACATTTATTATACGTGTTGTCATTGCATAGGTGACATGTTTACTTACAATTTGTTTCTGTTCGTTTCAGATGTGAAAGGACTGAAAAACAGAACAGAAGTTGAAAACTTACGAGAAAAGGTAATTCACGTTGTATTCTAATTAACACTCAGTCACGATGACACAATACTGCGTGGGTTTTTATCCAAATTTACATATATACATATCTTAGGCCGGCTAACACACTGCCATTTAATCCCAAACTAGACTAGAGAGCCTTTTTTTTACGTGGTGGAAATGCCATTCGCACGTTGTGTAGGGCCGACCCACTAAAACCACCACGGTAGCCAGCCTCACAGTGCCTGTAGCGGGGGGTCTGGGTACTCGTGAACGATCTCACCAGTACCCCCGCTGTACACTGAGCGTCTGAGACTCTCCCCCGGGGACGGGAGGGGCCCGAATGCCTCCCCCCTCCCCATCACGCACAAGCGCGCTTAGGCGCTTACCGTTACCTCTTCCCGGGACCGCTTATACAAGACGAGTGGAGTGCCCTTCCTCCAAACGCCAGCGATCCCAGGTAGACTAGAGAGCCTGTACTATGGTAACCAGACAAATGGTGAAAATCTTATGTATTTCTAAATACATACATACATTTAAATTACCTCCAAACACAGTGCAAAAAATACATGCGGGGCAGTCTTTGAGGACTACCAATAGAAGTGAAAACTATTTATGACACTAATATATCCATTTTTAAAATGGATATATGCATGATTTATGCAATGGATAAATCAAACCAAAACTGGATTAATACAATTTTTAAAAGTCATTGGCCAAGATAGAAAAACGTTTACTTAAAACGGTAAAGTTTTACAAAAAAGTTTACAGAAAATATAACATGTGAAATGTTATTCTCACAATAGTGGTCTAATAACTATTGCCCTAAAGTGCATAGTTTCCAAGATATCGGCTGAAAACATTTGTCAAGGGGTTGCCTGAAACTCCACCTGGACCTATCAGCGTTTTGTAATTTTATGCTTAGTGAAGGTCCCTAATCTTATAAAAACAAATTAGAATCGGATATTTAGTGCGAGGTTGACAAAAAAGAAATTTATTTTATTTTTACTGGGCTATAAGCGTCCGGTGACGATGACGCGGGTTCCATGATTTTTGTTCACCCAAAAAGTGCTCATCACACCTGAAGAAGTATCTACTTCGATAATCGTGATCATAGCAGAAAGATTTGTTCGGTGTAGAGATGGAGCGATCCAGCTACCCCAATCTGTAAAATTTCTTTTATAGATTTTCAACTTTATCACAAAAGCATAAGGTTCACTATCAATTGACGGCCACCGTAGCCTAGTTGGTAGTGGTCCTGCCTACGAAGCTGGTGGTTCTGGGTTCGAATCCCGGTAAGTGCAAATATTTGTGTGATGAGCACGAATATTTGTTTCTGAGTCATGGATGTTTTCTATGTATACAACGTGTAACAGAAAGTGTGAACGTAACTTAAGGGGGTTATAGGGTATCAGGACGGCTACCTATGGACGAAACTTCAAACAGAAATAATAATTTTTTATTCAACTAGTAATTTATTTTTCTATCGACCACCTAAATCAACAACAAAGATTACCGACATTATGAACAACACTAAAAACTCAGCCGCAAGGGTAATGAATGAACCTTACCGCGAACTCTTTGGGTACCTACTACTTAGACTGTAAATAAAAAGTGTGGTTCTGTACAGTCACATAATTTATTACACGTGTTTATTTTAAGATTCAATCAAATGTTTAACTGAATTTTTACTCTAATTTTTAACGACATTTTAATCATTCATACTTTGATAACTAGGAAAAATCACTTAATTTAATTTAAATTGATATTCCGCAAGATGTTGGATCTAGGAGAAATAAATAATTTAATTGACTTATGTAACTGCAGATATTTTTTTGTGTGTTAAATAGTAAGAATATTAAATTTTTCTTTCAGTATGTGAATTTAATCTGGTCGGAAACGAATAGGTACTTAATTTTTAATACAAACTATACAAACTAACCAGATAAACCCACGCGGTACGACTACTGATAAATTACGAAAATATATGAATAATGTACTAGGCTCATATGAACATTAGGGGACATTTCGAATTCCGTCCTGATTTTGTCGCAAGGCGACGAGGCACGGCGGCGAATACAAAGGATTGATGTAGGTAAATAATAAATGGTTAAATATTTTTTAATATTCGGGCCCCGCGCGCCGCGCCATTTGAATGTTTTCGTGTATAACTCATTGGTCTAGCGGTAGCGTGTTCAACTGCAGATAATAAAGTCCTGGGATCAAATCCCGGGTCGGGCCAAAAAGTGATTATGGGAATAATGAAGTCCTGGGTTCAATTCCCGGGTCGGGCCAAAAAGTGATTATGGGATTTTTCCGTAAAAAGAAATTTCTCAGTATCAGCCCGAAGTCTGGGAGTTGACGATATTACACCCCCATGCCTCGGAGAGCACGTAAAGCCGTCGTTCCTGTGCCTGACCTCTTTCCGGTCGTATCTCTAGTCGTCCCATCGGATCATGAGAGTGATGGAATAGAAAGTGCATACATACAAATAAAAAAATATCCATAATGTACTAGGCTCATATGAACAGTAGGGGATATTTCAAATTCCGTCCTGATTATATCCAAAGTTACACTAATATGGCGGCAAAATCAAAGAGTTGATGTAGGTAAATAATAAACGGTTAAATATCTTTTAATATTCATGTAAGTGAGCCGCGCGCGTCGTCGATACCTAGGCGGCTCTTTTGAGTGGACTCAAAGACGCCGCCAAAGGGGCCGCGTTCGAAGAAAGCCTGGCGGCTTTCATCAAATATTGTGCAATTTCATTTATTTAATAAAAATATTAAAATCATCAGTTGTTCGTAAACTGCTGTCTTAGGTCGTGTTTAGTTACTAAATCGTCTAAAATGTCGTTTAGTAATGAGTAAAGTGTTCCGCGAAATCCTTAACTATGTCGTTTAGTGATCGTAATAATAGCCTCAGACGTGCACTTTGTGATGATGAGGATTAATTACGAGGAACCTATGTCGTGAAGGGTACAGTGTCGCGATGGAGGCCACGCCTCTTTATAACTAAGAAACATGAAAGCTTTACGATTCTATGAATATGTTGTACATGAGAGAGACTCGTGTTAGTTGGCAAGTCTTAGAGTTAAGCTTTCGCTGTCGGTGCAGATTTTAAGAAACATGAAAGCTTTACGATTCTATGAATATGTTGTACATGAGAGAGACTCGTGTCAGTTGGCAAGTCTTAGAGTTAAGCTTTCGGTGTCGGTGCAGATTTTAGTGAACGTGAAATAATGAAATTCTTCCATCAGTACTGAAAACAACTTCAACTAGAAGTTAAACTATAAAAAGGATCTCGTAATGTGTTTGTGTATCACGTACTTATACGATGTAAAGTATCCAACATGTGTAGTGAGTGCAATCGGAATCAAACTACCAGGCGTGCATAGAAACACAGAGGTATGTCAAACGATTTCTAGCGTAAATCAGAATCAGCTGTGCTGTGTTAGTACGGATGTTCGTTATATCGATAAAAATACTTGTCGATATATTGAACGGTATATTATTTTACGATCAAGATTAAAATGATAGTATTTCGGTATGAGATTTTGTGTATAGGTAGGCTTAAGGAGACCGTATATGCCCCTTAAGTTACGTTCACTCTTTCTGTTACACGTTGTATAAGTATTTATCTATCTATATAAGTATGTATATCGTCGCCTGGTACCCATAGTACAAGCTTTGCTTAGTTTGGGGCTAGAATGATCTGTGTGACATTGTCCCTAGATATTATTATTATTATAATTGGGGAAATTTGACATATTGGGGTAGCTTTATGTGCTGGCGTCTGTACATTATTTTTGAAAATGTTGTTATACCGAATCCGTATTACTAATTTGAACATTGAACACCGATATACCTGTGTAATTGAACCATGCATAAAATGGTTTCGTATTCGTCATCATAATACTTTTGACCTTTTTTTGCATATGAAGCGTTGGCATTTGAATAATAAATAAGTGTTGATAATTATCGTATAGCGAGCATGATTGGGCATTAGCGAGTGGCAATAAAAACACCCAAACTGCATTTTCCACATATTTATTATAAGTGTAATAAATATTAATAATGTCAGTCCATCGTTCTTTGTTTTGAAGTTTGGTTTGGTTATAATAATAATAATAAACATTTATTTCAGACAAGGTCTATATTTTGATCTCAAAATTGGGAAATCATAAATTTAATCGTCCAGCGGGTCTCCAACATGCACCATCTACCAATCCAGGGGTAGGCGCCTTAAGCTACGAACTATATACACCGACAGATCAAATTAAGGATTCCCTTGCTAACACCCTTCCGATTTTGAGATTAGATTAACGCCTTGCATTGCGAATAATGCTTTAAAATAAAAATTTAAGGTCTATATTTTGTTAATAACATTGTGCTTAAAAAACTAATGTTGGTAAAGGTAAATTAAATTTCTACGTGAAGCCGCACCCATCTTTGCAGCATGGGGGAGTCCCACTGGGGTTATGACTTAACCTAATAATGGAAATGATATGTTTCCTGCTTGGACCGTACTGCTTTATAGGCAGAGGTGATCTCTGCTTATCATTAAATGGACAATTTGGGAATGTTATTTTAATAACACAATTCCCGCATTATGGACCCATTCCCGTATCGCGTGTTTTTTGACAAAGATAAAGTCCATTGGTGGATTTTGACTGGACGCATTCGTCGGTTGCACTATGTGTTCGAAGAGATGATAGCAAAGGATTTGATACGATGAAATTTAATTTGCCCATATATGTAAATAAAAATATTAAGCCTCAGACAGGCATGGCTTAGATTCGTTAAATTATTTGTTAAAGCCTTCTGTTCTAAAGAAATTTAAGAAAACTAACTTATTATAAGAATAATTAAACAATTAAATCTGCGACAGGAAACTGACGGAACGGACTGATAAAACATTTATTTTGATTATCTTAATTACCCATTTATTTGTATTGCTAATGAAATTCAATTTATTGTTGTGATTCCGCAAGAACAATTTAAATTTAACCAGCACTAATCCAAGAGTTTCATGCGAAAGATGATATGTTTACTAGTTAGGATGTTAGCAAGAGAACTTGTAAATTGATCTGCCGGTGTGTACCGTTCGGTTGGTAGAGGATGCTGGTTTTAGGTGCGCTGGTCCCAATTTTGAGTTTATGTAATAATACTAATTCTGGGACACTATTCAAACAGCCATCTGATCCCAAACTATGTAGAGCTTGTTTGGGATTTTAATTTTTGATGTTTCAACAATGACTTATATGTATAACTAGACACGCTGTTTTGAATAAAAACTCTGTCCCAGTCCGGCTGTGCGCGAGGTGAGTGGCGCGCGCGGGCGCTGCAACTCAGTGAGCAAATTCTCAATATGGGATTGCGCGTCTAGTAGAATACATATAGGTGAATGTGTTTCAATTAGCTATCGAGTATTAGATGTTCAGATGTATATTAGCATTGAGAATAATGCAGATGTGGTTGTCGTGCAGATGTACTCGTGCCTGGACGAGTACGTGCGGCGCTCGCGCGGGCAGGAGGAGGGGCGCTTCGCGGCGCTGCTGCTGCGCCTGCCCGCGCTGCGCTCCATCTCGCTGAAGGCGTTCGAGCACCTGTTCTACTTCCGCCTCGTGGCCGACGGCTCGCTGGCCGCCTACATCCGCGACGCGCTGCGCACGCACGCGCCGCCCATCGACGCCAGCATGCTGTAGGCGTGCAGCTACATATGTTCGAGCACCTGTTCTACTTCCGCCTCGTGGCCGACGGCTCGCTGGCCGCCTACATCCGCGACGCGCTGCGCACGCACGCGCCGCCCATCGACGCCAGCATGCTGTAGGCGTGCAGCTACATATGTTCGAGCACCTGTTCTACTTCCGCCTCGTGGCCGACGGCTCGCTGGCCGCCTACATCCGCGACGCGCTGCGCACGCACGCGCCGCCCATCGACGCCAGCATGCTGTAGGCGCGCAGCTACATATGTTCGAGCACCTGTTCTACTTCCGCCTCGTGGCCGACGGCTCGCTGGCCGCCTACATCCGCGACGCGCTGCGCACGCACGCGCTGCCCATCGACGCCAGCATGCTGTAGGCGCGCAGCTACATATGTTCGAGCACCTGTTCTACTTCCGCCTCGTGGCCGACGGCTCGCTGGCCGCCTACATCCGCGACGCGCTGCGCACGCACGCGCCGCCCATCGACGCCAGCATGCTGTAGGCGCGCAGCTACATATGTTCGAGCACCTGTTCTACTTCCGCCTCGTGGCCGACGGCTCGCTGGCCGCCTACATCCGCGACGCGCTGCGCACGCACGCGCCGCCCATCGACGCCAGCATGCTGTAGGCGCGCAGCTACATATGTTCGAGCACCTGTTCTACTTCCGCCTCGTGGCCGACGGCTCGCTGGCCGCCTACATCCGCGACGCGCTGCGCACGCACGCGCCGCCCATCGACGCCAGCATGCTGTAGGCGCGCAGCTACGCAGCTACACAATGACTATGTACGCCTGATACCTATATACAAACAATACTATTTATTTTACTTATGATTTTTTGATGTGAAACATCTATAGCCGCATGTAAAACAGATTTCTGGCGTGGCGACGCATGCCGTGGCGACGCGTCGCCACGCTATACGATAGTAGTGTGTACGGTGTGGCGACGCGTCGCCATGCGCAATCGACTTTTTATTTTATCATTATGACATATTTAGTTCCTATCACAATATGTTCTGTTCTGCATATTACTTTTACAAAATAATGTCGATGTTTCACATCTGCCAGGCGTCCCGTGACGGCTCACATTTTTTTTTACTAACTTTTACTGTTTATATACTTTCCCGCAATAAGATTCAGCATCGTTTATCAGGTAGATCAGTTCAATAGTCCTCTACTATTGGCTGATGGGGCAGAAGCAAATAAACATACACACATTCGGAATTATATATAATATTAGTAGTTTTACTTAATAAATAAATGTTAAGACACGACTCCCAAAACAAAAACATGTTATAAAATATTTCCGACTACCTTAATCGCATTCTTCTTTTTCGTTTTTGGTATCGACTTAAACAACTACATCATAGTTGTTGTTGTTTAAGCCGCCTAGTAGGTAGGGTAGAAACTGGGTCTGACAGTTATATTGACCCTCTTCGGAGGGTCAATATAACTGCATGCATGCTGCAGGGGGTTAAGCACTTAGGCGAGAACCGCGTAAGTGCTTAACCCCCCGCTTATTTAGGGAGCGCTACGTGAAACTGGCTATGAGCACAAAATCTACAGTACATCACACAGAAATATCCGAATCAGTAAGAACGCTTGGAACATAGAGTGACATAAGACATGACACTTCTTTTTTGGGCAGTGTTAAACAAAAACGTGTCGTATTCAACCATTTAAAAGTAAATCTACCTATTGTTTGTATATAGGAACTGGTTGAACAATTAGTCTCTATTTTATTGTAATTTAAATTTTAAAAACGTTAGTTTTTCGGTCGATGTGTTTGATTTTAAAGTTCAGTTGCTTTAATTAGGTATTGTTAAACAGTGGGTAGCCCTAGCAGCTTCGTGATAAAATTCTTGATCTTTTGAGAGATATAACTCCAATCGAAGTTGTCCAGTGACAAACAAAACGAGATTAAACAATCATATTCCCGAAATAACTTCAAGTTTTATGTTGACACGGCTCCGAGCTCGTAAGAAGTTTAATCTCGATATATCCATACGAGTGACCGCTGGACGACCTCGGTGGAATTTAATATTTAAGGCGACGCATTGATAAAGATAAATAAACCGAAAGAAGGGCGTTTGGGACACGACTAATAAAAAGCGTACTATTCCGTGCGTCTTCGCATCAAAACACTTGATAAACTAATCGATAATGATTAGTTTAGCAGGAGTTTTGATGCGCGGAAGATCATCGCCGTAAGACGCTGCTGATGTCACCGACTGCTGGACATGGGCAGCTCCCAAAGATCTCCAATGGTTTCCAGCAACCCTCCCAAGAGCATCGGTCGATCTTGTTGGGGCCTGCCCACGCTGTGTTTTAGATATTTAATAAAATGCTTTAAACAGGTTATGCATTTAGAATTACCTATTCCAAAAATTTTAAACTTAAACTCATTCACTGCCTAGCGGTTTCTTAAAATTTAAATATTTTGTATGATATGAAACGCACATGTGAGTCGAGGGCACATAGCGTGGCGTGACGAAACGCACAGACGCGTCGGGGGCAGGCTATGCGTTAATTCATTCCGTTACCTTTTGAATTAAACGAACATCCTTTGAAATGTATTATCTGTAAAAATTTACTAATCACGTTAAAACCTAATAAAAAATATATGAAAGACCTAAATGAATGCTGAGAAAAAATGGAATATATATTCAATGTGTCGCCTTAATTACGAACAATACCAGTTTCTAGTACGACTGTGTAATGACTTAGTAGAACCAAATCGTGAATTTGAATATATTGAAAATACAATTAGTATCTCAATATCAATGTAGTGTTATGAAATTTTAGTTGAAAATTTATGTTATAATTATGCCCTTATATTTTTATATGATACAAATATATTTGACACAGTTTTTTATGCCACGGATACGTGCGAGGGGCAATAAATAAACGCATAAGTTTCACTAACATTTTGATGGTTTATATCGGAATGGTAAGCAGAGTTGTATTTAAATAATTGCCTATTCATTATTAAAGTTGTGTATATATCAAAACAAAATGAATTGTATAAATAGTTACGTCCCTATCAGCACTATGGGCTATCAAAGCATTATTCGTGATAATAGGCCCAAAATATTATTCAAGCACGCTATTATGTTCGTGGAATTATATAATGTAATGTAATATCATTATTTGTGGTGCGGGTCACGCTAAACTGACGTGGTGTGCGTCGTTTTGTGTATACTAAGTTACGGTATAGTCGCCGGATAGTGGAACCATGTCTTTGTAAATATATGCTGAGGTGTAGTTTAGACCTAGGCCTTAAAATAGGGGAGCAGACTGATTATTGAATTAGTTTTAGAAATCACTCAATAAAATATATTGATCATCGGCAAATAAAGTTTCAAGCTTATCAGCCGATTATCTTTCTCGCAAATCAGCAGCTATGGAGCGTTGATAGTTGGCTACAAATTATTTTATAACAACGCCCACATTACGCCCATATTATAGGGATTTATATTATTAATATATAAATCCCTGTATCGCGGGGAACAATCAAATTTACAAAAAACGCAAAGCACACCCAGGGTTAAAATAACAATTTATGGGTCACACAAATAGTTGTCCTATGCGGGTCTCGAGTCTGAAACAGTGTGAGGGTGCCGAAGAAGTGTGCCCCCCTTAACCACTGCGCCGCAAGTGCTCTCAAATATAATTTTTAAATGCTTATAACTTTGTTTTAGTTTTAAAATAATTTGAATTTTTGAAAGCCATTATTAATAGTCTTGATAGTGAGAAATAAAAATTACAGTCTGCTCACCTATCGTTGTTGTTAATTTTAATTTTCAGACATAGATTCCTATGCGGTGTATCAGTTAGTACCTCACACAGCATAAGGGTTTTCGACGGCTAAATAGTTACTTAGTACTATATTGCGAACTACAGATGTTAGGTAGTGTAAATGGGGCCGCCTCTTTAATTACGTAGAATATTATGGTTAACGTAAATAATTAGTCATTCATTTATTAGGGAATTCTAATCTTCAGGTAGGTGTCCATAGCGAATTAATATAATGTTAGAATAATTTAATGTGTAATTTTAACATTTACCAAATCTCTCTTTAAAGCACGTACTATTATTATCATTAGTGGATATGTTTAGAATCCATTGAGTCAGTGATAAATATGTTAATTCGAGAAAACTAAAGGAAGATATACAAAATTACGCTTCATATATTTCCCATATACACATGTTGGTGCTTTAACATGCATTATTTACATATTGTGCATATAAAATATGCATAGTACACTTTGAATTTAATGTTACTTGATAAATTCTTATTTTCATTATGATTAGTATAGAAAGTTATATGAAATTTAAATATCTCTGCATGTACAATGTTATTTTATTTTATTATGTTTAGATGAGTAATTTATATTGCATATTAATTAATTGTATATTATACCCCCACTGTATGTGGGGGGGCGGGACGAACTGTTAGAATGGCCTACACTCGCGGTTTACTGGTACGACGTTTGACACCCAGGAGGCGTCGGGTTTACAGAAAACGAAGAACTAGCTCGTACGTTTCGTTTTTTGCATGCTAAAGCCTATGGTTATTTTTGTAACTTGCGAGTAACGCGGTTTTTTCAAAGAATTCACTAACTAAATTAACCAGTATTAAAATATTGATGAAATGTTTAAAGACAAAAAATATACCATTTTGTAGATAGACAGCTAGGAATTGGAAGGATACATTCGGAAATGCATGCTTTGAACAAAAATGTTGATAATTAATTATGTTTCATAAATGTTGAATAGAATTATTGAACTTGTATTGTGATTTCTCTGGACGTAGCAAACAGCTCAATTTACTAGATGTATATTCCCAAAAATAAAATCATCATAAAATTATTAATAAAATTGTAAATTAAGCGCGCCATTAATTTGTGTTTCTTCTTGGAAAATAAACATAACGTAAAGATCACATTGGATTTTGTAGGACATGTTTCATGGACATTGTAATTTGTTGTCGTTGAACCAGTATTTCTGTTATAATGAGAAATTAATGTTGAGAAATGATATTATATATGGATGGGTTTGATTATATACGATGGAGATGTTGCAGCGGTTGTGAGATGATTTATAATGATGTTCACTAATTATCTGACTAAATTTAATTATATTTTTTGTATAGACATACATAGCTTTAAGGTTCATAAATGGTGATTAAAATTATTATCACAATATTAATGTGCTTTTTTGTTGCTTCTCATTATTAGGGGCCCTACATACTTAGCGGACCTGCAAAATAAATATATAAAGGAGACATTATTTTCACACGGCCACATGATCCTAAACTAAGCAGAGCTTGTACTATAATTACAACCAGACTCAGGACAGACAGACATGTTCATGCACACAAATATCCGTACTGGGTGGGAATCGACCCCGCGACCTCCGGCGTGCAAAGCAAGCATTTTCCAACCACGCCCACAGGCCCATCAAACGTAGAGCAAACGAACACATAGTTGCATCACTGTGGAAGCCCATGAAAACCTAGCCCTATTTCCGCATTAGGTACAAAAGTTATTCATTGCTCACAATCATATGTAGATGTATAATGTTAGAGAAAAAGTATGAAATTACGGACAAGGGTGGCTTGGCACAGCAGGGCGTTATATATCCATATCAAGGAAATCTAGGGATATTTTATAACAAACTAGCTGTGCCCCGCGGTTTCACCCGCGTTAAACTTTATAAATTATCACAGCTCCTCCCCTGAAGGTGATAGCGTGATAATATGTAGCCTATATGTTGACCCGACCTCTTAGTAATATTCATGCAAAATTTGAAGTAAATCCATGCAGTACTTTTTGAGTTTAGCCCGGACATACATACGGACACACAGACAAAAATTCTAAAACTATATTTTTGACTTCGACATCGATAGTAGATCACGACCCAAGTATCTTTTTAAAAAAATATTCAATGAACAGTTTTGACTTTCCTACGATTTAATTATATGTATAGATATCTCAATATGAAGAATTTGCTGATACTGTAAATTTAAAGGTAATATGTGTGTAATGTAAAACAGGCGCTCATAGCCACATGCTCTCACCGGTCCATAAGTGATTGGCGAGGTTAAGCAACTAGGCTCGCGGTCAGTCCATAGATGGGTGACCGCCAAAGTGGTTTAAATTGTGAGCGTCTCCGTGCTTCGGAGGGCACGTTAAGCCGTCGGTCTCGGTAGTAACCATTAGGCAACAGTCGTTAAGCCATGTCAGAGACCTACTGGGCGGCTTGAAGAACTCTGACACCAGGGTAACCACTGCCCATACGATAAGCAAGCAATGTAATTCGGGATTTTGTGAAAATGTTATCCCACCAAAATCATTCTGTAAGTAATAAAGTTGAGCCAAGTCTAAGGTTCCTTACTGCAATTTCTTTATTATTATTATATTTCAGCGTTCTGGTCCTATCCAGAGATTCTCAAATTGGGTCTGTAAATACGGCGAAATGGTACCAGAAAAGGATGGTACGGCAGTGTTGCTTCGCGCTGCCGTGCTCCTAGATTTTTTGTTTGTAGAAAAAATTTATGATAACAAACCTCATTTCTAACCTAATTCTTGCCCACACATTGTCCCGCCCTGGTCCTCTTCTGGTGCCGTAGACGGCTAACTCTCCCTTTTTTTTTATTTTTTTTTAACGTGGTGTAAACCTTTTATAGGTCCCAGTAATTGGGGAGACTACGGGGTATGTGGGAATCCCCGTGGGTTACTCACTAAAACCACCACGGTAGCCTAGCCTCTCGGTGCTGAGGGTGATGGTTCCGGGAACTCAAGACGATCTTCATCCGGAACCACCATCATTACACCTATGCATCTTAAGGAAGCTCACCCCGAGGGGCAAAGATGTTGATGCTCCCCGATCCACCCCTTGTGCGTAGGCAACCTTCAGCTACCACAAGTTGCCTCTTCCAATGACCACCTTCTGCATGGACGGCCAGAGTCCCCACTCCAACCGCCCGTGATCCCAGAAGCAACGCCTCACTGGCAGCTTGTATGCCACCTATCATGGGCCGCTTCGACTCTCTCGCATTGGATTGCGCGGCCACAACCGGTTTCCAGCGCCTTAAGTTCTCCGGCGCCTTATGCGCCTACGGGCAGGATCAGCCCTCTCCCGATCCCTCTCGGCGGCCTCCTTCTGCAGCATCACCGCCTCACAAAAGCAGACCACTGCCTTCCAGGTATCATTCTCCGCCAACATAGCTTCTACTATGGCTGGCGGGGAAAGATCTCTCCCGGTACGTACTTGCTAGACTCGCCTTTCTGCATCCCAAGCCGGGCACTCTCCAAGTGTGTGTTGGGCTGAGTCCTGTGCGCTTCCACAATGGTAGCATTGTGCCGTCAACTCTCTTCCTATTCGACACAGATACTCACCGAAACATCCATGTCCGGTGAGAATCTGTGTCAATCTGTATGTAAGGTTGCACCTGCTGCCCATCCAAGCGTCGAAGTTGAGAAGAACCGCACCAACGGCACGCTGACGTGCGTTTCGAGGCAACTCCAGCCGCTCACGCCATATTTCTAGTGCCTGTCCGTGAGCATTTCGCCGCACTTCAAACACTTCATTCCGAACGTCTCTACCGACTCCCTGGCAGCCACGGGTACGGATTCCTTCGTAAATTTCCGTGTCCACGACCGCCAGGATGTCAAATGGCAGAGATCGTGCCAGGACGGTCGCTGCCTTAAAAGATATTGTTCGGTATCCACGAACGATCCTAATTGCTATCACGCGCTGCAGTCCATTTAGCATTGCTCTGCAGCGTGAGGCACCCGCTAGGCGATGTGACCAAACGGGTGCCCCATAGAGAGCCATGGATCAAACGACACTACCATAGAGGCGGCGAACTTCCTCCCTAGGTCCTCCAAGGTTGGGTAGTAGCCTTTGAAGGGCGCCAGGCACTTTGCGAATCCTGGGGACCAACCGCGTAAAGTGTTCTTCAAAGCCCCAGCGGCGGTCCAAAGTCAGGCCAAGGTATTTAAGATGAGTTCCCACTTGAACTGCAACATCATCTACCTGAATGGAAGAACTAGGCGGTTCAACTCTCCTACGGGCGTTATAAAACCAGAGGGCTTCCGTTTTATGTGGCGCAATATGAAGGCCTAATTCCCTAATTTTGTTGACGACACAGGTCACTCCAAACTCAGCCAGCCAAATAGTCTCTTGGAAGTTTGCTCCCCTGGCCAATACGAGAGTGTCGTCTGCGTAACACACAACATCCACACCAGAGGGTAGATTAGTCCTCAAAACCACGTCATACGCTATGTTCCAAAGAATAGGCCCCAGAACAGATCCTTGAGGAACCCCACAGTCTCCCTCACTATGTCGTTTCCGTCCCGATCTGTGAAACTAATTGATCTGTCACGTAAATATGCCCCGATAATGTCTCGCAAGTAGGAAGGTGCATTATGATATGCCAGAGCCTCCCATATAGCTTGCCAGGGGAGAGAGTTGAAAGCATTGACTATGTCTAAACTGACCGCCAACGCAACTCTCCCCGCCCGAACTGCTGTTTCCGTCAGAGATGGACACGACGAATAGCGTCCACCGTTGATCTTCCCCTTCGGAAACCAAACTGGTAGTCTGACAAGTCGGAGCCGACTTGTGACAGGTGCTCAGTGAGACGGGCAGCAATAATGCGCTCGAATAACTTGCCTACCTCATCCAGCAAACAGATGGGATGGAACGCTGAGGGAGAATCAGCGGGTCTGCCACTCTTTTGCAGGAGTACCAATTTAGCTCTCTTCCAGCTGCCAGGAAACACAGAAAAACGGAGACAGCTAGAAAATAGTTGCCTCAATCTGTTTCCCAACACCGCCAGAGCCAGCACCCACGCTCGACCAGGAATTCCATCGGGACCGGGTGCAGTATTACGAGCTGCCATTCGCCCTACGGCTCGGTCCAACTCCTCCTGCCTCACTTCTAAATCGCTCGACCATATCGAGTTACTTGAACGCGACGGACGGTCCGAGAGTCCGTCTTGAACCCTGGGAAAGAGATAATCAATGACTCTCCCCACAAATTCAGGCGCCAAGGTCTCCGTCAATGGAGGAACCCATGGTCTGAGTTTGCCCAGAACCATTTTGTATGGACGCCCCCATGGGTCCCTATTCAAGCCCTCAATAAGCTCATTCCAGGACTTAACCTTTGCATTCACAACGGCCTCTTGTAAAGCAATTGTAGAGAGTCGATAGAGCTGATAGGCTCCAGCAATTTCATCGGCTGTGGCTTGCCTTCTTCTTCTCGCTCTTGTGTACTGGCGGCGAGCTCTAATACAAGAGGCGCGTAATTGCGCGAGACTCATCGACCACCAATACACGGACCGATTCCTTCGTCCTGGCCTGATCCGGGGCATAGCAACGTCACAAATATTAAGCATTATGGCCCCAAACCAGGCCGCAAATGCATCCGGATCACGGAAACTCCGTTCATCCTCGCAATATGCCCAATCCACAACGTGGGCTGCAGCGACGAGCATATCCCGATTGAGCTGCTTGAGAGACCAACGTCGCCATTCTGACGCTTGAGGCTGACGTTTGACCGACGGAATGCCATATCACAAAGGATGTGACGATGGTCGGAAAGAGTAACCACGCCGTCCATTACCTTCCACCCTGAAACCAGTGAAGCAGCCAAAGGACTGGCCCATGACAGATCGACGATCGATTCTCCCTGCCATCGCACACAGGTACTTACCCGCCCCTGGTTGAGAAGGATGAGGTCTAGAGCCGCCGCCCATTCAATGAGAGTCTCTCCCCTGACGTCGTCACGGGAGTCACCCCACATCCTAGAGTGACTGTTAAAATCTCCCATGACGAGTATTGGACGAGATTGATAACTGCGAATACAAGTATACGACCCGTCCAAGTATGCCTCGAAAGCCACGAGACCGCAGTTTGGAGAAACGTAACATCCGACGACGACAATAGGGCCAAACTCAACCGCGACCACGCCTTGTCCCACCTTGAGAAGCGAGCAATGAGGGCCACCTGTCTCCCCTGACCAATAAACGGCAACGGAATTTCCTTTCCCACCATACCAGCGTGGATGGTCCGGGATGCGATAGGGCTCCGCTATCAACGCTAGAGTAACCGACCACTCCGCAAGCGTCTGCATCAACAGATCCTGCGCTGCGCGACAGTGGTTTAGGTTACCCTGTAAAATTCTATACCGGGCGGAGAATGCTAGGCGTCCATTGCTTCCCCTACCGAACCGGCATCCGGCTGCGATATTTCAATACCCTTTTGTGACCCTATACTAGCCACGGTTTGGACGGGTGCATTTCGTGGCACCCCTTTCTTTCTCCTGGGAGGAGAACATTTATTCCCTCCCATTCTATGATTGGCAGGGCGACCAAGATCTGCACACACAGGACATCTCGGAGCCTCAGCGGGACATTCCTGAGCTTTATGACCCAATTCCCCGCAGGCATAACAACACCCACTTCGGTCAGCTGAATTAGGGCATTTAGCTCTTACCCCATTTCAAGACACCGGTAACACTGTAAGGGACGTACCTTCAGCGCTTCTACCTTAGCCGAACCCCAACCTACTAGCAGCCGCTTGCCTGCTAACTTATGAGCTGTCTCTAATGGACATCTAACCCAGGCTGAGCCAAGCCTCGTGGGGCTTAAACGGATCACTCCGACCTTTAAATCTGCAGTAAAGCAACCAGTTTCTCGAACTATCGCCTCAGATATTTCGGAAGGTGTAACTAACTCATCTAGGTCTATCACCCGTAATTCCCCGGTCTTGACTGGACGAGCTATTCTAGCATCCGTGCCAACGAGTACGTCCCTAAGGCGATTGGCGAGAGCATCGGCCCTGGTGCAACTTTCGGGACCGGAGATTTTCAGAACGAGCCCTCCATTTATCGCCCTTTTCTGCTGTATCCCACCATCCAACCCAAACTCTTTAAGGTCAACTTGCGACTTCGCCCTCTTTATTACCTCAGCAAGCGTTAATGTAGACCCTTCAGGCACTGACAGTGAGATAGCGGCAGTATTTGGAGGACGAGGAAGCTGATTTGGTTTCTGCCCTTTTTGTCCAGATCCAGCATTCTTATTTCTGTGACCAGTCACAGTGATCCACGCTCCATCCTTTGGTGTCGATTGTCGCTCTACGCTACGCGATATATCGGCGGTCGAAGTCGGTCCCGAATGTTGGGTATTCGCAATAGGCACAGACAGAAGTGCAGACTGAGTTGATCGTTGCACTTTCGGCTTCTTTTTCTTCTTCTTTTGGTTCCGTTTAGACAACTGAGCAGGTTTAGTTAACGGTGTCGTACTGTCTTGAGGGCATAAACAGGCTGGTGGTACAGACTTCGCTGACTGTCCTCCTTTATTTTGACTACCTAGAGATGGCCTTATGGCCTTTCCCGGAAAAAAATCATTCATGAGTTCTGCCTTAAATGCCATCAACTTACGATCCATCAACTCTGCAATCTGTTTTAAAAGGGAACCATTCTTCAGCTTAATAGATACGTCGAACTGTACTGAGTCTGCCAAAGTAGGGTCCTTTGTAATAGGCACCCCTGTCTTGTTTACCGGCCCCTGCCCTAGTCCTTCTCGGTGACTTAGGCTGTGAGTCACGTGCCGAACTCAAATTTCCACAATTTTGGAGCTGTGTTAGTTCCGTGGACATTTCCAAAATACGCGCCTCTAGAACTGTGAGTTTGGAACGCAAATGTTGATTCTCGTTCTCAAGCCTCTCAGTATTGTCAGCGATGGTCCGAGCATGAAGTACTGTAGTTGCCGCATGCACTTTCCTAACAGACACCCTCAACATTTTTTTCAAATCGCCCTTGAGGTTTTTTGACTTATCGGCAATTTTTTCTACAACAGATAAGGATTCAAGTACTTTAGCACCTATTTCAGCCGTCGATTGGAGCCGCAACTCTTCTGCTATATCCTCCACAAGAGGCAAGTTCTGCTTCGCCCTTGAGTTGGATGGGGCTACATTGGGATCCAGGATCTCAAGTATATCTGCATCCTCAATATCCTCATTCCCGACCGAATCGACACATTTTGCTCGGACTATCCGACCTGTTTGTCCGGGGCGTTTTAGTATCTTCCGCTTCCGCTGCTGGCGATCCAGAGACGCAAATAGGGCATCAGATGCAAGTGACATTTGCGAGCTATCGCTGTCCTCCGCCGCACTTCTAGACCTAGTAATATTCTCAATTGGAACGGCTGGCACAGGAAAAGTAACCAGCTGTCCAGCTAAGTTCTCTCCAGGTCACGCAAAACTGGGCATGCATGCCCTCTCTACGACTTCCGTAGTAACATGGCATTGAATGCCCCCCCAGATACGGTGGGGCTGCCAGATCCATCAGGATCCGGGAGGGATTCTCCGGGATTCCCGATACCCTCCTGGGGTAGTGTTTTTTTCAAGGCCGACATTTACGTTTTTTCTAGTTTTTGTGCCGCCCTGGGGACCGGAATACCCCCGGCCATACAGCCTAAACACGGCGGCAAAGCTTAGGCTTAGGGTAATTTAGTATAGAGGTTTTTTCCCCTGTTGATATTCTGCTATGCGCTCTGCTAATCAGAGTACACGGAGAAATAGACCCTCTTCCCTATGCCAGAATATTTGCCACGGGTAGTTACCCTTCTTTGGGGACGTATCCCAAAACAAAGAATTACAACTACCCGCGCCCAGGGTGCACCGACCCGCAAAACTACCATTCACATTGGATATGATAATATACAAAAGGGAAAGGTAGCTGCGGGCACACGGGGAGGTTTTCTGGCCTAGCACCCCGGCTAACTCGCCCTGGAATTCTCCAAACGCCCTAGTTAAGTATTTCCGTAGGGTTGAAATTTCTTTCCTTACTTGATTGAATTGTTATATTTTATTGTGTCCCCATTTAAATTCATCACCTGAATGTTATTCTAATATAGTAAGTTATTCTTGTGTATTTTGAAAACTACCTGTATATTTAAAAAAAAGAATACGCTTAACATGTTCAGTAGTGTCCAGAGTCCAGTCAGTCCAGAGTTTTCTATACGTATTTTGCGTCCGCTATTTATGTCGCATCATATACTAAATAATTTTTCTAGGCGTACAGCTCTTTTCTAAATGAAGGCGAGGATTAGGATATGGAAGCGAGGATATGTACCTAATTTTTCTCAATTCATAAGACAATATAATTGTATACATATTTTAATAATATCTCTTTAATCGCGGAACTGTTACAAAATGAATAACTTATGTATATAACTGTATACTTAAGGCACAGCCAAGCAATATTTATATATTATGAAATAAAAAAAATGTTTATTACATTTACACTGTAGTTGAATACAAAATGCTTGAGATGAAACAAATAACATCCATACACATATCAGCCGATTATCTTTCTCGCAAATCAGCAGCTATGGAGCGTTGATAGTTGGCTACAAATTATTTTATAACAACGCCCACATTACGCCCATATTATAGGGCTTTACATTATTAATATATAAATCCTTGTATGGCGGAAGACTTCATAACAATCAAATTTACAAAAAACGCAAAGCACACCCAGATTTAAAATAACAATTTATGGGTCACACAAATAGTTGTCCTATGCGGGTCTCGAGCCTGAAACAGTGTGAGGGTGCCGAAGAAGTGTGCCCCCCTTAACCACTGCGCCGCAAGTGCTCTCAAATATAATTTTTAAATGCTTATAACTTTGTTTTAGTTTTAAAATAATTTGAATTTTTGAAAGCCATTATTAATAGTCTTGATAGTGAGAAATAAAAATTACAGTCTGCTCACCTATCGTTGTTGTTAATTTTAATTTTCAGACATAGATTCCTATGCGGTGTATCAGTTAGTACCTCACACAGCATAAGGGTTTTCGACGGCTAAATAGTTACTTAGTACTATATTGCGAACTACAGATGTTAGGTAGTGTAAATGGGGCCGCCTCTTTAATTACGTAGAATATTATGGTTAACGTAAATAATTAGTCATTCATTTATTAGGGAATTCTAATCGTCAGGTAGGTGTCCATAGCGAATTAATATAATGTTAGAATAATTTAATGTGTAATTTTAACATTTACCAAATCTCTCTTTAAAGCACGTACTATTATTATCATTAGTGGATATGTTTAGAATCCATTGAGTCAGTGATAAATATGTTAATTCGAGAAAACTAAAGGAAGATATACAAAATTACGCTTCATATATTTCCCATATACACATGTTGGTGCTTTAACATGCATTATTTACATATTGTGCATATAAAATATGCATAGTACACTTTGAATTTAATGTTACTTGATAAATTCTTATTTTCATTACGATTAGTATAGAAAGTTATATGAAATGTAAATATCTCTGCATGTACAATGTAATTTTATTTTATTATGTTTAGATGAGTAATTTATATTGCATATTAATTAATTGTATATTATACCCCCACTGTATGTGGGGGGCGGGACGAACTGTCAGAATGGCCTACACTCGCGGTTTACTGGTACGACGTTTGACACCCAGGAGGCGTCGGGTTTACAGAAAACGAAGAACTAGCTCGTACGTTTCGTTTTTTGCATGCTAAAGCCTATGGTTATTTTTGTAACTTGCGAGTAACGCGGTTTTTTCAAAGAATTCACTAACTAAATTAACCAGTATTAAAATATTGATGAAATGTTTAAAGACAAAAAATATACCATTTTGTAGATGGACAGCTAGGAATTGGAAGGATACATTCGGAAATGCATGGTTTGAACAAAAATGTTGAAAATTAATTATGTTTCATAAATGTTGAATAGAATTATTGAACTTGTATTGTGATTTCTCTGGACGTAGCAAACAGCTCAATTTACTAGATGTATATTCCCAAAAATAAAATCATCATAAAATTATTAATAAAATTGTAAATTAAGCGCGCCATTAATTTGTGTTTCTTCTTGGAAAATAAACATAACGTAAAGATCACATTGGATTTTGTAGGACATGTTTCATGGACATTGTAATTTGTTGTCGTTGAACCAGTATTTCTGTTATAATGAGAAATTAATGTTGAGAAATGATATTATATATGGATGGGTTTGATTATATACGATGGAGATGTTGCAGCGGTTGTGAGATGATTTATAATGATGTTCACTAATTATCTGACTAAATTTAATTATATTTTTTGTATAGACATACATAGCTTTAAGGTTCATAAATGGTGATTAAAATTATTATCACAATATTAATGTGTTTTTTTGTTGCTTCTCATTATTAGGGGCCCTACATACTTAGCGGACCTGCAAAATAAATATATAAAGGAGACATTATTTTCACACGGCCACATGATCCTAAACTAAGCAGAGCTTGTACTATAATTACAACCAGACTCAAGACAGACAGACATGTTCATGCACACAAATATCCGTACTGGGTGGGAATCGACCCCGCGACCTCCGGCGTGCAAAGCAAGCATTTTCCAACCACGCCCACAGGCCCATCAAACGTAGAGTAAACGAACACATAGTTGCATCACTGTGGAAGCCCATGAAAACCTAGCCCTATTTCCGCATTAGGTACAAAAGTTATTCATTGCTCACAATCATATGTAGATGTATAATGTTAGAGAAAAAGTATGAAATTACGGACAAGGGTGGCTTGGCACAGCAGGGCGTTATATATCCATATCAAGGGAATCTAGGGATATTTTATAACAAACTAGCTGTGCCCCGCGATTTCACCCGCGTTAAACTTTATAAATTATCACAGCTCCTCCCCTGAAGGTGATAGCGTGATAATATGTAGCCTATATGTTGACCCGACCTCTTAGTAATATTCATGCAAAATTTGAAGTAAATCCATGCAGTACTTTCTGAGTTTAGTCCGGATATACATACAGACAAAAATTCTAAAATCTATATTTTTGACTTCTTGATAGTAGATGATCTTCTTTGATAGTAGATCACGACCCAAGTATCTTTTTAAAAAAATATTCAATGAACAGTTTTGACTTTCCTACGATTTTATTATATGTATAGATATCTCAATATGAAGAATTTGCTGTTACAGTAAATCTAAAGGTAATATGTGTGTAATGTAAAATAGGCGCTCATAGCCAGATGCTCTCACCGGTCCATAAGTGATTGGCGAGGTTAAGCAACTAGGCTCGCGGTCAGTCCATAGATGGGTGACCGCCAAAGTGGTTTAAATTGTGAGCGTCTCCGTGCTTCGGAGGGCACGTTAAGCCGTCGGTCTCGGTTGCAGCCATTAGGCAACAGTCGTTAAGCCATGTCAGAGACCTACTGGGCGGCTTGAAGAACTCTGACACCAGGGTAACCACTGCCCATACGATAAGCAAGCAATGTTTTTTTTTTTTTGAAAATGTTATCCCACCAAAATCATTCTGTAAGTAATAAAGTTGAGCCAAGTCTAAGGTTCCTTACTGCAATTTCTTTATTATTATTAAATTTCAGCGTTCTGGTCCTATCCAGAGATTCTCAAATTGGGTCTGTAAATACGGCCAAATGGTACCAGAAAAGGATGGTACGGCAGTGTTGCTACGCGCTGCCGTGCTCCTAGATTTTTTGTTTGTAAAAAAAAATTATGATAACAAACCTCATTTCTAACCTAATTCTTGCCCACACATTGTCCCGCCTTGGGCCTCTCCTGGTGCCGTAGACGGCTAACTCTTCCTGAAATTCTCCAAACGCCCTACTTGAGTATTTCCGTAGGGTTGAAATTTCTTTCCTTATGGATTGAATCGCTATTATATTTTTTTGTGTCCACATACAAAATTCATCACCTGAATATTATTCTAATATAGTAAGTTATTCTCGTGTATTTTGAAAACTACCTGTATATTTTAAATAAAGAATACGCGTAACATGTACTGTAGTGTCCAGAGTCCAGTCAGTCCAAAGTTTTCTATGCGTATTCTGCGCCCGCTATTTATGTTGCATGCAATTATATTGCGTCATATTCTAAAAAATTATACTAGACGTACAGCTCTTTTCTAAAAGAAGGCGAGGATTAGGATATGGAAGCGAGGATATGCAATTTTTCTCAATTCATAAGACAATATAATTGTATACATATTTTAATAATATCTCTTTAATCGTGGAACTGTTACAAAATGAATAACTTATGTATATAACTGTATACTTAAGGCACAGCCAAGCAATATTTATATATTATGAAATAAAAAAATAGTTTATTACATTTACACTGTAGTTGAGTACAAAATGCTTGAGATGAAACAAATAACATCCATACACATAAAAGAACCTGTAGTTGTACTTATTTGTTAAAATGTGAGGCTTCCATAGACTCGAACACGTCTAGTTTCACTTTCAACCTGGAAAATTACAAACCAACATTAAATATTTTTACATTCATATGTAGTGTATTTCGGAGTTGATGAAATGACGCGTTGTGAGTGTCCGGTTCGTGATCGCAACTCGAGAACCTTTCTGCTCCAGCGGCCGTCGGTTTTACGAGCTATGTGCCCTGCCCAGTACCACTTCAGTGCGGCAATTCTTCAGCTATGCCGGTTACTAATAATAATTATTTATTTATTTACGTCGAAACATGGTTTACAGGATGTTTAGATTTAAAAATAGAATGGACAGCATGCTTCGCCGTTATCACGGCATGTAAATATTACACAAACACAATATTATACACAACCAATAAAGTAACGCCATTTATATTATAAATTCATTCAGTTTATAAATCAACATACTATGTAGGATATAGGCAGTTTTGATTCAATCCCGCAGGGAAACTCTGAGCACCAATCTTTGGTATACCCAAAAATCAATGGAGAGTTATGTTAAGGTAAGGCTCATTGCTAGCTGCTCTCATCGGCCCGTAAGTGATCGGCGAAGTTAAACAATTAGGCTCTCATCTCATCTCATCAATTAGTAGATGCGATGAGATGGGTGACCACCAAAGTGGTTTAATTTCCGAGGGTCTCTGTACTTCAGAGGGTACTTTAAGCTGTCGGTCCCGGTTGTAATCATTATACAACAGTCGTTAAGCCATGTCAGAGGCCTACTCTGGGCGGCTTGAACAAGTCCACTACCCATACGATAAGTATGAGGCCCATAGTAGGCGACTACGTCTCTGTACCGTAAGTCATCACTGAACACACATTGGTCGAAGACTTTCGACTCGAGACAATACAGTAAACTAATAATACGGAGCAGTATAGAGACTTCGGCGGCAAAGGGATGTTATTTAGTATCTTGGAGGCTATTTAAATACTTCATCATCATCACTATATCAGCCGAAAGATGTCCACTGCTGGAAGAAGGACTTCCCCAAGGATCTCCACAATGGCCGGTCTGTTGCTGCCCACATCTTCACCTTATAGGGGGCCTGCCCACATCGCGTCTTCCAGTGCGTGGTCGCCATTTAATTTTTTATTTTTTTATCTAACAATATAAATACGGACATCTTGTAAAACAATAAAAGGTGCAATGAAACTCACTTGTCGAAAGCGGTGTACATATCGTTGACTTTAGTCGGATGGCAGACGATGGCCATCTTGCCAAGTTCGGTATCGAAAAGTTTGGGTAGCCACTTGGCCGCAGCCTCGTGCGCTTGCTCTGGGGTCACAGCTGATATCGCACACACAAGGTCTCTGTGGAGTCATAAAGTACGGGGTTAATAGTAATAATGTTTGTTTCGGACATCATTATGTCAGCCCAAGGACGCCTAGTGCTGGACAAAGGCGTCCCACAAGCATTTCCACAACTAACTGCACTCAGAGACATACCTAATGATTAAGAAATATTTTTGCAAATGTAATTTAATGTGAGAGTAAAGATTACAAACGATTCATCAATTACGTCTAGTCAGAGAAAAATTAAGAATAGCGGTGCCCGCGACTACGTCCGCGTGGAATAGTGTCTTTGAGTAGCATTTCAGTGGAAAAAATCAGTATTCACATGCGTGTGGCACTGTCGTCTGCCCGTGCGGGTGAGCACACTAATATGGGATTGTGCCCCGCCTACACCCCCCCCCCCTGGCCCCGCACGACTGCACGGCGCTCATTATGTACGGCGCGGTGATTGGCAAGATTTTTACTCGCGTTAACCTCAGTTTCACATTTTGCAATGACTCCGTAAATGTTACATCAGAATAGCTCTAATATTTAGTCTCTTGCCGGAAACTTATGAAACATTAACATAAACCTTACATATTTTCATACAAACTTTCATCCCCTATTGTTACATATAAAAAAAATGTCATTACCTCAATTTAGGAAGAGTTTATTTAATTTCCTCAAATAGAAATGTTTTTATAGAACTAAAGAATATCTAGAATATAAGTCGAAATAATAATGTAATTTAATAGATTAATTTATAATTAGATTAAGTTTCTAAACTACATATGTGTACTCGTATATGTGCACGACCTCAGGTCAGAATATGTTGGATTATAACCTTTTCATTAAGACCTTATGTACCATATTTGAGCAAATAAAGATTTGATTTGATTTTTTACACCCTTAAGGGTAAATTTTTTTAAATTTTTGAATGTCGTATTAGTAAGGATTTGTTAAATATAAGACAACTTGCATGGCAACAAAGACTCTCGTCTCTTTACAATGTACGACAGATGGTCATGCAGGATTTTCTATGATTTAGGTTTTTGTGAACGCTGTAGAGAGAGACATGAATCTTCATTGCTACGCTAGCTGAAGGTATTGTCATTGCAAAATATGTTACACTATTTTCAACCTTATTTCAATAAGAATAATTTCATGTAAAAAGCTAGCTTGTATCGTGTTACCTGTTGTAAGTCTCATTAACTCGGCGAAGATAATTCATGAGAGATTGTTTCACGACGTCGGCGGGACATTTCTCATTTTCCACCACTTCGAACAACACCGTACTCTTGGCTGATGCAAATAGATCCTCGTCGAACTTAGCTTCCTTTAGATATTCTTCCTGTTTGCAAATAAAATGGAAATATAAATTTTGTGCTGTGTGTGGGAATTTATTTTAAATTATTCATAGTTGATGTGTCTATGAATAATTTAAAATGAATGCCCATTTCGTAATAAGGTCATTAAGCAAGATGAAAAACAGGCCTCAGTCACATTATGTTGCTTTTAATCAATATGCGAAAACTAATTTGATCGTTTTTATATACGAGGTTTATCATACTAAGTAGTTTCACGAATTTATATTTTTAGAT
The DNA here is from genome assembly GCA_951640165.1 of Pseudoips prasinana. Taxonomy (NCBI): domain Eukaryota; kingdom Metazoa; phylum Arthropoda; class Insecta; order Lepidoptera; family Nolidae; genus Pseudoips; species Pseudoips prasinana. The sequence goes on along the minus strand of OX621237.1, from coordinate 26,711,189 downwards.
TGTGTAGATGTGTATATGAAAATAAAACTTGTAAAGAAACAGTCAGTCAATATGAGTCGATCAATCTTTCTAAGATGGCATTTTACAAAATCTTATTTATGATTTTCGAACTTTATTATATTTTAATTATAAGAGATGCATCTTCTTTACAAACATGGAACCCACGGACAAACCCAGAATTATAACAGGTATGAATAGGTCCCACAAATAATGTTCCTGGGCGGTAAACACTAGTGTTCTGGAGTAGTAAAGAAGTCAATCATTAACCACACGTGTCATGTACATCGATCCCAGATCTCACCGCAGTTGTACTCATTAATATAAGATGACATTTCATTTAATCCACAGCTTGCCAAAAGACCGTTTATAAATGAAGTTACGTACGACAATCACACAAAAGAAAACAGAGGAAGTAATAACAAGAAAAGCGTAACATATCAACATAAATATTACTAAACATACAGCTACTACTACTACTACATATAGCTTACTATAATGCTCTTGGCCTTCGTGTATGCAGCGACGGCATTGGTGGCCCTGTACAGCGAGAACACGAGCCGGCCCTCGTTGGGCGACAGCCGGATGCCGTAGCTGTACGACAGCCCGCTGCCACGGATCAGCCTCCACATCGGACCCTGCACATATCATTATATTGCTAAAGGGAAATTTTACTGATTGCAGAGAAGAAGTATGGTATACATAACAAATTCCTTCTGTCCCCCTGAAAAAAGTCATAACTTTATCTGCATTTATTGCTCTATTACCAAGCAATTAATACAATTTATTTGCGTTGTTAAAGCCTAAGATTGGTTGTGCACTAAGTCCGACCCGAATCGGTAAAAACACGATCTGAAGTAGTCTAAGAACTATAAAATAAAAATATTTTTATTCACGTAGACTTTAAAAAAATGCTTGTAAATAGTCAGAACATGTTTGTAGTAATATATTTAAGAGGCCTATTACAGTCCACTAGCGCCGCCAATCGAAAAAATGTCATAACTCGTAAATAGAATCAAAAATACAAAATATGTTCTATTATTACTGTGGAAAAGGCAATAACGTAATTGTATAATGCCTTATCAACACTTGAAATATAGCTGTTTAGCTAAATCGTGCATTCAAAACATAAACGGCCGTTTTTGTTTTGAATGCATGATTTAGCTAAACAGCTATATTTCAAGTGTTGACAATGTGTTACAAAATTACGTTATTGCCTTTTCTACAGTAATAATAGAACATATTTTGTATTTTTGATTATATTTACGAGTTATGACATTTTTTCGATTGGCGGCGCTAGTGGACTGTAAAAGGCCCCTTAAGTATACATAATTATTTCTAGTTCATCATCATCATATCAGCGCGTCGTCTTCCGGTTCGTGGTCGCCACTCGAGAACCTTTTTAATTTCTGATACAAAAAAAAAGGAATGGTGCGTAAAATCAAGTTTAACTAAAATTAAATGAAATAGGTATTTTTACATTTTTAATGGAATAAATGAGTTTTGAATTTAAATTTACGCTCTCCTAAAAAAAATTTTATTTCATATTTGCTGTGTGGTGACGACATAGAATATTATCTCCCCCTCTCATCCCGCGGGGGGGCGTAGAAATCGTCCGAGGGAATATCTACCAGAGAATGGGCTGCAGCGTTTTACTGTGAACTATGACCATCAAACTGCGATGGCCAACCCGTCTGCCAAGCCACATTCTTTGGGGAGGCTTTTGTGCAGCAGTGAATGTACTTTGGCTGACATGATGAAGGTATAATGCTATAACAATATGTATGGTACCTCCAGCTGCGTGAAGTAGTTGAGCGCCACCATGAGCGGCGCCACGTCCTGTATGGCGTGGCCCAGCGGGCCGGGTGCCAGCTGCGCCACGCAGCACGACTCCCAGCCGCCCACGCCCAGCACGAAGCCGCCGCCCCAGCCCGACATCAGCGAGGCATCCCAGTACAGCTGGGGCCTTACATGCAAACAAGATTTTTTTTAATCTAGTTGTTCCATTTTCCTACTAGTACAAAATTAACAAGACAATAGTGTTTTAGTTCCTGCAGGTCGCCAAAGCACATAGGGGAGAAAAGTCAGCCAAGCAAACAGTCATACATCGTCATAAGAAAGAGACAGCATGAAATAAATACGTCACTATTTCTAACCAAATGCATGCAAGATTTTCAACACAACGTTCACTTGTGAGTGCAGCCGATGTGGTTATACAGTGGATTAGAATAAACGCGTCGCCTTAGTGGCCCGAGTTCAAATCCAGGAAACATTGACAAAAAGGTTAATTTACATGATTTGAATTTGATATATATTTTGTATTTAGTAAAAATGGATGACATGGATAGAAGCAATGTAACACTTAGACGTATCAAAAAGGTAAACGAGTCCTTCTATAATTCCTCGTTTACATCAATACAATCTGACTATTTAACCAGAAGCTTACCCGACCTGTCAACGAGACTGGACAATGAGCTAGAGGAGTTGAAAATCGAGGTGAACATGTTAAGAGAACAGTTAAAAAGTGCACATGTAGAAATTGATAACTTATCACTAGAAAACACTAACTTAAAAACACAAATTGAAAGTCAACAGACCACTATAAATAATTTAAAATTTGTGTGCACCGAGTCACCCATAAATACAAAAAGTACCAGCAAGAAAAAAAGGCGTAGCGTCACAATGCACATAATCTCTAATGACGAAATAAATAACAGCTGTTCAGACCTGGGAATAATTAGGGAGGATAACTCAAGGAACTCAAACACAAATAACTTTTTGAATATTACCAATAATAATAAGATATATGGCGAAATGGAAAAATCTGAACATACTTTCGACGATCAGTCTGAAATAAATGAAAACCGGGAGGTATTGGATCCCATAGGGCTGGTGGATAGTTCCAATTTACATATAGATTTAAACCAAAACAAAAATTCGCCCAAAGATCATAGTTATTCGACGCCTTTACCAAATAATCAAGCAATATGTGTTGAAAGTCAACATAAGAAGGATATTTATTCTTGCGAGACGAAACAGAGAGTGTTAATCATCGGTGATGAATATGGAAAAGGAATAAGATTGCAACTACAACGTTATCTTGGAAATGACTTCTTAGTTTCTGCTATCTTAAAACCGCAGGCCCCCACTGAAGAGTTACTATTCTCATGCCTCTCATTGTGTAAGAACTTTACAAAACTGGATTATCTTATCTTAATAATAGGCGGCAATGAATGTAACCCAACTAAAATGCAGGCAAATTTGTATTATACACTAAGTAAGCTCTCCCATACCAATGTATTACTAGCTTCTATTGAAAATAGTCATCACCTTAATGTAAGAATGGTGAATAATCTCATAAGATTGACCTGTTCGAATATGTCACACGTTAAATTTGTAGAAACAAGACATGTTATCAATAATTCACCTTATTATGTTCCTAGATATATAATTAAATGTAGACTGCTTCACAAAGAGATATTAAGCTTAGCATATAAACATAAATACAACATATATATGTCACAAAAAGCTACAAAACATTCATTTACTCAGACTAAGCCGTCACACAATGTCTTCAAAGTTGCAGCTACACAGACTGACGATATTTTTTTTCGAGTGCAAAATTAGTCGTAATTTAAATCAATCAAAATATGCATGTCAGAAATTCAATATAAACAATAGTATAATTTTATTCCATCAAAATATCGCGGGACTTTTAAATAAATTAGACCAGGTTGACCTATGTCTGAACGAATTCAAGGAACAAAAACATCAAATAAAAATAATATGTTTTTCTGAGACATTTGTGAAGGATGGGGATGAGGTAAACATTTGTCTACATCATTTTAAACTAGCCAGTTGTTTCTCGAGAAGAAGGGAGAAGCGTGGTGGGGTCTGTATTTTACTACACGCGTCTCTAGACTATAAGATTCTTCGAGTTTGTAATGAAATATCCACTGAAAAGACCTTTGAATGCTGTGGTGTAGAAATTCCAACATTGCAATGTGTAGTTATATGTGTCTATAGAACACCTACTTCAAACTTGCATCTCTTTTTCGAAAAACTTGAACTTTTAATGCATAAACTGAATATTAAAGATAATAAAAGACTTATTATTACGGGAGATTTTAATATAAATACTCTTCGAGAAGACACACCCACAAACCTGCTAAAAGACTTTACTCTCACACATAACTTAAAATTTCACATAAATACACCTACTCGCCAAAACTCCTGCATAGATCATATTTTGAGCAACCTGAAAGATGCCCAAGGTAACACTCACCAACTATATCTATCGGACCACAACACGGGACAAAGTTTAGCATTTCCTATTAAGAATAATAAACCAATGGCCCCATACATCTATATGATGAAAAGGGACTACTGTGAAGAAAATATAGTAAAGTTTATTAATTGTATATGTAAGTTATCTTGGCGTGATGTATTAAACGAAGAAGATTGCAACAACGCATTTAACATATTTCACACTGAGTTATTAACCTTCTACAATCTGTGTTTTCCCTTGATAAAGGCAAAAATTGGCACGAAAATAACTGCTGCAAAATGGATAACTAAGGGCATTAAACTATCGTCTATTAGCAAAAGGAAGCTTAGGTTTTTATGCTACAAGGGCTGTAATGAACAAAATAAACATACTTTCACCGCTTATGCCAAACTCCTAAAAAAATGCATCGTTGAATCAAAAAGGAATGTAAATAAAAATTTTATAAAAAGGGCAAAAAATAAGTGCAGGGCATCATGGCAAATAATAGAAGGTAAAGCTGACAATATTAAAATAAATGATGACATAAAAAAAATTAATTATCAAAATAAGATTATTAGGAATCCAACTCAGATAGCAAACACCTTTAACGACTTCTATATATCAAAGACAAACAAACCCAGTAGCAAAATACCAAGCTATAAACAAATACAGTTGAATAGCCACACAATATTTCTAGCACCCTGCACAGAGGATGAAATTTTAAAAACTATTATGTCCCTAAAAGATACCAGTGCTGTAGGTTACGATGGCATAGCAACAAAAATACTAAAAAAATGTGGTTTTCAACTTGCAGCAATTTTATGCCATCTAGTGAATCTATCCTTCTTCCAGGGTATTTTTCCCGACAAATTGAAAATTTCAATTATTAAACCATTGCATAAAAAGGACAACAAAGAAGAAGTTGCAAATTACAGGCCAATCACTCTTATACCAATAATAGCGAAAGTCTTTGAAAAATTGATGCATTCTCGTCTTACCAGTTTCTTAAACAAACATAATATCTTGTCTGAAGAACAAAATGGCTTTCAGAAAAATAAATCTACCACTTTAGCTGGGTATCAATTAGTAAAAACCATCAACGAATATTTAAATAAGAGAAAACGGGTAGCATCAATATTCTTTGATATGTCCAGCGCATTTGATTTTGTGAATCACAAAGTGCTTTTACACAAATGTGAGCGTTATGGTATTAGAGGCATAGCTCTCAACTGGTTAGATAGTTATCTGAAAGAACGGAAACAATTCGTAGAAATCTCTCGGGTAGACGAAAAACTAACTTCAACTACGTATCAATCGAATAATAAATTAAACGAATTTGGAGTTCCTCAGGGGAGTATATTAGGGCCACTCCTCTTTTTACTCTATATTAATGACATGCCTAAAATTACATCCCATAAGTGTACGTTATTTGCTGATGATATTTCGGTGATGATTCCCGAAAACTGTAGCCCAGAAATTTATGAAAAAACACTGAATGGGACGATTAAAACCATTACAGACTGGTTAGGTGAAAATAACTTGACAGTTAACATTCAAAAGACTAAGTTCGTTCAATTCAGGAACTACAACAGCGTGACCAAAAATTTGACACTAAAATACTTAGACCAAGAAATTGAGGAAATAGACGAAACTACATTTTTAGGTATTAGATTAGATAAGAAATGCAATTGGAAAGCTCACATAAAATCGGTATGTACACGAATTAACAAATTCATATTCGCCCTTAAAAAAATCAGAAAACAAACCTGTGAAAAAACTGCCCTACTAGCCTACCATGGTTACGTGAGTTCAATTTTAAGATATGGCCTAATACTGTGGGGAAATTCCACAGACATAAACAAAGCTTTTATTTCCCAAAAGAAATGCATCAGAGCGATATGTGGTGCCGGACCAATAGACACGTGTAAGCCTTTATTCAGAAAACTTAGGGTGTTAACGTTGACCTCTCTTTACATTCTGGAAATAGGAGTATTTGTAAAAAAACACCCGGACCTTTTCGAAGAAGTAAGCAAAAATAAAAAATATTTATCACGAGATGTAACTAAATTACAACTACCTAAAACATCAACAACTCTTTTCAAAAGAAATTGTACATTTATGATTATTAAAATCTTTAACAAAATCCCTAGAGATATTAGAGAACTCCCATTAAGAAAATTTAAAACACATCTAAACAAATGGCTTATAGAAAAATGTTATTATACTATAAAGGAATTTCTGACATAAGACCATGATATTTATTCAACTAATAATAGTATTGCACTCAATTTTAGAAATAAGTATTGACATTTTAGATTGTGTAGTGGTGATTGACTTATATTATTGACATTTTTGAACTTAATTTAACTATAGACTGTATTGTGTATTATAATTGTTATATTTCTGTGTTTCTATTTGATTGTGTTGATTAGTGAATTATATAATAAAAAAATATTATTCAATAAATTTGCATACCGAAGTATCGGTGAAACATGCTGTACCCATTGTAAAATGTATTTTGTACCATCTCTGTAACCATGTCTCGAGCAAATAAACTATTCTATTCTATTCTATTCTAAGCGTGAATCATATTATGTTCGTGGCACTAGCGTTATAAACAACGGTAAGTATGACCAGTAACCAATAGCGTGTTAAAGACCGTGTTATAAAAATATACAATTTGTTAATACTATAGATAATATATAGAAAGTTGAAAAAGTTTTTGTTGCACCCATTTAGTATCAACTAATTTAATTGATTATAAAATAACCATTCAAATTTTTTCTCAGAAAGTCTACTTTTCCTTATTTTAACTGGTCTCTTGCAACATCATGATGTAATGGTTTATTAGATACTGACCGATTATGGGGAGAATATTGTTTATGGTTTACTTATACGTCAATATTTAACATGTATTCGATTTATTCTATTCATGTTAATAGCATTATTTATACTGACTTCAAATGGGAATAAAGGTTCTCAATTCAAATAGTTTGTTTTTCGAATATGTGCATCTTTTACTGAGATGTTAGTGAGCCTATATTTTTTTCCGAGTAAGTAATACTCGCAAGGTGGTCCCAAATAAAATTTGTTAGGATCCGATAATAATATTAGAATTTATAAAGAAATTACTAGTTGAGAAATATCATGAGACGTTTAAATATTACGCTATTCTGTTGAATCAACTGTGTTCTCGGGTATCACTATTGACTCAAAGCTGCAATGGAGCCCATAAATAGAAAAACTGTCCGGCAAATTAAACAGCATATGCAGTGAAAACTATTCGACGGCTGACTGATGTTGACACAGCTAGAATGGTTTATTTCAATTATTTTCATAGTGTAATGCCCTATGGAATTCTTCTCTGGGGTAGCTCTGCTGACATTAACACTATATTTATATTGCAAAAAAGAGCTATCTATAATCTTAGCCCGAGAGTGTCCCTAAGAGAAAAGTTCAAAGAGGTTAACATTATAACTGTACCATCTCAGTATATATATGAAAACTTACTATATGTGCATAAAAATATCGATTCCTTCTGTAAAAGGAGCGATACACATAATGTAAATACTAGATATAAGAATAATCTCATATTGCATACTACCCGTCTCCACAAAATAAGTAACTCTTTTATGGGGCAATGTATAAGATTCTATAACAAACTTCCCAATGATATTAGAGAATTGTCTACGAATAAGTTTAAAAGAATTATTAAAGCCAAATTGTGTAGCAGGGCATATTACAAAATTTCTGATTATTTAAGTGATAAAAATGCTTGGGATTGAGTTGTTCTGAGTCAACACACATGATTGTAATTAATTATAAGTATATTTTATTTTAAAAAAGGATTCCTACCGAGTTTTATGGCAGTGTTTCTCAGTAGCTGCCACGTCATGCACTGCACAATAGGGTAAAAAAAATATGACGATTCCACATAAATGTAAAATTTTTACGAAAATTTTCTTTTGTAAATACATACTTGTATACACAAACAGATGTGTTCATGCGCACAAATAACTGTCCTGGGTAGGAATCGAACCCACGAAGGCGTGAAAGGCAAGCATCAACCCATCAAGCCAAACAATATGTACCGATTAATTAAAAAAACTTACGGCATGGGAGTGATCTCATTCTCGTTTCCAAATCTCTTCCACGGCTCCGTGCCGAGGTTATATCTCTCGAAGTCGCTCGCTATATGCAGCCAACCACTTGCCGTTATATCCTTAAATGTCTTCCTAGCTTCTCTGAGCACAGTCTCAGCGGAATCGCCTCCAGCGTTTAGTTGTTCTATCAATTCTTTGAGGAATTTCTGTTGTCGCAGCACGGAACACCAGTGCCTATTACTGTTCTTACTGTACACTGAGTCCCGCAAAGTATCATACATCAGTTTGTCGCCATCTCTCCGTACCTAGAAATCATTATATTTTTTTTATTGACGAAGTCCACACTAGGGTATTGATGCCTGTCACGTGTTGGTAAGTATAGATAGGCATGGAACATGTTTAATGTGAGTTTTTAGTAAGTATAAGTGAGATTTTTAGAGAAATAAATGATTAAATCATTATTTTTGGCTGTCATATACACAAGTCGGAACATAGTTAAATTGATAAGCGCGGGACTTAGGCCTCCTACGCACTATGCGGCCAACCGTGCGGCTGACCATACTCAGATATTTGTACGAGAAAGTAGTTTTAATTCGCAGCAATATTGATTGCTAACGGCTGACCGCATTTCGGCTAACCGCATAGTGCGTAGGAGGCCTCAGATTTGAGTTTTGTACAATATTGGAGTTTTCCAATATTGTACAAAACTCAAATCTGAGGCCTTGTTTAAGTGGTAATAATATTATACTTATTTCCTCACTTCATGTATAAGCATTGCATAAGGTAAAACCAATTAACGTTTTCAGTACAAAACCAAAGATATATTTTAATGGAATAAATAAATTTTAAGAAAGTGTTACGTTCTAGCTCGTCTTATATAAAGTCAAAGTATGTTTAAGCACCTTTGCTTATGAACTTTGTAAATACAGCTAAGGTATCCTATCTTTCAAAGACTAACTCTTTTCACTCATTCTCATGTGTTTGACGTATAGATATAAGAAGAAAACAATAACAACCTGTGCCACTAAGTTGATCATCCTTTGAGCGAAAACTAGTAGCCTTTCCTTAGTGATCTCAGCGGCGTACAAGATCTCGTACAGGTGGTTCACAACCTCTTCGTACACTTGTGGCTCACACTGAAAACAGAAACAGTAATGCCAACATATTAGTAGTATTTTATTTCTTCTTTCTTCTAGTATTAGACAAGAAACAAAATACTGCCAAACTACTCAGGGAAAAAATACAGTTATAATCTACAAACCAAATTGTATTTCAACTTTAATCTATACAAAAAAGTTTGTGAGGTAGGGCACAGCGTTCATTCGCTCGAAGAGCAGCCCGACAGGGGAAGTACCTCACCTTACAGAAGACATTCCTTAATAATAACATTAATAATTTAATGTTGTGTTTCTGAGTGTGAGTAAGGTCGCCAGAGCTCATTGGGGTGGGGGGAAGGGTCAGCAACACTTGTTTGCTGACTCTTAAAGGTTGGCAACGCACCCGCGACTCCTCTGGTGTTGCGAGTGTCCATGGGCGGCGGTGATCACTTACCATCAGGTGACCGACTTGCTCGTTTGTCGCCTCTGACATAAAAAAAAATACAGGTAACAATTTATTCGCTTTAATTCGTTTCTTAGTCGTTTGAGTCCCTTAGTGTGCTATTAGTGCTTAGATACTGAGTATAATAATATTAAGTTATTAAACTTAAATATTTTTAATGGTAGTCATCATAACAGCATAAGAATCATGTTGGGGTGATATGCCATAATCACGTTTGACAGGCGAGTTGGCGATTGTAGTTTGATAGTCATATTACACAGAATGAATCTGCTGCCCGTCCTCTTATAGATATTATATATATTTATTATATTATATTTTGACGGTCACCGTAGCCTAGTTGGTAGTGCTCCTGCTTACGAAGCTGGTGGTCCTGGGTTTGAATCCCGGTAAGTGCAAATATTTGTGTGATGAGCACGAATATTTGTTTCTGAGTCATGGATGTTTTCTATGTATAAAAGTATTTATCTATCTATATAAGTATGTATATCGTCGCCTGGTACCCATAGTACAAGCTTTGCTTAGTTTGGGGCTAGGATGATTTGTATGACATTGTCCCTAGATATTATTATTATTATAAGATATTAGGTCGACTTATACGTTTCCCGTGGGAAGTGATGGAGTGATGATATTTGAACGGCGGTGAATATGACGGGCGGGCAGCAGATTCTTTCTGTGTAATATGACCATTAAACTGCGATCGACAACCGTCTGCCGAACATGGCTATTATGACATATGACTCTTGAGACAGGCTTGTTTGTGAACAACGAGCAAGTGGGTAACATGATGGTAAGTGACACTGCCGCCCATGGACACTCGCAACACCAGAGGAGTGACGGGTGCGTTGCCAGCCTTTAAGAGTCAGCAAACAAGTGTTGCTGACTCTTCCCCCCACCCCGATGAGCTCTGGCGACCTTTCTCACTCGCAGAAACACAACTTTAAAATTATGAATGTTATTCTTAAGGAATGCCTTCCGTAAGGTGGAGGTACTTTCCTAGTCGGGGTGCTCTTTTTAATAATAATATCTATATCTAATAATATCTAGGGACAATGTCACACAGATCATCTAGCCCCAAACTAAGCAAAGCTTGCACTATGGGTACTAAGCGACGATATACATACTTATATAGATAGATAGATACTTATATACATAGAAAACTTCCATGACTCAGAAACAAATATTCGTGCTCATCACACAAATATTTGCACTTACCGGGATTCGAACCCAGGACCACCAGCTTCGTAGGCAGGACCACTACCAACTAGGCTACGGTGGCCTAGACTTCGATTGCTTAGACTTCTTTCTGTTGTAATGACGATGATGATTAAAAATACGATGGGGATTAAACTTAAAGCTGAGACTCACCCTAGTTTCAATGTGCACGAAGTTGCCGAAGTGCCCGACGGAGAAGCTGCCGGAGCGGTCGAAGCCGACGTCGTTGCTGAACATGACGGTGAGCTGCTCGGTGTCCGAGATGACGTGCTCGTGCGGCACGAGGCGGCCGGCGCGGCGCACGGCGCACTCGGCCAGCCCGCTCATGTGCAGCGGCAGCCACTTGCGGCTCGACTCCTCCACCGACGTCGTGTCGAACATTAGGTTGATCTGTTCATGTGTACATCCATATTTTTTTAAATTAAACTACCCGCATTCATATTTTTCCTAATCTATACATATAATAAAAACTAAAAAGGTAGTAAGTCAAAACTGTACATTGAATATTTTTTCAAAATGGATACTCGGGGCGTGATTTGCAATCGATATCGAGGCCAAAAATATAGTTTTTGAAGTTATACTTCTTTTAGCGCGATGGAGAAAAATGATGAGAGTGAATTTTTACGATTCGCGCGCACACCGACACCAAAAAATTTAACAGCATGAAGTTAGTTCTAGGTGGTATGAAAATTGATAACTATGTTCAAGTTGTATATTAAGAAGTATAACTTCTAACGCGTGTACATAACACACAAGTTTTTTAGAATTTTTGTCTGTGTGTATGTCTGACCTAAACTCAAAAAGTACTGCATGGATTTACTTCAAATTTTGCATGAATATTATTAAGAGGTCGGGTCAACATATAGGGCAACAAAAAAAAGGGCACATATTATCACGCTATCACCTACGGGGGAGGAGCTGTAATAAGTTATAAAATTTATTGTAAAACCGCGGGGCACAGCCAGTATTTTTGTAGTATTGACAGTATTGGTATATTTTCTATGATGACACTTATCGTTCGCAACTAAACGTTACTACAGGTACAGACGCCAGCACATCCAGCTAGCCCAATCTGTCGCATTTCTTTTATAGATTTTCAACTTTATCACAAAAGCATAAGGTTCAGTTTCAATTGGGGAACTTGGCAGATTGGGGTAACTTGATGTGCTGGCGTCTGTACATGGGTATATGTATTCATATTAAAAATAACACAGTTGTATTCGTCGTTATTATGCAATATCGGAAGATTAGCGTTACAGTAATTATTTACTGAAGCATTTGCTGAGATAGACGCCTTTCCTAGCTTGTACTGATAATGTTACATGTTTCCAAATGAAATCCTTTGTAAACTAAACGTAATTAGTTATATTGTCTTTGGCGTAAACTATATTAAGTTAAAGATTATTTATGCTTGTTGGGAATAATTTTTTTATTCCTTTTTATTTATCATCGTCCATGATTTTTGCCCATTTCTATTAGGGTTAGGAGCAGAGATACGCGTTCTGTATTTTTACTTTGTAATCTATAAGGAAAGAGTAACCGGGTTGTCTTGAATACCGGATATTCCCGAAACATTTGACCAATAGACTTCAAGAACTAACAATTTAAATTATTGATTTTATTTTGCCATTTTAGTAATGATAGATACATATCAGATTCTGAGTATCCGTAATGGTTGGCATTAGTGACTTTATGATGAAGGGAAGGCAGTCATTTAAAGTTCTTGTCAAGTATCAAGCCACTTAAATCTTATATTGAAATTTTTAACTATTGTTTAAGAAAAACTCACCTTTATTATCACCAGAATTTCATCAAATTATGGCGTATTTGAAAAAAAAAAACAATAGCAGTTAACGCGGTAACTTCGCTTCTAAAAGGAATACTTACATAAACAAAGTTGGTCTTCAAGCTGTGCACTCTGGTGTACAAGGGTACTTCTTTCAGGTCGAAGTGTGGACAATTTTCGCCTTCAGAACTCCACGACTTGATGTTGTGGCACTTGAAGCTGTCACATGGAGGAACTGGAACCGACGCTAAAGTTCCCGGGGGTGGAGAACGCTAAGAAATAGAAATAATTAAAGTACCTTCCTTTTACCAACATTTTAATACCGTTACGTGATTTTGAGATGTTTATCACAACTTGAATAATAAATAAATAAAATAGTAATAATAATATCTTGGAACAATGTCACACAGATCATCCTAGCAAAGCTTGTACTATGGGTACCAGGCGACGATACACATACTTATAAAGATAGATAAATACTTAAATACATAGAAAACATCCATGACTCAGAAACAACTATTCGTGCTCATCACACAAATATTTACACTTACCGGGATTCGAACCCAGGACCACCAGCTTCGTAGGCAGGAGCACTACCAACTAGGCTACGGTGATGAAATTGAAGTGCCAAATCAGCCAGATCTTATCCACTGCCGGATATAGGTCTACCGCATACGTTTCTAGAACGTTGTTTTTGGAATTTGTCGTAGTCACTGCGCTTGGCATGCGAGTGGGTGATCACAGTTAAGTGGCAGATAGTACAGATGGCGCTGCTGCCCGACTGACTACCTTTACCCCTTATTCATCTTTTATGAGAGCAACGGGATAATATGGGGCGGTACTACATTACATCAGGTAATTAATATTTTCGGAATGACTAAAAACCCCATTTCAATTTTATTTATAAACTTTGTTGTAGAGAAATTAAGACGTCTGTTCTGTGTTTTAAAACGACGGGATTGCGTTGACTAAGAAGTTCGAAACTGTTAACAGTTCCAGGGTATTGCCGAATAGTTTGTGATATCACTTTCAACTTGATACTTCCACGCGTACTGATACAAAGGGTCTTGACAGATCAGGGTTCCTTTTTGCTTTTTGAGGTATGGAACCCCTTAAAAAACCACCATATCAAGCATTTTCATAAAGATAACAACAAACGTAATTATTAATATAATTGCAACGTAGCTCGAACAGAGTCCTGAGGATGGTGGGTGAACAGCTAGATTCAGCCCTGGTTGGTAAATTCACCGAGCTACATGTTGTTAAGCTTCGGTTATTCTGCCCATGTGGTATGAATTTATTATGTATACTAACAAAGCCGGTAAGTTATATTGTTACTAACACTATGGATCTGCGGTCTGAAAATAAATGTTTTTTATTTTTTTTTTTAACTAGAGATGAGTGATCACAATTTACTTACCTCATTGAAGTCCATCGCTTCTTGCAATAGTTTCGCCTTCTCAGCCAAGCCTTTCTCACCCAGTTGCGCTCTCTGTTCTTCTAATCTTGTCTTTTCTTCTTCTGCCATTCTGAAGTTAAACGAATATCACACTAATATTATAAAGGCGAAAGTTTGTGAGTGTGTATGTTTGATACACTTCCACGCAAAAACTACCGGACGGATGTCAGTAGCAAGGGGTTTTTGTATGTCACCAACGTGGCGGCAACTGTGACAAACGTTTAAATAAAACTATGTAATATATCTATATTAAGTAACTAGCTGTGCCCCGCGGTTCTACCCACGTTAAATTTTATAAATTATCACAACTCTCTTCCCCCGTAGGTGATAGCGTGATAATATGTAGCCTATATGTTGACCCGACCTCTTAGTAATATTCATGCAAAATTTGAAGTAAATCCATGCAGTACTTTTTGAGTTTAGCCCGGAAATACATACGGACACACAGACAAAAATTCTAAAACTATATTTTTGGCTTCGATATCGATTGAAGATCACGCCCCAAGTTTCCTTTTAAAAAATATTCAATGTACAGTTTTGACTTTCCTACGATTTTATTATATGTATAGATATATCTGCTGTGTGGTGACGGCGACAAATATCAGAATCAGAATATCATCACCCCATCTCATGCCGATGGGGGTGCAGAAGTCAACCCGAGGGAATATCTACCAGAGGACAGGCAGCAGCCTGAGTACTATGATCATCTTACTGTAAACGCCAACCCGCCTGCCAAGCGTGGCGATTATGGCATATCCCCCCAAGATGATTCTTGAGGGAGGCTAGTCCAGCAGTGGACTTATTTCAGCTGTAATGATGATGATGATGTAATATAATGTCCTCCTGGTTAGGGTTACCATATGTAAATAGAGGGATGCCTGTCTATGGTACCTAAAATGCCTGAATTTTCATAAAAATGTCTGTCTAAAGCAAAACGCTTTAGGCAATAAGTAAAAGCCAACAGATAATAATGAAGAAGCACATTTATTATTGATATTTGTCAGTGGACATTATTTTTTCTGTTCTTTCTTTTCTTACGTAACGTAAAAATCTTCACGAGATACAGTTTTGCATTTATGGAAGCGCGAAGCGCGCGCGGGCGCGAAATTTAAAATTGCCTGTCTCAGACCAATGCCGGCCGCACGCCTGTCAAAACCTTAAAATGCCTGTCAAATACGGCTAACGCCTGTCATATGGTAACCCTACTCCTGGTCGAATTTCGGTCACGACGGTTAGTCACAATAGAGACCAGCCGGTTGGACTAGCGACACATTGGAAAAAGGTCAGGAACTGAACCAACGGTTTTACCACGGGGGTATAAATACCGCCAACTCCCAGACTTCCGGCTGATAATGCGAATTAATTAAAAATCTCACATTCACTTTTTTAAGCCGGACCCGGGATTCGAACTCAGGACCTCTATCTGCGGTTGAACACGCTACTGCTAGACTATAGAGTCATCGCATATTATTGGTCTCCTGTCAACTGAACTTACTTGGTCTGCAGCTCGATGCTTGGCGAGCCCATGATGATAACCATGTCGTCGGTGAAGTACTTCCTCAACATTTCACGCCAGTAATCGGCAGGTTCCTCCAGAAGTAACACCAGGTCTTGTTGAGGGTTCATACGGGATACGAACTGGAAATATAATGTTTAAATATACGAATAACTGCGTGACGGTATAATACGGTACAGGTAATAGTAGCTTACCAACAGCCTACTAGCTCTATCTAGTAACTCCATCGACGACATTGCCTACTACTAGTAACGTAACTTTATATAACGCCATCTCTTAGCAACGAACGGAATATCAGTTTTGAGGTTAAACAAAGTTGTTGTTAAAGCTGTGATTGTAGCTTTAACAACAACTTTGTTTAACCTCAAAACTGATATTCCGTTAAAACCAGTGAACGCAAAAAAACATGGAAGCATTCCTAGCTCGCGAAAATGACCCAACGCAGATTGTGCCGCGGTAGGCGGGGCTTAAAAATTGTGCCGCGGACCGAGTGGGACCGAGTTTGCGCACTACAGGCATCAATGGCGGTCGTCTGTCAGTTATTAGTTTCAGCGTGTTTAATTTCCAAAAATGCCTTCCTGTGCAGTGAAGTGGTGTTTTAATAAATCTCATTTGCATAACAAGAGTGTTGGAATTAGTTATTACGAGTAAGTACATCGCTATATATTTTAATTTTATTAAATATGAAGTCAATCAAATTGACACAAAATATATGGTGATGTTGTTATGCAAACGAATCAATTTATTTATCTACACAAAAATTATGACGATTTTTTTTTATTTATTACAATTATTTTAATCTTAGATAAAACACTCAGCATCTTTAGGGTATGCACAAAGAATGGTAATTGTGGTATTAAAACAGCTTGGTTTCTTCAAATTTCCACTCGATCCAAAGCGAAGAGAACTATGGACGAAAACGGTTCGTTTGGAAATGAATTCAATTCAATTTTATTTATATATTTACAGAGTAACTTGTAAAGCACCAATTACCTCACAGGACTAGATAGCTAAAACCATAAGCAACAACATTTATTTTACAACTTTTGATAATTTGTATTTTTTTTTGTATAAAGTCTATATTAATTAATTTACCACTTGAATGTTTATAACTCTACGTGCATCGTAAATAATATGTAACCAGGCGGCTTGCGTAATCTTTGCGACGCCCGTAGAGTAAGTTGTTGCTTATGGTGTTAGCTTCCTAGTCCTGCGAGGTTGTTGGTGTTTAACAAGTAACCCTGCATATCTAGATCACCTATAATTTCAAGTCTATTCGTCCACGCGTTTTCAAGATAAAGGGTATTGACAGACAGACGGATGGATAAAGAAGTGAAGGGGGCCCTAAAAAGTAGTACTTAAGTGTTATGTATACCTACGGAAATTGTAAATAATAATTAGTGAATAATTGGTCACAAATTTGTTTTATTTACCTATTATCATAGAAAATAAACCCATTACTCGCCAAATACGGCTCTATTTAAAGACCTTAGAAAAACTATTGCCGTAAAGTTCAAGATACTGTATATTTTATCATAATTCTTTATTATTTTAATAATATCAATGTCACGGTGAATTATTTTCGTTGCACTTTATAACATAAAACATCCCTCGGCGAATGTCATGAACATGGTAATTTAGACCCGAACATGACGTCATAAAGTCTACTTTTAAAAGGTGTATCTGAGCGGTAATATTTTGGCCAATCAGAGACGGTATTCCGTTGTGTCAGTTTGATTGGGATATTGGGTCAAAATTTGCGCTTAGTTTCCTTGAAGTAATGCTTCCATGTTTATTTGCGTTCACTGGTTAAAACATGTTTATTATTTGCTTCTGTTTTAATACATATCATAAATATATTAGGACAACTCACTGCCATCTGATACCAAACTAATCAAGGTTTTTTTTGATAAGTCAGGGGGAATGCCTTCGCATGCCACCTGCAAAGTATCTGCGGGTGGGTATTTCGGACTCGCACCGACTAAACCTAACCTGCCGTGGACTTCTCTTGGCGCCTGATGGGAAGAGCCCCAGGAAAGCGGGCATGCTGCTCCGGTGCCCCCCTTTTGCGCCATGTCCCAGTGGGTCGGGACACGTACCTTAACTTATATATTTCTATATACTTATTATAGGTAAATTACACCCAGAAAAAGCAAATAACCGTGCTTATCACACAAAAGTTTTCTCCTAGGCTCTGCTCAGTACAAATCTTTGATCGAACCCACAACCACTATCTCAGCAGTCAGAGGTCACTTAAAAATCTAGTGCTAGTTGTAAATCTTGTGAACATACAACTTGAATTTATTGCGGTTGTTTTTAATGGTAATACCATTTTTTTATATATATTCGCTATCAGCTATACAGACAGACGCTGTACTAAGAGTGCCTGTCTCTGTGTAATTTTTAATTAAATTCTGTTACTTTTTAAAGCAAATATGTAGATTATTATTATACTTACATCTAGTTCGTTCTGTGAGTACAGCGCATCGCCAATGGACCTAAAAGCTACGGCATGATGTGGGTCGGACTCCAGACTTGCTATTGCTTCCCTCAGCTGCTTACGAATCAGCCTCTTCAATCTGTCCATGTCCAATTGGTCTTCGCCAGAGCGAACTAAACGCAAGCACGTGAGGGCTTCCTCCTTAGCTTGCGACAATTTGTCTAAGGGCACATTGTCCAGCTCGATCTTGATTAGAGACGCTATATTCTCGGTTAGGTTGTAAGATATCTGTGGAATTGAAAATGAAACAACAGATTATGACCAATATGCTAGTGAGTGGCACAGAAACGAGGCAAAAATGCAAACTCAAATTAAGCGGAAGAACGTGAAAGCGACGTTGCATGAGGTTTGTCATTACGCTCAAAGTGTTTCAGGATTACAACGTCGTAATCGCGGTCGGGGCTATCGTTAGCTCGGGAGCATTTACCATGGAGTGACAAACAATGTTTCACTCTTCGGTGCCATTCACCGATGCGTCCCGGTTTGGATTTCATCCGAATTCATCAAGAACACGCGTTTGGAGACTCCAGGTTGAGTTAGCCGTCTATAGAACCGTCAGGAGGTCCACACAAACCATGGCGGAACTATTATGGTGTGGGCAGGAATTCGTCTTGGCCGACAAACCCAGCTCTTTTGGATTCAAGGCAGCAACACTGCATAAAAACGTGAAATGGGAAAAGAAGTCTGTTATTGTCCCACACAGAATTCAAAAATAGCTCAGGTATTTCTACTCATGTCCACAAGGCGCGGCTGGTGTTGGCCGCTCTCCGAGACCACGATATCAAAGTTTTGGATTAGCCTGCACATTCGCGCGACTTAAATCGAGCATGTCTGGGGCATGTTACAAAATTTACGACGGAAAACCAACTTTAGAACACTTACAAAGAACATGGGACGTCATCTCGCAACAAAATATTGACAATTAAATTTTAAGTATGAACAAAATTGCAATGTTGAAATGGCTCGCTATTAATTCGTTTATTTGGTATTGCAAGGAATCAGGGGCATTTTCTGCGGTATAACACATCACCGCTAAACCAACAGTGCAGCCTATAATCATTGGAAATAAATATAAAATAGCCAAAAGTATCCTTTTTAGATAAAATAACAACTCACGTCTCCAGCTACGGCGTCTTCTCTCTCCACCAAGCAGCGCTGCAGCGGCGCGGCGGCCGTGTCGCACAGGTACCGTAACAGAATGGCGCACGTGGTCAGTTCCTTTAGCGCTGACGGCTCCACTAGAAGTGGACCCCGCCAACCAAAAGACACCTGTATCATCATAAAAAATCATCATGTCAGGCGAATGATATCTACCGCTGGACAGAGGCCTCCCCAAAAGGTTTCCACAATGTGGCCATCATTTGGAGGGTTATGCTATAATCGGTACGTTTGGGAGACGGGTTGGCGATCGCAGCATGATGTTCATAGTACACAGAGATATGCTCTCCGTTCTCGAACGACGGACGAGTTCTACGCAATTTTTCAGTTTGTTAGTGGACCATAAATAATAAACCACTCATATTATATTGTTAAAACCTTTCAGACTAAATTATTTGCATTATTCGCACTAACGTAAATCTAATAAGATTTTATCCCGTAATTAAATTTGAAAACATTAGGATTGTCTGTGCAACTGCGTGCGGTCCAGTGATTTAAGCGCATACACTCTTCAAGCAATACCAGTGGGGAGCGCCCCACTGTGCGTATCGGTAACCTGATGAAGGGGTAAATCACGTGTGAACACTGTATACATACCTGTCCACAATCTTCAGTGTCGGCTGGCCACTGCACATTTATTTCCCCATACTGCGGCACAGGCGGGATCGTCTGCCACGGCTTCACCCATTCGGGCTGAGGTTCTCGTGCTTTCTACACAAAAATATCAGTACAAATATTACTAAACCTTATTTTTTGAGGAAAGATAACTCTATTTAAATAAATACTTGTGACCGACCATTTTTCAAAAGTACTGACAATAATCTATAATCATAATATTAATACGTGAAGCAAAAACTTTGTACACCTTTTTACGAAAATTGCGCGGTCGAAGGTGTGTGAAATGTGGGACATTTAAAGTTCATATGGAGAAGTAGTGTAGAAAGCTAATATTTTTATATAATAGACATAAGAAGCAAATTCTTCTAATAAAACAAAAATATCACACACTATCTTGCTATCGACACACTGACAAACTGAGAAGAGATGGCAAGCTGAATGTCAAACTGAGAACAGATTAATATTATTTGTCTTTAATGTCCATAGTATTTGACAATAGAACCTTTAAGGTCGAATTTCGAACAAGTGCGATCTCTAGTTTATCTAATTGTGCGCGTTAAATCCTGGATGTTAATGATTTTGTTCAACTTGGATCAATTTTTTCTGTTTTCATCGTTTTTAGGGTTCCGTAGCCAAATGGCAAAAAACGGAATCCTTATAGATTCGTCATGTCTGTCTGTCCGTCCGTATGTCACAGCCATTTTTTCCGAAACTATAAGAGCTGTACTATTGAAACTTGGCAAGTAGATGTATTCTGTGAACCGCATTTAGATTTTTACACAAAAATAGAAAAATAATAATAATTTTGGGGGTTCCCCATACATAGAATTGAAACAAAAATTTTTTTTTTATCGTACCCATACATGTGGGGTATCTATGGATAGGTCTTCAAAAATGATATTGAGGTTCCTACAATTTTTTTTTCTAAACTGAATAGTTTGCGCGAAAGACACTTTCAAAGTGGAAAAATTAGTGTCCCCCCCCCCCCCCGTAACTTCTAAAATAAGAGAATGATAAAACTAAAAAAAATATATGGTGTACATTATCATGTAAACTAACAACGAAAGTTGGTTTGACCGAAATCTAGTAAATAGTTTTTTTAATGCGTCATAAATCGTAAACCGCAATTTACCTTTCATTTAATCAACTGAAATACTTGCTACTGCGGAACCCTTCATGGGCGAGTGCGACTCGCACTTGGCCGGTTTTTTTTAGTTATGAGCGAGAATACGATAAATCTGAGAGTTATCAACCTCTTGAGGGGATTAACCTTTCCATAAACTTGTTAAACTTAAATTGCTATACACGCAAAAAGAGAGGCATTAGTTGATATGTATGATAGTACGGGAAGTGAAAAATAACGTCCTGTCTAAAAGGTTATCAGCCAGTTTTCTTGGTAGAGGGAGAGATACCTAAGATATTTATGTTCTTCGCTGCCTCGTTGGGCTAGCAGTTGAGTGTTCAACGTAAGTCGTAACCAAGTGCTAGTAGGACTTAAGGCATAGGGCATGATGGGCATGATTGGCGAGATTGAAACGCAATGTCACTGTGGTACAAAGGTTCAGTCGATGTCACATGTACTTGTGTGACCTTCAGCCACTGGTCATGGTGGCTTTAATTAATAATTACTTAATTCTGTTGAAACATTGACTCGAAAGAAGCAGAAGTAGAACTTAAACTATTTTTTTTTCACCCGAAGGCAGGAAATGTGCGACGTGAAAATCGATTGCGGACTATTTATGACGTCACATGTGCCATGGAAACCGATTTAACGATTGATTAAATAATTTTTAACCTTTATTTATTTAAACGCCGATCACTATACCGGTGTTCGGCGACTTAAGGTCATAGCCCACTTACACGACTCTGCTCCAACACTGTTCCCAACTATCATCTCCCTAAACAAAACAGTACTACCGAGCGGTCTGATGGCGGGAAGCTTGCTGACACCAAGCTGTCTGCTAATTTATGTTGTCTATGTCTGTATCTATATCGCAAGGCGACGACTTAATAATAAAGGCCCGTATTTGAATGATATTTTGGTAGTCGGGCAGCAGCTGAGTCGTGTAAGTGGGCTATGACCTTTAGCCGGTAGCCCCCAGGACATTATTATTAATATTTATGTATCTTGCTATATTAATATAATACTTGTCTAGATACACATACGTGTAAATTATTAAGTGCCTAGGCATAAGGCAGTCACTGTGAGTCAACAATGCGATGCGAGGTCACCTCTATAAAAATGCATAGGTTATTTGCAGAGTGCTCAAATTAGTTTCTATTTTCAATTCTAGATAAAACACTATTCAATAACAAGGCATGCAAAACACTTTATTTAAACTTGCAGATTGACAGCCTTATTTAAAAAAAGGTTGTTAAATGTAAGCTGGCCACTTAGCCATGGATTATCAGTTTTCATTTAAAACCCGATTTAACTATGACACGCGGTTCTGCGGTAGATAAGTACTGTCAAAATTAATAGATACCGCATTGGCCCCTGGTTTAAACCTAGTTTAAGTGACGATTAAGATGGCTGATTTTATTCATATATATCATATCAGTTAACGTTTTGTGTGACGTCTATTTGTGAATTGAGGTTTGATGGAAGTTTTGTCTGTTTTACTTTTGAAAATAAATCCTGAATTCCAGTTGGATTCATTTCCACGAACTAAAAAAAACACCGAAGAAAATCAAAAGTCCTTGGAAATGCACTGTCACGATCATAGATATATTATCCCATCTCTATTATAGAGAAAAAAACATAAAGTAAATCATAAGATTTAGATGATTCATTTTGGTTAACGGCTATACAAGTCCCAGAAATGTTGACAGAGTAAAATGATATCACGTTTCTCAGGTGAGAAACCTGTAAGTACAGTTTTAAAATAACGAAATAGTTGAGCGTAGTTCAGGTGGTTAAGCGGGGTTTACCTAAGCCATGGTTAATCGGCAGTTCACGGCATTATTCTACTCACAAACTTTGTACTAAAATTTGTAGGACTGTAGGGTTTGCTAGACGGGTTGGACCTTCTATTGCCTCTATTGTCCGATGAACCAGTAAAAGCCTGTGGTAGCTAAGAGTTCTTACAGTCATAAACGTCATGGGAAAAGACTATGATATCCGTACTAACTGCGTAGTTAATTAAGGCACTATCATCATCATTGATTGATTGACTGCACGTGTGGCGCAGCGGCTAAGACAGTCGCCTCGCCGCTTCGTGTCGCGGGTTCGAGTCCCGCGCCGGACAACTATTTGTGTGACCCATAAATAGTTGTTCTGAGTCTGGATGTAATTTGTGTCCGTCTATTATATGATTGTAAAGTACTCCGCGACACAGGGATTAGATTCCCTAATGCGGGCGTTGTCTTTTTTTAAACAAAAAAAAATCATCAGGGCCTGATGCTGCTACGTGTGCTCAAAAATATACGCAACAATTACACATAGTACCATGTCGTCTATCATGGATAACTGATAGGATAGGATACTTATAAAATGTTTGTACTTTAGGTTTTGGGTAAAAGCCAAAAAAAAAGAAACTATTTCTATTGTAGGAAGGGCCTAGTAGTGCTGTTCATTTCCTTGGCAAGGTCATAGCCTAATGATACGCCCGCGCACAACATACAAATGGAAATTATTGATTTGACCCGAGTAATTACGGACGTGATTCAAATCTTTATCAAACACAGTAAACCATACACTGAGAACATTAAGACGAAAAGAATCTTTAAATTTCCTTAGCGAATTTCATTGGAGCATAATTTTCCAAATTATAAAAAAATATTGTAACAGGGATCAGCAATACCTATATAATGCGGATTTTGAATTTTTTGTATATAACAACCAGTTCACTAGAGTTCACGGTTTCAAAAGTCAAAGTTTCTTTATTCCGTAAAAAATTTACATTTATGTGAAATCGTCATATTTTTTTTACCCTACCGTGCAGTGCTTGACGTGGCAACTACTGAGAAACACTGGCAGAAAACTCAGTAGGAATCCTTTTTTTTAAATAAAATATACTTAAGATTCACTCACTACTTAAGGTTGACTCAGAACAACTCAATCCCAAGCACTTTTATCACTTAAATAATCAGAAATTATGTAATATGCCCCGCTACACAATTTGGGTTTAATAATTCTTTTAAACTTATTCGTAGACAATTCTCTAATATCATTGGGAAGTTTGTTATAGAATCTTATACATTGCCCCATAAAAGAGTTACTTATTTTGTGGAGACGGGTAGTATGCAATTTTTTTTTTTTTTTTTTTAGGACAACTTACAAAACATACACTAATACATTGAATACATACATGTTATAAAATTACGTGCTAAATGTTGCTTTACTTACAAGTCGCCACGGCATGGTATGCAATATGAGATTATTCTTATATCTAGTATTTACATTATGTGTATCGCTCCTTTTACGGAAGGAATCGATATTTGTATGGACATATAGTAAGTTTTCATATTTATACTGCGGTTCTTAGCTTCATAAAAATTGGTGACCAATCAATTCACAACTCTGTCCCAGTTTGACGACTTTGATGACTACGTAACTTATTGCTTAGCAGCGCAGAAACCCTTTACAATATTTAATATGTAAAACTGGAACACGTTTATTTTATTTTAACCGCACGTGTGGCGCAGCGGCTAATACAGTCGCCTCGCCTCTTCGTGTCGCGGGTTCGAGTCCCGCGCCGGACAACTATTTGTGTGCCCTATAGATAATTGTTCTGAGTCTGTATGTAATTCTATTATATGTTTGTAAAGTACCCCGCGACACAGGGTTTAGATTCCCAAGAGCGGGCGTAGTCTTTAAAAAAAAGGCAAATATATGTTGGACTTGGCTAACCGTTTCAATCTCTTTAAGAGATCATCTTCAGGTCGAATGCGACCCGCACGTCTTCTCGTCTTGTCTCGCAAACCAACGCAGTCCAAAATTCATTTAATTACGCCAGTTACCCGTAAAATTTTTCACTATGTTAGCTACTGACGTCAGTTTAAAAATAATAATAATTAATTACCTTAGCAATGATATCATCTTCCACTAAAGCCAATGCTTTGAACACATCGTCCGCCTCAATTTGACCTGTTAGAATGATCGTCAGGTTTTCCGCACGGTAGAAGTCCTTGTGAAATTGTCGGACCTAAAATTATAATTATTCGGTCATCAACTCCATAGATATGCAGTATTTATAATAATAATAATTTATTTATCTCAAGTAACATGACTCATATTTGTTAGTAACAATTATTCTTACACCTATTAGTATTATTAGTATTCCTATAACAACACACACACACACACACACACACACATACACACGCACGCACACACACACAATCACTGCCACTCTCCTAACACTGAGGTGGACAGCTTGCAGCAGCGACTCACATAAACACAATCGAGTCTGCTGGCCACACAGCTCATGATAATGTTGGGGCTGACCCGTACGCGGCGCACCAGGGAAGCGCATCGTTTTCTCATAGTTGTATAAAAACAATCAACTCGAGCAACCGCAAACATCCCTGATGCACTACAAAAGCGGGGCAACCCCATCAATATCCTGAACGCATTATTATATTGTATGCGAAGGGCGCTGTACGATTAATGCGTATAATGAGCCCACAGACTGCACGTGTAAAACGAAGTGCAGTATGCACGAAACAGAGATTTTTTAACACCCGGTGAACAACGTGCAAATCTGCGAACTATCATATTTGCCCTAACCGACAGCGCCCTTCGCTCACGCTCAATATCCTCATCGTCTTTCATGCCAGCGGTTAAGACGTGTCCAAGGTATTTTATCTTATATACCCGTGTGAGCGGAGTTCCATTAAGACTGACTGGTGGTATAGTTTCTGGACCTAGTCCACCGCCGGAACCAAAGACCATGAGCTCACTCTTACAAGCATTGTATACCAATCCATGAAGTTTGGCATAGGCTTCACAAATGCTCACTAACCTCCTAAGGCCACAGAGGCGCTCAATAGAGTCATGTCATCAGCGTAGATAATGTTGTTCAAACAAACCCCATCTATGTAACAACCAGCGCGCTCTCTACTGAGCGCCTCGATCAGTTCATTGACGTAAAGATTGAAGAGCGTAGGCGAGGTCAACCCCCCCTGCCTCACCCCGCACTCCAATCCATACGGCTCCGACAAGGCCCCAGACCATCGAACCTGCTTGATCTGACCTCCATACCAGCACTTGAAAGTGCTTATAATTTCAGAAGGAACTCCGGCTTTCTGAAGCTTACCCCAAAGAGTACTGTAGGAGACCAGATCAAATGCTTTGGAAAGATCGAGGAAGCACGCATACACAGGTGTTTTCCGGTCAGTGTAGTACTTGACAGCCCACTTTAGAAATAGAATGGCACTCTCAGTAGACAGCCCAGCTCGGAACCCGAACTGGTTGTCGTGCAGTTTAATATGATTATTGTCTATTAAGCAGGCTATCAAGCACTTTCGATATCACCGTCGCCAGGGAAATATGCCTATAGTTTTTTATATCCGCGATATCACCTGTTTTGTTTTTTACTATAGGCACTACAATCGTCCTAGTCATCTGACTGGGTAAGTACTCATGACTTATACAAAAGTTGAATAACATTGCCAACACTCTTGGTAAATGAGGACCTGCGTACCTTAGGTGCTCAATGCTCAGACCATCATGACCTGGAGACTTTCCTCTCGACATAGCGGTGATGACACCCTTGATGTCCTTGGCTGTAAACCTAGTTTCAAGATCATGATGGTCCGGGGCATCAGGCATAAACACGCTGGATCCCAATGGTGACTTTACTTTGAACTGTTCCTTAAAGAGGTTAGCAATGTCTACAGGATCGTTCACACCGTTAACGGATACAGGGAGGCCCGGCCTATTACTCATCCTGTTTGTGTGCCTCCAAAAAGAGCGATAGTCTTTGTTCGAATGATGTGATGCCAAAATATCCATTTTTATCTGCTCTTGGTGTGTTTGACACCACTTCAGACGCGATTTAAATATCTTTCTAGTATTACACATGTCTGCAAATACAGTACTTGTAAAAGGTCTACCACAATCCAGCCACACACAATACTTAAGCCGAGCGTCCCTGTATGCATCACTGACATGCTTGTTCCAGCCTGCCACAACCTTCTTTTTCCTATGTTTGCAGCTCCCTCGACCCATAACAGCTGATTCTGATAACGCTCGTACAATATTATTATACATACTGTCAATAGTATTGCGATGACAATGTTGTTTACAAATTTTATCGCAACAATTTCTGAACTGATCGGGGAAGTCAATCAAACTAAGCCTCTCATGACATGCCATGGTATAAGATTGTATTTGTTCAGAACTTCTCTCCCCCCATACAACAAAATTATCTACGTAATTATAATTATATTGCTTAAGGCAAAACTTATCAAATACACACTCAATTACAAGTGGGTAATGATCCGACCACAAAACGTCATAAATGACACACGCGTTCACTACAGAGTCACGAGCTGCTCTGGTGACCACACAGTGGTCCAACCACCTACGTGTACCATGTGCATCGCTTATAAACGT
This sequence comes from Pseudoips prasinana, assembly GCA_951640165.1. Lineage (NCBI taxonomy): Eukaryota > Metazoa > Arthropoda > Insecta > Lepidoptera > Nolidae > Pseudoips > Pseudoips prasinana. Next base: position 26,683,452 of record OX621237.1, on the reverse strand, counting down.
ATATGTATCTGAATTTAATCCTAACAATTCCGTATCAACGCAATTCCAATCAAATTCCTGACAGAAATCTATTAACTCTGCATAAAATCGACTTGTCGGGTGTGCATGAAAATCCCCTAAAATGTAACAGTTTTCTATATTAGTGTTCTCTATAATGGCACTCACCGCGCTCAGGCAGTCCGTGTATTCCACCAAGTTACATGCCTCATCCGTGGGCATGTACGCGTTGAGCACTAACACTGATCTATGGTTGCACATTATTTCGATAGCACATATTATGCAAAATATAATAATATGTTACTACCTCTTGTACAAAAATATGTAGACATTAATAAAAAAAATATCATAAACAGAATAACTAGATAATAAAAACTATAACCAACAACTTTTGTTCTACAAGTTTTGGTATTTTCAGTTTCATACAAAAACAAGTATTAATTTAATCTCCCGCTTGAATGTTTGTAACTCTATGAGCATCGCAAAGACGCCTACACGCACGCGAGATTAGCGTCGTTTGCGCGTCGTCCTTCATGAATGAAACATAGACCTACAAATGTCACGAAAGTCCAACAAAATCTTTTAAAATCGTTTTTTTCTTGTATAGTGCTATGCCCGAACTCATAGAACAAAAGTAGCGGTGGTAGCATTAAAGCGCGACCGTCGTTATTAACACAAGGTCCGTCATAATAATATCACCTTAATATAGACAGAACCATTGCCAATATGTATTACAAATATTAGACTTAAACTAGATAATTAGACTTAAACTAGATAATTAAACTTAAACATAATCTCTTGACAATAACTTGATACGAGCGGTAAATTTTATTAATGTTTTAATACTGTCAATACAATGTGTACGTAAATATCTATGTTACTAGAAATAATAATGTATACAACTATAATACTACAAACATGTTCTGACTATTTACAAGCGCTTTTTTAAAGTCTACGTGAATAAAAACCTTTTTTATTTTATTTTAATAGTTGTTGCTTATTAAGTTAGCAATTTAGTTATGCGAGGTTGTTGGTGTGTTACACATAACCGTGTAATTTTAGTTATTGTAGTGGATAATTGTATTTTAATTACACTTACTTTAATGTTATCAGTGGACGTCCGAAGATTTTTCATAATACCTCCTGTTTCTGCCGAGTATCCACTGCCTGGGTACATGGCACGTAATAACTGCAGTTCACATCTGTGACAAATATTTTTATGCAGTAGACTTTGACATACCAAGGCCAACTATTTATGGGACCCATTTGTTGTTATGAGTCAGGGTTTACTTTGTGTCCGTCAATACATGTTTTGTAGAATACCCCGCGACACAGGGCATATTTTCCCTAATGCGGGCGTTGTCTTCAAAAAGAGAACAATAGATATAGAATTGATGTCCATTTTATATGTTAAACTATTCATATAAAAAAGAAGAAATATTATTGTGTTTTTAATAGACTTCAAAAGGAGCTTTTTATCAAGATTATGTACAATATATTCTATAATTATACGTTACGCGATTCTACCGTCGCGATTGACTTCCTTCAAATAAAGAAAAATTTCTAAAGAAAAGTAGAAATAGAATTGCTATATTTAAAAATAAGTTATGATACGCGAAACTTGGTACAAACTATTATACCTACTTATAGTAAAAATAATAATTGAGTAAATAATAAAAACATAAGGCAAGTTCGTAACCCAAAAGGCTTTAATTGCTTCACCGGACAATGAATCACGGCGGTCATCAATAATTAGTTAAATAATTGAGAAGAAAATAATTATGATTGTAGTAGAAAATGGCTGTTGGGAATGATTTTTAACTTAAATACACAGCACGCAAACTGACTCGAAGTCAAGGGTTAAGATCCAATCCAGGTACCTACTATAAGAAACTTAATACAATTTTTGGGACAGAATGAAAGTATAAAGCTCACCTGCTGTAAGAGTTATTCTCTCGTCCTTGCATTTCACAGTACACAACACCTGCATCCTCACCATCACCATCAATATGATGAACTTCAGTGATAAACCCATGGTCAGTTAACGTTGGCCTCAGTATATGATCCAGGTATATTGGCAGCAGTGTTAACATGCCTGCATCTCCTGCAGTGCAAACAGTGTAGCATGTGTGGTCCGTGTCTGTCCAGGCGTTTGTGCCATGAGCCATGCAGCGGTTAGCCAGTAAGTCCAGGATACCCTTGTATGGATAGCGCTCGGAACCAAGGAAGATGAGGTGTTCCAGTGTGTGAGGGAGTCCATCATCATCATGGGCTTCAGTGGCTACATTAGACAAAATATTGAATAAGTAACATGAAGGTAATTTTTTTGAGCATGAAAGTCTGCAATAACTGGTAGTTTACACGAATCCTATACAATAAAATTGTGAATCAAAATTTAATACTTTGGAAGGTATTTTCAATATGATATGACCTTTCACATGCAACTGTGCACATATCAGTTGGCCATGTTTCTAGAAAACAACGTCGATCCATAACACCTATATCCTACAAAACGGTGTCAGCAAGGAAATCCTAAATTTGATCTACCAGTGCATAATTCGTAGTTTACCGCAGAGGGCCTACCCTCGACTGGTTCTGGGTTTGAGATCCAGCAGAGGATTAAATTTATAATTTCCCAGTGTTATGTGCAGTTACGTCTAAAATGCGTAATCTATAATACAATTATTCTAAGGCATGTATTTAAATCGATATCTGTATATTCCCTTTTTTCTAACAAAATATTTCAAAGTTATATCAAAAATACTGACTTGCACACTAATTATGCACACTAACTAAATGAAATTAAGTATACTGTTTAATCATATTTGCAGAACTGTTTTACTGAATGAATAACTATTAATAGTTATCTAACAATTCTATAGTTCAACAAACTTAATAAAACTTTTTCAAGGAAAACCATCACCTAAACATTTAGGAACGCCGTTTATTCTAAATAAAACCCAATTTAATCAGTCATCTTTATATAATTAAGTACACAAAAAAATAATCAAGTGCTTACTTAACATGCACTAAACACATGCACACTGAGCGGTAACTAAGTGTAGAAACAATAAGTAGAAGTTTAGGAACAATAACACAACTTAAATAATAATATAAAGATAATTATTATGCAGCAAGCATTGTTTCTGTCACGGCTCCGGCGCTGCGGGGTTTGGGCGGCCCCACGCGAGTTTATCGTCGTAGATGGTTTTAACGCTCACCACCGCAGCTTCGGCTTGCTGGCCGGCTCCGCCGGCCAGCCTCAGCCGCGGCGGCGGGCCTTCAAACCACCTACTCCTGCAGCTCGCGGGCCGCCCCACCCCTCCGCGCCTACGCGGGCTTACATTACACTCTAGGGGTAGGGCAAACAAGACTACGTGAAGTCGGTTTTGCAGCGATTCGTTTCTGTCACAAAATTAAAGAAAAAAGTCACAAAAAAAGAAGGCGCAGTTTCGAACACCTTCGAACAGCATATGAAAATCTTCTTTTCGTTCAGAAGTACCAGACCGTTTGCTTACTTCGTGTCGCTTGGTCTCCCTCACACTCGCGTTAGATGCTAAAGAGCGAGCGCGGCGTTAGATGTGCAGGCGCCAACAAGTTTTTCAGTAAAATAAAGAATCAAAATCTAAATAAAGTTAGGTTTAATATATTTTAGATGCACTATTAGTAAAATAAACTTACTTTATAGTGGTACACCTTTAGTTAACAATTTTAGAAATTCCGTTGTAAGATTTGTACAATTTAGAGTGCAAGTTAGTAATTTTGATAAACATTTGGAACTTTTGTTTTGTAAATCGTATATCCAATGTACGAATTACATTTTTGATGTGAATTCAATAAAAAAGGCCACCTCGGTTTGTGTGGTTTTTTAATTTTTTTTGTAGGTTATATTTAGTTATTCAATTAGTTTTTTTGCACAGCATTCATACTTCTGGTGTGCATTCAGTTAAATAGTGGAGTTACGTAGTGTGCTGAAAAACTATATAGATGTGCATTTAAAAATATCCCTTATTCTAATTCAAAGAGTATTAATGACTTTTTGATAATAAAACACATTACTTAATTATAAAGTTGACACCATAACATATTTACAATGACCTTGATTGAATAATGAATTATTGATTAACATTAATGGCCATATCATCCTGCAATATGGGGCTTGAATATATGTTCTATATCATAAGATCTAAATACTAATACTTTACTAATCTCAGTTCACGAGATGGTTCGCGATATAATAAACATGTCGTCATACGAGTATAACTGACCATAGAAGAAAATCAGGACGGCAAACTGAAACTTACTGCTGTGCATAAGAAGACATTGGTTGGACATTACAATTAGTGATACACCAAACAACTAGCCATCTTGTTGCATTGTATGATGCAAGTCTTCGGAAAGGAAATGAATTAAAATGATCTTTTATTTTTCCGAAGTACACACATCAACAAAGTCTAGGGATACGTTATTTTGAAATCAAACATGGCTTTATTGTTTAAAACCTATTTAGTTTCCTTAAAAAGTTTATTTACAGATTTAAACCTTGTCTATTCTTTATTCAAAATTTAAAAATTAAAATGAGAAACAAATGAAAACACGCAAAGCACAGCGCAATCTTGAGTTGTATCTAATTTCAAGAAGTTGCATTAAAATTTTTTTTGCGTGTTAATTGAAGAAAACCTGATAAATTGTTTTATTTTCTTTTCTCAATTGGTTGTGTAAGCTTTTTAGCGTCATGCCACGCCATCATTTGAGTCGAGATGAAATGTTACGGGCAGTTGGCATGTTACAAAACGGTGCTATTCAACGCGTCGTTGCTGAGTCTCTGGGCACAAGCCAAAATGTGGTATCCAGGCTGTGGTCACGTTATCGCGCTACTGGAGATGTGGCAGAACGGCACACAGGTAGATATCGTGTTACCACTCAGAGACAGGATCGATTTCTCCAAATGACCGCCAGAAGACTACCCAATACCACAGCGATGCAACTAGTGCAAAGGCTCCAGGAGGGTCAGCAGCTGCTGGTGAGCGACCAAACCGTGCGAAGGAGGCTGCATGAAGTTGGTCTTCATGCTCGCAGACCGCTACGAGTCCCAGCGCTGCGACGTGGCAATCGCGGTAGGCGACTTTTATGGGCTCAAGAACATTTGACATGGAGTGATCAACAATGGTCATTGGTGCTGTTCACTGATGAGTCCCGCTATGGATTTCATCCAGATTCGAGACGAACACGCGTTTGGAGAACTCCAGGCAGGGTCAGCCGTCTCCGACATCCACAGGAGGTCCACTCTTACCAAGGCGGGACAATTATGGTGTGGGCAGGAATACGAATCGGCGGACGAACCCAACTCATTTGGATTCAGGGCAGCATGACTGCCCATAGATACCGTGAGGAGGTAGTAGAACGTGTCATTGTCCCGCTCAGGGCCCTAACGGGGCAAGAATTTCAGCTCATGCATGACAATGCACCTTCCCATACAGCGCGGCTGGTGAGGGCTGCCCTTCGAGAACACGATGTTCAGGTATTAGATTGGCCTCCACAGTCGCCAGACTTAAACCCAATTGAACACGCCTGGGACATGTTACAGCGAAGAGCATTGAGGGATTTTCCGCCCAACTTGACAACAGAAGAACAACTTTTCGAACATTTAAAAAGAACTTGGGACTGCATACCCCAGCAAGACATTGACACCTTAATTTTAAGTATGGAAAATCGTTGCCGCTGTGTGATTAATGTTAGAGGAGGAAATACCGATTACTGATTATCAGATTTGGTAAGATTTTTATTCATTTAATTCGATTGAATAATTTTATAAGAATAAAATGTTTTTGTTCACTCAGTAATTTTCTATGGCTTAATTAATTTAAGACTTTTATTAATTAGAAAAACAAAATCGCATCGTGTTGTTAATGTTTAAATATCGGCCATGAAATTATCTTTAATTCTTCCATTTACAGTCATAACAAAATGTTTATAGTTTTCTAGATAATCAATGAAATGTTCAATATCCCTAGATTGTGTTGATGTGTGTATAGTTCAACATAGGTGTTATCAAAGTTTATTGCCCAATCAAACTTTGCCATAAACATGGTATATAAATTTACTTATGCACTAATATTAAATTAAAAGTATATCATTACTATTAGAGATGGGCAGCGGGAAAAAATCCAATAGGAATAAACCCAGGTACTTTCCCTTTTGGGAAAAAACTGGGTATTTATAGGGAAAAAACCCAATAAGCGGAAATATTAATTATTTATCATAATTATCATGATCATATTGTATTTTTTAATACTAGCGTCTCAAAATGACTCCAGACTGCTCCAGTGAGCACAAGTGAAATTCTAAAATGGTGGCCCACATTTCAACACACATTTCTTATCTGTAAGTATATAGATAAGAGAAAGTCATAGGTTAGAGAATTGTCAATTATGGTGTATTCCCAGAGCACTAGTCTTAGATGAGATTGAGATGGTGGTGAGTGGTATGGTATAATATATGAGTAGTGAATTGTACCTCGGTCTGCTACCACATCGAGTTACATAACTATTAATATATTATACCATACCACTCACCACCATCTCAACCACATCTTAGACTAGAGTTCTGTGAATACACCATAAGCAACAACTCTCTAACCTACGACATTCTCTTATCACCACACACATGCAGTGAAAAATTAGACACTCTGCTCTGCATTCGCTGGCACTTATATTACAATTCTGTGTTGTTGTGTCTCTATGAGGAGTAACCTTTCTTGGTTTGACACAATTGTTTGTTTGTCTGGTAATATAATTTCGAATATATTGTTTGTGCTGGTGATTTAAAATGCAAATTTCAGGTAGTATAAAATTAAATTTGGACTTATTATCTTTGAACGCCATGTATGGATTACAATTCTGTGTTGTTGTGTCTCTATGAGTAACCTTTCTTGGTTTGACACAATTATTTGTTTGTCTGTATTTCGAATATATTGTTTGTGCTGGTGATTTAAAATGTAAATTTCAGGTAGTATAAAATTAAATTTGGACTTAATATCTTTGAACGCCATGTATACTTCATTTACTAGAATTGACAACATTTCAAAACTGACACCACCTTAAAACAAAAATACCGTTTCTTTATTTTTGTATCCTGAGTTCAAATATATTTTTTTTATATTTATTTATTGCTTTATTTCTGAGGAAAAAAATAAAAACTAAAAAAGGTGTGATGACGTCACTAATGTGGCGAGGTAGTTTCCTTTGCCTTAGCATTCCAATGTTTTAAACGAAAACATTAACGTCAAACAAGACATGTCAAATTGTCAATTGTCACTCACGGTTCTAAATTTCGTAACTTTCATGGTGACTTAATGAAACATAATAAGGATAATAACACTGGAAACGAATTTAATATTGACGATTTTAATTTAATTTGAAATTGAAAACATTAAACAAACGTAAACAAGTTTAGGCGCCAACGAGTTTGACAAGACAGTGATTTTTTTTGACGGGTTACTTTAAAGCAAAGATCGATTGTTATTCCACCATTATTATGACGTCATTTGCCGCTTACGTCTTTTAAGAATACATCGAATTTCAAAGCTGAAATTATGAATGAAAAGTTCATTATTTTGCAAAAAGAAAAAATATGGGTGTGCTAGTTTTGGATTTACTTTTAAATAACGCAATAATACATGCCAGTTAAAAATATGAAATGTTGTCAATTTACTTCAAGTTTGAAAATTTTATTTGTTATCCTTTCCAACAATTTTATATAATTTTTGTTCATGGTTCAGAAGTCGAGACCCTAGTTTCGAGGACACGACCCTATATATTTGATCTTATTTTGTCTGAAATAGTAAAATCTTTGTGAACAGATAGTGTGTGTACTGCTAATTTCGATTTATGATTTTTCAAAATTCAAAATTCAAAAGTCGTTTATTCCGTTAAAATATTACATTTGTGTGGAATCGTCAATTTTTTTTTACCCTACCGTGCAGTGCATGACGTGGCAGCTACTGAGAAACACTGCCAGAAAACTCAGTAGGAATCCTTTTTTAAAAATATATATTTCTTAAATAAATTTACATTGTATTTAAATGTGTTAATTTAGAGCGACTCAATCCCAAGCTGTTTTGTCACTTAAATAATCAGAAGTTTTGTAATAAGCCCTGCTACACAATTTGGCTTTTATAATTCTTTTAAACTTATTCATAGACATTTCTCGGATATCACTGGGAAGTTTGTTATAGAATCTTATACATTGCCCCATAAAAGAGTTACTTACTTTGTGGAGACGGGTGGTATGTAACACAAAGTTATGCTTATATCGAGTATTTATATTATGAGTATCACTCCTTTTACAGAAGGAGTCTTTATATTTATGCATATAAATTAGATTCTCATATATATACTGACATGCTACAGTCAGAATGTTAATCTCTTTAAACTTCTCTCTCAAAGATTCTCGCGGACCAAGTTTATATATTGCTCTTACAGCTTTTTTTTGCAATACAAATATGGTGTTAATGTCCGCAGCGCTACCCCAGAGAAGAATTCCATAGGACATTATACTATGAAAATAACTGAAATAAACCATTCTAGCTGTATCCACATCAGTAAGCCGTCTTATAGTTTTAACAGCATATGCAGCAGAACTTAATTTGCCTGATAGTTTTTCTATTTGTGGGCCCCATTGTAGTTTTGAATCAATTGTGATACCCAAAAACACAGTTGACTCAACAGGGGTCAATCCAGCTCCATTAAGCTGTACATTGGTAGCCACCTGTTTCACATTAGGTGTAGAGAATTTTATGACTTTAGTTTTCTTGTCATTTAGCAAAAGATTATTAGCATTAAACCAATGAACAACTTTAGAGATTGCGTCATTTACTTCGTCAAAATTGCGTAATTGTCGATTTATTTTAAACGTCAATGAAGTATCATCCGCAAACAAAACAATCTCATGTTTATCCCTTACATAGTAGGGTAAGTCATTTATATAGATTAAAAATAAGAATGGGCCGAGAATCGATCCCTGTGGAACGCCCATTACCACTGGGGATCCCGCAGATTTTTTACCATTTATATCGACCTTCTGAATTCTATTGCCCAAGTAAGAAGTCAAAAGTTCGAGAGCCTTGTTCCTGATACCGTAGTGGTGTAGTTTCCTGACAAGAGTGTCATGATGAACACAATCAAATGCTTTGGACAAATCGCAAAAGATACCTAATGCATCCTGCGAGTCCTCCCAAGCCGCGAATATACTTTTTAACAGATTGACTCCTGCATCTATAGTTGAACAACCCTTCGTGAATCCAAACTGTTTCCGATGAAGTAAATTATGTATATTAAAGTGACTGAGCAACTGGCTAAGCATTAGCTTTTCAAATATTTTACTTAGAGTGGGCAATACGGAAATAGGTCGGAAATTTGAAGGATCTGAAGTATCACCAGCTTTAAACAATGGAATAATTTTACTATACTTCATCAAGTCAGGAAATACGCCAGATGCGACACAGCAATTGAACACAGCAGCTAGATGTGGGGCGATTATAGTTATAATTGATGAAATAGTCTTAACAGATAAACCCCACAGATCCCTAGTGGTTTTCATATTAATACTTTTGAAAGCATTCAAAATATATTTAGGGTTAACCACCGAGTATTCAAAATCTGTGTCACACTTCTCTACGCTTTGCTGGAGTATTAGCTCAGCAGATACAGAAGAAGACGCAAGAGATTTGGTAACATCGATTGGAACATTAGAAAAATATTTTTCAAACTCAGTCGCCACTTCTAAATCGCTTTTAATGTCAACATTATTTATTCTTAAATTAAAATCACGACTACGTATTTTTTTCCTACCTGTCTCAGTATTAATAATTTTCCAGGTGGTTTTAATAATATTTGTCGAATTTTTTATAATATTTTTTAAGTACATCGATTTAGCAATGGAACAGGCTCTTCGAAAGGTTTTGGCATATTGTTTTACATGTTCTAGAAAAGTCGTATTTTGATTATAGGATCTTTCTTCATACAATTTATATAATTGATTGCGACTTTTATAAATTCCTGGAGTTGCCCAATCACAGAACATCAGACGGTTACTTACAGACAACTGTTTGGGTGTGAATATTGAGCAGAACTCACCATTAATCAAGTTGAATAAAGAGTTGTACAAGTGATCCGGATCACTATGATAGGGCAACAGTGCCAGTTTTCTTGCTATATTATATTTAAATATTCCTAAACGGCTTTCACTATATGGTATGTAACTTATTTGTGTACTTTGAACCTTTGGAGAATTTGAAAAAGTGACCAACTGACCAGAATGATCTGACTGAATCTTATTCATTATTAATTTATTTAAAGGTTTTGCCGAGCTAAATATATTGTCAATGCATGTACCACTTGTGGCAGTAACTCTAGTTGGTTCTGTAAAGTTGTGATGTAAATTATAGGACATAAACAAATTTAAAAAATTACAACTTGTTGAGTTTTTCTCCAAAATATTTACATTAAAATCTCCACAAATGATAACAGTTTTATGGGTATTAGTTAACTTATTTAAGGCATCCTCCATAATGTCTGAAAAGGTATCAAATGGTGCACAAGGAGGTTTGTAAAGACTCACAACAATAAATCGCTCCAACTCAACACATGAAATCTCTACTACTCGCTCAACAGAGAGGCTCACAACGTCACTTCTTTCTTTAAACTTCAACAAATTATTTATTAATATTAGAGAGCCACCATGAATATACTTTTCTCTGATGAACGAGCTTGCAACCTGGTGATTATTGAAGCTGGAAATGAATTGATGGCGTTGTAGCCAGTGCTCAGTTAAACATAAAATATCAATATTGCTACAATTCAAAAACAACTCCAATTCTAACTCTTTCCCCATCAAACCTTGAATATTTTGATGCACCAGGTTGATACAATTTTTTTGGTTTTTCTTATTGTAGGCATTTATGTTTGATGGGTTCACATTATTTTCCATTACAAGATCTGAACATTCCTTATCATGCTTGACAGTACAATTAATATTTGAATTTGCTATTACACAAGAGTGATTCTCTATTGTCATATCAGTTAATTTAAATTATCCTGTATACAGATGTCACCATTCAAGCTGGATATGTCATTGTCAGTAGGAAAAGTACTGACATTATCTATAGCATCAGTACATTGCTCAAATATGTTCTTGGCTGAAATATGAAAACAATAACATAGCGACAAAGCTATTTGTCTGGTATAAAAACTAGGCAGATAACAATAGTTATCTTTTGTCATATAAAAGGGTTTCTTAACATATGAGTTAATGTCAATTACATGTAGTTTTTCTCTCATGTAGGTAGATATTGTATGTAATGTCAAATTCAAATTATACCTTATCCTATTTTCCTCCTGTGACAAACTATGGCTATAAGGAAATGTAAACATAACAATTTTACTTATATTTAAACGATCTAAACAATCAATATACTGTATTAGGGTTTTTTTATTTAAATTACCCCTATTTCCCATAAAAAGAATTAGATTTTCATCATTATTAAATTTATAATTAAAGACCTTTTTAAAAATGTGGTGACAAGAGGCACCCGGCATACAAAAATTGATGTTTGAATGTCCTTCTGTTGACAGTAGGCGCCCTAAGTTTTTACCTATTTCATCACTGAATATTGTTATTTCAGGTTTAAAAATATTTATTTCATTCCTTGTGTATGACTTAACTGCTAATGTTTTGTTCATTACAGATTGAGATTGACTAATGAAACTAGTGTTATTCTTATCATTACTAATTTGCAATAAAGCAGAAGTATCCTTTGGTGGTGAGGAACGGCTAAGTGACCGTTGACACATACAAGAATAATTATTGCTGAGCGATTCTAATCTTTCATTATTATAATTGCCAAGGTCAATCAGCTCATTCATAGCCAGAATGTAATGTTGTGTCTGTTTTTCAGATAGTTCATACTTTATTGATAATGTATGGATTTCATCTTTAAGGGAGTCCATTTTCTTATGTTGAGCTTCTAAATCACAAGAGTATTTTAAACTAACATTTTTTAATTTCATGGTATACATATTCAATTTTTCTATTAATTCTAATCGTTCCCTATTTTGGCTATCATATTTAAAGAAGAATTTATGTTTTTTTATCAAGTTTTGGGACTTTCTAATAAATTTATTTATTTTTAGGTATTTTTTAAATTTATTTTTGCTACAGCCATCAACCATTGAATTCATTTTAATACAATCATCATCCCTTGTGGGCAGTTTTGTGCTACAGGACTGGTTATTGGCAACAACAAAAACCATGGAAGGATCTTTGACTACCAACTCATCATATAGTGTTTGGTTCTGTGAAGCAATTAAATTATGTTTTAATGATTGTAGTTCAGATCTCAGTAACGATATTTCATTATTAGCCTGTTCAAGTTGTTGTTCTAGGCTATGGGATTTGTTCAATGCATAGTCATATTCAATGCGACATTGATCAAAGCCATCTATGATGATTTGGAGTCTATCCCGTGAGTCAATGGCATCTGTGTATTGGACATGTAATTGTGACAATTGACTTTTTAACAGTTTCACTTGGACTGATGACTCTAATAGTACTCTTTCATTTTCATCCCGTTCTTTGTCGAACCGATCACACAACTGCTTTGAGGCTTGGAGTTCTTTTAAAGCCTTTTGAAGTTTTTCTTCAGCTTGGCGAGCTATGACACCACGAGTCAGAATACCAGACATAGTTTCTGGATTGTTTACCGATCGATTAAACAAAGAATCGTGTCACCGGTCGACTCGAATGGGGTTATGTTCACGTATTTAATATCTAGACTAAGAAGTAATAACTTTGATTATAAAATAACTTAGTCTATGCCAAATTAAATGATAGTTAATGATATTCGATGTGCAATTACGCCTAAATGCAGTGGTTTTTACCTTTAGAGTCCATATAAATGTGCCGGTAACTGTCACAACACAAATCACTTCACTCACACGAATTTCACATACAAAATACAAAACTAATACGTGGAACACTTTTAATACACTAAATACTCAGTGATTTACAGATAACTGGTCTTATTTACAATGAAAATACAATAATTTTTAATAAAAAATTGAAGACATTCAAAATCAGCTGTTAGCGATAGTGTTGCCAGCAGGAGAAAAACACAGTACAACGGGATTTTTCCAGGCAATTTCAATGTTTCAACTGAACCTTTTTCTTTTATAATCTGAGACAATAAGGCTCTCATACTTTGATTTCTTTTTATTGCTTTTATGGTTTCTATGGCAATCAATATACATACATACTTCAACATGTTCTGGTTTTAAACAATCTTGATAAGGCAAATGTAATGTCCGTGTTTCACATCTCATAACACCATTATGAGTGCATACCAATCATTTGCCGTCTGAAATACTCTTTGAATATTATTCGTCTTATCGAAGATAAGAGTTACAAAGTTGTAGCCGCCATACACCTTTATAACTTGGATTATCTCTTCAGAAAGATATTAGCTTGAATGTCTGTTCTTAAGAGTATTGAGGCTTTAACAAAAAAAGGTTGGTTTAGTTAGGTTTGGGTTTTGCAATACTGAACTTCATGATACCTCTGTTGCGCCGATTGATCCAGCCATCACACTGCATATGCAAATTATTTGCAGACTACACTATTTATTACTACTAAGACTAGACTATTTTACCATTTCATTAACAATAACTTCCAGAGAACCTCCGTATATTATATCCAGATTATGGTAATCAGCCCTATATCCTTTTTTTTAGTTCTGTTTCTTATTGGGATTATTACTATAAACATGTTCTGACTACTTTCAAGGACTTTTTTAAAGTCTATGTGAATAAAAGCTTTTTTAATTTTATTTATCTATTATTTAGAATGTACTGGCTATAACGTACTTAATTATAAAGTAAGAGAAGCTCTAATTTGTCCTTCATTCAGTTAAGGACAGATTCTTATTATTGATAAAAAACTTAAAAAGGTACAATGTTTTATTAACATACCATCTATCGACATATTACCAAGATATTGTTTAAGCTAAATTTACAAAAAACCCGAATATTTTCCCAATCGGGAATTTTCCTTATTTTTTCCCAAATTTGGGTTTCTCCGGATAAAATCGCATGACTAATTAGTAATTCTATAACCATGAATTCACCCTGTTTAATTTTATAAATTAACACAATGTCAATGAAATTTTCTTAATATCATAGAAAAAGAAGAATAGTATGATTAAATGTATCTCAAAATTAATTCATGCTATAGAACCAATAATTTCATTGTCATATCATGTTTTCTATAGCATTAATTATTTTTTTAGTATTTTCAGCAATTCCATACCATAGATTTTATAGCTTGCATCAGGTGAGTCTATATACTATTAAGATGTATAAACTTTAAAATACAGTCAAATCAAAGCATATACAAGAACTTTATAGTGTTACAATCTCACATTTGATGAAGCTCATATCATGCTTCAAAATGAATCTAGTTGCAGAATGGTCAACTTATAGGGGTGGATAAGCCAAAGGCAGAGAACCAACTTCATTAGAAAGAAGTAAGCTAGAAAGTAGAAGAATGATATCAAAGGGAATAGAGACCCTAGTCATAACAATGAAAAAATGATATTCTTTTATTCTATTTAAATAATTTATGATAATGCATAAATTATTTCAAATGAATTTGAGAACATTGTGAGGATATAATACCAAAATATCATTATGAATTCTGAGAAAGATATCAAGAGCAAGAGAGCAAGTGCATTTGTTAATTTTACAACTGAAGCTTTAAAAACTAAACAATATTGCTCTGTGGTTATGTTGGATCAGCCTTGTCTTTGACAAAGTGAGGCATGAATGTTTATTATTAAAAAAAATACTCTGTATGTTAATTTTGTATCTCGGAAATAGATGTGACAAGAATAGATCAAATAGTGCAATATCTTCTATGCACCAGATTCAGTCAGCAGTACCATAGGAACCATTTTGAGGTCAATGTATAGATCACACACATTTGGTCACAAGCATTTACTCTATGGTTACAGCTTACCATCAAGTAGGCTGCTTGTACGCTACCTGACTTTGAGTAATAAAATAAGTTAAGATGCCCAAATATTAAGCTACTAATTTAAAACAATGTAACAAGGAAAACCTACACCTGAATGTGTAAATTGGACAACTACAATAAGAATAATTTTAATATTTATGAGAATTTCTTTGATGGCTAATGATGCCCATGAGAACCATAAAAAAGAACTTGAAAGTTTGCATCAACCAGCTAATGGTGTGGATTTGCATCATCATACTATAACTAATTTTAAACCTTGTTATAAATGCTTTGTGTCTATAATAGTATGGCAATATTATGTTGAAGAAGGTGCTTATATGATGAGCTCGCTAAACAATACTTACAACTGCAAAGGAGTATTTGTGAGAAATAAGAAATATTAAAACTTGGTCAGTGGGTATTCTTCAGATTTTATATTGAAAGTGTAGTTGGTGAAATATACTGATGTAACAGATGCAAGTGTTGATGGTGGTTAAGGTAGCTCTAGCTTCACCAATACCATAACTTTGGTATTTGAGGCTTGAGTTTTCTTTTTTTAGTTTATGTGACCAATATGTAGTTTTTCTGTGTCTGTGTGCTTTGTATCAGTAAACAACGTGTTTCTAAAACCCACCATGACCGACAAATTTGTTTAGTTCTGGTGTTGTCTTTGACATTATCATAACAATGTGTTTTTTTTTATCTGCCACTTTTTTTTTATATGTTGTCAAAGAAATGTTTGTCCACTCTACTTGGTAAATAAATTGCTTACCTTTTAAATGGAAAAAGGTTTACGTAGGAAGACACAAGAGCTTAGAAACTAAAACACAAATACTTGTTGATCGCCTTGTAACAAAACAAATCATATATTCCTTGATATCATAGGTGATAGAAGGTTTTTTTTAAACTCACCGAGGCAAAAGTATCCATTTACTAGAGGACCCTCAACTCCCGCGATGATCACGGTAATACCGGTCTTCTCCGACACGTATTTGTTCACAGGAATTACGTCCGAAACTTTTGTTGAAGAAATTAATTTAAAATGAGACATCTTAGAGAATTATGATCTCAAACTAAACAAGATACCGAATACTAATTAAACAAATATTTAATTCCAAAATGCATCGGTATACGCCGTCTCCAAAATGATTAAAATGATTTCGAACGCAGACTGCCAAGAGATGGATTTCAAATGACAGAATGACACAGTGAGTATGTAAGCACTACATTTTTATTGACAGACGTAATGAGATTAGTTATTTTTTCAATTGATTTCTTGACCATGGATATTGAATCCTTCAGCCGTAATAAGTCAAAGTCTAGTAAAGTCTGGCACAAATGTCACAATCAAGTCAAAGTCCTACCCACAGAGTACATTATTTAAGGTCCTATCCCAGCAAGGCAGCGGAGACTTTACTAGAGGCTCCTATGGAGTTTTCGAATCAACACGGAAAATCATAATTCACGGTAATATGGATTTTTTCTCTATTTGTGTAACGTGGTTGAGTACGTTATGTTTAAAATTCCACCATATTTACACATAAAAACTCGAATAACACCAGTTTTTGAGAATTAAACAATATTTCAATTGGTCTTTTTCCCCGCTGGCACAAAAGCTAAGAGATTTCGGAGCAGATTTCTGCTTCATTTTCCTACGATACTATAAGATCATTGTATGTTGATTTAAAGATATGGTTTTCTAGCTGTTGAAAAATATGTATTCAGCTACCCAATTTCATTTATAATTAAATTTGTTATAAATGACGAAAAACCTCCAAATCTATTTTTCACAGCGTGAAAATGACGGGAGTGTTAAATATAACTTAAAACGCTATATCTCAATTACAAAATATGACTGCGGGGTTCCATATTAGTCACTGTGTGGTGCTAAAGAGTAAACGGGAACGAATCCAGTCCCCAATCATATTTGTCAAACGTTGTGTTTGACAAATATGATTGCGGACTGGATTCGTTTTCTTGAATTTACCTCTCTTTTTTAGGATTTTACCGTCAATTTATTTATTATGTCATAAATAAAATTAGTCTCACAATTAATTTTAGAATAAGTAGTTTTGACAGCTATCGGCCCATGAAGTTAAAGTTAGAACAGGTGAATATTTTTAACTGTTATTATTTTCAAATGCTGGTCTGATTCTTAAGTGTAGTAGTAAGATTAAATAAACTACGTACAGACATACGGGCAGTATGTAAGTTCAAATATAATTATATTATACCTACCTAAGTGATTGGCTAGGTGATATTAGAAAGTAAACTCCTCTCATCGATTATACATTAAAATTATCTGTTACATACACCACAATCCTCTGGGCTACATATGCTTGTAGGCATCACTAATACACTTTTTTTAAAACTTAATAATTAGCCTACGGGATTTGCACTACTTCACCAGGATTAATTTAGTCGAGCAAATCATTTCAAATAACGACCAACTTCATTCAAACTAGTTCAACGAGTCGTTCCTTTGGGACAGGAATCCAAATATTTGGGTGCAATCCTTAACCGAAAGATAATAAATATAGGTAGATATACGATCTGATCACCTTTTTTTTGGCAGGGGGAATGCCTTCGCATGCCACCCGCAAAAAGTGTCTGCGGGTGGGTATGTCGGACTTGCACTGACTAAATCTACCTGCCGTGGACTTTTCTTGGCGCCTGATGGGAGAGTCCCGTGAACGCGGGTATGCTGCTCCGGTACCCCCCTTTTGCGCCATGTCCCAGATGGTCGGGACACGTACCCTGGGTGGGCTCCTTTGGATTGCCCTTCCCTATTGCCGACTCCTGCCAGTACGGCACAGCGACTGCGCCACAAGCAGATCGCTGTCATCCCGGAGCCGCTTGTACGTGGCGACAGTAGAGGACACCTCTCACACTGCCGCCGCGGACCCGAGGGGAGTTGGGCTAACGGCTGCCCGCCGCCACCCCGACGCCTCCTCCACCTACGAGCGGGATCGGCTCGTTCCCGATCCCGTTCGGCGGCCTCCTTCTGCAGCAAAACTGCCTCACAGAAGGAGACCATGGCGTCCCATTTGGTGGAGTCGCCAGCCAGCATCGCGTACACGACTGCTGGCGGCGAAAGATCCCGTCCGATCTCAGCGACCAGTACTCGTCTCTCGGCCTCCCAGGCCGGGCACTCCTCCAGCGTATGCTGGGCAGAGTCCAGGTCGCTCCCGCAAAGGTGACAATGTGTCGTCACTTCTCGGCCGATCCGGCACAGATACTCACCGAAACACCCGTGTCCGGTGAGTATCTGAGTCAGTCTGTAGGTGACGTAACCGCCCTTCCTTCCCACCCAGGCCTCGAGGTGAGGCAGGATAGCACCGACACGATCTGATCACCTAATACCTAAATCAGGATAAATGAATTAGCAACGTCGTCCGAAGATATCTATGTAAGCGGTAATAATCGCTAGCACTTAATTATTCAGAAGCATTTGGGGAAAACAGCTTGACTTATTAAAAATATATTTATCGTTTTGGCCATATTAGGAAACGAGTTATTGTTTATGAACATACATACACATAACGCGGTCATAGATTTGGAGAGGGCCTTCAGTAATTTTAATTCGAAAGTAATGAAGGCATGAAAGAATACCTACTTGTTTGAATAACCGACAA
Organism: Pseudoips prasinana; assembly: GCA_951640165.1. Classification (NCBI taxonomy): domain Eukaryota; kingdom Metazoa; phylum Arthropoda; class Insecta; order Lepidoptera; family Nolidae; genus Pseudoips; species Pseudoips prasinana. Next base: position 26,664,754 of record OX621237.1, on the reverse strand, counting down.
TATGCTGTTTCATTAATCCATGTATTTATAATCGTATTAGCCGAAAAATCTAACGGATCATAGTTAACCTCATAATCAGGTTTTTAGACTTTACTAAACCTCCAAGCCAAAGGGAGAGCCAATTCTTAGCTTTTTCCCGGATTGATTGTGTGGCAGAGGAGATGACAGAGCATGGGTCTTGTGAAGATTGGCGCATCATCCTTCTCTGTCTATTCATATGCGGCGATATCCTGTAAATGCATTTTTGGATGCTCATCAAAGCGAACAGCTAATATAATATTACTAGCTGTGCCCCGCGGTTTCACCCGCGTTAAACTTTATAAATGATCACAGCTCCTCCCACGTAGGTGAAAGCGTGATAATATGTAGCCTATATGTTGACCCAACCTCTTAGTAATATTCATGCAAAATTTGAAGTAAATCCATGCAGTACTTTTTGAGTTTAGCCCGGACATACATACAGACAAACAGACTAAAATTCTAAAAACTATATTTTTGGCTTCGCTATCGATTGTAGATCACGCCCCAAGTATCCTTTTAAAAAAATATTCAGTGTACAGTTTTGACCTTCCTACGATTTTATTATATGTATAGATATGGTATTTTTAAACATCGGTTACATGGCATCGGTACTACTTTGCCGTAGCTAACGGTAACGAATATCACCACTCTATCTCTTCCGTGTCGGTCGTAGAAGTTGTCCCGACGAATACTTAGCAGCGTCTTTCTGTGTGTGATTTTGCCATATTCTGCCAAATGATGAACACAACTCCGTTGTGGCGAACTTTTGGGCTGGCCTATGTCCAGCTGTGGACGTCATTCGGATGACATCATGGTGTAGATGAATACCTACTAGCCCCTATTTAGTCAGGGTAATTTTGCGAGCTAATATTTACATTTGTATCGACAAAATACCAGTCGCGATCCTGTTTGGGATGAGCAGCTTCGCTTATAAACGTTGAACGACAGTTACACACCCTCAAAAACCAAAACGTCCTCAATAACCGACCCCTGACTTACCGTAACCGTGTTGTAGACAGTAACTGTGCTGTCTACAAGAGTCTGGGTTCGAACCGCAAACGGTGTATAACTATTTTTTTTAAAATATATTTTAATTAATGGTAACTTAGGTCTAATACCATTTTCTCACTGACCAGACTTGAGCGTTTAACGGCGAGTTGCACTCTAATTCTACTACTTAAATCTACTTTACTCTATATAATATAATACTAAATATCAACTAAAAAGGTAATCAAAATAACTACAACAGGTATCATATTATGTCTTAATTACCATCCAACAGTGCATCTTTCAATCTCTAACCGCGGGCAACTAATTTATGTAGTTTGATTTTGTGACATAGCAAATAAAAATACAAAATTCTTCTACTTCGGTCGCCTTTTTTCTTTTTGTGTGTGTAAAAGCGTCGTTTTAAAAAAAACCCTAGCCTTAGCAACGGATCCGCAAGCGCCACTTTACATGGTGCGTGCGGAAACCAAAACAAATTAAAACTTATAAGGATCATAGAAAGCGATATCTGGCCTAAATCTAACCACCTTATCCAAATATCGAGTGGTCAGGTCACTGGTCAGGGTCATTAGTGCTAAGCGTCAATTTTAAGAACTTCGGATCGTTAACCTAGATACGGAATTCTAAATAAGGCAGTGGAAATATCTTTGATCCAAATCTTAAATTATGTTGAAGTTTTAAGAATGAGATTGAATGATTAGGAGTTAACCTAGCCTTGACATGTTGCAGGTAGTTATAGCCAGGTAGGATGTTCTATAGGTCAAGTTATACAAATAGAAGTAGGTATAGTCGGGTCATGTATATTTATCATTATATGTAATATATGCCTCGTTGGTCTAGCGGTAGCGTGTTCAAACGCAGATAATGACGCCCTGGGTTCAATTCCCGGGTCGAGCCAAAAAGTGATTTTGGGATATTTCCGTAAAAAGAAATTTCTCAGTGTCAGCCCGAAGTCTGGAAGTTGGCGGTACTACACCCCCATGCCTCGGAGAGCAAGTAAAGCCGTCGGTCCTGTACCTGACCTCATTCCGGTCGTGTCGCTAGTCGTCCCATCGGATCATGAGAGTGATGGAATAGAAAGTGCCCCTGTGTTTGCGCACACACTTCTGCACTATAATATGTCCTGCGCAATTGGCTAGTCTCCATTGAGACTGGCCACCGTGGCCGAAATTCGGTCGGGAGGTCATTATTTATCATAATCACATTCGATTGGTTGAATGCGCAAGGAGGTAGGTACAATACAATCAGTTTTCATTGGTCTAGTGGTGGGTTGGACCCTGATTGCTAAACCAGAGGTCGTGGGTTCGATTCTCACCCGTAACAAATCCTTAGCCCGGACATTCATACAGACAAAAATAAGAAGTATATTTTTAGCTTCGATATCGATTGTAGATCGCGCCCAAGTATCATTTAAAAAAATATTCAATGTACAGTTTTGACTTTCCTACGATTTTATTATATGTACCTATAGATAATTTAGAAGTGAATTGATTCCGTGTCTGTAGATTCTAGATCTAATAATTCTACACTTTACCCATGAGTAGCGTTCAACTGACGCAACGGAGGTTCTGGTTGTGAATAAGGTCGCCAGGGCTCGCCGGGGAGGAAGAGGAATGGTCGAGATGTATAAATAACAATTATTGGTCAAATTAACACGGATGTGTTAAATAATTAACATAAATTAATGAAGCAACGAATTTTAATACGCAGATGTAAACCTAAAACACGTGAATGATACATGTTCCTCCATTTATGACATGACACATTTTGCGCTGAGACACGTGATGGCATTGTAATCTATCTCACTCTCTCGCAGACTGAATCCTACTTATTTATGAATATGTTAGTCTCTTCTTAGTTTCGCTTTTTCGTTTCATAAAATTTCAAGAAACAATGGTGGTAAAGAAGTCTAATTTTAATTATGACTAGCTGTGCCCGCGACTTCGTCCGCGTGTTAATTAGTTTATTTTGTTTTTTTTTGTTTTTTAGTAAAATAAATGACTTTTTCTAAAATAAAAGTAGCCTAAGTTACTCCTTATTACAACAGCTGCCAATAAAAGTCCCGTCAAAATCGGTCCAGCCGTTTCAGAGATTAGCCGGAACAAACAGACAGACAGACAGACAAAAATTGTAAAAAATGTTATTTTGGTGTATGTACCGTATATATATTCATATTTATGTAGTAAAAACCGGTTATTTCAATATTACAAACAGACACTCCAATTTTATTTATTTGTATAGATATTGTATAGATATGATCTTTAACATAAACATATCAGACAGCCATGCCACAAAGTCAATTGAGGCATCTACATCATCCGCAAAGGAACTTCTAAATTGATCTCCCAGTGTGTATCGTTCGCTTAAGTTTTTATAGCAGGCATGTACAGACGCCAGCACATCTGTAAAATTTCCCCAATTGAAAGTGAACCTTATAATATTGTAATAAAGTTGAAAATCCATAAAACAAATTTGACAGATTGGTGTAACTGGAAGTGCTGGCGTCTGCACATTCATGCCTGCAAAACTTAACAAGCCCCTTGAGCAAGACCTTAGGTAGGCACTTAGTACCTACTTACTTAGATAATAATTAAACTAGTGGTCGCCCATTGTTCAAAATTCCTGGGACATCCTTGGAAATTATTCACATACGGCCATCTAATCCCAAACTAAGCGGAGCTACTGAAACCAGATAACTGATATACTACTTTTCGTTTGTAAAGACATACTTGGTTATCTAAATAATAATAATAATAATGTCCTCCCAACCGAATTTCGGCAACGGCGCACTATGGAAAATGGTAAAACAAGAGCATATGGTTTTTACGAATATCATAATCTGTGTGATATTTTGATTTAAATTGATACTCAAATAGTCAAGTTATAATATTCGATAGAATTTTGTTACCTAATACGCGAATTAATATTATTTCTCATAGTCAGGAGCACCTACATTGAAGATAGAGGTGCCAAACTCAAGTCTTTGAGTGTTCATGTTTCAAAAGAATATTGGGAAAAAATATTAAGCATAGATATGTAGTGTATTACATTTTAAGAGGCAAATTTTATGTACTTTACGAAACAGCTTCTTCATTTTATTTTGAGAATTTTGGGAAAATACTTAAAAAGGAACATTACCAAATTTTTCACAAAAAAAAATCTTTGAAAGTTATGACTGTTACCCACGTCTCCCCATCGGCTACTTTTTACGGTTCTGTAGCCAAAAGACAAAAAAACGGAACCCTTATAGATTCGTCATGTTTATCTGTCTGTCTGTCCGTCTGTATGTCACAGCCACTTTTTCCTTTCCGAAACTATAAGAGCTGTACTGTTGAAACTTGGTAAGTAGATGTATTCTGTAAACCGCATTAAGATTTTCACACTAAAATAAAAAAAGAAAAATAATTTTGGGGGTTCCCCATACATAGATCTGAAACACAAAAATTCTTTTTTGATCGTACCCATACATGTGGGGTATCTATGGATAGGTCTTCAAAAATGATATTGAGGTTTCTTATATATTTTTTTTCTAAACTGAATAGTTTGCGCGAGAGACACTTCCAAAGTGGTAAATATATGATGTACATTACCATGTAAACTAACAACGAAAATTGGGTTGAATGAGATCTAGTAAGTAGTTTTTTTTTAATAAATCGTAAACCGCAATTTACCTTTCATTTAATCAACTGAAATATTTGCTGCTACGGAACCCTGCATGGGCGAGTCCGACCCGCACTTGGCCGGTTTTTTATATTAGTTCATGGTCTAACTATTCATAAACAAGATCCAAAAAGCTGCTGCGGATATTTGCGGTTTTAGAAGATATGAGAAAAAAATTGATAATGGCCGTAGTAGGAAATTCGGTATCTTTTGCGGTTTACGACAGGGACTGTTCGATGTTAGTACAGTATGGGCTTTAGTGTTATTTGTTATAATTGTTTCGTAATAACAATGGGGTCTTATCAAATTTGCACCGGTTTTGCGTGAGAAAATAGGAGATAATAGTTTTGTAGGTACCGATTCAATATTGCAAAATCTATACATATAATAAAATCGTAGGAAAGTCAAAACTGTACATTGATTTTTTTTTAAAGGATACTTGGGGCGTGATCTACAATCGATATTGAGCCAAAAATATAGTTTTTAGAATTTTTGTCTGTTTATCTGTTTGTCTGTATGTATGTCCGGGCTAAACTCTTCAAATTTTGCATTAATATTACTAAGAGGTGGGGTCAACATGTAGGCTACTTATTATCACGCTATCACCTACGGGGAGGAGCTGTGTTCATTTATAAAGTTTAACGCGGGTAAAACCGCCGGGCACAGCTAGTAGTATATAAAGGGAGATAATTATTATTCCAGCCATTCAGTTCAGTGTAACTTCAAGTAAAGTAAAGTTCATTTACGGCTGTAATTACCACGGATTGGGTATTATAGTTATACAATGTCTTCCTTCAACTGTACCAACGAGATATCATACTTCCCTATATCGAGGGAGGTAGAGTTGGTAGTGCTCCTGCCTACGAAGCTGGTGGTCCTGGGTTCGAATCCCGGTAAGTGCAAATATTTGTGTGATGTGCACGAATATTTGTTTCTGAGTAATGGATGTTTTCTATGTATATAAGTATTTATCTATCTATATAAGTATGTATATCGTCGCCTGGTACCCATACTACAAGCTTTGCTTGGTTTGGGGCTAAGCTGATCTGTGTGACATTGTCCCTAGATATTATTATTATTATTATCATTGACCAAACTTTAACTGGAAAAATTAAATGTTTCTGAAAACGACATAATATGTTTTATAATAAGTGACATACAAAGGCACATTCGTCCAACGTTTAATCAGCGCTGGGCCCTGGAATCTCGGAAAAAGAAACATTTTTAGAGAAGAATAATACTTGGTTGGTGTGTTCGGTGAATTTACCGGACTCTGATCAATATTCTATACCACCAACTTCTGGCAAACGAGGAAGACCATGTGTGGCTTATTTAGACTCCTCAGAATCAACCAAGAAGAAGAAAAATACTCTTCTACTCGCAGAATATGGCTCTGAGCACATCAATAAAGCCTACGTGCAGGGACTACGGGCTATAAGTGAAGAATAAGAAGAAAACACGGAAGCACATCTTGTGGAATCCTTAAGGAACGCCGACAATCAAAAGAAATTGTACATTTCAAGTATCTGCTGGAATGACTCAGACCAGTTAAAAATGCTTTCTGACCCGGAAGCATTGATTGCTTCTATTGATTTGGATTTAACTAAAGCACAATCTATGTACTTAAGGAACTTAACAAATGAACGAAAATGTTGTATATTCCCGTCTTACGACAAAATACAAGAAATAAAGAGATCTTGCTATCCACCATCTTCTACAATTGAGATCACCAATACTCCTGCTAAAGTAATTAATATCCAAGATTTATTGGACCACAGTATTGCTAGAATTGCTAAAATCGATTAAGTTTACAAAAGAGCAAGAGTCTACGTGAGAAAATACAATTGGTATTACTTGCCATCATCTGTACACAAAATACTTATACATGGAGAAAGTATTATCAAACATTTAGATTAAGAAGTACTTTATTTCTCATAAGAATTACAATAAATTCACTTACTGAGAAAATATACATAACTAAACATTAAAATTATGAGCATACAGAGCTATTGTTTACTTAATTTATACAATACAACAATCAAATAAATTTAGAAGTAGGTAAATATCTAAAAAACATAATAAAATAAAACTCGTTCAAAACAACAACATCATCGCTGGCCAAACACGGATGCACTTACAAATATCAAAGTGGATGCGGCATCTATGGTATCAGGTAGATAAAACATTTCGCAGTGCTTCCTATTGGACAGCTATCGGAAGATGCACAAGAGTCGCGCAACAAGGACTACCGAAACATGCGACTACATCATGCCCGAAAAGCTACAAATGAAGATGTTTTTAAAACTCTAATGTACACGTCCCATTCGTAATAAACAAGTTTAAGAAAACCATACGCAAAGAATATAAAAGATCTTAAGGAAGAAGCACTAAATCTTATAATAGTGGCACCACTTGCAACTGAAATGTGTATAGATCCTAAGTAGATAAGCATTTTATTTTTCCATTGTATTCACTCACTCTTGAATTAAATGTGTTACGTGAATAAAAAAAATTTCGTTTAAAAAACCGACTTCAAAACTAAAAAGTATAAAAAAAATCTTAACAACTATTGAATTTATACATCTCCTATGCAAACCCAATACCTTTAATATTGATGAAATACTATAATTTGTATGTGCTACCTATTTATAGGTTTGAAGTCGGTGCCAAGCCAAATATGGGATGGCTTCGTGAATACAACCCAAGTGGGCAGACGTCGTTGACGAACGTCTCGAAATATCGTAAAATTTTGATGCGTTGTAACCTAATTAAATTTGTTTGTTGCATGAAGCTAAGTTCTATTATAAGTTTGATTGTTTCAGGGCCCCAAATATATATATTCCATAAATACTCATAATATAGATTTAATACATCTATAGTCACTCATTCAGGTATTATATTATATTTGTCTTAATGATAAAGTTTCATCTATTTCACATTTATTCACATTAAACTTTAACTTTATTTATGTAGATTAATCATTAGTGTAGGAAATTCATCACAAAGTAAGTAAGCTCTTTGAATTTTTATTTTTCTTAAGACTTGGCACCGACTTCAAACCTATAAATAGGTAGCACATACAAATTATAGTATTTCATCAATATTAAAGGTATTAGGTTTGCATAGGAGATGTATAAATTCAATAGTTGTTAAGATTTTTTTTATACTTTTTAGTTTTGAAGTCGGTTTTTTTAAACGAAGTTTTTTTTATTTGTTACTTTTTAGTGTCTAGTTATGGGTAGGCCTACCGGCCCAGCGACTGCGCCACAAACAGATCGCTGTCTTCCCAGAGCTGCTTGCACGTGGCGGCAGTAGAGGACACTTCTTATACTGCCATCGCAGCCCCGTGGGGAGTGGGGCTACCACCTACCCCCGCCACGCCGACGCCTCCTCCGTCTACGAGCGGGATCGGCTCGTTCCCGATCTCGCTCGGCGGCCTCCTTCTGGAGCATGACTGCCTCACAGGATACCACGGCGTCCCATTTGGTGGAGTCACCTGCCAGCATCGCGTACACGACTGCTGGCGGCGACAGATCCCGTCCGATATCAGCGACCAGGACTCGTCTCTCGGACTTCGAGGCCGGGCGCTCCTCCAGCGTATGCTGGGTAGAGTCCAGGTCGCTTCCGCAATAGTGACAGTGCGTCGTCACTTCTCGGCCGATCCGGCTCAGGTACTCACTGAGACACCCGTTTCTGGTGAGTATCTGAGTCAGTCTATAGGTGACGTAACACCCTTCCTTCCCATCCAGGCCTCGAGGTGAGGCAGGATGGCACCGACGACACGTTGGCGCGCGTTCAGGCGCAACTCAAGCCGTGCCACTGTGTTAGTACGCGCCGGTGTGCATTTCGGTGTTCTCATAGACTAGGAGGTATTGATCATTAAGTTGACAACGAGTCTGTTGAGCCTATACAAATACTTATTATTATATTATATAATATTACAATAAAAAATTGCAGCTATCCGCATCAAACTAAAGAAGATTTCACGTAGATAAATCGGTTCATAAATCTCAGCGTAAACGGTGTACGTACTTAAAAGGTGCGCCTACATGCGCGGCCCAAAACGAACTTATACACGCGTATTAAGCGCTAGTCTGAAACTGTCCTTAATACTCGTATTCACGCCACGAAACACTTGAACAGTATGAGGCTAGCCACACTGGCTAAGATTTAAAAACGTACGAGCCAAAGACAATTACATCGTCCACATAAACAAAAATTTTCGTACAAAAATGATCATAAAATGAAAACTACTGGGCCAAACTATGTAAAATTTGTATGGGACCAAATGACAACTATTTCTCATCAAATTAAAAAAAATCACGTAAATCGGATCATAAACCTCCGAGTAATCGGTGTACATACATAAAAAAAAAGTACCGGTCAACTTGAGAACCTCCTCCTTTTGAAGTCGGTTAAAAATTACCCACATTATACAGTAGATGTCAAAAAATACATATAAGTGAAGTAGACGAAAGCGATAAATTTAAAGATATTGTTTTTATTGACATGACTTGTGATTTATGGTTAATGTAAGTTTTAATTTTTATAATATACTAGCGGCCGGGTACGTGCTTCGCTACGTATAAGGCATAGTAATAAAAAAAAATATTATTAAGTTCATTTACTCAAACAAAAAAATATTTTAAATTGCTAAAAGAAGTTGATTTTACACTTTTTCAAGACTTTTTTTTTAATTTTCTCTACGTTCAAACCTTCCCTGGACTTCCACGAATAATTCAAGACCAAAATTAGCCAAATCGGTAAAGGCGTTTTTGAGTTATAACATTACAACGAAAAGTGGCATTGATTTTTATATATATAGATAACTTGGTATTGCACTTTAAATAAATAATTTACCATTTTTTTCTGGCTTATCCCATTTTTGTCTCTTTACGCTATTTACATTTAAGCATAGGTATAATGAGAAATCACTATAAATCATTTGAATCTACAAACATTAGTGCATATGTGTACCAAATTTCATCACAATATCATAAGAATTCACGAAGTTATAGATTTTTGATCCGAAATTTACCTATATTTATATAGTGCGGCGGCCAGTCTCAATTAAGACTAGTCAATTGCCCAGGACATATTACAGTGTACAAGTGTGTGCGCAAACACAGGGGCACTTTCTATTCCATCACTCTCATTATCCGATGGGACGACTAGCGACACGACCGGAAAGAGGCACAGGACCGACGGCTATACGTGCTCTCCGAGGCGGGTGTAATACCGCCAACTCCCGGACTTCGGGCTGATACTGAGAAATTTCTTTTAACAAAAAAATCCCAAAATCACTTTTTTGCCCGACGCGGGATTTGAACCCAGGACCTCATTATCTGCGGTTGAACACGCTACCGCTAGACCAACGAGGCAGTCAATATCTAAATAATTACGCAGACAAATATCTTTCCTGGGCGGGATCGACCTTTAGTTATTTAATTTCAAGTTTAATTAATCGCACAATTTTTTTGGACATTATTCACACACGGTGTCTGATCCCGAACTAAGCAGAGCTTGTACTATGGAAACCAGATAACTGATATACTTACTACTTTTCTTTTGTATCTAAATATATACTTATATAGATAATTACTACCAGACTCAGGACAAACAGACATGTTCATGCACACAAATATCTGTCCTGTGTGGGAATCGAACCCACGACCTGCGGCGTGCAAAGCAAGCATTTACCAACCACGGCACAGGCCCGTCATGTTTATAATAGTTCCCACCTTATCTTAAACTCTATCATTTTGTAATAAGAGCTATATTTTTAAGGGCTGGTAGGCGTTGTTGGTAAATAAATTAGCTCTGCTTAGTTCGGGATAAGATGACCGTGTGTGAATAATGTCCCAGGATATTATTATTTAATTGTGAACATATGCTGCAACCGATTAAGGGTTAAGAAGGTTATTAAGAACGTTCGATTGTCAAAGAAGCTCTATATGGTGATGTTTGACATTCATATAGAATTAGTCATATAAGTACCACTAGAATTAACTCTTCTCAGTTCGACCATGTGTGTGTGTGTGTATCAAGCGAATGGTAGTGTGTGTAATGGTTTTTTTACATTTTTTTATTGCATATTTCATTACAATATTAACTTTCAGCAATCTTTGTCCATTATTTATATTTTTTTTAGAGACGCGGGGTACCTTACAAATATATTAAATTATAATAGACGGACACAAATTACATCCAGACTCAGAACAACTATTTATGGTCACACAAATAGTTGACCGGCGCGGGACTCAAACCCGTGACACGTAGCGGCGAGCCGAATATCTTAGCCGCTGCGCCACTTATTAAATTTTAACTGTACCTCTCATACTCCTCCGTCCGTGTAATTTTCGCAAATAATATTCAAAGATTCTGGCTCACGTAATTATTATTATAATAATAAAAAGGTCTCGTGGTCAGTGCATCTTATAAACACTAATTAACATCGGTAGTTACTTTAGATACTTAAGTGATAGGTACAATACAACTCAAAGGTAACAATTAGGTTCTACTTATTTCCAGCAAGTTAGTAATCAAGGGTGATTATTGAACCCACATTTATAATTATTTCTGAATTGTTTTGTACAAGCATTATAAGTCCAAACAAGTGAAGTTATTAATTTATTTTTAGTTCATAGGCCTTATCAAAGCTTTTTGCGCCTTTTGAAATGGCTATAGCAAGGTGTTATACTTGCATTTACTGCTATCTTCGAATTTTGAAGAAAACGCCTGTAATCTACTTATTAATAACTGCTGCTTAGGCATCATGTATGTTTGTTACTTCTTCACGTCTAAACGGCTGGAGCGATTTTAATAATATTTTGGTATGGAGTTAGCTGACACCTTTAATTAACATACAGGCTATAATTTATAAAGTTTAACGCGGGTAAAACCCCGGGGCACAGCTATTGATAGGTATAATCTCTATAAGTCATACGTATAAGGTTGAATATCCAAAAACGTATGTTTTCAGTATAACTTATGTGTAATTCTTAGCGACAGTTTTGAGCGTTAGTTTTGTTCGAGACTATGTACCTATCTTGGTTTTTTGAATAACGATGTTTTTAGGGTACAGTTAATAAATATATAAATGTAACATGAATGATACAATGACGTTCCTATCTGGCACAATTTTTAGAAACCATCCAAAATCATATGCAAAATTCTGTGGTACAGTTTTTGCTGATAGACGAACAACATAATCATTTTGTAGGCATATATTGAATGCTGCCGTGTTGGTTTCAGCTTATTAGTGTCATTGTGGAATCAAATAGTATAGATTATAACGTGGATAAAAACTATAGAAAAGTTCAAAAAAAAGTTCGTTGTGAGCGGCGGTTTTCCAAGGAAACGTGAGTTTTCTTTTTATAAAGGGTCTTTCAACAAGGACGGGCCGCTTCGAGCATTTAAGACGGGCCGATGTTAACAGTTTGTGGCGGCCATATAGTTTTTGTGACATCTGTCAAATCTATTGTTTTTAATGTTCCGTAGCCAAATGGCAAAAAACGGAACGCTTATAGATTCGTCATGTCTGTCTGTCTGTCCGTCCGTTTGTCACAGCCACTTTTTTCCGAAACTATAAGAGCTGTACCTACTACTGAAACGTGGGAAGTAGATGTAATGTGTAAACCGCTTTAAGATTTTCACACAAAACTAGAAAAAGAATTATAATTTTGGGGGTTCCCCATACATAGAACTGAAACTCAAAATTATTTTTTTTATCGTACCCATACATGTGGGGTATCCATGGATAGGTCTTCAAAAATGATATTGAGGTGCCTAATATCATTTTTTTCTAAACTGAATAGTTTGCGCGAGAGACACTTCCAAAGTGGAAAAATGAGTCCCCCCCCCCCCCTGTTACTTCTAAAATAAGAGAGTGATAAAACTAAAAAAATATATGATGTACATTACTATGTAAACTAACAAAGAAAATTGCTTTCAACGAGATCTAGTAAGTAGTTTTTCTTTAATACGTCATAAATCGTAAACCACTATTTACCTTTCATTTAATCAACTGAAATACTTGCTGCTGCGGAACCCTTCATGGGCGAGTCCGACTCGCACTTGGCCGGTTTTGTTCAGTCATTGATGCCAAATCACTATTGCAGGTTACACGATTGAGCAGCACGTCCAAATGATAAAACTTTCTTGTCAAAATGAGTGGTCATTAGTTCAAACTTTGCGCGCATTGCGTCTATCTTACGGCAGACGCGGTGGCCCTTCGAAATCGACTCTCCACCGTTTGGTGGCCAAATTTGAGACGACCGGTTCAGTTAACAACTAACCAACACCGTCACGTCAAAGAAATTCAACATAACGCAGGCCATCGCTCAGATTCAGCCGGATATATGCAGCAGAGTCATAGAGAATTGGACTTCTCAAATCCGTGCCACTGTTCGAAGCCGCGGCGGACAGTTAAACGATGTCATATTTAATAAATAATGGCATTAATAAAGGGCGTATTAATGCCATTATTGATATTCGAATGAAAAGAAATACGTTTATATCTCAGACACAGCTTGTTTTATTCAATTTCAACATCAGCCCGTCCTTGTTCAAAGATCCTTTATTTTTTTTTAAATGTTTATTCTGACTTTTTCCTAGAAGGTATTTTCAAGGAAAATAACAAACCAATAAATCTAATAAATTCAATCAAGTGTTAGGTGAAAACCACAACACTCTAGAAATTACCGAAAACTATATATTTACGAATTTAAAGAACAGTCAGTCGGCTCTAATAAATTCGAATCGTTTCTAAGTGTCGCGGTACAAACGTATCGACAGTACAAACTTTCGAAGGAATAACACTATAAAACCAAAATCAACCTGTATTAATTTACCCATACAAAACCAAACCAATTTTGGAACAACTAACTGCTGGCTAGAAGTTAGTTGTTTCAAAATTGGTTTCGAAAAAAGAACCCAATTCGGAATATACAAGACTACGAAATCATTCTTCCGCAAAAAGAAAATGGCGCACACTGGCATCTATCGAATATGGATTTCAACTCTCAACATTAATGTAAATCAACTTAATAAAATTTTTCACGAACTTACATATTACCACTAAACTGGCAAAAAAAAATAACATAAATGGACTTTAAACAAATAGAATTTGTTCCTTTTATAGAAATAAATATTATTCCAGCCGTTCTTGAGTTATAAATGGTGAGACTAACTTGATTTGTTTGTATAAATAGCTATAAGTATTTATACCACGATAATTTATTAAAAAGTAAATAAAAATAACTGGGATATTGTAAGTTTATATATCAGAAACTTATCTTGTTTACTTTGTGTAGGTAGGTATCCATTTTAATATCAACGAAGTGATACAATTAATAACACACTAATATTATCAACTAGCGGTTTTACCGGCTTATCAACTTTGTAAAACCTACACACCTGAAGCAAAAAATAATTTGCATTCATTACTAGGTAAACATGGTCGACCGTAGATCTGCCCCGACGCGACGAGTGTTTTGCAAAGTGGAAGTTTGCCAATGTTGTGTAAGCTAAAAAAAGTTGTTGGGTGCTTTTTAAGGTATTTTCTAAATAATAATCCTTCTACTCGTATCTGCTAATCAAAATTGTAACTATTGACACGCGTTTTTGCAATAAAATATTGATTAAAAACATTGATTGAGAAATGATTTTAAATATTGTTTAAATTCCATTTACTTAGTCTTTCTATAAAAGCGGATTTTGTATTATTTTTTAAATTTTCATTTAATTTATCGCAAAACTCTGGCTTGGAACAAATAGACTACCATTTGTAGGGGAACAATAAATCGCTAATCCTGATTATCCTAGTACGGATTATCGGTGTAACTGTTTATAATATATTGAATTGTCATCGGTCCTTGATAAGTAAGCCAAATTCGAATTAATCCGTTTAAAAGCAATGTTTCCTTTACATACATACTAACATATGTATAAAGCTAATAAAAGCCTTATAATAATAAATTTAATAAAAAAGAAGGTTTACTTTCAATTGAATGAAATTTAGTTTCTAGTAGATGCATTTATAAAACTAATATTTTTAGAAAGCCTTTACTATATATTTATAGTTTTCGGTGATTCCCTGGAAAAGTCGATGCGAGCATGGCTTAATCTATCAAGCCAATTATAACTAAAAATTAGGTCCGTCGCGCCGGAGGAGACCCTCTTTGGGGTTCAAGCCTTGACTCTGGGCAGTTCCTCAATGCTTTTTGCAGTCAAATTGTTCTATCAATATGTATTTTTTACCGAATTAAGTAAAGAGGTTCTGTGTTCTACTCTTTCACAAAATTTTGCCGTGTGTACTGTAAAGACTCGCAGCAGCAAGGGTACTCTAGAACTGGGATCTATGGAGAGACCTTCACAATGATAACACACGTATTAAACACCAATCACTTATTTTATTGAATAATAGTTCACTAGTTTTTACAATGTATTCTATAGTACTTCATTTTGGTAACTGTTGACAAACATCACTCAACATAAAATTATACTTTTTTTATTCATTCGAATTCTATTCTAACTTTAAAACCTATGTCCAGCTATTTTACTAAAATGACCAGAGTTTACTATCTTCTCAAAAAAGGTTTTATTCTATAGGAGGGCAGGTAATATAATTACAGTACTTATGTAGATAAATAAGAACTAGTCTGTAGGCACTTACGCAGTTATTGCCTCAGCAAAATACGCAACATCGCACACAGCGGGAAAATATGTCATCTCTGTTACTATCAGCTTTATGATGTTTTGTGCACCACGATGTGACTTTCTACTTGTTGAAGGTTTGATTGCGATTTTCTCGCGTCGCGTACTTCATTGAGAAGAGTTCTGGCGTTCATAAGTCCCACGGTGACAATATGCGTGAGTGGCACACGACCACAGCTATATACAAACAGAGATACATTATTAAACAGCCCTAGGCCTCTAT
The DNA here is from genome assembly GCA_951640165.1 of Pseudoips prasinana. Taxonomy (NCBI): domain Eukaryota; kingdom Metazoa; phylum Arthropoda; class Insecta; order Lepidoptera; family Nolidae; genus Pseudoips; species Pseudoips prasinana. The sequence continues at coordinate 26,649,126 of OX621237.1, read as the reverse complement.
AAAGTGTAAATGAAAACAGATATCATCAATAGTGTTTCACAGGCCCAAGAGATATCGACTAAAAAAGATGCTGTCGAATTAAAAACTCTGTGGAAGGAGTTTCGGCGCCATCGCGGAAAAAGACGCATCGAGGCTGTTTCATTTTCAAAAACTGGTGTAAATTCGAGTTTTTATGTGTAAATATAGTGGATTTTTAGACATAAGATCTTCAACAACGTACACAAGTGGAGGAAAGTGCGATACTGCCGTGAATTGTGATTTTCCGTGTTGAAACCAAAACTCCATAGAAACCTCTCGTAACGTCTCCACTGTTTTACTGGGGTAGGACTATGACTTGACTGTGACGGACTTGACTGGACTTTGACTAAATGACGAAAAACATAAAATATTTCAACTGAAGACGAGGCGGCATGGTCTATGATCTTAGCCTGCCCAAAGCGGCGAAAACAAAAAAAAACTCTATGGAATTACAACTGAGCTAATTTTTTCATTGCATTTCTTTCTAACAAAGTTCTTATGAAAAGGACAGGGCATTTTCATATTCGACAATTTATTTTTGGCGCGTAATATAGAAATAAAATACACGTTAAAATGTGTCAACCGATTATGCGCGAATTGGTGGGTTTATTATGAGCAGTTTTAGTAGTTTATAGTCCGGTCATTTTAGACATAAAAATAGTGATCAAATAAAGAAAATTCCGACAGAGCCAAATCTTCGTAGAGACCTTAGGTTTACCACAAGGAATAAAGTGTCAAAAGTCCCCATCAGTCCCATGTGAGCTTAGGGACTTATTCGGGGCCCAAGGTCAACATTTTAGGTTTTTTGGATTTTTCTCTAAAACGGTAAGTTTTATCGAAAGTACCTCAGAGCAAAGTTGTAGATCCTAAAATTCTCTATTAAAATGGTCCCTATGATTTTTTCTCTAAGACCCACCATTTCCCAGATATTGCGCTTGTAAGAATCACGTTCTACATAATATGCACACATTTCCACACCACCTGTGAGGTAGTGTACTCGGCGCGTTTTTTATAACGTGGTATCCCCGGTAGGCCTATTCCACGAACCTTTATGACGTTATTTTCAGGAACAATAATTATTTAATAGTATGAAGATTATTGATATGGGTTACTGAGTTTACTCATACTCTTCACTACTCTCACTATATTCAACTTCAACTATCATGTTTTCTTCAATTTCTTCTTGTTCTTCTTCTTCTCCTTCCTGTTGATGAACGCTTAGAAATTGTTCAAATGAAGATGAATCAGTTGTCTCTTCATCAAAATCAACATGAATATTCCTGTCATGTATTTAATTGAACATTTGAGCAAGAGACACCTTGGCAATTGGTGCACGCTGGAGAACACCGCAACCCTACTTTTTTACAGCCACATTTGGCACTACAACCTTTCTTGCAATTGCAAAAAATAGTATTAAGAAGTTTTTCTGGAGCAGGGGGCAGTAATGTTCGAATCGGTTCCAAAGTATTATTTATCAATTTCCAACCCCAGTCTTCAGGGTTCAGTTCATTGCCTTGCCATGTCTGAACTTGATAGTATACTCGAAACAAATGTTGAGTAGCAGATGCCGATGTTGGAGGAAGACAAGATAGCTGTACTTGCTTTTTCTTTCGTGTATTTTTTACAAATGTTAAATATCTGTACGTATCTATGCAATCAATTTTTTGGAGCTCCATAAACCGCAAGAAGAAACCGAATTCCTTTAGTAATTAGTATTTGAGGTGAAGAATTAATTTCTGTAAATACTTTTGCGCAGTCAATCAAATCATTTTTTTCAAATTATTTTAATATTGAATTTTTGCCCCTTCTAAACATTGCTGACGTAGTATCGCATCCGGTTATCGCATGTAAAAATAAAATAAAGTTTTGGCATTTTGGATAAGCTGATAAACTTTTAGAAGAATATATTTCTGTCCGTTGCTACGCCTTCCCAGGTTTTAAAAAGTAAATAATTTTATCAGATGGAGTCCTTGCAGTGAGTAGTACTAATAAATCAACATCTTCACCCACTACAATAGTTGAATTTCTTGCATTAAATTGTTCTATTGCTGTTTCAATTATGAGGACATCGGCGTCATTCGGAGCTTGTTTGACGGCAATATTTTCAGCTGTTAATTTGTTACTCAACATAGAAATAAAACGAGATTTATTATTAATGTTTGCAAAAAAATGTTATTGATTAACTGGAACTGTCATCCATTCGTCAAACATTATGTCGGTACCCGAGGATGTTTTTGTAGCACGACGACGTTGTTCTGCAGCTTTTATGTTCTTTGTTGTGTCACTATAGCCATCAAATACTACCGTAACTGTATGACCATAATGTCTACGTAAATACTGAGGCATTTTTGCTTGCTTGAATACCTAAATAAGTATATACGTGGCATATGTGTGCATACTATGTAGAACACGATTCTTACAAGCGCAATATCTGGGAAATAGTGGGTCTTAGAGAAAAAATCATTGAGAGCATTTTTATAGAAAATTTTAAGATCTACAACTTTGCTCAGAAGTAATTTTTCGATAAAACTTACCGTTTTCGAGAAAAATCCAAAAAACCTAAAATTTTGACCTTGGGCCCCGAATAAGTCCCTAAGCTCACATGGGACTGATGGGGACTTTTGACACTTTATTTCTTGTGGTAAACCTAAGGTCTCTACGAAGATTTAGCTCTGTCGGAATTTCCTTTATTTCAATTGTCTAAAATGACCAGACTATTAACAGTTCATCGTGTCAGCCAAAGTATGTCCACAGCTGGACAAAAGGTACATTCACAACTACTTATATACACCACATAAATTACCATGAGCATGGTAATTATCATTTCTTCGAATTATTATTATATTTATTTAATTATAATTATTCTGATTTATTTATTCGATCGAAAATGCTTTCTGTTTATAGATTGGTTCTTGTAAAGCCAGTATTTTATTTTAACAGTAATTATTTATTATATTTAGATGATCCAAAATTTACCTACTTTGATGATTTTGACGTAGAGAAGCAATTGTTTTGAATTTTTGGGCTACTACATTCTCTTCTCGATGTTTCTAGCATAGAAGACTTGTTAGACTTGCAATAACATTTAGTAGGAGAGACGTGGAAGATCGTCCTTCACGTAATTTAGTCGTTTTCGCCGCGAATTATGAACACCGAGGCTTTATTGCTGAAGTTTTACCAAGGCCGCCTATTTGGATGTTTGGCCACCCACAGCATAAATATAATCATGTGGTGAAGAGATTCTGGGAAGAAATTAAAATAAAATTTTCAAATTCTGAAGGTCGATAAGCATTTTTTATGTATAGGTTAAACACACAAAACAAATAATTAGTCTCTCATTCTGGTATTCTTAAAAAAAAATCTGGATACATTCTGTTTTTCTCGTACTTTTTGTGTGGAATTCTCCATCTACACCTCGATTCGTATTCAAATAATGTACTCCACATTCTCTTCCAAATATTATTAAATATCTTGAACCTAAAAACTACTACTTTCTAAGCAATATCGTGATAATAAAGACATTCTCGAACTTCTTTACTGGTCGCGGCGGCGAACGTGTCTGCCCGTGGCTTGCAAACGATGCCGCGCGAATGGTCGCCTCGCTCCCCGCATCGTCGTTCGCACCGCCGTTCTCCGTGGCCAGGCCGATATGTTGACCCGACCTCTTTTTAGCCCGGACAAACATACGGACAATCAGATAAACATTCTAAAAACTATATTTTTGGCTTCGATATCGAATGTAGATCACGCCACAAATATCCTTTTAAATGAATATTCTATTACAGTTTTGACTTTTCTACGATTTTATTAGATATATGTATAGATTTTAAATGATGAATAGTACCTAATCAAAATTATACATGCAACGGTAAAATCTACTAAATTTGATTGACCGCATTACGCGTGTTGCATTTGTGTATATTTTTTCTAGTTCTCCTCTCTGTTTGTTTATTGCTATGAAATGCTATGAGAGTGCAGTACAATCGCCGGCACGGGGCACCCCACATCGCGCCGCGCCGACGCGACGACGACGTTCTCGTGTTCGCTTCCGTTGCTCGCTGCAGCGCTGGTTACTATTCCACTTAGTCTTAAGCGTGCGTGCGAGTCACCGGTGTGTTGGCAGGTCGCTTTCGGACACGAAACACAACGCGAAATATTTAAAAAAAGAAAACTAAAACTTTTTTTTCTATTGTGAACGCATTGATATAACATCAGTATTGGAGTGATACTATTTTTTTGAGTGCTGGAAATGGTGAGTGTGAACTATTTAATATAATTTCTGTTCACTGATTTTAATGATAAATAACTTGCATTACATATTTATTATTTGAATATTATGTGAATATCTTAATAATTAGTAGAACTTAATGTAGAGTTTGACAGGGCATGAAAGAAAACGCCTAAAATTCTTATCTGTGAAACTTCGAAACCACCTAACAATAGAAACAAAATTTGAGTTAATAATAATATCCTGGGCCATTATTCACACAAGACTATCAGATCCCAAACTAAACAGAGCTTGTACTATGGAAACCAGATAACTGATATACTACATATATTTCTTTTGTAAATAGATATTTACTTACATAGATAATTACTTACATAGAAAATAAATATCTGTCCTGGGTGGGAATCAAACCCACGACCTACGGCGTGAAAGGCAAGTAGTTACCAACCAAGCCAACCGGCCCGTTAACTCAAAAGTCAGGCTATTTTCTCCATAACTCACATATAGAGTATTTCAATAATTATAATAGCTTGCACATACATAATAAGTACATAACTTACATAAATTGTTAACTATTAAATGTCTATTTAAACAGCTGCTGGTGTTATAAACCTGTTTAGTTCCATACAATTTTTGGATGTGGCCTTATAAAAGTTATATTTATTGCAATTTAAACTATTACATCTATTTTTATAGTTTACCCAGACTGAGGCCAAACAGACATGTTCACGCACACAAATATCCGCCCTAGGTGGCACAAATAATCGAAAGGCAACCACTTACAAACCACGCCAACCGACCCCTCAAATTATTTTTTATCTGTTCAGAATAGTCCATCAGCGAGCGAGCGATTTAACGATTGATTAAGTAATTTTTAACCTTTATTTATTTGAACGCCATTCAGGAAAACGATGTTCGTCGACTAATAGCTGGTAGAGCGCCTGATTGCTTGCTTCTTACCACGACAGTGAGCTCCTATACCATATTTCGATGTACGTAACTGGGAAATATTCACTGGGACATCTGCAATCGAACACAAATAAAACATTGACGCAAACAATGAACAATTTTACCCAGGGTCACAAGAAAACATTTAATATTATTTTAATATTGAATGTTGTCTTGTGAGAACTCGTTAAAAATCTTCTTCCTCTTCCTAAACATAATGATTAAAATGCCAAGCGCCTAAAAACTCCTGTTGTTTCTCTATAATTTTGTTCAAAATTTCACAGGTTAATCGCCATGCTTAGGAAGTACTCGGCAGCATAAGGTCTCAGATTAATCGCCTCGGAGTCATTGATATATAATGCTCGGAGTATATCGGTAGGTTCGGCTGTTTTCGGGACACCGAAGGCGCCCAAATGCCCTTTACTGAAAAAACTTACGAATCCCGTACGATCACCGTAGCCTAGTTGGTAGCGCTCCTGCCTACGAAGCTGGTGGTCCCGGGTTCAAATCCCGGTAAGTGCAAATATTTGTGTGATGAGCACGAATATTTGTTTCTGAGTCATGGATTTTGTCTATGTATTTAAGTATTTATCTATCTATATAAGTATGTATATCGGCGCCTGGTGCCCATAATACAAGCCTTGCTTAGTTTGGGGCTAGGATGATCTGTGTCACATTGTCCTTAGATATCATATCATCACAGTGTGTTGTTCTCTAAGATATAATATTAAGTTATATATAATACTAAGTTTAATGTCAAAAAGAGATCTCAAGTTTTAAATAAGGTAAGCTAAGAAATAATAATAAGATCATATATAATAATAAGATAAAACTCGTTGTTGGGAGGGTCCCTACCGCTTGGTTGTTGACATCCCATTATGCCCGACGAAGCGCTTTGCTTCCTCCTTCATCATACGCACGGCTAAGCTGTGGAACTACCTCCCAAACAACGTGTTTCCAGACTCATACAACATGGGTTTGTTCAAGGCTAGAGTGAACAGGCATTTTATGGGTACGCGCGGTCCACCTCCGACCACATCTTCACTTACCATCAGGTGAGATCGTGGAAAAAGCGCAAACTCATCTAACGCATAAAAAGAAACTGCGCCATGAAATTCATATCATGGCGCTTATAGCCCATAACTTAGTAATTTGAGACTGATAAGTCATTTTAATATCGGAGTGTTAATATCCCTGCATCTAATTCTGTTGGTGACTATAGTTACCAATACTATGATAGTTTCAATACTACTGCTTTTTGTGGGGTCCAGTCTAATCCTGCGTACTAGATTATAATATTGAATTAATTCATCTTGAAGGATTATTTTCATATTTGTAATCTACACCTGAATTCGCATTATCGCAAATGTAATTATCTTGGCACCTATTATCATAATAATCGCGTGAGCGATTATAGATACGTAAACACTGTTATGTTATTAATTTACAAATAAATACTAAAATAAATTAGATAACTGAATCAATAATACAAAAGATTTTTAAGTACGTTATAAGTACAAAGTAAAAACGTACACACGGCTACATATCAAGCTATCCATTTCCAGTGTAAGCTCGCGTTGTAAACGATTTCCATACAATGAGGTCAGCTTATATTGGAAATGTATAGCCTGATATGTAACCGTGTGTACGTTCTATGTTGGGCTATTTTCACTCGGCATGCGGCACTTATAACGATTACAGACTATTTACTGTGTGGTATCGTTGGAGACGATTCATCATCATCATGTCAGCCGACGTCGAATGACGTCCACTGCTGGACAAGAGCCTCCCCTAGAATAGGCGGATATGCCATAATCGCCACGCTTGACAGACGGGTTGGCGATCGCAGTAGGGTGCTCATAGTACACAGAGAGACGCCGCTGCCGGTTCTCTGGTAGATATTAGCACACTACCATCCCGTCTGCCAAGCGTAATCGCAAATAATGAGCAACCTTCCATTGTGGAGATCCTTGGGGAGGCTTTTGTTTAGCCGTGGAAGTCTTACGCGTCCGTATCATTACATCGAATAGCCGGGCCTGATGTGCCCCCGTTGTCCCGTGACTTGCAGAATACAAACGATAGCGAGATATGTTCAATAATAGCACTTCAATTGCAAATTCGTATTAGGTATCGCTGATACGTGACACGAAGATTAAATTTGGCGCAAATTTTGCTATCGCTAGCCTTCTTCAAAATACGAAATAAGGGCACCGTATTACTTCAGCCAGTGCAAAAAAAAGCCGATCAATCTTGCATTAGTAGAATCAATAACTACACGAACTTTACGTTAATAAAATCAAAGCTATCCTGCGTCCGCGCTTCTTACATTGAAGTCTGTTGTGTCAATATACACAATGTAAAAAAGTAAATAGTGGACGAAACTTAAGGAGTCAATTTTATCCGTCATGTTAAACAAAACCAACGTAGGTATATAAAATTTCTCTTTCAAAATACGAAAAGAGCCATATTACCTTCCCATACAAAAAGGTCGTGAAATCAAAATACTTGCTTATTCCACATTCTTGTTTTTTATTAATTTATTCATTTTAATACCCATTAAACAAATTCGTGAATATCAAGCATGTGGAATACGACAATATTTTTATTTTGCTTTCCTTATATAATGCTCCGTACTATGCCACCACTATTTTTATTACTCTTATAGTTATAATATTCTAGAGAATTCCGGAATTCAATTTACGAAGATGTACTCTATGTAGTGCAAATAGGGATCTACTGTTAAGGGTGGTCAGTGAGGATGTTTTGCAGCTCGATTTATAGATATTAAGAATTGAATTAAAGTTCACCAGATTCCGAACCTTCGGTAATTAAGATAGGTATAAGTAGCATATAAGCATAGCATTTACATTATATTGAAACCGGTAGTAGAGACACCCGCTGAGTTTGTTTCGCTGGGTCTTCTCAGTTGGGGCGCATTGGATCGGGTGGTAGCATTAAATCGCGACCGTCGTTATAAACACAAGGTCCGCCATAATAATAACATTTAATTCGTACCTTTAATATAGACAGAACCATTCAGACAATATGTAGTAAAAATATAGCTATAATTTAAAATTTTGATAATTAAACCTACACATGATCCTTGACAATAACTTAATTTAAGTTAGTTAAATATCGTTACTGTTATAAAATAAATCTTATTGTAAATTATTTCCTACAATCCGTGTAGCTAAATATCGAATGTACCTAGAAATAATTATAAATTAATTATATATTACTACGAACATGTTCTGACTATTTACAAGCGCTTTTTTAAAGTCTACGTGAATAAAAACCTTTTTTATTTATTTATTTTACATTTATTTATTATTATTTTGTGTTCTTCCCTTAGTAGTAGTTTTTTTTAATGGAGCCTTAGTAAAAACTAATAAATAAATTAACTTTTTTATTATCATTATTACATCGTGGTTCGACTGCTGAGGGTGATGTAGTGAGATTCTGAACTTTATCCTGATGATGGAAATTAAACCTCTTTGTAACCTAATTATATTGACGGACTTTTTTGAGCGGGAAGAAGTTTCAATACCTTACAGTTTCTTTATCAATTCTTAAAGATAAACATAAAAATCATTTATTTACATGAAACATGATTTACAAATTATAGGTATTGTAATCATTGTTAGGTTTCACATGCTTCGCCATATATATGTCATGTAAACTTTCACAAATAAGTAGACAACAAATATGTTAGTTCAAATTATAGGATAAATAAACTAACGATTAAATATTCAATTATAAAATTAATGGATTTCAATTATAAAAATATTATATAACAATATTCGAATTTAAATAGTTATTACAGTCGTCAACCTTAGGATTACGGTTACTAGAAGGTATAAATGACATAAAAATACATTATTACATTGCTAAAATAAAGCTAAGTACTGAATTATAAAATTATTCTATTGGAATGTCAAAAAATTATTGTATTATTATTGAATTTATAAGCTACATTTTTAAGTCCCATGTGTTGTATTCTGAAATTAATCTCTTAATGTCAATGAGCGGGCACTTTCAGCTATCTGCGGTGTGACGACCACAGAAGTTTAGCAGTGGGACAGATACGAAAATAATTATCTAATTTACGGCATTAATGATTAAAATCCAGTAAATTCTAACTTCTTATCGTTTTCGACCAAACAAACGTTTTAAAACCTCATATCGTGATATGACATTGAAGCGCTGGGAGGTCTTTAAGCATGTTATAGATAACAACGTGTAATTTAAATAGTGTAGAACAATTTGTGTTGTGGGTATACTTCCTATACTAGCCTTTTTATATATCTCAAGCCAAAATTACAACATAAACAATTACCAACTCGGAACATTTGTACTTAATTATATATATTTGAACTAGATGTTCAGAGTTGCTTGCGACTTTTCTAATGACTGTAGTCGAGTCGGACAACTTAACGTGCCCTCAGATCCACGGAGACACTCCAAAATTAGAAATTTTGAAAAATCACTTTTATGTTTTTGTACCAAAATCGGCAACAATAGGTAATTAAAAATGTAAACTAAAGAAAAGTTGTGCAATATATTTGTACGACTTTTTATAAGATTCGATTTTATTAATTAATATTTCTACAACTTGCTGTAAATCAACTTACTTGTTGGCAAATTTTAGCCTAATTCAATACTTTAAAAAATATACTGAATTGATCACAAATCCTCCAAATCTAGTGCACTACTTTATATTGTGTACATTTATAATTAATGTTGCCGACTGGTAGAAAAAAATATATATTATAGTTTGCACACATTTAGCCCAAATTAATGCTCTTAAATCTAGCTAGCTCACTGTTGTATTAGACTTGACTGCTTAAATTAAAAACGAAAGGAAAACTAAAGGGTTGGGCTACAGAGTATGTACCCTATTTCATTAGTTTAAATAAATCTAAAACCATCAAAAGTTGTCCAAATATATTTTACTGGTTTTATTTTAAATAGTGTCGCTTTTGGTATAAAGTTATAATGTGTTTTACATATATTCAGCCTATCTAATGTTCTTACGCGGAATGCCTAGTTAGTAGTAGAACAAAAATGTTTTGAAATTTAAATAATTAATAAGGTATTTTTCATACCCGTAAAACAAAGATAGATGAAGAAAAAGAAGGAAGTTCAGATTTTTTGCTTAGTAACTATCAAAGAACATTCAACGTTAAATGTCAGTAACTAATAGACTCGAGTATTTAAAATGATTAATAAAATTTAAGCAAGGTAGCATAGCAAAAGTTAAAAAAACAAGCTCTGACGTCAATTACTGATAAGATGAATATGATATGAAGACACGTGACAGAGTAACAGACGTGATAAATAAAATTAAAGCCGGAAGTCTCATCTCATCCCGTGGGGGGCGTAGAAGTCCACCCGAGGGGATGTCTACCAGAAGACGGGTAGCAGCTTCCTTCTGTGTACTGCGATCGCCAACCATTTATTATGTAGCCATTATGGCTTATCCCCCAAGATGATTCTTAGGGAGGCTTGTCAGGAGTGGACTTCTTCCAGATATTATGGAGGCGCTCATAGTCTGGTGCTCTCACCAGTCCGTAAGTAATTGGTGGGGTTAAGCAACTAGGCTTGCGGTCAGTCCGTAGATGGGTGACCGCCAAAGTGTTTCCGTTCCGCACTAACGTGCCCTCCGAGGCTCCAAGACGCTTGGACGCAAGACCAAGAAGCTGTCGGTCCCGGTTGTAGCCATTAGGCACCAGTCGTTAAGCCATGTCGGAGGCCTACTGGGCGGCTTGAACAACTCATACACTAGGGCAACCACTGCTCTACGTTAAGTATGATGATGAAGTAGTGTTAAACTTATTCCACGGGTTACCACCATTCAGGCTTGTCATACATAATTACGTACTATTTATTATTCAGATTCCCATCAATAAATGATCCATTCAACTTTTATGAACTGCTCTGACGTCTGTAGCTAACTTTTTTGCCAAAGCTTTAATAACTTATGACTGGTGAATAATAATTAATTCGTTGTTTAAGACCATTTGTGAGTTAATCACGCACAAACCGAATATGTAATGAAGAGAAGACGTAAAACTTTTTAATTATTATTCTGGCCATATATCTATAAAGCTCTAAGACTCTTCATGCGTAAGATATGTGTATTAGGTTTATTAGTATTATTGGATTCATATTGTTTTAACTTATCTTATGGAATTATAATATACTCAAAAAAATCACAAAAACATCTTCATAACTATTTTATTCATCATCATCATCATATCAGCCGAAAGACGTCCACTGCTGGACGAAGACCTCCCCCAAGGATCTCCACAATAGCCGCTCCTAACTATTATATTAGTGATTCTAAAAAGTTTACGAAAAATCTATCTTTGAGTTTTTTTCTGATTTCCTTATTCGGGTCGTCCATTTAAATAGGTAGTTAGGGAAGGCCAGGACCACAGAATAAAGAGTCCTTACGTACCAGGACCACGCCAGTGCTAGATCACGTCATCAGCCTGATATTGTCCACAGCTGGACATAGGCCTCCCACAAAGGTTACTATTATATATAACGTTTCCATTTAGAGGTGTTTGTCGTCTTGTCTTGTCTTGGTAGGGGTGTACTTGCGTACAGCACTGCGACCCTTTAGGAACGTTTGAACTAACCCCATTTTTTAAAATTCTATATCTATAGCCCTGAATGTAGTCTGCACATACTTCGGTACGCTTGTTAGCGGTAGATCCTTGTAGTCTCCTGGTTCTCGCCAGCCCCAGGGTGACTATTCTGTGTCTTGCCAATGCATCGCATTTACATAGTACCTTTATGCAGCATTGTTTCATTTTCTTTCAGATCGAGGTTCAGGTACAGGTCCTGCAGATCGAGTTATTCGGCAGTCCCTGTTTGTGTAGGTGATAGTTGATGCCGTAGTGGCCCGTAAATATATATATGCTAGTCAATAGTCATAGTTGCATTTGCCGTAGTCACCACGCTTGGCATGCGGGTTGGCCACCACAGTTAGGTGGTAGCTAGTAGTGATGTAACGGATATTCGCATTCGCGAATATCCGCATATTTTTCAATATTCGAATTCGCATTCGCATTCGCAAAATTATGCTAATATTTAGCGAATGATTTTAATAATCAAAAAGGAAATTATTATTTGCATGCATATGAAATAATAATATAAAAAAGAATATATTATATAAATAATAAAAAAGAACTTCAGAGATCTGATCAAATCTAACATTAATCAGCCCGGTTACAACTATGTAAGGTTTGCATTTATTTAGTAGTATATTATTACTTTACTACCATTTTTAAATAAAGTTTACAGTTATATATCGGCTCGGCTATGTTCAAATTTAAACATGGCCGACACGGAACGTCAAACCTGTGAAACATTTTACGCGAGCTTTTTTTTGAAATTTTAAAATATTCTCATTCGCATTCGCATTCGCGAATATTGAAGATAAATATTCGCAATCGCATTCGCATTCGCGAATGTGAAAAATCCAACATTCGTTACATCACTAGTAGCTAGTACACAGGTGGCGCTGCTGCCCGACTACCTGGTATATCCTTTAGTCGCCTTTTATGACACCTACGGGATGATATGGTCTGGCCCTGTTATGCTTTTTAGGCCGGAAACCACACGGCTTATATTTTTTTATTTCGTTAATAGTCGCTACGTTCTTATACTGTCTAGTATGATTGCAGAAATTAGATTAAGTATGTAAATTACATAATTTTTGTACAGGGTTTTAAGTAGTTAGTGCTAATGTTGGAAATACAGAATCGTGATTATATATACCATCATGTGGTAACACAAAAAGTAAATTACTTTGTTCACAAACTTGTCGATCACAACTTTGCTTAGGTTTAATGACGTAGTTTAATTTTTTTGTACCTGTTTTTTATTAATTTCGAACAGATTAACTGTAATTATCTTAACTTTTTTACTTACGAGACTGACACGAGACGAATTGGAACGGATAGATTAAATGTCCGAAACATTACAAATAGAAATTATATAGAAACAAATATTATTTTTCAGCGGCCTAACAAGGTTAATTACATTTAGTATCTTAGTTGGCAAAGCATTGGGTTGTACCCAAATAATGCAGTTTAAGCCTTGTCTATGGTCTAAATTTATTAATCTCCAAATTGGCGTCCAACGTCAGTTACTCTCACCGCTCCGTAAGAAATCGGGAACGTAAGGGACCTAGGCACGCAGTCAGACTAAAGACGGGTGAGAGATGAATGATGACCAATGTGGTTCAATTTCTGAGCATCTCTTTGCTTCAGCGTTCACGCTAAGGTGTCGGTCCCGGTTATAGGTAGTCCTTTGGCAAACAATCGTTTACTGAGCGGCTTAAAAATCTCTGACACCAGTAACCAATACCCATACGATAAAGATTTAGAATCTCTATTTAAATTTAGCATTTGTTACTTACTTATCGTATGGGCAGAGGTTACTCTAGGCAAATTTGTTCAAGCCGCCCAGTAGGCCTCTGACATGACTTAACGACTTTTGTCTAACGACTTCAACCGGTACCGTCAGCTTAACGTGCCATCCGAAGCCACTTTAGCGGTCACCCATCTATAAACAAACCGCGAGCCTAGTTGCTTAATATCGGAAATCAATTAACTTAACTAAAAATCAAGGAACTTAAATCGAAAAATGACATGTAATATGTACACGCTAAGTGGCGCCTAGTGCCTTCTGTAACGCCTTCAGGATGCGGACATCCTCACTTATCAAACTTGTTACGAAACTGTGGAGGTGCGATTGCAATAAACATTAGCCGCATACATTTTTACCTTTGAAATTAATTAGTGGGTAATTAGACTGACTAAACCGCTGTCGGACTAACAAACTGTACGTGCGGCAGCGCGGCGGTTACTGCAGTATCCTCGCCACATCGTGTTCCGAATTCGATTCCTGTACAGGAGAACTATTTTTGTATTTGGGCTGAGTCTAGGTGTAGGTACTGAGTCTAGGTGTACTGAATATAGTAAATAATATTCAGTACACCCATACAAGAAATATGATGAGCTGATCCAATTTGAATGAGGAGCCAAAAAAATATTATTTGTATTTCACAAACTTGTTTTCTTTAATTACTTTAGTTTCATGGGTAGATGGCGCTTGTTTAGTAACGTCGACTATTTATGTTACACCCTGTGTTCATCCCTTCTCCTCTAAATGAAGGTAGATTACTATAGTCAGCACTAACGTATAGGGAATATGCAAGGTACATAAATAAATATTAAATATCTTGAGAGAACTAACACACTGGCACCCCAAACTAGGCAAAGCCTGTACTATGGCAACCAGACAACTGATAAACATACTTATTATATTTCTAAATACATACATATTATTGATAAATTACACCCAGAAACAAATTATCGAGTTCATCACACAAAGATTTGTCTCAGGTGGGAATCGAACCCAAGACCTCTGGCGTAGTTAGAGTCACTAACTACTAGACCCAATAGGCCCGAAGACCGCTAGCTACCCATGAAACTAAACAAAATATTTCAATAGTAAATTTACCAATCTCAACCAGTGATGTCTGAAAAGCTGGGAGATAAATTAATATTCTTAGAATGAGAACGGAACTATACATAGACGAAGTTGCTATCTTCTGTGTGTTAGAATGTATAACAAGATTCCTGACCAATTATTTTTATACTGTAAAAAAATTCCTTCAGCTCAAATCTTAAACGTACTTGTGTACCCAAAATTGCTAAGTCATTATTTTATGATTAAATAAGTTAATCTACTTTTTAATTATGCTACCAATATAAGAACTTTTATAAGCACATTTATTTGCAAATAAATCTATGACTTTGATTTTACGTTCCTTAAATTACCTCGTCGTTTATTTTACACCTTCTATAATAAGCCACTAACCCAGAAAATTATTCAGTTTCCCCTGCATGAATTCTCCCCGCTAAAAGCTGCGGGCGGAACCCAGCCCAAATAGATGGAGTCTAGTATCTTTCCGTACCAATCTAGATTTACACGTAAAAATACACGACTTCATCCGTAAATAACTATGATATTTAAAGACTAAATAAAAATAAACGTAGGAACTACTAAAGTGGGACATATAAAATATCCTTGACCTTCACAAGCTGTTCTCGCGCAATTAGGGCTCGATGTCATTGCATCTCGCTCAGATAAGTGTCAACAATCCACAAAGTACTCGGGTAAAAACCCAAGAAGACTTTTAGACGACGATTTCTGAACAGAATGAGTAAACCCTGTTTACATCCTTAATTGGATAATAGTGTAACAGTATTTCTGAACGATATATTGTCCAATTAAGGGTTAAACCCTGTGCCCGCCTGTGGGTAAATCAGACCCTGGTAACTGGTTACCTACTCTTAATATTTTGTACAAGACACCAAAGTATAAAGACAAAGAAGCAATGTAGTAAAAAAGGAATACCTAATTAAAATACTACGGTACTCTTTTTATGTGTCTTTTTTACCCAAATTAATGCAAATTAATTTAAATAAAACAATATTTGACGAGCCTGTGGTGTGGTTGGTAAATGCTTGCTGTGCACGCCGCAGGTCCTGGGTTCGAATCCCACCCAGGACAGATATGTGTATGTATGAACATGTCTGTTTGTCCTGAGTCTTGGTGTAATTATCTATATAAGTATGTATTTACAAAAGAAAAGTAGTATCTATACTACATATAATAAAATCGTAGGAAGGTCAAAACTGTACATTGAATATTTTTTAAAAAGGATACTTGGGGCGTGATCTACAATCGATATCGAAGCCAAAAATATAGTTTTAAGAATTTTTGTCTGTGTCTGTTTGTCTGTATGTATGTCCGGGCTAAACTCAAAAAGTACTTCATGGATTTACTTGTAATTTTGCATGAATATTATTAAGAGGTCGGGTCAACATATAGGCTACATATTATCACCTACGGGGGAGGAGCTGTGATAATTTATAAAGTTTAACGCGGGTAAAACCGCGGGGCACAGCTAGTACGTAATATATCAGTTATCTGGTTTCCATAGTCCAAGCTTTGCTTTGCTTAGGATTAGATGACCGTGTCTGAATAATGTCCTAAGATATTATTATTATTAATTTAGGAGTATGACACATACTTTATCACGAAGATTAATTGATAAATAAAAATATACTTTAGTGTACACTGTACTTATTACTGTTGATTACCTATAGTTTCAAGGCTAAGATGCGACACAATTATTAATAGAATAGATAGGTGTTACTACCAGGTACTCGGCCAGGCCCCCATTACGTTCGCCATAACGGTAAAGTAATGCCAATGCTTGTGAAACAAAGGATGTACGAGGAATCAAATGTAGTTATCATATGTGAGGGTCAAACGTAAAATAATAATAATACGGTTTAGAACGAGTCAGGCACGTACAATTTAAAAAAGAGATGAATTTTAAAAAGATAGGTATATTTTAAATTTATTTGTCAAGAAAACTGGATATATACTAAATGTGCAAATTATAAATTGACAAATCTATTTATGTCCTACTCTGTTATAGGCAAAGCATAGAAATAATAAAGTTACCGAAACGGTTACGACAGCGAGACTTTGTGTCCCGGGTTCGATTCCCGTACAGATATTGCTCTGAGTCTGTGTCCTTGGTGTCCGTCAATGTACTATATAAAAATAAGTCGGGTTTTCCTTCCTGACGCTATAACTCCAGAACGCACGAACCGATTTCCACGGTTTTACATTAGTTGGAAAGGTCTCGGGCTCCGTGAGGTTTATAGCAAAGAAAATTTATAAAATTTAACGCGGTTAACACCGCGGGGCACAGCTAGTCTACTATATAAAAATAAGTCGAGTTTTCCTTCCTGACGCTATAACTCCAGAACGCACGAACCGATTTCCACGGTTTTGCATTCGTTGGAAAGGTCTCGGGCTCCGTGAGGTTTATAGCAAAGAAAATTTATAAAATTTAACGCGGGTAACACCGCGGGGCACAGCTAGTTATGTATGTAAACTACCCAGCGGCACAGGGATACATTACGGCAATACGTGATGCGTCTTTACAAAAAAGCTTGAAAGTAGAAAGTATACTAAAAAACGGTTTGAAAATGTATGTTTAAGTGAGGTTGGAAGAACTATTATACTAAACTATGTAATTTTTTATTGCATTGCAACTTTTTGTCATTCGTTAAATGGGTCATTTGTTAATGAATTGTTTATCATGTTATTATCTGCACATAATGTAGTGCAGTGTTTTTCTGTAACTAATGTATAAGGCACTTAGATTTTAGTTAGGACTATATAAATTATAAAATAACAGTGTAATCATTGTTGAGAAGTCAAATAAACTTATAAATAAAAGTATAAACCAAATTTCATAAGTTACCTAACCTACATAGTGTACTTAAATTAAACTCGAGATATGTGTTTTGTGTGGACCATAATTTTTTTTTTATAATAATACCCTGGGATATTATTTACACACGGCCATCCGCTCCCAAACTAAGAGCAGAGCTTGTACTATGGAAACTAGATAACTGATATACTACATATGCTACATTTTTATAAATACCTACATTTTTATATAGACAATTACACCCAGACTCAGGACTAACAGACATGTTCATGCACACAAATATCTGTCCAGGGGCTCTACCGGCTAAGTCGCTGAATATCGATTTCTTAAATGGCGTTCAGATAAATAAAGGTTAAAAATGACTTAATCAATCGTTAAATCGGCTTCCATGTGCACATGCGACGCCATAAATGATCCGGAATCGATTGTCAACGTTGAATCCGAATTAACGATTGATTAAGTAATTTTTAACCATTATTTATTTGAACGCCATTTAAGAAATTGATGTTCGGTGACTTAGCCGGTAGAGTCCCTGGGTGGCTTCGAACCCACGAACTCCGGCGTAATAGCAAGCATTTGCCAACCACGGCAACAGGCCCGTCATAAGTAGTCAGAAGCTTGTATTTCTGAGCTTGTAATTTAATAAAGTTCAAGGAAAAACACGAATTAAATTAATATGTAAAAATGGTACCTGCTTTTGTTCATTATACATTCGTTTATTTAGTAAATAGGTACTGCTGTAAATAAAGAGGTCGCTGTGGTTATTTTATTAAAACATTCGGACCTCAAATAAATAGGATCAAGTTTTTGTTCGTATTTATTGCTAACCAAAAATAAGTCATGCTGACTCGAAATAAGGCATTTATTCTTAAGAATAGAAATCACTAAAATTTCATTTCTCTTCCACATGCATCTTCAGGCCAATAAATAAAAAACAAATTTGATCAACACTTTTATATCAACCTTTACTCTTGATTTCGGCCACGTGGGCACAATTATTAAAATATCATGTACATTTTTAATAGTTTATGATTGATGTCAAGAGCGAAACGGATATATTTCGCAAATATTGATATATGATGAAGGCCAATAGACCGCGAATTTCAAAATAATTTTGGAATACAAAGAGCACTTTAAAATGAAAGTCCACAAGCGACATATTAATCAAAACTGGTTTTTATCTAATCTCAAAACTGGGAATCCTTTTCTTCCTTCCTAAGGATCTCATAAATTATACGCAAGCCGTTCTGTACTTTATTAATTTCGAGTTTAAGTTCAAATTATGTTGGCGTATTTTGTTCTATTTTTTTCAAAGACTGGTCAGACGGTGTTGTGCAATTGAAGGGTTATTTACAAAAACAACACAACTTTTTAGTAACAATTTTACAGGAAATAAAAAAAACGTTCTCCAATCCATATTTTTCATTGAATAAGTTAGAACTTTCGATCATTTATTCATGTTAATGTATTGTATTGAATATATAACATTTTTTTATTATTTATACCTACTGTTATGGAATAAAATGGTAAAATGTAGTTTGTACTAGTGTTCTTTTTGTAAAAAAAATGCATTTATGTTATTTTTGTAAAAATAAAAGTAAAAGTTTTGCAATGAAAGACATTAATTAATCATAATTAAGTAGTTTATTGCCATTCAAAACATTATATAGTATAATTAACTTATTATTTATTCTTCTCCTCCACTTACATCTTCATTATCAATAACAATATCTTCTCCTTCCTTAGCCACAATTTCACATATTTTATCATAAATAATCATCTTGTGGGGTTCACTCAAAAAATGTTTGAATCTCCAACACTCAACAATGGACTAAAATTCAGTTCCAAAGGCAGTGGACGCTTTGTCCGTACATGAAATGACATGAATTCTCGTCCATTGTCCAGTAAAGTTAAGAGAAATGGTGATTTTTGGTATATTTTAATCATTTTGCAGCTTTAATTTTCATTGCTAGTTAAAAGATAGTTTACAGCTTTTTAAAAAATCGGCCATGTGCGAGTCGGACTCGCGCACGAAGGGTTCCGTACCATTATCTATAAAAACGAGCAAAACATTCACGTTTGTTGTATGGGAGCCCCCTTAATTTTTTTTTGTATTTGTA
Organism: Pseudoips prasinana; assembly: GCA_951640165.1. Classification (NCBI taxonomy): domain Eukaryota; kingdom Metazoa; phylum Arthropoda; class Insecta; order Lepidoptera; family Nolidae; genus Pseudoips; species Pseudoips prasinana. The sequence continues at coordinate 26,629,475 of OX621237.1, read as the reverse complement.
TTTATAGCAGCAACAGAAATACATCATCTGTGAAAATTTCAACTGTCTAACTATCAAATTTCATGAGATACAGCCTGGTGACAGACGGACAGACAGACAGACAGCGAAATCTTAATAATAGGGTCGTTGTACCCTTTGGGTACGGTACCCTAAAAATAAGGCTCTAGTGCCTTTTTCAGATCAAAAAACTTGTCATGAGTGATAATCGTTTTTAATAATCGTTCCCTTCTTTTATTTGCGTTTTCATTAAAACATTGAATTAGAAAATTCCTCGCTTTGCGCGTAGTCCGACATTTTTGACAGCTGTGACTGACTTTTTATTTTTTCACAAAAACTACTTAACTGCGTTCACCTACGTCGTTTTTGTAAAATTTGCACGCAGTTGTGTAGTTTTTGTAAAATATGTGTATTTTTACAGCGAGATTCTGTGCTAATTATTCTGTTTTTGTAAAATCGAATTAAACTGTCTAGTGTAACTTTTTCCATAGATCATATTGCCATCAATTACAAAAAATCGTTAAAATTGTTAGTTACGTAGTTTTTGTAAAAAACCCTTCAATTACAGAATTTGTTTATGTCCTGCCATGCATTGGTCCGCTTGGAGGTAGTGTTATCTATTTTATTATAAGTGAAGTAATGCTCGTTTATTATAGTTTACATTCTTACTCTTACACGTAATAATGGTTTTAGATTTATTACTAGATAGGAGTCTGTTAATATATAATCTTTATTTTTGTAGTTATTTTACGGGTTATAAGGTTTATAAGATGTATTGTACTTAAGACTGTATGTAGTATAGTTTCTTAAATTAAATAAATAAATAAAAAAAAAATTATAATGGTGCCATTTAGAGAGGTTTGCCGTAGTCACCGCGCTTGGCATGCGAGTTCGCTACCGCAGCAGTTAGGTAGTAGTTAGTGCACAGGTGGCGCTCCTGCCTGACTACCTGGTGTATCTCTTAGTTTTTTATAATGTTAGTTAGTGTCGTTAGAATTTGTTATAATGACATCTAAATTAGTTTAGTAGTTTAAAATAAAGACTGCCCAGCAATAGAATATTTAATATTCTTTATCCATAATGCCTTTCTCCCAGTAATTATTTTAAGGACTGTCCGTGATCTAGAATGACTTTACATCCGTTCGAGTGTTACACACAAGGTTGCCAACTGAAAACCAGCGCTAGGTGCCCTCACCTAGCTTATGCTAAGATGGTGACCTTTCGGCAGAGCATGCAGGAGTAATATAAGTAGTAGGTTCTTCTTGTTTGATCTTACTATCTTCTTTTGTGTTCAAGTCTGTTGTATTTATGTTTTCATTCCTGTGTGTCTTTGTTGAATAAATTTATTTTTCTTTCTTTCTTTCTTTCAATACCCATTCTAATGGTTATACTTAAGTATATTATGAGGCAACCGCCAGATGAGTGAAGTCTTTCTCGCTATTACATTTTTTTTTGTGTCCTGATGGTAAGTGATCACCGCCGCCCGCCGGCCTTTAAGAGTCAGCAAACAAGTGTTGCTGACCCTCCCCCCCACCCCGATGAGCTATGGCGACCTTACTCACACTCAGAAACACAACCTTAAATTTATTAATGTTATTATTAAGGAATGTCTTCTGTAAGGTGGAGGTACTTCCCCAGTTGGGCTGCTCTTCGAGCGAATGAACGCTGTGCCCTACCTCTCTTGAATAATATTATGTATATATTAATGTATGTATTTATGTATATATTTATAATAATATATGTTGTATAATATGTATAAAATTATATTTATGGAAGTTATGTATTTATTTTTATATAGTATACAAAAGTATAACTGTTCACCCAAAGGTTGACTAGTAGTGAATGCTTTTGGCATTAAGTCCGTCCTAATGTAGTTTGTGTACAAAAAGTTTTAAATAAATTCTTATTATTTAAAGGAAATTATAAGTATGACAGCGGGTGGGGCACATTGCTCGTAGTAGCGATGGCCGATAGGCCAGAAAGGTTCTCCAGTGGCGACCACGAACTGGAAGTCGCAGCGTGGGCAGCACAGGACCAGCTATTGTATAGATCCTTGAGGAGGCCTTTGTCCAACTGTGGACGTCTTTCGGCTGATATGATGATGATTAGTATGACAAACACATTATTAAAGTTCAAGGCAACTTTAGTACTGCCTACAGGCAAATATGTATACTTACAAAATCCTGTAGGTACATTGAATTTATCTAAAATTTACCTCTTTAAATCTATAGGTACGTCGCAACGGATATTAGGGATAGAATTTAGCGCAAACAGAAAAATAGCATCACCGTAGCCTAGTTGGTAGTGCTCCTGCCTACTAAGCTGGTGGTCCTGGGTTCGAATCCCGGTAAGTGCAAATATTTGTGTGATGAGCACGAATATTTGTTTCTGAGTCATGGATGTTTTCTATGTATATAAGTATTTATCTATCTATATAAGTATGTATATCGTCGCCTGGTACCCAGAGTACAAGCTTTGCTTAGTTTGGGGCTAGGATGATCTGTGTGACATTGTCCCTAGATATTATTATTATTATACTTTGACCCGTTATGTGTTAAAATTATTTTTTATGCCTCAACGCACCAAAACTGTATGTAAAAACGAAATAGAACTTATATAAGTGGTATATATTAGTGGTTTTATACATATAAAAGGGTATTATTTACCGTGCCACGTTGCCATACGGTAGCGCGCGCTAAGTCATTTATACCGCGCAGCCTCACAGCACTCGACGTTCTGCTGAGTGTCAATCCTGACCGTGATTTGTTTGGATGGATGGTCGGATATACTGTCAGAATGTTAGCGTTTCTGTCAGAATGATGTATGATTGTGTTTTAAAATCAATATTTATGTTCGCTTATTAATATTTTAAATGAATATTGTAATAATTATCTTTAATTACTGTAATTGGTGTTCTTCCGTTTTAATTAAAGTAAAATAAATATAAAAAAATAAAATAAAAAGGTATCTAGACAAAAGATGTCTTTGATTAGGAAGAAAGCTGACTGATTTTTAAATATATGAATTTCTATTGAACATAATCGACTGACTGATTAAGGATTAGGTAGAGCAGGTTTTCAGCGGTCATCTAATGTGTTTACTAAGAGTCTTCTGTGCTTAAGACGCACACAAGACCACAACAGCTAAATTTATTTATGTGCACCACGTTATAAAACACATAAGTTCAATTTGGCTATATTTTGTAAGAATATCACTAATCTTGTTTACAAAGTACGATTCGACATAATATTAAGGTTGATTGAAAAAAGTTTAAACCACAACAATGTTTAAATCTAGAAATATTATAACTCGAATTATTTTTATTATGGCATTTGTTGTGATTTTTATAATTGGCAAAACCTTTTTTGCCTTAGATGTGTCGTAAAGATTATATTTTTCTCATAATTACTGATTTTCAAACTGTTATTAATGTGTTTTGTAAGGTAGTATTTTATTCACTCTATTTTGACTCGTACGTAGGTAGCTTATACGGGTGGGATTAGTAAGTAGTAGTAATATGAATACATTGGGTGTAGTCAGTCAGCCTCATAAGAGGAATCAAATATTTCAATAAACATACTTAAAACTGGCTTATCAAACAATCCTTTTACACATTTAACGAGTTGCTTAAAGTAAAATAATAATAGGTAAATTATTGACATAAGTACTGCACTTATATGTACAGACGCCAGCACATCAAGCTACCGCAATCTGTCAAATTTCCCCAATTGAAAGTGAACCTTATGCTTTATGTGATAAAGTTGAAAATCTATAAAAGAAATTTGACAGATTGGGGTAGCAGGATGTGCTGGCATCTGTACATTCTGATTTATTGTATGCCAATAATATATCAATACCTGTAATATTATTCATACTGTTTTGACCTGTAAACGATTTTACCATACAATTATTATTATTTTTATTATCTATATTATATTATTATTATCATCTATACATATAATAAAATCGTAGGAAAGTCAAAACTGTACATTGAATATTTTTTTTAAAGGATACTTGGGGCGTAATCTACAATCGATACCAAAACCAAAAATATAGTTTTTAGAATTTTTGTCTGTTTATCTGTTTGTCTGTATGTATGTCCGGGCTAAACTCAAAAAGTACTGCATGGATTTACTACAAATTTTGCATGAATATTACTAAGAGGTCGGGTCAACATATAGGCTACATATTATCACGCTATCACCTACGTGGGAAGAGCTGTGATAATTTATAAAATTTTGCGCGGGGCACAGCTAGTCTGTCTATAAACTGGATTCAAATGGTCAACAGGCCTGTCATTTGAATCCAGGACCTCATTATCTTCGGTCGAATACGCTACTACAAGACTAATGAGGCAGTTAGTTAAAGGTATAAGTACTAGGTAAGGGCATAAAGTAGGAAGTGTGCCGTAGAACAATAAAAGTACTAATTGTTGTATGTGCGCGCTGGGTATTGTATTCCTTTTATGATTTTTACGAGGCTTCCGTGACTAACCATAATGTTAAACTAAAGGCTTTATTAAAATTGCGTTGTTTGTCAGTGACCAGCGAATACAAGAATAAGTTCTTATTCCAGCTGTGTTGAAACCGGTAGTACAGGAACGTACTGCGCGCTGCGTTTGTTTCGCTGGGCCTTCCCACTTGTGGCGCGTTGGATTAGGTCCCGGTGCAGCGGTGGTAGCATTGAAGCGCGATCGTCGTTATAAACACACGATTCACCATATTAATAATATTTAATAGACACGGTATAGTAAAATATATCTTAAGCAATTAATATCGACACTTAAAATTGTTTAACTTATTGTTACGAATCGAATCTTTTTTGGAACACTTTGTACTCAAAATTCTTGAGCTATTGTTAATTTTATACGTGAATGTCAGTTTAACAGTTTTACCTATTACAACAAAATAATATAATAAACCATAATTTCTTCCTTTATCAGCGCATTATTATATGTTTAATTCCATTCCGATATTTAATAATTATAAATACATTTATTAGATCAAAATTGTTGTTTGTGAATAAAAACGTGTATTATTATTTTTTTTTTTACAAAGGCGAAGGACGAATCCTCTCAGGCCTTCTCCGTCAGTACCTGAGGGTAAAGAGTCCGTACTTTGCAAGAATGCTAGAGTCCTCGCTAGCCTCTTTTGTCGCGTGCTGTGCGTCATATTTGCGCTATCTAACTTAGACTGAATTGAATATGAGGTTAACTTGAATCTTATTATTAAATTAACCCGCTTGTTAGTAGAGTATGAGAGGCAGCAAACTAGCTAAAACAGATCTCGTGCTGTTAGTAATATCTGGGTTAATACTGTTCTCAAGAAAGTCCAAATCAGAAGTACCCTAAACCGGCGAGCATGTATGAAGAATATAATGACCGTAAATGAGGCAAAAGAGGTGTGCAAAAATCGTGACAAATGGAAATCCGTTGTCTCTGTCTACCCCTCTGGGAAACTGGCGTGAGTCTATGTTATGTATGTAATTCCGGAAAATAGTGAAGTTTCATCAGCGCTAATTTGCACTCACATTAATCTGCGGGCAGAAGCTAATAACACTTCACACTAACATTAGAAAGGCGAAAGTTTGTGAGTGTGTATGTCTGTTATTTCTTCGAGCGAATTTAATATAATTTGGAATGGAGTCAGCTGACACCTTGGATTAACACATAGACATATTTTTTTAAGTCTACCGCGGGTAATACCGTGGGGCACAGCTATCTAGTATCTAATAAACGGGAAGGAGTTTGTGCGTAATTAGATAATAAAAAAAAATCACATAACTACCGAATTATTAGCTTAGTTGTACGTGCTACCTGATAAGATAATAATGGTAATGAGTTGTTAATTAATAGCGAAACAATTATCTTCTTCTGCATAAGATATTGATTGATAAATTGGATCTATTTACAACATGTGATGAAAATCGTGTGGGAGATTAAAGGCCTTGTGCTCCCCATGACATAGTAATAATTTAAGTGACGTAGTTCATAGAGTTCGTTCGCGCTACAAGTAGATCGATTTGGTAGTGAGTAAGAACATCGACGACCACGGTAACCGACGGCCGATGGGGCAGAAAGGTTCTCGAGTGGCGACCACGTACCGGAAGACGCAGCGTCGACTGGCCCCCTACAAGGTTGACCGACGGTCTTGCAAGGGTCGCGGGAAGCCGCTGGATGTGGGCAGCGCCGGACCGGATATTGTGGAGATCCTTGGGGAGGCCTTTGTCCAGCTGTGGACGTCTTTTGGCTGATGTGATGAAGGTCATCAGGTGCTGAGGTCCGCAAGCGAACCAAAGTAACCGACATAGCCCGATGAATTGCCTAGCCGAAGTGGCGCAGAAGAAAGGTTCTCGATTGGCGACCACGAACCGGAAGACGCAGCGTTGGCTGGCCCCCTACAAAATGGACCGATGATCTTGTGAGGGTCGGTGGAAAGCCCTGGATGCGGATCTTTCAGGGAGACCTTTGTCCAGCGGCGGACGACTTTTGATATGATGGTGATATGTATTATTTTCTATAAATTTTAAAAATGACTTAAACTTTTCTACAAGGTTCGACAAATTCACCGTAGTTACATTGCATCAAGGCACATAAAAATGCGGATTTGAATCCAGACGGTGGCTTATATTCCGGAATTGAATTGATTCTTTACAGGTTGTTCAATTTCATGGTTATACCTCACTATCCAACATGTTGTATAGGAACTATTAGTGGCTTTAGTTAGTTCCGTGTAAACTAAGTTTTTGTTTGCATCGTATAATAATATTATTAAAATAATTGCAGTATGAGAAGCCCCTTGTTATTGTAATTACATGTTTGTTTGTAAGCAATGTTCAAGATTATCAGGGATAAAACTTCACTCTAAAGTGTACGCTCGTTGATCGCGTTTGTCAGATAATAATTTCTTCCTGGGTGAATTTCGGCCGTGGCGGCCAGTCACAATGGAGATTAGCCAGCTGCGCGGGATATATTATCCTAGTTAATATATATAATATAAAGGCGAGAGCTTGGGGCTATGGGTGTATGGATGTTTGTTACTATTTCACGCCAAAACTACTATGCGGATTTTGATGCAACTTTGTAGGAATATAGCTTATATATAATAACTAGCTGTGCCCCGTGGTGTTACCCGCGTTAAATTTTGTAAATTTTCTTTGCTATAAACCTCACGGAGCCCGAGACTTTTCCAACGAATGCAAAACTGTGGAAATCGGTTCGCGCGTTCTGGAGTTATAGCGTCAGGAAGGAAAACCCGACTTATTTTTATATATAATAATAATAATATCCTGGGACATTATTTACACACACCACCTGATCCCAAACTAAACAGAGTTTGTACTATGGAAACCAGATACCTGATATGTCACCTATACTACTTTTCTTTTGTAAATACATACTTAATAGATAATTACACTCAGACTCAGGACAAACAGACATGTTCATGCACACAAATATCTGTCCTGGGTGGGAAACGAACCCTCGACTTGCGGCGTGATAGGCAAGCATTTACCAACCACGCTAACCGGCCAAATTGGAATTTGTCTGTCGAGAAAAATTCTCAGAATCTGGAACATTGTCTCAGGATATTATTATTCATTTTAGACCGTCCCGGGATTTGAACCCAGGACCTCATCATCTGCTATTGGACGGGCTACCGCTAAGCTAACGAGGCAACGATTGTATGTTCACTGTGCGTTAGTAGGCCAGCTTAGAGTAGGAGCTCTCTACCGACGTAAACATGATACCTATGTGTTTAAATCCGAGCCGAGTACAAAGGTAACTGGGTAAGTGTGATTGTAAACTGTACTTCTACGTATCATGGCTGGCCTTCAGTCCATTGCAAACGGTTTATGGCGCAATGGCTGACTACGCAAGACTTATTGCAGGGCATAAGAGTGTGTGCTAACATTGATGCATCTTTATTCTCGCTCTTATTTCTATGGGAGGGCTAGAATAAACGGCCAAGTGCGAGTCGGACACCCGCACGAAAGTTCCCGTACCATCACACTAATCACACTAATACTATAAAGGCGAAAGTTTGTAGAGTGTGTGAGTTAGTGAGTGTGTATGTTTGTTACTTCTTCATGTCTAAACGGCTGGAGTATTTTAATAAAATTGGGTATGGAGTTAGCTGACACCCTGGATTAGCACATAGGCTATAATTTATAATGTTAAAGACGGGCAAAACCGCGAGGCACCGCTAGTTATCTATAAAAACGGCAATAAAATCACGTTTGTTGTATGGGAGCCCCCTCCAATATTGAATTCAATCAGTTTCTTTTTAGTATTTGTTGTTATAACGGCAACAGAAATACATTATCTGTGAATATTTTGACTCTTAACTGTCATGGTTTATGAAATACAGCCTGGTGATAGGCAGACAGACAGACGCGGAGTCTTAGTAATAGAGTCCCGTATTAGCCTTTGGGGCACCGTACCCAAAGGGTAAACAGGGACTCTATTAAATCTCTTCCTTAAAACATTATGTCACATTTTGTCCTGGGGCTTAAGGGTGATTTCAGAGTGACGCGCGCGGCACGCGCCGGCGGCGTCCAGCGCGTCTCAACAGCCGCGTGCGAGACGCGTCACTCTGAAACGCTAGCTGCCAGTAGAGGAGCTCGGGCAGCGCTGGCCGACGGCGCGCGTGTCACCGGCGGCGGCGCGCTTGAACTGCGTGACTATGAAACGCAACTGCTATCTAGTGTAATTGGAAGCGCGCGCGTTTTTACAGCGCTGCTCGCCGGCGCGACTCTGAAATCACCCTAATACCTGTGTCGGTCGAATCGCTAAAAGCTTGTATTTATTTATTATCATAATTATCATGCATCTGAGAGACCTCAGCAAAATGTGTGTGATATCGATGGCCTCGCTAGGATCACCCGTGGTGAGACCTTCTTTTCGATGCGAGTCATGTGTGAATTTATCTCTTTATTGCGTGCTACCGGTTACCCATCAGTTAAATATACATATTAAAATCCTATACCTAACTAGATAAATAGAATTAAATATTCTTATATGATATATTTCTTTGACAATCTTATTACTGTGGGCAAAATGTTAAATAATTAGGTCCAATCCAGCCTGCGAATCTCTGACAAAAGGTAGTGCGAACACCTATCCACCTATACAACATGTAACTTAACGCACATCCTGAAAATAATTTATTCAGAATCGTTTACTGAATCGAACTAAGTATATCATTTTTAATATAGGTAATTTTTTGTTCAAAAATAATTTAAGCTACGGAAATTATCGTTATTTTAACCCTGTATAGTCAAAACAAATTGAAATGAACCGTAAGTCAAAGTTATAAGACTTTTCAATCGCAGTTTTATTTGTATTCGTTCAAATTCCATCATTTAACACCAAATTAAAGGAAAATAAACTTTATACCAAGAAACTAATTTAGTACATAAAAATGCATATACATGTCAAATTAAAAATTTAGTGATTATGATTTTAGGTATTTTGTTCTTGCTTAAATAATATTATAATTTAATTGTTTGTGTCTCACGGTCAAATATATGTATATTTAATATGTAGATATGCATGTGTTTATCTTCCGCGAATGCAATATAAAATTAATATATTTCTACTTCTGCTTCTAATAAGATGATGTTATCATCGTTTCTTAGTTTTGGAATTAATCATACCTATTATTATTATTATTAATTTTTTTAAAGACAACGCCCGCACTAGGGAATTTAGTCCCTGGGTCGCGGGGTACTTTACAAACATATAATATACGGACACAAATTACATCCAGACTCTGAATAACTATTTATGGGTCACACAAATAGTTGTCCGGCGCGGGACTCGAACTCGTGACACGTAGAGGCGAGGCGACTGTTTTAGCCGCTGCGCCACACGTGCAGTCTTTTATTTACAACTTTAGTATAATATTATTGTACGGACTGGCGTCTGTACAATAATATTGTGCTGAAGTAAATAATATTGTAGTTTAGTGTTTAAAATAACCGCCTCACCACGACCCCGGCGAATTCTATTAAGTCGGCCTATGTAGGTACAGACGCCGCCAGCACATCTAGCTACCCCAATCTGTCACATTTCTATTATAGACGTTCAACTTTATCAAATGAGCATAAGGTTCACATTCCATTGGGGAAATTTGACAGATTGGGGTAGCTTGTGCTGGCGTCTGTACATAGGCTGACTTAATGGAAAGCAGCGGGGTAGTGGCGAGGCCGTTATGTTAACCACACGTGCAGTCAAAAAGAAATTGACTTTTCTACGACACGCGTAGAGCTTGTTTGTCTATGATATTTATCTCTTGAGAAATCTTATATGCGCTTTTGTACCGTGGTTTTTTTTTTTAATTTTTACTATAGTAGGTTAACCAACGATTATTTACACATTTAAATATAAGAGTTATAAGCTAAATGTTAAGCTTTTCGTGTAATAATCACTTATAGGCTAACTTAGCATGCAAATCAAATTAGCAAGAATTAACTATAAAATATTTTGAATGGCATAGAATAATATTTGTACATTGAAAGTTGCTAAATACTTAACTAAGCTTAAACACATAACTTATATAAATGTATATAAAATAAAGTTATAAAAGCATTAACAGTATTAATTTACAAAAGCACTTAACATTAATTATAATTAGAAATTACAATTTATAAAACGAGTGAATATTATTACTAAAATTAATTAATTAATTAATAGATAAATACAATCGCAACGACTTTGGCACGCCAAACTAACGCTAACATAACACGCTATTTCAGATATTTACCTAAAAACATAGTTTATCTGTTACCAAATAAAATTGCAAAATTTTGTTGTCGGTCTAAAAATAAGTTGTCATTTCCATGCACAAGATGTGATGAAATTGTTGACGAAATAGTATGCCATTACGAAAAGCCTTAACATTCAATTCTTAGTCATATTTCAACTAATTATTCATTCCGAGAACAGAGTTATAGTTGCTTGCTTATCGTATGGGTAGTGGCCCTATTGTCAGAGTTGCTCAAGCCGCCCAATATGCCTCTGACATGGCTTAACGACTATTGTCTAATGACTACAACCGGGACCGACAGCTTAACGTGCCTGCGATGCACGGAGAAGCTCAGAAATTAAACCACTTTGGCGGTCACCCATCTATGGACTGACCGCGAGCCTAGTTGCTTAACCTCGCCAGTCGCTTACGGACCGGTGAGAGCATCTAGCTATGAATTATAGTTTTGATTGTTTACGCATGTTTCTTTAAGTATTAGTAGTTCTTGAGTAGCGTCTATGAAAAGGAAGACGCAGCTTGGGCAGGCGCCCCACAATTCCCACAAGGTAAACCGACAATCATACTAAAGTCGTGGGAAGCAGCTGGATAGGCTAACATGATGGTGATTTTTATATTATGTTGCTTGGCTCTTCTGTTCCCTCTTAACCCTGAACCATTTTTTCTGTTACTTCAGAACAGGGTTAGTAGGATTTTCCTGCCTCCCGGAGACTGGAAATTTGGCCGTGTTACGAACAATTTCCTCCCGAAGCATGGGGTATCATTGGCAGGCAGTAAGTCTTACTTTATAGCTAGTGTATCCAATAACGTTCATTTGATTCACCAGGCTTCCCGTAACTCCTTACGGGAAGCCTGGTGAATAAAATCTACGTTATTGGATACGCTAAACTGGAGTAAATGAAAATCTCTAACACTCTTCCTGTTAGAGATATTCATTTACTCCCGTTAAGTCACTGTGATCTGTGGAGGTTTATGTATATTCCATACGGGCCGGTTGGCGTAGTTGGTAGTCACTTGCCTTTCACGTCGCAGGTCGTGGGTTCGATTCCCACCCAGGAAAGTTATTTGTATGCATGAACATGTCTGTTTGTCCTGAGTCTGGGTGTAATTTATTTATTTGGAAAACCAACAGCAACAAATACAAAATAGATAGATGTTATAAGCAACACATAGCCAATTACAGGTCTTCACTTTTAAAATATCTAATTACAAATTATATATATAAAAGTAATTATCTATTTACAAAAGAAAAGTAGTACCTACACGTAGTACGAGTATATCAGTCATAAGGTTTCCATAGTACAAGCTATTATTATTTGTATCTCTATCTATATATTATTATTCCTACGTAAACCTTTTTGGAGTAAAGCAACAGGTGCCTATCAGCTACCCAATTCATTTCAGTGCTAGACAATAACAAATCACTACTTCCATAAGATTAATATTCGAATAAATGTTATGTCTATAAAAGGGGTCGTAGTTGGAGTCCAATGAAGTTCCCTGTATTAATTGTACTATTTATTGTACTGTATTAATTGGCTGTTTTGTTAGGGTTCCGTACCCAAAGGGCAAAACGGGACCCCATTACTAAGACTTCGCTGTCTGTCTGTCCGTCTGTCACCAGGCTGCATCTCATGAACCGTGATAGACAGTTGAAATGTTCACAGATGGTATATTTCTGTAGCCGCTAGAAAATAAATACAAAAAAAAAATATGGGTGCTCCCATACAACAAACGTGAATTCTTTTGTTCGTTCTTATAGGTAATGGTACGGAACTCTCCGTGCGCGAGTCCGACTCGCACTTGGCCGGTTTTACTATTTTTGTTTATATTTTTCTTATATTAACTAAAATTGTGTAACTAATTAGTTCATTAACAAATGTAATAAAGGGCTAAAAGCTACATCTGCCAACAAATTGTTTTGCAGGTTGGCAGACGCATCAAATTTTTGTTAAAGAATTTTATGTACAGTGAATAAACTTATTTTTTACCGGCATCTTCAGTGTCATGGGTATATCGCTGGTACTTACTACTTCCATGCCCAGTGTACACTACACTTGTCGGATCTCAACTTTCACTTTGACATGTTTGTTTCGCAAATACGCAATCGCCATTACTTATCGAAAAGCGAAAACAGTTACTAAAGGTCAATAGTCTCAATTTGGAGATTATCACTCTGAGCCCTTTACAAGTCAATAAATATGTTTCTAATAGACTGGTTTTAAACTTTATTACAAGTTAACAGGGTTCAAAATTTGGTGGTGTCTATATTCTCAATGTCTTATAAAGGGTTATTGAACTTATTGACTTCGACTGCATGTATGGCATAGTGGTAAAGGTACCTTGCTACTACCTCGACTTCCTTTTGATTCGGGTTCGAGGCCTGCACGAGACCCCAAGTTACCTTTTGTTTTGAGTCTGGGTGTGCGGTCTCCGTGAACGGTATGATTCTAAAATCCCCCGCGATTTAGGGAGTTAACAGTAAACAAGACATAAGAAGCTTAATCACACTAATATAATAAGGGCGAAAGTTTATGAGTGTGTAAGTATATTTGTTACTTCTTCACGTCTAAACGGCTGGAGCGATTTTAGTAAAATTTGGTATGGAGTTAGTTGACACCCTGGATTAACACATAGGCTATAATTTATGAAGTTTAATGCGGGTAAAACCGCGTGGCACAGCTAGTTTGCGTATAAAACTGAACAACTTGGAGTACATCAACCTACAAGATCCGCATACAAAGATTAACTTCACACACACTTGCTGATGCACTTTGTTTGGGAAGATAAAATAATAATTTTGTGTTTTTCAAACTGGTTTTCTTTAATTCGTTTAGAATACAATAGAATATATTTATTTGCATTAAACATGGTCAAGATATTACAGATGTTTATTTAAAATACGTTCAACATTTTTAACCAGGGAATGGTATAAACATTGTTTAATGCATAAAGGTACAAGTTGGTAGCCGACTGCACGCAGCAGCAACAGACGACATGTCGTCGCTTCATGTCGTCGCGACACGTCGTTGCGTCATGTCGCTGCAGTCATGATTTCGAACCCGACTGCAGACGGCAACAGCAGATGGCATCCAGTTGGTTCCGAGTGCTCCGTGAAACAAGATGTCTGATGTGTTCGAAAATAGTGATCGCATTTTTTTATATCTTTTATTAGAAGAGGAAGAAGACGATGATGACTTGTTTTTATTATACAGAAAAAGACGAAAAGCCACACGTCCTATGCTTAAATGCAGAGCAAGTGAGGGAACTTATTCAATCCTGATCAAAAACCATTTGAAAAGCGATATGAAAGAATTCAGAGAGTATTGTCGTTTAAATAAAAAACAGTTCGATTTTATATTATGTTTAATCAGAGAAGAAATCGAGCCAAAGAAAATAAATGCCATAAATGCTGAGCAAAAATTATTTTTAACATTGAGGTAAGTCAGTAATTTACTTATTATTACCAATCATAAACAAATAGACTCACAATCGCTAAGAAAACTTCACTAAAATGCATTCGAACGGCGATGCATATACAAATACAAATAAAATAATTTAACCAAATGAAGTAGTTGTGCCATTAGTTTAAGGTGCAATGTCAGTTGTACGTAATTGTCATTACGTCTATAATCAGGATGCACCGCCGGCGGACACGTTTTGAGCAAAATTTTGAGTCTATTTGTTTATTACTTAAAATTCAGGACTGAGTCGACAAAATTATGTTCTTCCTCTTGGTCGATTTGGTTGACCGGAAAGGATAGATCAGTGGGTTCTGGTGACCCTACCTCAGTACTCACGGGAGAATTGGCATATGACGTGTGTACTAGCCCTGGTGCATAGCCTAGACCGCTAGTTATTCCGGAGGGTCCTGGTGACGCTGCCGCGGAATTATTAAGAGAATATGCATCTAAGTGGAAATCACCCGGTGTATTGCCTTGTCCGGCGAGTTCTGGCGAAACTGTCGTAGTACCAAGAGGAGAGTAAGATCGTATAAAATGTTGACTATGTGGTGGGGATGGTGTGTACAATTCTGAGGATGTCGATGCACGATCGTTCGACGTTGAATTTGAGGGAGATGAAATTGTGTTTCTTCCAGATGAGTGACTCGCTGCCATAATCTCGTAGTCTGAAAGAACTGCACCCAAATGTTTCTTTGCCTTTGCTTTTTCATATGGTGGTAAATTACGTAAAACTTCACCAATATGTCTACAAAATAGATCAATATCATCGTCCATCCTTCTGACCATATTTTTATATAGTGTCTGCCTCTGTTCGTCTCTTTTTTTCCATAATGTCAAAAATTTGTCTTCTTTCTTCTTTTTTTTGGGTGTTGTTGCCTTTACAACATTAGGCGCCACTTCAGTTGCTTCGGTGCCAACTTCTTCAAATTCTTGGTCAGTATTACTTTGCTCTGAATTATTACTGGATAAAAAAGAAAAAGTCATGTCCAAATCTTGTTCCTGTTCATCAACACTAACATTTTCATTATTGATATCAAGTTCCTGTTGTGACGGAGTTACATTAGTACCTCCGGCTCTGTGGTGTGGAACATTGTCTAGAAATGATAATTGTAGATGTCTGTTTTGCTTCGATTTTTTTAGGGCAGCCGAGCCAGTGCCCAGTTTTGAGTTTTTTTTATATCTCTGATAACTGTCACGAATTGATTTCCACTTCTTTTTACAGTCCTCACCTGCAAACAAAAATAATAAAAATATTTTTTTTTTACAGATTTTTGGCCACAGGGGAAACCTATAAGTCTTTGTCAACTGCATACCGCATATCAGAGTGCTACATATCCCAAATTTTGAAGAGTGTTCTTAAAGTTATGAGACAGAAATTAGTGCCTATTTTAATAAAACCTGCATCACAAAACGATTTCAAACGCATAGAACGTGAATTTTGGGAAAAATGGAATATACCAAATTGCGTAGGAGGAATAGACGGGAAACATGTGCGAATCAGGGCACCTAAAAAGAGTGGATCATTGTTTTTTAATTACAAAAACTACTTTTCAATTGTGCTATTAGCAATCGTGGATGCTAATTATAAGTTTGTAGCAGTTGATGTTGGTGCTTACGGAAAAGAATCTGACAATGGTATATTTGAAAAATCATTGATGGGGAGGCAAATAGATGCCAATAATTTTAATATCCCGCCACCAAAAGTTTTACCAGGAACAAATTTAATCCTCCCTCAATTTCTGGTCGGAGACGAAGCCTTTGCATTAAGTAGATACATGATGAAACCCTATCCTAGAAGAGTGGCAAGACTTGAAAGAAATAAAGAAATTTATAACTTCAGATTATGCCGAGGCCGCCGGGTGACAGAAAATGCTTTTGGGCTATTGAGTCAAGTATTCAGAGTATTTTATACTCCGATTGCTATAGCATCAGATGTAGTTGATGACCTAATATTAACGACTTGTTGTTTACATAATCTTCTTCGGGATGGTTATCTTGAAAGTAACAGCGTTCCATTCTATACCCACGATGATACAGAGAATCCCGAGGATAACATGATAGACTTTGCCCGTTTTGGTGGATTTGCTAGTAGCGACGGTTTCGAAATTAGAGACAAACTTAAAGATTTCTTTTGTAGCGGAAATGGTGCAGTTTCATGGCAAGAAGCCGCTATAGATAGAATGTAATAGAATGAGTCTAAACTTTTTATTATTTTATGACATTATGCCTCAAAAAAGTTATTTTAAATAAGTTTTAAATAGTAATTAGAACATTGCCACAAGTATTATTATTTTTCACATAATTATGTAATATTGCAATAAAAATATATAAAAACTACCTTTATCTAACTAACTGAATTTCATCTGTCTGTACATACATCAACCTATCTCACTCACTCTCGTTACAATACCTACATAGTCGCATAAACTCACGCACACCGTGAGCTTGTGGCAGATAAATAGTAGGTAACAGAAGTACCTATGTCCGAAAGTAACTAAAAATATACCAGAATTTATCTGAATTAATTTATCTCAATGATATATTGACTATAATATGACTACAATTACTAAATAGAAACAATTAATTACTTACCGCTTTTATTTAACACCTTTCCAATATTTTTCCAAATATTATCTTTTATGACCGTGTTTAGATAGTTTTTGTGAGATGCATCGTACAGTGCAGGATGTTGGGCAACCTGGTTTATGAGTTTATCTTCTTCAGAATCGGAAAAATTCATTTTGAAAAGAAACACGCTCGACGTGTCGTTGCTCCGGCGTCAGCGGCTCTACTGATCTGCGGTCGGACGTCACTGACGTCTGCCGCTCGACGACGCGTCGTTAGCTTCATGTCGCTAACTACGGAGGGAATTTCATAGAAATACGTAGAAACCAGTAGTGTCGCTGCGACACGTCGTTTGCTGCAGCTTCATGTCGTCCGCTACCAACTTGTACCTTAACAATACATTTCATTAATTACATTTACAATAAATTAAATTACAATTATATTTATTATAATACATTTACTAAAAAAATATCAGAATCCATGAATAGATGGCGTTTCTTAAATTAATAATATGTATATCTTAATAATATCTGATCCAAAACTAACGAAAGCCTAGGCAAATACTGTGGTAACCAGACAACTGATAAACATACTCTTAATATTCCTAAAAACATACATACAAACCCAGACACATAATAAATAATCGTGTTCATCACACAAAGTTTTGTCCCGGGTGGGAATCAAACCCACGATCTACGGCTTAGCAACCAGGTTCACTAACCACTGACCAATAGGCCAGTCGAAATTACGTCCACTATTTTATTACTCCTCGTATATTAATATATAAGACATTTTGATTATTAATCAGACTTATTATTAATTGAATATCAGAGACAAGGAAGTTTTGTTTAGACAAGTTTTTGACATGTGTTTTTGTTTATGTTTATATTTAAGATAATTCTTTTAAGCTTCCTGCCCCATTTGCATAACAGCGAAGACTTTGTTTGAGTATATCTATCGCAGATAGCCAATGAAATCTATGGAAATAACTTTTTGGTCAAGCGATACAATGATTCCATGGTAGGTACAACGCAGTAGATAAACTTGAGTGTGCCATGCAACAAATCAATCAATCAAATAATAATTTACTTAAACACGCTATATATTCAAGCAGTATTTCAGAGCTTTTCGAGTATTTAAAAAAAATAATGGGCGTTCGATCGATTGACCGCTAAGGCAGGGCTGGCCTATTTTTAACATAGTGAATAAGCATTGCCATTTAACGTGGCAGTGGCCAGTCTTCTGGACAAGTTACCCTTTGATGCCGATGCGGCGGGTCCATTGGATTGTCCTACAGTTTAGTATATATGGTCTTGTCTTGGCAGGGGTGTACTTGCGTACAGCACTTCGACCCTTCAGGATCTTTTGTACTCTTAAGTTTTATTTTTTGTAGATATATCGCTTGTTTGTTGCACACTGTCATAACTAAAAAAACGTAGTTTTTCAGGAGAGCGATTTTAAAGATTTAATTTGAGTTACACATCTAAATTACAAATAAAGTACTTGCAAGCCGTATGTGATAGATTTGTTCATTACTGTACTTGTAAAGGCATGTACTAAAATATATATAAATATTGTCTTTGTCTAGTAATAAATAAAAAACGAGAAGTAGTCCCCACTTGTGTCTTTGTTGCAGAAAATAAATAAATCTTAAAAGTATTTTCCCAAAATAGGTCATTCTTACACCACAAACATATGCGAAAGTTTAACAAAATTCGTTAGTTAAACAAACAATGACACTAATGCAGAAAAGGTTGAATTCATTTTAAAGAAATAAAACAGTTTCTACAGGTTTTAACCATTATTCTTTAGTTGCAAAATAAAGAAAAATAATCAACTTTATATAAATCTTCTAGTATTTTACCTACGTACTTATTAGAAAAACATTAGGTTGGGGAAAAAGTCATTTCGCATTCTAGTATGTATGAACTTGTCATAAAATCTCTTTGGCTATACTTATTTGTATCTGGCTGGTTTTGGTATCATTGAAAGTTTAAATTTTAAAGAGCATAATTCCAAATATAAATTAGGAAAATGTGTGTTTTCATTTGTTTTTCGTACTGTCAAGATGAGTGAATGTAATGAAAAAATTCGATTCATTTTAAAAATTTACTACAAAAAAATTAAAATGCAACGCAAGCCCCGAAAAACTTTTGCGATGTTTATGGACCTAGTGCAGTATCTGTGAGAGTAGCAAAAAATTGATTTAAGCGTTTTCAATCCGGAGATGTTGATGTAAAAGATGCACGTCGCTCTGTTGCCCTATTACGGATAAAATGAATGCCATTTCTGAAAAAGTGGAGCAAGATCGGCATGTCAGTAGTTAACGACGTAGCTGAAGAACTGGAAATTGACCACAAAACAGTTTTGGCGCATTTGAAAAAAAACTGGGTACACATAAAAGCTCGATATGTGGGTACCTCACGAGCTCACTGAAAGAAACCTAATGAAACGTGGTCTCATTTGTGATTATCTATTAAGACTTGAATGAAACCGAACCATTTTTGAAGAAGCTGATAACTGGTGATGAAATGTGGATCACGTATGACAATAACGTCCGCAAAAGGTCGTGGTCAAAGGCCGGTCAGGCTTCACAGACTATGGTGAAACCCGAGTTAACTCACAACCAGGTGATGCTGGGTGTGTTGTGGGATTGTAAGGGCATTGTTAATTATGAGCTGTTACTACCAGGCAGGACCATCGATTCTGAACTCTACTGCGAACAACTGATCAGATTAAAGCAAGAAGTTGAGAGAAAGCGGCCGGAATTAATCAACAGAAAGGGTGTGCTTTTTCATCATGATAACGCTAGACCTCACACATCTTTAGCTACTCAGCAAAAATTAAGAGAGTTTGGCTGGGAGGTGTTAATGCATCCGCCGTATAATCCTGACCTTGCACCTTTAGACTTCCACCTGTTTCGGTCTCTTCAGAATTCTTTAGGCAGTGTCAGGTTAACATCACGAGAGGACTGCCAAAACCACGTGTTGCAGTATTTTGATCAGAAGTCCCAAAATTTCTATAGCAATGGGATCATGTCCCTACCTACAAGATGGCAAAAAGTTATCGAACAAAATGGTAACTACATACTTTAGTTAAATGTAAATAAACAATGTTAAATATTGATTTGAATTTTCTTAAAAAATGCGAAGTAACTAGTCATTAGAACTATTGCCTCCTGTATCGTGTATTCTACTTATCGTAGGTCCGTAATCGCTATCTCTATCAGAATCATCACATTCTTCTTCGGGTTCGAATAAAGGTGGTTTACTAGTAGAAGCTATGAAAAAAAATAAAATGGTAAAAGTAATAAATTATCCTATAAAGTAATTTGTATAAATTCTTGGCGATGAATGTGCCCTTATCCTGCAATGACGGATTTTTTTGCTTTTGACTGCTTCTGTTCTCAAACTCCGTTTCGTCTTCGGTTGATGTACTAAATGAATTAGATGAACTTGAAGAATTAGAGCTGGATGAAACAGAGGATTATGCCAATGTCAGGGCAGTTGTGGTATTGTTACTTCCGGTAATGGAATTTATTTCTCCATGTCTGCGCTTTATTTTGCCTCAATAAGATTAACTAATAATCGCCCGCGCGACGCTGAGAACAAATAGGAGAGAAACAATTAACACCAAAATAATATTTTGTTTGTTGCAATAGTAACATAACTCATAATAATACTAAAATATTCTGAATGTTTTCTGTTAGAACGGTATAATTCAAAATATGACTTTTAGTTTTCAACATTGAAATGCATTGTTATTATTACAATAATGACTTAACGATAAATAATAAAAAAACACCCTTAGTTTTACGTGCAATAGCGTCATTTTGTTTAATAATGCAAAACAATTTAACTCAGTTTATGTTGCAATAGTGTCATAATACAAAATAATTCCATATTGTACAAAATGATTAATGTGAGAATAGCTCTTACCATATGTTACAAAAACGTATTAACTCCAAATATGACGTCCTTGAGAAACACGATGCGTGCTTCTGCGTCGACCACTTTTGAGTAACTGAGATAGCACTATATTTAAACAAACGAATGCCCTCTCTATGAGCGTGCAAAAACGACATGTGTAGCCACCTAGCGGATTCGTGTGGAAGGATCTTTATGCCATTCTAGTACTAAAAAATATACTAATCAAAGAGTATTTTTTTCACATAATCCGAAAATTCCGTGTTTTTGAGATATGTCACTCTTGCAATAAACAAGCGATATATTAGTTATCATCGTGTTAGTTTTAATATGTAATTTCTACTACAGTCCAGATATTACTCGTGTAAAATAGCATAATATATTGTAGCATAAACTATGTCCAGCAGTTGGCAACAACAGGCTGATGATGTAGTATGCATTTTGAAAAAGATTTCTAAACTTATTTTGAGTAGATTGATTTTATCCTTATCGCGACTTATGTAGCTCATTCCATTAAGTTATATTTCCAGGGTATAGTATTTCGAACGTAGGTCAGTTTAAATGCCATAATTTAATCTATTGTTTTTTTATAAAAATAGGACTTCATTACGTTGTAATACAAATTTTAGTTTTAGTGTCAAAACAACACATTCCGGGCATTGCTCCAAGGTGATAATGATGTTGTTCACCGTCAAAATTGACTCAAACGTCATTAGATCACGATAAACATGATTAAAAATAAAAAGGTCAAAACGTAGGTATAACTATTGTGTTCGAGTTAGCTAAACTGTACCGTGTTAGCAATATTTTACGAATATATGTGATAAAAGCGCGTATTACCGTACAGCGACAATTGATTTTAACGTCCTAAAACCATCCGAAAACCAACCCGCACAAACATTTGCAAGATAATAACTCGAGCCGAGGTCTGATCCTTAAAACAGAGGGCATCTTTGCCAGAGGGCACCCCTTTCTGACTTGGTTCATGAGTTTGTTGAAGCCTTTTTACTATAAATACCGTATAATAACAGAAATAACTCATTTCAATTGTTAACATAAAACAAAACCCTGTAGGTATATGACTGCACTTATTTTAGGGGTCGACGCAGTAACAATGAACATTTTTAATTAAATACTATTAACCTTATACTTTGTTTTGTCTACTAATTTTGCAAAATGTTAATGAAATACGTAGATATTACGGGACACCGGGAGTAAACGTAGTTGCTTCGTTCAGTCGCCGCTTCGGTGTGGTCAGTCATGCCGGTAGTACCTAACAGCGCCCATATTTTGAAGTTTTTGAGTCAGAACAATCCCATAACACTTCTTTGAGCCGAATCGGGAGCTGAACTTAAGACTACATTATTTAATTCTAATCATACTTACAGCTTACTTAGTCCAATGAGGTAATCATAAGTTTATTGCATAATGAATGTTAGTCTATCAAGTTTCAGCCACTTCTAAAATGTATTTTACATTAAATAGGACTCGAACGTCTCGAACCTATGAATAACCGGGTAACCAGCCTCATTTGCCTAAACTTTTCCGCCATCGTCATACACACATTTATAGTACAATGGAGTGAATAGGAAAATATCTATACATTCACTTAATTTTGTCCCTTATTCTATTCACTCCTGAATAACTTTTACACCATTAGGTATATAAATACACCTATAATATATTGGGTATGATGTCTTCCCGGCCGAATTTCGGCCACGGCGGCCATTCTCAGTGCAGATTAGCCAATTGCGCAGGACATATTATAGTGTACAAGTGTGTGCGCAAACACAGGGGCACTTTCTATTCCATTACTCTCATGATCCGATGGGACGACTAGCGACACGACCGGAAAGAGGTCAGGTGCAGGATCGACGTCTTTACATGTTCTCCACGCACTGGGGTGTAATACCGCCAACTTCCAGACTTCGGGCTGATACTGAGAAATTTCTTGATACGGAAAAATCAATGGGTATTGGGTTTAATTTATTTATTTAAAAACTTCTTGCACAGAATTGTACAAAGGCGGACTTATGCCAAAGGAATTCTCTACTAGTCAACCTTGGGGTGATGCAGAGAAAACATGGTAGGTGCACTAAAGTATAAAAATATTGTAGATAAGAAGATACAGAAGGTACATAAATTACACAGATACATATCATATATATACCTAATATATATATATACATATAAATAGAATAAATAAATTATATAATATAACTGTAATATGATATTGGACTTTTTTTTGAAGATATGCGCGAGTTTTGATTTTAAACGAGTAACGACTCTTTGCCATCCTGATTTCCGGTGGAAGGGAGTTCCAAAGAAGAATCGATTGTACGACGAAAGAAGAATGATAGAAATTACAATGATGAATGCACATCTATGAATAATACCCGATGGGATCGATTTGGTCAGGTTACGGTCGTACACGTTTTGATTACAAAATTATTACGAAGTCCACATGTGTGATCTGTAAAACGAATGATCAATTAACTACACTTACATATTCTTCTCAAGTAAAATGGAATCAACGCGAATAAACGATGCTTGAATGGAACAGATTTACTTATTTTATTTGTAAATTATGGCATGATTTGTTTTAAAGTTTTTATATGGAATTACATTACCAATGTCCTGAAGACATAAATAAGGTAACTCAAGGCAGCGAGGTATTATACTTAATAAATATTTACATACCAACTTACTTAAAACCCTTTTCTTATAGCACTCAAGTGCTTGGGTTCGTAATGTTGTACTTACGTACTTAAAGTGCTCGAACTGGAATTCAGTTTGGTTTGTAATCAGATGATCAAGTTGTGAGTGAAAGTAGTCGGATATACTCCTTATTATTTAAATATTACAGTAGATATACAGTAAGAACTTGTCGGGTACCTGAATTCGGATGGATACCTGAATGTGTTAGCGGCCAATCGTATACCTATACCGCCATCTTTAAATACGGTAGAAAAAGCTAATTAGAAATGGGGACAATATTCGTAAATAAGAAGAATTTTGTTCCCGCCTCTATTCATTAATGGAGTTTTATTCATCCCGTTTTGCGGGAAATGACGTTTAAAATATTATGCATTTAATTATCAATGTAATTGTGTTTTTTTCTTATTATTTTTCTCTCTGTGCGGTGGAGGAATTAAATGTAATTTGATCTTTTTATGTGATGATGAAAATTAATTACTGCATACACTTCCTTAAAATGCGTAGTTATGCCTATATTTACTCGGATCGGAAACGCGCTTAAATTCTCACTTAAGAGGCCGATTCCTTTATTTAATTGTAGCACGGGCTGAAGGGCGGTGCATATTGCATCCCGGCTTGATTAAACTGACAGTTAGCGGAATTAACACTACATATTAATGTTGTAGTTAGAATGGTATGGATTTCCGCAAACTAATTCTTTTTTAATTATATCTGGCGTTTTTTAAAATTACATTATACCTCGTGGCAGTGAGATTCATTATCCACAATTAAATAATTATCTCCTCCTACGTGCAACGTTACAATGCAGTATATACATACATAGCTTATTATGTTATTAGATGATTATGATACTCGATAATAAATGGAGAAAAGTTACGTAAATAAATATAATTGACTTAGTGACGTGGTCATCTAGTTGTTCTTAGAAATTTTCAATGTATTTACAAGGTAATGCACTGACTTTGTATATACTTAGGTAACTTTTTTCTCACGTGGCTATTACGATGTCTGATATTTCCAGAGGACAACAATGTGCTGTGGTGACCCTGCAGTGTCTATAGGTAGATATTTGGGGCCACGATAACACCAAGGATCATACATAATAATGTGTAATGCCGCATGGATTTAACTCTGGGGTGGTGTATATTTACCGTATCTTGACCACAATGAACTTTATTATTTGGAGGAGATCACATATTGTTAGTGATAAGGCCACCATTTGTATTTGTATTTAAATTATATGCTCTTGTATATGATGTTACTATTGGCGTATAATAAAGAATTGATCTACCTATCTATGCTGCCATGCTTCACCTGATGGATGAAATTCAATCCGGACGTAGCCACTGGCAGATTTTTATTCTATACAAGCTGTGCCCTGCGGTTTTACCTGCGTTGAACTTTATAAATTATAGTCTATGTGTAAATCCAGGGTATCAGCTAACTCCATACCAAATTTTATTAAAATCGCTCCAACCGTTTAGACGTGAAGAAGTATCAAACATACACACTTACAATTATTTTTTTATTCTGATATTATATATTATTTTTCTGATATTTAAAGCTTGTACTTTATGTTGTATATTGTTGAATCAAAATTAAGAAGCAAACGTCTATGACTATTCTGATCGTAGGGTATATGGCGTAAGGCTTGTTCAACGTAATTTAAACCTTGCGTTGTCGTGCCTAATATCCACTGTGCGTGTAAGGTTAAATGAGGTGCATTACAACATTCAGTTGCAGATGAAACTCCTCGTTGGTTTTGTAAGCACATTTAGTATTTACTAAGTTAATTATCATATGAAACGTAACTTCAAATGAAATAATAAGTATTACTAATTGTTGTACTACGAATTATAATCTCTATCACCGTAACTACAAAATCGGCACAACGAATTGGGATGAAATTTGGCACACACATACTATTATCTGGCTTAATAGATAGGTTACTTTTTGTCTAAGAAAAATGGTAGGTTGGAACTATCAAAAAGAAGTCTCTCTGGATGAAATCCTAAAGTCAACACAGACCAAGCCGAAGTCATCTTTATTCCCTAACCATCACGCGTAAGCACTAAAAAACATACTTTATCTTCATTATAAAGGGAAACTTTGTAACAATTTCACCTTTCATAGTGGTCGTAAGACTTAAGACTGGTCGTTAATGACTCAGTCGGTAAGGTAGAAGAAAATTATTTTTATATTTAAAGGCTGAATCCAATACGGTACTGGAAAGGCGATCTGCGTAGCGTTCGACCAAAGCAATTACAAGAAAAATATTCGACTCTGACGTCGAGTCCGACCCGAACCCGAACCTTGCGTCGAACGCTGTAGAGAGACATGGTAGGTACGTTGCTCTATCCTCGGAAACCATAATCATATTTGGCGGCTAACTTAACAACCGAAGAGAGTTCAGGCGTAGGAAAGATGGCTTTACTTGCTCGCCAAGGCCCAATCTCTACATATTTTTTATATAACACCCGCAAACATATCTGCGGGTCATGTCTGCGGGTGAGTATGTTGGGTTCACACCGCCTAAACCAAACATACCGTGGACTTCTCTTAGCGCCTGGTGGGGGGAGTCCCGGGAACGCAGGTATGCTGCTCCGGTGCCCCAATTTAGCGCCATGCCACAGATCATTGTGACACGTATTCTGAGAAAGCTCTGACTACATACTTTAGCCCACTAACTGCACAACTACTATTCAGTTGTTTTTTCGCCTGTCAATTTCTTTTCTTTAGTTTAGCTATTTGGATGAGTTGTGTATATAAGTAGGTACAATGTATCCAAATAGGTAGATACATGATACTTTTTGAGGCGGAAGTTGGCGATTTCGGTCACAAGTCAAGGTGACTTTTTGTCTCGTTGCAGTACTCGAAAGAAGAGACAATTCTTAAAACTAATTTTGCAAAAAATATTCGTACACAAATTGGTTTTTATAATCCTATACTTAGGTAACTATTTATCTCTTCTTCAAGTAGGTAGGTGAAGTGTAATTAATCAAACAATCAATTTGCAACCTCTTGTGAAGATGTCTAGGATATGACACCGCGCCCGTAATCGCCGCCATTATGAGATACGTGTTAAGCCGTAGGTAGGTATCTTAGAAACTAGCCAAGTGTGAGTTACTTTAAAGAGCTTGTAAGTACCACTATCCAACTCAAACTTAATAAGAATAGATCGTAATCTTATATAAGGTTAAAATTTAATAATAGCCATTACTTTACGGAAATCCATGGCACTTAAAATACAGAATTAATTTGTAGTGTTAATTCCACTAATTGTCAGTTTTAATGAAGCCGGAAGGCAATTTGCACCGCCTGAAAAAAATTTGTACAGACGCCAGCACATCAAGCTACCCCAATCTGTATTTCCCCAATGGAAAGTGAACCTTATGCTTATGTGATAAGGTTGAAAATCTATGAAAGAAATTTGACAGATTGGGGTAGCTGGAGGTGCTGGCGTCTGTACATGCAAGAATGACAATATAAACAAGCTAATTAGATACACCCCTGTGAGAAAGCCAGATAAATAAAAACAAACACGTGTCGTGTTTGTTTTTATTTATTTGTTAGAATCACAATGGAAATTAATCCCTAGAAAATGGTATGTGGCGGACTAAACACGTGCTGAATATCACACTGGGTCATGTTCCTTACTTCTTATATGTTCCTTCTTGCATGAGCATATTTGTTACGCGGTGGAAGGTGTGGAAAAATATTTCGGCTGGCATAAATGATGATGGTGATTGTTGAGATTTTAATAATAAGAGATATAATTTAAACCATAAACTCTGTTTTATGTTAGTTACATAGATACGGATCCTGTCCGTTACTCATCGTCATTCGTTTCATATTTCTTATTAAGAATTCTATGCATATTCCACTGCGATGTAATGGATTATATAAGTAAAGATAATTAATTATACGAGTAGGTTTTTGTATGTTTGTTTTGTAAATGATCAAGTACCATTCGTATAATTATACCACACAAAAAGTGGCTGCGTTAAAAAAAGTCTAATTTGGACAAATGAGAGACAAACCTACATTGATGCAGGTTGCACTTCCTGCCCTTCCTCGTTAAATTACCTCTTATAGCGCCTGTAGAGACGTGGGAAGGCCTATAAAATTGTATAACCTTATATCATGATCATCATCATGCATCCTGCAACCTAATCCAAAAGATTTCGTCAGTGGAGTTGTGTCCATAATTAGTCGAAACTTCAATTCAAAATACACTCAAACGTTCCATCACAATTTAAATATTGTTCATCTGATTCTCATAGTACAAAGTCACAAAGATAGAAAAAGGTATTAAATAAATATAAATAATAATATTCTGGGACACTATTAACACACGGCCACCTGATCCCAAACTAAGCAGAGCTTGTACTATGGAAACCAGTAACTGATACAATACATATACTAGTTTTATTTTGTAAATACATACTTATATATATAATTACACCCAGACTCAGGACAAACAGACATGTTCATGCACACAAATATCTGTCCTGGGTGGGAATCGAACCCACGACCTCCGGCGTGAAAAGCAAGCATTTGCCAACCACGCCAACAGGCCC
Source organism: Pseudoips prasinana (assembly GCA_951640165.1). Lineage (NCBI taxonomy): Eukaryota > Metazoa > Arthropoda > Insecta > Lepidoptera > Nolidae > Pseudoips > Pseudoips prasinana. The sequence continues at coordinate 26,601,462 of OX621237.1, read as the reverse complement.
GTCTAAAAGATTTCCTATTCTTAGATGGTTTGGGTATTTAGAAAGGATGAATGAAAGAAGATTAAGAAAAAAAGTATACCATAAGTATAAAATCTCTGACCAAATCGGAGACGTTCTCAGGAAAGGCCAAGTCAGAATTACCCTAAACCGGCAATCATGTATGAAGAATATAATGACAGTAAACGAGGCAAAATATGTGTGCAAAGATCGTGACAATGGAAACCCGTTGTCTACGCCTACCCCTCTGGGAAACAGGCGTGAGTCTATGCATGTAAAGTCTGCTTAATTTGGGATCAGATAGCCGTGTTTGTGTGAATGTCCCTGGGATATTATTAAACTTGTGGTAGCTAAGCAAGTAATGTGGGAAATAAGGACTTAATTACGTATGAACATTGACTCCGGCGCAAAAGGTCGCATCGAGTGACCATTGTTATTATGTAGTCACGTACCTACACAAAGAAAATCTATAATTAAATATATAAAAAATACCTGACTCAATGGCTGACTAACTCATAAAAATCTTAGAAAAGATATTTAAAATTATAAAGGTATAATTTTGTTCCACTAAGGACGCATTGTACCTCCGCCCCTTACAATTAGGGTCAACTAATTTATTTTTTAATAAATCAGTTGACGTCAGCGACGGCGGCTAATATTAGGATATCATCACCCCATCTCATCCCGTTGGTAGCGCAGAAGTCAACCCGAGGGAATATCTTCCAGAAGACTTGCAGCAGCTTCTTTCTGAGCACTATAGCCATTATACAGCGATCGCCAACGCATCTGCCAAGCGTGGCGATTATGGCATGTCCTCTAAGATGATTGTTAGGGGAGGCTTTTGTTCAGCAGTGCACTTCTCACTGCTGTTACGATTGCGTATCGTGAGGAAACACTCCTCGCCTCCAGTTCAGAAGAGTTCACGATAGAACTATGTTTGCTTGTGCAGTATCATCACACTAATATTATAAAGGTGAAAGGTTGTGAGTGTGTATGTTCGTTACTTCTTCACGTCTAAACGGCTGGAGTGATTTTAATAAAATTTGGTATGAATTTAGCTGACATCTTAGTTTAACACATAGGCTATAATTTACAAAGTTTAACGCCGGTAAAACCATGGGGCAAGTTCATCATAAATGTATGTATAGTGACAAAATAACTTATTAGCAGTTCTGAGTCAGGAAGTTTGTGTTGTAACACCTCCTTGTCCACGCTCTGCACCAGACCTCCTTAGGTACCGACTAGCCCATCGCCTCGGATCATGAGAGTGGCTGAATTAGAGCGTACATTTTTACAGCACATACTTGTGCTCTATAATATGGCAGAAATTCGACTTGTAGGGATTTTTTTATACATACGTACCCGTCCAAATTTCCAAATAGATATGAAATACGAGAATCTTTATTTCCTAGGTTATATTTAATCGATAACAAGATTTGTTTTCATATACTCATGTGTTGATCATAAAAAGGTATTTAAGAACAAAAACGAATTAAAAAAGATTAATTTTAATCTAATGAGGACTTAGATATTTATTACATCCTGATAGATTAGATAAGTTTATGAGATAACATCATCAGCAGTGGCGACGCGTGACAAACGTAAGCCGCTAAATAATTTAAAGTGTTTGTACAAAAATTGCCCATTTTTTGTCGATTGTCCCATTTTTGCTTTTGCTATTTTTATATGGTGGGATACCTTGATAACTATTTTCACAAAAAAATAGCAGGCAATTAAAATAACTGGGTCACAGACTATATATAAAAAAATAATAAATTTCTGTTTTATTTCATAAAGTATATCATATATATTCATAAAGTGTATGGTATATGATTTCAAAAAAAAATGTATGACACTTATTCTGCAGATGTGTTAAAATATTATTTTTTATTATAATTACGCGACAATACAATTATAATAGATAAAAATTTCTTGAACAATTAAAAGTAACAATTAAACGAACAATTAAATAAAGGTGCTAAGACATACAATTACATTAGTTTCTATACCAAATAACAATAATTTATAAGGTTTCATGCAGGGGAAGCTGTGGGTCACCTCATGTTATTTTGCCATAACAACGCTATTTCATAGATTTAATAAGTTTACTTCATTTCACATAGGTACATATTGTTGGTAATTAATTACATTTATACTTCTCTTCTTCAAGCTACATTAACACTTTAACGCTAAGTTAATTTAACCTGAAATATTTAGTAAAAGCTAGGAAAAGTATCTAATTATATTTAATTTGACAGCTCCCTGTTCATGAGAGAAGCCGCGAGGTATCGTGTTATTTGAGCACTACACCGTTGATTAACACATTTGACCAGTTCATTTCACACGTATATTGTAGCTAATTAGAAATTTTATGGTTATTATTAAAGTGACACTAATATAAAGCTTTCATAACAATTAAGCCTGAAATATTAAGCAGAAAGTAGAGAAAGTTACTAAAGCTTAGTTCACATGCCTGGTGTCTTAGCACATCATTTTTATGACGATGTGAAATGAATAAGTTTGCGTGTCTTTGTTAAATGTATACAGGGTGTTTTCTCAGCCGTTTGAAAGCCTTAACTAATTACCATGTCGTGTTGTATCAGTAACTCGCCCCAATAATTGTCGCAACCGCTTTTCACTTTGGCGTATTATTAACTTTAGGCGATTGGCACACTGCCCCGCATGATGCAGCGTAGTGCGTGAGTGCGTGTTCTAACGTTCTAACGTATGAATGCATGTGCTGTGTTGGACTGTGCGTGTTTTCTATACAAACGGAGATACTTACAAGCAACGTTAGAACACGCACTCACGCCCTACGCTACATCATGCGGGGCAGTTTGCCAATCGCCTTAATGTGGTTCCGTAATTATTGGGGTCCCTTACCAAAATGGGGAACGGGAGCCATTATGGTGCGACTTGGTCCGAAAGGGTTACTTAGATTTATAATAATGACACGTATCGGTATACGATAAGAAATATCGAATCGATTATATAAATTCGAATGTGAGAACCACGGTGCGGTGGGGGAGCGGTAACGCACACGCCGGTTACCCCGTGGTTCGTGGGTTCGATTCCCACCCCCATTTAAATTTATACAATTCATTTTAAAGATGTCTGAAACATATAATCGTGTTTAAAAATAATCAGAATTATAACTAATAATAATATTAAATAGGACAAAAAGTAAATGTGCAGACGCCAGCACATCAAGCTACCCCAATCTGTCAAATTTCCCCAATTGAAAGTGAACTTGTGTCAATGATTTTGTGATAAAGTTGAAAATCTATAAAAGAATTTTGACAGATTGGGGTCGCTGGATGTGCTTGCGTCTGTACAAATAATGGATTACTCGTAGAATGTAATCTAAACGAAAAAAAATCTGTTTGTTCAAATCGAAATAAAACTTTTTTGGATTCCCGTTTAAAATTCGTCAGCTAGGTAATCGACATTTTTAAATGTGAAGTAATAATTTACTTGTTGTTTAATTTCACATGCATGTTAAACTCCTTTAATTTCATCCACTATTTGTGTTACACCTTGTATATTCAACATCGGTTATCGCTAAACTCTCATCACTACTTTATCAGGTGGTCTGAGTGAACAACCTGTATGACTATATATTTCCTTTCTCCAAGTTCAAAAGCCCCAACCATGACATATAAATTGCCATCGGATGTTCACAAAGGCTTGCATCGGAGAAAACATGTCGTGCATTTCAATGAATTGTGGTTTACGAATGTGACTAATCCGAGTTTTGCAACTGTCCTCGCGTGAATACGCGCGCGGGCTCGTTCGGTCAACAACATCAGCGACCTGGCACGCTTTTGTCCCGTTAAGGGTGGACTCACACGTGTCAGCATCGATTTGCATTTCATCAGTTGTATAGTAAACGGTGACAGTGTTAATAATAATAATATCCTAGGACATTATTTACACACGGCCATCTGATCCCAAACGAAGCGGAGCTTGTACTATGGAAACCAGATAACTGATATCTATACATATAATAAAATCGAAGGAAAGTTAAAACTGTACATTGAATATTTTTTTTTAAATGATACTTGGGGCGTGATCTACAATCGATATCAAAGCCAAAAATATAGTTTTTACAATTTTTGTCTGTTTATCTGTTTGTCTGTATGTATGTCCGGACTAAACTCAAAAAGTACTGCATGGATTTACTTAAAATTTTGCATGAATATTACTCAGAGGTCGGGTCAACATATAGGCTACATATCATCACGCTATAACATACGGGGGAGGAGCTGTGATAGTTTATAAAGTTTAATGCGGGTAAAACCGCGGGGCACAGCTAGTATTACATAAACTACTTTTCTTTTGTAAATACATACTTATATAGATAATTACACTCTGGACAAACAGACATGTTCAAGCACACAAATATCTGTCCTGGATGGAAATCGAACCCACGACCTCCGGCGTGCAAAGCAAGCATTTGCCAACCACGCCAACAGGCCCGTCGAATAGTAATAACGTCGATAGAGATACTGAGGTAATATAGAAGCAGTAGGTAACAGAGGCGATAAGTACAAGTGCCTTATACTGAGCAAGTAATTAATCAAAGAGAATATATATTTTTTTTATTTATTTATCTATAGTTAAATAAAACGGTTAATAACCAATTACATTAATTAACATAGAAACAATTACATTACTTATTTTTTGGGTTACATATAAATTTCAATACAAAATACTAGACATCCTTGCATACTTTCTTTCGCAGAAAACCAAACATATTCGCCTAATGTCTGTCCATCTACCGGCAAACACATCGCATTCAGGATAGGCAATCAGGAGGGCGTTTAGCATATCTAGGCGTTTAGCATAACAAATTGCTGTGTGGTAAAAGCGGTGAATATCAGTACCGTAGGGGGCTAGAAGTCTACCCGAGAGAATATCTACCAGAGAACGATTAGCAGCTTCTTTCTGTGTGTTATGTGTTTGTGGCGATTGTGGCATATGCCCCCAAGTGGATTCGTGAGGAAGGCTTTTGTCCAACAGCGGACTACTTACAGCTGTAACGATGATGATCAATCATATTTTTTTTTAAATGTCAGACCGCTGCGCGCCGTAAATAATCATGAAAGTATTCCTACAGCGACTGCACATTAGTCTTCAAAATACATAGTACTCTGTGGCTGCTCTGTGGTGTACAGGCGCCAGCACATCAAGCTACCTGTCTTCTAAGCTATCTGTCAAATTACCCCAGTTGAAAGTGACTCTTAAACTTTTGTGATAAAGTTGACAATCTATAAAAGAAATTTGACAGATTGGGGTAGCTCGATGTGCTGGCGTCTGTACAGTGTGCAATTTGGTATAAATCAAAATTAAGAATATCAAAATTATAAAAATAAACAATTCATTATCTATACATATAATAAAATCGTATGAAAGTCAAAACTGTACATTCCATACTTTTTAAAAGGATACTTGGGGCATGATCTACAATAGATATCGAAGCCAAAGATATAGTTTTTAGAATTTTTGTCTGTGTGTCTGTTTGTCTGTATGTATGTCCGGGCTAAACTCAAAAATTACTGCATGGGTTTACTTCAATGTTTGCATGAATATTACTAAGAGCTCGGGTCAACATATAGGCTACATATTATCACGCTATCACCTACGGGGAAGGAGCTGTGAAAACCGCGGGGCACAGCAAATTTTTCATAAATCTTACAGGAGTAAATAAAAAAACACTACAAAAAAACACTTACAACAAATAAATTGTGCGTAGTTACCCATGCACGTTGAGCTGTCAGTCTCTGTTGTACGAGTAGTCAACAGTAGTTAAGTCGTGTCAGAGGCCTACGGGGCCGCTTAAACAACTCTAACACAAGTGTACCCACTGCCCATACAAAAAGAAGAAGTTTACGCTTATGATGGGATTTTCCGTCACATGGTAGTTAAACAGCGCAGCGAGATGACTCTGTGAATACGACTTTGTCCCTGCCTTATTATCTTTACGAGATTGTTATCGATTTTATGGCCGTAAAGTTATGAGGTATTGTTACAAAATCATACAGTTATAGACAATCGCCATTTTAGTATGAGGACTTCTATTCAACTTGTGCGCAAGAAAAATCGCAAGACCAGCTATTGTGGGGATTTTTCGAGTCCTTTGTCCAGTCGTGAATTGATATGATGATTCTACTTGTAACTTAAATCGCCTGTAAATTGATTGCTCGGAGACAGAGGTAGCTGGAATCTTAACTAATTATAAAGAGAAAATATCAGATATTTTTAATTAGTATGTAATGGGTAAACTCCAAAACTACTTAACTGATTTTAATAAGTTCTTTAACAAATATAAATTCTACACAATAAGGGAATAACTTCGGTAGAGTTGTTTAAAAAATACAGATCCGTCCAAAAATTATAATTATGTAATCCGAGGTATTAAAAATTTGCCTATTAAAGCCATTATTTGCTGTTGATAGTAGTCATCATTGCCCTCATAAAAGCCGTGAGATACTCGTATGTGTCTAACAATAACCGATTTTTGATATTTTATAATATGCTCCAGATAATTGTGCTTCGTCATTTTGCACATTATTTTTGTAACTGCTGATAAGGCTGAGTTAATTTGTTGTTGCTTAATAGGGTACTGCATATGTCAAACTATTAAACAATAATTCTCATTTCTTTATAAGGTTTACATTTATTCCCATTAAGACGTAAATAACTGACGATATATATATATATATATATATATATATATATATGTATGTACAAAGTTAACAATAACTATCAAAATTATCAAATACAACATAAATTAATACGAAATAAATAACAAACCAGTACAATTTATATAAAGTAAGGAAGATAGTAGTATGCTAGATACCTATTTGGAAATTGGTATTTCTGTAAGTAAGTTGTAAGTAAGCCTAGGAAGTGCTACTTCATTGGAAAATGAAATAGAAAGCAAGGCCCAAGCCGTCCAACAAAATAAATTTACAAAATAAGCAAGTCGCGCCAGAGGGTACTCTCTGGTGCGACTCTCTCTTTGGAATTCGATCCTCTACTTAGTGAGCTTACGAATAAACAAGTAAGCCCGCTAAGTCAAGGCTCAAAGTCAAGATATTTATTAATGTATTTATTTACCATAAAACTTATTCTATCATTACAGGCGAGCCTAATGCGACAGAGTAGTTAAACTTATATCTATATAATACCTATGTACCTAATCTTACATTATTTTCCCTACAAAATAACATAACTTAAACTAAACCAGCTACTGCAAAGGCAATAGGCAGCTGTTGTGAATACGTTCAGTGGACTAGAGAACAAATCTATCTGTGTAGATAGTGTGTTGAGCACATGTAGCGCCCGCACGAGCGGTGAGCGCTGCAGCAGGTTGGTGCGCGCGCGAGGAACAACAACAATTTAACAATAATAATTTATTTCAACACATTCCATATTTTTGCAAACAATTATGCGTTATAAATAAGCAATTCATGGATTTAATGGTGAGGATGTGGCTGAGAGGCTCGGTTGGAATAAATTTGTAGTGACCCAATCTGTCCGACCATCTGTCGCTCTGAGAATGTGAAATTATAGCTTAGTCAGCTTAGCAGAAGCATGATATCCACGGTGAAATGGCTGCTCTTGCGCTCCATGATCCACCGGCTTTCCGCGACCCTCACAAGATCAGCAGTACACCTTCTGGCAGTTATTCTTCTCTCACTTAGCGGGTCTTACTTTTTGTAATATTCTAATAATAATTATATATTATCTTGCATATGATTCTTGTCGTAAGCGTCTTTAAATACCCAAGGCAAATATTTAAACTGTATTAAAAGCTTTTATATTTAACGGAAAGGGGCTTAGGTAATTATTGTCCTACGCCAAATTTGTTTATTCGGGATCATTATCATTGTGTTAAAACGTTTGGATAAAAGAATTCAAACGATAATACTATTTTATTAAGTCGAAAATAATTTTAATGTTATATTTATAGTAAACTAATCATAACTCAGTATGGCGAATTTTTAGGAATCCTATATACATATAATAAAGTCGTAGGAAAGTCGAATCTGTACATTGAATATTTTTTTTAAAGGATACTTGGTGCGTGATCTACATTCAATATCTAAGCCAAAATATAGTTTTTAGAATTTTTGTCTGTGTGTCTGTTTGCCTGTGTGTCTGTTTGTCTGTATGTATGTCCGGGCTGAACTCAAAAAGTATTGCAAGGATTTACTTCAAATTTTGCATGAATATTACTAATTGATAATTAATATTATCACCTACGGGGGAGCAGCTGGTGTAATTTATAAAATTAACGCGGGCGAAACCGCGGGGCACGGCTAGTGTTACAATGTAACAAACCAATATTTGGCCTAATATTTTGATTACGGAGTGGTCTGTTGCTCTAGTGGTTAGGGACTCTGACTGCTAAGTCAGAGGTCGTAGATTCGACTACCAACCAAGACAAATCTTTGTCTAATGAGTACAAATTTTTTCTGTGTTTGGGTGTAATTTGTCTATAATACGAATATATTTAGAAATATATAAGTAAGTTTAAAAGTTGTCTGGATGCCTTAGTACAGGCTCTACCTGGTTTGGGATATATATATATATACAACCTGGGACATTATTCACACACGGCCGTCTGATCCCAGACTAAGCAGAGCTTGATTGAACTATGGAAACCAGACAACTAAGTAGGAAATAAAAATATATATTTACAAAATATATATTTTTATTTCCTACTTTTTCTAGTATTGAGTTGTATCCATCATTTAAATAAAAAAAGAAAACTGTAGGGATGAAAAGTATTTATTCTCTCCTCACAAGATGAACGTTACAACAATATCATTAAGTTAAATATGATATTATTGTAACGTTCATCTAGTGAGGAGAGAATAAATACTTTTTATTAGTATTATTATTATCATACTGCGATCCGACTACCCGTCTGCCAGGTGTGGCGATTGTGGCATCCCTACAGTTTTCTTTTTTTATTTGATATTTACATGATGGTCATAGTACACAGTGATACACCCTCGGGTCAACTTCTACGCCCCCCACGTAATAAAATGGGGTGGCGCTGTTATATGCCGTCAATCTTACATTAAATATATAAGTTCTATCGAGAAGAAATCTGCTAGTTCCCACTAAGGCTTTGGAAATCCTCTAGATTTTATAAAACAATGAGTCATTAATTTTTCAAATGGTTTATTAAAATCCTTTACGGCACAAAGCGTCCTAAATAACCCAGTTATGATTCAGGGGATATGTCCGCATTAGAACTTACTTGAGATAAAAGTCATTGGAAGCTTTCACTTACAGTTAAGCTCCTAAGCTTTCACATCTTCCCTAACATGATTTCAAAAAACCTCAATAACTTCGAAAGTAATGTTAGAAATCATGAGATGACTTGCTCAATTGCATTCTTATTAGTATGCGTATTATATTTATAGTATTACTAAGTATAAAGTGGTAAAAGTTACCTTTTTAGTTTGGCAAATATTGCCAAACTATACCAATAGATGGCGCTAATATTTCCCGAACAATGTGTTAAAAAGAGAATCTTGGAAAAAGCTGAATTTAAATCGATGGGCAGTAGGGAGTGTGTATGATCAGCTAATTTTCATCACAAGACTTCGCTCTATTTCAGAAATGGGATCAAAAAGTAAATATTTGCGTTTTTATAAATTTGTTTCCAGAAATAAAAACATAATTATTAGTATTGACAAATGTGATTGGGACGTCTAGTGTAGGAATAATGAATACCTACATGATTTATGATTTGTGCGACGATGATCGCCGGACCCCGCGTTTAAACCGGTGATAGAGAACGGACTCTCTCTCGCCAGTTTAAACACGGCCCAGTATAGTTTGAGCTTGTTCTGCCGGATCTTCTTATTTTGGCCGTCATGGATCCTTTAGTAGAATTAAAGCCGTCGTCATACACATGAGGTCCGATCTAAAAATAACTTCTTGCATGTCCAGCTCGATCCAGATATGCCAAAATAGTTACGATAACAATCAACAGTAAACCCTTAATTGTTTTTCTCGATTTCAAAAAGGAGGGAGATTCTTAATTGTGGTGGACTTGGTATTTTCCGTCATACAACGGTTACTCCAGCACTTGTGAACATATTTTGTTTTTTTAAGCCCGCTTGGAGAACTATCTGCAAACGTACTTCATGTACGTGTACGTATGGCTCAGCGGTTAAGACAGAACAACGTTTTGTGTGACCAATAAGTACTTGTTATGTGGCTAAATATGCTTTGTGTCCGTTAAATATCAGTTTGTAAAGTACTCCGTGACACAAGGCTTCAAATACGTAATGCGGGCGCGTTGTCTTTAAAGAAATATTTCAATCATCAATAATTGTACAAAACCAAGGTGTTCAACACGAAAACTAATAAATATTTTAATTTTATTAATATTTATTAGTTTTGTTTGATTTAAAATATGCTACATATTGTTCATTTCTATAGGCAAATTAAGCTCTTATATTGCGTCTATTACCTACTTATGTTCTTCCTTTTATACACAAATATATGTTTATTAATTTTATCGAGATAGGATTACCGGTTGAAATATGTCGGGGTTCATTGCAATATTACGTCATTCTTATAATTTGCGATCTAGAACAAATACGTAGCCACTAAAAATAGTAAAAATAACTGTAATAAAACATTGAGTTCGAAGTCGACTAAAAAGTATGACATAATTTCCCCTATACTTAATTATATCATTCTCGATCGCTAATTTTAAGAGTAGTATCATAGACCCCGACTTTTTTCAATTGTTTTACCGCTCAAATCCAAAATTATGATGTGATCTTCATAAAATGTATACGTTGTTTTGTTTTTTAAATAAGTGATAATGATGACAATGAAGTTATGATGACGTGATTGGCGTGGGTGGCAAATGCTTGCTTTTCACGCCGAAAGTGAATTTGGGATTTTTTGTGGAAGTCGTGGGTTCGATTCCCACCCAGGACAGATATTTGTGTGCATGAACATGTCTGTTTGTCCTGAGTCTGGGTGTAATTATCTTTATAAGTATGTATTTACAAAAGATAAGTAGTATATCAGATATCTGATTTCCGTAGTACAAGCTCTGCTTAGTTTGGCATCAGATGGCCATGTGTAAATAATGTCCCAGGATATTATATCATTATTATTATCATGTATGAATTTAAATATTAAATATTAATTCAGTGATGATAATAATAATATTAATTTGCATAATAAAATTGTACAACAAAGTTCGATGGATAAATTATATTCATCACTAGCTGTGCCCCGCGGTTTTACCCGCATTAACCATTATAAATTATCACAGCTCCTCCCCCGTAGGTGATAGCGTGATAAGATAATATGTAGCCTATATGTTGATCCGACTTCTTAGCTATATACATGCAAAATTTGAAGTAACTACATGCAGTACTTTTTGAGTTTAGACCGGACATACATACAGACGAACAGACACACAGACAAAAATTCAAAAAAATATTTTTGGCTTCGACTTCGATTGTAGATCACGCCCCAAATATCCTTTTAAAAAAATATTCAATGTACAGTTTTGACTTTCCTACGATTTTATCATATGTATAGATATCAGCCGAAAGACGTCCACTGCTGGACAAAGGCCTCCCCCAAGGATCTCCACAATAGCCGGTCCTGCGCTGTCCTGTCCTGCATTAATTATATTACTACATTGGTAATAAATTATGTAACTTTGTTAATGAATGTAGGATATTTTGTATTTGTTTTTGTGCGATAATCATTATCGTTTTTATACTAATTCCAAACATTAAGCTATTAACTTATTTAGTACTAGCTGTGCCCCGCGGTTTTACCCGCGATTACCTTTATAAATGATCATAGCTGTAGGTGATAGCGTGATAATATGTAGCCTATATGTTGACACGACTTCTAAGTAATATTCATGCAAAATTTGAAGTAAATCCATGCAGTACTTTTTGAGTTTTGCCCGGACATACATACAGACAAACAGACAAAAATTCTAAAAACTATATTTTTGGCTTCGAAACCGATAGTAGATCACACCCCAAGTATCCTTTAAAAAAAATATTCAATGTACAGTTTTGACTATCCTACAATTTTATTATATGTATAGATAAGGACAAATTTCAAGACGAAGCCTCGTTAGTGTGGCGTGTCCAAGCGCACGCGCAGATAATTAGTTCTTATTTCTTTTCTCGTTGTTTCGTAACGTTATTTTTGGATAGGTTCAATGGCTGAAAAACATTTTTCGTTACCTTTCCAAAAGTGGAAACATTAAATATAAGTAAAGGATCATTAAAAAATTGTTCCATGGATTTGTATGACTTTAACTAAACTATTAGGCTGCAATTTGCTAACAAGTAGGTGGATATAACACAAAATCATTTAGTTTTTTTAAATCTAAACTCATTAAAAGTCGTGCAAATCTATTGCAATACTTTTCCATTGTTTGCATTTTTAATTAATGTTGCCGATTCTTGCACAGACGCCAGCACATCCAGCTAACCCAATCTGTCAAATTTATTTTATAGATTTTCAACTTAATTTTTTTTAATTTGTTTATTTTCAATTGGGAAAATTTGACAGATTGGGGTAGCTTGATGTGCTGGCGTCTGTACAATAACCAACAATGTATTTTGCACATAGAAAAGGGGTTTATTTTGTATGGTTGCGTCTCAATACAATACCTGTTTTAAATAATATATGACTTACAGTTACACATATATTGGGAATACAGTACAGTTAGACAAACTTTTATCCTCCTCATTTTATATCGGAATGTTACTATTGAAAAAACATTACAATTTTTTGGTTTTTTATTTATTTACCAAACAAAAAAGATACATATTATAAATAGAAACAATAATAGTAACACAAAAACCTCTTGAGCTTGTGCGTGCTACTTTTATAGGTTCAGAAGATTAGCATCATATAAAATATAATAATAATATATCTAGGGACAATGTCACACAGATCATCCTAGCCCCAAACTAAGCAAAGCTTGTACTATGGGTACCAGGCGACGATATACATACTTATATAGATAGATAAATACTTCATAGATAGAAAACATCCATGACTCAGAAACAAATATTCGTGCTCATCACACGAATATTTGCACTTACCGGGATTCGAACCCATGACCACAGCTTCGTAGGCAGGAGCACTACCAACTAGGCTACGGTGACCGTCAAATATGATGCTAATCTTGTAAAAGATTAGTTATGGTATGCCTGGTGCCCTGTAATTCAGTATGCTCCAAAACCAGTCTCTCTCAAAGTTCTGTTCCAACTTAGTAAGTACCTACTTCAACGTCTTCAACTATGAATAAGCTGTATTTGTACATTGTTGGTTATTTAATTAGAGTCAGTATTTTTTTGTGAAGAGGAAATAAACGAATTTTGATTTGACTTTTCTTTATGACTGAAAATGATGATGAAATTTGAACAAATAAATAAATATAAATTATAATTAATATAATAATAATATCTCGGGGCTATGTCACACAGTCATCCTAGCCCCAAACTAAGCAAAGCTTGGACTATGGGTACCAAGCGACGATATACATACTTATATAGATAGATAAATACTCAAAAACATAGAAAACATCCATGACTCCGAAACAAATATTCGTGCTCATCACACAAATATTTGCACTTACCGGGATTCGAACCCAGGACCACCAGCTTCGTAAGCAGGAGCACTACCAACTAGGCTACGGTGACCGTAATATGTGTGCAAAGATCGTGATAAATAGAAATCCGTTGTCTCTGCCTACCCGTCAGGGAAACAGGCCTGAATCTATGTATGTATGTATAAATTATTGTTCAAATTTGCTGAAAAACTACCTAACCAGCGGAACGTACATACATACAACAGCCAAATTGTTAAGCTTCCTCTTTTCGGAGTCGGGTAAAACATTATGTGCGTTATTTTTCTGCGGAAATAACAAGACCCCAATTCCAAATGCTTGTTGTTCTCCATAACTATGCTATTGACCTATTGTAAAATCCATGACACGTCGATGGAAACGCTTGCACTATAAAAGCCAACCTTATGGCTTTAGTAATAAAAGCTCTGCCAAAGTGTGACATCGACTGTACAAAATAAACAGGTTACAATTAGAATACGTTAAAGATATTTTTGTTTGGTTTAGTGAAACAATGTGCTTAGCGAACAAGAGACAATATTGATTTTCTTTTTTTGGCAGGAAGTGTGTGTGGCTAATGCCATAATATTTGGCAAAATTAGTCTCTATGTTTACATAACTACCTTCGGTTAATATCAACAGTCGGAATCATCGTGCTTATACAGGGTTCAAAGTTAGGTCATATTCTAGAACAGGGGTGGGTCAATTATGGCTGTCAACTCCAGTCTCCAATAGGCTTTAATGTCTGAGCTTATAACATATCTTACGGAAGCCTAACAATAACGAAAATTAGTTTAAATGCAAATTGAAATCTAACTTTTGCTATAGAAACAGTTGCTTTAGTAATTTTTAATCTTCATCTATTTGAACGCCGATCACGATCACGATGATCGGCAACTTAGGCAGATCCACTGTGCGGGACTCATGATCTGATAGTACGACTAGCGGCACGCCCGGAAAGAGGTCAGGTATATTACCGATGGCTGTACCTGCTCTCCGAGGCACGGGGTATAATACCGCCACCTCCCAGACTTCGGGATGATAATGAGAAATATTCTTTACAGAAAAATCCCAAATTCATTTTTGGCCTGACCAGGGATTTGAAATTAGGACATCATTATTTACGGTTCAACACGCTACCTCTGTAACAACGAGGTACAGACGCCAGCACACAGCTACCCCAATCCGTCAAATTTCCCCAATTGAAAGTAAACCTAGTGATTTTGTGATAAAGTAGAAAATCTATAAAAGAAATTTGAGAGATTGGGGTAGTTGGATGTGCTGGCGTCATACGTACACATACGTATTAATCACGACTCACCCACTATTCACTACCAACCAAGGTATATAAATTATAATTTAAACTATGTTTTTCTAATAATAATAAAATCCTGGGTCATTATTCACACACGGCCATCTGATTCCAAACTAAGCAGAGCGTGTACTATGGAAACCAGATAACTGATATATTACATATACTATTTTTCTTTTGTAAATATGTATTTACAAAGTAAGTGTTAAAGTTTAAGTATGTACTTATATAGATAATTTACACCTAGACTTAGGACAAACAGACATGTTCATGCACACAAATATTTGTCCCGGGTGGGAATCGAACCCTCGACCTGCGGCGTGAAAAGCCAATATTATGTTTGCTACATTGATAGGAAATAGTTTCGAGCCAATGTCTGTCTGTGAGTCTTCTTGAGATATCTCTAACAGTGTGCACATGTGGAGCAAAATAAATCGGCGATTCAGCAACTATCCCTTCAATATTCCAACCAAAATCTACAGTCTTCAAGTAGTAGTAGTAGTAAGTAGTCGGGTAAAAATATTTAAGTGTCACTTATGTGCAAGGTGTCGACATGCTAATTATTTCTACCTTGAAGGCTTCAGCCAGGTTTACATACGATTTGCTAATCGTTTGCTAGTCTATCATACATAATACTAGAAGTAAATAGTTAAGTTATACTTAGATAAGAATTATATTATATCTTGTTAATGTATCGTACGTAAAACAAATCTATCTACGCCCTTAACAATTAATATGATTGTTTGTTAACCGACTTTAAAAGACTCCCTCTTCAATCGATAAAGAGTCGACTTGATAAGTCGATTCTATGGTTTTATTTGTGAAAATGTTTATGGAAAACAAAATTTATTAGCGACCAGCTAATAAATTTTGTTTCAATCAGTTGTCTAGTAAAAAAGTTGAATACGGTTATTTAACAGATATTAACACAATGATATTTTCTCATCATCATCGTACTTTGGCTGTCATGATCAGCTAAAGTACGTCCACTGCTGGACAAAAGCCTCCCCAAAGAATCGGGGGATATGCCATAATCGCTACGCTTGCTGAAACTGCGAACTGAACTGCGAAACTGCGATCGACAACCCGTCTAGGGTTGTCGATCGCAGTTTGATGGTCACGGAAAAGCTCTGCTGCCCGATCTCTGGTGTCCCACAGACGATTTCTACGCCCCCCGCGGGATGAGATGGGGTGATGATATTCTATGCCGCCACCACACAGTAAATGATATTTTCTAAACTAATATAATAATGAAGAAAAAAAATTGTTATCCGTCACGGGACGCCTGGCAGATGTGAAACATCGACATTATTTTTTTAAATTAATATGCAGAAAAGAACATATTTTGATATGAACTAAATATGTCATAATGATAAAATAAAATATTACGATTAATAATCGCACAGTCTATTGTTTTGTTTCACATCAAAAAATAAAAACAAAAAAAAAACTAGGCGACGCGTCGCTCCCCCAGAAATCTTTTTTACGTGCGGCTATAGATGTTTCACATCAAAAATATTTCATTATTTGCATGTTAGTTTGTTTCTTGATCTGAGGTTTGTTTGTCATTGCTAAACTCGAAAACTAAGCTCGTGACTTAAACATCTGTAGAAAGCTCAAGTGTCAACGAATCATATGGTTCATATTTTATTTACAAAAATAATTAAGTTCTCTACGAAAATTACACTAATGTTATCCAAGGTATCGAAATTTTTATAAAACTGATTAGTTTATATGATTACATGGCGCGCGCTGCAAAACACCGTCATCGTCATCCATCATTACCCACAAAAAAATATGTCTAACTGTTAATATACATAACTAGTTAAGTCTCAATCACCGTTCTTTTTCAAATTAGTAATAATATAATTTTCAATCTATCTAATCGTGCGAAGCTGGGGCAAGCGGTTAGTAATTAATATTATGCCCAAAAATAATTGGACTCGTACTTTCGCAATGTTACTCAAACCATACCAAAAATATTCATAGTGTTATTTACTTTTATTTTAAAATGAGTTTAAAAGGAGTGCATTGATATTGAGGCTATCAAGTCGGGTATAGTAACACATAATAACAATGCTACAGTTATAAAGAACACAATAAAAAAAAATTACAGAGTGTATTATATGTAGTAACTATATTTGTTTTACGAAAAAGGTTGTTTGTGAGTAGGTATAAATGTATGGAGACGTGAATGTTTGTTAATCTTGCTCGCAAAAACTACCGAACGGATTTTGATAAAACTTTGTAGTAATATAGCTTATATATCCGAATAACACATAGATTATAATTTATAAATTTAACGCAGGTAAAACCGCAGGGCTAATGAAGTATAAAATTATGCATGAAACAGGAAGAACAAAAAGGGGCCATATTTTTTTCTAACAACTAAAATGACAGTTTCTTATTCAATAGACCATATATGACCCCTGTCATTGATGTTGACGTAACTAGCAATACTTAGCAACTCATATCCAAACAAAAACTGTCATTAAAAGCGCTACTTCTAGTCGAAAGCTTGATTAAACGTAGTTTGTTGTATTCTCTTTGAATTTGGCATTGGTCATACGGTTCATTTCATATAAATCTTATCTCGGAGATACCCTCCTGCATGGCTCGTAGCTTGCTGTTCCTCTTGACGGCGCGAAACTGCTCCTCTTGCCGGCGCACTTGCTCTTCGTAACGGCGCGTTTGCTCCTGCAACATAGCTGCCATCTGTTGAAGCAGCGCTCTCATACTGAGCTCTGTAGGTATTTTGACAAAGAACGTTAATAATAATTTATATTTCTGAACAACCACACCAGCTTTGCAGGTTAGGATAAAGGCTACCACAAATTCTGAAATCTGAACAATGAAACTTAATTCCCAAACACCGCAGTGTCTCAAGTTGAAAGTCTTCGACCAGTGATGACTTACAGATAGAAGACCTGTGGTCCCTTGCTATGGGCCTCATTAGAAAGCTTAAAGCCATCTAAAGAGCAATGAAGAGGGCTGTGCTTGTAAGTTTCCCTGTGCCAACGAATCAGAAATCCGCAGGTAAACCAAAGGAAAGGGAGAACTTGCCAAACTGAAGTGGCAGTGTGGCACATAGCTTGTAGAGCCAGCGGCTACTGAGGCAGAAAGGTTGTTGGGTGAGGACCACAAAAACACAGCATAAAGTGAACCGACGTTATTGCGAGGGTAGCTGGCAACTGCTTGATGCCACCCCCTAAGATCGCCACAATTGGCAAGACCAGTAATTGTGGAGATCTTTAAGGGAGGCCTTTACGCAGCAGTGAATGTCTTTCAGGTGACATGATGATGATGATGATGAATTTGATTATTTTTAAGAGTATTAGTCAATTATCTTTTAATTACAATGTTTAAAACCCTTATTGAAATACTTAATTGTGATGTTAGTTACACGCCGTGTTGTTATTTATAATTAATTATTTATTTAACCATCGCATAAAATAATAAAAAGGTCATATTAACCAATAATTGATCGTAAATTGTAGAAAGCAATTAAAAGAAATTATTTCATAATAAGACTTTTTTGCACGATTTTTATTTCCACAGACACGATCTTAATAAATGACACGTAGTCATTTATTTTACTTATATAAATTGTTATAATACCTAGTACGTATGCTGCGATCATGCCAATACAAGCCATGTATTATTTTTGAAATATTATATCTGGAATCTGTGCCGTTTATAATATATTTATTAATATATAATGACGATTCCACATAAATGTAAAAATTTTACGGAATAAAGTACCTTTGACTTTGACTTGAATATATGTGATAAAACATTTAATTTATTGCTTGTATTTCCATTCTTTTGACGAGTCAGCCCGATTCGCGCGACAGTTCTCGCTATTTAGCTGCTATATATTCATAAGAAAAGCATAACTTGCAACGTCATGGTATTAACGTGAAATTTATATTAAAAACATTAATAATAATAATATATACAACTAACCCATCCGATTCCGAACTAGGCTGAAAACATCTGTTATGTACTTATGTAATTAACATACAAACCAGACGTTTTTGTTCGTAATTTTTTTTACAATAACCCCTAATTTAATTCGCGTCATTTTGCGGGAGACTGTGTCCTTTATACGACTTAACTAAATGTTATTATAACTCTTTGTAATATAGCTCGTATACAAAGAAAGAGAATATATTGAATTGCCAAACTACTAAAACTTTTATACACACACCATACACATAATTAGTCGTCAGGTCTTAAAGTCTCGATTAATTAACCTAGAACCTAATAAAGAACCGAATAAAACTAGAAGTTTTGGCGCGAAATACTGAGTTTATCGCAACAGAAAGAAATAAAATATAATTATATTAAAATTAGTTGGTATTGCATAGAAACGCGGGACGAGCCTACTTATTTTTTTATTTTTTCAGTAAAACCCGTAAAATAATCGTAGAGTAAATGGAAAATAATAATAATAGAAAATACAACGAACCGTATGTACGTGTCGGGGGCAAACCCAAAATACGAGGGCATAAATAAATTATTTCTGCCATCGTATTTTGGGGTCGCCCCCGCATTGGCAACAAAAAGTACAGGGGCCAGCACATCCAGCTACACCAATCTGTCAAATTTCTTATATACATTTTCAACTTTGTCATAAAAACATAAGGTTCACTTTCAATTAAGGGAATTTGACAGTTTGGGGTAGCTTGATGTGCTGGCGTCTGTACAATTAATTGTATTTATTTGTATTTGTATTAATTATTGTACTGAGCCTGGGTATGCTTTGTTTGTTTGTAGAGAACGGAATACCGATCAGATGTAAAAAAATAATATTGTTCTCAAGTTGCCGATAAATGTTTCAGAATTGTTCCTCGATAAAGTTTCGGAAATATCCAATCGTTCCGTTTCACTTTCTTATGTTACGGTACTATTTGTTGTCTAAGGTCGTTGGCTCTTACTTTCATTTTATAATGTGGTCTCCATAACCGGCTGGAGGCACGATCAAAAACGACAATCTTGCGACCTAGATTGGAAACTGATTTACTAAAATTTACATAGATAGCTTTAGGCCAAGGTTTGGTTATTACCTTTTAAGTATAGGTTAAGCAAAGTAATCAACGGATCTATAACCAGTCTGATTCAGGAGCACGACGATTGAAAAAATATTTAGTTAATTTGATGGTTTTGATGTATTGATCGTTTATTTTGCTTAGGACAAAGATATGTTTAGAATTGTTCAATAGACGGGCCTGTTGGCGTGGTTGGTAGATACGCTGCCTTTCACGCCAGAGGTCGTGGGTTCGATTCCCACACAGGACAAATATTTATGTGCATGAACATGTCTGTTTGTCCTCAGTCAGGGTATAAATTATCTATATAAGTATGTATTTACAAAAGAAAAATAGTATATGTAATATATCAGTTATCTGGTTTCCATAGTACAAGCTCTGCTTAGTTTGGGATCAGATGGCCGTGTGTGAATAATGTCCCACGATATTATTATTATTTATTTGATTTATTTTCAACATGATGTTTACATTTAGTTTTGGAGGCTTTCATGTACTGTAACAAACTTTACTGTACTGTACCGAAATGTTTAAAAAGAATCCTAATTTCTTTAAAACATGACGTCTACAGTAAGCCAGCTTAGGAGACTGTTACAGCTTCACCAGATAATAGTGGTGTGCGGGTACGTAAGTACTCTTTATCTGTGGTGATGGGTCTCATGCCATCTGTCAAATACTAGATACTACAACCATATCAATGACTACAACTAAGTAATCCGCGCCAGAAGACATGCCCTTTCAAACTTCGGCTCAGGTATGATTAGTATCGACTAAACATACCTGAGCCTGAAGTCATTGATCAATCTATCGAGATTGGTAGGTTCCAACGTTATTAGTAGGTAGATGCCTATCCGCCATTGGCTTAGACAAAAAGTATATAGCCAAAGCTGACGATTTTATTTTTAACACCACTAAACTAATTTAAACGTAATTACGTCTCTCTCTGTTTAATATTGCTCGTATGAAAAGACCGGGGTATGCTATGCATAGAATTGCCAAACTAATACAACTGTTCACTTATACCACAGAATTGTTAGTACTACAGTAGGTACTATCTATTCTGTGATATAGATACTGCTGGAAAACTTGTTGAAGTATTGTTTACTTTTTGATAATTGCTCACATGCTCCGGAAAGAAAATCTATACATATAATAAAATCGTAGGAAAGTCAAAACTGTTCATTGAATTTTTTTAAAAAAGGATACTCGGTACTAATACTCTACTATCGATATCGAAGCCAAAAATATAGTTTTTAGAATTTTTATCTGTTTGTCTGTATGTATGTCCGGGCTAAACTCAAAAAGTACTGTATGGATTTACTTCAAATTTTGCATGAATATTACTAAGAGGTCGGGTCAACATATAGGCTACATATTATCACGCTATCACTTACGGGCTGTGATAATTTATAAAATTTTACGCGGGTAAAACCGCGGGGCACAGCTATTAAGAATATTAGACTACCTCTCCAAATTCACAAAGAAATATCGATTCATCCGCAAATGAGTATGCATAGTTTAGATAACACTATGTACTCGAATTAACATATAAGTACTATACTTCATAATACAATCTACTTAATAACTGTGTATATGTATGTTTTTATGTGGAGTATTAAAAACAAAAATATAAACTTCTGTTACAAACTTGTTTACCTGTATTCAGAATGAAAATTAAAAGTTTTGTGCTTCAACTAAATTTATTGAGAATTAATTGCGTTTAATTTAATGGCGAAATCAGCTCTTAGACGTATATTAAAATCGACCGCTAAGATTAATTTGCACGTTTAGTTGCACTTCTATCGCCTTCCTTATTCATTTGTCTACCATTATTACTATTCTGCTGATTTCCTGTTCTTAGTTTTTTAACAAATCATTATTTATTAAAGCATTATTGTGAATCAATTCATGTACAATTCCAGCTAGTGGATAATTAATAGCCAGCAGGCAAAATGCAAAAAGACTTTGACCATATAACTATGTGGGCTCACGATAATGTCATAATATTAAACACTAGCAAAACACAATAAGTAAGTAGCAAAAGATTAATAAAGTATAAAAATTGTGGGACACTCGTATGAATGTTTTCACGGTCATGTATGTACAGACGCCAGCACATCAAGCTACCCCAATCTATCAAATTTCCCCAATTAAAAGTGAACCTTATGCTTTTGTGATAAAGTTGAAATTCTGTAAAAGAAATTTGACAGATTGGGGTAGCTTGATGTGCCAGCGTCTGTACGTGAAGTACATCGGAGTTTGTGGACACTTTAATATACTTTGGTTTAACAATAGACAACAAATTCAATTGGAAACCGCATGTCAACAAAGTGTGTGATAGATTACGAGCTGTTCTTAGTAAATTTTACCATATAAAGAGCAGATAATCGCACAATGTTCATGGTGTACATTGCGTTAGCCGAATCAATAGTTAGTTACGGACTTAGTTGTTACGGTCTAAGCTTCAAAACATAGATTCTAGAAGTTAGAGAAGTCTATCTTCTCAGTTATAATATTAAAAATAATAGTGTAAAAGAAAATTAAAGACAAATTTAAAGAGTACTATAACCAATTTTTTAAACGACGTGCCTAGTATTTTATCAAGTCTTAAAAAAGTTCAATAACTAATAGCCTGAGAATCATATTATTTAGAATATAAAAATAAAAACCTATAGATACAGAGTAATATCAAAATATAAGGGAAAGCTGGAAGAATTGCGGGCAAATAATTACTATGGGGGAATGACAAGAAAATATATAATACCTAGGTTATTTAATAAATATAGTGCGTTACTTTTTTGTAAACATATACTAACAATACGCAGGAAACACCCTGACCGAGACAAATTGATGTTCATGAACAAAAATATTTGTCTAGTGCGAGGATTGAACCCGTTCCTTGGCATCAGACGGCAGGTTCATTACCAACTAAGTCATTCAACCATAAATAATATTTAAATTATCTACAGTCAAGTTCCTAAGTGCAATATCAGTTTCACAAAAATGTCTTCGCACAGAAATAAACTTAATATGTTTAAGTTTATTTCTATGCGAAGACATTTTTGTATACTCTAACACGTTCTTAATCTTCAAGAGCCAAGAATAAAATATAAAGTTCTTAAGTATGAAAGCTTTTTTTAAATATGTGTCTGCTTATCACTGTGCGAAATGTAATAATTTCGTGTTTTGATATAAACATTAATGACTATGTTTTATACTATTATTATTATATACATACATTACATTAAAATCCGACAAGATTTCGTATCCACTGTCGTCTAAAACCACACATATGTACACATTTTCGTCGTATTGTATCAACACAATGTTGTACTAGAATGTGCTACTGCTCGTTGAAATAATGAAATGAAATGAAATAATGAATTTTTTTCAGCACTTTTATTTATTTATTTATTTATTTTCTTAGGAAGACCAACAGCATTTATCAACACAATGTTTATGATATATTCATAGGCAGCAGAAAGCCATTTACAGGTCTCCACGAATAAAATCCTGATTACTTAATTAATAATGCGCAGAATAAATATAAACTTATAGAATACGAACCATCTAAATCATTATTATGTTTTACATATAACTTTTTTGATACACTTGGGTATTTACATACACTTGTACTTGTCAAGCTCATAATGCAATACATAAATCGTATAATAATCGTCTTTTGAACGCTTACTTTGCGCAAGTACTTATGTAATTTTATTTTCTTTGTTACAGGTGGTGTTTGTGTAAAAGTGCTGCTAAAAATGGACTTTGCCAAACTATGAAGAAGGTCTCATTTTAATCCATACAGTTAAATACAACACAACAATGTCGAACGTCGAAGAGAATGTCGACAATAATATGAATAAAACTGAAATCACCAACCACAAGTTCGAGGTAAGTTTACAAACAATTTTATGTTATGTTAGTAGTAGATAATAAAAGAAGTGTCTGGGTCTCTTCTTTTATTATAAAGAAGTTTAAATTATTAATTAAGATTAATATAATTTACTTTATTCTTTATGAAAAATACATGATGTAAATAATTACTATGAAGATGAGTACAAACGCCAGCATATCCAGCTACCCCAATCTGTCAAATTCCTTGTACGGATTTTCAACTTTATCACAAAAGCATAAAGTGCACTTTCAATTTGACAGATTGGGGTAGCTTGATCTGCTAGCTTCTGTACATAATTATCACCAACTTTTACTGTCACCAACAAAACACCATCGCCTTCTATGACTCATAGTTTCCATTCGTATCGATGAAATGCCCCTTGGATCTCCCTTGAATCCTCAATTGGTTAAGCAACCCGCGACTCCGCGAATTATCGAATAAAGATGGCGCAAGGGGTCCCTATAAACTAACCCTTATATACATCTCCACGTCAGTAATTTGAATTGACTGCTCGTATGACACGGGAGTTAAGGTTAGGTAAGTCGCCATCATCGTGATCGTGATCCGTGATCAAATAGGTGAAGGTTAGAAATTACTAAATCATTCGTTCGTTCGTTCAATCGGGTTCCCTGAGCACATGTGACGTCACAAGCGGTCCTCATCTGATTTTCAATTGAGTTGAAGCAAGATTGTATAACACAGAAAAATTGTACAAATAATTTAAATGCTATTTATTGATACAAGGCTGTTATGGAATAAATAAATAAGTCTTATTTATATAGAATAAGATATAAGCCATTTATGTCGATGTATAATTATGATTTTATTGTGTAGATATTGATATTTCTTGGAATTAAACTGTGGTGCGTAATATTGATACACATGATTCATACATAAGACAATGAAGCCTACAATTCGATATCACTGATTTAATAACCATTTCCTTTCGCCGCGGCTTGGTTCCGTTTTATTATGTAAACAATATACATATGTAATAGCATGCCGCACAGATTAAACAACACCATTTCTACTCCATAGTTCTTGGTAGGTCTTAGTTCGGAGAATGTAATTAATATTGGGTTGAAATTAATTTTATTGTGTAAATAGTTTAAAATACATATTGTGATAATATATATGTTAATTAATTAAATTCCTTGTGAAATAAATTTGTATAGGTATTGCAGTTACTAATTTAGTTAGTAGTGTTATTCTAGCAGATCCAACAGGCTAAATTAAACAAACTGTAGCACCAGTTTTTATAACATATACATACATGTGTTCAAATATTTTTATTAGAATTATGGTTTTTTGCTTTCGTTAATTGAATTATTGTTTTATCCGTAAGTGACATTCCTTTTTGGCGCTTTCGGAAGATCAGCGTTTCAAATACAATATCCTGGGGCATTATTCACACACGGCCATCTGATCCCAAACTAAGCAGAGCTTGTACTATGGAAACCTGATGGAATACTTTATTTTTTCTTAGAATTATTTCTAAGAAAAACGTACGTATTAAAAAAAACTACAAATTTTTATAACTTTGTTCTTTCTTTCTTGCTTTCTAAACAAAACACCATAGCATAGTCGCAAGGTACCAATCACGAACTTCAGAGTTTATAATCAAGTTACCGGAGCAGCATACCCGCGTTCCCGGGGCTCCCCTATAAGACGCCAAGAGAAGTTCACGGCAGGTAGATTTAGCCCGTGCGAGTCCGACATACCCACCCGTAGACACTTTTTGCGAGTGGCATGCGTAGGCATTCACCCTGCGCTTAACAAAAAAGCCCACAAGTTATTTATGTGGTAAGATCTCATCAGAACATGAGCAATGAGCCCAAAGCCTAGCTAGCATAGCTATGATATTCTGAGTGATCTGACCAGTTAGTTATAGTAGAATCTCATCAATAAATAAACCACGAGGTCATACCCAAAATGTTGTTTTGTTTTATTGTTAATAATTCGTGTTTATTTTATTCTTATTTTATTACTCATTTGTAAGACAGCTCGATTGTCCGTGACTTACTTATGTAATTTTCCGTGATAGTCAGCACCATCAGAATTACCAGCGCTAGAACCATTGACTTACATGTGTAACTAGACACGCTGTTTCGAATAAAAACTCTGTCCCAGTCCGGCTGTGCGCGAGGTGAGGAGACGCGGGCGCGGCGGCCAAAATTGCTCAATGAGTTGCAGCGCCCGCGCTGCAACTCAGTGAGCAAATTTTCAATATGGAATTGCGCGTCTAGTAGAATACATATAGGTCAATGGCTAGAACAATAAAATGTTTTAGCAAATGCTGGGGTGGTGCCATTTCGGTCTTGCACGGACAACAGAAATCTATGTTTTTATTTTATTTTATATTTTTGTTGTCTGTGCAATTATTGAATAAATCTTTTTTCTTCTACTTTCTTCTTCTTCTTCTATACCGGGGTATCAACAAATAAATGGGTAGGTATCCAGAAACTTTAATTAATTACATCCAACAATCTTGTAAGTACATTATCAAATCTATGGCAGCGACATTCCACTAGTGACATTCAAATTGTGACGATTTGATTGTCTATTGAAAAAGCTGTTTATTTAATGTTGCGTAAAACGAAAATTTATGAAAAAACCTTTTTTTAATAATATTAATGACAAAAAGTTACTATGTTTTTGTACGAGTACGAGTCCACCTTAGACATACATAAACCGGCCAAGTGCGATTCGGACTCGCCCATGAAGGGTTCCGTAGCAGCAAGTATTTCAGGTGATTAAATGAAAGCAAATTGAAATTTACGATTTATGACGTATTAAAAAAAACTACTTGCTAGATCTCGTTCAAACCAATTTTCGTTGTTAGTTTGCATGGTAATGTACATCATATATTTTTTTAGTTTTATCATTCTCTTATTTTAGAAGTTACAGGGACGGGTGGAGGGGGGGGGGCACTCATTTTACCACTTTGGAAGTGTCTCTCGCGCAAACCATTCAATTTACAAAAAAAATGAAATTAGAAACCGCAATATCATTTTTGAAGACCTATCCATAGACACCCCACATGTATGGGTACGATGAAAAAAAAATTGAGATTCTGTTCTATGTATGGGAACCCCCCAAAATTATTGTTTTTTTTTCTATTTTTGTGTGAAAATCTTAATGCTGTTTTCAGAATTCATCTACGTACCAAGTTTCAACAGTACAGCTCTTATAGTTCCGGAAAAAAGTGGCTGTGACATACGGACGGACAGACAGACATGACGAATCTATAAGGGTTCCGTTTTTTGCCATTTGGCTACGGAACCCTAAAAATTACATTCCATGCTCCGGCATAGAATGTACTTTGTTTATGTAAGTAAACAACTTTGCAATGTCGTATGTTCTAAAAATAAATAATTTGAAATGAAATGAGGTTATTGAGCCCAAATATTTCATTATAGCTTACATTATGAGTCCAAACTTGATATTCTTAGTAATTGGGTTCCATATGATTTATATACTTAACAGATTTATCAATTCAAATCTGTTAAGTATTGTTTCCCTAATTCTCGAATAAACAAATATGTAAGGTGTAACATGAATAGCTGACGTAACTTATGAAACTTATTGAAATACGAAAAAGTAATTTTGGCACCCCATACAAAATGCATCATTGTATTCTTTATATTTCATAAGAAATATTTTACATTATTTGAGTTACACCTTGTATAAGCAGACGACGGTAATAAACTTTAATAATAGGTACTTGGAGTCAATGACACCTAAATATACAACATATAACGTAATTAACGCACACCCTCAAAAACCCCAATTAGACTACATATAATGTTGTAATCATAATACATACACTGAATTTTTAATTTAATTACTAAATTAGTTTCTTGGAATAATGTTTAATTTTCTTTATTTTATATTGAATGATGGAATTTGTATGAATACAAATAAAACTGCGATTTTAAAAGTCTTAATATTACTTTGACTGACGGTCCATTAGTTTTGGCTGTACAGGGTTAATATGACAATAATTTCCGTAGTTTTAATTATTTTGGAATAAAAATTACCTATACTAAAAATGATATAAATCGATTCAGTAAACGATTCTGAACAAACTATTTTTTGTCCGTTAATTAAGTTAGACGCGGGAGCATTCGACCCCAAAACTTAACCCTGTCTAGGGGTTTCGAGGGTAAAAGTACAAAAATAAATAAGTATTTTATATTAGGATAGAATATTTATTTTAATATCTTAAGTTACTGTATGGTTCTGTTAAATCAGTTATGTAGTTTAACGTTTATCCAATACAAACAAACATACAAACGTATAAAAATCTATAATTAGTTTAGATAAAGGGATTGATAATGTAAGTATAACTCTCGTTTTTGTGTGAGGACATTTCATATTCAGAGCTGGAAACACAAACAAAGCTGAACAAATTTTACAAGTTGATATGGCTGTCTTAAATTCCAACGTTTTATTTGAATAAATGTGAACAAATATCAAACAGAATATAGAAGTGAATTGAGGTTAAATAGTCGGTGTTAAATACTCAGTTGTATGAGACGCGTGTGACCGTAATTCAATCCAAGTTTCAGTTAAAACTAGTTAATAATACCTACATCTAGTTAAGTAGGTACTTACAATAATTCAAGGTATGTATTGTTGCATGGAAAATATGTGGTAAATTGTATCAGTTAATATATATTTTTTAATATTACATAAAATATTCTAAAACAAATATTCTATTGTTCGTGACACATACTAAGTAGGTATTAGATGATAAAGCTGATTCACATATTCCAATAATGAAATATCGTTTGATAAGTCCGCGTTTAGACTTCGTTTATTATGTATACGCAACAACAGCACCTGTAATGTATACTACAATTCTGGCAAAATAAATCATTCATTCATTCATTCACACTGTGTCCTTGATCTAGTACAACAGCAGGCGTGCTTTAGCGTGTTTTTTATATTCCTCTACTTTTTACCATTTTTATAGATTTCATCTGAAGCGCTCTTAATTCCTCATATTTCCAAGACTCCTTATAAATTTACTGTTAAGCCCAACTACATAGTTTCAGAATGCAAAAACGCGCTTTCAGAGAAATTGTCGGATACCCCACGAGAATCTGCCAAACCCCACTTTAAGAGACTTGGCATCATGACCTTGCTATACACTAATATCTTCCAAGTAAGTAGTACGTTAGACCTGACATAGAAAACAATAGACACGTGTTGAAGTACACATAGTATAATACGAGACTCGCGAATCAACTACAGCCTTATAACGCTCTGTTGCCAAATTCTTGATGTCATGGGCCCTACTATAACAAGTTACCGTTAAATCAGCTCCTACCTAGTAAGTTATAAATACCGTCGGCTTATTGAGCAAACTTTTTATTATTATAACGAACTATTGAATTCCAAGTGAGCGACTAACATTGACATATAATCTTATTATTATTTCACTTTATCTTGTTTTAGTTTTTAGTTGGACTTCTATTTCAATTCTATTTCGTTTTTATTTTGTGTTTATCAAATATGACAATTATTGACATGTAAACTGGCCTTACGAAATAAATGAATATGAATAAGTGTAACCTTGAAAAGATCTTTGTATTTTATGCTGGTAACCCGTTAACGTATGATTGCCAAGTACCTTGGAATCCACTCCATCAAGTTAACTTAATGGCAGTGTCGTGCAGCTAAACAATAATGTTAAAAAGTTGGGTTTTATGTTTGGGAACAGTCTATTCGGCGCAGCTAACATGGCGACGAAGACTCATATCTCTACAGCGTTTGAAATTATTCTTCTGCCACTTATTTGTTTAGTGTACAATAAAGAGTTTTAATTATAATAATATCAATTAAATAATAAACAGGAACATATCGTTATACTACGGAATCAGAATTATTGAATCGTGGCTATATTCGTCACTATTAGATCTCGAGAAACATATAAAAAATTAAACAATGAGTAATTTCATTTTGACTGCGGTGTGTACCTCTAGGGAAGGTGGCCGCTTCAGCTCAATTCCTGTTTTGGGATGGATCTCCTTAGAGGATAACTGTGTGATCCATTTATATTTGGTGTGCCCATTCCGAGTCTAGGTGTGCCCCGTGTTTGAGTATTGCATGTTTCTAAAATCCCCGCGAATCTGGCATTTATTCCCGAGTACGGGTATCCTGTATTTTATAAAAATGAAAACGAAAATTATGCTATGTCCACAATCATATGCCTAATTTCGTTTGACTTATTATTTTAAAAACTTAACGTAGCAAAAAGCATATTAATATTTTCCCGTTATTTTAATATTAAAATAATATGGATTAAAATATCGTGTCGTATATAATAACCGGTACAACATGTTCTTGTTATATGAATAGGTATAGGTACCGATATTTGCCTTTGATCATTTGATAAATCAAGTTCGTGACGTACATATACATTATATTTTTAGAGTTCTGTACAGAAAGCACCATGCTTATGAGACCACATGGCTATCATTTGGCGTGACTTATAATTGAAATATGTTACTAGTAGGCCTGGGTCACTCGGCACTTAAGGCACAGAATAAAGAGTACTTACGTACTTAAGGGGGTAGGGTATCGGATCTATGCCCGGAAGCTTACTAGCTTCACCAATATGACCCGTACAAATACAGTAATAATACAAAAAGCTTTTATTTTCATAGTTTTAAATTCCATTTTTATATAGCAAGGTACAGTCGACAAGATATTGGATAAGATTAGTAGCTTTTGGGATATCTGCAATCTAAACTAAGCCCAAGCCTGTGTTTTAGCACTCCAAGCTCCCCCAAAATTTACTAGGTTACTATATTTGTGCCCTTATAATATTAAAAGTAAATTGGAATCTCATAGTGTCCCTAGATAGTCCGAGATATGTAATACCGATTTAAATTAAAAAAATATGATGTTAAAAACTATGCTGAGCCAACAATGATTCCGCAGATGGTGCGCAATAAAGTTTAATTAAAGTAATAATTTATCCTGCACTATCTGGTTTATGACGACTATAATGCTATTATATTCAGGAACGTGGGAGCATGTAATTTCATTACCTTTTCACTACCACTCCCACTCGGCACACTTCATTAGCTTATCGCACTTTCATCTGCGACATAATAATTATACACCGTCGCGTCGTCTTATAATTATGTCGTCCCACATTGGTGAATTCTCCATTTCTTGTCAATTCAGTTTTTATATAAATGCTATTTTTACAATTAATTTATTACTTTATTATTTTGAATTTTGACAGATCTCTTTAGACAAAATTATTTAATCAATCTATCGTCACTACGTCTATTTTCTTAAGTGTAAGGTTATCACCGTTGTGATTTAAAATTCTATAAAACGAAAAGTCGACATTAAAGAGTATAAATAGTGATGATGATGATGATGTCTTTCCAGGCCGTTTTCGACCAAAGTGATTGCATAAATTTTAATTTTAATTATTTTTAAGGGGGCATCAGGAGCGTAGTTGGTCAATGCTTGGTTTATGCTGCGAGAGAATGAGATAACTAGATTATAATTCAATCAAGTGTCTCTGCGCCTGCGTACAACTAAGCCTTCGGAAAATGTGCCATGTCATAAACAACGTAATGTATCATTCACGGTTTTAATTTTAATAATTAATATTCTTTGGATAAATAATTTATGATAATTATTTATAACATCTGTGTTAATTTTACCAATATTTTTTATTTATAGACCTCGTGTCATTTGTTCAAATTTAAAACATAATATCCGAATAATATTTGTTATACATTATAATATAGGTATCTTAAATATTTAAATATGATAAACATGCAATATTTTGCATTAAAATAGTTTTCAAGCGTGACAAAAATATTATAAAAGTAACAAATTTTTCTCTCCTCTTTTAGGCTTCTTTTCTGAAGTTTCACTTTTGATGTGAGTGAACTGCATACGCACCTTCTTCCATTCGCAAACTTATATAAAATAAAATATATTTGAATTTTGACAGATGTACTTTTGGACAATCTAACAAAACTATTCGTACCCATAAAATTCGTTTTATTGAGTATGGAAAATATAGTCGTACGCATATCAAGCAAATAAGCATATGGTCCGCCTGTTAGCAAGCGATTACAGTAGTCTATAGATCTATACTAACGGTTCTCGATCTGTTCCGGAAGCCTAACACGGGTAACTAACCATGCTGACGGAATGAATCATTAATATAAAATTTGCGTTAACCCATCGTAATAAATAGGCTGACGCTACATCAAATAATAGAGTAGAGACAGAAATTTAATTTAATTGTTCGTCAGAATGCTAAAATTCTAGGCTATTTCAAGCCTTATTCACTATTTTCATCGGTTAAATAGAATAACCTTTGTTTTTCTTTGGCACACTATCACATTTTAATTTTAGTAAACTACTTAAAATTCCAGAATTCCGCACCTAAAGAAATTTACATTTCTGTTTGCCAATAGCTTCTATAACATATATATTAATAAAACATATATATTATAATAACGTATATATTAATAAAATTCATACACTCTTCGAAGATATTTTATACGGTCATTGATTTTTTATGAATTCTATTTGCATATAGATTAACTGATCAAAAAAAATTAAACAAATAAAATAAGACACTTATGCAACTCACAGCTTTTATAGTGGATTTATTTTGCATGTATTGAATAATCTGACATAAGGAATTCTATCACAATGGTATATGGTTTTAAATTTGGTCAATTAGTGAATCAATTTGACAAACGTAAAGTAAACGTGTTTAAAAGCAGGTAATGAGGTTTTAGGTTCTAACCCCAGGTTGGGCCAGAAGAAGTCTTATTGGAGGTTTTCTGTTAAGAAAGGCACCCAATAATAGCCCAGAGTCTGGAAGTTGGCAGTGTTATACGCGCGTGCCTCAGTGACTAAATTTTTTTTTGTATTGTACTATATACATTCAATAAAAAAAAAACACTACGATTTTGATTGTTATATACACATATTTATTTTTCTAAGATATTTTATGGAGTCAAAAGACTAATCCTAGGAATATAGTAGTTTATTTATTTATTTATAGTAGTTTATTTCCACGAAACAGCACGGAGTGCTGCAAACTCGTCAAGACAAACGTCAAAACCTCATTGACATATAGCTATTAATGTCTATTTTAAAACGGGCCCAAATCAACAGTTGTATGCTATATTTCTTTAAGATTTTCATTTATAACAGAGAATTAAATTATTTTACATTAATTTCGACATAAGTAAATTAATTTCTATATAAATTGATTAATAATTGAAATTGATTAATTTAACGACGCGTCTGTGGTACACGGAGGCATGCCTGGAACACTATTTTCCTAATTTATCATTTATTATTTAGTGAGGTTATGCAGGCAGTTAATTTAAAAGTATAGGCGGACTTCACTTCCTTAGCAATTAATTATTTAGCAAAATCAATCAACTATGCTTAATGCGTCACCAAATCACTAATTAACTTAGATTTTAATTTCAATTACGGCGATCCGTCGATAATATGCGACCACTATAACGTCTCAAAGCAATCGTGACGTCAAGATGGCCGCACGTTCGACGTTCCACCAGAGTGAAACCAACCTATCACTCTTGTCTATGCAGTTCTGTTGGTAGCGCCACGGCTGCGCCGTCAAATTTATTTATTTTCAACGAAGATACGTCAGTCAAAAGCCGTCAGCAAAAAAATTTTAACCAGATCATAGCATAGAGATATTGTAAAGGAATAAAAACTGTCTACAACGTCATGTCAAACAGTTGGTTGTAAATAACATTCGTAACCACTACATTGTACAGACGCCAACACATCATGCTGCCCCAATCTATCAAATTTATAAATCGTGTATATTCAAATGCAAAATAAAAATACAGTTACTATTCGCAAAAGTATAGAGAAAAAATTGCCAAAATATATAAGTTGTTTTTCTCGTCTCCTAAATAGTTGTGCAAAAAGAATAAAATTCGTGTTTTTACTTTTATTATCACTCCATACCAAAATGTAATATTATTTTGGCTTTCACTGCTTCATCGGACAATAGAATGAGCGTTATGTTACTACAAAATAAGTAATAAATAATATATATTTTTTAAATTACCTAATGCAATAAATTATGTCATGGAACAACCAACACACTACCAACAGTTCCCAACTAAGCGGAGCCTGTACTATGGCAACTAGACATCAGTTACTGATAAATAATCATACTTAAGCGTATAAGATTACTAAGTACATACATATTATAGATAAATTATATCTAAATACAGAACAAATATAATCACGGTCATCGCACAAATATTTACCTGGGTAGGGATTGAACGCACACTCTGGCTTAGTACTCAGGGTTACAAGCCAGTCAATTCTTGCAATAATACCTAAAGCCTAAGACAGAGTAGGTAATCTAGTCTTCTTGAATAATAAAGTGTGCTCAAAAAACTATTTGTTCGTCCTGTATTAATTAACTGAGTATCCTATATTATCCTTTATCCATATAGTTTAGTGCAAAAGCCGCATATACATTCCTTTAGAAAATAAGAATATGAAACGGGAAATTAATTTCTTTCAATTATGAAATAAGTACTTATTATGAAAAAAATATTATGAAAATAAGTCTTGTTCCACCCGTTGTTGGACATCGGAAGGAAATATAGGTATAACAATAATACGTAAACATAAAGGGAGAAACTTTGGTTTATAATAGACAAAACTGTCAACTTACAATGACGTATAAAGTTTACAATGGCACAAGAATTTATATATATAAAAATCAATGCCACTTTTCGTTGTAATGTTATAACTCAACAACGCCTTTACCGATTTGGCTAATTTTGGTCTTGAATTATTCATGGAAGTCCAGGGAAGGTTTGTACGTAGAGAAAATTAAAAAAAATCTTGAAAAAGTGTAAAATCAACATCTTTTAGCAATTTAAAATATTTTTTTGTTTGAATAAATGAACTTAATAATCATTTTTATTATTACTAATCATTTTTATTATTACTATGCCTTATACGTAGCGAAACACGTACCGGGCTGCTAGTTTTGTATATAAAGTGTTCCAAAAAATGTTCGATTCGTAACACCGGCGTATCTCTACCATAGATTACAAATTATTTGAATATGCCAATGTTCGAAGGAATATGCAGCTAAAATGAATGACCTCTTTTGAAAGGTTCAGATGATTATATCTTAATGGTTTTGATAGCCAGTTTTTTTGTTCCAAGGAGGTTTACATTGGGATTACCTTTCCATCCGTAAGTAATAAGTGCGGAACAAAATAAACGACAAAAACTCATTAGGTAACTAAAAAGTTTTGGATCAACCTTCGTATACATACCTACCAATTAACAACCGGCCGGTCACTTACTTTTAATAAGAAATCCGTAAGAAGATAACGGCGCAATCTTATCAATTGTTCGCAAGAAAAGTTGATAAGTCTATTTGAGTTTGTGTATCAGCTGTGTCGACATGGTTTTAATACTTTTTTTCGTTTTAGGTAAAACAAGGGGATCTCGATCTTGAAAAGGGGGGGAACAAAAAGACGGATTCGAATATACCTTGGAGCAAGATCATCATTGCAATGTTGGCGTTGGGAATTCTGGTTGCGGCTGGGGCAGTGACCTGGGTGTTCCAAGACTGGCAGACCAGTCTACAAGTCCTTGCGATCCTGTGTGTCGTGTACCTTATAGCCTTTTATTGGAGGTGGCTTTACGTCGCTTTCAGAACAAGTTTCAGAGATTTCTCGTAAGTTTTAAAATTATTTTCAATGATTGCTGTGATGAATATCCAGCATAAATGTATTCTTAAAAAGTCGACTTGCACTTAAATCATTATGTAAGGTTATACGTAATTAGAGTCTGCCCTCCAAATTTACATTAGACAAACGTATTTATTTGAAATCACATTGCAATTAAGTCAATTAATGATTAACCAACTTCAGACGGATCAAAACGCACAAAGAATTCTTAGTCAATTTTTTTTCCCTCTTTTGGTTTTTCGTCATTCAGTCGAAGTCCAGTCAAGTCCGTGACAGTCAAATCATAGTCCTACCCCAGTAAAGCAGTGCAGACTTACTAGAGGCATATGGAGTTATCGTTTGCGTCTAATTCCGCGTTGGCACCAAAACTCCGAAAAAACAAGTAGTTTTCTATTCACTCCTTTTATGGAGCAGTTTGTAGGTTTTGTTATTTATAAGTTGTTTTTATTATTTATAAACCAGTATTTATGTTTCTGCAAGATATGTTTACATAGATATTGTATTTGTTGTCAAAGAGACAATTTGCATTTAGACGAACAAAATTGAGGTTATTACTATTCTTTGATTAAATAGAAACACAAAGTGGCATTGTAAAAATGAATACCAGTAAAACTAAATTTATTTCGCTTACATAATTATAAAATAGTAATGACCCGATGATTTCACGAACTAACTTAATGTACAGACGCCAGCACATCAAGCTACACCAATCTGTCAAATTTCCCTAATTGAAAGTGAACCTTATGCTTTTGTGATAAAGTTGAAAACCTATAAAAGAAATTTGATAGATTGGGATAGCTGAATGTGCTGGCGACTGTTCCTACATACAAATGTTTCTTTTTTGTTTCGGTGAAACGCAACAGGTTCTTGTGTGTTTACTATAATAACTAATAACAGATAAAGTTCTCTTTTTTGTATAAATGCCAATTACCTAGTTAAGTAAATAAATCCTGTTCCAAGTTTATGACTATCAACTAATAACAGTTAAGTAATTATGTTATGCTAACGTTATGTTATTATCTCTAGTTCTACAAATGTTTCAGAGCTCTATGGTGCTATATTAAAATCTTGATTCTTACGAAGAACTTCACGAAAAAGAACTGGTCCATGCCAGACATCTTCCATGACAAAGTCATGAAACATCCTAACAAAGCGTGCTTTTTGTTTGAAGACGAAACATGGACGTTCCAGCAGGTAAATCCATTTTTTATATTATTTTATAATTACAACTGACGTGATGAGTTAACATAGTGAACAATTGTAACATATGACTGTTGGCGGAATTCAACATAAATGTAATTTCGTAAGTTATCCGTTATAATTTTTCACTAATTTCGTCATTATTTCAGACTAGATGTGCCCCGCGGTTTCGCCGGCGTTAAACTTTATAAATAATATCCTATGAGTTATTCGGCTATATAAGCTATATTACTACAAAGTTTCATCAAAATCCGATGTATAGTTTTTGCGTGAAAGAGTAACAAACATCCATACTCACAAATTTTTGCATTCAATATATTATTAGGATATTAGTACTACTTTTTAGTTGGACGATAAATCCGCCATACTACGCCATGCCTAGAAATGGTCCTGTGGGTTCAATACCCAATTTAATTAGATTTTACCTATTTTTTGAGTTTTAAAGATAACGCCCGCACTAGGCAATGTTTAATCCCTGTGTCGCGGGGTATTTTACAAACATATAATCCGTCTATTATATGAACACAATTATCATCCAGACTCAGAACAACTGTTTATGGGTCACACAAATAGTTGTCCGGCGCGGTACTCGAACCCGCGACACGAATCGGCGAGGCGACTGCCTGAGCTGCTGCGCCACACGTCAATGTATCTATGTAATTAACTTAAACCTGGTGCCGTGTTCGATGAATATAAACTTGTATGCCAAGTTTTGAGTTCCTACCGTTCTGCTCTACCATAATATATAATAATGTTTGCGTGATGAGATTTGACATCATCATCAAATAGTTTTAAACTGATAGTATGCAGTTTGTTATGGAATGGATTAAAGAATAACGTCACAATAATATTTTAGGTGGAAGAATACAGTTTACGCGCTTCTGCAGTACTCAAGGGAGCGGGAATCAAACGCGGTGACACAGTAGCTGTAATGATCGGCAACTGTCCTGAAATGCCATCCATCTGGCTTGGTATCACACGCCTGGGAGCTGTTGCCCCTCTTATCAATACCAATCAGACTGGGAACACGCTCCTTCATTCCATCAATGTGGCAAAGTGTGATGCTGTCATTTACAGCGCTGAATTTGATAATGGTAAGTTCATTGAAATCCAATACTTAAACCAGTTGACATCATCCGCCTTGGAGTTGTTGCCCCTTTGAGCAACATCGATCAGACTGGCAACATGCGTCATCGTAACATCAACGTTAAAACTGAGGAAATTGTACCCGTAACGTTTTAAGCATTTAAGTTCCCACCAAATACTGCCTGTAATGCACAGGACTGCCTCATTGGTCTTGCGGTAGCGTTTTTAACCGCAGATAATGAGGTCCTAGGTTCAAAAAGTGATTTTTCTGTAAATAAAAATTTCTCAGTATCAGCCCGAAGGCTAGGAGCTGGCGGTATCACACCCCCGTGCCTCGGAGACCATGTAAAGCAGTCGGTCCTGTACCTGACCTCTATCCGGTGATGTCGCTAGTCGTCCCATCGGATCATGAGAGTGATGGTATAGAAAGTGCCCCTGTGTTTGCACAGACACTTGTACTCTGGCTAGTCTCCATTGAGACTGGCCGCCGAGGCCTCCTCTCGCCCCGCATCAACATATGTATATACATTTCATATAATAATATTATAATTAACTTGAAGAACATACTTTTGTGTAATACCCACCCATTTATTAAAAAATGTCAAATATCAAAACGTAGCCTTCGCCGCCCTAGTTTACTTGTCTTGCCAAAAATACGAATTAATTATGAGGGAGCACAACTATTCAACCAATTACCCTCCTATTTAAAAAAATTTAACTCAATCGGCAGTTTTCGGGCTCAACTGTTTGAATATATAATGGAACATTACCCTGTTATATCTTCAGCGTAGGTAATCTCAACATTTGAGATGAAAACTGTGGAGTGTCTATCACACATACCTTCCTAACAAGGATACCTATATTATGTATAATTCGGTGACGGTTACCTTTATTAAATTTGCCAAATGTATAGTTATATTCTCATGTAAGTGGCTCTGTCTTTTATGAGAATAAATGATTTCAACCTTAATACCCACACTTAATATAGGTACCTATTCTCTAGATGCACAGTGCCTTAATTGGTCGGTATGTTTATAAGTACATAATTTATTATAAGAAGTAATATGAAATCCGTATATTTTGGAAACTGATGAGCTTTAAACGACAAATTGTAAGTGGCGTAGATATATGAGCACTATTTATTACATACATTGTTATTCAAATATCGGGTAGGTACTTTTAATAATAGGTCTTTACCTATGAAATTGCCGTTTTGTATGAAAAAATTTAAACGAATTTTTTTCATGAATTTTTTTATTTGTATTAATCGTAGTAATCACCCATGCAATCAATGCATCTTTGCCATCGCAGTGGCAGTTTATTGATGCCCTTCTTAAAGAAATCAGCTGGACGGGAGGCAACAAATTCTTCAAAGGCATTTTGTACTGCCTCTCGGGTATTGAATTTTTTTCCCGCCAAGAAGTTATCCAAATTCTGGAAAAAGTAGTAGTCTGTAGGCGCAAGGTCTGGTGAGTAGGGCGGATGACGGAGAGCTTCCAACCCCAGTTCTTGCAACTTGGAGACCGTCTGCTGTGCAGTATGAGGTCGCGCGTTGTCGTGCAGGAGCAGCGGAGACGAGCGATTGACCAATGCTGGTTGGAGATGCGCCAGCTTCTCCATCATTGTGCTCAGTTCTTCACAGTACACATCTGCAGTAATGCTCACCCCGTTTGGTAAGAAGCTGTGATGAATCACACCGGCGCTAGACCACCAAACAGTGACCATCACTTTTCTAGGGGTAAGTTTTCGTTTAGGGCATTGTTTAGGTGCTGAACCAGGATCCAACCAACTTGCTGAGCGCTTGCGGTTATCAAACAGAATCCATTTTTCATCGCAGGTAACAATGCGGTTCAAAATTCCTTCATTTGTGTGTCTGTTGAGCAGTGCAAGGCACGTCTCGACGCGTACTTCGCGCTGGCGATCATTGAGTTCGTGGGGCACCCATTTGTCAAGCTTTTTTACCTTGCCAATTTGACGCAAATGGACCAATATTGTTTTGACGCTAACGTCGAAAGCTGCTGCTAATTCAGCCGTAGATTGTGTATCATCAGCTTCCACAACCGCCTTTAATTCGTCATTGTCGACCAAAGTCTTCGGACGACCGCGAGGTTCATTTTTCAGGTCGAAATTTCCAGAACGGAAGCGAGCAAACCAATAACAGGTGGTGCGTTGGTTTGTAGTGTTAGCTCCGTAAACGTCGTTGATGTTGCGTGCCGCTTGTGCCGCGTTGCTGCCACGACGGTACTCATATTCCATAATTACTCGAATTTTTAACGTATCCATGATGACGAAAAAGATTGAAATGCGATGAAAATGTAACACTAATCAATAAAGAAATGACTACTTTTGGAAAAAAGAATCCATGTTTTTAAAATAAAATTAATTTGAAATTAGAATTCTTAGCCAAACAAAAATTATTTTGATTTGAAATGGCCAGTACTGCAGAACGGCAATTTCATAGGTAAAGACCTAATATTTATCTTTCTTAGCTTCGTTTTACCGTGGCATAATGATGGGATAATTTAATGAATATACAGGGTGGGCCAATAATTTTTGCACTTTTAAAACATGAATAGAAATAAAACTATTACTGTTATTTTGTTGATTATATTTTTAACGTTTTGAAAATTTAATGAAATTTATTTTTTAAAAATGTCATCGTCGAGATGTGCACCGTCTCGTCGTTGGCACTCTAGCAATCGACTACGCAAACTTTGGAAAACTCGCTGACACATGCTGCGGGGGATCGCGGCTATCTCGTCGTGGATGTTTCGTTTTAATTGGGATATATTCGTCGGTTTATTAAGGTAGACTCGACTTTTCAGGTATCCCCATAAGAAAAAATCGCATGGTGTAAGATCCGGGCTTCTCGGAGGCCATGGAATATCACCTCTGCGAGAAATCAATTTATTCGGAAACATTTCTTTGACTACCGGTAAAGTCACATTTGACGTGTGGCATGTTGCTCCATCTTGTTGCATCCAGGTCCTGCTGTTGTATCCTTGAAATTCATGCAACTGCGGCGTCAAAAACTCTCGCAACATCTTGACGTATTCCGCTGAATTCACAGTTACATTATTTCCTAGATTATTTTCAAAGAAATACGGACCAATTATGCCCTTTGCTGTTATGGCAGCCCATACTGTCGTTTTAGGTGAATGAAGTGGCTTTTGGTGTTTAAGGCGAGGGTTTTCCCTGCTCCAATATCGACAATTGTGCTTATTCATGTGCCCGTTGATGTGAAAGTGGGCCTCGTCCGTAAACAATACATTCTCCAGGCTAGAGAATTGCTCCAGCATTGTGTCAGCCAATAACTTACGTTGAATGTAATCATTTGGTTTCATCTCCTGCACAATTTGAACCTTATACGGGTGCAGTTTGAGGTCTAGATGCAAAATCCGCCGTAGACTGGTTCTCGGTAATGCCAGAACCGCCGAACGCTTACGCGTAGATAATTCTGGATCGTTCCGAACGGAAATTTCAACCTCTCGAATGTTCTCATCGCTTCTTCTTGAACGTGGCCGGCCTGTTTGTTTAATATTCGTTGTCGATCCCGTTTGCTCGAACTTCACGACCCAAGCTTTGATTAAATTCACACTTGGACACTCGCTTACACGGCGTAATCCATATTCAATTCGAAACAGGCGTCGTACAGTAACGTAGGAATCGTTGTTTTTGTAAAATTGTTTAACACAAAAAGCACGCTGTTGTCCCGTGAAGCGCTCCATCGTGACTAAAATTGCATGTAGCGACGCATAGTTTCCCGCCACCCGCGCACCCCTCCCTCCAACGGTATTCGAGAAATTTAGTGTTGCTATTTGCAAAAATTATTGGCCCACCCTGTATTACATTAACACACCAATTTACGTAAAGTTTTAAATAAAATAATCTTAAGTATAATAACATTTATTTTAATTATAATTTTATTTATCTTTTGTAGAATACTTTTATTATTCGTTTTTGCCAAAGATATTAGCATGACATACCTATGGAGTTGTATAAACCCCGCTTGTTCTTTTTTATTCCTAACCGTAGAATGAAGTAAAAAAAAAAAGTACAAAAATAATCAAATTGCTAGAAAAATTTGGTAAAATGTTATAACTGACTTTGTACTAGACAAATTACATATTTGCGCTCCTCTAAAGTAAAGATTAAGCAGAAGTAAGTTTATTCTACAGATATGTTGATTTATTATAATATATATTATAATAATAATACATATATTACAATATATCACAATACAATATATTATTATAATAATAATACTGAATACCTTAATATAGACAGAACCATTCAGACGATATGTAGTAAAATATAAATTTCAATCATTAAACCTAAACATAATCTCCTTGACAATAACTTAATACAAGCTAGCTAAATATCACTCCTATTATAAAATAAATTGTATAAATGTTTTAACATTCCATGTAACTAAATATCTGTTTTAGTTAGCAACTAGAAATAATAACTGTATTACTACAAACATGTTCTGACTATTTACAAGCGCTTTTTTAAAGTCTACGTGAATAAAAACCTTTTTTATTTTTTTATGGATATTTATAAACCTTACTTAAATTTTTATAGGATATTAAAAAAGTGTAGACTTAAACATTCCTACCGTTACACACTTCGGAATAGTCTCATATTAAGAGATAAAGTTAAGATAGAGTAACAAATGATACGCGCACAAGATTAAAATGTGTTATAATTCTTTCCAGCTTTCCAGGATATCTTAAAAGAATTGAACCCATCCATCAAGCTGTACCGGTTTGTACGGCGGCCCCTCGACACTTCCCCTAACACAGTTAAAGTGACAGAATCTCAAAACGACTTCACATCCTTATTGGAGACCACAAGGCCGGCGAATTGGGCGCTATCTGAAGGGGACGGGTTCAACGGAAAGATCTTATACATTTACACCTCTGGAACTACGGGTCTACCGAAGGCTGCAGTTATTTCCTCGTCAAGGTATTTAAAAAATACATTTGATGTTAAGAAAATC
The DNA here is from genome assembly GCA_951640165.1 of Pseudoips prasinana. Taxonomy (NCBI): domain Eukaryota; kingdom Metazoa; phylum Arthropoda; class Insecta; order Lepidoptera; family Nolidae; genus Pseudoips; species Pseudoips prasinana. The sequence goes on along the minus strand of OX621237.1, from coordinate 26,558,491 downwards.
CTGTTTTATAAAAAAAGGATCCATACTGAGTTTTGTGGAAGGTAGTGTTGCGAAGCACTGCCAAAAAACTTGCTGCCACATCATGCAGGGCTTGCCGTGGCGGCAAGTTTTTTGGTAAGGTGCAAAATGTGACAGTTCAAAAAAAAATATTGAATAAAATATTTATGACTGGATTATGACGTTAGTTAATAGAAATAGGATACAAACAAAGGAGGTTTATAAGTTCGTTGTTCGTGTGTCTTTATTTAATTTTTGTACATGACGTTTACTTCTTCGTCAGACAATAGAGGTAAGCAAAAGCTCGAGCAATCTACTATTTAGATAATTTTATTCATGTAGAACCGTTAGGGTACATGAGTCTGACTCGCGTTTGACCGGTTTTTATCATTTTTGCCAATTATCTACTGATCTTGAACTTTGATATCAGAGTCGTTGGCAATTAGCGCAATTTCGTCACGAGGACCGGATGAGAATTACAAAAAAAAATAAAACCCATAGAAATGACCTTTATGTGCTGGCATTGAAGAACTGGTTTTATATAACTGCTATATGCAGTTATTATGTAGGTATTGGTTTTCATCGGTGTCATAAATACGATAAAACCTCACTGCATTTCAAGGAGGCTTTCTAAAAAATAAGGCCATAAAACAAGTCTTAGACTACCCAAACCAATCTAAGGTACTATCAAGCAACGGACCTACTCAATTTCTAACGTCCAATACACATCAGAAGCCATAGAAATGCCGAAACCTCACTCGGAGCCCAATGACCCAAAAAATGCACGTTAAAAATCTACTATTTAAAAATAAGTCGGGTTTTCCTTCCTGACGCTATAACTCCAGAACGCACGAACCGATTTCCACGGCTTTGCATTCGTTGGAAACGTCTTGGGCTCCGTGAGGTTAATAGCAAATAAAATTTATAAAATTTAACGCGAGTAACACCGCGGGGCACAGCTAGTCTATTAATAAAATTAATAATTCCAGAATGGTGTTCATGGCGTCAGGTGTACATTATTTGGGCAGTCTTCGAACCAGTGACGTTATCTACTGCCCCATGCCTTTATACCACTCAGCGGGTGGCTGTATCACCATGGGTCAAGCCTTCATCTTCGGCTGTACCGTCGTAATAAAGACTAAGTTCTCAGCATCAGCATATTTCCCAGACTGCATCAAATACAAAGCCACGGTGAGTGAACTGTGAAAGCTTGTGAAGTTAGTGTCCGCCATTACAGGAAATTAGGTACACTGTTCGAGAAACTCGGCCTATAGATAATCATAATCTTCAAGCGATATTGATCGTCTAAAGTAGTTATAGTCATTTGTTCACGTCTTAGTTTAATCTATGAGAAAGTTCAATGCGTCTTCCTGCAGTGAATGATATAGGTATTTACCTACTTCCTATAGCTAGGTCTGTGTTCGTTGTCAGCTGCGGAGAAAGGATATTTGCAGTCAATGTTTCTCATATCAGAAATCTTATCAAAATGGCAGGAGAGAGTTGAATGTGATATGCAATTTGTTGAAAGTACTTAGTGACAAGGAGGTATTTACTGATAAGTTAATATCTGTAGTTTGTACTGTTGGAAAATGTTTAACGTGTTTGCAGCAATAGTGTATTTTCAATTAAAGAGAAAGTAGCCCGATGAATAATTGACTGCATGTCTGGCGCAGTGAGTCTGCGGTTAAGATAGTTGCTTTGCTAATAACATGTGTCACGTGTTTTTATTTCAATTCCTGCACAGGACTACTGTTTGTGTAAGCCATATTCACTTTACCTGAAAAACACCAACAACCTCACAGGACTAGATAGCTAACACCATAAGCAACGACTTTTGTTCTACGACTTTTCATAATTTGTTAGATTTTATTTTCGTACAAAAATAAGTATTAACTTAATTTCCCGCTTGAATGTTTATAACTATACGCGCATCACAACGATATTACGTAAATATACCCTTGCGAGGGCGCGGGGAAGGGGTGCAGTGCTAGCGCCGGTAAAATTTACCTAATATTATAGTCCCCAGTCATCCTTGTAAAATAATTTTAATTTTTCATGTATTGATTTATGTCCGAACTCGTAGAACAAGTCTAGTCCTGCGAGGTTGTTGCTGTTTTACAAATATCTTTGTATAGGTCATGAGCTATAATAATATCTAGAGACAATGTCACACCGATCATCCTAGCCCCCAAACTAAGCAAAGCTTGTACTATGAGTACCAGGCGACGATATACATACTTATATAGATAGATAAATACTTGAATACATAGAAAACATCCATGACTCAGAAACAAATACTAGCTATATACGGCTCACACATATGCATCATAGAGATACAAAGCTCCGTATCAGTATGATACAGAACTAAACTATATAAATGCTAATAAATAGATTAGGTGATAGTGGATTAACATTAAGTACCTATAGTTTTAGACTTCCCTACCAAAATCGTAAAAAGAAGCCTTATGTATGATTCAACAGAATACAGTTCTATCCTTCTGGTGGTCACGGCGGCGGTATGTCGTACTCGTCGTCTCTCGACTCGAACTTGATTGTTTTTAAATGGCAACTAATTGTTCATAAATAATACTGAATACCTTAATATAGACAGAACCGTTCAGACAATATGTAGTAAAATATAAATTTCAATCATTAAACCTAAACATAATCTCCTTGACAATAACTTAATACAAGCTAGCTAAATATCACTACTATTATAAAATAAATTGTATAAATGTTTTAATATTCCATGTACCTAAATATCTGTAATAAGCAACTATAAATAATAACTGTATTACTACAAACATGTTCTGACTATTTACAAGCGCTTTTTTAAAGTCTACGTGAATAAAAACCTTTTTTATTTTTAAGTTTTATAAAAAGTGATAAATACTGAAATATAGCATAAAATTAGTGACAGTGATTAAAAAAATATTTGGGTATCTTCGTTGACGTTAAGCTGGCAAACACACTAATCTCGCACAGAGTACCTAATTTAAAATTTTAATCTTCTATAGGTACCTAACCTTTATATTGAGAGATTTATGTTCCTTTATACCGTTTTACAAATAAAGAACCAGATTATTGTGTTCTAGTATAACATAATTTAATTTATTTACTCATTTGATTTTAAGGTGGGCCACTACATCGGCGAGATGTGTCGCTACGTGTTGGCCACTCCTCAGGCGGCGACCGATAAGCAACACAAAGTACGAACTGTGTACGGCAATGGAATGAGACCAGCAGTAAGTTCCTTTTATATTGATTACTAGCTATGCCCCGCGGTTTTAGTCGCGTTAAGTTTCATAAATTATAGCATATATGTTATTCGGATATATAATCTATATTCCTACAAAGTTTCATCAAAATCCTTTCAGTAGTTTTTGCGTGAAAGAGTAACAAATATCCATACATCCATCCATACTTATAAACTGTCGCATTTATAATATTAGTAGGATATACCTCGACTTGACTGCCTTGTTGCTCTAACGGTAGCGTTTTCAACCGCAGATAAAGAGGTCCTGGGTTCAATTCCCGGGTCGTGCAAAAAAGTGATTTTTGGTATTTGAGTTGGGGATATTACACCCTCGTGCCTCAGAAAGCACGTGAAGCCGTCGGTCCTGTACCTGACCTCTTTCCGATCATGTCGCTAGTTGTCCCATTGGATCATGAGAATGATGGATAGAAAGTGCCCTGTGTTTCACCACACACTTTGCACTATAATATGTGCTGCGGAGTTGTCTAGTGTCCATTGAGAGTGGCTGAAATTATACCACCAAGTTCAACAGAGTCAATGGATGTTCGTATACATAGACATTACTCACACGTAGTCGACCCATCCTCCCTCACACGTGAGCTCTGGTAACCCTTATTATGACTGTCTTCATGAGTTCTGCATGGCGGAAGTTCCTCCACAATCAAACTTGTTATACCTATTCCACGTTTTTGAGAATGTAATTTAATATTTTATTACCATTTTATTTCAAATGGTAATATATCTATTAATTAAAGTATTAACTCTGCCCTTGAAACTAGTTATGGTAATCATGTAGTAAATACTTGATTATTTGAAGCTATGTAAATAAATACATGAGAATTATGTAAATAACGATATATATTAATTTCTTATTAGAGGTGACATATTGATGAAAATGTTTGTTAGATTATAGCAAAAATATATTTATGATGCCAATGGATGGCTCCATGTTCATAAATGTTATTTTTTTGTTAAGATTGTGGTAACTATTTTAACTTCAACTAATTTGTGATACCTACTATAAAAAAAAATTAAAGGTAAAAGAATCCATTTAGTTCTTTTGTACGTAAAGCATATAAATGGCAAAAAAAAATAAAGAATTGTTAATAATAATAGCCAATCACACCTATGAATATTAAATATGAGCATGTTTAAAGATTACAAAAAAATGATTCACTTTTCAGATTTGGACTGACTTCGTGGAACGTTTCAACATAAAGAAAGTAGTGGAATTCTATGGAGCTACTGAGGGCAATGCTAATATAGGTAAGTCGATCGTACTTGTAGCTTATTATTCATCATCAACATCACCATGTCAGCCAAATGACGTCCACTGCTGGACAAAAGCCTCCCCGAAAGATCTCCACAGTGGAAGTGTGTCCATCATTTGGAGAGATATGCTAATCTCCACGCTTATTAGTATGATGCTATAGAACACAGAGAAATGCTGCCCGTTCTCTGGTAGATATTCCCTTGGGTCGATTTCTATACGCCCTCTACGGTATGAGATGGAGTGGCGGAGATTCCGTGCTGTCAGCCAAACAGCATATTATTACCGACCTGTTAGGCGATTGTGAACTTTAAAGAAAGGATGTAAATTACTACAACCACCTGACGAGTAAAATTAATTGGGTTAATAAATTCAATGAAAAAGGTTTTTTTTACGTAGACTTTAAATAACCGGCCAAGTGCGAGTCGGACTCGCACATGAAGGGTTCCATAGCAGCAAGTATTTCAGTTGATACCTTCGGCGTACAAGGTGAAAAATAATGCTCACCTGTACCACGTGGGGTTAAAATATACGTGCTAGCCTCTAGTTTGTGTGTAATTGAAGTGAGAGAAGATTACGTGCCTTTTATGGTTATTTATGATAATAAGTGAATAAATAATACACAAAAATGTATACAAACAAACATTTATTAAGAAAAAATCAGAATCGTAGAACTTCTGTACAAAATCAACAAAAAATTTTTTAGTTGCTATAAACATAATTTAAAAAAGTATTTTTTAAACAAATCCGTATTTTTTCACTTATTAATTAAATCTAGAGAACTGTCTAAACATAAAAAAAAAAACAAATTCTTACAATGATAATAATAATATTGACTGCTCTCGTACGAACATACCAAAGGTGGAGATTTATACCACTTTGTTCGATCTTTGCCTAGGAAAAATAGTTGCGGTATCGATGTTGTATCTTCGACCGTAGCTTCATGGTTTACCTGAATATCTTCCACTTCTGTATCACTATCGAAATAAGAAGCCTCGCTGATATGATCAAGTTCATCCGCGCTGCTAGTGAGAAAGATGTCACTGTCCGACGATGACTCAAATTCTTCAATAACGATGCCGAAATACGATCGTCATTCATTTTTACTGATTAATTGAATATCTGCACCTATAATAAATATAATATAACATAAATAAAACACCCATTATAAGTTTAAGTAACATAAAACTAAAGAAATGTATACTTATTTTTCGCGACTTCCCGTACAACGTGGGGTTAAAAATGCCCAGGATTCACTTTATGAGCGTACACACTCTACCACGGTGCGGGGGGTACTGACACAACACTGTGAATCGTTGCGTCAGGTCTTAAACTCCAGCTACTGATAAAATCGAATCATTCGGTTGGGTTTTAATATTAAATCGATGCATTTTAAAAGTGTTGGAGTTAAAATAACCCCACGTGGTACGCCAAAGGTTTAATGCAAATTGCGGTTTATGACGTATTAAAAAAAACTTCTAGCTAGATCTCGTTCAAACCAATTTTCGTTGTTAGTTTACATGGTAATATACATCATATATTTTTTTTAGTTTTATCATTGTCTTATTTTAGAAGTTAGAGGGGGGGGGGGACACCCATTTTACCACTTTGGAAGTGTCTCTCGCGCAAACTATTCAGTTTAGAAAAAAAATATATTAGGAACCTCAATATCATTTTTGAAGACCTATCCATAGACACCCCACATGTATGGGTACGATTAAAAAAAAAAATTTTGGGTTTCAGTTGTATGTATGGCGACCCCCCAAATTAATTATTCTTTTTATATTTTTGTGTAAAAATCTTAATGCAGTTTACAGAATACATCTACTTACCAAGTTTCAGTAGTACAGCTCTTATAGTTTCGGAAAAAAGTGGCTGTGACATACGGACGGACAGACAGACAGACAGACATGACGAATCTATAAGGGTTCCGTTTTTTGCCATTTGGCTACGGAACCCTAAAAAGCGCTAGTAAATAGTCACAACATGGTAGTAATATTGTTAAGTATTTATATACATTAAATTATTATTTCCAATTAATTTATTTATTTTTGGGAAGTAAACGCCCACGCTATGTAAATAAATTCTTTAATTGCAGGGTACTTACAAACATGTAATCAAGAAGCACATCCAGAATCGGAAAAACGATTTATGGGCCATACTAATAGTCTAACCCACACGCAACACAAGGGCCCTGAGTTAGTAGAGATACTGTCCCACATGTACAGTCAAATTCTCTTTAAGTTTAATATTTAAATTTTTATTCAATTTAATAATTCAATTTGCTCTTTTTATTTTCAGTAAATATTGATAACAAAACTGGTGCCATCGGTTTCGTGTCACGAATCATACCAGCTGTATATCCTATTGCGATCCTCAAAGTGGACCCCGAAACCGGAGAACCTATTAGAAATAGCAAGGGATTATGTCAGGTAATTTTATACAATCATATTTTACGCATTTCTACAATGTTTCCAGAAAACACTCATGTGGTTTAGGAGGTGGTTGGAAACCAGCCTTATTGCTAACAAAGGTGAGTCATAAATAAAGCATATACCAACCAAGCCAACCGCCATCATCATATATCGATATATAACGGGCCTGTTGGCGTTGTTGGTAAATGCTTGCTCTTCACCCACATGTTGTGGGTTCGATTCCCACCCAGGACAGATATTTGTGTGCATGAACATGTCTGTTTGTCCTGAGTCTGGGTGTAATTATCTATATTAGTAGATATGTATTTACAAAAGAAAATCCATAGTACACGCTCTGCTTAGTTTGGGATCAGATGGCCGTGTCTGAACAATACTAAAACTCTTTATTGTAAACCAGAATTAAAAATTAATTACAAAAATAGTTATTATAATTATGTACAAAAGGCGGTTTTATCACAATTTCTCCCAGACAATCTTGGGATGAACAGAACTAGTGAGAAATAAAAAATGGATAGTATAAAGGTGTACTTAACAAATGTTAGTGAAAGAATAACAAGGATAATGTCCCAGGATATTATTATTATTGTCATTGACCTATATGTATTCTACTAGACGCGCAATCCCATATTGAGAATTTACTCACTGAGTTGCGGCGCCCGCGCTGCAACTCAGTGAAAATTTTGGCCGCCGCGCCCGCGCCCCTCACATCGCGCACAGCCGGACTGGGACAGAGTTTTTATTGGAAACAGCGTGTCTAGTTATACATATAAGTCAATGATTATTGTACGAAAATTAAACTAACCTTTAGCCATTGCCCACGATTTCATGGAATGCTAACTAAACTAATTTTAAAACAATTACATCTCTTTCTAACATAGTTCTTATGAAAAGGATAGTTATCTTTAGTTATGTCACTTTAGTTTTGGCGCGAAATACTGAAAAAAAATGTAAGCCGTCACGGGACGCCTGGCAGATATGAAACATCGACATTATTTTGTAAAAGTAATATGCAGAAAAGAACATATTGTGATAGGAACTAAAATGGCATAATGATAAAATAAAAAGTCGATTGCGCATGCGTCACGGCATGCGTCGCCACGCCAGAAATCTGTTTTACGTGCGGCTATAGATGTTTCACATCAAAAATGAGAGAGATGAGCACATTAGGAAGTGTCGAGTAATTAAGTTACCGATGCCCGGTGCTGGTGTGCGTATACGTGCTCAGTTTTATTTAGTAAGTTTGACAATTTTATGGATACGCTGTTCTTTTCTTACGACCTATATTAGAGAAAGATGAAATGACCTTAAAATTAGCTTAGTGTTGTTAAAGTCAGAATCGTCAGGATTATGTTACGCAACAGCATTATTACTTATACATTGTTTCGCTTACAATTTGCCATAAAAAAAATTTGCCACATTCATTGGTTAAAAAATCTAATGTCATCAAATATTGTGCGAATCTATTAAACAATTTTTTATTGTCAAAATTTTGTATTTTTTAATAATTGTTATCGATTTTAGTAGATTAAAAGGTGTTGTGCACATATTCAACCTATCCACAGCACTCACGATTCTTTTCAATCCAGTGTTTTGTTTGAGGCCCTATATTGCTAGGCCGTTATTCGTCTGCCGCGGGGGATATTGCATGGCGCAAAATCCCCCCGCGGCTATTTAACATATTGTCAATTGACAATATGGTAAATTTTTTATTGTAAATAATATGTTACGCAAGTAGTTATTTCTGAACTTATTATGATAATTCTACGATAGTAAATGCTTTTAAAATCGTCCAAGACTAATTTTCAGATTCATATTAAAAAATATAATTTAAAAAGAAAAGTTGATCTTAGTTGTATTTTTTTAGCTGGACCAAAGAAGGACCTATCTATTCAACTTTGTCTTTTTTAACATTTATCAAAATCAGTTCCCGTGCAATGATGAATGATTATCACGTGACAATTTGAAGTCTATTAAAAGTATTAATTAATAATCTATATAATAAAATAATTATTAATAAATTTTATTAATAATCTGGTTTTTAATATTAACTTACAGGTGGCAACGGCCAACGAGCCTGGGGTGTTCATAGGCAAGATAAAGCCGAACAACCCATCAAGAGCTTTCCTCGGCTACGTGGACAAAGCGGCTTCAGACAAGAAGATTGTAAGGGATGTCTTCAACTACGGCGACTCTGCCTTCATCTCAGGTTAGTGCCGATTAATTCGTTCAGAAACTTTTATAAATAGTGTTGTGAGAGAAAGTACGTCATTAGGCGTTATTGACGTTATAAAGTGTCATAAAGTCGATTTGTTGGGAATACTCGTTTATGCAATATATCATGACATTTTGACTGATTTTCCGGGTTATTTATTAAACACTAGCGAGCCGAGCCTCATGCGGGCAAAGAATTTATAACGTACCGTATAGATACATGCGGGCATGCGGGTGTAATTTTTTTTAAGTGTTACCCATTTGGTATCAGCGACAAAATTAATAAAGTACCTATGCCTAGATCTCATCTGTCATAACTGGACATTTAAGCAAGATGAGCGATCTCGAGCAGTCATGCGTTATTAAACTATAGGTGCACTTTAAAATCTATGATAACACCATAGCGAGAAGGAGAGAAAATATGTATCAACATTTGGCACGCCATACCACTTAGGTACGTACAAGGAAAATCGGAAGGAAAAGTATAGGCAAACTTCTTACGACGGGGAAGATACTTATCAATTGGACCAAATAAAAAATTAAGTGCAAGTCAAGAAGTCAAAGCGCTTGCCCAAGATAGTTGAATGGATTATAGAGAAATCCGGGCAAACCAAGGAGTAGGTACTTACGTGGATTGAAAAGAACATTAGTGCAAGTCGAGATGTCAATGACTTACCAAAAACAATAATCTATTTAACTTTATCTATTTAACTTATATAACTAAATAAAAACTTTACTTAAGGTACTATAAATTATATAGGCAAATAGTGATCTTTGACTAGCTTTTTAAAAGCTGATATTGTCTGGGCACGTTTATTTATGATAGGCAAGGCATTCCATAGTCGAGCTGCCTGTACACTAAACGAGTTTCCATAAAAGCAGATTTGTGCTCTGGGATATGTAGTTTCAAATTTTCTGATGATCTTAAGGATCGCAAATGCGTCTCACACAGGAACTCGAAGCGTTCTTTAAGATATTTTGGAGTAACAGGGTTAAAGAGAATGTTATAAAGCAAAGAAAGAATGTGAGCATTCCGGCGAGAGCGAATCGGCAACAACTTGAGCTTAGTACGAAAGGAAGAGACATGATCATATTTGCGAAGGCCAAATATGAACCTTATACAAAAGTTTTGAAGTCGCTCAAGCTTATTTTCGAGATATTTATGAGATAGTAGTCTCTTATACAAAAGTGTTACATATAGCGGTGTCTCTTTCTGGTACCGCGGCGTGCAACTCATTATGTTCTATAGTTTCTGGTTAGTTAGGAAATGGGTTTCGGATTTGTGATCATATGTTTTTTTTTTCAGGAGACATTCTGGTGGCTGATGAATTTGGTTACTTATTCTTTATGGATCGCACCGGTGATACGTTCAGATGGCGCGGAGAGAATGTGTCTACTACAGAAGTGGAGGCTGCCATCTCGAGGGTCGCTGACCACAGGGATGCCGTAGTCTATGGTGTGGAGGTAAGAAATTGATATTTATTGATGCAATTTATAATTAAAGATAAACAAGAAAACCCTGTTGGAACAATTTAAAAATTTCTCTCATGAATATATTAACGTGTGTGCAAATTAAGTCGAGATAGCCTAGTGATTAAACCGTTGGACTGTGTAGTCAGTCAGTGGTTTCGATTTTAAACCCACGGCGCGCTAGTGACTTTTCAAATCCATGTGCGTATTATAAATTAATTATCTTGTACACAAAACGGTGAATTAAAAAATCGCGAGGAAACCTGCATGTCCCCGAGTTCTTCAAAATGAAGTCTGCGAACCCGCAATAGGCCAGACAGTCCTCTCTCATTTTGACAGGAAGCCATTGCCCTTCAGTGCGACAGACAAAAATAAATCGAAGAAAATATGAAATATTTTTACTAAAGCTTAGTTAATGTTAATCAATCATATCAGACTAAGTTGAATATTAATTTGTGTGTTAGATACCGAACACGGAAGGCCGAGCGGGCATGTGCGGAATAGTCGACACGGAGGGCACGTTGGACTTGGACAAACTCTCCAAGGACGTAGCGAAAGACTTGCCCAAGTACGCGCGCCCTATATTCATTAGGGTCATGACTGCTATGGACATGACGGGTATGTACCTATAATTTACCTTCTTACTTATACTAGGTTTTACATCTATGTTACACTTAAATATGTGGCGGGTGGCATTCGTGGACATTACCACTGACTTAATAAAAAAAAAAACCGAGCCGTCACGGGACGCCTGGCAGATGTGAAACATCGACATTATTTTGTAAAAGTAATATGCAGAAAAGAACGCTAGATCGAGTGGGAGAGAATCGCACAGTCGATTGCGCATGGCGACGCGTCGCCACACCGTACACACTACTGCATATAGACTGTATATATATACCATCGTATAGCGTGGCGACGCGTCGCCACGGCATGCGTCACCGCGCCAGAAATCGGTTTTACGTGCGGCTATAGATGTTTCACATCAAAAAAAAAGTCTAGCATAGATAGTGGAGGAAACTTAAGCACTTCTATTTACTCATGAAACTAAAAAATCAAAGTGAAGCAGTTTGTAATAAACGTAAAAAAATATTAACTCCACATATAAAATGCATCAGCTGCTCGATATTCTTGTATGGGAAATTACTTTGCTCCCTGTATTTTGCATAATATTGATTCATATGAAAATTATGTTCCTTAAGTTACGTCCACTATTTCTATTAGATTTTTAATAAAAAAAAACAATACAATATTGTTTTATTTTATTTGATTGAAAAGTAATGCTAAAGCTGTTTATTAATAATTCTTTAAATGACCTTTAAGACTTGAACAATTAACGTGCTGGAAACAGCCAAATAGATATTCTTCCGCAAGATTTTTGCGAATACATCTAGCTTCTTTCAAAAAAATATTACGTAAATTTTGTTACATTTTTAAAATTTCATACATAAACAAGATGTAACTAATTCGTCACGATAGAAAAATGATTGCAAAAAAAAATACTATAATGAAAAATTACAACTTAATTTCTATGATATTTATGATAGGGATAAACATTGTGGTTTTATATTTGCCATAAAGATTATATTTTTCCCGCAATTAAAGTTTTCATTCAATTCATTCCTGTTTTATCTGTTCTGTTTTCATCTGTGTTTTTCCTGTTTCGCTTATATGGGCGAGATTAGTGTGATACTATTGAGTGTCATCAGTTGTTCTACAGTAAAGAAGGCATATTTCAAGGATTTTTTTGTTGACAGGTACTTTCAAAATGAGGAAAACAGACTTACAGAAGGAAGGATACAACCCCTCCTTAATAAAGGACAGACTTTACTACCAAGATGCGAAGACTGGCAAATACGTACATTTAGGAAATGAAGAGTACGAAAAAATTACGTCCGGACAAATTAGACTGTGATTTTAATATTTAAGGACAGTTTTATGTAGCTGACAGTATATAGGTGTTATACACCGTGCCGGTAAATACGTGATTATTATGTATGGTTTTATATGAGAAGAATAAGTTATATTTGTGCCTTTCTCGGATTATTAAAAGCTAAGTGATAGTGTGTGTTAAGTGATAAATTTGAAAAGTCATGTAGGTATGGACAGTCAAGTTCAAAATCTTAAAACATAATAGGAACCTAAATTAGTGAGCGAAATATGTATTGTCATTTTGATAGTTTTACAATTGAATTTAGGTAATGTATTATCAATACCCATAATTCCAATAAAATTTTGCTCCATAATGAAATTTAAACTTTTTACACGATTTTTGCTGATAAGTGTTTACTTTCTAAATGTTCAGAATGGTTATAAGATCCCAGTACAATCATTAAAACAGTTCGAAAAAAATATATCCTCTTTCTCTGTATTTATGGTTTTATAACTTTTTTTTACAATAAAAAGGGAAGGATAGCTAAACAGGCTAACGCTCGATGCGTACTAAATGAGAGCTCAACTGGTCTGCCAAAAGACAAAAATTGTTGGCTTCAGCGTTGTACCTACTCATACAGCAAAATTATTCTAAATTCAAAATTTATCTGAAATTAAACATTTTTTAATCGATCAATAAAGTCTCATGATCTCACACAATGTTGAAATTGATCTACTACCTACTAGCTGCTGCTATTCCATCAATTGATATGCAGGCTTCAGTCATAAGAAGGCTCAGTGAACAAAAATATGTAATTAATAGTTAGGAAATCAACATTAATATTAAACTTGATAATTTAAGCAGTTAGCTATTGATATTCCTATATCATATGTAAGTAAAAATTAATTAGATATGTCATTAGACTAGTGAACGGCTGTACGATACCAAGACAGTGTATACTCGACTGGTTGGTACGAACTGTATTTTGATGTGAAACATCAGTTGCCACGCTTTGGGGGTTCGATCGACTTTTATACCATGACTGCAATATACAGCAATTACTTGCATACAAGTTTTTTATTAAACTAAAACATCTTTACGCACGCTTGACTTGGGGTGGACTGGTGAATGAGTGAACGTTACGAAAAGAGTGATCAGGCGATGCGCACGGAAGTTGAGTGGGAGATGTAAGTTAGTGATGATAGAAAGAGAGAGCTACTTTATTATTACTGAAGGTACAAGAGAGATAGATGCGACCACACATTTTCTTTCTCTCTTTGTCTCACAGCCTGTCTAAAGAACGCTCTTTTTATATTCTTAACTTACTATTGTTATGTATATGGTATGGGTATTTCTTGAAACTATTAGTTTAATGTAAGTAAGTATGGACGGTGAATTTAAGAAATGATATTTAAAATATAAATTCTTTTCATGCAATACTAGGTATTGTACGGATCATATAGTTAGGTATATACTGAATTATATTTGTCATGCAGTGCCCATGCCTAAATAAGCCTAATATGGAAGTGCAAAAAATTTAAGGTATCGACACCCACACAAATATATTATAATACCTTCCTCACTATTGGTACCCCATTTAACTGTACTTTTCATAGATAGGCTGGCTAGATCCATAGATCGGCTTGCAATTCAAGTAAGATCAAACTAAAAAGGTGAAATGAAATATGGCAAAACGAATAAAAGAGTATAGTCGTTTTTACCTTATTGCAGAGCTTGGACTTAGTAATAATTTCAAATGGTAGATAATATTTTAATGTTACAGTAGTTCATAAAGCACATCAGTATAGCCAAATCAGAGCTCTATATGAAATTAGATTGTCGCTCTCGAGAGTCACCTATCAATTCCCGCCTATTACTAAAGTAGTACATACAGTCAGAACTCGTGCTGTCCGTAGCTTCTGACCTAAAATCAATTTAAAAATCAAAATATTAGTTAAACCAATTATGGTTTGAATTACATTTAGATTTATGAGGTATCACGTTCTAGCGTAAAACAAATTAAGATTAATATTAACCAATATTAATTTGTTTTATGATAGAACATGATTTAGTTACATGTTTCTAAAAAATCTGCCGCAGCACGCAAATTATATTATCATACAAATAAGAATATCCAAGCCGATCTATGAGGGGTATTTAGGTCTCCAGATCTTTTTTACCGGTATGTTCGGAACATTCAAATCCTATGTTGGTCAGTAGACACAGATCAGTTATAAAAACGCTCTGTCTTATTCATTCTTATCCCGAAAACTACGAGAGAATGAGATAAAACCTTAGATAATCCGTGTCCATAAGTAAGAGAGTAGGTATCATTTCTACATGTTTATTCTTACTTATGCACTATCATGAGGAAGGGAAGAAAACCGATGATATTAATTACTTAGCTCAATTAGTTAATTTTAAAGAATTATACGTATAGATTTTATTTATTTATCATTAATAAGTTAGAATATTACCCAGTTATTTTTGTGTATTCTGTGAAATTAGGTTAAGATTTATCATCGTACGCTATTTTGTACAGCTGTTTTGTTATTTTGTATTAATGAATGGTGTAAGCAATAAACTTTTTGATATTACTTATCTCGTTTCACAAAAACCATTTCTTTCTACCTAGCTGACTTTCTACCGATGCTAATACGAAGTGAATGCGCCCTTATTTACACAACACAGAAGGGCCATAGGTGCCAAAAGAACGAGCCTAAAACCGTCCTAGTGCATGCTTCTGGAATCGCCCTGAGCCGAGGTATGAAACCAAAGGGGTGCCCACTGGGAGTAACTAATTTTGTACTCTTTTTTGGTAGACGACTGAAGCCCCCGTTTGCCTCAAAGTGTTACAGTCTCTCAGATTAATGGTAAAGGTCAAATAAAAAATAGAAGGTCACAGTGGTTCGCAAGCAGCTCCGGGAAGACAGCGATCTGTTTGCCGGACCGGTAGGAGTCGGTAGAGGAACCTAGAGCCCTCCCAGGGTACGAATCTCGACCATTTGGGACATGGCGCAAAAGGGGCGCACGGGGGCAGTCACTATAAGTAATACTCTATGAGGTCGCGTTCCCGGAGCTCTCCCCAACAGGAGTCCACAGCAGGTAGTCGGTGCAAGTCCGGCATAACCACCCGCAGGTACTGTTTTGCGGTTGGTAAAAGTAGGCGTTCACCGTGCCTTATTACAAATAAAAAACCGGCCAAGTGCGAGTCGCACTCGCGCACGAAGGATTCAGTACCAATATTAATAAAAACGACAAAAAATTCACGTTTGTTGTATTGAAGCCCCCTTAAATATTTATTTTGTTTTGTTTTTTAGTATGTTTTGTTATATCGGCACCAGAAATACATCATCTGTAAAAAAATTCAACTGTCTAACTATCACGGTTCATAAGATACAGCCTGGTGACAGCCGGATAGACAGACAGACAGCGAAGTCTTAGTAATAGGGTCCCGTTTTACCTTTTGGGTACGGAACACTAAAAACAAGCAGTCTTTGGGGCCGATGGAAGTGAAAACTATTTTTTATTTCTCATACCCGGAAAGTGGTGTTTATTTGATCCGAGTAGTGACTAGCGAGTGGAAGATGCTACTTCCCATCTTAGGGCGATAAAGACTCACAGTAATTGCTTCCCTCCCTATGGTGGGAAGTAGCATCTTCCACTCGCTAGGCAGTTTCGGCTGTAAATTTCATATTTAAGAATTTTTCATAATTAAGAAAATAACTGCACAACGCCGCTAAAGATGATTTCGTGAGTGTAAAACGCCAGTGTGAATTAAAAAAAAGACCATCTTACGAATATTCCAACAGGTCACGTGTCCTGGACCGAGTTTAACATTTTTGCCCATCCCAAAAAGTGCACAACGCCGCTACTTTTACGTTAAGTTATTTTTTTACTTTAAAAAAAATGTGCAGTGGGGTAGAGAGGGACGGTTCCAACCATATTTTCCATCTCAACTTTTTTCCACATACTTTATTTGACTTGCCTTGAACTAAATCTTACAAAACTTTCGGTGATGATGACCCGTACTGCCGCGCAATTTATAAAAGCAGTAAAGTAAATGTCGTTCATATGTTCTTTACTGCATTTATAAATTGCGCGGCAGCGTACTAATTAAAGACAGAAATACCAACATTTGTATTTAACGACAAAATGTTTAGGATATTCAGAGGCAGCAGAAAGCCATTAAGAGGTCTCCACTACGCGCACTTATAAAGTCTCCATGGCGATCATTGTGCGAGAGTCCTGAAAATGGCGACGTATACAGTACTTACACTTCTCACTTGTGCTAATCACTTCGCACGGCACTGTTTACTTTCACTTCTTGAATTTTACATATTCTACGTGCTTCGCTTGCGAATTTAATAATAATAATAATATCTAGGGACAATGACACACAGATCACCCTAGCCCCTAACTTAGCAAAGCTTAAATTTTAATTTTATTGCATTTTTCGCAATGTAAAGCGTTTATTTTTTGAGATTAGCAAAGCTTGTACTATGGGTACCAGGCGACGATATACATACTTATATCGATAGATAAATACTTATATACATAGAAAACATCCATGACTCAGAAACAAATATTCGTGCTCATCACACAAATATTTGCACTTACCGGGATTCGAACCCAAGACCACCAGATTCGTAGGCAGGGGCACTACCAACTAGGCTACGGAGATCGTCAATTGAATTAAAACTAATTAATTATCTTTCAAAATTGATGACAGCCGGTCTTTATGTGGATTTTAAAATCTTTTCTGCCTCCAGTAGCAATAATGAAATATTTAATTGTAGTTTTATAACATTTTTCGTGATTCGCACACACGGCAATCTGATGAATTGAAGCAAAGCTTCTACTATGGAAACCAGATAACTGATATGTTACATATACGACTACATTAATTTAGTAAATCCATACTTATAGAGATAATTTTACCTATGTTACGGTAAGAGTGAATAATTGAAGATTATTAATAATTATCTATTATTATTAATAATTACCGAAAGTCGAGGTTAAAGTGATAAATTAATCACATTTGTCGGTTTTTATTAATAATTTAACCCTTGCTACGATAATACTTTTAAAAATTTAATTTGTTGCATTTATAGGTGCTACAGAAGATTTACAGGCAAACCAAATATGATTGTTAATGATTGCTTTTAGGATTGGTGTTGATTTTGTTAATGAAACAATAATTGTTTAATTTTATTTTTGTTACAATTTTATGTACCACGAAAGACTTTCTTGCTTTGTTGTTTGCTTGGTTTGCAATAATTTTATTTTTGTTACAATTTTATGTACCACGAAAGACTTTCTTGCTTTGTTGTTTGCTTGGTTTGCAATAATTTTATTTTTGTTACAATTTTATGTACCACGAAAGACTTTCTTGCTTTGTTGTTTGCTTGGTTTGCAATAATTTTATTTTTGTTACAATTTTATGTACCACGAAAGACTTTCTTGACTTGTACTTGCAAACTAAGCAAACAATAGTTTGCAAGTACAAGTAACCTTGTTTGTGTGATCTCTAATTAATGTAATTGTAAGACTGTATTTAATATTATAAATAAATACCTGCTGGTCAAAAAACATTGGGTTTTTATTTATTTTATAACTTTTACCAATATGTGTCGTGAATTATTAATAATTACTACTAAAAGTAATAAATTTCGATCGTTTATTCGCATTTATCAAAACACGTGGTTATCCAAACTAATATTATAAATGCGAAGGTAACTCTGTCTGTCTGTCTGTCTTTGCTTCACACCTAAACTACTGAACCGATTTGTGTGAAATTTGGTACAGACATAGTTTGGAACTTGAGAAAGGACATAGGATAGTTTTTATTCCAAAAATAAAATAAAAAATAAAATTTATTCCGGACATACAGCGCCATCTATTGGTCAAGAGTCGGCATCAATTCAGTACTGAAAATTCCATGGAGCTATTACAAAGAGGAGACGGCCTAAGCAACTGAGAACTGTGATTTTCAACTGAGTCCAAACGTCATAATGTAGGCGTGGCCTAAGTCAATGTATTGTTGGCGTTCGTCCTGTGCACATCTACGTCACGTTCACAATTTACAGCTATATTTGCGCTAGAAGATAAAAATAATGAAGTGTTGTGTTTTATCTTGTAAAAACTACTCGGACAGACGTTCTAATGCTATGGATGGCATCAAATTTCATTTGTAAGTAATTTTATTCGATTTTTTATCAAAATAGTTCTAGAAAATTCCCTTAACGTCGGCGTTTCGAAACATAATTCTACACGACATTAGATGGCGATACTTGGGGTCATGGGAATAAAAAATATTTAGGTGCGCAGAGCTCAGTACTATCATAATCTAATAATCGTATGTACTGAAATTTGTTTTACATTCATTCGTAAAACCCCTTTAATGGCCAAAATTAATTTTTGTAGCTTTTAATATAATTAAAAAAAAAAACCCGCCATCTATCGAACAAATATGAACATAACAAAAACAGGGCCGTAATTAGGATCCAGTTATTTTACCTAATGTCCCGCAGCTGTATCATAAATAGAAAGTACTTAAACATGGAATGCACAGCACAAAAAAAATACAATCTCCTATAAATTAAATATTCTATGTACAGTAATTTAATTAAAGTACCTACTTCCCTTCATTAGTATGCTCGTTGTTTACTTAATTTAAATTAAGTACTTCAAGCCTACCTAGTTTATTTAGTCAAATTTTAAAATTATGAATGTTATAGATTGCCATCTGAAGATAACCTTAGACAAAAATGGATAGCAAAAATTAACAGACAAGACTGGTCTCCCTCTAAATATACAAAAATTTGTTCTTGCCATTTTAACGATGAAGACTTCGTAGTAACAAAAAAAGGCCTTAGAAAATTAAAGAAGGGAACTTTACCTTGTTTAAAACTGGATATATCGGTTCGTAACAATGCATTTTTTTACCCATAAAATATTAAATTTTATTTCCAATATAACATGAATAACAATTCGGAATATTAATAATAAGTCATCGACCATCTATAGAGAAACGGCAGCTCGACTAGTAGTTCTAGAAACGACACGTTCCCGAAATGATGGCCTGTATTTCGCTCAACAACTGAACATTGCTATTCAACGTGGCAATGCTGCCAGTATTCTAGGAACGTTACCCACTGGCACGAATTTTGAATTTGATATTTTTTTGAGTTTAGGTTTTATTAATTAAAACCTAAACTCAAAAAAATAACTATTATTAATATTCCGAATTTTATTCATAATTATATTGGAATAAAATAAAATATTTATTTGTATGCAGTTTTTATTTACTATTTTCACTTGTTTTTTGCCAAATCAGTGGATGTGGCTCTAAATGAGACTTGCCGGATCATCACAGGATGCCTTAAGCCCACGCCAGTTCAAAAACTGTATCCGCTGGCAGGAATCGCGCCCTCCGCTGTTAGAAGGGAAGTAGCTAGTGGTCTTGAGAGGTATAAGCAGGAGACCGATAAAAAACACCCTCTTCATAATTATACTCCAGCTCCCCAACGACTGAAAAGTCGTAGAAGTTTCCTGGCCACTACCACATCTACGATCGATGCACAAAAAGCAAGGGCAACCTTATGGCGAGATAAATTTGCTCCTCCTCTGTTTGTCTCGCCAAGGGAAAAATTACCTCCGGGATATAATTTGCCATGGCCAACCTGGAGGACTCTTAATAGACTACGTACCCAGGTTGGTAGATCCAAGGAAAACATGTGCAAATGGGGTTACATTCCCACATCACAAACCATCTGCGAGTGCGGCGTGTCACCCCAAAGCATGGCACATTTATCTGATTGTCCTTCTTGTCCAGTCTCTTGTTCCCTTCAGGACTTGTATGACGCTTCAACCAAAGCAATCAGCGTTGCTCAATTTTGGCAAGATAAAATCAGATTTTTTACCATCGACACGATAAGAAGAAGAAGACTTGTTTTTTGGGAAAATTAGTAAATTTCATGTTTAGTATTGTATTATTGTTTTATCCTTTATATTACAGTTCAAAAGAAAATTTACAGAGCCTACCACATCTAAAAAAATATATGATATAAAATTCCATGCCAACTTCCACCGAAAATTGGTTGGAACGAGATCTAGTATGTAGGTTTTTTTATACGTCATGAATCTTAAACCGCAATTTATCTTTGATTCAATAAACTCAAATACTTACAGGTCGGAACTCTTGATGGGCGAGTCCGACTCAGGCGCTATTTTTGTAAAATAAGTCATTAACAAAATCCTATAATCTTCAACCGTCATTCATCAATGACGTTTTTATTCTAACATTTATTTTATAATAATAAACTGTCAATAAAAAAAGGATATCATTATGGTTCGCAAAAGTAAAAAAAAAACAGTACTCCCTGGAACGAAGTTATGAGTCCGGCCCTGTTGCATCCTGCACTGTGTGACATCTAGTGTAAGAAAGTTACATTACTACTAATGATAGTCGACAAAACATGCGATTAGTTTACCTATTGACCGGTAGATGTAAACAAAGAAGTAGGCGGGATCTAACACCCTCTCCCCCCCCGCAAAATGTCACGCGTTGTTTCATAGAAAAATCGAATTACAACGTCTCCTCTTTGTAATAGCTCCATGGAAAATTCATCGGAAAAATGTAAATAAATAGTAAAAAGGTATGAAAATATAATATAATACAACTTTTAGTACAAAGAAAATGCTCTAATGGAGTATAGATCTATTAGTACTATATTTTATGTGGAGTTGGTGATCGCGCAATGGTGTCGATCGTTACACGAGTTCGGTTCATGTTATTGTTTTAATTCATCGGAAAAAAGTAAATAAATAGTAAAAAGGTTTGAAAAAAATAATATCAATATAATAACACTTTTAGTACAAAGAAAATGCCCGAACGGAGTATAGATAAATAATCCGAGTTGTCACTATGCTCGATAGATGGCGTTGGGAGGAAATGCCAGTTTGTAACATAAGTAAAAGTAGTGAGCGTGGAAGAGTGTTGCAACAATGTAAATTGCTGGTTTGGGATGAATGTACGATGTCCCATAAAAGAGCAATCGAAGCACTTCGTCGCACGATGAAAGACATAAAAAACAATCAAGGTATTATGAGAGGAATGGTGGTTCTATTGGCCGGTGACTTCCGGCAGACCCTGCCGGTTATAGCAAGGGGCACACCGGCAGATAAAATCAATGCCTGTTTAAAAGCATCTGTGCTATGGACACATGTGCAAAAGGTTTCACTGTCGACGAATATGCGAGTATTACTCCTTAATGATTATCAAGCCGGGCAGTATGCTGCTGCTCTTCTGAAGATCGGCGAGGATCGTATGCCCACCGACTCCGAGAGTATGATCACGCTGATCAGCGAATGATGCCAAATTGTGGATAGCACATACAATTTAAAAAATAGTGTCTATCCAGATTTACGCGCTAATATCGAAAATCGGGAATGGTTATGCGAAAGGGCGATATTGGCGCAAATGAAATAGTAGGCCGGATAAATGACCAAATTATGTCTGACGTATAGGGAGATGTCATCGAGTATCTATCAGTAGATGTGTGGAGTCGCTCAGCCCATGCAAAGCTAGTGGATATAGCTTTAAACGAAACGTGTCGAACCATCACTGGTTGTCTTAAACCAACACCAGTTCAATTGCTGTATCCACTGGCAGGCATAGCTCCTCCGGCGGTGCGTAGAGCGGCGGCAAGCTCCAGCGAGAGATTAAAAATGGACAGTGACGCACGGCACCCATTGCATGATCACAGTCCTGTGTCACAAAGGCTTAAAAGTCGACACAGCTTCGTGAAGTGCGTCCTTCCACTGAGCGGAGAACTCTCACAGGCTAGATGCCAGCTGTGGCGAGAGTGTACCAAACTGCCTGTACCATTTGTTCCACCATCTGAAAGTCTCGCCCCTGGATGGAAACTGCCTTGGCTAGCCTGGAAATCATTAAATAGGCTTCGAACCCAGGTTGGTCGCAGCAGGGACAACTTGCTCAGGTGGGGTTACATTAATGATCGCCTTCAATGCAAATGTGGTGTAGTCCCACAGACAATGGGACATCTACGATCATGTAGCGCGTGCCCTTACAACTGCACGCTTAAAGATCTGATGGAGGCTACTCATAATGCGATTCTCGTGGCCAAGTTCTGGGCGGACACAGTTTAGATTGCCATCGACTCGCTAAGAAGAAGAAGTAGATAACGTCGTGGATACCGAGCAAGTGAAATCTTACCCAACAGAGTTTCTAAACTCCTTAGAGTTATCAGGAGTGCCTTCTCACAAGTTGAGGCTGAAAGTTGGAGTTCCTGTGATGCTTATGAAAAACCTAGATCCACCAAGGCTATGTAACGGCACATGGTTACAAGTAACCTATTTAGGACGGAATGTCATTAAAGCCGTTATTATGACTGGAATGGCAAAAGGCGAAACTGTAATTATTCCCCGCATTCCCATCATTCCAACTGATTTGCCATTCCAATTCAAAAGAGTTTAGTTTCCGCTGAAAACTGCGTTTGCAATTACCATAAATAAATCCCAAGGGCAAACGCTTAAAGTTGCGGGGGTACATCTTGAAAAAGCCTGTTTCTCCCATGGACAACTCTACGTTGCGTGCTCAAGAGTGTCAAAACCACAAGACCTATATATTTTTGCAAAGGATGGCAAAACTAAAAACGTGGTATACAGAAATGTCTTGGTGTAAGAAACTTTAATAATCTTTAAAGCCTAAAATAATAGAAAATTTGTCAAGAGAGAAACAGTATTTTTTTCTGAAATGGCAAATCAAAATAATATTTTGAAAATAAGGGAAAAATAACAGTTTCGCCTTTTTCGATCGGCAATAACGGCTTTAATGCCCTAAGTGAGTATACATATCTTCAAAACAAACGCAGAGCTCATTATGTTGATTTTTGAAGAGTTCCCTAGAATATCTTCCAAATTTCGTTTTTGAAGAGATCCCGCGAGATCGGGTACTATGTGGGTAAAACCAAAAATCTGCCGGAAGACACTATTCCACGCGAACGAAGTCGCGGGCAAAAGCTAGTTATTAATAATTTTGTAAAAATATTAATAATTTTCAATTAATCAGATTTACCGTAACATATACACCCAGACTCAGGCCAAACAGACATCGGCTGTGCAATTTTAAAATATAGCAAGGGACATGAAACGAATTTTTCAGGAGAGCGAAACACGTCTTCTCCACTTTGAACGCGTGCCGTGATTGAGCGCTCAAAGTTATGTTGACAAGAATTGGTTAAAACGTTGCGGTATATCCTTGGCTTTAATATAAATATATTAGTTATCATTTATTACTATAATTGCGCGTTAGAAAGCTTTACATAATTCAGAATCAACTTGTTTTAGACGTGTAAATGATGACAATAAAACCATTTTCAAGCCCTAGCAACGGCCTCTTCTAGGTTTTTATCTAGTTACGATCAGCCTCAATATTTGTGTTAGAAGCACACACCGCTCGGCCTACCACCTACCACTCGGCCGCGAAAGAGAGCGAATGGTGGTGTATGCCCGTTGCGCATACTGTAGACACTATAATACGCGTTAGTTTGTCCTCTCTCTAGTATTTAATGCACTGAGGTATACCTAGACCTATTTTAAAAGAACATAGAAAATATAGATAAGTATATATACATATTTAATTGCCATATAGGTATAATTAGATGAATAAAAACTATTTGTTGTGATATTAAAATGGATTTTGTTCTATCTCCATTAAAAAGGGAATGATTATGCACTGTGAAAAGGAATAATCCTTCGAGGAATAGGTAACCAAAATTTTTATGTCAGTTTTATGTCAACGGCAATATTATCTTGGCAAGCATTATAGTGGGACAAGGCAAAGATATTATGGACAAGGATATTTATGAACGTAACTGACATTTGTGGGAGGGCGACACCATGACGGCAAGGGTTGCTTTTAAGAAAATTTCCCTAATATTATGGGAAAATTTTACATCTCAACATTTGGCAATAGACGGTATCCATTGAATTTGGTATCAATTGTATTAAATAACTTTGACGGGCCTGTTGGCTTAGTTGGTTTTTTTATTCCCACTCAGGACAGATATTTGTGTGCATTAACATGTCTGTTTGTCCCGTGTCTAGGTGTTTAGGTATGTATTTACAAAAGTAGTATTTGTAGTATATCAGCTATTTGATTTCCATAGTACAAGGTTTACTTAGTTTAGGATCAGATCAGATGGCCGTGTGTGAATAATTTCGCAGGAATATCTAACTCCAAAAGTACGAGACGTAGTAAGACCCCATATACTATCGATATATTAATACGCACATAATTTAATAGCACAAGGGAATAAAACAGTCATTTATATCTTTATAAATAAATTTATTTCTGAATTAATATTTCATTCACATTACTTAATACTACATTAATTAAAAGCTTCAAACGAAAAATAATACACGGGTGCGACTTAAAAATCAAGCATGGTAACATTTTCCTATCGGGGCAGCAACTCGCTCGTTAACTTTTTCAAATGGAATTATCGAGCCTTCACTGTGTTTTTCTTTCATGAAAATCTCCATAACCTTTAGGAGAATTTCCCTGCCACCACTTTTTATCACTTTTGGCATATTGTTAGTGTTTTAAACCAAATAATACAATCATAAACGTAGGAACAGCAGTCAGCAAAGCAAGCTGTGGCAAAACTGTCAAAGAGACACTTTACAAGGTTTAGGTCCACTTTCAGCCACGTTCATAAAGATCCTTGTCGCACTATATTTACACACCGTCTTTTTTTTTATTCATTTTTATGGCTCTGGCTTCTTCGGCCTTATGAGCCTTCCGTAAAATATATTTTTATTTCATTTATTTTCGTCATGTCAAGTCCAGTCAAGTCATACGTAGTCCTTGTCGTACCCCAGTAAAGCAGTGGAGACTTTACTAGAGGCTTATATGGAGTTTTAGATTCAACACATAAAATTGCAATTCACGGCAATATGGCCCTTTCCTCCACTGGTGTACGTTGTCGAAGATGTTATCTCTAAAAATCCACCATATTTACAAATAAAAACTCGAATTTACAACAGTTTTTGAAAATAAAACGTAGCCTCGATGCGTCTTTTTCCGCGTTGGCGCCAGAACCCCCCTGCCACGTCTGTGAGCCAGGGTGGCCAATTAATGGATACCCAGATTTCCGTGGATATGGGCAAGTATAGTGGTCATAACTTCAAGTAGATACATTCAGCAGCATTATAAAGACACCTATGCAATTATTAATTAATTCGCAGAGTAATATTACTCTGAGAGTGATGACCTTGATCCTAAGTATTTCTAATGTTAATCATCCATAGAGTTTCTAACATTCCTCTTCATTTTAAAACCTCACAATTGTTTCGAATTTCTATTTAACATTTTATAATTACTCCGTAAATGTTTCATCAGAATAGCTCTAATATTTTGTCTCTTATCGACTCAAACGTCCGGTTAATTTGACACATGATGATACTACGTCCACGTGATTTTCGACCTTGAAAATGCTACCTGACCATACGGATAAAAACACTTCGTATTAATGATTTACATGTCCTAACCTAAAAGAAAAAAATGTGCTATAAAGCTTAAAGTACATAGAACGTACTTATCTACCTCATTGTGAATCTATTTTCATTTAAAATTATGAAATTGTGGGTTAAACATGCGACATGTAATATTTTTCCGAGTTGAACAAACTCCTACAAATGAACATCGACTTTACATAAAAATAGTTCTAATTGAAACATATTAACGTACATAACAAAAAACTAGATTAAATACCCTTTTAAATGATATATTAATATCTATAAATCCCATACATAATTACAAAGAAACATTCAAAAGAAATCTACAACTCTTGGCGCGAAATATGTCCACTTCAAAGAGCTGTGACTGGTAGGCGCCACTTGACGAATGTTTTTGTTCTATGACATTCCATTATGGCGGCCGCACTTATGTTTTTTAAATTCTATACTCTATCCCCTTGACTATGGCTCATGGATTCAATACCAAGTAGTGCCGCAGTTTGCCACATGATGGCATTGATTTCAACTTAGTGAATGCGCGGGCCGCGCGGGGACTTTAGTACCCGGGACGTAGGACGGTCTACGTGCCGCGGGGACACAAACTTATAAAACATTCAAATAAGATTTCCATACAAACTTTCATCCCCTATTCCTTATTGTTATTTTACGCTGTCGAGGATAAAACTTTTACAAACTATGTATATCATATTTATTTATATTGAATCAGCAGCCTAAAACATAAGTTTCACGCTTGTACCTCTAAAAATGACGATATTTCCATAAAACTTTTCATCCCCCCTTTCAACCCCTTACAAAACTTTTGTCGCATTAAAAAGTAGCCTATCTACGTTTTCAAGCTTTAGAATATCTGTGTAATTTTATTTAAGTTAGTTCAGTCGTTTTGTCGTGACAGACAGGTAGACAGACAGACTAAGTTACTTTTGCATTTACAATATTAGTCAAAAGTGACCAGATTGAATAAACGTTAATTACTGTAGTAACACTAGCAAGCAATTACTTTCGGTAATATATTTGATTTATTATAATAATAGTATTAAATCATGACTCAGTTAGACCTAGCCTCAGTTGACGTAGCATACACCTTAGAAAAGCACGTTAATAGGAAATTGAACCTACAGGGAATTGAAAAATCTTAATTGGCAACTCTGATTGGTAGTGTCATTTTAGATATGCGCTGCGTCAAATATCAACCGAGACAAATCTCCATTCGATCATCAGATTGATGACGTTTCTCGAATAAATTTTGAGCTTTGTTTACATTACAAAATATAATTAACTGCCTTTAAATTTGGAGAGAATTTTATTTCAAAGC
Source organism: Pseudoips prasinana (assembly GCA_951640165.1). Taxonomy (NCBI): domain Eukaryota; kingdom Metazoa; phylum Arthropoda; class Insecta; order Lepidoptera; family Nolidae; genus Pseudoips; species Pseudoips prasinana. The sequence goes on along the minus strand of OX621237.1, from coordinate 26,531,101 downwards.
CAGTAAATTTTAACTTCAGCCATGAACTAACTGTTGAACGATAATATTATGTTTATTTAGGTCAAACGAAATTGTTTAAAAGTTTTTAAAAACAAAGTAGGCTCGTTGCAATGCAATTAAAATAATACCTGTTTTCTGTTACTGATTTTGAGTGCTCGCTTTGCCATAATACAGTGACAAGTGATTGCGATATTTACAATAAGAGTGAATGAAAAAGTATACGAGCAAGTGGTTATACTGTTATACAACAGTGCACATCGCGCAGCCACGGTGGGTCGTCGAACGGCAGTTAGACGCGTTTCGTTGAGAAAGGCGGTCATCATGGTACTCGCGTTGGCCGCACTAGCCGTCGCCTTAGCCGCTGTATGGCTCTCCCAAGGTTTCTTTTGCATGGTGGCGGCTGCTTTAGGAATAAGTGCTGCATATCTCCTCGTCTTCCACACGAGATGGTGTTACGTTGCCATCATAACTGCCCCCCGAGACCTCAGGTAATTATTCCAAACTAAATTGGCTCCTCATTGTATTTCTTATGAGAGTGTTAATTAGTAAAAAAAAAATAATAATGAATGTGTTAATAATCAATTTTAAATATATTCTTTGAGTGCAAAGTTCATAAATTTCCATACAAACATTTAAGTAATTCATTGTTTTTTAATGTTTTAGGGCTCTGTGGTCGTACATTCAAATATTGTGGATGACTAAAAAGTTTGCGCGACAAGACTGGACCTTGCCAGATATTTTCCATGAAACTGTAGCACAGCATCCTGAAAAGCCATGCTTCCTATTTCAGGATGAGACATGGAACTTCAAAGAGGTCAGTAAACATTTATGGTAACACCTTGATAAGAAAGAATTTATAACTAATTTAAGAGGTTTCACACTTGTTATTTTCTAGTTAGGCAAGGTAAAAACCCGAATTTTTCACAATACCATATAGACCACAAAACTATTATAAACCAGCTCAGTTATACATTATAACAATGCTTTATTGAGACAAAAAAATTACCTAGATTTTAGTTATATCCATGGTAAACCAGTAAATAAAATTTAACATTATGTAGATTTAGAATAGGTGTCCACTGGTGGACAAGGCCTCTTCATTAGATCTTGTAAATGGGATTGTGGCCATAATATGACAGATGCTGTTGCCTGCTCTCTGGTGGATATTGCTTCAGGCTCAGATGGTGGTCATATTCCTTGCTGTCAGCCACAAAGCATTTAGAAAATTGCTCTATCATAATATGTAAGTTCCAGAAATTTGAAATATGATCTAATATGTTTTAGATCCTGGTTACTTCAATTGACATTGGATTAAATATTTTACTTAGACTATATTTTACAAGATGTGTTGTACACACATAGTTTTCACTGTCAATCCTTTTGTTTCAAAATTTATATTAAACTTTTTTAATAAATATGCCATCAAAATGCAATTGTCAGATAGAATACTTAATTACCTATATAGATTGTTTTCTTTAATTTGTCACCTAACTAGTTGATCTTAATGCTCTAGCACTATTACTGCTAGCCTGAAACCATGTTCTTTGTTGCAACACCTCAAACTTTAGGTTATCAATACCCTAAGATGAACAATGGAACCAAACTATGGTCATTCAAGCTCTAGATAACTTATGAAGAAAGAATAAATACTGCATTTATTTTATTTATCAAAGAGGCAACAACTCTTTGACAAGACAAGTTATGTGTGTCACACAAATAGTTGCACATGCCAAGTTAATAGTAAGGCAGTATCATAATCACTCTAGTTACCTATACAATTTAAGTTTCCATAAAATACATACATACATAGACTCACGCCTGTCTCCCAGAGGGGTAGGCAGAGACAACGGACAAGGTATGCTGAGATGGTTTGGTCATTTAGAAAGGATGAATGAAAGAAGATTGACAAAAGAAGTATACCTGGCCTGTGTGAATGGGACAACCGGAAGGGGAATACCACGTCGAACATTCTCTGACCAAATTGGAGATGTTCTCAAGAAAGGGCAGGTCAGAAGTACCCTAAACCGGCGAGCATGTATGAAGAATATAATGACAGTAATCGAGGCAAAAGAGGTGTGCAAGGATCGTGACAAATGGAAGTCCGTTCCATAAAATACTGTAAGAAAACATTTATATACATGTGAAGTCTGGCAACCCGCACTAGGATAGCATAGTGGACTATTCCGTCTCATTGTGAGACCATAATGGACTACATAAACATCTAGTATTAACCTATGTTGTCTAAGTTTAGTAATTATATGCAAATGAAACAGATTAAGTATATCAAATGTAAGAATAATTTCTCAACTTTCAATTTAAGCTGGGACTCTAGAGTTGAGTTTCATTTATGTTAGTATAGTTTGAAATACTAACATAAATGACTATAAATGTGAAAGTAAAAACAATTCTGAATTATAATATTTGACTTGTCTGCAATTACTTCATTGATAGATAATGCATTATCTGTTTTCGCTTTTAATATAACCTTTATAGTCACTGCATACTAATGATTTATATTAAAATAAATCATTAGCATGCAGTGACTATAATGGTTGTCTTAATGAATTACTTTTATTATACATCGCCGCTTTTTTTTGTTGCAAATTTACAAGATTATAATAAAAAATAAACTTATTGTTAATTATAGTAACTCAACATACTTAAAAGAAGAGGTTTTTTTTCTTTTATATAATATAAATGTTTCGAAACGTTCATATTAAAATGTTGTTCACTATTAGAATGGTACATTGGACTATTCGTAAATTGCAGAATCCATATGTAATTTAGTGAATTTGTCACTGAATGAGTCGACTGTGTCCCATTTTATAAGCTTTAATCAGTCATTCAAAGAAATACACATTTTTTGTATTATTTGGCAACAGTATTAATTTCCATTGTATGTATTCAAGATAGGTTTTTAACTTATGTAAGACTCAAAGGTTGATTATTGATTACCCCTAGGGTCAGTTGAAATACTTGCCTCGAAATAGTAAACCAGCTGTGACCTTAGCTGAACTGGGTAGGTTTGGTCACCCATATATGTTTTCTTTAATTCCTAATTTTGTATTCGGCGGGCGCAAGTATGATGGACACAAATTGTGGAAACCATTCAGTTGACATTATGATGACTAATCCCAGTTCCCGAATAGTCAACATCACGTGATGGGGATCTTCTGATTTATCAAGTCTTTTTGAATTATACATTTTTTTTTATATCTGAGGGCGACAAACGAGCAAGTGGGTCACCTGATGGTAAGTGATCACCGCCGCCCATGGACACTCGCAACACCAGAGGTGTCGCGGGTGCGTTGCCGGCCTTTAAAAGTCAGAAAACAAGTGTTGCTGACGCTTCCCCCCACCCCAATGAGCTCTGGCCACCTTACTCACACTCGGAAACAACATTAAAATTGTTAATGTTATTATTAAGGAATGTCTTCTGTAAGGTCGTCATAGGTGGCTGTCAGCTACTTTGATAGTATCAGTCGGAAAGCGAAAACATCGATCAAAAGAGTTCCATGGCGGGTGTTTTGGTACGATTATTCCCTTAAATAAGATGAAGAATATTCGTTATGTTTCTAGGTAGAAGACTACAGTCTGTGTGTGACAGCCGTTCTAAAAGCGCAAGGTATAAAAAAGGGTGATGTGGTTGGCTTGTTGGTCAACAACTGTCCTCAACAGCCAGCGTTATGGATGGGCATCGCAAGGCTTGGGGGCATCACCCCGCTCGTCAACACCAACCAACGAGGCAATGCTCTGATACATTCCATTAAAGTCGCAAATTGCGATGTGTTCATATTTTCCGATGAATATACTTCAGGTAAGGGGAACTAATTCATATTTTATTACATGTATATTACAAAAGAAATTGTATAAAAGTTAACCTGTAAAAAAGTAGAATAATATTTTGTAAAGGATTTGGATCTGATCAGTTGTCGTTAAACTCGGATTAAGAGTGAAACTGAGTTCAGAGCGCAAGTTTATGTATTTGATCGGCTTACTGGACGATTCGTACGAAATATTATTTTTTCTGTAGGCAATTCGCACGAAGTTAATCTATTGGTGTGCGAATCGACACAAGTTTTAATGAAAAATATTTACTTGAAAGTGAAGAAGCGTGCGAATCAACACGTTCGTGCGAGTTCAATTCGTGCGAATCGTCCAATAAGTCATTTGATCAACAAAAATTGAATAGAATTTAAACTGATTCTAAACTTCCGAACGCCCGATCTTCAACTTCGAGCTGTCACTTTTTCCTTTTTTTTTGTTACTGAAATGACAGCAAGTGGCTGTAATTTTAATAATAAAATATGATCATTACGCTAATGCTAAATACAATGACGCAAATGCTAAATACAATGACGCGATTGCTAAATACGCCAGGTTTTTGGTCTATTATTTTTAGTGGATTGTGACGACTAACGCGATCAAAGCGTTGGTGGTATCGACGTGACGTAAACAGAGTTCAAAATTATCATATATTTTTTTCAAACAGAAGTTAATCGTATTAAACGCTATTTTAAATCCAAACTGTGAAATCGGCTATTAGTAGTATTGGCTGAGGATAAAAAAATTAGTGCAATCACAAACTCAAGCATATACCTTAGCTTATGTCAATGAGGAATCTGTAGACTCACACATAAACTATATACCAAAACGATATTATGCAAAGCTTGCATCTATATAACGTTAAAATTACATTACATTATATTTAAAATAAAACTTTTCGAAAATATTGTTCAAAATAATAAACTAAACAAAAAATAATAAACTTATTTTTTATCCTTCTATCCCATCTCGTTTTTTCGTATGTTCGATAGAACGAATCGTCTCTTTAGCGCACGTTTTGTGGTCGTATTTAAGATAAGATTTTAAAGTTACTCGGAATATCAAAGGTAATTTAAATATATAAAGGTAAATATAATCTGTAGACTCCTTAATTTGACACGAACAACCGTACCACGGTCCAATACAACCAATGATGAATACAACGTGCTGAACCATTCATCTGTCAAATATCACCGCTTGGTGTTGCCACATAAATAATTTGTTTAAGTAATCGATATTATAGTTGAGTCGTTATTGAAATCAATACTATCTAACCTACCACCTTGTGAAAAGTTACGGGTAACTTGAATGTAAAGAGAATTTTCGTTACAAGTCAACTTTATTCCAGCTATCCAAGATGTCATGAAAGAATTGAGTCCATCATTGAAGTTGTTCAAATTCTCCCAACGCCGTCTAAACACTGCCAACCCGGCGATCTCGGGTAGTGGTGATGGCATCCCCAACTTCACCGACTTGTTGGAGACAACATCCCCTGCGCCATGGACTAAGGCTGACGCTAACGGCTTCCAAGGAAAACTGCTCTATATTTATACTTCGGGAACTACGGGATTGCCAAAAGCAGCGGTTATTTCTAATGCTAGGTAAGCGTTACAATGATAGTGTACGTATATTATGAAATAACGTTGCAATAGGACTAGTTATGTATTGCAGTCTCACTTTTTAGTTAGATGTCTGGGCAGTGGTTACTTTAGTGTCAGAGTTGTTCAATCAATTTTGCCTTCTTTTGAATACTAATTACCACCAAGACTGACAACTTCAGGGCATTGCGTATGTTGAAGGTGTGAGAACACATTTTTATTACTCTACCAAAATTTAGAACGAGAGAGTATTAGATTTTATTTTTCTTTTTTGTTTACAATGGAATAGAATTGGGATAGAATTTTCTATAAACGTACCGACTTAGGTACGTTTATAGAAAATTCTATCCCAGTCTTTTAGTTTGATTTTTAATCTATCCTTATCAAAACTCATGAAAATCTATTGCACAAGTCTGAAATAAGAAAGATGTGTTTTCACCCATTCATCCTATCCAATGCCCTTAAAGCGATGCATTTATAGAACAAAAGTAAGTTAACAGAAATAAATTGGCTAATTAGGACTTAGCAATGAGCAGTGCTGCGCTAGAAATAATGAAATTTATTCACAACTTGGGTATAAATATACATTTGTCCTTATCAAGCTCACAATGCAGTATATAAATATAGTTAACAAATACAATATTAAAGTAACACAAAAACTAAAGTAATAAAAAATGACTGCATACAAATCCAAGCACGATCTAGTTTGTGTTGAACGGTAGTTTCCTATAATTGTAAGTATGTACAATAGACCCCAATCTGTCAAATTTCCCCAATTGAAAGTGAACCGTATGGTTTTGTGATAAAGTTGAAAATCTATAAAAGAAATTTGACAGGTAGGGGTAGCTGGATGTGCTGGCGTCTGTACCTACATATATAGAGTTATCTAAATAATGTCCTCATTTAAATGCTCCTCTTAATACGTTCTCGTTAACTTGTTAATAGAATAACCTGTTTTTAAGAACAGTTTTGTGAAGTAAAGTTTAGTAAAGTGCACTTTTTGGTTGAACAAAAATCTTGGAACTCGCGTCATCGTCACGTCACGTTTCCCTTAAGCTATATGTATTCTGTGTATACAACATGTAACGTAATTAACGCACACCTTCAAACATGTATTGCCAAATGTAATGTCAAACACCCAAATTAGAATATTATGTTAATTATAATACATACACTGAATTTGCAATTTAACATGTATATGCATTGTTATTTACTAAATTAGTTTCTTGAAATAAACTTTATTTTTCCTTATTTTGTATTGAATGATGGAATTTGTATGAATACAAAAAAAAAACTGCGATTTAAAAACTTTTATTACTTTGACGTACGGTCCATTTCAATTTGTTTGACAGTACGGGGTTAATATGACAATTTCCGTAGTTCTAATTATTTTTGGAATTAAAAAATACTTAAAAAAATCATGTTAAACGAAAACCATAAATAACAGTTCTACATGCTTAATATTAATATCCTGGGACATTATTTACACAGGGCCATCTCATCATCATTACAGCTAAATAGGTCCACTGCTGGACCAGCCTCCCTCAAGAATCGTCATGGGGGATATGCCATAATCGCCACGCTCGGTAGGCGGGTTGGCGATCGCAGTAAGATGATCATAGTAGTCAGAAGGATGCTGCTGCCCATCCTCTGGTAGATATTCCCTCGGGTCGACTTCTACGCCCTCCACGGGATGAGATGGGGTGATGATATTCTGATTCTGATATTTTTCGCCGTCACCACACAGCAGGGCCATCTGATCAAAAGCTAAGCAGACCTTGTACTATGGAAACCAGATAACTGATATACTACATATAATAATAATCAAATTTGGAGAACCGAAAGACCTGCGATCATACCTATTGTTATATCCACAAATGGAGTTATTCCTAAATCCCTGAAAATCAACCTTGCAAGTTTAGGGCTTGATATCGGGCTGGAGAGTTACATGCAGAAGGCGGTTCTGCTGGCGAATGCCAGGATTGTACGGAAATTTCTCTCCATGTAGCCCATATATTTTATAAGTTGTATTCGTATTAAAATACCCTTATATAATAAATTGTAAATAATAGTGCTAATAAACATGTGATAATAATCTATATATATAAAAATCAATGCCACTTTTCGTTGTAATGTTATAACTCAACAACGCCTTTACCGATTTGGCTAATTTTGTTTTGAATTATTCGTGGAAGTCCAGGGAAGGTTTGTACGTAGAGAAAAATTAAAAAAAGTCTTGAAAAAGTGTAAAATCAACATCTTTTAGCAATTTGAAATAATTTTTTGTTTGAATAAATGAACGTAATAATCATTTTTTTATTATTATGCCTTATACGTAGAAAGCACGTACCGGGCCGCTAGTAATATATAGGGACAATGTCACACAGATCATCCTAACCCCAAACTAAGCAAAGCTTGTACTATGGGTACCAGGCGACGATATACATACTTATATAGATAGATAAATACTTATATACATAAAAAACATCCATGACTCAGAAACAAATATTCGTGCTCATCACACAAATATTTGCACGAACCGGGTTTCGAACCCAGGACCACCAGCTTCGTAGTCAGGAGCACTACCGACTAGGCTATTGTGACCGCGATACATACTTATATAGATATATACACCCAGACTCAGGACAAACAGACATGTTCATGCACACAAATATCTGTCTTTGCAAATATTAGTTGACATAAATTGAATACTCTTCCGCCATAATCTGTAAGGCCCGTGTCACGGAGATTCTCAGAAATTGAACAACATTAACGGACACCCGCATATGTAGTCTAGGCACGCGCCTAGCTGCTTAACCTCACTGATGACATATGGACTGATCATAGCAACTGGTATTAAGTGTAACTAATTCTTTGACTTTATAAATATTAGTTGTGCCCCGCGGTTTTACCTGCGCTTTATAAATTATAGCCTATGTGTTAATCCAGGGTGTCAGCTAACTCCATACCAAATTTTATTAAAATCGCTCCAGCCGTTTAGACGTGAACAAGTAACAAACATACACACTCACAAACTTTTGCCTTTATATTATTAGTGTAATTACACGTGATGTCTTGCTAGTCCTATTCCGAAGTTGTGACTAAATAATAATAGGAGATATGTGCTCATATTTAGTTTAAATTGATAAGTTAAAGTAGGTACCTACTTAATTATTAGCAATGAATTTTGATATATCACACTAATATTATAAAGGCGAAACTTTGTGAGTGTGTGACTGTGTGAGTGTTTAGGTTTGTTACTTCTTCACGGCTGGAGTGATTTTAATCCAATTTGGTATGGAGTTAGCTGACAACCTGGATTAACACATAGGCTATAATTTGTAAAGTTTAACGCGGGTAAAACCGCGGGGCACAGCTAGTTTATTATATACTTCTAAAATCTGTTCAATGCTGGCAATCTTTCTTTTACACCACTTTACTAATTTAAATGTCATATAATGTTGTCATCCTTCCGGATTTCCCTTAGTTTTGTCTTAGTTTAGAGGGCGTCGGGGACCCAGGGAGGGGTCAGGTACAGGACCGATGGCTTTACGGCACTCTACTCTCTGGGGCACGGTGCTGTAAATACTGCCAACTCCCAGACTGATACTGAGAAATTTATCTTTTACAAAAACAAATCCAAAATCACTTTATGGCACGAGTTGGGATTGGAACCTCGTTATCTGCGGTTGAACACGCTACCACTAGACCCACGAGGAAATTGCAATAGTACTAATACTTTGCAGAAGATAAACCAGATAATAGGAAGAGCATTCAATTATTTTATAGCACGTAGAAACATCTGAATGTGCGTGCGAGATGAATCCGCGTTGTACAGACGCCAGCACATCATGCTACCCTAATCTGTCAAATTTTCCCAATTGAAAGTAATAATAATAAATTTATTTCCAAAACAAAACAAAAATAAAAATACAAAGGCATCATCATAACATGTTATAGACATGAAATCAAAAAAAAAAACTTGTGTGTACTTATGTACACGCGTTAGAAGTTATACTTCTTAATATACAACTTGAACATAGTTATCAATTTTCATACCACCTAGAACTAACTTCATGCTGTTATTTTTACGATGCGCGCGCATCGTAAAAATTTACTGTCATACCACCTAGAACTAACTTCATGCTGTTAAATTTTTTGCTGTCGGTGTGCGCGCGCATCGTAAAAATTCACTCTCATCATTTTTCTCCATCGCGCCAAAAGAAGTATAACTTCAATAATTAGGGGATTACCACCAAGCTAATGCCTAGAACATCATAAAACAATATATTTTCTTTCTTTACATTAGAAAGTAAGGTTTGTTACACGCTTAGTAATTTGCGACGTATACAATATTTACACTATCAATCACTTAATTTATAGTATTAGACATTTGAATTAGCACATTAATACGGGAAGTGAACCTTATGCTTATGTGATAAAGTTGAAAATCTATAAAAGAAATTTGAAAGATTGGGGGTAGCTGGATGTGCTGGCGTCTGTACATAAGGGTTTAAGACATAGGCTAGTCCTATAAGATACAAAATAATATTCGGCTATTTAAACGACGAACTTATAGCAATTTATTTAGCCTTAACAAATATGTATATATTGTTGTAGATACGTTTTCATGGCAGCTGGTATCCATTACATGGGGCTGCGCAAATCAGATGTAGTATACTGTCCCTTACCACTGTATCACACTGCGGGAGGAGTCATCGCCGTTGGACAAGCTCTCCTCATGGGTTGCACGGTAGCAATGAAAACTAAGTTTTCTGCGTCACAGTTCTTCCCGGATTGTGTGAAGTATAAAGCTACGGTAAGTTTTCTTAACTTTAGTAGCCTCGCCTACTCCACCCGGAGTCTCTAAGATTTGTGTATTGTGTAATAAGCTGATCCAATCTATTTTCTATGACATATAAATACTCGAAGATAATATTAAAAAGTAAATAATCCACACTTTCATATGTGCCAGCTTCATAAAAATTCGCGATGCTTGAGGGTTTAAGTCAGATTGTTAATATATTTCGTTATGATCTATGGAATAAAAATCCTTTCCCTTAATATGCCAATAAATAACCAACTGCCTTTTCTACACTCCTGGTCCATTCAACGGTTGCATAAGATCGCACCTAGTGATAAGGCCGCCATTTGTGCAATCAGTTGCCATAAAAGTTGCACAAATAGGCAGTTCACTCATTAAATATGTAAACATTCAAAACTTTATCAGTATGTTTCTATTTACTAGCAACAAATTCGAAATTAGACCAATACCGAATTTTTGTGCCATCCAAAAGCCGGTTATACTAGTTTTAGCTAGGTATTGCATGGAGCGGTAGATTGTTTAAACTTAATAGCAAGATAATTTTCCATTAGACAGCTCTGTATGGAAGAATGACTGAAGCAAGTTTTACAATGCATTGATGATTTATTTGAAATGCCATCTAAATATAGGTTCATTTCGCAGGCGGCTCATTACATTGGCGAGATGTGTCGCTACATATTGGCTACACCTCCTTCGCCAGTCGACACACAACACAACGTTCGTATTATCTACGGCAATGGACTACGACCACAGGCAAGTAAACATTTTGATATAATGCCTACTGGTTGACATTTTTATATGAACGAATGTTTTTTACTTTGATTTGATGGAGTATGGTGATTATTTATAACTAGCTGTGCCTTTTACCCGCGTTAAACTTTATAAATTATAGCCAGGGTCGCAGCTAACTCCATACCAAATTTTATTAAAATCGCTCCAGCTGTTTCGCCGTGAAAAAGTCACAAACTTTTGCCTGTATAATATTATTGTGATAAATAACCGAGACTATGTAAACCTTGTACTATAGGTATTAAGAAACAAATTTAAATACTTATTTTCTTAATTTTGTAAATAGCCATAGTCCTCAGACATATCGGCCTTGTGCCACTATCTTTATAGGCTCTACATACGGCGTTACAGCCAATTACATACGGCGTGCCTCAAGGAGAATCTTAGGCCCAACTCTGTTTAGGTCTAATATAAATGACAATGCAACCTTAGTGTAACCCTGCGGCAACATTAATTATGTAGATGTCACTGCACTTGTTTTTTTCTCCAACGACCTGGATACGTATAATCTTGTTCAAAGTGCATACACTATTATAATGGAAGATATAATAATAATAATAATGTCCTCCCGACCGAATTTCGGCCACGACGCGGCGGCCGGTCTCAGTGGAGACTAGCCAATTGCGCAGGACATATTATAGTGCACAAGTGTGTGCGTAAACACAGGGGCACTTTCAATTCCATCACTCTCATGATCCGATGGGTTGACTAGCGACACGACCGGAAAGAGATCAGGTACATCACTGACGGCTTTCCGTGCTCTCTGAGGCATGGGGCTATAATACCAGCAAATCCCCGACTTCGCCCTGACACCGAGAAATTTCTTTTTACGGAAATATCCCGATATCACTTTGGCCCGATCAGGGATTTGAACCTTAATGCTGAGACGGCGACCCTTCAGCAGGACATGCAGGGAAAGACTTATCTAATATGTAATGGGTCTGTAGTGATCACTATCACGACAAAGGGAACTAATATAAATGTATACGTTCACTGGCTCACTATTACACACAGCAGCTCCGAGCGCACGTCCAACCCGCACCGCGTCTAACGCGAGACTGCCAGATTGACGGCTACCCTCTCTACTGGTGCACATGAGACAATGTATTATATCTATTATATAGATACAAACACTACATCCCTTCCTTTCAATAAATTGTATTACTTATTTTATTAGTACTTAGTTACTATACTTACTACTATACTTAGTTTATTAAATTAATTTTGTCTGAGTATTTTATTTTACTATATTTATATTTATTTTACTAACGAAATCAATATAGTCTAGTACTAACATTTAATATTATTTTATATAGTTTCATTTCCTTTGATTGTCTGATCTTCATTTCTATTGATCTCGTCTTCTACTAATTTCCATTGGGCTTCCACACTCTTTAAATGAATTACATTCTTTCTTAGTCTTTGTCCGGTTTCTTCTCACTTATGGTAAAATCGCCACCTACTGATTGTTTCACTACGTGCGGTGTAGGATTGAAAGTAGTTGAGCGCTTATTAGTCTTTTCCATTTCTTTTACGTATACCTGCTCACCTTCTGTCAATTCTGGGTTTTCCGCTCTTCTTTTCCGGTCTTCATACTCCCTTCCCTTATTCTTTTGCAACTTGTCTCGGTCTCAGTGTCATTATCCTTGTCATATATGTCTTTCAACATGGGAATTTCATCCCTAATCCTTCTTTAGAAGAACAATAAAAAAACTGATGGCGTCTTTCCGTAACTGAATGTGGAGTGGAGTTGTACATCATTTGGTATTCATATACATATAGTGGTTCTCTTATATCTCGTTTTTCACTAGAACTTATTTAGAGTAGTTTTATTATGTCTCTTTTCTGACAGTCTACTTCTCCGTTATTTAGGGCCAATATGGCATGGTAATAATAAACTTTAATATTACAACCACGCCAAAAATCCTTAAACTCTTCACTAACGAATTGCCGGCCGTTATCAGCAGAGATCGATAGTGGATATCCCAGTCGACTAAAGCGTTCTGTTAGGATTTTGATAATTGTCGAAATCGTTATGATCTTACTAGAATATAGTCATTATTAGGTAAAGGACCCAATAGATTCATCGCAATATCAACCGAAGGTTTAGATGGAAGTTATCGACGTTTCATTGGCGCTGGAGGATTTGGTAAGTTTACTAGGGTGCATCCCTTCATGGCAACAATTCCTGGATGACCTGTATGAGCTGCTAATAAAACGTGCTTCTTGAGATTCTGCGGAAACACTATTTTGTTTCCTCTTAAAAGATTATTTTCATGAAAACATAATTCATCCGATAATATTTTATACGATTTCACAGAGGGGATGAGGATTGGTAACTATAAATTATTTTCTTAGCATTAGAGAATTCCTGATCCTTTTTTATTCCTTTATTAATTGTTGCACAGGGTCTCCTGAGTTCCGACTATCTGATGAACATAATTATCTTCTAATTACTGAATTGACTGATCTGAGTATTTACATAGCCGCGAAAGAGCGTCCGCGATATTGGTCTTCACCGGTTATATTTTACATTATATCACTAGACAAAAATCATGTAGAACGTCCATGTTGCAAGCAATCAAGTGCAGGTGGGAGACTCTGTACTCGAAGTTGTAGACGACTATATTAACCTAGGACCATTCAACTAGGTAAGTCCAACTTCGAGAAAGAGGTCAGTCGTAGAATCCAACTCGGCTGGCAGAGTTCGGGAAGCTACCTAACATCTCCTCGTCCCAAACACCGCAGCGTCTTAAGTCGAAAGTTTTCGACCAGTCCGTGCTGCCAGTGATGACCCACGGAACCGAGACGTGGTCGCTTACTATGGCCACATCAGGAAACTCAAGGTTACCCAAAGACCAATGGAGAGAGCTATGCTTGGAGTGTCCCTGCGTGATCTAGTTAAATCACAGAGATCCGCAGGCGAACCAAAGCAGCCGTCATAGCCCAAAGGTGTGAAAACTGAAGTGGCAGTGGGCAAGGCACATAACTAGTAGAACCGACGGCCGATGAGGCAGAAAGGCTCTCATGTGGCGACCACAAACCGGAAGACGCAGCGTGGGCAGGCCTTAGTCCAGCAGTGGGCGTCCCCCGACCGACACAATGATTATACAGGGTAATGGATGATCTTCTCTTAAAATAACTGCGTTGGCGCGTCGCATATCAACGCATAAGAGTACATCACCATCATCCTTAAGGATCGGAACTATAGGAGAAACCCATGCTGAAAGTGCATGAACCTATGCACATCTTCTATTATCTCTAAATCCAGCAATTCTTTGATTTTCTTATTTTAATTTCCTCTAATGGTATTTGTATTCTCTGGTAGGGTTGCATAACTGGTTTTACTGATGGATCGATAGAAATCTCAATTAAATTGTCTTTAAACTTGGAGAAAGATTGTTTTAATTCCTGTTCAACTTAATTTACGTCCACGCCCAACTTTAAAACTCCTAAATCACCATGCACTGTCTTTACCAAGTAGGTAGTGTAACGTTCAATTTTCCTGTTTGCTTTTATTGCTGCTTCTTAAAGTTGCAACCTTTGATTTGTAAAGGTATCTTACTTCCATAAGATAGCAATATTTTATTTGGTTCTCTTACTTGCTTGTCAATTGTATTCCCAAGTTTTGCTAGATATTGAATTTAATTTGCATCCTGAATCAATCAACATTTCTAAATTTACCCCTCCTATCTCACATTTGATGGTTTCTTCGTCGTTCAAATTAAATATGTATTGTACTTCTTCATTATCCAGAGAATTTACTGTAGTTTCCATCCGTTGTCGTTTGTTGTAGTTTCTTTCTATATCTTGATTTAGTGTCAATTTACGTTTTTGTTGAAATTATTTAGTTTTGCAGCATCTCTGATAGTGACCTAATTTTCCACAGCCATTACATTTCTAGTCTTTCACTGGACAAGTCAAATTCTGAGAGAAATCTGCAGTTTTCCCACATCTAGAACATCTTGTCGTCTTTTTCTCCTCATTCGGATCTTTTTCTTGTGTAGGCCTTCTTAAATAGTCCTTATTTTGGCTTTTATAGCATTAACTCCATTTGTCATTTTTTTCTTTTTGTTCGTATCTGTCCAGGTGATAGCTGACAATTTCTAAGGTATTGGCTACAGTAACCTCTTTGTCTCATGTAATTTCATCGCCCATTGTTAACTTTTTCTTCCATAACTTTGATGACACTGATTTTCCTAATATTTGGTCAATTATGTGCTCATCAGGTTTTTCGACCTTACATTTTGCTGCCTGATCTCTTAGCTTAATAAGAATTTTTCAAAGCTTTCTCCTTCACCTTGCTTAATATGACGGCAAAT
This sequence comes from Pseudoips prasinana, assembly GCA_951640165.1. Classification (NCBI taxonomy): domain Eukaryota; kingdom Metazoa; phylum Arthropoda; class Insecta; order Lepidoptera; family Nolidae; genus Pseudoips; species Pseudoips prasinana. The sequence goes on along the minus strand of OX621237.1, from coordinate 26,515,742 downwards.
GTGCCGTTCATAGGTTTTGTTTTGTTTGGGGAGGAAATATTCATCCAGGTTACTAATACCTACTTTAAAAATATCAACATTTTCCTCAGGTTCTACGTTTGCTCCAGGCAATTTATAAAATATATCCTGTAGTGCACTTCCACCTAGCACTAGCAACATAGCTCTCCTTTTAGCTGGAATCGTGATATCGGTGGCTTCAAAGTAGATTTAAAGGGAACGTTTCCATTTTTCCCATCTAAAGCCTACTGATGTATTGTCACCTTCAATATCTAATTTTTAAGGTGGTGGTAGCTGATTTGCCATGATTAATCGTAGCGGGGCGACCTGAAAATACATCCAATTGAATGGACGTCAACGCACTTTCAATTAAATGAAAGTCAACACCTCTTATTTAAAAAAGGTCTGAAATATCTTAAATTCAATTTAATGAACTTCACAATATGCTTCCAATTTAATGAAAACCAATATTTAAATCCATTTCCAATTAAATGAAAATCAAGGATTCATTTATGTATTGTAGATATTTCCAATTGAATGGAAATCATATTTAAAATCTATTTCCAATTAAATGGAAATCAAGGATTAATTGAGCTATTGTAGGTATTTCCAATTTAACGGAAACCATATTTAAAATCCATTTCTAATTAAATGAAAATCAAGGATTAATTTATGTATTGTAGATATTTCCAATTTAATGGAAATCATATTTAAAATCCATTTCCAATTAAATGGAAATCAAGGATTAATTGATGTATTGTAGGTATTTCCAATTTAACGGAAACCATACTTAAAATCCATTTCCAATTAAATGAAAATCAAGGATTAATTTATGTATTGTAGGTATTTCCAATTTAAAGGAAACCATATTTAAAATCTATTTTCAATTAAATGAAAACCAAGAGTTATTTAGAACTAGTTGTACGACGACGCCCTCATGTTGATAACAGCACTACCCAACGGTTCCAATTGTGATTCCACTTATCGTCCAACAATTTCATCAAATTCAATCCACTATAGTGAAGTGCATCCGACATTCAATTGTTATTTATATAGATTTAAAATTATTGGAGAAATTTCCAATTAACAAGAATCACGAGTGGAACCATATTTTCTTTAAATAATAGGTACCTAGTCATTTGAAAAAGTTAAACGTTGCCATGTTGCTATGAGTCTATTGTATATTAAACCTTATAGAAAATAATATTATGGCAAAATCTGATTACTGATATGTTCAAAATATATATTCCGCATTTATCTGAATAAGTGTGTATTATAATAATATCTGGGGTCAATGTCACACCGATCACCCTTAGCCCCAACCAAGCAAAGCTGCACCACGGGTACCCGGCGAAGATACACACACCCATATAGGCAGATAAATACATAGAAAACATCCATGACCCAGAAACAAACATTCGTGCTCCCACCGGTATTCGAACCCAGGACCACCAAATAGGCTACGGTGACCGTATTATAAGTATAAGAAGCGGGTCACCACAAAGAATAGTAAAACTTGGTCGTCTAATACAATCTTGTTCTAATTTTATTTGATATCAACCCGGTAAGTATATTTGTCAAGTTATTTATTTTTTCTTAAATAGGTAGATAATATGAATGGTATTTACCATCGGTAGCAAGTCCTACGCAATTAATATTATTTTATTTTATTATACTGTTAATATGGAGCGTAATACTTTATACGTCTATTTATTCTTATTAAAATTCATAGAAATTAAGACGTTATGTATGCATTGAAATATGTATACTTAGTAAATTCATTGTGATTCTTTTCGAAAATACATTCCATAACGATCTACAAATTTAATTATTCAATGATCGAGTTGATACAGTAACAGATTGTAAAATAATATTTATAGATTCCATAACCAATTAACTTCTTTTTACTGTCCTCTTCCTTTCCTTTTACTAAAATAAATGTTTTTTGTTTACTGACCTTTATTCTCGTCGCCACTTGTAGTGATCACTATCACGACAAAGGGAACTAATATAAATGTATACGTTCACTGGCTCACTATTACACACAGCAGCTCCGAGCGCACGTCCAACCCGCACCGCGTCTAACGCCAGACTGCCAGATTGACGGCTACCCTCTCTACTGGTGCACATGAGACAATGTATTCTATCTATTATATAGATACAAACACTACAGGGTCTATTAATTTTAAATACTTTACCTTAATTATCTATATATATATAAATCAATGGCACTTTTCGTTGTAATGTTATAACTCAACAACGCCTTTACCGATTTGGCTAATTTTGGTCTTGAATTATTCCTGGAAGTCCAGGGAAGGTTTGTATGTAGAGAAAATTTAAAAAGGTCTTGAAAAAGTGTAAAATCAACATCTTTCTATACTCCCATATACAAACAATTTGTACTAATACATAAAAACGTAGCGAAGCACGTACCGGGCCGCTAGTTATCTATATCTATTTCTCTACCTAATACTAACTGTACTCTATCTCTATTTATTGTGTTTGCTGTTTGTTATCTATACCTACTGTATTGTTTTCTTTGATTTCCTGTATGTCTCTAATGCTGATTAAATGTATTCTATTCTATTCTATTATCTGCGGTTGAAACGGTACCGCTAGACCAACGAGACAGTAGATATATACATATATCACATCAACATACTAAATTGGTATTGTTTACCCGCTCATTAAAGGTGTCTATGTATAGTAATTGATTGCGTACTTCATGACTTATTATTGAACTTTGTACTATGTATATTAGCAGGTATTAGGTAATTTTATACGATAAGCTCCGCGCAATGTACGAGTATACCTATTGACAGTTGTACGATGTTACAATTGGTAATTAAATCGCACTCAAAGCGTGATGATAATTACTTTGTGGCAGACTTGATAACCTTGTTTTGTAGTTAAAATATTCTTTATTTTACCCACTTAAAAATGTTATCCATTTAGAATTTTATGTGGTGATTCTTTACACCACTAAACTAAATATCATTTTATCTCGCTCTAATATACTAGTAGGAAGAGAACAGGATATACAAATAGGTACATAGAACTGGCAAACAAAAACTGCTCACTTATACGCGTTCCGGGCATATAATTATTATAATGATATTTAAATTAGTTTAGCTGGTAAGTTGGTATAACTGAAATCGGGGGCAGTGCTTTCGAAATAGTCCCTATATACTGTTTGTGTACACACATCAACACAATCTAGGGATATTGAACATTTCATTGATTATCTAGAAAACTATAAACATTTTGTTATGACTGTAAATGGAAGAATTAAAGATAATTTCATGGCCGATATTTAAACATTAACAACACGATGCGATTTTGTTTTTCTAATTAATAAAAGTCTTAAATTAATTAAGCCATAGAAAATTACTGAGTGAACAAAAACATTTTATTCTTATAAAATTATTCAATCGAATTAAATGAATAAAAATCTTACCAAATCTGATAATCAGTAATCGGTATTTCCTCCTCTAACATTAATCACACAGCGGCAACGATTTTCCATACTTAAAATTAAGGTGTCAATGTCTTGCTGGGGTATGCAGTCCCAAGTTCTTTTTAAATGTTCGAAAAGTTGTTCTTCTGTTGTCAAGTTGGGCGGAAAATCCCTCAATGCTCTTCGCTGTAACATGTCCCAGGCGTGTTCAATTGGGTTTAAGTCTGGCGACTGTGGAGGCCAATCTAATACCTGAACATCGTGTTCTCGAAGGGCGGCCCTCACCAGCCGCGCTGTATGGGAAGGTGCATTGTCATGCATGAGCTGAAATTCTTGCCCCGTTAGGGCCCTGAGCGGGACAATGACACGTTCTACTACCTCCTCACGGTATCTATGGGCAGTCATGCTGCCCTGAATCCAAATGAGTTGGGTTCGTCCGCCGATTCGTATTCCTGCCCACACCATAATTGTCCCGCCTTGGTAAGAGTGGACCTCCTGTGGATGTCGGAGACGGCTGACCCTGCCTGGAGTTCTCCAAACGCGTGTTCGTCTCGAATCTGGATGAAATCCATAGCGGGACTCATCAGTGAACAGCACCAATGACCATTGTTGATCACTCCATGTCAAATGTTCTTGAGCCCATAAAAGTCGCCTACCGCGATTGCCACGTCGCAGCGCTGGGACTCGTAGCGGTCTGCGAGCATGAAGACCAACTTCATGCAGCCTCCTTCGCACGGTTTGGTCGCTCACCAGCAGCTGCTGACCCTCCTGGAGCCTTTGCACTAGTTGCATCGCTGTGATATTGGGTAGTCTTCTGGCGGTCATTTGGAGAAATCGATCCTGTCTCTGAGTGGTAACACGATATCTACCTGTGTGCCGTTCTGCCACATCTCCAGTAGCGCGATAACGTGACCACAGCCTGGATACCACATTTTGGCTTGTGCCCAGAGACTCAGCAACGACGCGTTGAATAGCACCGTTTTGTAACATGCCAACTGCCCGTAACATTTCATCTCGACTCAAATGATGGCGTGGCATGACGCTAAAAAGCTTACACAACCAATTGAGAAAAGAAAATAAAACAATTTATCAGGTTTTCTTCAATTAACACGCAAAAAAAATTTTAATGCAACTTCTTGAAATTAGATACAACTCAAGATTGCGCTGTGCTTTGCGTGTTTTCATTTGTTTCTCATTTTAATTTTTAAATTTTGAATAAAGAATAGACAAGGTTTAAATCTGTAAATAAACTTTTTAAGGAAACTAAATAGGTTTTAAACAATAAAGCCATGTTTGATTTCAAAATAACGTATCCCTAGACTTTGTTGATGTGTGTATATCGGTCATCGTACAAAAAGTGAATTCAGTTTAATACTATGATGATGATGATTATTATGTCCTCCGCGACGTATCCGTCGATGGCGAACCCTGCTATGATCTTTTGTTATGGGCGCGTGTGGCTCGCAAACCCGAATTTAGTTATAAATGTAAAAAAATATTTAATTACATTTAAAATTAAGGTTTAATTGTCTAGGTATATAAATTCTATCCAATACCAGCATAACTATTTCTAATATCATTGTATTTCTTTAGAGCCTAGTTCTTATTAAATCCTTAATAGTTGTTGTTTTGGCCAAAACGTTGAACATCGAGTATGGAGTAAATTCATTGTTGGAAATGAATCGTTCAATCGGCTTCCACATGGAAGCCAATTGAACGAATCATTTAGCCATTTTGAATTTTCATACATTTGAACAATTTCTAGAATTGTAAAACTGCTAACACTGCGAACTGCTGGCTACCCCCTAAATCGCCGATCACGATTAGTGATGGTCAGCGATTTAGGGGGTAGCCAGCAGTTCGCAGTGTTAGCAGTTTAACAATTCTAGATAAGCACTGTTGTTTTCATACCAGCCATATTAGAGAGAGACGTAATGACATTAGTTTAAATTGACGAGCCTGTTGACGTGGTTGGCAAATGCTTGCTTTTCATGCCGGAGGTCGTGGGTTCGATTCCCACCCAGGACAGATATTTCTGTGCATGAACATGTCTGTTTGTCTTGGGTCTGGGTGTAAAGAAGATAGCGTTATTTGTAATAAGCTACAATCAATAGATAGTTACACTATTGTATTAGGTTAACACCTGTAAAAATGGTTGTAAGAGAAGAGAAATAAAAATATATATATATATATATATATATGTAGTATATCAGTTGTCTGGTTTCAATAGTGCAAGCTCTGCTTAGTTTGGGATTAGATGGCCGTGTGTGAATAATGTCCCAGGATATTATTAATTAGTTTAGTGGTGGAAAAGATAAAATCGCCAGCATAGTATTTTTTGTCTACGGTTGCCTCGTTAGTCATTCAGTCTGATGATGCTGTGACTACCAGTATTATTAGAGGGACTGTCATCTAACCTTTAAGCTCTAGGTGTCGGACTATGTTCTAATTCGCTCTGACACATACACGTAGTCAGAAACCAAATATAATCTGACGCCTAGTCTTAACCAATTAACTGGTATTGGAACCTAGTAACTGGTATTTTCCTTGATCTAGCGAAGGCATTCGACACCGTGTCTATTCCTAACCTTCTATCCAAGTTAGAGGCATTAGGAATTAGGGGCACCCAGTTGAAACTCTTCACAAGCTATTTAAATGACCGTACTCAATGTGTTAAAATTGACCAATTCATCAGTACGGACATAAAAATTCCTGCTTTTGGAATCCCCCAGGGGAGTATATTGGGCCCTACCCTATTCCTGATTTACATAAATGATCTGTGTTCCTTAAAGTTAGACCATGGAAAAGTAATTTCCTATGCTGATGACACAGCTTTAATTTTTTCTGCTCCAAACACTACTGCGGTTCATTATTACGCACAACATGGGTTTAATGTGATAAATAAATGGCTTAGAAATAATCTACTAACATTAAATGCTGAAAAGACAATGTTTATAAATTTTTGCATGCGTAAAAACCACAGACTTCCTAAACAAGATAACATATATGCACACTATTGTCCCAGTCCCTTGGTTCCTTGCGACTGTCCAGTTATTGCTAACACAAATAGCATGAAGTACCTTGGTGTTATTATTGATGAAACTCTATCATTTAAACAACATATCCTTGCCTTGTCAAATCGTGTACGGAAACTCATATTCGTATTTAAAAAGCTACGGCATATTGCTGATATGAAATTGATTAGACTAGTCTATCAGGCATTATGTCAATCTATTATTCAATACTGCATTACTTCCTGGGGTGGTGCTCCAAAAACATTAATGTTAATCATTGAACGTGCCCAACGAGCAATACTAAAAGTTGCAACTTTTCGACCTTTCCTTTTTCCTACGTGCCTCCTGTATGAAAAATGCAACGTTTTAACTGTCCGCCAACTATTTATTAAACGTGCAATTTTAAAACAACACACAACACTCACTTACAATGCTAACCTTACTAACACCAAGAGACGGAAAGATATTATCTGCACTAGTGCATCAGAGTCAAAGTTTATTTATGCAAACAGATTTTATCCTTTTCTCGGACCATATCTTTACAATAAAATAAATAAGTCACTATCTATATATATAACCTTAACTATACAAATTGTAAAAAAACAGTCAGCAATTTTTTACAAAAATTGAGCTATGATGAGACTGAGGGATTATTTAGTATTCTAAAATAAGTTAATTTTTTAAACATTATATCTTAGGTTTTTGAATTTGTATGTATAATTAAATATTATTTAAATTTTTAACAAAGAATAAGTATACCTTTTAAGCCGTTAGAACGCCTGTGGTACAGGTTTAACCTAGTACAGGCACAAATTGTCAATAGCTTAGTATTAATTATTTTTAAATTAAGTAAATATAATTTTGTACACATTAATTCTTGAATAAAAATTTATTAAATTCTTGAATAAAAAAAAATTGTTTTCGTGACATCAGAGACCCACGACTTAGACCTGTACCTGAACAGACCAGACCTCGAAACGGATTTTTGTGTTATGAAGATTGTTCGGTACGGATATAGTGAACCAAACTAAGAAAAATAGCCTAAATACTTAATTTTAATATAACGTTTAGTTTTTGTTCAGCCCACGTATATGCAAATATATAAATAGCAATGCAAAATAGCAAAAACATCTAAAGTATTTGAAACCGTCTAACCTTATATGAAAAACATGATCTGTTGGGTCACCACGTACGACGTTAAAAGTTAGGTCTTATTCTCCTTTTTTTGAATGCATGCCATGCCATGTCTACGCATGCCACTTGCAAAAAGTGTCTGCGGGTGGGTATGTCGGACTCGCACTGACTCAACCTAACCTGCCGTGGACTTCTCGTGGCGCCTGATGGGGGGAGCTGCTCCGCTGCAGGTCTTGTTATCCTAATCGACACACCACACACAGTTGGTTGAATTTGGTTGTACACATAGAAGTATCGATGAAAATCCCCCGCCGATCCTGAATCTGACGACCGTCTGCGCCTATTAACGTCGAGCAACAGTTTCACAAAAAGTCTCTAAGGCCTCGGTCACGAAATCAGCGGGAGCGGGGCGGCGGCGCAGAGTGCGGCGCGTTTCAATGCATACATTTATATGGAACTGGCCTCGAAGGTAGCGGCGCAGCGAGCAGCATACGAGCAGTGCGTAGCAATCTAGCTATGCCCGTGCGTCTGCATTGAAATAGTGTTCAGTTTTTTTTTTGCTAACGAGCCCTAGTGCCCTGTGGTCTGTCGGCTAACTTCGAGACCAGGTACAGCGCTGCCGCGCCTTTCCCCTCGCCGCCGCCGGTGCCGCCACCGCTGACTTCGTGACCGAGGTCTAATGCATCTCCACGTCAATAACCGCTCTGAAACGAGGGCCAAATCCCAAGACCGGTACCCACTAGCACGATTTACTTAGCTTGTAGTTTTATTTGCTGGACAGCTTCAGCCTCCTCTCGCCTCTATTGTCAGGTGAAGCCTACTACGCTAACTGTAAACGTCATGATAAAAAAATACAATCAAGCTCAATACACAAATCTTCATACAGATAAACATACTTACAATAAATAAATTACTGTTACGGTAATTGCTTTGTTTATTTTTGCTTTGTTCTGTCTTTCTTGAATAAATATCTCTTTGTAGTCTAAACGTGTGACTAATTCTCTGTTTGAGTTTGTTTAAAATGTTCATAATGTAATCGACCCGGCGACGACGCGACGGAAGTAATTTTTACGTCGTTTAATGTAATTTCGCGGTTTATGTGGATAACCTTTGTTTTTAAGGCTCAGTATCTACCGTAGCGAGCAAGGATGGGATATACAGGATTTAGGTGTTCAGGTACTTACCTAGTGTTCTCATTCTAAATTGGATGTTAGAATTATTAATATCAATAAAAATTATGGTGAAGTTCGGCTGTCAATGCACATGTGGCGCAGCTACGGTTTAGACAGTCGCCTCATCGCTTCGTGTCCCGGGTTTGATTCCCGCGGCGGACAACTATTTGTATGACCGACTAGTTGTTCTGAGTCTGGATGTTATCTGTGTCCGTCTATTATATGTTTGTAAAGTACCCCGCGACACAGGGATTAGATTCCCTAGTGCGGGCGTTGTCTTTATAATTTTATTTTTATCATTTCATTTTTTTTGTTACAAAGTTCTTGATCAGGACTGGGCATTGACATATAACTGTGACCATTTAGTTGTGGTGCGAAATACTACGTTCTGTCAGTTCCTACGAGCTATATTAGGGAGAGAATATATTTAGTTAAGTGGTGTTAAAGAAAAAATCCCCAGCAATATTATTTTACCACGTTAAGGTGTCGGTCCCATTAGAGAATGGTTGATAAGCTCACAGGCGGCTGTAACAACTCTGGCGTAAGGGTAACCACTGCCTACACTTCAAAGTTAGTAGGCTTGAATACTCTAGTTTCATATCCCCGCGGCTCCGCCATATAAATACGCTTATAGCTGAACTCAAAAGTCAGGTCTCTTGCATCCACGTAAAAGTTTAACTTTTACAGACTAGGAAACGAAACTGACGATTGAGAACGAGAAGAATTCTTCAGTCTGCCGATCTGAAGTCTTCCGCATATTTTGATTTATGTTTTTTTTTTTAACAGATCTGGAAAGACTTCGTGAAAAGATTCAACATCAAAAACGTGTCTGAGTTCTACGGCGCGACAGAAGGAAACGCGAATATAAGTAAGTTTATTACCATTAGATTTTAACAGTCATTATAACTCATTTATTAACTGACGCAACGTCGTCAAAAACAAGGATGTTTATTAACCATAATGTATTTCATCATCATCATCATAATCAGCATCATATAAGCCGAAAGATGACTACCTTCTGCTGGACATAAGCTTTCCCTAAAGATCTCCACGATTGCCGATCCAGTATTATTTATTATAAGTATTAGATATTGAACGGTGGATCAGGTAATTGGAAAGAAAACTAGTGTTTGCAAACGGAATCTTTATTGGCGTCGACAGTGACAGTTGGGGTAACACTAAGATCACGGAACACGCACGTACTTAGAGTCCTGGCGACTATCACTCTGTGAGAGTTCACATGTGGCGCACTTACAGAGTCCCCACGACGAGCATTGTGCGTTAGTTCTGACGAATACGGTATACTTCTCACTGTGTACGGAACACTTGACACTGTTTACTTTCAGTTGTTCCCTTTTATTTATTTTTCTTGATTCACCTTCGATTTCACTTGAATGAAAACTCGCCGTTCTACTTCGATATGCTGATTATATACCCCTAATTTGTTCCAAATTGTAAACATTACGAGAGTCATTCTTTTCTTTCTAGAATCTTCACCAAAATGACAAATTAATTGTAATGCTACTGTCTATTTCTTTTCTATAAGGAAATTCGCACCATCTGTACCTTTTTATTGAAGAAACATTTAATGACAACTTTGTATGTCCTTTATCAGCTATCCTAGTTCTTTTGTTCTGTAATTAACTAAAACATTCCAGCAATGTTACAAAAACCATCAAAAGTCCTTACTGGTACTAGGGTTCGAAGCCCGAACATGACCGTATTTTTCTCAGAGCAATAAAGATACCTGTTGTGTTTTTGTTTGAGCTTTGCGCAATTTCTCTGTTGTTTGTATATCGATTTTATTTGATGGGAAATCCTTTCAGAATGGTTCAATATACATTTTATTCAAATCTATTGAAGTTGAAGTAGGGTGCATTTTTTAACAGTATGATTTGAAGCAGTAACTGTAAGAATGGTTAAGTTTGTCGTCTCGCTACTACAACAGTGCACTTGTGATCGATTCCTTCTGATTTACATGTTTGTAAAGTCCAGCGAGAAACAGGGATGGGATTTATATACTTAGGGCAGGCGTTGCCAAGGCATTGTTTAACAGAGAAAATATCGTTGATACAAAACGATGCCGACGAAAGATTGTCTTATAAAAGGAGGTTATAAATTCAACTGTATATATATATATATATATATATATATATTATTTTTTTTTAATTACTCTATGTTACGCATTTTTTTTAAACAGATAAATTTATCATTTCAGTTAATACGGACGGTACACCTGGAGCCATCGGTTTCTTATCCCGCATCTTCCCAAATGTGTATCCTATAGCTATTATCAAAGTGAACCAGGAGACTGGTGAGCCCATCCGCGATTCACAGGGACTTTGTCAGGTGATATATAGAAAATTTATACCTAGCGTTACTCTATGCTTAGGAAAATGACTTTAAGTTTTTTTAGGTCTGAGACGCCCTAGTGATTCAACGGCATTAAACGTGTCAACGGTAAACGAATACTATCTGCCGGACTTTTGGTTCGTTGAAATAACACCTCAGACCGTCTATCGAACGTGTGGCCTGCGCATTAACATACTAGTAGAGTAACGGTTACACTAAGCGTCCCTAAAGTAGATCCTCTCATGTATCTCTAAGTATGTAACCGTCTTGAGATGAGGATCAAACTCCAAAGAGGGTGCTCTCAGGTTCATTAGTTTGAAGTGTTTCTTGAGCGTCTTCGGTTAAGAAGATCTTTATTTCTCATAAGAATTACAACTAATTAATTAACTGAGAAAATATACATTACTAAACATTTTAATTATGAGCATACAAAGCTAACGTTTTCTTAATTTATACAATCCAACAATCACATAAATTTAGAAGTGGATAGTTAAAAAAATCGTGAGCGCCTCATCTGTAAACTTAAAGTAGAGAAATAGTTGTTAAATTGGTTGTATAAAAAGAAAAGTCACTTTTATAATATTGGCTTTATTTATAATTACAAAAATTCGGGATATTTTTAATCTAGAGAAGAAAAAGAATTCTTATATAATAAATAAATAAACAAATTTCTTACTTTAATAAATAATAATAAAATACACTTTATTGTACACAAAAAATAAAAGAACATTTAACAATGAAACATTAATTATAATGTACAATGGGCGGTCTTATCACATAAAGCGATTTCTTCCAGACACATTAAGAGGCACATAATAAACCACAATGGTAGTTCGGCAAACTATAACTAAAGGGAAGTTGAAATGATTGCAGGAAATTACAAATTTACTTTTGCATAATGTAGTAAGTAATTAATAGCAGATCTTTTATCTACTGTTCTCAGTTGGCGGAACCCAATGAGCCGGGCGTGTTCATAGGCAAGATCCAAGAATCAAACCCTGCTCGGCAGTACCTGGGCTATGTCGACAAGGCAGCTTCTGATAAGAAAGTTGTAAGGGACGTCTTCCAGTTTGGAGACGCTGCATTCATTTCAGGTAAGGTTGTAGTATGTAGGTAATAATGTTAATAATATCCAAATGTAGTAATATATGTATACAAAAAATAAGAATTATAATAAATAGATTATATATTTGTAATTAATTAACAATGTATGTTTAACTAAAGCCCTCTTCCTCTCTTCTACATTTGCTGTGCCCGACAGGGTCCATAATGATACCATATATAATTGTAACACCTACATAAACATTGTGGAATGTAAATAAAACATTGAGTATTGAGTAAGGTTTCACGTCATTACTTGAAAGGCCGGTTGGCGTGGTTGGTAAATGCTTGCCTTTCACGCCGCAGGTGGGTTCGATTCCCACCCAGCACAGATATTTGTGTGCATTAACATGTCTGTTTGTCCTGAGTCTGGGTGTAATTATCACGTGGTAATTTACACAATCTAGGATACCATCAAGAAAGTTATGAGGTACTAACTAGCATCCGCCCGCGGCTTCGCCCGTGGCAGATTTTATGGGGATAAATGTATTCTATATGTCATTCCGGGTAATTAACTATCTGTGTGCCAAAGTTCAATCAAATCACTTCGGCTGTTTTTGTGTGAAACAGTAAAAACATCCATACATATAAACTTTCGCGTTTATAAATCATAGCATCCGTCCCGGCTTCGCTTAATAAAAAATTAATAAATTATAAATAATACATACACACTCACACACAGAGAGAAGGGTCTCTGTGTGTAGAGTGTGTATGTGTATTTTATAATTTATTAAAATTTTATTAAATACCCATGCGAAGCCGGGACGGGCCACTATGATTTATACACGCGAAAGTTTGTATGTATGGATGTTTTTACTGTCTTGCGTCGGGTTAAATTATAAAGAAAGTTTGGATACTTTTTTGTTATTATTTACCACCCGCCAGTTTATTTATTAACTAGCTGTGCCCCGCGGTTTTACCCGCATTAAACGTTATAAATTATAGCCTATGTGATAATCCAGGATGTCAGCTAACTCCATACCAAATTTTATTAAAATCGCCTCAGCCGTTTAGACGTGAAGAAGTAACAAACATACACACTCACAAACTTTCGCCTTTATAATATTAGTGTGATTCCCCTCTCATACCCCAGTGATGCCTAAATCGCATAGTTAGTCGAGCGGAGTCAGCGGCGACCACGCGACTTTCTGCTTATACTAACATTTTTAATTTTAATTCGTGATATATTCACATTCATATTTATCGTAATATTTTTATACTTTGAGAGTTTTGATAGGTAAACATAGCAATGACGCAATACTAGTTGTTTATATTCTCTTTGATGACATTTAAAGTGGTTGGAGTCGCAACCAAACGCTACTACAGGTCGATACGCAAGATAATTTTGTAATTTAATTACTAGTTTTTTAAGCGCTATCGGAAGAGCAGCGTTACAGTAATCATTATTATTTACTGTAACATTTGCTGAGGTAGACGCCTTTCCTAGCTAGTGCTTATAATGTTGAATGCTTCATAAGTACTATGTAAACTAAACGCAATTAGTTATATCGTCTTAGATGTTAACTAAGTTATGGAATATTTGTGCTTGTTGGGAATAAACCTTTTTTATTTGTTTATTTTTATTTATGATATCTTTCGAAGAATTCAAAAATTATTATATTAATACCAAGGCCTTTTCTAGCGGCGGCATTAATGTATGTTTTTAAGGCTTGGCCATGTCTATAACTTGCCAAGGTCATATTAACCAGTATTTACTTTTTATTATACCGTTTTATTAGTCATCATAATAATCTTCTTAATAATCTACCTTCTCAAAAGAAGCAATCACTTTAAACCTAAAATATTATTTTCAGGTGATATTTTGGTAGCTGATGAGCGAGGATACTTATTCTTTAAAGACCGTACGGGCGACACGTTCAGATGGCGCGGTGAAAACGTGTCTACTACTGAAGTGGAAGCAGCCATTTCGAGGGTCGCTGATCATAGAGACGCTGTTGTTTATGGAGTTCTGGTTAGTATTGTTTTTGTAGTCTATAGTTTGATGATTCTCCAAATACCTTAGTTATTAATTCTTTACGCCATTTCAATGTAATCATGTATACAACGTGTAACAGAAAGAGTGAACGTAACTTAAGGGGCATATACGGTCTCCTTAAGCCTACCTATACACAAAATCTCATACCGAAATACCATCATTTTAATCTTGATCGTAAAATAATATACCATTCAATATATCGACAAGTATTTTTATCGATATAACGAACATCCGTACTAACACAGCACAGCTGATTCTGATTTACGCTAGAAATTGTTTGACATACCTGTGTTTCTATGCACGCCTGGTAGTTTGATTCCAAATGCACTCACTACACATATTTTGTTTTATTTTCGAGTTATGTTTTTATTTATAGCACTGCTGAATAGCTATTGGATACTTTACATCGTATAAGTACGTGATACACAAACACATTACGAGAATCTTTTTATAGTTTAACTTCTAGTTGAAGTTGTTTTCAGTACTGATGGAAGAATTTCATTATTTCACGTTCACTAAAATCTGCACCGACACCGAAAGCTTGACTCTAAGACTTGCCAACTAACACTAGTCTCTCTCATGTACAACATATTCATAGAATCGTAAAGCTTTCATGTTTCTTAGTTATAAAGAGGCGTGGCCTCCATCGCGACACTGTACCCTTCACGACATAGGTTCCTCGTAATTAAACAGCCTTAAATTCTGTGACCTATGAATCCTCATCATCACAAAGTGCACGTCTGAGGCTATTCTTTCATAGATGAATGCACGAAATGTTCAAAATTATTACGATCACTAAACGACATAGTTAAGGATTTCGCGGAACACTTTACTCATTACTAAACGACATTTTAGACGATTTAGTAACTAAACACGACCTAAATAGACAACAGTTTACGAACAACTGATGATTTTAATATTTTTATTAAATAAATGAAATTGCACAATATTTGATGAATTTGGCGGCTTTCATCGAACGCGGCCCCTTTGGCGGCGTCTTTGAGTCCGCTCAAAAGAGCCGCCTAGGTATCTACGACGCGCGCGGCTCGCTTCCATGAATATTAAAAGATATTTAACCGTTTATTATTTTCCTATATCAACTCTTTGATTTTGCCGCCATATTAGTGCAACTTTGGATATAATCAGGACGGAATTTGAAATGTCCTCTACTGTTCATATGAGCCTAGTACCTTATTCATATTTTTTTATTTGTATGTATTGTATGAATGATTAATATTTCGTAACAGGAAACCTTTAAAATTTAGAGTGTATCACTCAAAATTTTAAAGGTGGAATTGAAAGTGCCCCTGCACTTTCTATTCCATCACTCTCATGATCTGATGGGACGACTAGCGATACGACCGGAAAGAGGTCAGGCACAGGAACGACGGCTTTACGTGCTCTCCGAGGCATAGGGGTGTAATATCGTCAACTCCCAGACTTCGGGCTGATACTGAGAAATTTCTTTTTACGGAAAAATCGCATAATCACTTTTTGGTCCGACCCGGGAATTGAACCCAGGACTTCATTATTCCCATAATCACTTTTTGGCCCGACCCGGGATTTGAACCCAGGACTTCATTATTCCCATAATCACTTTTTGGCCCGACCCGGGAATTGAACCCAGGACTTCATTATTCCCATAATCACTTTTTGGCCCGACCCGGGAATTGAACCCAGGACTTCATTATTCCCATAATCACTTTTTGGCCCGACCCGGGAATTGAACCCAGGACTTCATTATTCCCATAATTACTTTTTGGCCCGACCCGGGAATTGAACCCAGGACTTCATTATTCCCATAATCACTTTTTGTCCCGACCCGGGAATTGAACCCAGGACTTCATTATTCCCATAATCACTTTTTGGCCCGACCCGGGAATTGAACCCAGGACTTCATTATTCCCATAATCACTTTTTGGCCTGACCCGGGAATTGAACCCAGGACTTCATTATTCCCATAATCACTTTTTGGCCCGACCCGGGATTTGAACCCAGGACTTCATTATTCCCAAAATCACTTTTTGGCCCGACCCGGGAATTGAACCCAGGACTTCATTATTCCCATAATCACTTTTTGGCCCGACCCGGGATTTGAACCCAGGACTTCATTATTCCCATAATCACTTTTTGGCCCGACCCGGGAATTGAACCCAGGACTTCATTATTCCCATAATCACTTTTTGGCCCGACCCGGGAATTGAACCCAGGACTTCATTATTCCCATAATCACTTTTTGGCCCGACCCGGGAATTGAACCCAGGACTTCATTATTCCCATAATCACTTTTTGGCCCGACCCGGGATTTGAACCCAGGACTTTATTATCTGCAGTTGAACACGCTACCGCTAGACCAATGAGTTTTACACGAACACATTCAAATGGCGCGGCGCGCGGTGGCGGCATCTTTGACTCTCTCAAAGGCGCCGCCACGCGCGGGGCCCGCTTTGATGAATATTAAAAAATATTTAACCATTTATTATTTACCTACATCAATCCTTTGTATTCGCCGCCGTATTAGAGTTCATTGCGACAAAATCAGGACGGAATTCGAAATGTCCCCTAATGTTCATATGAGCCTAGTACATTATTCATATTTTTTCGTAATTTATCAGTAGTCGTACCGCGTGTGTTTATCTGGTTAGTTTGTATTAAAAATTAAGTACCTATTCGTTTCCGGCCAGATTAAATTCACATACTGAAAGAAAAATTTAATATTCTTACTATTTAAGACACAAAAAAATATCTGCAGTTACATAAGTCAATTAAATTATTTATTTCTCCTAGATCCAACATCTTGCGGAATATCATTTTAAATTAAATTCAGTGATTTTTCGTAGTTATCAAATTTATATGAATTTAGAGCAAAAATTCAGTTAAACATTTGATTGAATCTTAAAATAAACACGTGTAATAAATTATGTGACTGTACAGAACCACACTTTTTATTTACAGTCTAAGTAGTAGGTACCCAAAGAGTTCTCGGTAAGGTTCATTACCCTTGCGGCTGAGTTTTGCTTAGTGTTGTTCATAACGTCGGTAATCTTACTTGTTGATTTAGGTTGTCGATATAAAAATAAATTACTAGTTGAATAAAAAATGATTATTTCTGTTTGAAGTTTCGTCCATAGGTAGCCGTCCTGATACCCTATAACCCCCTTAAGTTACGTTCACACTTTCTGTTACACGTTGTATAAGCAATACCTAAATTAATGCTAAAATAGTAACGAAATAGTAAAGAAATAAGAAAGACGACAGTGCTGTAATATTCAAGCATTACATCCACTTAGGGAATTTACATGACACAATACAAACAGCATTTATATTGTCCAAAATAATTCAAAGACAACAAGTCTGTGGATACTTAGGGTTGTTAATCTCCAGGCCTATATCAGTATTTTCTCCATAGTTTGAGCTATGTTAAAATCATTATTAAAACAATTGATAATTGCGCAAAATGCACAAATTTAAATAACCCAACCGTTAGAAAACGTCCACGTGGGTACGCGCGGTCTCCTTCGACCACAATGGAAAAGAAAAACGTACCATCAGATCAGATCGTGGTCAAGCGCAAACCCAATTTTACATAATAAAAAATAAAAATATTTAATCTTTTTGGACAAGAGCTGATACTCTTACACTGTTGGACCGGTATTAACCAAACATAACTAAGAACCAGTGCAAGAAAACTGGCTTCAAATTAAAGAAAAACCGCTTTGTAATCGGTCCATCCCTTTGAGAGCTACGACAGACAAACATCGACGTCAAACTTATGACACCCCTCTTTTGACGTCGGGGGTATAAAAATAAATTACTGTTCCAACTTTATGGTTACACTCTGACCTTACCAATTTCTGTATTACGTAGCTGTTAAAATTACTCAACATGTGAAATTTTCGACTAATATCCTCCATCTACCGGAAATTTTAGATGGCGCAATGTATGCGCAAATTTAAAAAAGAAATATAATAAGTTTTGACTTACTGCTCTGCTGTGTGGTGACGGCATCGAATACCATCACCCCATCTCATCCAGTGGGGGCCTAGAAATCGTCCGAGGGAATACCTACTACTAATAACCTACCAGAGAACGGGCAGCGTCGTTTTTCGGTGAACCATGACCATCAAACTGCGATCGCCAACCCGTGTGCGTGGCGATTATTTTTATTTTATTTTTTTTTTTGATAAGAAACAAACGGTCATACAGAGGAACTTAAATATTTCATTTTTTACTTAAAGACCTATAGTTTCCTCATGGATTAACAAAGTATTAGTTGATGAGCTAAGTTCTAAGTTACTTATGAAATTTAAAAAGGTTATACTAAAGACAAAAACATTTTTTCAATGATGTTACTGTACAACAGAAAACATCAATGTCTGCTAGTTTTTCGTTATTATTATAAAGTTCACAGGCACGCCTTACAAACATGTTCTTACAATAACAGGTTCTACTTTTGGGGATAGAAAATAAATCTTTTTTACGGCATTGACGCTCTTGTCCACGAGGTACTCTAAAAGAAATGCTATGCAGAAGCGAAGGGGCATCCACTATATTATGAATAATTTTATTAAGCATAATAGAATCATTATGGCATATCTATCCATTCTTTAGGGAGGCTTTCGTCCAGCCGTGGACGTACTTTGGCTAACATGATGATATTGTTCAGCTCACGGCACATCAATGGTAGCACTCTAACTTTACCAAAACATCTGCATTACGAAGCTAGTAAGAGCGGTTCTTGTATTGCAAGTGTATCCACTGACGTCAACTTTCGACACAATTTTAAGCAAATACCCTCGTTTATATATTTCTTCTCTATCATCAGGTGCCAAATATAGAAGGGCGAGCGGGCATGTGTGGAATAGTCGATGTCGATGGTACGCTGGACCTCGACAGATTGGCTAAGGATCTAGCCAATGACTTGCCGGCGTACGCGAGGCCCGTGTTCATCAGAGTAATGTCTAGTATGGATTTAACTGGTAAGTATTATTATGCAATACATACATATGTATAATAGACTCGCGCCTGTTTCCCAGAGGGGTAGACAGGGACAACGGATTTCCATCTGTCACGATCAAATTATACAAGGTGGACGTGACTTAAATTGAACGAAAGAAAGAAAACAAGCTCGTGACATACGAAAAAAATTGTTTTGGTACCCCATACAAAATGCATCAGCTGATTGTGCTTGTATGGGGAGTTCATATTTTTCGTTGTGTATTTTGCATATCGATATGCTATTCGTTGTTAAGGTTCCATTCATAAGCTAATTAAGAACGTTCCATGCGTTTAGGCGCTTTTGCCATACATACTATTGAAATTAAATTGTTCATGTATTGAGTTCTGTCTGAATTCGCATAATAAAAGTGGTTGCTTATGGTGTTAACTATGTAGCACTGGAAAGTTGTTGGTGTTTTAGAAGTAACCCTGTTTATTTTTAAATATTATTGTTTCTTTTCTAGGCACATTCAAAATGAAGAAGACTGATCTTCAAAAAGAGGGCTTCGATCCAAAACTGGTGAAAGCAGACAAACTCTACTATCTAGATCTGAAACAAGGCAAGTATCTGCCTTTAGGAGTTGAAGAGTATGATAAAATTGTTAGCGGACAAATTAGACTGTGATCTGTTTTTGATCCTCCATGTTGTTATAATTGTAATACTCCGGCGAGTCTATACGGGACGCTCGTAATGGTGGTCAGGGCTGGGAGACCATCCGGGACTGTCGCGTACAAACTTGCCGACTCTATTTTAGTTTGCATGACATTTAATGTCAAGTAAGTGATCTGATTTAGAATAATGACTTTGTTTAAAATTATTCAAGTAACGAAAGCGTCGAAAAACTTTTTAATACGTTTTGTTCCATTCCAACCATCACATATGAGTACTAATATACCACAACAGTGATTTAGATTCAAATCATTTATTTCAAAATTGTAACATTTATATAGAACTAGCTTGTTTATATAGACTCCGTAAATGTTACAACAGAATATATCCAATAATTGGTCTCTTGTCGCAAACTTATAAAACATTCACATAAACCTGACATATTTCCAAACAAAGATTCATCCTCTATTTCCTATTGTTATTGACACCCTTGAGAGTTAAACAAACTTTGAATGTCACATTTATTTATATCGAACCAACTCTGCCAGTCTGCCAAGCGTAGCGACCATGGCAGATCCTCTCAAATGATCTATACATATAATAAAAATCGTAGGAAAGTCAAAAATGTACATTGAATATTTTTTTAAAAGGATACTTGATCTACAATCGATATCGAAGCCAAAAATATAGTTATTAGAATTTTTGTCTGTTTATCTGTTTGTCTGTATGTATGTCCGGGCTAAACTCAAAAAGTACTGCATGGATTTACTGCAAATTTTGCATGAATATTACAAAAAGGTCGGGTCAACATATAGGCTACATATTATCACGCTATCACCTACGGGGGCGGAGCTGTGATAAGTTATAAAATTTAACGCGAGTGAAACCGCGGGGCACAGCTAGTATCCAATAACATCGTAGTATTTTGCGTCATCACTGTTGTGGTCTATTAGTCCAAATACAAAATCTGTATTAAAAGAATGCTTCTTGTAAATTTATCTCATATTCACTATTCGAGCTGTAGTTATTAGGCAATATGAATTGTACGTATTTAAAGAAAAATCGTACTCGTAAAACTATTAACTTATAAAATCTCGCTGTGAAGATTCTGATCTGAAATGGCTATTGTGCGATGGTGAAGATTCTGTTAACCATCAAATATTATATTGAAACGTTCAATGCCGTGCCAAACTTTTTTTAAGCGGTTTTCTTTATCGAAATTTATCGGTGATTTATATATTTGGGTGTGCTATTGTGTCAGGCTATTCAATAATTTGCCTTGATTAAGGCTAGACTGCTCGGAATATCTGGACTTAGTCTGTTAATATTGTGTGGGTTTGGTATGGGCTGCGGCGAATAATTCTGCCGTTCCCAAACTCAGTAGAATCGTTTTAAAAGAAATGATAATGCAATATGTTAGTAACTTAATAATATTTAATTAATTCTCACTTCACGCAGGGTAATCATTTTAAATGCGAAGTTTAACTTCCTAATGTATTCTTATCGTCCTTTTTTTTGGAATTGCTATTCTGCTAATTTAGATTATCAATAAAGGTGTTATAATTTTGGCGGTGTGTTTAATAAATTAGCTTAATTAATAATATTTATAATTGTATAAAATACACCACAGATATGTATAGGAACTACACGGAGTGCAAAAACACCTATTGCGGAATCTATTACGACTTAAAAAGAAGAAAAATTTCAAATTGATAGATAAAACCTGGAGAAGACTGAAAATGTCACATTTAAGCTTGGGAAAAACCAGCAGATATACTGCAGCATACATAAGCGAAGATTATCAACGGGAATAGTTCCTGAACGATCCTAGATAGCTTTTTGGACTTTTGGAAGAAACTTAAGTGTTAGGAGTAGCCTAATAAGGTTAATGCAATAGTCCGATCAAAAGAAAGTGCGCAAATAAACCGCCCTAGTAATTCCCTAAGATTGACATGAAAATACACAAATCAGAAGAACGAATACTGGCAAAAATAATAGCAATACAGGTGCAACTGAAACTCGAACCCAAGCTGAATTGTATAAATAATGTTTTTGATATAAGATTTCAGGCTCAAATAATTTATGAAGACACCAAAACATCTAATCTAAAACCATATTGTTAGGAAATGAGTGCCGTATTACCAACAACTTTTGATAAACATTTCTGGACTTTTTTTATTGTGTAATAACAATTTTGCGAATAAACCTATACTCAAAATAACGCAAACTGACATAGTCCAGACCGCCGCTTTAGAGTAAAACATAGAATTTATGAAGCATTTTATAGACTGATGTTACTGTCTTAGATTTTATTTCGACTTTTCTCTGTGGTTTAGTTTACGATTTAAACTGTCGCTATCGTAATAGACACAGAATAATCTAAAATATAATCTTAATTTCTATTAATTTGGTTATATAAAATCTCATAAACTTGCTGTGATGGGGCACAAGTGAAAGTATTTTACCTGTGGAGTTAGTATGGCGATGAAGACCCGTCTCTCTAAATCGTTGGACCACGTTTTCCACCACCTCCCATCCCATCTCCATGATCCCAATCTTTCGGTTATATGGAGCTAATAACGGGACTTGCGTGCGCTACTCGCTCTGGGCTCTTCCGCGCAAGCAATTTCTTTCCCTACAAGTTATTTTAACGTGTCCCTTCCACTTTCCCCGTTCAGGGACTGATTTTATCTTCGCGTCGATTTCGGCAGCTTCTGTCTCCGATTCGCGTTCCTGGGTCCGCTCTGATCTCTCCACTTCGCTGCTCGCTTCGCACCAAGATTGTGCTAAGTCACATAGCCGCCGAAAATTTTCCTCCAAGCTCACCAATCGTAGTTTATGGGGCCCTCCTCCAAGCAAGAGAACCCATCCATCATCTTCTGAAACATCGTTTGACTAATGAAACACATAAATACATATGAGTCTATGACTGCGAGCATGATGATTGGTTGAATGCTGTAGATTGACTTGAGTCACTCTTAGTCGCTAACTCACCATTCTAGCTCGGCAGCCCAAGACACTCGAATATGATTACAAAGATCTGAAATTATGAACGTAAATTACTAAACTATTATGAATTAAGGAACAGACAAATGTCAAGCAAATAACTGAAGCAAATGGTGGTGTGAAACTGACTGATCAACTCGTAGCTATAGGGGACATCCAGAACTCTTTAAAAAAAGACTTCATTGTCGAGGGGTCAATATTAGACATTATACTATTGGATCTATCACACAATAAGAGTAATAATCGCCATTATGATCAATAACGTTGCAGTAACCCGCTTGCTTCTACAGTACTCTATAAGAGACATCAGACTAATGAGTGGATCTGCTACTCGAAGACCATAACCAATAAATAATTTTAAAAAATGCAATAACAATAGTTACGGTGTAGATTAGATTATATTATACTAAATAATATTTTAATACACGGTGTGAAGGGGCGCCAGGTGCAAACTGATTAATAGATTCGAAATATTAGAACTTAACCAACTTAGATGCTCCTGTGTGTATGTTAAACAAATGAATATCATATCTTAGCTTCATACAAACGTCGTCGTCAAAAGTATAGTGCGTATCCTTTAATTACTTTATTATAAGACCTTGCATACTATTCCAAAAAAAAATGTGAGGTAGTATTTTTATTTATTTAATGTCACAATTCAGCGTGGGCAGGCCCCCTACAAGATGGACCGATGATCTTGTGCGGGTCGCTGGAAATCGCTGGATGCGGATAGCGCAAGACCGGCAATTGTGGAGATCTTTGGGGGAGGCCTTTGTCCAGCAGTGGACGTCTTTCGGCTGATATGATGATGATGATGATGAATGTCACAATTTTATATTTTTAATGTTTTAATTATCTACAGTTTTAATTAAATATAAATGTTGTTATTGTCTAAATCCGTATCATATATGACTGTTGAGGAATACACTAAATCAATGGCATACATTCGAATTAGGTTAGTTCTTTTACACCCGATACTAGGCAAGTTGTAGGAAATACAACTGATTTACGCTAAAGGGACTTCATGTACTTAATAAATCAAATATAATAAACTTGTTTATACTAGGAATGTAGTTAAGGATAAGAGTCCCAAACATATTTTCGTAATGTCGATGGGATTTCTTGCTGTTTTATACATGTTATTTTTAATAGGCCTTTATTTAGTTTTGGTATATATCGTTATACTATCTGTATGTATAAAGGGTAAAAAAAGCAAGCCATTCAAAAACTTAACTAAAACTATAATAATTTATTCATAACCCAACTAGTTTTTTACAATGAAGAGCAAAATCATCGGAGCGTACGGGTTAGAGTGGTAGGTTTACACAACGTTAATGGACCCCTGACGCTGAAACTAGGTTAACTGTGTTATCAAAGTCAGTGATTCCTCTTGTAGGAAGGCCAGTAGTACAATTATGAAATAATAAATAAAATAAAACCTACATTTACCTACATTTATAACAAAATAACAAGCCAATCTTTTAGCCACTTCGTTTAGTCTTACTAAGTCATGATAATTATTATATTTGTTGTTTATCTAATGACAGTCGACGATACGTCAGTTTACTGACGATACTGTTAGTTTACATGCATTGCGATAACTACCCTTTCTTCCCATAACCTAAATTACTCTCGGGCGTGCTTATTTCTGGCCACTTTATAATAAAACTATTTTTTTTAATTAGGATTCAATATGGCTTTTCTTTCATCTATGACCAGTAATGACCAACGACAATTAACATAAAAAAATGCTTCAATAGTCCTTGGCATAGCATTTATTCACGTATAAAGCTCATAAAATATTAAAATGTAGTTAGTATATTTGGCGGGCAGACACAAGCAAGACAGGCCGGGGGGTCCATTTTGATAGTTAGCCTAGCTTAGGCTGTCAAAAATCGAAACTTTTTAAATCTAAATAAGGAACTATTTCTGCCAAGGAGAAGCGTATTGCTACCAACCTGCATAGCTAACACTGCGGTGAGGACTCATGCCCCTCTATGGCGTCCGACCAATGAAATCGGAAGAAAACAACTATTGTTTATGACATCGAGTCTACGTCGCTATTTGTGCTGGAGTTGACTTTATTTTAATTACTTTATCAATTGTTTGGTTTACAAATAATTTTATTACGACATTCTATGCAAACCAATATTAGAGAGTACTATATGCATTCATTATGTATTTATTAATTGCATTTATTATGTTTTAATGCGTATATGTATATATATCACAGAGTACACATATTTTTTAAGCATAACTGAATTTAGCGCTCTGATCAGTTAATGGTTAAGTATTGTTTTTAAATATTGTATGTATATATTAGTAACTTATTTTGTAACTATAATAGATTAATTGACTCATAGTTAATAAAATTTCCAGGTAGTATGTTATTTTATTATGTAATTTAGATTAGATGGTTATGTAAAGGTATGGGATATGCTGGGAAAACATGATTAAATGTATATTTTCATACAATATTTGTTTTAATGAATTGGTTTTGGTAGCCTTATTATTAGTGCGTATTTAAAGGTGCATGCCGAAGCCAATTTTTGCAATTTCAATGTACGTGTGCTGGTGATACCTCCATAACGCCGGTCTTGAAGTGGTTTTGGTTTAGTGTGCAGGGTCCAGTAATGGAGGCTAGATCGAAGCATAGATTCTGCCTGTCCAGGTGTAGAAGACTCAACGATTGACGTGATAGTAGTATTTCTTTTGTCTATCTGCTTGATCCAATCACTATTTTTCTACATGCTTCGTGGCTCTCTCTCGAAGCCATATTTTCGCTAGCTAAGGGTATGGGAACAATTAGTTCAGGCCCAACTCCCTTTCGCATACTGGTCTGCAATATAATTCCTTGAGTCTACAATTACCGAGAGATACTATTATTATGTGCGCACGAGCGTGTTATTCTGTGAGATCTCACAGAATATCACCAGGGCCCTGTTTAATAAAGCTGACAAGTCGACATATACAGTCGTGGTCAACTAATTAGGGAAAATCTCTAGTTAAGCCAAATAGTAATTTTCCAACGAGTCTTAACAATATTCCATATCTTTTACATGTGTAAATTATTAGTCATATATATGCGCGATTATACAAATAGTGGATAGTGGGTAGTCCTGGTGTCAACAAGAAAAGAAATTGTGTGCTTCATTTAATTTTATTTTAAAATAGTATACCTAAATGTGTAATGGTTTATTAGTACTACCGTAATTCCTTAATCTCTGCTGCACTCACTGCAATAACTATTTTTCACTTTCACCTCTCACTATCACCGTATAAGTGCTATAATGGATCTATACACCAAACTGTCTAACCAAATGGAGGAGATCTCAACTTCGCTGATGGACAGGATGGCTCAGCATGAGGAGGACTTAAAAGCTGCGACTGGCTCGGAAGTTCTTCATAAGTCTATAGCTAGCCTCTCGCGTGACTTCACTAACTTCAAGACCTTTGTATGGAAGACCCTCTGCGCCATGAAAGCCCAAATCGAACTTGTGATATTAGGCTTGGACCGCCAGGAGATGATGTCACGAAGAAAAGTGCTTCTTTTGCATGGTGTTGACGAGGAAAAGGATTCTCAGGATGCCGCCTTAGGTATATTAACCGGCCAAATGAAGTTGGCTGATATTACTGCGTCAGACATTGCTGTTTGTCATCGCCTTGGTACAAACAAAAACAAGTCTCGTCCTCTTTTGATTAGATTCCATCAGCTGAATAAGCGTAGTGCGGTCTGGAAAGCCAAAACTCTACTGAAGGGATCTGGAGTAACGATGACGGAGTTTCTCACGAAGGCTCGGCACCAAATTTTTATGGATTCGCGTAAATATTTCGGCCAAAAACTTTGCTGGAGTTCTGAAGGCCGAATAATTATTCAGTTAAGTGATAAGTCTCGGCGTAAGATTGAGACAGCTGCGGAGCTTCGTGACCTAATGTCTAAATTCCCAGCTGTTAACACTTCATCTGTTGCTGCGGATTCACGCCAAACTGCCAAATAATATGCCTGTTTTGACCAACTTTGATTGGTAGTGTTATAGTATTGTTGTTGAAAACACAACACTTTTTATTTATTTGTAATTTCTCTCTGCAAACCACTGCCATTGTTCGAGTTTTGTTTTTATAAATTCTTTGTTATTTACTAAATTAAAATACCCACATCAGACATAATGCACGTTTATCCTTCTAGTTATAAAGTTACCATACCCTGTGTAAACGTGTCTTTTGAGCCTTCTTTATTTATATGATCATTATGTTAGCTTTTTTTTTTCTTTTTTTTTCTCAGTGTGTGCACTGAGATGCCGATATTTATAGTTTTTTTTTTTTGATTCTTTAATATATAAATATTATTTAGGTGTATTGGATACTATTAAAATAAAAACTTGTATATTTATATTATGTCTTATGATAGTGATGATGACTTTTTCTCATGTTCTTCTTCTATTGCGTCAGATGAAAATTACTCCAGTGCTTTCAGCGATAACGAGTCACTTCAACTTCGAGATAAACTCTATGCTCATTTTTCATTTTCTTCTTCCAAAAATTTTAACGCTGTACACATAAATGCTCAAAGTATTCACGCTCACTACCCTGACCTTCTGTCATCTTTTGACTCTGATCTCATTCACGCCATTCTCGTATCAGAAACTTTTCTCAAACCCGCCCTACCTTCAAAGCAATACGCTCTGCCTGGCTACAAACTGCTCCGTAATGACAGAACTGGGAAGGGGGGTGGTGGTGTTGCCATCTATCTTCGTGCGGATCTTAAACACAGGGCGGTTGATGAGTCTCCAAGTAAATATTCAAAATCTGCGGAACACATGTTTATTGAAGTTACAATTAGGCACTCAAAATTACTTCTTGGTGTTTATTATAGCCCATCGTGTCATATTGACTACTTTTCCTCTTTTGAGAATCAGCTTGAAAGTTACTCATCTCATTATGACCACATTATAATCCTTGGAGACTTCAACACTTGCCTACTGAGAGATGATGGACGGAGTCACAGACTACTCTCTCTGGTTAATTCTGTCAACATGCATATACTTCCCCTGGATGCAACACATCGCGCTCCTCACAGTTCGCCATCACTCCTAGATCTTGTCCTTGTCTCGAACCCTTCAAAAGTAGCATCTCATGGCCAATTACCAGCTTCTTTCTCATATCATGACCTTATTTATATTTCCTATAAAATTCACTGCCCTCGACGAAAGTCTCAGTTTCTTTTCCTTCGTAGCTTCAAAAACATTGTCCTGGAACGTTTGAGGGCTGATGCGGGCAGTATCGATTGGGCTCCTATTTACGACTGTATCGACATAGACACCAAAGTCACGAAATTCACACAAATGTTATTAAACCTATACAACACTCATGCTCCCATCAAAAAGGTGAGGATAAAACATCCACCTGCGCCCTGGCTGTCTGATGATATTAGACAAGTTATGTCAAAGCGAGATAAAGCTAAAAAGAAATATAAAAAAACCGCATCTGAAGAGAACTGGTGCATATATAAAAGGCTTCGGAATCGCTGCAGTCGTATGTGTAGAGATGCCAAAAGGCGCCACATTCACATCTCGATTAGTAACCTCGGTACAGCACAAGTATGGCATTTTCTAAAATCACTTGGTGTCGGTAAGGATCCTAATGACAATGTCAAGTCATCGGTTGATTTAAATGCACTTAACGCACATTTTGCTAGACCCCCGGTGATACTGGATGCCAGCACCAAGTCTTCTACTTTAAATTATCTCTCTAAGATTTCTATGCCGGTATGTACTTCTTTTTCTTTTACTGCAGTTACTGAACGAGACATTAAGAAATCCATCCAATCCATTTCCACTAAAGCAGTGGGTGACGATGGTATCCAGCTCCAAATGCTTTCGCTGATCCTTGAAGAACTTGCACCCATAATCACTCACATCATAAACTTTTCTCTTGAGGCAAGTTCCTTCCCGTCATCCTGGAAAAAAGCCCTTGTCCTACCGCTTCCCAAAACCAAAAATCTATCTTCATTATCTCAATACCGACCTATTTCTATCCTTCCAATCCTGTCCAAAATCCTCGAGAGTGTTGTTAGCCAACAACTGTCTCGTTACCTCTCCTCTCAAAGCCTACTAAGTCCATACCAATCAGGGTTCCGCTCTGGCCATAGCACCGTTACGGCCTTAGTGAAAATTACCGATGATGTCCGACTAGCCATGGAGCGGAAATTACTCACGGTGATGGTCTTATTGGACTTCAGTAGTGCCTTCAACTCAGTTGATTTTGATATCCTCCTTGGCATCTTATCCTCCCTTAATATCTCATCTTCAGTAACTGCATGGTTTGACTCATATCTTCGAGGACGCTCGCAGTCTATACGCTACGAAGAAGCTTCTTCTAAGTGGTGTAATCTTACTGCGGGCGTTCCTCAAGGTGGCGTACTCTCTCCTCTTCTCTTTTCTGTGTTTATTAACGCCATAACCAAAATTGTTTCCTCCAATTTCCATCTTTACGCAGACGATTTGCAGCTTTATCGACACTTTAAAGTTGAGGATATTAGTCTGGCCATTGATGCCATCAATAGTGATCTTGGGAACATTAGTGATTGGGCGAAATCTTTTGGACTCTTGGTTAACCCCACTAAATCACAAGCAATCATTATTGGTGGCAGGCATATGTTTAGTTTGATACCTAACAACTTTATTCCACCAGTTCTTTATGACAACGTCCCCATACTTTATGCGACACATGTTAAAAATCTTGGTGTAATAATTGACAGCAACTTATCATGGAGCACCCACGTTGCGGAAGTGAGCAGAAGGGTATACTGCTCGTTTCAGTCTCTTAAACGATTACAGAAATTCTTACCCTTCCATACTAAAGTATCCTTAGCACAGTCACTCTTAATTCCTCTTCTAGACTATGCTGATGTCTGTTTTCTGGATGCGAATGAAGACCTTCTTAACAAGCTCGAACGTCTGCAGAATTTGTGCATTCGCTTCATTTTCGGCCTCCGTAAGTACGACCATGTGTCGGAGTTTCGGAGGCGGTTGAAGTGGCTGCCAATACGGCAACGTCGAGATTGTCACATTCTTTCCCTACTCTTCTCAATCCTTCATAACTTTAATTATCCTGTCTATCTTCGTGAACGCTTTGAGTATTTAGTCCCACGAGGTAAACTCTGTCGCACAGCCACGTCCTTTCTACTTCGTATGCCTTCTCACACTTCCAGCCGTTATGATGGCTCTTTTACAATACGTGCCGTTCGACTATGGAACTCTCTTCCACACTCTGTTCTTTCTAGCTCATCTTTAGAGGTATTTAGAAGAAAAACAAGGGAACACTTTTTGTCACAATCACTGTAATATAATAATATGTATTAGTATATTTAGGAGTTTTATATATATATATATATGTAGTATGTATAGTATGTAATTTGTTTGTATTATTAGTATGTATTAGTATGTATATATATCTATTTCTACCAGTTGGTAGTAGCAATTAGCATCACTTAATTTTATTTTTCTTTTGATGTTGTACACTGTTTTTACCCTTCTTCTACAAATCTCCCTCTGTCAGTGGTTTGCTGGAAGAAAACTCATCAATGAGTTAAGCTCGCCCTTGTACATTAATTTAAAAATACACATGTATAAAATGTTTATTTTCTGTGTACAATAAAGAATAAGAATAATACAAACAATAACAACTTCTTAAACATTAAACCTCTTTACATTATAGCTGATAGATTATCATAGTGCTTTTTGTTCAAAGAATGCTGGCTGGCCATTTAATTAGGGACACTGAGGTATTGCGTTCTAATTTCAAAATTTTGTTGTTTTGTGGTCGTTTTGGCGGCAATCCAGATTTTTATTTTAAGTTTTGAGAATTATTTTAAAGACAATGGGCAAAAATAAAAGTTGCGATCCAACACTACGAAAAATTATCATGAAGTTTCTCGAGCGTGGTTTGTCATACGTGGTTTATTTCTAGTTTATATCAATGATCTCCCATATCTAGTAGAGAAAGCATCAGACATAATTCTATTTGCTGATGATACGTCACTCATATTTAAAGTGAGTAGGAAAGATAAGCATCTTATAGAACCTAATAAAACTCTCAGCCTCATATCAAATTGGTTTTCGGCAAATAATCTTCTTTTGAATGCAGGAAAGACCAAATGCATCAAATTCTCATTGCCGAATGTGACTCATATTAAACCAACGGTTGCACTTAACGAGGAAGTTTTAGATTTAGTTCCTTCGACCGTATTTTTGGGAATAACACTGGACTCAAAATTACAATGGGGTCCTCATATTGAAAAATTATCTGCCAAATTAAGTTCAGCTTCATATGCAGTTTGGAAAATCAGACAATTGTCAGACGAACCAACTGCTAGACTAGTATATTTTGCTTATTTCCATAGCATTATGTCCTATGGTATTCTGCTGTAGGGCTCAGCAGCTGACATAAGTGCTATTTTCGTATTACAAAAAAGAGCAGTCCGAGCTATTTATAATCTAGGCAGTCGCGAGTCTCTACGAAGCGTTTTTAAAGAGGTAAATATACTTACTGTTCCATCTGAATACATATATCAGAATATAATGTTTGTGCGGAAAAATTTAGATAAATATAAAAAACGGAGTGACTTGCACAATGTCAATACTAGAAATAAGGACAAACTAGCTATACCAGCGTTTAGAGTTAGCAAAACTAATAAGTCATTCATGGGAAATTGTATTAGGTTTTATAACAAGCTCCCTATTCATATAACTAAACTACCTGATAATAAGTTTAAGTCGCACATTAAACGTGAACTTATGGTTAAGGGTTACTACACTACTAAGGATTACATTGACGATAAAGACATTTGGCGGTCGGCATCTACCTGCACTAGTCCGCTGGAGATCTTATAGCCATATAGACATGAGTAATCTTTTATGTTACATGAACTATCTGTAATAAAACTATCTATTATTTAAATATTCTACGAATTTCAGAACTGTTGGTTGTGTCTCAAAATGATTAATGTTACTTTTATTATGACGTTTTTATCCTCTTTCTAATATACATATTAAACCTAAAATAAATAATTAATCAGACAACCGACCGAGCATATATTATGTTTGCCTGCTAAATAATTACAGTAAGTGGACCAAATCTCGTGTATATGCCCCATTGAGTATGTTTCGCCGGAGCGTCTCAACTGGGCCGTGTTGAAACCGGTAGTAGAGACACCCGCTGAGTTTGTTTCGCTGGGTCTTCTCAGTTGGGGCGCATTGGATCCGGTGGTAGCATTAAAGCGCGACCGTCGTTATTAACACAAGGTCCGTCATAATAATAACACCTTAATATAGACAGAACCATTGACAATATGTATTAAAAATATTAGACTTAAACTAGATAATTAAACTTAAACATAATCTCTTGACAATAACTTGATACGAGCTAGCTAAATATCATTGCTGTTATAAAATAAATTTTATAAATGTTTTAATACAATCAATACAATGTGTACCTAAATATCTATGTTACTAGAAATAATAATGTATACAACTATAATACTACAAACATGTTCTGACTATTTACAAGCGCTTTTTTAAAGTCTACGTGAATAAAAACCTTTTTTATTTTATTTATTTTATACCGAAGGATAGCACAACATTTAAATTGTTCAAAAACGATGGTATGCAATGCAGTGCAACATTTCAAGCGCTATAACACAGCTTTAAATGTGTCCAGAACAAAAAGATCGAGAAAAACGACTTCGCTAGAAGATAGAATGATAACCAGGTTAGCTAAGAAAGATCCGTTTCTAGGGTCTATTTTATTTAAACACGAAGTTTTTGGGGCAAACGCAAGAGCCGGTGTATCTGCGAGGACCGTTCGACGACGTTTGGTAGAAGCAGGGTTGTTCGGGAGAGTGGCTCGCAAAGTACCGTTGTTGTAGAAAGAACATAGAAATGCTCGTTTGGCGTTTGCACGTAAATATGGACATTGGACCTACGCCCAATGGCAACATGTACTTTTCTCTGACGAGACCGAGGTTAATTTGATTTCTTCAGATGGAAGGCAATATGTACGGCGTCATGGCGGAAATTAATCCAAGATTCACAAAAAAACAGGTGAAACATGGCGGTGGAAACATTAAAATGTGGGGTTCATTTTCTGGACGTGGAGTGGGACGTCTCACGATCTCACAGAATACTGTGAGATGTTTTTGAGTTCACAGCCATTTATTATGTCCATTATCCACTAGAGAATAACAATGTCAACTACAGTACCTACAGACACGCACTGTACTTGACCATGTTAATCTGGTAGTTTTTTTTAGTTCACAGCCATTTAAAACGTCCATTATCCAGTGTTGTACCTACTTGTTGTCGTTTAGAGCGTGTAATACGGAAGCATTATCTGAGGTTATGCGTATTTTTTGAAGTTATACTTCTTTTGGCGCGATGGAAAAAAATGATGAGAGTGAATTTTTACGATGCGCGCGCACACCGACACCAAAAAATTTTACAGCATGAAGTTAGTTCTAGGTGGTATGAGAGTAAATTTTTACGATGCGCGCGCATCGTAAAAATAACAGCATGAAGTTAGTTCTAGGTGGTATGAAAATGTATGAGAGTGAATTTTTACGATGCGCGCGCATCGTAAAAATTACAGCATGACGTTAGTTCTAGGTGGTATGAAAATTGATAACTATGTTCAAGTTGTATATTAAGAAGTATAACTTTTAACGCGTGTACATAATAAGTACACACAAGTTTTTTTACTATGCACCTGTCTATATTTGACTGTCGCTGGCAGCTTAAATTAAGTCCAGGTTTTTTCTGCTTGAAAAATTAGTTTAAGCAGCCCAGGGTTCTTTTTATCACATACCTACGTAAGTTTTTGGGGTTCTGTATGACCGGCGCCTTACAAAAAGACTACCGCAACGATTAGACCGCGATGGTGTTATTGGGTGTCTGTTACTACAGTGGGTCATTAATTCCGCTCCACTGAACATTTCCAAAATGTTAGTGGTCCATTAGCGTAGGTAATTGTGTATATTTTTTCTTAATAGGAATTCTAATCCTTTCTTAACGTAGTGGGGACTATTAGACCGGATTGAACTAGACATTCTAAAGGACGGCTGGAATGTGTAAGTTTCGATGGAGACATGTCCGGGCGTTGTTTTTAAAAACATTTTTAAGGGCTTAATACGAAACTTATGCCAATGTTTCGAAAATCATAATAAGTAATATTTATTTTTGAGCGTGCTTTTCCAAATCCCAAATTAGTTTTTAGTTATTCTTAAGTCCGATTAAGGAAAGACTCAAAGGAGGGTATAGAGTACGTGAGCGGGAACCCAAGTAATTTTTTCAGAAACTTGTTCAGAGTACTTAGAGAGAAAAAATACTAAAAGTCGTGACGTCTAGGAGGTGTGGCGGAGGGACGAGGGCGGGACAAAGACCTCAATTTTAGGTTTTTCGCTAATATCTTTAAAATGGTGCGTTTTAGCAAAAAATGTTCTAAGATGAAATGAAAGCTTATAAAATTCTCTATAACTTTGATCGTGTATACTTTTTCATATTTCCATCCGTTTATGAGCTACACGCTCCAGAAATATAGAAAATTTAAGTTATTCAGCGGAACTCTTACGGATGCCCTGAGAAGTTTAGGAGACCTGATATGCTTCTGGATGGAGTGAAGGCTGGCATGGCTCACGTACAATGGTCCACATCGGGACTAAGTGCAGAAACCATACCCACTAGCATATAAGTGGGGACAAGATGATGATCCCCTCCCTCCGCCTCACCTCCTAGACATCAGGACTTTTAGTATGTTTTCTCTCTAAGTACTCTGAACAAGTTTCTGAAGAAATTGCTTAGGTTTCCGCTCACGCACTCTACTACTCCTTTATTAATTGGACTAAGTAAGTCTCATTTTACGTTTTACTGTTTACATTGTTCATAGCAATGTTTCATTTTGTGTAGCATTGGGTTTATATAAGGCACTAGCGCTAAAAATATTAAAAATGAAATGATAAT
The DNA here is from genome assembly GCA_951640165.1 of Pseudoips prasinana. Lineage (NCBI taxonomy): Eukaryota > Metazoa > Arthropoda > Insecta > Lepidoptera > Nolidae > Pseudoips > Pseudoips prasinana. The sequence continues at coordinate 26,480,894 of OX621237.1, read as the reverse complement.
ACTTACATAAATTAATTATTACAGACAAAGTACTGCTAAGCTACTATTGCTATCATAAACTAAATTTACTATACTAAATTATTGACTCTGTCTCAAAATGAATAATGTTATTGTTTCGATATTTTTCATTGGTTTCCTAAATATAATCTAATATAATATTTATTTAAACTTTAGCACAAAGTATATGTACAGACGCCAGCACATATAGCTATCCCAATCTGTCAAATTTCTTCCATAGATTTTCAACTTTATCACAAAACTTTAAAGTTCACTTTCAATTGGGGAAATTTGACAGGTTGGGGTAGCTTGATGTGCTGGCGTCTGTACATAGGCGGACTTTATGCCATAGGCATTATGTACCAGTCAACCGTTGGGTGGTGCGGAGAGACTACGGTAGGTGCACTAAGATGTCGAATACAACTTTCTTGGTTTAACTATATACATACACAGTATATATATAACATAATAAAACATACATACATAAATACAATATATTTATATACATAATATAAAATATACATACGGAGACGATAGCTTTCCTATTGATTCGATGCAGTGATGTGATCACGAACCTTCCTTTTTAAATGTGTAGCGGCTTTTAGACATTCTGATTTCGGGTGGCAGCGCCTTCCGAAGCAAAATGGATTGGACGAAAAAAGGAAGTATGAAGGAAGTCAGTTCGGTGAGAAGGACATTGTAAAAGTCGATTATGAGATGAGCGAAGAGGTATAGGTATTATGGTTAGCACATAAATATTGAAAGTGACGTGTCAAATAAGGAGGTGAGGAAGGAGAGTCAAGAATATAAAACAGAGCAGGTAGTTAACGCTCACAGTGTTCTACGTTGGCGGATAGGCAACCAATTAAGTTTCACGCGATAAGCTGACACGTGGTCATACTTTCGAAGATTGAATACGAATCGAATGCAATTATTGAGAAGTCTGTCAAGTTTATTGATGAGATCTGCATTCAGGTCAAAGTAGCATACATCACCATAGTCAATTGTGGGAAAGATTAAGACCTGCACAAGCATTACTTTCGTCTCGGATGGAAGAAAATTCTTAAGGCGATAGAGTGACCGCAAAGTCCCTTTCACCCTTTTACTGACGGCAGCAACCTGATTTTGCCAGTTCAACGTCGTATCAATTATCATACCAAGATCCTTGACACTCTGACTATTTGGGATAATAGAGTTGTCGAACACAATAGGTGGTAAATGGTCGATATCAACCCTGCTAATCGTGCGTGAAATGCCTACTATGATGGCTTGACATTTTTCGGGATTTACTATTAAATCAAACCTATTAGACTATTTAATGAAACTTAAATACCGATTTATCTTCCCAATCGCTCCAAGTCTCTTGAGATTACAGTTGTAGGTCATCGGCGTAAATATGATACGTACACTGAAGATCACGAGCTAAGAAATTTATAAATATAGAAAATAAAAATATTCATCCAGTCAATCGATCGAGCAGATATTGTGTTTGCCTACTAAATAATTACTTTAAGTGGACCAAATCCCGTGTTCATGCCCGCTTTAGTCTCAACTGGGCCGTGTTGAAACCGGTAGTAGATGAACCCGCTGAGTTTTTTGCTCAGTTGGGGCTGCGCCTTGGATCCGGTGGTAGCATTAAAGCCCGACCGTCGTTATAAACACAAGGTCCGTCTTAATAATAATATTGAATTCAGACAATATGTAGTAAAATAAAGCTTAAACTATAAATTTCGATAATGAAACCTAAACATAATCTCCTTAACAATAACTTAATACAAGCTAGCTAAATATCACTAGAAATAATTATGTATACTTAGCTATATTACTACAAACATGTTCTGACTATTTACAAGCGTTTTTTTAAAGTCTACTTACGTGAATAAAAACCTTTATTATTTTATTTTATGGTTTTGCCCTGCCCTGGCCGGAAACAACACTGTATGCAACATTCAAAACATATAAGATTTTTGAGATTCCAATTAAAAATAGGTACCAAATAGTATTGAAGTGGTCATACAGTAATAGATACCTAGTTGTAAGCTTAAACTTACAACTACATATCTACATGCAATCCGTATAGCTAAATTTTTAATAATTTAAACTGAAAAAAGTATGCATATCGATGGTATTGCTCAACGGTGTCGGGAGATGAATAATAATAATATTCTGGATCATTATTTATACAGGGCCATCTGATCCCAAACTAAGCAGAGCTTGTACTATGGAAACCAGACAACTGATGATATAAAAACGTACTTACGAAAAAAAGTAGTAAGTATATGTAGTATATACATATACTATTTTTTTTGTAAATACATACTTATATAGATAATTACACCCAGACTCAGGACAAACAGACACGCTCATGCACACAAATATCTGCCCTGGGTGGGAATCGAAACCACGACCTCCGGTGTGAAAAGCAAGCATTTATTGCGCCAAAATGAACCCAGCCCTCTCCTCAACCTCCTCACCTAAGTCCAAATCTTTGAACAGTAGTAATTATGTAAACCTTTCAGTAATTTTAATATCGACCCTTTAAAGGCAAAAATTACCAAGCGACACATCGACAACTTTACACTATGATTTATTTTTTGGGAGAAATATATTAAATTATCGCCTATTAATCATAACTACTTGATTACAGCGAAATCTTAAATTGCCGTGTAAAGGATTCATAAACTGGCATTTAAAGTTTACGAATATTCTCAATATTTTATGAAATAGTGTCGGTTAGTAATAATTAATCAAAAGCACAGCAAGTAAAACTTATCAGGAACATAATATTACCAGTTGTACAATACAACTGTTAAAGTGAGAAGTTATATACACCCTATTATTTCATAATTATGTTAAAAGAAAAATTACTTATCCTGAAGTTATGCTTGTTTTTCACTTTGGTAAAATTATTTAAATAGATATACGAAACACTTTCCTGCTATGCAATTTTAGTTATTGTTCAAATTAAATAAGTAAGTAAAAGATTTTTTTTACTTGTTCTAAAATAATTGACTAAATAGTTACTAAAGAGTAAAAATGATAACTAAATAGTTATCAGAACACAAAATCAAACAATTCCGGAAAGGGGTATTTCAATGGGAATCGTCATCATCATCTTCATTACAGGCCTTTTAGTAATCTACAATCTACATGGTATCAATAGTTCTTCTGTAATACTAAATGGAATTTTCATTAATAATTTAATTTTAGATCAACAAAAGAAACATTTTTCCTTGCGTAACACACACGCGACAATGGTCCTAAGAGCAACTAACTTCACGTATAACTTGAAGAATAACCTGATTAGTCTAGTAAAAAAAAAGCGCGGAAGTATGAAAATTCAAGAATTTTATTTCGATTGTTTCACTGTGCCCCGCGCTTCATAGATCCCCTCTTGTCTTTTTAGATATTCTTTCCATATCTTCACTTTGAACATATACACAAGAGGTTTAATTAAACGTTATTGGTCAAACTAACACAGATGTTTTAAATAATAAACCGAAAAAATTTAATACGCAATACCTGAAACACTTGAATCATACACCATGTTGTTTTTGTTTGACACACAGAAAATGTATCATGTCTGATGTCAAACATGGTGTCAACCATTCGACATTAGACACACCAACACACGTTTCATCTACCACAACGGTGCTAAAGGAGTTTTACTTCAAAATCGGCAGGTAAAATATTACCAAAGGACAAAATTATATTCTTTTAGACAGGACTAATGTGTTTTTAAGTAAAAATACTTAATATATAAACGTATTAATTAGAGTAACAGCAAAAATTACCTAATAAGTGTAAAAAGTTAAGATCGAATACCCTACACTCTATCCAGTGAAAGTTATTCATAAATCGGTAAAATTTTAGTCGCTTAGTCTCCGAAAACAGTACCAATGATTTTTTTTTATTTATCAATAAACTCAAAGCAGTACGATAGTGGAATTCAAATGGATGCAAATTTTATGCTGATATCAATGATATTAATAACTCAATATCACCCAACATGTCGCTTGGTAATTATTGCCTTTCAAGCGTCGCGTCGCGGCGTCGTAATAATAAATAATGTGGTGGAGCAGAACTAAAATCTCATACAAGCTAAAATCACGGTACCTACTTTGATTTTTGCCTATACGTTACAAACTTCGAGAATTAACAAATGATGTTTTACATGATCCAGGAAATTATAATAAAAAAGTTTGGGTTTATTACGGTCTAGCTTCGAGCATAGACAAATGCTCGAAGTGGTCTAGCGGAATCATAAAGTTAGTATAGCGGAATAAATAAAATAAATGTTTTAAACTGAGAAATCAATCATTTAGAATGTCACCATAACGTCATCCCATAAAATTTTGTAATTGTCGTGTTGTGGCCTTTATTTATTGGTATTATTTTATTTCAAGTTCAGATGAGTTAACGGGAACCAGGGTGGGTGAGAGGGCCTACCGCGCGGGCATCAGCTGTTGTTGACGCATGTGCAGCTGGCGCGAGGGGAGCTTTGGGTCGGCGCGCCATTGACGCGGCGGCGTTCGCACGACACTCGTACTGCGTCCTTCCCGCATTTACACAAAACTGTTCGGTGTCGATGGACGCACGCGTCCCCGGTGCGTAGTCATCGCGCATCGTACTCGCACGTACTGTTTATCTGTTGACTGTTACCGGTGTATAGTTAGCGCTGTGCGTCCTACTGGGCTAATCGCCAACATGGACGCGATTCTGGCGGCGCTCGTCGCTCTCATGGCACTGGCCGCCGCGATGGCCGCCGTGCTCAGTACGCTCTCTAAGGCGGCGATATTCGTCATCCTTGCGATAGCACCCTGTGTTTATCGATACAGGAGAGGCATTTACGTGTTTATCAAGACTCTGCCGCGGGACGTCAAGTGAGTACCTCACACATTATTGTTGTCCTTTCTCTAAAGTTAATACCTACCTAGATGACATAAGAAAGCACCTGCATAATCTATCGAGCACTGCGGAAAAATCAACATTGTCAATTAAACACTTGGCCTCTTTGTCGTTCGTAATTTCTGACTTAAATATAATTCGTTTAATACTTTGTCATTTTCCTCTTTATTATCGGTTTTATTGTGCGGTATGATTGCGACAATAGCATGGTCATACGTCGTTAATATTATATTAGGTACCATATTATAGAACAATGTAACAATAGAATGCCTGAAATATTGATTGAGAGTACAGAAATATTTTAGTAGGTACGCAGTAAGAACTCATTTTCGTACAGTCGAGCACACAATATAGTACCTACCTATCGGTCAATGGTTTATTTATAAGAGTACGTTTCTTATCTATTCCTTTACATTTCTTCTATTATCAATCCCAAAGTAAATAGGCGATCATAGTTTAGGCCTCGGATGTCTCCTACTGTATTTTATATGAAAGGAACCAAATTAAAATACTTCGAGGTTCGGAAGTGAATATTAGTACTTCGCCCAGAATGATAGGCGACGTACTTTGAATAAATAATTAATTGTATGGTAGAACGTAGCCGTAGTTAAGTTTGTTTAGGTACCTTCAATTAACATTGGGTTTGAATGTATGGTGGTGGACATCAAAATACTTAACCGTTACTCGCCGTGCACTGACTAGTTAGAAATTTATTAACACGTGTATAAATCTCGGCAGTTGTATCTGATTCTATCACTTTCCGATAATATATATTCCGATAGTATCTACTAACTACTATTGTAGGGAGAGCCTGTACACTATACCGGCACATTCTGTCTCCCGCTTTGCTTTAGAGGGAAGTGGAACTACTTTTTGCCAACTAATTGTACTTGTTTCTTTCTGATTAAATTCGTTACGGGATCTAAGACAGTTAAAGCGGTTCCCCGGGACATGCGTGAGCCTGACCGCTCAGTGTCATTTCATTGTGCGCCTGTTGAATCTGGTTTACAGGAGTGGCACTGGTGGGTGAGAGGGACTTGTCCCGGTAAAAAAAAATCATATTCCCATATACTCATCTAGTTACTTACATAAGAACAATGTAAGTATATGTTTAGTTAATAAAACTTATTTTAACATGCATTATTCATAAGTCCAAAACTCGAACAGACAAGTAAAACCCGCCAGTACATTTCTTTGTTTCACAATTATATCTCTAAATACATCGTGTGATTCACCTCGGCTCCATACCGCAATAAACAAAAACAAAATCAGGTCTGTTAAAATGCAATTTATTCAATCGAAGATTTAAGTTGGTTAATTATAATACGGTAGTATCGATAAAAAATTGATTACCTACGTTATATTCTTTTACCTGTAGGAGACGCCCGCATTTGGAAATCATAATTATATGCCTTTTTTTTAAATATCCTGCGATACGTGTTCCACTGACATAAAAGACGCCTAGACTCGGAAAAACCATACGAGGTGTAACGAAATAGTGTACAACATGCAAAATACAAGACGGTCGCCTCGCCACTTCGTGTCCAATGTTCGATTCCCGCGCAGGACGACTATTTGTGTGACCCATAAATAGTTGTCCCGAGTCTGGATGTACTTTGTGTCCGTCAATTATATGTTTGTAAAGTACCTACCCCGCGACACTGGTTTAATTTCCCTACAGCGGGCGTTGTCATTTTAACGAAAAAAAATATAAGAAAGATCAGCTGATGAATTTTTAATAGCGAATTCTACTACACGTAATTATATTTTTTTTATTTATTCAATTTTATGGGCAACTTAAGTTTCCTCTACTATTTTTGTTATATCGTGTACGGGTATATTGGTCAGTTTTATAGGTGATAACTGCGGGAATCGGAACCGAAACATCAGGGGGCCGCGGTGCAGCCGCCGGCCCTGTACTGAATTGTATAATTAACAAGCAAAGTTTAATGAGTAAAAAGCAACAACAAGCATACGCCCACATGATGGTAACCGTAATCTATGCCGCTTGCGACACATGTGGCTTCACTTACGCGTTCCCGGCCCTTAACCCCCTCGCGATGTGCTCTGGCAACCTTAAGTACTAATAGTTAGAACCACACCAAAACATAATGATGTTATTAACTCGAGTGTATTCGCTAAGGTGGATGTACACACGGCTACACACCAAGCTATAATTTCCAGTATAAGCTGATCTCGCGTTGTATAGGATTTCCATAGAATGAGAGGTCAGGTTATATTGGAAAGGTATAGCTTGATATGTAGCCGTGTGTACTTCCCCAGTAGAGCTACTCATAAAATGAAATTACGCTTTGCGCTACCTCATCCAACTTAACACTTTTGGTGTCTAGCACCCGAATGAAGGGTTGAAGACACGTTGGCATTCCAGCACCCGGCTACCGGGTTTATGGCGAGGCTGCGAAAGTGCTAGCAGTCCCAAAAACATCTAATTTAACGGTCCAAAAACACCTTACATAATAATTAACAACTTAACAGACCAGAAGTTGAAAATGTTCAAAAACACCTAACTTAATACTTCATATACTTCCGATAACTAGAGAAAGAGCTATAACTTTTCAAGGGCTGAGCAATCTTTTTTGAAGTGTAGTTAAGGATCAACTTGAAGAAACTATTAGAAAAAAAATAATCATTAAAATCAGTCTATAGGAAGCTATGTTGCATTGTTCAAATGGTTCGTAAATAGCCCGTGAGATATCTATACAAATAAAATATAATACGAGATAAACTTGAACATACCCTAATACCATTTGTAATTTGTCTTCCATTTCTAATGATACACAAGAATGATACATTTTATAACCAAGTAAACAACTCTTCATAAGATTGAACAAATTGCGGCCTTGTTACTATTTGCTAGTTTAGTATTATATACTCTGTTCTAGTAGCAATCTCTGCCAGACTATCGATGCATGGGCCTGGATTAAATAAATATCCAGGGACATTATTCACACACGGCCATCTCATCCGAAAGTAAGCAGAGCTTGTACTATGGAACCAGATTACTGATGTATTACATGTACTACTTTCCTTTTGTAAATACGTACTTAAATAGATAATTACACCCAGACTCAGGACAAACAGATATGTTCATGCACACAAATAACTGCCCTGAGTGGGAATCGAACCCATGACCTGAGGCGTGAAAGGCAAGCATCTACCAAGCACGCCAGCTGGCCCGTCTCTTCTAGACTACCGACGCATGGGCCTGGATTAACGATAACCCATAACAATATTTAGAACTGACAGTAATCGAAGCGAAAGAGGTATGCAAGGATCGTGACAAATGGAAGTCCGTTGTCTCTGCCTACCCCTCTGGGAAACAGGCGTGAGTCTATGTATGTACGTATGTATTTAGAACTTATAGTACGGAAAGTGGTTAAGCCTTGTGTCAGAGTTTGTCTAGACACCCAACAGGCCTCTGACATGTCTTAAGGCGCCACCAGTTCACGTAAAAATTTCATGCGAGGGGGTGAAGCACGCGCATAGCCGTAGCATCCCTCCCGCCCCGCTGCTGCGGGGCGGGAGGGATGCTACGGCACTCGTTGATGCCACGCGCGTGCAGATTCTTGTTATTATTTTCGTTTCGGTGTGCACACAGTGTAAACATAGTAGTAGTGCAACTTAAATTTTATGGTAATTAATTTTTTTTTGGGCATAGGAAGTGGTTGATGGGTAAGTTAAATAAATACAGTAATAACTTATGAAATGAAATGAAATTTATTCAACACTTGGGTATTAACATACACTTGTACTTGTCAAGCTCACAATGCAGTACATAAACATAGAGGATAGTATAAAAGTTACAAAAAAAAAATTAATTAGTCCGTCCGTGCGGTTTGTTGTATCACATATATATTATGAAATTCTTAAATAAATAACAAGTTACTAATCTTTTATTTTGAAATTTAGTTCTACCATATTAAAATTAAAGAAAAAAGACTAAAGCAAAAAGACGAAATTCTAAATGAGGGGATTACCGATCATACGTTAATGGGCCAAAGCGATCCTCGCCGCTGGGAAACCTACCCTAGCTAGCTTGCGGCTTTCTCTACCTAGGTGGACGACCCGGAGAAGAAAGCCACAAAGAAACTCCGGGCTTGCTTTTTTCGTCTTCTTTTGCTTTCAGTTTACGATTTTTTTAATGTCATTATTATTTTACTTACATTGTGATTGGTTGTTATGTAGGCTAATGCACGCACAGAACCGTTGTCATCCATCATCATAATCATCATCATCATCATCATCATCATCATCATATCAGCCGAAAGACGTCCACTGCTGGACAAAGGCCTCCCCCAAAGATCTCCACAATTGCCGGTCTTGTGCTATTCGCATCCAGCAGTTTCCAGCGACCCGCACAAGATCATCGGTCCATCTTGTAGGGGGCCTGCCCACGCTGCGTCTTCCGGTTCGTGGTCGCCACTCGAGAACCTTTCTGCCCCAACGGCCGTCGGCTCTACGAGCTATGTGCCCTGCCCACTGCCACTTCAGCTTGGCAATTCTTCGGGCTATGTCGGTGACTTTGGTTCGCCTGCGGATTTCGACATTTCTGATGCGATCCCGCAGGGAAACTCCGAGCATGGCCCTCTCCAATGCTCTTTGGGTGACATGTCATCCAGTGAATCATAATAAAATAAATAAGCAATACCATTCAATTTCACTCAAGCACTTACAATATCCACTTGCTAGACGAAAAAACGGTGGGTGCATCCGCGAACATTTACAAAATTAACAAGTCACACGAAGTCTACCGGAGGCGAAAAAAATATGAGTACCCCAACAGCATTTCGATCAGTTACCGCAAGCAGCACCCGTTCACGAGTATGACGTGTGGGCCAGCCATCGCGTCCTTCGCCAAATTAGAGGGAAGGAAACGACCCGACCCACAACGTACACACCTACAATATATTTTATATCTACTAAATGATATAACCTCTTTCAGGTTTTGCATACGCTTCATTTAATTTACAATTTTTGCAATTTTTTTACATTATACAACTGATCTCGACGGGCCTGTTGGCGTGGTTGGTAGATACGCTGCCTTTTACGTCGGAGGTCGTGGGTTCGATTCCCACCCGGGACAAATATTTGTGTGCATGAACATGTCTGTTTGTCCTGAGTCTGGGTGTAATTTATCTATATAAGTATGTATTTACAAAAGAAAAATAGTATATGTAGTATATCAGTTATCTGGTTTCCATAGTACAAGCTCTGCTTAGTTTGGGATCAGATGACGGTGTGTGAATAATGTCCCAGGATATTATTATTATTATCTAATATGTAATGTAAATTTAAGATTAACAATTACAAATAGCCTAAGGGCTGCAACTTTCGAACGGCAAGATCAATTTTCATGAAATGTCCTTCCCAATTAAACTAACTATCAGATGAAATAAATGCATTTTAAACGTTAGATCCCTTTAGAAGCTGCGATGCCCCAGACAGGCACACAGAATACACGTTAAACTTATGACACCTTGTTTTGTGTCAGGAGTTAAAAAATAGGTGGAAAATAAGTAAGTGATACAATCGTTTTACCGATCAATAATTTTTAAAACAGACACTAATAGATAGGTGTGGTAAGTTTAACGTGTGTATCTGAGTGTATGTCTGTGGCGTCGTAGCTCCTGAACGGATTTTAAAAAGTTAGTATTAAAAAAATATGTTTGAAAGTCATAATTATTTAAAAATCTGCGAAATTAAGAACCGTTATCTGTTCTTCATCGTGTATTCTGATACCTGCACTGAAAGAGACATCCTTATTGCATGCTATATTATTTACGTCTTCCGTAACCCATAGTACATTATTAGACTGGTTGTTCTCCTTGTCTGTTTCATCGTCCCTAAATGGTTATTCCCTACTATAGCGTGAGTCAACCAGCTCAACAAGAATTTGATTTTTGTAAAAATAACCAGTTATTGCTCCATCTTATTTTTCCAAAACTGTTCGTCTTTAATAATAAAATCATAAATAAATAATAACTTTTATACTACTACCACTAATATTCAACTAAACTTGGGTTTGAAAATACCAATTACTGTTTAGATTTTTTATTGTATTTATAAATTTATATTATTTGTTTTTAAAGCTTCATCCATGCCAACTTTGGAAGGAGCTACTGGACATTTTATTTCAACCAATGTGTCATCACCTACTATTCCATCTGGACTTGCCCCAAGGAATGGATATACTTTATGAATAAATAGGCCACAAGGCTCAATTTTTATAATTTCTTTTTTAGCCAACTGCACTAGAGCAATTTTTCCATGTGATACAGAAGCCACGTTAGAAATATTCTTTTTGTACAAACTATCTTTACTAAATTTCCAGGACCTTTTTACTTTTAACACCCCTTCCAAAATTTGAAGCGGTGAGTAAATTTTTCCTCAGCTCTAACCATTCACAGCGGTCTCTCTGTAAAACTGTTTGTCTCTCCACTGCCTTTCTGTCTACTACAAGACCTTCTAAATTTTCTAAAAACTTTCAATTTATCCACGATGTATGGTTACCAAACAAGCTAGACCAACGATTCCGTCAATTGTTCTACTGTTCAATCCTATACACTATGTACTGCCGGCCACCTACTAGCGCAGACTTCACTATTATGGACTTTATTACTAAAGAGTTTAAGTGCTATTAGAGAAAAATATTATCGGTCATTTCGTTGACGTGTTTGACGTTTCCTTGTCCCAATTTAAATAAGTAATCTATGACGTTTATTTACCATTTTCACAAAAACAATTACTTCTAAAAACGTAAAAAACAGTTCACAAAAAATCTTAAAACGTACCTAATACTACAAAAAAATAATAATTACTTTGGATAAAGTAATTTCTGTCTTATATTTATTGAAATTTTTATTAAGTTGTTCGGCGATCAGAGCGACACAGAAACTACGTCCCGGGGCAGCGTCTGAACGCGAACTGAAAGTACAAGTCGTTCCGACATTTGTTCTTGTCACTCGGTTAATAAGGTCGAACTTTGCGTAACGAAGGGCGGTTGTCTGTAAATGCAGACGCTGAAGTCAATTTATATTTAAGGTTTTTATTCAATTTTGTAAAAAATAAAGAGCAAAATTATAAAATAAACGGTCTTTTCTTTTAGAACCTATTTAAGGTACACACTTCTTTAAAAAAAATATGCTGTTGTCGCTTAAAATATGGAGAAATAGAAGCTGAAAATTTTTAATCTTAGGTCACTTCACATTTTTTTATTGCTTTAGACCTTTGTTGTTTTGGAAATCTACTCGGTTCATTATTTTATACATATTCTTCGCTTCCTACGGTATTTTTCTTAGTTTGGTATCTATTTCGAGACGTGAGATTCGTAAGAAGAAAAAGGGGCTTCTTACTGAGTTTTCAACTACGACGTCGCCTTAACGACTGTTGTTTAATGACTACAGCAGGGGCGAAAAGCTTAACGTGCTCTCCGAATCACGGAGACGCTCAGAATATAACCACTTTGGCAGTCACCCATCTATGGACTGACCGCTTGCCTAGGTGCCAGCAATTGACTATTAGCGCCATTGATAAGATTTTAAATTATTACCGACGCGGTGACGTCAACAAAGGTGCTTCTCTTTTAGCCGTAATGAGAAACTCCACCTCTATTTTGTAAATATGTTGCGATGTCTCCATTGGTTGTAACGTTCATTTTAAAAAGGCATGGGCTTAATAAGACTAACGACTAGCTATTTGACAAATAAAAAAATGACCATGGTATTTTTACATCGTCGCCGTTATATCTCTACTATATAAAAATAAGTCGGGTTTTCCTTCGTGACGCTATAACTCCAGAACGCACGAACCGATTTCCACGGTTTAGCATTCGTTGGAAAGGTCTCGGGCTCCGTGAGGTTTATAGCAAAGAAAATTTATAAAATTTAACGCGGGTAACACCGCGGGGCACAGCTAGTATACCATAATATTTAACAGAAATGTTTATACATTACAGTAGTTTACAATACGAAAAAAAAACCATAAAGCAATTGGCAACCATCAAAATGAGTAATTATGTGAAGATTAGATTCTGAATAATATGTGAGAGTATGCTTACTATTCTAGGTATATTGTCTACCAATTTGTATTGTAATTTTAATATAATATTTGACCTTTAGTATGAATTTATTATGTTATACTTGTTAACAGTAGGTATGTTGCATAACTTTTTTAATTTTAATTTAATACTTGAAGGTGATGCTAACACGTTACTTTTGCACCACCCGAAGTTTGACAATAATAATAAGTAAATAATAATAGTAGTTTTAATAATATATACATAATATGTATGATATAATATCCTGGGACATTATTCACACACGGCCAACTGCTCCCAAACTAAGCAGAGCTTGTACTATGGAAACCAGATAACTGATATACTACGCATATTACTTTTCTTTTGTAAATACGTACCTATATACATAATTACACCCAGACTCAGGACAAACATACATGTCCATAAATATGTATCTGTCCTGGGTGGGAATCGAATCCACGACCGGCACGCGGCGGCGTGAAAGGCATGTATCTATTTACCTCGCCAACCGGTCCGTCATAGTTATACCTACATTAATAGTAGGTACATAAAATGTTTTGACTGTTTTACCCGCGCTCTTAATGGGTACTTGTGTCTCAAACCTTTTTCCATTTGCATCATACAAAATAAATGATAATTTTATTTAAGTATTAAAATGCTAATCGAATGTTCTAGTGAATGAACAAGCACCTTTGAAATGAACATTTTAAGAACATATACAAATAACTAGCGGCCCGGTACGTGCTTCGCTACGCTTTTAAGTATTAGTACAAATTGTTTGTATATGGGAGTATAGAAAGATGTTGATTTTACACTTTTTCAAGACTTTTCTTAAACTTTCTCTACGTACAAAAGTTCCCTGGACTTCCACGAATAATTCAAGACCAAAATTAGCCAAATCGGTAAAGGCGTTGTTGAGTTATAACGTTACAACGAAAAGTGGCATTGATTTTTATATATATAGATATTATTACAAATGTTTTATTTTGACCTTTTAACACAAATGCCGGGACTGTTGGTGTGGTTAGTAGATGCTTGCCTTTCGCGCCGCAGGTCGTGGCTTCGATTTCCCATCTAGGATAGATATTTGTTTTTTTTTAGAGATGGCGCCCGCATCAGGGAATTTCATCCCTGTGTCGTAGGGTACTTTACAAACATATAATAGACGGACACAAATTACATCTAGACTCAAAACAACTATTTATGGGTCACACAAATAGTTCTCCAACGTCGGACTCGAACCCGCGACACGAGGCGGCGAGGCGACTGTCTTAGCCGCTGGGCCACACGTGCATTCAAAACATTTTTATTATTAACAATGACATTCTATACACAAGAATGTCATTGATTATTAAAAACAATAAGGAGTAAAAGATATCGTGCTTGAACCGCGTCTTAAGTAGTGATGTTGGTTTATAGTAGGACCATGTTTGGTCGCAAATATCTATATGGATTGACTGATTGATAGATTCATTAGTCATGCAACGCTTGACACGTCACACTGTCATTTAGGGTTCAACAAAGCAATACATAAATTATAATCGCAGAGATTTTCGATGATAAAAGTGGTGAGTGGTGGCGCAGCGATTATGGAAATTTCCTCGTTACTACCTCCGCGGCCTTGTATTTCTGGTTAGATCCTCGCATAGAACAACTATTTCTGGGACTCATAATTGGTTGATATGTGCCTAGGTAAGCTCTGTGTCCATTTATTGCATGATTCTTAAGGCCCCCGCGAGACAGGGATTTATTTACACAGTGCTGGCATTTTAAGATAATATTTAACAGTTACGGTAGCCCTAGAGGCAACATGTCAACGTTTATTTTCACGTCACAAAATTAGTCAGTCCGTGCGGTTTGTTTTATCGCATATATTTTCTAAAATCCTTAAATAGATAACAATTTACTAAGCTATTATTCTGAAATTTAGTTCTACTATATTAAAATTAAAGAATGGAAGACTAAAGCAAAAAGACGAAATTCTAAATGAGGGTGTGATCACATGCCCGGGATCACCGATCACGCGTTAATGGGCCAAAGCGATCCTCGCCGCTGAGGAACCTACCCTAGCTAGCCTGCGACTTTCCCTAGCTACCTAGGTAGACAACCGCTGCGCTATACAGGGACTCTACCGGCTAAGTCGCCGAACATCAATTTCTTAAATGGCGTTCAAATAAATACAGGTTAAAAATGACTTAATCAAACGTTAAATCGGCTTCCATGAGCACATATGACGCCATAAATGGTCCGGAATCGATTGTCAACGTTGAAGCCGATTTAATGATTGATTAGGCCATTTTTAATCTTTATTAATTGAACGCCATTTAAGAAATCGATGTTCGGCAACTTAGCCGGTAGAGCCCCAGGTCGTACTTAATTGTAAATGGTTATATCAAAGACTCTATAATTAGATTTGATGTATCACAGACACTAGGCTAGCAAGGCAGTTGTACCTACCTATAGTTATATTAATTGATATTAATACTATCGGACTGGAATGTTGGTGTAGTGCTTAGAGACTCTGGCTGCTAAGCCAGAGGTCGTGGATCCGATCCACGCCCAGGACAAATATTTGGCCGTGAGCACGGTTATTTGTTCTGTGTCTGGGTATAATTTATGTAGTGATGTATTTATAATATCTATACCTACATATAATAAAATCGTAGGAAAGGCAAAACTGTATATTGTATAGTTTTAAATAAGGACACCAAACCTTTGTGAAAGAGATAAATAAATACATTATTATTATAAATAAATACATTATTATTATTATTATACTTGGGGTGTGAACTACAATCGAAGTCAAAGCCAAAAAGATAGTTTTTAGAATTTTTGTCAGTCTGTTTGTCTGTATGTATGTCCGGGCTAAACTCAAAAAGTACTGCATGGATTTACTTCAAATTGCATGAATATTACTAAGAGGCCGGGTCAACATATAGGCTACATATTATCACGCTATCACCTACGGGGGAGGAGCAATGACAATTTATAAAATTTAACGCGGGTAAAACCGCGGGGCACAGCTAGTAAATATATAAGTATGTGTATCAGTCGTCGGGCTACTATAGGCTCTGTCTTAGTTTGGGATAAGGTGATAATATGTTATAGTTGTCCCAAGATATTTTACTTTATTTACTGCTACGGAATCTAACCCCTGTGTCGCGGGGTACTTTACAAACATGTAATAGACTGACACAAATTACATCCAGACTCCGAACATCCAGACTCCGAACAATATATGGGTCACACAAAAAGTTGTCTGGCGCTAGAATCTAACCAGGGACACGAAGCGACGAGGCGACTGACTTAGCCGCTGCGCCACACGTGCAGTCATTTTACTTATATGTATTAGATAATGAGTATATACTAATGTACCCTAAATGAGTGAGAAAGACCTAACACTTCAACATAATAAGCCCGCCATTGGCAAATTTTCAATGGAATACTGTGCCAGGGATGTTTTTTATATAACTTTGTAACTCTTGCAATTGTAAGTTGCGTATCCGAGACAGAAATGTCGTATCACTTTAGGCAAATTTACGATAGTTTCAATAAAACTTGGCTGCATTTCACTATTTCGGGTGACTACATTTTTTGGATACGATGGATTGATATTTGAATAATTTTTCCTCAGTACCGAACCTTCTTCGGCGTTAGAATACGTTTTGGGTCCTAACCTAGAGAATAGCTCTTTTTCTTTCTATTACCCTACACTGGTAAGACCCTTGTGTCAGAGTCAAGCCACCTATTCTGTTATGACACATGACTTACGAGGCTTAAGGCTTAATAGGCTCAAATGCGTTATCGCCCTTTAAGAAAGGAATAGGCTCGCTTCGACCTCATCATCATCATGTCAGCCAAAGTATGTCCATTGCTGGACAAAAACCTCCCCAAAGAATCGTGGGATATCCCATAATGCGGCGGGAGTGTACCCGCCCTTGGGTCACCTGAGGTTTCGACAAGGCGTCTGGACAAACTCTTTACGAATTTCCGCGTGTCTGATCCCCAAAATTGATAATTAGAGCGAATTAGTTTTAACAATTAGGACCCCGTGTCACCATTCTATAATGATGTATGATGTACTCATATGAATCGTTGATTTTGTTAAACATACAGTTTGATTTGTGTATAATTATAAGCCTCAAAATTGTAATAAGTTGATATATTAGGTATATGATGCAGTAGGTTAATTAGTGCTTTTTGGCGAAAAAACAATATGCGCGGTTTTTAGTTGTAAAATAATCAAGGATTATGAAATAGAATAAAATGGTTAGACTAAATCAGGTTTCCTTGCGTAAGCAAAGATGTTATCAATAATGTTATGAATAAAAGTAGGTAGTGTTTCGTAGCGAAATAGTAAAAATGGATACTAAGGTTGCGTTTACACTAGGTATAATATACGAAACGTTATACAGACCATACGTAACGAAAATTATGAAACCGTGTGTAACTGAACGGACATCGCTATTACTGATGTGCCGGATAGTCGTATCGATATCCGTATCCTCGGATACCCGAGGGGAGCAAATATCCGTATTTGTATTCATTACTTTTTAGGACGATTTTTTACGGTTTATCATGAAAAACTATTATCTTCCATTCGGATTGTGTTTTATTTCCTTAAATCAAATATTTGGCACCTTTATATTGCAAACATTATCGTACCTACCTACCATACTGATAGTATATAAATAAATAACAAAATAATATCATGGGACATTATTTACACACGGCCATCTGATCCCAAACTAAGCAGAGCTTGTAGTTGTACTATGGAAATCAGATAACTGATATACTTACATATACTACTTTTCTTTTTTTAAATACCTACATACTTACATAGATAATTACACCCAGACACAGGACAAACAGACATGTTCATGCACACAAATATCTGTCCTGGGTGGGAAATCGAACCCACGACCTCCAACGTGAAAAACAAGCATTTACCAACCACGCTAACAGGCTTCATAACTCAATGGTGCTAAATTAATGATCATTTTATTGAGTACTATAACAATTCTTTGCTATACATTTTTCATTATTTATTACAATATCATTTGATTATTTATTTAAATATCTTATATATATGACCACAATGATAATGACGCACCGACACCGAACCGATTGAGTAAGAAAATTAAGATTCGTATCCGCATCTGCGCTGCGGCCCTATTCGAATCCATATCCGCGGATATACATTCTTTTTAACGATCCCACATGTCTGGAATCGCTATTCAACTTCGCACATCTCTGGTGCAAATGCATCCTTATAGTGTGGCTAATTCTGTCAGTCTAACTGACCTTGGAATTGATTATATTTTATGCCAACCAGTTTCAGTTTCTTCCTCTATGGCAGTGTTTTTCAACCTGTGGCTCGCGACCCCCTGGGGGTCGTGAAGCCTCTATAGGGGGATCGCGAAACTTCTATAGGGAAGTTGCAAAAATTTAGGAAAGCTAGTCATAGAGTTGCAAATTAATTTCGAATATTATAATTTTGAATATTGATTAGTGGCCTGCTGCAAATACATTTACACTCTTATTTAAAATAATTCCGTGATCCGCCGCTTAACCAGGTCACAGCTAAACCCTGCTCAACCACTTGAACCCCGCTCAACTATTTCTTTATTTAAAAACCCTACTTAAAGGTTTCTCAGCTAAGTAACGTCATTTTATTTTACTCTGTCAACATTTCTGGGACTGGTATAGAGCTTGACCAAAATTAATCGACTAAATCGGATTATGTATCAAAACTTTATGATTTTTCCTCTATGGTAGACATGGAATGATAGATTTATGATCGTAACAGTGCATTTTCAAGGGCTATTGATTTACTTCGGTGGATTTTGAAATTTGTTGAGTTAAGTGATAAGATTCCAACTGGAACTGAAATTCAGTATTAATTTAAATATTAAAACGGTTAGTAACTTCAATAAAACCTCCATTCACAAACAAACGTCAAACAAAACGTCAGCTGATGCAAATAAAATCCGCCATATTTGAGCAAGGTTTAAAGCAGGTGCCGACGTGGTTTAAATTTTGACATGGCTTAACCGCGGGTCAAAGTTAAATCGTGTTTTTAAATAAAAAAATTGATAGACCTTGGTTAAGCGGCCGGCTTAACTTTAAGTAGCGTTTTTAAATAAGACTGTTAAAGTTTAGCGCGAAGTCCCAAAACTCTGGCTAGTACTTTGTCTCTAGACAACCACCTAACCTATGAATGATAAAGTAAATTTTTGTGGAGTGCTTTCTATTCCAATTCTTCACAAATTTTAATGATGTATTTATCCGAACCCTATGAAAATGAATAAAATTTTTGGATATCTGTTACAAAATAAAAGAAACATGGAAAAAAAGCAGGTAAAACACGGTTAGGGGGGTCGCGTGATGAAAAAGGTTGAAAAACACTGCTCTATGGAATACCACGAATACCTACCAAATATTACCTAAACGTCGAATTGTCAATGTCACCCTGTTATAGTTATTTACAGACACTATATCTATTGATATAGGTACTATACGAATGATTTATTTATAATGATCTGACATTTACATTGTATACATTATTATAGTATTAGGTAGTACAGTCAGCGCCGATAATATGTAAACAGTTCCGATAATTTGATAGCTTTCTATTAGGCCGGTTGCTAAAATTTTGTACCTACCCACTTTTGAACATTAGGTTTAACTGTTAAATAGAATTGAACATTATGTATAAAATGTAATTATTTTTAATACCAAGACCATTCGGAAATTTGTTGATAGATGTTGTCTATTAAAAAAAATACAATATATTGTCTTTTAAATAGTCCAAGACATAGTAGGTACAGTATCCCTACTATTTAAATCGGTGTACCTACTGTCCCAAATCGAATACGAATAATCGATTATCAATTGATGGAATGTCTAAATACTTCAAAATTCATACTTTCGAATAATTAATCAATCGAACATTCGCTACTAGAAAAGAAAAGTATGTTAGGTTAGAACTTCGATATATTATAGTAGTCGATCAATTGATATTCGATTTGGAATAGCACACTCATTTAAATATTATATAGTTTTATACTATGCTGCCGACTGTACCACATATTATAGAAATTATGATACATTGAGAATGGAAGTGATACGCATAATTAAGCCCATAGGATGTGGTTACTTACCTCGTTCCAGTTTCATCTACTAGGTAATTAACTGAAGCTTTTATTTGCACTGAATAAAACTACGCACACTGATTACGTTATCTGCCCTCCCTATTGTTCCGGTATTTTATGATAAGAATTATTATTATGGACATGACAATCCTACATCTCTTTAATTAAATATATTATCTGTAATAAAATAGACATCATGTCCAACGCACGTTCACTACCTACCCTTTCTTTTTAATATATGTAAGTAAGTAGGTACTTACTTACATATATTAAAAAGATATGTAAATATGTGATTTATTGAAATTTTGTGGAGAAATTTTATTTTTTATTTTATTTTATGAATAAGTAGTCATAAATTTAAATAATTCTGATTGATTTTTTTAGTTATACACGTGGTTTCTATATTTAGTTTGTTTGCTGAATTGAATGAAATGTTGGTAAATGGCTTAGTTAAGTCAATAGTAAAAAAAGGGTTCCGTAACAACAAGTACCTAACAATATAAATGTAATAATAAAAAGTTCTTGTAGTAGTTGATTGAATGAGAGGGAAATTGCGGTTTATGATTTATGACGTATTGAAAAAAAAAACAACTGACTAGATCTCAAACTAATTTTCGGTGGAAGTTTGCAAAGGAATGTACAGCATATATTTTTTTTAGTTTTATCACACTCTTATTTTAGAAGTTACAGGGGGCACTCATTTTACCACTTTGCCACTTTGGAAGTGTCTCTCGCGCAAACTAATCAGTAAATGATATTAGAACCTCAATATCATTTTTGAAGACCTATCCATAGATACCCCACATGCATGGGTTTGATCAAAAAAAAATGTTGAGTTTCAGTTCTAAGCATGGGGAACC
The DNA here is from genome assembly GCA_951640165.1 of Pseudoips prasinana. Lineage (NCBI taxonomy): Eukaryota > Metazoa > Arthropoda > Insecta > Lepidoptera > Nolidae > Pseudoips > Pseudoips prasinana. The sequence goes on along the minus strand of OX621237.1, from coordinate 26,459,919 downwards.
CCAAAAATTTAGTTATTTTCTATTTTTGTGTGAAAATCTTAATGCGGTTCACAGAATACATCTAATTACCAAGTTTCAACAGTATAGTCCTTATAGTTTCAAAAAATGCTGTGACATACGGATGGACTGACAGACATGACGAATCTATAAGGGTTCCGTTTTTTTTTACGGAACCCTAAAAAGCAATCTGAGTGCGAAAAGAAGTTACTTACTTTTATCAGTATTTTTTACTAAAATGATGATTAAGTAGTATCCAGGAACTATAGAACTCACCTGCATGCGACGAAGAACTCTTATTTATCTTTGATCTACCTAATTCACAGGCTTGGCGCTCTCACAAACTTAAATTTCTCGTCATTGACTTTTCCTGGCGAGAATGATAAAGCTGTCAGCCCTGAACCTTAATTTGTGTCAGTTTTTACATACTTGGTCGGGTGTTCCTTCTGATTATTAAAGTCAAATAAAAAAATGGGGCTGTGTTAGTGCGGAAGCTTGTGGACGAGATGTCTCTCGCTTTAACCTAGTCTCTGTTCATACTTGTTTCCCAGAGGGGTGAGCAGCGACAACGGATTTCCATTTGTCACGATCTTTGCACACCTCTTTTGCCCCGTTTCTGTCATTATATTCTTCATACATGTTCGCCGGTTTAGGGTACTCCTGACCTGGTCTGTCTCAATTTGGTCAGTGAATGTTCTACGAGGTCTTCCCCTTCCGGTTGTACCATTCACATAGGCCAGGTATACTTCTTTGTTGTCAATCTTCTTTCGTTAATCCTTTCTAAATGCTAGCTATGCTGAGATGCCCATCTCAGCAACCTTTTCGATCTTTGTGACTACATCCTCTTTCACACTACAACGATCTTTTACGTAACCATTACGTTACGTGCATACAAAAAGCTGATACTCTGGCTGCTAAGCCAGAGATCGTGGATTCGATCCCTGCCCAGGACAAATATTTACACGCTCGGTTATTTGTTCTGTGTCTGAGTTTATCATGTAGTTAAGTATTTATAAATATATAAGCATGTTTATCAGTAATCTGATTGCTATAGGCTCTGCCTAGTTTGGGATCGGGTGTTTATGTTAGTTGTCCCAAGATATTTTACTTAAATAAAATTTTAAGTATATACAACGTACCTAAATAAGTGAGAAAGACCTAAAACCTCGACATAATAAGCCCGCCATTGGCAGATTATCAATGGAATACTGTGCCAGGGATGTCTTTTATATAACTTTGTAACTCTTGCAACTGTAAGTTGCGTATCCAAGACAGAAAATAAATTCACAACCTTATTTTTAGAAGTCGACTGAAAAAGGTTTCTCTAATTATAAAATGAAATGGTAATAACACCTTCTCTTTGTTTTATCATTGACATGTTACACTAGCGCTGATTCTAGACAGTACCAGCATGGCTACCACAGGTTAATGTGTGTTTACTTCCTCGATGACACTAGCAGTTTTTTCCAGCACATTAACTAGCACCGCTCCTTGCGGAAACTTCAATGAACTTAAAATGGCTTAACTAAAAACGGTAAGTTTCATCGAGTAAGTTAACTATATGGAATTGTGGTAGAGGTACATAGGATAAAAAGTACCTACTCAGTACTCATGCAGTACCAACTAAACTAATAATATAATTCAGGTACATTATTCACACACGACCATCTGATCCCAAAACAAGTAGAGCTTGTACTATGGAAATCAGATAACTGATATACTACGGTCTATTTTTTCTTACTTGTCTTATTTAGTACACAAATATGGCGTACTGGTAACCAAAGACAATTGATAGAGTTGGGAAATTATCGAATGAAGGACTGAACGAATTCATACAGCTGTAACGGAATGATATTAGTAATGTAGGATTTCCTGACAAATAAAATTTTAGTTATGGCCCTGGGAATAAATTAGCGTTGATAATTTTGTAGTAAGCTGCCAGAATATCACACATTATCTTAATCACAGAAATAATTCCTGAAATATATCGTTGGCCTATATAAAAAATAAAACAAAACTATTTTTAATTTATTTATTCATTTGATTCACTACGTGTATCTTCACTTCTGGAGTCTTCCGATTCTGACAGGTGTATAATGAAACCCTGGGTAGGTGCATCTGTTGCAGCATCTAAAAGTCCGTCAAGCTGCATCATTTTATCCTCTTCTTTTTTATATGGTTTATACAATTATTCCAAGACATCGTACCAATTTGGCTTAAGCCTTCTTTTAGTAACTCCTTGACTTCAGCCATTTTAAAAGTTTTATTATTTTTGCCAACATAAGATTTTAACTGCGCCCATATCAGTTCAATTGGGTTTAATTCGCAATGATAGGGCGGAAGGCGTAAAACGATAACATTTTTGCGGGCCGCCATTTGATCCACAACTTTTGTATTAAATAGATTTCTGTTAAATTTAGATAAAAGTTGCGCTTTTATCTCATTCTCTTCGAAATTGATATGTTCCTCCTGTAGCCACGCTTGTATATCTGCCTTCCGCCAACTCATGTTTGGCACTCGTTCTGCAAGTCTGGAGTGGTACGGTGCATTGTCTAGTACTATAACCGAGCCAGGTACCACTTTACTCAAAATGTTTTCAAACCTGTAATGCAGATAATTCCATTATTTTATTTTCATCTTGAGCTAATAAATGTTCGATAACACGATTTTCTTTAATTATTTATCCACAAACCATAATGCTTGCATAGCTTAAGTAGCATAAGTATGTTTTTTTATTTATGGTTTATGTTGGATTACGGTGAGAAATAATTAAATAAAATCCAATTATTATTGTTATTCAGGATTGTTTATAGAATTCCCAATATGAATAAATAACATTAAAAAAGATTAATTTACTTACCTTGTTTAAACAAAACAATTGCACTAAAATAACAGTCGTATGCAATATCGATGTCCTTGAAGAATAGCCAAAGGTCGTCAGTCTAAAGAATAAAACCGTCCAAATCACAGAAAGAATCAACAGAGTCCAGTAGAAAGCCAAATCGTTACACTTCAAACACACACAGAGAGCACCCGTAAAGTACAACATAAAGCGAGGCGACGAGACGAATGACAGGACGTATCCCGTCAAGTCAAAAAAAATCACTTGTCAAATAATACTTTTAGTCTACGACCAGTTACAACAAAAACTTTAGTTTTTAAAAATAATGCCTTACATTACCATACACACATATAATTTGAGATATATATATAAACATTCTGCTTTATTATTCAGTTTTTTACATTAAAATGATACAGTTCATACTGGTCAGAATCATTCATTCGCTTTTCCCTTCTCTAAGTTCCGAAGACAAACTAGCATTTTGAAATGTCAAATTGCCAATATAATTATTAATCTGTGAAAATGGATCCTGATATTATTTTGATTTTAAGAGAATTAATGTGTTTGGATGGTTAATTTGAAGCAGTTTTTGGTGTTATTTATATAGTATGTGTTTCTTCCAACAATCAAGATGTTCATACCTAACTTAAAGTGCGTGATTGATGACGGAACTAGTGATTTTCGTGCCGAGTAGTGTTTGCTTACCAAATAAGACAAGTAAGAAAAAATGGACCGTACATATACTACTTTTTCTTTTGTAAATATATGTAAGTATATATAGATAACTAGCTGGGCCCCGCGGTGTTACCCGCGTTAAATTTTATAAATGTTCTTTGCTATAAACCTCACGGAGCTCGAGACCTTTCCAACGAATGCAAAACCGTGGAAATCGGTTCGTGCGTTCTGGAGTTATAGCGTCAGGAAAGAAAACCCGACTTATTTTTATATAGTAGACTAGCTATGCCCCGCGGTTTCGCTCGCGTTATAGACGATTTTCCCGCTTTTCTGTTTAAATTTTTCGTGAATTTTCTTTGCTATAAACCTCACGGAGCCCGAGACCTTTCCAACAAATGCAAAACCGTGGAAATTGGTTCGTGCGTTATGGAGTTATAGCGTCAGGAAGGAAAACCCGACTTATTTTTATATAGTAGATTATATACGTTGGAAACTGCAGACTAATTACGCGCTCGGCTGGTGCGCGATTAGTGTACAGTTTTAGTAGCTGGGTAGTTACATGTATGGACTGTTCTTTATCTATATTAGAGAGAGAGAGAGAGAGAGAGAGAGATGTAATTACATTTAAATTGGTTTAGGGATGCAAAAGGCAGAATCGCCAAAAGTATTTGTTTCCCTATTTTCTTGTATTTCCTTATCTGGAATCCTGTTCAAAGAAACTAGTACAAAGTTACGATGCAAAGGCTAACTTGTCTATTCATTTGTATGCAACAAATACTCATAACTATTTAAAATACTTATAAGATAAAGATAAATACACTTTATTGCACACCATTTATAGATAACTAGCTGTGCCTCGCGTTAAACTTTATACACTGGACAGCAAATAAACCGAGCCACCCGCTACCTAGGCACTCTAATTCGATTTTCTCAAAAACTAAAAAACCTACAATTATCAAAGTTGTACCTACAGAAAGTGCATTTCATGGTGATTAAAATGAAAGGAAACTCATTGGGTTTAATCAATATTTCAGTGTTTATTAAGGATTTTACAAAGAAGAGTCGTTTTCCAGTCGTGACAATCGTTAGTAATGATAAAGTGAAAAAAAAAATTAAAGCCAAAAACAAAGATAAAATCAAAAAAAAGTTTTTGATCAATATTCCGTATTCCCTCCCCTTGCTCGGATAACTGCCAGCATCCTTGTATTCATCGACCTTACGAGCCTGACGATAAAATCTTGAGGAATTGTATTCCACTCCTCTTCAATTGCGATTCGCAGCTCTGGAAGCCTTGTTGGAGCAGGTACTCGGGCTCGAACCCGACGTTTCAGCTCATCCCATAAGTGTTCTATCGGATTCAAGTCCGGGCTTCGAGCTGGCCAGTCCATCGTACGAATGCTGACGTCGCGTAGATACTGGGTCACCACATGAGCAACATGAGGCCGTGCATTATCATGCATCAATTGCATATCCTGTCCGATATATCCTGCGTAAGGTACCACATGGTCTGCGAGGATTTCAGTAATGTAGCGATGAGAAGTCAGTCCACGTGTACGGCCCGTCGGTTCGATGAAAACTAACGTTGTATATGCTGTTAACGAGATGCCGCCCCAGACCATTACAGATCCTCCTCCATAAGCAACAGTTTCCTCGATGCAACACTGAGAATACCTTTCTCCAGGGCGACGATATACTCTCTGACGTCGATCACTTCCATGTAGACTCACCCTGGTCTCATCAGTGAAGAGTACATTACTCCACTGCTCTAATGTCCAATCCCTATGCTCTCGAGCAAATTCAAGTCGTGCTCGACGGTGTGCTACCGTTAATGCTGGGCCTGTTGCAGCTCTTTTTGGGGTCAGGTTCCGTTCAGCAAGTCTCCTTCTGACGGTATCTGAACTTATGACCACTTGTCGTTCGTCACGCAGACTTTGTTGGACTTGAACTGCGTTGAGGTGGCGATTTCGCAGAACAGTAAGGTGGATATAACGATCATCTGCTGCTGATGTAGCCCTAGGTCTGCCCGTACCTGGACGGCGATCGAATGCTCCAGTCTCTAGGTATCGTCTGTAAACTCGTTGCACCGAAGATCTGCTGATTCGAAGCCTTCGAGCGACTTCACGTTGCGCAATGCCTGCTTGAAGTAATGCTACAGCTTGAGCTGCTTCCTGATGTGTTGTATCCATTATTAATCGAAAAAAGTAGCAAAAACACACGCGTCTGAGCAAACGATGGACAAAAACTAAAGAAATGATAAGAAATATCCGACTACCCTCATTGTAGAGAAAAAGAACGCTAATTTCAAACTCTGGTGAAAACAGAACAAATCGTTAGCATTGTGTTTGTTGCTTGATTACAATGTGAGTTGAGGGTACTTTCGAATTAATTTGTAGTCATTTTAATCACCATGAAACGCACTTTTTGTAGGTATAACTTTGATAGTTGTAAGTTTTATACTTTTTGAGAAAATCGAATCAGAGTTCCTAGGTAGCGGGTGGCTCGGTTTATTTGCTGACCAGTGTATATTATAGCCTATGTTACTACGATACGATATACGAGTATCTATATCTTCTATACATATAATAAAATCGTAGGAAAGTCAAAACTGTACATTGGATATTTTTTTAAAGGATACTTGGAGCTTTATCTAGATTCGATATCGAAGCCAATAATATAGTTTTTAGAATTTTTGTCTGTTAGTCTGTATGTGTGTCCGGGCTAAACTCAAATAGTACTGCATAGATTTACTTCAAATTTTGCATGAATATTAGATACTAAGAGGTCCGGTCAACACATAGTCTAGGTTTAGGTGATAGCGTGATAATATGTAGCTGAGCTGTGATAATTTATAAAATTTAACGCGGGTAAAACTGCGCGGCACATCTAGTAAGCTATATTACTACAAAGTTTCATCAAAATTCGTTCGGTAGTTGTTGCGTGAAACAGTAACAAACATGAGTGTGTACTCACAAACTTTCGCCTTTAGAATAATTATATTAGTGTGATAGTTACAAGATTTAAAATTATATATATGTTTAGATCCTATTCATCCAAAGGTTGTCTGGGAGAAATCGCCTAATGCGACATGATCGCCCATTGTCCAAGATTATGTTATTATAATATGTGTCCAATGCATTTATCCTGTTTGAGTGTGAACCATAACGAGTATTCTATTCTTATCTAAGTGCCTACCTATATATCGTGATAAACAAACTCAAAACGTTTGTATTGCGTTCAGGTTAAAATATAAAACCAGATTTTTTAAATATTGCTTTCATGTTTTTGCTTTTTACGCGTTTTGTTGCGGGCCATGTCGAAGTTGGCACCAAATATCTTGGGATAACTAAGACACTGCCATGTATATACAGCTGTTTCATAGCAACCAGACAACTGATAAACATCTATACATATAATAAAATCGTAGGAAAGTCAAAACTGTACATTGAATATTTTTTAAAAGGATACTTGGGGCGTGATCTACATTCGATATCGAAGCCAAAAATATAGTTTTTAGAATTTTTGTCTGTGTGTCTGTTTGTCTGTATGTATGTCCGGGCTAAACTCAAAAAGTACTGCATGGATTTACTTCAAATTTTGTATGATAATTACTAAGAGGTCGAGTCAACATATAGGCTACATACTATCACGCTATCACCTACAGGGGAGGAGCTGTGATAATTTATAAAGTTTAACGCGGATAAAACCGCAGGGCACAGCTAGTACTATATATTTCTAAATACAAACATATTATAGATAACAAATTCCACCCAGACCCTACAAAATTGGTCATCACACACATCATCAGCCTGGGTGGGGATCGAACCCACGACATGGCTTAGCAGTCAGGTTCACTAACCACAAGGCCGACAGGCCAGTTCCATCGACAATTTGACATTTTTCTTTATAGGTACGTTTCCTGTCATTTAAACATTTTACGCATTCTAATAACGTTCTTTCGAGAAACAAATTTGAAGGTTTTTACGTGATTTTTATTACCTACCTACATTTTGTGTTGATGAAATGTTTATTGAGACAGGTCATTAATTTCAATGATTTACGTTAAACATTCAATTAAATAAATGTATTGGTACGTATGCATGTATACACAGTAATACTACGTGTCTGTGTTCGTACAATACAAGTACAGAAGCCAGCACATCCAGCTATCCCAATCTGTCAAGTTTATTTTATAGATTTTTAACTTTATCATATAAGCATAAAGTTCACTTTCAATTGAGGAAATATGACAGATGGGGGTAGCTTGATGTGCTGGCGTCTGTACGTACACAGACAAATATACTATCCCGAGCATTTGAAAGAGGAATCCGAATGACCTACTTTAGTGATCGATTGCTAACGTTGTACACTGCTGATAACGTTGTTATCTTATCAGCAAATAGTGCGGGTAGATAAGTACCAAAACACCACCACTTCCCATTATGGACATTGGATAGGCTTAAGGTTGCCATCCGTCCGGGATTCCCCGGATTTGTCTAGTTAAGAGGGCATCCGGGGCTCTACCGGCTAAGTCGCCGAGCATCGATTTCGTGAATGGCGTTCAAATAAATAAAGGTTAAAATGACTTAATTAATTGTTAAATCGGCTTCAACGATGACAATCGATTCCGGACCATTTATGACGTCACATGTGGTCATGGAACCGATTTAACGATTGATTTAGTCATTTTTTACATTTATATATAAACGCCATTTAAGAAATCGATGTTCGGCGACTTAGCCGGTAGAGCCTCAGGTTTAGAATATTCAAGACTTGTGCCGCCGCCGCGCCGTCGCGTCTCGGCGGCCCAAGCCCGCGACTCACACGCGGCGGTGTGGACAACCGACGAACCTAGACTGGTTAGTAGTGGTTAGGACCCTGACTAATAATACAGTGATTAGAGAGTGCTAATCTTTGTGTGATGAGCACGTCATTTCTTGTGTGTTTATCAGCTGTGTGGTTGCCATAGTACAGGTTTTGCGTAGTTTGGGGATCAGATGGCAGTGTGTTAGTTGTCCCAAGATAATTATTTATATAATTGGTAATTAGTCGTTATAACCTGTTTCTCATCATAAGTTGTTAATACTGTTTGTTTTCCTAATAAAATAAAATAATATATCGAAAGTGAAAGCAAGTATTTTACGGCTTTTAGGGATATTTTTTTTATTTCACCGTATCAAGACTGACCAAAACTAAAGCATAACAATAATAATAACTAACTAATTGGACACTAATTTGGTCTGAAAATAAAGTCATATTAATAAAAACTAAATGTTTAATTCCCTTTTAAATAAAGAACGCTTACATATGACGTCACTCATGGAGCTTTAAAAGGTCCATAATCCATAATGGTAGTCGGATTGCGAGAAAGGGACTTAGCATCCCCACTTTTTCCACGTTAAGAACTTAAAACGCTTTATAATCTCAAAGGAGATACCCCATTTCAGGCCTAACCGTTACATCAATCAGATATGTACCAAAAAATCCGTCTATTTTTCGTAAATCATCCACCGAAATCTTAGCCTTAATTACAATGGCCAAGTTTAGAAAATAGGCAATTTAATATTTTTTGTTTTAAACAGCCTATGTAAACCGCTACACCACTTATTTCATTCTATGTCACTAACTTCATAAACGCTAGTAATCCATCTATAGAGCGCACCATAAAAATATATTCGATTAAATGGAAATCGATACTTTTACAAATAATTAAATAAGACTTCATTGTTTTAGTCTTATTATTTATTTAGGAATAACAATAAATGTATAATAAAAAATGTATCGAATCAAGTATTATAAATGTAAGCTGAATTAAAAAACATTAAAAGCAATAAATAATCGATAAAATCGATTGCATCACGGATTGCACTTATAAACAAGGTTAAATACTCTTTGCTTATAAACGTCAAATGTCAGTCTGTCAATTGTCATGTAGTCGTATTTTTGCGTATGTTTTTCTGTATTTCTGTAGGTATTTCTCGAGATTTATTATATCATTTGACCTCTGTTCGAATATTGGACTCCAAAATTGATTGCCTCCTTATTGACCCTTGCTTGAACATTGGATATCGTACTCTGCCACCCCTGCTAACCTTTGCTTAAAATCCGGATCTGGACTGGTTGATTCATAACGACATCATGATCATGAGCCTGTGCATTCATTGTGGAATAGCAACGGATCGCTGCAACACAATAGGAAGGCGTAGAATGGAAAATGAAGTTATACTTTCAATTGTACAGGAATGGCTCGCGCCTCGAAACGGTTAGTATCCGATATTTATGTAAACAGTGTAATCGCCTATGTTCAGTTGCGTGTTGATGGCTGTATTTTAAATATGAAACCAAAATGTGCATATTCATATTCGAAGATATATGACATCACTAATACAGACAGAACCTGCCAATTACAGCCTTTCCTGCACTATACTAATACAGACAACCTGTTAATTACAACCTGTCAATTCCATCTCTCAGTGAGGAGGATGGTGTCCCTGCAGTGGAATCAGAATAAAGCTACTTATATTTAACCAATTGTGCCTCTTAGATAATAGTAATAGTCAAATAATAAACGTTTGCTTCTTCAGGTTAATGAAAATGGCTTTATCTGCCAAGCCTGCTGGAATAATACCAATGCTGTATCTTGTGATAGAAATGTAACACAAAAGAGTGAACAGACATACACATGACACCAACAAGTGTGTATTCATTGTGGACATTTGCTTCTGAGAAGAGATTGTTGCTACCAACTTAGGACTGGTACAGTGTAAGAATGCAGGATACACAAAGTTATAAAAGAATAGATCCTACCACACACGGTTAGTATATTAATAATCTTATTTATGGTTTCTAATAACATACTTTAGTTTTGACTGCCCTCATGGTCTATTGTTTAGGCCATAGTTTTATTGGATTTGTCCATTCATAATCTCAGTAGCAGGAGAATCTAGAAATGTGCCTCACCCTTATTATGTAGAACTTAAACATAGATCGCAAGATGTGAGTGTAATGTTACACCTGTGCATTCAGGAACATAATCTTGTGTCTATATTAGTATAACAATACTTTAGCTTTGTTTTGATAATAAGGGCATAAAAATGTTTTTTGGTATGTATAATCATTTAAGTGAATAAGAAAGATGGTTTGATAATTATCAAGCTCCTACATCAGGATTACTCATTCACAAGATTTCTTTAGATCAATCTTTCAAATTGGGCAATAACACATCACATATCTGGTGCCACTAGTTAATGTAGATAAATTATTTTCAGGTGGGTGCTTCAAGTGCTGTCTATCATTCTTGTTGGGTGCGAGCAAATAGAGCATCCCAGCATTTAAGTACAGGGCTGTCAACATCTCGTGCATGTTCATCAGCTGTTGATGAGCCAGATAGTGAGAACATTCCTCATGTAGAAGAACCTTCAACAAGGCTAGAAACTAATTCTGCACCAAGGGCACCAACTGTTGGAACTGTTATTGTTTTACCTGACTATTTTAGAGCTGTGGCAACTGAAAGTAGATGTTTTGTGGAAGGATGTCGCAGACATCAAAGAAACACAGTAACACTTAAAATTATAATTCCAAGCAATTGATGAAGATACTAATAATGTTGGCGAGTTTCCTGAACGAACACAGAAGCACATAACAAATTAAACAGGCCCGTTCTTACCATGGGGAGCATGTGAGAGAAAATGACTTATATATCATAGAAGTGTGTAGAGAGGTGGACGGTAACCTACAGCAAGAGCTGTCGACATCAGGCTCAACCTGGATGTTATTGTATTTAAGTTAATTATAAGTTGATTAGTAGTCGGATGTATTTCGTTTACATCCTAGTCGACACTTTACTTAGTGGAAGGAATGCTAATATTTAAAATTATTGCACATGTATCATTGGAAAAAGAACGGTTGGTTGCTGTGCCCACACTATGAGCATAATATGGTATCTTGGTTGGGCATGGCACAACGGTAGTCAATTGCCTCCTGCACAATTTTTCGATACAGTGTTATTAAATTATGATAAGCCTAGTGAAGAAGTGGATTAATAAAACCATTACTCACAATTATGTGTTTTTATTTTAAAATATTATTATTGCCATTTCAGATTACTGTAATCTGAGATTTTATCAAATACTAAACAAATAAATAATAATAAATGAATTAATATTTTTGTCCCAATTAAATAAAATAAAGAATTTTGGAACAACAAACCCAATGCAAGCTGAACCCAAACTAGGTAGAGCATGTACCATGGCAACCAGCTAACTGATAAAGATACCTGCTTATGTTTCTAAATGCAAATATAAATAAATTACACACAGATACTGAACAAATAACCTAGCTTATTACACGAAACATTTGTCCTGGTTGCGGACCTACAAGACCAACAGTAACAGTAGTTAGAATAATAACAAATGCAAGTCAGTAGTGTTTTAAGCGGGCCTTGTCTAATAAATGTAGTTATCAGTAAGATCAATCATATAAATCTGAAGTCACACTGTAAGCGCTTTTTTATGTAGAAACGTACTTATGTAGGGCATGTGCGTTCCAGATTGATAAATATAGCTAACAATGTCTCAAAAATATCATAAGGGTAATTAAATAACACGGTCGAGTTATTTAAATACAAAAATATATTAGAGAAATGTCCAAATCGGTAAAAGCAGGCATTTACTTTTAGGTTCAATATAACCGAAAAATTAACAGTAAACGTCTGTTTTTAGCAATTTGGCCATTGCTGGGAGACGTGAAAATTGGGCTCGTGAAATCTTTCAAGATGCTTTAATTTATGGCCAAATTCCAGCTCTGTAACGCCAGGCCTGAGTTTCTATGGAGTTTGGGTTTCTCCTTTATCAACCAATTTTAAAACACTTACTTACCTACTTGCTTTCTGAAATATATGTATATTTTTTATTATGTCTGTTAATATTTTTCAATATTTGGGTATTTGTTTGACTCAATCACGCCAAAATGACTACGAATTTTGGCACACATGTTAGGTTGCTGTGGAATTATCAATAAACTAACCACAGAATTGAATTCTAAAGTACAGCTAAAGATGTCAAGGGCAGAAGTTGGTTTTTAATTAATTCTACATCAATCCAATCCCTCAATTGTGCCGTAGCTGCGTAGCCCTGAACATGTGACCTACATGTTTTGGGAGGATCGATGGCAACATACGCCACGCTGTCTGCGAACCAGACTTTACGTCACCGGAACTGTGACACATAATGTTACGTCACTTTTGTCAGTTCGGGAACTCTCTTTAACTGCGAGAGAACCTTGTCGCATTAAGGGCGTACTAACAAATATTTATTTTTATGGGGCATTCAAGCAAAAAGTGCTCTACACGCCTAAAGAAGTTTAATTTTTCATTTAAAACGAATGAGTTATTTTTAATTTAACTTTTTGAAATAAAAAGTTAAAGGAAAAAAAAACATTCGTTTACCTAAGTTGCATTCAACTACCAAAATTAGTTTTGTATATTTATAAAATCGAGCATAAAGCGCCTTCAATGTATGCGTGCGCACTCCTGTTGTGTGCAGGCGCGGATAGCTGAATTTGAGAGCGTCAAAAATGTAATGAGGTCCTTAAGTCGATTATACACTTAAAAAATTGTTTATAATTTAGTTTTTTTAATTGTAACAATGGTTTCTAACGTATAGTAAAGAACATTGCGGTTAATGGATATTAAATAGGTGATAACCCTGTCTGTTGAAAAAAAGTAGGTATTGTATAGGTACTTATGAATAAATGCATAACCAGTAACCACAAACAGGTCAATTAATTAACCTGTTCATTGAAAATTTTAATTAAAAACTTATGTTCTACCTAATAAATTATGTGATGATTCAATTACAAAATATTAAATAAAAAATCTTCCTACAAAATTGATAGCTCGATCATTGCTAAAACGTTAACGAATGCCACTATTCGCTTCGCTTCGCTTCGCATCGTATTCTTTTTCTTATTCTTTATCCTGTGCAATTTATATTTATAACTTACTATAATTGTAATTGTATATGTGCATATTATTATAATTGTGGGCAGACAAACAACATTTTATAAATAAATAATATCAAAAACTGCTATCTAATCCCAAACTAGGCAGAGCCTGAACGATGGCAACCCGGTAACTGATAAACGTACCTATATATTCCAAATACATACGCATTATCGATAAACTACATCCAGACAGAGAAAATATCGTGATCATCACACAAAGAATTGTTCCGTGTGGGAATCGACCCCATAACCCCAGGCAGTCAGAGTCACTATCCACTAGACCAGTCAACCTCCTATATCTCTCCTATATCCTTATAGTTAACCTCCTTGTAATATTATGGTGACGATAATGTGCGTGTAAAAATGTGTTACTGGGATAAACCTTGCGCTACATGTAGCTATTTTTAAGTGATTCTGAAGGGCAATTGATACCGGGTCGACCGGTTGTAACAAAAGGGATTGATCTACCTTATCAACAAAAATAATTATCTAATGATAAGCCCTCAGAGCACTGTGGATAAGCCAAAAAAAAGAAAATAAAATAAAATAAAAAAATAACGCTATACTTTGGAGAGAGTAACAAAAATAATTTCGATTAGTTTTGATGTATTTTTAAATCCAAAAGTAATGCTTTATAATGAAATGAGCCAATAATCTTAGAGGCTCCGCTGAAAAAAAAGACATCTATGGTAACAGCTTACCATAGATGTTTTTTTTCTATATAGTATACATAGTATAGTGTCACACTACGCATATATTTATTAATTAAGACAACGCCCGCACTAGGGAATCTAATCCCTGCGTTGCGGGGTACTTTACAAACATATAATTGACGCCACAAATTACATCCAGTACATAGTATATAGACGCATGCCAAACCAGGTGCACCACTCACGCTTCGCTGACTTTATCTTCTTGAAGTACACCATTCTGAAGTCGCTTTGGAAAACACATGCACAGTCTCAGTGAATACTGACTTAGTATAACTGTCGAAGCTGAATGTTATGATGGTAAAAATATACCATGGGTACGTAAGTACTCTTTATTCTGTGCCATGGGCATCAAGACATAATATTACTCGCACTGACGACATAACATGTACAAGCGTGCAGTCGCTATTCTGAATTAGTGGTTAAACATTGCTTGTGAGCTTAAGTTCGTCGTCAGTAAGAAAGGTCAACCTTCAACTGTCTATCTGACATTTATGTCATTAATATGGAGATAAACGGCAATATGTAATGCTACGTAGCGTAATAACATGGCAGTTACAGTAAATACGCCATTGAAACGATATGAAAATTTGCTTAGGTGTGCCACGGTGGTACGTGGCGACTTCCTCTGCGTCACTTAGATTACAAATTCCCATAATTTTGTATTGACCACTTACCTTACTGGAATATTATTCCATTACTTTTTAATTTATGTAACTTATTGATAAAAAGACTACTGGTAATGGATGAAATATTCACATGAAGTTAATAAATACGCGCTTAATATACTATCAAGTACATTACTCACACAGCCGATATCTGTTAATGTGACCTTTTCAGAGGTATGGCGATCGTCGATCTTATTCGCCCAGGCCCATACATTGTTTACAAACGCACGGTTATATTTAGCTTGAACTTTAGTCGAAGTATGAATACGTACGTACAGAAGGGCTACACATCGGATACATGCTATTTATTCTCTTAATTAGGTGGTTTAAATATTGTTTTGTGACGCTGGAAGCTCTATAACTATGGGGTAGGTACTTACCATATATGTACTCTACGCAAAATCTATGATTATTGGGATATCAAAAGAACGGAACAAATTATATACAACATGTAACGTAATTAACGCCCCCCCTCAAACACCCCAATTAGAATATTCTGTTATAATCATAATTCATACACTGAATTTTTAATTTAACATGCACTTATATGCATTGTTATTTACTAAATTCGTTTCTAGGAATAAATTTTATTGTTCTTTATTTTGTATTCAATGATGGAATTTGTATGAATACAAATAAAACTGCGATTTTGAAAGACTTATTACTTTGACTAACGGTCCATTTCCATTTGCTTTGACTGTACAGGGTTATGACAATAATTTCTGTAGTTTTAATTATTTTTGGTATAAAAAACTGAACAAACTATTTTCAGGATGTGCGTTAATTAAGTTACATGTTGTATATGTAAGTAGGAACATAGATATAAGGATACCTACTTATTATTATGTTATATAATAATGGTTAATTAATCCGTGTTCTTCCAAATAACTGTTGTTGAAACTATGGAGATGATTTGATCATGTACTGAAACAAGAATGTATGTATAAGTATCTCAGATTTTCTTTTACTGTTCTGTACATACAATAAATACTCCTATAGATTTCTCTCCATGCGCTCACAAAAATTATGACGGACAATGAGTTAAACGGAATATGTTTTCTGTATGGTACATTATAAATTAAGGTCTAAATCTGTTATCATAAAGAATAGTTACAATCGTTTTGTGGTTTTTATAACCGTAGTAGTTACTGTTGAGTGTGTGCAATAAACACTACTATAGAATTTTGTCTATGCGCTCACCAAAGAAAAGCTTGCTGTTGCTCCATGTAAATGAGTTTTCGTCATTGAGAAAAGGGAGAAAATGCCTATGGCATTAAGTGGACTTCTGTACAACTTTGTGCATACATTAAAAAAATAATAAATACACTTGAGAGGTGTCAAGGGACACTCTGATGGAACGAAGTTATTTCTTTCTAGCTGTGCCCCGCGGTTTTACCCGCGTTAAATTTTATAAATTATCATAGCTCCTCTCCCGTAAGTGATAGCGTGATAATATGTAGCCTATATGTTGACCCGACGTCTTAGTAATATTCATGCAAAAATTGAAGTAAATCCATGCAGTACTTTTTGAGTTTAGCCCGGACATACATACAGACAAACAGACACACAGACAAAAATTCTAAAAAATATTTTTTTGGCTTCGATACCGATTGTAGTTCACGCCCCAAGTATCCTTTAAAAAAATATTCAATGTACAGTTTTGACTTTCCTACGATTTTATTATATGTATAGATTATTTATTATGTACAAAAAACCTGTATACAGTCAACAAAAATAATCGTCGCGACACCACACTGTTCAATGCGAAATAGAAATGAAAATATCTGGCTTGCTTTCTATAAGAGAGAGAGAGACAGAGACAGACAGAGAAACATGCGCACGCCGCACAGCTGCAAAAAGTGTCGTGACAACTTTTCGTAAGATTTTTTTCCGTCTAGCCCCCTTGCACAACGCGCGATAAGGAACTTCGTTCTAAAAAATATTTTTATTTATTTATTTATGATAAAACATAATTAAATGATTACTTGCATAACTTTAATGTGTAGCGCAGAAAGAATTGTAAACAGAACGTATGTGTGTGTATAACGTATGTATATGCATCAAATCGATAGTAGGGAAAATATGCTATAATAACGTATATAGTATCAGGTACGCCTACCTATATCTGTCTTTTGTAATAATTTAACCCAGGTAATATATTTTCATCATTCATATCCCAGCCCCCGCGAAACCCAGCAGGATAAATGCGATTTTATTAAAATAAATGTGTTATATTCCCCGGGAAAAACGTACCTATCTATAGTTACAGTCGTCGGCATAAACATGAGGGCGTAGTGAAATGTATCGACAGAATTACGTTAACTGTACATTGATTAATATAGTAAAAAGATAGAAACCGTAATATTTAATTTCTCGTTATTATACCGAACCCGAATATTACGATTTACATAAATATAATATGGTAACGTCATGGTGCGGTGTCGACTTTGTAATCGTACCGTGGCATGCTAGGCCCATTTTGGACGGTCATCTATGTGTACTTGTGTGCTACTTTTTTTTTGATAAGGCAGGAGGAATGCTGCATATGCCATCCGCAAAAAGTGTCTGCGGGTGGGTATGCCGGACTCGCATCGACTAAACCTAACCTGCCGTGGACTTCTCCTGGCGCCTGACTGGGGGAGCCCCGGGAATCTATATGTACCTAGAAATAATTATGTTTAATTAGCTGTGCCCGCGACTTCGTCCGCTCATTTTGTAATGACTCGATATAAATGTTACATCAGAATACCTTTAATATTATGTCTCCTGTCCAAAGTAAGTAAGAGAGTATATAACTTTTCATCCCCCTTTCAACCCCATATAACCCTTTTAGCGCATTAAAACTAGCCTATGTATAAATGGACAAAATGGTATGGATTCTAAAGATCACGGCAATATTTGTCACCACTAATATGACTTTTACGATTAAGTATTGTTTTATACTCAAAGCTACCACGCGGAAGTAGTAGCAGGTACATCAAACTAACCTAATGACTCCGTAATAAAATAAAAGTATTTTGAGTCACCTTTGTAAAATTGGTTTGATGTAGAGGGCAGAACAAAAACCTACAAAAGATAATCGAAGACAACAAAGACTGATTTAAACTTGCGACCAAAATAGATTGTTAGAGGATATTTGTTGTAGGTCAACAATGAATATGGTAGTCAAACAGTTTACCCTTCATATTCAAACGCAATTAAACACTTGTATTTATAAATGTTTGCGTTTGGAACGATTTGTCATGTCTGTATCAATAAATATATTTCATAAGTAGAATAGGGAATGTCGCATTCCCCGTCGCCGCGTCTTGGTCGATTAATAAGTAATAACCGACTTTACTGCCTACACAATAAAGACGCTGACAAAAGTGTCAAGCTCAAAGTGTATCCATTGATATGGCACCTATTTTATTACGTTTACGCACCTATTGTCATTATTGGGTTAGCCTACATTATGTCCGATTAAATTCAAATAATTCTCTTCTGTTACTAAGTTGGTACAACTGTTTTCTATATTGGCGCGGAGTTCGAGCCCCATCTTTGTTTAAGGTGCTCGAGATTGTTAAGGTCAGGTTTGTGAAGAGAAAATTGTTCACGATACTAGAGCATATTAGTCAAGATACTACTATAATCACAAAATCAATTTCTTTATCTTTAAATTAAAGGAAGTACGATGAATATCCATAACATTTGTTACAATTCGCCTTTAACTATATTTTATGAATTTCTGTTTAATTTTAGGGTTCCGTAGCTAAATGGCAAAAAACGGAACCCTTATAGATTCGTCATGTCTGTCTGTCTGTCTGTCCGTCCGTATGTCACTTGGTAAGTAGATGTATTCTGTAAACCGCATTAAGATTTTCACATAAAAATAGAAAAAGAACAAATTTTTCATTGTAGCCATCCATGTGGGGTATCTATGGATAGGTACCTTTACCAATGATATTGAGGTTTTAATATAATTTTTCGTAAACTTCCAAACACTTCCAAAGTGGTAAAATGAGTGTGTGTGTGTCCCCCCCCCCCCCCCGTGGAACTTATAAAATAAGGGCATGATAAAACTAAAAAACATATGATGTACATTACCATGCAATCTTTTACCGAAAATTGGTTTGAACGAGATCGGGTAAGTCGTTTTTTTAAAGTAAACCGCAATTTACCGTTCATTTAATCAACTGAAATACTTGCTGCTAAGGAACCCTTCATGGGCGAGTCCGACTCGCACTTGGCCGGTTTTTCTTGTTTGAGTCAGGCGTCCTGTGCGGGTATCGAAACTGATATCTACTCAATTCGCTACTATCCTGATTACTGGGTAACATCGGCATGGAATTAATTTGTATAAAGTACTAGCGGCCCGGTACGTGCTTCGCTACGTATAAGGCATAGTAATAAAAAAAAATGATTATTAAGTTAATTTATTCAATCAAAAAAATATTTATTTATTTTATAAGATTTGACACTTTTTCAGGACGTTTTTTAAATTTTCTCTACGTACAAACCTTCCCTGGACTTCCACGAATAATTCAAGACCAAAATTAGCCAAATCGGTAAAGGCGTTGTTGAGTAATAACACTTATAACATTACAACGAAAAGTGGCATTGATTTTTATATATATAGATTTTATGTAGCGTTGAAAAATTCGACGTCGTGTCGTATTGTCATCGTCTCGCTGTTGCGTTTAGTTTTGGTCACTTTTTTTCTGTGGTTAACGCATACATGTATGTACTTGAATGGTTACTGTGCATTTTTACCGCATACTGTACATTTAGCTTCGATTGTCGTTGATGCGGGGCTTAATGATGGCATCTTCAACCTCAATCTTTATGATACTACTCGCTGTGCCCCTGACGTGTCTGCTCTTTTGACTTAGGCATATTTCCCCAGCTAACTAAACAGCGCCGTATCACGCCGCGCACTTATTTTAACACCTTTGAGGGCAAAACTTCGAGGTAGTCCACGAAGGGCACCCATCTGATAAACAGTCTCAACATGATGAAATTAAACTACTTTTTAACGGATAGATAGTAGTTTAATTTCCATGTGTAACATTCGCTTAAACATAAGAAAATACTAGTCTTAACGTGCGTAATATTAGTTGTGTTAATAAACGTTCTAGTGATTTTTATCGATATCTTTCATTTAATAACCTAGGTTACTGTAACGGTTAACGTAGGTGCCTTTCGTGGACAAGAATGTAAAAAATAATTTGAATCCACGAAGAGCACCTGCCAAAAGTATGGATAGGTGCCTTTCGTGGACTAGGCTAGGTGCCATTCGCGCAGGTGCCATTCAGATGGGTGCCCTTCGTGGACTACCTCGAAACTTCTACAAACTTTGTATGTCATACTTGTTTATATCGAATCAACAGCCTACAAATAAGTTTCATGTTTCTAGCTCGACGACTCTAAAAACGATACTTCCATACAACTTTTGATCCCCCCGTCCTCCTCAGGCTCTAGACTATCTATGTTCTTCAATTAAATCGGTTCAGTAGTTTCGGCGTGGAAGCGCGACAGACAGAGTTACTTTCGCATTTATAATATTAGTAAGGATTGTAGCAGAGCTCCTGGATTTTGTCAGAGTAGTTTCAAGAATCTCCCTAATTTTTTTTTGTTGTGTTTGTATCTATTGCATATATTGCGGTTGTATGATGGGATAAATAGATACGGACATTATAAAAGATGTCGATTGCAGTTTTTTCTGATTCTTGGCAGAATCTGCAGATTGTGCTGACAGCTATCTTTAGGTTGAACATGTCCTTATATAGTTTGCTGTGTCAACAGTGTTTACCAGTACAGTCACTTATGTGGGTACTATATGTATATAATATATGGGTTTACTTGTAAAACACCAACAACCTCGCAGGAATAGATATCTTACACCATAAGTAACAACTTTTGTTCTACAGCTTTTCATAATTTTTTAGATTTTATTTTCGTACAATTTTAAGCATTACTTTAATTTCCCGCTTGAAGGTTTATAACTCTACGCGCATCATAAAGATATTACGTAAATATAGACGGGCGCGGGGAAGGGGTGCAGCGCTAGCACCATTGAACTTGACCCATTTCTCTAGTAGCGAGTCGTCCATGTAAAATGATTTTTGATTTCACGTATTGAGTTATGTCCGAACTCATAGAACAAAAGTTGTTGCTTATAAATAATAACTTCTAATAGCTATATCCAACTTCAAGAACTTACCATCTGATAAGTATCGAAATTAACACTTTATACTTAATAAACGTACTTAAATACGTTACGAACGTGCCTCGGAGAGCACGTAGAGCATAATCTAACTTCTTTCCGTTTGCGTCGTCTAGTCGTCCCATTCGATTATGAGGGTTAGGAAATATAAAATGCACCTGTATTATGTTCTGCACTATAATATGTCCCGCGCTGATGGCTAGTGTAGATTAAGATTGGCCGCCATAGTCCAGGAGGACAATAACGTGATAACGACAAAACGTCAAGCGCGATTGATGCCATATCTAAAGTGCAGCAGCGAGATAATTATAATTGAAATTTGAGGTTGGTCCACTTGATCCTTACCTACCTTACTCTGATCAATTATAATTTTAGGTATCTGTTTTGAGTTTGGACTTTGGACACTCGTTAGCTTACAAGATTAATACAAAAGCTATAAAAATCCAACGACTTAAATCACGAATGCGTGGATTCGTGATTTAAGTAATTGAGTTTTTAGTTAAATATTGAACGACGGTTATTAACCCTTAAAAAGGCTTTGTACTATACGAGACTACATCAATTTCAACCTTATCACTTTCTAATAAGGTCCCAAAAATTTCTGGTTAAGGGTGGGGTCTTTCGACTGGACTGGACTTTCCAAAGATTTCCACAGTTGCCGGTCTTGTAACTATAAGTCTTCTCTTTTCGAAGTAATATCCGTGCAATTAATTAATATCTACTTTCTTTCTTTCTTTGTTATTTCTTCAAATACTTTGCAGAATGTAGAATAATTTTTTACAATATTATTCACATCTTACACGTGACGCGGTTCGTCTTTAAATATAGGCAAGTGTTCTAGGATTTCTAAGTTTGTTTGCTGGGAAGGTCGTATTTGTAGTCATTTAATTGGATTACGAGCACGTCAAGCCCCTTGCGTGACTTTGTAGCGATCGCCACCGCCGCAATGCTGCTTATGGCTTCCTCTATACAGAGCCGTAGCCCGTAGCTTAGGTACCTAATATTTTTTTACAAACATTGAAACGTTAAATTAACCGTTATGAACTCCAGTGTAGGTACAAAGGTTCACTCTATACAGCGTTCGACCAATGAAATCACAGAAAACACACGAGTCTATGACTGCGATCATGGTCACTGGTCGAAAACTTTAACTTAGTTAAAAAGCTGTTTTTTGTATGACATAATATATCTTCAATGCAATATAAAAAAAACTGTCTCGACTAAACTAATTTTCAAATGAAATAATAGCAGCTACAGAAAGGCTTTAAACTTTGTGCACCCCGTCTATAAGTTGAATTATAAAAACGGATACTAAAGCACTTGTTTTTTAGGGTTCCGTAGCCAAATGGCAAAAAACGGAACCCTTATAAATTCGTCATGTCTGTCTGTCTGTCCGTCCGTACTCCGTATGTAACAGCCACTTTTTTCCGTAACTATAAGAGCTGTACTGTTGAAACTTGGTAAGTAGATGTATTCTGTGAACTGCATTAATATTTTTAGACAATAATAGAATAATAATAATAATTTTGGGGGTTGCCCATACATAGAACTGAAACTCAAATTTTTTTTTTTCATCGTACCTATCTATACATGTGGGGTATCTATGGATAGGTCTTCAAAAATGATATTGAGGTTCCAAATATCATTTTTGTCTAAACTGATTAGTTTGCGCGAGAGGCACTTCCAAAGTGGAAAAATGAGTCTCCCTCCCCCCCCCCCCCTGTAACTTCTAAAATTAGAGAATGATAAAACTAAAAAAAATATATGATGTACATTACTATGTAATCTAACAGGGAAAATTGGTTTGAACGAGATCTAGTAAGTAGTTTTTTTTAATGCGTCATAAATCGTAAACCGCAATTTACCTTTCATTTAATTAACTGAAATACTTGCTGCTAAGGAACCCTTCATGGGCGAGTCCGACTCGCACTTGGCTGGTTTTTTACTAAAATGATTTGGAAGGGCTTGTAAAGAGCCAATATAAACAAATATTTAAAAAAAAAACAACCGATTTAACAGAGATAATCTAAAGAGCACTTAATTCGTCTAAAAAACTGACAACGTAGGGGCTATAATACTGGCCAGAATGAAACTTAATTATAAAATTAATCCAATCTACTTCTCATTCCTAATGTTTGTGAGTTTAGCCCTAGCTTCGTCCCTGCATGCTCAACCTTTGTAACTCGTTGTAGCGTGGATTGTACGCTAACATGCACAATATTTTTTCTTTAAAACCGGAGCATTGTGCTTACATCCCATCACGACTTGATTAACTGTCCCGTTATGAACTATGCTTATTCCATATTGTGCTTAGTAAGTTACAGATTAAACATACACAGATATTAATTACGGCGAGTCAGACATGTTGATAGTGGTGTATTAATGTGTGGGTATTAACAGCCTTTACTGACAGCCAATTTTTCATAAAAATATATATCGGATTTTATTAGACCAATATTTTTCTATTCACGGTTATAGGTACAAGTTGTGCAAAACATCAATAACAAGGAAATGTGATTGGAAACGAAAAACAAAATACAGGCAAGGCTAATTTTCTCTCATTCTTTTCTTTTTGGCCCATTATTGGTAAGTGAAAATAAAAATCTGTCCTGGCTTTTGAAGAGGAAATAGAAGAATACGAAAACTCGAATTTACTCGTAGTATCTTTTTCACGCCCAAAATAAGTTGTGAGAAAAATGTACCTATTGTATAACGACCCTGAATAATAATGAAAAACTTTAAACACAAAAAGCAAAACAGCTTTGCTGAGAACTGACTACATTCATTCCGTTTAAAAGATGAACATGAACAACCAAATTTCACATGTGCTTGGAAACAGTTTTGAATTGTACACCAATGGTTAATTTCAACCTAAATATTAAGAATTAAAACACAACATGAAAATATTATTAATAAACTATGGTTCACTCACAAACATATTTTTTTGCAAATTTTTTTCAAACAATTCAGACACTATTCATTGTAACTTTATACTTGATTCCATTACGTTGCCTGCATTTATTATCCATATTGTTTTCCTAATAGTTATTATGAATTAATCCGCAATTTAATACCTTCTTATGCAATTAAATCTAAATATTTGCATGACATAAGTTGTTGTATATTACGAAAATCCATTATATTATTGTAATACCTATATTCTCGCAAATAAAGAAATAATTAATTAATTCTTGAGTACATCATCACTCATCAGTACCCAGGTAGGTTACTCTATTAAGCATTCAACTCTACAAACAAATCGCTATCGACACCTAACTCGTTAAATGCGGGAACTTTGTTTATAATTTGATGTCTATATGTTATTATGTGACATAACAATATTTTGACTAAGGTTTCACTTCATGTTACATACAAGATCTCCATTCCCTATACGCGCTGTCGCTGCATTTGTCTGTGGGACTCGCGTTCTATACGATCAATTGCTATATACTTTTATACTATACCTATATTGATGATATTACCGGGGGACGCGTGTTAAGGGAATATTTATAAGAATCAATATTAAACAATTAATTGAATAGGTATATTTAATAATATAATAAATTTCTGTTCAGATGTCTTCATCTAAGAAATAGGATGTTTTGATTTATATAACTATTATTAGCTGCGCCCCGCGGTGCTACCCGGGTTGTAGCATTTAATTTGTGTATTTCAATTATACGAGTTATATTAGTATGAATTCTTACTAAACATACAATATTTTCTTTATAACAACCGAATTGAACTAAATTTATATGGGACCATTCGCGAAAGTATAGGTATAAAATTTTCCAAATGGAGATAAAAAAATATCAAATTTCACAAAACAGTAGAATTCGCGTAATACGAATTACATAACAAAAATAGAATACATAATGTTTCTATGTTAGGGAACCAAACTAGAAAGAACCACTACTATGACAACTGTTACATATAGGTACTAATATATTTCTAAATACATACATATAAATTACACCCAAAAACAGACCAAAAATCGTGCTCATCGCACAAAGATTTGTCGTCCTGGTGGGGGTGGGGATCAAACCCACGACAGGCCAGTCAAATAGAAAATTTTAAATCCGTTTTTGAAATCGGTTAAAAGTCATATTCATATTTTTAATCGCAAAAATAAGTGTTTATATTTTTTTAGATCGCGGCTTTATTTCGGCCTGACAGACGTCAGTTACGTACGTTAGGGATTAAGGAATTTTACGTTGTACTACCGCTAAGTCCTTAATCCGTCATATTCGTAGCTAACGTCTCCTGCGTGTACACTTCAGCTGTAAACAGCATCACAGCTCAAGTAGGTAGTTTCTAGATTTTGTGTTTTATTTGTGAATGAGTAGATTTTCGCATTTACGGTTATTACTGTTACTTTTCTGTCAAAGAATTCTACAGTAATTCCCTTACAGAGAAAACACAAAGTTTAAAATATACATACTTACACTGTATTTATTTTCATTAATTATAATTAATAATAATACCTATAAACTAAAGATCGCACTTGTGCGAAATTCGACCTCTAACGTTCTATTGTCAAAGACATTAAATTAAAATAATATTACTTAATCTGTTCTCAGTTTTGACACTCAGTTTGTCTGTGTGGTATAAATAAATAATGGTAATAAAAAAAAAGTATGGTAGTGTCCGTAATGTTTTTTTTTCATTACAATAATAGACTTCTAATGCCTATTATATAAAAATATTAGCTTTCTGCACTCCATATCCATATGAACGTTAACTGTTACACATTTAACTTTCAACTAGTATTTAGATGATAAGTCATTTTAAATTTTTCATAGATTTTTTAGTTATAAGATAATATTTGTACACCAGAAATGGTAGAATATATGAGACTTTCGCATTTGTTACACCTAAATTCCTTTATTGTACTATATTCTTACAAATAAACTATATTCTATTCTTCTATTCTAACTCCTTCGTACGCGCAATTTTGCTTCACGTATTAATATTATGCTATGGGTTGTCCATCACTTTACCGCTACCTGCGTCATAGCTTTGCTCCTCTTATAAATCTTTAATGAGGGAACGTGAGCAACGAGTGTAGAAAGAAATAAGCAAAAAAGTATTGTGAAATCGATTGAAACCATGAACTGAAGGAAAAACAACAGCTGCGGCAATAAAAGTCTGAATATTCTGGATCGATTTGCGAGAACGATGCATTAATGAACCATAGTGTATAACTATGTATAATAGTTACTTTTAAAATTTTTGGTGGCCTCACTATTATTTTTACATTTTGTAGACTTGACTTTACTACATAAATATAAAATGTCACAATACAAAAACCTAAAGATATAAGTCTGTAAATAAATTCAATGCAACAATTTGAGTAAAATAAAATTAATTAATTAGACATAAAATATACAATTACATAGGTCAAGAACAAAATAAATCACCTTAAAAATAACAAAAATATAGGTGTCATATTAGATTACTTGTCGTTGAGTGCGCTTCTCACCTGAGCGTCTTTCAGCCACTTCACCATGATAACGTGACAATAACCTTAATATCACGTTTTGTTTTGTTTTAATCTCCTCAGCAATACTCCGTTGAGTAGCCCCAGCTTGGAGCACGCCTACTGCCCTTAACATTTCCTCTCTCGTTAAATGGCGCCGCTACATGATGCACACAATAACATTAATACGAAATTAACCGATAACTAGTTATAAAACTTAAATTTGACACAAAAAATAGCCAGAAACTACTGTAGGGTAGATAAATTACACCTTCTGACTTCGCTACCATTATGCCGCGTGTAAATTTTGTTTTTAATTATTTTTTTCAAATTCAAATTATGAATCGTTCAAAAAGTTTTTCAAAATAAGCTTGTTTCAAAAGAATTTAAAACTGGCCAGTATTTTTTGAGTTTAAGAACATTATACAAAATATCCCTAGCCGATGGAACTTGACTATTTCACAAAAATGCATTACATATTTTTATCTGTGCCATGAGACGAGACGTGCTGCCAATCTAATTATAAACTTACTCTCTGATTCATCATTAAACTTTCAGATAAATAAGGGCCGCGGAATTTAAAATCATTTCAATCATTTCAAAATCTTTATATAGATTTTGATGTGATTAAAAAAATATTTTGGTTCTCAATTACCTATACGCAGCACTAAGTAAATAGCGTACATAAGATTGGTGTATAGCTATCACTAGTTATTGTGTTTATTCGATTTTGATGGGGTACCTAATGGAGTTGAATTACGACGGATTTCGTCGCTGCGTGAGTGTGTAAAAGCGTTGTGTGCAAAAAATCTTGAAAATAATTTAATACTAATGTTGAAAGTAATGCTGAAAAAATATATAATTTTATTTAGTTATTAACGCTCTTATAATTCTTTTTTAAATTTCATTAAACATATTTACTGTTCCTAGGCACCTCAAAGGGGGAGGTACATACATATATTACAGCTTCTAGCTGAAGTATTATTATTCGTAGGTGTACCTATAAATTTAAGACCATTGTATTATTCTAAAATTACTTATGCACAAAATTGTGAGTAAAATATAATATACTGTAGACAGACTATAATATTTAACAATTGAAACATGTTTGCAATTTATTCTCACACAAGAAACTTATATAACATTAGTATAAATATAACAAAGCATTATCAACTTTAGTGTAATAAAATAGGTTCCAAAATTAAGTCTAGGTTAATATTATGAATTTAAATACAAAGCATTTTGAGCAATCTTTCATATATAAAAACAGAAACTTACTTAATGATTGACCAACGCACAGCTGAAACCGCTGAACCTAGATCCATGTAATTTTGCACAAATATTTCTTTAGTGACGTAGGTGTGCACTAACAAAGTATTTTTGAAACTTCAACCTCTGAGGGGGTGAAAAGGGGTTGCAAATTTGTATAGAACAAGGTTTTTGATCTGATCAATTTCAAACTTGGCATTTAAATTCTATAAACTTTTAATATTCAGCCTCCTAAAATGATAAAACAAACGTTGATCTATCAGTCAGTGAATTAAACAATCAGCCATCTGTTTTCTCTTTTATATATATGATCTTGATTTATTCTGTTTAACATCTTCGATGTCTGATTTCGGCTAACTACCACTAATCGCGGGCAAAAGCTAGTAATATATAATTGTGTTCGGAAATCATTAATACTAGAACATTCAATGAAGTACTGTAACTACCTGTTATTTATTCTAAGAGGGAGCAAAATAAAGGCAAATGTGCCAGTACTATAAAATATGTCAAAATTATTAAAAGAGGAATGTTACATTATTTACGAGCATGTTCACGATCATATATTTATCAATGAATATATTTACGAAGTGTTTTATGATGTTTGTGTCATCTACTACATTATTTTTGTATCACCTAAAATTACACTTTACGAAAAAACATAGTTACGGGATTGGATTTTTAATGCTTGTGCTACTTAATAACCGTCTATGCTATGTAATTGAAGTCACAGAATCCTCTGTATTGCTACCGATAAAATGTCCACCCTAATCATCAATCGGTGGAACCTAGTGAGCCTAGCACAGAACGTCCCCAGAGACCGACATTCTCATGCATCATCAAGTCTGTAACCGCCCCAAGATACGGTTCCAGCCCTACAGGAGTAGCCACGTCGTCCCACAGGCTACAGTCTTGTTGAGTTGCTTGACGATTTGAGCACCCGATTGCATCTAATGTCCGGTGACGCAGTGAAAGACAGAAATGGTTAACAATAAAAAAGAAGGCGGTTATTTTAACATGACGTTTACAATTAACCTAGAAGCTTTCACTGTGTCAACGGACTATAAAGAACTCAGTGTGCGAGTCCGTCATGTATTTGGCTGGTTTACATTTTAAGTGTATATTTTGTAAACCCAAAAATGTGTTTATTCACGTAGGCGTTTTGCGATGCGAGTATCAGTTGATTTCAGATGCGACCGTTCACGTATTTACTTCTTTATAAAACCCTAGTTCAATCTCGGTTACAGTTGGCAGTTCAAAGTCCAGAGTCCTTTTATGATAAATATGTTAAACTACTTGGTATATATATAGTATTTAAGGACTAAAACTTTTAACCCTGGAGTCTAGACATAAGTTACTTATAGTCATGGCTTATGTAATAATAAGTTTGACTGTACGGTAATTACAAACTAATCATGTTATGTTCTTTCTAGAACACATACAGCGTGAGGTGCGTGTGCCCCGGTATTTAATAGATATGTATAGAAGTTCTTGTACCGCATAGTAATAAAAAAACAAAGTTACTAAATGATTTTGCTACACTAAAATAATATAAGTCATTCTTTTCTCTTGCGGTTCAAAATATTTAACCTATGTAAATAAACACCAAGTACTTGTTTCGTAAACTTAAATGCACTGTAATTAAATAATGTCATCAAATACTACAAATCTACGCCCAGTTAAGTTTTTATTCTATTCAATATTATTCAGCATTTAGTACCTTATTAAGTTACAATGTAACTATGAAGCAAAAATGTAACGTATAACTTGTTTTTGTCCCAATAAAGAATAAAACAAAATATTACACATAAAGTATTTAAACAAGACCCCAGATCCTTGGGTGAGGCCTTTGTCCAGCAGTGGACGACTTTCCGCTGATATGATGATGATGATGAAGTATTTAAGTTTTTGTATACATGACATTGTATTATCCATAGCACAAGCTTTTCTTACTTTAGTTGAGATGGCGATGTGTGATATATCCCGAATATTTATTAAAGAAACAATAAACGTGATAATCAACAAGTGCAATTGAGGAGAGAGGCGTGAGAGTTTTGAGTGGGAGAACAGTCTAGCGATATTTGATTTATTAACATAATATTCTTTTTCCAGATTCCTATGGCGCTACGCAAACGGCATGATCCGATCGAAGCGGTGGGGGCGACAAGATGCTACAGTCGCGGAGCTGTTTACCCGGCGTGCTCTAAAGTACCCGGACGCGCCATGCATGATTGTCGTCGGTGACCGTACCTGGACCTTCAGTGAGGTCAGTAAAGGCAAATGTTACTAAACTAGTCTTATGACAATAGTACATTATGAATTAACAAAAAATATAAAGAAACTGGCTTAATATAATATAAGAATAATATCTAGGGGACAGTGTCACACAGATCATCCTAGCCCCAAACTAAGCAAAGCTTGTACTATGGGTACCAGGCGACGATATACCTACATACTTATATAGATAGATAAATACTTAAAATATATAGAAAACATCCATGACTGAGAAACTAATATTTGTGCTCATCACACAAATATTTGCACTTACCGGGATTCGAACCCAGGACCACCAGCTTCGTAGGCAGGAGCACTACCAACTAGGCTACGGTGATCGTGAATATGCAATTTCAATTACATTATAAGTACCTAGTATGAGTAAATCTAATCTCATAAATGGGAAGTCGTAAAGGTTTGAAACCCGTCGAACGATTATATCGTTCGACGGGTTTCAAACCTGCACCTTCTACCAATTCGGTGTAGGCTGTCTGCCGTTAAGCTATGAATCAGATCAAATTTAGGATTACCTTAGTAATACCCTTTAGGAGGAGGTAGGTGTAATCCATCGGCTATGTTTTTCTAGTAACTGATGGCTCTTTTTGAAATTACCTTTCAGTTGATATTTATATTTTGCCGTGTAGTTTCCGGCCCAGAATAACAGAGCCACCCCATACCATCCCGTGGGTGTCGTAAAAGGCGACTAAGGGATACACCAGGTTCTCTGGCAGCAGCGCCACCTGTGTACTAGCTACTACATAACCGCGGTCGCCAACTCGCATGCGAAGAGCAGTGACTAACGCAAGCCCCTCCTAATGGTAACCTATGTTCAGCAGTGGACGATATCAGGGTGACGATGTGCGAAGTGATTTTGATGTTTACTTCATACCTTCTTTCTAGTGAGTCTACATAGCTGTGATTTTTTTTTAAATATAAGGACCGCAATCTACCCGTGAAAGGAAACAAATTAAATAAGACCAGTTTAAGAACAACAAAAATATTTTTTTTGCCCCCATACAAATTGCTTTAGTCATCATCATCATTACAGCTAAATAAGTCCACTGCTGGACAAGCCTCCCTCAAGAATCGTCTTGGGGGGATATGCCATAATCGCCACGCTTGGCAGGCGGGTTGGCGATCGCAGTAAGATGGTCATTGTAATCAGAAGGAAGCTGCTGCCCATCCTCTGGTAGATATTCCCTCGGGTCGACTTCTACGCCCCCCACGGGATGAGATGGGGTGATGATATTCTGATTCTGATATTTGTCGCCGTCACCACACAGCATTGCTTTAGTTAATCTCTATAATTGTTATTTCGTTTTTATTCTGTTTTAGCATTTTGGTGTTGTAAAGTCTCGTAAGCCAGTTATCCTCCTTAAATTTCAAATCACGTCATTCTTCCAAAAATTACCATTAAAAATCTGAAGCTCTGCTCACTCGCTTCTATTGTCTGGTGAAGCATTCAAAACCTCTTAGACTAATTGTGAACCGTTAATAAAAGACATCCAACTGCACCCTACAAACCCTTCTTAACGTTTAAAGAACGTACCTACCTACCTTGTTACATGATTCTTCTTCTGAGTAAAACCACGACCAACTATAAGTACTTGGTCAAGTATATAGGTTATTTCATTACCATGACACCCCAAAAAGCTAAACTCGTTATATTTCAATATATACATTTGTTTTGTTAACAGATGGCTGCAAAATCGAACCAAGTGGCTCGAGTTATGCAAGAGCATATCGGCTTGAAGCGTGGGGACGTGGTTTGCGTGTTTATGCCCAACTGTGGGGAGTACGTGTGGACGTGGCTCGGCATGGCGAAGGTGGGCGCGGTGTCCGCTCTCATCAACAGCAACCTGCGCCATAAGCCGCTGCTACACTGCATTCAGGTCGCCAAGGCGAAGGCTATCGTGTTCTCGGAGCAGCTGGCGGGAGGTGAGTTTTTTATTTTAGCTATACTTAGAATATAGAATATATATATATATATATATATATATATATATATATATATATATATATATATATATATATATATATATATATATATATATATATATATATATATATATATATATATATATATATAATATATTATATATATATATATATATTTACGAATGTTATGAAATTGTATTGAGGCATAGAGTTTTTTATTCGTATACGGCTAATATGCTCGGACTTAAATAGAGCGTCTACATCAGAAAATCTTTGACTAAACGGTATCCTGACGTATTGATTGAACCGCAGCATTTACAAATCTAGCGCAAAAAATTGTCTCAGATCCCTCAAACGAAACATTTAATCCAAACTCAGAAGCTACCGGTTGATGTAAAGGAAACTTGACATTATTAGGCTTGAGGTAAAGCTCCCTTAGATAATAAATAAATCAGTCAACACTATTTAGGCGCATTTTCACGCCGGAGGTCGTCGGATCGATTCCACCCAGGACAGATATTTTGTTCTCTGTCTGGATCTGTTTGTCCAGTCTCAGTCTGGGTGCAATTATCTATATAAGAAAAGTAGTATATGTAGTATATCCGTTATCTGGGTTCCATAGAACAAGCTCTGCTTAGTTTGGGATCAGCCTTGGGATCGGCCTTGCGTGAAAAGTGTTATTATATATTTATTATTATATTATATTAATTATACAATGAGTATTGAAGAACGAGAAGAGCGTATTTTCCTCATAATAAAGAATTTTTGTGAGCTTATTATTTATTAATGTAATACCAATATTGTTTGTGAAAATTGTTCGTACATTATTTGAGTGAATGGCGTAAGATTTGTTCCGAAAACTACCGCGCATTTTATGAGCCGACCAAATGTTTTCGGAACAAATCTTTGTGTAAACGTTGAATCACTTATGCCTGCGGATAACACTTGTCCCATACAAACATATGCTACATTTTCATCATTGGTTTTTAAAGACTAGGTACAGACGCCAGCACATCAAGCTACTCCAATCTGTCAAATTTCCCCAATTGAAAGTGAACCTTATGCTTTTGTGATAAATTTGACAGATTGGGTTAGCTGGATGTGCTGGCGTCTGTGCACCAATATTTTTTCGCAATATCTGCCATGATGATGCCCCGCAGCCGTTTCCTTTTTAATCGCCGTTTAAAGAGGTTATCGATTCAAATGTATGTTATTGTTCTTTTCTGTATGTATGTTATGTGATTGTGCAACCGACGACGTTGTTTGTCCACCGATTATAACAAATATTTTTTAATGGTATTGTGGTTGTGAAATAATATGGACATCACAAGCACAGTAATGGATAGAACATTCACATACACAACACAAACTATGAATAACATTCTATGACAAACTTCCCAATGATCTTGGAGAATTGTCTACGAATAAGTATAAAAGAAGTATTAAAGCCAAATTTTCTGATTATTTAAGTGATAAAAGTGCTTGGGATTGAGTTGTTCTAAATCAATAGACAAACAATATACCTATGTAATTAATGTTAAGTAAATTTTATTTTGAAAAAGGATACCTACCTACTGAGTTTTCTGGCAGTGGTTCTCAGTAGCTGACACGTCATGCCCTGCATGATAGGGTTAAAAAACAATGACGATTCCACATAAATGTAAAATTTTAGCCTTACAGTCGTAATTGATGTATAACATTGAGATAATGAAATTGAGATGAGATGTACGTGATGCCAATTTATTCATAACGTGATTGGTGGAATATATCATCGCATACCTACACAATGTTAGCTGACAGTACGCCGCGTCGTGATAACAACCTTACGTAAAATGGGTTGGCTGGTACCATCTGCCAGACATTTCTCCACAACCGCGCGGGCTTATTGGTCAAAGTTCCCGGTAACACATATCCGTCCGTTTTCCTAAATCACTCCCACAAAAAATATCCAGCAACCGAGAGGAAAGATGTTACATGTCAAAAATAATAAGATAATCTCGGTAGTAGTTATGCCTTTAAGCCATCGTTGCCAGTTGTACAGACGCCAGCACATCCAGTTACCCAAATCTGTCAAATTTCTTTTATAGACTTTCAACTTTATCACAATAGCATAAGATTCACTTTCTATTGGGCAAATTTGACAGATTGGGATAGCTTGATGTGCTGGCGTCTGTACCTATTCAGAATGTCTATGACAATAAGTTGGGTGTGATCTAAGGATACATAATTAGTGAATTCATCGAGAAGGCAAACAATATTGGTAGATATATAGGCGGGCTAACTTTCTAAGCATCGGACTTAGCTCGTGAGTAATGCATTGTAATGTACATAATTTTTCATTTTTCCTTCCGGAGAGAAAACAAATAGTGCAGAAAGAAAAAGAAAACAACGACTCACAGTCTTGCCTTTTTTTCTTTCAAACCTGTCAATAACGAACAATAAAAGATAGATTTATCCAATTTGGTGCAGTCGTTTGGAAGTTATTAGCATACAACATTTTATTAATTCATTTTTATAATAATTAATATTATATATTTATATATATATATATATATATATATAGGTATACGTGATTTTTGTCACTGAAAATAATAAGACACCTGCTTTTTCTCTTAGTATCGCTTACTAATAAAATGTTGAAATATGACTTCCTATTGTCACTGATTTTATTACCTTTATTACGAAGAGTTGCGGAAAAATATTAAAATGCGTAAATATTGTATTCCTACAATTATTTTAAATGCACTAATACTTAACAATATTTAAGGCCTAGAAAGCAATGGAAGGAGGTAATAAATATTAAAAATAGAAGGAGGTTATAATTATATGAATATTAGTAAAAACACTTTGGTACTTATTTGTTCTTTGTGAAATAAACTCATTAACAAATACCTTTATTATAAAAATTATTGCGGGAAAATATTGAACTGCGAGAATATTATTCTTTTTTTTTATTTTGATGCATTTTTAATAATACTTAATATCTAGTAAAACAATGGAAGGAGGTAAGAAATATTCCTATATAATTATTAGTAAAATATACTTCAGTACTTATTTCTTTGTTCTTTGTGAATTAAAATCATTAAAAATAATTGATGTAGGCCACTCATCAATGATTTTTATGTTTTATTTATTAAAGGAAAAATCTATAATCCTCCAAAAAACTAAACCAAACCTTTTTTCGGTAATGAAACGGCAAGAAAATATGCTACGTATGTATATGTTTATGTTCATATGTCTGACTGTTTTGTTCGACGACCGCCTCGACTTAGTTGGTGGTGACTACGGATCCAAAGGTTGTGGGTTCGATCCTTGTACAGACGCCAGCACACCAAGCTACCCCAATCTGTCAAATTTCCCCAATTGAAAGTGAACCTTATGCTAATGTGATAAAGTTCAAAATCTATAAAAGAAATTTGACAGATTGGGGTAGCTGGATGTGCTGGCGCCTGTACAAGACATGTATTTATTGTATTCAAGAACAAGTATATTTGTCTTAGTCTGGGTGTTTCGTTGTGAAAAAAATTCGTTTTAAATTATAATTAGTTGTTGGTTTAAAGAAAATATTTAGTAA
Organism: Pseudoips prasinana; assembly: GCA_951640165.1. NCBI lineage: Eukaryota > Metazoa > Arthropoda > Insecta > Lepidoptera > Nolidae > Pseudoips > Pseudoips prasinana. The sequence goes on along the minus strand of OX621237.1, from coordinate 26,424,292 downwards.
GTTTCTAAAGCAGGCCTGACTGACTCCGCAACATAGGTACAACGCAACACTACGTACCTACATCGTGCGCCAATACAATAAAATAATTTATTGGTACTAGATAGCATCTTTCTGCATTGTTTTGTTATTGTCCTTTTTTTATTCTGAGGCTAAAGTTAATAATAGATTGTACACTTGTTAATTACATAAATATAATATTTATGTAATTGTGTTATAATTATTGTATTGTGTTATAATAATAAGTAATGTCCTACTGGTCTATTTCGGCCACGATCAATGGAGACTACACATATGCGCGGGACAAATTTTAGTGCACAAGTGTCTGCGCAAACACAGGGGTGTTTGCGCAGACACTTGTGCCCTAAATTTCTATTTCATTCAATCACTTATGATTTGATGGGTCGACTAGAGACATACCCGGAAAGAGGTATAGGTATATGTAGATAAAATTTTCTATTATATTATAAAATTCTCTTTTAGACCGATCCGGTATTTGAACCCAGGACCTCATTAACTGCGGTTAAACCTGCTACCGTTAGACCAACGAGGCAATCGTTATTGTGTTACAGAATAAATAACAAGTTACTAGTAAATAATAGAATTATAGGGTAACATATTTGTCGTCATTGAAGAAAAACTACTATAACTCCTCATTGTTTAGTAGTGGACGATTTCCAAGTAAATGACTATGACAATTTAAAATTACAGATTCATAGGTATGAAATTATCACTTATTATCTTCATGGACGCCACTGCGCCGGTCCTGGAAATGATAAACTTAGTAATGGAGTCGGGAAACTGTCATAGAATTACGCTACGCGTTAAAATACTTAATTATATGGTATTTTTAACTTACATTAGTAGGTTGGTTCTGCACATTAAAACTCCGAGATGTTTTCCACACACAATATTTAATCGAACAAAGTAACGTTCTAATTGATTGATTTATAATCTCCTACCCTATTTATTTTTTTATCAGTGATAACCATTTGCAAGTCTAATATCGATTAATAATAGTTTTAAGATGTAAAATTATTATAGTAATTAATAAAATGATAATCACTAATAAAATAAGAAATCACAATTTAAATATATAATTATGATATAGCAGCTACGTCATAACCGTTGCGCGGCTATTGAGTACTTGATAACACTTAACATTTTCTGTGAGCCTAGGAGGGCCAATTATAGGGCCAATAATAAATCTACTTGCTTATATTTATGCATGATTAGAAAATCTCATGATTTGCTACTTCTTTATGTAAAGTGGTTACCCTGATGTCAGAGTTGTTCTAGTTGCCCCGAAGGCATCTGATATGGCTTAACGGTTGTTGTGTAACAACAAGTACCGGGACCGACAGCTTAACGTACCCTCCGAGGCACGGAGACGCTCGGAAATTAAACCACCCATCTACAACATTTAACGTAATTAACGCACACCCTCAAACACCCCAATTAGAATAATGTTGTAATCATAATACATACACTGAATTTTTAAAATTTTAAAATAAACTTGATTCCAAGAAACTAATTTAGTAAATAATAATATATGCATATACATGTTGTATATGCATTATTATTTACTAAATTAGTTTCTTGGAATCAAGTTTATTTTTCTTTATTTTGTATCAAATAATGGAATTTGTATGAATACAAATAAAACTGCGATTTATAAGTCGTATTACTTTGACTTACGGTCCATTTCAATTGGTTTTGACTGTACAGGGTTGATATGAAAATAATTTCAGTACTTTAAATTGTTTTGCAATAAAAAATTACCTATATTAAAAATGATATAAATCGATTCAGTAAACGATTCTGAACAAACTATTTTCAGGAAGTGCGTTAATTACGTTACATGTTGTATTTACAGAGCACGCGCCTAGGTGCTTTATATCGCCGACCACTTACGGACCGGTGATTGCAACTGGCTAGGAGCGCGTCAAACTGCTACTTTTTTCTAAAATTATGATAATGGCTATTATTATGTTATTCTGAGAACTGGTTACTGGTTACCATTTGATATTCTACAGCAATCATAACAAATAAATACCAATTTAGTTTTCTTGCAGTACACGCGATGTTATTCTACAAATGATAATTGACATGTTTTTCAAAACCTCTTATCTAATAATAGCACAGTTTATGTACAAAGTTATGAAGTCCTTACATAGGAAGAGAAATCGACAGGCCTGTTGGCGTGGTTGGCAAATGCTTGATTTTCACGCCGGAGGTCCCAGGACAGATATTTTTGTACATGAACACATCTATTTGTCCTGAGTTTGGGTGTAATTATCTATATATATAAGTAGGTATTATTTACAAAAGAAAAGTAGTATATGTAGAATATCAGTTATCTGGTTTCCATAGTACAAGCTCTGCTTATTTTGGTAGTATATTATTATTATTATGATATTATTGAAGATTTTGCATATTATACGTCAGGCCGGATACATTTCTAACATAATAGAGTCTCAGACATCTTTAAAAGAGTCTTATAAATTTAAGTGCGGGTGGGAATCGAACCCACGAACCACGGAGTATCTCGGTCTCAGGCTGAGATCTATAGAGCGTACCTACATAGACTTTACTCAAACTTTACTTACGTAAAACTTTGCTAAGTATATGCTAAGCTTATACTTTGATTTGGTATTTATAGACTTTTTGAAGTTAAGATTATGCTTAGCATAAGCTAAGACAAAGTCAAAACACCAATTGTAATTTCGTTACATGTACTCATTGGAAAACATTTACAAACAGTCATAATTATAAATAACTCGTCCAATTTCTCTGGAAATCCGATACAATGTGGCATCACTGTCTCTGATAATACGGAAAAATTAAAGGTCCTGTAAGTTATGATGGTGAAGTATATTTTTGACTACTTTATTTTTATTTGGCTTATAGTGTAAGCTTTTACTAAGTCGTCGATTTTGTCACCCCCACTCAGAGGGATTCGAAGATTGCTTTATAAATACCGACTTTGACTTAAGTCGAAAGTAAAGTCTAAGTAGGCTCTATAGATCTCAGCCTCAGTGCGTTAACCGTACCGCCACCGTCAACATTGAGACTGGCCGCAATAACCAAAATTATATCAAGAGGATTATTAATTATTATTATCATATTGGAAGCATTGACCCTATATATCAATGGTTGGAAGTCCCAATGAAATAGTAACCGATCAAAATGCAATAAAGCGACTGTAAATAGACAGTAGGATAGGAAGATATTCGGACAGGAATTGTAATAAGTCTGGATTCTTAATTCATCTTACTGAAATATTTTTGATTGTTTAATAATATAAAACAAAAAGATCTCTGACGCCAGTGAATTATAATTAATTCACTGACGTCAGAGCTGTCGTTAAGTACAGACGCCAGCATATTAAGTTACCCCAATCTGTCAAATTTCCCCAACTGAAAGTGAACCTTATGCTTTTGTGATAAAGTTGAAAATCTATAAAAGAAATTTGACAGATTGGGGTAGCTTGATGTGCTGGCGTCTGTACCTACCTCTTTCGTAATGGTATTTAATACAAACGTTTTCAAAGTAAATAAAGATCAGTATGAATGGTATTAATATAGGCTAGCTGCAGTAGCGAGGGCGAGTAAAGGAGTTAATAGTAACAAGAGCAATCAATGGTCAAGTTCAATTTGTTTATTTGCTTTAAACAGGTTGATACATAATGTGGTGTAAAACATTACAGGAGAACAAGCCCGTTTAGCTATAAAAACAGCATGCAAATATTAACAAACGTTAAAAATGGAAAAGCATCAATTTAAATTTTCTGTCGGTCTGCGAGGTTTACCGCCAAAGTGGTTTAACTTCTGAGCGTATCCGTGCTAAAGAGGGCACGTTAAGCGTCGGTCCTTATCGTAATGAGTAGACAACAGCCGTTAAGCCCTGTCAGAAGTCTACAAAGTCTGCATAAAGAACTCTGACAATAGCACCACGCTAACGTTTGTGCCAAAACTGTCCAAGGAGAATATTTTTACATTCAGTTACATATTATGTAATAGTACTCTTTGGAGAAATTTTCAAGGAAGACTAGTGAATTACGTAGGACAAATTATAAGTACACATACCCAGGAACATTCACTATCCCTTTATTCTCATAACCAATTTTTTTTAAATCGTTTATTCATAAAAGAAATTTTTACAATTAAATTGTTCCTCGCCAAGCGACAAAGCTTGTTGGCGAGACGCGCTCGTTTATATAATATTAACGGTATATATCACAACTATACTATATACTTAAATATTTTAAAATCTTAAATCTATGTTAAAACTAAAACACAACAAAGAGAAAACATAATTAGAACAAAACAGCTCATCTAGACACGCGGCAGCGTGTCGATCCAAGTTCAAGCATCTTAAACTAGCCGATCCACAGCATCGCGCGAATGTAAATGTGACTGCTATCAGATCTGACGAGAGTGTGATCAAGCGTATGTCCAAGATCCAGAGGAATATAACACCACCATCTTTCAGTCCCTGGGCTGATATTGATGATGAATATTTATGATCATGAACATGTCTATTTGTCATGGGCTGCTTGTTTCCTGTGCATTACATGAATAAATATATTAACAAAAATAAATGTATAAGTATTTCTATCTGTTGTTGCTTGTTTTATTTAATGATGATTTAATGATAATGTCACTGGGTGATATGTCCTGGATATCGATTATTTATGATTATTAGGTACTTTCGAATAATTCGCATTAAACAATATATAGTAGGAGGTACATATTAGATATTTAACCTGTACATTTGCCTCTTTATTTAACTGATCCCGCTTTAAGCTGATATATACGGGAGCGAGTTAACTACATAATTTACTTTTTTTTGCCTCAACTGGAGCCGGCTCTTTTACCCAAAATTACTACTAATACAGTATAATTGACAGTGGTAACATACAGATATTCTTTTCTACAGCCATCGCAGAGGTTCGCGATCAACTACCGGAAGACCTCAAGATGTTCCAGCTTTACGGGCAATGCGCACCAGGTGTGCTGGACCTCAGTGCAGAGATGGATAAGCACCCGCCCGAGTACCCTATAATCACAGAGAAGCCGAGTTATAAAGACACTCTTCTGTATATATACACGTCTGGAACCACTGGCATGCCGAAAGCTGCTGTACTACCAAATTCTAAGTAAGTAATATACAATCCTCAATAAAACCTTGAGATTTTCCAGTATTGTCGGGTGTGTTACGTTCTTAGTGCAGAGACGGGCAAGCACTGTATTCAGAGAGCCGTGTTATAAAGACATCCTGCTGTATATTTCGCAGCACTGGTATGCAAAAAGGTTCTGTACTTTAAATTTTTTATGTAGTGATTGAAATAGAATCCCTAGCAAGAGCTCAAGCTGATCCAGCATTAAGTGCCGTTCGATGGTCGTGCTGGACCTAAGTGTGTAAATAGACGAGCACACACCTGAGCACCATGCATACATAGAGAAGCTGTAAGCGTGATATAAACACCCTTTGACTTCTCTAATATGATTGTTACATTAGATTTTTTTCTTTCATATGTTGATGAGGCGCCTAGAATCTGTCTGCTTACAAATGATATTTAAACAGTTCGCTAACTCGTAAGTCGTAACTAGACAGAGTCCATACGTGAAGTTACGTAATTAATTTTCAGTCTTAGAAGCGACTGGTAAAAATTACTGCCTACGGAAACAGTCTGGCAATATTGACTGGCCTAGTAATTATTGACCCTGACTGCTTTGCCTGAAGTTCGATCCAGGCCAAATCTTCGTGTGATGAGCAGGATTATTTGTTCTGTGTCTGGGTGTATTTTATCGATAATATGTATGTATTTAGAAATATATAAGCACCTAAGTATGTTTATCAGTTGTCTGGTTGCCTTGTATAGGTTCTGCCTAGTTTGAGATCAGATGGCAGTGAGTTGTCCCAATAATTTTATTTATTTCTTTATAGAATACTGACATTATTTTTAATGGGGTTTAACACATAACATCTGCCATTTTCAGCGCGCTGGTTGAAGCTAGCAAATATGCATAACTGCAGTGTTTATACTAATACTACTTTGTCCAATACATTTACTGTGTTACTAAAAAAATAAGTAAAGTCTAGTGGCCCTGGGATCTCACTCTGTTGAAGAACATTACATAATATTATTGACGTCTAAATCGAGTTGTCTTGTATACTTTGTTACGTATAAGATAAAGGGCGTTTCTTAGCGAGGGTAACTGTTGATTTCGCATCGACTGTTCCTCTACATGGTAAGAACATGTTTCTTTTCACCAGGTACTTATTGGTGATGGTGGCCACAGTGCACATGCTGGGGCTGAAGGCGTGGGACCGCATGTACAACCCCCTGCCGCTATACCACACGGCCGGTGGAGTGGTGGGTACGGGGGCGGCGCTCATCGATGGCATCCCCACCGTGTTGCGGACCAAGTTCTCAGCCTCCAACTACTGGACTGATTGCATCAAGTACGATTGTACGGTACGTGTCAGTGGGTCCATATTTTTAGATTGCTGCCTTTTGTATGCTATCTAATTTTTATTTTTATTAACTACTTTTTACTTTAATTAACTATTTTTTTAATCATAATATTTTTACTCAAGCTGTAGAAGGTATTTAAATGAGAAATACGTATTTAATATCAATTCTTTCTATAAATAATATTGAAGTATCCTTTTGTAATGATAAAATAAGAGTGTTTTACTAAATGTACCTATCTAAATTAATATAGGTACTTACGGGTCTTATAACAAAAACAATATGTTCAATTATTACTTGTATGTCACTGCCATTTTAAAGTTGTCTGAAATTTGATTTCAGTTTAGCATGTTTGAAATGCTAAAAGTACTACTTAAATGAAATCATATTTAATTATAAAAACTATGATTTAAGAAGTATTAAAGAATATTATCTATCTATTTGTTCTGGCTAATCTACGAAACGGCCGGACCTGATGCTATAAGGAGCTGGGCTAAACTGATGTTATAAGGAGTACCTAATATATTATACCATTCATACGAGAAAAAAGTAGGTACTACTTTCGTGGTCAAAACCGCGGGCGGAGCGTAGAATTTAATATTTAAAATAATAAAATAAAATAAAAAAGGTTTTTATTCACGTAGACTTCAAAAAAGCGCTTGTAAATAGTCAGAACATGTTTGTAGTAATATATTTAAGTATACATAATTATTTCTAGTTACATACAGATATTTAGGTACACGGATTGTTATAACATTTATAAATTTATTTTATAATAGTAATGAAATTTAGCTCGCTTGTATTAAGTTATTGTCAAGGAGATTACTAAACGTAGTAGTAAAGTAGAGGATCAACTGTACGAATATGGCTGTATTTATTTTTCTTCATGCACTGGTTCAATTTGAATTTTTTATAAAGGCAAATGTCAAGCAAAACAAAACAACAACGATTTGAATTACAGAAGCATGTAAACGTGCCATTAACACGTGATTGATCTTATTGTCACCAGGTGGCCCAATACATCGGCGAGACGTGTCGCTACCTGCTGGCACAGCCACCCAAGCCCACAGACGCGCAGCACCGCGTGCGCATCATAGTCGGCAACGGCATGCGTCCCGCCATCTGGCAGCAGATTGTGGACAGGTAACATTTAACTTCTACGGAATTATAATATTGACGGGCACGTTAGCGTGGTCGGTTGATGCTTGCCTTTCACGTCGCAGGTTATGGGTTCGATTCCCACTCAGGACAAATATGTCTTTTTGTCCTGGGGGGTAATTATCTATAAGTATATTTACAAAAGAAAAAGTAGTACTTACCTATAATCATCATAGCTGGTTTCCCTAGTACAAGCTCTGCTTAGTTTAATTATAATATTGACGGGCACGTTTTCGTGGTTGGTTAACGCTTGCCTTTCACGCAGCAGGTTGTGGGTTCGATTCCCACCTAGGACAGATATTTGTGTGCATGATCATGTCTGTTTGTCCTGAGTCTGGTTGTAATCACACCAATATTATAAAGGCGAAAGTTTGTGAGTGTGTATGTTTGTTACTTTTTCACGTCTAAACGGCTGAAGCGATTTTAATAAAATTTTGTATGGAGTTAGCTGACACCCTAGATTAACACATAAGCTGTAATTTATAAAGTTTAACGCGGGTTAAACCGCTGGGCACAGCTAGTTATCTATATAAGTATGTATTTATAAAAGAAAATGTAGTACTTATACATATGTAGTAGATATATCAGTTATCTGGTTTCCATAGTACAAGCTCTGCTTAGTATGGGGTCCGATGGCCATGTGTGAATAATGTAATGTATGCTCCCAAATGAACTTCGAAGGATGTGTATACGCAAATGCATGTTTGATCTCTACTCCTTTCATCTTTTAATTCGGTTGCCATGGAACGGCAATATGAGACTACTGGATAGAGAACTAACACAGGATGGGGTTTATAAGTTGATCGAGGTATAGTGGTACCACACCCACCGTCAACTTCCTGGCTTCGGTCTGCCACTAACAGGATTTCTTAGTAAAACAATTACAAATAACATTGTTTGACACCTCGCTATCTACGATAAACATTATACTGCCGCCAATAGAGTATTGATACGCTTATATGTACTTGCTAGACCAATAGTAGGTAAACATTAAAAGTTTAAGTTAAGTATCTTTATATTCTGTAATTTTTTGAATGATCACCAGCTTGTTCATGTGCAATTAATGTGAGATTATTAATGTACTAGCTGTGCCCTGCGGTTTAACACGCGTTTAACTTTATTAATAAACTATATGTTATTCGGGTAAATAAGCTATATTACTACAAAGTTTCATAAAAATCCGTCGGTCGTTTTTGCTTCAATGAGACATCTCGAATCGATACTCTGAAACTTTCGCATTTATAATATTAGTAGGATTAATTTATAAGTATTATAGATTAATTTATAAGTATTATAAATTAATCCTACTAATATTATTGGCCTGTTGGTCTAGTGGTTAGTGAAACTGACTGTTAAACCAGAGGTCGTGGGTTAGATCACCTCCCAAGATGATGATATGCATGATGGTGTAATTTATATACAATATGTAACGTAATTAACGCACACCCTGAAACACCCCATTTAGAATATTATGTTTTAACCATAATATTTTTTATTTTAACATGTATATTCAGTGTCATTTACTACATTAGTTTCTTGGAATAAAGTTTATTTTTCTTTATTTTGTATTGAATGATGGAATTTGTATAAATACAAATAAAATTGCGATTTTTAAAGTCTTATATATTTTAGTTTGGACTGTAAAGGGTTGATATAACAATTTCCTTAGTTTTAATTTTTTTGGCATAAAAAATTACCTATATTAAAAATGATATAAATCGATTCAGTAAACGATTCTGAACAAACTATTTTCAAAATGTGCGTTAATTAAGTTACATGTATAATAAAGTATGTATATAGAAATATATAAGTATGTTTATCAGTTGTCTGGTTGCCAAAGTACAGGTTTTGCCTAGTTTGAATCAGATGGCAGTGTGTAAGTTGTCCCAAGATATTTATTATAGTAATACTATACGAGTAATATCAAAAGCGAGTCGCCTCGCCACTTCGTGTCCCGGGTTCGATTCCCACGCAAGACAAATATTTGTGTGACCCATAAATAGTTGTTAGTACCTTGTGTACGTCAATCACATATTTATTATATTAGTATTAAAGTACAGACGCCAGCACATCAACCTACCCCAATCTGTCAAATTTATTTTATAGATTTTCAACTTTATCACAAAAGTGTAAAGTTCACTTTCAATTGGGGAAATTTGACAGATTGGGCTAGCTTGATGGGCTGGCGTCTGTACTTCTTCTTGACCGCTGCGTATTGTGGAAATATGTATGAAAGTATTTACTATTTCTATTGATTATTATATCTCATCATGTTTGCTTAATAGAACAGTATCTTAATAACATAAGCATTAAGTAAATATGCGATCGGAGTCATTACCCTTGTTTATGACGATAGCTACTTCATAAGCTAACAATGTGGTGTCTATTGTCGTCGGTATTCAAACATAACACACTACTTTCGTTATCTTCCAGGTTCAAAGTGCCACAAATAAACGAGATATACGGAGCGACGGAGGGCAACGCTAACATAAGTAAGTGAAAGATGTATAAAATGGACGGACCAATTAATTACACACGCATAGGTACACATTACTCCTACTTCCAATACCGGTTATTTTGACACATGTCACTTTGTGCGTAGCATTACATTTATGTCTATTACATACACGATCCCCTTTCAGAAAGAAACAAACACTTATAACATAAAAGGCCTACGTCGAAATGTCCCTACAGTCCCCGCATGCATGTCAAAATAAATGTATGTTTTCTTTATACAACGTATTAAGAAAACATACATCCATAAAAAATCCTTGGGGTCTGCCGATAGAAGTGAAAACTATTACACTTCTAATTTAAATAACCTACAATATAAATGCGCGACTTGACGATGACGCGAGTTTCACGCTTTTTGTTCACCCAAAAACATACACAAAAATACACAGTATACAATGGGAAGCGTCACGTGACGATGACGCGAGTTCCATGATTTTTGATCAACCATAAACTGCTTAACGCGCTAAAGAAGTTTTCACTTCAAAAATTAATGATCAAAGTCGGTTCTCGAGCACCGGAGAAAATGGTGGAACATAAAAAAGAGAACCTTTTAAAGGCGATAAGAATAGGTTTGCTTATGATTGTTATTTAGATGATTTGTTTCCACACTTAGCCTCCTAATTGGGCCGTTGTCTGTAAAGTTATTTGACTACTCGTACATCTCAGTTCCATCCAGAAGTCCAAGAGACCACGAAAGCTTGAAAGCCTCCTGCATTGTGTTCGGGTCATTCAGGAACTTTGCCCGCTGAGGCAACACTCTTGCAGTATAGCAATATAGTATAGCTGGTGTTTCTTCAAATTCAATGCATCCGCTGAACAGGGGGTTGTTTGTGACACCAATCTTGAAGAGGTGTTTGTTTAGTGTGCAGTGTACTTGTACTTATCACCATGCGTAGATCCTTCCTGTTCAGGTGAAGTAGATTTCTAGTCAGGTTTTGTTCAGGGATGGTTGATTTTTTATTATCCGTCTACATGACTAGATCCTTCCACTCTTTTTCTTATTGCTGTGAGATGTTCTCACGTAGTCATTTTTTCAGTTGGTTGAAATTTTGTATATACAAAATATATACAACAAGTCTCAAAAATCTTTATACCTACTTCGATGCTGCGTCGCATTTACGCCATTTGCATTTGATTGATTTCCTACGATTACCATCCGAATATGTCGTCAATGCATTATGTGCATATTTTTCAATGTTTACACTTTTTTATATAAAAAAAACTCTCTTTAAGTATAGAATATAAATTGACAACATTTTATATATTTTTCTCATTCATATTTAAGACTCAGATTTATACATTTTTGAGACTTTATATTGCGACTAATTATGCATTTTTAATACTGCATTATTATAAGTGGAACTGAGCAGGTGCATGATGTGCAGATGGTTTAGTCGCTGCATCGACCTTTTAAACTGTAATTACGGTAATTGCTGATGCTTAAAGTAACAATTCTACTAAGTTGAGCATCGACACTGAGGCCTAGAACCCGTGGTTTCTGATTAAGTATCAATGAAATTAAACCCCGTTCCGATCGAGGCCTCTTCGCGTATTATCGTAGAAAGAGTGTACTGTACCTACTACACCGCGACTGCCGGTGGTACCTGGTACCGACAGCACGTACTGATTTATTGCAGCTAGCGCCAGAGACACGGCAGCGCTGCGTACGCTGATCACGGTAGCTGATATCCTGGATCAGACATGAAATATTTTATTTATTTATTCATAAAACAATTTACATTGTATCTGAATTGTGATTACAAATAAGTGCATTAATTAAAATTAAATATATGAATTACATTAACATAGGTCAGGTACAAGTTAAACATATAATAGAATAAAATTATAAAACATTAAAAACAGTCAACATAACATAAACAAATCTACGCATAATCATTATTACAATGTCAATTACAATTGTCATTTACAAAATCAGTCACAGAGTAATAACATTTTTTAATTAGGAATCTGTTTGCTTGTTCACTGAGCCAATTTACAAGTGCCACTTTGTCCTTACTATGCTATGATTTAGACTAAAAACTCTGTAATTGATACTTCTGTAGCTTTTCTACCGCAATAGGCTTAATTTCTTGTTATGGTAGAGATTTAAATTTAAAAAGCGCCTCATGCATCTCCACGCCACAAACCGCCCTAAGCCAAGTTTCGAACCTTACCCCGGCCCTATCGACGCGGGTTGCTTAGCTATTGCAGTCCTATTTGCTAGATGGTTCGAGTCCCCGCTCACCTCTATTGTCTAGTGATCCAGTGAAAGCTTCCTAGAATATCGGTTAACGTCATGAATTTAAAAAAGTGTTTGTAATTGCAACGATCATATTCATTTGAGAAGAACGTACAAGTAGCATGTATTATTATCAGTTTTCGGTAGAGTGTCGCTTACATAAATGATGCATTCATTTACAAACAATGTGTAATTGTATAAAATACTGACACATTAAACTTTGGAATCTGGCGATTAAGTCTCGCGTTACGATATATTTATTGTTATTCGTTTAGGTATAAATAGATTAATGTCGCTTTGATTGTGAAGGTATATACAGACGCCAGCACATCAAGCTACTCCAATCTGTCAAATTTCCCCAATTTAAAGTGAACCTTATGCTTATGTGATAAAGTTGAAAATCTATAAAAGAACAGATTGGGGTAGCTGGATGTGCTGGCTTCTATAAATACAGGTGTTCGGCGCAAGGACCTACATAATGCCGACTTCAAATAATGGTATTTATGTGGAAATTTGTAGCTACATACAATTTTATATGTACAGAATTTGCCTACCAACAGTTAGCCAGTAACACGTTTTTAATTATAGAATCGTAATATAAGTCTATAGAACGTAAACAACTACTAACTACCTATGTGGAAACAATCCACAAGATTTATGCATTTAAGCAAGATATTAAAAAATCTTTTGTTGAACTTGCTAAAAAACTTATATTTGGTCCCACAAAGGTGATCTGTTTATAGTTGACACGAGATAAATGTAATGGGAGATTAAAGGGCTTGTAGGGCTTACTCGACACATTACAGCCAATTTTACACAGAATTATGAACTATCATCGTCAACGCATATACCTAGTTCTGAGTAAAAATGTTACCTACGTCAACTATTATATTACAAGGCTCTTTGACATTGTGTATCTTACACATACTGACACATTTTAACACATAATTTTATTTTAAAAAATACAACAAACATTAACAAAATCTTGATAAAACACACTAACAAAAGTTATGACGTCAAATTCTTATTATAACGTCGAAGACCTCACATACAAATAACGTGGGGTTAAGACGTTATAACAACACAAAGAGTTTTACGGCAATTAGCGTAATCGCAGTAATTACATGTAGCCAGGCTAAAGGAATTACGAGTTGAAACAAGTAAATTATATACGAGTAAAGGTAGGTACTAAGTATAAATCTATTTTGATTTATGCCTAATATGAGACTACACGTGAGGCGCAGTGCTCTGACGGGCACGTTAGCGTGGTTGGCAAACGCTTGCTATTCACGCCAGAGGTCGTGGGTTCGATTCCCACCCAGGACAGATATTTGTGTGCATGAATAAGTCTGTTTGTCCTGAGTCTGGGTGTAATTATTTATATAAGTATGTATTTACAAAAGAAAAGCAGTATATTATGTAGTATATACTACTGTTATCTGGTTTCCATAGTACAAGCTGTGCTTAGTTTGGGATCTGATGGCCGTGTGTAAATAATGTTCCAGGATATTATTATTACTATCTCGCTGCCCCAATGTTTCGGGGGTTAGTCTTTGAACATGGACAACTGGATATCTATTTTTGTGGCCCATAACAGTTGTTATGAGTGCTATAAGTCCGTGAATTGCATGTTTGTCGAGACCCAGCGACACCGCACCGGGAAAAATTTGCATAGTACGGGTAATGTATTATGAATAAATACAAGAATGTTAAAATCAAAGCTCTCTATTCCCTAAAAAATGTTTTCTATGTAATTTAGAACCAGGTTAATTTAGAATTAAAATATTGAAAATATTGCGCAACAGGCGCGTACTTTATGCGTAGTACGAGATCCAACAGAACTAAGTAATTTGGTCAATGACATTCTATACAAATGGACAAATCATGCCATACAAAACAATGCCGAAAAATATAATGCAATACAATGCTGAAGTTGAAAGTTTCACCATACATACGTAGTTTCAACTTCTATTTAGCTACAGTAATAATAATAAATCTCGGTTAATAGTAATGTAAAACAATGTTGAACTCGAAGCTACGTATGATTATTTAGAACTTACTCAAACAGAGGCACCGGTGGAGTAGCATGCCATTTATTTTTGAGAGAAATATTACATTTTTGCAATATGTACATTTAATTATATTTTGATGTGAAACAAAACAATCGCCTGTGCGATTATTAATCGTAATATTTTATTTTATCATTATGACATATTTAGTTCATATCAAAATATGTTCTTTTCTGCATATTAATTTTAAAAAATTATGTCGATGTTTCACATCTGCCAGGCGTCCCGTGACGGCTCACAATTTTTTTTTAGCATTATTAACGACTTCTATAAATTTGCTTCCTAATTCGATATACATAATGAAACAGGTGCGAGGAGTTCGAACATTATAATTAAGCACTTGAGTAACCCGTTACTGTTGTTACCTACTAAGGCTAGATCACAGTCGGCGATTAGCTATCTTTTTTTTATTACGGCATGCCACCCTCAATAAGTGTGCAATAAGTGTCTGCGGGTGGGTATGTCTGACTTGCACTGACAAATCTAGTCGTTGTGGACTTCTTTTGGTGCCTGATGGGGCAGTAGAGGACACTTCTCTTACTGCCGCTGCCGCCCCGACGCCACCGTTCCCGAGCGATTAGCTATATCTGCTCTCGACTCCTTTCCTTCTATAACACATCCTATGTTAAATATGTTGTTAGTTAAGTAGTAGTTAAAATAAGACTTGATGTTTCAGTAAACGTGGACAACACGCTGGGCGCAATAGGTTTCCTGCCCAAGATGGTGCCGACATGCTTGCATCCTATCGCGTTGGTCCGCGCCGACGAGCACGGCGACGTGATCCGTGGACCTGACGGCTACTGCATACGATGCAAGCCTAGTAAGTACAATGTGACCATTTACCTGTAGGTATAGGAATAAGCTACAAATTATACTTACTCAAGCAAGTAACACTTATTGTTAAAATCATAAAGCGAAAAATCACATTTCTTTTGCGCGTTTGGCAAAAATTTACCTCAGTATTATGGATGCCTTTAATAATGTCTTTCTAGCCGAATTTCGGCCACGGCGGCCAGTCTCAACCGAGTTTAGCCGTCTGGGCGGCACATATTATTGTGTACACCGAAGCACTTTCTATTCCATGACTCTCATGATTCGATGGGACGACTAGCGTCAAGACCGGAAAGAGGTCAAATACATGACCGACGGCTTTACGTACTCTCCGAGGCACGGAGGTATGATACCGCCAACTCGCAGACTTTTTACTCCCAGAGATTTTTTTATTTTTATGGAAAAGTCCCAAAATCACTTTTGGCCCGACCTGGGATTTGAACCCAGGACCTCGTTCACTGCGGGTGATCTAGGTACCGCTAGATCAACGAGGCAGTCAAAAATAATTATAGTATTAAAGTGCCTTTAATACTGTATTTATGACCAGTTTTCCCTTAAAAGGGGAAAAACGCTGCCAGTACCTAGACGGAATAGATATAATCTTAGTCTCTCTATATACTAATTCAGCCAGTAGGACTATTATTTTTATGTATGCGTCTTTACCAAATTAAAACCTAAGTCTCCAAGTAACTCCCTAATATTTTAAATAGAATAACTTCTTACAGGTGAGCCGGGCATGTTCATCGGCCTGATCGCACAGGGCAACGCTTCCAGAGAGTACTATGGATACGTCGACAAGGTAATTTAAAGCTACGATTTTATACCATAATGGTTTTTATCAGAAACTTACCAATAACAAAATCAAATTTAAACCCATAAAATTTCAGACTACATTAGTGACAAAATTACTTGGGAATCAGTTGTTAAATGAAAGTGACATACCTATGCTATAATTATTTTTGGACAAAAGTTTTCAGTTTTTGTCAGTGCTTGCACGTACAAAATTGTCTGATTTAAACTTAGATAACTAAGGATATTTATATTGAATTATTACTTTACGTTTCACACAATATTCAAATAATGGCGTCAGCCTTTCAATGATTTGAACGCTGCTTGTATACATGATACAAGCAGTATGATAATTGTCAGATTTGCTCACATAGGTACATACCTATGTGAGCAAATCTGACAATTAAGAATGACTATCAAACGAAGATTTAAAACAGAGCCGCGTTGTAAATAGTCAGCTTAATATAACTACAAAGTAGAGTAGTTAACTCGTGATCATGACCAATGCCCTCTGGTTGTAACGTCGGGAAAATAACAATTAAACGTGTACTTTGTTCTATAATTATGATACGCAAAGGTTTCAAAGAGTTATAAGTTAAGTAGTTATAATTAATTCCAGGTACAGGTAGATATTTAGATTTGTGTTCTGTATTTAATAATTTTTATTTATTGTAACTTAGCAACTACCTACTCGATGGGCCGGTTGGGGTGGTTTTCGATTCACCCAGGACAGATATTTGTGTGCATGAACATGTCTGTTTGTCCTGAGTCTGGTTGTAATTATCTATATAAGTATGTATATACAAAAGTAAAGTAGCTAGTATATTTATGTATGCCAGTTTACTGGTTTCCATAGTACAATCTCTGCTTAGTTGGGGATCAGGTGGCCGTGTATGAATAGTGAGTGTCCCAGGATATTTATTTATTTATGTACTAGCTGTGCCCCGCGTTAAATTTTATAAATTATCACAGCTTCTCCCCGTTTGTGATAGCGTGATAATATGATGTAGCCTATATGTTGACCCGACCTCATAGTAATATTCATGCAAAATTTGAAGTGGATTTACTTCAAATTTGCAAAAAAATGCAGTACTTTTTGAGTTTAGCCCGGACATACATACAGACTAAAAGACAAAAATTCTAAAAACTATATTTTTGACTTCGATATCGATTGTAGATCGTGCCCCAAGTATCCTTTAAAAATATTCAATGTAAAGTTTTGACTTTCCTACGATTTGATTATATGTATAGATTTACTGTATTCGTTATAGACCGAAAGCAACAAGAAGCTGATCCGCGATGTATTCCGCAAAGGCGATGCGGCTTTCGTCAGCGGCGACATTCTGGTGTCAGACGAGCTCGGCTATCTCTACTTCCGGGACCGCACCGGGGACACGTACAAGTGGAAGGGGGAAAATGTCGCGTCGGCCGAAGTCGAGGATGCTATGTCGCCTTGTCTGGAACAGAGGCCATGTGTCGTGTATGGAGTGTCTGTAAGTCTTTAAATATTTATATTTTTATATTTTTTTATATGCATTGGGTTTTTGACGGACCTGTTGGGGTGTTTGGCAAACGCTTACTTTTCACGGCCGGAAGTCGTGGGTTTGATCCCCACCCAGGATAGATATTTGTGTGCATGAACATGTCTGTTTGTCCTGAGTTTGGGTGTAATATATCTATATAAGTATGTATTTACAAAAAAAATTGTGTTTGTAGTAGGTATATCAGTGATCCAGTGGCTTCCATAGTACAAGCTCTGCTTAGTTTGGCATCAGATGGCCGTGTGTAGGTAAATAATGTCCCGGGATATTTATTTATTTTTATATTTATTAATATAAAAACCCCCGACATATTTTGAAGTGTAGTATTCTACTTGTCAAGCCCTTTCATTTGATACCCATATAGAGAGAGTTGTGAAAGAAAATGTAATTCGCCATTTTGTGATGGCAGCCATCTTGTATTTGAAATTTCTCATAATGTCTAGTAACTTGCCCTTTCATTAAATTTGATAACCAATTGAGGGTGTTGTGTAAAAATATGTTATCCGCCACGTTGTGGCGGCGTCCATCTTGGACCGATTATCATCAAACATACAAAGCTAAGAAAACTCCCGGATAATTCTCTTACATACTAGAAAATACGAGTGTTCTTTAGACCACACTATTTAAGTAAAACTGTATCCATAGGCTACGGTGACCGCTTAATATCAAGTAGTCCGTATATGTGTTTGATGAAGAGAGCGTGCTCAGGCTACGGTGACCGCTTATTCAACAGAAAGTTTATAATTTTCACAAATGAAATCTTCTTATCACACTTTATATCTTCCCTAACTTATATATCTCTCTCAACTTAACGTTTTTACAAGAAATACTGAATATATAGTTGCGCCTTTAATAACATTTCTATTAAACAGATCCCCATGACGGAGGGCCGCGCGGGCATGGCGGCCGTGGCCGACCGCACGCGCTCGCTGTCGCTGGCGCGCCTGGCGCGCGACCTGGACGCGTCGCTGCCCGGCTACGCGCGCCCCATGTTCCTGAGGATCATGGACGACATCGAGATGACCGGTATGTGACCAATTATTGTAGCTCACGTACAGTACGCGACAGGTCGACATGGCAATCGGGGTATGAAGTGAGGCCCAGGGGAATGGACACCCCGCATACCGCACGCCACCCAATCACTCCTTAGTATCAGTACTGCACGAGCCCACATCGCCCGCCTTTATCGATAGAAGATAAGAAACATTTAAGATTTTATCATAGAAGTTGGAGAAACTAGTGACGACGAGTCGCTAATTGTGATGATAGTAAGAGCTCTTTGATATTGATTGTGATGAATAAACTTTTCTAATGCTATAATAACATAGTTGTAAATTTTCTTACTAGCTCATTCCTTATCAGGATGTAAATTATTAAAATTTTACTTGTCTGCTATCAACAATGTAAATTTTTGTGTAGTCAAAAGAGCTTGTACACACATTTGCCTAAACTGAATAAATCTATTTCATTTTCATTTTACTCACAACAAACCTCATTTAATTAATGATAACTCTTATTTTGTTGAGTGGAAAACAAATATCGATATAAACTACCTACCTAGTACGTGATGCCACACCACTAGGAAATAGCCATGTCAACTTGTCGCGTACGTTAGCATCCGTTGCTGACCGGTCCTCCCTTCTCGATGAGCTTTGTCGACCTTACTCACACACGTCCTGGATGCGATTGGATTATTTTTCGATGCCTAAATGCGTTGTGGTCTTAAAACATAATAGCCGCGGCACGAATTTCAATATGAGGTCATTATGTCTGCTACAACGTGTCACGTGCATGTTTACAACTTCGTCGTACCAAAATTATACGTTGAGATAATACTACTTACTTATCGTATGAGCAGTGGTTACCCTGGTGTCAGAGTTGTTTAAGCCGCCCAGTAGGCATTTGACATGGCTTAACGACTGTTGTCTGGCTACAACCAGGACCGACAGCTTAACGTACCCTGCGAAGCACGGTGCTGCTCAGAAATTAATCCATTTGGTGGTCACCCATCTATGGACTGAGCGCGAGCCTAGTTGCTTAACCTCGCCGATCACTTACGAACCGGTGACCTTTTAGCTAGATAGCTATGAGCGCCAAAAGATTGAGATGATTTATACAAATTTATAATCCGACCAATATCAATGTTGACAGGCACATTCAAGCTAAAAAAGCTGCAGTACCAGAAGGAAGGCTTTGACCCTGACGTGATCAAGGAGCCGCTGTACTTCCGCGCCGGGGCCGACTTCGTGCCCCTCACGCCGCAGTTGTTCCGGGACATTTGCTCTGGGAAAGTCAAGCTGTGAGCTCCCGGACTAACATTCTGAGTGTACAGGAATAGAGGACGGTACTTTAGTCTTAAGTTGAAACCAATCTTTTGATGGACAAAATTGATAGCTAATGGAAAGCTAAACCAAAATTTGTTGTAGTCAATTCAAAATTGAGTATTCATTATATTAAGTGTACCAATATGTGTTTGGCTGTTTGGGTACTTCCCATAAACAGCCAAACAAATATTTGAAGAAAACTCAGGAACATGGTTGTAAATCTAAGGTGAAAGGGGGGCAAGGGATTTAAAGCTAAAATTGAATAAGGTTTGGGTTTATAATGGAGATAAAATATATCCTGTTAACTTGAATAGGGGATCAGACTGAGGAAAATATAAAAGAGAAAAGGATAAAAGATGCAGGCTTAATAAAAAATATAAAAGCAAAACATTTTAAATACGGTGATATTTATTTTAGATATAAGGGTTTAAGTTCTTCTCGGGGATCAAGAGTTTGGAGTTTCTATGGCTCGGCTACATATGACGCGATATACTAACATATGACGTCATATGTTAGGATAGCGCGTTCTTTATTTATGATATTTAAATGCTCACAGTTTCGTTAATTGAAGGCAATTTGAGTTTCGTTTTTACTGATTAGGAGAATTTATAGTCTGCCCTAATACAAAAAAAAAATTAAATGTACTGTAATAGTCAGCATCTCATGTGAAAAGTACCGTCGTCCACTTGTACGCTCAGTTTATACCATGTAAATTATTTGTGTGACTATCGTCGAACATGCGGCAACGCTCAAGATAGGCTATCGGTAGCCTGATGTGGCACGAGCTCCCCATCTATTACTCCGTAACCCTTAAAGGGAAAACGGGAGAAAGTCTATAAATACACTGTAATAGCCAGTGGTGAACATAGTGGTGTTATAATGAGCATAATATTCAGAAAAATCTCGTCTGTAAATCTTTGTTTTCCTTCTTCGCGACTTAATCTGCCTTTTTTGATGTGATTCCCGGATTCTCCCATAGAACAATAGCTGAAAAAGAATCACTGGATAATTAATGAGACCATGATGCAAAATTTGCTCAGTTCCAATATGTTCGCCACTGAATAATTTTAGATACCTATAGATAGACCAAATCACAGATACCCGGCAGTATGTATGTTGTATTAAGTTCTAAGGCCAAAATCTGTTTTAGGGGAGAATATAACAAGTTGTTGTTAAAAACATTAATAGTTAGTCGGTGGATGAGGCGATTGGGATTATAGGTAAATTTCACGTATTATATTGGAAGGGATTTGAAATCTATAGCTTATTTTTTTATCGAAATAGCCCAGTACAATTTGGTCATTGTGACGGCCACCAAGCTCAATACTGACAAAAATGCCTGTCCCTAAGTTGTAAGCACTATAGAACATACTCAATCCAATTAGATATCTCGCCGCAGATTCAGGGGTTGAGTTAAAACAATATATATTATTATATGTACAGGAAAATTCATTCTTTTTGGGCTATAAGGAGTGAAACCTTGCTGAGAATAGGTGCGACGGGTGTCGTATGACGGGTAGTCCATAAAATGGTGTTGTGATGTCATCGCCATGTATAGTTCTTGAAAAATAATAAGAGCATAGTTAAATTGCATAGGATAATAGACAAGATTTACAGAGTTATTAATGAAAAGACAACAGTTATAAAAGTCTCCAGTTTATAAGCTTACTTGATGCAAATCACTTCACACATGTAGTTAAAAATATCTATTTATAGCAAAAGTTAAACTGATGCACTTAGAATTACCTGTATACTTTACTGTTGGTAAAAAATATGTCGTCTGTGAAGCTTGGGTCTGGCAACACACCGGGTCATTATAGGACCACGTTTAAGACTTAATTTTGTAACAAATGCCTTGTTTTATTTTGTCAATAACTTACTAAGTGTCACGGGAGTCGGTCCACAGTTGAGGGGTGGAAGGTAAGTAGTTCACGGTCAACACATGTATTGCTTCAATTGTGTAAGCGCATTATCTACTGAATTGCTACTGTATACAGGTAATTATTCTAAGCTGACTAAAAATATTAATTATCTACGTAGTAAATTAGATGACATTCCACCATCTAGTCACATAAGGTATTCAAATTCTATTTTATTTATCTTGAAATGTGTTTTGAGTTCCTATGTATTGTTCTGGGCACTTTTAAGTATACAAGGTAATTCACGATAAATCTCTTAACTGGTGACACGTTTCCACTATCATATTCTCCGTTCATTCATTCTAAAGTGCTGTTATAAATTTAAAATTGTCATGGTATATGCTACTCTATAAGACCGTCTTAAAGTGTGATTTATCTTAATAGTCGTTCTGTTACGGCGAGTTAAAACACGGCAGTATTATACTCCCTTATAAAATTATTGAGACGCTGATCAGCAGAGACTCTCATCTGTCAATAATTGAGTGATTTTAAAACAGTTCGGCATTGAGTACCAAGTAGTAGAGTCCAGCACATCAAGCTACCCCAATCTGTCAAATTTCCCCATTTGAAAGTGAACTTTATGCTTTTGTGATAAAGTTGAAAATATTTAAAAGAAATTTGACATATTGGGGTAGCTTGATGTGCTGACGTCTGTACACAAACCTTCGCATTGGAGTATGGATTGACTTGATATTATTACCTTATAAATGACACTTAGAGCTTACTTTGAACCGTTGAATAGACGGTGTTAAGTAGCAGCTAGATAAATTAATTATCATGGTAGACAAATTAATAAGCTGATTATTATCGCAGTATTTTGTAAGGATATCAAAATTTTTGTACTTAAATAAGTGTGGGATACTTTGATAAGCTCAATGTACCTATAAAACTAAGCAAATTGTAACAGAATATCAGTTTGTGGTATACAATAATATGTTTCTTGCTTCGTATAAAGTGTTACAGACAGCTCTCGCTTTGGTTTGAATGAGAAGTTAAATTATTATTTTATATTTTTTTCGTTTTACAAGTTGTTGGGTTTCATAGGTAGATAGAAATCCTTAAATATGCTACATTTATGTTACATGTTTTATAATACAAAGGTACATAATATTCTATTTGCATTTGTCTATCATTTGTTGGTTAAGAGGTTCGTCACGAATAATGTCCAACAGGATGTAAGCGAAACAGATAGAATTAATACTTGGCAATGAATCGGAATACGGTTTTGTATTAGATTTGTGTGCCTTGGACGAGAATCGCTGCACTGTAGTGTAGACTAGGGAAACTTTGCAGTTTATTCCTAAACAAAATTAATATGTAAGTTGTAAATAATTATAATAAATGATTAAAATGGTCTTACGTGTTTTTTTCTACTAATAATAATCTCCTTCTAGCCGGTTTCAGTGGAGACACTAGCCATCTTCCCGGGACTTATTATAGTGCAAGTGTGTGCGAAAAAACACCACCATTACTCTCATGGTCCGATGGGACGATTAGCGACACGCCCTGAAAGAGGTCAGGTCCAGGACCGATAGGTTTACGTGCTCTCCCGAGGCACGGGGATGTAATACCGCCAACTCCCAGTTTCGGGCTGACACTGGGGTTTGTATTGTTTTTACAGAAAAATCTATAAAAGTTTAGGCCTGCTCCCGTAGTTAGCATTGACCTGCACTTTTAAGTATTTTGGTTGATTTGATTATGATACGAAAGATAAGATTTTAAATGATATATTAAAGGTATATAAACTATGATTATTTAGTTGGTTAATACTATGATAGGCTAAAATGATTTGATTTGATCTTTACGCGGCAATCGGAGCGGTTTCCGATTGCTTTGATAATGTATCTATGTACTATATACTTACGAACAGACTTTATTTGCTAACAGTATTGAATTTATATAATGAATAACATAAAAGTGCTGAGCTGTTCGGTCAATGTCCGAACAAAATCCCAAGATCACTTTTGGGCCCACCTGGGTGAACCCAGGACCATACCAGCGGTTGAACACCCTACCGCTAGACCAAAGAGGCATTCAGTCAGTTTTTTCTACTACCACACTTAAAGAATGCCAAATAGTGTTAAGATATGTTGCACCTTTATAGTGTTAAGATCATGTATTTCACTTTCATTCTGGACTAAATTAGATAAGTGTGAGAAACACGAGCTCGTATAAAAACTGTTAGTCCGGAAGGCATAAATAATCAACAGATGCGTACATGCTGCTTATTTTCCACAGTATTATATGGAACAATTATTGAATCAAAATAAAGATGCTCTGCCTTTTAATAAGAACAGTAATGCGGTTTTTAAATTGCTAAGAGAGAAATTTTGCCTAAAACATACAAATTAATTAAGTAATAGCCAATGAGATAAATTTTGCCTCATCATCATCATATCAGTCGAAAGACGTCCACTGCTGGACAAAGGCCTCCCCCGAAGATATCCACAATTGCCCATCTTACGCTATCCGCATCCAGCGACCCTTACAAGATCATCGATCTATCTTGTAGGGGGCCTACCCACGCTGCGCCTTTCGGTTCGTGGTCGCCAATGAGAGAAATTTTGCCTACAACGAACAAATTAGTAATTGAGGGTGACAGAAAATTTCACATATTTTAAAGTTAGTACAGATAGCCCGTATAGGTTCCATTTTATACTACCATGTCAACAAACAGGCATACGCTCCATCCGATGTAATCGGTAACCGTAGTCCTCGTTTATGACACTGACATTATATCTTGCGCTATCTAAAATGTCATTGAGATCCACTCTATGACTGTCGACTTGATTGTCTTCTATTTGGATTTCCTTTTCATGTTCCGGCATCTTCACCGGTCCCAACTGCAAGCTGGCCCTAGTGATTAGGTATTTCGAATCACTGCTGCACTTATCTGTGTCGGCGATATTCCCGGATTCAGACTCATGTCCTGCATGTTTATGCAATTTGCCGATCACACTAGGGCCATGACCATCAGAACTGCTGGCCACCATCTGTGGAGGGCGCTTTTCGTTTTTTATTACTACTTTTGAATTTCTTTGCTTCAATTTGACTGGCACAATATTCCTTACTACTTTTGCTTTATCAAAACGTGTAAATCCTTTAGCTTTTCGATTCCTTGTGTTCTATATAACAATATCTTCTTTTAAAATTGGGGGTTTTTCACCACCTTTATAATGACTATTTAACTTCATTTTCCCCAATTCTATCACTGACATTCTCATATAGTAGAACTTTATGATGTTTTCTATGATCTTGCACTAATTTTTGGTAAATATTTTCACCTCTATATCGAATATATTCTATGTAGCATTTCTCGTGGCTTATTTCCTGCTCTATTTAAAATAGATATTTCCTCGTTTCCTATTTGATATTGACTGAGCTCCGCCATCAGAATCGGATAGTTCCTAAACTCCACGATAAGTAATCAAATAATGGCTCAATAACATTATTATTTTACTAATAATAATGTTATTGGGAATTTTCTTAAAAAATGAGAAGAACTAATTTTTTAAGAAAATTGTTTTTTTTTATACGGTTTTACATTTAACTAAAGTCCTATAAAGGTACCATTTTGTTCGATAACTTTTTGCCATCTCGTAGGTAGGGACATGATCCCATTGCTGTAGAAATTTGGAGACTTCTGATCAAAATACCGCGACAAGTGGTTTTGGCAGTCCTCTCGTGATGTTAACCTGACACTGCCTTAAGAATGCTGACAAGACCGAAACAGGTGGAAATCTGAAGGTGCAAGGTCAGGACTATACGGCGGATGCATTAACACCTACCAACCAAACTCTCTTAATTTTTGCTGAGTGGCTAAAGATGTGTGAGGTCTATCGTTATCGTGATGAAAAACCACACCACCCCTTCTGTTGATTAATTCCGGCCGCTTTCTCTCAACTTCTTACTTTAATCTCACCAGTTGTTCGCAGTAGAGTTCAGATTCGATGGTCCTCCCTGGAGGTAACAGCTCATAATGAATAATGCCAATCCCACCACTCACACAGCATCACCTTGTGGCGAGTTAACCCGGGTTTCGCCAGTCTGTACAGCCTGACCGGCCTTTATCTACGACCTTTTTCGCACGTTCTTGTCGTACGTGATTCACTTTTCATCACCAGTTATCAGCTTCTTCAAAAATGGTTCGGTTTCATTACGTCATCAATCACAAATGAGTAGGTACACGGTTCATTAGGTTTCTTTCAGTGAGCTCGTGAGGTACGCAAATATCGAGCTTTTTTTGTGTACCCAGTTTTTTTTTAATGCGCCAAAACTGTTTTGTGGTCAATTCCCAGTTCTTCAGCTACGTCGTAACTACTAATAAGACGATCTTGCTCCACTTTTTCAAAAATGGCATCCATTTTATCCGTAATAGGGCGACCAGAGCGACGTGCAGATGCACGTCGCTCTGGTCGCCCTATATCTTTGACATCAAAATTTCCGGATTGAAAACGCTTAAACCAAATGTGTGCTACTCTCACAGATACGGCACCAAGTCCATAAACATCGCAATTTTTTTTCCAGGGCTTGCGTTGCATTTTCACCTTTTTTGTAGAAAATTTTTAAAAAGTATCGAATTTCTTCATTCGATTCACTCATCTTGACAGCACGGAAACAAATGAAAATCAAGCGTTTTCCTAATTTTAATTTGGAAGTATGTTCCTTAAAATTTAAACTTCAATGATACCAAAACCAGCCTGATACAAATAGTATAGCCAAAGAGATTTTATGACAAGTTCGTACATACTACATTGCGAGAAGGCTTTTTCCCCCAATCTAATACTACTCTGTCAAGAAAGTACCGGGAAAAGATCAATAATATAAAAAATGTTTTATTCATCCAAATTTATGTTATCGCCTTCAAAGTAGATAGTAGCCTTCAAAAACGTTACACTTACGCCAACGAATAATCCATTCATCAAAACATTTTTTAAACGCTGCTTTCGGAATTGAGTTCAGTTCTCGCCGCGAATTCTCCTTTATGTCTTCTACCGATTGAAAACGTGTACCACGAACTGGTAATTTGAGTTTAGGAAAAAGAAAGAAGTCAGCTGGAGCCATATCTGGGAATATGGTGGTTGCTGGATGGTATTTGTTGAGTGTTTGGTCAAAAATTCGTTCACAATGATGGCCTTGTGCGAAGGCGCATTATCGTGGTACAAAATCCAAGAATTTTCTTTCCAGAAATCTGGCCTTTTTCGTCGAATTTGCTCTCTTAAACGCTAAAATAATATTCTTTATTTACCGTTCGACCTTCCGGTAAGAATTCAGAGTGCACAACACCGTGATAGTCAAAGAAAACAGTCAACATGACTTTGACTTTTGATCGACTTTAGCGTGGTTTTTTCGGGTTTCGGTTCAGTTGGAAGACGCCACTCCGAAGCTTGTGTAAACCCACGTCTCGTCACCAGTAACAATGCGTTTCATGAATGTTGGGTCGGAATTGACTCGTTCTACCATGTCCACAGCGACTTTTATGCGATTGAGTTTTTGGAGAAAATTCAGATCTTTTGGGACTAGCCGTGCAGCAACATGTTTCATACCCAAATGATTAGTTAACCCTTTCCCGGGCAGTGGGAATATAGTTACCACCACATTTTGAACACTATTAGCTTACAATAAGGCCCAAAACCAATAAATTAGAAATATACCTACTGCCTCGTAAAGGGTTAAAATGGTACGAATCGACTCGTGAGATACAGAAAGTTCGGCGGCTATCTCTCTCAGAGTTGAATGAGGATTTTCAGTCACAATTTCCTTCACTTTTGCGATGTTAACTTCAGTTGCAGACGTTGATGGTTTACCAGAGCGAGGCAAATCTTTCATCACATCTCGACCGCTTTTGAACGCTTTGAACCACTCATAAGCACGAGTTTTTGATAAAGTCGATTCACCGTAAGCCTTCTGTAACATTTTCAGTGACTCCGAACACGAAATTCCATTAGCGATGCAAAATTTAAGACAAACTCTTTGTTCGATATTTTTGTCCATTATGAAATTCGCAATACACACTATATAATGATATTACCAAAACCAGCACTGTATTTATTTATAGACCAGGGTCGATAATTTTTAAAACCAAAAAAAATAATAGTAGGATGAAACCCATTATAGAAGGAGGGGAATATTATAAAAATGAAAGGAAAAATAATTTACGGGCGATCTGAGGTCGGGAAGGGGATGGGGGTGAGTTTTTAAGGGTAAAAAACGGTTTTTCTCGATTTCCGGAAAAATTTTCATACAAGATGTACCTAAATATCTGTGTTACTAGAAATAATATCTAATGTATACAACTATATTACTACAAACATGTTCTGACTATTTACAAGCGCTTTTTTAAAGTCTACGTGAATAAAAACCTTAAAAAAAAAAAAAAAAAAAAACTTAAAGTCCTATCGAAAAACGTCATATGGCAAAGTTGTAGGTAATAAAAAGATCTAAAACTTTTGTCTTTACACTTTTTTCACATAACCTCAAAATTTATGTGAAAAATTAAAAAAAAACAAGGTTTTGGTTTTTTATTTTTATATTTTACAATTTTTTTTCTTTTTTAATGAAATTTGGAGAAAACTTACCTTTTTATGTCCCAAATACGCTGTAATTTATTTGATTAAAAATATTTATTTTTTCACCTTATTTTGAATTAATATCGAAAAAACACCCTAATTTTCAATCGAAAACTCACCCGTCAAGATATCAGCTTTTTTCAAAAAGTTGGTATGTTTTCTGTTCGTTGAAATCTCTACTTTCCGATGGTGAAAAATATATATATATATATATTTGTTACTATAGTAAATCTTCTCAGAAAATGCAAAAAATCGAAAAGAACTCGAATTCGATTTTTTTTTAATTATTATAAATAATTTCATCTAAAAAAATGTGATAGCTGCAATTTGTTTCAATTAAAAAGTTGATTTACTTAATGCTAATTACATTTATGTCATAGAAAATCTCATTATATATAAATGTTAATAGTACAATTAAATGTAGATACTTTATTCTGATTACGTTATTCATTACAATATTTTTAAACACATTAATCTTATTATTCATAAATACCTACCTTATCTTCAATTCTAATCACTTAACCATTAGTTTTGTCTTTTCGGCATTTCTTCATCGTTAGATTCGTCAAACATCTCCGATTCTAGTAGATCTTTGAAATCTTCATGACTATCACCTTCTTCCTCTCCAACATTATTTCCAGACTGCGTTGGTTCTTCATCCACAATTTCTTCTGAATCCTCAACTTCCTCGTAGGTTTCTTCTTCAATATTGGAGCAATTTTCAGAACCATTACAGTTTGAACATAAATTTGTGCATTTTAAACCATGTTTTCGGCAACCACATTTTAAACTGTTACATCCAGTTTCACAGCTGCAGCATATAGTTTTGAGCAATATTTCCGGAATTAATTCTTTTTGTGTAAATTTGGCCATAATTCCACGTTGAAATTGCTTCCAGCCCCAATCTGTTGCTGTTAGTTCGTTACCCAACCAAGTTTCAAGCTGATAATATGCCCTGTAACAATGTTGTTCAGCTGCTCCTTTTGTGGGTGGGAGGTTTGCTATAACGATTTTGGCTGATTTTCATGTATATTTCATATATTTTGAATATATCTGAAATATATTTGAAATGTATAAAATATATATGAAAATCGGCCAAAAGTTTGTTATTAAAAATATATTTACGATGTATATTTAATATATTTTTTATGTATTTTGAAATATATATTTTAGACCCGCCTAGCCCCTTCCCCACTTGTCCATGAAATACCTTTTGATGGGCTACTATTTTTCGTAGGTCACTCGGGTATATAATTTGTCATAAACTATTTTATAAATAGACATCTACGCATATAATTTAAAGAAGATTCGACAACTTTCTCCAAATATTGTAGATGTCTTATTAAATATTAATTTTATTAACTTATTTGTTTGTTAATTGTAGTAGTATATTTTTATTTACATTTTTTTTTATCAATGTAACATGCAATCTAACGTTTTTCGAGTAATTTAAGTGTTAATTTTAATAAATAGCTCTAATTTTTTTTTAATAATTAAATAAAATCGAATTCGATTTTTTGCATTTTCTGAGAAGATTTACTATAGTAACATATGTATTTTTTTTCACCATCGGAAAGTAGAGATTTCAACGAACAGAAAACATACCAACTTTTTGAAAAAAGCTGATATTTTGACGGGTGAGTTTTCGATTGAAAATTAGGGTGCTTTTTCGATATTAATTCAAAATAAGGTGAAAAAATAAATATTTTTAATCAAATAAATTACAGCGTATGTGGGACATAAAAAGGTAAGTTTTCACCAAATTTCGTTAAAAAAGAAAAAAAAATGTAAAAGATAAAAATAAAAACTTGGTTTTTTTAATTATTCACATAAATTTTGACGTTATGTGAAAAAAGTGTAAAGACAAAAGTTTTAGATCTTTTTATTACCTACAACTTTGCCATTTGACTTTTTCCGATAGGTCTTTTAGTTTTGCCGGAAATCGAGAAAAACCGTTGTTTACCCTTAAAAACTCACCCCCATCCCCTTCCCGACCTCAGATCGCCCGTAAATTAGTTTTCCTTTAATTTTTATAATATTCCCCTCCTTTTAGTTGGTTTCATCCTACTATTATTTTATTTCACTTTTTATTATTTTTAAAGGCTTCTACCCTGGTCTATTAATATAAATAACAGATGCAACTCAAACTCCGCGCCAAAATGGAAAACAGTTGTGCCAATCTAAAACAACAAAAAAAAACAAAAAATTAATTGAATCCATTCCCGATACTTTTTTGACTGAATGTATTTTCAATCTTTTTAATAGATTCTTCACTATCCACATTTACTTGTTTTGATCTTCGAAATGGGCAGATTAAAAATTATCGATTGCCTTCTTTTTTTTATTGTTCTACTCATGTCAATATGGAATAAAATTTCGGTTTGTTTACACTTTAGTTTATTTAGATGATTAGTCTAAAGCTTTCATATTGCGTGAATTAGGTGTTTTTTGAGCTTCTACACGTCCTAGACGTATAGGATACTCTCTCCCTATTTTCACTGTAACCGGTTTTTATGATTAAATGTTTAATAGGTATTGTTTACTCTGCTTTATGAAACTTGTACTACAAGTAACGAGTTTGCCTTCATTATAAAAGATTTGTGCGACTTTGTGCACACTGGACGTCCAACAAGAACAATAAAAGATAGATGTTTCTAATCACATTAATATTATAAAAGCGAAGGTTGGTGTGCGAGTGTGTATGTTTGTTACTTCTTCACGTCTAAACGACTGGAGCGATTTTAATAAAATTTGGTATGGAGCTAGCTGACACCCTGGATTAATATAGGCTATAATTTATAAAGTTTAACGTGCGTAGTCTACTATATAAAAATAAGTCGGGTTTTCCTTCCTGACGCTATAACTCCAGAACGCACGAACCGATTTCCACGGTTTTGCATTCGTTGGAAAGGTCTCGGGCTCCGTGAGGTATATAGCAAATTTATAAAATTTAACGCGGGTAACACCGCTGGGCACAGCTAGTTGTCTATAAAACTATATTATCCATAAACGATGTCGTGTGCTTATTTTTTTTTGTAAAATATAGACTTCAATATCTTCTTTCGAATTATAGTGCAGTTACTGATATCATATTAAAGTAAAAATATCGTATACAATACGATATTTTTAATTATAACATTCAGGGTAAACCATACATTTAAACCAGTCACAGCGCTGTTTTTTGATCTGCACTCAGTAATCCGGTGCTGGGCATGCGACCATGTGGTATCTAGCTACGACTCGGGAGGCGAGTTGTGGGCACACGAATGAATTATCGGCCTACCCCTGAGTCGGGTGCTGGGCATAGAAAGTGTTAATAGTTAAGTCGTTAACAGTCTACGTTTTGTAAAGTCGTCATTAAAATATTCTTGAATTTTCTTTAGGCTTCAATAAAGAATAAAACACACATACTTACTTACTTAATTAACTTTATTCTTTACAAAAATAACAACACAAATATAACTAAAATCAAAATTAACATAATATATATATATATTTTTAACGCCTATCCCACATCACAGTTATAAATATGTGTCACAATAATAAAACTCTGATACTTAAATAGATATTCTAAAAAAAATAATGATATATCAATAATACTGTGAATAAATATAATATTAATTAACTTCTCTTTAATAATAAGAAAAAGTAATAAACTGTAATTTCAAAAATAAGTACTCGATTTCAATAATACTCATTGTATTATTATAATACATACCCAGATCCAGAATTCAATATTTTGCCAATATTTTGTCCCTGACATTCAAATGTTAGTAAATGCGACAAAAATTTGTAATGGTTTAGATATATGAATAGATCTCTTATCTCCATAATTTACAAAATATGCCTTCCAATAAAGAGTTGCTTTCTGCTATATTATGCGGTATCCAAATTAATATGCTATTTCAATAGTTAACTATATAGTAATAATAATAGCAACCAAGACAACGTCCACAAGTAGTTACAAAGTGAAGGAGATGCATCGTTATGAATACTCAACAATTTTTTTGAAGTACAGCCGCCAGCACATTCCGCTACCCCAATCTGTCAAATTTCTTTTATAGATTTTCAACTTTATCACAAAAGCAAAGGTAAGGTTCACTTTCAATTGGGGAAATTTGTCGGATTGGGGTAGCTGAATGTGCTGGCGTCTGTACATTCGACGTCATGTCAGGTTTGACAACGGCTTTATTACATAGGCAATAAGATCCTTTTACTAGTACAAATGTATCCACTGACATGCCGTCGACTGTACAATATGTATTAAGACAATACTTATATATCTACACATATGTTAAATAATATGCCATGTTGCCTTCCGTTTCCGTAAAGGCTCAGTAAATACAGGGTGCTTACTTAGTCTCCTTGAAGCCACAAATTACGTACCTAATCTACTTACTACTGATAAAGTGACTAATATATACTTAAACTGTGGAAGTGCCAAAACATGGCATCTCTTCATTGTTTTGTGGCCTGGAAAGAGTGCTGCGTATATTAATATCAATTTCCAATCTTTAAATTGAATTCGCACATGATTTTTATATCGCACATGTTTTTTTCATGTATTAAGTGGCAATTATGTTGCCATCACATTTAGAACTCAATTAGCTTGCAACGAAACTACTAAAGTTCAACACAATTTATAAAACATTAAGGTTTTCGAGACTAAGTGAGCACAATGTATAGACACTAAATACAAACGGGCAGTGTATGTTTAATGATATATTTATCATTCTAATTTATTTTTACAACATTATTGTAATTTACAATGAGACCACATTTCCAATACAACTAAAGGCGACGCGAATTAATTTCACCAAAAAAATATTTATTTACATTATCATTGTAATAACATAATTGACAACACAATCCAACGACAACAGTATTCATAAAAACTAAAAATACACGCTCTATTACAAATATATTAAAATTTAATTATTTTTGAATAATGACTAGCAACTATTAAGGCAACTTTAATTAAAAAACATTCACAATGTATATTACAAGTGTTGTTCAAAAATACATTAAGATTACATACAATACTTACAAAACGATTACGCGTAATACAGTATTCATGCTCTTAATTATAGTACCTACCTAGTAATACCGACAGCAACAACTAATTACAAAACGAAGATACTGTGACCTGACTGCTTCAGCCAATGAGATAAGAGTTACTACCCCATTTTAAACTCTATTGTGTTGTAATAAGAGCTAAAACCAATAAATTATGAACATTCGCTATGACTGATTAAGGGATAAAAAACAACTATTCCATCTAATAATAAATATCTTGGTACCACTAACATCTGTTCCCAAACTATACTAAACGCAAAGACTCGGTGACATAAATCACTTTTGTAACAGGGATGTGCACGCGCGGATTTTCGGACTATCGATAATACGGAAACATGTGCTTCATCGATGCGCAACCAATCATTTTGTAAGAATAAATTAATAGTACCAATAAACAGTTTTATTTATAACATACCCGATTTCAGACCTGTTGTTATCGACTAACGCACGTACACAAACAACGCGCATCTGTGTCTGTGTGACGTCATCCATAAGCAGTCTAAGTGCGAGAGAGAAAATTATGTGAGATGTCTCTTTTGCACGTGTTATTGCTCCGCCTGCCAGGAGTCTGCATTCAGTATAGGCAGAGCCTGTATTTTGGCAACCAGATAACTCTAAGATATTATTCCTGTTAAACTATTTCTCTAGCTTACCAAATCTAGTTATAACTTAGTAATACTGACAACAAGGCCCTTATTACAAAGCATAAAACTCATGGTTTTAAGCTTAAGCATCTAATTGTTTAGTAACTGCTTAAAATATGGATTTTAGCAGTATTCACTTCAAATTTCGTTTTGTAATTAGTCAGTAAATAACTTTTAGTTTATTACTAAACTAGAGTCCTCATACTTAGTTTGTCCGAATTATTGGGACATCGGCAAAACAAAACATAATATCTCAGAAATGGTAAATCATAAATTGTCCGGCGGGCCTCGAACCAGCACTCTCTATCAATCTCGGGTAAACGGTCTGCGTTAAGCCATCGGCAGATCAAATTTAGGATTCCCTTGCTAACATTCATTCGGAAGATGTAGTTGTAATCCATCAGCTTTGTTTTCTAGTAACATGGCCGACAGATAAGATTAGATTTACGCTGTAATAATACTATGGAACTAAATAGTGCAAATATAATATGTTTGAGACATTAATATAATAAAATTTGGAATATGCTTAACGTTTCAAATAAAAGATATCTTACCGAGTAAATTATAAAGCTGGTTTTGTATTAGTATTAATTAAGTAGTTGTAATGTCACCTTCCAAACAATGCGATACGAAGTAATTTTTTCCAAGATAAAATTATATTTTGCTTTGCTTAACGCGAGTATTAGCCAAATGTCCACAATTTAGTACATTTTTTTTACAGCTAAAACAATAAAGATGTTGCACTTAAGAAGCTTTAGCTATGCTTCGCCATTTCATTCCTTTATTTTTAATCTAAAAAATTCTCTCTCTTTCTGACAATAATAAATTGAGATTACACACGCGATATGAAATTGCATTTCCAATGTTAAACCCCTAATTACACCATAGGTGAACCCAATTGTATCACCGGAAATTATTTTACTGTATCCAATTTCTTTTGAAGAGAATGCAGGTTCAATTTTTCGCGGGTTTCGAAATGTATTGTTCTCAAAATACAATTTGGAACATAACAAAAAACTAAAAGAATTACATTTTGCAATTGATTGATTATTACAGTACAGTGACTAAAAAGCCTAATTAAAAGCGCACAAAAAATTGAATGAATTTGTCTTGTTCTTTTTGTAAGCGTCTCTTTATTATATAGAGATTCCATATATATTCAAACATTAACAACTGCAACATTACTTTTGGAAAAATCTCATAATTTAGTACACAGATATGTATAGTATACAGTTAAAATATGTTGTATTGTATTAAGTTTAAAATTTTCTACAATAAAGTATTTTGACAATAAAGATTCATATAACAGTGCTCCCGCATTCGACATTTTATGATCTTCATTAATCTCACTGGTTCTATGGGTGGTTCGACAACGTGACAACCCCGCCGAGTAACTTAAACCCAAAGTTAGCCCTACGGATCTATAAGCGTGACGGAAACCGGGTAGCTAGACTACTGCGTGACGAAGCACAGCTGCACAGTTCAAACCTGAACAAAGAAACTTAATCATTTCGACTGTTGTAGAAAGACTTACTCTCGAACTCACAACTGGTTATTAGGATCTGTAATTGTCTCACTAATAGTGCATTGTTGCATATGGTCAATATAATACGTGAGAGCACAGCTGTACAATCTTATTTATTACTAACTAACACAATCATTTTTCACTGCTTGAAAAGGATCGTCATTAATCTCACTGGTCCTATGGGTGGTTCGACAACGTGACTAATCCCAGTCACGTTGTCGAACCACAGTAACTTAGCACTTCGGATTTATAACCGTGACGGAAACCAGATGACTATACTACTGCGTGACGAAGCAGAGCTACACAGTTCAAAGGTGAACAAAGAAATTTAATCATTTCGACTGCGGTAGAAAGCACCACTCTCGCACCTATCAACTTTTTAATTAGGATCTGTAATTGTCTCACTAATAGTGCATTGTTGCAAATGGCTAATCCAATACGTGATAAAGCACAGCTGCACGGCCGTATCATTAACAAACACTATCAGTTTTCACTGGTTGAAAAGGATCTTCATTAATCTCACTGGTCGGATGGGTGGATCCACTACGTGACATGTCACCCAAACTCCAGCCGAGTAACTTTAACTCAAAGTTAGCACTTTGGATCTATAAGCGTGACGGAAACCAGTTAGCTACACAACTGCGTGACTAAGAACACCTATACAAAAAAAAAACGGGAGCAAAAAATAAATTTATTCAACTCGACTGCTCTAGATATGTCTACCAACGGATGGTACTGGTATTCAGAGTAGATTCGCAACATTTAATTAAAGGTAATCAAGCGGCTAATCCACTGCGTGACGAAGCACAGCTTCACAATCCAAGCGCGAACAAAGTTAATCACTTCTAGTGTTCCGAAAACAACTGTCGGTTGGGGATCTTTAAGGTCTCACCAGTTACGGGTAGTCCGGGTTGTCATATCAGGTGTTAAGTGACGGGAACCATGCGGCTAGTCCGGAGCGTGACGGCGCGGCTGCTCTGAGCAGCGCTTCTTCGTGTGCAGATAGGCGAAGTAACGCGGCGAGTGCTCGGGTTAGTTGCCGCGCTTCTAGCTCACGCGCTGTTAGGAACCTTAGCACCACGTGTTTTAGATACCTGCGAATGAAATACGTCGCTCGATCATTACTTAGTTATCGTATGGGCAGTGGCAGTAGGCCTCTGACAGGACTAAACGACTGTTGTCTAATGTCTACTACCGGAACCGACAGCTTAACGTGTCCTCCGAAGCGCGGAGACGTTCAGAAATTAAACCGCTTTGGTGGTCACCCATTTATGGACTGACCGCGAGCCTAGTTGCTTAACCTCGCCGATCAGATTTATAGTTTGAAAAAACCTAACGAAAAACGTATAGTCTGTAGTAATGTAGAAATGCTTACTTTAATTTAATTAAAATTCATTAACACCACATCTAACTTCGGCGCGTATTTCGTGAAAGATGTGTGAGTGTCTATATTTGTTACTTCTTCACGTATAGAGAAAAACAATCTATATTTAAGCCCAGTGAGCCCGAGAGGTACTATTACTATAGTACCTCTCGGGCTCACTGGGAAGTACTCTACCTGTAAAGTTTGGAAGCGATTGGATACATTTATGGTAATTTTGTTTTATATTTTAGTTCCAAACCGTCTGTATATGATACGTTCTTTATGGACTTCAAAACAGCAGGACTAATTTTGATGAACTTTCATCCCGTTTTTGGACCCGATAGGTGCAATCACATTTCGGTTTCCTTTTCTATTTTCAGGACAGTGTGACGTTGAGATAGCTAGTTAATATGTACAACGCGAAAAAGGGACGACATAATTCGACTCGACTTATGATTCTATCCTATGTCTATTCAACCTCCCACTTAGGCTACAGAGATGAAAAATGTTAGTCAGTTAGAATATAAGCAGCACGAATAGCTAAATTTATTTAACAAAAAATAATAAAACATACCTTCTACTAATGTCTTGTTCTTCTGCAGAAGAGAGGTCAGATTTACTGCTCTGAAGTTCTCGCTGCAACGTCTTCTTCATATCCGATATTCGGTTGTCTAGAGTTTTCATTTTCTGGAAAGATTCAGAGAAAAAATAAGTTATATACCAAAATACACACTCGAAGTATGTAGTATATATTAGTAAGCAGGTTTATTTTTGCATTAATTTCTTTCTCTTAGTTACTTTTAATACAAAATTGTTGTACACTGTTTGTAAACCATTACAAAAAAGTCTCATTCTGACTAAGGTTTCCTGGTAGAGAACTCATAGTTGAGTTAAGGTCGGCTGTGTACATGATATATCTAATTATGTTAACTTAGAATATATTTCTGTGTGTAATAAAGAATAAAATAAAATCAAAAACAGAATGGCGATACGAACATAATGCACCCATAAAATTTGTCACAGATTATTTATTTAATTTGATTTTGAAAATGAGCTGTACGTCTTCCAAGCTAAAGTCTAGTTTCAATTACTTATATAATTATTTTATAATGTAATGTTTAGGTCGATCAATCGGAACCGGTTCTTAGAGCCAAGTATATTAATGATTATTAATAGACTTGGCTCTAAGACAGTCACATTTCAATAATCTTATCTCGCTTTGTATCCATGGATAGCTATGGCGAGCTGTATTCGCTATTTGACTAATGTATTAAACTAAAGTCCAGCTGCTGGAATAATGCCGGAATGCGTTTCTGGCATGGTACTGATCGAATAGATGCGACGATACTTTGAATTAATTGTTGCCCAACTAACAAATAATTATCATTTAATGAATGAATGAATGAATGTCCTTCTAACCGAATTTCAGCCACGGCGGCCAGTCGCAATGGAGATTAGCCAGACTTACAGAAATGTCACAATATCACTTTGGGCCCGACCCGCGATTAAATGAAAATAAAAAAATAAAAAAGGTTTTTATTCAGGTAGACTTTATAAAAGCGCTTGTAAATAGTCAGAACATGTTTGTAGTAATATAGTTGTATTATTATTTCTAGTAACATAGATATTTAGGTACACATTGTATGAAAACATTTATAAAATTTATTTTATTATAGCAATGATATTTAGCTAGCTCGTATCAAGTTATTGTCAAGATATAGATTTGAACCCAAGAGCTCGTTCTCTGCGGGTGAACACTCTACCGCTCAACCAAATTAGGCGGTCTGGCGGAGGTACATAATTTAATATCCAGATAATAATATGTTATATTATACAATTTATTTTTAAATTTATAGGAATTGTCGGAACAGCGACATTCTTGCAGCGGCAAACTATAATTAATTTAAGAGAATTAAAGTAGAAAAATAAATTATGTAAATTAAAGGTGGCGGCGCCGGCAGGAGTAGGGAAGTAAGCAATTAGCGCTATGCCAGTGGACACACTTGTACAAAGAAGATCACTACAAATATTTACTGTCTTCATAGCAAAGACACTGTCAAGGTCAAAATAATTACTGTCGCGGCGGCGACTGTACAATAGTCACAATTTAATGTATAGCTACAATTATCTTATAACGTTTTCTTGCTTGTCTAGTCGATGTTGTTTTTAACCGTATGTATATTACGCGATATCTCCATTGTGTGATCACCGATTTTTATAATTATTTTGTAATCGATACATAATGCCTT
Organism: Pseudoips prasinana; assembly: GCA_951640165.1. Taxonomy (NCBI): domain Eukaryota; kingdom Metazoa; phylum Arthropoda; class Insecta; order Lepidoptera; family Nolidae; genus Pseudoips; species Pseudoips prasinana. The sequence goes on along the minus strand of OX621237.1, from coordinate 26,385,004 downwards.
CGAATTGATCCCATATAAATTTTATCCCGATCGGTTATCAGAAAGAAAACTTGATGATAAAATATCAGACTTTAAAAGATGGAGATTATCATTTCAAATAATTGATTACCTGCATGGTATGCTTTTCTTTGTATATACGTTAACTCTACAGTTATCAATGTAAACTCTATAGTTTTGTAATAAGAGCTAAACCGAACCTAATTATGAACATTATGCTATGACCGTTTAAGGATTAAATTGTATTATAATCTTAGCATTTTAAAAGAGAAGTTCACGATGTTTTCTAAAACCGTAAATTAGTTAAAAAAGAATGATATTCAGTACCTTATTTTTATCACAGATTTCAGTTTCTAAGTCTTGTATAGTCTTGTTGAGTGCAGTCTCATTTGCAACTAACTCGTCGATTCGTCCTTTCAGTTGTTCTATTTCTGTTTTTCTATTTTCCTCGTTCTCTTTTATTAACATGCATGCTGCCTGGTTCTGAAATCAATAAACGAACATTTTATTCAAATTGCTCGTAGTACAGAAGATGTTCGATTCCAACCCAGAACAGATATTTATGTGCATGATCATGTCTGTTTGTCCTGAGTCTGGGTGTATTAATCTATATATGTATGTTTTTACAAAAAGAAAAGTAGTATATCAGTTATCTGGTTTCCATATTACAAGTTCTGCTTAGTTTGAGATCAGATGGCTGAGTGTGAATAATGTCCCAGGATATTTTTAGAATTACAGAATTGGTAGAAATTTTTTAAATAATAGATGAAAACCGGCCAAAAGCGAGTCGGGTTCCGTACCATCGAGAGCCTAATTTTTATTTTTAATATCACTATATTTTTATTACTATAGCGGCATAGAATATGATCACCCCATCTCATTCCGTGGGGGGCGTAGAAATCGACCGAGAACCTACCAGTGAACGGGCAGCAGCGTTTTTCTGTGAACTATGACCATTAAACTGCTATCGCCAACCCGTCTACCAAGCATGGCGATTATGGCATATCCCCCCAATCTTTGGGTAGGCTTTTGTCTACCAGTGGACGTACTATAGCTGACATGATAGCGGCTGGCTGTTACTAGGGGGGAAATGTTTAGTTCCTGTGAAGCCACTTTTAATGTTCACCATTAAAAGTAGCTCATGAATTTGGCTTTGAAATTTACAACCAATATATAAATAGTTCGTACCTCCTTATGCTGCGCTATGAGTCCTTCTAACTCTGCAATCTTTGCTTTGAGTTCGGTGATCTCGGTCTCTTGGTACCGCACGTTGCACTGACTCATCTCTATAGATTGCGACATGTGCGCGTTCCGTAGTAGAGCCTCGTCTTTTTCCCGTTTCTCTCTGAAAATTCAGTAGCTTTAAATATTAGTCGAAAGCAAATATCGATCATTTTTAATACCCGATACGAATAGCGGAGTATTATAATGGCTTCAAGGGCCTTTGACCTGAAAACCAGTTTAATATTAATAGATTTTTGCCACGTTTTAAGAATTTCCTTACAGCTATTCAAAAATTCCTGACGATAGAGATTTATTAGATGGGCCAGTCGCCAACTGGCATATATCACCACAGGACTCTCTTTGCGACCAAAGCCGCCCATCATATGTGAGTTACAGAATTTGTTTGGTGTCTGGGTGTAATTTTTATTTAATTTATAATATGTATGATATACCACGATAAAGATGCTACACCACGTTAACGCACCGTGAGAAAAAGCGATTATCGTACAAGAGTCATTGGACAAATGTCATCGATCAAACACCGCATTCGTGTGATATGGGCACGTCTGATTTATATATTTGTCAAGCTAGAAGAACTATTATTTATTTCTATTTATTAATATGTGTTTAATTGAACTTTTTTATTGCCAATTATTAGTGTAACATGTAAATATCTATCTATACAATGTAATTTTTTTAATTAATAAATTACTAATGACTACTTAGAAGAACACGACGAACACGACTGGGCAGAATCAATGAAAGCAATTTTTTTTAAGGAATCCTATTTTAATAGAGTGATGCCCTGGTAATAGCAACAGAATGCGACTATATTGCTATACTGTGATTGTAATAAAATATTCATTTATGAAAAAATATTTCAGGGTTATATTTAACATTTCGGGACCCTTATCAAAGTGAATATATAGTGTGGTAAGTATACATTGTTGCTTGCCGACTATCTGCAGAGACAGGTAAGAGCACTCTTCGCAATTATCCTACAGATATCACCGGAACGCTTGATGATAGAAGAACAAAACAATCGTTTGTATATCAGGAATACTTCACTCGATTACCAATAACAAACAATACCTATCTAAAGAAAGTACGCAGTAAACGTTGCGCAGGATGATTTCATAATGCCAGTCACGATCACATGACTGCCCCTACTAGAAATATACAGAAACAATTGCGTCCTAGGAAAAGAACCGTAAGTCTCGCTCGAGATCAGGAGTACTTAGGTCCTAAGGCAGGTTCGGGTAATTTGATTGAATCCTATACATTTAGTTAGATTGTACAATATATAACTTAGCGTCACAAGCCTTCCGACTCCAACTTCAACGATATATGCGTGTTATGAGTGCCGGAATGGGTTTCCATAAAACATAGCTTAAAAAAATGCCAAACATAATCTTAAATATGAAAAAAAAATCCATTATTTCGGCCACGGTTCGAGAGATATATAGGCTTATTATTGTTATTAAAACTTCTGGAATAACTTCTTTAAGTCGGGGGTTACAAATATCTCACTGTCTCATCTTAATAATACCGAGGATATATATTAAAACCAACATTCTGGCAAATAAGACTTCCTACATAGATTTGGGACGAAATATGACGGTCACCATAGCCTAGTTGGTAGTGCTCCTGCCTACGAAGCTGGTGGTCCTGGGTTCGAATCCCGGTAAGTGCAAATATTTGTGTGATGAGCACGAATATTTGTTTCTGAGTCATGGATGTTTTCTATGTATATATGTATTTATCTATCTATATAAGTATGTATATCGTCGCCTGGTACCCATAGTACAAGCTTTGCTTAGTTTGGGGCTAGGATGATCCGTGTGACATTGTCCCCAGATATTATTATATTATTTAGCAGCCGAAACACCGCCTTAATTTCGTAATCTCTGCCTCCTTGATAAGCAAAGATCCGAAAAAGACGTTATTATGTTCTGCTATCGCTATCTTCATGATAAAAACTAACTAACCAGTTATAAATCCTCTTTCACTACTAACGCAGGGCAGCATGACAGGAATGCTAAGCATACGCCTCTAAAAACTCGCGGCGGTTTCAACGACTACCCTATGCCGGAAGTCGGGATTCTTCGTGCATATTCTTCACAGATGTGAACTGTGGACCATTGTCAGAAACGATCATCTGAGGATAGCCAAAGGTACAAAATATTTCATCTAAGATAGAACAAAGGTTCCCGGTTAGCATATTCTTCATTGGTCTAACTTCTATCCATTTGGACAATGCATCACATAGAACTAACCAGTAAGTGTTTTCAAAAGGACCTGCAAAATCAATGCAAAGTTTTGACCGGGTAGGTGATGTTCACTTTCAAATTGACGGGTCTGTTGGCGTGGTTGGCTTATGCTTGCTTTTCACGTAGGAGGTCGTGGGTTCGATTCCCACCCAGGACAGATATTTGTATGCATGAACATGTCTATTTGCCCTGAGTCTGAGAGTAATTATCCATATAAGTATATTTTTACAAAAGAAAAGTAGCAGTATATAATTTATCTGGTTTCCATAGTACAAGCTCTGCCTAGTTTAGGATCAGACGGCCGTGTGTAAATAATGTCCCAGGATATTATTATTATTATTAAAAATTGGGCTCCGTCACCGTGGAGTGGATCAGGGGACAAAAGATCCGCAGGATCTGGCATAATATCGAAACCACCTAGTAGGTTTTCTAAGTCATACAAAAGTGAATACTTACTTATCAAACTTTCTCTGTACATCTAAGAAGTCATGCTGCATCTCCGTAACCATCGAATTGAGGTGGTTGACTTCCGCCTTTTGCTGGTCATACAGCCGGTTCGACTTATCCACCTTCTCCTTTAGGATCTTCACTAACGTCCGTTCATTTTCTAAAGCTTCAGACAATTCTTTGTTCTCCTCGGTCAGAGATTCGATACGGCTTTCGAAATCCATTGTTATATCCTGCAATATTTCCAATTATAAAACACTTATAACTAGGACAATGTTTTAACAATGCTATCATTTTGGCCTATGATGTATGGCGAGTTTTAATCTTAAATCACACTCACGGTGGCTCTATTCTTCAATGAGACCAGTTAAATTGTATTTATTAGGTTGTGTACCGAGGAATAGGTATACTTATGTTAGGAATAATTATTTATACTTAACTATATTACTACAAACATGTTCTGACTATTTACAAGCGCTTTTTTAAGTGTACGTGAATAAAAACATTTTTTTTTAATTTTATATTCTGCTCATTATAGCGCTTATGACTACGAGTTGCATGGTTCAACAGAGGTAGAAATGATAGTTTTCCTCTATCATCAATTCGACTGTGAAATTAAAGAATACGCTGATGTTGGTGGATCCCAGTTATCTGGAAGAAATTGCTATCTTGCAATAGTTTGGGTAGACTGTGTTACAAAACCCATAACAATTGTACATAATTACAGACTTTAGATGTTTTTTTTTTGAAACAGTTTTTAAGGTGCGTCCATAAACGTGTATCTATCTCATATTTGAATTACGATCAAAAGGAAGGGATAGAAGGGTACCTAGATGATGCGAGATGCCAACATAGATATTTCTCATACGTTTATATATAAATAGGTTTTAAACGACATAACTTTTGAAGGGCTCTATGGAATTTGATAAAACATATAGATTAAAAACAAATTGATGAAATCGCATTGAATTCGGTATCCGTTTGGGAGCTACGATGCAACAAATACACACAGACACCAATACGCTTCAAACTTAAGATATAAGTATACGTATGAAGCCTGCGTGTTAGTTATTTGAAAAATTAAAAAAGGTGTTTAAAAACAAAAAAACCGACTTTAAAACCCACTAAAAAGTATAAAATAAATTCAAGTAAAAGTACAAAATAAATTACTTCATTTTAAATTGATGCCAACAGGAAAGGGAACAAATATATACGTAATATTACTTGCTCTAACTTAAAATCTTATAATTTTTACATTTCAGATAGTTTTGAAGTCTATTAGGTAGGTATGCTTTTTTTCAATTTTAATTTTTAGGGACAATCTTTCATTATTCTCGATCGTAAATGAACCGCTTTTCATTTATTTTACATTTTAATGTACATGCTTGTGAATTTATTCCATATTAATTTAGTTTAGATTGGTTTATAATCTTTTAGGGACTATCTTTTATTATTCTCGATCGTAAAGGTAATGGCCCATTTAGTATGAAAAATATACCTACGGCGTACAGAAATGAAATATGGGGGGAATCAAAGACAAATGATTATACTTTTCAATGGTAAGTGGTGCATCACTGTGGCTGATGGGGATCATGAAATAAAATATAACACATTGTATTATTGCGCGACCGCAACAAAGATCGGGTGAGACCGAGATAGCAATATACGTGTTATTTATTACCTGACCGAACGAGTTTGCTTTATAAGTGTCACGATGATATTTTTATTTAACAAAACAATGGCAAAGTAAGTCTGCTTGTTTCTTTTTCAAGTCTAAACTACTGAACCGATTTTGGTTAAATTGCTTGCCCCGTAGAGATATACATGTAAAGAATGAGTATTTATTTGTTTAATACCTTAGGTGCATAGCATAGATTAAGAAAATACATTATTTAATTATTTTTTATCTATCATGTCATGTCAAATTCCTATGAATAGACAAAAAATATATCTTATATACATATTAGATTTGTAGACGGACATAGTAAACTTTTTATCCCAGTGACATTTTTCCATGGGATAAAATAATTTAGAGACGGGCGAACCCGCTGGTGCAGCTAATTATTATCCAATTTTGATCGGTCTACTGCAAGATCTCTCCATTAATTATTTTTTTCTTTTTACATATAATGAACAGTGGGTTATGCCTGCATTATTTGCCATCATTTTCGTTTTTGTACAAAAACATTTTTGAACCGCGTCGGATTATGGGCCATGACCTTTATTAGGATTAATTAAGTGTTACGTTTTTATTATAATTTGCAACCGATCTAAACAAAATTAATATGGAATAAATTCATAAGCATGTAAATTAAAATGAAAAAATAAATCAAAAGCGGTTCATAAACACCGAAAAAATCAAAACATACACAAGATAAACAATAGGTACAGACGCTAGCACATCAAGCTACCCCAATCTGTCAATTTTTTTCCCAATTGAAAGTGAACCTTATGCCTATGTGATAAAATTGAAAATATATAAAAGAAAATTGACAGATTGAGGTAGCTTGATGTGCTGGCGTCTGTACATGGGTAAATGAAAACCATCATAATTTTTTAATTCGGTTAATAAAATGAAATTGAGACACGATGTCAAAGTAAACACCGACGGAGAAGGGTTTCAAGAATAAGGCTGCTCATAAACTCACACTTTGACAGTTTACTACTTTAAGCAACTTCAAAATTTTAACTATACACTAGCTAGATCATAACATTCAAATATATATTAATATTTATTTTTGCAAGTGTGGTGCAAAATCCGGTCAGATTGTCACTGGTTCCGTTAATAAATATGTATAAAAAGCGGTCTCACAATCAATACCGGCTTTTATAAACCAGATTGTGAAATACAAATTTACATAAAAATGAGCCCAAAACTTTCCGCAACTTTTAAATTATCTTAATAAGTTACCTACATCATTAAGAAATTTAATTAACCCAAACAATTTTCCACTGCCGTAAAAATTTTCCTTATATTCAGGTCATTAGCGCAAGATGCGTTGACAGTAGGCAGCAGATCGGTACAATAGCGGTCGGTGGATTTCCTACCTGTCAGATAACTACTGGCACGTGATCGACCGTAAACATGATAAAGATGCCTACGACATAAATGGACCGTCAACTTTTTGCACAGATAGAAGGAATAAAATACTCAAATACACTTGGAAAAACATTGACATTTATGGGTCTACGTCTATTTTGATAAAGAAACATTCGACCCAGTGATAGGTTTTCTGTCCTCCTTAATTATAGAAGCGACTAAAAGGGTGCAGGGTCGTAGCTATCGATAAAACTTCCGATGCCGCTTATGGTTGGACCCACACTTGCCCAACAAGGGTGGACGCAATGCCGAAGGCGTATTTTAAGAATCTCATCATCTTTAGTCACATGCTGCGGCTATACCACAACGATCTATCTATCTCGAGTCATCCATCAAATTACAGAAACTACTGCTACATATATTTGACATCATAAACAATTCCTAATCTTTTTATAGACGTTAATCTATAGATCAAATAAACAAGTTGATATTAGTCCTGTATGTGTTACTAGTCACCAAATGATGGAAGTTGATAACGAGACAACATACCTATAGACTCTGACGATTTGCCAAAAATAAATATACCAATACAATTTGCATCGCTATTGCCGACACGAAGTTAACTATCAAAACAGCTGTGACAACACAACGCCATGTCTGTAGAGTTCCAATATTCCACTTTGTCCCATCACTATTTTATATTCTATAATATTCTGTTCAAACTAGAATTAACAATCCAGGATTCAAGTTCAATGAATGTCACTTTAGCGTGATCGCACTATACACCCGTATGAGTCGACAGATAGGAACACACTAGCGAGCATGTATAAACATTCGCTAATCAGGCCGGCAAAGCGGTTGTCGGTTGGTTGCAATGCTTAAGCTGTGTGTACACACTGGTGAAGATTATTTATTTTTATTAAATTATTATTAAGAATTTTTATTAAGATTATTTACATTAAATTACCTTTACTTATACTAGCCATGACTCATGTCATATCAAACTGTAATAAGTAACAACTATATAGGGATTTTGTTAATTACTGTCTTCAGTCTAATTGTTGACAAAACTTCTCTGTATGTATTCGTAAAATTGACGATCGTGACGTAGCTGTCGTGGTGAAACTTGATAATTTTGTTAACCTTTTTTTATCGTGTTCAAGTAACGATTTTGAACAATTGTAATGTACACCTAAACCCTGAGGCCAAATAAGCGATTGCTAGAGCAATGTATTTGTGAGAAAAAATGCAAGAAATTTAGTATAGAAACTCATAGATACGAAACCCAACAATAACATAATACTATGATAATGAAAGCGAATATTATAAATCAGTTAGTATATTATTTAAAACATTATACAAATGAAATTTAATTTTTATATTTGTTAAATGTATGCACCACAATAAAAACTCTAGGTACATATGTATAATTAAATCTCTTCCGACAGACCCACGAGAGAGATACCTAGTAGAAAATGAAACGGTATAGGTTAAACAAAAATCATAAAGAAAAATTTACAGAAGAATATTACTAGAGTTACATACAAATGTTATTAAATATATAATATTCATTAGCATTAAACAATCCAACCATACACATAATACATAGAAATAAAAATAAATATGCCTACGTATGGGAATACAGACTAAAATTATGATTACATCTCATTCTTATCCCCTACTCTAGTAAATGGTGGGTTCAAAATAGTGCTTCTAGGCTTAAGCAATTTATATCTTCTAAGCATTTTTGATACAGAACTGACAGATGAATTGGTATTTTCATTTCATCACATCACATTTTTATTTGTTGAATACAAACAAGACTAAAATATTTAGTAATGTGATTTCGACAAGTATTGCTGCCTACGTGTATCCAAATGGTGAAACATAAAAAATATATTTATTTTATTTAAGCCGTGTAGGTAAATTCTTCACCCGTGAGTACCAACTGAATTTATTCGAACTTGTACTTACGCTACTGTTCATTGCAAACGTTGCACTCATTGAAACCTCTTGCAATGTTAATCAATCACATACGATTTTCAGCTTTAAGTGATATTCTATAAGAACCAATTTACTTTACGGCACGAATAACGGAACTAATAAGAAAGTTCAATGTTAATGTGTTTTGAAAGCTAGTAGTGGTATTTCGTTTTATACGAGTCATAGTTTAAATTAGTATTTTCATGGTTATTTCTAAATGGTACTTAGGGATATTAGAGGTTATAGAATACCATATGGATGACAAGTTAGATCAATTTCTTCAAAACAACATTAAGGTACAGTCTATTTTTTCTTACTTGTCTTATTTGGTAAACAAACACTACTCGGTACGAATATCACTAGTTTCGTCATCAATCACGCACTTTTAGTTAGGTATGAACATCTTGATTGTTGGAAGAAACACATACTATATAAATAACACCAAAAACTGCTTCAAATTAACCATCCAACATTAATTCTTTTAAAATCAAAATAATATCAGAATCCATTTCCACAGATTAAAAATTATATTGGCAATTTGACATTTCAAAATGCTAGTTTGTCTTTGGAACTTAGAGAAGGGAAAAGTGAATGAATGATTCTGACCAGTGTGAACTGTATAATTTTAATGTAAAAAACTAAATAATAAAGCAGAATGTTTATATATATCAAGTTATGTGTGTATGGTAAAGTAAGGCATTATTTTTAAAAACTAAAGTTTTTGTTGTAACTGGTCGTAGACTAAAAGTATTATTTGACAAGTGAAATTTTTTGAGTTCAGTCCTTCATTCGATAATTTCCCAACTCTATCAATTGTCTTTGGTTACCAGTACGCCATATTTGTTTACCAAATAAGACAAGTAAGGAAAAATAGACTGTAAATATTTTGTACTTGGAGCATTTTAAACTGAATACTACTGTCGTAAAACAAATAGCAAAAATTTTTATATATTTACATGAAATAATTGCATCAGGTGGTTGGATTTTAAGAGACTCATGTTTGGTACATGAAGAATTTTCTTCTACCATTATGGGTACTTACGTCAATATACTAATAAATATGACATTTAATCAATTTGGTTTAAAATTGCGTTTCAAAGGTACTACCCGTACGGTAAGATGTGGGAGGTGTCCTCTCAATACACATGGTCAGCTTAAAAAAACTACACACTCCATCATGTTCAACTGATTATTTTCCTATAAATTCTAAATGTATTATGCTATATGAAATAAAGGACATATATGAGTACAATTAAACATCGTCAAATTTTATTTTTCTCTATTTTTCAATTCGGATGAAATAAGCTTACTTTACACTGCCAAACGAGTCAGTGGTCAATTATATTTGAAAGTTGAATGAAAGTTTATAATAAAATAAAACAATAAAAAATTCATTAAGTAATTTAAAAAGCTGTAAATACTATTATAAAAAATCTCCGGTTATTAAACTAAGCTTAAGTTAGTACGATTCCAATCCAATGGTTAGTAAATTCATGCAAACACCAAACTATTAGCCAAGCAACATCCATGCAAACAGGAAAAATCAAAAAAGATTTTCAACTGATATAATCAATTTATTCATATAAATTCCGTGCATCACATTTCAGAACCAACTAACATATAATAACATGTAACTTAAATAGAGTGAGATACATAAGAAGCTAACATAAAACTTAACAACTTGTCTTTATGTTCTTCTATCTTCATAGAAAATGATTAAGCTATGTATTTGCAAATTTAAAATCTCCTATGTGACATTTTTGCCCAAAAAGAGGTTTTCACTTATTATTAAAGTTACTTTGAATAACGATGATTAATAAAAACCCATGTCAATTTCAGTGTTTCATTATATGATGTGTCAATTTAGTCTGCATTCTATTGTACATTAAAACATACTATGTACTCGATGTACACAAAACAGAACTTATGCACATAGGAGATTTCAAATTTGCAACGACGATATGTAAACGTTTGTATGGGACATGGGAACTAAACTATCATCCGCATATTTGTGTTGTTCAGTGAACTATGGATACATTTAGCACCGTAAGTATCTCACACTATCTATTATACATTTAAATTATTTAATACAATGTAATAATAAAATTCGTTGTATATAATTCTACTTGGAATGTACTATAACTGTAGATCCTTATCGCACAATAATATATAGGTATAGAGTCAGTCACCTGTACCGACTGTGACTAACGCAGTATTGTACTATTAGTCGTGACAAAAGATCACGTGGTATGTACTATATCAATTTATCTACAGGCTCGATAACAAAGGCGTCAGATAAATAACCCGGTGTAAAGTGGTCGCTGTGCACAATATACGATACCAATTTCGATAAATAAACAAATATAAAACTTATATAAATTCAGAAAAATTGAGAATCATAGGTAACGATCCCCAGCTGATCAAAATTACGGTGTTTCGTAATTTATTTTTATTTTTTAACTTTACTGATAGGGACAATGTCGCACCTCATAAATAACAACTTTATAAATAACTTTAAAAAGTTTAATATCGGGTCGTCAAATCGTATTTTATTAAAATTGGTTTGAGGCGCTACACACTTAAGCGGGCCGGCACTAATCGGCACAGCCGAGGTGCAAAATGAAATAAATGTTGTTGAATGGAATGTTCACGAAAAATGCTGCCCTGCTTAGCCGCACTTATGTAGGCAACAGCTCAGTCTAATAAACAATTAATATGTAAGTCTCACTATACAGAAAGGAGACTCGTCGAGCGGGGTTGCGCGGACGTAGACAAATCTAAGTTATTCTTTTGGTGGGCAACTAAATACTATGACATTATTTGAAATCGTATTTCAATTTTAACCGTAAAATATCGATACTTCGGGGTTCAAAGGGCGTAAGAACAAAAATTCTACTGTAAAGGAGAGCCGAAAACAAAAAAGGATAATATTATTTTTAACGTGACTCCTTTGAATTTTGACCTAAATAGACGTAAAAATATTTGTATCATCTACGGTGTTTGTTACCATCTTCACGTTTATAATCAGTAACAGTTGTTGCTGTTACGACCTAAAACTAAAGCTATTAGTTTCATTTTCTAAAAGAAAAGAGGTAATAAACGCCATTTATTACCGAATTGTAAGACTTTAAATACATAGTTCGATAGAGGAGAGCAAACAATAATGCTGGTTAATGGCTGCATCAAAAGTGTATTTCGTCAAAATGTCGGTTACGCACTTTGAACCCCGAGGTATCGATATACATACTACGAAAATATATCGAGCCTTTATAAGTACTTTGCCTAAAGAATCAGACACAACAATTAGATGAAATATCAAAAAACAACACTACTTATACCAATAGGAACATAATACATGGAACAAGGTCCCGTGCACACCACAATTTATAATTTTGGAATAAAAGTAACATAAAGATGAAAAAAAATAGAATAATATAGTCTAAATTGCACATCAATTTGAAAAATACAGTTAATAGTATTTTAAATGTAAGTCAACAATATTAAGAACCCAAGGCTCTTTATAAAACATATGAAAGAAATGATTATAACCATAAATGTAGTAATCGTTAGATTACTATGTGCTGTGTGAACTTGGCTCATGACAAGCAGTGGACTAGACCCATTATAGCGAAACAAACCATAATATTAAAAATCACATCATTAAAGTCAAATATATACGTCTCCCAAAATAGATTCAAGCAACTAATTGACAACATTTTTTTAACAATAAAAAGGAATACACAACTTTTGTTATTTATTTATTTAATAAACTTATTTTATGGTATAAACCTGTGGAAAACCATACATTCGATTCAGACAAGAGGCGACGGAATGTTCCGTGAAGGATCACAAAGCGGCATAATATACTGCAATGTACCAATGTACGAAGCAGTTTTTAATTTATGTTAAAAGTTAGTATTATAGCATATTTGAGATTACATTTCCGCAATGGAATGCAAAGCGTAAATGTAATCCCAAAACGGTAAAATCATATTCATCCGGCGCGAATCTAACTTGCAGGTTGGCGCTCTACCTTAGAGCAATGAAGGAAACACACCAGCAGATCAAACTTACGATTTCCATTCGTAACATACTTACCGGAGATGTAGGTGCACGGAAAAAAGTATCGGGCGGGAATCTGCCGATATGTAAGCCACAGTTTCGCCCCCGCGATACGATTAAATATAAAATTTACTAGTTTAAAGATAAGTTAAGTTTGTCTTGTTTATATGCTGAATATGATGAAACCTTATTCTTAGGAAGGTCATATCAGATCGGGAGAAGTTTCTTATTATGAAACTATGCCTTTTAATACACTCAAATAGTTACTTGATCTTGAATTTCGGCAGACATTTTAACCGCTATACACACAAAGCTAGCAAGCTAGGGCAATAGTGCAACCTTTTAATAGAAGTCTTACATCCACTACAAATACTATGCGTTTCAAATTCATTCGGGAATGTAACTTTCTTCTCGCTTACTCATAAAAAGAATGAGTGAAAAAGAAATATGAAATTGCGTGCTGGCATTTGAATCGCATAATAATTGAACACAATATTCCCAAAAGTGGACATACGACTTTATTACTAAAAACAAAGACTACTAGATCATTAAAAATAGAACATCTAAATGCCAAACTTAATTCAACAATAAATAACTAGATAGTCATACTGACGCAAAACTAAAACGCTATAAGGATGAATAAAAATTCGCACAACTTAGACTAATAAGGAACAAGGGTGTGTTTGCAGTAAGGCTGACGACGTCGCAGTTTCATGTCATATGTTTTATTTGAACTTAAAATATTGCAGATGCCAAATTAAATTCCATCAATCGACTTTAGGGGGTTGGTAGGTGCACCGTACTTTGAATTATATTTATAAGTAGGTGAATTCTATATTATTAGTTTTAATATTATTCAATTTATTTAATACCCTCCTTGGTACTCCAACCATAATTGGATGCAAAGTGTACTGTAAGGCGAAGACATACCGCCACGCACCACGCTGCGTTTTTCATGTCGACGCATCTACGCGCGTACTTGCGGAAGTGCAAATTTGCGTCATCGTGCGGGTTTTTTACGGACTCACGCGCGATGTTGCGTTTTGATGATTTATGGCGGATCTGACGTATTTCATTGGCTGCGGTAACAAATACACGCCAAGCCCTTCCGAAATCACGCACGGCACTGCGGGGCTTGGTGTGCCATACCTTGCGTCTCGCCCCGCTCCCACGTGCGTGGTTGCATGTTTCTTTGCATGTAGGCGCGTGATATGCAACACTGCGCGTTAATGCGTTTTTTGTGTGTTACACTACGCGTGTTTTCTATATAAACATAGATACTTGCAAATAACGTAAGAACACGCACTCCCGGTGCAGTGTGCGAATCGCCTAACTACTGCATACAACGTGTTATGTAAATAGTGGACGGACCAACAACGTTGCCAATCTTACTGCATACTTATGTTTAAGTACGTCATTATTTGATATTTAAGTAGATATTAGAAAATATAGCTAGCCACCAAAGTTTAAATGCCGTTTTACATTTGAATTGAGTGAAAAGGTATAATTTAAAACAATGTTGTCGCAAACTTGGCTATCGATAGCAAGCTTGTGAATGCCACAAAATTACGTTTTTACGTTACGCAGCTACCACAATAATAAAGCGAATAATCTACGCAAAATTTCAACATTACGGCGCTAGTAATGCATCAGAAACACAATGTGTAAAGGCGCGTAAGGACGTAACCACCTCATTGTCAGGAATATAAAAACGTTGCTAAAAGTACATTTTCCATTCAAATTGATATAATATTTATACTTTTAGAAATACACTTACGTAAATGATTCCTGCCATCTAAAGGTAGCTAGATCCTTTCTTTATGCGGCAAAAGTACTCGGTCTAGGCAAACGAGGCACGTTGGGTAGTGTATTGTTGGACGAAGGAATGCTGATATTTCGGTATAGTTACGTTATATATTTTGTTGCGTGTAATGAATTCTAAGTGCTCTCAACTACAAGTACAAGTAATTTTTTAAGTGAACTTCGTTTATCGCCATTGATTACTGAACTAAATGAGTATTGACTAATTACTTTCGTCGCGTTCAAATTCGCGATTGGTCATGTGACTGAAAAACCTTCAAAATCGAGATCGATCAAATTAGCGATTGGTCCGAATGATCAAATTCATATTGACTGATCGCTGTTTTGGCGGTTCGCTATTTAGACGGTACGGTACGGTAACGGAATTTTAAAGTTTTGGTATTTTGACACTTTGTTTTTTTTGACGGTTTGCTATTTTGACGCGTTGCTATTATGACGGATTACGATTTTCATGAAATTGACCGATTGCGAATATAACCACACGCGACAAAACGTTACTAATTAACTGTAACCACTTTATTTTAGACAAGATTTAAGAATTTACTGTTTAATTATTTTGAACAATTTTAGTAAGTACATAGAACATCTATTTTCGCTACTGCTAACCCGAATTTCATAAACAATGTGTACTACTAAAATTACTTTTTATTACCAGACCGTAAAATACGAGTTGAGAGCACTTTCTATTACCTAATATGTCAAAGTTAAGTAAACCAACTCTCCACAACACACAACACGCCACGACTGCGAAACCGAACCTAAAACTAAGTGATATCAATGTTTATATGCTGTAGAGGCTGGGACTCACGGCGACGTGGCTGGCGGCGGCCCGCAGCGACTTCACCTCCATGGCCAGCGAGTGAACCTCCCCGTTCAGCCGCACCACCTGCTCGACGGAGTACCATGGACTGGTATATTCACTACGAGAATCTAACTTACACTAAGACTAGCTAGCTGGGCTATTGGGACTCCCACATAGCTTCATACAATAAAAAAAGGATATAGAAAATGTGTATACAGTCAGCAAAGGATATGAGTGCGCAAACTGAATTCTTAAAGAGTGCATTTATTTATTTAGACTCTAGTTACATTGAAAGTCCTTGCGAACAGAAAGCAATCAAAGCTCTCAATAAAAAATCGGTTATTCTCAACTGATTTCATATAAATGTAACTACATCTGATTCTAATATAGAGCAAAGGAAAAGGTATACTTAGATAGAACTGTCAACCTAATAAATCCTCCAGAGCTTAACGCTGTTTTCAGCCCCGTTACGCATTATAATTAAATTTGACAAATATACATACATCCTTATCTTAAGAACTAACTTATGATGAATCACAATGATACGAAAATTTGTTAGTTGGTATTGTTTAATATTTCACTCAGCGTATGGTCTGATGTATGTCCGTAGATATCTTCTTTGCTGACTGTACTTCTAATGTAAAGACTAATTTTCTAAACCGTTTTGCTTGGTATAGTGGCCATATAAAATCTTGAGTCTTATCCTCTAAAAAGGCAATAATAAAGTAATGGTATACTGTATGATATACTGTAATGATATCTTAATTTTTTCAGGTCTTATGCCTGGTATAGTTTACTGCTTTGGTGACTCTACATGAATTTTCATTGCCTTTTCTGAAGATTTCAATTTTTTTAAGGTCTTAGTCTGGATATATGTACCTACATTTCTGTACATCAATATTATTGCCTTTTCGCAGGATATCAAGATTAGTGTGCTAATATCTAAATTTAAATTATGATTATTACTTAAGCAAACTTCTACATTATTCTGGTTTATCATTGGAAAAAGGTCATCAACGTATTTACGAATAAGTCTCAAAAATGTTGTGACAATTATCCTTTAAAATGATTCTAAACAGTAAGGCAATATTGTCATATAGCTATAAAGTGATATACCTCTTGATATATATACAATATATGATCACATCATTAGTTAGGAATACACTCCATTTAAAAAAAATATTTTGTATTGGACTGGAAAATACTTCTACTGTCGTCTTTATCATAAAGACAGCAACTTGGCCTGTATAACATGCCTTAGATTAATGTTACTGCATATTATTAAAGACAGTTAGATCATGCAAAAGCAAGATACAGATTAAGGGAATATTAGTTCTAGTACGACATAGTAAAGGCAATTTTGTTATTACATCGATCGCTAATGCTTAGGATTGTACAAAGCTTGACTATATAGAGTATAAGCTAACTGATTTTGCTATAATACTAATCGCCGGTGAGACTGCAATACCACGTAACTAAAATAGTTGCTACGCTATTATAAGCTTTATTTCGTCCTCAGCGTAAGAATCATAAATGTGTAGCAAATATTTAAAGAACGCGGTATTGCAGTTCCACCGATATAATATGAAATGATATAATACCTTAGCTTCACTATTCGCCAGATTCTGTTTAGTTTTTTCGAGATCAGCTACCATGCTCATGAGTTTCTCTTGCATCTCTCTTTTCTCTATCTCCACTCTTCTTCTCTCGGAACCTTCTTCACCAGCCTGCCGCGACAGTCGCGCCACCTAATGATATAAATTTACGATGATAATGGTTGGAGACTATAATTTTGAATTATTCCGATTTGGGGATTTTAATTCGGATTGTTACTTATGGTGAAAATTGGATTCCGTATGACAATGGAGAGCACATTTTGTACTCTATTATTAGAAAAGATTTTTGCAAGAGATCATTTTCAAATCCGCGGAGGCATGTAGGCAGGTGATAATTACATCAGCCCCAGATTCCACGATTTGAACAGCAGAGGCATCAATAAACTTCAATTTAAATGGTAAAAGTGAATCGACAATAATAGTCAAAACTTGACTTTATTTATTATGTAACTTCCAATAAAAACCGGTACCGCACCATTGAGAGACTAATTTTATTTTCTTTTTACTTTTTTTTGTTTTTACTTTAGCTGCAATAGCAATACACGCCCGTGGAAAAATTTCAACTGTCTTTCTGTCTCTCTGTCTGCCCGTCTGACAGGGGGCTGTATATCATAATAGAGTATCTCGTAATAGATAGATAGAGAATATTGAAACACTGAAAGAATAGTGGAAACCTTTTAACACTCCGCGCTGAACGATGTCACGTTGCATATCAATTCAACGCTCCTTAGTTTTCATTTTCTTATTAATGAACACAAACACAATAATATCGTTGTAATTCGTTATCTGTTTAGTTCTCTGCCGGTTAAACCGGTTCGGTAGCCGTGAGCCGCCGAGCGGTAGTTAAGCGAACGGTGGGGGTTCAGTGACGAGACTGCAGTCAATGCGTTGGCACGTATGCGCACTAATAATAAGAGCCGTTATTTTTTCTTTTTGGTGCGTGTCGTTTATCGTGTTAATTCAATTGAGAGCTTCTCAAATATAGTTTAACAAATTTTACTTTCGTTCAGTGACAACCCCATATTGGGTAAGTGTTGATTAATATTTAGTTCTCACTCAATCACCTCATGTAGGGTATTGTAATATTATATGTGTAACGGCCACCTTTATATGACCTTGTAGCATATTTCATTTCGCTTCAATTACTGTGTCTAATGCCTACAATATAAATTAATATTCTGTGCGGTGCTTCACACCAACAATTCTATAACATTTATTTATTACAAACTTTATTTGTAAACTCTACTTCTCTCTGTTACAATTGTACACACTCGCCTTAGGCGTAATTAGTACTCCCGCTTCCTCATCACCATTACGCGGTCACAGACAGAAGAAGCTTTTATTAAAAAAAGAATATTTTTTAATAAAAGCGTCCAAAGTTCGGCCTACGAGGGTCCAAAGTACGGTCTTTAACCGTACCGCAACATCGCACCTACCGGTAACTGGTGGTCACCGACACTGCTACACCAAAAACCAGCATAAACCCAGCGGGTCATCCTCCGGCCTGGCAACCTCCTGGATCTCCGCGTGACCACCATCATCGTCGAAGGCAGGTGAGTACATAGCGCGCCTACCTCCATAGGGCATAATTAATTGACGGGCTTTAGTACCCATGACCATTTAACTTTTTATTTAAATAAATTTGTAAGTTTATTGAGTGTACTGATTTGTTTTATTTAATTTTACAAACCACACCTCATACGCAACAACGAATCGTGTCGAACCATTCGTTTAGGAACTGACTGCCTCATTGGTCTAGCAGTATCATGTTCCACCGCAGACAATGAGGTCCTGGGTTCAAATCTACAATGTCCCATGTATGTAGATGTTGGATTCCCGAAAACCAAATAAATAACTACTGTATACCTGTGTCTCTAGCGAGGCGATCTGTCCGCTCCAAGACGTCTTGACATCTGCGAGCGCCATCTTGGCTTCCTGCAGCTGTCGCGTCAGCACGGCGCGCTCGCGGCACACGCGGTCGAAGTCGGCGCACCCACTCGGCTTTACCTCACGTTTGTCTGGGATAAAACTAACTATTATTCTTTGTGTTGGGTTAGAAAGGTATTCGAGATAATTATCCAGAAAATGTACTCTCACAAGTTGAGAAATACCTCTGTAAGAATCGCCAAGGTTTTAGACCAAAAAGATCGGTTGAGTCTAACCTAGACTAGTAAACTTTATATATTTAAACTTGACCAAAACACTCAAACTTATGTCCTTTATTTCGACTTTCGGAAGGCGTTTGATAGGGTCAATAACAACATACTGTTGGGTAAACTTAACCTTTATTCGTTTTGCACCTGCATTGTTATAACTAACTGATAACTCTTTGCAGACTATCTCCTCGACCGCCAGCAGTTTGTCAGACTTGGTGTACACGAGTGCGAGATATGAAACGCGTTCTGGAGTTAGTCAGGGTTTAATACTGAGGCTTTTATTATTCCTAATTATGTTTAACGACCTTAATACCATCCTTAAATATTTTCGATGCTTAATGTATGCTGATGATCTAAAACTCTTTGCGGAAGTTAGACCTGACAAAGATAGAATAGCCATAGAACTGGAAATTGTTGCTATTTATCAATGGAGCCTAGTTATACCGATGGAATTCAATGAAGCCGCGTGCTGTGTGATGATATTCGATCGTATGCGATGCCCAGTAGAGTATGCCAACAATAAATGGGGACAGTGTGACTCGTCCAACCATCATAAAGGATCACATCCGACCACACAATTTCGCTATCGAAAGAGTCTTTTAAGCACCTGCGTTTCATTCTGAGATTGTCTAATGACTTTTTCGGAACCATCGTGTGATTCATTTAATTTTTGAAGCATTGGTCCGTTGTAAACTTAAAACCACTATGTGTATGTAGAATACTCACGAGACCACTTATGTGCTTTTACTTTAAAATTTCTGGATATCTGGGATATGATTCATTGAAAGTCAGGCCGAATAAGTAACAACTTGCAATAAAGTTGCTTAACAATATTTTAAATGATTATTGTAATAATTATTCTTTAATTACTGCAATTGGTGTTCCACTGTCTTAAATAAAGTAAAAGTAGTCAATAATCATAGACAAGCTAACAACAAATTTGGTATAAATATAATAAATTCCTATTTATCAAACGAAAAGTAGCATAATTAAATCAGAAGAAGTAATAGAATCTGCACCTTATTTCTAAATAGGTAAAGTTCATTTAAAAAATACATCAACCGACAGTAATTAGGCGGAAACTCATACGTGCAATTTTCACGCTCTTTGAACATTGTCCACTACACTGCTCAAAGAGAGATCTAATTAAATTTGAAATTTGCATGTTTATCAAGAAATATCATAGATATCAATATTTTGTGTTAGAGTTTAACAGGTGGTATAGCCCCGTTCTTTGGTTTTCTTTCTTTCTTCTTTATAGTATGTTGTTGAAGCCGCCCAGTAGGCCTCTAACATGCTATGACGACTATTGTCTAACTATATCAACCGATAGCTTAACGTGTCCTCTGAAGCACGGAAATGCTCATATATTAAACCACTCTGACGGTCACCAATTTAAAGACTGACCGCGAATGACTGAAGGTGAATGCAACTGGTCATGAGCGCCTCGTAGCACTGTGTGGTAAATAGTACCTATATTACGTTGTAAGTGCACATACAGTTACAGTTGCATGACAGTAAACGAGGCAAAAGAGGTCTGCAAAGATCTGGGAAGCAGGCGTGAGTCTATATATGTATGTATGTAAGTGCATATACAGTGTAAATGTATTAAGTTGTTACTAGACTTAACTTTGTGTTACTAAAGCTAGTGTCTAATACAAGTACACAGGCTGATCAAAACCCAACGGACATTGGGTATAATTTAATAACATATTTAATTATCCCAAAGCCCCCATTTAAAGTTCAAATCAAGAAATGCATTACTACTCTGTCAACAAAGTACCGGGAAAAGATCAATAATATACAAAATGTTTGTTATTCATCCAAATTTATATTATCACCTTCAAAGTAGGCTCCTTCAGAAACGATACACTTACGCCAACGAATAATCCATTCATCAAAACACTTTTTAAACGCTGCTTTCGGAATTGAGTTCATTTCTCACCGCGAATTCTCCTTTATGTCTTCTACCGATTGAAAACGGGTACCACGAAGTGGTCATTTGAGTTTAGGAAAAAGAAAGAAGTCAGTTGGAGCCATATCTGGTGAATATGGTGGTTGCTGGATGGTATTTGTTGAGTGTTTGGTCAAAAATTTGTTCACAATGATGGCCTTGTGCGAAGACGCATTATCGTGGTGCAAAATCCAAGAATTTTCGTTCCACAAATCTGGCCTTTTTCGTCGAATTTGCTCTCTTAAACGCCGCATAACGCTCAAATAATATTCTTTATTTACCGTGCGACCTTCCGGTAAGAATTCAGAGTTCACAACACCGCGATAGTCAATGAAAACAGTCAACATGACTTTGACTTTTGATCGACTTTGGCGTGGTTTTTTCGGTTTCGGTTCAGTTGGAAGGCGCCACTCCGAAGCTTGTTGACTAGTTTGCATGTCAACCTCGTAAACCCACGTCTCGTCACCAGTAACAATGCGTTTCATGAATATTGGGTCGGAATTGACTCGTTCTACCATGTCCTCAGCGACTTTCATGCGATTGAGTTTTTGGAGAAAATTCATTCTTTTGGGACTAGCCGAGCGGCAACATGTTTCATACCCAAATGATTAGTTAAAATGGTACGAATCGACTCGTGAGATACAGAGAGTTCGGCGATCTCTCTCAGAGTTGAATGAGGATTTTCAGTCATTATTTCCTTCACTTTTGCGATGTTAACTTAAAGTTGCAGACGTTGATGGCCTACCAGAGCGAGGCAAATCTTTCATCACATCTCGACCGCTTTTGAACGCTTTGAACCACTCATAAGCACGAGTTTTTGACAAATTCGATTCACCGTAAGCCTTCTGTAACATTTTCAGTGACTCCGAACACGAAATTCCATTAGCGATGCAAAATTTAAGACAAACTCTTTGTTCGATATTTTTGTCCATTATGAAATTCGCAATACACACTCTATATGATATTACTAAAACCAGCACTGTATTTAATATAAATACCAGATGCAACTCAAACTCCGCGTCAAAATGGAAAACAGTTGTGCCAATCTAACAACAACAAAAAAAACAAAAATTTGAATTTGGAACCATAAACAAATCATCCATTCCCGATACTTTTTTGACTGAATGTATGTCCGACGGTAATGTCAGCGTCTATTCTTGGAAAAATTTAGAGTAGCAGCAATTGTGATTATGAGCTATGCAGTCCCACTCGATTATGAGACTAAGGGAAAATAATGCACTTGTATTTTCACAACCGAATAAACAGATATGGCCAAATTTAAACTATCAAACTACTCGTAGAACGTAGATTACGTCACAATGATTTAGTGATTTTATAGGTCAAAGTCAACAGCCAGACATGTCAGCGAGGCTCTAGCCTCGTTATATAATAAAATAATATTTTTAAGACATTATTTTCACACAATCATCTGATCCCAAACTAAGCAAAGCTTGTACTATGGAAACCAGATAACTGATATACTACATATACTACTTTTCTTTTGTAAATACATACTTATATAGACAAGTACACCCAGACTCAGGACAAACAGACATGTTTATGAATGGGTGGGAATCGAACCCACGACCTGCGGCGTGCAAAGCTTTTATTAACCACGCCACAGGCCTGTCAATTATAATTCTGTCTCGCGTTTTTCTATAGAGGGAAGTGGAACTAGTTTTTGTGCGGCGCTAAATGTTATTTGACATGTCCTTCAATATCGTGTTTTTTACCTGATTTGTTGATAACGCGTGGAGTATTGTATACAGCTTGGCTTGATTGATTAGACTTTAGAAGCCTTCCGCTTTGTACGAATGAAAGTGCGTGAAACTACTTGTGGAATTATGTAGCGATTGATAAAACTATAATTAAATGCAGGGAAAACGAAATGTATCAAATTCTCATTCCCAAATGTGAGACAGGTTATACCAACAGTTGCATAAAATGAGGAAATTTTAGATTTAGTTCCGTCGACCGTATTTCTGGGATTGACACAAGATTGAAAAGCTAGCAGTTAAATTGAGTTCGACTTCCGCTGGATGCCGATGCCGTTTGGAAAATAAGACAATTGTCAGATGAACAAACTGCTAGATTTAGCGGTAAAATACTTAGGCATTACTCTCGATGAGAACTTGACCTTTACTACACACATTGATCAGCTTACCACCCGACTAAGGAAAATGATCTACGTTTTTAAGACTCTTCGACATATTGCTGAAGCTCAGACTGTCAAGAGAGTTTACCTAGCCTTATGCCAGTCTCTTCTCGTATATTGTGTATCGGTCTGGGGTGGCGCTTCTAAATCCATAATGCTTAAACTGGAAAGAGCCCAGAGAGCCGTACTGAAAGTAAGCACGTTTCGACCAATTCTCTTCTCAACCGAAGCCCTCTATAAATCATGTGAAGTGCTCTCAGTTCGACAACTTTTCGTAATGAGCACCGTCCTATCACAACACATAAACACCCCATTCAAAACATTTAACCAACGGCGAAGAGATAAACCCTGCAACCCACACAGATGCAGTCTTGCCTTCACTCAGAGATTTCAATGTTTTTTAGGACCTCATCTATATAATATGATAAATCGTAGTCTAAAAATTTTTCCAATGTCCACACACTCATGCAAAGACACAGTCACAAAGTGGCTGCTGACTAAAAACTACGATGAAACAGAACTTCTTCTACGAAGGCCTCAATAATTTAAAAACTTGGCTTCAATGCACAATTAATCCTTCCTACCTAAACCTGCACACACTCACACACACACACACACACACACACACACACACACACACACACACACACACACACACACATACACACACACACACACACACACACATACATACATACATACATAGATACGTGGAACACCAAACATGCATGATTGATTAATAGTTTAATAATTTAAAATTACATTGTCTTATTTTAATAAATTTTTTAATATTTATTTTTCTGTATTTAATGTTCAGTTTCTTGTTCTATAATGTTTTGCTTGTCATGATGTTAACAGCGTATTTAGGAAGTTTGGGCCTAGCACCTTTATTACAAGTTATGGTATAATAGCTTAGTTAAGGTGCTAGTCACCACACCTGTAAGACAATAACATCAAAATATTTCTTTTGTACTTAGTTTGTTTGATCTTAGAAAAAATGTTGAACCATTTTGTGTACTATCTATATAACTATCTTAATCTAATGTACAAACTCTGATGTGTTGTGGTGAAAAATAAATTTTATTATTATTATTATGTCCTATGGCATTCTGCTGTGGGGTTCGACAGCTGACATAAGTACTATTTTCATTTTACAAAAAAGAGCAGTCAGAGCCATTTATGGGTTAGGTAGTCGCGAATCTTTGCGAACTTTGTTTAAAGAAGTAAATATACTAACGGTGTCATTTGAGTATATATATCAGAATATATTGTATGTTAGAAAAAATATTAATAACTATAGAATAAAAAGTGAACTGCATAACATTAATACTAGAAATAAAGACAATTTCGGGTTTCCAATTATCGGAGTTGAAAATTTAGGTGAACTTTGGCGCATCCGACAAAGACATGTTAAAAAAACTAGCACACGGAAGGAGATTATTCAGGGTTCATAATGACTCACCATCATCGCTCATGTGATGGTGAGGGTTTTCCGGCGGCAATGCAGCGCTAATGACGGCCAGCCTGTCCGCCAAGTCAGCCGCCCGCGCCTCCGCTACACCCAGCGCGCCGCTGAGCTCAGCACGCTCCCGGGCCCATTCGCGTCGACTGTGTTCGAGTTCCTCCTGCCGACAGAAATGAATAAACTTTTTATTTCAAGAAAGGAAAGTCATAAATTTATTCCGAACCAGCAACCTCTACCGATCCGGGTGAAAAGCTCTGCGTTAAGCTACGGACGATATAAACTGGCAGATAACATTTAGGATTCCCTTGCTAACACCCTTTCGGAGTATGTAAGTGTTATCCATCGGCCTTGTATTCTAGAAGTATGGCAGATTGATATGTTGATACCAGGGACCGGACAACCCCGCTTCTGAGTTAAGCCATTCGATAGGGTAACCCGTTCATTGGGTAACTCATATCGCAGTGTTACCCTTTGATTGACTTACAGCCTCGAAACCCAGTGAAAGGGTTAACACCTTTTTCATGGTAACCACGGGAAGGGGTTAACCCTTTCAATAACTTAAGCCCTTGAATAGCTTACCTTCTTGAAAAGGTTTTATTCGTGTTACCCTGAATTACCCAATCAACTTAGCAGCGTGTAGATGGGAGTAGGTATACTCGCACCTGTTCGGTGCCTCATTGCCTAACTACTTTAGGTAGGTACAACAAATTTGACGAACGAACGACTACTTTTTATATTTTAAATTTGAAAGTTTAGTGACAACAAATAATCGAGCTAATAATTAACGTGTTATTTATAGAACTGACTTACTTTAATCTTAATATTGTGACAATCTGTATGATGTGATTATATTTTGTTAAATAATTATATTAATATTTTGCAGTGTGGTGACGGCATAGCATATCATCCATTTCATCCCGTAGGGGGCGTAGAAATCGACCGAGGGCATACCTTCCAGAGAACCGGCAGCAGCGTTTATCTATGAACTATGAACATCAAACTTTCTTTCGCCAACCAGTCTGCCAAGCTATGGCATATCTCCCATTCTTTGGGGAGGCTTTTGGCCAGCAGTGGACGTACTTTGGCTGACATGAGGACGATGAAATAATTGACGGGCCTGTTGGCGTGGTTGGCAAATACTTGTTTTTCACGCCGGAGGTCGAATAATAAATAAATAAAATAAAAAAGGTTTTTATTCACGTAGACTTTAAAAAAGCGCTTGTAAATAGTCAGAACATGTTCGTAGTAATATATAATTAATTTATAATTATATATTCTAGGTACATATAGATATAGATGTCGTGGGTACGATTTCCACCTAGGACAGATATTGGTGTGCATGAACATGTCTGTTTGTCCTGAGTCTAGGTGTAATTATCTATATAAGTATGTGTTTACAGAAGACAAGTAGTACATATATGTAGTTTATCAGATATCTGGTTTCCATATTACAAGCTTTGCTTAGTTTGGTATCAGATGATCGTGTGTGAATAACCACCTGACTGTGACCCAGGCGATTATATTGTATAAGAATTAAAATATGTTTTTAAATTTTTATATTGAATAAACCTACCTATGGACAGTAGTTTGATGCTTAATAAAACGGTTTGTTTGCTAAATAAAACATTTAATTAATAAAAGACTAATTCTGTATTTAATAAAGTTCTTTATCGTAATTTCATATTAGTTACTAATCCATTTGCAAATATAGTTGAAATAAAAATACGGCTCCTATGGCCTCATTAATTGGCTTAAGGCAACTGCCTGGGTTTTTGTGCCAACAAGTGGTCTGAGAAAATTACAAACTGGCTATCTCATATATCTTTTACAGAAACCAATGGCCTTAGAATTTGACAAATGGATGACAATCTAGTAGGACAATTAATTATACGGTTTTTAGGGTTCCGTAGCCAAATGGCAAAATACGGAACCCTTATAGATTCGTCATGTCTGTCTGTCCGTCCGTGTCACAGCCACTTTTTTCCAAAACTATAAGAGCTGTACTGTTAAAACTTGGTAGATGTATTCTGTGAACCGCATTAAGATTTTCACACAAAAATAGAAAAAGAACAATAATTTTGGGGGTTCCCCATACATAGAACTGAAGCAATTTTTTTTTTCGTTCTACCCATACATGTGTTGTATCTATGGATAGGTCTTCAAAAATGATATTGAGGTTTCTAATATCATGTTTTTTCTAAACTGAATAGTTTGAGCAAGAGACACTTCCAAAGTGGTAAACTGAGTGCCCCCCCCCCCCCCCTCCTGTAACTTCTAAAATAGGAGAACAATAAACTGAAAAAAATATATGTTGTACATTACCATGCAAACTTCCACCGAAAATTGTTTTGACCGAAGTCTAGTAAGTAGTTTTTTAAGACGTCATAAATCGTAAACCGCAATTTACCTTTCATTTAATTAACTGAAATACTTGCTGCTATGGAACCCTTCATGGGCGAGTCCGACTCGCACTTGGCCGGTTATTTTAAATATTGAGTGGTTATAACGTTTTTTAAAAAAATAAGTTTACCGCCGCTCTTGCAAGCAAATTGCAAGCTATTACCTTTAACAGCGTGTTCATTTCTGATTGCACTAATAAAGATATGGACGTTTGTATTAGTATTTATAGTATTTACATATCTCTCACTCACCAATATTTTAGTCGTCGATCATACCAATTCAATCAATATCTTCTATTATTCTAGAGCAATGACCTGCCAACAATCTTGTCATATTTTTATAATAACTGCCATTGTCACTAGTGATTGAATATATGACGCATCGCTATTATAAAATCATTCAACACCTCTCAAACTTTATCTTTTGGGAAAACGCCTGTTTGTTGTTTCAAAATTTCCAAACACCTAAATTTCTGACTTACTAACTTGGCCTTGTCTGAAATATTGTAACAGACCTTTTAAGATTAGATTAGCATGGTTCTTAAACAATTTAAGAACAATAAGGCTGAAATATTGTAACAGACCTTTTAAGATTAGATTAGCATAGTTCTTAAACAATTTAAGAACAATAATCCTGGTGATAACAGAGTTACAATAGAGCTTAAGGCTACCAATGCTACGAGCTTTTCAGAAGTTATTTAATTTCTTCATACTAAAAGGTCAAGCCTCACAAGGATGGCACATATTGGTGTGGTAGTGCTTTCTTCAATAAGGGCGTTAAAAAACCTTTGAAGAAATTACAGACCCATCACGTTGCTGAACCATGTTTACAAGTTGTTTTTGAGAGTCACTATGAATCGTCTCAGGCGAGGTTTGACGTCAACCACCCTCCTGAACAAGCCGGTCGCCGAAAATGCTTTAGTACCATATACTACAAACACAGAGGCAAGTTATACAGAAGACCGAGGATATATCCAACCATTATGCTTAGCGTTACGGTTATGTCGAGTTACCGGTATGTCGAGGTGTTAAAGTGTTTGTATGAGAACTCGCAACCTATACCATTGCAGCGAGGCGTGAGACAGGGAGATATAACATCTCCATCTCCGGAACTATTCATCGCTGCATTGGAAGATGTCTTTAAGCTTCTGGACTGAAAGGCTTTGGCATCAATGTCTATGGCGAATACATCCCCCACCTTCGTAATCATGGCTGAAACATTGAAAGACCTCGGTACAATGCTCGAAGACCTCAGCAGGGTCTCTCTACTAGTGGGTCTGAAAATGAACATGGATAAGACGAATATCATGTCGAACATTCAGGTTGCACTCATTCAAGTTAAGGTAAGATACTCTGCACTCGAGGTTGTGGAGAGCTATATCTAAACCTAGGACAGACCACCCCACCAGGGAAGCGGTCCAACGCGGTGGTTTTCACCGAAATCTGCGTCCGCCAGGAGAACGGGAGGGCGCCAGAACAGATATTTATTGGGTACCGACGGGATGTCTAACGGCACGTATTAGTACACTGGCGCGCACGGCTAGAGTTACGCCTAAACGCGTGCCAGCGTGCCTTCGGTGCTATGCTACCTCACCTCAAGGCCTGGGTGGAAAGGAGGGAGGAAAGGAGGAGTGGTTGCGTAGGTGACGCAACCACTCTTACTTCCCACCCAGACCTCAGACTGACTCAGATACTCACCGGACACGAGTGTTTCGGTGAGTATCTGAATCGGATCGGCCGAGAAGCGACAACTCACTGTCACCACTGCGGACAGGATCTGTCCCTGCCGGCAATCGTAGGGGCAATGCTGGTGGGTGACTCTTCTAAATGGCACGCCGTGGTCTCATTTTATAGGCAGTCATGCTCCAAAAGCAGGCCGGCGAGCGCGAACGGAAGAGAGCTGATCCTGATCGCAGACGGAGGAGGCGTTGGAGCGACGGCTGCAACCGATAGCCCAACTCCCCCTCGGAGCTGCGGCGGCAGTAAGTGAAGTCAATGTTACCAGCTCCAAGAAGACAGCGATCTGTTTATGGCGCAGTCGCTGTACCGGACTGACAGGAGTCGGCAAATAGGGAGGACAACCCAGAGCCCTCCCTCTCAGGGTACCTGTGGGACCATCATACCATCTGGAACTTTTCGCATAAGGGGTGCACCGGAGCAACATACTCGCGTTCCCGGGGCTCCCCCCATCAGGCGCCAAGAGAAGCCCACGGCAGGTAGGTTTAATCGGTGCAAGTCTGACGCATCCATCCGTAAACACTTTTTGCGGGTGGCATACGTAGGCATTCGCCCTGCCTTATCAAAAAAAAAATACCAAATACCAATCAAAAGTCTTCGATTAGTATGTGTTGCCCCTGATGAATTAGGGAACCAAGACGTAGCCGCTCACTACGGGGCTTATAAGATGCCTCAGGGTCACCCAAAGAGCAATGGAGAGCGCCATGTTCGGAGTTTCCCTCCGAGATCAAATCACAAATCTCAAGTTCCAACCAAGAGAGGCAAATCAAAATAACCGACATAGCTTGAATAATTCTACGGCCTTCTCAGATTCTACGGCCGCTGGGGCAGAAAGTTTCTCAATTGGCGACCATGAACCGGAAAATGCAGCGTGGGCCCCCCAACAAGATCGACCGATGATCTTGCGAGGGTAGATGACAGCAACTGGATGCGGGCAACGCAGGTTCTGCAGTTGTGGAGTATCTTTGGGAAGCAATCTACTTTGCCTAGCAGTACTTTCGGCTGATATGATGATAATGGCGATGGTTATGATGATGATGCATCTATTCAATAACGGTGTACGCCACCACGCCTCCGCGGTTTAACTTTAACAGAATGAAAATTAAATTCTTTGTTATAATATAATTATGTCCTCCTAGCCGAATTTCTGCCCCAGCGGCCAGTCTCGATGGAGACTGGCCATGTGATCGGTATATACCACAAGTGTGTGTGCAAACACAGGGGCACTATCTATTCCATCACTCTCATTATCCGATGGGACGAGTAGCGACACGACCGCAAGGTCAGTTTACGTGCTCTCCAAGGCATGAGGCTATAATACCGCCAACTCCCAGACTTCGGGCTGACATAAGAAATTTTTCTTTTTACACAAAAATCTCATAGACACTTTTGGTTCAACCCGGGATTTGAACCCAGGACCTCGTTATCTACGTTTGAACACGCTACCACTAGACCAACGAAGTGTAACACATACTTTAAAAAAAGAACTGCTAAATTGCTTTTACTTAAGTCCGTAGTACCTACTGAGTTCCAAATCAAAAGAAGTGATGACAATAAACAAGAACATGCACGAAAAATTTAATATTACAGTGTTTAGCGACAAGCAAAATTGAACTTTAAAATCATACATACAAAATGATTACGACTAGATGTCACGTGCGGTGGTGGTTACGCAATTATCAAACCAATTTCGATGCGAAAGAGTGCATATTACATGTCTTGGTTGGAATGGCTTACCCTGTTACAGTGTTACAGGGTATTGAAAGGGTAACCCGTTCGGAAGCGGTTCATTACACCCGTTCGAAGGTGTAACTCGTATCATAAGGTTTATTTTTAAAGCGCTTAAAAATACCCGTTCAAAAACCCGTTCAACGAGTATCCGGACGGTCCCTGGTTGATACTTCGCAGTTGTATGTGAAAGATAATACCATAATGAGAACACCACCCAAACCATTAAAATTATAGTTCTTTATAGCATTATTCGCAATGCAAAGCGTAGTCTTATTTTAAAGAATTTTTAAGATATTAAATGTGTCAGTGCTTACATAGCAGATGAGACGAAACGACCATAGATGTTTTAGATGCACGACAACATGTTCCCAGAGGCTAGGGTGTAGCACTGTCAATGTCCTGATACTGAGCTACGATCTGAAGCTAGTTGAAATTATTTGCAGACCAATGGAAGTTGTTATTATCACTGTACTTGAAGTTTGGTGAGATGGCAGTATGGCCTTTAGAGTAGCCTAAAGCCGTACTAATTAACGTTGTTTTTTGGTATCTTTATTTATAACGACGGTGTGGTTCCCGCCTCAAGTTATAAAAGGCGACTAAGGGAAACACCAGGCAGACGGGCAGCAGCGGCAGCTGTACTAGAAACCACCAAACTGCGGTCGCCAACTCGCATGCCAAGCACGGTGACTGTCTACGGCAAACCCAGGGGTCAGGCATGTCCCAAAAGAACATGAACTACCTCACAAACCATGTTTTCTTTTTTTTTATGTTCGGTATGCGGGTTCACTTAGTGTACAACATGTTCATTGGATTACACTGTGGGCTGATGTGTATCGGGTGCTCTTCGTGTACTGTACTTCAGTACATATTTAAGTAACTATAAGGAATTTTTATTTTTTGACGTTGTGGGGTTGTCTGACACGCGGGCCACCATACTATTGTAGGTACTTTTTAGATTTATTTAGATTTACTATGAATCTGTACAAATCTTTTGGAGAATAAAGAAATTATTATTATTATTATAACCCTCCAAATGGCAACATTATAGTAACCTTTGGGGGAGGATCTAAGTAATATTTCTACTAACAAGACTTATGAACTGAAAATCGAAACGAAGTCATTATCCATGGTTGAATCTCACTATTAGATTAACGAGGCAATCGAAATAATTAGAAATAACTAAAATATCTATGACTCACGTTTAAAGCATCAAGCCTATCTTGAGCACGTTCCGCAGCTGCCAGTTGTGTCTTCAGATCTCCAGCAAGCCTTTTCGCAGAGTCCCGCTCTGTAATGGCTTTAGCTGCCTCTGCTTGTGCCGTGCGAGCTACCGCTTGTGCAGCAGCTGCTTCTTCACCTAAAATGCATACAAATCAATGCCATCATTAAAATTCCAATATAAATTTGCGAGCACAGCTAATTTTGAAACAGTTATTCTTAACTTGGACAATAATATCAACTCAATTATTTCTTATCAGTCAATACTTATATAAACAGTGCTCATGGATGTACTTATTTATAGCTATACAAAGTGTGATAAATTTGTGTGGGATGCATCAACCCAATAGCTGTGTTATCACCAGACATGTTGTGACAGTGAGGATGAGAATGGCGAGAGGTTGCGTAGCAAAGCCGTGAAACGGCGAGAATTTATCACAAGCTGCATTGTACGAGGATTTGGATCCGTGTTTTACACTGATTAGAACAATTTTGCATACTCTTCACCATGACTGTCACAATGTTAGTTCATTCCAGGTCTAGTTCGCTGCATTCATCTTAACAGCTGTACGAAGTCCACTGCTGGACAAAAGCATTTCGCTACATTACTTGTACCAATTTCTCGCATTTGATATGTATATCTCTCAATTTATTTGTATATATCGCGCTCCCTTTTCCACTAGGGCTGAGCTGGTTGAGGGTATGACATTGAAGTAATACTATTGGTGGGTTTCTCCTCGCGCACCACTCAGTTTTTTCGCACTTCTCTGGGAGAACCTGCTGCCTAGAAAACTTGTAGCATATTTGTTGCAAAATAAATGTTGCACTTTATATGACGTAGGAAGTATCATCAGTATTTATGTTACCATAACAAAAGATACGTGCACCATTTTGTATTAGAAAATTTATACAAAGTATTTTTTATTGTAATTATATTACTCACCCAATCACTGAAAAGGGAAATAGCTTAACAAGTATTGAGTAACAATACGTGCCGGTATTACTGACCTTGTACTGACGCTAGTGAAAGCTTCAATTCTTCAATCTTTTGTTCCCAATATGCGTCTCGTTCTTTTAGCTTTGCCTCTAGCTGTGACGAGTACTGTTGCTGTAGCGCTGCCTGGTCTACCCTTCCGCCAGTACGGTCTGATAGGTACGACTCCAGTTGTGGAGACAGAGACTAAAATAATAACAAAGGAATGAGTATTATGTGTGCTGCCTGGATATCACG
Organism: Pseudoips prasinana; assembly: GCA_951640165.1. Lineage (NCBI taxonomy): Eukaryota > Metazoa > Arthropoda > Insecta > Lepidoptera > Nolidae > Pseudoips > Pseudoips prasinana. Next base: position 26,351,696 of record OX621237.1, on the reverse strand, counting down.
TTGAATTCGCGCAGCGGACTTAAATTTGTGAGAAATAATAGAAAAATAATTGAGTCTGGTTAGTTAAGAACTAGGGCCTAACCAGGGCCTTGGAGGTAAGAATCACCAATTAAATAAAATAAAATAAAAAAAGTTTTTATTCACATAGACTTTAAAAAAGCGCTTGTAAATAGTCAGAACATGTTTGTAGTAATATACATTATTATTTCTAGTAACATAGATATTTAGGTACACATTGTATTGATTGTATGAAAACACTTATAAAATTTATTTTATTATAGCAATGATATTTAGCTAGCTCGTATCAAGTTATTGTCAAGAGATTATGTTTAATTATCTAGTTTAAGTCTAATATTTTTACTACATATTGTCAATGGTTCTGCCTATATTAAGGTATTATTATTATTATGATAATTGGTAGGATGATAATTGGTAGATGTTGTATAAAAGATTTTAGATGTCAGAAGTCTTATATAAACTGACAACTAGTCTAACTAGCTCACTGCTTCCCTATAAGGGTTTAAGTTAGTAGGCAGTTGCAGGATTCGTTGTTGATGCAAACAATTGGTTAGACTAGGACCCCACTCTAACCTAACCCATAGATGTAAGAATAAGATTGAATAAAATTGAGTGTGAATCAGGCAATTAAGGAATTAATTTATTTCATATTTTTAAGTACACATAAGACCAAGAGTCTGAATAGATTAAATATAGTCCATTCAAAGTGAGCACAACCTATTATGGATGCTGAAAAAAGTATGGATAGTATTTCTACAGAAAAGATAATCGCCACTTTGCAGATTGATCATCCGGAGATGATAATCGAACCTAACCCGACCCAGGTTAGGTTAGATTATGACAATCTCATTATGATTGGCATAATTCACAGAAAGACTCTGTAATGTATATTCTCTCGGGATAATTTCTTCACCCCCAATGGGATGATACATTCGTCCCTATCAGCCACATAGCAACATAATATATTGAACAGTAGGTCTGACATTTATTTTGCATGGGATGCCCTCTGACTAAGGTTCCCAAGTTTATAGTAATTTGCTAGACCCCTCTTGCCTGTATTATCTAGCAAAGGAATAAAAGCCTCCCAGGCAAACTGTAAACATCATGTACAAAATAAACAAAGAAAGATAGAATGATTTAGTTATAATTGTATACTTACATCAGATGTAGAATCGCCATGGCCACCAGAACTTGAAGGACTTGCTGTTGACTGCAAAATAATAACAGTATATGAAGAATGAAATAAATAACAATTATATAGCTAGATACATATGCAGAAACTCTTTATTGTACACACCCAATTGGATATGTACTAAAATACATGGGATTTAAAAAACATAATCTCTTCCAGCCAACCTTTGGATGGCAGGAACTGTAATCAGTAAACTGCACTGCACCACACACAACACTAACTGGCCTGTCAAATACTTATTATGACTAATAGTCAGAAAAGGATGTGGAATTTCTATTTTTGGTAAGGGAGCGACTTGGGCTTCTTTCCAGGCAGAAGGGACAGAGCCACTAGGGATGAAATAATTCAAAAAATGACAGAGGGAGGGTTGCTTCAATTATAGGAATGATTATAATTAATGCTGCCATCTTCACTACCAACCACATTAAAAGTAATTGAAAAGATACTTTTCTTAACATCACAATCAGAGAATTGATTGAAAGGTGGACGTTCCACGGTTGGAATAGCTATTTTATATTATTACTTTATTACTTGAGATAATTGGAGATTAAAGTAAGATAGTTAACCTTTCTTAAATCTGAGAATAGCCAGTATCAAATAATGTTGCTGTTGGTAAAATTATTGCTCTTTAACAATTGTGCTCAGACAAATATTTAATCTCCCTTTTAGTCCTTTCAATAAAAATATATTTTGAAGTGTAATATATTTCAATCCATGTTCATTTGGTCATTGTTAAGTGAAAATTGATATTCTGAGGACATTAGTAAATATAGACAAGATACAGGTTCAGACGTAGAATTAATAAAATATCCTTGCCAATCTGAAATCCTCAATCCTTGCATATTAGCCTACAACTAATGTACAGATGCCAGCACATCGGGCTACCCCAATCTGTCAAATTTCTTTTATAGATTTCAACTTTGTCACATAAGCATAATAAGCATAAGTTCACTTTCATTTCATTTGACGGATTGAGGTAGCTGGATGGTGAATGATGATGTACAGACCCTGTACATCATCATTATTGTTTTCCCACTACTAAGCTAGTGGGTATGGTTTCCGCACTTAGTCCATTATATGGCCCATTGTGCATCACTGGCCTGCTGGTCTAGTGGTTAGAGTCACCGCCTGCTAGGCCAGAGGTCGTGGGTTTGATTCCTACCCAGGACAAATATTTGTGTGATTATTTGTTCTGCATCTAAGTGTAATTCATCTATGTATAATTTTCTGGCTCTGGATAGTTTAGGATCAGATGACAGTGTGTTAATTGTCCCAAGATAATATAATAATTTTCTTAAAATCTGATCATATGAAGAATCTTACAGTAATCTCCGTAAAATCAAACCCCAAAGTATGGGCCTGCTGATATGGGTTATTTAGTTTTTTAGTTCTATTTACACTACTAGACAGTTTGACCCCTCGCTCGTCACCATAGTCCAGTAAACCAGTTACAGACTCCCAGGCTAAGGTAAGCATTATATTACAAAAAGCAACAAATAACAATAGAAAATACATTGATTCATACTCCAAAACGAATAGAAAAGAATATATATTTAAAAGTTTTATTGTTGTAATGTCTAGTTGCTGGACCAGACATATATTATCTATGTCTATTAAACTCCTAAGTTATATATATGGAATAGAATACTATGAAAGTATTTATTATGCCTTGTTAAAGAGTTGATTTTACAATGTCTATTGTATAAGGGAATTTATAAACTAAGAGGCTAGTATCAAACTGTGGCTCAATTGGAGATAGTAGACATGTAATAGTTTGTAATGAACGCTTACCGAATCGTCCCTGAGGGTTATCCGACCAAGGAAGGCGCCGTTACGCCAGCTACTCGTTAATTTACTTAAATCACTACCAGTTTCTTCCTTTATCTTACTCTTCAAACTCGCAAACATTGTACGCCTTTATTTATCCTATCAACAGAATAACATTTAAAATGAACGACTTCATTCCTCACAACATGTAAATTACATGATAACGTTCAATAACTTACCAATTTCAAGCACAATAAATATTCTAACACTATACATTCAATATAAATTAAAAAAATATACTATTCAAATCCAGACACACTAAAGAACAACGACCAAACATCTAATAAGCACATAATGATGATCAATTAATTTCTATATACCAATTAATTAGAAGTAAATGAAAATATTCGCACAAAAAATTAAATTACTCGAATGAATGTCTCTGACAGACTGACTTGTGTGGCCTATGTTGCCAGATCCATTTCTTCAAAATCGAAAGCACTCAAATGTTTTGCGTGCGAACTATTTTCTTGTTTGACGTTTTAATGCTCGAAGATGCTAAAACATGAATAAACCAAATCTCTTTCCGTTACCGAACTTTGTTGAACAAGTTTTCAATTCTGGGAGGTTTATAAAAACTCCTCTATAACGAGCCATTGGTTCATTTTCAAAAACAGGTGTAATTTCGAGATTTTATGTGTATTAAGGTGTGTTTTTTAGGATGTTACGTCTTCGATAAAAAAAGTATGGAACTTTGTTGCTTTATTGCCGTTAATAATCAGGACATAATTTTCAGAACTAGCGATGTCCACTTTTGTGCTAATGAAGAAATTATGTTTTTATCTATATAAGTACAACGTTTTGTTTATATACATTCAACATTAAATATAACAAGGAGATATATTTAACGTAAAAAATGGTCAAATTTTAGACATAAATTAAGCTTATACTGATATATTGAAATAAGGACACAATCATCAAAGATTGAATTTGCTCATTTTTGATGAAAAAGTAGAATTAGTTCATTTTGTTGATGTGCTTTTGGGTTGTGACTATTTTTGGCAATCAAGAAAGTATACATTAAACCACTTGACCGTTATTAGAAGCTTATTATATTGAGATAGGCGTATCCGTTTTCCGTTGTATTTTACCTCTCTTTCTACCTAATTCATCCATCTCTTTCGCACATCCCCTCCTTTCACCAGGTAGGGGGCCCTGTTGAGCTCAGAGCTCAACGCGCCTTGGTTCAACATTGGCTTGAAGTTTTCCGTTGTGACAACACGTGCTCCTAAGTGCATAGTGACAGTGTACAGTGCCATTATAAATTAAGTGTATATTCACATGTAAGTTGCACAAATATTTATTGCTTAACGAATTTTCGTTCGATATTTGTTTTAACTTTTTTTTTTCTTTTTTCTTTCTACCGCTTATTCAGTTTTGTTTTCTTCCTTAGAAAATAATGGATAACGATATTGTTAATTCTAATGAGATGCCTTTGGCCGGTACCTCCGGCCTTAAACGGCAAAACAATAATCGAAGTTTAACTAGTAGTAGTTCAGGTTCGTCGAGCACGTCTAGTTCTTCAGAATCTGCGCAAGATTCCAAGAAAAAGAAAAGAAAGACGCGCCGTCGTCATAACAAGAAACATAAGAACGAACGTCGTCTTTTAGAAAAATTATCGAAGGAAGTAGGGGAATTAAGAAGGAACATTGGTTGCCACGATAACCGACAATACATTCGAAACGATAATGAATCGTATATTTCTGACGTCAGTTATGACCTGTACGATGATTATTGCGTAAATGCATCCAGGACCGATCAAAATTTACCTTCTCCTTCTGTTGGATTATATACCTTATACAAATACAGTACACTCATTAATAAGATTAATGTGTAAATGTCCGCATGTTCGTCAATTATACTTAGCAGTGTTATAATAGATATTTAAAACAGTAGCAAAATAAATGTGATCGAAGACACACGCTTGTTTAATTATCCAGTCGCCAAAGCATTCGAAATTCAACCTTAACACCTACTACATAGTGGTCCAATCGATCCGGATAAAACTTTTTACCTGTGCGTTGAATAGTCGACCCGTCCCGTGGAGAACAATAGGCGACTACATTCCATAAGAGATAAGGATTCATCGAGTGAAGACTTTTGCACAAATAAAGCAATTAGTGATTTTTATGTTTTAAAACGCTGTTTATTATCATTCGTAAATGTACTGATTTTACGAAACATCACGCCGTATTGCAACGAGGCGGCCGGCAGAGATCGACACATAGTGCTTGGAAGATATAATTACGCCCTACTACATCGTGGTTGTAAGCAGAGGTGATCTACGCTGCGATTCACTCATATCATCACGCCGAACATCGAAGTCGATAGCAGTGGTGTACAAGTTTAATAAATATCATCACGCCGTGAAAAGCGAACGGGTTTGGCAGACATATTGAAGATAATTATAGCGAAAAATGACTACGACACCTGAACAAGTGCTTTGTATTTTGGAAGATACGGCTGAGTTATTAAAGAAGACTCAAATCAATTTAAAAAAATGTCCGAAACAGCGGCTTACTAAGGGTTACATACAGTCACGAATGCAGTGCATTGAGGAGTATTGGAAAACTTTTAACAGTGCTCATCAAGAATTAACCAAGATAACGCCACGGGATCAGAGAAACCTGTTACGGTATTTTCTTAACGAAGAGTATTTCATATACGAAGATCTTTATTTGTGTATTATGGGTGAATTGCGAGATATGATAAGTAAATTAAATGAGAAACCGAACGAAGTACAATCCAGCAACGTTCAACATACCCAACATACAGAAGTGAAATTACCAAGAATAACAATTCCGATATTTTCCGGTATTTATGATGAATGGCCTACATTTAACGATTTGTATGTGTCGCTAGTACATGACAATAAATCACTTAGCAACGTGCAAAAGTTGCATTATTTAAAAACTAGCATCAGCGGAGAAGCTTCTACCTTACTCAAACATGTAGCTGTGACTCATAGTAACTATGTTATGGCTTGGGATACACTAAAAAACCGTTATGGAAATAAACGAATAATAGTAAACTCATTGCTAAAAAGACTGTTTACTCAAAGAAAATGTAACACTCAAACTGCCAGTCAACTCAAATCACTTTTGGACGTCACCAATGAGGTTCTTAATAGCTTGCAAAATTTGGATGTCTCTACAAGCTCCTGGGATCCAGTAATAATATTGCTGGTCGTTCAGAAATTGGACCCGGAGTCACATAAAGACTGGGAAGAGTTTGCGTACGATGAAAGGCCAACCGAATTACCAAAGTGGGAAGATTTGAAGAAATTTTTGGAAAGCAAATTTCGTACTTTGGAGTTGGTCGCACCTACAACTACTTCAAGCATGCGTGAGAAAACTAAAGAACGTGTATTTCATGTGTCGTCCGCAACTGACAACACCTGTATAATGTGTAAAGAAAACCATACTATAAGTCACTGCAAGGTATTTTCGAAGTTGCAACCTGTTGAACGTAGCGAATACGTAAAGAATCACAAGTTGTGTTTTAACTGTTTGGCATCAGGACATGCGGTTTTCAAATGCCGAGTTCCACTGTCCTGTCGAATGTGCAATAGGCGTCATCATACGCTTCTTCATATAACAAATAAAAGGGATACCACGGCTTTATTGGGTACTATGCAACCGTCGGTATCAATTCAAGCAAATGAAGAAGAAAAGGTACAAGTTAATACAATGATCGCGTCATACTACAATGCCAAACAGCACATGGGTCTATTAGCTACAGCAATGGTGACAGTACGGAACAAAGAAGGACACGCCATTGTACTCAAGGCACTAATAGACTCAGGATCACAGGCATGTTTTATCAGTGAAAAGGCTGCTCAAATTCTTAAGCTCAAGAAACAATTTACGAATAAAATAGTCACAGGAATGGAAGCTATGAAAATTGTTGTCAAGCAACAAGTACAAGTTGAAGTTTTATCACTATGGGAACCTAATTTCAGTTTACCTATACAAGCCTATGTGATGTCCAAGCGCTTGACAACTCAATTTCCTGCAGAGACATGGTCAGAAACAAAATGGCCACACCTAACTGATCTAGAGTTAGCGGACCCTGAATATTTTGTATCAGGTCAAATTGATCTTCTTTTAGATGTCAAGGGATACGCACAGATACTGCAGGAAGGTTTAATCAAAGGTCCACCGGGGTCACCAATTGCACAAAGAACCAACCTCGGCTGGATTGTATTTGGAGAAATAAATATTAAGACAGACAAAAAGGAAAAATGTTTCATGGCAATAAATGAAGAAGTAGACGTGAGAGAACTACTGAAGACAATGTGGGAGATAGATAATAATACGAAAAGACAACATACGAAAGAAGAGAAATTATGCGAAGAGTTTTATGAGAAAACACACACTAGAAACAAAGAAGGTCGTTATATAGTCAAGTTACCTTTTAAAACAGATGAGCCAAAATCACCAGAAGGTAAAACAAGAGAAATTGCATTAAATAGATTTTTACAACTAGAGAGAAAATTAAATAAAAACCCTCAACTAAAGGAAGAATACATAAAAGTTATAGAAGATTACAAAAGCTTAAAACATATAGAAGAAATACCACCACATGAAATGAAAACGAAGAAAGCGGTGTACCTACCGCACCATGCCGTAGTCCGTAATGAAAAGGAAACCACGAAGACTCGCGTCGTTTTCGATGCATCATGTAAAAGTTGCAACGGAGTTTCACTCAATGACGAGCTTCTGACAGGCCCTGTATTGCAAGACGATTTGCGTAGCTTGATTATAAGATGGCGCATGCATGCTGTATGTTACGTTTCCGATATCCAAAAAATGTACAGAATGATACTGGTGGCGAAAGAAGATACCGATTACCAAAGAATATTATGGCGAGATAATACTTTAGATAGCATTCAAGATCTAAGGCTTCTAACAGTAACATTTGGTACGGCATCTGCGCCATACTTGGCAATAAAAACTCTGATTCAATTAGCCAATGATGAAAGCGAAAACTATCCTAATGCGGCAAGAGTACTACGCGAAGATCTGTACGTCGATGACGTCATGTCTGGAGGGGATACCGTAAGCGAGGCTATCAAAACTAGCAGAGAATTGAAAGCTTTGCTAGGTCGAGGTGGCTTTGAACTTAAGAAATGGTCTTCAAATAGTGCAGATTTTATGAAAACGATTCATCCAGATGATAGAACTGCAAATGCACATTTAGATTTAAATATCGATGGTACAATAAAAGCTTTAGGGGTGCAATGGAATTTCGGTAATGATCGGTTTGAATACAGTTTAAATTTATCTCCACTTGACAATGTTATCACAAAAAGAAAAATTCTGTCTGACATACAAAAACTGTACGATCCACTCGGTTGGATAGCACCATGCATGGTCCAGGCAAAAATGTTGATTCAGAAGCTCTGGCAAACCAAACTTGGCTGGGATGAAGAAATTGGTACAAATCTAAAGGCGGAATGGAAAACCATACGTGATGATCTTGAGAATGTCAATAAGATATATGTGGCTCGTTGGATGGGTACTCAAAGCGGTAAGAAACACTGTATAGAATTACATGGCTTCTGTGATGCTTCTCTAAGAGCATACGCAGCAGTGGTATACTGTCGGGTACATGACCAAGAAGATGGCGATAATATAATAAACATATCATTGATAGCGGCAAGAACGCGCGTAGCTCCGTTAAAAACTGTGTCATTGCCGAGACTTGAGTTATGTGGAGCTGTATTGTTATCAAAGCTCCTGAAGCAAATCGCCACGGCAATGAGAATTCCAACTACTCGTATTTTTGCTTGGACGGATTCGTCAATAGTTATTTCGTGGATAAACGGAGAACCAAGTAGATGGAAAACGTTTGTCGCAAACCGAACAGTTGAAATTACAGGAAATATTCCAAAGGATAAATGGTATCATGTTGCATCCGATGAGAATCCATCCGATATAGCTTCAAGAGGAGCATTCGTTTCAGAGTTAAATAACAGTAATTTATGGTGGAAAGGGCCAGACTGGCTATCGAGAAAAGAGATCAATTATACAACACCAGAAATTATGTCTACAGACATAGAACAAAAAATAACTATACAAACACTGAAAATCTCCCCCGAGCGTAAAACTGAATAATGTTACTGTTAAACGTAAGATATCCACGTGTTATTTGGGTTTAGTTTTAGAAAAGAACTTCTCGTTTATAGAACATATTAAATTAGTTGGAGAAAAGGCTAAGCGAAACTTTTTTTGCACTTACAAGGATATCAACGGCAACCTGGGGCCTCTCTTTCAATACTCTTAGAATCATCTACGGAGCCACTTATCTTGGGTGTATATGCTACGGCTCGCCTGTGTGGGCTGATAGGGCTACCATCGGAGCTGCTCGCCGTAAATTACTACAAAGCCAAAGGTTGGCGTTGATATTTTTGTGTAAAGCCTATAGAACAGTAAGCACAGAGGCCCTACCTGTACTAGCGGGTGTACTTCCGGTTGATCTTGAGGTTCAAAGACGAGCAGCGATGTATTATTCTACGCGAGAAAATTTAAATAATGATTTCTTATCATTACGCGACCGTGCTAAAATATCCAGGCTATTTATGCCAATTGCTAACTTAAATGACGAACTGCTAAATGAATGGCAATGTAGATGGAATACCTCAACCAAGGGTCGCCATCTGCACCAGTTCTTTCCGGACATACGCGAACGGTTAAATAAAACTTGGCTAATCATAGACCATTGTGTTGCACAATTTCTTACCGGACACGGCAATTTTAAAAGTAAATTGTTTAGTTTCAAATTAGTATCTTCACCAATCTGTCTGTGCTCAACTTCCTGTAACGAATATGAACAAACCGCTCACCACATACTTTGGAAATGTGATCTCTGGCAAAATCAGCGTGATATTATGTTAAATAGCTTGCAACCAATATCTGGAGTAGTTTATTACACGGATCTTGTAGCAACAAGGAACAACTTCCGTGCGTTTAAGCGCTTTTGCCATACCTACTATTGGAATCAAATATAACAGCTCACTTAGGACCCTTAAATTAATCCTTGGTGCTCTTGCAGCTGGCTTCTCTAGTTGCAATTCTCTCGTTTAATGAGGCTATAGCCTCTTTATATCATTCTGTCTCCCGCTTTGCTCTGGAGGGAAGTGGAACTATTCATTTCTAACTCCTCCTTTTCTTCTTTCTGATTAAATTCGTTGCGGGATCCAAGACAGTTAAAGCCATTCCCCGGGACATGCCTGAGCTTCACCGCTCAGTGTCATTTCATTGTGTGCCACTGTTGATCCTGGCTTACAGGAGTTGCAGTGGTGGGTAAGAGGGAGGGACTAGTCCCTAAAAAAAAAAAAAAATATACAAACACTGACAACTAATATACTACAAGAAGAACACAAAAGCCTTACGGCACAATTTGAACAGTTTAATTCATTAAAAGAACTAGTAAGAAGCATAACATATTGTACAAGATTTTTAAAACAAAAGACGTTTAAAGAAACCATAGATACACCGTTCACTACTCAGGAGTTACAGAAGTCACTAGGAGTTTGCATAAGGAAGGTTCAACATGTAGAATTTGCAGAAGAAATAGAGTCAATAAAGGTAAATAAGCAAGTTAAAAGGACTAGTACTTTGAAGAGTTTAGATCCCTATCTGGATGAAGAAGATATTCTGAGGGTGGGAGGACGACTGAGACATTCGAACTTGACAGACGAAAGTAAACATCCCATTATTTTGGGACACAAAAACAGTCTCATACCCTTGATTATTGCCGACGCACACATGATAACGCTACATGGTGGAATACAATTAATGTTGTGTTACCTTAGATCCAAATACTGGATAATTCGCGCCAAGGCTCTAGTCAGAAAACATGTACATCGATGTCTAGTATGTGCCAAACATAACGCTACCACTAGGACACAAATAATGGGCGATTTACCAAAACATCGAGTAACTCCAGCTCGTCCATTTTTACACTCGGGCGTTGATTTTGCTGGACCAATACTAATCCTCAAAAGCAAAGGTAGAGGAGGCAAGACGCAGAAGGCGTACATGTGCATATTCGTATGCATGGCTACTAAGGCTATACATCTCGAGTTAGTAGGTGATCTAACGGGGGAAGCATTTATTGGCGCATTTAAACGATTGATTTGATTTGTTCACGACGAGGGAAGTGTGCACATTTGTGGAGTGATCAGGGTAGAAACTTCGTTGGCGCAAATAAAGAATTGGTAGCTCTGTGGAAAGAAGCATGTCTGGAATTCTCTGGAGAAATAGCTAAATCCCTTGCTTCTGATGGAACTTAGTGGCACTTTATTCCTCCCTATAGTCCAAATTTTGGAGGATTGTGGGAAGCAGGGGTGCGGTCAATAAAATATCACCTGAAACGCATACTGAATAAAAATTTGACCTTCGAGGAGATGACTACAGTACTCTGCGAAATAGAAGCGTGTCTAAATTCCAGACCCCTGTGCCCAAGAGATAACCTTGATAATGAGAGTATTGAACCACTGACACCAGGTCATTTTCTGATTGGTGAAGCTCCTATAGCCATACCAAGTCCATGTTTAAAAAATGTGAAGATGCATACCCTATCACGTTGGCAACATACACGCAAATTAGTGAACGATTTTTGGTCCAGATGGCAAGAAGAATATTTATCTAGGTTGCAACAGCGTCCGAAATGGCTAAGACGAGAGGAAGAGTTTGAGATAGGCAATATTGTGTTAATTAAGCAAGAGAACCTTCCTCCCGGAAAATGGCTGCTAGGTCGGATAGTAGCCAAGCACCCAGGCCCAGACGGCTACACTAGAGTATACAGCGTTAAAAGTGGCGATAGTATAACCAAGAGAACTGTTACTAAGTTATGCTCACTGCCGATCAATAGCGATAGCGAAGAATAGTTTATACTATATAATATGTTTGTGTTTGATTAATTGCAATGTTAATTATATGTTATTTGATGTTTTAAAGGACTGGTATAGTCCTTTGGTGGGCGGCATGTTGGATTATATACCTTATACAAATACAGTACACTCATTAATAAGATTAGTGTGTAAATGTCCGCATGTTCGTCAATTATACTTAGCAGTGTTATAATAGATATTTAAAACAGTAGAAAAATAAATGTGATCGAAGACACACGCTTGTTTAATTATCCAGTCGCCAAAGCATTCGAAATTCAACCTTAACACCTACTACACCTTCTAATTTAGATACCGGGTTAGTGACAGAACTTACTTATGAAATTGAAACCAAACTTAAAGATCCTGCAGTACCCTCTACTTCTTTGGAATATTTAGAAATGTTGAATGCTGTTCAACGATTTGACAGTAGTGCATGGTCCGATGTGCGTTACGCTGACACCCAGAAACTTTATAATTACAGTCCAGGATTTATAGAGTTAGAAACAAATGATGAGGTGAAAGCGTTTGACAGTGCACGCCATTTAATTAATTCTGATAAATCGTATGCAGCTTTTACTTATTGTATTTTAAATCAAAAAGAAATTTTTCGCAATAGTTTACGTAGTTTATTAGCATGGTCTAAGACATCAAATGCTTCACTTGCTAATCTTAATGAGAAAATCGAAGAATTATTTCTAAAGGGTGATTTTCATAAAGTTTCTTCTGATTTGTTACAAATGGCCTGCGGTCACAGAGCCGAAGCCATAGAAATGAGAAGGCACGGTATCCTCAAATGCATTCGGGACCCTCTTTTAAAATGTGCATTAAACAAAATTCCTCCTTCTAACACTCATATTTTTAACGATAAAGCTTTATCAGCTGCCTTAGAAAAAGCTGGCGGAGTAAGAAAGGCTTTCTGGCCTTCCAAGCAGTCTTACAGTGGTAATGCTTCGCGAGCAAAACCCTCTGATACTGCAAGGCACCCCTCGCAGGGGCATGCCCATCATAATGTACCATCGCATGGTACCTATACTTGCTGCGAGCCTGCTCCAAGCACTAATACGCATTACCATCGAAACCAACCCTCGCAGGGTTATGGTCATTTGTCCCAATACCCTCCGAAAGGGCATGGAAATGAATATCGTAATTACAATTACATTTCGAACAATAGAGGTACTTCCTTTCGATCTCGAGGATCTAGTACGAAACGAGCGAATCAAAGAGGTCAGAAACGCCCCTTTTCGCCCACTAACAATGCGACCAATAAAAGATACAGACAATGACTCACAGTTCCAAGCGGGGCAATTGGCACAATATGTCAATCGTTGGAGGAGAATGGGAGCTCCAGCTTTCGTTCTAAAAATAATAACAGGTTATCGTATACCCTTCCGACAAAAACCTCCGTTAAGGACACCAGTTTTAAAAACCGATCGTCATCGCACGATAGAATCGACCACAATGTCGGCAATCATTTGTCAAATGAAGCAACAGGGTGTTTTGAAGGTAGCAGATCTCTCTCCAAGCTTTGTCTCCTCTCTATTCCTCGTACGGAAGAACGATTCGACATTTCGCCCGATTTTCAACTTGAAATCTCTGAACCACTTTGTGCTCACAGACCGGTTTCGATTAATCAATATGCACCGTATCCCGGATTTCCTTCAACCCCGAGACTGGATGTGCAAGGCAGACTTGTCTCAGGCTTATTTCAATGTTCCAATGCGCCAATCACACAGACGATTTCTCCGTCTTATTTACAACGACGAATTACTGGAAATGACGTGTCTTCCATTCGGTCTAAGCACAGCACCCAAGATTTTCGCGTGCCTTACGAATTGGATAGCCCAAACTCTTCGCGAAAAAGGTGTAAGAATAATCGTGTATCTGAACGATTTTCTTCTTGCTCATCAAGATCAGAGCGTGTTAACCGAACATGTGAATGTGCTTTTGAACATCCTGGAATATCTAGGATTTCGAATAAATTACGACAAGTCTGTTCTCATCCCACAAAAACATATCACCTTTCTGGGCGTTGTTTGGGACCCGTGGAAAAACCAGAAGCATCTGCCATCAGAAAAAACTACTACTATAATCCAAAAAGTCTCTCAGATGTTACAATCAGGCAAGGCCACATTGAAAGAACTTCAGAGCCTCGTGGGACTATTAAGCTTCGCCAGCTTTGTTGTGCCAAGGGGCCGATTAAATCACCGGGCGACTCTCGGTCATTTGAATTCTCTGCCGAAACTGACAATTTCTGCCAAATACAGTCTACCTCCCAACGTTTTAATAGAAATGGAATGGTGGCTTCAGAATTGCCATCACCCAACTTTGATGCATGCACCACCTACAACAATTTTCCTGGCCACCGATGCCTCCGATACAGCATGGGGTGCACAAATCAACAACCAGACGATATCTGGAACTTGGAGCCGAGAGGAACGGGTTCTTCATTGCAACATGAAAGAGTTGTTGACCATCTTAAAAGTATTAGAGGTCCATGCCCTGAACATGAGACAAAGCTCAATTCTGATACAAACCGACAACCGGTCTGTGGTAGCGTATCTTTGCAACGAGGGGGGGACCAAATCACAGGCACTTATGGATCTGACACTAGATAAATAAGATTCTGTATCTTATGCAAATTGGACCGAAACCAGATTCATTTAAAAATCCATCATATTCCCGGGAGATACAACAATCATGCGGACTGTCTATCCAGGCACCGTCAACTTCCCGAGTGGCATCTAGTCCCGAATGCCACGGCAATGATCTTTGCGAGGATGGGAACACCGGTGATAGATCTATTTGCGTCCAAAACTGCTCAAGTAGTAGCAAACTACGCGTCACTGGACCTGAACGATCAGGAGGCCATGTTTCACGACGCCTTCAGCATACAGTGGAATTTTCCGCTGGCTTGGGTCTTCCCGCCACCGTTCCTTATACCGCGAGTGTTAATGCACATGAATGTAGCTTCAGGAATTTATCTCATCGTAGTCCCTCGCTGGAAAAGAGTGTTCTGGAGAGCAGATCTCAAATCTCGAGCCATTGCAGCCCCATTTTCACTAACGAACCTGAAACGATCTCTAATCGACACAACCACGGGGCTGCCTCCTCCAAAAGTACAGGACATGGTTTTGGAGGTCTGGAAATGTGGGGGTGGTCTCAGGAAATCAAGTCATGGAACCCTGATCAGGTCTCCCTACTCAAGTCCTCCTGGCGACCTTCCACATGGAAGACATATAAAGTAGCCTGGAATCGCTGGATTTTATGGGCCAATCAACATAATATTAATCCAGTGCGCCCCGAAGGATCTGAATTAGCCCAATTTTTAGCTGATTTACATTTACATTCTAAATTTTCTTATAATACTATTCTACTTCACAAGTCTGTCATCTCTACGTTGAGTAACGTAGACTTATGGGGCAAATTAAGTCAAGACGTTTTGGTTAGGCATGTTTTAAAATCTATATCGTTAAAAAATCCTAAGTCTCCAAAACCACCAGTTTGGGACATCGACATGCTAACTAATTATTTGCGTAACTATTCGGTTGACCATAATAATGTTTTTCAAACAGTTCGCCATACGGCAACGCTATTAATATTATGTTCAGGTCGCAGAATTCACGACCTCACTTTGCTCAAAGTGGACAATGAGCACTGTACCATTGATGATCATTTCATTATTTTATGGCCTCATTTTGGTTCAAAAACAGATTGTAGTGCTTAAAGACAGTCAGGATGGAAACTATTGTCAAATTCAGAAAATCAAAACCTGAACCCTGTTTATTGGATTCATAAAACCATAACAGTCCTTAATGAAAGGCGCAATAATTCTAGTTCAACAAATTTATTTATTAACCTACGAGGGTCACCATCCCCTGCGTCCCGTACAGTCATCGCAGGGTGGATCAAATCACTCATGAAGGCTGCCGGTATCGTAGCAACGCCAGGAAGTGTGCGTTCCGCCGTTGCCTCTAAGAACTGGATTGACAATTTTCCTCTTGACGACATTCTTGCTAGAGGTAATTGGAAATCGGCGAAGACCTTCCAAAAATTCTATAAGCGTGAAGTTATGGTGACTACATCTAATAATTCATCGATTACAACTTTGTTTAACCCTGTGGACTGATTATAGTTGTTGTTGTGTTAAATCATTAAGTACATAGGCAATTAATATTGCAAATGATTATGTTACTCTCATCATCTTATGAATAAATGTATCTGAATACTTATTTTTCTCATATCTGCTGTTTTAGTTGTTTATTTGATTACATTCATCCTCCTTAGTCACATTGGCGTAATTTTCCTTTCACCAGGCGATAACAAACACGTCTCAATATAATAAGCTTCTAATAACGGTCAAGTGGTTTAATAGACGCGTTTTACCTGAAATAAAACGCATATTAAACTACTTACCTTATTAGAAGCTTAGTTTTTATTACTGCCTGGCATATATTTTCTCGATTTCGACGCAATGTTGAACCAAGGCGCGTTGAGCTCTGAGCTCAACAGGGCCCCCTACCTGGTGAAAGGAGGAGATGTGCGAAAGAGATGGATGAATTAGGTAGAAAGAGAGGTAAAATACAACGGAAAACGGATACGCCTATCTCAATATAATAAGCTTCTAATAAGGTAAGTAGTTTAATTTGCGTTTTATTTCAGGTAAAACGCGTCTATTAAATGTGGCCTGCCCTATTGTATTGTTTAAACTATAGTAGAAGAAGAACAGTAGTGTAGTGGTGTGGGACTTACTAACAACAAAAAACTTGAGAGGCGTCAAGGGTCACCCGTATAGAACAAAGTTATTTCTTATTATTTATTATGTACAAAAAACCTGTATACACTCAACAAAAATAATCGTCGCGTCACTACACTGTTCAATGCGAAATAGAGTGTGGGTTGGGTCGTTTCCTTCCCTCTAATATGGCGAGGGAGGCGATGGCTGGCCCTCACGTCATACTCGTGAACGGGTGCTGCTTGCGGTAACTGGTCGAACTGCTGTTGGGGTACTCATAATATTTTATTTTTTCATACAGTCGTTGCCTCTGGTTGACTTCGTGTGACTTGTTAATTTTGTAAATGTACGCGGATGTACCCACCGTTTTCTCATCTAGCAAGAGGTTATTCTAATTGCTTGAGTGAAATTTAATGTTATTGTTTATTATCTCACAATTATTTTTTTTTTTGATTCCTTAGATGACAACGGTTCTGTGCGTGCATTAGCCTACATAACGCCCATCACAATGTAAGAAAATACATGATTTAAAAAAAAAAGAACGAAAACAAAAAGCAAAAGAAGACGAAAAAAGCAAGCCCGGAGTTTCTTTGTGGCTTTCTTCTCCGGGTCGTCCACCTAGGTAGCTAGAGAAAGCCGCAGGTTAGCTAGGGTAGGCTCCTTAGCGGCGAGGATCGCTTTGGCCCCTTAACACGTCATTGGTGATCCCGTGCAACTGATTACACCCTCTCTTAGAATTCTGTCCTTTTGCTTCAGCGGCCCCCTGAGCTGTGGCCCGAACCCTAAAAGGGTAGCCTGGGGTATTAATCGTTTAATATAAGCTACTGGTTAAGAGCCTTCTGCGCTAGCCAAATGCTCATTGCCTTCAATTCTTTAATTTTAATATTGTACAACTAAATTTCAAAATAATTGATTAATTTTTTTAGACTAATTATATTTTTGTAATTTTTATACTGTGTTCGACTATGTTTGTGTACTGCATTTTGAACTTGACAAGTACAAGTGTATGTTAATACCCAAGTGCTGAATAAATTTCATTATTTCATTTCATTATTTCATTTAATTGCAAAAAGTGTCGTGACAACTTTTCGTAAGATTTTTTTCCGTCTAGCCCCCTTTCACAACGCGCGATAAGAAACTTCGTTCAAAAAACCATAAAGTTAGTATACCTACGGAATAGATAATCATAGGGCTGAGCGAACGAAATGTCACTAGTAGCAACACTGTATGAAGATAAAAAAATATGCATGATGCAACGTAACAGAACCGTTTGTGGTATTTATTTGACAGTTCGTCGGCACTCATCAGCACGCTGAGAATTTGATTCCTGTGACAATTTTTCTGATTGTATGTGAAATCGTGGATATTTTTGAAAAATAATGCTTCACAAACATGGTGACTTGTTCAGTTACTGATTGCTGTACAACACAGCGAAATAGCCCCGAAAATTGTTCATTTCGCAGGTAAATTATTCCAAATCGACACCTCCTAACTCACGATTTATTTTTGCTAATGCGCTTCGAATTTTAATGACTAACTTGGATTCCAGTATGCATGCAACGCATGGCTTAGATTAATTGATCGTCCAAAATGAATTCCCATGAAAAATTCATGTACCATTAGTGCGGGCGTTGTCTTTATAATTATAAAATAAAATACAAAATACATGCAGTAAGCATTTTTTTTAAAGACAACGCCTGCATTAGGTATCTAATTCCTGTGTCACGGGGTACTTTACAAACATATTTTAGGGAATAGGCCACGGTGTTTGGTGACCTATTTCCTAATAATAATTTGATGTCGAGCAGAGGTTGCTCGTAAATAAAACTAGTTGCAGACTGTAGTAGCGATTGATTTTTATTTACAAAATGTTCCTAATTATATACTATAATAATACTTAAATAATTATATAATTAATAATTAGTACTACTAGTACGCATTCTATTATATTACTGATTACGCACTGTTACTGATTAATATTATCGATATCGATATCAATAGGAAAATCGACATGACATACATCATTGACACGCACTCATAAACATTTAATTTTGCACACACAAATGTCATCCTATTTCGGTTTCGTTTGACAGCTCTTGTTCGTTGCCACAGAGTACTATGTGTTCGTTCGTTGCTCTATTCCGCTATTAGGTACTATATTATTTACTGACTTTATGAAAAAACGCAATTGTCAAAAATTATATGACATATTGGGTTTTTGGTGAATTGTCGACATCAGCATAACTTGCTATTTGGATAACGAAGAAGATCAACAAAACAAGATGATTCTCGTCACAGTGTGTCATTGGTAAAGACGTGTGTCTAGGAATTTTGGCAATTTTCGCGGTTTTGTGTCTCTCAATCACGTCTATTTGTGTTTTTGTGACTTGTTATTGTTCTCTGATTGTCTGTACGTATGGTTTGTAACGTACGTGTCTATATTGTAATAATACGGATAAACCTCCCGATCCGGGAACCCCTCCTGATATTTCAGTCATTCCTCCCCAACGGACCTACATTCCCTCTCAGTCCTCTGTCCCAACTCGCTGCTGCGGCATGTTCCCTTGGTTCGCAAAAAAGAATTGTAACTTCGGCGAGTTTTAAACAACCCCCAAACCTACTCCCAGCTGCCCAACAAATGTATCAAAGACCATAATATGAAGAAGTGAGTGATAAAGCTCCTTTCCTTGTTCATGTGTCTCGCATGGAAGCTCAACCCAATGTTGGTACTACACTGCATCCAGTATCATTTGGCCTCTTTTTATTTAACAACAATATTACAAATGTTGTGTCTGGTGGTGTAAAGAAAGTGGGCAGGAACCGTGTTTCGGTATAGTTTGCATCTTCAAGATGCCAACTCATTTTTATTTAACCCTCTACTCTCAAGCCACAAATATGTTTCAGTCCTGCCAACATTCAACATCACACGCATGGGAGTTGTATCAGGAGTACCAAATGATATGACAGAGGATGAGGCCAAGTTGTATCTGAAAGTACCGGTAGGCTGTGGTGCAATTTTAAAAGTTCGGTGGATCAATAGTAAAGTTAATCAGGATGGGGTAACTGAGTGGAAGCCTACCAAAACATGTGTATTAACCTTTGATGGTCAAGTTCTCCCCCAAAGGGTCTTTTGTTGCTACACATCGCTTCCAGTTGAGCAATATATATACCCAACAATTCAGTGCCATAAATGCTGTTGTCTTGGGCATGTTGAATCTGTGTGCAGGTCCAACAACCGTTGTATTAAATGTGGGCATGAACACCAGGGAGATAGTTGTAATATTTCTGAAAGTGAGGCTTTCTGCGTTTTGTGCAATGGCAATCATTTTTGCAATTAGCAAAGATTGCCCTGAGTTCAAAAGGCAGAGGGCTATTAAGACAACCATGGCTGAAAAGTCAATTTCGTATGCTGAAGCCAGTAAAGTCATACCGGTAATTAACTCCAATTATGCAAATGCTGTCAAATCTACACCCTCACAGAAAACAGTATCATATAGAAGAACTTACTTTAAGCAGCCCAAGGCCCGTACTCCTCTTTCTCCTTCATATGACAAAAGTGCTCATAACCAGATTACTAGCTCTTCTACCTTTGCAGCCTAATGGCTGTGCTTTCAACGGTAGCAACAACAATATTAACCAGCCTAATTTAGAATCTTAAAAAATCATCTTTTCTTATTAATTTAATTGTTAAAATTCTTCCTAATAATTTATCACCGTCCAACGTTGCAGACACACTCATCCCTATTCTTTTAGATTTTAAAAATGGCTCCACACCAAGAATTTCTCCAGTGGAATGTGAGGAGTGTTTTTCATAAAAAAACATGACCTCATCTTCCTCTTGAACAAATACAAGCCTTTGGCTTGTTCCATTGCTGAGACTTGGTTAACCCCAAGTCTTAACTTTCGTATGCCACTATACAACATCCTCAGGTGCGATAGATCTGATGGCTGTGGTGGGTCTGCTCTGCTCCTATGCCTATCCCTCCTATGCCGGTATTGGATGGGGATATGAGTATGGCTGCAGGCTGTGTGGAGGGCATCAATGTCTTCTCAGTCTACATAGCTCACCCCCAGCAGAATCTATTACCAATGCTAAGAAATGTGTTCCAAAGTATTAATGGACCACTTCTGATTATGGGTGACTTTAATTGTCATCATTTTAGATGCAACATCCTAGAGCTACAAGATAGACATTAGCTCTAGGCCCCAATGATGAGTAGTTGCTCTCACTGGAGAGCATACTCAACATGATAAACAGTAAGACTCATAGTCTACTGACTGATTGCCGATATAAGAAGAACAAAAAAATACATTTTAGATGGGGTTCGGAACATTGTGATTCCTTTGGGGAAGGTTTGGTGGAGATTTTGGATGGCCTTAATCTTTGTATTCTTAATGATGGTTGTTCAACTCGTAGAACACTTCCAGGACAGCATAAAAGTTGTGTTGACCTAACATTCTGCTCAATGAATATTGCAGCTTCAGCTCACTGGCAATGCACCAGTCTGACATATGGCAGTGATCACTATCCCATTGTTATTTCTTTGGCTGCTAAAACGTATTTAGAGAAAACATCACCTCCACTTTTGAAGTATAACTTGTCCAATCCTGATTGGGCAGGTTTCTCTTCATTATTGGATGACCAAATTGATGCCCTTCCAAACTTAAATTCAACAATTTTAAATTCATCTGATCACTTTTATATGGAAAGTTACTATAATTATTCTGTCATGATTTCAAGTGCTGATTCACTGATTCTGATTGCTGATTCACTATCAAAAATAGTGCCCACGACAAAATACCATCACCTCCATGGTGGGATCGTGATTGCACTATGGCAATTCAGGAAAGGAAGAAAGCAGAATTAAACTATAACTCCGAGATGAACATCCATAATCTTATTGTTGTATTATTATTTGCAAAATCAAATAGACTGCTTCATAGAAAGAAACGTGCTGGTTGGGTAAAATTCTGCACTTCTCTGTCTCCGTCAACACAGCCGTCTGTGGTATGGAGAAATATCAAAAGGTTCAGAAGTGGCTGCTCCCCATCAGTGTCAGCTCCAATAACCCGCGAAGTGGCAGATCAGTTTTTTGATAGGATAGCCCCTCCCTATGTTCCATCTGAAGCTGAAAGCTTTTTGCCCCCTTTGTTTCTGTCTGATGACCCTTTTGATGACTCATTCTCTATGCAAGAATTAGATATGATCCTCAGACATGTTCGAGACACAGCACCAAGTATAGATGGGATCCCTTATTCTTTCATGCTGGTCCCAAATCAAAAAAATATTTATTAGACTTACTTAACTTTAGTTATGGGCATGGTTGGATCCCTGAACAATGGAAGACGCAAATAATTATTCCCCTCCTAAAGCCTGGCAAACATGCAGATGACCTAAAGTTATATCATGGCCCAAAGTTATCGGCACCCAAGAGTTCGGTTGTAATATTGACACGTAAAAGATTAGTTCCACACCTTACAGTAAGGGTGAATGATCAAAATATTCCACTTGTTTCGCAAGCTAAATTTTTAGGCGTTGTTTTGGATTCAAAATTAACAGGTTTTCATCATCTCAATTACTTGGTTCAAAGATGTGAAAGGATAATCCCTATTTTAAAAGCTCTCGCTGGGGGCTGGTGGTGCTCACCCATATACCATGAAATTGGTGTACAATGCGCTACTCAGAAGCATAATGGATTATGGCAGCTTTCTTTTGGTCCCATGTGACTAAAGTGCATTAGCCAGATTAGATAAGATGGAATCTGGGTGCCTTCGGATCATCTCTGGGTGCATAAAATCCTCACCGGCTAATGCGTTGCAGGTTGAATCTCCAGAACCTCCCTTATTTTTAAGAAGGCAATATCGGGCATCTCGATTTGTGTCCAAAATTATTACTCAAAATTGTCATCCATTACTGCAAAGATTAATCAATTTGAGCATATTGTGCAATCAGTCAAGGTACTGGCGACATAAAGAAACTCCATTAATAGTAGTTTCGTTTCAACATTTACAAAACCTTGTAAGCCCTATTGTTACATTCCCTAAACTCTCACTATTTAACTTTGAGAATAAAGTCCTAACCAGTAATATTTTTCCATATTGGAATCTCAAGGGATTCACCTTCTGAGGATCTGGCCTTCAATGCATTAGTTTGTGAACGATGGAGGGGATTTGATATATTCTTTACTGATACCTCTCAGGCTCTCAACCTACAGGCATCGCTGTTTTTTTATAAAAATTCTAAAATTATTCTGAAATTTAGGTGTCCTGTGGAATCTTCGGTATTCACAGGTGAATGTATTGCTATATTAGAAGCATGTGGTTTTATAGAATCACATAATACTAGTATGGCTGTAATTTTTACAGACTCCTTACGCACTTTAAAAGTTTTAGAACAAAACCCCCTTAAATCTAACTAACCACTTATTTTTTTTTTTATTACAAAGAAACAGTCTTACAAAACTCAGATACTTAAAACTAAAATGTATATAATTGTAGACCTAAAGTTTCCTATATGAGATACATACTATATGCTAAATAGCTCTTTTTTACTTAAAAAACAATATACAAGTACATGCCACTCAGTTTCGAGAATTAACTTCTCGAATCTGAGTGGCATGTACCTATATTTTTAATATTTAAAAGTAATTAGATAAAATTAACAAACATACTGGAGGATTAATTTCAGTTAGTTTTAGAGCCCAGAAATATAAATCAAAGCTTTTTTCTTAAACCAATTTAAGGTTTCGCTAAAAATGTCAACATCAATAAGCTTATTGTTGTACAATCTGCAACATCTTCTGATAAAACTGTTATTAGTGTAACAAGTTCTACTACTACGAACAACAAATAACTCTTTTTTTCGACAATTTCTTTCACGTCTGCGCGGCACTCTGAATGAAATTGGCTGCAATAGTGCAGGAGCGTCAATGTGGTTATTTATTATTTTGTAAAGACATGTCGCATCAGCTAAATCAAGGCGGTGACTCGAACAAGAAATATTATGATTTACTAAAGAAACCTCATAATCATGTTCAGAAAATCAGAAAACTGTTCAACTAGCTTGGATTCCAAGTCATTGCGGCATTAGAGGCAATGAATGTGCTGACTTATTAGCTAAAGATGCCGTCACATGTGTCAAATGGTGGATAAGAAGTACCTACTATTGTTTTTATGGTTATGAAGTTATGATTTACTGAATCTTCCAAAAATAAATCTACAAAGTTCATGGCACATTAATTGGGATAGTTCCGGTAAGAAGAAGGGTAGCTTTTATGACTTAATACAATCCAATATAACGTTAAACCAAGATTTTTCAGATATAAGAAAGTCTCTAAAACTGTTACATCAGTTCTTTGCAGACTCCGTTTAGGTCATTGCTGTACACCTGTTTTCCTTCGGAAAATTCGAGTTCGGGATTCAACACTTTGTGAGTGTGAGTCGGATAAGGGTTCTCTGGACCACATATTTTTTGAATGCTCGAAACGCAGTTGCCTCCTTAATTTAAAAATCCCTATCCCCATTAGCTTTTCATCATTATTGACATTTTCATCCCCAGAACTTTTCAAAGTTTTAATGGCTTTAATCCGATGCAATCGCATCAAATTGTAGGTAACCTCTGTGAATGTTGTGGTGCCATATTTCTAATACTTTAATAATTATTCATATTCATATTTATTATTACATAATATAATGTATTATCATTATTATGTCTGTTTCAGTGTTATAACACACACAGCAAGATACACAATTAGTGATATCAATGTGGTGTCGTTAAAATTTAATTTAATTATTTCACGTTTTCCCATTTCACAATCTGACATTGGCAGAATTGGAGTGACTGTGGCTAAATGACAAAAACGCTACCTACATACATGCTATAAGGAGACCATTATTTATTACGACTCAAGGAATTTATATCCTTGGTCAACAAAATAATAAAAAAGTCCTTAATAATCGATTGTAAGACAAGACCTCCGTGTCATCGCCAAGGTTTCCTACGAATGGGGCCAAACATCACAGTATCATTTCATATTAATACATTTTGTGTTATTTATTATTATGCCAGTCATGATGTTTGTTGCTAACAACCTGTTAGTACCTATTAGAACGAACAAACAATGTTACACTTTAATACTTAAAAAAGCAGTGAAAATCATTAAGTACCTACCATTTGGAAATAATTTATTAAAATCAAACAAATCACTAATTTGACGGTATCAATACCATGGTAATAATATAAAACAAGTAGGTATTCTATCTTCATACAAACGCATGGTCGGAACGTGAGTCATACTTAAGCGCCTCAGGTTCGGCACACTTGATGTACCGAATCTATTTCCCCAGTGTAGAATGCACGGTGTAATGGTTTAACTATAATAGATTTAGACACATTTCGTCTGATTCATTACACACATTCTTATAATCATTATCGTAGACAAATGGACGTCGTGTCTGCTTCCGAACTCAAGGCGGTGTAAGAAGCCAAAAGAGGGGGCAATAACGCACCCGCTACGTATATGTCGAGTCGTCCCACTATTAATGAATTTATGATTACTGTGAAATCGCTACCTGTTAACAAAGCGTCAGGTGAAGATAAAATATCCAACAAAATGATAATAGAAGCCACGAAACAATCCGGTGATTTAATACTAAAAGTTTTTAATCGTTGCATATCTGAAGGGACTTTCCGCGTACTTGGCGCAGCGGTTTTATTCGTATTATACTAAACAATGGCGATAAACTGCTTGAAGACCCTAAGTCATATCGACCAATAACGTTACTGCCTTCCTTGGGCAAGCTTCTGGAACGACTTATCGTACCGCGACTGCTACCGGTAGGATCAAGATTTCACGGAAATCAATTTTGTTTCACTGCGGGTAAATCGACAGTGTAGGTACGCAGCTATCTCAGTGAGAAAAACTGTAAACTCGTCGTAAATACGTTTTGGCCATATTCCTAGATATTTCAGGGGCATTTGATAATACTTAGTGGCCAATTTAGTTACAAAAACTGAAGTTACGCGGTTGTTACAATAATATTATATTCGATCATCGCATCTTATTTTGTACATGGCTCTGCAACACCTAAGCCTAAGAACTCACGAAGCGATTTTCGCCCGCAACCGCCGCGGTCGTGGATCTGCGGTTTTATTTCAAAACTCACGAGATCGGTTTTTCGCGCGGTTACGCGGCCGCCGCGCGCCGCGGTTGCGATCATCGCCCGCAAACGTGGTGGGCGATGATCGCAAGATTGCAAGACGGGCGGTTAACGATCAGTTGAGGTCCAGACCGCCATGGACACACACCAGAAACGAGCCGTTGCGTTATACTTACTTCACTGAAGAATTAAAAAAAGAAGGCCCAAAAGGTTCTGGGTGCATCCACTGATTAAGGACAGAGATCGTTATGGATTATTTGTTACTCTTATTAGTGAATTAAAGAAGGACGAAGAAAAATTCTTTAATTATTTTCGAATGTCCGTATCTAGTTATTTAGAACTTTTAAGAAAAATGGAAAATAGTACAGACTTCCTACCATGCTTTGAGCGTCAAACTCTTGTATTTGTATTCTTCCAAACTCTTGTCCCATAGTCAAAGTCAAAGTCAAAGTCAAAGTAATTTTATTCCGTAAAAATTTTACATTTATGTGGAATCGTCATAGAACTGGCCTTTCTTGTACTAAGGTAATTAAGAGATCTATTTCAATATCCATTTTATTAGAATATTATAATTATTGTTTGTTGACAACGTCACGATGCCACGTGTAATAACAAGTCACTGATGCAAAATGGCCGGATCTGTGTACTTCCCGCCGCGCCGCCCGCCGGCCCCCGCGGTCGCCCGCCAACCGATCGCAAAGCGCGCGGACGCCACCCGCCGAGGCTGCTGGTAACCGCGGCCCGCGCGATTCTACTAGTTGCCCGCCGGTACAGCGGGAGCCGCATACAACCGCGTACACCGGGGGCGTAAAACGCGTCGTGAAATGTGCTTTAAATTTTTATATAAATATTTGCATTCTACAGAAGCTGCGGGCCCGCAACCGCAGCGGACGCGGGCGAAAATCGCTCCGTGAGTACTTAGCCTAAGCTTGGTCATTACAGGGTCACTAAACCGTTACCCATGGGTTGCCCCCAGGGCTCAGTGTGCGCGCCGTATCTTTGGAACTTGGGTTTTGATGATTTATTGACATTACCCTTGCCATCACGCTGCTCTCTAACGGCATATGCCGGCGATGGCCTCTTACTTATACAGGGTAACTCCAGGAGAGAGTTAGAAAATCTGGTTCAAACTAGCTTAAGTATGATAAGTGAATGGGGTAAAAGAAATCGCCTTCCATTTGCTTCCCATAAAACCTACCAACTCCTTACCTTAGGGTGAACTAAAATCTCCCCCGAGCATAAACTGAATA
Source organism: Pseudoips prasinana (assembly GCA_951640165.1). Classification (NCBI taxonomy): domain Eukaryota; kingdom Metazoa; phylum Arthropoda; class Insecta; order Lepidoptera; family Nolidae; genus Pseudoips; species Pseudoips prasinana. Next base: position 26,324,619 of record OX621237.1, on the reverse strand, counting down.
ATCTTACTGTAAAACGCAAGATATCAACGTGTTATTTGGGTTTAGTTTAAGAAAAGAACTTCTCGTTTATAGAACATATCAAATCAGTTGAGGAAAAAGCTAAGCGAAACTTTTTTGTACTTACAAGGATAGCAACGGCAACCTGGGGCCTCTCTTTTAATACTCTTAAAATCATTTACGGGGCAACCTATCTTGGGTGTATATGCTACGGCTCGCCTGTGTGGGCTGATAGGGCTACCATCGGAGCTGCTCGCCGTAAATTACTACAAAGCCAAAGGTTGGCGTTGATTTTTTTGTGTAAAGCCTATAGAACAGTAAGCACAGAGACCCTTCCTGTACTAGCGGGTGTACTTCCGGTTGATCTTGAAGTTCAAAGACGAGCAGCAATGTATTATTCTACGCGCGATATTATAGAAAATGATTTCTTATCATTACGCGACCGTGCTAAAATAACCAGGCTATTTATGCCAATAGCTAATCTAAATGACGAACTGCTAAATGAATGGCAATGTAGATGGAATACCTCAACCAAGGGTCGCCATCTGCACCAAGTCTTTCCGGACGTACGCGAACGGTTAAATAAAACTTGGCTAATCATAGACCATTGTGTTGCACAATTTCTTACCGGACACGGCAATTTTAAAAGTAAATTGTTTAGTTTCAAATTAGTATCTTCACCAATCTGCCTATGCTCAACTTCCTGTAACGAATATGAACAAACTGCCCCATACTTTGGGAGTGTGATCTCTGGCAAAATTAGCGTGATATTATGTTAAACAGCTTGCAACCAATATCTGGAGTAGTTTATTATACGGATCTTGTAGCAATTAGGAACAACTTCCGTGCGTTTAAGCGCTTTTGCCATACCTACTATTGGAATCAATTATAACAGCTCACTTAGGACCCTTAAATTGATCCTCGGTGCTTTTGCAGCTGGCTTCTCTAGTTGCAATTCTCTCGTTTTATGAGGTTCTCTTTACATCATTCCGTCTCCCGCTTTGCTCTGGAGGGAAGTGGAACTATTCATTTTCTAACTCGTCCTTTTTTCTTTCTGATTTAATTCATTGCGGGATCCAAGACAGTTAAAGCGATTCCCCGGGACATGCCTGAGCCTCACTGCTCAGTGTCATTCATTGTGTGCCACTGTTGACCCTGGCTTACAGGAGTTGCAGTGGTGGGTAAGAGGAAGGGACTAGTCCCGTTAAAAAAAAAGTCATAGGTTTGTTCGCTGATGATACGTCACTTATATTTAAAGTAAATAGAAAGGACAAAGAACTTATTGAACGAAATAAAAAACTCAGCCTTATATAAAAATGGTTTCCAGCAAATAACCTCTTATTAAATGCTGGGAAAACTAATTGTATCAAATTCTCATTACCGAATGTGAGACATGTTATACCAACAGTTGCACTACTACTCCGTCGACCGTATTTCTGGGATTGACACTAGACTCAAAATTGCAATGGGCTCCTCAGATTGCAAAGTTAGCAGCTAAATTACCTTCGGCTTCCTATGCTGTTTGGAAAATAAGACAATTGTCACATGAATTAACTGTTAGATTAGTACATTTCACTTACTATATTATTTCAGCAATAATATATATTAAATATATAATAATATCCAATCCATAGGGATATTTTGTTATGTTGACCAGGGAAGTGGAGGCGAAGTATATAGGCGGTCAAGGCAAATTTAGATTTACTCTTAGGGAGCAGTTTAATTTAAGTAGATAAAAAAAGAAGGTTGTTTTACATCTTTTTTACTGTTAATTGTGTGTGTAGTGTGTATTGTATTTTATACTTTTAAATTTTCATTTTATTATATCTATTCATAAGTATCTATAGTTTATATAAAGCGTAAACTGATTTGCTCTTATGTGACTCACCATGGTAGGTAGCTGAAAATCAGCGTTGCAGTTGGACTCTGGCTGTAACAGTGTGCTGAGCTGCCTACCAATTGAACACATTTTATATTAATTATTCGTTGTAATTTGTTTCTTTTTAATGTTTTTGTTTTCTTAATCATGTTTAGTTTTATGTAAGTAAATATAAGATTTGTACAAACTTTATTTTCAATGTGTGTGTGTATATGTGTTCAATAAAAACATTTTCTTCATTATGTCCTATGGCATTCTGCTGTGGGGTTCGGCAGCTGGCATACTCGTAAGTACCTAGAATTTTCATTCTACAAAAAAGAGCATTCTGAGCCATTTATGGGTTAGGTAGTCTCGATTCTTTGCGAACTTTGTTTAAAGAAGTAAATATACTATCGTTGCCATCTGAGTATATATCAGAATAGATATATATTGTAATATCAGTTGGTCATATTTCTAAAAAAATTAAAGCCGATGGTTAAACCAGTACTTCCGAAAGAATGTGGGTATTTTAAATTTGATCTGCCATTGTGTATCTGCCGTAACTTTACGCAGAGCACCATCCACCAATCCGGGGTAGGGGATTGGTAGATGGTGCTGGTTCGATTCCCATTTTTGAGAAAAAAACTGGTTAAATTATTGCCTATGAGGTGTACAATTAAAGATAACTATATGAATTAGGCATTTATATGTTAGAACTAGCTGTGCCCCGCGGTTTTATCCACGTTAAACTTTATAAATTATCACAGCTTGTCCCCCGTAGGTGATAGCGTGATAAATGTAGCCTATATATTGACCCGACCTCTTAGTAATATTCATGCAAAATTTGAAGTAAATCCATGTTGTACTTAGTATCTGGCTGGTTTGGTATCATTGAAAGTTTAAAGAACATAATTCTAAATTCAAATTAGGAAAATGTGTGATTTTCATTTGTTTTTCGTACTGTCAAAATGAGTGAATCTAATGAAGAAATTCGAAATAAAGGGTAAAAAGGCAACGTAAGCCGCGAAATTATTTGCGATGTTTATGCACCTAGTGATGTATCTGTGAGAGAAGCACAAATTTGGTTTATGCGTTTTCAATCCGAAAAATTTTGATCACAAAGTAGAACAAGAGCGGCAGATTAGTAGTTACGATGTAGCTGAAGAACTGGGAATTGACCACCAAACATTTATGGCGCATTTGAAAAAAACTGGGTACACAAAAAGCTCGATATTTGGGTACCTCACGAGCTCATTGAAAGAACCCTAATGTACCGTGTACTCATTTGTGATTCTTTATTACGACGTGATGAAACCGAACCATTTTTGAAGAAGCTGATAACTTTTGATGAAAAGTGGATCATGTACGACAAGAAAGTGTAAAAAAGGTCGCGGTAAAAGGCCGGTCAGGCTTCACAGACTGTGGTGGAACCCGGGTTATCTCTCAACAAGGTGATGCTGTGTATGTGGTGGAATTGGAAGGGCATTATGAGCTTTCATCACCAGGCAGGACCATCGATTCTGAACTCTACTGCTAACAACTGATGAGATTGAAGCAAGAAGTTAAGAGAAAGCGGCCGGGATTAATCATTAAACAGAAGGGGTGTGGTTTTTCATCATGATAACGCTAGACCTCACACATCTTTAGCCACTCAGCAAAAATTAAGAGAGTTTGGCTAGGAGGTGCTAATGTATCCGCCGTATAGTCACACATCTTTAGCCACTCAGCAAAAATTAAAAGAGTTTGGCTAGGAGGTGCTAATGTATCCGCCGTATAGTCACACATCTTTAGCCACTCAGCAAAAATTAAGAGAGTTTGGCTAGGAGATGCTAATGTATCCGCCGTATATAGTCCTGACCTCGCACCTTCAGATTTCCACCTATTTTAACAGAATTCTTTAGGCAGTGTCAGGTTAACATCTCGAGAGGACTGCCAATACCACTTGTCGCGGTATTTTGATCAGAAGTCCCAAAACTTCTATAGCTATCAGATCATGTCCCTAGGTACAAGATGGCAAAAAGTTATCGAACAAAATGGTACCTACATACTTTAGTTAAATGTAATTAAACTATATTAAAAATGTATAGAATTTTCTTAAAAAATGCGAAGAAAGTTTTTCCTCAACCTATTACCTACTTCGAGCATTGTCTAAATGCTTGAAGCCATAATACTAGTATTCATTTTCTTTTGACTATAAAATTGAACAATTTGATAAAAGACAAAGCCTCTTGAAAGGTGTAATTCACTACGCAGAGCTGATACGCTGTCCGAACGTTCTGAAATAAACCGCTTAATCATATGTAAGTAGATAGATATTTAACCTTTGGAAGGAAATGTCACATAATCGCTCACCTGTCCCTCTCTGGTTAATCGACTAGCAGGTTACTGCAAATTCCTTTGATTATAAGTAGACTGCTGATGTAATCAAAATATTACTTAGCTACATCTACAGACGCAGCAAATTTACATGCGAAAAATGCGGGCGTATTACGAGTTTTCTATTTTACACATAGTAGAGGCCACAACCCTAGCAGTTAAAAAGTGAGGCTATTAACTGCTAGGGTTATGGATACTGTGATTCGTGTAGGGAAGTCTATCTGATTCGTCATGTTATGGGCTGATAGGTAGGTATAATGTCCCACAATCTTTCTCACTGTTTAAACCGTCTAATGTGTTAATTTTATCATCACTGTTTAACCATCTAATGTGTTAATGATAAAGTCTCCAACTATTCTACACAGTCGCTGCCCATGGTCGTCTATTTTGTCGAGCAATCTTTCAAAGTAGGAACTTTATCCAAAAAAATATTATAATTAATCATATTCGTCCTAAAACACACAATAGTAGCATCATAATCTATTGGCCTTATTGCGATTATTGTTCAAGTGATAAGGCCACTAAGCCCACATAGTCAATATATTTAATATTTTCATGAACAAAAAGCTTTGACGGGCCGATTGGCGTGGTTGGTAAATATGCCTTTCAGATATTTGTGTGCATGCATGCATGTCTGTTTGTCCTGAATCTGGATGTAACTATCTATTGTATGTATTTACAAAAGTAAAGTAGTATATATCAGTTATCTGGCTTCCATAGTACAAGCTCTGCATAGTTTGGGATCAAATGGCCGTGTGTGAATAATGTCCCGGGATATTATTATTATAAAAATACACGAACCACCTCGCATAATTCGTTTTCGACATAAATGTGAGTCTAGCTTAAAACCAGCAATATGAATACATTGTAAACAAACCTCCAGCGAATGTTAAGAAATCGCAATTATATCGCACTTAAAATCATGAACTTCTAGTCGCTGCGACACAATGTTTTTAGGGCTTATTGCATTCTTATCCGGAACGGGCGCCGCCGCCTAACTGGTGTTGTAGAAACTAGAATCTAACTCGATACACATATACGAGTACCTATCTACATTCAAACCTGTATCAGTATGCCAGTGAGAGTAAACACACAGACCTAAGTAAGATTACCTTGTATCTTATAAATAAATAAATAAAAAAAGTATATAGGAGCATAGATTTAGAATTCCGTAGAAGTACCAACTACAGACGAGAACTTTGGAGTTATAACTCGGAGATATGTAGTTATCGGCAACGCGGTAATGATGCCCCTGGTGTTGCAAGTGTTCATAGGTTACGGTGACCACTTACCATCAGATGAACCGTATGCTTGTTTGCCAACTAGATTGTATAAAAAAACCCATAAGCTCCGTTTATGTTCGGGGTATATTATAGATGTACGTACGCTGTTTATTCCTTATTTTATTCATGAAATTGTTTTTCCTCTGCAATTCTCGGAAACAGAACAGCTATTTATGGATCACTCAAATAGTTGTCCTATCCGTGGCTAAAACCTGAAATACGAGGGCGCCGATGTAATGGCGACAACTTTAACATGTGTGTATACAACTTCTTCAAATATTAGGTATTAGATTCTAGTAATATGAGCGATCAAACGTTTCAGTCATAAAATTTTAGCGACCATTTTGGCGAGAAAACATGTAATAATGGCTTATAATTTTATCGTCATCGTCACTAAACCTTTATGTACCTAATAGCGGTATCTCTCAGTTCCTCAGTTATGAAGACCAAATTGGCCGAACGTCTTGATACTCTGAGACTTAATTCATTTTACTTGTAACTAGTGCATGACGAGTTAACGTAAAGTAGTGGTTGCATTGCATATCACAATTTCGTCACTAAATCTTTAGTCATTAACAGTTTCTATTAGGTCTTTAGTTAAGGAGACTCAGGTTAGCTGACCACTCTGATATCAGGACGTTCGGCCATACATAAATGCCTCTATCTTTCGAATTGGACTGAAACAAATTAGGTACTTAGCTGGTACTACAAGCGACACAATCCGCCTGAGTAGCAACCAGCTCCCTCCCTATCTGAATTGTCCGAACGTTCTGGTAATACTTGCTTTGCAATCTTATGTAGATACCTAAAATTTTAAAGTATCAATCACAACGCAAATTTATATTGTTAATATTCTTGATAGAAGGCCCTTAGGTGATAGCGTGATAATATGTAGCCTATATGTTGACCCGACATCATAGTAATATTCATGCAAAATTTGAAGTAAATCCATGCAGTCCTTTTTGATTTTAGCCCGGACATACATACAGACAAACAGATAAACAGACAAAAAATCTAAAAATGGATGTATCCAACATTTTCCCCTTACAATTGTACAGACGCCAGCACATCCAGCTACCCCAATCTGTCAAATTTCTTTTATAGATGTTCAACTTTATCATATAAGCTAAGTTCACTTCCAATTGGGGAAATTTTACAGATTGGGGAAGCCTGATGTGCTGGCGTCTGTACATCTTTATGGATAATTGTTTAAAATATAATTATTTAATTTTATAGTCCTGTTGTGCTTTATAGGTTGTGACCCTGACTACTAAGCCAAAGTTCGTGGGTTCGATCTCCACTTAGGCCAACCCTTTGTGTGATGAGCACAATGATGTTTTTTGTGTCTGGGTATAATCTACCTATAATATGTATTTACTAATATAAGTATGTTTATCAGTTGACTGGTGGCCATAGGACAGGCTCTGCCTAGTTTGTGATCGGTTGGTAGTGGGATAAATGTCCCAAGATATTTATTATTACCTATTTACTTACTTCAAATCCGATGAGGCGAACGTAACCAGTTGTGGTCAAGCGAAAAACGAGGTCGAGCTCATAGGATCGCTGTTCGTCTATAGATGGTTAAATTTCATAGCATCTCCAAGATTCTGACGTCACGTTAAGCAGTCACTCCATAGATGGGTGACCGCTAAAGTCGTTTAATTTCTGAGCGCCTCCGTGCTTCGGAGGGCAAGCTTTGGTTCCGGTTGCAATCATTAGACAACAGTTGTTAAGCCATGTCAGAGGCCTACTGGGCGGCTTGCACAACTCTGAAATTATGGTTACCACTGCCCATACGATAAGTCAGTAAGAAAATGAATAATATTATTTAATAGAATGACACCTGGGTTATACAAATGAAAGTCATAAGTCACATATTCAGTTGTTTATTATCTATACTGTACTCAAATAGATCCGAAGATCACATCACATAGTAATTTCATAAATAATATTACAATGTCATGTACTTTCTGTGATTGTTCGTGAATAAAAAAATGTTTCACAATATTATCAATACTTTGTTCACTGGACCGGTTTACCTTCAAGTAGACTGTAGGTACATACTACATAATAAGATACCATTAATAAGGTACTCAAACAACTTACAGTGTATTTGATGAGAGATATAATAATCAATTATTGTGTTGCAGTTCATTTTTTTGTCAATATATTTACAGTTTTACATTTTTTTTTTGTGATTTACAAATAAATTCTTGAATATTTAATTAGGTCATCATTATTCCATTTGGATTTATAATAACAGTACTTTATAGTTAAAAATATCACAAAATGAAATATATTATGTGTAAGACACACGCAACATTAAAAATACAACAAAAAGAAAAATATAAAATCCACTAGAAACCTTGGGCCAGATAGTCCCTTCTAAACAGGAAGGATACTTTCGATGTTCTATATTTCATAACGGCAATTTAATACCATATTTATTATTATCACACTAATTAATTATAAAAGTAATCGATTGTCTTACAATAAATGCGTCAGATCATAAAATTTTGATTATAAAAATTATAGGCAACAAATAATCTTGAAACGATAAATTTTAACAAAAAAATAAAAAAATGACAACTTATACATTTAAGAGTCATATAGTGCCCTATTGATAAAAGCGAACTGTTCAATAGTACTAGCACGGGACTGATAACAACAACCAACTGAAACAAACGCAACCAGCTACTAACGAGTTTGACTCCGCTTCCGATATTCACCTTTTATCGATATGGCATTCCACTTACGTTACGACAATAAATATAACACGCTTACACATTAATCACTTCTTTAATTCCGACGCTAGGAATTATTTCATAATATATACCTAAAAATATAATCACGGCACAAGTATCCCTCCGACTAAATTACTAAAGTAGTGTCACTTTATCAGGATTTAGAATCAAATATGTATTATGTATCTTAAATATTTCATTATTAATATATCATTATCAAAATATCCACTAAATGGGAGGAATAAATCAAATTATTAATATTTATTCTAACATTAATCGCATGACTGATCAACAAAAAGGATATGGACTAGGAATAATATTAGGCATTAGGCTTCCATGCCTCAGGCGCGTGCGCCGCCCGCCCGCCGGCCGGGCTGGCTCCTGCCCTGGCCAAGCGACGGCCCGATGCATTTGGAAATTGCTTCTAATTGGATTATGACATTAGACTTCAATTTGCAGTGTATCGGGATGGTCGCTAAGGCATCAGAAGTGGGGCTCTGTGTGGTGACGGCGTGGCTCGGCGGCGCTCGCGCCCGCCTCTCTCTATCCGCATATCACCTCTACATACATACATAGAGATAAATTTGATCAAAACGTTAATACTGTTTGTGTAGAAAACAATAAAGGTAGCTATTTCTTACTGCTGTACTCACCGAGAGGTGATCGGACTCGATCGTCGGTACTATTTTGTGCATCGATAGACGGGATTCGACCGGTAAAAGAATGATTATCTAGCAAAATCTATCTGGAATAAAAGCCGACGTTCTATCCTAGAATTTAGGTAAATAGCTTGGAAGTATGCCTTCTTCGTTTTTTTAATATTGTCCGATAACGTTCATTGTATTATGAATTTCTGTCCTCTATCACTCTACGAGTGTCGTGATCTATGCTAAGTGAGCCGGGCGACGCGCGGGCGTCGTGCTACACTCGTGCTCCGGCGTCAAAAGTTTCAGTGCCGAGGGAGAGAAGCGGCTACTCTATTGGTGTTTCGTTACTGACTCGCTTAATCTAATCTAGTGTAAAACTTGTCATCTAGTAAAAAATAATTATATAACGTACGTAAAAAAGTAACATAATTCTCACAAAAATGCTCACGTTAGGAGTGGGGTGATGCAACTTTTGACACCGCTCGCACCACCCGTCAACATTACATCGCTTATATACAACAAAGTGCGGGCGGCGCCCGACGGCCACCGCACCCACATTACAGGAACTCATATCGTATCTTAAAAAAAATAATATACAATAGTAATAAAACATTTGAAACCTCACTAACTACTATTCGACGACCTCGGTACGATCTCGATAAAATTACTCAAACGGTTCCGGTTTTCGAAATCTATTCATATCACAATCGCACGACCGTGCCTGAGAATCATATCCCGCTACTTATGTACACACTCTTTCTCGAAGAGACTTCGCACGACCAAGGCGGGGGCGGGGCGCGGGCGGGGTCGCCCCCCGCCCCCGCCAGCTACACTAACCGATATTCACTAGGCGCGCCGCGGGGCCACCGACCAATGGCCCCCGGAGCGAGAGCCGCGGGACGCGCTCCGAGAGGGCACCCACTCGCACGCGGGCGCGGGCTCGGTCAGTCTCGGCGTCGGGGAGCCCGTCGGAGGGATACCGCCACGCGTGAGCGTGAGTGCAACGAGATCGGTTCGTTCTTTCGCGGCTCTCTTTCCGGGGGATATTTATCGATGCGGCCGGGAGGGCGAGGGACAGGGGAGGGGAGGCGGGGGCGCGGAGCAGGTTAGGGAGGGCGCAGCGCCGGCGGCAGCTGGACGGGGATGTGGTAGTAGCGGCACGCGGCGCGCCGGCACGCGCCCGCCGCCGCGTCGCGACACACCACCACGCGGCACCCCACCACCTGCAGCCCGCACCCTGCAACACCACAACGTCTCACTAGGCGGCACGGCAGGCACTGCTCAGCCGAGCGCACCAGATATGCATGATTCCATAGTTCACGACGGCCACGTATTACTACGTCTGATTGCAGTCAAATGCTCACTGCAGAGACATATCAGATCTTGTTTAACATATTCAATATGTAATGTCACTTGATTACAATTCGGGACTTCGGTTAATACTTGATACAACATTTACTAAACAAAATTACTATTTCGTAGTAGAAATTACTCCGTAGGCTTACTAAGAATCTACAGAAAACGAAACGCATGAACGAATTCAATCTCGATTGGAATGAAGCACCGTGATTTGGAAAATGTATCACGATAGTAACCAATCATGGCGCTGCATGCCCGCCGAGCCTGAACTCTTTTGTACGTTTCATTTTTCCAAAAAGTTGCATGTGACAACAAGATGAAACGGGAGTGAAAAACCCTGCCATTTCGTATACCAAAATCGAGAGATGAATCGAGGCAAGATATGTCGTTATAACATCCAACAGCAATCAGTCGCCGCAATTTGTGACAGACGTGAATTTCGAAATCACACCTTTAGATGGGAACCAAGCGATATGCACTGTTAAGACAGAGACGATAGCCAACTGTCTGGATGACTAGATGATAACCAGTGCATATAACGAGGTCATATAAAAAATAATTAGTCTACTCGTTATATGAAATCTAAATAAAATACTAACACTAGTGAAATCTACGTTAATTTAAACTTCAATAATTCGACGTGTAGATTAAAAAAATGAATGAAACGGAAACATCTAGACTGAGAAATATAATTCAGTTCTGCTACTTAATACGCTACAGTCAATAATATATGCAAACTACACTATCAAACTATCGATGAGATACAAAATGTGATGATCATGCATATATAAGAGGAAAAGGATTTGAGGAGCGTGTTCTATCCATGATCTGAAAGATTGACATTAGCTTGCCAATTGATTAGTAAAATGTTAACAATTATTGTGATTAATACTCTTGTATGGCTACGAAGAAGATAGTTACCTATCTAAAGCTAAATGAAACTAGCATGAGGCTCACCTTCACGTATATGAACAAATCTGCAGGTAGGTCTTGTACATCCTTGTCGATTAAAATCTTGGCACACCGGGAGGGTGTCCAGTAACTGAAAATATAACAACGGAGAATTAGTACTTATTGTCAATATCTAATTTCGCTCACATACCAACCGAAAGACCCACAATGCTACAGAGTAAGATTTATCAGTTTGCTTTTGTGTCATTTTTTATGAAATCCCAGTTAAAATTGTGTTTTATTTTATTCAGTATGCAGTAGAAATAGCGTTCTTATACTAGTAACAGTTTTTCTTTGAAGTATACACTTGTCCAAAGACTTTTGTTCACAAGGTGGGTCTGTGTAAACACATCTGGGTTCTTAATCATGCACATTATACGTAATTGCAGTGCTTACATATTTGCATTGTGGGCCAACGGTATGTATGTTCTTATATCTATAAAACTACTTCATAAACAGTCGATAGTAATATTCTAAGATATAAATTAATATATACTACTCTCAAATATAATTTGTGTAGAGTGTATAGTATTGATGACAAAATGCAGAGTTAACGACGGTTTATGAAATTTTTATGTTAATAGTGTTAATTCTAATATCTATTTCATCACTTTTTGGACATTCATACATCTGACACTGAACATTATCCTCATTGCACAGCCGTCTGAAAAATAACGCTGAAATAGTTTTTGTAATATCAAAGAGCAAAGTCTCAGAGATCGTACGTCTAAGAAAACCCTAGCACATTGTATTGAATTAGAGTTCCCTGGCGGTGTTAGCTTGGGGCGGACTGTAGTTCATATATAATGAAGATATATATATATAATAAAGTAAATGCGTGTGTAGTTTCTCATTCGCTACATATAATTAACACAAAACGGGACACACGGAAGGCGAAAATATTGCTCGAAATCAAATCTTGTTGCTGCTTCAATATTACAAGAACTTTACAAGATTCGTTGCACAATATGATTGGATCTTCCAAGCATTCTTTCATTTGCGTGCGCGCAGGTAAAATGTGTGTCACCTTTATATTGTATTGTACTGTCGGAATAAAAATTATGGAATATTAAACAGAAAATATATTAAAGAGCCCACTGGTGGAGTTATTCTCGTGAACGAGCTTCCATAACCGTCTGAGAGTAGTGTTAAAGTACGCTTCACTATGCAAATAGTAGGTATGAATATATAATATCTAAATGGCATGCAGAACGCTTGAAGTATAATCATTATTGCGCAGCCAATCTTATTTAAGCGTGACTATATTTTACAAAAAAGCTAAAGCATGATGCTAGACAACTTTTACCAGGGCGAGGGCGTTCTAGAGGTTTTGTAGCGTCCAAAGTGTACCCATCAATACCAACTGTTGCTATAAGAAAGCTTAAAGAGGCTGTGTGGGAGAGTTACGACATGTGACTGCGTCGGCTGTGATGATTAAGACATCTCCGATGTTCTCAGTAGAGGAACAGAGGACGTCATGCTTATCGGTAGGTAGGCATGGTTATAATGTAAATAGACAAATTAAATTTATACCTTTAGCTTACATGACAGTTCTGGACGTGACATGTTAGTGGTAGTACAAACTGCAACATAATGACCATTAGAGAGTGCGGTTACTGTACGACAAACAAAAGAAAACCAAGTATATTAATACATCTACGTGAACACTTTAAATAAGCGTCAGAGAGGCCTCAACAAGTCGGAAGCGAGGAATCGAAGCCGCAACGGCGAAGCATTTTAAGCATCATACAAGAAAAGTCGAAGTGAATTTAATCATTACACCTATTATTTGACTCATAACGTGAAAAATGTTTTTGGTGGAAAGCAATTTTAAATGAATTTAGGACAAACTTATAAATCACTTCGATTTTTCTTTTACACCTTCGTCAATTCAACTACCAACTACGCATAAAAAATAATTGTTTACAAAAAAAGCATTGAATAATGAGTGTAAAAATCCCCCTTATTAGCAGTTGATAGTTGACACTGGCTAAAAGTGATTAGAACTAAACAGCTGATCATGTAACATAGATATCTACGATTCCTTGTGAGTGTCCATTAATATTGTTAACCAAAAATAATTAAAATCTAGCATCAACTGTTCAGTGTTTCATAAAATGGCTTCGTTAAATATAAATTAATAAATGGACCTTTACTGAAACTGCCGGAGATCATTAGATATTAGAAGCGTTGAGAAAAGGGCGTTTAAAAGTTATTGTTTGCAAAAGTAACAATATCATGCGCGTGGCAAGCGGCGTGTTTCGGTATAGGTACCAACAGGAAATCACTTATACTGAGTATAGTAAGCTGATTGTATCTTACCGGGTGTAAGCAAGGCAATACTGTAGAGTGACTTCTTCCACATTTGAAAGCAAGTATGTCTCACTATACAAAACTAAAATCATCAACAAGTAAGTAGTAGCATCAACTTTTCATTACAATATAATCGATACAGATACAGCACAATGACTAGATGATGTGGATGATACATGAGCGACGCCATCTGTCAACCTCGGTCACGGCACGACTAATATTACCGTACCCTCGTAGCTCGCAGACTCGTCTGAGTCTCAGTAATAATCAATAACATTATACTACGCCTGTATTCAATGCGTTCAATACATCTATCCCTATCTGGCCAACTGTATCGGCGATCAGAAAGACAAAGTCGAATACACGATGCATTATGATGTTGTTAACGATTAGTCAGATTCCTCAGATGCGTGTAGTCAGATTGATTAGAAAGCGCACCTTGTTCCGCAGTGATTAGACTTGTGATCGTGTATGTTGCTGGTCGTCAATTACAAGCGTCTGTTTAGTCTACGAAGCTTGCGTGAAGCGTCACAAACTAACACTAAATACGACTACGAAAGCCGAGTGAAGAAGCAAGCTCGGAAGATTTGTACAGAATCAATACCCGGATGATTTTTTTTCGTGATCGTAATTTTAATGAATTGTTGATTCTCAACGTTAAACACATGCCATGTGTTTTTAGGTTTCTAGGTATGGAAAATTAATATGAACCTATATTATTTAAAGTTGTATATTGTCATTAAAATTTCCACCAATGTAAATTAGGCCAATACAATTATTTTTGTAGCACAAATATAAATACAACACAACTAGATAATAACATGTACAGGAACATGATATTTTTAAATCTAGGACCGAAATATTGACTTCGAGCTTTTCAACAGAATATAATAAGCGGTAGAGTGTGAGGCGCAGGAGGTGATATGCGTTCGGCGTAGGGCTGCCATCAGTTTCTAGTTTCACCAGATTTTCCCTAGGTCTGCAGATATCTAGGCAAGAGACTGACGAGGATATATAGTAAGGGCCGAATGGATGTTAACGACTTCCTTTAAATATTAAACCTCGTAAATAGTCTATAAGCGTCTCAAATATAAAAAAAGAATATTACAACCAGGGTTTTCAACCTGAAGTCCGGAATTGTAGTCCTTATCGGTCTGGGCTTATTAATTTAGTAGATGGCAGCCCTATTTCTGTAGCGTACTGTTAGAGCGAGGCGAGTGCCGAGAGCGCGGGTGTGGGGAGCGGGGAGAGGGACGGCGGACACACACACTAGCGACGAGCGCACGCACACGTTACCTGTCCGCGCTCGTCGGTGTACACCACGTAGGGCGCATTGGGCGGCGCGCAGCCTGTCCGTCCCGACACAAAAAGCGACAAAAGATTGCAATGCGGACGACAGCCGAAGCGGTCATTCGGAAGGCATGTAACAGAAAGCGTTAAAATAAATAGAAAGAAGTGCGACCGAGATATGAGCGGGGGCGACGCACGTCGCCCCCGCGCCATTACTGATGATCGCCGACACGCTTAGCGCACACGGGAGCCACTAGAATAATGAGAATAATACCTGATGAGCCAAACGTATAGGGGTGGTGGATTCTAGTCCATGCGAAAATTAGAAGGCGGCTGTGTGTTAGGTGCGGGCCTGCCGTCGCAAGCCGGTAACCACTAGGTAGGTACGGGGTCGACACATCGGCCAAAGCGCACCCGTGCGGAGCTCCTCCGAGAACAAGCGTGTACGTAGCGGGATCCACGGACCAAGCGCTCAACTCTCAGTACGACGATAGGTACTCACGAGAAACGACGATCGACAAGAGGTAATAAAAAAACGTACAGTCATGCATCTTAAGCGTTATTATTACCGGGATCGTAGATACGAGAAATATACACGCATAAGGTCATAACGGTAAGTGAGTAGAAATACAGTAATATATATATATGTATATATATATATATATATATAGCGTAAAACTACCGAGACTTCCGCGAGGGCGCACCTCTCGCTTCGTCCTTACAATAATACAATACAAATGTGACAACACGTCTAGCGCCTAGCGCCTAGCGCTAACCGCCCCGACAGGCCGGGGCGGGACACTGCGCACACACGTACGAGTCTCTAGCGGAGACCCCGCGTCCCGCGCCCCGCCGACCGTCGCTTATGTAGTCTTCATCTTCTTGTAGGGATTGACGGCCGCCGCCGCCGCTGCCGCGGCCGCCGCTGCGGCGGGCGGCGTGGGCGGCGGCACGGCGTACATGAACTGCTGCTGGTATGGGTACATGTTCATGGGCGGCGCGGGCCAGCCCGGTCGCATCATGTAGGGCGAGCGCACTAGCCCGGGCACGCCGGCGCGCGCCTTCAGCTGCTGCGAGTACGCGGCTGCCGCCTGGGCCATGGCTGAGTGTTGGGCTGCGAAAGCCAGTGCGGCCATATAGTTCTTCTGTGCTACTTCCTTGGCCACTTGTGCGGGGTCGGGTTGCGCATCGGGCGCGGGTGTAGCGGGCGGCGTGGCGGGCGCAGCGGGCGCGGGCGGCGCAGGCGGCGCGGGAGTGGAGGGCGGCGCGGGCGCGACGGCCGGCGGGGCGGACGTAGCGGGCGCGGGGTACTCACATGACACGGGCACGAAGGGCTGCTGCAGCTGCATCAGCTGCTGGTAGGTGGTGGCGGGCTGGTACACGGGCACACCCGCCTTGTCGGCGGCGGGCCGCTTGTACGGCATCACGCCAGGGAAGGCCTGCGGACAGAGATCGAGGTCAGCGTCCGCCGGGCGCCACGCAGGCGGGGCGCCGCGGCGGATACTTACGAAGTTATCGTAGTAGAACGATCCGACGCTTTTCATGTCCATCTGAAACGAGAAACAGACGGTTGAACGGAGGTTCCGGGCGGTGGGAGCGGCGGCGCGGCGCGGCGCGAGGGGCGGGGGGTCCCGTCGCGCCGTGCCGCGCGGGTAGGAAGGGGCTCGCGAAAGGAATCGTGCGGGCGGGAGCGGGAGCGGAGGAGAAGCGTGCTAAGCTGGCGTTGTACCGGTGGCGGCTCGAGCTCGGCGGGCGCCGGCCGTTTCTTTCCCGTCTCCGAAGTCGCGCTCGCCGCCGGCTGCTGGGCTGCGGCGGCCGTCTACGTGAAGCGAAGCGACGCAGGACGGGACAGAAACAATAACGATGTAGTAGATGCACAGAATACACCTAAAGCTCGGCGTAAGGTGATATTATGCGATAGATCAAAATAAAATAAAAAGTGAAGCGTGAGTGCGACGGAAGCGTGGCGCGAGCCGGCGCGAACTGAACAGAACAAGCCTGCGAACGGAAGCGGCGTCGCGGCGAGCGAGACCAAGCGGAAGAACGGAGGCGAGAGCGTGCAGCCTGGCGTACCGCGCCGCGCGCCGCCGCCTTAAGGTGCGCCTGCAGGTGCAGGGGAGGGTGGAAATAGCGGCAGGGGTCGCGGACGCAGCGGCCCTTGACGGCGTCCATGCACACCGTGACGCAGCCGTCGTCGTGCGGCGCCACGGGCGGCGCCGGGTGCGCGAAGCGACACTCCGACTCCGCGCGCTTGCACGCGCCGCGCTGGAACTCCCGGCACACCTGCACCGACACACTGCATGTCCGCCGCCCCGCGCCCTGACCCGGCCTACCGCTAGCCTCTACCGCGACGCGACGCTACCACTCGTACGACCGGACTATACTAAAAGTTAACATTTCTAGACACACGATCGCGGCTTCGGACTACCCTCCGAAATAAGAATATTATCGTGACTCGTGTTTTGTTCATTCGGTCACAGGGTAGAATTTGCTTCTATTTTAGTTTTTCATCTCGACCGGACGCCGCTCTGTGATAGGTTCGGTAATTAAGTTAACACTATGATATCAGGAATCAGAATCAAATGTTTTACTTCTATCAAACGATTAACGCATCCGTCGCATCTATTCTATAAATTTATTGGTCGAGAGAGTAATATCAATGTCATTTTTTTTTTCTAATATCCGATTTGATCTCCTATCGTAAAGCGTTCGGCGCGTCTACACTGTGAGCGCAAGTCGACAAAGATAGGTCGGAGGAAGACTACGTTTGACGGTAGTGCACCTACTCAGCGGTATGAGCATTAGCGACATTCGCCGAGATTGGGCCGACAGTGTAGTTCCTTCACCGGAGGAAATAAGCGAGTGCTGCTCGCGAAGCGCACACGCAGACGCACCGGGCCAGTGCGGCCGCGCGCCACAGACAAACGGGGACGGCAAACGGCACATGGGCCGGACTTTGCTACGGGGACCGACTAAATCAAAAAGTTCTCATACTGATGAGGGGGGTATACATCTACATCTATAATATTATCATATATATACACATTTAGCTATTTTAGTTGAGTTTTATAAAGGCGGGAAATTCATAGGTCAGATCGTTCGGTCGGTCCCCGGCAGATATGGCAACATCGGGAAGCACTACTCGAGAGTGTAGACGGCAAGAACGATCATATTATGTTTGACATGTTTGGCGAACTTACCTCTAAACGGTCGGTGCGAGGCATTTTTTGTTGCAGCACAGGCTGCTGCATGACGCCGAGCGGCGAGGCGGCTGCGGCGTTGGGGTCGTGACCCAGCATGGCCGGCACCAGATGTGGCGCGTAATACTGCGCGTACGTCGAGCCCACGCCCGGGACGCCCGACAGATACGGCGACGTCGCCTGCACACCATACACCACACATGTCACTCCACACATACATACCTAAGTGCGAATATAATATTTCTGGCCATATTTATTATCTAACTAAATATTTTAAATGTAATGACATGAGTACACGCGAAGATAACGATTCTCAATGAGGACAAAGTGACTAAATTAAAATGGCAAAAAGTTCAGTTATACGGGGCCACAGTTTACATACAATAAATGTAATCTATGATTCCTCAGTATTATTGAATTCTCCTAAGATATAATGTTCTTGAAATTTTCTAACACAGGATATTGTCTCTTTTCTCACGGCTCATGCCTGGAAATAGAAAGGGCACACGGTTATAGGTCACGAAAAAAAATCCGTGCCGTATACATTATTTTTACCGGGTTCACCGCCCTTTGATGGTTGTGAGTGCTGTTACTATATTACTTTTCATCTCTTAAAAAAATAGGATTTTTTCTAAAATAAATAAATAATATAAAATTGTACATGTATCTTGACATTACGCCTAGTATCCCAAAAAAAGGAAAACAATACCTTGAATAATTGTTTGGGTGCCAGTAATAAAAATAGTATAAAGAAATGGCAACTGATTTGTTACGCCTCATTAGGTCACCGGAATCGATTGTTGGTTTTTTGCAAACCAGCTGGAAAACTTAGCGTGAGTGAGTTTATAACACAAAAGTGCTAAGCTGCTCTGTGTGATGTCACTAGCCGAACACGAGATTTCCTACAGTTATTGAGTAGCATAATAATTTCGTAGATATGAATTGATTACTGCACCTGAAAATATGAAAATATATTACTTTAATTATATACTTGATATGTTTATATAATTTAGAATTTTTGTGAACATTCTTTCGATCGTTCGGTTCAATTTCATTGAGCCTAGTATAATAAACAGAAGCGTTGAATAAAACGTCAAGATACAACACAATTACCATTAAAAAACGTCACCGTCCAATTTAACATGATTATTTTTGTTTTCCTCATAATAATAGTAGTCATAATACGTTTCATTTTTCTATTTCTCTTGCAGTCAATTGAGTTGGCTATGAAATAACGTGATGCTGAATTTCAATCGAACCTTTTGTATCTTATCTATATAATAACTGTCGCAAACATGATACTCATTTTTATATTTATTTTTCTTTTTAGTAC
Source organism: Pseudoips prasinana (assembly GCA_951640165.1). Lineage (NCBI taxonomy): Eukaryota > Metazoa > Arthropoda > Insecta > Lepidoptera > Nolidae > Pseudoips > Pseudoips prasinana. The sequence goes on along the minus strand of OX621237.1, from coordinate 26,305,268 downwards.
AACTCTTGTCTCGACCTATTTACCAGATAGACAAACAAAACAAGAGTTGTTCCCACTATTACAGCGAATGTGTACAAATGCCATTACAATTAAAACGTTGCATTGTTTAAATTCCAGTAATTTACAAAGCTGGCAACGAACAGACGCATACAAAAGCAGAAAATATGGAATATACCCAACAAGTAAAATGCTTTAAAATACCTAATACCAGTTAATGTTAGCCAAACAAGCAATCACATGCATTAATAGTACAGAAACAAATTTAATTATTAAACAAGCATACTGTTTATCCAGACAAGCTACCCACCGGCCACCAAAACAAGAAAGGAGGGGAACAAACTGGACAGGGTGGGTAGGATATATTAGTGTTTGACGGTGCTACGGGTATGCCTAAGTGTGAGCGGAGAGTGTGACGAGGATGGTCGGCGGCCGGTGGTAGTGCGTCACGTTCGGCGGCTGTTACCTGCGGGGCGAGCAGGGCGAGACTGATCGGGTCCAACGCGGCGAGGTGGCTCGCGGCCGCGCCCGCGCTGCTGACGCCGCCCACCTCGACACAAAACCACACAAACACGCTACTCATCGTGCGAGCCTCGGCCTACGCCCGCGCTCGCGCTACCACCCTCGGCATCCCTCCTCGCACCGATCAGCTGTCGAAGGTTGCCTCATGCCCCGTCCTCGTCCAATGCACGAATGTTAAGTGCCAGTTCTAAAACTACGGATGCGAAAAACACGCCACGAGCCAGTGCGAAGAGAGACGCCGAGAGTGTCGGGCCGCGTTGTTAGCGACGGTGTGAAAAGTGAGGAGGGCGATGTTCCAGTGATTAAATTTGCATTACCACTTATACCCAGTTCATACACAATGTGAGTAAGTTCGGACAGTAGACATGCCACTTAAGGAACGAGTCGTACAAACATGCACAAGCAGTAGGGAGCGATCGGTCTCACGGCGGCAACGTTTAAGTTGTGCCTGACGGTTAATAGAACTATCTCTATATACTTAAATATAAACACAGTTTACTCCTGATCTTCTCTAGGAGGTTCGCGCGCTGCGAGAAAAACTTTAAATTCAAGCGCGCTACTATGTTGTCGTAAGAGCGGCCGATACCGCCTTCAAGAAAGTAAATTAGCTTTAACTTTCAACGTGCACATGATTAAGTTTCCGATAAAACTTTATGAGGTAATCGAGTTAATTTGCTTCCATATGAAAATATTCTTAAGCCTTATACTAAGTTAGTATGCCGTTTCACTAACTACTTACGGACGGACATACAAACGAGGCACAACTTAAACTTCATACTTTATAAGTTCTACGGTGTCAATAATAAGAACGCTTATAAAATTACAGAGTAGCGAGTACACCGAAAGCAGCGTGTTGCGTGCAAAGATAACCTACAGAGTGTGGAGGTCCGATCGCTCGAAGCATTGACATAAGAGAGCAGGAGACTTGACTCACCACAGCTGGTACTTGGCCAGGCAGCACCTGACCAGGCGTCAGGCCCATTTGCTGCATTAGTGCGTTCTTGAGTGCTAAGTGATTCCGCCCGTTGATTAGCAACTGATCTTTCAGATGCTGTGGTGGATGGAAGTACTTGCAGGGAGGCTTCTCGCGGTTACACCGACCCTGAAATTATTAAAATATAACGTTAATGACATTATTAAATGGTAACATATGATGTAGTGATTGTCTGTACACGATGATAAGTCGTTTAGGATAGATATATCTCTTAAATTCAATATTTGTTTATATTGAACATAGGCTGCGTCAATATTCGGTATGTTAGTGGATAATGCAGTACATTTGAGGTAAACAGTTATACGATGCAGGTAACTGACATTTCAGGGCTTTGAAAATAGACGAAAATAGCGGTCCTGATTCGATACCATTTCTATAAGTAATATATGTGGAGGGCCGTCGGCGGCCGCGGTTTCGGCTCAATATCGGCCGAATGTGCGCAAATCCCTTCATGCATCACAATTGCCGTGAGCCGGGCACGTAGCCACCAGAAATCCTCCACTCGATTTTTCCTTATAACCGCGACTTAGGCGGTGTCAAATATTTCTGAGGCGTGTCGGGGGCGGGCGCGCGGCTCCTCTGCTCATTTTCGACGTCAATGAGGCGCGAGATAATTGCCTTTCGGAATCGAAGCCCTCCCGCCGCACCCGTCTATGATGATTTATTTACATCCGCGTAATTAACTGTCGCACTACGTGACGGGAAGAGCTTCACGGACTTTTTATCGTCGCACGCAGAGCCTACTGAGCTATATTTTATTCAGTGAAAAAACGGAAAAGCGCTTATCGCAGTTTCAAAGAAAATACGTATACAAACAAACGCTATCTGAATATTCAGTATTCCACTAGGGGACTCCCTTGCTGATAATGTCCGCGGAAAAGCTTTCGAGTGATTTAGTAAGTTACTTTTCTAAGGCAACCCGATATTATCTTCGTAGTTTCCTCTCCAAAAGTAGCAGTCGATATAGATTAGAGGAAGGTACCTAATATCAGAGAGGAGCCAACACAGTGACATGTGAATCTTTGAGTGTGCACAGAATCAAATGCAGATATGTTCCAAATTTTCTTAGTTATGAAACTTTAGCGATGCGTAGTAGAACTAACTGGTAGAAGCAGTCAGTTGCATTTAGATTAACTTGTTACTGGCAGGCATAATGTTAGTTGGTCGGTCCTCTCACAGTTTAAGCTCGGCATAAAGTTATTATTTCCTGTTAGTCCGTGCCGTCTACTTTAGCAGAGTTTTGATTCAAACCAACCCGTTTCAGTAACTTGAATGGGTGATCACGTCTCATCATTACTATGATAACTCTATTGGGTTTATCAAACTAATATTTATTAGCTAGCGATAGTTTGAAACATGAATTAGATAACTTTATAAATATTTAAGCTTTTGAATGGCGGTTTTAAGTTTGTTGAATATTTGTTTGTGTGTGGCTGTGCTGCATGTATGTAGTATGTTAACGTGTTCATTATTATAGATATATGGAACACTTCATGAAATCCGATGCAGGGCGGATACAATAGTGCAGGTGTATCGCAGCGATTAGCGTGACGGATGTCCATGTCGATACAAATGGCCGGCCGCCTCAGACGGATGGCGCGCGCTCTGCGACACATTACGATATATTAATTGCTCTTCGATCACTGCGCCGAGCACTCTCTATTTGTTCGTTTAACGTCCCTTTCATTCATTCTCTTTGTTTATTTTTAGCTGACCATTTATCTGCTACGTTACGTAAAAAAACAGATGGTTCGATTTCAGTTTGACTTTACAAAGTAAATAAAGAACAAACTGTTCCACTATATTTTTCATTAAAATAGATATGCCTATAAGACGTAATACGGCGTATGAACTTATTTTCTATATGAAGCCCCGAAATTAAACAAAAACTTTCAATATGGCCTATTTGTTCGGGAAGGCAGCGGGAGGGTCGAACGAGCGCGGGTGGGCAATAACCGCCCAAAACTAATAACATTTTTGTGTGATAGTGGAGGAGCAAACCGAGCACGCTACCCTCGCCATATCCTTTATAACACAACAATGCGCACTTGCAATACAATACTTATGGGGTTAGCCACAAGTCAGTTTCATCAATGCCTTCCTTCTTCAAGATAAAGGGAAAAGTTGGTACACACATTCCTAAAGAATTACATAAATTATAATCAAACGATGATTATGTTCTATATTTAGGTTTTAATTATTTTTAGTGTGTATACTATATTAGTAAGTAGGTATATGCATATTTAAATATGATCAAGTGATTATTTGTTGAGCATTATATACACCTTTATCACGAAAGTTACACTCTGTTGAAGGTTTGCTGGAAGCAGCCTTATATTGAGTTAAGCTCGCCTCTCTACAATATTTTTAGTTTATTTCATTTATAAATGTGATTTCGGTGTACAATAAAGACTAAAGAAAGAATGATTGGATGTCCGTGTCTCGATAAGGTACGAGCAGTAAAACGGGAGAGTGCTCTCCAGAACCATAACGTGAATAACGAACAGTTTTCGATAGAAAGTGTCGGCTGTCAGTAAGCACGCGTCGTCGTCTACCTAACTTCATTACCGTGAGTACATATGAAAATTTGGCACTTACCAACTTAATAACCGAACTTCAACTTATTGTAGATATATATGTGTGATTCTAAATATTATTGGCCATATATAAAATAAATATAATCTGAATATTATAAGCTTGTACCACTGGGATATAAATTTCCGGGACATACCAAACAGCTCCATCTACGCCCAGCTAAGCAAAGCTTATTACTATTGTGTACTGGACAACGGATACAAATACTTATTTTAATTTATTTAGTAAAAATATCCAATACACAGTCAACAGACAGAGCAACACAAACATGTTAATCAACACAAATATTTATCTTGTGTGGGGCTCGAACCTGCAACCTTCATATCAGAAAAAAAAATCTAGCAGAGTCACTATCGTCGTCAAACTTGGAAGTAACGGAGGCCTAATTTCTCTGAAGTATAAATATTATGTATTTGAATTGTTTGTTTGGATACAGTAGTTATGATGAATTGGCATATGAAAAGCTATTTTTGTCGACGCTCACATTCAATACCATAACTCAAGTGTTGAGTAGTGCTAGATAGATAGAGGTGATGGAGTTAATTCAAATGAAATGTCAAATCAAAACAACAATCAAAATGTCAGGATGTCAAGAAAGTGCGAGCCAGACGAGGCGTGCGGTCGTTAATCGATTAGAACGTTCGATCACGATTGATGGATGGACGACACGCGTCGACGATGCGTGGCCAGCCGTACGCACAAGCTCTCCACTCGCCCATTTTACTATAGCCACACGAGGAAAACAATGAGGTAACGAGCCGATGAATGATTCGCTCCCGTCATAAAATGGTCCGGAGTCCACTTGTACGCACGAAAGTGGGTGCCAGAAATATTTGGGGACAGACGGAAATAGACGCGACCGATGAGTCGTGCCAACTCCTGCATCGTGTAGGCAGCAGGCGCGCGAAACACGTGGCCCACACGTATTGCTGGAGGATTTCTATTAAACATCTGCATGGTCCTGTGTTTCATTGTTCTTTGGTATACAATAAATGTTATAAAAATAATACGACACACTTTGTATACAATTACACTCCTAGGAAAAACGGTATGGAAATTATTAAAATGAATTATTAACGTTTCGTATGGTCAAATAGAGGTCTGTGTCGGCAATATAAAAAACCAGATTTTTGTAAATAAAGACAAGAGGTTCAATAGAAATATGAAAATAAGGCACATGCTCGTATTGGACTATAGACAGGTAACGATCACAGACAGCCCAAGTAAGATCTGGAGACGGATTCTTAAAATATTTTTTCCGTCATGCCATAGCGAGAGACAGGTAAAATCTAATTTGCAAAATTTTGTGGTCGGGAAGGGAATTAGGTAAGCAAAGTCAATTCTCAAAGTAAGTAGAATTTGAATTTAAAATGATTTATAGAGGCACAGGGGAGTGGCTAATGAGGCGTCATGCGAGAAGGGGCGCGTGTTTACGCTTGGCGCTCAGCGCGTATTTTTTATTATCGCGGCCTTTGGGCGCCGCCCGCCACCGTGTGTATAGGTGACGTAACTATGAACACGCCTACTAGACGAAATAATTAGCTGCTATCTAATTGGTGTTCAACAACCACACATCATACAAAATTCACTATAATTTTAAAATGGAACCTTAAGTTAAATTGGAAGTCTAATACTCTTTCCATTTATTTAAGATTCCATTTTACTATTATATTTAACTGTATACATGAAAGGTGTAACGTAAGGTACAGCACTCTTTTTACCCGTGAAACACAGAAACATGCAATATACACAAAAAAAAATATTAAGTCCCTTTACAAGAATAAAGATCAGCGGATGCATTTGAACGGGACGCAATATTTCCAACTTTTATTTTCATATTTTACAAACTTCCTTAGTTTAATTCGTTTAGTTACAAGGGTAGATAGCGCTTCTCAAGTTACGTCCACTATTTATGATACATCTTGTATGTACGACTATATTTATATATATCTAGCAGCGCTAGTCTCACGTATGACTGCCAAGACTATAAATAATATGTATGTCCCTATATACTCGTCTAAAAAGTTCCACTAAAAGCGTTAAATAGTTCTAATTTAATACTTCAATTAACTACGGGTTATTACTACGCAACTACTACGGCGTAGAATCTAATAATTGTTGCGTAGTCAACTAAACAAAATACAAATAAGAAAATAGTTTTACTATAATTAATTGTGCCTTTACGTACAGTTCGATAAACTCCCTAGTGGTCGGATAATTAACCTTATTACAAATACATACGTAGAGCAGCTAACCCGAACGAAAAAACTAAGTAGAAGCCTTTAAACTAAGAATTATTCACTCGGGTTAACTTCCCAACAAGTTTGCATCGCGGTGCCGTAGCTTAACGTTAAAATATGCATTCGTGCCCGGAGTTATCTCGGCCACTTTTGCCATTGCCCGCGGCAAACATCCGCTGCCCGGTCATTCGTTGTTTATCCCAGCTTCAATATTAGTTGGCAACTTTGAGACGCTATATTCTAAGCTTAGAAGCATATTGTCGTAGAAGCTGCACGGCAAACAATGCAATTGAACATCAAGAGTACCTAAATAAGCAAGGCAACGTATGTGTCCGTAGCGCAAGAACGGCTGCGGGGGCCCACGGGGTGAGAGATTAATGCAACGGAAGCAGGCGCGCGCGACCTCTCCAGGTGTTTCATTAAATTGAGCGCGGCGCCTCGGCCGGCTTGTACGGCCATTATGAGCTGCAAGCTGAAGGGCCATTCGCTTTAAGAACGCCCGCGCCACTTTGTAACAGCCTTAATGAATCTTGTTACTTATAGGCTCGCGTAAATTGCCTGTTTTACTAAGGTAGCGCGGGGTGAAAAAACATTAGGTCAGTGAACGTTTTCGTAAGTATGCCTTTACCGCTCTCTTTTATAGCGTGACTGCAGTTTCAGAGATGTTATTGCTCAACGGCAACTCATATTTATGATATGATAGCAACGGTTTCAAGGAAGTAAGAGGAATGAATCGGCCAAGTGTTTGTGCCAAGAGAAATAAAAAGAAACAAATGTGGAAAATAATGTTGAAACATCTATTTTTAAGTGGCATACGGAAGTATAAACAGCACAAATTATTCATACACTTAGTCAACGAAATTTTTATAAATATTTTAGAATGTCTTAGCCCGTAAGGAACCATTTCCTGTCATAAAATAAGTATGTCTGCACTCAAAGAAATTTCTTTGTTTCTAAACCCTATACCTACATGAAAACCGTATGTAATTACTTTTCACAATTATTATCAAGGTTTTCCTTTTATAAATCTACCTAATTGAACCTTGAACATTGAACCGATTCCCACCCATTTCTGTTTATATAACGTCAGTGTATATCTGAAATTGTTTAATACTTTGTAGTTTTAAAGTCGTTGTTTTGTTTTTTAAAACGGTTATAATTTTACTCCTACGAGTATTAGTCAACACCATTAGGTTCGATCTCGAAGAATAATTAATACAAAAAGAACATTCCAAAGGAGCCGTTACATTATTGGACTGTCAATTCCTTTGTTAACTCTAAAATCATATATGATTACCATCAAATCAATATGGGACTATCTCGCAGGCATGCACATTCGAATAATAACAAAAATAATAATCGGATCACAAATTTCCTTCTCTATTAAGTCTGTGAAAAATATATCACCATTTTACAATATCGTAATCGAATCAAATCGAATTCGGATTAATTTTAAGTTTTAGAACATCAATTTGAACTTATTCGATTATACAAACACAAAATTACATATAATGTCAACAGATAAGCTAGGCTAAAGCCGAATTTACGGTACATTTCTTATCACAGGAACACGGTGAACGAAAATTATCCAACGCCAGTAGAGTAAGTAAACAAACATAACGTTTACACGTGTTTCACGTGCAATCTATTGAAATAAGCACGGTGCAGCTCCGGCGGGAGTGCAATGTAAAACGAGACGGAGCACGTCACCCAGACCGGCGCTCCAAGTAACCAGTTTAGCCCTGCTGCTGCAGTAATTAGTCTTAAGTAGACGGAGCGCATAATTCCGCTTACCGGTACTCTCTTGACTTTCTTATTTAGAAGGCTAATACGAGCTTTGGCAAGGCCCAGACTTAACCGTCACTCACATTGCGTTAATATGAAAGAAATAATAAATTATATAATATGCACACGATTATAAAACGTTAAATAGGTTTCAAAAAATTGTAAAAAAAATATTTATGTGACCAACAGTATTTAAACTGTGGCTTAGATGGATGACAGTTTAATAAGTTAACAAAAAATAGGCACGGATTGCGGTAGATACCTAGTGCTATATCTATACATACAATAAAATCGTAGGAAAGTCAAAACAGTACATTGAATATTTTTTTTAAAGGAAACTTGGGGCGTGATCTACTATTAATATCGAAGCCAAAAATATAGTTTTTAGAATTTTTGTCTGTTTGTCTGTCCAGGCTAAACTCGAAAAGTACTGCATGGATTTACTTTAAATTTTGCATGAATATTACTAAGAGGTCGGGTCAACATATAGGCTACATATTATCACGCTATCACCTACGGGGGAGGAGCTGTGATAATTTATAAAGTTTAACGCGGGTAAAACCGCGGGGCACAGCTAGTCAACGATAAACAATACAATAGAAAAGCTAGACAGTGGGGAGTAGATTGAGCAGTAATGTGGCATCCAAGGTTTCGATTGTACTAAGTGCATACTACATTAATAATACTAATTGAATAAATACTAAGACAGTAATTAGTGTGCTAAAATGCCCTCCGATGTTGTTAACAATCGTCTCTACTTAACTACGGACAGCGTCTCGTTGACTAATTGCAAATCGTGAACGAAACACAATAGAGGTAGTTTATACGCAAAAGATTTTTGACTTTCGACATCGATTATCTGTTATAGTATAAGACAACAATAGTTGTATCACAACAAAGGTTTCTGGAACGTCTCAGTAACGGTATTTTCTCTGCTTTTGTACTAGAGTTAATAGAAAACGTTGAACGATATCGGCTTCTTTTCACAAAACCCTGGCGTTGGCGAATAGGATAGTTAGTGTCTAGCTTGTATGGAACACGATGCAGCTTATTCTCTTAGTTCACTTTGTTTCGTCAGATGCATTCATTTCTGTCTTTGTGAAGTTTAAATGATTGTCTTTTGTACCTGTAGCTGATTAAGAAATTGATGTGGGGGTTGTTTTTTATTTCTTTGTTTCAGTTGATTCTAGAAATAAATCAATATTGATATTTAGACTAAATTATATTTAAGCTCCTCTCAACGCAACAACTGATATTAGAAAATTGAGAAAAACTAACTATGGCATACTTGCGTAGCCATCGCTATTATTTCAGCATTAAGCCCTATAAAGATCAGTATTACAAATATGTAATATAAGTGAGAAGAAGAACATAACTAACATTAAAAGATTGAATCTGTTCATTTATAGAATTTTATTTGCTGTCAAACGGTTTCACGCGGTCATAAACAAAATCACAACAGATACTAAAAGACAATAAGTACGATGCGAGCTAACTACGAAATAAAGAGTCTTTACTACGTACGATAAGGAAACTTTGAGAGTTTTGGGGCGCGGGTCGCACCGATAAATTGGGCGACACTTAATTATGATCTCGGGCGGCATCTTGCAGGCGGCTAATGTCCCGGACTCGTTTAATGCGCGAACTTGTAGCCTGAGCTCCGGCGGGCGTGATAAATCTCCATCTGCGCCCCGACCCTACCTTCAGTGTAACGTTCCAACGCCCGTCTAGAGACTGTCGCGCCTAGCACACAGAACCGAAGCCGACCACAACACAGTACAGACATAATACATTATATGTTATGTTTGTAACGTTTCTTTATGAACCTAGCTTTCTTTTGAATACGAATCTGCTACAATCAATCACGCATTAATGACAGCTGTTGGATGCGAGTGATAATATAAGCTAACTGTACATTCTATGAATAGCACGTTATTCTATTTTCTATGAATACGCCATCTTAAACATTCTACTTTGAAACTACACAGCAGCTCCACATCCATACATATAACTATTGAAACTGTATCTCCGAAATGCTCTACCTGGTGTCTCCAATTTAAATGAATGCATAAATAATGTAAATTGTCGCTTAATTAAAGTTTGATGGTGTCAAGATCCAGGTGTGCTCAGTCTGGTGAACATTGCATGTACCCAAGTATCTCATTTGTAAACAAAGTGCCCGAGGACCGTGCGTATTTCATTTAGTAAAGCCTTAAAAGCAGTAAATATGTAGACATAAATCAATTTTCTAAACGGAGTGAAATTATTAACCGCGATGATTTACGATGTAAGGCCAAACTTTGTTCGCTTTACATTGGCATTTTACGTTACGAATGTGGGTTATACGCATTATGATTGTGAGCCGGGTACATTACGAAGAGTAGCATTGTTATTGCATGGCGTAACGTTAACATCGCGCAGGCCGAGCCGGCGAGCGCGCCGGGGGCGCAGGGCGCAGTCGGCGCCGCATTATCTAGGTATAATTAAAGCGGGCAAGACGACGACGGCGAGACGTTACGCCGGTCCTAACGACTTTTATGGCGTATGTAACATTGCCGGCACATAAAATAAATGTGCCGCCTCCAGCGACCCGATATAGAACAGTATTCCCAGATTAATCGCCAAAATGTTTGCTCTCACACTGTACGACTACCGTTATTTAGTCTATCTATATCTAACTCTACATAATGAGGTAAATATTGGAAATTTATTTGTCCCTTCACTGACGCTAATGTAGAGTCACGATGGCTCTCCAAAGTGTCGGATGAGAGTATTTCATGAACTTTATTTGTTAAAGTTTTTGCAATATAAGTTTGTGTTTGGAACGGGTTCACGAGTTATTTTTTTGTAGAACGCGGGTATACAAACGTATAAATAAAAAGTTGTTTACTGAAAACGTGTAAGGTTTGAACGCCATTTAATTGGCACCATTTTTCGCGCGAATGGTGAGTACTTCACGTATTGCTTCGCCCGGAGTATGAATTTCACACTTACCCTTTTAATTAGAGTAGGTAATATTATCGTCTTGGAATATTTCTAAGTCGGTAAACATAAGGGTATTACGAAGTGACCGCATAGAACGGTTAGCGTCATTTAACTCCCTTCCGAGTCCAAGTCCGTCATTTAAATCTTTATACGTCTACATTAGCTTTATAGGCAACGGGGAGCTTTCTCGTACGTTAGCGACGCCTGAGTGCACTTTTATTGAGGATGAAATACCGTAATTGCCACTCGGCGCCACACCGTGACTGACGAGTTTCATACGTGCTAATTGTGCCATCTCATCTATAAGGTCGTATGACCGCCGCACTGCTGAAAGGTCAAAAACATTCCTTACTTAAGATAATGGGGCTTAGGTTAAATGAACTCTTGAGCCATCAATTCGACTACAACTGAACAGTTTTCGATTTGATGTTTAATTTAGTTGGATTTTAATGCACAAATAATGTATTATACCTACTTCAGATCGGTGTATCTGCATAATCCATATCTGAGTAATCCATAAAGCAAAATATTCAAAACAATAACCGCTTTTCATATCTAAATCCCCATAGAGCCATAATCTTGACAAATGACGGTCTTTCGAGGGAAGTCGGTAGTGTCGGCACTATAGGCCGCATTGACAAAACACCAAATAAACTGACATTGATGTATAAATAAGCATATTCGATGTTTTATTGAGTAGAGGAAATACGATGGAAATAGTTTCCTGGGTCATTACGCAGGTCATCAATCAAGTGCGGACATGCAGCGCTTAGATTTGGAAATTGTCCACCGTGGATCGATTTGTATAGCGGCCGAGTATGAGGCGCGGCGACGCGACGGTTTTACATCGACTGTGACCGCAGGCGCAGGTCAGTAAGGGTCTACCTGTGTTTCGCGTGATCACAAACTGTAATAAACGCTGAAGGTGCTAATACGGTTGCCAATATGAAACGGAATCGAATGCACGATATCTGCATTGTGGGGCGGCGGGGCGACGTCGCGGCGCCGGCGGGTCTGGCGTCGCGGCGGCGGCACATACATCAAGCACGCGACCGCGCCGCACCTCCCCGCACCACCCTCCTAGTAGACCCCTCGCCAATTATCAATATTGTTCGTATTTTTGGCGGCATGAATACTTTCAGACAAACATTTAGGTTGCCGTTAATGCATTGGGATTACAAAGAAATAACTAAAGAAATATAAAAAATACAATGAAATCTTAACCACTATGTTCCTGATTTTGTTAAATGTGTGATGTTATCGTAGATATTCATTAATAGATACATTAAAGCTAGATAAGCACAATCCATGTTTCTACACCATATACCTACCTGGAAAGTGTATAGACACTAGGCAGTTTAAGTGTCTCTAAAGTTGGTTTGTTCCAAGTACATGGCTCCTAAGGAGAAGTTAGTATAAAATGCACATTTGATTCGCGTCTCGTTACATATGCAGCAAGTCAAGCGGGCAGGCAGAGTGGAGTGCACAAGGCGTCGCGTCCACATTGCCGAATGCACGAGCAACGGCGGTGGCGCGCTCCCCATTATCCTATGCAAATCCGGATTTCCCAAATATCGTGCTCTGCCGCGGGCCACCTCGCTATCGCGGCTATTAATAACGCGCCGTGTTACAAATACGAGGCTCCGAGCTGAGCCGTTTAGTCCGCCGACGAAATACACTAGCCGTATGTTACTTTATGCGCTCATGATTCGCCGGTAATATTAAGTAGCGCTGCACCGTATTTCCCAATTTGAATAAATCCTTTTTCCAATTATGGAGCTTTGAATAGCTGCGTATGGTTTTATCATTACTTCAGGTACGTAATGAGATGCTATTTGTTTTAATGGGTGGTGGAATATTACCGAAATATATATATCAAGTAGATATCTAAATTACTCATAAAGTTACAATAAGTATTAATTTTATTACTCACTTTAATTGAAGAGTAAATTTAAAGACTAAAAAAGTGCCGTAACGATATAAACTCTTGCTTAAATTATCCTACCCCTTACATAAATGTTCAGTTGAATACGAAATATTTACGAGTTAATTTCTAAATGAGGAAACTGTGTCGGTACGTCGGTAATACTTGTTTTCGCGCCGTATACCTTTTACTTTGTTACGACGCCTCTACTGTGTAATAATTGCAGAAAATAACTCTGTATACTTGAGGGGAAGTTCGTTTAATATACCACTAGGTAAAGTGTTTATCGTGCTAATCTCGTAAAACAGGTTAGTCGAATGAAGGGTGCAGATCATCGAGCCGAGGTCAGAGGATGGGGTCAGGTCGACGCGGGTCAGCCGCTGAAAATAATCCCTTACCGGCGGGGCGAATTAAGTATAATTCGGTCACTATAAATACGTATCGATATACGTGCGATCTTATAATTAAATGGAGAAAAGCAATTATCTAGCGAGGTGGTGGGAGGGCGGGCCTGACGGTTAAGAGGGAAAGAATGGAGAAAACAGCTTGCACTTGCTTTTACAAGTTTTTTGAAGAACGTTGCGGATAATTAGATTAGATGGTGCAGACCAACTCAAGCCGACACGAGTTCTTACTTATTAACTCCGTACACGTTTATGTTGGCGTTTAGACTGAGCAATTAGTGAACAATTTTGTTACTGAATTTATAAGACAGCACTTATTAGTATTGATAACATTAGTCCGCAAATTATGTTAATAATGAAGTCTAAATTAGAGTCATAAATATTGTCAAAAGGATGAGTTATTTTAATTAAAATAGAATAACTAAATACATAATAAATAAATACCAAGTGCGGCTCGGAACCGAGCAATAAGGGTTCCGAGCTTTCCTTAAGTGTATTATACATGCTATGTAGTCAGTCGTAAGTGATGGATGGATTTTGAAGATTCAAAACAATACTTTGTTTATTTTAATCATAGGTATAAAAGAATATGTACAGAACGGTATAGCATCAACGTCTAAAATATTTTGGAATAACAAATTAAGCGCTTTCCTATTAAACTAAACTTGACCTGAAACGTGAACTTTGACATTTTGACCCCGCACTTCGACGTTAATATTTCAAATAAGAATAATTTTTATTTACTAAATATTTCAATTAGATTTTTCTTATAAATTTCAAGTCCCTAAGCATATTATATATAGAGTTATTTTTTTAACATATTGGCACGGAAATTAAAAATCGTGAGACATTGTGTTATTATAGCCGGCCAGATATAATTCCTTTTTTATAATGATTAACATCACTGACAATGCATCACACATCACCACAAACATTCACATTTGCGAACAGTGGTACAGGGGCGTATTAATCAATAAAATTTCTTTGACTAAACCGAGTCTTAAAGATTAAGCAATAAAAAACAATACCGTACTATTGCCTAGCAGTATTGACTCGGTACTTCGGGAGTGACATAGGAGCCACTTCCGGTTGTTTTACCTCGTCTTGTTACTTTTCACAATCCTTACTCAAACGTCTCTAAAGAAACTATTCTTCAAAATTATTATAGATACTTTCACAAATAGGAATGAAACTTAAGTAAAATCATAGAAAAACGATGAAACGGCTTACCCAATTTATGAAAAAAATAAAGTAAATTGTAGCCACGTTCTAAGCTACACAAACCGTCCGCACTGAAAGACTGTCGACTCCGGAATGGACTGTCGCGACATCCACCTACCCCTACAATTTAATTAAATATGGCTTCAGATTAACTCGGTGCGGCTTCACACAAACTATTTTGTTTCATATTTTCCACCCCCGATAACAATGAACCCGCTCTATCTACCTAATACCATAAGGGGGCTATCATATTAACATACATAATTTTATACATACATACATTCGCTGTTTACGAACATTTTCCACCATCAACTAAAACCACTCCAGTTATAAGATTACCTGAAACAAAAAAATCACACAATTAGTCGGATCAGGCGATTTGTTTTCGCCAAAGTCAATTAGCCTAAACAATGTCGCTAATAATAACAATGGAAGCAAGAGTGACGAACCAAAGTTACTTGGGTGTACAGTCTTGACTTTGATAATAATGGGTTTGGTTGGAGAGCCGCGGGGTTGGGGTGCGGCGGGGCGAGATTGTATCCGATGATAAACATCGGCCGCCCGCCGCGCCATCCAAGACTTGGCGCTAATTAAACAACAACGGAGAAAATTAATTTGATTGTTTCGGAACTACGCCTCTTTGTTCGGGCCTTTGAACGGTTTAACCTAGAAAAGTGTTTCGCTGGCGAGACTCAACTACGGTAAGTGAGCTCCCGTCATAAAATAACTGCTCCTCCGATCTAAACGGGGACTAGCCAACTATAATACAGCATATATTAGTGCACATATGTACGCACAAACACAGACTCGCTCTCTATTCCCACACTCGTATAATCCGAAGTAATGGTAATCTAACATGACCGGGTTAGATCAGGCGTAGGATCGACGGCTAACAAAATGAGTTACAGAATATATGCTACCCCTTTGTCTGCCAGCTTAGTCCATCACATGCACGTCACAGGAGTTCTACGATGCATCGTCAAATGCTTCTTGGACCTGGACTGGGGCCCCCAAATCACATTTGAGGCCCAAGAGGGCAGATAAATATAACACTTACTTTTTACTTCACGATCGATTGATACGGAGAATATGGTCATTTAGTAAGATCTAGTCAACACTAAATCTTACCATGGAGTCCCATGTGTTAATGTCACATCTTAGCCAGATATTAATATATACCTGACTGCAAATAAATATAGACTTATGGGAGCATGTTGTAAAAACAAAGAAAATAGAAATAGCTTATATAGGATAGAATAGGAATAGCTAGGTTTTAGAATCCATATTATTGACCACTCACATGTTTCAAAGGGACCCAGTGCGCGTTTCTAAGAAACTTTCAAAACGCCACTGTCTATTTTGTGTAAAGGAAGCACGTCAGGCAGGCGGACGTCAAGCCCCGTTAACAAACAAGCACAGACTGAAGTTGACTGTTTGACATCTAATGGAAAGCTTCCAAGTGCAGTCGATCGATGATTGTTAAAAGGTTAAACACGTTGACACCATACAAGATTTATTTACGTAGGTTAATTAATTACTACGAGTACGATTCAAAAAGTGCGAGTAGTCTAAGCACTTTATAATTCCATACAAAATAAATTCAAGAATACAGTATAAGTAGATAGTTCATCCAATCTAGCAATGGAGATTTTTTGATTGGCTCCAAGTTTATACTAGAAAGACCAGTTTTAATAGCTTTCCAATTTACGTATATCAAAAATAATTAGTTTACAGAAATTCAATAATTGCTAAAACCAGCACGAAATATATTTCGAACGAATAATTAAGTCGAGTCAAAGAACAAATATTGCGAAAATATTACGCCTATATACACCACTGTCAATACAATAACCGTAAATGTAATTTGTATGTCATATAAATTACATTTTATTATAAAGAATACTAGTTCAATCTTTTGCTTTACACAATATAAGCTTATAATTGACTAAGATCCTTGAAATTTTAACACCCCAAAGGAATCGTAGGATCTTAATATGTTATATTAAGTGCGACTAGATAACTAGCAACTACTGGGGAATAACTAGGTATATTAAAAGGTTTCCGCTATTTCCTTTGAAGTCCGGAATTCTAAAAATAGATGGCGTTATAGTCAGACCCCTAAATCAGATGCTCTCGTGTCTATCGGGACCCCAGATATATTTGCTCTCAAGTAGAATAAAATTTCTGGAATAAATAAGAAAAAAAAATAATTTTGAGTGTTTTTCAAAATATTGTCATGTCTAGGATGCTCAAATCCCTTTGAGACTCTGCTGAGGGGTCCAAGTAGACATATAACATCTTAGTAAAACATAATAAGGAAATTTTCCCAGAATTTAAAAAGAAATATCTGACCACAAAGTTAATTTTTCTAATGTCTTATTCAGTTTTCAATATTTGTTATAAAAGTGGCTAGCTCCGGAAATATTTACTGCGCCGTTTGTAATAGTATCTAATTAATGAGGGCTCTGCTTCTCTTCATCCTTCCAGTTGTCTTTGCCTTGCTTAATGTTAGGGTTCGACAATGATTAGTATTTGGATAATCTCTTTATATACGATTAGTATGCATAACAAATGACACATTTGTATCAACTAAAGCCTAACTAATGTACAATTTGCTTGGACTCAAGAAGTTTTGGAAACAAAGTTAGATTTCTAGCACATTATTGCCAGAGTTACAAGGTTAATTGACACAGAAGTTAGGCTGTGGTTGACATTTTGATTGTGACAAATGAGGAGTGCGTGACGGGGCGGCGGCGGCGGCGGCGCGAGTGAGCGGTGGCAGTTACATGCGTCGCCGAGGCAGATCCAGCCGCGGATCAGGTACCGCAGTGTCACTTAACAATACGCACACACTCCCCAAACGACATTACGCCAGTCTGTCTTACTTGTCATTATTAATGATACCCTGTTATTAATTACGCATACCTTACGCGTACAGTTATTCTAGTTACTAACATATGTTAACAAGATCCGATATCTCCATTGGGCGTAACTAGATCATTATATTATACCAAGACGAAATAATACAGTTATTGTCATCTACACTACTGTAAATGAATAATTTATAGGGTTATCGCAGAGTTTGGAGCTTCGGGTGTCAATTAAGCAAAGTATTCGAAACGCCCTTCCAATAAATAAGTTACGAAATAGAATTGGGAAAATTAATCGTGAATAGGCACGGGGTCGTACAAAAACTTTAATGCGTGTTCCGAAACCTTTCGGCGTGAAGATGTGGGATTACATGCGGTAGCCGACTCGTTCCTGGGAGTGTGAATTATGTACATGGAGCCGAATGCGGGCGCCGAGTCGTACCCCTCAGATAGATCGCAGGATTCGCAGGCGACAAACTTTCACTTTACACAAGTTATTTGTTTTCATTTAATTTGAACGATAGAGGGTAAGCTCGGGACGGTATGACACATTTTATGTTTTGGCATTACTAAAACGTATGTAAGTATTGAGTAAAATGTAATTGCCTACTAGATTGCGCTATCTATAACGATAAATTTGTATTGATTTACTGTCAAAATAAGGTTATCTTATGTACTTTGTGTAAAATGGCTGGGTAATTCAACTAAGACATATTACAACTTAATTTCACGCACTATTAATCAAGTAGAATGTTTTGGAGGACGTATTACATAAATATCTGGAAGGTATTCGGAATAGGGGTGCGACTCATTAAAGGATGCGCGGTCCATCTCATCCGGGTAGAACAAAAACGGCCCGCTGTCCGTTACGGTGTGACTCGCAATTAAACACGAGACCGAACGAGGTCCGTTCATTGGAAAAGCGCTGAACAAGCGAACAATACAACAGCTATCTAATTACTTTGTGCCTCTATGCCGCCTGTTGTCTCTACAATGTAACGTGCAAGTTGTTTGTGGTTTTTGTCAAATGTATGCTAGGTGAGAAGTTTTAATTAGACCGTTATTTAAAAAAAAAACATGTTTGGTTTATCGCTATTGCCTAAAGTTAAAATCAGATGAATACATGTAACTATTGCTAAATTTTATTGCCAAATGTGATATTATGGTCTCTAAACGTCGTCATTATTAAGAGCCCTTTCGGGTCATTAATTGGAGTCGAAGCGGGGTTTAATACAATCGAAATCAAATTAAGTACATTGGGTTGCGGTAGGGCGAGTCGGGTTCAGTTGATTCAGCGGTATGGCCGACACGTGCGCCTTCCCGGCGCCTCTGACTTCGCAATAAGAATTCTTATATTACGAATTTGTGTGACTTTATGACTTGATTATCCTTTTTTGTAACGTTTCGGACAAATCATGACTTTGTATGTATGTAGAATGTCATGGCACACCTCAACCTTACAAGTTTGGTTTTCTACAGGTAACTTGATCACATTTATTTTTTTAGTAATTTACTTGTAGTACTTTTTGCTTTAGTTTATAATTAAAAGATATTTTTTTGTTGTTTCGTCCTTCTTTTGTATCCTATTCCTAAGCAGGTATTACTGATTTAATGGGGTTTTATTGTGTGTGTACTTGTTATAGAGTCCTGTTAGGCAGGACTTCTGAAATGACAGATCTCTTTCCGCAGAGTGTAAAAAACCATATACATATATTGTCATCACAGACGCTCCGTTAAAGCCTATAAATTAGTCTTATACTCAAGATTGTCTAACTAGTTTACGTTGAATTTAGGATATCTATATTTGAGACATGTTAGGACCAAGTTACCCTTACATGTTTTGTATTAACTAGTTCGGCCTAGGACATAAAATATTATCCTAACGGGTGTGCGACAAACTGGTCAGGTCTACGCTAAATCATTTTAACAAATGAACTGGTTTCTTCGATAACGTATATAATACATATTTCAGTGAATTATACAAGTCCAAGTTTGGGTATGATAGAGCCTTATACAATGCCTATTTAATCAATATTCGCTGGTAATATTTGTTGTAGGTGGAAATGACAGCAACATAACAATAAAGACGCGACAAATGAACTCGAGACAGTGCCGATTATTCTGCTCGATGTGCACCCGACAAAACTTAATGCCGGCCGGCGACGCGGCTCCACTGAAACGGCCATTAATATGCAAAACAAAACTTGCAATTAATTGGACTTTTAAAGTTAAATCATCACTATAGGCGAAAAGTGTTCTTGTGAATCAAGATTTATTGCTGAAAACATGACAGGGTTTGACTTCCTTAATAGCAAACCATACAAGATATGTACTTTCCTCTTCCCCCCGGACCGCAATAGCGAATAGACGTGTGCACATGTTACTATTTTAATATTATTTTAAAAATATCTTATTATTTCTGTAAATTACGGTAAAATAAAAATACAAAGTACTAGGCGCGCAGAACACAGCAGTGACCGACGAAGTGCTAGTGAAAGGACGAGATAGCAACAGCTGAGACGGAGCCATCCCACCGAGATTCGCGCTGCACTTATACTCACCATTCACGAGCAATTGGTACGTCACATCCTACTATCGCTTGCCACAACTCATAGGCGATAGCGGGAAGCGGAAATTTTCAAAGGGGCTGGCCCAAATAAAAGTTAAGACCTCACTACGTGAATCACAGAAAAATATTACAATTAAATAAATATAATAAAATCATGAACAAAAGTTTGGACAAGTCTCTCTCGGAATCTAATCTATCACTTACGGCTGATAAGAACTCGACTCCTCCCGACTATGTTTCTCAGCGTGCCAAAAGAAAACGAGATGAATGCACAAAAGCTGATTTAGAGGACTTGAAAAATGAAATAAAAGAGATGATTATGTCATACATGGCCGAACAAAAACAAGACCGCGAAGACATTACCTCGAATTTAAAGGATATACAACTATCTAACCAAAGTATTGAAAACTCCATTGTCTTTCTTACTAGTCAGAATGAGGAATATAAAAAGAAAATTGAGGCGCTAGAACTGCAAACAAAAAAAGACCGAGAATACATTTCTCTTTTGGAAGAAAAACTAGAAGACACTCAAAGGACACTTAGGAAATCGAGCATAGAAATCAAAAATGTACCCAGAAAGAAAGATGAATCCTCAGAAGACTTGTTGGATATGGTGATAAATTTATCAAAAAATATAAACTACCCCATAGAGAAAAAAGACATAAAGGATATTTTTCGTATAAAAGGAAAGAAAGACGGTGCGAGTAACCCACCTATCATAGTGGAAACAAATTCTACGATTCTAAAAAATAAGTTACTCAAGAAGTGCAAAATTTTTAACATACAAAACCAAAAGAAATTAAGTGCTGGGCATTTGGGATTTACTACTAAGGAAGATACTCCTGTATTTATAACCGAGCAACTGACTGCTAAAAATGCCCGCCTATACTTTCTGGCAAGAGATCTAGCAAAATCAAAAACATACAAATACTGCTGGACCTCCTTTGGAAAGGTTTACGTGCGAAAAGACGACTTTATGCCGATAATACTCATCAAAAGTGAGTCCCAGATACAACACCTTATCCAAACAGCATGACTATATCATTTCGTTAAGTGTTTAAGTCATTATTATTTTTTTATTTGTCTTTCTATTACACTTGTTTACCATGTCGTTACAATAATCCAAAATCCTATAATAATAGTTCAACATGTTTTACCTGTTTATAAAATACTTACCTTAAGATATCTACGAAACTATATCTATTGTATCTTTAATGTATATAAGAGACTTCATACTCTACAATTTTTACACTCATTCCACCATATCTTACAACATAAAATTCAACTTACACTCGAACACACACTGTCCACCTACTCGCATACTATATGTACTTCTAATTACATTCAAAACTACAGATGTTTGAGTTGCCTAACTCAAACGCAGATTTTTCTGTTGGTACAGACTATTTTTATCCAACTGAAACTACCGATGTCCGTCCACAATAATTATACACTCTTGTTGAGTATATTTTGTCCTAATTCTTCATACAATGATAGATAACCAACTAAACACTCTGCAAGACATAGACAATTTAGAGGTCACTCGGTCAGTTACATGCTCGATAAACGACTTACCCACGTATTACTCTAAACATATAAAACATTCGAAATTAAATATAGTATCGCAAAATATCCGCAGTGTTTACAGTAATCTAGACGAAATAAAAGTAATTCTATCGCAGTTTCAGTTCCATGTAGACGTCTTAATACTTACAGAATGTCGTTTAAACCCAAACAAAATCATTCCGACCCTGAATAACTACTGTTTATTTCATACAATTAGATCACATAATCAAAACGACGGGGTCGTAGCGTATGTAAAAGATGATTGTGCTGTTAAGGTTACAGAGATTACACTACAACATGCGTCTTGTCTTCAAATTACGACAGCTGATTATACGATAATCGGCATTTACCGCTCCCCAGCTAATACTTGCGCTGATACTTTTATCAATTCATTAAACTCTTATCTTGAAACAATTAAAAACCATAAAAACATAATAATTACAGGTGACCTAAATTTAAACTTAATACCTAAAACAACTGAAACCTCTCTCGAGCGCAATAACAGACAAACCTATCTTACCGTGTTGTCGATGCATGGTTTGTTCCCAGGTCATACACTCCCTACAAGAGAACATAGCTGTCTTGATCATTTCATTGTGAAATTGGAAAGCAAACCAACATCAGCTTTTATTGCCGTCCTTGATATGTCGATTACTGACCACTTTACGATATTATTATGTTTAACTAATGACCTTAAATATAAACAATCTCGTAAATTAAAAAGAATAGTCGATCTGGACCAGGCCTGCATTGACCTTTATTATAAAAATCTTACAGACTTATATTCATACACAGACCCAAATTTGTTAACAGATCTTTTAAGTAATAAAATTAAAGAATGCCTCGACGACAATACACGGATTTACAAAATTTCTAGGTCAAAACAATTAATTAAACCCTGGATGACCGAAGGTTTATTACGCTGTATAAAAAATAGAAATAATATGCAAAAGAAATTAAAAATACAACCCTTTGATGAAATTCTAAGAATAACTTATAGAAGGTATAGGAATCACTGCAACAATCTAATAAAAAAATTAAAAAGAAAATATGACCGTGATAGGCTGGCTAGCTCAACACGCAATAGTAAAGCCTTATGGAAAACTATCAATGATATAATTCAATATAAAACTTCAAAAACGACAAACACTAATTTATTAAATAGTTGTTTGTCGCCCGAGGAATCAGTTAATCAAATTAACCAGTATTTCGCTGGTATTGGGCAAAGCTTGGCTGATGATATAATAACTAAAAATGGACTACGTCACACTAACGTCCCTATCACACTATTACATGATAAATCCTCATCATTTGTCTTATTTGAGACTGACTCATCTGAGGTTGAACATGTTTTGATGAGTCTTGATTCTAATAGTGCCGCTGGGTGGGATAACATACCTACTAGATTTTTAAAATTGGCTAAGGTAGAATTAGTACCATTAATAACGTATCTTATAAACATATGTTTCAATTGTGGTGTATTTCCTAATGCCCTTAAACAATCAATTATCACGCCTGTGTATAAGAGTGGTGACAATGATGATGTAAACAATTACCGACCAATCTCTGTTCTTCCCGCCCTGTCAAAGATAATTGAAAAAATTTTAAACAAAAGAATACTATCTTATCTAGAAAAGCAAGAAATTCTGTCGTCTTCACAATATGGCTTTCGGAAAAGTTTGTCGACTGAAGATGCTGTTTTATCACTTAGTTCCCTTATAGTAGATAAACTAGACAGTAAAAAGAAGTGCTTGGCGGTATTTTTAGATTTAAAAAAGGCTTTCGACACCGTTTTTGTCCCCACTCTGATACGCAAGCTTGAAAATATAGGGATAAGAAGTACACCGCTTGCCCTTCTGAAAGATTATCTGCATAATCGTAAACAGCGCGTTAAAATAGGTGATCATGTTAGTCAAGATACAACCGTCTTGTTTGGCGTACCCCAGGGAAGTGTTCTCGGTCCAACATTATTCTTAATCTATATAAATGATTTGTGCAGTATGAATATCGAGGCTGGGAACATTTTCTCTTACGCGGATGACACCGCTGTTGTCTTCTATGGGGATACATGGGAAGAAGTACGGGAGTATGCTCAAAATGGCTTAGCCTTGATCTCTGAATGGCTATCTTCAAACCTTCTGACTCTTAATGCAATAAAATCTAACTTTATTTGTTTCTCTCTAACGAACTCTTCCCAACCCAGCACGGCCTATGAAATTAGGATTCATAACTGTGGTAACCCTCAAAATTTGCATTGCCAATGCCCCGCAATAAATAAAGTCAATAGCGTTAAATACCTAGGTATAAATATTGATTATAGATTAAACTGGTACTCACATTTAGATTTGTTAAGCATAAGAATACGAAAGCTTATCTGGATTTTTAAAAATTTAAGACACGTTACTACTAAAGATATGATAAATAAAATATATGTTGCTCTAGCTCAGCCTATACTTATGTACTGCATTCCAGTATGGGGAGGTGCATTAAAAACAAAGTTTTTGGACCTTGAAAGGGCCCAAAGATCACTTTTAAAAGTAATGCATTTTAAGCCATACCGATTCCCTACTACACAACTATATGTATATAGTAACTTACTCTCTGTAAGAAAATTATACATATTACGTACGCTGTTAAAACTACACGGTACTTTAAAACTCGATCCCGATAAGCTCAACAAAAGAAGATGTGTTATGGTTGCCCCTTACCGGCTTATTAGAAGCTCATTTGCCAGTCATCAGTATGCTAGACAATCATCATATCTTTACAATAAAATAAACAGCATATTGCATATCTACCCCATGAATAAATACGAATGTAAGGAAACTATAACAACATATTTAAAAAAACTAACTTACGATGAAACAGAATCTCTTATTGTTATATTATCCTAGGTAAATATATGGACACGCACTCACGCGAGAAAAAACTCACCCTACACACACGCACCCACACACACACCCACATACACACACACACACACACACACACACAAAACAAGGACTTGATTAGATTTGTTCTTAATTTAATTTAATTAGTTTAATTTTTCTAAAATGTTTTATCTGTAACTATCTGTTGCTATTTAATCTGTAAACAATTACCTGAATGTGGAAGAGCGGGGCGTCCTAACACAGGCAATGTTATGCCTAAAAGGAGGCCTCAACAATCTTGTCATTAGATTAACTTGAGTTAAAGGAAATAAATCATTTTTATTTATTTTATTTATTGACGATTTTGACTAAAAGCGAGATCCTAACAGTGGTTAAGAGGTATTACCGGCTCATAATTTCTCTCCTTCTTCATTTATACTACAAAGTCGGCAAACATGGATGCCTCCCTCCTGAGAGTTAGCAGTTAACGACAGCTATGAGGCTCGTGACACAGATGACACATGGCATGGTAGTTACTGTCGAGCTGTCTACCTGACTTCCAAAATGGAAGGTCGAATAATTTGAAATATAGCGTCGCTATACGCGGATTCGGAAATTAAAGTTGCCGCAATTCAGCACTGGAGCAAGCCCGGGGGCACAGGAATGGTCGTTATACAGTGGCGAAGGCATCATCTTGTGGAATAAGAAGCTCAAATACTGGAACTATGTATTTGGGATGCATGAATCCGCCGCTGCACAATCAATGTTAACAATACGGCTTCCTATAAAATTAGAACTGTATATATACATGACAATAGTAGGTGTGATAATAATTTAACTAGTCTTAATGGATCTCTAATGACAATGGTATATTGCTCCAAATCAATCGTGAAGATTTTATTAAAATTCATTATTCGTTTTATCTCATTGAGAGCCAGTGTTCAAAAACACGAAGCAATAATTCGTCTACACCGCAATGATATTTGGAATTCTCGGAACCGAATACGAAAAGGTCGAAGTAGAAAATATTACTACAAGCTAAGCGCAACTTTAGCAATGATTCAGCGATTTTGCGAAGTCGCAAGCCATCGGGAGTAATCTTCTCGAAATATCAAAATAAGATTATTTTATTTTGTCTCTAAAAGTAGCAAGAGGGTATCCCTTATCTGACATGATCTGCGAGATACTAAAAGTTTCTACTTTAAGCCATTTTAATAATATGAAAAATTATCTAAGAACGATTCACAGTATCGTGACTAAATCCGTAAGTGAGGGTATAAGTGTACGCTAAACTTTATTAAAGGTCCGACAGCGACAAGGGCCGGGGCGGCCGACCTTCATAAAACAAACTTTATGACAAACAATAACATTTATTACATAGTTGAGTATTAATGCGCACTCCATTTACAGCTGGGCGGGCGGCGCCACCGCGGCGCCCTGCATTGTTGCTCACGCCGCAAACATCTTTTCAGGTTTAATAACTCTACACGATATATTGCTTCTTTCAAACTATACCTACATGAAATCTTGGCATAACCTAAATACTATTTATTGATGTTACGTTATTACAAAACATGGGATTGATACCAATATCTTCAGATTTCCTTAATACGCTTTCCAATTCCTCGTCTCAATCTGTTTATTTAATGTAGCGATAAAATAAAACGAAATTTAATAGAAATACAAAACATTCCAAAGCAAAGGAGTGGACAGTAACGCGCGGGGTGTTCTTGTACTAGACTGAAATAAAATTTTATATAGGACATTATACGTGATAAACGACGTGAACGACACGAATATCCTCTTTCACGTTACGCTTTCTGTAGCCGTTTTTATTGTACGTAGGTACGTAGTCATACTCTATATATTATTTCATAGTAAGTATTGTAGAAAGTGTACTAGCGTTAAATAATTCGGACCACCATACTACAATTCACCAACCGAATTAGGATAAAAACTATTAGGTAATAGTTTAGCCTATAGAAATATATATAGAGGTAAAGATGTGATGTTAGGCACTTTACACAATGATAATATTAGAACGCTATTATAATACATCACAATAACTTAGCTTAATCAAGGTTTCGAGTTTTGCACTATTAATTCCAAACTAACAATAAATGTCAAGTACACTTTGTTAATTAAACTGAACGCGTTTAGGTGTTGTTCATGTTCAACTACGAGACAGCGCCTGATGATTGTATAATTGTATTCTGTAAGTACTCAATTATAAAGGATTTCAATGTAGACGGTACATACATGCACCATTGAGAAGCACGTGGGTGACGCGCGGATCAATGAATCGGAAAATTACGCCAAGTCATTGTAGGATTTCCAGACGGATGACATCTAATCATTATCTGTGTTGTTTATTATCAATACTGTCATGCTCAATTAATTATAAAATAGGCTATTCATTCAAAGTGTGCTACAAAACAATGTGATCTAAGGGTTATGATCTTGGTGTTATCGTTTTCCCGTACGTTGATTTTGAAGGTCAGGAACCGACCCGAACATTATGCTAACTTAAAAAAGGTTCGCCCGTCGTTATATGAATGAAGGCCTTTAACGCGCAAATAGGAGTTTAATATGACACGGATTTCGTGGACAGTAGACAGCGGGATTGTATAAAGCCACTGGAGGACATGTGTCAACCGAGTGCTTTGCACGGAGAATGTTTTTACACCAGAGTGCCACTGAGAATGTTCAACGGGTGACGTACATGATTTAGGGAAATCTAAACTTTCCGTCAAGAGATTTGTACATGATTTCGAACCAAAGTTTTTGTCTTACCCGAATAATGTCACTATAATAATTTGTGACATATTTCTAATATGTAACTACACCAGTTATTTAGCCAAGAGAAAAATATGTATCTATGTATGTATATCTAAAAATATTCACCCAGTTGTCATTCTTCTTGAATCATTCATGACCATATCCGACGAAACGAGAATCGAATATTTATGATTTATATTTATTTTAGTAGTGCCAATATTATACAAGGGCCGATCCCAAATTTTGCTGACTGATATAACAGTATTAAATTGTAGGAATTATTTTAAAAGTAACTTATCAATATAATTTTAGCCTATTTGTTATTGTAATTTAATGAATAAAAAAATTAAATTATTAAGTATACAACCCAATTAGTGACTAGAATAACATAAAAAAGTAAGGCCAAAAATTCAATACTTTTTAGTGTGGAAACATGTAATTAATGTTTAATAAAGGTTAAAGAATTTAATCAAATAGTCTGGTCATTCTATGTGGCAGACAGAGTATTGGCTGTCTGCAGTGTAAGTAAAGTATACAGTATTTTATTGTTATTCTTGTCCTTCGGTTGAACGTGTTTTTGCAAATGAGTCAGATGACATGTGTGTGTTAATCTGTCGACGAAGTGGCGCACCTCAGAATAAGTTGCAAATTTGCAGTTACTTAGGAATTATTGGCTCTCAATCATTGGAATAGGGTCCGTGCAGTATAATTCAAGTACTATATTCTGGCAGGAAACGTAGCCAAACACGCGTTGTGTATGGAACAATACCTCGGCAATAGACCTGGTCATTAGGGAATATGGAATTGACCAAGTGCGTCGTGAATGGACGGCCATTTGTGTATTGCGTCTATACAAACTTTGTATGTGGGCGTAAACACATTGAAGGGTAGTTCATTTTAAGCATAGACGATGTATACCGTCGGTGGTAGTAATGTGTACGCGTAATCACGATGGCTGTCTGGCGGTACTTGTCGATGCTCATTTGCGTATCTAAGTGGGCCCGCGGAGGCCATTAGCCAACGATCGAAGGCGTCATTACTCGCGTCGCGCGATAAGGAGAGACCGCCACTACACCCTTAACGACACCGCTTGCGGTCCAAGTGGACACCTACCTACCTTCCACCCTTCAGATCGCTATTAGAAAAAGAATTTAACCAAATGCTAGGGCAAATTGGGTCAAATTTTATGTTAAAAGCATTCTGGTTAATTGAATTTTTATTAAGATGGGTGTACTGTTTTCAGTTTTTATTAAAATATTCAATATTCCTTAAACTTCCCTACTGAAGTATTAAGAGCATCCAAACAAACAACTTTAGTTATTCAAATGGTTTTAATAAGTTTATAACATTATTTATCACACGACATTTTTGAATGGAGTAATGAGAAAATAACTATTTTGTTATGATCAAGCTTTTGAAGTAATCGCGAGGAAAAATATTTTTATACTACGTGTATTGACTGTAACTATTACGGATCCCACAAATTTATAAACATTTTCAAAGTTATACTGAGTGTACTGAGTCTGGATGTAATTTGTGTCCATCTATTATAAGCTTGTAAAGTACCTCATGATAAAGGGATTAGATTCCCTAATGTGGGCGTTGTCTTTAAAATAAAATAATAAATATAGAGATGGAAGAACCGAATCTCACCATAAGGGCTCCTTTTTACAATATTGGTATGGAATCCTAAAATTATGAAAGGCATTCGGACAGGCACGTGCCTGGGAAACTTACAGAACTTTCGCAGATACGTGCCAGTTTCTGCTATGGACGCACATATGGATCACAAAACAAAAAAAAGAATAATAAAGGTAAGTTAAGTATGAAGAATAAATCTATAATGACATGACTGTCATCAGAGCAATGACTCTTTACCGTATACGTACTGATCATTTCTACATATACATAGATGTATGCGGCTGGTATTATGACTATTTGCGAAAGTTACGCGAGGCTTAAGGTACAAGTGTAAGTATCTACTTACATACTATTAGTTGGTAAAGCATGTGATTTCACAAATGGTCGCGAAACGCCATTGCAGAGTTTCGTCGTAGATTTTAACGAGATTGCCGGTAGTCGCCGATGCCTGTAGCTTCGAAGTTGTGCCGAGAACCCTCCGACACAAGTTTACAACTTATTAAAGAAGATCTTTCCGAATTGATATTAAAATCCGGGGAAATACTTTCCGTTTCTTACTTTTCAGCGTAGATTCCTTAAACTTTTAACATTAAATATGTATTTTTATTGCAGGTAAAATATTGCGCAATAAAGTTGAGTATTATTAAATTTAAAGTTTTGATTTGTTTATGACTACGTCAATAGGCGATTTTCGAAATAACCGTTTTAGCGTACATGTTTTTGAATGCGCTTTAACTTCGCTCTATAGTTCAGAAACAATGAACGAACGTTCTTACAAGCAATTGATTAGAAGCTAAATTCATTAAATTTTAGCTGCTTCTAAAATTTCCTAACAAGAATGCTCGCCCAGTAACTGCTTTGAAGAACCTGATTACACAAATTCATCCCTTCTGCGTAATTGTCTCAGACTAGGCAAGTCACGTTCGGCCAAGAGGAAGGGCTCTCGTTTATAATCAATGTCAAAATGGTATTATCACGAGATTGGTCTATAAATTGAGTGCATATTTCATGAGTCTGGGGTGCTTTTTTAATGTTTGTATATAGGAAACAGAAAGGTATTAGCATCCGCACGTGACAACTGTGTAAATAAAATGTCTCGGACAATAGTGATCGATTCGGTCAGTCGCGCGTCGCGACGCGAGGGAAGCAGGCGGCGGTTGTGACGGCTCGGCGGCTGGCTGGGCCGGTGATCCGATCCGATACATGTATTATTCAAAAGCCGAGGAGAACGGTCGCGGCTCGCAGGCCTCCTCATTACAATACGAGCGCAACGCTCGGCTCCGCCCGGCGCCGGCGAGCCGGACAACTTCTGCGATGGCAGACAACGGGACCGATTAAAATTTCATCTCTCTTTGTTAGGGACAGAGATAACGGATCAATGTCCGCCGCTAATGCCCCTGCACGCCCGCCAATCTAAATTGAATACATCAATCTATTGGATACCCGTATATCAGTTAAACTATATTAAAATAAAAAATACAATTAGAGATGCGTAGAATATTCCTTATAAAAGTGACAGAATTTGATTCATCAAACCATTAGGTACGTTTTGTCTTTTCAGTTTTTTGGATAGTGTAACTATAAATCAAGGAGAATGCGCTTACACTTATGTGTTAGTGCAAATCTGAGATACCAAATCAGTGATGGTATAAAATTGTTGATATTATAATAAAAGGCTCGCATTTAATTTCTAATAAACTGTCTAAATAGATCATAATTATTTAAAGTTTTAATTCGCTCTAGGGACCCCTTAGGTATTATGGCAAGATTAATAAAGAATTAGCAAGACAGTGTTGAAAGTTATTTACAAAAGAATAGATTTCCGCCAATTAATCGAGCGTCGATTGGAAACGATACCCGGCCGATGGCAGGACAATAAGAAAACAACGCGAAAATGCAAGGTCCTAACTTCTTAAGCTTTTCTTTTTACCCAGCGACGGTGCACTTAAATCAGATAATAAATAAATTTAGCAGTCAGGATCTCCTTGGAGTATCCTGCAGCCATCTGAATAACGCAGGGACGTCTTTGAAACATAACTCACGTATCTTAAATAAAAAGACGACAAAGGAGGCCATTTGTTTTGGTATTACCCTATCGGGTCGCAACAAGGCGTACGACCCTGCGGTCCGCTGCTTGCGCTTATGGAAGACCAGGCTTTCCTGTATAATGCCGTGTTCGATTTTGGCAAATAGATATTTAGCAACTTAAGTACGGACTTGACTGGGTCTTTATTACGTATGCAGTACGCTTGGTTTTAGTCCTGAAAGAGTAATCACTGTCGTGGCGTCGATAATCACAGCCGACACTGATAGACAGATAATGCTGACGCAACCACTGTCTCACATTTTCTACGCTCTTTATACACTACACCTTCCTTTCTTTAGTAAAAGATTAATTAGTTAAAAGAAATGAGTTTTGCTTCGTTTTACCGTCACAGCCTACACTGGAGCCTTAGAAGCTATTACAGTAGCCGTAATGAAATTTAGAGCGCTCATATAAAGTTATTTATGTAGAGAGTGCGGGTACCGTTGACGATGGGGTAGTCGTCTTAGAAGATATAAAGCGCTGGTTCATTATGTTAACGTAACACGAAGTGAATTTATATGTGAAAATTAAGTTTCGGTGACATATCTTAACATGAAATGAACGCTGTTGAACTTATATCATAGAGATGAACTGTTTTTATAGAAGCGGTGACGTTTGGCGGCGTGGCGGCGCCTCTGAGCACACGAATTCATCCATCAAACTTGACATGTACAACCAACAATGTTTGAGCTTATTATGAGACCTTTATTAATACCGAATTCTATCAAGACCAAAACAATGAGAGATTTTGTTTTGTTAGAATTGACTTATAATGGGACTTAATTACTACTTGACTTAATTAATAGGGCTTCATAAAAAATCTATTGATAAAGAAACTTATAAAATGAAAAATCCTAACTCTCTTACTAACCGACTAATAATTGTTAAGTAATTTTCTATATATAAAAATGCGTTGTTGCTATTATGATGTAGACAAGTAATATACAACTCTGATCATGACAATTTCACAAATTATTCGCTTCATAGGTGCCGAATTTCGCTTTAAGGGCAAGACCTGTAGGCGGTGTAGCGAGACGCTTGTTTATTATATACTAAAGCTCTATTTATATTTTTATAATTTAGCAGGAGAATTTAAGCTTTGATAAGCTACTTAGTTTAAGACTCGAGAATACGATAAGAGCCATACATATAGTCTACTTATATGTTTTCCGTTAAAATCAACATAAAGTGCATAACGGTAGTAGACGATACCCGGGCGTCGGATCAGGTTTGCGCATTGCAAATATTGCTAGTTAGTTGAACCAGATGCACTTCTATCTCTACAGTATAGTATGTCTAAATTGTCCTAGACTTTTCAACACCGTTGTTCTTCATTATACAAAAGACGTCATTTAAAATAATGAGAATTCATGCTCAATTAAGTATTTAAGCAACCTTGGCTCTCACTATAATGTACTAGCATAAACCAATACTCTCGTTATAATGTCAGGTCAGTCGACATTACCTCGAACAGCCAAAACTATGGCTGACACGCATTCCTCGTTTGGACAATGGCGGTGCCTTATTATTATTTTTATTCGAGTAGGTGAATGATCGATATGATGAAGGGCTCGCGGAAACGGGTCTTTGTTGAGCTCAGATTAATCATACGCACTTCCTGTAATGGAAACTCTCGAGACATTAATTAAAGCAACCTATATTGTTGGGTTGTTGCTACGACTAAACGCAAAATATAGGCAAATAAAATAGCAGTGAATCGTGTAATGTTAGGATAATGTTTCTGATTTATGCTGACTATACTTATTGGACTGTAAGATAAGACGCAACTATTCAAAATTGTAGAGCCGCGCACTATAAAGGATGATTAAAGCTCAGTTCACGTACGGACTACAATTTATTCCCCGGGCAATTTAAGGAAAAATTTCGTGGCAGTTTTACCTTTTCACAAGGGAAGAGGAAGAACGGAATCAGAAAGTATTTTAGACGCCGCCGTATGACGCCATGCTGACTCGACATTTGGATGGCTCCGCACGCGCCTGCTCGATACCGTCGCCGACGTGGCACTTTTACAAATACAAATTATTTATTATTGCCTATTTTATATTTACATTATGGAGCATTGCGTACATCACTGCGTCATACCCCTGGCGGTTTTCTTATACAGGTTGTATTAAATGTAAAGTAAATACGGGTGTCTAGTATGTCTGTCTGGCAGAGATTTAATCCTTTCAGGGAAGCATGATCAACATCGGCGCGGCGGCACTCTGGCGGGTGAGGTAACGCGATATCGCAACCAAACGCTCGGACACTGAGTCTCGGGATGTCAATTAAGCTAATTAAACACACAGCGGGGGAGAGAGGACGGTGGGCGCACACTACGTCCTCAACTGACGCATCATTTTACTAACAAAAGCCATTTCTCACAGAAGCGAAAAACAATGGTCCAATCCAACTCTATACAGACCGGTAAGTCTGCGATTATTTGAATGCGACCGTAGGCATAAAAAACCGGCGAAACGCGGTCTTAAATTGGTGGCAATCTCAAAGATGTTCTTAACAAATTAGCGATGATCCGCAAATCATCCTCGGCGTCAAAAATTAACTTTATTTAGGTGTGAAGTTTACAATGCAAACGACGACAAAATATGCAAACACAATGAGAAATGCTCCGCGTTAGTGGTAAGTAATTACTCGCCGATGAAATTATGGAAATGAGCGGTGAAAAGACAAATAATAGAATGAGTGGTAACAAGAGATAAGACACGGCTTAATTAATAAAGTTGGCGCGCTTGTCTTAGGGCGGCGCGCTGCGGAGACACCCGCGATTCTGGATCCAAATCGGATAATCGCATTCGGCTAATTGAGCGTTAGATTGACGCTATCGGGTTAGAGAGTCAACCGACGGACGGCGCCCCGTGTACCCCGACGGCTCTTTGATCCACCCGCTAATACGGCCAAATCACAGGATCAAGCTACAAAAGAAACTTGCTGGTGAAAATTGAAAAGATAATATGAGAAAGACGATGGTTACTTTATCCCCAATAAAATGTGAAAAAAGATATGATGAGCGCAGACATTGGACGATTGAATAACCGCGGCGGGGAAAAATAACACAAAGGGTTGCAAGCATGCGTCATATTTCGTAAAGTTTTAACGAGTGGGGTCGTTGTAGGGTGTTGGTTGCGTGACACTCGGTTTTCTATCATTGTTCTTTGTAATGCCATCGGTTTACAGCAAAACATGTTATTATAAATTTTATTCAATAGTAAAATAAATCGTAAACAGACCCTTTTTTTTTCATAAATTCCTAGTTAATTTATAACTTATGGTCGGAAATTAGGCCAAAAACGCACATCTTAAAATGCAAGAAAAGTGAGTATGACTAGCTATATAAATCAAGCACGCACACCTGCACATACCAATACAGCATGAGTAAATGTTTATATGAATTGTAATAGCTATAACAATCCATCTGAACTGACCTCTGGAGGGCTAGTAGCATAATACCTCTAATGCGTTTGTCCAATGAAATTGTGAAAAATGCTCCGTTTGATGACGTAATAGAATTATTGCACGATTTTATTACACGTGTCCATTAATCGAACTACACTCCTAAGTTATACCCTGATAGGTACCTCTTTGTAAAACAAAGTTGTACAAAACTAGGCTACTAACATAAAAATAATATATTATTTACTTGGATATTCACATATCTACTACACTTATACTTTTTAGAATCATAATGTCAAAATTAAATATCAGCAATACAAATAAACAGGCCATAAATAAACCATAGGCCATATAAGATTCGTTGTACCTATTACATTATTAAAATATGTTTGAACTGGTAACCAAATGCGTCGATCAATTTCTATTTAACTAATTACTTATATTAAGTTAAATATTATTAGTAACTTTTTGTACATACGAGAAACCATATAAATTTTGATGGGGTTTGATAGTGTTTATTTTATTTATGTATACTTCTAAATGGTTTCAGATTTTTACTCTTCTTTTTAGTAACAGCCATAGGTATTCATCAGACAAAACCGATAACAGCTTTAATGGAAAAACGATGGGAAACCTCAACAAATGCACATGCGGTCGTTTGATTTGAAAATAAGTGGCTCTACCTTATTGAATTAAATATAAAGTTAAGAGCTCCTTTAATCATGAACTTGCCAAATAATATCGAACATTCGGAATTCACAGGGACACACACTCATACAACAGGGACCGCACCGCTATATTTATATTAAGTTATCTAGATTATTTGGAGATTAAGGAGAAATTACTAGAAAAACGTGTGTTCTATTTGAAATTTAAATATTAGGTAAATTATATTGGACAACATATTTCTTGGATGGCTACTAATAAACCAATTTTATTTTGCCTCATTCGATTTAGCTGGATGGATGGATAGGAGTACATTTATATTTTATTTGAATCAGTATAGCATTCTTAAGAGATACTTGCGTTGAATAATACCCACGCACCGCATAGATTGCTTTATAAATATGGAATACGATTCCAGGAATTCACAAGTGAGTCTGTATTGTATAAGATTTCCATAACAGTACCATGACATCATATTCTAAGTTTATTATACGGGTTACAGATAAACTAAAGACAATACCTACTTGAGTTCTAGTCAAGGTCAGTTAACTTTCTTTGATTACACAGGTGTGCATCCATGTAGCCAGACGCGTACATTCTTGTCAGGCAGCGCATACGAATGGTTGCTATGACGATGACGTACATCGTCTGCTTGGTCTCGAACTATTGTATGTAGTAGTTAGTAGTCAACGTATCATCTGTTGTCGTAGTATAGGTACAGTCAAGAATTTTAATCTACTATCTTACGTTGAACTTTGCACCTTACCTACCTATCAAATTCGTACATAAGGAGCAATTTGATTGTTATTTAAATTAAGAGTTCTACTTTTTTATAACTTAAATCAATTAGCGCGACCGAAGAATTGCGTCCACAGAAATTTTAAAATATATATTTGAAGCCACGAACTAACTCCAGTCAAAAGGCCTAGTTTTCAGCATTACCTTTTTAAAATCTATTTTATCATTTTGCCAAAGAAACTAGGTTAAAATTTTAAGAACTACGTAGAGAACTTCGATCTTGTACCCAAAACCCGAACGTAGTATAATTCTGTTGAATAAAGAAGTCGAATTTTCTTAAGAAATTATCTCAAATAATATTTGAGGTTCTAGTAAGTCCTTATTAAATGGAGTCCTTTGCAGAGAGGGGGCGACACGGTGACTAAGTACATTATAAAAAGTATATTTACACTCGACCTCACGCGGCGGACGGAGAAACTTTCGTTTCGGGCGCTTTATGGGCGGAAAAATTGAGAAAAGTTGAGGCGTAACGGTGGCGAAGAGGAATAGGGACTCTGCCGACGGGAGCAAGTTTAATATAATATGTAAATCGAACGGCAACAGTGCGACCTGCACACCACAGTGCGGTGGATACACACCGAACTCATATCGTTGCCTGGACGTATTACATGGGGAGTCATAAATTATCGTGTAAAAGGCAAAGCAGCAAGTTTTACGCAGGAGTACTGCGGATAGGCTGCATAAGCGGTGGAAGAACGAGGAAGGGTTACGAGCCTATGAATGCAAATGAACGTCGCCGCGCGGGTGGAGGTCGGTTTATCGGCAGACATTTACATAAAGTGGTAGAATGCCAACTGGTGAACGCACTTAGCCACCTATTGCTATCATCATAATACGTTCATTTTAGTACTTGATATGAAGGATAACACCTTTAAAATTTGCTCAAATTATGCAAATCACGTCTAAAACCCATGGATGCTCAATGACAATATTATCATGGTAAATTAATATTTACACTACATGTATATAGTAAACCAGAAATACTATGCGTAATGTGAACGTCACTTACTTACATGTGTTAAAATATACGCACGTGTCTTTTTCAATGTCTGTGATGCCCGATTCTAAAGCAGATATCGACTGGCTGCGACAGTTATTCTTCTAATGAGGCTATGTCAACGTAGTGGAGAATATTTTTGTCAAATAACTTACACGACGTAGAAAACTTTTGCGAATTTAAACACAGATAGATGAGTTTATGCGCTGTTTATTCCCTGCAGTCACTATCTACGCTCGAGATCGGCTCGTAAAACCGTCGGGTGCGAGCATTGTTTTATTATCGGTCCCCACTGGTGTAATCCTGCACAATAACGCCGCTATACAATCTGCTGCCATTCATTAAGTTCTTCTGACCGAATGTAATATGAATCTGCTACGAATGT
Organism: Pseudoips prasinana; assembly: GCA_951640165.1. NCBI lineage: Eukaryota > Metazoa > Arthropoda > Insecta > Lepidoptera > Nolidae > Pseudoips > Pseudoips prasinana. Next base: position 26,267,964 of record OX621237.1, on the reverse strand, counting down.
TACCAATCGTAGAGCCCCCGGCAGTCTGGCGATTGCCAAAATAGTATTTTGATAACATTTGAATAATAGTTTTATCAGAGCCAGTCAAATGGATTGACATTTTCAAGATGTATATGTTTAAAAAACCTTTAATCGGACCAGAATATCTGGAACGGTGGACAGGCGACCCAAAAGTTTCCTACAGTGACGTTTACAAGCCTTCCAACTCTACAAAAACAACTATACATCAAAAATGAGTTACAAGTTAACTGGAGCTCTCCGCCGTGGCCCACGGCTAAATTTCGATTTAAGTGACACGTGTACCGACGGGGCGCGTCTGCGTTCTCCTTGTTGGCTTACCAATGACACTTTTCAAGTAGTTCACTCAAATACTGTGACCTCCCTTTAACTACGACTCGTTGCTACTCAATTCTTAGACATAAAGAGTATAATGACCGTCTAGTTATAATCATGGCTATTATTATTCAGTATCTAAAAAGATCAGTGGCGAATCATGCAAGTCGTAAATTCTTAACATTGAATGTGTCTGTTCAACAAGTAGGGCAGCTAAAGACACGAAGGGAGGAGCACGGTAAGAGGACAAATGAAAGGCGGAGCTTTCTGAAAAACCAGTAGCGTGTCCTCAACACATAAGAGATTCAACGGTCTTTCTGTTGTTGCTAGGAGATTGCTAACAGATGTTTGTTCGTTACATACCAGCGGCCTTATACACTTTGTACAATTATGTGGTACACTTACAATTGTGGTGGCTCCCTATAATAGTTTGCCGCTGGTATGTAACGTTATGTTGGCACGAAATTTATTTTTGACGAAACCTTCAAAGCACATTGCAATTTGTTGAGAGAAGTGATGTTTAAATTTTGCGCAAGAAAGACGAAGTCCGTCAAGACAATAATGAACATAAAGTGTACAGTTTTCGCGAAGCGAAGCACTCCAGCGCGATGCTTTGAAAGTTCTACGGCGAAACCGGCGGCGGCGGCGCCCGGCGGGGTCGCGCAGCAGCTCACGACCGCGGCGAACTCGCTGATAAACTACGAAATATTGCCGTTCGACAAGTGCCCCTCACAGTTTTGTCCACCCGAATCGTAAAAAGACTTGAAACTACTTAACGCATTATATCAAATCGTTAAACTCATTATTAATTTATACTCAAACTAATCTGATAGACGATTCCGCTGCAGTGTACCATGTTAGGACGGCAAGCACATATAGCTTGTTTTATAGATATATTGCGTGCCGATGCAGCTTTATAGTTGTTAACAAAGATATTAGAACAAAGACGTATTTGCAGCCAGACAATTACCTATCAAAATACAAGAGGCCGTAATTTTATGAGCGCCGCTACTTTGGATCAGCACAGTAAGCCGGAGATCGCATCACGGACCGACCCTGTGTGCGCCCTCGCCCTCAGTGGGCTCGCTAATCCTATCGCCGCGACAAATTAATATGCTCATCGGCAGCCGCGTCACTAGATTACAGCGCGTCCATAGCGCATTGTATTTTAAGTGTATTATCCAATTTGGTGGATATTGTGCGTGTAGTAATCCGCGGTCGTGGAGTATACCAGAGCGTTTAGTCGCGACTCGCCGTAAACGCTACATACAACGCTCGCATTATCGCACGGCTTGATGGAACGAGCTGGCGCACTTAATAGATTTTGTTGTTGTTGCATCCAACACGGTCAGCCTATTGCGAACTAACGGGATTATCGCCTGAATATGAGTTTAATGCCATGTTGGGATGAGGACAGTATCGACGTGTGTGAGCGATGACTGCCGTAGCGCTCTATTTAATATTTCAGCTGTGCAAATCGAAGTGTTAATGGTTGCGGTTAAGTTGCACGAAGTCTTTGAACGTCTTCGTTAGAGATCGCATCTAGGGCCTGCCTTCTCGTGTTCAAGAGCGCTCGCCTCGGGATTCCGACCGAGTGTCTCATTATCCTGCATAACATTACTATATAGACCTCAGACGATAAAATAACAGATATTTCGTTGCCCCGTTTTAAAATAGTAAAAGCTCGCTGTAAAATACTACATGTGTAACAATCTTTTTTGCTTATTTTCGGATACGAACCGAGTGAACTAAAAATGGTGAAAATGATTAAAATCGGCGCAAACCATTAAAAGCGCAGTTTATAATAGGAGAGTGCACCGTGAAGTGTCCTTCATGTAGGCAGTTAAAGAGTTGGAGGAGCGCACTCGAGCACAAGTACGTACTGTAGCGGCGCCATGCGCCACCTCGCTCACTAACGAACCTTCCGACAAAAACTCTACTCTGCTCTACTTTACAGCACTGTGCTCCACACTACCACGATCATACAGACGCGAGAACACGCGCTTTGTACTATTAAAAAAATCCGCGAGTTAATTGTGTGCTAACTTGGGGTGTAAAATAATTGATAAATTACTCAGTCTGCGGTTTATTTTCCATTGCGTCGCTTGCAAACTAACTGAATTTAAGAAAACACTATGTTTATTGTGGTACAATCCAGACGAGTTTTATACGTAAATAATTAAGTTTAGCGTTGAAAACGCTGTTGATTTTACAGCGTTGCACAGTAAGATTAAGAATTAGAAATTATTTGTCGTTTCGGATAAGGCAACAATGAATAGTGCTAAAGCGGATTATGTTTAAGTTATTATATTATACCTTTAGCACCCTGCAGCATGCTCCAAAACTGTTGAAAAAGTAAGTTTCGTGAAAAATTGGTGTTTTTTTTTAGTAGCACTCGAAAAGCTTAAGCGAGACGGGTGTTGTTCGGGACAACTTCAGTGTATTATGGAAATAAAAAGACAACGAAAACGGTTGGAGAGGAGTTGCTAAATAATGAATGCTCACCACTTAGCAAGAGCCGTGGAGCGGGCCGGCTGTCACTCGGCACTCATCCTCGGGCGCGCTAATTGAGTGGGGCATCTGACGGCATCTCGCAACACCACGCTCGCGACGGAATGTAAACAATATCGTAAAAACGACACTCTTACATTATTTTCGGCACTCTATCAATGAGTCTGAACGATTTAATTAAGCGATCTCAAGAAAATCCACAAAATACGATTTTATGGGATACAAAGAGCAGTAAATTTATGCTTTCCCGTGCTGAATAATATTTATCTATACATAATTACTGGTAGACAAAATATTGAACTTTGTTACGTGAAAATTATTTTAAATCAATGCTTAATTTTGTGGTTCGACAAATATAATGTCAATGTTCTCACGTGTTCTATAACATGAGTTAAAAATCAAGTTGCTATAGCTTAGCACGTGACAGTGTTATAGATAATGCAGGGGCTATTACGCGTCACGTCGTGGCTAGTTAGTATGTAGTGAGGTGTGATCGACGGCGATACATCACGCCCGCCGTCACGTCACGAGATATACGGCCGCTGTCGTCTACCGGTCGGCGTGAACGGTAACACATTGTCCAATGCAGCGTGCTTTTTGCAACATAAATAATGACACAGCTCATGAAGCGTAAAGAAACAAACGCAACACCTTTTATTTGGGTTGGAGTATATATTTCATAAGATCTATTAGAAAGAATAAGCCATTTATATAACGAAGTTAGGCAGGCTTGAATTTCAGCAGCTTGAACAATATAAAACCTAGACAATGAAGAGAAACTAGTCTAACAAATAATTTTATTGAGAGACGCAACAATATAACAGCAGGATATCATGAAAGAAACACAACACTCGTAACTAAGTAATTAGAGCAGAAATAGAACTCATGCACGTTAGCTCCAATAGTAAAATCAACAGTTCACTTGTGTTAAAAGCCACTAATAAGTTAGTGCCGATATTAATCCGGCTCATCTCACACGACTGGGCGTTATTGTATTTAATACTAGCTGTGCCCCGCGGTTTTACCCGCTTTAAATTTTATAAATCATCATAGCTCAACCCCGTAGGTGATAGCGTGATAATATGTAGCCTATATGTTGACCCCACCTCTTAATAATATTTATGCAAAATTTGAAGTAAATCCATTCAGTAATTTTTGAGTTAGCCCGGACATACATACAGACAAACAGACACACAGACAAAAATTCTAAAAGCTATATTTTTGGCTTCGATGTCTATTGTAGATCACGCCCCAAGTATCCTTTTTAAAAAATATTCCATGTACAGTTTTGACTTTTCTACGATTTTATTATATGTATAGATAGACTATTGAGAGGGGATATTTTGCTAAAGTATAATCTGAATATAAGGAATAAAGTATAGGATTAGAGAGAAGGTTCAGTCTGGCTTCGAGTGGCAAAAGCGCACGGTGCGAATCCTAACCGGTTATACTTGTTTATTTTGCACGCATTCCAGCCGGCCGGGCTGGAACGAGAGACGCATTCCCGGATCAGGAACCCGATTTCTATACGCCTGGCCTTGAATCCCAACGCTTTAAGATGCCTGGTAAAAATATTGTGAGATTGGGTACGCAGTTTGCTCAAAATAATGTTAACTAGTAACAGTTTGAATGTGCGTAATACAAAGTAATTACTCAAGTATTTAATCCATGCTAACACAATTTACCTTTCCTGGATAAACTGATTTCTTAACAATAATAAATCGCAAGTAGTTCACTTGTAACGACGCGTAATAGGTAAATAGATATAGTTTTGTATCGGTAATATGCATAGCAATAACATTTTATGACAAAATATAACTGCTATTCCGTAATCTGTGGCTTGCCATTCAACACAGTTTCTTTAAACGGCAGGTGATGATGTTTTATGGCCTAACATTTACTTCTGGAGCAAGGTTTTGTTTACACAGAGTATCCAATGCATAATATTCGTTTGTCGGAATTGTAATACAAAAGTGCAAAAGAATTTGTTAAGGGTCACTTTGGAGTGTAATATTGTAGTCGTTCCCATAAATCTCCTTTGTTAATCTTATCTACGAATGTAATTCTATTCTTATCTTGTTCGTATAAAGCGGCTATTAACCTAAGTATTGTACAGGGAATTAATAATATTGCTTGCCATGTACTAAGTATATGAATCCTTTGCGAAGATTTTTAAGACGCTTTCCTTTTACCTACTTACTTTTTCTTTCTTTAGAGTATATCAATATTGAGCACCTAAACAGAACAGCTTTTTGCCTCCCTGTCAATATACCTCTTATTTCTTCTAAAATACTTTAATAATTGAGTTCACTCTTTTTGGATATAATATTCTTTTGTATGAAAAAATTAAATATTGACACTATGTCATAAGTACAGTTCTGTATGTGTCTTTCAGTCCAGCTGCATCGACTAACATGGTAATATTAATACGCCCATCACCTTCATGAAGTTCTCTGTATGTTATTAAGCCTGCTTTTGCTTCTAGAGATGTTCAACACATGCTTGTGGGAAATTGAGGAAGATTTCTAAGCATTGGGTGAACGTCCATTAAAAGAGTATAACCAAACAGACTACACTATATTAGTAATTACCATACATAGTATCAAATTATTGCTCCATCTCCGTTAAGCTGGAAAGCGATAGACCATCTCCACTCCACCCACAGCCATCAAAACCTTTGTTATTGTTTTGCTCAGCACTTCAGCCAATCTAATTTTTGTTAATTCACGGATTTTCTTTATTTAAATTTTTTCACTAAACTTCTTAAATTCAATAAGTTCTATCTACATTTGTCAACAGCAGCATTTTGCGAAAATACTTAATGTTGTACACAATAACAATACATTAAAGGAGGATTTATTAGCTTAAAATAATTTGGGGCGAGTTCCTAAACAGAGAATCCACTTCCCTGTGAAATCCATATAGGTTTCGTGTCACGTCCGCAATGAGAATTCACTTTAATTGGCAAATAATACGTAGGCCAATTAAGGATGCTAAGTTGGATGGAGGCGCGCGTGACGCGACTAGAGAGTGTATTCAATTATGCAAACGTAGTCTTGAAAGAACAACTCGAACCTCCAGTTTTCTCTTATATTGACCGTAGGAAACGGGCTGACGAAATGTTCGCCATTGTTCCCTTCGACAGTATAAACTTTATCTTTACGTAATTATGTTCATCCCGTCCCAACTTTCACACACCTTTCACTTACTCGAGTAAAAAAATATCTTGTATTACTCATACAAACATACTTTCTCTTCAAACGATAAAGATGGCGGGGTTATACGTATGTAAAAAATACAACTATAGGGTTTATTATTTGATATAACATTCGAAATCCTATGAGTCAGTGAAATGGCGTGATAGCGACGAAGACGCGACGCCAATGAGCATCTCGAGCCGCGAGGACGGCGCCCGCCCGGGGACATCGCAATTGTCATGTAAAGCGTCGTCGGGGCAAAAGCGTGGCACATCGAGCCCGCGCCTCGCCTCCGGCTGAAAATGCACTTTTACGAAGCGATTGCCTGTCGATCTAAGTTATTTAGCGAAACGGTGAGTACCGACCTAAGTACGGATAACGATCTGCCACGAAAGTGTAACGGGCGGTTGCCGATACTGTCGTGTTAGAAGCGTTGAAAAAGTAAATATTATTATTGTCGGGATTATATGCAATATTTTACTGTACTATTAATGTCCGATAGAAGGCTTACACTAGGATATAGAAGCTTTCTTTTTAAGCTAGCTAGCTTCTATCGCGGATCTTGAGCGTGGGGACCGAATCCAGAAATTCCGTAACGTAAAAACCTAACACCCCCACTCCGACCGCCATCTATCGATAAATACCAGAACTGAATTTTTGAAATATCACGGTTATCTCTTTAGTTCGCCTTTAGGTGGCATTGGTTGTATTGGAAAACTACCGTAATCAGCTGTTTGTGAGAAAGTATATAGGTGTATAGGTATTTATCATCTACGTACAACAGTGAATATCTGTACTCTGTGTTTTAAATATGAATAAACAAAGTGAATTCATTAATGAAGAAAGTCACGAAAAAATTGTGAAAGAATATGAGTTAGTACTCTATATACATTCATTTTTCATAAATAATTATAATTGCATAAGTTGATAAAAAATGCTATGTAATAGCTTTACCGCGGCAGTCTCCGAGTGCCACACGTCTTTTTTTATTATTATTAATTTATATTATTAGTCCTTATAGCAAAAAGAAAAGAAAAAGAAAGCTAGACGACTTCCACAGTATGGTAGTAATTCTAATTATCGCGGGGGATACCACACATAGTGCCACACGTAATTCTTGAATGAGACTAGTATAGCCCATTACATTTATTTTCATACAGAAAACCCCGTGAATAAGTAATACTCGACAAAATATCCGCACCATAACGACGTGTAATCTTTCCTAGGCGGCATGGCGCTAATTAAAATGTCACTGCGCTTAGTCAAAAACCAAAAAAGGATCAGATTTACTTCGATGGGTGACGAAACATAAAAGAAGAATGAGGCTAAGAACTCACGGAGCGATTTTCGCCCGCAACCGCCGTGGTCGTGGATCTGCGGTTTTATTTCAAAACTCACGAGACCGGTTATTCGCGCGGTTATATGTATGCCACGAGTAATAACAAGTCACTGATGCAAAATGGCCGGATCTCTGTACCTCCCGCCGCGCCGCCCGCCGGCCCCCGCGGTCGCCCGCCAACCGATCGCAAAGCGCGCGGGCGCGGCGCCACCCGCCGAGGCTGCGGGTAACCGCGGCCCGCGCGATTCTACTAGTTGCCCGCCGGTACAGCGGGAGCCGCATACAACCGCGTACACCGCGGGCGTAAAACGCGTCGTGAAATGTGCTTTAATTTTTTATATAAATATTTGCATTCTACAGAAGCTGCGGGCCCGCAACCGCAGCGGACGCGGGCGAAAATCGCTCCGTGAGTTCTTAGCCTAAATGTATTGGGTCGCGATTTTAAATGCCGAAATGTCTTACACAAACTTTACAAAACTAATTTGGCATCAGTTCACTTCATTTAACAAGTACTTATAGGAAATATTATAAATATTATATTTATTTTACAGCAAATTATCCTTAAGGCGTAACCGTCTAGAACCTGTTAATTAAAATTTAAGGATAAGTCAGTCAAGTAATTATTAATAATTATATTAATAGCATCGATTCTAATCTACATCAGAGCGGCAGTTTACAATCGGAATGCGAAGAAGTTGCACGTTCCTGCAAATAAACGGTTCCGTAACCGTCTTCGTAGACATGTCATGGGCCAAATAATTTACATTGTGGCTTGAAGTTGTTCAATATGACCGTAAAGGGCTAGATTAAACTTTCCCTGTCGCGTAATGGTCAAGCAAGCGGTAGGCGCTAGGCGGCGCGGCGCAGCGCGGCGATGACGTAACTATGCGTCCGGCGCGGCGTCAAATTCAGCACGTTGTGTGTGAATCGTGATGCAAGCGAGGTGCCAAGGTCGAGGCTGATACTCAGCATGTAAATGAGCGCAGATAAGTCGCGCTCATTACACCCTACACGGTACACCCGACGCCGCGCCGAGGCCTCTAGCGTCATTACGAGCCCTGTCGGAGCCGCCTTTATTTTATTACGCGGATGTGTCGAGAAAGGAGGTTAATGTCGTCAAATTACACGCATTGTTTCACCTAGCCATTGCCATGGAAACAACGAATGTTGCGAGCCTATTTTGCTTACCATTACACCCGGGAGAAAAATTACTACCGAACTAAGTTAACATACTTATTCGTCCTCTTTTGCAGAGGAAATAAATTTTGGTGGTGTAATTTTGGAAGTCAACTCGGTCTGAGTTCTGAAGTAACTGCTATAAATTGCTAACAAAATATTTAATAGAATGGGTCGTAAAATAAGGAATTGAGCCAAGTTTGTTACCAATAGAACCGAGCGATCGGAAGAAAATAACTTTCGGAGCTATTTACGTGATTTTCCACGTTGGTGGTGGAGACGTGTCTCTCGGGCCTCACCGTTTAATTAAAGGGCGGCGGGGTGAGGCCCACGGGGGGAGCCGAGGAGCAGGGCATAATGGCGGCGCAATATCGGATGGAAATGCGCGGCATGTAGGAATGCGCCACGCGCCGCCCCTCCTCATTCGGGAACGATTCGTGGTATTTTTTATTGACGACTCTGGAAATGCTATAGTGGGAATAGTCCAACCGATCCTCATTCTACTTAAATCATGCTTTTAATTGACCAAAGTATTGACCACAGGGGAATAATTATTATAATGTCCATATTATCTTTAGACGTAAGGACCTATATCGAATTAAAAGTAGAAAAAGTTTTATATAGAACACTCTGACTGAAATATACTTTTCCTAACGGACACGACACAACGGTATTTTCTTTCGCTGTAAAGAACGTGTTTTATATTTTTGGTATTTATTTATTAGTAGCAAAGTATTTATTATTTAATAATTTTATAGTACTGCTTTATTTAGACAGTTATGTGAGAAACGAAAATAAAGTTTTAGTAAGCAATATTTTAAACTATTTTAAGTATCTAATCGATATAATTAGTGGTTCCTTATACAAGAATTATGCTGGAGACGGACAGATAAACGCAATTCCAATATAAGGGTGCTTTAACCCTAAAAGCCGAAATCAATACACACATTGATATTCATTATTATTGATATATGTTTAAGTCCTTTTAAAATTATTGTTGTGATATCGAATTCTTAGCTAAGTGCATGAACTACGCACGAACGCTAACCAAAGTGCAATTTGAACGGCGAGTGGCGAAATCCGAGAAACGGAACGTGACACCCCACTTATCACGCAACGAGAAAGTTGGACGTCTTATTAAAATCTTATTTATAACTGCTGCGTAACGACTCCACATTCCAACTGATCTTCATAAAAGAATAAGCAACTATCCATACAACTTCGCGTACCTAATAAGATTTTGATTGCACCGTGCCGTTAGCAACGCGTCAAAGCTGTTTTTAAATCTTGTAATAGGTCGGTATGAAGCGTGACTTGGCAAGATTTATCGACAATAATAGAAATTTTAAAAATATACGTGTGTACATTGACGTCAAAAGTTTGAATGGTCCCAAACAGTTGGTAGAATTAAAACGAGAAAGAAAATATATGCAGCAATTACGTGGAGCATGCTGCCGTTCAATCCAGGTCAGATTAAGTGATTTTTAAAAACTAATGCAAACGATAGCACGCGACGAGTGCCTCCACAACGCTGCCTGCTGCACAAAGTTAATGAACGTTCGCTTGCAAAACAACCCGCCCTGACCCGATCAATCGTGCCTTTAGAGAAAATGCGCAGAGAACAAAAGGTAAATTCCTTCAGGAAATGTTTTCATTAGTAGACTTTAATCTTGTAGATATATTGCTCTATCGGTAGCACGTGTGTCCGCAGGTTTGGGTTTGAATTCCAGTTCAGGCTAATAAGTGCTATTGGGTATTTTCTGGTAAGAAAAATATCGTTTAGTAGTCGGGAGTCAGGAAGTTACCGTTCTTTTCGCAGTGGACGTAAAACCGTCGACCCTGCTTTACATCTATACGGGCCCCAAGACATTTATTAATATGAAAAATATCGTTTAGTAGTCGGGAGTCATGATGTTACCGTTATTTTCGCAGTGCACGTAAAACTGTCGACCCTGCTTTACATCTATACGGCCCCAAGACATTTATTTATATTTATTTGTAACTAAAAATCGCCGGGAAAGAATGATGAACTTGGCTTTTAGGTAGTTCGATTAATATGACAAATTGTACGAGCACCACATAGCCTGTAAACATTCCAAAGTTGATTTCTCGTCGTTGTGGTTTCCGAGGCTTGGACCGACCGATATAGGTACAAAGGCATATAATGAATCACGTACCGGTATATGCTGTTCCAACAGAGTTTGCCGTCTCGACTATGTCTGTATACTTAGCTATCTACAATGCGTGAAGGTTTACGAACAATCTCGTCTGTGCGTCCTTGTCTTAAATCAGTGTACAAAATAAGACTTCTAGGCTAATTATGAAAATATAGTTATTATTTCGCCTCACAATTATATACCGTTGATACCATCTTTTATTTATCTTGCCAATTATGTATGTATGTTGTACAATGATGTCGGGTATGGTTAATATTGCACATGCATTAATGTATAATATAAACCAAATCCGATTAGGCCAACAATACATATATTACGTATTGCACTTGATAAGGAGGCTTGACTAGCAGAGTGAACAAATGTTCGGCAGTCCATAAAGTTGTTCAACATGTGAAAAAAATCCAGTATGGGAAACAAAGCCACGAATTGTGATTACTGGCAGCTTTTAAATGCTCCGAATATTCTGAATGTCTGAAATGGAACACTTGGCTGGCCGACGAGTTTTCAAAACCCCTCAAGAGGAGTGCCTAAAGCAATGGCCTTTGCTCTGAATTCGTTAGTACTAGTTTAGTTATTGTAAAACGACCGGATTGAGGTGATTGGAGTTTATCAAAGGAATTTTTACTACCATGAATTTGTAAGACGTTTGTTGTGTGTTAACCCAATGATTAACCGATATTTATAATAATAATAATATAATAAATCTTTATTACAAAAGGTGAATCGTAATACATAATGCATTTATAATAATTTACATCAAAGGGTTGTACTCACTTAGAACTACGATTAGGTGGGTGAAGTGCTGATCTCCTAGCTAGGTTATAAGCTAACCTGTATTAAGGAGTTTCAGTCCCGAACCCCTTATTTGAATTTACATTTATCAGTACAATCTTTGGCAGTTATTATACATTAGATAAAACAAAGATTGAATTGTGCGTGTGTGAGTGGGTGTGTGCATGTGGCTGTGTGTGTTTCGTTGTGTGCGTCTGAGTGTGTGTGTGTGTGTGTGTGTGTGCGTGTATGTGTGTGTGTGTGTGTACGTTTATGTCTGATTATTATTTTTATGTCACTGTAGGGAAATCATATATATATATATATCATAAAAAGAGAAAATAAACAAACGTATAATGCCACCTTAGTTTATATATTTTTCCGTTTCGTCGTACGTTTGGTTTTGAAGGAATTTGCGGATAGTTTGTTTGCAATTATAATAGGATAAACCGTATATTGAGCATTACTCGCTAAGTTTATTATAAAGAGAGGGGCCTAAGAAATAGAAAAACCTTTTAGTAAACGATGAACGAACTTGTGGAAGATTGCATATTTTATCTTTTCTGCGTTTACACATTTCTCTACAGGGCGTTTTCAGGTGCTGCAAGAGAACCGTTTGTAGAATAAAATGTTGCCGCACATTGAGGACCTCACATATGCTGTATAATTGATTAGTGGGAAAAATTATTGGGCGAAAGGTAGCAACCTTCAGAATGGCTCTGTGTGAAATTTCCAACGGTCTTAAGATAGTTTTTGCAGCACCGCCCCAGCATGAAATACAGTACGTAATAATTGAAACACATAAGGCAAAATATACACTACGAATTATAGGAGGATTTGCAATACTTCTTAGGGTTTTAAATATATATATAATTTTGCGTACTCTACTAGTCAGAAGGTTAATATGGGTTTTGAAGTTAAGATTCTTATCTAACTCAATGCCTAGATATTTAATGTGGTCAACAGAAGATATAAGAGGGCATTGACATGCAGATTGTGTTTGGCATGAATGTACTTTTAGGGATATTGGCGTCTTTGGTTGGGAGGCTGAGCTGATGGAGAAAGTTATATACTTCGTTTTGGAAATGTTAAGAGTCACATAGTTTCAAAAATAAGAAGTAAATAGGTCAATTATTCTTATTCTATTATATTGAAAGTTGTATGCATGTTAGAAGTGAATGGTTTTATTTTTTTTAATTTTGTAGCGTTGTTGGCTCGTTGTGAAATTTCGTATTTAATTTGAGGCCTGATGTGATAATAGTCGGAGTGTTACATAAATCCGTTCACGCCGTAATATAAAACTGCTATAATTTCATTTGCTTGAAACAATGTATAAGGGCAATTTGTGGAATCCGTCCTGACGAGTCATGTAGACCACTTTTTAAGAGTCTAGGCCTATTGCCACTACCTTGCATATACATTCACGAAATTTGTAATTTTGTTTATAGTAATAAAAAGTTATTTAAAAAAGCATATGAAGTCAATTAGAGGCAAAAAAAGAAATGCCTGACGAGTCATGTAGACCACTTTTTAAGAGTCTAGGCCTATTGCCACTACCTTGCATATACATTCACGAAATTTGTAATTTTGTTTATAGTAATAAAAATTTAGTTAAAAAAGCATATGAAGTCAATTCGAGGCAAAAAAGAAATGCAGACAGGCTTGTTATAAAAGATATACCTAAATCGGACAAGTATGCCAAAAGTTTTCTTGTTATGTGTATACGAATATACAACAAAATACCAAAAGAACTTAAATTAATAAATAACCTAAATCTTTTTAAAAATAAACTGCATAAATGGCTGAAAAGACATAACTTCTATGACGTAAGAGAATTTTTAAAACATACATCAAAATAATATTCATTCAGAAATAATATTTATAAATTAATTATATGTAATGTTATTAAATTTAGGAAAATTATTAGGTATAACTGTAATTGACATTTATTTTATTATTGGTTGTATTTGTAATATTGACATATATTGCATGCATTTTTACAAATAATTGTATCGCTAAACATGTGGACACTTATTATTATAGAACACTGTACCCAACATCTTAATACCATGTTTATTGCAAATAAAGAATTTGTCTTGTCTTGTCTTGAGTTTCCAGTGTTTTTTACGAAATGTGATTGCCTACAAAACATGCTGGAGGTGAGAGCAATGGCGTGGGGGAACGAGTTAATTGTGTGCTTGTATTTGAATTGGCAGCGGCCAGCCAGGTGATCGCTTGTGCATCTATCACAGCCTACGTATGGTATTGTAGGTTGCTGCGCGAACCGAGTTCACTTGAACCCACGCAAGCTTTCACTAGTCCCCTTTAACGAGTACTTATAAGTTATATGATATGCTTTTTGTCACAGGCCGGTTGCCGTGGTTGGCAGATACTTGCATTTCACGAAGCAGGTCGTGGTTTCGATTCCCACACAGGACAGATATTTGTGAGTCCTGAGTCTGGGAGTAATTATCTATATAAGTATGTATTATAAAAGAAAAGTATGTATATGTAGTTATTAACGGCGATAAAATTGATTTGGAAAGTAGTGTAAAGTTTTTGGGAGTTAATATAGATTCACATTTAAATTGGAAACTAGAGATGTCGATTATTGACTCAATTTTATCGTCGGCATGTTAAATACTTAGGAGTCTGACAGACACAATTACAACAACTAATAGCAGTCTATCGTGGTTTGGTGGAATCGGGATTATGATACTATATGTGTGATATGTGCTGAAGAAATAGCTATTGTTATAATTTTCAAAGAGCATTCATTCTCCAGAAACGAGCTAATAGTACTATTCTAATATATCACAGTAAGAGTCGTGTAGGGAGTATTTTATTAAACTACTAACGGTACCAAGCTTATATATTTTGAGTGTTCTAAGTCATTTTGCGAAATATATACATAAATATGAAACTCAACAAGAACGACAATAAAGAAAGAAGTCCCGAAGAAAGCATATAAAATATTAAGAGTAAATAAAATTAATAATTCCAAAACATTGTTCCCAGTGTCAAGGCATAGAATTATTTAACAAGTTACCAAAGCATTTAAAACAACATTATTAAAAGAAAACTGAAGGCTCACCTTGACAAAAATGTTTTTGTTGTGTCTGGGTTTGTAAATCGTGAGGTATCATAATTAAGTATGAAATTGACTACGGCTGGTTGCTTTTGTGGTGTAAAATTCTAGATATATTTTTTTATCATTATATTATCTTATTATTTGTTTTTATTTAAATGATTTTATATTAGTTCATTTTAATTAAGTTGTATTCATTAATTATTTTGTATTTGTGTCTATGCCGTCTTCTATTTTTGTTAATGATTTAATTTAACATTATTATAATATTCATACACAATGAACATTTCAAAAAATAATGCCGTATTTCGTATTATAACAAAAAAAAATTCTACGTAGGCATTAAAATTGTATTTTGCACGAATTAGGAAGCATGTAGAGGCGCATTCGTAAATTCGCGGTCAGTGTCTCATGGTCATTTTAATGTAACATTAAGACTCCGACATGATATGACGCTATGAGAATTTAGCGTTTCCTGTTTGAAAGAAGTCGTCGTTACCTAGATATTTAAGATATCAGCCGCGTGGGTGAGGTTAAGTGAATAAGGCAATAAGCTCGGTTTAATCAACACAACACGTAGCCTAATCAAATATGACCCCCTCGTCATATCGCGTAATTGAAGGCTTAATCACGGGAGACGTTTCACGAAAGGCGCGGAGGTGAGGGGGCGCGGCGCGGATGAGCCGCGGAATTGTTTGATCAGCCCACGATTACCCACGTACCTACCACTCGAGCGGTGACAACTTTTGTAGGATAACACTCGGTTTTGTTTAATGAATTACCTTTGTACTTTGCTTTTATTACATTTTTCATCTTTCTTGCCATTTACGACTTAATATGAAAAATAAATATGTAACAATGTAGTCTTTATACATTTTTAAATATTAACTAATTTAGTGGAAAAGAGATAGGTAGAAATGTGGAATACTGGGATAGATTTCTAGTGCGCAAACAGCCAGTTTATGCATACAATCTCATCAGTAATCAGTGACGGTGACCAAAATGTTATTGTTGTATACCTAAGTATAAGTATTACTTTCTCATATGTTCCTTTTGGTTTAGCCACAAGATAACAATGGATATTGTAAAAAATTCCTCATAAATTCCATAACCTATAACTCTTTGTTGTCGAACAACATCAATTTTATTACCGGGAAAATCGCCCAACAAACACCGTTCAGTTTTCAATAGTGAAAGAACGAAGTTTTCGCTTTAACCGATTAGGCGGCGGCGGTCCAGCGGGCAGGCCGGCGCGGCGGTGCCTCAAAGAGGCAGCAGTAGTGCGCCTCACAAAGCCCTTGTTTACTCTTCCGTCCCCCCTGTTAAATATCTGGACGCTCCATCGCTGGTCAACAGTATAAGCGTTCTCGGAGATGCTTTTTATCGCACAGATTAGCACCGTAGCTTCGGTGCTTGGTACGCCGCGCTATTTCCCATTCCCGAGGGGATTATTTAAAGTTTCCTTGAACCATCGAACGGTTCGAGTGCGGTTTTATTCTCATATTATGCGGTAGGAATCAAGTCTGTATAAGGAAGCATTTGAACGGTGCATATCTCAACTTGGCTCTACATTTTAGCTAAATAAGCATTTGAGCAAGTTTTAGTTGCTTATATTTATTTATAACAAGGCCCATAATAAATCATAGCAATTTGAAAGTCTGATCACTTACTTATGAGTTATAAGAACTTGCTTCTTTCACTCAACTTTACATCCCACGTGGGATTAACATTTCCAAAGTTTCACTTGTGCGTAAACTGTATTACAAGTTTTTTAGACATTGATCCGATTGTGTTCTAAAGATTACAAGCAAAAGCATCTCATTGTTGTCGCATCTTTTGATACTTATAAAGTAACGAAGAGGCAGGTAGGAAGCAGTATGTGGTCTGCAACGTAGCGACAGCATTGTGAAGTACAGGACGTGTGGACGTGATGGAACGATACCACGAGGCTGCACAAAGCCAGGACAATGTATGTTCGCTCATTGTTTAGACTCCCGACTAAACATGAAGGCTGGCTTTAAGCGAATTATCCTCTGCCTCACACATCTAACTTACTGATAGGAAACTAATGCAATACAGATACGGACGTCGTTTTAAACATTTTAAACACCCCGGGATTTCCGCGAGATGCTTCCTAAATCGGATTTGAAAAATAGGAGATGCGTTGGAAAGTTTGATATCGAATGAAGTTTTCAGTTTGGAATAAGATGGTGTATTTGACATAGTAGAGGATTACAAGCGTGTTTTGGGTTGGGTAGTTTCCTTAAAACGAGTTGATGCTCTTTGTTATAGCTTAGATAGGAGGAAAGCTGTATTTCAAGAACATGTAATTTCAATTATGATTATAACCTTTTTCAAGACATATTGATAAATAAAGTGTCATATAAAATACAAATTAAAATGTATTTACAACAGCTAACATAGTCATCCATGTAGCAAATTGTTTTATAACAACACTGAATGATAAACCCACCTGTACAGTGTAGATAAGCCATTAAAAACATGACATATCGAATCGAGTAGTACCTATAATACTCGTAGATGAATTTTCACAGGACTGTCTCGATCCCGATGCGTTTATCTCTTGATCGCGTTATTCATCCAAGCATCAAAGCAAAATACGAAAGGAGTTTTACCTTCACGTTCGTATTTGTAGAATCAGAGCTCAAAATAGTAATAGTAGTATTAGTGGACTGCCTATAATCTTAAAGACAATCTAAAATTAGCTTGTCAAAGACGATATAGGTAACGATAATAACCCTAATGGTCCTAGTCGCCAAAAATTTTATACATGTACTTTCACGTCATGTACAGGAGAGATCAGGTAATGTGCTGAAGGCTTTATATTATATGTTCTTCTAGGTACGGGTGTATATTTCCAAGACTCCTTATTCCACTATGAGTGATTTTTTTTATCTCAGAATCACTTTCAAGTCCGAGCTATGATTTGCTTTGATAACCTCATTTTCTTTGGTTAAACATGTTATCTACTGCTATTACTAAAATATTGTTTTGTATTTGAATGAAAATCAAAAAGAGCCAGTTGGCGTGGTTGGCAGATACTGGCTTTTCACGTCGCAGGTCGAGGTTTCCCCCCACGACAGATATTAGTGTGCATAAACATGTATATTTGTCTTATGTCTGAGTGTAATTGTCCACATAAGCATGTATTTACAAAAGAAAAGTAGTATCTACATATACTACTTCTGATATACTAACGATCAGTTATCTGGTTTCCATAGTACAAGCTCTGCTTAGTTTGGGATCAGATGGCCGTGCATAAATAAAGTCCTAGGATATTATTATGTCTCTGGATATTATAGCTATCAATAAGAGACTACAGAAATATAATAAAACGTACTTGTGTTAATATTGTCGTTTGCGTATTCGAATGTACCTACCGTTAAAAGAATTAAAAATATTAAACATGGATTTTACAGGGTTCCTGCCAATAAGGCACATAACGCTTATAGTGCATTTAATTGATTCCAAAGAGTGGCCGTATACGGTAAAAGTTCCTTGGGTAATGCAGGTTGGTAGACGACCATTCAACCGGGTGAGTTTAACTGTTTTCATTTGGGTATTATACCTATGATAGAGTTTTAATTGCAAATTCCAAAATTTAAATTGTTATTTTCAAAACAAAAGACAATTATTATCCACTAACATTAATTTTAAGTTATAATTTTTACTAAGAAGTGGGCTTCGTTGCCTCTGAATAAATAAATAATTATTAAATTAACAAAATAAAAATCGTTCCACTCTTAAACTAATTCATAAAATCCCGTTTCTGGTGAAAGAAAAATGTCTAAATTATTTGAAGACCGCCGGTCAAGTGTAAGCCAGACGCGTACTACGTATGCTATACACTGGTGAATGTTTAATTAATAGTTGTAAAACTACATTAACAACATGTTCAGGTTTAGTAACGGCAGCTAAATGAAGGCGACAACAATATATTTAGCAACTTGCATTGTATTTTAACAACTACTCGACTCTTGAATTAGAACCGATGTTGCGGCTAAATCTATATCATATCGGTCGATTAAACTACAAATATATTTAAATTATTCAAGAATAATAGAGGTTAAGAGCCTAATAACTTATTCACTCACTAATCACGAATGTTTGAAGACTACCTGACTTATGATACAGAATTTTGCTAGGTATTAGCAGTAGACGTTAAGATACACCAAGAACGAATTAAGTGAGTCTAAAGGCGATTATTGACTTTTAGGTTTAGCTGAAAGTGTGGTTTTTATGTTATCATGGCCATGACATCTAGTATTTATGGTAAGAATGTACAATTAATAACAATGGTAAAAAGAAATTCTGCTGATGAAGCAAAGTGGTCCAAATAGGCTAAGAACTTTCTTTGGAACTCCTTATTCACTTTGACGTCAGGAACATTAATATTTAGATTCATGTGTTTATACTAAGCGAAATATAAAACTAACTAGTTACATCATTTAATTATCGCATAAACGTTTTCCACAATTTATTTTTAGGTATGGCACACGTAATGCCGAATCAAGACTCGCTGTAATAATAACGAAGATATGAAATATATCGGCAAGCTTTATATTTTAGTTAAAATACGGGTGCGATATTGGGAAAGTCGAGTGGACATAATCGCGATAAGGCCTAGCCCCGAAGCGATGCAGCAGCGGAGGTGCGTGTTTACATGTCAGTTTTAATTTTATCGCCCTCCATTCGCCCGAAATACCTACTGGTTATCACGTCATTCCACAGTGTTGATAACACTATGGCACGTAATAGCGGAGCAGACTTGACGATAAACCATTTATTTGTGCAAATCGATGTAAAATATTCATATATTATCCTTGCCTTTGACATGGAAATTTGCATATCTATCAGAATTATGAGAGGTCATTAAAATGAAAAGGAATCGATGTAATTACGTTGCTTTATTACAAAAAATTCTATGAGGAAATTGACGGTTTTATGTTGAGGGCAAGGACCAATTCTTGCATGGTTAAATTAAAGCCAATGATATGGGCTTCTTTTCTGTACTTCATCATTAAAGGCCTGCAGGAGGATAGGTTCCTTCAGTTTTTTGCAAAAACTAAGACTTAACGTCCAATATCTAAACAGGACCTAATTTACTAACTAAGCCGTCATTGTGAGCTATGGCCTCATTCTTTGCTTGTGCACGTTGTTAGCATAGGAGATATTACATGCCCGGAATCTTGAAAATATTTAAATGCTCTAAATTGCATACTACTTACTTACTTATCGTATGGGCAGTGGTTACCACTGACCAATTTTGAAAAGATATTGGTCGTTAAAATCTACTCCGACAGCAGTGTACTACATGCTACTGCTGCTACACATACGAAAAACAAATGAACTTAAATCTGTGGCTATTTCCAATGGATAGGAAAATTACAGTTGAGCACTTCATAATCTTTGTTATTTGAGTAAATACCTTAAACCTACAGCTGCAAGTGGTTGTCTAATTGTCTCTGTGTCTTGGTGAATTTAAAGTCTCATTCCGATTTTGTTTTAAAATACTGAGAGCTTTAACGCATCTTCTAATAAATGGTAGGTATAAGGTAAATCACCTAGTCATCGTCCTGCTCGTTATGACAGCAAGATGCCAATTCTTCTTTCAATAGTAGACGAAAGGCGGCGGCGGCGGTGGATGACGTCACTTGAAGCTAACCTTAGGATTGAGGTCGGTGACCAGAAAAGTGGCGGCGAAATGTCTTGAAGGGGTATTTCTTGGTCATCCGTAAATCCCAGTAGCGTTTAGGTTTTTGAACGTATAACAACTGTAAGCTCATCTGTTTCGAAGATATAAAGATTATAAGCAAAACTCACCTTGATACTGTCGTAGCATGCGGTAACTCTTCCATTTTGCACCTCCACGGTCGCCGGGGGATGCGCAAACTTGCATTCGGTGTCGGGTCGGGAGCACTTGTTCCGTTGGAATTCGCGGCACACTTCAAGTTGCAGCCAACGCGAGTCCTTGCCGTTTAAGAGGTTATTCATGTTCACCATAGTGGCCATTGCTGTCTTTTACTGAAGGGCGGTAGATGCGCGCGCAATTACGCAGAGCGAGTGCGGCGCATAAGCTGCAAGGGGCGAGCGCGCCCACGCGCTCTCAAAATGCACTGTTACACTTGGCTAGGGGCGTGCTGTTGCGGCTGGCACAATCGGCGTACGCGCACCCGTCACTGCACTACTACACACACGCACGATTCGCGTTTCCGCAGCGGTATTCACGCGGCTAAAGATGCCAGATACCTACTTACTAGATGATTAATCTTACAATTAAGTTAGAATTAAAGACACCGACGTTGCAAGCTTATTTAGGCGAGTATTAAATTATTATTATCACACGCGTTCTTATCGATGTTGACGGTTGAGTTTAGTATAGGGCGAGCGGTGCTTGGTGCGCGAGCATGGCGGCGGCAGCCGGTGCGGGTCTGGGCGGGCGACGGTGGGGCGCGTAAAAAGCTAGATTAGCGGCTCGGCGGTCAGCGAGCAAGCCGGTACGGTGCGGGGCTCAACTCTGCGAACAACAAAACACACTGGTTACTCTCCGGGCATTACGCCCCGGAGCCAAGCACAAGCGGCTACCGGGTTAGCAAGCACGCGCGACGGCCGCTCTCAGGCCCGCGCCCGTCGCGTGCGCCGCGCCCGACCGCTCGCTCCTGGCGGTGTCGGATCGCGCGGCGCCACGCTTCGCCCTCACACAGCCACCTGATTATAGGCAAATACTATTTTCAGGTCTCAGTCTCTCGCAGTTATTCGCCAGCGAAAAATGCATTGTAAACTATAAAAGGTGCTCAATAGGAATTAGCATTAATTATTATTTCAAATTTGGATGCTGACTAAGTTTTAGGCAGAAAGATACCTTCCTTCATGTCGTAGGGTGTAGCCTCGAACTTGATGTCTCATCATCCAACTAAGCATAAACAATCTACGGGGAGATCGTAGGTTTTGATGATGCAACATGGAACAATTTATAAGAGTCATAAATAGCGTGGTATACTTGAGAAGCTCATTATGCTCCAGTTGATCACCATCTTTCTATTGGAGTTGAACTATTTTGACAATTTTGTTAACTTATGTTTAACATATTATTCAGTTTCATCGATAGACTGGCTTCTCAAGTATCCCAAAACTATTAGAATTACAATTTGTATAGGATCCATCATTTAATGCTACGAATGATATCTTCACTATAGTATACACACTTCTACGCCATGGATCTATGAACACAGAGAATTAAAAACATACCGCCATGACAATACATTCCGTTACATTTCCTAGATTATATATCATAAATACTTATAATAATATAAAATAAGTGCCAGTTACCTAAATCGGGGGAACTTTAAGGTCATGCACATTTTTCGTTATAGATAACTATCACTTATAGTTTCGGTCTCTATAACGAGACAGAGAACATGAATAAATAATACGCCACTGGTATTATTAGAAAAAACCTATGGAAAACTGTAAAAGTGTTTCACCGCGGCAACGTCAATAAGTGTCAGGGGAATCATCGCACAGAAAAATTCTTTGTGTGGGCGCCGCCACTACAAACGTAACAGTCTGAGGCCGGGAACAGGGAAAAACTTGTGAAACCAAATCCTATCGTAATGCGCTATTTAAAGCATAACCTGGTTGAAAATAGCTCGGAGTGCGGCAACGCAACGTCGCGCTCTCCACCCTGCATAAATCTTCAAATTTTATTTTCATCGAAGATGCATCTGGACATTTTTCACGCGGCGTGTATGCGCTACGCTTCAACCGATACATTTTAGAAACTACTACTAGATTTGTTCAATTTTACAAAATATTGACCACATTATAAAAAAATTATGTTCAAAAAAAAGGTCAGAATCAGATTTTCCAGATAAGTCTCATATTAAATACAAGGATTTTCCACAATTATTATGAACATATTTTTTTATTGATATTGTTTTCACAACGAATTTGCTGGCTGGTAATTCGCTGCGAAGTACGCATGATTTCTTTTTGAAAAGTACGGTTTAAATCCTCAATATAATTATCTGATGTCATTTTGTTTTAAATTTAAATCGATTCATTAAAACAAGTCTTTATTTCTACCAAATAGTATGTAAAAAATGTTAAATATGTACAATTAACATTGTTATTTAGTTATTTCAAAGTGCAATAATTGCGGTATTTTAGTGTAAATGATCAACATCAATGTTTTGACATCGGACAGCAGCCATATGGTACAAAACTGTTGCATCATACAATATTTTAATGGTTGATGGCGTCATAAACAAAGCCCAAAAAGGTTCGTCCCGTGTCTTTCTCATTTACTGAGTCGGATTTTTCGTTAGGTATACAAAATGTTGTAACGGCGCTCGCTGAATTATGGTCACCTCTAATATTATAAGTTTATAACAAATTGTTGAAATAGCAGCAATTACCCTGTAAATTAGCTAGCGTGAAATTAGATTTTACAGTGTAACAAGGAAGCTGGTAACAATGATTACGAAGTGTTGTGGTTGACCAAATTTAAGCTACGTCGTGTAAATTGAATGACTGATAATTTGTACTGTTATTATTACTTTTCGTCAGTTTAAAATTTTAATTAACGTTGGCTTTAAGTAGGACTAGCTGTAAGTCATATTTAATTATTTGGTGTCATATAATTTCATAATTTGTAAGACAAAGGCAAACAAAGGAGAGTGTCATATTTAGTACCACGACATAATAGTATTTATTCTTTGCATGTTCTTTTGAGTAATTGCACTATTCTAGCGGCTTGGATTTTTTTATATCTTCCACTAGCGGTAGATCTAAACTAGTCAAATCAGGCTTCTTGTGTAAAATCAGCGTCAATTAATGGTATGAAAACAGATTATTATTATAGATTATAGGGTATTTTCTAATCTTAACCAAATTATAAATAAGTTAATGTATACTTGATATGCAATAGGAGGTTATAACTCTTATAGTTTATAAAATAAAGTTTTATGAAGTATTCAACTCTCAACAAGTATTTTTATACGCCAATTTCAAAGTATAACCGAGATTACTGAAGCATTTAATAGTGAATCGGTATACCGTATACAAATAATTGAAAAGGTTTAAATGATAGTTTTCCGCCGGCGTGATTCCGACCTATCAAGTTCAACCCCTTGAAAATGAGCACAAAGCAAATGGACAGCGCTTTTATTTTCTACATTTAAACCAGAAATTGAGTATGGTGGTTTCAAAGGATATCGGCGAGCGATTCCTTTCACGACGGCGCCGCGTCGATAGCTCGGGAGATTCCTTCGGTGCTCGACACGCACGGGGAAGACATTCAATAACCCAGTGAAAAGATTACCAAGAGCAATCAGACGGAAGCGAATCTAAATAAGAATCTCGTGAGAGCGGTCGGGTACGGGGTGGGCGCAGGAGGGGGAAAAACAGTTGAGCGCGGGCCTTTGTGATATCGCCGATTCGATCAAGTTACCATCGAGAATATCATGTAGATTTAATAGTTATAAGAAAAGTGCGGAGGAGTAAATGTTTAAGAATGTAAGCCTTTTTAATTAAAGGGAATCCAAACCGCTTTCCGCATCCGCGGTCTTGACCGGGACTCGAACCTGGATCTCCCACGTGCACGGAGGGCGCTCTAACCACTAAGCTATCAAGACAATAAGAACGCGATTAGCTGGTCTGGATATTCCGAGTGAGCAATGTGGTTTATTAACAGCCTTTGAAGTCGAAATTGATTATAATAATTGATAGCGTGAGAAATCGACCGCACTGTTCTCCTGATCGAATGGACAACTTTGAATTGAAAAGAGAATGTTTACAATCTTAATACTTGAAGGCTTTTAATATAATTTGCGAGCGAATTGGGTTCGACAGAAATCGGGGTAAGGTCGCGCATAGGTACGCGTGGTGCAGCTGTTTGAAAGGTATCGTTTGGTTTTACCTTCACCAGCCAATTACTTTATTGCTTTATTCTTTTTTGTTCATTACGTGACGCGATTGTATGGACTAAGATTGATCAACGAACCTATTTGTGATTGCTGCTTACTTCTGTAAATTAGCGTGTAATTATATTTC
The DNA here is from genome assembly GCA_951640165.1 of Pseudoips prasinana. Lineage (NCBI taxonomy): Eukaryota > Metazoa > Arthropoda > Insecta > Lepidoptera > Nolidae > Pseudoips > Pseudoips prasinana. The sequence goes on along the minus strand of OX621237.1, from coordinate 26,243,298 downwards.
TCAAATAAAACTACTTTGATTATTGGTTGGTTTGTTTTAGAATTCTTACGATCTTTAAATTATTTAAAATACTTAGTACAATAACTGATGTACTAACACAAATTAAAGCGATTTATTTTAGACAATCACAAAAGCTATATGGTATTTATGAACAATGATTTGATATTAATGATTATTACATCAGTAGTAAGAAAATCAATTACAGTCGAAATCTCGCTGCAAAAAACTACGGAAAGTGGAGTTCATGTATTGGAACCATTGTTAAAGTGAACTAAAACAACTGGTGGAACGTGTCCTCTTTCCTTATCAGCCACACTTATCGTAGCCGGAGATGGCTTTAATCAAATAGAGCGGCGAGTTGTACGATAAAAAGTTGGCCAGACAGCAAGGTCAGCGGACAATAGTAAAACAGGCGGAAAACTGGGCAGGTATGATCGCGAGTTGACCTTGGATGGTGGTGTCGCGGTTCGACGCAGACTGTCGCAAAAACAACCATCGACATGCTTGATTGAAGAGACATATAACTTACTGCAGATTGCATTAAATTCTGTTTTTGTTCTGTTAAATTCTGTAAATTTTTGTACAGCTACGTTTACATAAATCTGGTATATTTTAATTTTAGTCCTTTTTGATAAATATATTGTATGGAAATTTGTTTCTTCGATGTGCATGTTGTCGACAATCGCAGTCGGGAGTATATATTAGATTAAATGTGATACATAATTAAATGACTGCAGTTCCTGCGGCCTGCCTTTTTTACTCAACTTCAATTGATTTTTACAGACGGAAGTTAAATGCTTAGTATTTAGCTTCAGATAACAAATTAATATTAGTTATCTAAATTTACTACATTTGGCTATATTTTGTTTACAGTTCTGGCCTATAATGAACATATGTAGGTATGCCTAACTGAATTATCAGTCTAAGAAATTCCAACACATGGGATGCCGCCTGTCTTCTGTACACCAAAACCAAACGTGGCACATAATAAGTCCCTCTTGTAGTATGGCAAACATTTTAGTACATAGGTTAATTTTCTTCCTTTGCGATTATTAATATTTTTTGTGGTATTATGAATAAACTTCTTCTTCGGTGACTACTAAGCCCGTAAGGTTTCTAACATGTGTGTGCTTTTCTATGCTTTTGGTGGCAATAATCATTTGGAGGGCGATAAATTATATAATATTTAGTCAAATAATTACCTAATATTCTATCATAATTCCACCTAGCAAATTACCTATCGAATTACGATTACATGAGACACTTTTAAGTTCTGAATGAAGCCGAATGAACACTAACCAAAAATAATGCGGAGTCTATTCTATGTAAATAATTGCAACAGAAACAACACTAGTTATAAATGTTCTTAATTTTCTTGTCTAAGTTTTCTAACACAAAAACTAAAACAATACTAAAGTTATAAATGTTCTTAATTTTCACATGGCACATATCGATCACTGCAAACTGCGAAGTTTGAATATTTTGCACTCTGTTATAACGTTCAAGGCCATATTTTCCGCGTCGATCTTAATGCAATATAAGTCATACAACTTGCGACTATGGTCGAAAATTGAACGCTTAAACTTGGTTTGCATGTGTTTGGAGACGCCGAAGTGATGTCACCGTTTGTTATTCCTCACACGGCCCCATATTCGTTGGTCAGCGCGCGCAAATGTTGACTCACGTCGTTAAGGAAAAAAGTATTGTCAATTAGTTAAAAGGGTGTTTACTAGTGGTAATTTTAGAACTATACGGAAAACTGGAGTAGAATTTAATCAGTTTTAGCCAGTAATGTTGTAATGTTATAGATGTGTTGAATCTACATATTCTTTTTTGTCACTGTTCCATCAATTAAGGCATTCATTTTCTTATAAATATCCGTTTCATTAATATGCTTATTCATCTCTACATAGAAAATAAGATAGTCATCATAGTTAAACATAAATTCTATGCAGCAAACTAAATGGTTTATTAAACACGTAAGTGAACCATGGTAGCCAAAACAAAGGCTATTGTTTACCGTGTGTAAGGCAAAGCAGATCGCAACTAGCGCTACTTTTGCATTCGGGACGTGTACGAGGCACATTTAGCAGTCTCGGGGGACGACGGCGGACTGGTAATTAGCGGGAGAGGCGAAAAATTTGCGACGGCTTAAATTTACGAGGCGCAAATTACACCATTCTGGCGCTATCGCGGCAGCACGCCTGCTAATGTGCACGCCTTATCGAACGTGGTGCAAGAGCCCCAGGCTTGTCGACCTGCCACAATATACTGATTGTATTTGCGATACTAACTACAAAATAAAAACCACTAAACACAAGGATTAGTATTAAATACGTACATATAAATACACCTTTAAAAAAAAGGTTTGCAAGTCTTGACAGGCCTGAAAGTAGCTAGTATTGACTAACGCTTGAAGTTAAAGTGATAACATAACCATGTTTATAATCCTATATATCCTGCGCTTGACTCATGTTTTTACCAGACTACGGCAAAGCAAAAAGGAGGGTTATCCATGTTATAAACAAACTACAGAAAAACGGAAGATTAACCTCATTTGTTTTTTAATTTATTTTAACAATTGGAATTTTTGACTAGGGCATAAAATCATAGTCACCCTGTTCTACTTGAAATAAAAGCCTTTCAGGGTTGAAGGCTTTACACGTTGAAGGAAACTCCTTGTATACGACTCTAAAAGGGAAATTTGGGCAGCGAAGGCAATCTCATAGACAAAGAACACTAATAAAATATACGAATTAGCTCAATCAGACAAAGATATATAAGATACTTTTATATTATTCTAATAAAAATTTAGTATACACACGTTACATTCTTTGACTTCAAAAAAAAAATCTTATAGACTGTCCTACTGTCAGATTACAGTTTAAAAAAACTGAAAAAGAAATCGTTTTTAGGGTAGTTCCGTAGCCAAATGGCAAAAAACGGAACCCTTATAGATTCGTCATGCCACTTTTTTCCGAATCTATAAGAGCTGTACTGTTGAAACTTGGTAAGTAGATGTATTCTGTGAACCGCATTAAGAGTTTCACACAAAAATAGAAAAAGAATAATAATTTTTTCCCATACATAGAACTTTAACTAAAAAAAAAAAAATTTCATCGTACCCATACATGTGGGGTATCTATGGATAGGTCTTCAAAAATGATATTGAGGTTCCTCATATCATTTTTTTCTAAACTGAATGGTTTGCGCGAGAGACACTTCCAAAGTGGAAAAATGAGTGTCCCCCCCCCACCCCTGTAACTTCTAAAATAAGAGAATAATAAAACTACAAAAAATATATGATGTACATTACCATGTAAACTAACAACGAAAATTGGTTTGAACGAGATCTAGTAATATAATTTTTAATGCGTATAAATCGTAAACCGCAATTTACCTTTCATTTAATCAACTGAAATACTTGCTGCTGCGGAACCCTTCATGGGCGAGTCCGACTCGAACTTGGCCGGTTTTTTTTTTATTGAAGTGACAACTTCTTTAGGCGCTTTGAGCACTTTGGTTGAACAAAAATCACGGCAGTCGCATCATGGTCACGTCACGCTTCCCATGACTTTGTGTATAACTATTACATTGTAGATCATTTAGATTAGAAGTGTAAAAATAGTTTTCTCTTCTGTCAGCAGGCCCCTAAGCCCCTGCATTTTTTTATTGCCTACCGAGGCTAGCTGCCTACCTGATGGAATTCGCAATGCTAGGGGCACACCAAACCGCCAAGCTGCCTACCCTGAGATTAGTACTCTTTTTAAACCTCTTTTAAAGAAGGACATATCGTAGCACTATGGAAACGCCGCCGCAGGTAATTCATTCCAGAGCCTGGACGTAACAAGCAATAAGGAAAATCTGGTAATCAAAAGAAATTTTTCTAACTAGTATTAAATTATACAAAGACTCTCCCAACCTTCTTAAACAACAATAATTTGTATTTTTGGTAGAAATACTGAAGTATTTGACAGACGACATTAATCCAGCGCCTACAACTTATGTCGAGGAACACAAAGTGAACACCTCAAGACTTAAAATAAGTACTACGTTAATTATTTCATTAGGAACATTGTACATTGCATTGGTCATACTTTTTTTGTATTTTACGTGCGGTTTTACACTTATTACTTACAGTTTCAAACTTACAATTTTAAATATATATTGATGAATGAATTTAGTGACGCATATTCTGTGGCGTGGTCTACCTTGGCAGTACTGGATTCTTTGCCATGCTGCATTCAAACAACTAATCAATGATATAAATGTAGCAATAACCATCTCTGCTGCGTTTTACTAATTAATTGGTATAAGTTTATCTTTTTCACCGTACGAAAAAATGGTACCGTTTAGAGATTTATCGTCGATAGAACACAGTAGACAGACTCTATTATATTATAAAACCATGCTAGCCTGGTGCTGCTGATGTAGATAGAAAGTTCCTGTGATGTCAAGCTACTTGGTACGGACTATGGATCATCCAAAACAGTAGCCCTTGAAATATATTTTGTACGTCCCAATACAAGAAGGCTATTCTGAGAGAAAATTGTGACAAACATTGTGGAACGGTATATGACGTAATTAAGATTTACTCATTTTATTTTCACCATTAAAAGTGGTTAATGATTGTCCATTAATGTATTGTTTTACTCTATAAACAAACGTTAATCCACGGATAGAAAGCGGGTGGTTAGCATCCACCTTGTTTACTTTATTTGCAAAAAACATTCAATCGAGAAATGAGTTTGTGCCAGTCGGTAATAAATTGAATAGGGTTCCTATTTCTTTTAATACGGGTAGCGTAGGCCGCTCAAAAGTAGTTGCTGGCTTTTGTGCGGACATAACTATATTTAAAAACTGGCAATATTGGTATGAAAAGCATGTGAATTCGGTTTCTCATAAAGGGTTATATCGGGAGAACAGGCGTCTTCATAGATTAAGGATTTAACGCTTGGAAAAATGTTTAAGTTAGCCAAGAATAAAATAATCAAGAATGAATGATGATGATGTTAGGTCCAAAATACTTCGATTATTATTAAAATTGCGATAGAATTTGACTTGACAATGATAATAACAAAATGAATGTGTGTATCGGGAATCAAAACGGGTCAATAATAATAATACAGAGCGGGCCGTCTGTTGACACGGATTTTTATTGTTGAGCAGGTAGCAGGGCCAGCTGTTACCCTCGTTGCAAACAAACCTTGCCAGTAGAATAAACCCATTTTTAAAATTAACACGCCAAGCTGTTTTATGGATTTTGCGATTTGAAAACATGATTTTTGGTATATATTGTTTTTAATCTTAATTACAATTTGGTCGAACAATAAAATATGTTTTCTTGCAACATTTTGATAATTAGCGCGGTCTTTGATTGTCGCCTTTATTGCTTTTATCTCAAAATGACATCATCCAAAGAAACGTAAGAAATATGCGGCTCAATTTATTTTATACGTTACATTGAACAATAATGTACAACAAAAATATTGTAGATAAATAAATTTGGTCATGATGTGGAATATTTTAGTGGAAACAACACATTTTGTCCTCAAATCAAGGCTGTGATGTTATTTTAAAAGATAAGATTAGAACGCTACGTAACTTTCTCACAATAGATAATAATTATGATAAAGCAAGCGTATAAGGTTTAGCTTATCATCTAAATCAGAGAGTTTAGGATTTTGAAGAAGAATATAATTTCAATTTCACGGACAATAGTTGAGCTCAATAAGAAGACAAGACGAAATTGAAGTCGGTATTAGCATTTCCATTATTTAATATGGGAATTAATGCTTTTACAAATTGAAACCACACTGGATATACATCCGGTCTAACTATTCGGCATAAAAATAGTGGGTAAGAACGAAGTACAATGCAGTTTAACGATAAAACATTATTAATGTGACGACATGAAAGCTCAAATGAAACGAATGAAATTGACATCCGCAGAGCAGCAGAAATTGATGAAGGCAAAAAGTTTTATGAGGGATTAGTGAAAAGTTCTACTTAGGGTAACTTTTACATTATAGGCAATGTCGATGAAAGCTTTAAGTTGGTTTGTTGGTGTGCGAGTAGCGCAGGCCGCTCTGCACCTAGCAGGTTTAACCATGGCGAAAGCTCTCATGCGGCGGAGCGACATAGATGCCGGAGCGAGCGGTCCGAACCACTGCCCGGCGGCACAAGAAACATACCGCTCGCTCCACAGTTGGAAACTTTTCCGTCGAATTTCGGAAATCGCCGGCAATTTACCTCCGTCCACAAACAAAGACAAACACAAACGACGTAAATGCGTACAAAACACGGTTTCCAAAATATCACTAGTTTTTTTATTCACAAACTTTCACGGTTTACACTTTGTCGCGAGTTCCGAATTTCGACGAGATGCCGCATTTAATAGAATGAGCGTAACACTTACATGATGAGGGATAAACAAGCCGGGTAAGGGAGTGTAAAATGTCCGTAAGTTAAAACATAGCAGGTTGCACGTAAGTTAGGAGAAACGTTTCGCCGGTAGCGTAGAGGTCGCGTTCGCGGCCACAGCGGGGCGGCACGCGTCGTGTTCGGGGCACGAGTGCGGTGCACGGAGCAGCGCGAGTCACACAAGCACAAGCGGAGTCGGCGGGCGACTGACGAGTGGCGAGTGGCGCGGCGCGGGGGCTGCCGCTGCGCGCGCACCCCGCGCCTCACGCTACCCCCTTCCCCTCGGACCCCTCGCCACCCGCGACCGACGCCAGCCGGCCGCCTTATCACACCGCGCGGCGCGCCGCTTCCTTTCTCCTCATGCAGTTGCGAGCTTTTCGCCACTGCCACACTTCCGCCCGCCCCGTCGATTGTGTAGAGTTTTAGCCGGTCAATGTGTTGCACCGATTATTTCCACTTCTTGAACACAAGACGATCTTTACACTGACGTTCATGTATGGAAACCTTCAAAATTGTGTCTTTAACATTCACACATTTAACATCGTTACTATTTGTCACACTGTTTGCTGGTAGGTTTATCATTTTTAGTAAGTTATAATTGCGTAAAATGATACACGGAGCCCGTCCCATATTACCATAAAACATGCGAAAAGAACATTTATAATTCGCAAGCTTAACTTGAAAACATTGAAAATGAGAACAAAAGACGTACTGCATGCTGCAATTTTGCAATATTATGTCCGGTAAGTTGTCCATGGAATGGTAAGGCCTGAAACTGCGTTAAGCCGGCGCCCGCGACGGGCAACCGTCGCGCGTCTTCGCGCGTGGACACGCGGGTGGGCTCTGTGGGAACGCGACGGTGCCCAGCGCGGGGACCCGTCGCGGTCACCGGATTATTCTTTTTAACGCACTTCCACAATTACCCTTTCTGTATCGAAAGACATTGTCCCTGATTTTCTCCGAGCGTGCGTGCGACCCGTAACACCTAGCGAGTAGCGTTATTAACTGAACAAGCCCGTGTGTGTTAGCGCTAGCGGCCACCGCGCGTGGCTCCGCGACGGGTTCCGTCGCACGGAGGCGGGCCCCGTTGCGTGGGTGCGGGGCGCGCCTCTCCGTGACGTGCGCCCGCACAGGTCCCCGCGACGGAGCAATTTTGTATGAAACCGCGCGGGTGCCCGCTTAACGCAGTTTTAGGCCTAAGGCGGGTATATTCGAGGGGGAAGGGTGCGGTGTGTGCAAGCGAGTTAGCAACAAACTCCGGCGCAAGCGAAGAGCGGCGAAAGTGCGCCGCAGAACAAGTTTACGTATGGCGCGTGACCTGCCCGAGGACACGGTGCGTACCAGCTCCTAACCAACGCGTTCTCTAAACTAAACCACCGAAACGTATAATACTGATGTCATTTATTCTTTGCAGATATTTAAAATGTTTTTTTTTAGCTATATGTTAGAATCAATTAGTTACTTCAGTTATCATTCATAGAGTCGGTTTAACAGCAAAAATAAATGCAGAAGAATATTATGATGTGTTAGCTAACATTATACCAAATGACGATATTTCCTAAGGAAAAAACTCAAAATAAAAAGTTGTATAATAATATATTAAATTTAACATACAAACGGTTAAAAAAGCAATATTAGTTTAATTAGTAAAAAGAACCACGTGAACGATTGGGAGAATTTAATTTACTAAGAGCAAATACATAATAAATACCCCAGTCGGGTTTCCTATTAGAAATTGTCCTTCCTTGGCTGCACATATTCATTAGTTATTCATTAATACTCGGAACTTGCTATTATATACGTTATGCTAATTTATAAAACTTTTGGATGCACAGGAAGATTCTGGACTCAGAATTTAATGGTGAGGATTTTTGGTTATTAACGTGTATTTTTTTCTAAGGTAGAACAATATTAATGCTTTAGTTTGGAAAATGAATACTTAATTAAATAATTCTGGTAATTTTTGGAATGAGAGCTAGTGTGTTTCCAATTACTGCAATCGAATAATTCCGTCAGTGTATCGATACACAGTTTTAAAACAGTGTATGATGGTTTTAGATTTTGGAGAAAGGTTTTAGTTTTCGAGAAAATCAGTTTTGTTTAGAATTAAGTGTAATAGTTAGTTTTCTATAAAACTGTGTTTGAGTAACAATAATCCAAACATACTTCCACTTATAATATAGGCATAATCAGCAGCATTCTAGTATGGATTATAAGATTGATTTGCCTTCTGGAATACGATTTCTCTAGAAGTTTAGGAAGAATTAGGATTAGGAAGAATATAGTAGCGGCTTGCGAGGATAATGAGACCTGAGAAGAGTTGCAGTGATAATTCGGCCGCTTTGAGACATTATTACCTTACAGTACACAGACACAGACAGTATTACTGCAAGTAGCTGCTAGTTTTGAGTATACGAATCTAGTGTTATTACAGTTTGCAATTGTCACCGTCAACCGTCCTTATAAATAGACGAGGTACCTACAGTCGTGCTTGGTGAAAAAGTAGCGGCAATAGAACTTGCTTCCTTATATTTACAGACCTCGCATAAATATTGGATTAATAATCAGAAACTGTAAGTTGTAGAATCCTGATATAAAATTGGCAAGGGGTGTTTATGATTACGGATTCAAGGGAAGCGTATCCCTATTGTAAAAATGTTAAGGCTCAGTTTTTTTTATACCGGCATGTTGGAAGTAAGCAGCGTGTTTGGATCAATCGATGTGTCTAGCTGGGCGCCGGGCGTGCAGCGGAGCGGGCGCAGGCGGCGGCGGCAGTCACGAATGCGACGTGTGCTAGTTTTTGTACCCGCACGCCACCAACCGTGACGTCTAAAAGCTCGTTTATACGCTTCTTATAGTCGTTTGACTCGAAATATCTAGCCATTTTTTACTCGCTTAGCTATCATCTTAATAATGCAGAGCTGCAAATCATTTGTTGTAAAACTGTGGTCAATGTCCGAGACAAGGCCAGTTTGTTGTTACCTTCAATACTTCGTTGCTTTAATTTTATGTATTTTGAAGCGAGTCTTGAATGAGGTGTCTAAGTTATTAGACAACTTAGTAAAGCGCTAAAATGTCGATTGTCGACCTTTCCGATATGTTCCACCCATAGTTTTCTAACGTTAAACTAGTCATACTTACGTAATTTTATGAGAAGAGCATGCACGTAAATATTGCAGCATAAATTTCTTGCAAATAATTTAACGGTGTGGCAAAAACTAACTTAGTGATGAATCATAAAGTTTAATTTAACGTGCAATTAGTCGGTAGTTACAGCATTAAAACTATATCAATAGCCCATATCGCGTCCGTGGAAGAGCACCGTTCTGAATTTTTATTGCACATTATCATGGCCGGTGGCGGCTGGTTTCTTCATACTTATAGTCGACTAGAGCTTATTGCGCTTCATAAAGTAACTAAGCACGCGTCGGTCATACATTCTACTCGGATGAAAGACGGGAAATAGGAAGGGCAGCGGTGCTAAGTAGTGTTTTAGAACATTTTTTCTAAGTGTAATGAGTGAGCAATGATACCCAACACCTGCTCTTTCGTTGTGCCGCTCGCCTGCTCACAATGCCTACCCGCGCGCCACGCCGACGGCCAACGCCAACACGCGCCGCGGCGACGGTACACTCATATCAGACTGCTTATCGAACGGCTTATACTTTTTAATCTAATTTAACGTTCATTTCAAGAGGACTACATATTATATGTAGTCTAAAAATGTGTTAAGAATGTATTTCAGAAAGAAGTATCGTAATAATGTGGTGCTTGTTATAAATGCACCAAACTAAGAAGCTGTAAGATGCGCTTCGCTGGCAAATTCGGCACTGAGACATACGATAGAGTTCAACGACCTGCCGTTCATCTCGCGTTCGCAAAAAATGCACTGCCTCGTCCCACGCCGAACGCAGTTCTCACACACAGAGATATAACCTCGTTGTACATTTAACACATAGATACAACAGTTACCAATCACCGCATGTGTAATCGTACACCGCACCTCTATCCTTGTTCGGATACTGGAGAACATTTCGAGAACAATGTTTATTGCTTGCATGATGCCGTCGATAATGGCGGATAGTGTGGAATCCTCTACCTGTTCCTTTAAGAACAGGTAGAGACGGTAACTATATGAAGCATTAACTAACAGTAACAACACTTTTTGTTTAGTTAGAGAGAGAACAATATTATAAAAAAATATTTGTTATCATAACATTCTCGAGCCAAAAATATCCTAGGTTCATGAGTACAATTACCTCAACACATTTCTGATCTCTAGAAATAGTTACGGTCCATTTGTCTGATCCATTGGGTTACAAAGATTGATAAATCAAAGGCAGGATATTATTCTAATACTAACTGGTTCTAATATGCTACCATACATCCGTTATGTATTTGAAATGAGTGTCTTTAATACTACTTAAAGACGGAGTGGCCAATTGTTCGACCATAATAAATTAGTGGGGGTGCGCCCATGCTGCTCATCTCTACATCAGTTTACTGTGCACGCGCCGTGTTTCCTGTATCATTCACATCATCATCGTTTGAGCACCCACAAACACGATTGTCCTTTCCTTTTCTGAGTTCATAAAGACTATATTTATCATATTTAAAGATACGGTTGACATCATCATTGAATCCATTCCATTTACAGTGCGAGCTTTCTGGGCACCTTAGCATTTATGGGCGCATTTTGATGATGAACCTGAAAACAACATCTTTTAACAGTTTGGTTTAGGAAGATTAATTGATTATATAATTGAAACGGAACAGTTCTTAAATTCAGGCGATGATGGCCTTTCGTAAAACGAAATTCAGGGTCCAGATTACAATCACCTTGAAAGATCCGTTGGAATTCATAGGCTCAATGCTCAAAGTAACCGTCTATACGAACAGAACAATACCACTTAAGTGATAAGAGAGAAGAGTGCGCTCTGTGTGTAATTCGCGAGGGTACCGTTTTAAACGCGATTTCGCCAACAAAGAGGCTCCAATTCTCGGTCGACTGCATGCCGCCGTGAATCCACACACCAATTAAGCTAAATTAAATATACGAAGAATTTAGAAACTGGTTAGCTTCCTTGAAGCGCGACGTAGTAATTGGCTAACCCCCGCTAAGAGCACGGACGCATCACTCGTGATTTATTGATTGCTTTTTTCATATATTCTTGAAGACGAGTGAAAAATTACGCTGTGATAGAAATTATTGTCTATCCAATTTTTTTAAGGTTGCTCTAGTGAGCTAATTGGGAAGTGATTACATTTGAAATTGAAATAAATTAACGTCGATCGTGTAAAATCGTACATTAATTGCAAGAAATTGATATAATTGTTTATAATTTATTAACGCCAATAAAATATCAGCTTTAAAATATTACAACATTATGCCAATTTTGATTTTAGCAAGTACCTAGTTACTAGAATTTGACAGAATTAAAGCTATATCAAATTTTTGATTGAAGATGTAGGTAATGTTTGGTAACTTCTTAACAGTACGGTGGCTGCGTTTAATTAAAAGCGGTGAGGCGAAGTCGCTCTTCTAGGCCTGTCCCGGAACAGCGTTCATGTCTGTTTGATGACTCCGCATAAACGTTAATTAACTCGCTCCATCTAACTTCTCATAGGTAATCTCTTGCCAGCCTACCTTCCTCAAAAGTACTATGTATTAGTCACTATGTATTAAAATATATCAGTATTCTAAACTATAGAAATTACCATACTGTTCGCAGCTTTAGATGACATATATACATTTGAAATTGCAAAGCAGGAACAGAAGTCGGACAGCTCTTTTAGTAATATAGAGGATGTGATTTCCGCGTTTTCGTATTTCGATACAATGTACGTATACCTATCACGTCTTTGGAACTGAAATGGGTTTCGGATCAGTGACGTAGGCGCGGAAATGAAAATCTTCTATTGGCTTATCGATGCCACTCTTATTGACCTGCGAGAAAATGTTCAGGTATTTCGTAGTTAGCTCAGAGCCCGATAATTTCCGTTAAACACTTTTACCAAATCACTGATATTTTTTATCTATTATTATATATTAATCTATTATATCTTACATTATCTTTACAAATAACAAGGTAAAGTTTCTTTAAAATATCACATTGATTTCTTCTATCTGTGTCTAGTGAAAATAATATAATTATAGATGCAGGAAACAACCATGTAGGCAGCATCTTTTCCGTATAGAATTTCACGTAGGTATGTCAACACCATCACTGTTATTGTTTTGGTTTTATAAAGAGTGAATAATATAATAGTAGGAAAGAAAATTAAGGCCATTGGATAGGCTCAATGTATGCGAAACACATTTTTCTCTTTCTACTAAAATTTACAACATTAATTCAAAATGTAAGGACATTTGTGCAGTAGATTTGGACGATTTTTGTTTTACTTCAGATCTAAGAAAAATCTAAAAGATTGGGCTACAATCACACTATGTATGTTTGTTACTTCTTCATGCAAAAACTACAGAACGGATTTTAATGAAACTTTGTAGTAATGAAGCTTATACATATATTGGAATAACACATAGGCTATAAATTATAAAGTTTACCGCGGGGCACGGCTATTTAGCTATAAAAGCATTGAAATCAACTCCTTGGCATATTGTAGTTTAATTCATTAGTTTACAAACAAATCTAAAACATTTAAAGTCGTGCGAATCTATTGCACAACTTCTCTACTGTTTTTTTATTAAATTTTGCCGATTCTGGTACAAGAAGAAACATTCAGCCTATGCAATGCCATGAAAGAGATCCTAGCTGCCTTCTCATATATAAATTAATAATGCCTAACATAATTTTCAGATAGCCAGTTCACTCTGTGGATAATATTGAACTAAATAGCTTATGTATCAAGTGTGTGGCCACGAGTCTTAGAGGTTCGATGTTAAGTATTGCACACAGTACATTATGGCAGCGGACTCAGAGTAGGTAGCTAGTTATTACCCGAATCATTCTCTAAGTAATAAAAATCGCAGCAAGCGGCGCCGGTGCGGTGCGGAGAGTACACAGTGCTAAGTGGCTTTTAAGGTCGCTTACCTCATCTCACCGCCTAGTCAAACTCTTGATGGTTCATATACGAATTTAGTCTGTTGTTTATTTGATCCTATACTATTATAAGGCTACGTCAAACTAATGAAATATTATTTATTGCTTCAAAGTAATATGTAACTGTTTCTTTATGTTAAATTGGTTTTGCTATGGAAATACAGAACCTTAGATTATGAAAATTTTAAGAATATAGGAGTAGAACTCACTACTTAGATATTTGACGGGCCTGTTGGCGTGGTCGGCAAATGCTTGCTTTTCACGCCGGAGGTCGTGGGTTCGATTTCCACCCAGGATGGATATTTGTGTGCATGAACATGTCTGTTTGTCCTGAGTCTGCGTGTAATTATCTATACAAGTATGTATTTACAAAAGAAAAATATAATAAAATAATATATGTAGTATATCAGTTATCTGGTTTCCATAGTACAAGCTCGGCTTAGTTTGGGATCAGATGGCCGTATGTGAATAAGGTCCCAGGATATTATAAAAAAAAAAAATAATCATAAGTATAGGCTTTCATAAATTTCTCATATTATTATGTTAGGTATATACACGGAATCCTATACATAGATATCCGCGTTTTCAGTTGGTCTTGAAATAAATTAACCTAAAAATTGAGCCATTAATTTCCATATTATGACGTCAACCATACTTGTGGTTATACGATTTTTTGGACATAGCGACCAATCGTGTTAAAGACAGTTACGTCATAATACGATGACGCATTTCTGACATTACGTTTCGTTGCACCTAAAAATACACACTAAATATTTTTATATTTATAATGTTTGCAGATATCTGAGTGTCTGAGGTTCCCATACGTTGTTTTGTATAAAAGTAACTGTCTTAAGTACATAGTTATATTTTTAGATCGGACTATTTCTTGTTATGTAAAAAAACGTCGTTGAGTCATAACATTAACTATATTTTAGGCGCACAAAAGATCCTTTGTGTTGCAAAACGCCAATCATCGTGTCTCTTACAACCTATCATAGGTACAAAATTGAGATTTTGTGAATCATAAACTGCGTGGAGCCGAAACGATGTAAAACAACATTTAAGGATAACTTGGTTATAAAATATTTTAGGTAAATAACGAATAACTTGGACACCTACTTTATCATAAGTTTGGGATCAAGAATAAAAATCTACAAGTTTCTTTAAATTCTCATAATATAATAAAATAGATAATATAAATATTATTAGCAATTGAAATTGTAAATAGTCATAGAACATTATCATTACGCCAATTTAGAACCCTTAGGTTGGCCTACTGAAATTACAAATAGGCCGATAATTTGAGAGGTTAGCAAGCGAATTATCATACTTTATAATCGCATCGCATAAATATTTTGGAGGAGAAATGCGGTTGATATTTCAAAAATAAAAAAGAATGTACTGATATTTTAACCCACTCTCCCTGCCAGGTCAAAACATTGGGAGTTTTAGTACATTCATCAGGGCCTAAAGGGTCGTCTGTGATAATTGCCAAATCGTTTATAATGTAATTATTTATCCCCTGTTCTGATTTGACTAAGCACCTTAGCTATATTAAGCTTAACCCTATCCAAGTCCTCTCATCCAATCTAATCCGCATGTTGTACCTATGGATATCAGACAAATATAGCAAGCAGCTATCCTAAAATGGGTTAGCTGCCCAAATTTGTTTAGGATTTCCATATAAGTAAGACTGTACAATGTTAAGTGTGGATATAAAATCAATTCAATTACGGGTACATTGTAGTAAATTGCGCTAATTGAAAGCATACCACAAAAAGTATGAGCTTAAAGGAATAATAACATAGCATATGTACAGATATACTTAATTTTTTTTCTGCCTAAGACTAATATTTTCGTAAGTAGCGCATGGTTATTTATTGTGTTTGATGGGGCTGTAATTATAAACTTGTAGGATATATCGTCTTTTAGATCATCGAAATAAAAATTAAGAAATTTAAACATAAAATTATTTTATATTTTATTCCTGTTGAAGTGTAACTAATGATATAATAAATCTGTATGGAATGTACGCTCTTCCTTTCTGAGAAGAGTTTTCCGCGACTCATTTTGTCGCGTCCAGGTCGAGTAAGGAAGCAAAGCGCTATGTGCAATGTGGATTAACTGAGTTGCGGCAACTCGTAAATAATGGCGTCTCATTGTGGGCCATTATTAATGAATCTGCCACCCCGCGCACCCGACACCGCTCCCGCCCGAAAGCCAAATAACAGGTGCGTCTAACCCCGTTCGCACAATCTATTTTCGATGTCTTATAGCCGTGCAGAGAAAAGCTCGATGCGTTTCTCCTGCTCTAAATATTCATACCATATGCCTGATATTGAGATTTGTTTGGCCGTCATCTGCTCGACATCGTCGTCTAAATAAGCACGGTCTCGTGTTGGCTTTGCGAAGTTTCATTAGCCGTCTGGGAATACTTACTTATGGTATCATGTTGCTTGAATTGTGTGCGGAATTTCCACCAACTGTGAAAGGAGTTGCAAGAAAATAACACTAATTACACAGGGTTGTGCTTATTATTACATATAATATTTTGCTTAGTAAACAAAATAGATACTTTACTTTTCACCGTTTGAAAAAATGACCGTCTACAAGTAATAATTGATATGCTTATTTATTTACTAGAAGCCAACCCTCGCTACCCTTCAGTTCAATATGTTGTTGTTATGATGTTTAATGTAAATTATATGTATAACTTAATAATTCGATTGAGTTAAAATATTTTTTGTAGAAAATGCTATTTTCAGGACCAAAGACCAGTTCAATATGCTGTTGTGTTTCTTGAATTGGGTAAAAAATTGTAGAATAGATAGATACAGTTGCAGCTTAGTAAACAAGGTCAGGGGATCATTCCCAAAATGTTAATACCAACCATAATTTTGCAGTTTAACTTCAGATCGCAATCGAACTTATGCCATACATAGCCAATAATAAAGGAATTTATTTGACGACCACTGTATACAACTTCTCGAGTGAATAGCACATGAAGATTAATTTCCAGTTGGATACGAGTATATTATTATATCGTCCACACAAACACGGTACAAAGGGAAACCCACGATTACGTATGCATATAGGTTGCTTATTATGTTCTGGAAGACTATATTATATCATGCTGTATTGAGTGTGTGGGCTGCATAAGTTGTCACGGGCTCGGGCGCACGAGGCCTTCTCACTGTCGTTCTATTATTTACGGTATAGAAAACAGCTTTTCATATCAGAAGCAGCAGTAGCGGCCCGCAGCGGATACACAAAGATACCCCCCTCGCTCCCCACATAAATGCACTTACTTTATGAATGACGTAATCGTAATATTGTTCCTAGCTTGGATTTGTGTGTACATGTTTGCCTGCAATCAGCTTTGTATAGTGGCCGTGGAACTGGACTATTTCCATTAAACAATAGAACGGGTACTACGTAGCAGCAGACAAAAAACCCGATTAAAAAGAATAGCGTGACTTATGGAGCCGCGATAAGACTGGACTTAAAACGTAGATTCATTTATCATAGACATCAAGACATAAATAGTCGGTGAGTTTTATGTTCGACTGATGTAGACTTAGCAAGGACAGGGAGTCGCGAGACGGCAGACAAGCGCGAGGTCGTAGGAGAATACCAAAACAGTGTAATTGTTATGGAACAAATTGCGTGAAGCACAAAAGTGACGTAATGAAGGAAGTTACCACTTGGCTGAAGTCTACCTACGCGTCTCCTGCCAAGTCGACGGTACCTAACGTTGTTATGGTTCAAAAATATTGCTTTGATCCGGCCCCATTATTACCTAAACTGGTTATATCTTAGCATTTCTCAAAGCAATTGGACTAATTGTGGTTTTAAATAGGGTATGCTCGTATTCCATTACAAAATATAAGACGGTACATTAATTCATACACGAACAATTCTATATTTGAGAATTAAAGGTAGTTAAATACATGTATGTATTTATACCAATTTGGGACATTCGCAGTTAGCACCTCGACGTTTCCGCCGTAACGCCAATATTTATTTGCATCCGTCAATATATCTAGGTGATTTCGCCACGGCGTCCATCGTCGATAGATGTTTAGATCATTGCTAGTGTTAATTAACATAATGGTGCTAGAGTTCATGACGTCACCTATCTAATTTGATAACACAGCAAGGCCGCGGTATTTAGCAGCTAAAAGTACGTAACTCCTTAGGAGTATTCACTCTGAATAGGTAATACCCACTCACTAACCTTTACGTTTTTATTGCTTAACCAAGTAAATAATAAAGGTTTTTGCGTCATAACACGATCGAGTCCCAAATGCACTTCAAAGCGTTTAGGACTCGAAGCTTTAACAAAGGATGCCTTTCAAAATCCAGTCACGCTGAGTGTTGCGCCGACGATGAGCCAGCGATTCATTTAAGCATTTCAGAACAAAGCTTTGTTATTAAGGTCAGGGATTTTTTTCGAATTGATCAATTAATATTTTGATAAACTCCTACGTTTTAGAGTAGTTTATTTAACAAACATTTTGTATATTTCCTCTAAGATACTTTTTATCTAAACTTGATTTTTGATAGGTACAATTTTTTACCATATCCTTTATTTTTCTTCATAATCGCGATCTTTATTCACAGTATACTGGTTAAAAATACAATATTTAAGGATGATTGAATACCAAATTTACAGGGTGGCTGGTTTGATATTAAGTTTTTCTGAAAATTTCATCAAATACGCTCCACTCCTTTTTGGGAGTCAGTAGAAAACAAACATACAAAGATTGATTCTACAATAAGCTCAACCATGGTATCAATTATTTATATTAGATATACCACCGTATTGAGTAGATGAAACTTATTTCACCAAGTTACAAATTAAATAGTTACGGAATTGGTAGGTTTCGTAAATTAAGATAGTCTGATTTAATAGAAGTTTTCAAAAATTTATAAAATGTATTAGAATAAAATACTTTTCACTCAAACAAGATTGGCAAGGCATTCCATAATTTTACAGCTTGAACTGAGAATGACTTGTTCATGAATATTGTAGGAGTATGCTGTTTTAGGTTGTGTGATGATCTTAGAGAATCTTGAAACGATTTTTAAGATATGAAGGTGTAGCGGGGTTAAAGAGTGTGTTATATAATAAAGAAAGAACAACCACTTGAGCTTTGAACAGAGTGTTGAAACTTGATCATTTGCGAAGGCCATATATGAACCTAAAGTTCTAGATAGATGGCATCGTAATAGTCGGCTTGGATGCTTTTTTATATTATAATTATTGTTTAAATTATACGTAAGGTCAGTATCGGACTGAGTTTAGACAAAACAAATAGAGTTTAGATAGAAATGAATTAGAGTGGCTTAATTTTTTAACTAAAATTATACACCAGATCAGGACGTGCTTTTTGAGTACAACCGACCTGATGCTAAGCAACGCTTAAAACACATGGTAGCACTAACCCGTCGCGAAAATTGCCCTCATGCTTTATGAACTTTGGCTGCTTAACTATTAAATAAATTACAATAATACTACATATACACAATGCCATTTATCAACATTAGACAATAACAAAGAAATTCAGAATCTAAATATCTGCTAAAATTCCGTTACAAATTCTCACATTTCCTCGAAATCACCCGACGCTCGTGTGGATCATTTGAATTATAAAGTGAGAAGCGAGTGCATGCACAGTGCATGAGATACCTTGGCTATGTAAATGAGGTGTGTGGAAGCTGCAGCCTAAGTAAGGGCCAGTTTACACCTGCGGGTCGCGACCCTACGTGTCTAGGGGACGCTATAAGACGACTTGTCTGGCCAAAGTTCAATAGATAAAGGAATATCGGTCAATAATAATAAATAATAAGTATTATTAACTTTTTATTAATATACTATTTCACTGTTTCGTTGCGGTAGCGTGTTCAACCGCAAATTAAGACTTGCTGGGTTTAAATCACTTAAAAAAAATTATTTCTCAGTATCAGCCCAAAGTCTGGCAGTTGGCGGTATCACACCCCCGTGCCTCGTAGATCACGTAAAGCCGTCGGTGAGGAACCCAACCTCTTTCCGGTCGTATAGCTAGTCGTCTCACCGGACTATCAGAATAATAGAATTGAAAGTGCCTCTATGTTTGCGCAAAAAAATGTGGACTATAATATGTCTCGTGCAGATGGCTGGTCTCAATTTAGACTGTCCGCTATGCCTGAAATTCGACTAGGAGGGCATTATTATCATACCTTAAGCTGCGATCATATCAACCAAAGGCAGACACTCTTTTATTACTGCGCCTGTAATGTGTGCTACTTTACGTATTATTCTAGAAAAATAAAAATAAGATAGCGGGAAGTATTATAGTATATTTCCATATCTGCTTGGCCTGATTAGCCGACAAAAGCTGTTTCCTGGCATAATATTTTTGCAGTACAGACATAAAGACTTCATACAGCTTTCGTTAACGAAACGCGAATTTTCATTAGTGTAATGTATCTGAAGCAGTATTGAATTGTAAGTTAGATATATAAACAAAACAACTAGGATCCCGATAGAGCTGTTTAAACCAACAGCGGAATAAGTTTAACTCTTACAACGTTCCTGTGACCGTTACTCAAAACTTTGAACCGGCTTTGTTCCCAAACACGAAACTAATTTATTCGTATCTCGACGTACCATTCTACCGTACTAAATAATCGAAGAGCAAATTATAAATGCGTATTAACGGTCAAGTCATAGTTCAAAGATTAGGGCAGAGGGTAGGTAACCCTTTGCTAGTATCACAGGTAAGGTGAAGACACAAATTTAATCAAATCACCCCGAGTCTATTCGATGAATGCTCCAACAATATAATATATTATTAACCCCCGACACAAAAATAGGGTTCTTTATCGAAGTGTCAGTCTTAACAACGGCTTCGTAGCTGCAAAATGGTTAGACCGATTTGACTTGAACTCAAAATGAATGTTAGGTATGTTTAATTAAAGTTTTATTCGGCCTTTTTCGTGCAATGTTGATCGAGATCTATTATTTACCTGACTTTAAAAAAGGCCAATCATCAATGAGGCAGTATTTTTTTGTATTTGTGTATATAAATACAGTGTATTTAAATAAAAAACAAGAGAAGTGAATAATTAAAATTTGTACACAAAATACGGAAAAGGCGTGCCTTTTCCGTATTTTGTGTACAAATTTTAATTATTCACTTCTCTTGTTTTTTATTTAACAGGGAATGTTTTCAAGGACCCCAAATCAATTTTATTCCAATCGGATTCAGAGTTTGTATGAATTTAATAAAACTAATTATTCTTTAGTATTTTTTATAATAGCGGTAATGCTTTTATATTCCTGTATTATATCCACTCCTGTGGTTGCGTTAAATTTTGTTCTGAACTTAATTGGTATAATGGATGTGTACGTATTTAAGTTGGCAGTTAAATTTTATATAATTGATAAAAAATTAAATTTCAATTATCCAGTGTTCGTCCGTTACTCACGTTACTTTAATTTATACCGAGTAGGTACTGCAGCATATTGACTCCGCAGTTTGTAAGCCGTCTGCATGTAAACACAAGCGTATAGCAGTTTTCTTTTGTAAAACCTAATTTGCCAGGGGACCATAATGTATTCTTAGAATAATGCAGCATGCAATGTAATGCATAGTCAATATAGGCACTAAGCTTGACAAGTTTAATATACGTGGGTTCGGGGGCACGAGCTGATTATAGTGTTTATAGCGATGACGCAATTCAGCTGAGTAAAGCCCGTTCTATTTTTGTGAAATAGTGCCTTACGGTACGTACATTTGTGACTGAGGGTAGTGCAAACCCTTATCGCGGATCGACACACGAGTCACGAGTATCGGCACTGGTCACAGGAGTCGACGGCGACGGCGGCGGCGAGGCGGCGCGACTCGCCCGACGAGTGGCGCCGCTAATGGATATTGATGGCTATGCCGCGACTAATTAGCCCCCCCCCACCACCACCTTTCCACCAACCCTGCTTAAGCGCTTTTTTCACGGTGACAATGAGCGATACAACACGGTTTAGCCGCCGTTCATCAATCTCCCCGCAACATATCTCGTCCGACCATTCAAAACGAATCGACCGTTCGATGTCTCGGGATGACATCATCCGCGTGCGTACAGATTAGATTCTGCTCGTGGGAGTGACGTCGATGTGCGTCCAAACAATATCACAATCGAATTAGAAGCCGACTCGGTCTGGGCGGTATCAATCACCGTGGGCGGTCCGCGCGACATTGGACTTCAATTAGGCGGGCGGCGTGTGTGATTGCTCTCACTCCTCTACACGGCAAAGGGTTACTTGACCCACTTATTAGTCTCGTCGCGCGATTCCTCGTCAGCCGGAAGCTCGGAATGAACAAGTGATTCTATATTTACTCGCGCTAGAATAATTTTGATATTACTGGCGATTTAAATAGCATAACACGTTATAAATGAATTTAATTTGAACGTATAATGTATTTTTTACTTTAGGTAGCATTTCAGAGTTAACGACTTCCATAAAAACGGAACCTTATGAATACGAAAATTAAATATTATCGTATTCACCTATCATGCTATACCTGAAGGTGGGTACATTATGAAACTATGTAGAAATTAAGGCGGTAACCGTGACGTGAGAGGCGATTAAAATAATTATCTCTTATTAAAAATTTTAATTAAGTAAAACGAGTAAAAACACACACTTAGGTAAGTCTATCTGCTTATCAGGCCGAGAGTGTTATATTTAATGCGGTTCTTACCAAAAACAATATTACAGTACTAGTAATGTAAACACTCCACACTATTGTAGCTAGAGTTGATTCTTGAATATTTAAAAACAAAATTTAAGTATGCTTATGTAAGGTGGGTAGGTACTACAGGAGGGTTATGAGTACATACTGCCAATTGTGGAAGTTATGGAAATTTGTACAATCCCAACAATTTTCCTGTTTAGTTTATTTTCTATACAACTGTGTGTTTTATATAAATAAGCAACCACGCATACGGCCTATGAGATTGTAAAGGGTTCACTGGCCTGTGGGCGCCTGGAACACCCTCGATTACTCGCACGACGCCGACTCTTTAGAAATCTTATTAGTACTTTTCTTAAGGGCCCCATGCTGTTGTCTTTAGTGAAATCCGTGGCAACGAGCTTATTCCATGGCCTCAGTACATTTTATTAATACTAGCAGGTTGGCAAACAAGGATACAGCTGTCCTTCTCAAGTATTAAAAATATAGATCAGTTGCCACAGCCATATTACAAGTGTTTGTAGGTGCGATTTAAATGTTAGACACTTACCTGTAAAAATACCTCGGTTTAATACATAGGTTTTTTGCAGGACAAGGCAGAGGCACTGAGAAGAATCGTTATTGCTACAACAATGAGCCTTAATAGTTAAAGACGACTTATGATAAGCGGTAATGGTAGCTTAAGACGCTTGCAACTTACATGGCATCACTCACGCGTTGCAACCGTTGCATTCTGTAACCCATTGGTAATTGGCCCGAGTCTGGGTGTGCTTTGTGCCTGCTAATTATATGTTTGTATGTTGTAAAGCACCCCGCGACACAGGTATTTCCGTGGTACGGGAGTTGCCTATTAAATAAAACAATCATAATAAAAATATTGTACTGTCGCCTTTTTTGCGTCGCCTCAAGTTTGACTTGTAGAGAATACTTACATAATTCAGATTGCCCTTGTACAATTTGGCGCAAAGATGGTGTTTAAAATAAACAATAAATGAAATTAATCATCTTAACTTAGTTCAAAACGAATCAAATTATAATGTTCAAATGACACGCATGCGCTCACATCAGGTTTGGTATACGTCTTGGTGGCGGTTGAGACTGTATAGTAGACCGATTGACCACAAATAGGTCGCAGATTGAATAACATGGCACCGATCAGTGCAGGTTTCTAAATATGTACAACGCTACAATATTATTGTAACCGCAGACGATATTTCGCAATTATTAGCAAATCAGAATGTAAGAGATACGAGCACTATGGTCGGTACGGACTACCCGGTTGTACTAGACTAACAGCACTCGAAGAGCCGAAACGGGGCGTCGAATCCAGTGGGAAATATAAAATTTTTATATTTTACTCCATAAAGTAAAATATGATCTGAAATTACATTTATTTTAACGAATAGTGTTGCGTTGAAATTTCTACGTATTTTTATTTCTCTATCTGATATATTCTATATGTTGAGTGAGCAAACAAATAGACATGCTTTCATACTTGTAATATCAATATATAGTATGTATGGGTATACAACATTTGGGAGCACCTTGGAGATTGTTCTAGGAAACTCTCAAGCTTTCCCTCTGGGAAATGTGTGTAAATTGTATGTAGCCTTAAATTCCAATAAGTATTAAAACAAAATGATTAGAGTACCTATCAAAGATACCTATCAGTCAATTTATCATTAAAATGTATTTAGAAAAATTCAACGCACCAGCAGTGTCATATTAACCGTCAATTATGGTTCAATGTAGCCTAAGTTTAATAACTGTGGCCACTACTTGCCGATACTCAGTATTAATACTATATATTCAGCCTTTATATATACTATGACGTAGGTTTGGCGTTAACAGCGCCTTGCTCTCAAGTCATATGTACTATCACATCACATAGATGCGAGGAACATTAAACCTTCAACGATAAGCCCAATGTTTCTATTGCTGTGACGTTGATTGTACCTATGATAGATTTAGAATTAGGTAGTCTGGTACCTATCATCAAGCTGGCACGTAGGACCTAGTAAATTAAATGGATTATATACTTAAATATACTTACAATGCAAAGTGATGTAAAATAAATACTTTCTGTATGAAGTACTACCATTGAAACTGAACTACTCAAGTACTATGTAAGTATAGACTTTACTAATATTTAATGTAATAATATGCTTTCTCAATGGGTTACGGAAATCGACGCGGCAGTCACCCCGCAATCCTCATAGAACTGGAAACATGCATGTCATGGCAAAAGGAAGTGGCCGGGTTGGTAAAGGGGCCTTCGTTCCATTAGTCTCACTAAAGTTAGTACTAATACGATTTCTCCTGTTCTCCTGACATTATTTTACACATATAACATCAATGTATAAACATTATCCTTTATATTAATAAACATTATGTATGGTTAGCATTTTGCTGTGTGGCTGACGACTGGCCAAAGAATATGGCCAACCCATTTCATTCCGTGGGAAGCGTAGGAGTCGACCCGAGGGAATTTCTCCCAGAGAATGGCCAGCAACATTTCTCAGTGTACTATGACCATCATACTGCGATTGCCAACGCGTCTGCCAAGCGTGGTAATTACAGCATATCCCTCCAAATGATGGACACAACTGTATTGCGGAAATCATTGGTCCGTCAGAAGTGGACGTCTTTCGGCTGACATGACGATGGTTAGCATTTGGCACCATCATAGAAAATGAGCCAACAATCTCTTAAGCGCAACAGGGTTCGCGCATAGTTAACACAATGTAGAATTGATATGTCGCGGCCAGTCTGCCTGAACGTCGACTAAGCTAGTTAAGCTTACCACCTTTCTTTTGCACCACACCAAGTTTCTTTACTTACTTATTGTATGGGCAGCGGATACCCTAGGGTCTGAGTTGTTCAAGCCCTCCATTATGCCTTTGACATGGCTTAACGATTTGCCTAATAGCTACAACCAGGACCGACAGCTTAATGTGCCTTCCGAAGCAGGGAGATGCTCAGAAATTAAACCAGTTTGGTGGTCACTCATCTATGGACTGACCGCGAATATAGTTGCTTAACCTAGATTTACGGACCGGTGAGAACAGGATATGGCTATTTTGTTTTGTAGACACGTACATCATACATGTATCTTGTCTATACATATGATGTGGAATTACAGTTAAATTTAATCGGTTAAAACTTCCTTAATAGAAAAAAGTAGCTTGTCCTACTCATCACAAGATTGTTATCAATTAGTTGAAATATTTATGTTAAAGTACAATAAATTAGTAACTCTAATAACGTAGTTGATTTATTACATGTTAAAATTTCGTATTCATGAAATTAATAAAAGTTATATATCCCTCTCAGATTGCACGCGAGGACATGTACTTCCATGCCCTGTCGAGGTAAGCCCTTAAGAGTAAGGTTTTTCAACTTTAGATACGTCATAATAAATTTATAGTGAACATTGTTATAAGTAACATTAGTAAATACGTCTATAAATAATACTCGAGTTTGATTTATTGGCATTTTGATAACAAACAGTGAGAGTAACTCGGCATCAATCAATCAACACGTCGGTGTATCTATGTAAATGGATTCATGTGTGATACACTGCTATGTATATAGGTACATAGAGTTACACATACATATATACGCTATGTTGTTGCTAATCGTATTGATAGTACCAATATGAAACACTAGTCATTGTCGGCAATTTTGTTCACGAGCACTTGGAATACGAACTGTATGGTATTTCATATAACTATTATTTCTTCTTTATTAGGTATTCCAAATTTGATTTATGAATTTCCGTACGCTCCCTGTTTAATATACTTACTCATCATATCTAGTACACATCCTATGGTTGTCGAAAAGAGATCACTTACAGCGCAAAATTGTCCAAATATAATACAGTGCCTTTTTGGCAATTCATACAAAATCTAAATAAACTAGCATCTACACCTATTAGAAATATAATACTGAACATTGAACGGTGCGCAAATTAACATATATTTTTAACGTCCTAACCCTGCATGTTAAATACAAAAAATGTAAAATGCACATTATTCGATTTTTCTTTTAGTAAATACATCGCCCGCACTAGAGTAATAAATGCCTGTAATTCATGGAAACAAAACACACGCAGACTCTGAACAACTATTAATAGGTGACACAAATAGTTGCCCTATGCGGGGATCGAACCCAAAAGTCAAATCGCAGAGATAGTAGTCAGCCGACTAATGAAGTCTACAGTCAATGAAATAATTTTACAATACAGGCTTAGAATATATCAGAAATTATTTAAAAAAATACTCAATACTATACGATTATCAATACTGTACGATATATCGAGAGTTGAGTGTTGAATGAAAGATTTTGTTTTATTTCATGCAAAACATGCGACTTGCTAAAACTTACTTAAAAAATTCATAAAACCGTTTTTAAAACATTATTTATTACATATGTTTGAATTTCTGTTGTTATTAAATTATTTTTGTTAAAAACAATAATATCTGTCAATTAATAATATAGCTAGATATAATAAATTGTTTGTAATATTTAAAAATATTACATTATGGTAGTTAATTTGAATGAATTCATAAACTTTCCTGTTGTTAGTATCTAAGTAGTCTAAATATAACGCATTTCGAATATATTGTATAATGTATAGCAGTGGCGAAGTGTTATAGTAGGTTAATGGAAAATTACTTATAAGCCGCTGTTTAGCTATATGGCGTAAATATTAAATTTATATTTGGTAGGATACCCCATTACTAATTTATTTTATACACGTATAAAACCTAGCTTGTAAAACTTAAGACATTGATATTTTTTAGCTAACGAAACCAAAAACAATATATGCCAACCTTATCAGATTTTAAAACATAAAGAAAAAAAGCGGAGTAAATTTCAGATTAATAAAAGTAAAGCCGTATTAGTAATCGTATTCTTTGAAACATTTACGACTGAATATAGTCTGGTTAGCCGGATAACATTAATGGTTAATCGTCTTGTTTATTTATTCTTGTTGGTGCTATCATCCATGTTAGCATATCTAATTGAATAATTATAGTATGTAAGTAGCTAACTACAATTCATATTTTTGTAATAAAACTTTAATTAGCCTCAGTGTGTATTAAAAATGTATAATAAGTTAAATGAGAGGTTAAGGCTAAAGATACTTGTTGCTAGTCACCCCGGACCTCAACTATCTATCCGTTTAGCAGCTATTCTCTCTACGGACGACGCTCTTCAGACTTTGACATTAATTGACATTCACCTGAAAGCCGATGGAGTTTGTGGGTTAATTGATAGATCTCGACTTCGAGCAACGCGGATATTATCTGAGAAACTTGGAATATATGTGCCATTAATATGTTGGAAATAAACTAAGAATTGTTTAATACCAATATATTATGTGCATCGTGCTTTTAAAACTATTCAAATTTAAGCTAAAAAAAAAGTGTGATGTAATGTATTAGTTACGAGTAGTAAGTTATGTGAGCACTGAGCTGCCCAACTGATTAAGGGCAGCCTAATGCTAATAGTTTTAATCGCCTCTGATTACTTTGACCTTGCCTTATGAGCACATTAGCACTTTTAAATTAATCATTTTCCGAAACTATATTGTAATATTAATATTGCAGAGACACAGAAGCATTTCGCATTAATGACTTTTACATAGTCCAGTTATTTACTTTTAGGTGTATTCGAGTTCAGTGATAAAGAGTCGCTAAGGTCACTGCGATTACAAATTTGATTAAGTTTTAGTTGCTAAGATTATGGCAGTGTTTTAATCAGTTGACAGCACGACTTTATTTTTACGAGCATCGTCTCGGCATTTCTTTTTTAATTGCCTCTGACGCTATCGGGCCGTGTAATGCGCAATTTAATGATGCCTCGAAATGTAAAATGCATTAGGTACTGCACCATCTTCGTTTTACTATTCATCACTTTAATGAACGCTTACTAAGTGATGCATCAAATTAATAAAAGATATTGCGTTTAAAGAGAGATAGAGAAGAGTATTTTACTCTTTGAGTAGCTCTATAGCTCTTCTTGCAGAAAACGCTGCTGGCTATAGCAGCGTATGTGTTAATAAGATAGTTAACATTGTATTTCTGCACCCGAGTAAGATCATCGAAGTCTCGTACCAACTTGTAGATATAAAATACAAATGTTTCGGTATTTAAATTGTAATGTAACTATAAATTTACGGGTTTGGATGTTTTGTTTCTAGGACAACGGGAAGTACCTTATAGGATTCAATATGACATTGCGAGTGTCTATATATGCGGCATAACAAAGTCATTTCTTTTGATTGCCTTGACTTTATGTATACAACTGTATTTGATATTATTTCAGCTCGATATATTCACGCGTTTCTGAGATAAAGGGTCTTGACAAACGGTTAGACGGAACCAAACGAAGTTGTCCTATAAAGGTTCTTTTATTCCTTTTGAGGCCTTGCTAAACAACGATATCTTTGACAGATTGATAACTTTATATTTATGAGAAAAATAATTAATGTCAGTAGCAATATAGACTTGTCTTTCTTATCTCGCACTATGAAATATTGTATTATGACTACCGTTTTGGTTTGAACTTGGCAGTATAAACAGAGCAAAGTCTATGTACGAGTACGCTCTATACAGAGTGCCATCGCTAAGTTCAGGTACGACATAATGACCACTACTCTCTACTCCGTTCTAAAATTACTTGATTGATAAATTGGTTATCGATGCCTTGTACACAACACAATGAGAAATACTTAAAATACTCGTCCCTCTATCATGTCTTTGTAAATAAGAATGACCATGTATTTAAAAGCATAACTTTGTATATTTCTATATTTATCGTTAAAATCGGGCGGGAACTAACCTTTTGGGCTTTATATACGACGCCATCAATTTTTTTGTTAATCAAATGTCGAATACTCAATTAAAGCTAAAATCATTCGCATAAATAGACAGCAATTTTTTACTGCAAATGCAATTGAATGCAATGCAATTAAATGCAATGCAAAAATATGAAAAGACATTTTTGAATAACTATTTTTGATATGAAGGTATGAAATAACTATACAATTTCATATCTGACATTTAAACAAGTCACAAGTTTTTCCACATCGTTGTTAAAAAATATTCGTATCGTTATTCATTGGAGTTCTACAAGTATTTTTCTGGGACACGACATTTATTTTACTCATTAATTCAAAATTTTAACCTTTTTTTCCAAATATTTCCCGTGTGCAGGACACGGTATTTAAAGTGATAGTTGTGTTAAATTTACTGTCAATTACATAGAACATTGTAATTGACAGTAAATTTAACACTATGAAATGAACACAATGTATCTCAGCCTTATAATCAGGTATCTGACGCAACGTTATGTTTTGTTCCGCTTTGGTTCGACATTGAACAGATTCGATACGCGGACATAAACGAGAACAACTAGTAAAAACATGACCAATCTAAATTTTATAGTCAAATGACATTTTGTACAAAAAAGGAATTACTTTTTCATCTATCAATACACCAACAGTCGATGCCGGTCGGACGGCGCAAACAAAACGCTTCATAAATGATTTTTGATGAATAGAAAATCATGCATATCGAGATCGATTACCACAAAGAGAAATCTAATAATCAGTTGAGGGTAGTAAACAATTGAATGTAATATATTAACTATACGCACTCAATTAAAACATCATTATAATGAATTCAGGTGGGCGTTACAATGTATTGTTGGCAACAGTAACAACAAGGGTTTCGTCGCCTACATACAAGTTTATTATTTTAATAAAATAATGTCATAATATTACCGGTAAAGAAAAACGTTCAAATTACGCATGCACCCTCACGGGCAGTTGTCGCTGGCACCTAATTAGAATATAAATATCCACCGACAGCGTTTAACAGCTGACCCGGCCGCGGCCTTTGTAATCTTAATAACCCAACGTTTTGCCATAAAAAGACGGTACTTCAGTTAGATTTATATTACATACGTCATTCAGCACATATTTATTGAGCCACAAAATCATTGGAAAGTAGTGTTTTCGCTGACTTATAGTAACGATTTCTTGTCAATATATGAGACGTTTAATGCGATAATTCTTATATATTGCCGTGTGGTGGCAAAGAATCCTCACTCTATCCCGTGGAGTAAGTAAAAGTCGTTCCGTTTCTCTCTGAGTACTATGACCATTATAATGCGATTGCTAACCAGTCTGCCAAGCGTAGCAATTGCGGCGTATCCCCAATATTTTTTAATAAAATACTATAAAATAAATAAGTATTATTTTAAAATATCGGTAAGCTACTCATTATATGATACCTTATATACTAAATTACACAAGTATTTAGTGAATAACGTACAGTTGTTCCGAAATTGTTAGTGCAAGCAGCGCAAGCGCAGGACAATTTGTGATGGCCATATGGGCATACACAACAATGAGCTCATACAACCGGTCGCATGACCGTTACAGATGAGCCACCGGCGGCTTCTCCGTGAATATACATGAGCCAAGACTTGACCTCGGGTTATTAGACCGCGTTCGGAGCGTGGGACTGCTCAGGTACGACAATCGACATTTGACATTTGCATGACACTACACTCACTTCCCGATCTACAAGTCTCAAATGTTATGAATAAAGTAAAACTTATCAATATTATTACATTAATTATTAAGCATATTCTTCTAATTTATTTTCAAAGTCCATATCAGAATAAAATAAAGATTCTACTTATCTAATGTGAGTAGGTATAATTAAATATATGAATTCAGAATTCTAGACTAAATGTTGGCTTATTGATATTTATAATAACGTTATTCATTTAGACGGTCATTCGGTCAGATATACAAGGTGTAAGTAATAACAAGTAGTGGAATAAAGTATATAGCACTGTTGTATAGCACATGTAAAATACACTAAAAATATATTAACTCCCTTAACAAGAGTAACGACCAGCTGATCAATTTAGTACGGGAAGCAAAAACCTTTTTATTGCATTTCATAAACTGGTTTTGTTTAATTACTTAAGACTTCAGTTTAACGGGTAGATAGTTCACCTTAAGTTACATCCACTATGTATGTTACACCTTGTATATTACTAAACTTTAGTGCCGACTATAAAATATTTAAAAATACTGACCTCATTTTGTCTTCAATCGATAACATTAAAATAACTTCGGGTCGTTGTAGGCAAGATGAAGTGCAAATCAAATGTAAGATGCCGAGTCAGAACGTGAACGGGACGTGGCCATCAATCAGGCGAGAGGCCGCGGGTCAGACCCCGCACCCCGACCACCTGTCGCACCCGCCAGCTCGCAGCAATTGCTAATCAGTCACTAAGTTACGCCAAATCTCAGCCTGACAGGGGGACCTCGCACCAACCGGGTAATGCTATTTTGACGAACAAGGTTATTATTAGCTATCACGACACGAGTTTTATGACCACATTATTGATTTAGACCCACCCTTCTAGTGATTCATTTGTTTGTTGGATGGTCTCTCCTCGGCAACGACTCTACGTTTCGGGTAATTTAATAACGCTGCTGTCAAAAAGAGAGCTTTAACTGTTACATGCGTGAACAGATATTCATAAAACAATGCTATGAAAAAGCTTGATAAGAAAAAAATACAGCATTAAAATTTGCACATTTTGGGACCTTCAATATCAGACAAAGCACCAAATAACATCCTTTCATTTGGGCCAGGGTTAAAATGGCTCATAAATATACACTTCACGTTAATACGTTGCGTTTCAGACTTAAAGTTCCAATAGCATGGTACAAAAGTAATCTCATGGACCATTCGCACGTTGAACAAAAGAATTATTGATCATTTCTCATTGAAGAACGGGAATTCTGGCGTAAAATAGCATACATTTTTGAAATAGCGGTAGCTTGTCGTTCGAAGCGTCGATATCGGACTCCAGCGGGCGGCGAGCCGCGGCGATCGCTGTAAATTTCATCGCAATAGTGAATGTACAACACGCGAGACTAAAAATAAACAGGCCGGCCACAACGGGCGTATTCAGGCGATACTGAGATAACTGCATGTATCGCCAACGAATCCAACCACTCTCTGTTGTGACATTCGAATACGTACTAACATTCACAAATTGTTTAATTACTTGAGCTAAATTTATCGGCGGTGGCGTTTGAGTGGGTGCTCAAATGTTATTTGTGAAAACCACGATATTTTGCTTCTATTTGCTCTGCCAAAGTTTTATCTTGGGAAAAATATTGTTTAGGTATTGTAATCTGTGTTATTGTAGTCCAATGAAGATTAAAGAGATGAAAGTACGAAAATAAGGAATAAGTTAATATTGGAAATGAATCAAAGCCAAGATTTATATCTAGGGAACAGAGTTATAATAGCTTTAAAAGTCTTTCAGAGAAATAATTTATGGGATGATAGAGCGGCTTGATATCAGGCACGCAGAAAAAACAAATCTGACGCATTAAAAACTTTCGCTTGTAATATCTACACGTAATTGAATGTGTGTTTTAAGACTGGGATAAACTCAAATTTAATAAGCGCCATATAATCTCTAGTGTAATGCACATACCAACCATACGTATAATAGTTTAAGATACGAAATAATGCTATATTATGAAACAAACAGTGTCCCGTTTCAGTAATATTTACGTTATATTTGACTCCAGACCGTTTGTCATCTCGACGTTATATTGGAAAGTCTTCTGTGGACCATGAGATATGGCGGTGAAGTTAAATTCTAGCTTTACAATGCAATTCGTCTTTACCTCAAGAAAATAAACGGGAAAAACACGACGGTAGAAATAATTTATGCATCGTGCTCAGAAAACGGTATTCAATACTTTATCTACTTATTTAATTGTCAACTCTAAAATAGTGTACATTCAAATTACGAGTAGAATATCATATTTACATTTTAGTCCACTATAACGGCAAGCGGTTACGATAGCTGATAAACGCTGCCCACACCCGGGCATCTCTCGCGTGTCGCCGAGCATGCAATGAGCTTTTATGTTCTGAAGGAGCCCTAGTTGTAGTCTCTTGGGAACACAGCCACAAAGAGCTTATTCCATAGTCTCTGCGGGAGGTCTCAAAGGTCTTATAAGGCTCAACAGCACGAGACAGAGTAGTTTAAATATTGCAAGAGCCCGAACTCAAAGAGTGGTCATTTAATGCAGTTTAAGTGTGTATGAAATAATAAGGGTTTGCTATTAAATAATTTATGCAATAAAGTAAAATACGAGCTGCTAAACATTTCTTGCTAACGACCGAAAAATATATATATAGGAGTCAGGAGTATTATGAAAGCCTTAACATTATATTGTCAAACAAAATATTTGGCTGTTGTTAAATTCTTGGTAATACCTTATTTTATATGGCTTCAAGCAAATCTCTGAGTCACCCATATATGTAGAGGGACCAGCAGTCAATAAACTGGTCTTACCAAAAAGAGCGCCATAGTGTGATTGGTTTTTGAATTAAAATGACCAAATACTTTTAAGGGTTAAATGCAATACAATTTTTTTTCTTAATTACACAAATGTTTGTCATTTGGGTAATAAAGAAAAATTTTTATAATTTATAAAGAATTTATTAGCTACTCAACGGTGCACGTAGAAAATTTGCCAATAACTCAGTATAATATAATTATTTTGGCCTTGTTCCGTGCAGCTTTAGTTAAGAATGTATACTGGAGCACAAACAAAACAAGCGAGAGTTTACAAAGGAGGCCACCGAGGAATGAGTTCGGGGAATGTGTACAAGACAAGTGTAGCGAGCTAGATCACATTACACCCCACCTAGTGAAGAGTCCACTACGCATTTGGTTCTTTCGGACATCTTGGTGGAAACGCCTTGCGACAGGATTTGACTTCAACAAAAGCTTTATTCTAGTATTTCTCTTGCTTAACAAAAGAAATACAATATTTGGTGGCTTTTTTCCGGTAATATGCAAAGCATGAAAAGTGTGACAAGTAGAAACAAACTCGAACGAAGAGAGAAACATGGTAATAACGTCCGTGGGCTTCAACTCGGCCAGATCACGTTCGTTGAACAAAAGAAGTGCGCGGCGAGCCGACAGTGGCAAGACGAGTAAAAAAATCACGCGTTCAAATCGAGCTTTTCATATTTAACAAACTCGGCGCACTTAGTTCAGACACGGAACGACGCGACGCTTCGATGCTTGCGCACCATTAGGTATAAATAGTTACTCGTTACTTTTTAGAGCGATCAACTCTTGCAAGTCGGTTTTGGACTAATTCCTCTTAGAGTACCAAGCCCTCTCCTGCAACAATCTCCAAGAATCAGCAATGGAATGATATGTTTACCAAAACAATGCCCAACCAGATACTATGTCTCAATCTGTTTAGGCGCTACTATGCCTCAATTTAAACAAGAAAGGTTCCATCAAAATCAATGTGTTTTTTTTCGTGATAACAAGTTTAATAGAGATAAACCATGTTTCATGCTAAATTCTGTCAGCCTTTCAAATGTTTCTGCTCTTTTATTAGTCAAAGTTAAGCTTTTCAGTAAGATATTTTTTCATTCAATTTATAAAATATGCATTAGCTATAAATAAGTTAGGGCATTAGTTATGTTACACACGTGTATCACATAATTTACAAAGTAACTATACGTACAGTAGTGTGAAGAAGGGAACTCCGAACTTCTTATGAGAAACGAAAGAGACAAGCCAGTCCAAAATGTGCAATGTGCAATGTGACAACTCCATGCAGCATTAAGAAGACATTAGGGTGGGGTTAGAGAAACGACAGAGGGCACATTATTTAGCAATTTATCACGTATCCGATAGCAAAGAATATGAACACACTCTGTTACTACTGTATTTTCTCACTCTAATACTTTTAAGTAACCAACACATTGGTGCCTGAATACAAATTGTTAGTAGACCCAAAAGTAAAAGCATCAGGTCATAACTAAAAGCACGTCTAATTATAAAAATTCTTTAAGAATAATACTATGCCAAGGAATGGTAAAGGGCTCATCGATGCTGCCCACCGGTGTATTTTATAGGTCCGTCCTAAACATTGAATCGTTTTGTACTACAAGTAGTTAAAGGTTCCTTTGTGGCCTTATCATCCCTGATGGTATATATATCAAAGATCTACGTACTCAATGATGACATGTATGTCTAGCAATTCTTTTCCCGATCGAGAGGTGCAAGATTTACATAACATGTTAGATTGAAAAAAGTTTACAAAATATAGAAGTTCTCTAATACATTAGAAAGTAAACATTATAGCTGTCACTTTCGCTTGTCGGGGCACAGTGACTCGCTTGAAATCACCGCATGAACCTTTCATCGCGCGTCAATACGAGCTTTCAAAAAGCTTTCAGTGGTCGATCGAGCTCGCTATGATTATGAGTGTTGCCAATACACATTCTGCGATGGGAGTTATGGCAACCGTGAATAAATGTGGTGTGTTGAAAATTATTGCTGTATAAAATAGCCGTAACGAGTATCACGTAATCCTCTCAATTTGTATGAGTGACGGTGGCGCACCACAAAGTGCGGTTGCCAAGCGCCCGCAGCGGAAAATTTGGCGGAAACCGATCAACATCGCGGCTCAAAACTATGCATTTTAAGTCAAATCAATCGATATGCGGTCAGACGCACACGTGTGCTAGTTGTTTATGTACCACAAAAACCACAAAGTTTTGCGAGACTGCCAAATGTGGAAGTATATACTTCGCATGAAGTGGCTTTTAGGGCTTCCCATGAGAGGAGTTAGCTTACGTTAGTGGACGAATGGGGCACAACTCACGCGGCGTCATTATCGTTACAGTTCAGTGGTCGGCGCCAATTTGAGCGGGTGTGTAACGAGCGCTGCGCCCGCCGTACTCCCAGGACTTGCTTAATTGACCTCCCTACACACACTATTTCTTCTTTATATGAAACTTTAAATATTATTCAGATCATACGTTATTCTAAATGCCCTGTGGATTTCGTTAAACCGTATCGCGTGATAAACATGTGCAAATTAAGTTTGATTTTAAATAAGTAATCTAGTGGGATGGAACTAGACATCTGGATTGATTTATAGTCGAGGATAAATAGTACCTATTTCGGTTAGGGTTAGACCGTACTAAATGTTAATTTGTATGGAACGGTAAAATGATAGAATGTACTGGTATACAGAACTATCGTTGAGTTTGATGGAGGTGGATGGCCCGTGGTGGAGACGGGTACCGGAGCGTGCCGGCTCCCGCACCCATAAATATTTTACGGTGCACTCCTTTATGATATTGTGATTAGACTGTCGCGCTGGTGGTGCCACGCGAATCTTTGGTACCTACATACAGTTTGAAATAAAACGAATATGTTAATCTAAAAAATCCTATCGAGAGATTGGACTAAATTTGTGAAAAGATACAAAGCTGTAATGCAGACACAACTAGGTTTAGCCGAGTAAAACTAGGCGCAACTAGTTTTAACTGGTTAAAAGTAAGTTAGAACTGTCACCAACAAGAGACATTTTATATATGTTTATTAAATGGACATCAAGATTGTTATGCAAAGTCACGATTGCATGTTGCTTAGATGACGTTAAGTTTCGGGTTTTATTGTTCAAAAGCTCGAATTCAATATTATATTTTGGTATACCAGAACCAAATTATTCTGTCGTGTTTGGATATACATACAGAGGTCAGATATAAATAATTTGTAATACCATTCTTTGGCCATCTGCAACTAGCTGCATCAAGCTTTAGACGTATTTAACCATATATTTATAATTTATGAGATTCTAAATTTTTTTATCGTATAAGGATCTCGGTCTAAGCAAACAGTATAAATCAAGTGAGCAAAACTTCAAGTTACGCTCACTTGATTTGTATAACTCTTATATTCCTTGGTATTTGTTAGGCCATAATATTTCGATAAATGTTAGGAGGAATCGTAGTGTCGTTTCAATATGAAAATATAAAGAGAAAAGCGTATAGGCATGCGAATACATTGGTATATTCGATGTATTAGGTAGAGGGGCTCGGGAGTGAGAACATGATGTCTACACGGCGCGGAGAAGGGGAAGTGGTAAGGTCGCGTTACGCCGTTTGAAAGTGAGATCCCAGGCGCCAGGAGAGCAACAAATTAAGTCCCCGCGGGGAGCGGCCCGCCCGCCCACGCCCGCGTTGAGAGG
Organism: Pseudoips prasinana; assembly: GCA_951640165.1. Lineage (NCBI taxonomy): Eukaryota > Metazoa > Arthropoda > Insecta > Lepidoptera > Nolidae > Pseudoips > Pseudoips prasinana. The sequence goes on along the minus strand of OX621237.1, from coordinate 26,205,946 downwards.
CCATCCGCGATAACGTCTCGCCGAAGGGAAAACTTGAATATTTCCAAGGAATTACGTAACCAAATTTGCTGAATAAAAGTTCGCGTACGTGCCCCGACAACCGGCAAAGTATTATTGAAGTTCTCTTTACATTCTAATTAGGAGTTTAGCAGCGTTTAATCGTTGAAAATGTCGCCTTCGAGAATCCATTTCACGTAGAAACTTAATATTGAATACAGTAATGCCACGAGTATCTTGTATTAAGTTTGTGTGTACGCGACTTTAGTACTCCCTGAAAATCATTTAAATACTTACACCATTACCAAACTTTAATAAATACATATAACTAGCTCACTTAACTACAATGTAATTACAATATTAATTCCTATGTTCAACTTTATTACAAAAAAGTGATTGGTTTTGGCAAGCAGCAACCATAGCTTAGGACGCTTGAGACACACATGGCATTACCTAAGTGTTGACAAACCTTCCCCCTTGATAATGAAACCTGGCGACCTTACACCTTATTCACAGCCAGGACCACAACATTAACAATTATACTAATCACATCATATAGCCTGATATCGACCACTGCTGGAATAGGCCTCCCCCAAAGGTTTCTATAACGTTGCAATTTGGAGGGGTTTGCCTTAGCGCTTGGCATGCAAGTTAGCGACCGCAGTAAGATGGTAGTTAGTACACAGGTGGCACTGCTGCCCGACTACCTGATGTAACCGTAGTTGCCTTTTAAGACACCCACGAGATGGTATGGGGTGGTACTGTTACTCTATCTAGGCCGGAAACCAGACAGCAAACTATACTAACACCTGGAGGGTATTCCGGAAGGTGAAGATGCTTCCCTCATCAAGCTGCTCAAAGAATGGAAGTATGCTATAACATTTTGTTTCAATTTAGCCGTACCCAGGGTTGAGGGCATGTAGAGTTACAAGAGCTAAAGCCTAAACACGGAAGGGTTCTGTTAATATGGCAAAATAAAGTTTACAACATCCGTTACACTCGTCTTTTTAGGATCGGTGGATAAACCGGTTTGCAATAGGTATTTATTGCTGAAAATATGCTAAAAGTAATACATATCAAGAAATACTTTATTTTTATTGACCAATATTCCCTTATTTCATATTACGTTATTCGAAAAAAGTTATAGTCGTTTCACGAGAGAAATAAAACTCTTACCGCAACATAAAGTTTATCACATCAAGCCATAAATATTTTGTACCAATATCACTTCTCCCGTTTGAGGTGTGGCGCCCAACGTCAACTTTAAACTTTATTAATATCAACTTCTTTATTTTCTACTGCGGAGTGCTATTTTAGTGTACACTTAATTTTCGAAACAAATATCAAGGAGTACTTGAGTCGGCGAGTTAAGATTTCTACATACAACGTATAATCTGTGTGTGGGTGTAATTTACCTAGTATATTTGGAAATAAATAAGTATGTTTATCAGTAGTCTGGTTGCCATGACATAGGCTCTGCTTAGTTTGGTAGTGTGTTAGTTGTCCTGGAATATTTAAATATTTAATATAAAAACTAACGTCTTAAATAATAAAGCAGTATTTAGTCAAAATATTATATTTTTTGTTTCACCTAATAATAAAATCAAGCGGGTTAAGCCGTTTACTAAATAAGATTTCAACGTCTAATGAATAAGAACTCGGGTAAAGGCGATTACTGACTTAAAAATGCATGAGAGGATCGGTTCTTAGAGACGTATTGTGCAATTATTGCTCTACGTTAGCAAAAGTGAGTGGTGAGAAATGTACGTTTAAAAACATTTATTGTAATTCTAATGGTGTGTTTTTAATCACGTCAAAATCGTTTAGATCAATAACATATACAGTCATACAATATTTAATGCTAGGCTTATTAAATGCGGTAAATTCACTTCAACACATTACTGCTACTTTCTGAAATGAAACTTCGTTATCATCGTTGTGATTTTAAAATTCGATGAACGAAAAAGCGACTACAGAAAGTCACAAATTCATAAATAGCATTTAGCCTGCGTGAGACTACGATAGATTACAATACTATCACGTGTCTGTGCGACTGCGTACAAGCGAACCCTTCGGAAAAAGTGTCATGCATATCATTCACGTGTTTTATTTTTATGCATTTGCGTATTAAAAATAATTGCATATTTATGTTATGTTAATATTTTAACACATCTGTGTAAATTTGGCAGACACTTTTTATTTCTATAAATTATTATAAATAATCTATTAACGTTAGTAAAATATCTGTATTGATTTTAAACACGCTAATATTTTTGTGTAAAAAAGCTTGGTGGAGATTATATAAAAATATTTTTTTTATTATTATTATTTTTCGTTTATTAGTCTACAAAACTGGATACAGTGTGAATTATCTTAATATTCCTGTTACTTTAGATTAATCTCATTCTGGTTTAGGCTACTTTTCTGAAGTTTCACTTTTGCCGTGTGTCAAATTAGGCTATGTGGCTTGACGTTGTCACTGGTTCCATATATTTTTAAAGACATCTACAATATTTATTTTAGTAGTGGGTTAACCTACACAGTGCTTCGATGAAAGGTTATGATTGTATATGGAAAACATTATATAAAGATCGCATTAATTAAACCTGTTTCAAGGAGTACAAATTATTAGTAATTCACCGCCTGTATTTGAAAGAACACTGTTGGATTAACGAGCAGATTAAACAAGCGAAAAATAATAGAAGCGAGATACAGTTAATGGCAGACCCATAAAAAGAAGGAAGAAATCTGCCAATAGCAAAGCTTAAGCGAGGGTATAAAATTAAATGGGTAGAAGGCGTTTTTACAAGTTTATCGAGCGTTCTACATCGAGCAGACGTCTAATGGGCTCGCAGGCGCCGCGCGCGCTGCCTGTCTGTCTCGACGGCCAGTGACGTGCCGCGGAGCCATGCCGCATGCCGCCCGCCAGACCGTATGAAACCGAAATTTAGACCTAACCAATTTCCGATCGATAGCCCGCTACGAAAACGTTTCACTTATGACATGTCACGCTATGTTACACTCACGATGGTAAAGCGATAATAGATTAAAGAGTTTACTATGAAGGACTGGCTCTGGCGAGAACAAAAAGGTCGGTACGAGAGCTACTTACGTAGAGCGCTGTTGCCGCGGCGCGGTCGGCTGCCCCTCCGCTCCGCTTTTAATGCGGATTTATCGACTCAAATTAATCGTGTAAGTAGAAAACCGTCCGAGGAAAGTTGCGTGAAACGCGATAAAGGACCTCTATTCGTTCGAAAAGCCGTTCATTGTGATTTAACTAAACTAAATCGACTTTCGTTTACCATAGACTTGTTGAGGTGGGAACATGAGGGTACCTAATTATATAGTGGTGCGAGAGATTTCTAACATACGAACGAAAAATCTAATGGTAAAACATGGCCACCACAAGACACGTAAGCAATATGGATGGTACAGGTATGTTTTGCAAATAACGCGTAGCATAGCGATGTGGTTTCGGGTGCGATGTCGAATGCGACTGGGTCTCCGGAACGACACGTCAGCCCACAATCTCATTTGTGCTTCCCACTACAACGAGCGACACGTAGGAAATGAGATGCGATTAGCTTACCCAGCCGGTGAACATTTGCTCTGTACATCGACACAACATTCACATAAATATAAATAAAGTAGGTGTCACAACAAACGCGTAAGGATATATTGTTTGCTTATCAGTGCAGGTAGGTGTAACGTTAGTTTATACTATTGGTATATGTTCCCCTTTAAGTGTTCACCCTCCGGCATATATAAAGTTTATAAGCCACTTCACCATCTCTCCAATCGAACCGTTTCACTTCCAGATTCAACTGCAGTAACTTGCTACTGTGCGCTCTCTTGACTTTTGATAAATGATCCGATTAAAATGAGATTGCTGATAGTCTCCTTTTAGTTTTAGATCGTTCCTTTACCTGATCATAAGAAATGAAAGACGGCTGACATAAGAATCATTTTATAGAGACGCCTAAAGTAAGTGTCAGTTAAGTTGTGAAGTATCTTAATAATGAGTAGTGGCAAGTTTCTAGAACTAAACATTATTTACAGAAAGCATTTTTAAATTATTAGTTATTTAATCCTAATCTTTAAAGGCAGTTAAAAAATGGATTGAATAATTCAAGTCTGGCAGCAAACAAACGCAACGGCAAACCGTAAACACACCGATAACTTAAAATCATCAGATCCGTCGCAAGTAATTTAGAAAAGATATTTGAAACGAAATGGTTTCCACGAACTTTTGGAATAGAAAATTGTCAAGGAATAGCTGTGTGTTCTTCGAAGGGGAGTGGGTGTGCTTCCGAGCCGCTTACACTAGCACCCGCCCCGGGACTGCATAATACATTGCGGAGAATGCACCACAGTTTGATCCTTTTCTAGACAAAGTAAGTACGACTGTACCCCGAGTGGAAAGTTCTCTTGATGTTACCTCCACTTTTCTACCAAGTAAGAACATGAGCTTTACGGTTTCAACGCAAATTGACCAAGTTTTGAGTATGACATCTCTTTGTGGTCTTACAAAGGAACATCGACCATGTTCAATTATTTATGACTAATTGTTCTCATAACTTTGGAGGTGCGAAGTTTGGGACAAGGTATTAAATAGGTACAAACTTGTGAGGGAATAAGAGGGAATAATGAAGGTATGTAACGTATTGGTGTGACACGGACAATAGACACATCGAAACGTATATTAATATGACGGGTTGATTGAAAGTGGAATTACGATAATAATAAAGAAAGAATGGGAAACTTCAGCCGTAAAATTGGAATGTTGAAAAACGTTGTTTTAAGCCACGTCCTAACTAATTCTACAGTTCGCAAAAGTCCATTTGGTGGATAATAAATATACTGTTTTTAAACCAAGAAACTGAAATAACTGCCACGTTGTTTTTCCTAGTAATCACAAAATATATTACAAAACATTTTTATGATAAACTACTAGATTTCCTACATGCTAAAAAAATATTTCAGTGTGAGTGTAGGTTGAGAAGAACTTCTTCACTGGGTTTCTATGCGCTTGGATACTTTAATGTGAAACTTCATGAATAACAAATGATAGTTTACTATAATTAGTCCACATTAAAAATATAGCTTTTCATTTCTTTCCAAAAATCATTTCTTCATTCGTTTTTCCACGATATCGGTGTTTCAGTGATCATGAAAACATCGAAATTGTGCGTTATTTTAGGATACTCGTTTTATCGTGCATAAATTTGCGGTACCGGGTCCCATAGATAGTAGGTGTATGGATCCGGTATCAGAAGTAATTATACAGTGCGTTTTTATTTTGATCGTTTCCGTTCTAGAAAGTTTAATCACAACATGAGCCCGGTGACCGAAAGGGGACAATAGTCTATAAAGCCGTAAAAAGCATATTGATTCAGACAGGATGGAATAAAGAGCTTTCAATATAAGTGACCAAATTATACTGCATTTACATACTTCAAATCGAAAAGACTAAAAAGCTCAGACGTGGGCACCGTATTAGAACTCTGAACAACGCCAGCACAATCAACTGTCGAATCTTAATTCATAGGGATTCTTAATCGGATTGTCACTTGTAATGGAAACGGGATTCTTCGTGTTACGTTGCAGTATCTTTTTTAGTGAAAGTCCACTGACGAGTTCGGTCGCGCGACTATATCACTGCAAAGGAACTAGTTTTCTGCACGTATATTAAAATACGAAAAGCAGTTTAAGTGGTCATATAGCGTGTTTTTAACAAGTAGATAATAAAAGAATAGGTATATTTGGAATAGCAATCTCGCCATGTACTAACGCGGAAGGGTCGGACATCCAAAAAAATGCCACTCATGTTTTTCCTGAATTGTAGATGAGTAAAGTGCGAGCTGGTCTGCTACACGTACCTGCCGTAAATAACGACGCACATAGGTAATTCGACGGTAGAAAATAAACAAAGCAACTAACTCGTTCTTTCATGAATAACGGAGTAGAACAATATACCTTTGTATATTTATTATTTCACTAGTTCAATGTGATGCCGACTGGACATCAACTAACAAAAGTGTGATCATCTTTGAACGACAACGTGACATCGTGCAAGGTCAACCAGTTTTCCTAAATTAACAAAAACATTATGTTTGAAATCGTAATGGCGCATAATAAAATAGTTGCCTTGAAACTTAAATTTATTGATCCTATTTCCTGAGCTATTTATATATTTAATTTATATTTAATATACACGAAAGTAAGTTGCTAAAATTATTGGGGTTTGATTGTTTATTGTCCCAGAGATACATATATCCTATACCTCTGGGACAATTTTTTTTCGAACACAACGTTTACTCAAATCGCTTAGTTACCTGAGATTGAATTGCCTGAGGATCGGCAATAGTTCTCATTAATTATACAAAATTTTATCAATCCTTGTAATATACACAAATGGTATAAAACATTTTTAGATACTCGAAATTAATATTTACGACTTTCACAAAAATATCAAATCTTTAAGAATTATGAGTTCGCACAAAGTGGTCATATTTGGTATCCGTTTGATTTTTGGTAACAGTAGATTTAACTATCTGTGTGACATACACAGCAACATGTAACTAGCAAATAAATAAATGATTGATTGATTGTATTAAGAAACACATAAATGGGTTTAAAGAAAAACGTATCTCCTTACAAGTCAATTGTTGACATATATGTTTAAACGACGGAGGTGATAATAAAAAAAGAGGTTAAACTAGCTAAACATCCAGAAAAATATCGAGAGAACTTGAGCCATTTTGCTGAGCAAAAGTTACGAAAGATAAGCGAGTAAGATCTTGGTATTTTGCCAAGAGAGTAATCATGAAAAATATGACAGAGAGAAACAGTACGATATTAAAATACGAAATAAATTTTCAGCTAGACAAAATATTGCGAAAGGATAAGGCAAGTGTTGACCGACTAGGAACTAGGTTTCACTTGTATTGTCATCGCAGCAATGATTTAAATACTAATAATAAATGAATGTACTTACTTAGAAGTGAGCTCCTTAACAATGATATATGACTCCGGGCAAAGATCTGAAAGAAAAGAAATGGACATTAATTAATGATAAAAAATAATAACATGACAGTTAACAAATATACATCGTAACAAAATTATGAATAACAAAGACTGAATTGTCATAACTGGAGAAGGTGTTTATAGGTTCCCTTAAGTCGCGAGAATGTATACATAAAACGGCTGAAGACAGAATATTGCAAAAGTATGAAATTTACTTATAAACACGGATCAGTTTGAGAAACGTTTTGCCTTAGTCGTATCAATGTCATTATACATTCGAGCGAGTGGTACGGAATATTTCCCAAACTAATACCGTACCTATACAATAAAGTCATCGATGCCTTTCCTCCCAATTGATCAGATTAAGATAACCATAAATGTTATGTATTCTTTTTTACTAGTGCTGTTCTCCGCCAACTACAAGCTTTTATCACATAGTATATTTCCGTAGCTTTTTGTTCGCCGCGATCTTATAATGATTCTGAACAACCAATTTGGAGTGTGGAGAAGTAATCCGCATTATTATACATTTCTTTACATGTGCATCTCGCATTTAGTTTGTAGGACGATAAACATTATGTATATAATTGCGGAGATCGCATAGATAAGTAACTCCTGTATTTTTCATGTGTCTGATCATTCGCCTGACGTTTCCAATTATATTTTTGTATTCCATTATTATTAATGATGATGATGATGATTCCATTATCTATATATATAAAAATCAATGCCACTTTTCGTTGTAATGTTATAACTCAACAACGCCTTTACCGATTTGGCTAATTTTGGTCTTGAATTATTCGTGGAAGTCCAGGGAAGGTTTGTACGTAGAGAAAATTAAAATTAAAAGTGTAAAATCAACATCTTTTAGCAATTTAAAATATTTTTTTGTTTGTATAAATGAACTTAATAATCATTTTTTTTATTACTATGCCTTATACGTAGCGAAGCACGTGCCGCGCCGCTAGTATTTTTTAAGATTACATTGTGTTTTCCAAAATTACATACTCATTACTATATGTAAACGTACCGAAATACTTTGGGGTGAATTTTAGAGTTAAGGGGAGGTAAGAGTAATTCACGAAATAGGCCACTTAAACTAAAGATGATGATCTTATGAATCAGACTACCAAAAACTCATACCGAGTGCGTGTGCTAACAATTACAAACATTTTGCAGCTTGCTTTTTTATGTAAATATTTTTCCCCATATTTGTAGCGGCAATAAAACTGTGTGTGTGCCAAATTTCATATTTTAGTAGCAGTTTGTGAATAGAATCGCTATTTTTGAATCGGCTCTGTCCGTCTGTAGTGATGGATGTGGGGCAAAACTTTTAAATATTTCTTGTAGGTATTAAATTTACACTTAAAAAATTACTGCCAATGTAATAAAACTAAGCAAATTATTTTAACGTTGCTCGCAATTGAATATACACGGTTTCTTGCAGTCTTCTCTCAAATGGAAGTTTGGAACGTTCGCGACGCACTCGGCCTGATTTATACACACACATGAACATACAATAAAAGGAGACACCACTACATATACAGTGAAAAGCATTTAAGTCAACTGTGCTGCGGTGCGTGAATTTAAAGTTACTTATTTTTTATTTCTTTTGTATCTGTCGTCTTTATTCTTTAACTTTTTCTTTATACAGCTTCGAGTTATTTAGGGCTTAATTTATCTCATGGGTAGATAAGTTTATTATGTTATAAGTTTATTAGGTCCAAACTTGAAAACAACGCTTAATATTTGATTTCATGCTTACATTGCAAATTCCCTGGTTGAGAGTTAAAACAATAAATCTGTACGAGGCTTCTGTAGTGTTTGCTATGCAATCACGACGCTATTCTAGTTACATAATTCCCTTTTACAACGGGGAACGGAAAAGCTGCGCTTAAAAACTCCATTACTGGGCGGCATTCGTTTCGCCATGACACAATACGCGTTAACCGACAAAATGAGAGCGTCGTAGCTAGTTACGGAAATAAAAGCTGTTATTATGAATCGCACGGGGATGCAGGATGGCGAAGCGGCCGGGGCCAGGTAAACACTATTATTTGCATTACACGTCCCGGCCCTTGGCTAGGATTTGTGACATCCGCCGGTAAGCTCGCCGAGCGTTCTCCCGCGGCAACTCTAATTATTGTTGAATTCATTAAGGAAACTGCGACATGTACAAGATTGGAATTTGTGCAAATATCTTTAAAAGGTACATTACCTTTCTACAGCATGCGATCGCTATCTTATTACCAAGCGTAATAGTTAACTAGCGAAGCGAACTCTACGACTGCGTCTGTGAGATACTGTACCGTAACCGGAAAAGCTCCACATTCACATTTATTAACTAATTAACGCGATGAAACGGTGGCTGACTCTCAGCATACTAGTTTAAATTCATTTACACAATTTATATAAATAAAGAAAATAATAAAAAAAGTTTAAATTATCTGTGAGAACAAAATGGATGTTAAAGTAGGTAGAAGTCAGAATTAGGTCTGGAGATACGGCTAATAAGAGGCAGTGAGGCGCGGTTAACTTAAAAGCAATCTGCTTTAGCGTGGAAGCGGCCGCAAGTGTGCAAGTTTCATGCTTGTGGCGGTAACGTGTTACGCGGCTTTTTACAGAACATCTGAAATGGCGAGCAAGGGCGGAATTCAAAAGCTTGAGTTAGTTCCGAGACGACACGATTCGTGCCTCGGAGACAAAGAACCTACACATTCACACAAGCGTTATCTGACAATTGAATTTTTCACTTGATATTTCATATTTTCATCAAGATTTTAGGTAGTCTTATTTGCAGTGTAGACATGGGCCTGGAAAGCTTTCTAAGTTTGGTATTTAAATGAACTCGTAACCAGGTAGCTAGGAATATTTTGTGTTCGTTGTTCTTTGGAATTATAGTTTGATATTATGTATCTCTTGTAACCTATGGCTCGAGATAGGGGATCACCGCTGAGCTAGCGTCGCCCAGACAACAATAGAGAAACTTTACACGACACATTGAACATGAGGAATTGGCTTTTGCTACGGTTGGCCTTTATCATTCTGAATGAGGAAGTAACATATACTTCAAATTATATGTTTTAAGCAAATTTTGCAGACATTTGAATTAAATAATTTATTTGTGTTGTAATTATGTGATTTTCTCGAGCTAATCTTAAGAAATGTTTTGATATGATCGATTAAATGTATTTTTTGTATCACAATATGGTAGTACTACCAAGTTGGCGGCTTATAGCACATCACCGATGAGATTTGAACCAGGGCCACAAAATAAGTACAATTATGTTATTACCTCGAATGTATTATGTAACGTAACCCAGTCTAGATAATATTTGAGCAAAAATAAGTATTGTAGTAATTATGTTTCGATATATCTACTTTTACTCAATGCCTCCTTTAATCTAGGATGATTAAAAGTTTCGCTTTAATAACTAACCTAATAAACTAAGAAAGGTATTTAAAATAACGTTCCACAAGCTGTAGGTACTTATTATGCTAGGAACTGTGGTGTATTAACTTATGTAGATGGGTGGGCCAAACTTTTGTATTACCAGTAAAAAAAACTTTAAAACAAGAATTTTATTAGTAAAGTTGTATAACGCGCTTTCAAAACTCAATCGAAGTGCGCGGCACGTCGTACGTAAAACTCGACGAAAGTATGACTATGACAAAAGCACGTGCGCGCCCGAACCTTCCAAACTTCCCGAAGGACACCGCGACGTTATTTAGGGGCGTTTCTGAAAGGCAAGGTGTGTCGTCTCGCGCCCAAGAGAATTCACTACGCTTTAAAGCTGGTAATTTGATGTGAGTCTTTCGAGATTTTTCCATCTTCCCGGGTCGTTCGGGGAGCGGGCGGATTAGGCCACGCACGGCATGGGCGAGGGCGGCGACGCGCCAGATTAATGTCGCGAGCTTTGCGCCAAATTTAAAATGTCACGTTCCATTTTTCCAGCCAACAGAGCCCGTCACCGACCCGAGCAGTTAATACATCCGATTGCACGCATTCGTTATGAGATAATAAATTAACACTTAAGCCGTTTTATAATATGACTACGAATATATAACTTGAGTGGTGTGGAACACTTCCTAGTATAGTCTCTGAGTACAGGACGTTAGCATTTTTTTACCAGTTGAAAAACGACTAAATTTTTTCTCCGAGAAATACATATTTAATGATAATTCTTAATATATAAGTTCCTAAATATCATTTCACGTTATTCGTTATTCAAAATAAATATAATAAATTGTTCTGGCGCAGTTTATCGTCCATAGCTGGACGGCAGAGTGCCTACCCCGGACTACTCCTAACAGGTGCTGGTTCTATCCCCGCCGGAAAATTGAATTTATGATTTCTTAATATATATACATTAATTTCGATAAGTACTCATTTTTAACCCATTACAGTGACAGTAATTCGGTACTTGTATAACCAGTGACTAAAATTTAAAACGGTTTAAAGCATTACAATCATATGAATTTTCTTTTGCTACATGTTTTATGGTTGTGATGTTGAGAGAACATATTTTATAATTACTTGCATTCTTATGGAAAGAAAACCTGCGCGAGACCCACATCGCAACCCCAACTAAGTGCTCGTGCAAGACATCGTGGAAACGGAATTACATACCGCACTACAAGAGGACCGAAAGGAGTCCAATCTATCCATAAACCTAAAGTAGAATGAACTTCTATAAGACAGTTTGCAAAATACAAAAAGCTTCATTCCATAGCAGCTTATTTCCAAGCTGATTATTTATAAGTTGATTAAGTTTCATAAATATCCAACACCATTTATGTTACGCATTGTATACAGAAGCATGTTCTCTCAATTATTTATGAGAAAGAAATAATAAAAAGTACAGTTGAACAAAGTTATTTCAGCGTTACTTAACAAAATAAGCAATCTCGTAGATGTCGACGTGATAAGACTAGAGACTGAACTATCGTCCTTGAGACAATATGAAGAAGAAAAAACAGTAAGGTCAATGATTCGTATGTGTGTCTGCAACGCACACATATACATGTAATATATAAAGTGTAGTCAACATGGAAACAAGGCGTAGGAAAAAAGGCAAAGTCGTAAAACTGGCGCCCACCAATCGCCAAATAAGGCCGGCGAGGCACCGGCGAGCCGCGCGGGGTCGTCCTTGACTCCCGGCCAAATGACATAAGTTGGCCCATGGGCGCGGATTCTTGACTAATCGATAAACAAGACAGAATAGATGAAGAACCAAACGTTGGATCGCCGCACCCACGCTTAGCTATTAACTTGCCGTCTAATTTGGTCATCACTCCATAAAACTGTTGAATCAAACAATAAATCGAAGACAATTCTGAGAATCGGAGGACATGTGCAGTTTATTTGATATAACTCAAATTACTACAGATATAGGTCACCACAATTAATCATAATATTTTTTTATTACTGTTTATGAAAGAAAATCGCGGTTCTCAAGCATCAGATCTATTATCCGGAGGTGAGCTCATTTCTTATATACAAGGTTCGACATAACGATGCTCACTCTATTAATCTGAACTAGTAGAACATCAGATATACAAAAGAATGTGGCCTTAGAATATCCTAGATGTTCGAGCAAGACAGATGGCGCGTTAAGAAGTCTTCACCACTGGATAATATTCATTTGAAATTGATGATAAAGTAACAGCATGTTTGTGAAAACTACTGGTAGTTAATGCAACAAGTTCGACTAGGAGCCAACCCCGATGGAATGGGAAAAAGACAAGATGGAAATATATTGAGCTCCTTAAGAATCCTTCACTAATTACGTTACAAGATATGTTTTTCCAAAAAACCTTCGCAGTACATAAACACTCTAAAACTTTTCCAATTTTCATATTCCCTACGAAGTCAACATTCATAAAAGAGCTTTAATTTTAATAATTTCACATTTTATAGTACATAATATGGAATGCGTGTCCGTAAGAGCCATAAAATGTGCGTGCGGGTGAAAATTGATGCGTAGGGATATGGTGTAAATTTTGGGCTTATTATCGAAGCCTTGAATTTGGATAGGTCTAATGGGCATAGCTTGATACACTTTTCACACGATCACAACTCAGTTTATTATACAAGGCACAGGGCCTGTAAAATAGAATCTAAACAAAGGAAAAATCCTTAGGGTTGTCCTTGAGTAAGAAAACAAGAAGCGAAGGTACTAATGCGGCAACGCTGCTTATAAATTTGTTACCCAGTCGATGTCAGTTTATTGTCTTAATAATAAAATCGGTCTGACATCTATGTGTCTACGAAGTTCTTTTTAGTGTAGTAGGTCTTTACGATCCAAATTAAACGGTGATAGCGAGGAATATTTCAGACGTAAGTAGGTAGATTGTTTGTATGATACCGTACCAAGGAGCTAAAAAAATAAACCTTTAGCTAAGACTCCGTACGTCACAAAGACGTGTAGCAGCAAATAACTAAAAAAATTTATTTTAAATTTTCTAGAGATAAAGGTAAATGTTTGTAAGAGACCAAATATGGATGGAGTCTGAATTACAAAGTGACTAACTAAAGTGGCATATATTTTTTTTATTAATAAATTATGTTAAACTAATGAATTAGTGAAAAGTTAAATGTGAAGGATAGGTATGTGATTTTGGTCGTTTCTTCAAAGGTGCCAAATTGATTACTGGTATATGGTGAGTGTTCGTGTTTATACGAGAACGCCACCGTGTCAGTCCGACTCCAGGACCGGACCTCGAAACCTATACAATTGCACCGAAGGGTGAGACAGGAAAATGTTAAATCTAGGAAACTATTTACCGCTGCATTGGAAGATGTTATTAAGCTTCTAGACTGGAACGGCTTTGTCATCAATGTCAATCGCGAGTACATCACTCACCTTCAATTCGCTGATGATATAGTAGCCATGGCTGAAACCACGAAAGACCTCAATACAATGTTCAATGACCTCAGTAGTCTCTCAACAAGTGGGTTTAAGAAAGAACATGGATAAGACAAAGATGATGGCCAACGCCCATGTTGCATACAATTATCTTAAACTGGACTGGTCATAGTTGCTGGTAGTTTTTTGGAGAGTAATCAAAATATCTTACTAGTCTAGAAAAGTACAGAACCCTTGTTGCAGGTGACAAGTGATCCACACTTGAAAGGCTTTTGTTATTTATTTGGGCTTTTATTGTTACTTTATTTACAATGAGCGAGAAAGGAAGCGAGAAAGGATTAGCATGCAGGACAGCAGCTCCGGTGTCAAGTTCATTGTCGAATGCCCACGTGCTCGCCCCCGTGGCACAAGGTGACTGACTTCACCAAACCACATTCACGACGACATGACATGTATGGCAGTGAGTAATTAGACGTCTACCTATGTAAAGTCGGGCATTGCCATCTGTAATCATTACGATTGAACAGATAATACTGTTTAATTCTTGTCTGTAGCTCATGTGATGATATATAGGCGGTTTTATTTAGTCGTAAATTGCAAACCTGCACAGAAATGATCGATTTAATAATAAATGTATCTAATTTTTATATATTGTATTCGGCATAAACTATATTTTTTTTTTTGCATACATTATAAACGCATTATCATTGTAAAAATAAATAGTAAACTCCTTTGCAGAACTACTTTTTCACGACTTTGTATACACTCTGAATAACTAGTTTGGGTAAAAGCAGTGGATATCTCACTTCATGTTGAGAAACTATTCATGACGTTAAGTTATTTAAAGAACGAGTAGGTAGTTATACTAATAACTCGAACGTTTTTCATAGCCTCAGATACCTACTCCTTATTGCTTGAACCGTTAGCCATTGTGCAATACATTTCACATGTTGAAAAAGTCATAGCTATAAATAGTATCTACATGCTGAATATTGGGCATTTAGGAGTCATGCTGTGACTTAGTTTAACCGAAAGTCAGTTTAACAAATGTAGGACATATACGACGAGTTAATACAGCAAGACTAAAATAATAACGGTCAGTACTTGCATGTTGTACAGTTGTGCCTGTATTTAAATGGTTGCAGGTAAAATGCCAACCGCTTCCGTGACCTTTTTTCAAGCTTCAAACACCGAGAGACAGTAAAGGTGAGCGTTTATACATCGTTAAAAAGAATCCCTACGAGGCTGTCGCGTTTTCCATGTAAAAAAAAACGAATGTAGTAATCATATTATGGCAGTGCTATTGTAGAGTCAGTGCCTATAGTGCGCCCAGCCAATGAAATTACGGTATCATTTCGTCACGTGATTAAACAGGCAAGATGCTGCGTTTTAATTGGTCAAATTTGTCTACTCTTTTATCACGTGTCTGGTACCGGCGTCACCAGCAAGGCTAGCGTGGTCCTGCTGGTATCGTAAGTACCCGACCACATGATGGACCCGACAGCTGCTCGGTGAATCGAATGTTAAGAATTAGAGTAAGTTAAATCTATTACCTACATGTTCGGTAGGTAATTTATTAATGAAGAAGCAAGACAAATTGATAGGGTCGGCAATGTACGCAGTTGGCAGTGTATCACAGGCAGAGCTTTCCCGAGCAATGATTCATCGATCAATAATTGAACGCGCTCGCATTAGTGAGGCGATCGCTAAACGTCCACTTCGCCGGTGGGTAAACAGCGAGCGTTGAGCGTTGAAGGCGTAATCCGTAGGGCGGCACTTAGCGCGCACCACAAGCCTCACACTCTAATTGCTCAGCAACTAATCTGTTTACGTTACCAACGCATTCTATATGTTGGGCTCAGAAATTTTATATTAATTAAAAACCATTGTAATCTAATAAAGCCTATTGAATTACTAAAAAAATTGTAAAGGCTATTCTCCTAAACTTACTCACAACAAGCTTATAATAAAATTGCAGGGCTCAAACATTAATTTAATAACCCATTTGAGATCAAGATACATTTATATAGCTTTATTAAACTTATATTTTCGAGATTTTTGAAACTTTCAAGTCGTTACGTGTCAAAATAATAGCCGTATAAAATGCGAATAATATGAAGAGTTCACTGTTACCATTATCATTTGATGCGCTTGATAGCGTCATCGACCCAATGCGCTCGCGCATCTGCGATCGTCACGGTGCGGCCATTGCACTTATGACATCATCTAAGTACAAAACGGATGGGATCAGAAATCTAAATCGAGATGTGTATTTTTCCTTTCACATCAGTTGGATGCTTTATGTACTGCACATATGCATTGATTATTTTTCAGACTAAGCGAGACGCACAAATATTGGTGCTTATAATTATGTTTTTGAATAAATCAACAAGGTATCTCACTAGCATCCTATTGTGGCTCTATCTAAAATTGTAACCACATTTGATAGAAAGTAAGTTGGTACTAACGCTTAGAAACGAGATTAACTAACAAAATTATAATAACCGGTACAATATCTAGGAAGAGTTGTTACAAATTTTACAAAGTTAAGTATACAGAAATATACCCTAAAGCGAATCCAATAACTTGGAATTATCAATGACAACATATACAATACACTTCCTTCGGTACAAGGAAAAGTAAGGGGTACTTACATGAAGTACAATACGTGCTCTACTCAAGCAAAGGTTCGATGAGTGCTCACATTGTTGGTGATTTCTTAGAGTTCACTTGAAGGGTTTGCTTCTTAAAAGGTACACAATATTTGGTTTTAAATGTCACCGGTAAATATACAGTTTATGGGTTACGGTAACATTAAATGTTTTAGACAACCAATGAAGGAACAATATCAACAGGAAAATTAGGGAGACACTTAAGGATATTGAGAGGAATGTTCTTATTGCTATTAATTCTGCAGCAAACAGTAAACCCAACTGCGTTATAAAGTATTTACAACAGTTAATGAATAAAATATAAAATAAAATTTATATTTTTCATTGCGCTTTGAGTGAGTTCACAAGAATATCTTTAAATATACTACGTACTGGCGCCCCACACCGGCTGCGCAAGGGTAGACAAATAAAAACATAATTTAGTATTTTTAATTACTTATATAGAACGAAAATAACAAATATTCTTTACACTTTCTCTACAAAATTTTTTGACTATTCACACACTACACACTAGTAGTGATATATTTACATATATTCATTCATCATCATCACTCTATCAGCCGAAGGACGTCCACAGCTGGACAAAGGCTACCCTCAAGGATCTCCACAATGATCGGTCTTGTACTACTTGCGTTATAAGTTCATTAATCTTATGCAATTATCGACAAACTTCTAACAAACGTATTTGAAAAATAGCTTGGTTTAGTTTTCTGTAGAAATTTTTTCGTATAATTATAATAGAACTTGTACTCAAGAAATGAGTTTAAAACCTCAGTTCACTAAAACTGTTCGATATACTTTTACTTTTTGTAAACTTGGCCTACATAAGTTTCGTAACTGAAATCGGTTTGATTGTGCACACATTTTATGTAACACAGTTTACAAAAGATTGTATCAAATTATATCGTTATTTCTTAAGTGATTTTCTTTAAGGTTCAATAATAGTTTGTTCCTCATTGTGTTCTGGCGTTACCGAAAAATGTCACTCTTTCATTGAATTATACTTTTTTTATTTCAACAGTTATGTCATATCTCCTAAAAGGCAGTGGCAACTTCTTATTTCATATAGAAAAAACTACAAATTGTGTACAAAAAATTGGCTTCACTATAAAAAAAAACAACACTTATTCAATGTACACACGGTCATGTTAACTTTTCTACATTTTTATATTTGTACTTATCAAGCACTGACGCTGAATAAGCATTAGATGTTGATTTAAATTTAGTATGTATGTCGAACAATTTTAATGGAGATAGATGGGCAATTGTAATGCCGATGAATTCTGTCTGCAAAATTTTACATCGTATTGTGTGCAATGTTGCGTATCGCCTGACAATGTATCTGTAAATATTTATTGATAGATTTATTCCTCAAGTTGCTAAGCCCCTTACTGCCGAACGCGACGACAAAATTACACGCTGAGTAATCGGGTGAGTCTGCTGTTCGCCTCGCTTCATGATTTCGTTTTATAGGCGTCATTTTTTGCTCGTGTTCAAGTGACTGATTCTCTATTTAAGTACATCAGTAATTTGTATTAGTCTTCGGGAAATACATACATTTATTTGACACTGGTAACCTAAGCTGAATATTTTCAATAAAAACAAAGCTAAACTTTCATAAATCCGGTAAATCTCAGTAGACTAAAAATATATGCGAATTATGGCGTGCGCGCCGACGGAACCAACCGATTTGTTTAATAGAGCAGAGTTATTGCAGTGGAAAATGTTCGTCTGACGAATACTGCACTGCGCGTCACTTGGCCTTCGTTTCTGTAATAGCCAAAAGCATGACTCACGATGTTGCAACACCGACCACTGAAACCACTAAACCGACTCTATATAAGAAAGAACGTGTAATGCAAGAAAATATTCCTGATATTAGCAATTTAATTCTTGCAGGAAGTAATAATTTAGTACCTTACAAAATTAAAATGAACTAGGTAAGTACACATAAAACTTTCTCCTGACATATTACAGGCAGCCAAGTGTTTTCAACGGGGAATGACTTTTACATTAGATAAATTAGAGAAAACTAACAATGGCCCCCGCTAACTAGAAAGTGAATCGAGTCGGTGCCGAGAATGGTCTTTCCGATCGTATCGATCCTGGGTTCGTTACCCTCTTCATTATTCTCTCAATCACAATAAGGCAATTTTACTTTAGCTAACATATATCTCACGCCATCGCATCTCATCTATCTGCATTAAAAGAACATTTATGATGACCGCGACGTCATTAGCAAAACTGTGGAAACATAGAAACGTGAGTCATCAGGTCGACAAATAAAACTGATCTCCGACCTTTCACATTTCCTAAAATAAAACGGGTCAACGCTCACATTCCGGACATTGTCTTTTAATTCAAAGACTTTTTTATAGCTTTTGCCGCAAAATGCAATAAATTAGCCCTTACGGAAAAATGGACATCTGCTCCTCTGGAAAAAATCCTTCCTTGGAAGTAAAAGGACGAAATTTACGATCTATGTAACCGTGGGTAGACGGTCCGCGCCCACGAGTCGCATGCAAATGGCTCCATTGGAGCGGAGTAACGTGGTTGCCAGGCACCAAGGTAGATTAAAATCGAAACAGCTCGCGACCCCCGGCCGCGTAAAGCCGTGATGGCGACTGGCGACCTCACGCTCCGCCGCCGGTGACCGGATAACCTGTGCCAACGGATTGTCTCACACTATCGACTTATTTGCATCAAGTTATCCATAATTTTTCTAATTTATCATTAATTGTTTCGTGATATAGCAAGACCGGCAATTGTGGAAATATTTGGGGGGCCGTTTGTCTAGAAGTGGAGGTCTTTCAACTGATATGATAATGAAATTAATTTTAGCTGATAAGATAAGGAATTTGTAATAGTGTTGTGAGAAATGAGCTCCGAGGCGGAAACTCGAGCTTCGAGTCGAAGCTACTGAGCCTTCAAAGCTAGAGCTTTGAGGGCTCGTAAGTCTTAAAGGTTCGAGCCCTCAAGGCTCGAACCTTGAAGGCTCAAGAGCCTTAAATGAAGGACTCGAGTCGAAGCTCGAGCTTTATATATGCCTGATAATATTAAAATGAAATATTTTTGTTTTAATGTGGTAAGTACGTGATAAAAAAAAGAAAAAATTATTATACAACGAATGATTATTCGATTTTTAACCATCACGATAAGCACATTGATGCCTGGGTATTTTTGTTGCTCAGCCTGTTTCTTTTTTTTGTTATTAAATTACCAGACTTTGAAAAGGCTTGTTCACTAGGAACGCTTGTCGCTGGTAAAGACAATTCTTTTTGTTTTTTCCACCACATTAGTACATTAGTGTTTTCAGGCTCAATAGGCATATTTATGTATCTATACACTTCATCTGCGATACTTATAGTCTCCGTTTGCTTGTACATAGATGCAAATAAACTTTTTTTAACTGGGTAAACTTCACTAGAGCTTCTGTGTTCATAATTATGTGTTGACAAATTGTCTCTTCGCAATTCTTATATATTTCGATCTTTGAGCTTTTCATAAAGGGTTTTTAAATTGTTTGATGGTTGAGTGTTGTACTTTGCTATGAAATAATAATTATTAAGTCGCGGATCTAATAGAACGGCAAGTTGTGCCAAATCACTGTTTAAAATCTCGGAGTACTCATTCAATTTTTCGATCATAGCCGTTGCACATTTTTTCATTTGTCCATCTTCTTGTCTGTTAAGATGCTCTGTTAAAACATCAAGTATAGGCACCACATAGTACAAACTTGGATAATTGTGTTTTGAAAGCATAGCTTCATAAAACGGTTGAAGAAAATCGACCAATGCTTCTACTATATCCCAATTCTCAATAGTTTATGGAGAAAACTCTGTGTAATCCAAACATATATAATTAAGTACTCTTTTCATTTTCAAAGCTCTTGTCAACATCATATAAGTAGAATTCCACCTGATAGGCATATCTTTTATCAAGTTCAGATGACAAATGCTTAAGGACGTACAACATTCTTTTGGAGCATAATGTTGTGTAGTGAGCCTTTAAAACAGAGCTCGAGTCGCGACTCGAGCTTCGAAACTGGGGTTCGAGACTGGGCTCGAGCCTTCGAAATAAGGCTCGAGGCTGTAGCTCGAGGCTTCATAGGAGACTCGAACGTTGAACGAGTCGAAGACTCGGGAGACTCGAGCCTTTTAACAACACTAATTTGTAATGGGTCGTACGGATAGTATGGTCTGTAATCTAAAAAGGTCTACACGAGTGACAGCTGGTTACATTCTTATTACCCTAAAATAATAACAACTCACGTGAAATTATAACGTCTTTCAACACATAAGTTGCGATTCTTTATTTAGTATCAAATATATCGTATATTTAGTGGCAATGTTAAAACACAGATTACAATTTCAGGATACTTTTAATTGTGATTTAAAAACGATTTCCCACAAGAATAGTACTTACTTCATTCATACTAAAATAACCACTTACTAAATCAGTTTAACCTAAATAGACACAGCTTAGTAACTTCAAGACGTTCTAATTTCAATCAGAAACTGTCTGATTCAGCGCGACGAATGATGTCCAAATATAGAATTATTCAGTGCACCCCACATTAATGTCTCTGGCTCACGTTATATTGAGGCTAGAGGCTCGTTATTCGTTGCCAACTCTACATTCAAGGGAATTTCACTATTAATAGTAACTGACACAAAGTATGATATTAATAAGTGTCATATATTTTACGTTGCAGTTTGTGTGGGCGGAATATCATATAAACATTTCACATTTCGTATTTAATTAATATTTTAATAAACAGAAATGATTTAATATAATGAATATTCGTTGAACTCCGTATTGTTATATTAGAACGCATGAATGTATGATTGAACATGTGAAGGAATTGCATGAAAGCAATAAAAGCGACATATTCAGTCCTAGCCTCGCCCACGCTGTAGACTTCAGGCGCCACACGCCACCGCATGACGTAGTTATATAGTCATACAACTTGGATGCCTGTTTCGGATGTAATCTCTTAATGTAAATTAGTATTATCCACAGAAAACGTGTTGCCGTGTACGCTTCATGAATCTGTTCTACGACGCTTTAATGTATACTATTTCATATCATTGTTGCGATTATATTAGACCTCTTAGGTATGTTACTTTTGTCAAATACACGTCTAACATTCATATCAACATCGAACGCTCGATTCTCGAACGCTCGATTACAACCGTTATTTATTAATGACTTCAATATTTACGATATGTTCGCTTATCAAAGCTTATATTTGAAAGGCTGAGTATGAACGATATTTTCTCCACTGAAAAAAGTTAAAAAGACGTAACATTTTCTATGTATCATGTTTATTAATTTTATTTAAATTGCTTAAATTGATATCTGTGATTTGCCTACATGTTGTAGCTAATGCTGAGACTCAGGGATGGAACTATGTAGGTATTAGCTTACTCTATATATATTTGTTACTTCTTTATTTATATCTTTGTGTTGGTCAAGAATAAATGAATTACTCTTCGAATTTTAACCACTCTCGAAGTCATAAAGTCATGCCTTCATTTGTTACTAGGTAAATCATCATATTACCAACTAATATTAATTTTATCACATTTAAAACTCACGTTTTCAGTACAATGAGCCCAACATGCTATCAGGGTTGATCACTCGCTTGTCCATACTACCGAAGTGGGCTCACGAGGTTCTTGCAAATTGTTATCGAAACTATTTACTGGACTTATAAATAAATACTACTCGAGCCGCAAAAACCATAGCCAACCACTTTAATTCATTTAGATTCTATGAAAATCCGTAAAAAAATCTCTTATACTCGCCTAAAGGTATACACAAATGTATGGGGACTGTAAACGTGTACTAGAAAAATCTGAAGGTAAATTAGGCTATTGAATTTCATACCTAATACTATATAACAAGTATTTAAGTCACAATAACGATACGAATTTTATTATATTATAATCGGCATTACCGGCAGCGCCTTGACAAGTCGATACCTAACATGTTTATTAGACCATATCCAAGGAATTCAAGTTCACCTTGCAATATGAGATAGGCTCAAATATAAAGTTACTAAATTCAATTTAGCCTCATGTAAAATAATTACATTGCAACAAATTGTATGAAACATAATATGCATTCTTTATGGCCGAATGCAAAGACGACAAATCACAAGGTTAAATTGTAAAAATATTTTTATTTATTTAGTTTTCGCCGGCGACAAGTTTTTATCTGTCTGGTTTTCTATCCCATGGGAACAGTACTTTTTTTCTTAAATACAAGAACCCATTTATGCATCCCTGGTAACGTGTCTGCTAAATTTTAAGACGATCGGTTGCTACTCAACTGATCTTTTATATCGTAACAAACAAATAAACTCATATTCGCATTTATAATATTAGTTAGAAAACTTGACAAAAGAAAGAAAAGGAGTTGTAGGTTTTGTATAGTAAAATGGATTTTTGAGACATAGCTAAAAACTATTTCGATTATTAGGAGGCCTCTTAGATTCATGCATGCATTAATTGAAACAAGTCTACATAAATTAGTGTAACTTTAGCATATGATTTATTAAATCAATGTTTTTCTTTGTACATGATTGGAATATTTTAGCTGGATTAATTTTTATTTGTAAATTATTTATTTACATTTCTAAGATTTTTATAATACATAGTCACTTATTAAATAATCACTTTGTGTCTTAATTAATTATTATTTATGGAAGAAATACCATCGAAGATCGCTCACAATATTCAACTTCATGACGGTGATCTTAACGTTTTGTATATTTGCAGTGGCGGGCAGCATTAAACTATAGTTATAACAATTAAAATACCTCATTCATATACTCGTACTTCAATTATTGAAATAAACTTCATTTCGCTCACTTACTTGACTTGGGGAGTAAGCTGGTGGAAGCGTGACTAAAGTGTTACGAAAAGTGTGATCGGGCGAGGCGAACGGAAGTTGAAAGAGAGGTGCGAGCACATATTTTCTTTCTCTCTCTCATAGCTGCATGTAACTGACATTCCGTATATCTAAGTTGTACTTCAGTGGTGTGGTTTAAAAGCACTCGTTTTTTATTTTTATAACATCCTTCTTTTACTATCGCGACAATGTGCGTACAATCTTGTTTGGTAACAATTGGCTATACAATTGCTATTTATTGATTTCACAACAAATTTTACAGCTACACTTCACTTTGATGTAAGTATACAATTTACTAACGACTTATATTTACTACTAATCGAAATATGTTGTCTGGAAATATTATCACAAAAACACATGAATTTAATTCGTGCTGTTTCTAAACGGAAAGATAAATTAACATAAAGACACGGTGGCTTACATCACTAAACGGGTTTTTAGGTAATTATTGTCAATTTTAAACTAGTTGCTCATAAATGGTAGGAGATCAGAAAAAAACGGTGATGCCGATTATTGACTTGTTCAACGATTTTACAACCATGCGTATTTATTTTGTTACGATATTTTACAAATATCTCATAACTAATTTGCCTCGATGGTCTAGCGGTAGCCTTTTCACCCGCAGAGAACGACGTCCTGGATTCAAATACCGGGTCGGGACAAACGTGATTTTGGGACTTTTCTGTAAAAAGAAAAATTTCTCAGCATCAGCCCGAAGGCTGCGAGTTGGCGGTGTAATACCTCAGAGCGCACGTAAAGCAAACTTGGAATCTGTCTTGTGCCTGACCTCTTACCGGTCGTGTCACTAGTCGCCCCATTGGCTCATCGGAGTGATGGAAATAGAAAGTGCTCCTGGGTTTGCGCACACACTTGTGGACTATAATATGTCGCGCGCAGATGGCAACCCGTAGTGGGCTAAATTCGGCCTGGAGGACACTATTTTTTATTTATTTTAAATTGACCTATATTTACACGCTGGAAGCCTAATATGGATTTAACCCTGTAATATTTATAAAAACATTTATAATATTTGAATTTGAACCACTACACCTACTAATGAAGCGGTTACATTCACCTTCCAAATTATAATTAAATAGTATAGCATTGTATTATATCTATTACTCTGAAGTGGAAAGTGGAGCACTGCACTTTCTCTTGCCATAAAGCCAATTGCACATACGAGTAAGCAGATCACAATGTATTATAGTAAGTAACACGACAATGAGACCATCTGACTACTCTTTATCCTTTTAAGCTGTCGTGTTATCTAATCAGCATAACATGAAGAAAATTGATGATTAGTCATGCAGTATACGACGAACACGTTACAAATGGTGCTAAATATAATGAGCACTTTAGAGACACAGTTAAGTTTGACGGCGAAATATGAAATACAAAAATAAATGTAGAACGAGTTAGCATTGTATATACATACATAGGTATATGTTTTGAGTTTGCTGACATGCAATCAAAAGCGGTGAAGCTGACACGGTTGCAAAACCGCCTTTCTTGTTACGTGTCACACTCCTACGTTGAACTATAGCTGTGTGCGCGCATACATGAAGTAATATTAACTGTTACTTGTTATATTAATAATGTTAAGTGAAACATTTTAAACTGTTTTAAGTAACTTTAGCAATGAATTTGGCAAAAGCTGCACTTCATAACGTCAGAGCAGTCTAATCTGATGCGGTTATCTACAATAATTGGACGAGTAAGTTCGATCTGAGCTTAAAACTGAAAGAGAACAATCAGTAACCACCGTTTAACAGGGTGACATTCTATAGTAGCGACAGCTTAAGGCCCAGAATTCAGCGCACACCAATTTGTGCTGCATTAGGTGGAATTTTAATCTCACTAGATAACGGAATGATATATATATATATATATATATTAACCAATTAATTGAATATATACAATAATATACTCAATTGCGTGTAATCGTTTTTAATAAAGTTTCGTCCGGAACAAGGATAGCCACCATTTCGGACACAGTAGGTCGGTCTATGCCTCTACCTAATAAAAACTAATAAGTAATAAAATAAATGCAAACATAATAATATCATATTAGTTAATAATTAATTTGACACAAATTACTATGCAAACCTTCACCTTTCTTACTTTAAAACATTACAACAAGCCATGTACATACAGTTTTAAAGGACGCGCAATGTTCTGTGTTATAAAACGTGCAGTTTGCGAATGTGGCCATACGGCGGGGGCGGTAAAACCGGCACAGACACAAACCAGTTTGCGAAAGAGCCCTTCTGTCGAAGTCGGTCGCCATGCCGCCGCCAAGGGCCGGTGCATTAGCCGGGTCATCTGCTTATACACCGCATTAAAATCACGATTCATACGTTTATGAATATACGTATATATGCATTTCATCGATGTTGTGTCTTGAAAATGCAAATTAAATCTTTACGCTAAGCTTGCGGTATCGCAGTCTTATATAATCCAATCTAAACATTATAATAATGAAGAAAATTCATTAAAATTATGTGTAAGGTAATGGAGAGGATACTTGAAACAAGCAGCAGTTTTCATTATAATGTCGTGTTCTCATAAAAGAGACTAGTAATTCCAATTCGTTGACGGCGAAGTCTTTCTTAGATGAGCTTCTATGATAGTGTCTTTGTCTTCACCATCACCAATAACATTGGTAACATTATACGAAAATAAGGCGTATTGCGATTAAATTAATTATAATAGATTTACAACCATAACTATCCTACCTTCTCATAAAACCTAGCAGTTTGGCGAGCTTTCAAAGTGTTTTAGATATATTATGTTAAAAGTATTATGTAACTAAAAAGAAAGTGTTAATACTGCAAATGCATAATATTGCCAATACAGTTAATTTTTAAAGAGAAAGCCTTCAGTACAGATGAATACTTGTGCCGCGGGGTACTTTACAAACATACATTTGACGGGCAAAAATTACTCCCAGACTCAGATCAACTACTTATAGGTCACACAAATAGTTGTTTTGTGCAGGAATTAAACACGGGACAAGAAGGCGAGGCGTCTGTTTTAACCATTGTTTAAACCACCACATAATAATATGTCAAAAAATATATGTTTTAAAAAATTCATATATTTTTTGACATAATATAATATCACATCAACTGGAATTTCTATTCTTTAGTATTTACATCTATCTAGATCATTTAGAAATTAGCAATATCAAATTAAGAATACTACGACACACTCATAAAAGTGAATGAGGCGATAAACTAAGAAGTTAGCAATAGGTTTTAATTAAAATGTCTTGAGTGGGTTGAGAATATTATAACCTGCACATTAAAAGTACAAGCGGATACCAATGATAACAATAATTACTTATTATTTATATTTCTTGGCATAATACAAGAAAACTATCACGTCAACTATGTATTTTCCTGACGAGAACAAATCATGCCTATACTAGCTTTTGTTATGTTCAAAAGTATAATATCAAAATCTCTGATAATATGCTTTTGGAAACAAAGACAAACTGTTCAGTGCAATGCATAAGACAGATCAAGTTCCAGCGATTCCGATTTGCGAGACAAACTTGGACAAATTTCTATGAAAACATATTAAACCGAGCCGAAAGTTATTCTGAGGACGGAACGGGTACGCGGGTGTGGAATTTAAGCGATTAACATTTACCCCGATGTTAGTGCATTATCATTCGTGCACATATACATTGGTTTAGCGAAGTCCAAAAGTGGCAGGCTCATGGCATTATTTCACAACAGAACCAGTTTTGTGCATGCGATGCGGCGCGCAGCAAAACACTCTTATTGCTCTATTTGTTATGATGCAGGTCTTTTATGTTGCAGGAAATGAGCTCATACTGCCGGTGAGACGTTTTACCAGTTTTTAATCCAGTAAGGTAATAGAAAATAGACACTGTTAACCATATTGAAAGCAAATTTCAAAGCTAGCAATAACGCAATGAGCCTTAGAGCTTTCAATTAATTTGCGTTATTAATATCAGTTCTTTTGTGGTACAGATTAAATAAATGAAAGGAGCCAAAATGTGTGCATCATTTTTACTGCGGATCGCGAACAGGTTTTATTAGTATAATATAATAATAATATGTGGTCTCAATTTGCATATGCGTCGTTTGTTTGAATGGTTGTCCTTGTGTTAACGGTTCTCAATTTCCTATATTAGTATCCACCCAATAAAATTATAGGTCAGAATATTTATTAGATCGCGGTAAAAAGAATCGTACTTTTTACATTTGTACGTTACTGAGCTTACGCAAAGAAATCATTTTCTTTCTCTCTTTTTACTGTTTTTTTTCTAACGTAGTGTGTTATAATAAAAATTCTGAATAACCAAACCGGGGCGTATAATCTACAACCCTGTTTAATGTATAGTCTTATATAGACCTAAACGACGATATTTTTTTCTTAATTAGTTATGCTACATGTTCATAAATAACGTGTATATTGAAGGTCAACCAAGAATCAAATCAATTCAATTTGAATACGACTAACATGGCACGAATGTTTTTTTAAACATATATGTCAAGTTACAACATACGGAAAGTAAAAGAAATTCCACCAATTTCATCCATACAGACTTCAGCATTCAGCTAACGCTCTTTGTATGGACAGTTTTGCTATAATGAGTTCAGATAAATGGTGTCCTTAAATTTTCATGCTATACGTAAAACTTATACATGGTCAGGCTAAGTAAAGGCCTTAAAGTGATCTTTAGACAATAGATATTATAGACGATTGCTACATTTTTTTCTCGACGGGCGTGCTTCACAGACATTTAAGTTTTATAGCCAGTTTGCACAACAGGTCCTTATACGACCGGCAAGGTAAAACACCTAAGCACGAGGTTGTTCAATAGATAGATGACCACCAACTTAGTTTAATTTACTAAGCACCCCACATGTTAAGCCGTCAGTCCCAGTTGTAGTCATAGGTCGATAAGCCAAGTCCGAGATACAAAGACGGCTTTAACAAATGCATTGCCTCACGAGAAAGAGAAAGTAAACAAAAAATATGCGATATTCAGCTTGTGCAAAGGTCATTCATTACATAGTACAACGTAAATATATGTTTAACATTGTATATAACTAGGTATATTATGCCTGACCTTTGCAACTAACTAATGAAGTCATATCGTTTTAGTTAATGTTCATCACAGCTTTGAATAAAACTATTTACTTTTATGTAACTGAACAAGCCAAGTATTCATAAAATCGATACGTTAAAATTTATCTCAATTTGAATATAATAATAGGTAGTTCGCTCTTTGCCACATGCACACTATCATAAAAATTCAAGACTTTTATCAAGAGCAAAATCGAGTTAGCATGTCTGAGTAGCGTGTGGGTACTTTCAAAGTGGTCATTGGCGAATACGACGTTATAATATCACTAAACCACCTTGCGTGGGTCAAGGTAACGAAGTGAATGTAAAATGTTGATTGTTATCCGAACTTATAATATCAAATGTGACATATTGGTAGAAATCTTGAGCGATATTTTCAAATAACATGCTTCCTGTATGCTGTAGATAGCTGTGCTTTATTAATCGGCCACAGAGGAGTACGGGTAAATAGCACAAAACTCTTGAAGCACAGATGGGTCTTAATTAATTTGTCTTTCATACACATTTTGAGTCAAGTTAAACATCTGGCACAGTGAATTTGAACTAGCACGCGAATATCATGAGTAAAGAGAAACGACAATCCCGTAGATTCTTTCTGACTTTCTTCTCCGAGTCGCCCACTTGGGTAACTCTAGGGAACGCTACAGATTACCTAGAGCTACTACCATTCTTGCCGTCTAGAATAGTGTTAGTACTCAGACTAGGGATCCCGTGTCATTAGTCCGTGTCAGTTACCACAACTTCGAAATCAGACCCTTTAATTCAGCGTAACGTTGAACCGTGATTCGAGTGCCATGTACTAAGATTATGTATTATTTACTAAGATTAGTAAAAGTATTGGTCAGCGTTTCAGTGTATTTATTTATTTATTTGGATCTTATTCAAAGAATACACTTTACATGTTAATAATTTCATTAATTCAATTTTACCGTGTGTTATTTTAATTATAGGAGATTACATAATGCAATTATATATCGTTACAGGCAAAATTGAACACAAATCCTCATTGGTTTTGTGCATACAATATAATATTATTTAATAATATGTATAGTAAGGGTACTGGTCAACATCACGTCGTTTATTTGTAACCAAATCAGGCCTCGAAATGGGTTCAAAGTATTGAAAACTTATCGATATTAACCGGCGAACTTGCCATAGCATTATACTGATACCTCGTAACCGGAGCATGTTCGCCTAGATTCGTTCGATTACGCGAAGCTTTTAGTAATGGGTACTTTTAGGAATTCTGAAGGGCACGTTAATATTAATTTTACTGAGAAGATTGGGGCAGTCAATACCGATTTCAACAATTTACATAAAAATGTTTGATCTGAGATTGTACGGCGAGATTTAGGAGACAAAGTTTAAAATGCCTTAGGCCTTCTTTGTAGGATCTTGCATTTCTTAATCTAAATTGAAATGCTAGATGACGAACTAATCTCTTCTGAATTCTTTCAATTCGAGCGATGTGAACATTGTAAGTTGGGTTCCAAACATTACTCCAACTGGCTTGGAACATAATTATTATAGCAAAACAAATTGATTGTTTAAATTCGTTTGAGGACCGCAGTATAAGTTTAGTTTTTTATCATTATGATGAGTAAAACTTATCTAGCTATCTAAAAGTACCGTCAAGAACTGTGTTAGCGTGTTCCCCTGAATATTGTACTGACTTTATTACCTTTCGTTTCTTAGTTAATTTTATGGGAGTACATTTTTGGTGGTTTAAGTAAAATTCTCCATTTATTATATTATTCATTAGTATTTATTCATTTAATATTCGCATATCATAGATACAAACTGTTTATGTTCACTGGCAGCAAGTTCATATCTTCAGAATCACTTTCCCATTCGGAAATACGATACGAGTTAAGCTTATTTGATACGGCTAGAAGAACTCCACCATCAGCTTTTTTATGCTTATGAAATTAGATGATTCACGATATCTACGATAGCGACATACTCTTAATCCATCATCAAACAATTCCGAATCAAACACGCTCGCGCAAAACCATGCTTCAGTTAAGAAGTAGACATCATAATCACGATTTTGTATTATGTTAACGTACCTCTAATAAGTTATTAGAGGTAGCCTCTAGTGTTTGGAAAGGAATATTTAAAAAAAGCTTCAATTATATTTATTAAACTAAACAATAACAAAATTCATATACTGTTCTTTAATTTATCAAGGTCAATTGTATCTATATTATGTGACGTTTCATAGTTTATTAAAAATATTTTTCCGTTGCGTACTCAGAGAAATTTGAATCCAAATTCTTTAGCTGGAATCCTTGTCACCGTGTGCTGAGCCTTATTTTCAGGGGATAGATGTGTCAATGAATATTGGTACAGGTTTTTAAACCGCTACACCAATGTCGCGAGATTAACTTGTTTTATGGATAGGTTTTATTGTATTGTATAGATGTAAATTAATTCGTAAATATTAATGTATAGCATTTCAATGCATTTGTAACCAATTACTCTATTATTTTTGTTTGGGTGACTGACAAAAGTAATATATATATAAACTATTACAATTTTTAATTTTTGTAATAAATTTTAAGTAGGCATTTTTCACTAAGCTTTGTCAAGTACAAGAGTGTTCCTAAGTGTGTATCCTAAGTGGTGAATACATTTCATTTAAAAGGTTTTATTTATGGCATTACACAATCTTTTCAGTACAAAGAAAAAGCGAGAAATAAAAGGTCAGTGCACCATAAATGGGAGCCAGCGTCTACATAAAAGTGTGTTGATAACATAAAAAAGTATCCATTTAAGGCATATTATTTTTTAATAATTTATTAAATATCCACAGTAAGGATGAAATATCCCTATCTTCTATCTGCTTTTCTGGGAAGAAGATCTAATCTTATGACTAAGGTGAAGGTGTATGTCAGTTGTGTTAAGTTATGAAGTACCTACTTCCGATGTGAAAGTGTGTTGATAACATAAAAAAGTATCCATTTAAGGCATATTATTTTTTAATAATTTATTAAATATCCACAGTAAGGATGAAATATCCCTATCTTCTATCTGCTTTTCTGGGAAGAAGATCTAATCTTATGACGAAGGTGAAGGTGTATGTCAGTTGTGTTAAGTTATGAAGTACCTACCTCCGATGCTACGTATTCAAGTTAATTGATATTTTTTTTGTATGGTACTATTGCTCGCGTTTCTTTATTTTGCTAGACCACTTATTCACCTAAATTTTCTATTTCTTCATGATAACATGGTAACAATTAAATTAGTACTAAATAAATTAGCTTATATAAACAATCATAATCACACAAAGGGGTAACTAACCTTATTGATTCGTCTTCCGCTTCTAAAAGTGAATGTGTATTAAGAGTTCGATGGCGTCGGTTGGGCGATTGTATGGAGGATGTTTGGCGAGCAGAAAGATGATATGTGTATATATGATCTTTCTGCTCGCCAAGCATCCGACATAAAATCTCCCAACGTACGCCATCGAAAATTGCAATTAAATCATTATAGCACAGATTGAAAAGGTAATTATATTGAATTTTGGTGAGTAATAACTTTTGCAATAATAGTATATCTACAATATTCTAACGGTTAGACATTATGTATGTAGATGTGGCAAACATCGAAACAAATCATACAATATTGATAGTATTCTGGTCTAGTTCGTATTAGTAAATTCAGGGCGAATAAAGCAATAAAATATGTTTCTATAAACGGCAGCCGAGGAATGGCTCCAACCATGATCTCCGAGGCAAGAGCGTTAAACCTTACTTAAACAAAAGAAAGAGTGGGTGCTTAATAAAACATAAATACTTCTATATTTACAACATTAGTTGGATTTTTTTCAAATCATTCATCTATCTTGTTGACCTTTAAGTTATGTATGAGATACCAAAATAGAATAGTAATTCATAACGGGATTTATGCACACGGACCGGATTTTCATTTTTTGATATCAACACGTTATAGATAAGCTGCACGTGTAGGTAGACAAGTGTTGCATATTCAACTAACTTCTGTTATATATTTATGCTAGACGAGGTCACGAGTCAAAAAATCGTCCAGATGAAACTAATATTTCTATTACTTTAGGTATTATTACCTCTTTGATATTTCTTATACAAGTCCGGGTACATTTCACTAATTTAGGCTAAAATGCTACGTAGGATTCTTGATAAACACGATGTCTAATACAGCTCTTGGAATAGTATAGTCTTGCGGTAGCGAGAAAACCTCATTACGTATGTACACAAGTACGGTTCCGAGTACTTCAGAGTAAATCTAGATAATCCAAGTATCAGATTGACGGTTAACTGTGCTCCTTGTCTGAACAAAGCGAAGTATAGACTGGTGCCATCAACCTGCATAAAGTATTCCACAATCGAAACTCAAGCAATCAAAATACGCCGGCACTTGTAAACACTGCTTAATTCAACTAGCTTCATGAAAGGATACAATGAGTCGAGCAAATGTTGACTTTACTTGTAACTAAACTCGACTCTTAACAGTAGACGCGTCTAATTGTAGTTCGTTTACCATACAATTAAATTATTGTGTAAGTAAATAAATAATATGCCCCCTTGGCCTTGGTCTATCTTAACGGGACAAATAATTTGTGCACTGTGCACAAGTCTATGAGAAAGAGATAGATCAGGGACAAGACTGACGCATTTACCAGCTCTCAGAGGCATGGGGGTGTAATACCGTCTACTTGCTGACTTGTTGTAGTGCAACTATAACTCTATGTACCAAGCAACTAAAATATACTTGCCTCGTGGTGAGACAAATACAATACAAAAACTCAAATAAAACGCAAACAAATATAGGACAAAGAACTGAATAAACGTGAACAAAAACGGTTTTAATAACCCAAAAAATCTAAAATATGAAAACCTTTCATACTTGTTTTTCGTTTTATTAATTCAGACTAAAAACAAAGATTTGCTTGCAGTTATTAGCTAAATATAACGATAGTGCATATTTTTTCTCACCCGGGTAGCGTCCGGTTTATACGCTTTACCCCAATTATTTTTGCCCAACGAAATTATAGGTAGTGCTTTAGTCCAACAACCCCTTGATAGGAAATTGACGATTTTACGTAGCGATATCGCGTTAAAATTAACCCTTCGACGGATATGACTCATTATGCGACTACCAGGAAATGTCATTAAATTTTCACGATGGCATTTTATGTTACCCACGCCGCTGCTTTCGCCACTTCATGCATATTTATCAAAATAATGTTGCCGATTGAAAAGCTGCATATAAACACGCACAGAATTTGCAGAATGATAGTAGAGTCTGGCAAATTGGAGTTTACTGTTGTGGTTTCGAAGGTGTACATTTGCACGCATTTCGAGTTGCATTTCGGAGGGCGTTTAGTGTCCGGCAGTCATTAGCGGACTCACCCTTGCGAAGGGTTGTGCGGGTTCTGCGAATCGTGCGCCGGGCGCCGGTGACTCAGGCCTCCACGGCGACGGGAAAATACCGATCGCCCACTCGATAACCACTTTCAATACAGCACGATTGCATTACTTGCACAATATCGCTCGACCTGGCGAAATTACTTATTACAATGTTCGTGCGGATAAAATCACTGGCCCAGTAAAGCTGCTATTGCGATTTTGGTACTAAAAAGGAATGTTGTCGCCACTTGGTTTTTATATTAAGCACGATTTCTTGCGTCATATATTCTTAATTTAACTATGATATTTTAATCAAAACAAGGAAATAAGAAAATAATAACTCCGAGAAAGCACTTATACTGAGTGACCCTAATTAGGGACATAGTAATTGAAGATATTGCTATATTCATAAGCGACCCTTATCTTCATAAATGTCCACAGTCGCCTCAGTTGAGAACACGACCAACCGTCTCGACACGTGATCAAAATAAAACGATCTATTTGTGACGACTTTCTTATACAGAACTAAGGAGCTATGTGAGGCTGTCACTGCAAAAGTGAAATTATAACTTTCTATAGCCCATAGAGCAAAAATGAGCACTAATTTGGTGGTAGCATTGGGAAAACTAGTAGCAGTGATGCCAGGCACTCTTCCACGCCAGGTGGGGCGCGACGCCCGCGAATTTCCATAATTTGAGAAAAAATAACGTACAACAATTTTTTCATTGTGTCAGAGCTCCCAAGAGCCTGAATAAAACAGAAGCTCGGGACGGGACGAGTTGGCGCTAATTTTGCTCGGCAACGGATCGCCAGTCGTGTGATGACACGTTTGCTATAACATAATATAGCATACTAAGCAAGCATACACACCGGATTGTAACATATTGCGATAAAGTATATTCTGCAATTATGCGTTTTAAAATTAGTCACCGTGATGTTATATCCGGATACTCGTATGTATGTACATATGTATCGTAACGCTAGGTCAAGCGAATATACGCCAAGCTCAAGCACACAGCACATGTGATGGGCAGATGTCGAAGCCGGGACTATGGGACCATTCACGCGATGCAAGAATGCCGATACAGTTTTAGTCAATGCCAATAGTACGTTCCCATAAATACATTTTCAGTGGAGCACGGCGGATCTATTAATATGAATAAGGACGTAACATGGCTATGGATTGTTTAAGATATTAAACTTATAGTTTGATAGATACGATTTTGTAGCAAAAAAGTTAAAACGTTCCTATTGTGGGTCATAGCGGGATACTTTAGCTCTTACTCGGAAATTAGAAAGGTTTTAATTTAAGCTATCGACGCGGCCCGGTTCTGTTCGTGTATATTATATTGATAGAAAGATAATTAAGTACTTTATTTGGTCAAATAGAACATAACATCAATATTCGTCATCATTCAATTTTACGCGTGTTTTGATTGTCTCATTTGAACAAAATCCCGTTACTGGCTGGCCTGTCGGTGTCGTGGATAGAGATCCTGAGTGGTCTTGGATCACCACAGAGGACATATCATATTCATATCATTTATTTGCATTCCACAATGTGAACTTAGGTGGTAAACATTAGGCTTATAGCTAGGAGCATTATGGACCCTGTCGGGCACAGCAAATTTATAAAAATATATATCTGTGAGATGAGCACTTTTTCTGTGTCTGGGTGTAATTCATCTAGAATATATTTCTAAATATATAAGTATGTTTGTCATGGCTGTACTATGGCAACCAGAAAACAGGCTCCGCCAAGTTTGGGATCAGATGGTTTACAATATTGTAATTTTGGTACAACTTCGAAAAAAATAAAAAACAATCCCATGTTCCTAGCTAATTCTTGAAATTGGTTAAGTAGTTTTGGTGTTTAGCCGTTACAATCAAATCAATGGTTTTTTATCAACAAAAGATTTGACGTTTAGTATGTTTATATAATAATAATATCCGGTGACATTATTAACACTCGGCTATCTGATCCCAAACTAAGATATATAGCTGGTATACTACATAATTATTTTTGTAAATACATACATATATATATTACACCCAGACTCAGGACAAACAGACATGTTCAGCACACAAATATCTGTCCTGGGTGGGAATCGAACCCACGACCTCCGGCGTGAAAAGCAATCATTTGCTAACCACGCCGACCGGCCTGTCAAAAGTCAAATCTTTTCTCCTCATAGTAATAGTTCAGACATACGAAATATGAAAACAACTATTAAATGTACACGTAGGTAAGCAAAAAATGGAACTTTTTTACTTACAGAATTAACTTATTTATTTAGAGAAATTGAACACCAAACTAGTAAAACTTAATCATTGAACAATTTGTCGTTAATTATTATACAAGATAAATAAAATATGTTTACCATTAGGGTTCCTTAAGAAACCATAAGTTCTTCCTATAAATCTTAAGTTATTGGATCCGGATATTGTGGTAGACAAATAATTAAACTTTTTATACTTCCAAGGAAGGTAAGATACTCTCTATGCGGGAATCCTACTCAATAATGGCCATTCTTTAAATTAATTTATTTTGCCATGAGAAAATACTCTCTAAAATATTCTGGTTGGTACCGAAGCAAACAGACACTCAAGGGCTATATAACAAACTTTTCTCATCCAATTTGTCGCACCTCATACTTTTATTCTACGAAATGTACCTTTCAGCCTTATTACTCTGCAATATAGACCGAAAAGTAAGAAAATTGCTTGATCCGTAGCATTGTAAAAGTCGCCCGCACTCGTAAAACTCCCACATATTTCACGACAAATAAACTTCTCATCCTATGAAATTTTCTTCTCGAGAGCAGTTCACTGCAGGTAATATTTCAAAACATGTGTCATTCATAACTTTCGCCTTCGCAATGTCTGTCGATGGAGCTCGGGCGCAAAGGTCTCAATAATAAATTTTTCGTGAGCCCGCTCCGTTATCCCCGCGAGCGAGCCCAGGTATACGTTTTACGGCCGCGCAAGGGAAAATAAACGAAAAATAAAATAAAAGTCAAAATGGTCCACATAAAACTATTTGCTGGAATATACTACGCACAGAAAGTTTTGAACGAATGCAAGTGTACTGATATTGAGCATGTTGTTGAGAAAATTACGCTATCTACGGATGGAAGGTTCGCAGATGCTGTATCAAATGTTGATCAATTATTTATTGATTCTTGCGTACATACGTCTTCCTCCTTAGAATCTGTGTAAATTTATATGAATCGTGGTCGGAATTCTGAGAAGAATTTACTTGTATACCATTTATAATATACTAACTTACCCGGCATGCGCTACAATAAAGGAAAATCACAAAAAAGAATTGTTATGATGGCTAACAAACTTCACAGTTCACTTATTATTTTGACTAATATGAAGACTTTTAATTTAGGGCATAACCTATCGCCATGCGCCATTCCAAATTTCATCAAAATCCATCCAGTCTTCTAAGAGTCCATATGGAACATACATACAAACCTGGATTTTGAAATATATATACCTATGTATTTTTGTTATTACTTATAATAAAACTCTAAATCTAGAACAATCTCCCCATATCTCTAGTGTGTCTGTGAGCACAACGCTTTTAACTTTTAATTGGACAGTACAAACGATAGGTCAACTATAAATATAATGTTCTCTCATATCTCCTCTGTTGTCAGGCATAACAACAATCTCACTTATAATAACAGAGGCCCACAAACACGTTCGTCGCAGACTAACATACATAATTATAACTTTTATTTATATATACTTACATACGTTCTGTCTTACTGCGTTGTGGTTTGGAAAGCTAGTACGGCAGTTTATTTTTAAAATTACGTTTATAGTTAGCCTAGGACGTTTTCATTGCTTCACCAGACCATAGAAGCGAGCGGGGATCTAAGCTTCTAGCTAAAAACTAAGTCATCCGCGCCAGAAGGTACCCACTTTGGGGTTTGAACTTCGGCACAGGACAGTGACTGACGTAGCGATGACTAAGAGGGTCGGTTTTTAGGGCCCCTAAACCCACTGTCGTTTAACGTTAGTACGCGAAGGCGCGGGTCGCTCGTCTCTGTGGTATGGAGTACGAACTCGAAGGCACCCGCGTTCGAGTTCGTAATCTCGGCCGCCGAGTTATTTTATATCGCAATGTGTACAGTTTCACGAGTTTCTAATATCCTTATACACTCGTGTCTCTCCACGACAATAATTCCATCACGTGTTGAAATACCTAGATAATTGTCTGCGACTTCATTTAGAGAAAAGGTCATAGGGCTTTATTACGTAACATGCCACGGAAGAGCTGCAACATGATCCCATTCGGCCAGAAGTTCTTTTTCATAAACGCTGTCAAATGGATAGTCGAAGTTTGCACCACGTATTAATGAAAGTTACGGCGCGACTAAAAGACATTATGTTCTTATTTTAGAGGATGTATTTTGTCTGTGTATCTGCATTTTTGTCTGTGGCATCGGCAAAAATCTCGTATTACGAGATTTTTCATTTGCATCGAGGTGATTGAATGATTTTTAGCTTAATTGAGATGATTGAAATCTGTAAGACATTTTTTAATTTAAGGCATTGCAACAAGTTAATATATACTTAGGTACAAACAGTTGTGTTAATGGTATATTGTTTTCCCGAAATTCATAGAAGGAAGTAAACCGCAAAATTTAATTTGATTGTTCATCCTAAAGTTGAAACGGCGCGGTCTGGACAAACTTAGTGATTTATGTATCGTTAAAGCATTATAGTTTTATGGTACATACGGACATTACAGCGACAACAATGAGGACTCATAAAATACTAAACAACTTCTGTAACTACCCCGTTGTCGGCGGTCGTATGAAATTTCAATCACAAGACTATACGACCACTATCCCAGCATAAGTACTAAACAGTTGTTAAATATAACTTGTCAGTTACTTCACTTCATAGCCACGCGGGTCAGGCTGAGATGTAGTTTGGATGGGACGGAGGAGGCTTTTATTGTTTGACCACACTATAGAGGTTAATGGAGGATCAATAAGTCTAGGAAATAAAACTATTAAGTAATCCCTAGGATACCTCCTTAATGGTTGAACCTCGACTTAGGGCGGTTCCTGACGTGGAGATGGATTAGGAATCTGTCATAATGTGGATATGTGGCGATATTTCCTTCGTCTTTTGATATTAGACGCGCCATGTTTCAGTCGCATGCGGGCTCGTATTCCTTTTTCTATTTGTTAAATAGACACGTCGTCACTTACGTTCGTTGGAACTTAACACATTTGACGATTTACTTCTATATTTAATTATACTACTCTACTAGTTTATTAGGTTCTCTGGTTACATTCTCATTCAAAGATTATTATAACTATTGTTACTATACATTGGC
Organism: Pseudoips prasinana; assembly: GCA_951640165.1. NCBI lineage: Eukaryota > Metazoa > Arthropoda > Insecta > Lepidoptera > Nolidae > Pseudoips > Pseudoips prasinana. The sequence continues at coordinate 26,166,585 of OX621237.1, read as the reverse complement.
AATAACTTAGAATTGCTACCTATGTTTGAGAATATCGAAGCGCGACGTGCAAAGGAGAGGGAATGGAATATGAATTGTATTCTTGTTCGATCATGAATTTTTTATCTAATAGCTGAGGTATAACTTACAAATGTAGTAAAAGGAATTTACGTAGAGGGTTGAATTTATCAACATGCTAATGACGACCTTTGAAGTCGAGCGCTATAAGCTGTACTCTGAAAAGTAGCTAGTTCTTTTCACGTATTGGATGAATTTTTGGGGTAGTAACTGAAATATGGGTCGGTGTCAGTCTCGTCATAAGAATCATACATAAAGGTAGTCGGAAGCCTAATAGATGCTGGTCTAATTGTCCATCTTACATTACGTCTTTGGTCTAAGCGTAATATGAACAGACGAAAGTGGCTTATGTTATTCTAGTCGCGTCAAGGGGTAGATTAATATTAATATGGGAATTTATCGTTTGAATATGGCGCACTTAATAATTTTGTATGCTTAATATAAGGCACTGACAACAGCCGAATTGGTATTTTTCCCCAATTTTAGCAACACTTATTGGGTCTTCTTAAAAAAACAAACATGTCCAATATTATTATATATATTTGATCCTAAAATACGTTTCATCTTCTTAGGCTTGATAGGAAATAATGACAAAAAGTCGCCTCTAAAATGAAGTTAAAGAATTTCGAAATATTAGAAACAATATAAATTGTTATTTTATATGAAGTACTTACCAGCCTATTAGTGAAGGCAACAGATAACGTTAAACCGGTAACTGAGTTTTGCACTAACACAGTAACTATTAAAATTAACATGTTAAAAAGTAGTTGGTTTAGACTAGTTATTAACTAATACAACAAATGAGAAAAAACAAAACAATGTAAAAGGAGTTTTAATTCAGCCATATGGAAAGTATGCGTTCAAATTCAATATTACTAATCATGGATTAAACGGAGAGATATGAAAGATATTACCCAATATAAGTGAAAAAAGGTAGAGGTACTTAAGCATAAAGAACTAGTTACTTAAGTGCAAGAACAAGATCTTAATTAATTTATATTACCTACCAATAACATAATTTAATCTACGTGAAAGTTTCCACGTAATACAATTACAAATTTAAGTATGAAAACAGATTGAATAGTAGATACGTGCATAAAACAAGAAAGTTACTAAGACATTATGAATTTTATTGTGTTCTGCATGAGACTGTCCACATTCTCTAAATTTATTACTCTCCATGCCGTGTATTGTACGTCGGAGGAGAAACGGTGGAAGAAAGCATAGTGAGAAAACCTGCATGCCTGCTCAAAAATGTTCTTGATAGCATGTGAAATCCACCAATTCCTACTAGGACAGCAGCAGTTGGATTGGCTGCATTACTGCGGCGTGTATTTGAAATATATCTAACATCTATGCAAAATCTAATCGTTCTAAGTCTAAGGTTTTGAGTAGACATGCAGTAAGTCAATAAATCATGCATTTTTATGTGTATTGTAAAATACTACCTCCCAGCGACTTTTATCCATGGTAAAACAGGGTTTCTTCGTGAAAATATAATAATATGAACTTGATTTTAAAATTCTAGATCAATCATGAAGTTTGTGGTCAGTCCATTCTAGTATGTCGTATGATCTCATCATAACATAAACAATTAACCCAGTATCAATACACCCAGTTTAATAGGTCAGTGCCGTGTATTTTATAAACTCTTCGGTTCGCGTCCTAGCATTGTAAAATATAGTGATTTTCGAATGATTACTCTCCTGAGTAGAATGTAACGGGAAAACTCGATTAAAAGAACACAGAAGTTATCTTTCCTATTTTTTTACTGTAATTTGGTAACAGTAAATTAATTTACCGCGCAATATTTGAGCAGGATCTGTCACTTCGCTTTGTTTGGAGCTGCAATTTTGTTTGTCATACTTTCGTGTCTCTGCCATTTTAGTAATGGAAAAAATTGTTAAACAAAACATTTGCCGTAGCTTTTGTGTTCGAAACGAAAATTCATGTGATAAAAATGTTGCGAAAAATCGACAGTGCATTGTGTATGTTGACAAACACCGACATATAAATAGTATAATGAAATGCAATCAAAGACCGCGAATAAGCTGTTCACCTGCCTCGTTCTGGTTCATCTTGGATGGCTATGGTAGGCGGAAACATCGTAAGTATCAAAAACCTGGTGCTCAAAAATCGTCTAAAGTGTGTTGGCTTAACTCATCCAAAAGAACAAAGAAGGCACTTTGCTGAAGACCGAAATTCTTGCGTACAAGTATGACATGAAACAAGCACAATCTTATTATTGACGTCTAGAAAACGCGGGTCGAGATGCTATCACAGAAAATTCGCTTAAGAAGCTGAAAACCATAACGCAATCTGTCTAGGAAAAATATATGGCGTACTGAGTGATAAGCTGCATGGCCTTATGGTATTGTAAAAGACATGCAAGCAGGCTTGAATTAATTTTTGACGTGTTGTTTCTAAAACTAGGTTGCGCAGAGCGGATACGGTAGCAATTAGATCCTAGAGTCGTCCCTGTCGCAAAATCCGTTCGTTCTCTTAGTTAGCCCCTCCTACTTAAAAACTACCTACCTGCCGACTTCCAGCTTCATAAGGTCTTCGAGATTTCGATTTTAGTCAGTCTGTCAATAAGTGACTTTTCGCTTTTATAAACATGTTGATTATTGTTCCCTGCTAAAGTGACATAGAATTTGAATAACACTTATGCTTTCTTTCAATATAACTTAGTTGTTAAATATTGAGAAAGACACTTCGAAATTACTACGTTATATTATAATAACGGATAAATATAAATTACTCAGCAAAATGATTGATTGAGTGAAAATTTAATCGGACTACCTATAAAAAATAGGAAGAGGTAGCGAGTCACCTGTATAATATCTGGATTCATGGTAAGCTTAGTGCTTATATTTCTTAAACAGACTTTGACTTGTTTTAATCTACTTCAAAAAGAGAGGAGGGTGAGAGTTTATCAATTCGCTATACCTTAATATTATTATTAAATTCTTTTTTATAAGATAAAGAATGCTTTCGAAGTGGTCCCATGTAAATTTGTTAAAATTGGAGTTAGAAAGAAAACTTGAAGTTTGTTTTTGCGTGTGTTAAGCGATTTCTCAGTTGTTTGTGAAACAATTGTATACATTTTTTTTATTCTTCATTGATATGAAAGCAAAAGTAGGTTAAGTTAGTAGGTTGTATGTTTAATAAAAACAATATATATAGACACTTCTGTTACAGTTATATAACAATGTAGGTATATATTAGTAGTATGTAATGCTGTAGGTATGTATTATATAATAACAATATTATTACATTGTATTATTATTACCAACGTTATAATGAGCTTGTTGTATAGTAATAATCGTATTGTCAATCAGGAAAACATATAAATAGATTTGTATTCAAGTACACAGGTCACTCACATCGTTATATAGGTATATATATTATTTTACTATAAGAATAATATAAACTTTATTACGGCTACGGCGGCGACCGATCTCAACGGAGAATGGCCAAGTACGCGGGATACATAATATTACAGGAGTATGTGCGCAAGCGCAGAAGTACTTTATATCTACTAACACCCACACATTTACGGTTTAACACCTTCTTAACAAATCTCAATAATACTTTATGGCCCGATTTGATACAAGGGTATAGGGGGTTACAAAAGCTTATGGTTAGGGGCTCTACCGGCTAAGTCGCCGAACATCGATTTCTTAAATGGCGTTCAAATAACTAAGGTTAAAAATTACTTAGTCCATCGTTAAATCGGCTACCACGTTAACAATCGATTCCGGACCATTTATGACGTCACATGTGCTCATGGAAGCCGATTTAACGATTGATAAAGTCATTTTTAACCTTTATTTATTTGAACGCCGACCAATATTCCGATGTTCGGCGAATTAGCCGGTAGCCCTCCAGGTCATGTAAGATGTACCAAGCAATGAGTTCAAAAATTTGTCAAATTGCACCTTTCCCAGGGTACAATTTGACTACTTGCAAAAGTTTTGCGATATAGACGTGAATATGTAGGCAATTAATTTAGCATTTATAATACATATTCGTTTGCAATGATATCTTCATAGTTATATATTAAAAATTTATTTCTGATTTAAAATAGCTGGCATAAATGTGGATTTATATTCGTATTCTTTAAAGATAAAACTGGAAGGCCAGTCAAATGCGGGCGGGGCGCTAAGTAGATGCTGTAAACAAACTTTTAGCTACAAATAAATTTCTCGAATGGCGTGTATTGTCGCGTGATGGAACGCATTATGGCGCCGGGCACGTCACCGTCGGGCTCCAGCTCCGACCCGGTTCGCACTTGATAAACTGCCTCATATTGCCCACCCGTTTTCCACTTCCAGATACTGTGTCAACATTCATTAATTAACATTTTATTCCCTTTTTTATACAAAAAAATCATAGAGCTTTCCTGCTGATTATTGATAACTAATATGTAATGTAGGCTATACATTCATGACGTCATTTGCACGTTCCGGTTCAATCTTTACCACTTAAATATCATATGGCTGCGGTTTAATACTAGGGTGGTACTTCTTAAGTACACCAGCACTTACGCTACGGCGTACCTCAGACACTTCTTTGGAACGGGCAAACATGGAAGAGGAAAGCGAAAAAAAAACATATAGACTTCTGATATTTGGTCATTGCAAAACAGCCCCTGTTTCCAGAGATTGTATGTTAAATGAAAACTAATTTACCGAAACCATTAAATGCCCACACAAAAAACGATTACTTGAATTGTCCTCGGTCTATTTAAAAGCCCGAATAGATTGTATCAAGGATTCATGAAAAAGCAATGTGATTAAAATAGTTTGTACTGTCTATCAGTAAATCTATTCAGTAAACTGGAGACCCAATTTCAGAGTATTTCAGAGTATAGCCGATTTTTATAACAATTAATTCACGTAACAAATATAAGAAAAGCTTAACAAAACTGGTGGAATATATCTTTTCCATATAAAATTTGTCGTGGATGAATAATCCTGTATCGCATAGTTAAAAGCTAAGCTACAGGGACTTTACAAACATGCAATCACAGACACAAAGTCTACTCAGTCTCTTATATTTAACCGTATTTGTAAAGAACAGATCCCAAGTAGTTTTGTTATTTCATAAACAAACACACATCTAAAGGTTTTTAAAGTTGCACACAGAGGTTTAAAAAGCAAATCTGATTCGCTAGAGGGAATGTAGAGGACACTTGATATTTTAAGCCCGGTTTTAATCTGTCAGTCCAAAGTCCGAGAATAAACTCTAGCAATTCCATTCTGTTAGTGTCGTTTGACGTTCCGTTTTTGTTTTCTATCAGTCAATGTATCAATAGTCTACACACCAATAACTCTAGTTTAAGGTGTTTTTCGAATAATGTGCCATCGAAGCGGGATTCAAAATTTTATCAAAAAAGCACAATAAACGAATCTGGTGTCTTTTGTTGATTTCCGTCTTCGCAGTCTGGTTAAACGAGTATTTACTAGCACTAAAAGTAGCTGTTTTGTATTAAATATTTTTGTCAGGACACAGTATGCTAATTTTTTTTTTTAAATTTTGAATTGTTAGCTATTCCGTGACCAAAGGCTTTCAAAGCATAAGGATTGATAGATTCAGATTGAAGTAGTTCCTTTTACAAAATTGCCAAACTCAACTCACAATTTTATTATATATTACTAAATAAAATATCAAAACAAAATTGTTGGGCTATTGCTTTCAACAGATTTATAAAGGAGACGTGTCTAAGAAGGGTTTATTTAATCTGATTTGAAATGGGATCCTATATTTGTCGACTCTACCTCAAAGAGCGTCGTCGGAATGAATGTCTGTCTGTTTATCCCATGTCACAACATTTTATGTAATGATTACTGAGACCGGAGTCCTTTCAGAGACCGTATTGTTGTGTGTGTTTCTATTTTTACACGTCTGTCACTCCAGATTGTTTTCGTTTACTTTCGTTGCATTTTATTTTAGTAATATTATCTATATGTCTGTGGTTTAGGTCGAATATCGTCTCCAAACCAATAAAGTATGTACATATATGTAACAGAATTAAAACAGAAATAGTCGATTTCAACCGTATAAAGCTTTGCGATTGAGAACTATATGTTACGTTGAATAGTGCCAGTGTCGGAGGGCAGGTCGGAAACTCGGCTGGCGTTCTACTGAAAGCAGGCAGACGTCAGCGGAGTGACACGTCCTTCCGCCACACAACTTTCTATACATAGCTATCACTATACGGTGTCGCCATGTTAGCGCACCAGCCTGTCAAATTCGAAAACCTTTAAAAAGTCTCAAACCAAACCTACCCACCAATCGAACGAAAAGATAAATAGAATAGGACTTACTTTCCATTCCCTGCCATGATTTAACTATTAAACCCTTGAAAACGAAAGCGAACCGCCTTCATATATTTATGTAGTATCCGTGTAAAATGAAAGTCGTGTCGCGAGTCCTACGCTCTAATAAATATGGAGCTCGAATGCGACCCTAATCGGGAAGACAAAATGGCAACAAAGCAAACAGGCGTGGTATCAAATTGTCGAGCATGCAAACACATTAAAGGGCGTCGAGTAAACGATGCTTAATGATTATCTATACATTGGTTGGGTAAACATGAAAAAAAAAAGAAACGAGGTAAACGTAAATAAATGAGATATATTTCATTGTTCTTTGTTTTAGGAGGGCCGAGCGGCAGCTGGACGCCGGGAAATGTCGCTTATCTGACGCCGCACCTTTTGTCAGTAGGCGTTGACCCAATTCGAGTGGCACTCTGCCGCGGCGGTGTCAACATCGTCTTCATTCAGATCATTCGGGTTTGGATTGAACGGACTGGCTGATTGACAACAGTTTTCATTGTTTAATCTCAAATCCGTATAAAAATATCGAGGATCAATAAGAAATAAAATGGATAGCACGTTATACACAATTTAGACCCAGACCTGCTGTTAAAGTAATAGCTTTATTATTGAAAATTAGAGCTTTTAGTTACTTAATTGCAACTATGGCGTACCAACACGACGCCAATTTGCGACAGTATACGAAAGGTTAGGAAACGGTGCGGCACATTCATGCGATTAAAACGGCAAGTTTCTGCCGAGGCCGATCGCCGGCGCGATAGGTCGCGGGGTCAAAAATAGCGAGGGCCGTACCTGGTGCCACCCCGCGCCGTTCAATGTCAACTTTCAATCACGGCGGCGGGCGGAAGGAAGAGGCGAGCTCGTGCGCCGATGCGACGCCGCCGCGGGCCCCGCACTACACCACAATTATTGCTTTGCCCTTTTTTACGACGACGACGCGCCTCCCTAGTCTCCTCATCGTTTACATTCTGTCAAGTTAAGCCTCTTGTTGTCAAGTACCGACTGTCAAAGTACTGACTGACACCCTTGACGATAAATAATTCAATACGTCTTGACAAAATGTTGAGGTAACAGAGAAAATTGATTTACCTAACTTGTTAAACTACTAATATAGCGACCACGTTCCCATATTTTATGAACATCAACAAAGATGGGACTTCAACTTAATCGTTTAGCCGCGACTGTATCCATTTAGAACTCACTTTTCTTATTATTTTAGTTTCCTCGATCTGAACATAAAACTTTACTACAAATAGAGAAACGCGTCAAACAACAAATATAGATAGTTCACAACTTTTAACTTAGTGAGACAATAAATTTAAAAAATGCAACAATAACTAGTTGGTTCTTATTGAAGTTCAGCATATAATTTTTCTCTTGAAAGTATAAACTGGAAAATAAATAAAACTTGTATTACTTTTTGCGTCAACCTTTTTGCCCTCTTTTGTTTACATAGCAGCGAGCAAAGCCTCTCCGTGCCAACAGTCGCTTTGTCAAGCGTCGAGTGACATTAGGTCGACCCACTGTCAGATAATTTGGAAACCAAATAAAATAATTCCCAACTTTATTTATTCCCCTAACACTGTGATGAAATTGAAGTTTTGATTCCAAGATTAGCCTCTTTGTAATTTTATAGGCTTTCAGCCTGACACAGTTTATGGATTTCGACAACTTGAAAAGGTTTTTCGATTACGCAAAAGCCATTACTAAATATTATGTCACTTAAATCTGTATATTATTAATGAAAATGTAGGGCGTTAGAAACGTCTTCATCAATATGTCAATTAATGTTTGAATGAATGGAACAGCACAGGTGTCTCGTGCCCGAGCCGTTTGCCAGCCCATTAAGCAAATAACGAGTCCACAGGATAAACTTAGAGGCAGTAAAGTTTATTAATGGCTCGATTACAAGCTCGACCCGAGGTGGAAAGAAGTGCTATCAATCAGTCAGGTGCGCGACGGTAAAGGCACCTACCCCCTCAGTAACGCTAATAACAAAATTCCGACGCCCCTGTTTGTTTCTGCAGAAAGGGGTGAAGATGAATATCTTAAAACACTGATATTGGTTTGTTTTTGTCACGATTAGAACTGTATTCCTATGTATAATTAAGAATAGATAACAAAATGTATAGATTCAGTAAGAGGGGCCCAAAAAGGAAAAACAAATGGGTACGCCCGAAATTGTCCTTGAACCTTCCTACTAACAAGTAAATTTCGTTGTGTAGGTACCAACTTTTTGTTGTATTTCCGAAATGAATGGAGGTTGTATGTTTTCGTGCAATGCTACTATTTATTATTATTTATGCAATACAACCCACCCATAATAAATAAGTGCAAAATTAATTGGAAAATCAATTATGAAGCAGTCGAAGTGAACGAATGGACCAGTAGATAATGTTGATATTGTTTGTAATAGATAGAATAGCACACGTAAAGTGGTGGCGGAGCCAAACTACAGAGGCAGTAGAGCGCGGCTTGCCGCTGTCCGAATGGCTCAATTACAGTTAATTCGCAGCGCACACACATTCAGAGCGAGGAGCATGCATGTGCAGCGTCCGCATTAATGTATGTAAATGCATGCGACCGGCCGCGGCCGCCTGCCGACGATCACAATATTGCGACATTAAACTGAATATGGCCGACGAGACGGACATTTTCGACAAAAGTTGAATTTTGCAAACGTTATTCAGCTACTCATCTGTATTTATCATCATTTCCGAAATGTTAGAAGGTATGTCTTCTGCATCTGGATACAGGAATCACTGTCAATGTCACAATCTATAAGTTTGGAAAGTTACCTAACCTGCTATAGCTCGAATTTACACAGGCGATCAGATGAGAATCTTTGTGCCCAATCTATGAAATAGATAGTGCGGCAGAGAAGTATACCTACATTTAAGTGATCAACTTACATATTAAAATAGGTTTGCACAATCTGGCCAAAATGTTTTGGCCTCCCCATGGAAACGGGTCGCCATCAGACGCACGTTATATACAGTGCCAAACGAAAGCAAAATTCCAAGTTGAAAGATAACCATCTTACAAGTGATGAACGTCACGACACGTCTTTCTAAGTATTAGAGACGTATGCAAATTAGAGACGTATTGGGTTTGAACCATGACTAACGCGCTGAAGATCACAGTCTTGAGTAATCTGGTTCAGGAAGTCCTCTGATACCTGAAAATGCCTCAACAATGAAAAGGAAAAGCTGCAGTTTGTGTTCCTATAAGAGAAGGTATGTGACAAAGAATCAATGCAATACTTGCAGAGTTCCCATTTGTGTGAACTGTATGTTCGCCACAAATGGGAACTCGACTCGTCGACTTTTGCCCAACTTGTGCCAAAAAAATCTAAGTAATTTTATACTTACAATTAATTTTAAGCCGTTTTCATTGATATTTCAAAAAAAAATAAGAAATTTCCAAAAATAGTTCCTCATTTAGATATTATAAGATTTAGTGCCTTATTGATCTCAAAAAATCAAGTGCCATATAAGATTTGTGATTTAGTACTTAAAAGTTAAATAAAAAATATTTTTTGTAACAATTTCCTTTTATTTATATCCCATATTTCCTATAAATGTAATAAACCTGATTAAAATAATATTTTTGGAACGAAGTTCCTTATCGCGCGTTGTGAAAGGGGGCTACACGGAAAAAAATCTCACGAAAAGTTGTCACGACACTTTTTGCAGCTGTGCGGCGTGCGCATGTTTCTCTGTATGTCTGTCTCTCTCTCTCTTATAGAATGCAAGCCAGATATTTTCATTTCTATTTCGCATTGAACAGTGTGGTGTCACGACGATTATTTTTGCTGAGTGTATACAGGTTTTTTGTACATAATAAATAATAAGAAATAACTTCGTTCCATCCGGGTGTCCCTTGACACCTCTAAAGTTTTTTTATAAAAAAAAACGCGTTGAAATGTGGTCGTCAAAAAGTCGAATGGTTAGCTTGTCATAGGAGTTTAGGAACGTTAGCTATCTAGGGTTAATGTAGTTATCATGACTTAAAAGAGCCAATTAAATTTCCCACAGCACTTATTTTACACGTTTTCTACCCATATTAATATTGACTTTCAAAGCCATGTTTTATTTCTAAACATGAGACGCATAATCAATTTATTCACAAAAACGTATGCTGTTTTAAGATAATTATTTGTCCCGATTGTAGGACCCAAATGAAAATCTTAATCGAAATTATACGATGTCAAATGTATTGTTGATTAAATAACTTATTTGCCCGACGAGCTTTCATTCATTCAAAATAATAAACTATGAAACTGTGATGGCTTGTGTACTTCTTTATGTAATAACTATGAAATCGAACTGATTTGGAAAACAGTTTTATTTTCACATCAATTTTCAAGGCTAACGCACCCACGGGCTGAATCCAGTCATAATTATAAATTCTAACATTTCAAGATACGTATCAGTGGAAATGATGAATACTTCTACTAACCAAATTCTGAAACTGATTACCTCCAAAAGTCGACACGAACCTAAACGGTTCATGTTGCTATAGTATGAACTATTGATCATAATAGGCATGATGAGTAGCATTTCCTTACAGGCTAGCCGATATATATCGTTATGAATTATATTATATCGACCTTTTGCCACTGATGCGTCTGTTTGAATATGTGCAATTGGAGAGGTCGATCGAGACGATCTTACGATAGGCATTTTCAATGGTGATTGTTCAACTATACAGTCTATTGTTCAATCAATTCTAAGACGTATTCAAACTTCTAATGTACAGTCAACGCGACGTCAATGGAAACTCATTGACTTTGACAAAATCTTTATTCCGTAGGCAGCAAGGGCGTTTGTAGTAGGTCAAGTGTTTCCACTGACATGGAGTCAATAGACCATTTGCATATAGGATCATCCTGGTTGCGGAAGGCCAAAATCCGAGTATCGTGGGCGTTCATGGAAAGGCTTATTTATAGCTATAAAAGGTAAAGAAATCCATACCAAATTTAGCTTACGCCTGCGTGAAAATTCTGTGGTAGGCTGGGAAATTTTCCAGACTGGTTATTAAAACGTCATTTCTGACTAAGTAGATTACTAGTTACCAAAAATTTAGACATACATATGTGAATGGCTGTATATGGCTACGCGAGTGAACAAAAGCTTAATTTTAAGCAGCTACAAGGTCTTTTCATAATTAAAATAAATTTGTAGTAATTTAGGAACCCATAATGTGCAATTGAAAAATAATAATGTGAACCTATACAGTAATTAAATAAACTCAGTCCGTGCTACCTTGAGGAACACTTAACAAAAACACAAAGAATGTTTTGAAGGTAAAATGTTCAAATCAATATAGACGTGTCTTCTTGTTGCTATATGTTCTTATGAACTAACAAAATGTTTTAATGAAGAAGTAATGTCTTTTTTATTTTTGAAACAAAATGTTGCATTTGTGTATTTAGTATGCAAAATGAATTTACATTTATAATATATAGACAGAATAACGACTATCATCTTTTCGTGACTTTGATGCCATTACAAAATAAAATAGGAATTCGAAGAAATAGGCGTGAATTTTTAAGAAAACAAGTCATTATTTAATTTTATTTTTCTATTCTAACATTTGTCGTAATACGCGCTATAAGATATCTATCGTAAGGAGGTGGAATGGCACAGTTAAGGTCGTATCATATAATTTCCTGGAAATACATCTAACCCGTTCTTTTTCCGTAAAATATAATAACAATCTATCCATTCCACTAAATTATAAGTCACGTCTGAAATAGTTGCACGTGAAATGGATTTCCCAGTTGGTCTATAATTTTATCGTAAGGAAAAGAGTTGATCGTTTGTCAATCTCTAATGATACTTTACGTATTGTAACTATAGCTTTCATTTTAATTGGACGGATTTGCGCTTGGAAATCAAATCACATTTAATAGTCGCTATAGCGTATATCTTGTTCTGGAGAATTATGATTTTTTGGTTTCCATATTAGTATTGAGGACTAGGGTTATAAGAAAAAGTACAAATTTTGGCGAACATTATTGTTAGCATAAAGTATAAGTACCGATGGCAACCCTGTTGGCAACCCACTCAGGCGCATAAACGTTGGCGTTGCTGTCATAAAATCATCATAGAATAAAATTTTATGATGTTATGAGAAACGTGTCGAATTAGTATATTGTTCCAAGCATTTCTGTAGCAAATTACAATTGTTTTAGTAAAGAGAAATTCTCGTAAACTAGGTCGCGCTTACCTGTATGTTTGCAGTTTCACTAGCCAAGTTAATTGAAAATCCTACTTGCTTAATTAAATGTCCGTCTATTAAAATAAGTTACACTCCAAATAATCACGGTATTCACAATAACTTCAAAGTCAACAAAGCGTGCTGTTGCAGTCGTTTTTTTTGTGGTAATCAGAACGAAATGGCGTGATATCTTTACCGACTTTAGAAAAGCAGGAGGTTCTCAACGCGACTGTTTATTTTGGGAAACGATTTCTATGTTTTTTAATTTAAAATAAAGAGAATGCTTCCTTTATTATTTCATATGGTAAAATTAGATCATAATATTAAGATTAAAGGGCAATGACCGGATAAAAAACTTAAAGACTATGATTATTAAAACAGTTCTATTAAACCAAATTTTTGTTTAATCTTTGGTGGAACATTTTGTAATAGCTCGACAGCTAAACCAGCGATTTAGTTGGTGCTATGTGTGATGCAAATGATAGATCGCGCTGGTATTATACGCAATGTACTATGAGAAGTTCATATTGCTTCATGGTTAAGCTAGTTAGGTAACTAAGTGAATGTGATCACTTGGAATATTATACTAGAGTTGCACACTAACAAATTATCGCTATTTCAGTTTCTGTATTACTGCTAGAATTATATAAAAATAAATACTCATAGCTCGTAGAACCGAAAGATTCTCGAGGGGCGAGCACGAACCACGAAGACGCAGCGTGGGCAGGCCCCCTACGAGACGGACCGATGATTTTGCGAGGGTCGCTGGAAGACACTGGATACGGGTAGCGCAAGACTGGAGATTGTGGAGATCTTTGGGAGGGGAGGGGGGCTTCGTCCAGCAGGGGAGGTCTTTTGGCTGATATGACAAAACAAAGAGGGGTGTTATAAGTATAAAAAAAAAGTGTGTCCGTCTGTAGAATTTAGCTTCCTAACGGATAGGTCTATTTCAATGCGATATTCATCTAACAGCTAATATTAATCGCGATGGTTCTTAGCTATGTTCATGATAATATGCTAGCTCTTAGCCGTTTTGAGGTAATGGGAGATTAAGATATGTGCGTTAAAATCAAAATTATACCTAAGACAGACCTGGATTTTATTAACTTCGTGTTTCTTTCTACAGTAGAACCTCGATAAGTTCCAAGGGAAACACAAAATATTTTAAGTTATAGAGGTTTTAAGTTATCGAGGGTCTATGTTAGGTTAATATAGAGGTAGGTAGGTACATATTAAAGGTTTAATCTACTTTAAAAATTCTGTGATTTTCTTTTGTTTTAAACAATTTACAGTTTCTAAATCGATTTGATTTTCAATGACAAATAGAGAGGATTGTCTTTTATGTTGCTACACTGCTCTATGAATGATCGTACAGTCGTTAAAGCTCTGTTTGCTTCGTTGGCTGATACGCTCGTAGATGAAGTTTGTGGCTCATCATTAAAATCATCGTCTTTATCACTTTCAATGCAGTTGTTTACTGATTCCAATATTTCTTCCTCTGTTAACGTCCCTGGTGTGACTACTTCGTCATCGCAACTAACGAAGACTTCAAAAGTAAAGTTTGAACCAGACATGTGCTTATTCAATTCTTCAGGCACATAATCATCTTCCTCTTCCATGATTTCTTGAGGTGGCATATGTATTGTTTACGTTAAAACTTTAACTAGTGAACACGTGCAAGCAATAAATACCGAAACCTTTTGTTTTGCACACTCTTTCAGGACTCAAAACCATTTTATGTTATAGAGGCTGTGGAAACATTTCTTAAGTTACTGAGGGCCAATACAGAGATTACTTATTTAAGTAATAGAGGTTGCGTTTTTTAAGTTATAGAGGTTTTGGAGTCTGATGGGAAGGGAACATATTATTTTTTAAAGCTATAGAGGTTTTTAAGTTACTGAGATTTGAGTTATCGAGGTTCTACTGTATCTATTCATCGTTGTAGCAAATTTAAGACAGATTATAATACATGTATCAGTGGTCGTCTTTCGGCTGATAATTTGAAGATGACGATGAGGATGACCCAAATAACTTCTACTAGTAAATCAATAAGTCCATTGACAGGACTAAAATCAAATGTGTAAAATATGGACGTGTGAATGTTGTATTTGAAATACTAATAGTAATATAAGAATATTTCAAATATTGATTCCAGAATAAGCATATTGGAAATATTGAAATTCTTAAATAGATTTTATTGAAACGTCGCATACACATGACTAGTGTAGTGTTCGACACAGCTTGAAATTTAGAATCGAACGACTTAAATATTGACAAAATTTACACATTTGATGAGGTATTAAAGTCGCAACGACGATATTCTAAAACAGTAGGTATTAGTCATATTCGGAAAAGACGGTTTTTCAGTACGTATTCCATTATGCGATAAAGCATTTTTTATCAGCATGCATTGTGCTCAATATGAACATACCTACTGTATTTACCGTTACATACAATCGCATATATTATAATAATAAACATCTCATAAAATATAGTTAATACAACTAATCTTCAATAAACTCCGAATCTAACTAGAATAGGGCTGTTGAATAAATTTGAGAGATTGGGGTAGCTGGATGTGTAGGAGTCTATACAACCACGACAATTTTTTTTTATTGGAACGAGATTGAAAATAGCATGACAAATGTTTTAATAAATTCAATTTGTATATTTTTTTAAATGTACGAAATAAGCAATTTTAATTTAAAAAAATTGTCGGCTGTCAGTTCCGTACAAAAACGAAATCGATATTTAATTGGTAAATAAAATTAACATGTATGAAAATCCAGAGTTTATTGACGTGAGCATATCAAAAAAAAATTTTTTTTTATAACAGCATTTTTATGGAGTTGTTCGCGTTTTCACTATATAGATAGCAAATACCAAAAAAATATATATTCGTTTATTTCCCTTCTTAGTGTCTTTCTATTCCACAGTTATTACAATGTTAATAGTTTATTTCTTTAAAGCTAAATTTGTGGTTCAAATACAAGATATTTTCGTACCGAATAAAGGTTTTTTATGAAGCATAGGGCCAATGTCGATTAAAGTAAGTAAGAGTATACATACAACGGCATGATGATTGTGAGCCACAATGCCATAGACATACAGACACACTGTTACACATTTTTTATAAATTATAACACTCCCTGTAATAAAACCATATTTTATTTTTACGGTTGCCTGGAAGAGATGAGTGATTCTTTTTACTGATACGGTCGCAAATTCCATTACAGTCTTTTTTCTTATTGCAACGGAGTGTACTCTTTCTTCTGTCTATTTTTGGGATTTGTACTTTATTCAGCTGGTCGTTTATTTAAATTGTACTTTATTATCACCATAGTGGCAACCCTACGAATTAGGTACTCGCCGTATATTTTTCCTGTTCAATTCAAAGTAAGTAGGTACTATGAAACAATGTCAACGTTTTGTGGCAGTCATTAAAAGTGGACCATTACGATAAAAACAGAGCAATTCGGACTTGGATTCGCGCATCTATAATCCTGTACCTTCCTTGGACCTATTTAAAGAGGTCCTAGAACCTATTTCAAATACTTTATTTTGAATTAAAATCGTAGGAGATAAGGGAATGAGGAAAATGGCCGTTTGGCAAAATTTGACGGGCCTGTTGGCGTGGTTGGCAAATGCTTGCTTTTCACGACGGAGGTTCGATTCCCACTCAGGACAGATGTTTGTGAGTATGAATGTTTTTTCTGAGTCTGGGTGTAATTATCTATATAAGTATGTATTTACAAAAGAAAAGTAGTATATCAGTATCAGTAATATGTACTATATCAGTTATCTGGTTTCCATAGTACAAGCTGTGCTTAGTTTGGGATCAGATGGCCGCGTGTAAATAATGTCCCAGGATATTATTATTATTTGTGATTACTGATACCAATTAAAGAGGGCTCTTATTTTTCAAGCCACAAACATACGATCTGCTTCCGGTAATTACAGCAGGTCATAGGCGCCAATAATACAGGGGCCCTCACCATGGGTTGCGGACCCATCGCCCTACTCGATGAACTCTGGCAGTCACTAAGTACTAGTACTACTTGTACTGCACTGTAACACAATACGAAGTTACTATTAGGTA
This sequence comes from Pseudoips prasinana, assembly GCA_951640165.1. Taxonomy (NCBI): domain Eukaryota; kingdom Metazoa; phylum Arthropoda; class Insecta; order Lepidoptera; family Nolidae; genus Pseudoips; species Pseudoips prasinana. The sequence continues at coordinate 26,149,860 of OX621237.1, read as the reverse complement.
CTGTAAGGTGGAGGTACAGACGCCAGCACATCGAGCTATCTGTCAAATTTCCCCAATTGAAAGTGAACCTTTTGCTTATGTGATAAAGATGAAAATCTCTAAAAGAAATTTCACAGATTGGGGTAGCTGGATGTGCTGGCGTCTGTACTTCTCCATTCGGACTGGTCTTAGAGGGACAAAACCCAATGCCCACTCTGCTTCTAGTTTGCAATGGTTCTGACTACTCAAACACACGCGGCAGAACACGTTAAAAATTTACTTTGAATTCATTTAAAAGGTATTAATTCTCAATTAAATATAGGTAAGTACGTCATTTCAATTTGGAAAATAATCGTATGTTTTAATTATGTGTTGATATCTTTCGAAGTGTAACAAACAGCAAACCATTTTAAATTCGATATACCTACCTATATTTAATAATAATTCCATGGACTTAGCTAGGCTACTAAACGCAACCATGTGTGTCCTCATGGTTGCGTTTTGTTAGATACACAATTCAAAACATGTAAACAAATTAGGTTTTTACAATAGCCTACTGAATTAGATCAGTATTTAAGAGTAACTCTAAAATAATGCATGGTTTTGATTTGATTCAAAATCGAAACCATGCATTATTGAAGAGTTGCAAAACAAAAATATAAACTGTTCACGACAACTAACGCCCCCTATGGGCTATACGCTGTCATTGTTAAATCAAGCGAGCATTGTCATGGTGATTCAAGTCACTTACATGACAACATTTTACCGCATTACTGCACTAAGGTCTATTTACATGGTATAATATCTTTAAAATGGTAACCAACAAATTAAAACAAACCATTTGCAAACATTGATTATACAAAACACAGGGTTATCGTCACTTAAATATTGTTCCAATGTTTAGCATTTTACGGAATAAGATCTGTAGGAGTGCTCACGGAATCATCAATACAGGACGTAAACATAAAGTTCAACGATTACATCGAACAGAATCTTTATTCCGACATTCGATTCTTTTATAAAGACTCTTATCCAACTCTACAATTCACATAAAAAGCTAAACGACTGAAATTGAGCAGCGTACGTGATGGCACGAGAGGTTATGTTCGCGACAAACAAAAATATTAAGGCGTTTACCTCGTTCTTTTCGTTGTCCGGAGGCTGATACCACTGTATTTTCGCACAGTTTCATTCACATCAACGTAATAATATAAATATTAGTAAAAAAATCGGTTTGCATCACAGAAATAACAAAATAAAACGGAAAACATTAAAAGCGGACAAGAAGCGCGACACGAAACGGCAAGCTAAGCAGCAGCTGACTACGAGCGACGGAGTGAAGTGACTTTGTATAGACGTTCACGGAGTAAAGATACTGTAAACATGAATAAAGCTAATATTGAATTCGTTAAATTCACAAATCACCCTAAAAATATATATAATATATATTAAAGTTATGAAAATTGTGTAAAATAAAATAAATTAATTTCTATCGTTTATACCAATTTTGTACATGGAAAATATTTCAAAATTCGTATTTCGGTATTTACGATACAAAAAAGTTTACTAAAACCTAAATATAACTAAATATTTTGTTAAGAATAAAGCAGGCTAAAAAGTGAACGCCGTTACAAGGTTCATCAAATGGCTGCGCAACGTGGAGGAGTGGTGTGGGCGCGCACCGCGTCGGCGGTGTTGCCCTCTAGCGAGCATATTGTGAATTATCGATTCTCCGCGTGCCGCCACCCGCCGCCATTGGCTATGTTCAGTAATTGCTTTATGTAGCCCGTTGTTCGTAACATGAATTCAAATTTAGCGCGCGCTGAGTCTCTCAAATGAACAGAGGTGAGTGTTTGTTTGTACATGGAAAATTATTGGTTTAAAATAATACAATCAAGTTCGTAAAATACTATTCAATTTATACTATTAACTTGATGCAGATATTGTTAATACATAAAATATGCGTGCATACGTGCGTCTGTATAATTCGCTAGCTAGGTAGGGAAACTATTCAGATTATATTTCCTATAATTATAGGATTGCATTGACATTAAGTATATGACTTTCAGGACCAAATAAGTTTTTAAGACTATTCCTAAATATTCTTAAATATATATGATTATTTAATATTCATATACTTCATCACATGTCAGCTGGAAGATGTACACTGCTGGACAAAAGCCTCCTTCAAACACCTACCCATAATTTGAGAGTATATGCCACAATCGGCACAACTTACAGACGGGTTGGCAATCATGACGATGGCGATAGGATGATCATACATAGGTATTACTCATAGACATGCTGCTGCCCTATGTCTGGTATATATTCCCTCGGGACAATTTCTACGCCCCTACGTACGGCGATATTAGTTGTCTTCACCACGCAACATATAATTCACCGTCGCCGTTATGGAAACCGATATGACAATAATATGCCATTCGTGTGCCTTTCCTCTTTATTAAAGTAGTCTTCAAGTATATGTAGTCATTGCGGCTGGCTATTAGAATTAATAGGGGATTTCAATCTGACCTGGTTATCCATAGAAAACCAGTAACCAAAAGGGCTAGACCAGGTGTCAGATTCTATTTGATTTCGGACTACCTGTAATGATTTCATGTCGTCATGACAACCGAAAGAGCATAAAAAAACTTATTGCAAAGCTGGTTTATTTATATTATTATTGTGTCGGAAAATGAAAAAGTAACTGAATGAATTACGAGAGACGGTTGATTTGTTGGGATCGTTGCGAACTGACGCTAAATTGGGCGCCAGGCGGCAAGGAACTGATATTTATGCACGTTAATAAGAACCAAGTTAGTAGACAAAGCCTCCTTCCTGAGAGCTACATAAGGGAATTATTGGAGAATGTATTACGCTATTATGTAAGTAGATGCAGGGGAAATAACAATGTTATCGTAGCCGATTTTTGCCCGTGACGGTCAATGTCAATGGAGTCCAGCCATTGTACATTCTATAGTGTATACACATACATATACACTCTTTATTCTGTTATTCTTATAAGCAGATTTAACTGGCCAGACGACCCGATCGGAGAAAAGAGAAAAGCTGCTGGACCGCTCTCCAAGCACGGGGACTTAACACCGCGTGTTTTTTTAGGGTTCCGTAGAAAAACCGGAACCCTTATAGATTCGTCATGTCTGTCTGTCCGTCCGTATGTCACAGACACTTTTTTCCGAAACTATAAGGGCATTAAGAGTTTCACACAAAAATAGAAAAAAGCAATACATTTTGGGGGTTCCCCATACATAGAACTGAAACTCATTTTTTTTTTCATCAAACCCATACTTGTGGTGTATCTATATAACGGTCTTCAAAAATTATATTGAGGTTTCTAATATATTATTTTTCTAATCTGAATAGTTTGAACGAGAGACACTTCCAAAGTGGTAAAATGAGTGTCCCCCCCTGTAATTTCTAAAATAAGAGAATGATAAAACTAAAAAAATATATGATGTAAATTACCATGCAAACTTCCACCGAAAATTGGTTTGAATCTAGTAAGTAGTTGTTTTTTATACGTCATAAACCGTAAACCGCAATTTACCTTTCATTTAATCAATTAAAATGCTTGCTGCTGCGGAACCCTTCATGTGCGAGTCCGACTCGCACTTGGCCTTTTTTATGTAATAGGATGGCAAACGAGCATGTGGATCACCTGATGGTAAGTGATCACCGCCGCCGGCGAGAGGGACCTCTCGACTCTCGATTGCCTCGCTGGTATAGGCATATTCCTATTTTCTGCGAAAGTTGGATGTTCGTCTGTATGTGGCCATATATGGGGCATCATTGGTCCCAAATGAGATCTACCTACCTATAGGTGTAGTGCAACATACCTAAACGTATATAATCTCTTTTAAAGGTATCCGAAACTTTGTATTGAAAACACAAAATATCCAAAACATCGATTGAATAATGTTGATGGGAAACAAGAAAATTTCACGTTCCTTGTAGGTATCGAGACTTTCTTTCATTTTCATCATCATCATAGCAGCCGAATATATGACAGCTAGACAAGGATCTCCAAAATTGCCGGTCCAAGTAAAGATCGTCGGTCCACCTTTTACTCAGAGGGAGGCTCCGCTGCCCACACTGCGTCTTCCGGATCGTGGTCGCCACTCGATAAATTTTCTGCCCCATCGGCTGTCGCGCGTCGGTTCTACGAGCTATGTGCCCGGCCGCACGGCCCACTGCCACTTCAGTTTGGCAATTCTCTGGGTTATGTCGGCTACTTTGGTTCGCCTGCGGATTTCGACGTTATTGATTCGACTGCGCAGGCATACTCAGTGCATAGCCCTCTCCATTGATCTCTGGGTGACCTTGAGCCTTCTAATGAGGCCCATAGTAAGCGACCACGTCTCCGTTCCATAAGTCATTGTTTATATTTATGTTTACTATTTGTTGATGTTATAGTGGCACAATTTACGAATGTCCACCAGTTACAGTTCTTGAGATGCAGCCGGCAGTCAGCGATACGGACAGACTGACGGACAGCGAAGGCTGAATAATAGGATTCCGTTGGCATCCTTCGGATACGGAGCTCTTGTATATATGTATGCCGTTTTTTTAGTAGATATGTTGCAGCAAGCTTTAAGGAAAATGATTCGTGAAATTAGAATAATCAGTTCGAGGAATTGTTAAGTCATGCATGTGACTACAAATCAGCGAATAAGTATGATGACCAAATCGATGATCTAATGTTTCATCCTAATGACATATTAATTTGTTTTTGCTTACATTGTACTAAAAATATTAAATATTGCCATGTAGAAGTGTCTACCAGAAAAAAAAGTAAGGGACTAATGTCATAGTTCTAAATAAACATTACAGATAAATTAAATAATAGTTAAAAAACCGGTCAAGTGCGAGTCGGACTCGCCCATGAAGGGTTCCGCAACAGCAAGTATTTCAGTTGATTATAAATTTATAAGCATTAAAAAAAACTACTTACTAGACAATTTTCGTTGTTAGATTACATGGTAATGTACATCATATGTAATTTTTATTTTTATCATTCTCTTATTTAAGAAGTTACAGGGGCGGGAGGGGGGGGGGGGATACTCATTTTTCCACTTTGGAAGTGTCTCTCAAAAAAATTATATTGGGAACCTCAATGTATGGGTACGATGAAAAAGAATATTTTGAGTTCCAGATCTATGTATGTAACCCCCAAAATTGAATTTTTACGACATCTGCACTTCATGCTGTTAAATTTTTTGGTGTCGGTGTGCGCGCGCATCGTAAAAATTCACTCTCATCATTTTTCTCCATCGCGCCAAAAGAAGTATAACTTCAAAAAATAAATATTCCTCTCTGAATATTAGTTTAGAAGTTGAGATTTAGAAAATCGGAAATTGCTTTTATTGTATAAATACTATTGTTAATATACCATTATTATTTTAATCAAATTCAGTATTTGAAGGTTTCATTATTCCCAGGCGGCTGTATTACCAGCTTAGGAATTAGGATTGTGATCCCAAGTTCGGTAACATCGCTGTTCTCAAAACCGAAACACAAACGTAATTAATAGGAGGAACTTGAGATCACAATGTTATACTAAAACAAAGCATTTAGGATATTTTATAAGTTGTTTTAAAACCCCTGTTGATTAAGTGTCTTATAAATTGACCATGCATAGTACACTCAAGTCAGCTTAAAAATAAATTTAATCCTGTCAGATAATAGGATAATAGGATATAGAATTCAATTTCAGATATTGCTGAATAACCAAATACATTTATTTATCATTATATTCGGCTCGCTTATACAAATACAAAACTTTTTATTGTGGTCCATATGTCAAAAGTTGCAAATAACAGTCACAAATATATATTATGTTCATCTATGTCCAGCCATTTAGGCGTACTAATATGTCGATTAATAATACGGGATCGATACCGGCACAGGACAAGTATTTTTAATATCTGTCCGTTAAGTCTTTTTCAAGTGTTTGTAAAGTCGCCAAAAATTTAAACTTTTTTTCAGTTATGGTTTGATGAGATATATCCCAGTGACAGACAGGCTGACCGATGGACAATGATGGCTTAGTTTTAGGATATCTTTTATACAGACTCCAGCACATTAAGTACCCCAACCTGTCAAATTTCTCCAATTGAAAGTGAACCTTATACTTAAGTAATAAAGTTGAAAATCTATAAAAGAAATTTGACAGATTGGGGTAGCTGGATGTGTTGACGTCTGTACCCTTTTGGTACGAAACCCTAAAAACAAATATTTTATTATTTTCCTCAAAACATAACCCAATATTATTACAAATTCAAATTCGGAAGGTGACATAAAATTCTACCTTTATACATATAATCTAAGCAGTTCTTGCCGCTTTTTATCCTAAAACGTGGCAAAAACTGATTGTGTTAAAGCAGCTGACCTGAAATTGCTAATACTAAAATGTAATACTGTAAGAGATCTGGGCATTATTCACGACCCCAAATTACTTTTTCAAGAGCATATTGACCATATTATAAATAAAGCATCTCAAGCATTAGGTTTTGTGATGCGAATGTCGTCTAATTTCAAAAATGCTAAGACATTCAAAATTTTATATTGCACTTTCGTTCGTAGCACATTAGAATACGCTAGTCAAGTATGGAACCCCCGTTATAACACGTATATTAAACGTATCGAAAATATTCAAAATAAATTTATAAAGTATCTTTGTTACCGTTTGAAATGTAAATTTAAGTCTGAAGACTACACTGCACTATGCGCCAAATTTCATTTTCTTCCTCTAAGCATGCGGAGAGAAATCACCGATATTATGTACTTGATGAAAATTCTATCCGGTACAGTTGATTGTCCTGATCTCCTTTCGAAAATTCAGTTCAATGTGCCTAATAAAGTGGTGAGACATCATGTTCCCATTCATCTGCCTTTAGTGTCAACCAACTACCGCCAAAATGCGTTCCTGTGGCGAGCAAGTAATAGCTTAAATAAGAAAACTAAAAAAATTAATTTAGACATATTTAACTCTAAACCAGAGACGGTTAGAAGGGTGCTTAGCCAAGAATTTTTTCAAAAGTTGTGTTAGTATATTATAATAATCGTTAATCTATTAGCCTTAAGTACGTGTTTAATTTAATTTTATTGTTATTATTTGTTTTTAATTTTAGAATACCACATATAGATTCGTAAACAATGTTTTATGCGTGGAGACCTATTAATGGCTCTCTGTTACGTATAACATATAAAGCAAATATGTCGCTGAAAGCTGTTGGTCGTCCTAAGAAAAAAAAATAAAAAAAAAAATAAATAAATTTAACTATTCATCCAAATGCAAAAATCTCATTTAAACCCAACATCCAACGCGACATTCATTATGCGAAACAAAATTATCCATGGCGTCAACACCATGCATTGACGTTTGTTAAGGGGAGACATAACAAAAGGCCTCGACTTTATTTAAATCTAATAACCGAAGCAATGTTTTCAAAAAGGGTGAAGGGGAAATCGACTCGGTAGCTTGCAGGCCACATATTTCTTTAAGATACAAATCGTCTGAGAAAGCCAATACGAAAGAAATAGGCGTGTTAGGTATTTTCCACGTAAGTCTGTGGGTTGTGAACTTGTGATCCAACATTTTAATAAATAGAGGAACTTAAGCGCGGACAATGAAAGGAACTTCAACTACTATTCTGTAACAACTATTCTGTATAGAAATCGCTTTATTCTTTGCCCTCTCAAGTTCCCAGCAATCACTGAATAATTGATTTAGAACTTTTAGTTTATGAATTTTACTCTCAATGGAGACGAATGAATATTTAGTAGTTATAATCACAATAACTGTGCTCATAGCCGAGTTTGGCCTGTAGCAGCAAATCTTAACGGCATACGGCGTATAGTGCACAAGCATCTAAGCAAATTAGTGACAGGGGTATTACACCGCAAATTCCTGACTCAATCGGGTCCTGAGAGATTTTCTACCCAGAATATCCCAATATTAAAACGTATATGGCTGGCCCAGGAATCGAACCCGGAGATTTCATTATCCGTGATTGAGATCGTGGCATTACTTTAAAAAATCTATATACAACTGCATATCACCATTTCAATCGAACTCGAAAAAGAATAGAGTGAGATCTGATCTCTTTCACATGCATCGCATGCTTACAGCAACGCATATAAAACTTTAGCATTGTGAAAATGCAAGAAGTTCATGGTAGAACTGAGTTGGAAACCGACGAGTTTATTTATGCAGTTAGTTTTTATTCACAAATTAATACTCCAAACGAAACATTTGCCAGTTTTGCTACTCATCACTAATTCTGCAAGCGGTGTCGTACGATCATTACGGCGAGACCGGAGTTTCGAGTTGCAGTTTTCGCGAATTAGAGCAAATAAGATAGAGGTAGTAAATTTATTTTGCCGGAGGGTACGTAGTTGTGAATTTTGCACAGCACGGTGCATTATGCGGCGCACGTAGCTCGCTGTCTGCACGCGGAGCGGGCGAGGGCGCGGAGGCGGTCCGCAATATTCCGTCGGCAGCCGTGCCGCACGCCGTCCTACTATTCTATCACCGTGCCTCATTTATTATTTAAAACGCCTCTGCACTGAAACAACCGTCAGTGAACTGAAATGCTGGAGTTCCCTTTATGACTAATCGATACTACTTAGATATTAGGTATTTATTACATACGAAAGGCTTCAGAAGGAAACTTCAAGACTATGATTAAACTTAGTTAAAAACACCGACTGGAAATGTTTAATCCGAAAAGCAATCTCCAAAGAGGCAATAGGAAGAGGATTCCGTGCATATTTATTACCGGTCTCTAAACCGTTTCTCGGGTAATTCGGTACAAGCAAAGCGACATTATTTTTGTAGTAATTTCGGCGAATGTCCTTTAAAATATTCAGAGTGCTGTAGCTGAGCCCATTAACGTGCCCGGGCGCAATTCAGAGTGGGGACGCGTCCGCAAATGGCGGCGATATCATTAACTTGACCCCGCAACTATCCGTCGCCGCAAGTTTTTCTCAATATTACACAGGAGAGGTATTCGGGTGGAGACGATGGAGTACTACATACACATCCAAGCGGTACCGCCAAAATTTGTTTACCTCTTTGTAGTAGCTACCTATATGTTTAGGTCTCAAACGCGGAGTCTAGTAGCGAAATTTGTCAAGTTGACGCTTTCTATGCTGGACAATGTCGCTTCTATTAAAAATGTGCGCTTCGGTGCATTTTTCATCAAACAACGGTAAACTTCGGTTCTTTAATTTATTTTCTTAGGTTATTAGAAATCTGTGTAAAGAAAGGTAACAGATAGTTTATGTGTGTGTATGTGTTCTTAAACGACTTCAAAAGGGAGGAAAATTCCTTTTGGGAACTAATGTTGGCGTTTTTTTTTGTCGAACGTGAGTTGGTATTAAGTATATTATGTATATGGATATATACGGAAATTTATAGTTAATGAAGATCAGGCGACATTTTGTAAAAAAAGGTTACTAAAACAATTACGATAAGAACAATATACTAGTCGGTGTTTTGGTTTTTATAACATTTTTTTATGAAATAATTTCAAAATGTTCAAATATCCGTTAGCCAATCATTTAAAAGTTTGAGTTTTCCTTTACTAGTTCAGCAAGCTCTCGGTGTGGTCCTGTGCAATTTTATTGGCATAGTAATGTTAATGCCCATTCCACTTTTTAATCCAAATTTATCCTTCAGCAAAAACCATTTTTCCAGCTCAAAATTAATAATAGCTTATCAAACTTGCCTTATAACAAGTGGGGGTAGATATTCACAAGAAAGCGGAAAGTTCCCCTGCCACCCGTCTACACAAAATATGTGGTGCGATGCAAAGATAGGTGTACGGAATTCCTAACTAAACTTGTCAGGGGATTTCGCAGCTAAAGAAATAACGGGGAAAACTCACGAGCTCGCGACCTCTGATCAAGGGTAAAGTGAAAATGGGGTAAATGTTTGCTTTTTAGTCGAGGTAAGGTAAGGTACTGAATATCTAGGACTACGTATCCACGTAGTTCTAGATATTCAGTTATGTTTTTGTACGATAAGTACTATACCTACATGTATTACACATACGGTACAAAGTGCGTCATTGCGATAAATACAATTTATGGTTTATTTATAGGTATAATTATATCAGTTTTGAATTATGGATGTATTTATTTTACTACGAATACTAATGGAAAACCAGTATTATAAAGAGGAAAAAATGTTTGCTTGCAATGGATAAACCCAAAAACGACGTAACTAATATTAATAACGCTTTCACCTGTATCAGCGTGTAACATGAACTGTATTTTTATTTAAAAAAACCTAGAAGTACCTATGAAAATAATATAATCCAAAGTGTAAATATTTTTCCTATAAAAGTCATTATTTGGCGTAAAGTGCTAAAATATCTTTCTAACTAGAGTAACTAGTGATATTATAAACGCGATGGATATAAAAGAACCTCATTTTGAAACGATGGCTTAACCTCTTATCGAAGCACTCGCCAATTGTATAGACAGGCGTTGGGGCTAATCTTAATATTTATATAGAGACTAGCTGTCACCCGCGACTTCGTCCGCGACAATTTAGAATGATGATCAATGTAACCTACAACAAAAAGTCCTAACATACGTGAAAAGGTCACTTTTAAGCATTGTAAAATGAATGTGAATAAGTATAGAAAGGCCGTTCACTATAATTGTGTATGCCGTTTCAATCAGAATCGGTTTGGGTAATGATCCAATTAAAGTGAATAGTGATACTAAAGTCTACAGTGTCAAGTTATGTTTTAAGTTCAACACTCGGTAAAAAAAATTAAGCAACAGAAAAAAACACGGCCTTTTAAAGCATATTTCCATAATAAAGGTTTCACTAATTAACACATGTATAGTTTTTCAGACAATTTTCCATTGGCCTACAATTTTGATAATTGCCACCAAGAGATAAAGGAAAAAAAGAGAAGTTTTTTGATTTTTATTACATGTCATTAGCTGTCAAGCAGTGTCAACGTAAAATTGAGCTATTCACTGCTTCTTACTCTATAAAACCAAAAGCATACACACGCAAGAGAGATCAAAATAGGCATGATAGTATAAATAAGCATTATATATATTTAATTCACTTCTGATGTACCCCACATGATAAGAGCAAGGAAACAATAATTTTTTTTACAAAATTATGCGTTAAATTCAAAACTGTCAGATTTTCATGCAAACATACATCCCCTATTAGTGGAATTTCCAAAAATCCTAAAATACATATTTTTATTTTTAACTGAAATGCCAAATACCAATTTTCATGCCTTTAACATCAAAAATGACGGATTTTCATAAAAAAAATTATCCCCTATTTTACCCCCTTAAGGGACGAATTACCAAAAATCCTTTCTTAGTGCCCCCCTACCTTATAAAAGGAACCTCTGTGCAAAATTTCAAGTTTCTAACCCTTATAGTTTAGGCCCTAAATTGATATATAAGTCAGTATTTAAAACAAATGATACGAGAGCAATTAATAGCCGGCAAGAGCGAGATGTACTCATAACATAATGATACAAATTAATTAATATTCAGAATGTTTTAATTGTAATATAAAGTAGGGAAAAGCAATGTCTCAATATAATATACATGGTAAGAGTAATCTAATTAGGTAGCGATGTAATGTTTCAAAACCTGGCGATTCAGAAGGTTATCTTATCATCAACATAGGTATATATATGGATATGTAAGTAGCTAACCTTTGTTTGACGTAAGTATAATGATTACTGTATTAAAATTTTTATATAGTTAGTTCGATGTATTTTAATTTAAAATACATCGAACTAACTGTAACTTCGTTATTATATGACAAACGATTTCAACGATACGGTCGACGGCCGATGGGGCAGAAAGATTCTCGAGTGGCGACCACGAACCGGAAGACGCAGCATGGGCAGGCCCCCTACAAGGTGGACCGACGATCTTGCAAGGGTCGCGGGATGCCGTTGGATGCGGGCAGCGCAGGACCAGCTATTGTGGAGATCCTTGGGGGAGGCGTTTGTCCAGCAGTGGACTTCTTTCGGTTGATACGATAATGATTATTTCAACAATAAGTTCATCCCTTATCGGATATAAAAATAATGATGAGAATTGGTTCATGAACGAGGAAGACATTGCGTAGAATACAGCTTACATCTACTGCTTGACAGGGGCCTCCTCAAAAGATGTCTACCATCGCCACGCTAGGCAGACGGGTTGGCGATCACAGTATGATAGTCTTAATACTCAGAAAGACGCTGCTGCCCGTTTTAGTTCTAGATATTCCCTCGGGACGAATTCTACGCCCCCCACGGGATGAGATGGGTGTTGGTATTCTTTACCATCAGCCACATATAAGTTGTTTTAGTGATACATTGCCACTTAAATATGCAGAACAGTCGTAGTTAAATTATTAAATTAGTAAACCTTGCTATGTATTAACTTTGTAATACGGTATACGTAAATGGCTCGCCGGTACCCAGATAAACCCTGTGAAGTTTTCATGGCACAGCATGCATTATTGTAAAAAAAAGTCATATTCAAAGTTGCGAGGCTTCGCTGCTACCCTATACCACAGGCTGTTTTATATCTAGATTTTTTTTACTATAGAACGTCTTCTCTTTGAGAGGCAAAGAATATATTATTATGAGTCGCCTTCGAGAACTAGTGTAAATTTAAATTTTAATATTTTTACTTTAAAATGCGCTGGCTGTATAAGAAACAAGGAATAGTTATAACGGCGAGTTTAGTATAATACAAGATAAGGAGCTAAGCTTACTATAACCAAGAATTATATTATTTGCCGCAACGAAGAAAACCATACAGTACCAAAACTTTTCATGCAGGAATATAACCATAAAATTTACTTATTAACAGTAAGATAAGTTCACTATTTCCCCTGGTTAGTGAACTACGACCACAAAAACGCAATCTGCGCTCCCAGAATAAACTAGCCTTACCTAGCTCAAAGTTAGCTTTATTCCATTCGGGACCATTTGCAATGTGCGTTAAAATCTATAATAAAATTCCAGACTATATTAAGAAAATAGAATACGAAAATAAATTCAAAACCGAACTTAGGAAACATCTAATCAGGAAATGTTACTATGATATAGAAGAACTCTTTAAAGATAAAAATGATAAAGCTTGTGTAAGAATTATTAAGGACAATTTAAATATAATTTAAAATATAATTCATTGTAAAATTAAACTTGACATGTAATAACTATTGCTGTATTCATATAAAATTGTAATTAAAGTTATAAATTGTGTAATAATGATGTTGAAAAGATGTAATGAAATGAGCATGATTGATTATGTATCTTTTTTATGTATATATACTATATAACAATGTAATAAAGATAAGCCCTAGTTTCTGAGTTGTTAATAATGTACTTGCTGTGCCCTTACAGGGTTTCATGTTGAGTCCAAAATATATGTAAACAACTATGTACACATGAATGCAAATAAAGAAAGTAAAGTTAAACCATTATTTGTAAGTATAACAATAAGTCGAAAGGTCAAAGAGCCTTAAATCCTTTTGACCTTTTCGTTTGAACTTGCTTAAAGTTTCGAGTATTGGTGTATTTCGTTCAGATAGAGACAATCATCAGTGGTGGCTGAATTCATTTTGTTTAGCACTCATGAAGTACCTCCTTACGTACTACTGCACCGTGTGGTGTCGGTGTAGAAATCGTCCCGAGGGAATACCTACCAGAGAACGGGCAGCAGCGTGAGTGAACTATGACCATCAAACTGCGATCGACAACCTATTATATACTTCCCATTCTTTGGGGATCCTTTTGTCCAGCAGTGGACATAATTTGGCTGACATAGTGGTCATGAAGTACAAGTTATTAATATTGCATGACTAGTACAGTAGTCAGTGTTCAACCTTGCATTCTGAAAACCGCTCGTATCGCTTACGTAATAAACATAGTCAGTGTTGGATTCATTGTGACCAGTCTACCACCGATATAGCGTCGACTGTACTGACTTTAGTCATATTGTTTTGATAATGAATACATACACTTTATTAAAAAAGGTGAAGAAAATCATCTAAATTTAAATAATTATTACGTTGCGGCAATTTATTCACGCCAAGATCAACGACGCGGCGGCACATGTATACTGTGTAGAAATGGCTATGAAAGTGTAGAACTAGATATGATCAGAGACTTAGCTATAGAGAAGCATTTTGAAATATGCGGAATAGAAATTAAACAACTAAAATTAATAGTAATTGCTATATATAGAACGCCATCGTCTGACGTAAGCCTATTTTTTGACAAATTAAATGAGACATTGCTGAAACTTCAGCACAAAAAATTCAAAATTTTAATTTGTGGCGACTTTAACATAGATTTATTGACATCTAATAAAATTTGTATGACATTTAAAGAATTGATCATGAATTATGGAATGCAATATTATATAAATAAACCGACTAGACTTAGTACATGTATTGATAATATTATTGGTAATGTTACTGATGCAGTAGGTGAAACGTATAATTTACATTTATCCGATCATGATAAAGCTCAGCTTGTTACTATTGAACAACAAATAAGTAGAAAATTGGGTTACTATTTTATGTATATCAACGACCTAAATAAAGATAATGTAAATAAATTTATTAATTATATAAGCTGTTTAACTTTTAGTGAAATTTATACCATATCAAATGCGAATGAGGCTTTTAACTGGTTTCATGACCTATTGACACTACTATATAAGCTGTGTTTCCCATTAATAAGAGTCAGAAAACAATACAATATAAATAAACCCAAATGGATAACAAAAGGGATTAAGAATAGTTGTAATACCAAAAGATCACTCAGACATACATATTACTTGAAAAAGAATACTGTGAATAAAAATAATTTTAAGGTCTATTCAAAATTATTAAAAAAGTGTATGAATAACCTACAATCCCTTTGTAATCAGAGACACATAAATTGTTCACAAAATAAAGTTAAGGCTACTTGGGATGTGGTAAAGCGTAACATAGCTAACAAGACAAAGTTAGAATTTATCAGTAAACTTGTGGATAATTGTGTGACCCTTACTTCCGGTTCCGATATTGCTAATAAATTTAATAACCATTTCATTGACATTGCTAATTATAACTCCTCAACATTTGACAATAACAATAATAATGACATAAATAATTTAATGACATGTGAAAATAGTATATTCGTAGAACCTACTAATGGATCGGAAATTTATAATATTATAATGTCTTTAAAAAACACAAAATCAGCAGGTTATGATAATATTACAACAGAGCTCTTGAAGGGCATATCAAATTATATTTCCTCGCCCTTAGCTTATATTATTAATCAGTCTATAGAACAAGGGTGTTTTCCCTCTAGTCTGAAATATTCCGTGGTAAAACCACTATTTAAAAAGGGTGATAAATCAAATGTTGACAACTACCGGCCTATAGCGTTGACTCCCGTACTTTCAAAAATATTCGAACGAGTCATGTATAGACAAATTATGAAATTCCTAAATAAATTTAATATCCTAGCTGATCAACAATATGGTTTTAGGAAAAATAGATCGACTACCTTAGCAATATTTACATTAGTTAAATCAATTATGAATAATATTAACAATAAAATACCTTCCTGTGTCTTATTTTTAGACTTAAGTAAGGCGTTTGACGTTGTTGATCACTCAAGACTCCTCTTCAAAATGGAGAAGTATGGTATTAGAGGCCCAGCCAAAAAATGGTTCGAGTCATATTTAAGCGACAGGAGGCAGATTACGAGGATCACTAAATTTAACAATTTGACGAATAGTGTAGAACACTTCGATTCTCAATATAAAATAAATGATTGTGGTGTACCTCAAGGTAGCATCTTGGGACCGTTATTGTTTCTCCTCTACATTAATGATCTTCCACAATCAATAAAACATAAAAGTGTCCTGTTTGCTGATGACACTACAATTATCATCAATTGTGAAAATAATTTAAATTATGACATTAAAATTAATGACGCTTTAAAAGAAATTATTACATGGTTAGACATTAATAAATTAAAAATAAATATTTCAAAAACAAATGTGCTTTACTTTAAAACGTGGAAAAGTAAACCGGTACGCCTTAATATTGACTACAATAATCTTAGCGTAGACCAGGTACATAGCGCAAGATTCTTAGGGGTAACAGTTGATTAGCATTTTACATGGAATGAGCACATCGAATTAATTGCCAAAAAAATTAATCAGTTCGTATTTGCTTTGCGAAAAGTAAAAGATGTCACCTCTATGAATACTGCCTTAACGGTATATCACTCATACATCAACTCAATAATTCGCTATGGTATCGTTGTATGGGGAAATGCATCTGAAATACAGAGAATCTTTGTTGCTCAAAAGAAGTGCATCCGTGCAATGTTTAATATGCAGTGGTCAGATTCCTGTAGGCCTGTTTTTAAATCGAATGGCCTTCTAACTGTGACGTGTATATACATATATGAAGTAGCTAGGTTTGTAAAATCTAACGTTACGTTGTTTGAATCAAGGCACAATCAAAATAAAAGAAAAGTCACACATTTGGCCCTAGAAATCCCTGCTCCAAAGTTAGAACTTTTTCGACGGAGTTGCGTTTACATGGCTCCGTTGATATATAATGCGTTGCCTAAATCGATTACTGACCTACCGAGTAAAAAGTTTTGTATCGAATTGCGTAAGTGGTTGTTGCAGGAATGTTTTTATTCACTTAATGATTTTTTTACCAAAAATCCCTGTAAGTTTTTTAGTCTTGGTATTGTATCAAGACTGAAATATCGAAGTTGAGTGAGTTGAGTGTTTAGAAATAATTGTGTGTATTGTATTGTATTGTATTGTATGTAATGTATTTAATTAAGAGTTGACTTAGTTTACACTCAATTGATCAAATAAAATCAAATTTTACTAATTTATTAATATTATGTAATTTTTATGTAACCTTTTGCATGCCGCTGTGTCGGTGAAACATGCTGATCGATGTATTCATAACAACTTTGTACCGTGTTTCTGGCAAATAAATGTATTCTATTCTATTCTATTCAAGCGGATAATCTACTAGTTGTTATATACGGTTTCTTATTTCAGTTCTTATTCTTAGCTTTCTTCTAAAGCGATTGGGCTCCGCTTAAGTTTGTTTCTCGTCGAGCATGTGCATGTGAGTCACCCGTGATTATTCAGTTTTGAAATTGTAACGTGACATTGGTGAACCCAATGTTTTCGCATATACGTTCGACATGCCTTAAGTAAATTCTTTATATTCATAGCTTACTTCAAGACAAGAGTGATGCGTTCAACTGTGGCAGTCGCATCATCCTCCCGAACGACGTTTTTCCGAACTCATACAACATGGGTATATTCAAGGCTAGAGTGAACATGCATCTTATGGGTACGCGCGGCCCACCTTCGACCACATCTTCACTTACCATCAGGTGAGATCATAGCATATAAAAAAAACCGGCCAAGTGCAAGTCGGACTCGTCGGACTCGCCGATGTCGATGCCCGTAGCAGCAAGTATTTCAGTTGATTAAATGAAAGGTAAATTTCGATTTACGATTTATAACGTATAAAAAAGAACTACTTACTAGATCACGTTCAAACCAATTTTCGTTGTTAGTTTACATGGTAATGTATATATCATATATTTTTTTTAGTTTTATCATTCTCTTATTTTAGAAATTACAGGTGGGGGGGGGGGGGGGACACTCATTTTACCACTTTGGAAGCGTCTCAAACTATTCAGTTTAGAAAAAAATGATATTAGAAACCTCAATATCATTTTTGAAGACCTATCCATAGATACCCCATATGTATGGATACGATGAAAAAAAATTTTTTGAGTAATAGTACTATGTATGGGAAACCCCCAAAATTATTGTTATTTTTCTATTTTTGTGTGAAAATCTTAACGCGGTTCACAGAATACATCTACGTACCAAGTTTCAACAGTACAGCTCTTATAGTTCCGGAAAAAAGTTGGCTGTGACATACGGACGGACAGACAGACAGACATGACGAATCTATAAGGGTTCCGTTTTTTGCCATTTGGCACGAAACCCTAAAAATCACGTATTTGTAAGTGAGTGACCGGTGATTATCCAACTTATATAGGGTCAAGTGAGATATGTTCTTTGTATTCAAATATATTATTATAATATTAAATGCTTTCTTCAGTGTAATTTTGATCATGAGTACTCAAGCTTGTTTTGCGCCGCGCGTATGCATCTGAGTCACCTTATTATTTACGTTTTTGTCATGTGCAATCAGATCTTTAAATAATCCTATTAGATAGTTATTATTTAAAGGTAAATAATGTTCACCGATATGGGTTACAAAATCAGACATTATCTTAAGTTACAACCTTTACTCGTTTCATTTTCTACTAATCTATACATATAATAAAATCGTAGGAAAGTCAAAACTGTACATTTAATATATATTTTAAAAGGATACTTGAGGCGTGATCTACAATGGATTTCGAAGCCAAAAATATAGTTTTTAGAATTTTTGTCTGTTTGTTTGTATGTATGTCCGGGCTAAACTCAAAGAGTACTGCATGGATTTACTTAAAATTCTGCATGAATATTACTAAGAGGTCGGGTCAACATGTAGGCTACATATTATCACGCTATCACCTACGGGGGAGGACCTGTGATAATTTATAAAGTTTAACGGGCACAGCTAGTCTATCTATATAAATTAAAATGCATCACCGATATATTTGTGCGGTCGTAACTTCCAAAGGACTCCACCAAATTGGATAAATCTTTGTTCGTTATTGTCAGGAGAAGGTTTGTATGAAAAATAAAATAATAGCAAATATTTAAAAATCTCCGAAATGTGTGCGAATGGGGCAGAAGATTGTTAACCCTTTTTTTATTGTTTCTTAAGCTGTTGGTTCTCTTCGGAAGGAAAGAATAAAAATGTTGTAGGTACAGTCAGCTCCAAAAGTCGATGAACAGAATGTATATTTAACAGTACAGTTACGGCGTCAAATCAGGGTAATCTAATGATATATTTAATGGATGTGCTGGCGTCTTTACAGACTTTTATCCATTAAATATTATCATTAGATTACCCTGATTTGACGCCGTAACTGTACTGTTAAATATACATTCTGTTCATCGACTTTTGGTGCTGACTGTACATTACAATGCATTAAAATAATTATTAAAATATTAGACAATATTGACGGGAAAATGGCGGTAGTAAGTTCGCCGGGACAGCTAGTAAGTAATAAGTGTAGGTACATTGCAATTTATGGCAAAATTTACTTTCTAGTTTACTAGCTAGGCTAGTTTACTCTTATAACTTCAGTTGTTACATCATAGGTATGATCGGGACGAATCGATACGTAGTTTTGACCATTAATCTGCGAAGTTTAATTTTTTTTGTGTGTCATTAGATATTTATTTCACTATCGAAAGTTACTATTCCGGATTACTAATTCGGGCCCCGAATGAAAATCAAGATTAGATCAATAATAAATATAATGTTCATATTTTTAGAGGAAAATACGAAAATGGTAGTTGGGTGCTCCCATACAATACTATAATTTTTCTCTCTGAATTTTATGACTATACAATTTTTAATGCGATAACGACAAAAAATTCGCTTTATTAGATTCTATGTTTTTATAAGTTATATTAATAATAAATAAAAAACCTATTCCAAATTGTCGAAAATTAGGGCCTGGAAAAGGACTATTGTTGCAAGTTGGTGGGCAGTAAAAATCTGTTTCGAACGATCTCAGTATTTAGATCAGTATAATACTGCCAAAAGCAATAAGATCTTAATAACTGACATTTAGTTAATTACTCAATAAAGCACGTTAGTGCTAGTTATGTGAGTGTTTAAATTGCACTGCACCCGCCCTCTCCTTACCCACCCCTGTCTCCTTTGTAAGAAGTAATTGTGTTTGCCAGCAGGGGCCTGTTCTTAATATGAAAATATGGCGAGCCATAAAGAATCGTCCATTTAATTTGCATTAGGTACTCTATTAATTGTGATAATATAACTTCTACACAATGGTAATTATGTTATGAATTTCATCTAAACTTATAAACATTTTTTACTATTAAAGTTGTTGGGTTGTTAGGTGTAAGTAGGCTATCCCTTAAATAACTGTTGTCTTGGTTATAATTATTTATATATATATTATAATTATTATAACATTAATATGCTGGAAGAGATTTCATTAGAAATAAGCAGCACCCTTGTACCTCAACTTCATACTATGTAAATTGCCTTTTGTTTGTATATTGTGTGTACATTAATAATAAAAAATAAAAATACTCAAGTACAATATTTTAACAAAACCTCATTTTATGAACACAATTATTATTTGGGTTAATAAATAATCGGAAAATTACAACGCTTTTGCCGTTTGACACCTGTCATTGCTATTGACGTAACCAGCAACGTATAGCGACGCGTGGGGTAATAATTTGGCGGTTAAAGACGTCATTCGCCCCAATAATTTTGTCTATGGATATTGTGTGTAACTTTAAATAATGATATTTCTCATTAGAATACTATCCATGCTGTGTCTTTAATAAATACCTTTCTTTGGCTTTGTATTATTGAAAGTACAAGCATGCGAAACTGCCCGAAGCTATTTCTTTCTTACAACACCAAGCTTATTCCGAAATGTCCATATTTAGGCATGAAAACAATTCACATAAAAAAACTTCATTGAAATATGAGTTCAATTTGGAATTCTATACAAAAACAATACAAATTGAGTGTCATTGCGTAATCGCTAAATAGATGGAGGTACCAGCACTTAGCGGCGGTCGAAATCTTTATCTTTTCTTATTTTATCCCATTCCTGTCAAATGGGTTTAACCTTTTCATGGGAATGGTTTGACACGTATCGATCGAACGTTAAAGGTCAAATTGTTTGAGCTTACTGTATGCAGGTTTGAATTGATTGAGCGCTCATAGCCAGTTTCACTCACCGGTCTCTAAATGATCGGCGAGGGAAAACATCAAGGTGCGCGGTCAGTCCAGAGATGGGTGACCGTTGAAGTGGTTCATTTTCTGAGCGTCTCCGTCCTTCGGAGGGCACGTTAAGCTGTTCTTGTTAGAAGACAGTCGTAAAGCCATGTAAGAGATGTCCATCCAGGATGGAACAACTCTGACACCATGGTAACCACTACCCATACAATAAAGAAAAAAGAAGACTTGACTGAGCGATTAGTAAGAACTAATACGTTTAACCACCTACATTACTTAGGTTTTTTTAGTAGAGACGGTATTACTGAAAGTATAATTTCGTTGGTTTCCATAGTACAATCTCTGCTTAGTTTGGGATCAGATGGCCGTGTGTAACTAATGTCCCAGGATATTATTATTATTATATTCACTCGAATGACCTGTTATTATTGCCATCTGACAAGCGGCCTGATAAAAACAAATAAGTTATAGGCCCTTCTCGCAGTATCGCAGTCAGATAAAAATCACCTACCTACATAAATATAACTCAGAGTAGATATTTGTACCGACTGTCATAACTAATGTAAGTTATAACTGTATTTACAGACTACAAATAATAAATTTAAAAAATAATAATATCCTGGGACATTATTTTCACATGGCCATCGGATCCCTAATAAATGATATACTACTTTTCTTTTGTAAATACATACTTGTATCGATAATTACACCCAGATATAGGACAAACAGACAGGTTCATGGACACAAATATCTGTCCTGGGTGGGAATCGAATCCAGGCCCTCCGGCGTGAAAAGCAAGTATTTGTCAACCACGTCAACAGGCGCGTCTATAAATATCTTCTCTATTTTATTATTTTTATACTTAGGTATGTATAAAAATACTCTTATCTTTTAGTTGCCGGGTAGTTAGATAATTTATGTATATCATTCATTCATCCAATTTTACAAATTAAAACATAGATAGCGGACGTCTCTAAAGAAAGTTAATTTTCTATGCAACCGAGCACCGTGTATATTAATAGGCAAAATGCACAAAAAGTTTTTACTTCCCATAATAACGACCAGAAAACGCAAATAAATATTTTTCGTTGTTCACAAACTGATTTTGTTTAATTGGTTCAGTTCCATTGGTACATAGCAGTCCTTCTAGTACCTCAAGATCTTATAGTTGCCTGTTGGCGTGGTTGGCAAATGCTTGGTTTTCACGCCGGAAGTCGTGGGTCAAGCGCTCAGTGGGGCCCGACGGTATACCGCCATTTATATTTAAAGATACCCGAATGGCATTAGATAAGCCGTTATTATATTTGTTTAATCTCTGTATTTCGACTGCGACATACCCTGAACGATGGAAGCTTACCCGGGTGGTACCCGTTCCCAAAGGGAAGGGTGGTTCGGAGCCCAGCGATTATAGACCAGTGGCTATTTTAAGCACACCAGCCAAAGTGTTTGATACGTCCATTCACAATTGTCTATATGCACAGGTGGATGCCCACATCTCATGTCGAGGCTGGTGCCTTCGGTGGATGCGGGCATCCAGATGGATGTGGCTTATTTCGATTCTAGAAAGGCATTTGATACCGTTGATAACGACGTTCTTCTCACGAAATTGGCCGTTGTGGGATGCACACCGCACACTTTAGCATTCTTTGTAAACTATCTGCGGGATAGGCGGCAATATGTCGATTGCGGAGGGTATGTTTCGGAGCCCTATTTCACAAGGTCTGGTGACAGTCAAGGCAGCAACCTGGGCCCTCTTCTTTTCATTCTTACCATCGACGACCTTCCAGAAGTAATCAATCGGTCCACATGTCCTATTTGCCGATGACTTAAAATTAGTGTATGAGATTGAACAAACATGGGATTGCGATCAACTACAGCTTGATATAGGTGCAGTTGCTGAGTGGAGTTTGAGAAACAAATTGTATTTTAATGTATCACTAGTGCTCTCATACAGTCGCACCCGCGCCCCGCATCACCACCAGTAGTGCTTGAGGGGAGAACCACTGCAGCGTGTCACGGAGGTCAAAGACTATCCACTTTACTGCCGACGTTAACTTTCGATCTCACATTACAAAGATATGTAAAAAGGCGTTTCGTGGTCTAGGCTTGATTCTGCGGGAAGCTGGTCAATTTACTGACATTCGTGCGTTGAAGGCGTTGTTTGAAACATTGGTGCGGTCGCATTTAGAATGTAACTCTATGATTTGGTCTCCACATGAAGCCAAATATATTACCATGTTAGAAAGAATTCAAAACAAGTTTATTAGGTTTATGTATTTACAACTTTATGGAGTGCACCCAGGATTTCCGCTTTTGTATCCTACTCGTTTTATTTTAGGAATGGTAGGATACTTCCAACTAGAAGACGTAAGGAGGGAAGTAGCTCTAGCCACCTATATTTGGAAAGTGATTCGTGGAACGATACATAATCCAGCCATTCTTAAGGACGTTCGGTTTAGTGTTCCGGATGCACTTAGGGAGCGACGGCGCCAGCCGCCCTTACTGGATGTGCCGCGCGCGCGCACCAACCTTCTACAGCGCGCACCGGTCAATCGTGCGCTGCGCGCGCTCAATAACTTAGGCAGTACGGGACAACTGGATCTGTTCTCGTGTACGCAGAATGAATTCACAAAGGCTATAAATATACTTATAGGCAATAAGGCTTTTTGATATTGTTTAATATTGTGTATGTAAGTAGTTATAAGTATAATTTAAGATTGTTATGTTTAACTTATTTTTCATGTTCCACTATTGCATTGGTTGTATAACTGTAATGATAGTGTGTAATTTGGAAATAAATAAAAAATGTGCGTATTACAAAACCGCTAGTTATACTATATAGCGTATTAGGATTCATGACTAAGCACTAGGGTTCTCCCGATGCGTCTAATCATGACATGACAGGAACATAGCATTACACGTACGAAGAAAATAGTAATCCTTGTTTTGGTAGTCTGGTAAATACAGGAAATCTTATCTTGTATAATATCCATCTAGGTAGCTAATATTAGATTTCTCCAAGTGTCGGCCTTGGAACAGTATTTATATAGCACATACCAAATATTAGATGAGTTGAGTCAATAATAAATGTCCGGTTTGTGTCTTATTCATTACGCCACCTATGCAAACGGATTCGTGATTGTATTAGCAATCCTGCTTCGGTCACTGTATATTTAGACTGTATATAGAAGGTAACGTTTTAATTAAAGTCTGGTTTGTTTTTGTTTGTATATAATTTCAATGGTTAATTAGTAGTCTATTTGGTGTCCTTTATTAAGCCAACGCGATTACTTGTTGTATACTGAAGTTTTAACAACGGAATTCGAATGTTTACACACATTCTCTTGTAGTTGAAGTCTTTGAATTCATAACTCTATGGGTAATAACGAATGAGAGATGATACTAATAATAAGTTAGGCAGACTTTGCCTGAAAATACATTGTACAGTTTCAAGGATCCAGGTGAATCGACGGACTCGTAACGGTTCGTGAGCTTAGAACTCTAAAGCACGTTATATATTAGTCTGAACAATTTAAAGTTACTTGTGGGCTCGCAAATAAGCGAGGGGTCCCGTCCGCAAGTTGGTCCGCCGGCGCTAAATTACAGACTGTCAACTTGACTCAAGTAACCTGTTGACACTGCGTTAAGTCACGATTTGAGAGGCCTGTTTGTTGTGGACACAACTTGTATCGCCGCCTTCATAACAACGGGATATCCTTTGTCATATTGGCTCAGCTTTTAATGGTGTTTCGAACCTTGATAGAATGAACTTCATTCTCATAAACATCCTGTATATTACTATATGTGTCTTCGTACTTTTACCACTATTATACTACATTTGCTCATTTATTCGAATGAATAATAATATTTGGTGTCAAGATCTGCAGACGATAAAAGTCAATTGGGAAATAAAATAATATAATTTTGAACCTATGGTTGGAACGTAATTTTTACTGTCCTCGGTATAAAACGGGTTTTATTGATTAGAAGATTATATTTGTGGCTCTCAGAGACACTGTAGCTCCCAAACGGATGGAGCGCTTGCAGTTCGGGTTTTTGGTACCTAAAATTGCAATCGGGTAGATACCATGTTATGCTACAGAACAATGCAATAAGTCGTTTTGCCTGTTATTGAAATAAGCGATTATTTTGATGGCTTTGAAATTATTCAGTAAATACCGAAATACTTTCATGGAATTTTGTGTGGTGTGTGCGCCAGCACATCCAATTACCCCAATCTATCAAATTTCTTTTATAGATTTTCAACTTTATCACATAAGCGTAATATTCACTTTCAATTTGGGAAATTTGACTGACTGGGGTAGCTTGATGTGCTGGCGTCTGTACATCCAAAATGTAAATAATTTAGAAAAGTCTAGATCTTGATGTCGCATCGCCGGATAGGAGAATCCAAGCTCGGTGCCAGTTTAGTTTGAAATTTCATTCTTCCCGAACACATATCTCGACTTCGTTCGGGAATCTACTTTACATTTCTCATCCTAATGGCCATTGAAAGAAAATTGGAAAAGAAGTTTTCGCGTTTCTATTGTACCTAAGAATAAAGTTGAATAGAAACATTTCAGGAAAGTATCAATACGATGGGAATGAATAGATAAGAGACAGGGAAGGAATGCAAGTGCACAAGCCAGTAAAGCTACTTAAATTAAGTTTCGATAAAAATATTAAACGGTTTCTCGACAAAGTTTAAGTATATTAGTTATTTTTGTATCTTTTGTATTTTATTTCTGTATGTTTTTGGGCACTCTTTAGTGCTGTATGGACTGACTGGCTGAAATGGTAAAATATTACTAAACTAGGATGATACTATTCATGCGTATATTTTGTTTCATTTTTAGATAAGAAGTTTGCAAAGTATTTGTTAAGTGTATTTTCCTGAGAAATCTAAAATTATTTTCTTGCTAGTTAACTACTTATACTATTTTGCTTATATTGTAATTCGATTTTGTAAAACGGCTTCTATACTGCTTTATCATATTTCACGACTATCAGAATCGTAAAACTGGGACAAATAAAATGGAAATTTAAAATGACGGTTGACATATTTTTTCTTTATTAGTTTAATAAATAATAAAATGTATGCTTTAATAAAAAAAATTACATACTGTGACGGGATCATCTTACTCTTCATTAAACTCCACTTAATGCGAACAAAGAAATCTATCACCACCAAATATATGAATGGAAAGCTGGGAATAATAATGGCGAAAATGAATAATAAATCTATAAGCGTTCAATCCAATAAAGAAGGATAACAATATGCATCACATAATTGTACAATTGGCGGCCTTATCACTAAATGTGATCTCTTCCAGGCAACCTAATTAGAACGAGACATAAAATAGCTATATGCCACTGCTCTTCACCCCTGTCCGTAACACCATTCATCATTGTTTTCCTTTTAGCAGAGGGAAATTTCATTTCCATTACCGTCTGATTTGTAGAATATAAGTAAAGCCATAAATAATTACATATCTGCGGCAGGTAAAATAAAGAATAAGAGGTGCAATGTTTTCCGGTAATTCCGCGCGGGTTGAGGGCGGAGGGCTATAATGTGTGGCGAACACCCTCCTGAGGGTTCCACCTCATGGGTGATTCCTATGGTGCCGATGACCCCTATCGATTCGCCCATTTCTACGAACTGACGTAATTGCAAATTGTGGGACATGTACAATATGCCAAGTTTCTCTTTACTTTTTTAATATTCACAATCATTTCTGAGAACTTATTCAACCCCTGTGGCGCCTACGATGTTTCGTCGGTGATTGGTCATATAATATGAATGACACGTAAATTACAGAGAATATTGCAGCGGCTTTCATTACCCATAGTTAAGAAGGTAATTGCGGCGCAAATTTTCCGGAAAATGTAATGGTACCAACAACAGCCAAGAATAAGTCTGCCTACTTTATAGCCAAGAGCAGTACTTCAATAAGATTTGTAGATTTTATGGTTTTTATTTCCGTGTTTCAATTCGTGGTTCAATTACAATGAACAGAGGTTCTTGGCAGAGGGTTATATCATTGAATTTTAAGTGCTTGTTGCTTGTCTTATATAAAAACTGCCAAGCCAAAAGGCCAAAATAAAGAAGGTTAAGATGCCGACACTCGATTAATAAGATTATTTTAGTCAGTACCGTACATCAAGAAATATAATTAAGTCCTATCTATTTTGTTCTACATCTTTCTTTTCAACTTTTAGGCAAGATTTGCCCGAGACTTTAAAATAGGGCATTGTCTGCGTCTTTACTAAAATAAAATGGTATTGATATTTTTAACTTTAGGTACTCTTATTAGTGTGAGGTTGCCGTTTCTAGAATTTTGTATACCCGTTGCTCTATTTCAGTTAGCAATAAGAACTTTTATTTTTTTAGTACTTTAGTTTCTTAGGTTATCGAAAGTATGTCGGAACGATCCGCTGGGGAGTTCTCGCCTCCAGGTTACAGCAGTGGTTTCCAATTCGCGGTCCGCACCATTCCACCTTAATTTACTACGGTGCTAACCACAGGCCCCGCAGTTTGTATTCATTACCTACCTTAGTACCACCTCGTTGCAAGATTTAATGCTTCCAACAATCACTGCACTCATTTCAAAGTTATTTTATTTTTCCGGAACTGTGTAAATGAGATAGACTTTAACACCCCTCAAATTATGAGTGAAAGGTTGTAAAAAAATTGTTTTATTTATTTAAAAATGTATTTTTTTAGAACCAAGTTCCTTAAAGCGCTTTGTAATAGGACTTGACTCGTAGAAAAATCGTGGTCTTTATGCCACTTCTGTATACGAATGTGTGACTATTATACAACGTGTAACAGAAAGTGTGAACGTAACTTAAGGGGGTTATAGGGTATCAGGACGGCTACCTATGGATGAAACTTCAAACAGAAATAATCATTTTTTATTCAACTAGTAATTTATTTTTCTATCGACAACCTAAATCAACAAGTAAGTTTACCGAAATTATGAACAACACTAAAAACTCAGCCGCAAGGGTAATGAACTTACCGCGAACTCTTTGGGTACCTACTACTTAGACTGTAAATAAAAAGTGTGGTTCTGTACAGTCACATAATTTATTACACGTGTTTATTTTAAGATTCAATCAAATGTTTAACTGAATTTTTGCTCTAGTTTTTAAAAGTTCCCTGTAACGAAATTTTAATCATTCATACAAATTTGATAACTAGGAAAAATCACTTAATTTAATTTAAATTGATATTTCGCAAGATATTGGATCTAGGAGAAATAAATAATTTAATTGACTTTTGTAACTGCAGATATTAAATTTTTCTTTCAGTATGTGAATTTAATCTGGCCGGAAACGAATAGGTACTTAATTTTTAATGCAAACTATACAAACTAACCAGATAAACACACGCGGTACGACTACTGATAAATTACGAAAAAATATGAATAATGTACTAGGCTCATATGAACATTAGGGGACATTTCGAATTCCGTCCTGATTTTGTCGCAAGGAACTCTAATACGGCGGCGAATACAAAGGATTGATGTAGGTAAATAATAAATGGTTAAATATTTTTTAATATTCATCAAAGCGGGCCCCGCGCGCGCGCGCCGCGCTTTTTGAATGTGTTCGAACTCATTGGTCTAGCGGTAGCGTGTTCAACTGCAGATAATAAAGTCCTGGGTTCAAATCCCGGGTCGGGCCAAAAAGTGATTATGGGAATAATGAAGTCCTGGGTTCAATTCCCGGGTGGGCCAAAAAGTGATTATGGGATTTTTCCGTAAAAAGAAATTTCTCAGTATCAGCCCGAAGTCTGGGAGTTGACCATATTACACCCCCATGCCTCGGAGAGCACGTAAAGCCGTCGTTCCTGTGCCTGACCTCTTTCCGGTCGTATCGCTAGTAGTCCCATCAGATCATGAGAGTGATGGAATAGAAAGTGCTGGGGCACTTTCAATTCCACCTTTAAAATTTAGAGTGATACACTCTAAATTTTAAAGGTGTAACGACATATTAATCATTCATACAATACATACAAATAAAAAATATGAATAATGTACTAGGCTCATATGAACAGTAGGGGACATTTCAAATTCCGTCCTGATTATATCCAAAGTTACACTAATATGGCGGCAAAATCAAAGAGTTGATGTAGGTAAATAATAAACGGTTAAATATCTTTTAATATTCATTTAAGCTAGCCGCGCGCGTCGTCGATACCTAGGCGGCTCTTTTGAGTGGACTCAAAGGGGCCGCCAAAGGGGCCGCGTTCGAAGAAAGCCGCCAAATTCATCAAATATTGTGCAATTTCATTTATTTAATAAAAATATTAAAATCATCAGTTGGTCGTAAACTGCTGTCTATTTAGGTCGTGTTTAGTTACTAAATCGTCTAAAATGTCGTTTAGTAATGAGTAAAGTGTTCCGCGAAGTCCTTAACTATGTCGTTTAGTGATCGTAATAATTTTGAAAATGTCGTGCATTCATCTATGAAAGAATAGCCTCAGACGTGCACTTTGTGATGATGAGGATTCATAGGTCACAGAATTTAAGGCTGTTTAATTACGAGGAACCTATGTCGTGAAGGGTACCGTGTCGCGATGGAGGCCACGCCTCTTTATAACTAAGAAACATGAAAGCTTTACGATTCTATGAATATGTTGTACATGAGAGAGACTCGTGTTAGTTGGCAAGTCTTAGAGTTAAGCTTTCGGTGTCGGTCTAGATTTTAGTGAACGTGAAATAATGAAATTCTTTCATCAGTACTGAAAACAACTTCAACTAGAAGTTAAACTATAAAAAGATTCTCGTAATGTGTTTGTGTATCACGTACTTATACGATGTAAAGTATCCAATAGCTATTCAGCAGTGCTATAAATAAAAACATAACTCGAAAATGAAACAAAATATGTGTAGTGAGTGCAATCGGTATCAAAATACCAGGCGTGCATAGAAACACAGGTATGTCAAACAATTTCTAGCGTAAATCAGAATCAGCTGTGCTGTGTTAGTACGGATGTTCGTTATATCGATAAAAATACTTGTCGATATATTGAATGGTATATTATTTTACGATCAAGATTAAAATGATGGTATTTCGGTATGGGATTTTGTGTATAGGTAGGCTTAAGGAGACTGTATATGCCCCTTAAGTTACGTTCACTCTTTCTGTTACACGTTGTATAATAATGTGCTTGAGCAAACGACCGAGCTTTGTGCGCGGCTGGTTATATAACCTGAAAAACAAACGTGTGGAAATTTTGTTATAGCTTATTTGTTTTTTATCATTCATGAATCATATTGTCCTACTAGCTGTGCACCGCGGTTTTACCCGCGTAAACCTTTATAAATTATAGCCTATGTGTTATTGGGATATATAAGGTATATTAGGTACTACAAAGTTTTATCAAAATCCGTTCGGTAGTTTTTGCGTAAAGAAGTAACAAACATACACACTCACACACTCACAAACTTTCGCCTTGGTAATTTTAGTATGATTGTTGTACTTTTTGCAATAATTTGTGTGCACAGGAACTTCATTTATCTTCTCCTTGTTCAAGTGCGTCAGTTGAGGAATTAACAGATTCTTCAGATAATTTGTAAAATAATGTTCTACATGTTTTTTACTTTGGTGAGTAGATTAAACTTCTTCAGCATCACGTATGACGCCTACTATATGTATATGTTACATGTTGTGTAAAAAATATGTGTGGAGACGCTTAAAGCTTAACCACTTAAGAAAGTCAATATTTAATTAAGTATCCCGAATAGAAATAAAATTCTCAAACAATAATATGCCTAATTACATTTAGGGCCTAAATGTAATTAGACATATTTACTGGGTATTATGGTACTCTTACAATTCTTTCACAATTATAAGTTTGTTTAAACATATCCACCAAAACTAGATACAATACTACAATAAGTAACTGTAAACATTTGTCATCACATCAATATTGCCCAGGGTGATATCGACTGTCCCGAACTTCTTTCAAAAATCAAGTTGTCAATACCTGTAAGAAATTTACGTAAAAATCTCTTGTTAAACTGTCCTCCATGCCACACCAATTTTAGAGTCAACAGCTTTCTGCCTAGAGTATTCAATGCAAGTTAAATGATGACAGTCGTTTTGATTTTATTGATCTGTTTACTACTAGCAAAAATTCTACAAGATCCAAATTAACTAGATATTTCATTGATAATGTATAAATCTATGTATAGCACTATTGGCTCAATCTTTTAAAACCATTTGTAGAATTGTCATTACTGTAATTAATTAAGTAGACCGGAGATGCATCCATTTAGTTAACTAGTTGTGGAAGCTTGTTATTGGCATTTACTTACCAAAATTTGTAACCAATTGTATGTAGCTGTTAGCTTCCCTAATAAAATAAAATAAAATAAAAACATCTGAACTTCGCTCAAGATAAGTAGCAAAAGTTGTAAATAATACAACGTTGAACTCAATGTAAAGATGCTATAAATTATACTGACAAGCTGGCTGGTGTACGTAGTCGGCAAGTAAATTAGGTGGTCCAGAGTAAACGAGTTATGGCGAAGTTACGCGAACGCGCCCGCACTGGGACCGGCCAGTCACTGGGCCCAATTTTCGTGCCAACTACGCCTAATGTTAACTAGACTAAAGTAGTTCTAACTAGTGACGCGGCAATCAACCGCGTATAACTTACTTGATAAACAACTGCAACTATTTATTAGGGGTGGCAATTCTATCTTTAACTCAATTAAACTAATTTTAATGCCAGAAAATGGATTTCTGCAAAAATTGAGGTTGAAGAACATTTACTGTCATACTTGTTAAAGTATCCATCTGTAGGTTTGCATGACGGTGTAGAATTACTCTGCTACATATGAAAGTATTAGATACCGAGATAAATCTATACTGCATTTTATTCTTTACTAGCTGTGCCTCGCGGTTTTACCCGCGTTAAACTTTATAAATTATAGCCTATGTATTAATCCAGGGTGTCAGCTAACTCCATACCAAATTTTATTAAAATCGCTCCAGGCGTTTAGACGTGAAGAAGTAACAAACATAGACTCACACACTCACAAACTTTCGCCTTTATATTATAATATTGGTATAATTTTTAGTTTGATGTTCACAGTTAGGGACTGAGCGGGCAGTTGCAATGAAATCATGGACATCAAATATTTAGGCAAATTGCAGCGACGACATTAGTTAAACAAGAAAGATGCTAACTGAATTAAATGTAAGTATTAATTATTAATATGAGAGTAATAAAACTACTTAATATTATGCCATGTCTTTACCAAATAACTTTGTTCATAAAGTTTAAGTTCATAAAAATTAGTTTAATTGGTGTTGGTCAGAATCGATGCCAATTTCGTTTTGCGGAAGTTTTCAGCCGTCATTAGGTAGTTAATATTAAATTTTAATTGATTGCCGCATTAATTGATCCAGCGGCAACGTTTTGCACTGTAGATAAGTTGCGATACTCGGGACGAGTTACAAAAGTACCATAGGGTGTTTTTTTATCGCGCGTTGTGAAAGGGGGCTAGACGGAAAAAATTCTTACGAAAAGTTGTCACGACACTTTTTGCAGCTGTGCGGCGTGCGCATGTTTCTCTGTCTGTCTCTCTCTCTCTCTCTCTTATAGAAAGCAAGCCAGATATTTTCATTTCTATTTCGCATTGAACAGTGTGGTGTCGCGACGATTATTTTTGTTGAGTGTATACAGGTTGTTTGTACATAATAAATAATAAGAAATAACTTCGTTCCATCCGGGTGTCCCTTGACACCTCTCAAGTTTTTTAATAAAAACTGTCGGTAGCTGCCCATTATCTAGATGTTGATGTCTTCATACTTCCATGCCGGGAAGAGCGCTTAAAACATTATTTAGAGTAATTAATTAATTAGAATTAAGGAAAGTTCACCTGTGTTAGCGCGCATTCATACCTACAGACTATTTTTTGGTGTTCTCACTCCTCCGAGGTAATCGGATCCATTTTGCATCTTGTTTTCAGCATCAGGACCACATTGTACACTAATATTGTATGCTTAAATCACTGGAAATATCACGGAATAATAATTTCTTTATGGTATAACAACTTTAAAAATAAAAAGTCACAGGTGACTCATAAATTCATAAATAATGGCGAGGTGTTTACAATTTTTTTCAGATTTAATTAGGCTTTTTTTTCAGGTTTTCATATTGTTGTAAATGTTGTATATCATCCAATAGGAAATCCACGTTTGTGAAGGCATGAAACTGGAGAAAAATTTGAAGGTCCGCCTTGTGGGGTGCCGCAAACAGTCTTTATAAATACTGCTAAGCCCCTGGCTTTTGTGGCTAATCTTTCGCGTAAAGATCCCTATTATACCGCTATTTATTATTTTTGGCGGTATTTTTATTCTCCTAAAGTCAAGCTGAAATGTACTTGATATTCTTGAAGGATTTTTACGCCACTCATTCGCAAAGTGCCGCTGGAAGAATTAAATATGCCCCTTTCAGTAGCGTTCTCGCCGCAATGAAGTATTTCATACGGTTTTGAATTTTAAATTATGTTAATTTAGACGCGGAATTTTCGCCAACGGTTTTACCGAATTTTATTTCCGTATAATGATATTTATTACTGCTTACAAGGTTTTAATTTTAAACGTTTTCTGTTATGGTGAATTAAGGTCATCTGCAGCATGTATTAAGTTCCTAAATAACTATAAATGAAACTAGGTGCACATAGCTACCTAATTTATTTATTACGTCGGGATTTATAAGTAACTTACTGCATCAGTGGAAGCCTCCGCGCAGCGCAAATGCAGTAATCTCGTCGTAATTTATGTACTTTAGATGTCTGGGATTGAAACACAAAGACCGTGGATCAAAGAAGCATATATTATTCGACGAAGCAGCATAACAATTGATCAATTAATCTAGCAGCTTAGCTATTAGCCTATCCTATCATACCGTATCATTGAAGTTGTATTCGCTTTTTCTCTGATAAGAGGATTAAAGAGAAGGAAAGAAGAGGAATTTAAAAATTCAATGCGGTCAGCCTTATGAAGACTTTACCTATCGGCGATGCAAGGGATACTTTCTGCATGTTATTATCACATTGTGTATTAATTAGTTTATTCTGTTTTTGTATCATTAGATACATTTTGCTATTATTTTTTCTATGATGTTGGTATTTTAAAACGTAACATTTACCATATATACCATTTTACTAACAATTGTTTACTAAAAATGTAATAACTATTAGGAATAAAAATAAATTTGATATAAATAGCTAATAAACTTTATTAGTTTGGTATCTACCGTTGATTTAATCATACGTACTCGTATGATTAAAGAAGCGGGTAGTCACTGAGGAAATAAATTTGTAAGACAGACTTTCTGTAACAATTATTTTCTAATTAAAAATATTACCTGACTTAAGACAAACTGCGTAGTACCATTATTATTATGAAGATACAATCACCTACGTAAATTGCATATTGCTGGATAACAAAATTGTAAAGAGGCGACAGTTTAATTACTTCGGATGTTTAACTACTTTAGATGTCTGGGATTGAAACACAAAGACCGTGGATCAAAGAAGCATATATTATTCGACGAAGCAGCATAACAATTGATCAATTAATCTAGCAGCTTAGCTATTAGCCTATCCTATCATACCGTATCATTGAAGTTGTATTCGCTTTTTCTCTGATAAGAGGATTAAAGAGAAGGAAAGAAGAGGAATTTAAAATTTCAATGCGGTAAGCCTTATGAAGACTTTACCTATCGGCGATGCAAGGGATACTTTCTGCATGTTATTATCACATTGTGTATTAATTAGTTTATTCTGTTTTTGTATCATTAGATACATTTTGCTATTATTTTTTCTATGATGTTGGTATTTTAAAACGTAACATTTACCATATATACCATTTTACTAACAATTGTTTACTAAAAATGTAATAACTATTAGGAATAAAAATAAATTTGATATAAATAGCTAATAAACTTTATTAGTTTGGTATCTACCGTTGATTTAATCATACGTACTCGTATGATTAAAGAAGCGGGTAGTCACTGAGGAAATAAATTTGTAAGACAGACTTTCTGTAACAATTATTTTCTAATTAAAAATATTACCTGACTTAAGACAAACTGCGTAGTACCATTATTATTATGAAGATACAATCACCTACGTAAATTGCATATTACTGGATAACAAAATTGTAAAGAGGCGACAGTTTAATTACTTCGGGAACGACCGCATATACTCGTACATTTTGATTAGCTTCCGCAAGTAAGAACAAAAACTGCGTTAAATGAAGCAATTTGTCTGTGAGTATTGAACTCTGTGTAACCGACTAAGTTATGACAAAGTGTTGTTACCTCACAGGCGCTCGCAGCGCGCCGCCGCACTGGCGAAGCGTGCATGCTGTGCCTGCTCCGGCGCCCAACTCTTAAATTAGCCCCAACTTAGACCACTTAGCTTCTTCAAGTTTTGTTTGTAGACGCCATAAATATTGTATGTAACGAACGCGATACAATACCAGCCGTCGACTGCTCGCCGCATTGTTCGTGAATCAAAGCGGCCTTTGTTGCTTACAGTTGACTCGAATTTTCTCGTTGTTCGCTTTGCTTTATCGGAGGGAAACGATGAAAAACTTCCATAAATGCTGGTATTCTATTCGAATTTACTCCAATTTTATTTGATAAGCAAGTTCCGGTATTCAGAAAAAAATATAATGGTTGACATTTTCGAGTTTTAAAACAGAGGCATGGTAGGTACCGACCGAATTTAATCATTTTCTCAAATAGCGGAGTAATCGAAATTGGAATGATCGGCGGTAATCTACTTTTAGCGATCATAACTGATTCAGTACTTCGGAACTGTATTTGGTTAACGGATTGGAATGCCAATAGGAGTGCGTAGTCGTATTGAATGGTCGCGGATGGCCAATAATTCGATTTCGCGGTTATTTAGCTCATGTAGGCTGCGAGGGACGCAGGTGGTCGTTCCAACTATAATGATCAAACTGAACAATCCAATGTGCATTACGTATGTATGCCGACATGGCGTTAGTACTATATGTATTGCTTTTTATTACAAATGAACTGATTCTATTTAGATCTGCGATCGTATTCAAATGGCCTGAAAAAGACATATGATAAATAAAATAAATAAATAAAATAAAAAAGGTTTTTATTCACGTAGACTTTAAAAAAGCGCTTGTAAATAGTCAGAACATGTTTGTAGTAATACAGTTATTATTTCTAGTTACATATTACATATATTTAGGGACACCGAATGTTAAAACATTTATACAATTTATTTTATAATGGTAGTGACATTTAGCTAGCTTGTATTAAGTTATTGTCAAGGAGATTATGTTTAGTTGAAGTTTATAATATTATAAATATAAGATGATGAAGTAATAAGATACGGTAATCATTTCGTTAAGGTGATACTTTCATATTGAACAAATAAGTTACCTCCAAATTATTACTATGTAGTAGCATTTCGTTCGTAATTCCTTATTTTATCATTGAAAATAGAAAAACTAATTATTTCGCAATTTTCAAATGAACTGGTCAAATATGTTTCTTTAGTCGCGTAAAAGTCTTGGAATCCGCTTAGCTACCTTTTATATTGAGTAACTCTGCGTAGTTTTCCTTTTTTAACGTTTGTTTACAGTTAGGAAGCTTTTACTGCTTTACCTGTCAATACGAAGTTTTCCGTTTCCATATTTCGTATGGTTGAGCAAAGAACAGAAATGGACTGTAGGTCAACTTCGGAAACAATGATAATACTTACTTCATCATCATCTTATCAGCTGAAAGACGTCCACTACTCCAAAGGGTCTCCCCCAGTTTCGCTTATCCAGCTGTTCCAGCGCCCCTCATAAGATCGTCGGTCCAACGTAGTATGATAATACTTAACAAATTAAATATGGTATCATTTTTATATGATCGACATCTAAAATAATTAAGATTTTTCATTAATTGTAAACAGGTTTTAAGAGTATTCTTAGCCAGTTGCTCCGACCGGCCGGCGAAAGCGATCGGTGAAGCTAAGCAACTAGGCGCACCGTGTGTCTATGTATGGGTAAATGACAATGTGCTTTCATTCAGCATCTTCGGGCTTCGTAGGGCATGATGTTGCCGGCCCCGTCTGTAGTCAGCAGATAAGCCGAACTGAAGAAATCTGACCCACTGCCTACATTAAATACGATTAAATAAAAACCATGTATGTTTTGGCTTGTGGTAGGGAGTAGTAGAATAAATTTCTATGCGCGCTGAAGTTCATCCGTTAAACAAAGTAGCAGTGCAACTATTACGCTCGTACATTCACATGCAATAAATTCCAAAATACTCGAGAACATGTTATGATTTTAATATTATTGTAAAATCCACTAAACTTCTGAAAAACATAACTTGTGCTGAATATTTTCGAATACTAATCTTACACCAATGTACAGACGCCAGCACATCCAGCTACCCCAAGAAATTTTACAGATTGGGGTAGCTTGATGTGCTGGCGTCTGTACATTCTTTGAAAATGTTGACATAATTTTTAGGGTTCCGTAGCCAAATGGCAAGAAACGGAACCCTTATAGATTCGTCATGTCTGTCTGTCCGTCCGTCCGTATGTCACAGCCACTTTTTTCCGAAACTATAAGAGCTATACTACTGAAACTTGGTAAGTAGATGTATTCTGTGAACCGCATTAAGATTTTTACACAAAAATAGAAAAAGAACAATTATTTTGGGGGGTCGCCATACCTAGAACTGAAACTCAAATTTTTTTTTTCTATGTTCATGTAGGGTGCAATGGATAGGTCTTTAAAATGATATTGAGGTTCCTAATATCATTTTTTTCTAAACTGAATAGTTTGCGCGAGAGACACTTCCAAAGTAGTTAAATGAGTGTGTCCCCCCTCCTCTAACTTCTAAAATAAGAGAATGATAAAAATAAAAAAATATATGATGTACATTACCATAGAAACTAACAACATAAATTGGTTTGAACGAGATCTAGCGAGTAGTTTTTTTTAATACATCATAAACCGCAATTTGGTTTCATTTAATCAACTGAAATACTTGCTGCTACGGAACCCTTCATGTGCGAGTCCGACTCGCACTTGGCCGGTTTTTATTATATAGCTGCACGCTGAAATGTGAGCCTTAAAAAAGTATATCGATTGTGCCAACAGTATCTATTGGCTTTAATAAAAATTAAAAGGAAGCTCAATTGTAATGCAAATCTCTGCTTATGTATTCGTCTTTTTAAATTGGTTTTACTTTAGAAATGGAAATTATTGTCTTACTTTCAAGTTAAGACAAGACAAATCTTTGTTAGTCGAATGAGGACTTATTTAATTTGAATAGGTTAGCCATTGACGTCGGATTTTTTGAAGAACAGGACACAGAAACTTTTCTTTTCTGTTCTTTTGTGTATTTTCTTGGGTTGTTGTTGTATTAGTAAAATAAAAACCAAGCTTCCTTAAAACTGCCTAGGTATACCGATCGGTTGAGTAGGCAAAAATTTATTTGACACAGAAGCGTAGGCCCCAAACTTAGCTACTAGCTTAACTGACAGGTTGCCTGGAAGAGATCGCTTTTAGTGATAAAGCCACCAATTTCAAAATATTGTTCTAAGCATATTGTTCTGTTTATATTCCTTACGAAATAAAGTGTACTTCTTCTTCTTAGCCACCAATCTATTGTTGGACGAAAGAAAAGAGACAGTGCAAGGGTCATACATAACAAAATTGTTAATTTATGTCAAAAATTCACCATTCCACCAAGAAATGGAAACATAACTTCCATCATGAACCAAAAATATGTAGTTTTCTGCTTATATTAGTACTTTTATATTAATAAAATTGTTATTGAAATTAGTCTACCCATTTTGGAGTTACAATACTACAATACAGGCGAAACCACGACCATGTCATTTGAACTTAAACACCTTACCTCTGTTAACATTTATATAGTTACCGAGTCCCACGTCCATGTTATAAGTGTTTTGGTGGGCTCCAGCTACAATCATCGTCAACAAGACTTCCAGCAGGCGTAACAATATAGAGGCGAAAACCATATTTCCGGTACATGGTACAGGTGTACCGTTCGTTGCAACTTCGATTAATTCCCATAACGAGGCAGGTCCATCACGCGCTCGCTCGTTTGTCTCCGGCCCAGCTATAAATACTTCAGCGTACTTGCAATTTAATCCGTTCTGTTCCGCTCCCGTGAAGTGCAGGTTTCTCTCTCGCACATACTCCTGCCTGCATGTTTCGGTCAGCGAAAGTTGTTGCAATTAATCTCTAAGCCAAGGTACGTGCTCGCTAACAATTGTCTGAATAAGGATATATGTCTTCTTTAAAATAAGACTCTCTTAACTGCGACGGTTTACTTAATAGCATCCCATTTGTCAGTCACTACGTAGGTGCAGAGGTCGTTGCCTAGTAAAGTAGCAACAGTTCTATAAGAAAATTTGCAAGTTTGGGTAGATATAGATACATTATATTATTACATAAATAGAACTGGGAACGTCTTTGTATGTAAATATTATTACTGGATTCTAGTGATGGACCATATGGAACTTACGTATAGAGGCGAAATTGGTACTGTCTACGTGACTACCAGGACCTGGGCTGTAAAATGGGTTCTATTTTTATTCCGATACCAGGTCCGTAGAAGTTTTGGTAGTTTGAGTGATTGTTCTTTAGTACTTCCGAGCAAAAAGTGGAATATGTATTACGGTTAAAGCCCATTCTGTGTCAATCTAACTTCATATACATGTTGTAACATCTGAAAGCTACTCCAATTTAATTTGGTATTAACTATGTTTCATGAAATTCTTTTGTCGTTGTAAAGCTACAGCTCTTGGACTCGGGGGATTTTTAAACGTTAGCCTTTCATGACCTTTAGTTTCGTATTGATGAAATGCCGCCTCCGCTCCTCAATCGTATTAGCGGCCCGCGTATCGTAGATTGCCACTTGAACAAAAGCTCTTTAAAAACCGACCTTATCATTCATATTCACCACAGTACCCGTTCAGTTTTGTGCCAAGAGGTGCCCTCAGTTTAATAATTTTATATTCCTATTTGCTACATGACTTGAGTCCACGCTCGTTTCTACTACTACTACTACTAGTTAAGCATTCAAAGCCTCCTAGGCTAACCGTAAATGTCGTGATATATCAAAAAGAGAAATAATATTCTAAAATCGAAGCTGTTTGTAGCATTGTAGGACCGAAACGGGTGGTCCGATTTCGTAGTTTTCCATCTGAAAGTTAATTTAATCAAGGCGGCCCCTAATTACATTTCATAAAAACCCTTCACCATTTCAAAATTCTGGTCTTTTCAACTTGGAGTTGGGGTTCTTGGACTATTAGTTTATGAACACGTTAGTCATCGATAGACGGGCCCCATACCGCCTCATCATCGTCATCAGTGTGAGGTACTGAATAATGTACGAGCTAATAACGTAACTGAGGCAATTAGGAAATACTATTACTGATGATGGTCCATTGAACAATGACTCAATCGAATTGTATAGTTGAACAATTCATAGGCAAATCCGTTCTAAGCGTGTTAACATGGCTCCGGGGTTATTGCGGTGTACCTTACCGATCCATGTACCTCTATATACCTAATATAGTTCACAAAGTGACTGGCACGTATGTTGTTCCCTATACATTAATACCATATTGTGATACAACTGTACAGATATAAATATCATGTACATACCCAATGCATGATTAAACTACTTGAAAGGATCAATTAGTGTACGGTTTGGCCATTTAGCTATTCACTGTTGGGCTAATTACTGCAATATATTATGTATTTGTATCTATATAAATCTGGTTAATTTGCCATTTCGATTAGTCGCATGCCGCAGTCGTCGTTGTAATCTATTTTC
The DNA here is from genome assembly GCA_951640165.1 of Pseudoips prasinana. Lineage (NCBI taxonomy): Eukaryota > Metazoa > Arthropoda > Insecta > Lepidoptera > Nolidae > Pseudoips > Pseudoips prasinana. Next base: position 26,109,013 of record OX621237.1, on the reverse strand, counting down.
CCTTTCATCGGTTGGCTATTGCATAGTGATACATTGTTGAATTACGCATGTAATTAAAAGATATTTGGCGCGCGAGGTGGGGCGAGGCATAGGTCGGCACAAGCACGCGCGCCGTCCGCTGCAACTGGCGGCGCTCCATCACTCGGTGACGTGCCGAGTGTGTCACTCGCCACTCTATACTCGGCTCTAACTGTTTGCTCAATATATCACATTATGAAAATTTACGGCTGAAAGTGGAGCGGGCCAAGCTTGCAGTTTCTTCTTTGTATTACTCTCGTTCCATTCATAGACATAACGGCTCACTCCGAGGCGACAACGGGAAACAATTACGCTATTACAAAAGGCCTTAAGGATTCTAATTACGAGTGGATCCTTTCATCCGTAAACCCGGATCGGATAGGAAGCCGTCCCATTATCGCGTGCCATAAACATTTTTGGATTTCATATCCGCGGCACGGCTGGGACCGCCTCGCTTATTACCTCCGCGCGGAAAAGAATAACATCGTTTTGGCACTTTTGACGCGAATTCCGGATGCCTACGTTCATATTGTGCGCCGTTAATATTCTGTGCGACGCGTCCGACCTTTTTTATTTGTATCTAAAATTGAACATTTTGTCGCGACAATGAGCGCATGCGACGCGCCCCTTTGCCGAAGGAGCGATAAAAATATAGAGACGAGCGTTTGAGCGACAATCAGTGCACTAACAGCCTGCTCAAGAGCTTAAATCATGTTACAACTGCCCTACCCCTGTGACTCGTGCAGCGCGGAGCGTTATATTAAACCATATCCAAATTCGACAAGTTCAAAGTATCGCCACTTTTCACAAGAGTATAAGCTGAGTCTGTAGACAGATATGAACTTCGTCGCACTCGTAAATAGGTACTGTATTTTCCCACGCTATATTATTTTAAACTTCGAAAAGAAAAATAGTTAATTCTTTATAGTCGATTATAAGAACTTGTTCTTTCAGAGCGGATGAAATCTCGGGAGCGAAGGATTATAAAAAAAAAATCTTAGTTGAGTGAAATGGCCCTATCAAAGCAAGAGCCGCGCCGTGCCGGCCGAGCGATGAAAAACTGAAGTTAGCAAAACAACAAACAACGAACTCGCCTGTCTGCGGCATTTCGTGGCCACCTCTGCAATTTACGGCACTGTCATTATTCAAAGTTTTGAATAAAAATCAGCCGCGAAGATTTGAAAAAGGGATTTCTCCTCAATATGATCTTGCGAATCTGCTGAAGTCGCTTGCCTTTATGCTGAAGTGGCAAAACTCCCTAAGATAAGGGGAGGAGCGGACAAATTGTAATAATTGCGAGACGAGATAAGAAGTGACACCAGAAAACAAATGAAGGCGGGCGGCGGCGATGGCGGCGCGTACGAACGAAGGGCAGGGGTAGGGGATGCGCTATGCGTGACGTCACCAGGAGCTGCTAACTGCCGGAGCCACCCCGCGAGCCTCAAGCGCCAGATACACTAACGGCCATGTGTGATTTACATTCTGTCGATTTACACGAGCTGCCGCCTTACTTACTAACATACTTGCCATAATTCTCTTACTTTTTAAGTCATTACATAAATTATAAGCAGATCAAATACCTAATGAATAAAACGTAAAAAAATACTTCGCTAATTATAATCAGAATTTATTTGTTAATTTTGTTTTATGTACCCACAAAATAATTATTTAATACAACGGATTTGAATTTAAACCGAGGGCCGGGCGAATCTCGCGGGATCCCGAGGGCACACCTCGGCCCGTCGTCATCGCTCGCCAAATTAAAATAATAAATCAAAATCCGTCAGCCGGCTGGCCGAGCGCACAATTGTTGTAAAACGAACTAAGGAATTCGCTAACTTGTTGAAAGTACTGTCATTGAAACAAATTTAGTATTATCGTTGTTTATTTTTAAGATTTTCCTTGGTTAAGAAAATACAAGAAAAAAGTTAAGCTCCACATCTACGAGTATTCTCTCCGTCGGGTTGTCAGTAAAGCTGCGGAGCATATTATCGGTATATTTATCCGACAGTAAACCCTTATAACTCCGAAAAACCTCAGTGAATAATGTTTTCTTTCATGACATGCAAAAAGTTCTCCCTTGGGAACATTTTCCCCGATTATTACTATATGACCCTGATAGTAATAATTTACCAAAATGCAGTCCATATATAAATGTATATTTATACTGTGAAAGTTTTTGCCGTATTAACAAAAAGGAGGTAATATGATTTCAAGGGATTATTTATGCAATTATGCCTTTACATCTGTGCTATTTGCTATTCCCTTCTAGTAACTAATTAGCATAATATGACAAATGAGACGCGTTTTAATGTTGCGAGTAGCTTTTATGACGTCAACCATAATTTCATGTTACACATTTTATAGATCAAATTTGTGACATAAAATAGATAAATTCAGCCGCAAAGATAAATTAAAATATACGCGTGTTCATTTCAAAATAAACTGAAGTTAAATTTACTAACAAATTTATGTGTAAATAGCAGTGCCTGCGGATTTCGTTCCGCGTGATAAATATTTTTGTCCCTGCCTGATTGTCCCGCGTAATACTTCGGGTTATAAGTTCGGGATAATTTATTTTTATATATTTATTTTTGTATATAACGTAGCTTTCTATTGGTGAAATAATTGTGAAAATCGGTTCAGTAGATCCAGAGATTACCCCTTACAACGTCACAAACTCATAAACGTTACCTCTTTATAATATTAGTATAGACTAGTAACCTACCGGGGCTTCGTACGAGTCGATAGATAATTTGCACAATTCGTTAGGCAGTTTTTTTGAGTTTATTTATCCATTGCAACCGTATATACAAAAATATTTTCTTCCCCTTTCTAATATTAGTTAAGCCTGTTTTTTTATATTTCAAATATCTAACTAGCTGCAGTAGTAAAGTAGGATTTAAATAGCAATACATTTGAAATAAAAAATGCCTATTTTTAATTTATTGGGACTGTAATACCTAACATGAGCACTAAGATTGCCAAGTACGGGGTCCGTAGTTTAATGCAGGGGGGTAGAGGATTTAAAATGTCCAACAAGCAGTTTTAACCTATGATTTACACTGAAAACATTAAATTTGATGATTATTATATTTTTTTTCTACTGCAAACGAATTTGTACATAAATGTTAACAATTAATGAAAATACTAAATTCCTAAACTAGTATTTATATGTCTAAGCAAGGCAATGTCTCCCCGTTTTGCAAGTAGCACTTACTCAGATTCTTATAATAAATAATCCTTATTTACGATGATTCTCAGCATTTCTCTTGACTAGATTCAAATAGCCGTTTGCATTTAATGTAAATGCGTAGCGTCTTCCCATCATTACCCCTTTTTGGCTTTCTTATTTAAAGAGAGACTAAAAATTGGTACGATTTAATCATTTCATTCAGAACCGTGCCGGGGAAGATAATGTTCAAATTATGCTGTAACAATTGTTATGAATAAAAATGATACCTTATTTGCGCTGAACATTGGGTAGTTAAACTTTACGATAGTATTATAACAATAATATTTTAACTGATATGGAAGGACTAGTGACATTATCAGATTATAACAGTGTGAATAAACTTTGAACTTGTTCATTTTGTACAAAATTCTACCGCAGTGTGGCTTGTTGGGAGTTGAGGGCCATTCCTAGCTGTTATTTTACTACACATACGTTTTACATTAGTTCTTAAAATGCAAGAAGGAAAATGAGGAGATCATTTTCCTTCTTGCATTAAGAACTGAGCCTGATTGTTTCATTTCTGTAGAAGTCTTAGCCTCCGTTAATCATTAACATTATATTAATATCTATTAAACAAATATACATTTAATTACAAATTCAATGAATTGAACTAGTTTAGTTTAGGAAGAGGAAATAGGACAATACGATACCTCGATATTACTTGCTGCCACTGTAATCTTTTGCACCGATAGATTAATTTGAAGTTAGTATACCATACTAACTTTATGTTTGAATGTCATTCTATCTCTCTCTAATATAGCTCGTATGACAAGGACAGGGTATACATGGAACTGTCAAACTACTAAAACTGCATTTGTGTCGCTTATTTTCCTTTAGTATTTCGCAACTAAACTAAATTGACTCCACTAAAGATGCCCTATTCTTCTCATAAGAACTCTTTTGGAAAGAAATAGAACGATATTAAAATTGTTTAGTTGTTATTGCATAGTATCTGGGAATACATTAATAATTGCGTATACGTAAAAAGAAAACAATACTTTTTTTTAGCACATATGCTTCAAGTTCAAGGAATTCCTCATAAAATACGTAGAGCATAGCATTTTTTGCTATATTACCAGGTCGACTTGGAAAGAACTAATATACACAAAATTGCGGTATATACAGTGGATAATGGCTTGATTTACTCAACGTCATAATTAGTTAATAACATTATTATGTTGGGTTAGTCAAGTCGCAAATGGTCATCAAGAAAGGGGTTAGATTCAGCTAAGCGTAAATTTCAAGCTCCATCGGCTACGTTACCTTCGAGTGGACCATACGCTTATATGCCGCCTTGGTACTGATAATAGAGATCACAATTTTCTTTTGTTAGCGTATTTTCTTGTTACATGTAGGTAAATTCTGTTTTGTGAATTTCGGCCCGCATTTGAACGAAAGTTGGATCAAAGTTTCCGAGATACAAGGAAATGTGCATATTCTTGAACTAGTTATATAAAGTTCAAAGAGGAAATACCTACCATGATTTTAACTCGTCACAAAGTGCACTACGAGACCATATTTATATAAATTCAAATGTATATTTAAAGAATCTTATTTATTGATATACTTCTTTCATTTCTGGGTATTGGTCACTCCTTGTGCCAGTTTTTTTTTTAATAATAATATCCTGGGACATTATTTACACATCTGTTCCCAAAATAAGCAGAGCTTGTACTATGGAAACCAGATAACTGATATACTACTTTTATTTTGTAAGTACATACTTATATAGATAATTACAACCAGACTCAGGACAAACAGACATGTTCATGCACACAAATATTTGTCCTGGGTGGGAGTCGAACCCACGACCTCCAGCGTGAAAAGCAAGCATTTGCCAACCACGCCGACAGGCCCGTCAGTGTGCGCTCAGCAGGGCCTGATATCTCTTAACGATAATGGCTACTACAGCACTTTATAAAGACCTGCAGAAGAGTCTGAGGTTTTATCTTGATACTCATAGTATGTGTTATGTTGGATATAGCGAGGCCAATTTGAGGATGGTTCGTCGTTCATCATAGCTTAGGTTAACCCGCATGCTTACTATATTACTACATAAAGGACTGCTGATTATTAAGAGGTTAAGTATATATAGGTATATGTGTGGCTGCTGGTCGATCCCCGCCGTACAATTAAATTAATGATATCCCAGTTTTGAGTTTAGATTAACAAACACTCTTGTTATCATTCCTATTCATGCCTTAATTCTTAACCTCTCCATTATGACTTAAATTATCTTTTGTTTTTTCAATCAAAGAATACATTTTCATTTAGTTTACGCAATGGTTCTCAATGTTACTTTATTTCTCCGCATCAAAATTTACTTAAAAATTGGGTGAAATAAAAAACAGGAAAGCGGTGTTCAGTAATAATTGATGTATAAAATTGTTCTGTATTGTTTCTGTAGGTACTTTAAATCGTCTTATTTTGGTGTGTTAATCATTTCTCTAGCACTATCAGTTTCAGCGGTAAGTCGATTAGTGAATTAAAGGGAATATAAATAAATATATGTAGTTTAGTAAAAAAAAATTATAAGTAAGTAGTTTTTGCGTATTTGGTGAGTTTGATGAGATTGATTTTAGCATCGTAGATTATTACTTGTTAGACAACTAAAAAATGTTTGTAAAAATCGAAAAGAGAAAGCTATAGTCACGCTTCTGCATTATATTCCTATTAAACTCATCGCTGTTCTAACATGAAGGTATGACCTGAAATATAATTATTGTAGTAAATTTTGCTATTTGTTGGATAGGACTGCGGTAACATGGCAAAACTAATTGTGCGGTAAATCAGGATGATAGTGCAATTTGTCAACTGACTGGAGCTGCTAATATAAATACTAATATTGATTCGAATATGCTCATTATATTATCCAATAGGGGAGCATTTTAATTTATACTGGTTCTATGCCATATGTTGCTAACGAGCGGTGTAGAATTCTATATAATTTTAGCATACGTCAATCGTTAAGTTATTCGGTTATTTTTATCCCTTTTGAGTGGAAGGTAGAGTTAACGGTGACCTAAAAAGCAAATAAAATCGTCAATATTCTTGCCTTCATTTTAATTCATTTTAACTAATGGTAATTTTCGAATCATGATACAAATGCTTAGTATTAAATAGCCATAAATAGCACAGTCAACGTCAAGTCAGTCAGAACACTTACACTACGGAAACCACCCTTACTACTGACGTAATAAAGACTACGTGATATTTATGTAGTTTAATATGCAGTTGGTGATAGTGATTGTATCATATATTTGCTACCTAGTTTATAGGTAGCATGGTTAACCACAGATTATGCTTGCGTCCAAATCCCGGGTCAGGCCAAGAATTACTACTGGAACTGTTCTGCCAAGAAGAACACTCTTGGGTACGGAAGTTGGCGGTATTATACGCCTATGCCTCGGAGAATTTGTAAAGCTGTTCCTGACCTTTGGTTGTGCGCCCGATCTCTTCCCGGTCGTTTGGGATAGTCGTGACGGGTCATCTCGGCTTAAGACAGAAATTTATTTCAATAACAGTACTCCTGGCTTAATTTCAGCCGATCGCACCGGATAATAGCCAACTACAGGAACTAACCCCAGATATACATATAGGACCTATGTATACGCACACACTACTATACTATATAATTTCCCTGTGTAAATTAAGCAAGGAGTACTGTTATTGAAATAAATTTGTTTTTTAATTGACAAAAAACATTACGTCAAATGTTTTTTCAGCGTTGATTGTTTTCTTCAGCTTTCTTTACCACGTATTACCTATTTCTACTGGAAGACTTGGAATCTATTAAAAACCTCAGGCACGTAAATACAACTGAGCGAGCCTGGAATTCTATTTTATAATGAGTTCTCCTCCTATTACGTTCGAGGATGGCTTTAGATTAGCTCTCGTCGTATTCACAACCTATTTTAATGCTGTTTGTAAGTTTAAAATATGCAACAAGTAATGAAAGTTCAATACTTTCACAAGTTTTAATTAGGTTAGGTTAGATAGTACTTATTTAAATAAAAACTACTAAACAATAATATCTATCGATTATTTATGTGGCAACACCAAACGGTGACATTAGACAGGTAACAGATGATCGGCACTTTTTGTTCTGGAGCGCTACGAGTAGGCTGTGTCAAAATAGGGTGTCGATAGGTTATACATATTTGTTCTACTCGATTATAGAACTGTTCTACTGTACTGAACTGTTGTAGTAATAAAAATAGTAATAATAATATCCTGGGACATTATTTATACACGGCCATCTCATTCCAAACTAAGCAAAGCTTGTACTATGGAAACCAGATAACTGATATACTACATAGGTATACTACTTTTCTTTTGTATATACATACTTATATAGATAATTACACTCAGGACAATTTCATGGACGTAAATATCTGTACTGGTTGGGAATCGAGCCCACGATCCCCGGCGTGAAAAGCATTGCCAACCACGCCAACAGGCGGCCTTATCACAAAGTGTGATCTCTTTATTAGTATATTTTATTAATAAATATAAATAAATAAATATCTTGGGACAACTAACACACTGCCATCTGATAACGAACCTGCACTATGGCAACCATACAACTGTAAAACTATTTATACATTTCTAAATCCATATTTTATTTCGATAAATTACACCCAGATACGGAACAAATAATCGTTTTCATCACACCAAAGATTCTCGTCTTGGGTGGGGATTGAACCCATGACCTCTAGTTTAGCAGTCAATCATTAACAATATACAGCAGAAACTACTAACAATTCGTACTTTATTTGATGGTGAAACGAAAACAAAATTACGCCCTAAATGTGGAAAAAGAAATTTAAATCATTAATTTTAAACTACAAAAATCAAATTTGGACTTCAGATATATTTTACTATATAGCGGTGAAAGTTTCTAAGCAACTTACAAATTTATTTTGTACATCGTGCGCAAGCTTTTGGCTTATAAGTTTAGTTGTCAAGTTACCTTTATAGATTGAGCTATTTCTAAACTGTTCATTAAAACTAGATTTAACAAGTCAACGTGCACTATTTCGTGCATAGAGCCGCTTTGCTTTGGCAGTCATTAAAACTGACCGCAAGTTGTTATCAACCTTTGTTCTACGGATGCGGTGCGGTTTGCACAATAACCCATCCGAACACAGCCTGGTTTTATTTCCTGTTCTAATTCCTTGTACGCCACTGTTCTAAATATCAGTTTCAGTAAAATGAAGCCTAAATAGAACATGCTAAGATACGAACAACATATTCTATACCTAAGCGTTTTTATAAATGTACTTATTCCATATTTCCATACAATAAGATCCGAAATGAAATTTAGGAGGCTCTACCAAAATATTTATTGCTTATTTCAAGCCTAACTGGTTTTATAAAATGTCTCCATACATCGACTGTGCTCCAGATAACCGTGTCATATGTAGTGTACACGGTTATCGAAAACCGTTTGTGAGATACCCATAATGTTTTATTAAATGTCATCCGCAATATAATGAGGTGCGAGGGATCCAACATCTGCGGGAGAGGCGCTACAGAAATATGTGCGAAGTGTTATGGAGTGCCGTTGTAAGTCAATGAAGCGGCAAATGGGGTGCTCTCGCCGCTCCGGCTGGGGCACACTCTAATAAATAAAATTATGCCTCAGAAATTACAAGAATACGCGTGCCGCCAGTGATCCCGCGAGATTGGATGCTGAAGATTTTCATCGATATTCTCCAATAATGAATCTAATATATAGTAAGCTTGGGAAGGTTATGCAGTGTCGCGGTGAACAAATTTGATTGCTCGGCCGCCTATATTCTTTCGTGTCAAACGGATACGATATACCGCTATTTGGAATTCGTTAAATGACAAGATCTTGCATCAGAAAATATTATAATAAACTTATGGTAAATACTGGTTATATTTCAAAAATGTTGGTCGTAAGCAGCCAAGCAAATCTTAATAAATAAAAATTCAAAGATTTTCTGGGTGTATTCACTTTTGCCCAATCTTAAAATAACGCGGTCGGTCCGTAGGATTAGACATTTAAATAAAAGTTTACTTGACTGAAGTTCTATATTGGAAGTGAACACATTCAGTGGAATTCTTTAGCCAGTCAGTGCACGTGCAACGTTAGACGTAGCGTCGAATGGAATCGAATTTCGGAAGAGTCTAGTTCGGAAATGTTTTAACTCGTACATCATTTCATATGCGTATTGCAGTTGTATCGTAATATTATTTGCCTTTGCGCGTTTTTATAGTAATCATATTGATATTCTTACAAGCTAGGATTTTTCGTTTAAGTATTAGTAAGTATGGTACTTTGTCAGTCCTGTAAATGTATGTAATAACACGAACCGCGGAAATTATCTAGCTTTCCATGCACACGTGGGAAAAATGAAATACATATATATTAAAGTAAAAAGAAGGGTGGTTCCATATTCGGCTACTACAAATACGGTGAGCTATAGCCTATTACCCTATTGTTTGGTTACTGAAAATGGACCATGATATTTTCCGTGACTAAACGATATAGTATAATAATATCCTGGGACATATCACACACACGGCCATCTGGTCCCAAACTAAGCAAAGCTTCTACTATGGAAACCAGAAAATAATTCTAACTACTAAGTAAATAATAAAAATTAAAGCTGATTTAATCAAAGTTATGCCTAAGCTTTTTGATTTTTGTTTATAGTCGTCAGATCTGTTTCATCATAATCATATCAGCCGAATTAAGACCACTGCTGAACAAAGTTCCACCAAGGATCTCCACAATGGCTTGCAAGATCGTCGGTCCACCATAAGCAACAAATTTTGTTCGACAACTTTTTTAACAACTTTATTTAGTTAGATTTTACTTTAATACTAAAATAAGTATTCATTTAAGACGACAGGACTGTAGGCGTTGTTGGTAGATACGCTGCCTTTCAGTCCGCAGGTCGTGGGTTTGATTCCCACCCGGGACTAATATTTGTGTGCATGAACATGTCTGTTTGTCCTGTGTCTGAGTGTAATTATCTATATAAGTATGTATTTACAAAAGAAAAGTAGTATATCAGTTATCTGGTTTCCATAGTACAAGCTCTGCTTAGTTTGGGATCAGATGGCCGTGTGTAAATAATGTCCCAGGATATTAAATATTATTATTATATTCTGGGACAAATGCTGATTGCCGTGTGTGAACACACGGCAATCAGATCCCAAACCAAGCAGAGCTTGTACTATGGAAACCAGATAACTGATATACGTTCTAGTATACGTAATACTAACTACTAAGTAAACAATAAAAAATTAAAGCTGATTTAATCAAAGTTATGCCTAAGCTTCTTCATCTTTATTTAGTCGTCAGATCTGTTTCTTCATCATCATATCAGCCGTAAGACGTCCACTGCTGAACAAAGCTCACAATCTGCGAACCTTGCAATATCGTCGGTCCACCTTATGGGGGCGTGCCCAGATTTGTTTGCTAAATGTTTATTTTTAGCACTTTAAAATAAGCTCTTTATTTACTTTTGAACCTCATAAATTCTAATACAATAGGTTCAATCACTAAAACGAAACGGCTGGGTGTGGTTGTAGCAAATATTTTATGGCGTTGAACAATTATTGTTGTTGTCTTCAGATTCAGGGAGGAAAATTTCCCATGCAAACGTATTTTTGTTTTCATTTTCCTTATAATCGCTCTTAAGACACAACAACAGAATAAGATTGTTTTTATTACTTCTCACTCCTTTAATAAATAGTAATAAAGCTGTTATATGTAGATAAAATTGAAATCATTCTGTATTATATTACGATAGCAGTCATTCACTATCTGAAAATGTAGACGTATATTTGTAAAACACCAACAACCTCGCAGTACTAAATAGCTAACACCATAAGCAACAACTTTTGTTCTACAACTTTTGATAATTAGTTAGATTTACTTTCATACAAAAATAAGTATTAGTTTAATTTCCCGCTTGAATGTTTATAACTCTACGAGCATGGCAAAGATGTGCACACTCGTGTGAGCTTAGCGACGTTCGCGCGTCGTTTTTTCGTGTATGAATGAAACATAGATCTACAAATATCACGACAGGAGAACAAAAACCATACAATTTTTTTATGTATCGAGTTATGGCCGAACTCGTAGAACAAAAGTTGTTGCTTATGATGTTAGCAAATTATTATATTATGATTATGATAATTATTATATTATGATGTTAGCGAGATTGTTGATGTTTTACAAATAACCCTGTATATGGAAAGCTTATTTTCACGTTGTCTCTTGCTAAATGTAGGTACAGACGCCAGCACATCCAGGTGCACCAATCTGTCAAATTTTTACACAAAAAACTTTATCACAAAAATATATCATCATCATCATATCAGCCGAAAGACGTCCACTGCTGGACAAAGGCCTCCCTCAAAGATCTCCACAATTGCCGGTCTTGCGCTATCCGCATCCAGCGTTTTCCAGCGACCCGCACAAGATCATCGGTCCATCTTGTAGGGGGCCTGCCCACGCTGCGTCTTCCGGTTCGTGGTCGCCACTCGAGAACCTTTCTGCCCCAGCGGCCGTCGGCTCTACGAGCTATGTGCCCTGCCCACTGCCACTTCAGCTTGGCAATTCTTAGGGCTATGTCGGTGACTTTGGTTCGCCTGCGGATCTCATCATTTCTGATTCGATCTCGCAGGGAAACTCCAAGCATAGCCCTTTCCATTGCTCTTTGGGTGACCTTGAGCCGCCTGATAAGGCCCATAGTTAGCGACCACGTCTCTGTTCCGTAAGTCATCACTGGCAACACACACTGGTCGAAGACTTTCGACTTGAGACACTGCGGTATTTGGGACGAGAAGATATTACGTAGCTTCCCGAACGCTGCCCAGCCGAGTTGGATTCTACGATTGACCTCCTTCTCGAAGTTGGACCTACCTAGTTGGATGGTCTGTCCTAGGTAAATATAGTTCTCTACAACTTCGAGTGCAGAGTCTCCAACCTTAACTAGAGTGGGTGCAACATGGATGTTTGACATAATTTTCGTCTTATCCATGTTCATTTTCAGACCCACTTGTTGAGAGACTCTGCTGAGGCCATCGAGCATTGTACCGAGGTCGTCAAGGGTCTCAGCCATGACTACTATATCGTCGGCAAATCGAAGGTGGGTGATGTACTCGCCATTGACATTGATGCCAAAGCCTTTCCAGTCCAGAAGCTTGAAGACATCTTCCAATGCAGCGGTGAACAGTTTCGGAGATATAACATCTCCCTGTCTCACACCTCGCTGCAAGTGGATAGGTTTCGAGTTCTGGACCTGGAGTCGCACTGACATAGTGGCGTTTTCGTACAAACACTTTAACACCTCGATATACCGGAAGTCGATTTGGCACTTTTGGAGAGACCTCAGTACGGCCCAAGTTTCGATCGAATCGAAGGCTTTCTCATAGTCCACAAACGCTAAGCATAATGGCTGGTTATACTCTTCGGTCTTCTGTATAACCTGCCGCAGCGTATGTATGTGGTCTATGGTACTAAAGCCTTTACGGAAACCGGCTTGTTCGGGAGGCTGGAAGTCGTCAAACCTGCGTGCGAGACGATTCGTAATGACCCTCGAAAACAACTTGTAAACATGGCTCAGCAGTGTGATGGGTCTGTAATTCTTCAAGAGGGTTTTATCGCCCTTTTTGAAGAAGAGCACCATCACACCCCTGTGCCATGCTTTTGGCGTTTGACCTTCTAATATGACGGAGTTAAATAACTTCTGAAGGGCCCGTAGGATTGGTGTACCACCCGCCTTCAGAAGCTCTGCCGTAACTCCATCATCACCAGGTGCCTTGTTGTTCTTAAGCTGTTCGAGAGCCATTCTAATCTCGCACAGGCTGACGTCCGGGATGTCGTCGGTGAAGTGTTGGGTTAGTCGTGCTCTGGGATCTGAGGCACAACTATCGACAGGTGACTGGGTTTTCGCATACAGCTGTCCATAGAACCTCTCGATCTCTCCCAGCAACTCAGGTTTAGACGTGACGATTCTGCCATCCTCAGTCTTCAGCTTCGTCAGTTGGCTCTGTCCAACAGACAGTTCTCTTGCAAACACTTTAGAGCCTTTGTTCCGCTCAATGGCTTCTTTAATACAATTTGTATTAAATTGGCGCGTGTCGCGAGTCAAAGACTTTGAGATCTGTCTGTTGAGCTGCCGGTATCTGGTAGCATCATCAGAGGATGTCAGAACCATTTTCCGTCTTTCGTCCATAAGCTGCAGGGTATAATCAGAGATCTTTTTGGTTCTGTTTGTACGGTGGGCCTTGAAGACCTTAGACCCAGCCGTATGGACAGCTTCTACGAGCCTGTCATGGTATGAGTCCACTTCCTCGCAATCTGCTAGGCATTCGAAACGGTTTTGCAGTTCGAGCTGAAAGGGTTCAGGGTTTTGGATGTGGATGGGTAAAGGTCGGAGCGCAGACTTTATCAGTCGGGACCTCTGGAGCTTGACATTTAGGTTCAATGAGCCTCTCACCAGTCTGTGATCGCTCCCGGTTTTAACCATATTGATCACTGAGACGTCATTGAACACCTGTCTACTCGTCGACAAGATAAAGTCTATCTCGTTTTTTGTTTTACCATCGGGGCTTACCCAGGTCCATTTGCGGTTTTCCGACTTCTTGAAAAAGGAGTTCATCATAAAGAGTCCCTCCTTCTCCATGAAGTCGGCCTACATTTGGCCCCGGGGATTCCGGTCTCCAGTTCCAAATTGCCCCACTTTCAGCTCATTCCCGAATCGTTTACCCAGCTTCGCGTTAAAGTCCCCCATGACCACAGTGAAATAAGAGTTCGAGGTATGTATGGCTCTAGAAATATCCTCATACATGACCTCAACCTCATCGTCGGAGTGCGTCGAGGTCGGCGCGTAAACCTGTATGACCTTCAACGAATACCGCTTGGTAATTCTGAGTATAAGGTACGCAACCCTAGTCGACACACTCTCGATTTTCACTATGTTGTGTACGAGGGACTTGTGGACTATGAACCCGACACCACCTTGGGACAGTTGGTCGCCTTCCCGGAAATAGAACAGATTCCCGGATTTCAGGATTATCGTGTCCTCCCCCTCTCTTCGGACTTCAGATAATCCTATTATGTCCCAATGTAACCTGCTCAATTCTTCCTCCAGTTCGATCATCTTCTCGTCGGTCCGCAGTGTGCGTGTGTTGTATGTTGCCAGGGCCAGAGGTCGTCGGTTTTGGTAACGCGGAATCTGCCGGGGATTCTTAGCACCCCCTGCCCTGCCGTAACCACGGCTGTTACCACGGCTGGGAATAGCAGGGCTGCCGGGGACTGGGGGCCGCGGTTTAATTGTGTCCTTCATTTGAGGGGATCTGCCATAATCGCCACGCTTGGCAAACGGGTTGGCGATCGCAGTAAGGTAGAAATTGGTACTCATAAGAACGCTGCTGCCCATTCTCTGGTATATATTCCCTCGGGACGACTTCTACGTCCCCCCACGGGATGAGAGGGGGTGGTGATATTCTCTAGGCCGTCACCACACAGCCTAGAGAAAATATATAGTTCACTTTTGATTGGGGAAATTTGACAAATTGGGGTAGCTTGATTTGCTGGCGTCTACACCATTGCAACGGTTCTTATAATGGTAGATGAAATCATAGTCGCAGTGAATGATATAATATTATTCACGGTATTAATGTATTGTAACTCGTTTAATAGTATTGTGTAGCGTCGACGTGGAATAATCATCGTCTGTACACTAATGATTCGTCTTATATCGTAGCAGTAAGCCTAATTGCCCTTACATTCATTTACATATATGTACATACAATTTGCTTTTGCCCTAAATTGATTGTAAGGTGGTTATATTTATTAGTATATTGTCTAAATTTTCAAATGACTATAATTGTAGTTAATTTAAACAACCGTACTCTACATAGGTACTGATTTCTACATAATGTCCTTAAGTCTAATTAGACTAATATTAATTTTTAATCATAGTTGTTATTACAAGATATTTTTATTTCCGTTAAATTATCGTCATGCAATTATCAAATTGCAAACTAGGCCAGGAATGTATGTTAGGCATAAATACAATTATGTTATTTAGTAGGTAAAGATACACTTATTAATTTGTATATCTTAGTGTTACTGTTACATGCTTAAGCCTTTTGGGAGTCAAAACATTAGAGCCATGGGGGCTGCAGGCCATAATTGTATATAAAACTTAAGTTAAGCATAGTAATCCAGCGTAACACCACCGGCAGAATTCTATGAACATTGCCTACTGATACATTTTTATTTTTTATGATTTTAATAATAGTTTTAAATAATCTCAAGATTTATTCGTTTTAAATTTCGTATTTATCTTATAATTGCAAAGGTCTGCAATATACCTACTTCTACAAGTTCTTACTTTATAATATCATAAGTATTTAGGATTAAATTCTAAGGTACGTAAATTCGCAGCAAGTCGGAACCAAGCATGCCTTTTACCGCCCATATTACCATAGAAAGAAGTATCAAAGCTAAAAGAGAATAAATAATAAGTTCTGGCGGGTAAGTGCAGTTTCTATACGATGTCTATTTAAGTGGCCAGGAGTTTAATATTTCGTAAGATAAGCCAATGGTTTAAAATAATGTTTGAATCGAACAATATCCTTAAGCCAGTTCAACGGCCTACATTTACAGTTCTTTAAAACATTTATCATACTATGTTTTCTGTTAGTTATGAAAAAGCGACTCAGTACCAGAACTAATCTGACCTCATAATCTAGCGGGTACCGGTTATTAAGGTAGTAGACTAGGTTAAAGATTCTTTTTGTCTTCGGACTACCTGTAACGGTTGTAATAGTGGTACTCGTGAAAACCGGACCCAACGGTTTAGCGCGCTCTCTGAGGTCCAGAGTCCCTAAACCAGACTCAAAAACAAATCTTCTTGTTTTGGCAAAAAGATTTTTCGATGCTCGCAGCCTCTAGAGAAGACTTACTAGAGGATTGACTTGCACCGCTTGAAGATAAATGCCACCTCATTTGTTTTTATTCTGACTTAATTGCTCATTGAAGATGCTGTTGCTTTCTATGAATTATACGTGAGTTGCATTACCGCGTAATGAACAAATTTAATTCGATTTTACACGAACTAGAGTCAGTTGTACCTTTGAAATAAGACGACTTCGGTGTGTCACGTAACTCACGTACGAGTATATTGATACTAATTTACAGTCGAATTTAAGTGTTGTACATGAGTTGGTTGTTTATGATTATTATTGTAACCAGTAAGATGGTTATGTCTCGCTATATAGAACTATATGAAGCTTGAACCACTACACGGAAGTTGCCTTGTGTACTGATTCAAGCTTCGTGTAATACCTTTATATTCATTTCAGTGCGTTCGTGTGAGATTTACAGAGTACGTAGGTACATAAGGATGTGCGAGCACAATCTTAGATTGAGTACTCAATTCACTTCCATACAAAATGTATGTTATCAGAAACCATATTAAAAATATAATTATAATAAATACATAATAATTTCGCCCTTTAACGCGCAAGCAACTTGAGAGACAATCACATACTTCATGGCTGCGTCCTTATCGGTGGGTTCTCCATAATTATATCTCTCTATTCTCTGCCACCGCAATCAAAAGTGCGTACTGTTGCTGCCCGTCCCATAACGCAGGAATTTCATAGTCCACTTCCAGTTTGTTTCGTGTTAAATATTGTTATTTTTTTCTTATTCCAAATGTCATTTGAAAAGTTTCGCTGTAGAAGTAAGTTAATGAGGTGTTTAGGTGCGAAGCAGAACAGTCTCAGTAAAGCAGCAACGTTCACCAATCGTAGCGATGATCTCAAGCCCGCACCTAACCCCGCATCATTCACGATAATGGCGGGGCCTATGTCTCGACCGTAAATGTAAATCGCTCTAATTTATACGCGCGATAACGTCGACGTACTGCTGTTAACTGTAATTATATTACCAAGCGAGGACGTGTTGATCAAAACCCCTGATTAAAAGCCCGTGAACGAGGAAAAAACTGCACGGAAAAATGAAGTCACAAAACATTTTATGTTGCTGAATATTGTTAATATGAGTTCCATAAGACTCTATAATTTCAATGATTGGCAAGCAAATCCACGATGGAAGCTATTTTTATATTTGGGTAATAATTAAAATCTATAACTATTTACTAAAATATTCTACATAACTACAAATATAGGGTAGCGATAGGCGATGCACATTTGTTATAATATGCTAGAGTATGCAATCTCATTCTTGTTTCCACGAGATTTCTGTGAGATCTAGTGGAAACTTCTCAGTCCGAGTTTCAATCACTGTAAGAGCTTATGGAAGACCAGCTGATCAGCTAATGTAATATTATTTTCTGGAGATCTCGGCTAGTTTTGAGAAGATTGATTTAGGCTGTAAAGCGCACGAGATATCGCAAGATTAACAAGATTGAACAGCAGCGTATTTCAGGGTTTATGCTTGCATCGATGCGCGCGTAGCCATAAAAGCAGTCTGGCTGAAAACAGCATCATAATACAAGTCCTCACATAGATATAGGCATAAAAATCCCTGTATTACGTTGCTTTAAATCACATTGAACAATTAAGTTAATGTTCAGTAATTTACAAGTTCCAGGTACTTGTGAATTGAACGTCTGCGTCCGGTCTTAGCCGGTTAATACTCGTAGTTACTGACATAAAAATAAAAACGATATAGGCAAGCAAAACCTCATCTACAATCGCCACACATTGCGTCGACTTCGAGTGATTTTGTTCCGTTTTTCTCCTTTTGAACTCAAGGATAGACAAATTAGAATGAAATAAAGAAAACAACTTTATGAATTGATGATATACCAATTAAGAAAACGGATTTAACGAAAAAACATATTTTTCTTAATAGTATTTGTATAATTATACTGTCTACGGGGACGGATAACTCCAGCAACTGCAATTCAGGAACTTTCTTACCCTATGAAGACTGGCATTTATTTACACTATGGTCCTGTTGGCCTAGTGACCCTAAGCCGAAGCCCTAAGTTCGGGCACCACTCAGGGTTGATCGTTGTTTGATGAGCACGACTATTTGTTCTAGATATAATTCATTTATAATATGTATGTATTATGAAATATATAACTATGTTTATCAGTTGTGCAGTGCAGTGCAGTGTGTTACATCCTATTAAGCGTTTGACTACCTGTAATCATTGTCATAATATTCACAAGACAAAGATCGATGGTCAAACATACGCTATGGCACGATTAGGACTCCAAAACAAGCCTTCGTATGTCAGGCTAAGACCGTACATACATAGATATTATTACTAACGTTTCATACTCTATGTAGTTTGTATAAATACTGCATTATCAAAGCAAAAGCTTATTTATGAACACGTAGGCACACACGAAAGCTACTCCTAATGAAATAATATACTAGGTATATAATCAGTTATTGATATGCCAGTCAGAAACATTCCTAATACAACGCTGGCACACAGAGACAATACCCCAATGGGCAATCTATTTGAGTAATTATACGCTAAGGGCCATTGTCGGCCATCTCGTACGCGTGGAATGAGCCTTGTTCACTGAATGCTCGGTGTTGTGTACATGCTTTTGGCGATCACGGCGACAGCCTCTGAGCATCTTCAATGACAGTACAAACACTTTATAGTCGTCTATACGGGTTATTCATGACCCCGCATTTGTACTTAAATGTCTCTTTATAGCTTTATGTGTTTGATGTGCTTGGGTATGGCATATGGGCGTGGTTGTGGTCGCTGGCATCATATTGTTCAAACAAAGAAAATTTCCACCGAACTAATAAACTTACTTGACGGTATCACTAAAATTATCAGACGTACATTTGTTTCATAATACAAGGATGTTCAGTTGTAACCACTTTGACGATCACCCATCTATCGAATGATCACCGATTTTGGTGCTTCACACAGGGAGAGGGAAACAGGCTCTGAGTGCGTGGGTGTGCTCTAGGAATACTAACAGTAAATGCCATAAGTATATTGACTAAACGGTTTATCTAAATTACACGTTACGTACAAGTTAAATAAAATAACGGTTTTAAATCTTCTCTAAATAGCAATAGAAGTTAATTAAGTTTCTGTTGCTAAATTAAACTCCATTACGTGTCGAATGGTATACACATGTACTTATAAACCTCTTCTTCCCACAAACCTTGCGGCAGGCGGCATCGCGGCATATGTTCAGACGCCAGCACATCCAGCTACCCCAATCAATTTCAACTATAGCACATAAGCATAAGGTTCACTTTGAATTGGGGAAATTTGATAAATTGGGGTAGCTTGATGTGCTGGCGTCTGTGCATATTTAATTTGTACTCTTCTTGGTATTATTTAACCATTTCGTAAGTAGATCCCCAGAGCACATGTTCAATATACTCAGCATGAGGTCCTTGAACCAAAGGTCTGATGCAAGCTGCCGAGACAATATCCGACATTTTATATAACCTCAATGTTCCGTATGAGTCTGGATACCATCTAAGGCGGTCATTCAATTTAATCGCCATCCATACTGATTTTTACGCGACACTTTAAAGAATCATGGCCGACTGATACGGCCACAGTTGCACGTGAAAGATTATATCATATTGATTAGTTTTTACAGAATTTACGCTTTGCGTTGCAAGTAATGCTATGAAATCTAAAATTTACTTTATCGGTCTGTCTGTTACATATCCAGGGTCAAATCACTGGAGATAAATTGATCCCTCAAAAAGGACATATGCTGGGCAGAGTTTGATGATAAATACGTCATTGGTTCATCTATTTTTTATGTTATAGGGCGACAAACGAGCAAGCGGGCATCTAATGGTAAGTGATCACCGCCCTCATTGTACACTAGCAACACCAAAGAAGTCACGGGTGCATTGCCGGCCTTTAAAAGAGTGCACACAAGTGTTGCTGACCCTTCCCCCACCCCGATGAGCTCTGGCGACCTTACTGACACGCAGAAACACAACATTAAATTATCAATGTTATTGTTAAAGAATGTCTTTTACCTTCAGTACTCCATCGGTCGGGCTGCTCTTTGAGCGAATGAGCGCTGTGCCCTACCTCTCTTAGACTAAACTCTCAAACCTTAAAAAGTTGATAAAATGTAATCCTGTCAGATAAAAAACGAGTGAGATCACGTTGTAAAATTTATTACATAAAAATATGAGGTACCCGCTGGATTAGTGGCTGTAAGGGATCAGTTTCCTATTAACTTTAATGTTGGCGGGGATTAAGGACGAGCATGTCGCACAAGCTATTATCCCGCAACATGTAGTAAAACTAGTAAACTAAGAAACTAGAACAGTTTCGTGATCGTAAAAGAACACTTTGCCAGTATTATAAGAGTGTTAAACTTTACTTGAATGTTGATATTAATTTTGGAGCAGTTTTCAATCTTTTTTAATTAAAAACTTGTTTAATAAACAACACACCAACCTCAAACCCAATTTTAAAATCTATACATATAATAAAATCGTAGGAAATTCAAAATTGTACATTGAATATTTTTTTTAAAGGATACTTGGGGCGTGATCTACATTCGATATTGAAGCCAAAAATATAGATTTTAGAATTTTTGTCTGTGTGTCTGTATGTATGTCCGGGCTAAACTCTAAAAGTACCGTATGGATTTACTTCAAATTTTGCTTGATTATTACTAAGAGGTCGGGTCAACATATAGGCTACATACTATCTCGCATTCACCTACGGGGGAGGAGCTGAGATAATTTATAAAATTTAACGCGGGTAAAACCGCGGGGCACAGCTAGTTATAAGTAAATTTGATGTTAGTGTTTAGCGGTGGGATGAATGTACTTAATTATTAGCACTGACTTCAAATGTGGTTTATAACTTTGTGTACTTAAATTAATTAATTAGGTGCAATTAAATATAGAATATTATACAAGTACTATTCCCGTCCGTGCGGGACTTATTTTCCAGATAAAAACCAGCGCTAGGTGTAACCCACCTAGCTAATGCTGACGTGGTGACCCTTTCGACAGAACATGTGTGTGTATTTATAATGTTTTGTAGAACTAGGTGTTTTTATATTATTAATTTATATTCTTTTTTTTTCTCGTGGGTTGTGCTGAATTAAATGTTTTTATGTTATATTATATTTTTATCTTTTCAGTTACTATCTATGAGATTATAATATCTATAATAATATCTGGGGACAATCTCACATAGATCAACCTAGCCTCAAACTAAGCAAAGCTTGTACTATGGGTACCAGGCGACGATATACATACTTATAAAGATAGATGTATATAAGTATTTACATAGAAAACACCCATGACTCAGAAACCAATATTCGTGCTCATCACACAAATATTTGCACTTACCGGGATTCGAACCCAGGACCACCAGCTTCGTAGGCAGAAGCACTACCAACTAGGCTAAGGTGACCGTCAAAATATAAAGAACGTGCGATCGAAAATATAAAGAACAAAATGTAATGGCGCAACAATTACAATGGTAAGTGAGATATGGCACCATTTGGACTGTTACTTTCCTTATAAATCCTTAGGTTTTCTAGGTATTGATTGTTATACAATCTTTAAAGTCACAGGCACATGCCTCCGTGCCAAGTATGACTATTATAATAAAAAAATAACCAAAATCGTTACGAGCAAGTCCAAGCATGTAACGAAAACTAAAATTAAAAACATCAATTTGCAATAGTTCCTTCTTTTCAAGATACATTCAGTCAAAAAAGTATCGGGAATGGATGATTTGTTTATGGTTCCAAATAAATTTTTTTGTTTTTTTTTGTTGTTGTTAGATTGGCACAACTGTTTTCCATTTTGGCGCGGAGTTTGAGTTGCATCTGTTATTTATATTAAATACAGTGCTGGTTTTATTAATATCATATATAGTGTGTATTGCGAATTTCATAATGGACAAAAATATCGAACAAAGGGTTTGTCTTAAATTTTGCATCGCTAATGGAATTTCGTGTTCGGAGTCACTGAAAATGTTACAGAAGGCTTACGGTGAATCGACTTTATCAAAAACCCGTGCTTATGAGTGGTTCAAAGCGTTCAAAAGTGGTCGAGATTTGCCTCGCTCTGGTAGGCCATCAACGTCTGCAACTGAAGTTAACATCGCAAAAGTGAAGGAAATAGTGACTTAAAATCCTCATTCAACTCTGAGAGAGATAGCCGCCGAACTTTCTGTATCTCACGAGTCGATTCGTACCAATTTAACTAATCATTTGGGTATGAAACATGTTGCCACTCGGCTAGTCCCAAAAGATCTGATTTTTCTCCAAAAACTCAATCGCATGAAAGTCGCTGAGGACATGGTAGAACGAGTCAAATCCGACCCAACATTCATGAAACGCATTGTTACTGGTGACGAGACGTGGGTTTACGATTTTGACATGCAAACTAGTCAACAAGCTTCAGAGTGGCGCCTTCCAACTGAACCGAAACCGAAAAAACCACGCCAAAGTCGATCAAAAGTCAAAGTCATGTTGACTGTTTTCTTTGACTATCGCGGTGTTGAGCACTCTGAATTCTTACCGGAAGGTCGAACGGTAAATAAAGAATATTGTTTGAGCGTTATGCGGCGTTTAAGAGAACAAATTCGACAAAAAAGGCCAGATTTGTGGAAACAAAATTCTTGGATTTTGCACCACGATAATGCACCTTCGCAAAAGGCCATCATTGTGACCGAATTTTTGACCAAACACTCAACAAATACGATCCAGCAACCACCATATTCACCAGATATGGCTCCAGCTGACTTCTTTCTTTTTCCTAAACTCAAATTACCACTTCGTGGTACCCGTTTTCAATCGGTAGAAGACATAAAGGAGAATTCGCGGCGAGAACTGAACTTAATTCCGAAAGCAGCGTTAAAAAATGTTTTGATGAATGGATTATTCGTTGGCGTAAGTGTATCGTTTCTGAAGGAGCATACTTTGAAGGTGATAAAATAAATTTGGATGAATAACAAACATTTTGTATATTATTGATCTTTTCCCGGTACTTTCTTGACAGAGTTGTATGTTTAAAGTCCTGGGGACTATATTTTAATTTAATTTATTTATATTTAGGCATGGGCAATGACTACAAATGCCAACCGCAAAATATGTCTACGGGCGAATTCACATCGGCTTAACTTGACCTGTCGAGGAGCCAAGAGAACGCTCAAATGCTGCTCCGACGAATTTTCCATGATACTTAATTTGTATTATAATTATAATAAATATTAGGTAACATGACAAATTCACCGATTTATTACATTGTAATGTAAGGTTGGCGAGAGATTAACTTTTTTAATTTATATAGTCTGTGTGATTATTTAGTGGTGGGATGAATGTACTTAATTAATACACTGACTTCAAATGTGGTTTATAACATTATGTACTTAAATTAATTTATTAGGTGCAAATAAATATACTTCGAATATTGTACAAGTACTATTCTTAAAAACAATCGTAAAAAGTATTTGCTGATTTTTATACTAATTTATAAAATTGATATGTTTTTGGAACCCGAGCGGTTATTTCGTAAGTAATCCAATTTAAATTTTGCAGTTATCTCTGCACATTTTCTGCAAGGTCATTGAAACTTTGGCATGATGATCAGACGGTTAACTAACCAGTTACACTTTATAATATTAATGAAGATTATTATTTATACTAACTGTAATACGTTAATTAGTTAGACATCTATTAAAATAATTTACGCTCGAATGGAATGCAGGTCTTTCGCAAGTACTTATGCTTCAACGTCAGGCTTACATCCGCGTAATTATCTCAAATAAACTTCATAACAAAAAGAGAACCTTATGAATACATGTTATAAATTCAGATTTAAACGAACAAGTTGCAAGTGGGAACGCAAACGTATTTTAGGCGTGAAATAACTCATTATCACACCCACAGCCGGAGTAAGTAAACGAAAGAAAGATGCGAGAAATGAAACATTGGGCGATGTTTAATTATAACACTAGATAAGTTAACAATTTTGGAACCGAAGTCTGACTGCGGCTTATCTGACGCCAAATGTTTCAAAGGAACTTTTAACGAGTTTAAAGTTGGGCCAAGTGTAGTGCACCCGCAGCGCTTCCGTAGCTTAAGATTAATTAAACAATTGCACGATGGCTCCTTGAAAACACTCCGACATGTCTCGGCCTGTCGTCGCCAACCTTGCCAAATTAAACTCATAAATCAAAATCCGACGACCGGAAACAGAAATGTAATAATGAAGAACTAACTTCGGTTACAGCGAGTCGCGAGAATACACGACACTTTTCTGAAATTAATTCATTTCTTTCTGTTCCTGTACGGTGTAGTCGCCAACATAAGTCATACGCGTATGTGATTTACTACCTACTGAAACTTAATGAAACATTTTGCAACGAGTTTGCTGCGAGGTAAGCTCGTAAATATTTATTGGAAAATAAAATAAAAATTCATTTCTTGCATAACTGATGCTAATTACAATGTGTAGACTGACTGGCAGACTACTATTGGGTAGAATAATTTACAGTTTCCTATAAATAAACCGGAATACTCAATGGGATCACGTGTAGAATTGAATTCTGGATAATTTTACTAATAGTTACAGTCGGAATTTACAGCGATGAGAATACCTACGTAACATCAGTTCAATCGAGGCGAGTCGTAATTCACGGAGAATTTATGTGCGTGCGCCGGTGACGCGCTAAAAGATTAGTCGCTACCGATACCTCAAATACTTTGTTATCCATGTTTTCACAAAGTTACTACGTTTCAAACTTTGTCAGTTGCATTTTGCGTAACAAACAAAGTGTAAACCAGTACGTTATAATACTAAAAGCGTCAACTTATATGTCCGTAAGTAGTTTCGTTTGAGGTAAAACTTTATTCAGGAAGAAAGTATACATGTACATCAATTTAAAAGTGACAAGTGCATCAGACTCACTCGAAAGCAAAACAGTGAAACTTCATAGTATCTAAATCACTTGTTTAAAAATGAACGCCCGGAACAACGGACGTGGGAAGTCGGGCCAAAGTTTACGACTATGAGGCAATTCGGAGTACATAAGGTACCTACTAGTATTTAATTTGTTTCCGTTGGATTCCGACTCGGCTATTGCATAGTTCACTAGTGGTGGAATACAAAATCAACTGCTGCCACATTGAAACCATAACGAATGATTTGCGATGTTAGAGCGATAATCATGTTTACACTAAACATATAAATAGTTTGTACCGAGCTGTGTGCTAAGAGTTTTGTCTATTGGAATGAATTGTAAGGCAAATAGTTTTATAATGATCACTTATTCGAACCGGCTTGTGATCACTTATTCTAGTGTTAGTCTTGTTTAAGCCACCAATAGGCCTTTGATATAGCTTATTGAATGTTAACTGATGTCTGCAGCGAGGATCGTCAGCTTAAACATGCATCTCCATCACGGACATGCTCAGATATTAATCAACTTTTACGGTCATCTGTGTATAGAGACACACACGACCAGATTTCTGCCTATTGTATACTGGCACGCATGAAGTTTGCTATATGACGGAACAGCGGAAAACCTTCAAATTAGCTGCTTACAAGCGTTGACCTAAATATTAGAGAGAGTTTTTGAAGTTATACTTCTTTTGGCGCGATGGAGAAAAATGATGAGATTGAATTTTTACGATGCGCGCGCACACCGACACCAAAAAATTTAACAGCATGAAGTTAGTTCTAGGTGGTACGAAAATTGATAACTATGTTCAAGTTGTATATTAAGAAGTATAACTTCTAACGCGTGTACATAAGTACACACAAGTTTTTTTTTATTCATAGTTCTATTATTTATTTTGATGATAACGATATCGATGCAACCAAACATGACAAATGAGCTATTAGTAAAACTTATAGGGAATATGAATGTAAGAATACCGTTTGATTTTCTCATATTCTTACAATATTTCTTGGACCGTAACAAATCTTACGTGTTACCCATAATTCTTTTGCACTAAATACAAAAACCCGAGGGTATAAAAGCGTTTGTGATGTATCGGGCACAATATTCTGGTGCCCAGGCGCCCGTAGATCGGCGATAAAAGCTGCAATTGTTTTCATTTGACAACATGTTTGTGTTCCGTTTGACAAATGGCTTGTAAGATCGGTGCGACGTAAGAGTTTTACTGTGTACGCTCACTATATTGACTGCCACTCATTTGAGAATCGCAAATGCTTGGACTTTATTTTTTAACATGCGGGAGTGTCTGTGAGGTATTTAATAAAACTTCACTTTTTATTTCCCTTTTAAAATTGGTGTTTACCAGCAGTGATTTCGTTGATATAAAGTAAAACTGTTAAGATGTACTACGGTTTTAAAGGTGGTGTTTTGTTTATAAAACTGTTTAGTTCTGATTTGAAGATCGCAATATGCTTTCATCATCATCATCATTACAGCTTAAATAAGTCCACTGCTGGACAAGCCTCCCTCAAGAATCATCTTGAGGGGATATGCCATAATCGCCACACTTGGCAGGCGGGTTGATAGTCGTAGTACTCAGAAGGAAGCTGCTTCCCGTCCTCTGGTAGATATTCCCTCGGGTCGACTTCTACGCCCCCCACGGGATGAGATGGGGTGATGATATTCTGATTCTGATATTTGTCGCCGTCACCACACAGCAGCTAGCAATATGCTTTGCTTGGTATTTATTTTTGTAACATTCAGTGCCTGTGAGGTATTTAATTCTATCACAGATACAATTTCGTTTATTTATTTTGTTTTTAAAATAGATGTTTCGCAGCATCGCAGTAATTTCATCAATATTAAGTTTAAACTTTAAAAGCCTATACGTATTTATTTATACATTTGTATGATGTCCTCCCGGCCGATTTTCGACCACGGCGGCCAGTCTCAATGGAGATTAGCCAATTGCGCAGGACATCTTAAAGTGCACAAGTGTGTGCGCAGGGGCACTTTCTATTCCATCACTCTCATGATCCGATGGGACGACTAGCGACACGACCGGAAAGAGGTCAGGTACAGGACCGACGGCTTTACGTGCTCTCCGAGGCACGGGGGTATAATACCGCCAACTCCCAGACTTCGGGCTGATACTGAGAAATTTCTTTTTACGGAAAAATCCCAAAGTCACTTTTTGGCCCATTAATACATTTGTATTCATATGAATACATATTTCATCATTATCATCCTGATATCGTCCTCAGCTGGACATAGGCTTCCCCCAAAGGTTTCTATAACGTTGCCATTTGGAGAGGTTTGCCGTAGTCATACAGAGTACTAGAGTAATATAATATGATTATTTTCTGTAATTCTAGCGACTATTGTAACTTTAAAATCATTCCAAAATTACGAGTCCCAACTTATTAGCAAATATTCGAGCATATCGTAATTTTAGAATGATTAAAATATTGAATGCAATTACAATGAAAATATTTCTTTCCTAAAGGTGTGCGATTACTGTAACTTGAGAATGATTTAAATATTGAAATACACCGTTGCGTAGCATCGCGTAATGAAACAAGCCAGATGTACAAAACATAGAATGTTCTTTATGGGACACGCTTTTGCTATTACGATGTATCCAATTTGAGTAGACCTGTCATAACGTACCAGGTTTCTGCTATTTGGATGTTCTGGTGAAGAAAGGGAGGCTCAAGGGGGTTCATGGCACAGTGGCGGCGTGAGTAGCACCGGTCGGTGCTAGCGGGTGCTGAGGCTCGCCCCGTTTCTATTGTATGCGATTGTGTCACAACAAGCCTTGATATTATATTAACAAAATATTTACGACACATATCAAAATGAAAAATGGAAAAGTACAATTTTCAGCAGAAATATTTTGAAAAGATTTTATGGGGTTTCTGAGGAGGGGTGTCATCGTTAAAATAATAAAGTAGGTATCTAATTTCAAACGAGTTTCTCATCAAATTGAGTCAACAAAGTTGTTTACACAATATTTTTTTTATTTATCTAGGTACATGAAATTATCTTGCTTATAAAATTTGTATCATATTTTTTAGGGTTCCGTAGACAAATGGCAAAAAACGGAACCCTTATAGATTCGTCATTTCTGCCTGTCTGTCTGTCCGTCCGTATGTCACAGTCACATCTTCCGAAACAATAAGAGCTGTACTGTTGAAACTTGGTAAGTAGATGTATTCTGTGAGCCGCATTAAGATACAAAAATACTGAAACTCAAATATTTTCTTTTCATCGTACACATACATCCCCACATGTATGTATACGATGAAATCTGTAGATGAATATCTATAGATAGGTTTTCAAAAATGATATTGAGGTTTCTAATATTATTTTTTTCTAAACTGAATAGTTTGCGCGAGAGACACTTCGAAAGTAGTAAAATCCCCCCCTGTAACTTCTAAAATAAGAGAATGATAAAACTAAAAAATATATATATGATGTACGTTACCATGCAAACTTTCACCGAAAATTGGTTTGAACGAGATCTAAGTAAGTATTTTTTTTAATACGTAAACCGCAATCGTAAACCGCAATTTACCCTTCATTTAATCAACTAAATACTGCTGCTACGGAACCCTTCATGGGCGAGTCCGACTCGCCCTTGGCCGGTTTTCCGTAATGAAACAGTTTCAATAAAAAAGGAGTATTGCGAATTAGATTTCCAAAATTTTATTGAAATTAATACTGACGCCTAGCATGGTGAGAGGTGTGTATCTTATACATAATGATGGCTTATGAAAATTATACATATCTACACATTTTCTGTATAACATCTTTAAAATAATGCTGGAGTGCCTCTTGCCCAAGCCAATTAATTTAGGTCAATGTCTCCGCATGTATAATATATATTATATAGTATTTAATTAAAAAATACACTGCACTAAAATATATTATTTCTTTAAGGGCATAACAAACATTTCTATGATGCTACAGACCGCATGAACGGAGTAAGCTATTTAAATGAAGTAAATTCATATTATATTACAACTGACATACATTATATTAATGTTTGAATTTTATCAACAGTAATTGTATAGATTTCGAATTTAGTACTCGTATAGCCTGTATCACTCGGCACTTTGAATGCAGCCCTACAAGTACATTGAAATGCCCGACAGGTCCGGCGTGAGCCGTATTACTTTAGCGAGCGAAAGTGGGTCAGAACGATTTTACGATTGTCCGAGTAAAAGAAGCTCCCGTGCGTACAATCAAGGTAAACATAATCAAAAGCAAACAGCCTTTGCACTAGCACGATTGACTTTTATTGCGTCACTGTGAGAGCAGCTTTTACTATTTACTTAAGTGTATTGACAAAGAGAATTTGCACAAAGTACTAACGATTATTCTGTGACTATACGTATGAAACCATGACCAGTTTTCAAAACCAAAAATGTTATGGAGTTTTGAGAGTACAAAAATGTATAAAGGATAGATTATTTTATTTATTATGTCCAAAGTTGCGCTACGAATGTAAAGCTTTTCAAACTAATATTATAAAAGGAATAATAGGTTGTTGTATCTTTGTTTGTAACGGGAAAACTCAAAACCTACTTACGAGTGACTAATTTTAAACATTCTCCCAACTATAAATAGCTACATCGGTGATTAACATAGGATATATTAATAAAGTAGCTGTGCCCCGTGGTTTTACCCGCGTTAAAGTTTATAAATTATAGCCTATGTGGTAATCTAGGGTGTCAGCTAACTCCATGCCAAATTTTATTGATTTCGCTCCAGCATGTGTGCGACGTGAAGAAAAACAAACATGTGTATGATTATTATAAAGGCGAAAGTTCGTGAGTGTGTACTCACAATTTTTCGCCTTTATAATATTAGTGTGATGCAGAGATCCCTACAAAAATAACAAAATGTAAGGAATACAATTTTTTTTAAGTCCTTGTTTCTTTCTGATTAAATTCTTTGCGGGTTCTAGGACAGTTAAAGCGAATCCCCGGGACATGCCTGATCCTCACCACTCAGTATCATTTAATTGTGCGCCACTGTCGAACCTGGCTAACAGGAGATGCAGTGGCGAGGCACTGGTCTCAATTAGACAAAAAAATTACCCGTATAAAAATAAACCTTGTTAATTTTTTATATTTTTTTTATATTAGATAAGCACTGAAGTGACAGACTTAAATCTATCCCAACGGTATCTTATAGTACTTACTTTTACTTCTGGAAACAATGAATCCGTTTATAGCCAGCTGCCCCTTAAAAGTTGTGGTCTTATTTTTATTACAATACGCTTTAAAAATGATACGGTATCAGATTTCTTGTTTACAGAAACAATTTACGGCACATTCGCCGAATTCGTACATGAAGTGATTAAGCAATAATAGTGTCCTAAATTTTTATAGGTCATACCGATAGAATGGCTGTGGTCGAATTCATTACCCTATGGCGTTCAGTGGGGTGAGGGGGTGGGCTTCATGGCGTAGGGTGCGGGGGATGGGACGACGGGAATGTAATATCAGTAGAGTAGTGATATTGCGGTTTCTAACTCGCGCGATACTTCTGTAGAGTCGCCCGCTCATATAATTGCACGGATGTGGACAGCTATGTCGGGATAATATCTGATTAAGTTCGTTTACATCGCTTCTTTCTCATCAAATAACTTACGTAATAACTAATATTAAATAACATTTAATGAACATTATTAATTTATCATTAAATTCAAGTTTGAACGATGGTTTCAGTTGACTAAATTGAGCTCCATAGCTATTTATTTTCATTCATCATATCAGCCGAATGACATCCACTGCTGGACAAAGGTCTCCTGAAAAGGTTTCCACAATGCAGTTGTGTCCATCATTTGGAGTTTTCTGATAGATATTCGATCACGGAGTGAGATGGGGTGGCGATGTTCTAGGCGTCAGCCATATTTTTATTATTTTCATTAAGTGCAGTCAAAGCAAAGTGTAGCGGAATGAAAGAAGATCCACTGGCAATAACATACTTTGAAACTGAAAATACATGAAGTAATTTTTAGATACCTAATCTTTGGTTATACCTCTATAAAACCACATACAGATGACGCTATGACTTCAATTTCAGTGTACTTCATACATAATTTCTCCATGATAATCAGTTTACAATCGTAATAGTTCAGAGAATAAACACGCGAGATATTGTAAAATATCGTTATCACGTGATCGCACTCTCTATTAAATACTTTCCATTATACCATCTACATGGCATCGAGTTTTCCATTGCAATAAATTCTACATTCCCTTAATTAAATTAATGGTCGTTTAAATCACCTACTATATTTTCTAGTGACGCCTCCACAAAGGAACAAACACACAAATAAAATATATTTTGGCTTACTCTAGTTTATACGTTGGATAGGATTATATAAATATCTCCAAGGTGTTTACGCAACTTTTACACGTTTTATATAAGCATACATATTTCAACATTCTTAACGGATTTTGTAAGACTCTAAATCTAACTTCTAATTTAATTAATTTAAGAGTTAACGTTTAGTCTGCTAAACAATTTAATATGTAATATTAATATCATAAAGTGATTAGCGGGTTATAATAGGTCTTTACATATGAAATTGCCGTTTTGTATGAAAAAATTTAAACGAATTTTTTTCATGAATTTTTTTATTTGTATTAATCGAAGTAATCACCCATGCAATCAATGCATCTTTGCCATCGCAGTGGCAGTTTATTGATGCCCTTCTTAAAGAAATCAGCTGGACGGGAGGCAACAAATTCTTCAAAGGCATTTTGTACTGCCTCTCGGGTATTGAATTTTTTTCCCGCCAAGAAGTTATCCAAATTCTGGAAAAAGTAGTAGTCTGTAGGCGCAAGGTCTGGTGAGTAGGGCGGATGACGGAGAGCTTCCAACCCCAGTTCTTGCAACTTGGAGACCGTCTGCTGTGCAGTATGAGGTCGCGCGTTGTCGTGCAGGAGCAGCGGAGACGAGCGATTGACCAATGCTGGTTGGAGATGCGCCAGCTTCTCCATCATTGTGCTCAGTTCTTCACAGTACACATCTGCAGTAATGCTCACCCCGTTTGGTAAGAAGCTGTGATGAATCACACCGGCGCTAGACCACCAAACAGTGACCATCACTTTTCTAGGGGTAAGTTTTCGTTTAGGGCATTGTTTAGGTGCTGAACCAGGATCCAACCAACTTGCTGAGCGCTTGCGGTTATCAAACAGAATCCATTTTTCATCGCAGGTAACAATGCGGTTCAAAATTCCTTCATTTGTGTGTCTGTTGAGCAGTGCAAGGCACGTCTCGACGCGTACTTCGCGCTGGCGATCATTGAGTTCGTGGGGCACCCATTTGTCAAGCTTTTTTACCTTGCCAATTTGACGCAAATGGACCAATATTGTTTTGACGCTAACGTCGAAAGCTGCTGCTAATTCAGCCGTAGATTGTGTATCATCAGCTTCCACAACCGCCTTTAATTCGTCATTGTCGACCAAAGTCTTCGGACGACCGCGAGGTTCATTTTTCAGGTCGAAATTTCCAGAACGGAAGCGAGCAAACCAATAACAGGTGGTGCGTTGGTTTGTAGTGTTAGCTCCGTAAACGTCGTTGATGTTGCGTGCCGCTTGTGCCGCGTTGCTGCCACGACGGTACTCATATTCCATAATTACTCGAATTTTTAACGTATCCATGATGACGAAAAAGATTGAAATGCGATGAAAATGTAACACTAATCAATAAAGAAATGACTACTTTTGGAAAAAAGAATCCATGTTTTTAAAATAAAATTAATTTGAAATTAGAATTCTTAGCCAAACAAAAATTATTTTGATTTGAAATGGCCAGTACTGCAGAACGGCAATTTCATAGGTAAAGACCTAATATTAGGTCTTTACCTATGAAATTGCCGTTCTGCAATTGCCAAAATGCCGTAAGAATTCTAATTTCAAATTAATTTTATTTTAAAAACATGGATTCTTTTTTCCAAAAGTAGTCATTTCTTTATTGATTAGTGTTACATTTTCATCGCATTTCAATCTTTTTCGTCATCATGGATACGTTAAAAATTCGAGTAATTATGGAATATGAGTACCGTCGTGGCAGCAACGCGGCACAAGCGGCACGCAACATCAACGACGTTTACGGAGCTAACACTACAAACCAACGCACCACCTGTTATTGGTTTGCTCGCTTCCGTTCTGGAAATTTCGACCTGAAAAATGAACCTCGCGGTCGTCCGAAGACTTTGGTCGACAATGACGAATTAAAGGCGGTTGTGGAAGCTGATGATACACAATCTACGGCTGAATTAGCAGCAGCTTTCGACGTTAGCGTCAAAACAATATTGGTCCATTTGCGTCAAATTGGCAAGGTAAAAAAGCTTGACAAATGGGTGCCCCACGAACTCAATGATCGCCAGCGCGAAGTACGCGTCGAGACGTGCCTTGCACTGCTCAACAGACACACAAATGAAGGAATTTTGAACCGCATTGTTACCTGCGATGAAAAATGGATTCTGTTTGATAACCGCAAGCGCTCAGCAAGTTGGTTGGATCCTGGTTCAGCACCTAAACAATGCCCTAAACGAAAACTTACCCCTAGAAAAGTGATGGTCACTGTTTGGTGGTCTAGCGCCGGTGTGATTCATCACAGCTTCTTACCAAACGGGGTGAGCATTACTGCAGATGTGTACTGTGAAGAACTGAGCACAATGATGGAGAAGCTGGCGCATCTCCAACCAGCATTGGTCAATCGCTCGTCTCCGCTGCTCCTGCACGACAACGCGCGACCTCATACTGCACAGCAGACGGTCTCCAAGTTGCAAGAACTGGGGTTGGAAGCTCTCCGTCATCCGCCCTACTCACCAGACCTTGCGCCTACAGACTACTACTTTTTCCAGAATTTGGATAACTTCTTGGCAGGAAAAAAATTCAATACCCGAGAGGCAGTACAAAATGCCTTTGAAGAATTTGTTGCCTCCCGTCCAGCTGATTTCTTTAAGAAGGGCATCAATAAACTGCCACTGCGATGGCAAAGATGCATTGATTGCATGGGTGATTACTTCGATTAATACAAATAAAAAAATTCATGAAAAAAATTCGTTTAAATTTTTTCATACAAAACGGCAATTTCATAGGTAAAGACCTATTATTAAACGAGCTGACAAACAGGAATGACGGCTTAATGTGCTCTCCTAGGCACGGATGTAAAACAAACAAACAAAGGCAACAATGTATTCATACTACTGTTACAAATATGAAAATTTGAGTCTGGCTGTGAGTTTGTGTAAATGTGTGTGCGTGTATCAGTTCGTAGGTTTTAGTAGACATAATCATTTAACCTATGGCCTCCTACAAGATGGAAGGATCATCCTTCCATCTTGTGAGGGTCACTGGAAGCCGCTGGATGCGGGTAGTGCAAGAATGGCAATTGTGGAGATCTTTGGGGGAGACCTTTCTCAATCTGTGGAGTCTTTTGGGTGATATGATGATAAAATTAAATACAAAGAGTATTTGTATTGAATTGTATCATCATATATTGTACACCAAGAGTTACATTTAAAGTAAACAGTTGTATTAAATAAAGTAGAATGAAATGTACATGGATGATAATGGATCATTTAATTGTATCAAAAAGCGTGTACAAGTATGCTGATGATTGGTCCGACCTTCGTATACTCTTCATCACTCTAATTCCTAGTCGGTACGATGTTGGTGTGCCCGAAGATGGCTCCCATAGTCAATCTAGCACTGGTACTGTTTACTGGGATTTAATTTTTTTTAAAGTACGTATAACGCTAATAAAGTAACTAATTAGAATTATACTGTACGAAAAATTAAACATATCATATGAATAAAATATGAGAAACATATAGTAAAATTTTTATTAGTAACTGAAAGATATTTTCACGTACATTACATTTCTAGGGTATAAGCACTCCCAAATTTGAAAGAAAATTTAACAAAACAGTTTCAACCACCTAAATGATTAAATAATCTACAAAAACCTATGCATAGCCAAGGTACATTAGACAAGATTAACACTCCATTACTTAGTTAATGTGAAATTTATATTTTCTTTAAACGAATTTAGTATAAACGAGCAACTGCACGCATTGCGCTGTTCTTACGCAGAACTAATGCCAAGTGGGTTGGTAGCAGTGCGCGGGCACACGCTCCGTGAGACCACGGCTGGGTCCATCAGAGTAATTATTTGTGTATTGTACTTACCGCCACATTCATTATGCTAATATTGAGGCCTATTCAGACCTAGGAATATTTATTATGAAGAGAAGTTTTCACTTCAGTCCATACGTTCACACAAATATTATAAAGGCGTAAGTTTGTGAGTGTGTGAGCGTGTATGTTTGTTTCTTCATCACGTCTTAAAATTTGGTATGGAGTTAGCTGACTCCCTGGATTAACACATAGGCTATAATTTATAAAGTTTAACGCGGGTAAACCGCGGGGCACAGCTAGTCTTAGGTAAATACATATAATCACTGTCGTTAAATATGCGTATATTTATAAGACGTATCTACAGCGTTTTAGGTAAGTGATTTTTGAAGACAGTATTAGCTTTCATGTTTATCGTGAATTAAAATCTGTTTAGATTGGGATCAGATAGCCGTGTATGAATTATGTCCTGTAATAGGGGGATATGCCATTATCACCACGCTTGGCTGACGGGTTGGCGATCGCTGTAAGATGATCATAGTATCTACTCAGAAGGACGCTGCTCTTCTTCTGGCAGATATTTCCTCGGGTTGACTTGTACGTCCCCCACGGGATGAGATGGGGTGATGATATTCTGATATTCGCTGCTGTCACCACAGAGCGTTATAATATAACTTATATTAAATAGGTGTGCAAAATCGAGACTAATGGAAACCTGTTGTCTCCTACCCCTCTGGGAAACAGGCGTGTCTATGTATGTACTTAATTTTATAAAAAAAGAAAAAAGTAAGATTAATAAACATTATTTGATAGAATCTAACTTTTCAATTTTTCTGATTAAATTCGTTGCGGGATCCAAGACAGCTAAAGCGATTCCCCGGGACATGCCTGAGCCTCACCGCTGAGTGTCATTTCATTGTTTACCACTGTTGATCCTAGCTTAAAGGAGTTGCAGTGGTGGGTAAGACTAGTCCCAAAAATCTCTTCCAAATGGTTTATATTTACCTGGTTCGATATAACCAAAGGCATTTTATCTTCTTCTTCTTAGCGTGTCGATGGCAATCTAAATTAAGTCAGCCCAGAATTCAGCTACGAGTTGAGCGTTTTCAGTAGCGTTCATTAGTTCTTGTAACGTGCAGGCGTTAGGGCACGCAGGACATGTTAACAAGTGTGCCATAGTTTGAGGGACAGAACCACACTTGCACATGGAAATGTTTAAAAATCCCCACCTGAGCAGGTTTTCCTTACTTCGACCAACTTGGGTCCAGAGTCTGTTCAGGGACTTCCAGGTTAGTCACGGCAACTTGTATCTTGGCGGAAGGTTTTCAGCGGGAGGGACGAATGGCATGGGTAGGCAAGCACTGTCTCGCCACAGTTTGAGCCGTGTCTTAGCCGTTCGCCAGATTGTATTAAAAATCTGCATTAACATACATACATACATAGACTCACGCCTGTTTCCCAGAGGGGTAGGCAGAGACAACGGGTTTCCATTTGTCACGATCTTTGCATACTTCTTTTGCCTCGATTACTGTCATTATATTCTTCATACATGCCCGCCGGTTTAGGGTACTTCTGACCTGCCCTTTCTTGAGAACATCTCCAATTTGGTCAGAGAATGTTCGACGTGGTCTTCCCCTTCCGGTTGTCCCATTCACACAGGCCAGGTATACTTCTTTTGTCAATCTTCTTTCATTCATCCTTTCTAAATGGCCGAACCATCTCAGCATGCCTTTTTCAATCTGCATTAAGACTAGCCGTATTCCAAGTAAAATTGCCATAGATATCCATAAAAATAATTTATTACACGAGCTAAACTATAAAATGTCTATTTAACAGTAACTCAGGCAATTAACTGCCAAAGCAAAATCGAATCAGGAAACAACATAATGTAAACAAATTAACGGCCAGTAAAGTTAATAAAGTAATTCGGTGAGCGGTCAGAAATCAACGCTGGGCTCGTGGTTACACAGAGTCATCGAGTATGCGGGCGCAGGAAGATAATTACTGATAAACAAGTCGTCGGTCGGAATCGTATTGGCATTCAGACTTATGAGACTAATCATCCCAGTGTACATCCACACGATACACCCCAAATGTATTTACCATTTCATGTTTAAAATATGGCCTGTCGCAGTGTTGGCTGGTCTACTGCTTATTAGGAGATGTATGCAATAAAAGCTGTATGTTTTTTTTTATATAAAGTTGAATTAGCAAAGAAGTATACGGCACATTTAATTAAGACTAGATAAACTCCTTAATACAGGTTAGCTTATAACCTAGCTAGGAAATAAGCACTTCACCCAGCTAATCGTAGTTATAAGAGAGTACAACCCTTTAATGTAATTTATTATTAATGCATTATGTATTATAATTCAGCTTTAGTAATAAAATGTATTATTATTATTACTTTTGGAGATTTGTAGCATTGTGATAGATTATACCACGCGACTGTAATTTCTCAAAAATAAAAATACTAATATACTTAAAAATTAAGGGTACTGAATAGTAATTATACTAAATCATATTAAATCTTAATATGCCGAGAATTGACTGAGAATTGACTTGACTGGCTTGTTGGTCTAGTGGTTAGTGACCCTGACTGGCCAGAGATCTTGGGTTCGATTCCCACCCTAGACAAATCTTTGTGTGATGTATAATATGATGAAATTATATAATAGATAGATAGGTACACTTTATTGCACATCAAAGAATAAAATTTATATGTATAGAAATAGTTTCAATTTATGTACAATTGGCGGTCTTATCGCATAAGAGCGATTTCTTCCAGATAACATAATAAGTATGTATTTAGAAATATATTACTATGTTTAAGAGTAGTCTGGTTGCCATAGTACAGCCCTTGTTTAGTTTAGGAACAGATTGCAGTGTGTTGAGGTTAGTTAAGTTTTCCCATGGTTTTATATTATGATTGTTGTCAATTTCCACGAAATTACTTTGTTGAGTATTTTAGCGTTTAAGTCTAGAGTCAGTGTTGTTAAGCAACAAATAATAGAATTTATAGCGACTCAAAGACGTTATCATTATTAAAAAAATTGTCAGAATTTCTCTCTCGCCCTATATTGTCATATGAGGGCTTGGCAACACTAATTCGAACCTCTATTTGATCTCACTGAAAATAGACAACCAATTTACGTATGTATCGGCATAATGCTTATTTATTATTGTATTCAGAACACAACCTGTGGGATGTGGGAAATAATCGTTGGCATTGAATTTATATTCGTCGAATTTGATGACTTGAAATAACAACAAAAGATAACATTTTAATATTCATAAATGTCACAAACAAAACGAATTGATCCGCAACTGTTTCGGCGATAAAAGCCTCGTACAATTGTCTCGATTTTGTTCCCTTTTATTCAAAGTTTTATTATTTTAAAGTATTTTAATTAAAACTGACATTGTTTTGGGAAAGAAGATTATGACAAGCTGGCAGCTTGACGCAGACAAAAAGATTTCGTAGAATCCGTTCCGCCCCGCGCAGGGTAGGGCCCCAATTATACAAAGATGATTTTAAATTTTTAATGGGGCTATATTGTCATAAAGTTGTTGGAATATTAGGTACCTATAGAATTAAAATGTATTGTTAAAAGCAACAAAATGTTTAAGAGTCTACTTGTACCTAGTAAATGCCGAGATTTATTAAGGATGATGAATTAAATAGATGTCATTTACGTTTATAAAGCTTTGGTTACTGAATAATGATTAAATATTCATGTAGTATTTATCTTTTGGTACTAGGCTTCGTTGACCTAAACATGAACGCGCCTATTAAAATAAGGACAATATTTGTCTTTATGGAATATGATTGAGAATAGCTTACATAGTTGATGAAGTTAATTAATTATGTAGGTTTTCTTTTTATTGTATGAAATTATATCATTAACATTAAAAGAAATGACCAGTTATTTCATTAAGACTGTCACTGAAAATCCGAAGTCTTTAAACTTGAATAGGTACTGTTTTTATGGAGTCTTTGGCGGGTTATTACGTAAGCATTATTTATACGGCCATTTCACTTTTTAATATCATTCTGTAGCCATTGTATTTTTTGCATCCCATTGCTAATTTTCATCAGGCCACACTGGAAATTAAATAAAAAAATATAATTGTGATGAAATTATCCATTTTTGGTAACTTTATGTGGATTTAAATTTATTTTAGTGTTGTTAAATAGCGATTCAGAGATGGAGATAAAACGGATCATTTAGCGACACGTTTAGCGAAAAGGGAATTGGTGAAACTCAAGTTACAATTACTGGACTCCATCATTAAATATCATGACACATTACAATCGTAGATATAAACCTCAAAAACCAACAATTTTTTTTTTAATTTTATGTGTCAAATAATTTTATTTTACTTTATCTTATTATCTTTAGTCATTTTGAAGTTATAATTATCTGTAACTTAATAATGCCTAAATATTACCTTGCTCCGCCGTGTAGAAACAATGATGACCTGCGTAATATTGTTTTTGTTAATTTATATACGTACCTTTGTGCGCCCTAATTAATAATCTTAGTTTTAAAAATTGTTTCTCAGTAAGTGAATTATGTATACAATTCTTTATGAGAAATGAAGTTATTCTTAACCGTAACCGTAATGATGCTACGGAGCATCTTCCTAAAACACTGCTGACTTATGATTTGAATGGGGATGATTGTGTTGACTGTCAGCCTAACAATCAATAACAAAGCAATAGGAAACGCAAAAATGACTGTAAAGAATATTAAATCTTACGAAAAAACATGGAAAATTTTCAATTAAAATTAGATCTAAGCAAATTTATTCATGAAAATGGCACTCAAGGAGTTAAGTTTGACCGTAACAGTCCTAAAATATAAATATTCTAAAAGTAAAATACTAGGTCTAACTCAGGTTCTGTGGTAAATTTGCCAAATGAGAACCAGCAATTTGTAACTTAATACATAAAATGAATACATTAAAGGAACCATGCAAATCCTTGGAGCCAAACCGTTCAGCTTCAACACACACAATGGGTGTCAATGACAACTATATCTCAGTATTGTAGTCCGATAATAATGGTAAATGCCTGGAATCACTGTTCAATAATGACATGAGCCATTGATGTGTTAATAATTGTATGTCGAAAATGCACTACAATGATTTAGTAGATCAACCAGTCAGCTATAAGGACATTAATGATTCTGCTGATAGGAAACTTTAAAAAGGAAAACTAAAAAATATAGCATCACTATAAGGTATACCTAACATGTCTGATTGGATAAATAACTACATTACTATGTTGAATATGCATTTAAAGTTCATAGTAAGCAATTACAACGAAAACTTTATATTTTTTTTATTCTTGAACCACGAGTTCGGTAGATAGGTACATGTCTTGAGGAATTTTTGAATGGTATTGATACATTGGCTTCATATATTAACACAGTCATTATATAGCGAAATGTCTTTTTACACTAAATATATTTTATAATGTTACTCAAAATCGACTTTAATAAAATGATTACTAGAATTTAACACAAACTTTGGCTTTGGCCTTTTTAGCCTTTAGATTACTATGGCCCAAAGGTCATATGTAGGAAATAGTAATAGATTTTACAATAAGCATTTAACTTATATTACTGACTTGTTTGATGCAAAATTCAAGACGCACATTAGAATCTAAACTGATGGCTGATGGTTATTATAGTATTAAAGAGTATATTGGATAGAAAGACTTATGGCACTTGGTGCCTTCTGTATAACTAATATTTGAATTAAATTTTGTTAAGTTAGTTAGTTAAGTTTAAAATATTAAAATAATATTTTGACTATTTACAAGCGCTCCGCATGGGTTTATGTCAATTACTTATCAAATAAAAATTAAAAATTCACATAGCCAGTTTTCTGAGCGTACGATTGTAAATAGCATATTTTGCGAGTCAGTAACCTTTTATTAAAAAAATATATACTTTCTGGCATCATATTCATATAATATTTTATATTATACTCCATAAAAAGTGACCTATTGGATAGATCGTTCTATTTTACAGAGTCGTACTTAATTTTCTTGTAACTAATATTGTTGTCTGACGATTTTATTTATATTTTACGAGCCTAGCATTTATGTATTCCTATCAGCCAACCGGACACGGACCTATCAATGTCGTAGACAGATTCGTTGTATTTTTCTATTGCTTCAGAAGGAGGTAAGTATTAATTACGATATCTATCCGGTGAACTTAATATTTTTGTGTCTAATCACTAGTCTATATGAGCCATTTGATATCATATGTCCTAGATATGTACTATTGTTGATCGTAAACGATGTTTGTAGTAATTTATAAGGGACTCCCTCATATAGAAGACAACTTCCGGGGTATTACTTAATATAGTGATTTATTTTTATTAGAGGGTATTAAATGATTTGTAAGCTAGTCTAATAAAAAGGGATAAATGTAAGTAGTGTGACAGCGTGCGGGGCGCGGGGGCCGGCTCGTTCCGCAAGATCATTGTTATTTATCTCGATGCCTCCCCGCTTTTATTTCGTCCTTGTCCGCCTCAGTTTATTTGTCTTCGGGATCTGAGGGTACATTAACGTATTTTTCTTCTCTATTAGGGAGACGGTCGTCCGCTCACCTTCAAAGTTTGCACCGCGATCCTCGAAATCCGAACCCGCCGTTTGTTTACTTGTTTTTTATTCTCGAGATAAGTCAAATAAAACTTGACGATTGATTGTGTTGTAGGAAAGCTCGTAATCACAAAGAACAGAGGAAGTTTTGAAGCGTTAAACTGAGAGTTTGTCTACTTTATGGTGGGGCTATCAATGCGACTGAACCGAACGAAATGGTCCAACTTATATATTTACACCGATTAATATTTTTATTATATCCGTGTCGAGTAATAAATGTTCGGCCATTAAGTTTTATTTATCTGTACACACCGCATAACAGTTCTTTAGAACACACACTGATTCATGTCGTAATAAATAGGTACACTATTTTAAGACGTCCTTCGCACGATTTCAGAGCGCCCGTTAACATGACTGGAAATTACCCGTGCCGATATTAACCCAGAATCCGCTCCATTTAAATAATACTATTTTTCAACAACGGCTTTTATTTAATGACTCACAATATCTACATTTGCGTACTGCACTGAAAAATAACAAAGGAAGAAGGCGAGTTAGTATTACAGTCTGTATAGAATAGGAGAATTAAACACAAAAGCTCCATTAGCCGCGTAGCTGTTTCAAAATTAAATTATCTGGAGCAATCGCAGGGTAGCGAGTTACGAGCAAATTGCCAGAAAGAATAAATCCATTCTCGCGAATCGGTTGCATGAAAATTGCAACAGCAGGCAATAGCGGCGCGCCAGCGAAGCGCACAATTATAACGAGACGGTATAAATCAGAATGAGTTGTGGCATGTTATTAGGGCTATTCCACCACGAAATAGGAAGACGAAAGCGAGCTCGATGAAACTCGTAAACTGAGCCGAGATGTTGCTTGCTCATTTTCAACAGATTTTTTGTCGAATTGATTATTTGTGTAGTATTCGTGCCTCTCTCGTATTTTCGATTCCCGCAGCTTTTTTCCGTCAACCTACTACGTCCTGAACAACTGAACATTCCGTTTTGTATATTCGAATAAATCGAAAACATTACACTTAAATTTTATCGTTTCCTCGAACGAAGCATTAGAATCGTATTAAGTATGAGTCAAGTTTCTAGATGTGTTGTACGTTTCTTTGAGTGTAATCACGTTTTTTTATTTCATTTCAGTTTTCTTCGGAGGTTTTTGCTGTTTCGCCGGACTACAGTCGCGGGTGGAAGTGAAAGCGATCTAGCAAAAAAGAATACAAACTACTCTTTGGGGTTCGAACCTCGACTCAATCGGGCGGGACCACCGAGGGACTTGAATGGTGCATGGCTGAGTAGAAAAAGCTGCACCACCGTTTCGATTGCTTAATAGAGCGCTATACAAGCACATGGATTAATAAAATATTTTAAGGATCTGGAGGGATCATCTACAAAAACATTAGATATTTCGTTATATCTGCTGCTGTGTTATATTTGCTGTCGGTTAATGTTTAATAATTGAAAATTGGGTCCAAAAGTTGTGTCAGATCATGTTCTGAACATCTTTTATATAATGACTGGTGATTAGTAATAACGAACAGCTTTCCCGAAGAATTTTATTTACCATATAATAAAAAAACCCGTTTCTTTTCTTATTGCCTATAAAATATAGTGCTCATTACTGAATTTGGGCTAAGAAGGCCATGGACAATGGAAGCTAGTCAATTAAAAACTAAACACGGGTTAGCTGTATATTAGTATTACGATTTGAAGGGTTTTCCAACACCGGGAAGAGATCCATTGCAGGCTTAATTCAACCAATCGTGTAGCGTTATCGATACGAAAATCAGAACAAATTTAGTTTTTGGTTCGTCCCAAAATTTGAAATTAGGACCATATTATTACTAGACAAAATACTCCTTTAGAAAGTTGTATAATAATCTCGTGCTAAGGTCACTAATTATTAGTCACCTTAGTCATACATGAATTTTACCATATTTTCTGTTCCTCATCATTTAATATTCACCGTTAAAAAGGATCAAAAGCTCGGAGAGGGTAAGGTTCCCGAGAAATAGTTCCCATACTCGTGAATACAAATAGATGCTTATGAGGACTTACCTTTTCGCAAATTATCTCTTGGCTACAAGGCGGCAACGTAACCTGGGAACAAAATTTTATAGAGAGCTTATTTAGTTTTTGTTGAACGAAGAAAATCTTCGCATTGAGGATCCGGGACAATATCGTTGAATATGATTATTATCATCGATATACATACAAGTCGAAAACAATTCAATAAACATAAAATTTAATAACGTAATTGGAACCAGGTGGACTACAGTTTCATAAACATTTATATACAAAAATAAGCTAATATTTTTAATGAAATGTGAATATATGAGACGATAAATTAGAGAATATAACGTTGAGAGAATCTAAATGAGGGTACCTACTTATTTTTAACGTAAATGAAAAAAATATACGATCGAGTATAAGTATAGATACGATCTATTTGATGGTAAGTGGTTACCGTTGCATATAACACTTGCAAT
The DNA here is from genome assembly GCA_951640165.1 of Pseudoips prasinana. NCBI lineage: Eukaryota > Metazoa > Arthropoda > Insecta > Lepidoptera > Nolidae > Pseudoips > Pseudoips prasinana. The sequence continues at coordinate 26,064,558 of OX621237.1, read as the reverse complement.
ACAAAAGTATCATTGGCGCGCTACCCACTCTATATCCCTCACGTTGAGCCTTGGTGATCTTACCAAGATTGTGGACCAACATAAGTTTGCTTGTTCATTCTTGAATACAATGCCCGCATTATGTAATGTACCATGAATTGCTGAATCGTGGGGGACAAAAACACAATCACACTCAGAATAACTATTTGTGTCATACAAATATTTATCCTACCCGGGATTCGAACCCGTAACACTCGGACACCAGCCAATGAGCCACACGTACCGTTATTAATGGCAACCTATCCAACGGTTTTTGTGGTCTACTAAACCAAAATATGGGTCTTTTATTGATTGAAACTTATGGGCGTGATTGCTTTCGACTGGTCAATAAATAAGTTTGATAACAAAACATAATATTTTTATGTGTATTAATTAAAATTATAAATTTTATTGTTTATTTGCGTTCACTGTATAAATCCTAGGTTTTTATCCGATTAGGACAACATTTATATATTATTTTTTTAATTTAAAGTTATTGCACAAAACTGTACAGAGGCGGACTTATTGTGAAATACATATCCACCAGTAAACCTTTGGATGGTGGAGAGATAATATGGTTGGTGCAGTATAGACACTTGATTAATAATAAAAAGTACTAAAATAAGGAACACCTAATGTAAAGTAAAATCTTATAAATACATTACTTACATAGATACATAACCTTTAATGTTAAGATGAGTCTGCCCTTTTTTAACGTAAACTGAGTCTTGGTCATCTTAAAAGCATTTCTTATCGAATAAAGAAATATAAAAATCGGCGCTTCACAAACAGCGAAGAAATCGCATAACATGTGTATAAGAAAAAAACAAACATCAAATAATGAGTTTCTTGAAGACTGTGTAAAAATATAAGATACAGTACGAATATTAGATTATTTCTTAAATTTACTGTCTTTTGTTATTAAATTGGTCAAAGCGCCTCCCAATAAAGACATTGAAAAGCTTTAGCCACGTAAACTTCAGGTGAATTTTATGTGATAGTTTGATATCCCCCACAGAGGAATGTAAATGGATCGGTATAATGGAGATCGACACATTCGGGGTTCCACGGTGAAATTGAAATTTTGAATTGCATTATCAAAATGATCCCTATCACTTGTTTTTTAACAAAAATGGCCCGTCTGATGTCTGACAGCTACCGTAACCTATCACACTTCTAACATGGCATCACGCACCAGTTATTGATCAGGAACTTTTCCTTAACAGTTAACACAGATTATAAAAGCAAAGAAAATTTGAATTAGCTACTATTCAAATTTTCAGCTAGTTATCTACTACAGCTAGTTATATACTAGCTGTGCCCCACGGTTTTACCCGCGTTAAACTTTATAAATTATAACCTATCTGTTAATCCAGGGTGTCAGCTAACTCCATACCAAATTTTATTAAAATCGTTCCAGCCGTTTAGACGTGAAGAAGTAATAAACGTACACACTCACATACTCACAAACTTTTCTACACGTTCCAAACTTGTATGTTTGATAATATTTGCATCAAATACGTGCGTACTTTTTGTCTATTGAAAAGTTAGAAATCTAATCTTTATAAGTCAATTAATGGGCTTATGTCCAAATTACTTTATCCTATGGGCAGTGGCCATAAAGTGTTGGAGTTGTTTAAGCTTTCAGTAGGCGTCTTACATGGCTTTAAGTTGTATAAAAACCACAACCGGGACCGACAACTCAATGTGCCCTACGAAGTACTAAGACGCTCAGAAATTAAACCACTTCGTGGTCACCCATGTATAGATTGATCGCATTACTGAATGCTTAACCTTGACGTTCATTAACAGATCTGTGGGAGCAAACAATAAAAGTAAATAAAAATAAACCTACACTAGACATCTCTATAATTATTTATAATTCTTTAAGGGAGACGCTTATAGCTAGATTCACTCACCAGTCCTTAAGTGATCGGCGAGGTTAAGCAACTAGGCTCGCGGTCAGTCCATCGATGGGTGACCATTAAAGTGGTTTAATTTCTGAGCGTTTCCGTGCTTCGGAGGGCACGTTAAGCTGTCGGTCCCGGTTGTTGTTAGACAACAGTCGTTAAGCCATTTCAGAAGCCTACTGGGTGGCTTGAACAACTCTGACACTAGGTTGACCACTACCCTTACGACAAGTAAGTAAATATTATTTAAATGGCGGAAAGACGTTATAAGTCGTAAAAAATTACATCTGCTTACTTATATCCCTCTAAACATTACAAAAGTACGTAAGAATTGAAATATTATAATGATGTTTATGCGGAGCGAGCACAATCTTAGTAACAAACGAAACAATACGTTCCTATTGCAACATTTGTACGCTAGTTTACGAAACCATAAAATATGATAAGCATCAGGCAATGAGATTCAGACGGTCCTATTTATTTGTATTTACGAGCAAATCGAGCCTTGACCCGCCGTGCCGGGACTTGCCTACTGAAGCTCTTTGGAAAAACAACTTTTGCAGATAAACACGGTTGAATTCTTTTGTCGTGTCACTATCCTGATTTACTGCTTAATAATGTAAGGCGGAGCGGCGAGAGTCGATTATGAGCGAACGATTCTAGCGTGTAATTACGGATAGTCGGGTTTAATAAGAGCAGTTTGTCCGTGCGACGGTGCATCGGGAGTTCGATGCGGGCGTATTGCCGTCGCCCCCGGTAAACAACGCTCGCTCGGGCGGCAGCTGCGAGTCGCTTTGCCTGCATACGACGCGCAATATCCCTCTTACAAAATAAAGGAATTCCCCGCGACAATCGTTCGCCTTCTTTACCCTCACCCGAGAAATACAAACGCACGCCTCTGAATGACTTTACAAAAATTTGCATGGCACCATCTTTTTTTCTCTATATTTTCACGTTCAGAAAAGCAATTTTTGTACGTCGCCCGCGATACGGAACGCGGGAAATTGCACTCGGTCCTTGGTGAACGGAGAGAACAGTGGGAATGGAGTGGCACAGAGTATTGTACCGAATAGAGGGGAACGATGGCTTTTGGCTAGCTTTATTGGCCGGTATACTTCTGTATGTTTGATTATCTCTGTACCTACACAGTGTTTTATACTTTTAACTTCAGTTTGTGTTAAAGGAAAACTCACTGTGTTTTCCAATTCCTAGATGTTTTAAAAGCTTATCTTATGTTTTTTACTTATTTTTATTTAGTTTTTTTGTTATTACGGTTTTTGTCTTGTTGCTATCAAGATCCTGTTCATATTAAACAGTGACGAGTCTAATAGATTTTAAAAGATCTACAGATTTAATGATACGAATTTAGTTTAATAAAATTGGTTATAATAAAATTAGCGGCCTCGACAAGTTTACACTTCAAAGGCGTAATAATACATCCTACTAATATTATAAATGCGAAAGTTTGTGAGTATGGATGTTTGTTACTCTTTCACGCAAAAACTACGGAACGGATTATGATCAAACTTTGTAGTAATATAGCTTATATATCCGAATAACATATAGGTTATAATTTATTAAGTTCAACGTGAAACCGCGCGGCCGCGGGGCAAAGCTAGTTCAAAATATATAAAAAGAGTAATTGACTGATTTAGATGAGGAAATGTGATACTTACCGGTAACTTGTTTAAACTAAGTGCATTATTATTATTTATATTTTCTATTTAGCGCATTTATGCTTTTGAGAAATGAATATCTTTAACAGAAATTTGTTGTACACGAGTATCAGCTTGCGAAATACACATAAATATTACAGAGATATACAGTTATATCGCTTTGAATGTAGAATCAAGATTTTTACATTCAATAGCGTTTTATAATTCATGTTATTAGCTGTCTCCACAATAATTATTTTAGGTGTATTTATTGTTCAAAGAAAAATAGAGTGTTTATTTGTATATAGGACATGAGACATAATATCTTAGGACATTATTCACAAACGGTTATCTGATCCCAAAATAAGCAGAGCTTGTTCTATGGAAACGAGTTTACTGATATACTACTTTTCTTTCTTTTTAGCAAACTATTATACGACAATCAGTTTGCTTAATAAATAAAACTCTTTAAATTTCCATACAACAATAATCGAGCAACTTTGCAAGTACAGTGATAAAAACCAATGCGTATAAGCGCGGTCAATATCAGTTAAATAAATAGATAAATTAAGTTCCGAATTTGCTATTTTATTTATTTTAAATTATTCACCGTTACTATTATTACACACATACGTTGACATTTCATTAAATATGTTCCTTTTTTAGAATTCTAATTATGACTACAACCACTTTTTGAACAGCTTCATTACATTCTCGTAACATTAATATTATAGGGTCGGTGATACTTTAATACAGCAAAAATGTTTGTTACGCAATTGTAATCCTTATTTTCAAAATCAGGATTATAATTGCGTAGCAAAACTTGAAAACCGTGTAACTAAAAAGACCCCACGGACGGACTTATTTCAAATATTTTTGTTACTTTAATACTGTATTCAACTATGTTTATGTACTGCATTGTGAGCTTAACAAGTACAATTGTCGCTTAATGCCCAAGTGCTGAAAAAAATTAATTATTTCATAACGTGGTATTGAAGTTTTACTTACATAGATAGGTAATAAAATCCATCTTCTTTAGGTAATCATTATTCAGATATATCATAGGAAACATAAAATAAAAATCAAGAACAAACAATATTTCTATAAGTTTTACCATTACCCGGGAAATAAATGAAATTCTTTCTCGTAATCTAATAACGATTACGACAGCTAATTCGCAAATTAACTTTAATTACTCAAAGCGCTGTCGTGCGTCAATATTTTTACAAACAATTAGTATCACAAGTTGTTGAAGAAGTGAAGAACTACAATTTTATAATTTCGATTGCAAAGTTGGGAGCGGAGTTATTCCAATATTGTTGGATTCAATTAGAGCGCACTGCGTCACAGTATTGAATTATCTTAATTATTCCAGCTTCAGAGCAATGGAGTATTTACTTTTCATAATATGGCATAAAAGCCTTTCATAATAGTTCTTAGTGACAGTATAGTGTACTTGTTGTTGGAATAAGACTGTCATTATATGATCTAATAGGAGAATAAATGAGACTACAAGTAACAGCCCAATTCAAAGATATATTATGAATGTAATTTTAAAAGCGTGGCTTCTTCATAAATATGTCTACACATTAAATGAGCATATTAATTTGATTTAAATAATCGACGTGAACATTAGATACATATTTTATTAATTAATTATATTTTATTTCGACTGCACGTGTGGCGCAGCGGCTAAGACAGTCGCCTCGCCGCTACGTGTCGCAGGTTTGAGTCCCGCGCCGGACAACTATTCGTGTGACCCATAAATAGTTGTTCTGAGTATGGATGTAATTTGTGTCCGTCTATTATATGTTTGTAAATTACCCCGTGACACAGAGATTAATTTCACTAATGCGGGAGTTGTCTTTTTAAATAAAAGAAAAAAAATTATAATAATAAAATAACTCGGATAGTACCTGGTATTTATTAATGAATGGAGACATTATTAATAACTACCAAGGTAAATTATCATAATTCATAAAATGGCACCGTTAAAAGAGAGAACTGTACTCCCGCCCGATTTGTTTCGTCTGATTTACATATTTATACGCAATAGTAAAGATGATTTTATAGACACGTGTTCACTTTTTTTGATAAAATATATTTTCCATTAATTTAACTGAGTGGTGTAGTGTTGTAAAAATAAATGAGCCATGTTCCTTAGACTTACTATATATTCGTAAAGAGTTTCACTATTTCTTGTCCAAACACATTTTGTTTACAAAATTTTTCCATTCTTGTGAGAGACGTAACCACAAAATCGGTGTTCTACCTACATGATTCAGTCACTACACCCACGCCTACATTACACAGTCTATTTTTATAACAGACTTAAGAGATATCTATAGACTATCTGATGTCACACACTTAGTTTAGCTGGCGTCCATTGATAATAAAATTACAAGCTATTGCAAATAAGTGACTTGTAGGTTTTTTTATATTATTAATATTCTGGTGAAGTTTCTAGAGACTCTTCAACGATGAACTATATAACTTATATCTTAGGTCTTGTGTGATGCGTTGCAGCTGTAAAAGGACATAAGGTAATTAAACGTATGTGCCATAAAATACCGCAAGAGGATTTGCCATAAGCCTATGGTGAGTGGCATCACCAGGGATCCAGCTCAGCATAACACTTCTCGTCTCTACAACCTGCTTATACAGGTAGGTACATGTACTTTATTGCATACATCTCCCGTCTTTATAATTTAAGGGCTTGCTTAGCAAAATAAAAGTATGTGCTATATATCACGGCAAGAGTCTGTTTTTGTGTGAGAGTTTTGTCGCAGGTCTATGGTGAGTGGTATCACCAGGGATCCCGCTCAGCATAGCGCTTCTTTGCTCTATTATCTGCTAAATTCAGTTAGTAGCCACACGTTCTTTATTGTACACATCTCCCGTCTTTATAATTTAAGGGCTTGCTTAAAAAATAAAAGTATGTGCTATATATCACGGCAAGAGATTTTGTCGCAGGTCTATAGTGAGTGGTATCACCAGGGACTCCGCTCAGCATAGCGCTTCTTTCCTCTATTATCTGCTAAATTCAGTTAGTAGACACACATTCTTTATTGTACACGTCTCCCGTCTTTATAACTTAAGGGCTTGCTTAACAAAATAAAAGTATGTGCTATATATCACCGCAAGAGGATTTGTCGCAATTTTGATGAGTGGCATCACCAGGGACCTGCTCATCAAAGCACCTATTTGCTCGATGACCTTGTTTGTTTATAGAGGTAGTAGGTATATGTATTTAATTACATCTCCCGTCCCTATAATTTAAGAACTTGCTAAACAAAATTAATGCTATATATATAAGGTATTCCACAGTTTGAGACGCGTAATTGTAATACGAAGTTACTATGTGTGTCGTCCTTTATTGTTATTGTCTTTAGCATTACTGGAGTATTTCAGAAAACTAGTCTCTATAGAGGCGTCAAGGGATACAAAACCATTAGAGAAAATTATTGGAAGCAATTTGAATAAAGTAGCTAACATTAAAAAAACTCATTGAAGCTCGGAGTCAGTTTTATAAGGTTTTGTATTCGATACCTTAATGCCCATTTTGTTGCCTCTCTGCCCGTCTCTCCGGCTCTTTAAGTGTGTGTTCGTCCGGATGTAATGTGTCTTTAGTTAATTTACAAGTTGGGTACATAAATGAAATTAAATACTTGTTGTACAGTGAGTGACCCAAAAATTTTATCATATTGAGTATTTTTTTTTAAAATAAGGATACTGAGTAAGTGGGTCTACTAGTGGTAGGTGTTCGCCGCCGCGCATGCTGGCCTTTAAGAAAGGAATAGACTCGCTTCTTGAAAGAAGCCATGTCATACCGGATCGGAAATACCTCCGCGGTTAATTAATTCCACAGAATATTAGTGCGCAGTAAAAGGTTTCTTCAGGTTAGAAACGCATGTTACGTTAAATTCGTGTTCTGAGTTTTCTCTTTAAGAGGTATTGCTCCTACCGGTTCTAATCGCTCTCGACGCATACGTATAAAAAAGAAAACAATAGCAAAATCGACGAAGTTTAGTCGAGTCTTTCTAGTAACTAGTTTGAGTAAGAAGAAAATACTGGATGGTTTAATTATTTTCTTAAATTCATTGTATTTTTTTACCAGAAGTTTATTTTCAGCAGTTTCAAATAGGTATGGTAGTTTGGATAGTCAGCTTCTACGAATAAATTCTGATCTGCAAAAACGAAACAGTGGAGCAAATATCTATATAGCATCAAAGAAAAAATCGATCTAGATAGTCTTAAAACACTATTACTACCTACAATTTTCTCATACAAACGTATTTCTCATTTTTCTAGTCTCAAAACTCAGACAGGAAAATGAAAAGAAATTTGGCAATTTTAGATCACTTTCATTACGTTGTCTACAATATACATACAGCTCTAATTTATACTCGTTAGGAATTTAGATTTTTTTTTAGATATTTTTATATACAACGTGTAACAGAAAGAGTGAACGTAACTTAAGGGACATATACGGTCTCCTTAAACCTACCTATACACAAAATCTCATACCGAAATATTATCATTTTAATCTTGATCGTAAAATAATATACCATTCAATATATCGAAAACATTTTATCGATATAACGAGCATCCATACTAACACAGCACAGCTGACTCTGATTTACGCTAGAAATTGTGTGACATACCTCTGCGTTTCTTTCTATGCACGCTTGGTAGATTGATTCGGATTACATTCACTACAAATATTTTATTTTAATTTCGTGTTATGTTTTTATTTATAGCACTGCTGAATATCTATTGGATACTTTATACATCGTAAGGTTCATGAACCTTACAGCTGATATTTGCTAGTGTTGTTCGTAATATCGGTAATCTTACTTCTTGATTTACGTTGCCGCTACAAAAATAAATTCCTAGTTGAATAAAAATGATTATTTCTGTTTGAAGTTTCGTCCATAGGTAGCCGCCCTGATACCCTACAACCCCCTTAAGTTACGTTCACACTTTCTGTTACACGTTGTATATATTATATTACTTTACATGTTAATTATTTCCATCATCATTCATTAACGTTTTATGCCGAATATATCCTGTAAAAGACTGTGAAGCTCAACTGAACATTTGTTTTTATTATGTATTCTTAAAGAAACATATATTGAAAACGACTATAACAATTAACAACTATTTTTGCTTGAAGATTGCTGAACTTCAGTTTTATTTGTATAGTGTTGAGAGATTAATCGTTTGAGAACGTATGCGATATGTCGTCGTAATAATTTAGAATAGGAAACAACTTTTGAACTGTTAATGCCAAAAGCCATGAAAATTATACGCGAAGAGATCAACCACTCTTAAGCTTTACAAGAAATTCCAATTTTAATACAAACAATCAATTATACAGTTGTAATATTGTAGAGTTGTTTTAGAGTGTTACATTACTAATGCTTGATCCCTAAAATCTTAATGTAATGTAAATAATTTAAAATCCTAATCATTTGACGCAAATAATTTATTTCTGCCACAATATTAGCACGTGAGTAGTTGATATTTTTGTAACAATTCCGATGCCAACGGGAGTTGATCTCATATACCAGGTGTTGTATAAATCTGGTGTTTCATAGGAATAACATGAAACTACGTATTTTAGATGGGTCGCTTCGTTAATTCAGAATGACAGTGTTAAATGGTCCGTGATATTTTGTTTGCTTTAATGAATAATTACAATAAATAGGTCGCGGTGCGAATCTCTCAAGAGCGTGACGAGGTCGATTCTTGGGTCATGGTGAATGATGACAAATTTCTAAATTGTAGGCAGCAATTTATTAGTTAATTTGTATGTACCGTCACGAATTTGCGTTTTAATAACAAAATGGGAGTGCTTCCATTTTGTGGATACTGTAATTCCATAGTGTTGATGGTGGTATTACTTTTGTGTGAAAAATGGATATAAGACCTCCATATCTATTATATTGTCTGCAACAACAATCCTTGAATTGCCAACTACTCATAAGTTGTACATGGTTTGAATTGTTCACGTTGTACAACTTAGTCTAATAAAACATTTGTTTCAAGTATATTTATGTAGTTATTTAAGGTACCGCATCTCGTTCATATAATGTTATATTATAAATATGTATCTAACATAACGTTACGCGTAAGGCGAGATTTTTGTAAGACAAATGTGAATGCTGTGCTTCTCTATAACAGATTATTAAGCTTGGCTTATTTTTTGAAATTAAAAGATAATTATTCATTATACCTACGTATTATTTGCGTAAACAATTGTTGGGGTCATAAATTCTAAAAATAAATAGGCCGGCAACGTAGTTGCGGCTCCTCGGGTGTTGCGAGTATCATTGGGGAGCGGTGATCACTTACCATCAGGAGACTCACTTGCTTTTCTGCCTTGCCAATTATATGTGTAAAAAATAAGATTAAAAACTATTATTGAATAAAATACGACAAAAACTACAAGCAGTTCCTACTTACCGATTAGTTTACTGACCGTTTAGGAAAACAAAAACTGCTGACTCCTTTCCGTATGTTTGTTAAGTGTCACTCGAAACCAAATAGCGTAGTGGATGGGCGTATCCGCCAGTTAGTAAATCTATGGTAGTCGTATTATTAGTAATGATTTACGAGCGCTTCGTCGCTACGTTCGACAGACACCAGTTAATGACACCAACCGAGTGCACTCAATTTTTATTTATGGGCTTTCTTGAAAGTCATTTAAGGACGCCCCTCAGTAGAACTGGCGCGAGTACTACGGCTGTTATCTAAGTTCAGTTACTTTTACAATGTTAGCCAAGTTATTGTATCACGATAACAAATCAGTTTTATGATTTTAAGAAAGTTTATGTTTCATGATACAACAAAAATAAGCGTGGTACAGTGTGGTTCACAAGACGGATAATAATAATAATAATAATGTCCTCCTAGTTTGAGCCACGGCGGCCACTCTTAAGAAGACTAACCATGTACGCGGGACATAGTATAGTGCACAAGCGTGTGCGCAAACACAGGGGCAATTTCTATTCCACCACTCTCATGATCCGATGGGACGATTAGCGACACGACCGGAAAGAGGTCAAGTACAAGAATGATGCCAAGGTTTGAACATCTGCTTTTGTAAAAATTTTAGGAACACAAAGTAAATTTCGTTGAATATAAATGTAATGTTATTTTTTGTCATATAATCGTAGTACTTGGGGGGAACGAATTCAGCTCTTTTAGTAGGTATTTAACTCACTTAAACGTTAACTAGACTTATTTTCATACTTACCCAAGAGTCACTATTTAAAATCATTATTACAGTCGTTTTGTATTATATAATAAAAATCGTTGTTTAAAAGCGTTGTTTAGTTATGGTGCTATTTTAGCCGAAGCCATGCCGCGGAAGTTACTCAAGAGCCACTTCCGTCTCGCTCCATGCCGTTTTTACTTATAATTTTCTTAATTGTGGTCGCAACGAACCTTTAAATGATTCGCTTCAATAAACTTTATATTTAATCTTTATGAATAATAGTAGGTCAAAAGAACGTAAATTATTTGTTATTAATATCCTGGAACATTATTTACACACGGCCATCTAATCCCAAACTAAGCAGAGCTTGTACTATGGAAACCAGATAACTGATATACTATATATACAATTTTTTTGGTATATACATACTTATATAGATAATTACACCCAGACACAGGACACACAGACATATTCATGCGCACAAATATTTGTCCTGGGTGGGAATCGAACCCACGACATCCGGCGTGAAAAGCAAGCATTTGCCGACCACGCCAACAGGCCCGTCATATATTAAATTGGTTTTTCCACTATACAATCGTAACAGAAAATGAAGAACCGCGTGTAAAATTTTAGTAAAGTGCAGTAAATTGTAAAATTATTGTGTACCCAACTAATGGTTGGCTTTACATATATCTCCAAAAACATTAACATTCCAAATGACTCGTTAATTAATAGTCTGCTTGTCAAAATTATTTGACATTTTGGTACCTGGCCAAATACTTGAAAGTAATGAAAATGTGAATGATAAGATGGTTTTGCTTGTACACACGGCTACATATTAAGCTATACATTTGCAATATAAGCTGACCTCTCATTGTATGTAAATCCTATACAATGCGAGACCAGCTTATACTGAAAATGTATAGCTTGATATGTAGCCATGAGTACCTGGTAGCGTCTACAAGAGATATTTCTGAATGTGCTTAGTCATATCACATCATAAATATTATACGATGTATTTGGGCCAATGCAGTTATTTTTGCGGGATCCTCCCAATACTCAAACAAACGTTAAGGATCACAGTTATCATAGGCTTTAAATAATTATGACTAGGTTCCATACCCCATCATGATTGCTAGAAGCCAATATTGTAAACAATATATTAATAGATTGTAAACAATATATACTTATTTAAATAGATTGTATTTTGTTAAGCACCAAGCACCAATGCAATTCCTGTTAGCCATGATCACATTGAAATGCCGCAAGTTACTTAAGGAAGAAAAATAGAAGAGTTAGAAGAGGTAGTTTTAGCACTGTATTTCAGAGCAGAGTGGGAACCAGAATGGAATAACGGCAAAAGCTATTTAAGATTTGTTACTACCGAGAGGGCGGTAATATTAGGAGGACTTCGGTACTCATATCTAGTGATCACCGTTCCTGTGTCGAGTCCGTCCGTCAATTTATTTGCTTTTTGGTCTCAAAAATGTTTAACGTGAAGTATTTTATAGTGTATTTTATACATTGTATAACGTATTAGTAATCGTAATTGAAAATCGCCATTACTATCTAAGTAATAAATATGCTGTTAAGGCCACATTGTTTTCATTGACTTGATATTATCACAAATATGGCTATCAAGAATGCAAGAGGATGAAACAAGAGAGAGAGTTCTTCACGTTTGGGGTACACGTTGTTTACTACCTTGTCTATAGTTTAGATCGCGGTCGCACCATCATAACGACTACATATATGTTTTTAAGATATGGAATTAAGAACCAACGCGGCACACGTTAGTATTATAGCAGTTAACATTCCATCGCAGTTAGCCTTTCATAGCATGACACAGCGTAGCACTACTATATTACCACTTCATGAATAGCCCGTCACAGCCAGTTTAATACTTTAAATGAACATTCAACAAGTACGTACTTACATAATGATTTGCCAAAGATTCGCTCAACTTAAACATCACAAATGGTTATTAAACGACGTATTACTTCTGGGTAATTTATTGAGAACACCAATTTTTCGAGACGTCCGGTCGGCATCCATTAATTTCGTCGATTGATGTCGAGTGTGCCACAAGTTTATGTTGTAAATCAATCAAGGATGATTTAAGAGCCTCATTGCTACTCTCTGCTATTGATACTTTTACTTAGGTCCCAAAGGATTGGAAAAAATATATTTATTACATACCTATTTAGTTGATTAAGAGGGGTTTTGGTATAGAAAAAATGATAGATAGCCATAAGATAACAGTGTTTAGCTGGGTCTCATGATTTGCTGACATAACTCTGGTTTGCCTATGTCTACTTCTTGAACTAATTATCTATTTGCCTAGCTATATTTTGCTCGACACATTTGGAATTTGGGACGAAAATATGTTGCGTAGCTTCCCAAACGCTGTCAGCCGAGTTGGATTCTAGGATTTACTTCCTTCTCGAAGTTGGAGCTACCTGGTCTATCCTAAATATGGATGGATGGGTGTAGCGCAAGAACGGCAATTGTAGAGATCTTTGAGGGAGGATTTTGTCCACCAGTGGGCGTATTTTGGCTGATGATTTTGCTTAAGATATTACTGACAAACAAGGATATAATCACCAGTGCTAGAGGGTACGGAGGGTACACATGAAATGAATCATTTCAGTTTCCATTAATAAGATTACTGGCCATGGTTCGCGCTGGGTATGCTTCTATGCACTGGTTATGCAAGAAGATGGATGGATGGATGTTTGTTGCTCTTTCACGTAAAAACTACTGAATGGATTTTAATGAAACTTTGCAATAATGTAGAATACACATCAGAATAACACATAGGCTACAATTTATAAAGGTATTGTGTGAATTGTCCAAAATATGACGATAAGTGTCAAGTAAGTATGAAAAATCTACCATCTGTGAGTTATACCAGCGTGCACTGCCAAAACCGCAAGACCCAACCACTAATATTATAAATGCGAAAGTTTGTGAGTATAGGATGTATTCATGTATGATTGTTACCCTTTTACGCCAAAACTACTTTAACGCGGGTGCAACCGTGGGGCATTGCTAGTACTAAATAAATATTAAAGCTGGAGCCCTGCATCCATATTTTTTCTCTACCATTATGACCCGACAGTAAAACATGTCATAGTTTGTGTGACAATATCACGAACTGAGAAGCAGTAAATGGAGTCCTTTTTTAAGACGGTTGTAAAACAAATTGGTAATTCCATATTGTTAGTGAACACTACATGAATAGAGTATGTTAAAGCGCCGTAATAAGACCGAGCCTACAAATCATAATAAATTTGGCGAACTTATTAAGTCAGCCTCCAACAAACAATGGAGCGAGTTATTGGCGATATACCCTCGTTTTATCTAACCTCCTTCCTCCTCCCCCAGCCCAACCAGTGGGGGAATCTACGTTTTATCGGAAAGAGCTCAGGAATCAAGAAAGTACCTACTATCTCCCAATTAAGTAAAGCAAAGAGTTAACAAAACAGATGTTTAATAATCGAAACCTTTAATACAATGGAAAGCTTTAGTTTAGCTTATACCTATACTAAATTGGCGCAATTAACTCAAATTACTTGCTTACTCGGTATCGGGAAAAGCTTCTTAGGTATTATGTTGTATCGCTTGTGGATTCAATTAGAATTAATAGGTTGCTAGTTGCTTGTTATACTAAAATAATAGAGATATTAAACTCAATAACTGGACAAGTACGATTTGATCTCGCATGGAGTGGGTGCCGTCCGATGAATATGTTATCTAACAACACATAATATTGAGAGATTTCCCATATTATTTTAAGACTTCTTGTATGTTTTACTGTAATCTGTAAGTCAAGATGTATTTTCTGTGTTATTTTAAAATGTTTATTCTGTAGTAATGGAGAAAAAAAAACTGTGATTTGCATATATTTCATTATTAAAAATTAATTAATTTACATGACCTACCGTCTCACAGAAACTCATATTATTATATGTATAAAATTTATAATAATAATATCCTAGGATATTATTCAGACACGGCCATCTGATCCCAAACTAAGCAGAGCTTGTGCTATGGAATACACAAATAGCACAAGCTCTGCTTTTTTATACTGCTTTTTACTAATTTTCTATTGTAAATACATATTAATATAGATAATTACACCTAGACTCAGGACATACAGACGTGTTCACGCACACAAATATCTGTCCTGGGTGGGAATCGAACTCACGCCCTATGGCGTGAAAGGCAAGTATTTACCAACCACGCTAACTAGCCCATCATTTCAGTTCAATAGATCCAAAAATTGGATGGGACAGATATTTATACACAAAATTGATTCAATAACGGTTTTAATCTTATATTACCACACATTTAAGCCTAAGAACACAGAAATGTGGTATGATATATATTGTAATCTTAGATATTGGATAGATACATCAGTGTTGAAGCTATGAATGCCAGTAGGCGGGCCATATTGAGCACGGCCTTATTGGTATCTTTGCCAAACGTGGGCGACACCACTGTCGCCCACGTTTGGCAAAGATGCCAATGAAAGCGGTATGAAACGCAAGTATTTTAATGATACATATGTATATGATGATATATATTATAGAAATAGTGTTAGTTCAAATTTATTTTTATTTCTCGTGGGGAGAAACTTTGAATTAACACTATTTCTGTAATATATATCATTATATTTATTTTTTTTATTTATTTTAAAACAATTATTACATCATTTATAATATTATTAATTAACCACTATCCGCCAAACTGCACAGCAGTTTGTTGGCACGTATGTATCATTAAAATACTAGCCTTTAATTCCGCAGGTCGTGGGTTCGATTCCCACCCAGGACAGATATTTGTTTGCATGAACATGTCTGTTTGTCCTGCGTCTGGATGTAATTATCTATATAAGTATGAATTTACAAAAGAAAAGAAGTATATGTAGTATATCAGTTAACTGGTTTCCATAGTACACACGGGTACATATCAAGCTATACATTTCCAATATAAGCTGACGTCTCATTATATGGAAATCCTATACCACGTGGGATCAGCTTATACTGGAAGTGTATAACTTGATATGTAGCCGTGTGTACAAGCGCTGCTTAATTCTGTATCAGATGGCCGTGTGTGATATATTGATTTAGTTAGACCGCTGGAATGTGAAGTAGTCTCCAGTTCAATCCTACGGAGTGCACAACTGACTATTAAAAATTATTTCGTAGTTAGAACGGTAAAGGACAACATTGTGTGGAAACTTGCTTGCTTTTAACTTCTCCAAAAATGTTATTGATGCCATGTGACGGCTGCCAACCAGCACTAGACCCACCTTATGGACTATGGCCTATGCCCTTTTATTGTGAGACGAGGCTGTTGCCTTGTAGGGGGTGAGTAATAGGCTGCATCACCACTTAAAATAATGATCCATGTTAATTAATTTATTTTTAATATAAAAAGACAACGCACGCATTAGAGATCCTAATCTGTCGCGGGGTACTTTACAAACATATAATACATGGACACAGATGACATCCATACTCTGAACAACTATGTATGGGCCACACAAATAGTTGTCCGGCGCGGGATTTGAATACGGGACACGAAGCGGCGAGGCGACTGTCTCAGCCGTCACAAAATTAGTTCATTAATACCAAGGCAAATAAAGGGATATATTTTAAACATAACAAATAATAGAAAAGGAAAGACTTAGGTCTTAAAACTTTATTGATTGACATGAAGCCAGTTCAGTCAGTCAAAATACATATATTTGAACAGGATGCGAGAGCGAGTACAATAATTGCGAACAGTTAATGTCTGTAAACATATTTACAAATTAAATATTATCAACACCATATTGTTTATAATAAATCAGATATTCATTGTTGTTTTGAACGAACTATATAAACTATACTTGATAATAATGCGAAAGACAACGTGACATTAATTATCCTATAAACTTAGTATATTATTATCGAACTTGACTGCCTCGTTGGTCTAGCGTTAGCGTTCAGCCACAGAAAACGAGGTTATGGGTTCAAATCTCGGGTCGGGCCAAAAGAGATTTTGGGACTTTTCTGTATAAAGAAAAATTTCTCAGCATCAGCCCGAAGTCTGGGAGTTGGTGGTATTATACCCCCGTGCCTCGGAGAGCACGTAAAGCCGTCGGTCCTGTACCTGGCCTCTTTCCAGTCGTGTCGCTAGGCGTCCCATCGGATCTTGAGAGTGCTCCTGTGTTTGCGCACACACTTGTGCACTATAATATGCCCGCGCAGATGGCTAATCTCTGACTCTGGCCGCCGTGGACGAAATTCGGCTAGGAGGGCATTATTAATTAATTAATATTAATATACCAAACTAAGCAGAGCTTGTACTATGGGAACCAGATAACTGATATACTACATATACTACTTTCTTTTATAAATACATACCTATATAGATAATCACACCCAGACTCAGGACAATCAGACATGTTCAATGTTAATGCACACAAATATCTGTCCTGGGTGGGAATCGAACCCACGACCCCCAACGTTAAAAGCAAGCATTTGCAAACCACGACAACAGGTTCGTCTTTTAACTATAAATACCCACAAATATACTGTAATGTATTCGACATCGACATGAGTATGAACAATTATTATACGGTTGCATTGACAACTTGATCGGCATAATAAAATACATACGAACGTACCGCACATATAAGTTGTTAGTTATGGTTTAATTTACGTCGTGTACTATTCAACTAACTCGAGTTGTTTGCCAGGGTAATTATGAATTGGCTGCTAAATTAACAGAGCATTAAATTATTAATAAAGGTGACATAGTGGACTGTTCGTAAACATTGATCGTAGGCGATCTAGAGCGCCGATTGGATTTATTTTCGGACCAATTTATTTAGATAAATCCTATTTGCAATAATGTAATTTAGAAAGAACACAATTAAGTGTTCTGCTGATGTAAATAGAATTGATCGGCAACAAATTAATTAAAAATGAATGGCAATTCTAGTTCTGATTTATTTGTGCAGATCACTATATCCTGTGATTTTGCAGAGAATTATGTAATATACTGGTCGAGATAGATTCTACGATATATATTAGACTAGCTGTACCCCGCGGTTTTACCCGCGTTAAACTTCATAAATTATAGCCCATGTGTTAATCCAGGGTGTCAGCTAACTCCTTACCAAATTTTATTAAAATCGCTCCAGCCGTTTAGACGTGAAGAAGAGGCAAACTTACACACTCACAAACTTTCACTTTTATAATATTAGTGTGATATATTCTACGATAATCACACACAGCAGGCTTTGCCTTTCTGGCTGACGATATGTGGCGGATTTCTTTCTCTTAAACATAATTACACACCTGAACTTTTTATTATTCTGTATTTTCATACAAAATATGCAAGCAGTTGATTTTGTTATTAAATATATATTTTTTTCGTCTACAAAAATAAAGAAATAGGGCTAGCCGTCAATGAGGTAAGTTTGTAGCTGTTTTTGTTATGTTGTAATAAATATCTAGACACGCGGTAGCGTCTCAAGCCAAGGCAAGTTAACAGAACTACGAGCAGTACCGTGTATTACACGAACCATTTGGAACTACATTTGACACCTCATAATTCAAAAACTATTTGACATAATCATGTCGAATTGGCTCATGTATAGAAACTTTCGAGATACTAATCTCATATTGCATACTACCCGTCTACCCACAAAATAAGTAACTCTTTTAAGGGGCAATGTAGGTATAAGATTCTATAACAAACTTCCCAATGATATTAGAGAATTGTCTACGAATAAGTTTAAAAGAATTATTAAAGCCAAATTGTGTGGGCATATTACGAAATTTCTGATTATTTAAGTGACAATAGGATTGAGTCAATACACATAGTTGTAATTAATCTTAAGTATATTTAATTTAAAAAAAGGATTCCTACTGAGTTTTCTGGCAGTGTTTCTCAGTAGCTGCCACGTCATGCACTGCATGGTAGGGTAAAAATAAATGACGATTCCACATAAATGTAAAATTTTTCCGGAAATATTTTTTTTTGACTTTCTTACAATTTTATCACTGACTGGCCTATAGATCAAAACTCTAGCCCAGTTCCAGAAGACCTAGAAATTTCAAATTTGGCATCCTGATTGTTAGTTGGGTGAATAAAAAGGAATAAATCAAAAACTAGTAAATTTTATCACTTTATTGTAATTTTTCAAGTAATTGATTCTATTAGGAACACTTACTTATAGTGCCTCTAATGCCTCTAATAATTTAGGTATATGGAAACTAGCCAAGTTAGATCTAAGGTTTCAATGTTATTTTCAGTTATGAGAAGCAATTGTATTTTAAGTTTTTATAATATTTTTTATATTGTTATAATAAATTTCAGGACTGGCCCATTGAACTTGGCATCCATTAAGATCTCACTTCTTTTGTCGTTGAAGTCAACAACCAAGGCATATATCATAACATTGAACTTGGCTCACATTTCACATTTATGTTTTGATGGGATAAGTTTCTGTTTATCTCTATACATTCTTTATATAATACATTTAAACTACAACATTATCATTACTTATTTTGTAAGATGTGATCCATAAACTGCTTGCAAAGTGAAAAGTTGTATACTAATTACGGGCACGCGCAGCGTTCTTGTTTTCTGTATTATTCTTACATAGTATTAAATTTATTCAAATTGAATTAGTTAACTCAAATAAAAAATAATTAAGTGTGAATACTGTAATTGGCTTTGATTATGCTTCAATGTTCTGCAGTACTGTGGTGGTTAAATTAACTTTATAAGATGTGGTTTAGGACAAAAATATATAGGTACATGTGACATCATTAATATTATATTATTGTCTAGGGACATTATTCACACACGGCCATCTGATCCCAAATTAAGCAGACCTTGTATTATGAAAACCAGATAACTGATATCCTACACATACTTATTTTCTTTTGTAAAAAAAATACTTATATTGATAATTACACCCAGACACAGAATGAACAGACATGTTCACGCTCACAAATATCTGTGCTGAGTGGGAATCGAACCCAAAACCTGCGGCGTGAAAAGCAAGCATTTACAAAAAAAGCCATCTAGCCCGTCGAAAATCATTAGAGTGCATGATTCCAAAGAATCATATCAAATTATAAGCAGACCCTTGAAAGTTAATGCCTCGTCAGTGGATACACTTGAACTACGAAAACCACCCTAATGGCATATGTAATAAAATATAAAATACGTTATTAGGATACAGCCGACTATACCAGGATGGAATGTAACTCAGTTAGGTGCAACAAGAATTGAATTAGGAAGAGAGGCTCTACTTAAGACGATGATATCAGCCAAATTGGTATATTTCACTTTTTTTTAAGAACATCAATTAAATTATTGTTTTAAATATATGAAAAGGGTCGCTGGGACAGACTGGATGCGGAAGGCGGAGGACCGTGTGCAATGGCGCGTGTTAGGAGAGGCTTATGTCCAGCAGTGGACTGCGATAGGCTGATTGATTGATTGATTTAAATATATAATCTATTTTATGATAAGAAAATCTCCGTTGTATTAGATTTGTCATAAATATTATATTATGCTTACAATTTGTTAGTATTTGCCCTGTTTTTTACCGTTACTTGGTAGTTTATACGGGTGAGACTGTGATACAATAAAATTGGATGCTGTCACCGTCTTTATTAATTTAGCAACCAAAGCCATCACCCAAGCGAGTCAACGCGAACCGGTAATGCGTCTAACATCTTGCAATCCCGATACAACGAGCACACCATTAAAACTAAGTGAACAAAATCGGATTCAATCTAACAAAATAGCAGCAATTACAATCCCAAACTATATGCCCTCGTATGTAATGGCCACCCTTCGATTAGGTACATATAAATAGAAGGCTCGCAACGAGTCCGCCAATAATAGTCCAAATATCGTTCAATAATGGGACACGGGCGGACCAAAGTGTAGGGCAAACAATAATGGAAGAGGACAGACTGGGCACGTACACTCAGTTGCAGAATTAATCAGTTAGTCACACTTGCGTCGAACTAAGGAAGAGTCGATTAGGAGGGTACCTTGAGGATTATTGAGACATTGGCGCGGCATGCCAGCTGCGGCCGGCCAACTTGCCGATATTGCCGCCGCGACCAGGGCTGCTCCCAACTTGTTTTCAACTGCCCAAGAATTTCCAGCTTCGACGAGAAACTCTGTCGTTCGATCATACTTATTGGAAAAAGGGTTCCCGTTTTCTCATAATATTACCATCGTTGTAGGTACAAGTATTAGGATGTTTTACTTGTTATATTTTGGAACGATGCCATGTTCCACTTTATGGATTGAGGTTATTTATACTAACAAAAACCTCTTAGTATTCATTGTAGTAAATATTGTTTTGGTATTCCCTGTATGATAATTCTGTTGCTTATATCATTTGTGTATGTAGTTAGGCGGTTGCGTTAAGCGAGGCATTTTAATTAACAAAGCGATTTTCCCCTATGGTGAGACGGAGCTCGTGAAAAATATTCATTCCTTTCATATTCAGCACACATACGCAAGTTTATTTGATAGTTCGTTATCTTCCCGGTGACGAGTTTATTTAGTTATGAGCCGAGCCGGGAACAAGCCAGATCGAATGTAGTTCACGTATCGAGCAAATTTTATTTGAATTCGTCAACGCTTGAGGGTCGCTCTCAGAACGCCTACTACAATAACTCGCATTTTATACGCTTGTTTATGGGTGCAATATAATAGTCCCGAAACACAACGACCATTTTGCTATTGTTAATAGAAAACTAAAAGAAAAACGCTACTTATAAAAATAACATCATTCTTTTCATCTCAGACCGTTGTGTATTTTGTAGTTTCGTTCCACAAACATGAAAGAGTTTGATTTAAATATAAACCAAGCATCTATTGGGCATCATATTTATTATTAACGTCTCTGCTGGCTATTTTTTTTATACGAGAATAATTTAATTTTAATATCATAATGTCTCTGTCTGTTCTACCTCGTATGAAAAGTATTATAAGGATAGGGTATACTTTGAACTCTAAAACTGCTTGTCCGAAGACCATAATTGGTCAACAGGCTTTGACGGGTCGCTTTTTAGTATTGCCTAAGTAAGTAGCGGCAAGATTAAAATGTCACAAGTCAAGGTGCCTTTTCGTATGTTATAATATTAGTGAATATCTCGGAACAACTAACACACTGCTATCCCAAAATAGGCTTAGCCTGTACAATGACAACCAGAGAACTGTCAATGACAACAGAGAATCATACTTATATATTTCGAAATACATAAATATTATACATAAATTACACCCAGACAACGAACATGTAGGTGTTAATTAGAATCGTAGCAATTTTGTCGACTGAAATAATTCTGTCACAAATTCCAAGAAAACATTATTAGCATTCGCAGATAGAGATGTTAAAGGAAACTTGATTGATAGTTTGATGATTCGATTATTATATTTAGATCGGCAGTTCTTGAGGCGAAACTCATCAACTGGTTTCAGCACTTGAACATAAGCCTTAAAGTGGGCGGAGGTTGGACGGACGACCAATGCACAAAGCGGGTTCGTCTGTTATGTTGATTGTACAAAACAGATTGCAGAATACTGTTCCGTATTGGATAGCAATATCGTTAACTTAATAAACCATTCTGTGGGTGATCAGTCTCGTCTTAATAGTTTCTAGACTATTTCCAGGAACAATTCAAACAATTTTTTTCAGTATTTGGGATATAAAAGCAAAATAGTTGAATGGAACCCTAATGGTGTGAGTGCGGTTAGAGGAGCTGAAACTGAGATGCTATACTAATTTTAGCGTTAGTTTATGTTAGAGAATATGAAATTTAGAATATAGTGCAAGGCAATATATACAGCAGGCCATCCTACTATAAGCCATGTCCTCCTTTCACAAGGAGAGAGAGAGTAGGCCATAATCCACAACGCTGGTTGGCAGATCTACATGCCTTCAAACCTCTTGGAGAACTCCCACATGAATTCAAAAACTCACTCATTCACTCACTCGAGACTAAGTGAATCTACTATCCAAACAGTTTAACTACTAGGGAAAATTTAGAATACCTTTAGAAACAGCACAGTTGTCGCGCGATATATTTCACTCATCGAGTTGAGAGTGTTGAGACATTGGACTGTCAATCACAAACAAACTGATTGGATTTCGATATTGGCATCAAAACTCCATCACTATCAGGTGAAACCAAACAAAACATTTGAAAACTGACCCTTAACATTTTTATCCGTAACCTATTTTATATGGGTCACTGAAACGAATATTTCTGAATGGTAAAAGCGAATTCGTTTTAAAGGATAAGTATTGTATTTTATTTATTTATTTTACTGTACCAACAGAATATACAAACACTGCGGCTCTGGCACGCAGTGGAGGTCAATAATTTTTAACCGAATTCAAAAGAGGGTTTGTTTTTATTATTATTTTACAAGATGTTCCTTTGCTTGTACACCGATTGTGAAAATTTATGCGATAGGAAATGCTTTCGGTATGATTTCGTATTGTCAGTGATTGTAAAGAAACAAAATAAATATAAAGTCGCTTAAATGGACACCTTGCATCAAGTAAGATGTTTTTGGTAGATTTTAAAAACCATGTAATTTTTTTAAAAAGCTTTTATGCCCGTAATAATGGACTAAACAGGCCTTTAATCTGTGTCGCCAGAAAATGATAATAAAGAAAGAAATATTTTTTACAAAACAAATTATTTGAATTATTAAAAGGAGAAGGAAACTTCTGGGCGCGGGGGATCCAAACGTGCCAGATTCTACGTCATGACACACTCTCCATGCATAAAACCATAACACAACCGAAGCCATTCAAAAATATTTTGTAAAAAACTACAATGTTATAATTTAACCTCACTTTTACTATACTTCATATAACTTGATTCCTGGAAAGCCAAATTTCACCAAAATTTCAGTGAGGTCTTGTTATTATATCCTCTCACAAATAAGGCTAGTCTGATTCAGTTAACACCTGGGCCCAGGAATGTATGGAGTCATTTCCTTCTCAGTTGACTTATTCGAAACTTCAGTTGATTGTTTTTTGGTAAGCTTGTTATAGCTTTCATAATATTGCAACAAATACAAAACAATACAAAATATTTTATTGTAAATTATTTATATTGAAACACGAATGATTTTCATAAACATTCGTGTCATACTCATTACTTTAAAAGCAAAAATGCGTTGGTGCGTGTGGCCAAAGAGTATATAATGTAGGTTAATGTTATAAATATAAATTGTTTTGTGATAATTATTAAATTGTTTGATACAGTTGAGTAGTGACAATTTTAATCAGAAATTGTTACCACGTTTTAATTTTTAAAATAGTTATTCATTAGCGATTATTAAATCGTATTCACAATATTAATGGGAACAATTCGAATACTAGTGCTGTGCTGAAGTTGGCAGCTATTTATAGTACAGACGCCAGCACATCAAACAACCCCAATCTGTCAAATTTCCCCAATTGAAAGGGAACCTTATGCTTATGTGATAAAGTTGAAAATCTATAAAGAAATTTGACAGATTGGGGTACTTACCTGGATGTGCTGGCGTCTGTACATAGATAAATATATTTTTTAGTTTGTTAATAATTTGAATGAATGTTGGTTGTGTATCGTAAATAAAGGATTTTCGTTCTTTGTAAAATTATATAATAGTATTTTTTGTCTCATAGATATATTATACTGATGGAAATCGACATAAAGATTCATTTTAATAATATATGATAAAATAGTAGTCGTGTAAGAACTTACTACCTTGGACTATTGTATGCTAAAACCCATAATTTATAGAATACAGGTAAACCTTAAATAAAAGGTTTCGGTAAAATTCAACTTAACACTTATTATACTTAGAAAGAGAAAATATCTCTTGCAAAGAGTAATTAATGACGTTACTGAAACTGTAATAAGCGACTGTGAGCCAAAATTAAGTTCTTCATTTCTGAATAATAAGTAATAATGGGTGGATTAATGATAAAGATCAGGTATTTTATAATGGCTGCTAGCGGTAGTTAATTAAAATTAAAGTGAACTTAGATAATCGTTTGTAAAAGCGGGTATTTTAGGTTTCTACAGAAAAAAATATTATTGTGATGTTAAAGCAGGTGATTTTGTTAGTGTGTTGTGTTGTAGGTGTTAAGTTAAGGTAAATTGGATTTCTGGCCAGGATCAGATATTTTTTAAATCAGTTAAGTAATGTGTGTGTAACATATCTGTTTATATACCTATTACAAACAACATATACTAAAATCAAAACAATACCCAAATTCTGAATAAAAATCATTAAATCATAATTATTTTAAAATTATTATTTGCGTATTGTAAATAACAGTTAATCTTTTTATCACCCTTGAAGTTGAGAGTGTAGATGATATCCTACAAAAAACTAGCACCCGATGTTCAGTGAAGAAAGATATTAAATTGTTTAAAATTATGTCGCATATATTTTTAATTCTTAGAATTCAAAATTCTCTGGATAAGATGCGTATCAAAGATATTATTATATAATATGTTCCGGTGAATTGTGATTCACCGGACCGTATTTAAATATAATATCTTTTGCATTGATGTTGGCCATGGCAGCTACTCTTAATGGAGGCTAGTCGCCGGCATAGGATATATTATAGAGCAGAGGTGTGTGTGGAAACATAGCGTCTGTTCCGTAACACTCTCGATCCAATTGATCTATCTTAAAAGACATATCAATTAGGCTCACCCTAGTCTAGCCGACTGTAATACTGTATTTCGAAGTTCAAAATAGCGATGAACTGTAGCCCTAAAGTACTGAAACGCGACTCACGTTAGTGCGAAAGTGCGCCACATCGATTCACACATTGTCGAATGTATTCCAGCGCGATGCACGTTAGTGCGAAAGTCCAGCAAATGCGAAGGCATGCCATTATGGAGATATCCATGGTTAATGTTTTTCTAGCGCTCGGCGGCCGCTGCCGCGACACGCTCGCTACGCTCGCTCGCCTTCGCGCGCCAAATGGTCACCGTTCTAACCTAACCTAACCCAAACGATTTCGCACTAACGTGCATCGCGGTGGAAAACATTCGAAATTATGTGTATCGATGTGGCGCACTTTCGCACTAACGTGAGTCGCGTTTCAGTACTTTAGGGCTACAGTTCATAGCTATTTTGAACTTCGAAATACAGTATTACAGTGAGTCTAGCCATAACTACTGCATACATACTAAAATAAAATACAAAAATGAGCATAACTATATAGTTATGCTTATTTTTGTATTTTATTTTCGTAACTAGATATAAGGATTTATGCAACTTTACTTTGGATAGTAAATTATTCTTATTCTTAATGAGATGGGAAATCTGACAACACTGTACAGCGATCAGCTGCTGGACCGACGGCTTTATATACTCTCCGAAGCATAGGGTTGTAACCCCACCCAGATATTTCGACTTAATGCTGATACTGAGTAATTTTCTTACTAGAAAAGCCCAAATATAAAACCCAATCATTGGAAACCTCATTACCGATGTGTGGTTGAACCGCTAGATAAACGAGGCACTATATTGAATGTACAGTTAGGCAATAAACTATTGAGTATAAAATATTAATGTGAGGTGTAAATCTGGATATTGCGAATTCTTAGAATTGCAATATATTGATGGCTTATCTCAGAAACACTGGCCATAAAAGAACAACAAAGGGCATGTCTATGTGGCTTCTCAGAAATAGCACTTCAGTGATACATATCCAGGACATGATACGACTACACTAAGCTTCAACAATACCCATACTTTGGAACTATCTATGTCTACATCAACTCATGTTGGCCTCGAATATAATCGATGCTGCAGTCTTGTGTGAAATAGTATCATGGAGGGCTATCAATAACGGAGACCCGATACTAAGTGTTCAAGACATTACCAGCTTAACGTGCTAATATATTGAACAGCTCGTTTCATGAGATAATGCGCGCACGCTAAGAATTTTAGTATCACCTGGCAACTTGTTAAGAGCTGCAGCATTTTGTGGTACTGATACATTTACCCCAAGCACGATGTTTCTAGTCTTTTAAGCTTTAGTCATGAATAATTTTGCGACATGTGCTAACTATACGGTTACCTTTATTAAATTTGCCAAATGTTATGTTATATTCTCATGTAAGTGGCTCTGTCTTTTATGAGAATTAATGAAAAAAAAAATACTTGTAACAGTGATCCTACCTATTCTCGGGTGGAACGATCAACACATTATTCATTGAAACATTATTTATTCGAACCATATTGAAGAAGCTAACAATTTGATACATTTGCAAAGAAAAGGCTGGAGTATGGCGAATTATTTATGTTATTTAATTTGATCAACGAAATAGGCGCTCGGTACCCTACCATAACTGCAAGCTCTTTCGAGTCCGAAACCTGGTTACAATTACAGATGTATTATTTATCAGACGGCAAAGCGGGGGCTTGGTCCGGGAAAAAGGAATTGATTTCTGCATAATTTAACACCGAAAACACCTCCCAGAGACTTCTCTCTAGTACTAAAAACAAAACATTCGTTTGTATTTTACTACTTTCCTTGGAATAAATGCATTTTTTATGTTCATATACGCTCCTTAGGAAATGAAGGCGAGTTTTGGTGCGTCTTGCTACAAGAGTTTTTGGGCATTTGTGGTTTCATTAGACAAACATTTTATTATTTTTTCACTTCGCGGAATAAAGAATACTTAATTTTCTTTGACAGACTATGTTTAATATTTTATTCAAAAGAAGGTTTCGTTAACATAATAATTAAAGGTGCTTTATGAATATAAAGTTATAATCAAAGTCTCGTAAATAGCATAACTTTTCATAGTCATCTGCCCGATGAACATTATGCATATTAATTAGTTGCGCCTGAATAGGACAAGACTAATAAATAGGAAAAAGTTGGAATATCTTTTCTTTGAGATACCGACACCAATATTGCGGTTAAATTAGAATAAAAATTAAATATACCGTGGGCATAAATTATTAGGTAACGCGGCCTGAACATAACGTTTTTATCAATTGATCATGTCTTAATTGTCAAGGAACTATTTGGACCTAGTCGCATTGTCGTTTCATTCGTTACTAGTAGAGATTAGTTAAATTAATACCGTAAAGTGAGTTCAAAATGCAGTTCGAGTTGTAATATCTTTAGATTGATTAGCGGTGCAGAGAATAAATACGCGGCCCGTTTGGGGGCTTTATGTCCAAACGAGCTGACTCAGATTCTTGTAGGTAATTAACCGTTGCTATAAATTAGTGGTGTGGCCAGCGGGCGGCGGGGGGGCGTCCGGCGGGCCTCATTGCGGATGCGACACACGGCCCGGACGCCCCAAGGATGCGGCGTCCAAACATTGTCACTGCACCGCAACTCCAGCTGTGTTCCCTAGTTAGTGCCCGCAGTACACTACATGTTGAAATATTGCTATTGTTCACTCTAACTAAGCACTCGACACCTCATCGATATTCGCTTACATCATAACTACCACCCTGAGTAGTTTGGAGTTATGTGGCCTTGTTATATATATATGCTCAATATGGAAATTACTCTGTTCTATCCTTTAGTAACATATAAAAGTTGACATTACGCACATAAACTGTCAGGGAGCTTTCCACTTTTCTTTTAGAGTTCAAAAGTATGATCATCAGCCTAATGTCGGCCTCCCTCAAATGTTTCCACAACGTCACCACTTGGAAAAGCTTGCGTAGTCGCCCCGCTTGGTATGTTTTGTATGCAACCGCAGGTGGGTGGTACTTACTTACTTATCGTGTAGGCAGTGGGTACCCTAATGTCAGAGTGCTTGAAGCCCCCATTAGGCCTCTTACATGGCTTAACGACTGTTGCCTAATGGCTAACACCGGGACCGACAGCTTAACGTGCCCGCCGAAGCACGGAGACGCTCAGAAATTAAACCACTTTGGCGGTCACCCATCTATGGCCTGACCACGAGCCTACTAGTCCGGTAAGAGCATCTAGTTGCGAGCGCCTCAGTGGTAGTACACAGGTGGAGCTGCTGTTTGACTTTCTTCTGTATCCCATAGTCACCTTTTAAGACACTCGCGAGATGTTATGGTGTGGTTCTGTTATACTTTCTGTGATCCAATAGCCACCAGCCTCTTGCCATTAAATACTTTTTTCAATAGGAAAACGAGCAAGCGATTGATTGTTATTTAAAAGTTTTAATAGATTTAGAAATTGCTTAGTTGAGAAAATATTTAAAAGTAGGTATCTGAAACAACTGGCTGATAAAGCATATGATATTATTTATAGGATTTACTTTTTATATGTCTAAGGAAGGCACAGAACCCTTGGTACGGCTCATCAGATAAATGTTATACCTACATAATTAAAATAAAAGGTTCCTGTGTAAGGTTACTCTACATATCATTGCAAGAAAACCTTTTTACTGTATCCCATAAAATTCCCAGTTTTGATTAGAACAAAAGCCAAAACTTTTCTGTAAACGGTATAAATTACTTCAAACATAAATTTAAATTTAAAACATTATTATAATTGACGGGCCGGTTGGCGTAGTCGGTAAATACTTGCCTATCACGCCACAGGTCGTGGGTTCGAGTCCCCTATCCCACCCAGGACAAATATTTGTCTGCATGAATAGTCTGTTTGTCCTGGGTCTGGGTGTAATTATCTATAAAAATACTATATGTAGTATATCAGTTATCTGGTTTCCATAGTACAAGCTTTGTTTAGTTTGGGATCAGATAGCCGCGTGTGAATAATGTCCCAGGATATTATTATTATTATTTTAAGTTTGTGTAGCCATAATGAGTGATGTAGCCGTAATGACTTTTTTGAAGAGAAACTTTAGCACCTTTGTCATTTGAAAATTTGATGAAACGAAAAAGCGCCAGGTAAAAGTGAAAAACATATTCATAAAAAGAATTTAGCCTGCGAGAGAATGAGATAAATAGATTACAATGCTATCACGTGTCTGTGCGCCTGCGTACATCGTGCCTTCGGAAAATGTGTTATGACATGAAGTGGTCCATCATTCGCGTGGTTTTTTTATTGTTGCATTTGCATATTAAATTTTTTTGTTAATTATTTTATATTAATTATTTAACACGTGCGTTAATTTGATCACTTTCCTATTCTATAAATAATATATAAATATTATACGGTCTACTTAATTTAGTCTAATTCTAGTTCTAATTTAATATTCTGTAGTTATCATTGTGTTTTCTAAACAGAATTTTATCTGCACTGGAAGTCTATAAAGTTATTTTCAACAATGTTATGCATACTTGTTATTTGTATGATTACTAACAAATAACATAAGTTAACTATATAACTTATAAATCTATGTAATTATACTGTTGTTGTGCCTATTAATAAATAAAATTAAAATAAACAAATAAATAAATACCTCTCGTGTCATTTGTTTAAAGTGAATACATGGAATCTGAATAATATTATCATTTTAATATGGAATGTTACAATATTTTATATATATTTTAAGCTTAAGAAAAATATTATAAAAATAATAAACCTTTTAATTGTCTTAATACTTTTGATACGTACTCTTTATTCATCTAAGAGCGTGTGCACACCACGTTTTTTAAACGCGCCGTCAACGTGCGTTTTACCCTACAAAGCAGTTTGTTTATTTTGTATCGATACAAACGCCATGCTAACGCGCTTCTGTATCGTTACCAACGCGCGTCAACGGCGCGCTTAAAAAACGTGGTGTGCATAGGCCTTTATTCCTTCGTAGGCTCCTTTTCTGAAGTTTGCCTTTTGCCGTGGGTCAATTGCACACATAAACATTTTTATTGGTTAACGAGAAAGACATGTAGTCTTTAAAATGCTATAAGCAAAGGAATCCATTTAGTAAGTGAAATTGAACGTAAGGTGCAATGAAAATCTGGATGCTTGTCGCCGGGATTCTTCGAGACCGCGTGTGTTCCGTGACTATGTTGCAGCAACTGTCCTTGCCGACGCCAATAAAGGTTTCGTTTGCAAACATTAGTTTTCCATGCAATCCCCTGACCCAACGCTCGCCACAATAATATAATTTTTTTTTAAACATTCTCGAATGCTTTATTCGGTCATTTAATTTCTTCTTCCTCAGTGTTTTTCATGTCATCCGTCTTTAAAAGCAAAGCAACATTAGCTTATGTAATGAGCTATATCGTTTTAAGCTTCTCGAATGTAGGCATGTGGTGAAACAGGACCTCCAACTGATTTCGTTTGGGGAAGTATTACCTTATGCATGCAGTTATAATAGCAGAGCTGACTGGGAACGGGGACAAAAAGCAACGCCCCTGGTCGGTTACCATCAAACGTTTGTATGCTTGTTTGCTGCTTTTATTGTGAAATAAACTATAATATATTTATATAGTTCCCTCGAATAGTTAAGCTATCTCATACGCGAAGACGCCATGCTTACAAAGTCTTCAAAAACGGAATATCGTGTGAATTCCCTAGTGGACAAATATTAATTTTGTATAAGAAACATTCTTAGTAGAAGATCGAAGTCAGGGATCTGGCATTTTTATACCTTCGTA
The DNA here is from genome assembly GCA_951640165.1 of Pseudoips prasinana. NCBI lineage: Eukaryota > Metazoa > Arthropoda > Insecta > Lepidoptera > Nolidae > Pseudoips > Pseudoips prasinana. Next base: position 26,033,173 of record OX621237.1, on the reverse strand, counting down.
TGTCTTATTCAGGTACAGGGGCTACGAGACAGATCGCTTTACAAGCAGTTGATTCTAAACCTTATTATCTACAGATTCTGTTGGTATGTCCATGTGTAGTCATAGAGTTTATGAGATTGAGATATTAGAGAGTGCAACTGTGCTTCCGACAATAGCTTCCCACATCTAATACGGCATTGTGGGACGAATACTAGTCATCTGAGTATTCTCCGTTGGAACTCACTGCCACCGTACCACCTTCCAGCGCTAACGACGTTATGCAAGTCCAACTTACAAGGTAAAATTATCATAGAAACTGGTGTGATGACTGATTAGATTCTAATACTACTTACTTACTTATCGTATGGGCAGTGGTTACCCTAGTGTCAGAGTTTTTCAAGCCGACCGTAGGCCTCCAACATGGCTTATCGACTGTTGTCTAATGACTAAAACCGGTACCGACAGCTTAACATGCCCTGCGAAGCACGGCGACAGTCAGATATTAAACCACTTTGGCGGTTTGACTGACCGCAACCCTAGTTGCTTAACCTCACCAATCACTTACGGACCGTTGAGAGCATCAAACTGTGAGCGCATCATTAGATTCTATTTATATTGTAAATACATGACGAGGATTAGCTAGGTGCCTAGTTAAGGCAGAATAGATATATGGGGAATATCCTATGTTCACTTTGCGTCTTCACTATAAAGACGGCTTGAGGTAATCGCTTCAGCTCACGTATCTGATGGAGTTTCCAAGCTTCTAAACTAGTTGGACTGTTGTCGAAAACTTCCAACGGTGCTCGGTGCAAGGTGCATGTTCCAACCTGTTCCCGATAAGGGGTAGAATTCAGCCCTAAATCCTAACACGCGCCTCGATCTGTCTAGGTTAGCAAAACATCCACACTGCTCTCAATTAAAACTTTATCTGTAGAATATTTTTCTTATTTGGCTTCCTTGAGTGTTTTCAAAGGTTTTGCGGATGACATCGCCTGTAATCCAACATTTATTATTAGCTGAATTAGTGATGGCATCACGCGCGCAGACGTTGTTTTATTCAATGTCTTGCGACAACTTATATGGTAGACCATTACCTAATTGAAGGCTGGCTCGTCGCGGCACCTCAGCCAAAGTGTTATTGCAAATGCGAGTCACGACACGGCGTGAACTTGTTGTCGCGGGGGTGCGGGCTAAGGGGAGGTGTCACGTGATGGGGGGCTGCGGCGGCGTCCCGAGCGTCGTCGAGGCCATGAGACTTATGAGGATTACGGGAAAATGTGTATTCGATGACATTTTTCGGGGCCGTAGAAAAAGATGAAATATAAGGAATTCTAAACGTGACCGGAATATTGTATAAGGCGTCACCTATTACCGGTCCACGCGTTCTTTTCGCGGTCGGGCGGACGAGCGCCGATGAAACCGAGCATGACGTTCCATTCCTGATATAAAAATGTAAGTATGAAAAAGCTTTGTTAAACGCGACTTGGCTTCGGCGAAGTGGCAAAGTTTGAAGTGGAAAACTTTTCATGGAAAAATCTTCGCAGAAAACGATTAAATTTTAAGGCTATTTGTACTGTTTTAAGTGCCGCTGAGAACAGAATGTCCCGTTTAATTTATTTTGCTAATTATAAATATTTTGTTATGGAAAACCCTTCAGGGTTTAACTTAGCTAATTGACCACGCTCATGTAACTGTACGAACTTAATCAAATTATCTACATAGTTAACGTTCTTGATAACATTATCCAATATAGTGCAGAGTGCAGACTTCGTAGTCTTTGCAGAAGATTATTTTAATGAAATAATTGAATCAGCGGAAGTACGGTGGACAGTGGATGCTTGCGGAATCTCGAATAGGGAGCCACGGAGTCGTTGTTTTTCATTTACCTTCTCAAATATCTTCCCCTTTGTAATTTTGTACAGTTTACTGAATTAGTTAACAGTTACACGTAAACTTGTGTCTCAACAAAACCACTAATTGAATTAATCGAAAACCAATGGATAAAATTATCGAGACAGAAATACGAGACTCGGTTGAAAAGCGACGTAAGAGGAGATTCTTATACAGAGATAAGGAAAACAACGCTTGTTTTGTGGACCGCTTGGTTTCCAGAAAACATTTAGTGCGGGCCTGGACCCTTGTTACAATCAGCACTGAATTATTTACAGGGGCCCAGCTCACAGACATGAATTGATTTCTGCATAATTTAAAGAAAAAGAAATGGTACAGCTCTACTATAAATACGGGATTAAACAACCGTCATATAAAGATACGACATTAATAAATTTGGTTTAAGAAAGAAGAGAAATTTTAGATGTTTCGTCTAGTCGAAGCGAATTCGTCGGACTTCTTCAGATAACTATTAGATAGTTGAATCGAAAATGAGGGAGGCAAAAAAAAAATCAGTACAGGTGGTATTAGGATTCCGTTCACGTAGCGTATCGGAGGTTTCCGTGGAGGAAGCGGGCTGCTACCGCAGTGCGCCCGCCGCCGCCGCCGACCGACCGCCAGATCGCTATTTCTGCCTCTTCTAAGACAATTACTGCTACGTAAACGGAAAATTGTTCGAGAGATCTCTCAAACGTGTTTTCTAATCTTCGGAGAACGGGATTGAACGGGGAAAGAGATGCCAGTTTTACATTTTTAACGTTGGAACGGGATTATTCGTCGTGTTCCGAATCCTTCCGCTTCTGAAGCGATAAAATGGAACCCTTATCATCCGTACGAGTTGTTAATGTAAATAACATAGAAATAGCGTTTTTATACGCAGTGAGTCCAAATTGACCGGTTTTGTTGTGAGCCTTTTGAATAAAAGATTTTATAAATATACACTTTCCGTTTCGGTATTTCGTTCTCATAACGCTAGTGTCACATAATACGTGCAAAACAATAACGCCCTGTGTGCGCGAACAATTAATATCCAACACAATATTTTCACAAAGTTTCAGTTCCGAAACTACATCCTGTGCCGTTTGGAACAAAGTGACTCCTCTCTACCGACTATTTTACGGGCCATAAACTACGAGAGGGACAGACAGAAACTCCACTTTAATACGTTTAAAAATATTCACGTTATCATGGACATTCTAATGTTTGTTGCGGGTGCACTATATACATATCAGAGTAGTTATACTCGTAGCTATGTAGTGTAAATGAGGTTGTGTTGACTCTTCGTCTAGAAAGTTAGAACGATACACTCGAGCGAGTTCGTAAGACTAGTTAGCACGTGAAATCTTTCTGTTTTCTTACAGCTTAATCTTGGAATTACGGTGAATCTCGAATGAACTAATTCTATCAACACGTTAATTGAATTAATATAATAATCATTTTACGAGCTATATCAGAATCACAAGCATGTCTATGATTAAATTCAGTCGGCTTCATCAATGTTAATGTGTATAATCCTATTTGTATACAGTGTGGCTGTTTCCGTAAGGAATTTGCGCGTTAAATGTCTGAGTATGGGCCATTAACAATAAATCCCGTAGTTTGTGGCCCCGCCCCGGTGGTTGCTCATACCCGCCTGACGTTAATCAGCGTCTTCTTAGATATCTAGATTATACGTATCTAGATGGAGCATTTCTTTTATTTTTCTGAAGCGCGGTCAAAGTGAGCACATTCCTACAACTGGAGTTCGTGGTCTTATTAGATTTACTTCGACTATTTAAAATATGGCTCTCTAGGGAATTTTATTTCGAAGTAGGTAATATAAGATTATCAGTCTATTACTGTTGACTAAATTTACGTTTTGACGTTTGTGGAGGATGGAACAAAAGACAAAAGTGGTTTTGGGATCATCTAAAAAAAAAGTGTCAGCCCAAAATCTGAAAGTTAGCGTTATTACACCCCCGTGCCTCGGAGAGTCCTGTACCTGACCTTTTGCCGGTCGTGTCGATAGCCATCCCATCGGATCATCCCATAAGAGTTATGGAATAGAAATTGCACCTACTTTTGTGCATACACTGATGCGCTATAACAGGTCCCGCGCAATAGGCTAGTCTTCATTGAAACTGTCCGCCGTGGCCAAAATTCGGCGAGAAGGATATTCTTATCAAAGCGTAGAAAAAAGTTGGAAGGAGTTAAATTGTCATTCAGTATTCAGTATATAATAGTCATACAGTATTCCGAGACCTGTTTTTAGATAAAGAAATAGAATAATTACCCAAACGACACAATAATATTAACATCGAAATCTGTTAAAACACGGTTCATAATATTTCATAATTAAAGAGTTGGTATTACTTTGTATTAAAGTTGTTTTATCCTAATTCCCTCTAAAATGTACGTATGAGCTGGGTGAATATAAACTTTAAACAGGGAAAAACACAGACGGCCACAAGCTAAATTCAAGTTGTAGGAAAAAAAGGAGTTAAACTAAAAGCAAAATGTTAACTCGGTTCCGTAGCTGGAAATCTCCGGGGAGCTGTTTTTAAGCTGAACGAAACATAAATTTTACAGCTCGTTTAAGTTTAGCTCATTATTTCATTACTCGTATTATCTGCTCTGTGCGAGGCGCTATGTAGTTCACTCAAACACTGATACTTGTACAAAGTACATTTGATTATTATAGGCTTAAATTAAGGAAATTAATATTTTAAAAAAGGATTCCTACTGAGTTGTCTGGCAGTGTTGCAAGGTATATAACGATTCCACACAAATGTAACATTTTAACGGAATTAACGAATTTTGAATTTGAATGATCGAATAAAGAAACGTTGACTGCACGTGTGGTATTTAAAGTAATCGCTTCGCTATTACTGCGTTTCTCCTGTGTATGGGATTCAGGTTTGAGTCCCGTACATGAGAACTATTTGTGTGACACATACATGCATTGTTGTTCTGATTCTGGGTGTGTTTCGGGTCCATAAATTGTATTTTTGTTAAGTATTCCGCGATACAGGGGTGGAATTGTCTTGTGTGAATAAAAATATATCACGAAGATGTAGTAATAGGCCAAAATTACAACTAATTTTCTAAAACAAGTTCAAATATTGGCACCAGAATATAAAGTGTAGGTACAGACGTCAGCACATCAACCTACCCCAATCTGTCAAATTTCCCCAATTGAAAGAGACCCTTATGCTTTTATGATAAAGTTGAAAATCTATAAAAGAAATTTGACATAGCTAGCTAGCTGGATGTGCTGGCGTCTGAACATGAAGTAAAGTTATGACATTACATGTAGTAATACTGTTTTTTATTGATATTACTCAATTTCTTAATAAATTATATCATGGCAGTCTTATTCTGATGGTGTGTATCAACACCATCAATATATAGATGCATATATGCTCGCACCTGAGTATTTGTAATGACTTTAGTCACTTAATGGGGCTGCCTCAATTTGTTTTGATTTGTACTGTATTGAGACACAATAAACATATTTTATTTTTATTTTATACTTACTAGCTGTGCCCCGCGGTTTTACTCGCGTTAAATGTTATAAATTATCACAGATCCTCTCCCGTAGGTGATAGCGTGATAATATGTAGCCTATATGTTGACCCGACCTCTTAGTAATATTCATGCAAAATTTGAAGTAAATCCATGAAGTACTTTTTGAGTTTAGCCCGGACATACATACAGACAAACAGACACACAGACAAAAATTCCAAGAACTATATTTTTGGCTTTTATATCGATTGTAGATCACGCCCCAAGTATCCTTTTTTTAAATATTCAATGTACAGTTTTGACTTTCCTACGATTTTATTATATGTATAGATATAGAAGATAGATAGATATAATAAAAATATTTTTTTTAAATGTTTCTGAATAATTTATATAGTGATACTTATGTCATACCGTTACCGCAAAATGTTTATTTAAATATTATTGTATTCTCATGTTTTATGTAAAATATAACTATTCATTATATTATAAGTTGTAAATGTTAGTAACATTTGCTGAATATGTAACCTATAACTTATATATGTTTAAAAGAATTATTAAAGCCAAATTGTGTAGCAGGGCATATTACAAAATTTCTGATTATTTAAGTGATAAAAGTGCTTGGGATGGAGTTGTTCTGAGTCAACACACATGATTGTAATTAATCTTAAGTATATTTTATTTTAAAAAAGGATTCCTACTGAGTTTTCTGGCAGTGTTTCTCAGTAGCTGCCACGTCATGCAATGCACGGTAGGGTAAAAAAAATATGACGATTCCACATAAATGTAATTTTTTTACGGAATAAAGTTACGTTGACTTTGACTTTGACTTTATGTTTGGTCTAACCGTTAATGTAAGTTGGTTAATAAATAAATAAATATTAAATAAATAAATAAAATTTATAAAATTTTAGTTATTACATCCAAATTAATTTAAAGCTTTAAAGCAGCTCGCATCTGCTCTGGTAGCCAAGTGCATCAAAGGCTGCGGCTCCGGCTTCATAATTATTAAATTGATGTGTTTAAATGTGTTAAGTAGGTAGTATAAATAAATACCTGAGCAAATTAGAAAATTCTTCACGGCTGTAAACTACTGTCGAGTCTAATAATAATTAGTAATTAAACTCATTCAATATATATCACACAAGTGGTATACCGTTTCCAATCATGGTTTACCGATAATTTTTAATCACAAACCCCTTAAGATTATAATTAAAAGTATCGGAACACTAATGATAACTAATTCGCCGTCGTTTAATAGGTACAATAAAATTAAGCGAGCTCGCAGCAGTAATGTAAAAAAACAAAGTAATTCCAACGTTTTTCTAACAAATCTTCCGGTAACGGCATCTCGTTTCTCTGTTATAATAAGGCTATTTCCATAAAAGTAGCATGGTTTACATACACAACGTGTGATGATGGCACAAGCCCGTATCATTGTATGGAAAGCGTCTTGACATTCGAGTCACGTTTGATATTTCTTATTTCCTTTGTCTCATTTGTCCTCGAGTCAGAATGACATCAAGTCTTATATCTGAGTGTTTTTTTTTGCTCCGATTTCTTAGATTGGGATTTTTTACTTACGTTTCAGTTATCGCTATAGAATCGTGCTCGAATTCCACGTGATAACTACACGGTTTAGTTTTCTTTGTTAGACGATATTATCTCAGTCATTGGCTTAATGCGACAAGCAAACTAGCGTCTCTTAACACCCCTGTGGCCTCATTTGGAACGGCAATTGCCTAAGTTAAACGTGGTCTAGATAAAAAAGCTTAGTTTTACAGTATAAACTCCCCCCGTTACCCACCAAATAACACCGCCTGAGGAGAATTCTTGATGTCGACTGGACTAGTAACTTGTTTATTTGATCTAGATTAGACAAATCTTTTCCATCTCCAGTACGCAGCCAAACTTCTTAATGGACGGTTCTAATATGAGAAAATAATACAAAAAATTACGTGAACGTGACGGGAGTAATGTTAACTTCCTCGTTATTAGACAGCCACTAACCAGCATCAGTACGAACAATTATCCTACTAATATTATAAACCCGAAAGTTTTAAAGTATGGATGGATGTTTGTTACTCATTCGCGTAAAAACTACTGAATGGATTTTAATGAAACTTTACAATAATATAGCTTATACATCAGAATGACACATATACTACAATTTATAAAGATATTGTGTGAATTGTCCGAAATATAACGATAAGTATCAAGTAAGTATGAAAAAATCTAGCATCTGCGATCTATTACGGGTGGCACTACCAAAACCTATAGAGGTACACAGCCTACTAATATTATAAATGCGAAAATTTGTTATTATAGATGTATGGATGTATGTTTGTTACTTTTTTACACCAAAACTACTTGATGAAACCGCGGGGCACAGCTAGTTTCTTATATAACATTTGCTTAACTCTGTGTGTCCGCCTGTAGTAGGACTGCAACTTCTAAACGGATTACTCGATTTCAACGCTGCAAATATGTTTCCCTTCGGCTGTGTGGTTAACGGCCATAAAGAATATCGTCACCCCATCTCAGCACGTGGGGGGAGTAGAAGTCATCCCGAGGAAATATATACCAGAGAATGGGCAGCATTAGTATTGTTCTCCTGAGTGCTATAACTATCTTACTGCGATCGTCAACCTGTCGGCCAAGCGTGGTTCCATCAGAAAACCAGTGCTGCAACAGTTAATGTTGCAGCTAGTGCTGAGGTGGGACCAATTCGGACTCGCACAGATAACCTTTAATGACTTCTGTCTGTGTATCTATATATATATTATTTTTTGTGCTAGTTTACTGAATAAATTTATCTTCTTCTTCTTCCACAGTGGAAATCTTTTGGGGAGGCTTTTGTCCAGCAGTGGACGTCATTAGGGTGACATGATGAACAGAATAAATAGATGTAAGAAACATAATAGAATCTATAATCTAGTCTAACCATATTATGACAATATTTATGACCGTTTTCCAACGAGTTTCTCAACTAGACTCAATTGTGCGGAGAGCTGAACAAGGCAGAGAAAGAAGAACTTGAGATTACTAGATTATTATACATTTTTATACTGTCTTTTTTTACTCTCTCTCCTCTTTCTAATCAATAATTAGGTTATATCTCTCTTTTACAATAAGTAATCTAGTATATATTAAAGTCTGAGAAGTCTTCTACAAAGGGTTTGTCCCATGGTTCTCAATGGACTAATTAGTTCGAAAGATTCAATATTCAATGTGGACATTTTCTTGATAGCTCATCTCTTTGCTTAACTCCAATATAACTTACAAAGTATTTCGAAAATGTAATTATTACGATTGCGATGCTTTTAGAGTTTAAGACTAAAAAAGGTCGATAATATTAATTTGTAGCGTTTCCCATAAGAGCCGATTTAATGCTTGTTTGAGAGACAGGCCTTAATAAGTCATTTCTGTATACATTGCGTGATTCGACATGCACTTAGCCGTTATTTATTAGAGCCGAGATCAAGTTCGTGTTTACCAATTAATTTATTCATAATAAAAGCAACGTTACTTACTCCGAAAGCGTAAACGGACATTCTAAACATTTTAATTTATAAAGTGTAGACCGTATGTGGAATTACTTAGAGGTGAAAGTTTCCCTCGTCCAAACCTAGATGATAAGTTAGTATAAAACCTTTTAGCCGCAGGTGAAACCGCAGCATTAAAAATCTCATTTAGTGAATACAATCATGAGCGGCCATCTGGCGGGTCGCGTGCGGCGTACGCAGGCCCTGGCTCCCTTTGGTCCTATATCCAAAGGAGTCGTTTCTACATGTATATGAGTAAACGCTTTGTACATTTCACCGGTATTGCTTCCATTTGATATTGGATAGCAATTTATTTATCATACATATTGCGGCTGGGAACGGGCACCGAATCTCGCCGTAAAGGCGTCTTTCTTTCTGTGGGGAATCAGGAATGGAAAACGTGTTGGGAATCCTGCTTATACCTGGCGTCGTTTTACTATGTTGGTACTGATGGCAATACGCATTTTAAACATTGTAGGTCAATTGATTTTATCGGTAGGAAACTTTTTCATAGAATTGGCAGGGGGTTTGTTTGTTATTCCTGAAATCGCTCCATCAATTGTATTGTTCGATTACCTGCCGGGTGACATTGCAGTGGGTTCTGAGTACTGTGTGCGGAACACATGTGGGGTTTTGTACATATTCTATATCGATACAATGTTTTTAAAAGGTTGCACGGAATTTCATTTCGAGCATTGTCTGTATAAACAATTATATTATCAAATGGTTCGCTTTTTTATTTTTTATTATGTAATAGCAAAGCATACGAGAAAGTGGGTCACCGCCGCTCATGGACACTCGTAACACCAGAGGACCCGCAACTGCCTTGCCGGCCTCAAAAATCAAACTCTTTTTTCTGATAACATTGTATGTATTTTATAGTATTGTATAATCCAGTTTTTTTACTTTTAATGTTTACCTTATGATCTGTGCACCTACCATGCTCTCTCTGCACCACCCTAAGGTTGACTGGCAGAAAATGCCTAGGGCATTAAGTCCGCCTTTGTACAATTTTATGTGCATAAAGTGATAAATAAATAAAAAAAATAAATTATCCATGATGTGGGATTTAAGTTTATTTGAATTGCTCAAAATACTGTTACATTATAGTTTGGTTGGTGTTATCAATACTATATATCGTTATCATATAACTGTGAATAAGTCCATGCTTAGTTAGGGTACGTTCAGCTGTCGGTCTGGAATGTAGTCAGTGGCCTACTGGCCGGCTTTAACAGGTCTGAGATTAGTGTGAGCACAATCCATACGATACAACGATAAAACGTAAAACGGATGATCTTATCGCTTTAAACCTTCTCTACAGAACAACTTTTAGCTTTAGAGTTGAAAGTAATGTAAACATTAAAAACGACAAAGAAACTAAACTAAAAAAAAACAAGGCATGTAAAATGTCTGATAATGCATGTCATTATATCCTCTCGGGTTGTGTGTAAATAGAGCATAAGGTACAATGGGGTTGACGTATCCGTGTGGATAAAAACCCCTTATTAGTAAAGATTAAAAAAAAACCTTTCGGAGGATAAGTATTTATTTACATTATAAATATGTATCCTTTAATAGGATAGATCCAATTGCATTATTTCTCATTCCACTGTTTCTTAATCAAATAAGTTTAATACTATGACGTATCGGTGCATCTTCAGGCGTTAAAATCTATTTTGGAACTTCGGTTAGCATTATTATAGCACATCGGGGATTTCAAAATATTGGTTTGCATTAGCAAACCAATATTTTGAAATCCCCGATGTTGATGTAAATATGTTAATTGAAAACAATAAATCTCAGCGCACGTTAACTTAAATAACTTTGCCATTTTAGGTTTCTTCGTAGGCATTTAAATACCAAAATGAACCATTTAGCGGGTAGTAGGGGAGCTGGGGACTTTATCTGAACGGCTCCATCATCACAATAACTCGTTCAATAAGTGCGGTACAACATTGGTAATATGGTTTCATTTAGAAAGATGCAAATGTCGCGGCGCCGGCCACGCTCCACCGAACGCGATATTGCGGTTCCCCCTCTTACCCCCACCCTCTTACACCTCGGCACACTTCCTCACCTCGACTATCTTCACTTTTAATCGCTCCCCTGAGAATTTATTAAAAATCGTGCTCGATTTTTACTTCAACTAAAAGCACACAATTTTTGACTCGGATCCGTAACTATTCTCTTTGATGTCAAAGAAAGAAAATATATTAAAAATGTATCTTGAACTAATACGCATACATCTATGTCTTCACACGTTTCCTTTCCCTAGAACTTTTAGGAAATCGAAAGTAGGTAATTCATAAATCTTTGTTAAGACGTTAAGCGTAGGTGTACCGAACCGTAATAATTTAAGGAGTTAGCCGTTGAAATCGTCGTCGGTGAAGTTGTAAAAAGTTCCTTCTGTGAATTTAACACATTTCTTGACTCAAGTTGTAGATTTAAGTTAAAATTTATGCTGTGCGAGTTAAGTAAGGAAGAGCTAGTGAGTGCATACAACACATAGAACACATCGGGATACTGACTTTATTGTATATGCACACCACGGCGCATTGCCCGTTCCTTTCATGCCACACAACTGTCGTGGATCATCTGTGTCTCTCTGCATTGAGATTTATAAATTATCTTATTTTTAATAAAACAACGCCCACAGTATATACCCGCAATACAGGGTTGTGTTGCGGGGGATATATCTAGTGTGTGTGGCTTTACAAACAACCAAAAACATACGAGACATAAATAGTTATTCTGTGTGGAGATCGAATGCCAAACACAGTTGATGAGGTAGGAGTTAGTGAAGCGAATACCTTAACTGGCTTAGTCATGTCTAGTAAACTACAAATACCGACCTTTAAGGCAAATACACTATCAGATTGATTGGGTAATTGCTAAAATAAACGCAGCAATAACTTATTCCGTTGCCATATCGCCATCGCACGGAGTAATACATATGGGTATACATAAAAATACTATTATAATAATATCTTAGGACATTATTCAGAAACGGTCGTCTGATCCTAAACTAAGCAGAGCTTTTTTCTATTGAAACCAGATAACTGATATATTACATATACTACTTTTCTTTTGTAAATACATACTTAGACTCTGGACAAACATACATGTTTATGCAAACAAATATCTGTCCTGTGGGAATCAAATCCACGACCTGATGCGTGCAAAACAAGCATTTACCTATCACGCCACAGTCATTCAAGGGGTACAGAATTACATAATTAAATCAATAGTATTTTATGTATTTGCATTTCATACTTATGAAAACCCTTGTCAACACTGTCTACCAGCTAAGCAACAATAACAAAATATATTGAATGCGGTAAATACATTCCAAAGACTGGTCAAGGATCACTACTTGAAAACTACATAGTTCATATAATGACACGTATATTACTATAAAAGTACATATAATTAGTAAGTAGGTATGTATAGTTTTAAGTATGGTACAAATAGAACCTTATAATATAGTAATTTGTACACTTGCAACTGCCCCATCTCTGTAACTCCTTTCTCCTTTCACTACCTAGGTTGCCTGGAAGAAATCACACTTTGTGATAAGGCCCCAAATTGTACTATTATAATTTGTATGTTGTAGCTTTGTATTATTTCTTAATGTGTACAATAAAGAGATTATCTATCTATCTATCTAAATACCAAAGTATTCGAAAACTCATTCGTCGGTTGAACGTTTAACTTAGAATTCCTAGTTCAGGGCCATTTACATTCCTAAATGTGAAAAGTCATACTGAACGAATGCGAGTTTCGTATCTTGGGATTTTCCAACTTCACGTATTTTTCCGTTTATTTCCTGTACGCTCCCCTCGGCCCGAATCAGTCCCGGCTTCGTTAAGGAACTAATCGGCTCATTGTGCAGACCTGCACTCTGATCTCGTTCGATTTGCACCGATAGATACCTAAATGAAAATTTAATCTCTAATTATAGCTTTAGTTTCGCCAGTAGACTAAGATATCGTTATGTGCTTGATATTGGGCAGTTACATCCCGTAGGTTGAAATTATTCATTGCCACAGGTGTTCAAAAGGCATTTTTAGTATATTATGTATAGTTTGAATATCGATTTCCCTAATGTACAGACACCAGCACATCCAGCTACCCTAATCTGTCAAATTTATTTTATAGATTTTCAATTTTATCACAAAAGCATAAGGTTCACTTTCATCTGGGGAAATTTGACAGATTGGGGTAGCTTGATGTGCTGGCGTCTGTATATAGGTACATTCGTTTAAAACGGGTTGAACTCACTAGCACTGGAATGAACTATACATAAGATATGTATTTTTATATTTTAATAGTTTTTAATTATTTAGTTAAATTATTTTGTATATCAAAATGTTTTTTTTTTTTTTTTTATTCGTTATTTATTATACAGGATTTTCGTACATGAAATGACGATGCCAATCCCATCGTACCTTATACTAAGCTAGCTCTAAAACTACACTATACAAAGCCAATAACTAACCCACTGAGTACATAGACGGGTCACTTAATTTTAAAGGAATATAGCATTCTAGCTCGAACCGAGTACGGTTCAGCTAAAATGCTATGAAATACACCAACATCTCTTAAATTTATATTGAACCTACTTATCATCTCATCTCGCCTACTACCGTTACGGACACATTCTCTCAATATGTATATCAAAACGTGAGGTAATTAATAACTTGTAATGGGAAAGGTAACTTTTAGTTTATATTAATCTATCTGTGCCCGCGAGTTCGTCCGCGTGGAATAGTGGTTTTTAGGTAGTATTCGAAAATCAGTATTCGCATGCGTGTGGCATAGTCGTCTGCCCTGACGTGTCTGCTCGTTCAGGTAAGCACACTTAGGCTTATTTCTTCTACAGCCTAAAAATTGTTACAAGCTTCCAACTCTAAAAATGACGACATTTCCATACATCTTTTCACCCCCATTTTCAATCCCTTACAACCCTTTTTCGCATTAAAAAGTAGCCTATATCCTTTCTTAGGGTCTAGACAATCTGTGTATAAAATTTCATTTAAATCGGCTCAGTAGTTTTTGTGAGCAAGCGCGACATACAGAGTTAATTTCGCATTTATAATATTAGTAAGGATGTAACGTCTCGGTTGCCCATCATCATAACTTCAATAAGTTAGGATTGTCAGCGGTAAGCCGTGAAAATGCCCCAATTTCTACCGGCCATTCAAGACCTGGGTATCTAACTATCTTGGATCCTGTAAGGAATTTAATAAAAAAGGTTATAGGGTGAGTTAGAAAAGTAATACTTCCCCCCAGCGCAAATCAGGAAGCATTATCAGATATATTTTTTTTTACTTTTTTAAATTCTTGCTGATATTTATTTACATTACGAAGTTATTTTAAAATGAACACAATATTATGCGGCATTTAAACTATATAACGTATATTAAATTAATTAAAAGTTTAATAATATTAACTATTTGGCCTATCTTACATATGTATCTTACTGAATACCTCAATACAGGCATTCATTAAAAAATAAAACATTACAGGAATAGATTATAGCCACAGTAGGCAATGCCTGTATTTTTCATTTTTAGATCAAAATAATTAATGTGCGTTTAGACGCTCTGAGTATTCTACTATTGGAAATATCTAATAGCATACTAAAATAATTTACATCATACGTTAAACTCATGCTTCAATTCAAAGTTAAATTTGTTCAAATAAAAATATAAAATGATGGGGAACCTGCAGATTAACTCAATATTAAAGAGCCACGATACATAAATGATTGTAATATATCTTACATTTCAAGGAGAAGACCTCGTAGAACATTCTCTGACCATATCGGAGATGTTCTGAAGACAGACCTAGGGCTCTAGCGGCTAAGTCGCCGAACTTCGATTTCTTAAATGGCGTTCAAATGAATAAAGGTTAAAAATGACTTAAACAATCGTTAAATCGACTTTAACGTTGACAATCGATTCCGGACCATTTATGACGTCACATGTGCTCATGGAGGCCGATTTAACGATTAATTAAGTCATTTTTAACCTTTATTTATTTGAACGCCATTTAAGGAATCGATGTTCGGCGACTTAGCCGGTAGAGCCCCCGGTCAGAAGTATCCTAAACCGGCGAGCATGTATGATGAATATAATGGCATTAAACGAGGCAAAAGAAGGTAAAGAACGTGTGCAAAGATCATGACGTATGGACATCCATTGTCTTTGCTTACCCCTCTGGAAAACAGGTGTGAGTCTATGTATGTATCTATCTCAGATTTCTCAGATGTTAGTGTGTTAATTACGCCTTAAAACTTGTCTACGCGCACCGATAGAACTTATACCGATCAAAAGAAAGTGACGATTTTGTAAAAATATCCGCCATAATCCTAATCGTTTTTCGATCAGATATGCGATTGACTGTTGAGGTTATCCTAAGAAATCGCTGTTTGTGGACAGTATGTATTTCGGTGTGCGGACGGCATGCAGAGTACCTTATTTGTGACGTCGAAGCGCGGCCGTAAGTGTGACATTGGGCATTAACATTTGTCGTGGTCGTGGGTTCGATTCCCACCCGCACTAAAAATGTATATAATTCATTTTAAAGCTGTCTGAAACATTATTAACATTTTCAGAATAGTACCAAAACCTAAAATGTATTTTCAGTGAACTCTCGTAAATATGAAAATATAAAATATGTAAATATGAAATTTAAATAATTCCAAAGCCTCCGGTTATGATGGAATTCGCACTGATATTGTAAAATTATCAATTGATATCATACTGGAACCACTGCTGCATGTTATTAACCTATCATTAGATGAAGGAATATTTC
Source organism: Pseudoips prasinana (assembly GCA_951640165.1). Taxonomy (NCBI): domain Eukaryota; kingdom Metazoa; phylum Arthropoda; class Insecta; order Lepidoptera; family Nolidae; genus Pseudoips; species Pseudoips prasinana. The sequence continues at coordinate 26,017,439 of OX621237.1, read as the reverse complement.
CCGATATTTTAAAAAGATCTATTGTGAAACCTTTATATAAAAATAAAGGTCATAAAACTCAAATGGATAATTATAGGCCGGTAACATTAATACCTATATTCTCAAAAATTTTTGAAAAGATGTTTTATCGCAAGTTACTAGATTTCATGGAAAAGCATCAAGTAATTAAAGACGAACAGAATGGCTTTCGTAAAAATAGAAGCACTTCTTTGGCAGCCTTTCAATTGATAAAGACAATAATGGAATGTATTGATAAGAAAATCCCCGTTTCAGTACTTTTTATGGACATGAGTAAGGCATTTGATCATGTCTGCCACAAACGGTTATTGGAAAAACTTTTCAGATATGGAGTTAGAGGAAAAGCGTATAACTGGCTTGAATCCTACTTATATAATAGAACACAACAAGTAGAAATAATAAGTTATAATGATAAATCCAAAACGATAGAGTCATTTCAGTCCTCACTTATGTTTAATAGATATGGTGTACCACAAGGCAGTATTTTAGGCCCACTTTTGTTCTTGCTTTACATAAATGATTTTCCAAATATTATTAATCATAAATGTGTACTATTTGCGGACGATACTACAATCATCGTTAAGGGTGTTAATAAAGATTCATATGAGCACGATATAAACATGGCATTAAAAATATCTATCGAGTGGCTGGAAGTAAACAATTTAAAGGTTAATATTAGTAAAACTAAATTAATGCAATTCCACATATATAGATCAAAACCACTGAAACTAAACATAGCCTATAAAGACATCCCGCTGTCCGAAACTGGGTTGGTAAAATTTCTTGGGATATCGCTAGATAATTTCTGCTCTTGGAAAAATCATCTGAATGAAATTTGTAGCAAATTAAACAGTTTTGTCTATCCTTTGAGGCGTATTAGTTGTGAAGTCTCGAGAGATGCTGCAATCACGGCATATCACGGTTACATATCTGCCATTCTCCGGTATGGCATAATTCTATGGGGTCGTTGTGTTGATATTGACCAAGCTTTTATAATGCAAAAAAAGTGTGTAAGAGCTATATTTGGCCTTAAACAGATAGATTCGTGTCGTCCATACTTTAGAAAATATAATATAATGACCTTACCTTGCATATATATATCGGAATGTTGTTTATTTGCATTTAAAAACAGGTCAATTTTCCCGCAAGCAACGCCTCACTATGCACCTCGGTCTGTTAATGCCAATAAGCTATACAGACCGAAAACGAATCTCACGTGTACAGCTAACAACAGCTATATTATGTGTATTAAATTATTTAATAAAGTGCCCAGTTTCATAAAAGCACTACCATTTTTTAAATTTAAACGTCATTTAACCAAATTTTTAACGGATAAATGTTTTTATAGTATACAAGAATACCTTGACTATAAGCTGTGAGCCTTGTGTGTTTATATTTAAAAAAAATCTGTATTGCTATGTATTATTATTAATAATGAATTAAGTATAAATTGTATGGTAATTTTTTGTATTAAAATGTATATTTGCATGCTGAAAAGTAGAGTAAGAGATACCTATTTGTATTATGATAAGAACTTTGTCACCTTATTCACGCAAATAAATGACTTTTATCTTTTTATCTTTTAAAATATATTTTATATCGAGCCAGTTATGACGGACCGGTTGGCGGGGTCAGTAAATGCTTGCCTTTCACACCGCAGGTCGTGGCTTCGATATTTATGTGCATGTGTCCTGAGTCTGGGTGTAATAATCTATATAAGTATGTATTTACAAAAGAAAAGTAATACATGTAAGATATCACTTATCAGGTTTCTATAGTACAAGCTCCGATTAGTTTGGGATCAACTGGCCGTGTGTGAATAATGTCCGAGCATATTATTATTATAGGAAGTATAGATAGTTATTATATCTATCGTTTGATGGGTGATCATAATAACACGCTGTATTAATCTATCCACGAGACTTAAAGTAAATCTGGCAACCCAATTACTTAAAGATAATTCAGTACATACCTAGGACATACTCGTAGCCAGTCGTAAGTGGATTGTTTTATTAATGTGGCCCTTGCCATTCCTTCAGCATTTAATACCACGTTTTAAATGTCCTTGTTCATGAAAGCATTAGCACGTAGGGCTTTTAATTAAGAGAACCTCGTTAGTTTAAAAAGCATTTTGATATATCTCTTGCTTGTAGTCCTATTGCCAATTACTAATGTTCAGTTGTCTGTACGAGATTGGTTTCGATAAGTACACCCATTGTACTTCTAGTATATGTAACACTAGTATTATTATGCACAAAATTGTTAATATTAGTTTGCGTGATATTTCCTGCTGGGATTCCGAAGATTTTTTTGTGTATTATTGCTATTCTATATTATTATGTTACCCCGGTACCTGACTTACCTTAATTTCATTATTCGATCAGGTCAGTTTAGGAGTTAAGAGAAGAACAGATACTTTTAGAACTGTAACAATAACTTGGATTCTTAATAAATTTTTATCGCCTTGGGACATGGTATTTTAACGATATCATATTTTTACCTGCTATTTACGTGATGGAATTTTGTTACATTTAAAGACATATAACTATCGTAACATTATTGAAGGTCATATTAACACCACCAGTAAAGCGTTATCATAATTTTTTACAGTCAATCTATAAAATTTCGGGTCATCTGCATACAGATGAAATTCAGAGAACTGAAAACAATGAGGAATATTATTGGCGCAGATGTTGTAAAGAATCGGGGCAATGCGTGAGCCTTGTGGTATGCCATGGTAGTTTTGTAGTTTCTCGACTGGAAACCACTAACTGAGAGAAAGAAAAGATGATTTTGCACGGAGGAGTTTAACCAGTTATACAGATTGCCAGTGATTCCATATGCAATTAACTTGTATAGTAATATATGATGTGGAACGCGAACAAAAACTTTAATGTTATCTTTGGAGATAACGTTCACTTGTTTGCCGCTGTCTATACTAAAGATTCTGCGAAAGTTATATGGTTTGTAAAAGTAAACCTTGATCCCACAAACCAATGTTGAGAATCTGATCTAATAACTATGTACGCAAACAATTTGCTCCGTTATCTCTTATTACCAAAAACCCTGTATTCTATTTGTTATTATATTACCTTCTAAGAAAATATCAAACAATATTCTTTTTTATATATTCTTAGAAAACTAGATAAAAGTTTATTTGATGTAAAACAGAGTCGAATACTAGTGGGTACTGAGGTTTCACGTCACCAGCATTATAATACGATCGTGAAAGGAGGTTTTGGCGCGCAGTTAGTAATAAAAACTTTTGTAATTACACTCATTTAGGGCAAGGAACCCGTCGTTGACGCGATGTCGTGCCAAAAGCGGCAATTATTTTTATAACACAGCCGGCCAACTTCACCGATTCTTTCGTGACCGTTGGCACATACAATTCGTGTTTTAGGGGCATGATTTTTCTATAGTTATGCACGTTTTTGGTGCCTGTTCATGTTCGTGTTTAAGGCGGATATTGTACTTTTATAACTTTATATAACACTAGACTCTGCCTACGCAACTGTGGGCGTGAATTTTCGATCTAACCTCACTGTGTCTTTTTAAAGACACCGTAAGGGTATACAAAATTTGATATCTTTAGAAAAAGAAGTACCACTGCCGCGCCAAACCGTGACCGTGATCAATGCAACTTGGTTGAAATGCTGGGAGAATAGTAACAAAGGTTGGCCGAGTTAATACGCGAACATAATATTGTATAAATATGATATGCGAAATTTTAAAACTGTATTTAATTACTTACTTAAGTTTGTGTTTTCAAGATGCATGGTTACTTAACTAAACAGAACAACAAATTTGAACATGATTCAGTAATAAGTCATCTTTAGTTCTACTTTTAGCAGACTTGTGTGATTTTTGTATGTTGTGTCAGATAAGCTAATACTGCCTATCGTTAAAATTTTGAATTCAAGTAAGTCCTTAATAGCTAAAATATATTTTCCCTTTCGTGGAAATCAATACGAAATATCTTAACATTTTGTTTACAAATTGTTACGTGGAAAGCACTTATATAAAATGTTCCTTCCTGTTGCCGCTTAAACATGGTTAGATTATTGAGGAAATCAAATAACAAAACAAGATACAAAACCGCAAACAAGAATTACAATTTGTAAATAATTTGTTCAGTAAAATTATAATCCGGCTCCGGACATGGGGAGCCGTGTCAGTCAGTGACAACCGACGACTTGCCACCGCTCGTAAAAACTTTTCTAATTATGTACATTTTGTAGCCAAGAAGCGCGGGCACACTCCGCCGCATTATATTTTCTAGTTCATTTCACGAATCTCGTGACAACAATCTTTAACGGATTGTACACATTGCAGAAATTGTTACCAACGGACCTTCCAGCGATGCGAAAAGACAAACCAGTCAAACTATATATAGTAACAAAGAGTTATGTCTCTCTACAGCTTTCGGCCAATGGGGATTGATCGAACGCTGTGTTCTTCGTGACCCCCAGCCGTAGTTTCATGTGTTTTTGTGTGATTTAATTAGTAGAACATAATTTTTCGTGACTTTGCTAGCTACAGCAAGAACACTTCAAGAGTATGGTATAGTTTTATTACATGTTGTGCTAAATGGAGACATTTCTAGCCTTGATTGTCCGCTCGAAAAAGGCACGGCTTCAATTCTTGTGAGAAACACGATGACTGACACATGCGCAAACTGGTTTTAATGCCATGCAAAAGCATGGCATCAAAACCAGTTTGCGCATGTGTGAGACCGGTATACGTAGAAGCTTGGTGACAGTAATGTACAAAATAAGCGGTTGTCCAACTTTTTAAAAATAAATCAGAGGCGCAGCAAGAAACAATAGTGACTAGACCAAGTATGTTTCCTTATGGTATTTCTTTTATTGCAAACCAAGATATGCCTGCCTTTACAAAAAAACTGTGCTCAGTTAATATTCGCAGTCCTTTTCACTAGGCGAAAATTCGAATTCACTTTCTCTAGACGAAGGCGTCTTTACTTTTCAGAGCGTCTCGAATGTGGCTTGATGTAACAGCTGTGATGTTGAGTGTTATTCACACAATCTAACTAACTCAAATGGAACCACTGATTCGCTGAAAGATAAACGTCAGAAGTCTTAAGTAGTTACTCTGCACGTATATTCTTAAACAACTGTTGTTGGTGAAATGAAAGACATATCAACCTATCCGTAAAATAAAGTTACTTCTGCTTATCGTTAGAGGAGGGCGATTTAAAATTTGACTAGTACAAAATGAGCTATAAAATTTTACATTATTTTGTAGCAATTTGATGAGTCTTCTATAAATAATCCAATTGCTAGAGAATTATGTAGTGTTATAGGTGATTTTGTACTACATAAATTTCAAATCACTCTCCTCTAAAGTAATGATTATGCAGAAGTACCTAACTTTATTCTACGGACAGGTCGAATTATATTTTGAGATTTGTCTATGAAGACATCAGAACTGTACAATATGTCGTTTAAAATTCAACGAGGTAATATCAAAGCATGTTGACTGATGAGTTATTTTCTTACATTTTTATATAATATAGTTATAGGTTCGTTGTTATTTGTAAAACAATACTAACACTCTACCGATCTGGCATAAATGTTCGTGGATCACATGAAGATTTGCTTATTGTTTTTAGCAACTGTTCAACCTTCGTGTTTTCAGTAGATAATTTGAACACCGCGGTGGTTGTATATTTCCTTTTTTGATTTATAAATATTTGCAAGACTTCGTTGATTACCAATGTAATCATCTCCCTATGTGGCTTACATTGCATTACGTTTATTTGTATGAAAATCATTTTAGAATTTTCCCATAACAACTTAGCAATTTCAGTTACCGCCAAGGACTTTTGATTTGAGGCCTAGTAATAATAATCGGTAATATCCTGCGAGATTATTTGCACACGGCTATCTGATCCTAAACTAAGCAGAGCTTGTGCTATGGAAACCGTCTGGTTTCAGAACTGAATCGATGTATTAAATATGATACTTTTCTTTTGTAAATACTTACTTATATAGATAATTATACAGACATCTTTAAAATGATAATTATACCCAGACTCAGGACAAAGAGACATGTCCGCTTCCATTAATGTTATAAAATTAACCCTAATAAAATAAACTACTATCAATTGTGACACTTGTGATTTGGAGATTGACAGGGAATTCCCGAGAATGGGAGATTTCAAGAGCAGGGATTACTACATACCAACAAAAATGTATGTAGTCTATAGTCTGTACACGCACATATACGTACTATATGATATACTATTTGACTGAGATGTGAATAGAATTTAAACATGATTTTTCCTCTTTGTTAATCATGATCATTAGCATTATCATCTTCGTGTCAAACGAAGACGTCCATTGCTGGACAAAGGTCTCCCCCAAATATCTCAACAATTACCAGCACAGATATGAAGTTACCAGTCTTGCGCTACCCGCATCTAGCGGTTTCGAGCGAGTCTCACAAGATCACCCACCACTACCTTGTCTTCATTAGTCTTTTACTCAATATTCGTATTAAGTAAATAATTTTTGGGTTTCAATTATTAAAGTGACGCGTGACCGACCCGTTTTGAATTATTTTAATAAATATTGACATGATGTCATGTCAATATTTAAAAAAATGAAAATTAGCTAATTGATAAATACCCATAGAAAACGCTTGAAACCAATTTTAAATATCAAAATCGATATGAATAACTCATCTTATATAACCACTTATTTTTATTTATTAACAAAGTAAATATAAATAGGTAAGTTTATCAATAATAACGTTATTTAGATTGCTTTCTTGAATTTTTTCACAAGAAACAATTTATTTATACTAGTAATTAAATTTTTGAGACAATGCAGAAGGGATATTTATACACAAATAAATTATAATTCGAATACAATGCTGTATTCCAAATAAAATAAAAACCCTGTTTGGAATAAATAAACGAAACCGTTTTTATTGCAGCCAAGAAATAATGATATTTATCTTTCTTGGCTGCAATAAAAACGTGCATGCACGTATTTTTTTTCACATTTCGAAAACAATGATTTGTAAAACAAGGATTAAGTGGCCCTTTTTTACTATTTTGGTATGGAAGCCAAAGAAGAAACGTAGCACTGCGTAGTAAGCGCAGCGCTATGTAATAGAAGTAGAAAACTAACCATTGATTTGCTAGAATGGTTTTCATTTTGCCAAATAAACCTATTCATTGTCATAAAGTCATAACTTTTTAAATTATTGCTTTGAAATTATTTAGAAAATACCTACGTGTGAAAATAAAAAAAAGATATAACGCATAATTTTCAAGTACGCATAACATATATAATCCAGCGCTTTACATGGATTTAAAAAGGTTAAGACAAATGTTAACTTTAATTTAAATTTGTAATTTATCAAAATAGTCAAGCTTTAATTTACCATTTTGATAAAATACAAATTTAAATACGTAGTAACTAAGAATAAAACATAGCACAACTCTCGTGGGTCCACGTATGACCAAACAGGTCTCGTAAAGCGTCCGTTGTAAACGAAAGTGGTCTGTAATCTTTTACTTTACCATTGTTTTGTTTCTACGGCATTTCGGAGAATATTTTTACTACGTAGACCGGACGACCCATCCGCCCAAACGATGCTGCGTCTGCATAAAACTCGAAGAAATTTTACGTGTTTCGACACAATGATTATGAAACACTCGTAAACTTGAACTAGGATTTTCCCGTCGAGCTTCAAGGTTTACATTTTCCTGGGGACCGCTGTTCGTTGGATCCCAAGTTCTCACAAAGAAAATATAAAATGAAACGCCATTAAGAGTTGTTTACGCAGCATGCATAAATACAAATGAATGGCCCTAAAGCATCGCGGTTAAGACTGTAGTGAGAAACTTTTGCAATTATTGTAATTACGAGCCGACCGAGAAGCATCCACCGCCAACATAACGTCATATTTCCTAGTTAATCTCACTGAGTTGCCGACATTATTATAAATAAATCAATTTATTACGTTCACCAGGCATCGCATTACTCATGCCGTAATGTAGTTGAACTTTAACTACCATCTATACGCATATATACGTAATTAAAACTTATTTCACTGTCAGAATTAATAAGTAATCGGCTTTATGCAGCGGTATGACAATAATGAAAATTAAATATTTAATTGCCGGCGCATGAATATAACATTTATTTGATTTTGTTTTGCGAATTTTATTTGGGGAAAACTTTTGACGGGTATTGATTAGCTTTCGTTTCGTTTCGGAAAACACTTTGAGGAGTTTTTCTTCAGGCCATTTATTGTTTCACAATGTTGACTATTTGACAGCATTTCAGCCATTAACGTGTTTCTAAGAAATATTGGCTCTCTGAAGTGGATTGGATGGAAGTTTAGCTGTAATTTACTTTCAAAGTAGGTCTAGATTCTAGTAAATGATGGATAGATGTTAAGCATAAAATTGTTTACAAAGTGTACTATCCAATCTATAATGTCTATCAAATGTCGCGTAGAGAGGCTACAGGGAGATAAAAGGCGTAGCTAAAATACCGTCCTGAGGTTTTCAGAGCATAAATGTTTAGGTAATAATTCGCCATGGCCATTACACAAGAAAAAGAAGCAAAAAATGTTTTCTATGAGCCAAGTAATAAAATAAACTAATAGGGCTGCCTTTAGATTTGGGCTTATACAATCAAAACATAAACTAAGTGGAATTGTGGGTTTGTGATCTTGTTCTACTTTGGAAGCATTAAGTAATTTTATACTTATTTTCTTCTGAGTAATTGTAATGATGGCATTGAGAACCATTTGTCATAAAATAATTTATAGGGAAAAAATATGCCCTGTCGTTATCATAATTATAGGAATTGACTAATCTACTTACAAAGATAAAATTTTATTTGAATTATTTTCTCTGACTATCCTGATTATACAGCGATTAAAAATACTAATTTGGATCATGACGAGTATATTCCTACAAAGTATAAAATATAAACAGAACACTTTGTCTGTCCATATTTTTTCTGTGTGTGTCAATATCATAATGTCATCTGATAAAAATTTAGCCAATCTTTAAATCTAGCAATGTCATCAGCGTGTGGGTAGAGCACAAATGTATTAGTCATCCAATCCGCACAATCAATCTCGTTCGCATTTAAAACTATTCTCATAAATGGATGCACTTAACGTATTAAATTCACTGACAATGAATAACGGGCGGGCCACCGCACAAACTGTAAAATATTCAACTTAAAAAGAGGCATTTAAATCTCCCCTTGTAATATGAGTAACGGCTTATTTGGGTGTAAATCGTAGTATGGCGGTCGTTCATCAAACGACTTCAATGAACGAAGCAATCACTTAGAGTATATGCGCTACTTAACTACCCTGTTACAGAGTTTACTGACGCACATGTACTGCAGTGACAACCACACTATTTACATTTTACGGTTAAGTCTGCAATGTGTTTGTTTGGTCCCTGAAGCCAGATGAGAAACTACCTGCGTTCACGCTCTCTGCACTTTGTTGATATCAAGATAAAAAGTGTACCGCAAACACAGCAATAAAATCATGCACAATGAAATGGCTTTACACTCACGCTTATGCTTAATAGCATAAGTATGTATTTTTAAAAATCAGCAGGATTTAAGGTAATATAATTTAAGAGATGATTTTATTTATTATAACAATGTTTTTTTTTAATTTTGCTGGATTTAATGGACTTTGAGTTATTTGATATAATGTGATTTTATTTTAGAAAACGTGGCAGACATTAAAAACGAAACACTTTAAATACCTCAAATCAAATCGTTTATTTGCATAACACAGATTATAAACAATACTTCAAGGAATTTACATACCTCTATAACAAATATATTAATGTTTTGATTTGCCTACATACATTTTTGGCTTATACTACTTTGCTCGCCTTGCTTATAAACATGATTACTGTATCAATTTGAATTATATTTTAAAGCACCTTTGTAATCCCAAATCACGATTCAACTACAACTCGACATAATAATGAATTAAATCTCAAAACAATGCTTTAAGCAAACGAATCTCAAAAACGTTTGATTATTATTTTATACTAGTCGCCCCGGCAGACTTTATCTTGCCACACGCATTTAAATGTTGATATTATAGTCCAATTTTTTTCACTTTTACGTATAATTTTCTTGTCTAGGGGTAGTTCCACTACATGGTTGCAGCGCGTTTAAATGCTCCTTTTTACTATTTATAGAAATTAACCGAAGAACTCCAGCAACTTACGAATATAGCAATATCTTCGAATATGTATTGGAGTAATATCCACAGCCAAGCACATGACAAACTTCCTTATCAACACGTCTCAACTCTGCGCCACCTCAAGGTTAACTGATAAACAATAATAACTCGGGGATAAAATACATTTCTGTAGATACAATTTATTGTAACTAGTGTTCTTACAAAACACTATATCTCTAAAAGATACGGACACGACAGCTAAGAAAATATTTTGCGACTGGGGCAAATAAAGCAGCCTAAAGGCTATTTGATAGTTTTAAATGTCTTAAGACATTTAACATTCCAAAATGACTTAACACGATATTTTGCGACGGGGACAAATTAAATGACCTGAAGTTCTTTGTTTTTTTTAAAATTAAAGTCCATAATGTGTTAAAAATATTAAAGACTAGAAAATAATATCATTTATGATTCTTTCTTCTTTAAGCTACTGGGCCGATGCTGCAGATGCTAACAATTAAATAAAAGCTGAACTATATAATGCTAATGTATAAACAAAACAAAATAAAGGTACAGTCACATAACGGATAGTATCTCACTTAATTTAAAACATTTTCATTTTTAATCACTGTAAGGGTGGATGCAAACTGACTGATCGATGCTCTCTTCATCGAGATTTTTACCACTAATTAATCACACTGCGATGATTAATCAGTGCAACTGCGGGCACATTTATAGCGGAACTTTAATGATTCGTTTGTTGGACGTTAGTATTTCTTCGTTCCGGCACGTGCGGTGGACGGGTTTATGCCGCCTGTTTTACGACCATTTATGCCGCCAATGAATTTTTAGAGGCGGCGTTAAGTGATGCGTAACGCTTGCTAATAGATCTCTAAAGAGATAAGTGATTGTCTAATTACTCTCTTTCTTTGATGTTAATTAGTAGCACCCGGTTAAACAGTACATAGTAATTAGAATTGAAAAGTATTTGCGAAATAAACAGTTATTACTATCTATATGGCTTAAATGTTTTCATTGAATGAGGTGTTATTGTGAACTAGTCTATATACCTGTTACGATTTGACGATATTCAAACAGCTCACAAATTACCTGTAACAATATAAGATAATCATTAATTGGAGAACAAGTCTATAAGGCAGGGTAATAATTACAGTTCTGAATAACACCATTCAAAGTTGAGTGATGAAAGAAAAACATGGGGGAGGTATTGCGCTTTTATTGAAACCAATCTCACCACTTGCCTCGACTGACTGCGCCCCCAGCTGAATGCGCGTAATTGCTTCGTCATTCAGATGATCGCAGCTTTACCGGCTTGTCTTGTTGACGACTGTACTTGTAGGCACTCGCTTTGTGCGCGCGGCCTTACGTCGGCTGACATGTGCCATTGTCTCGGTGAGTTTCGCCGCCGCTTTTATGACGGCAACAAGTTTCAGCGTGTATTGTGAACTACCCCTTAATGATAATAATTGTACAGTATCAAAATTTCCGGCTGAAATTAGAGAATTCGCAACGGGTTTTTGTAATTTGCAGAACAATAAGCGATCGTTTTGTATATAATAGGTGATTTATCTAACTGCTTTTATTTGTTTCAGTGTGTTCGTACAATGTTTGTAAAAGAGAAAAATGTGTTGTGAAAATGTTCATCACATTTTTACTGAACCAAGTAATTTAAAGTGATGAAAAATTTTAATTGGTTAATTAACTGAAGACGTCGTCGGATGAATTTTTATTCGAAGAGATGTGCGCCTATTTTGTTCGCCAAGAATTTTCATTAATTCAATTAGAGTTTCAAATAGTTTGAATTATATTATCCGTTTTCGTATTTAATTATTAACTTAATTGTGTTCACTTTGTTTTTACTTAACAGGAGTTACTAAATAACGATCTGGCTTATGCTACAACATGAGTCTTAAAATAAGGTTAATATAGGATTTACCATTTGATCAGCTAGCAAAAATCTATAACCATTGAAGATTATGATTTTGTTAAGAGGAATCCTTAGAATCCTTAGATTTCTGAGTCAGAAGGCAATCTCGCCAGTAGTGCCTTTCTCACCACATAAACATGTAAAATAAAGATTATTATAAAAAAATATTTTTCCAGTCTGTCAGTAATTCTTTCACCAATAACATATAAATCGATAGCTAATATTTTCCAGCGTACCTTCTTTGACGGCGGCATCCATAGCCCGTACTGCACATTCATATTTTCATTGCGAAAATCACAAGAAAGTGAACGCTCCAGGAAAAAAGGCAAAATGAAAGGAGACTCTGTTTTTTAATGGGTTAATTAGCCGACGATCCTCCGGTTGGAGCTTTAATTAAAATGAAAAATTTTCGTGACTAGACTCAGATAATTAATTGCTCTCTTTCGTGGAACTATTCAGGTGAGAACAAAGTAAACAAAAAGGTCACATTGCTCAACAGAATATCATGATTATGAATTCCATTGTGTATTATTGACCAGCTCCTCTTTATAATATCATTTTCGACTGACGCTCGTTTAGTGGGAGCGTGTTCAACCGTGAATAATGAGATTCCAGGTTCGAGGTAGAATCTGCTACTGAGAATTTTCCGGTGGGAATAATTCCCAGTGGCACTGCAAAGAATCTTTACTGCACCGTGCTACTGGGAATTTTAGGTGGTGAACAATACCGTGCTTCAAAGAGATGGAGAGAGGACTGGAGACAGATTTATGTAAAATCAGGTAAGAGTAGATACATCGACTGGCATTTGTACTAGTGGTTAGTGACCCTGTCTGCTAAGCCAGAGGTTGTGGGTTTGATCCCCAACCAAGACAAACCAATGCGTGATGGGCACGATTATTTGTTCTGTAACTAGGAATAATTTATCTATTATATGTATGTTTTTAGAAATATATAAGTAGGATTATCAGCTGCCAGCCTTGTTTGGGATCAGATGGCAGTGTGTTAGTATTTCCAAAATATTTTTGTATTTATTATTTACTAATTGTGCCCCGCGGTTTTACCCGCATTAAACTTTATAAATTATAGCCTATGTATTAATCCAGGGTGTCAGCTAACTCCATACCAGATTTTATTAAAATCGCTCCAACTGTTTGGATGTGAAGATTCACAAACATACACACTCACTCACAAACCTTCGCATTTATAATATTAAGTAGGATATTTATAAGAGTGGCAGTTAACCTGAATTTACAACAAGTAGGCAAACATACATACACCGCACCGCTTGACACAGCCAAGGGTTTAGTGATCTTACTATCAGCCAGGACTAATCATATCAGCCGAAAGACATCCACTGCTGGACAAAGGCCTCCCCAATGATATCCACCTAAAGTGTATTCTTTAGAGATACTCCAAACTGCCTATATATGTATATAAAGAATACTGGATTATAGGATGGCTGAAACCAGTTTAGATTAGCACAGAAAAATGTGCTAATCTAAACTGTTGGATTTATATGAAATTCGATTAATATGAAATTACATAATATTGGAATTAATTTAGAGCATATTGCAATACAAATTAGTGCCATCTGACCTAAGAATGAACAGATATCTGGATATTCAATGATTGATTGCGCTACAAAGCGTTCTGTTTATTTATGTTCAATTAGAGGGATATTGAGCTCGTTAATTATAAACTTTTTCGCTTAATGTGACCGGCCCAAAATTCAGATCGTTTGACAAAAAAAGATTTCTTTACCGTCACGTCAGGAACGAGATGAGATTTTTTAAAGATAATGGATCGCTCTTATTCAGTTAACGGCAAATATTTATTTAATAACTTACGCCCGCAGCTTCCCCCGCGTGGGTGTAAACCTCTGCCGTTAAATCGGAAATTTTTTCCCGCATTATTATTATTCCCTGTGAAAATGCATGTATTAGTCTGTGTACTACATATGTGATTAGAATTAATAACATAGGTTTACTAACAAAATTAGTCCTGTTTCTTTACCAAATAAATTATTCATTCATTCATTATCCTGCAGAGTGTAGTCACTCTCAATGGTGGCACTAGCCACCATTTAGACCACTACAGTGGCTATTCATTTGGAAATGAAGTAACTAATACATTCAGTCGTGGGTCGCTATTTTGAAGCTATGAATAAGCTAAGCTATATATTTATAATATTAATAGGATATATATATATATCCTATTAATATTATAAATGCGAAAGTTTATGAGTTTATGTACGGTACGGATTTTGATGAAGCTTTGTAATAATAAAGCTTATATCTTCAAATAACACATTGGCTATAATTTATAAACTTTAACGCGGGTGAAACCGCGGGACACAGCTAGTAAATAATATTACATCCACAAGTTGCATGTTGAATACCAAGGAGACATAAATCTAAGCATGTCTTCTTGCGTATTAACAAATTGCGTTCTTAAACCGCAATAAACTATGTAAATTTAAAATTTAAATTACAAACACCAACGCGGCAGTGTAGGGTAGGTCGGAGTGGCATTGCGACCGTAGGTGGTGGTTTAAAGTAGAATTTTCAGTGTTGGGTTGTGGATGGGAATGGTTTGCGATAGCGACTGTCGGTGGGAGTGAATTATGGGCCGCGGCTCGCGTTAATTGTCGCTGACGAAGCGACCAGCAACCGCTTGCCCGTCCCCACCAACTGTATATCTAGACTTTTAGACCACAATTGCATTAAATAATCATAGCAAGAATAAAGCAAAATTATGTTGTATTATGCCATCTCTATTCACAATTGATTATGTAGGTTAATTTATAAAAGAAAGTGGGTCATGTGACGGATTGTACATCAAAGAGCATGGAAATGTGTTCTGCGTTTTACATTATTATTCAAGTTGTCAACGACTTGAAATAAGCATTGCTATATAATTAAGTGTTGGAGCCTGATAGAAATGAGTCTAATAAATATAGAGCTTACTTTCGATGCTCTAGTATTTATACTAGGCCATATAAACGAGCCAATTATGATGTTATTGGTCAGATTTTAGTTCATCTATTCATTAGATTAAATTATATTAACAAATACCTTCAAATATTTTTTTATTCAAATTAAGCAACGTTTGATACACGGTTCAATTGTAGGGACGTCCTGTATATGTAATGAATCACATGCAAAATATTGTGAGTCATACTTTTGAACTCGCTTACCCATCCCAGCGATCAGTTAAATAACTTAATATATTTTTCAAATTTAACAATGTGTTTCCACTTAGTTCCACTGTACTTTTTTGACTTGGCGATAACAGTTAGACTAGGAGGTTTTCAATGTTTCTTCAGACAGAAGAGGAAAAATGAGCCAGAGAGCATTTCTTTTGAGGTAAGAACCTTGATTCCGGGCCGTCGCTGACTGGGAGAGAGTTTAGTGGTATGAGAAGGTTGTCAAAGTCTGCACTGCTTTGCCGCGGACTATTTGCCAACGTGTAAGTAAAAATAGGATATGTATGCCATTAACAGGAGTTCTACAGCTAAACATGACGAATAAACTTTCATCAGATTGGGTATTTGGCAGATAGAAACCACAGCCCAATTCAACATATCCTATTCACCGGCCGAGAGTAGGTACAACCATGAAAGTGCCGCGACCAATCATCATCAATCATCAAACTACGCCATCTAGCCCAAACTAACCAAAGCTTGCACTATGAATACAAAATAACAAGTAAAACTTATTTTAGGTAGCTACATTTTTGTACAATACCCAGAATAAACCTAGGCCATGATAAATTGATATGTTCATGAACACAAATATTTTTCTTGCGGATCGAACCCGGGATATTGAGCTTTGTCTCAAAAGGCAGGTTCACTGCCAACTGAGTCACGGCGATCCATGACCCTTAATTTGTGTTCGCATAATTTAAATTATATCCGAATGAGTATCTCCGATACTCCATCAATAAGCTGCTGCGCGTTTTATCGTAGTAACCTAGTGCTACAGTTGTACGAAAGGTCCCTAAATATTAGAGACGAATTGGGGAGCAGAATAAAGTGGGCAGCGCACGTAGCTCATACTAGATCCGACGGCCGCTGGGGCAGAAAGGTTCTCGAGTGGCAAACACGAAACGGAACACGCATCGGGGGCAGGCCCCCTACAAAATGGACCGATGATATCGTGAGGGTCACTGGAACTTCCAGTGACCTGGATGCGGATAGCGCAAGACCGGCAATTTTTTGGGGAAGACGTCCGTCTTTCGGCTGATTTTATAAAAGGCCTGAGTAGAGCTTGGAACCTCTGAAGAGACCACATAGCATAACTTCTAACTAAGTTATGCTATGTGATCTCTTCAGAGGTTCAAATCTCTACTCAGGCCTTAGATTTATTTCACTAAATGGCATGTCACCAATCTCACCACTTCTTTCCGGTTTTTGAAGTTTAAACTTATTTTGGCGCGTTCAACACTTTTTGGTTGAACAAAAATCCTGGAACTCGCGTCACGCCTCCCATGAGCTATATGTATACTTTAGAAATGTGTACTTTTTGGATGAACGAAAAGCGTGAACCTCGCGTCATCATCATGTCACAGTTGCCATGAGCTTTATGTAGATATACGAGTAACTATAATATTATAGATTTTTTAGATTACAAGTGTAAAAAATTGTTTTTACTTCTATCGCCAGTCCTCAAATACTCCATATTTTGTGCTAAGCACCTTTTATACACACAACACTCACACCAACAATAATTTTAATGGCTACTGATATTTTAATTTAAATTTAATTTAATTGTAATTTAAATTTAATTTTGATATAATTTAAATGAAATTAAATTTTATTTAAATTATATTGTGATTTGTTTTTAATATAATTTTGATTTCATTTTAATTTCATCCTATTTTTAATTTTTGAAATTATAAATAATGTATGAACTATGTGTCCAAATAGTGTAAATTAGTTTGATACACTAAGAATGAATGCTCGTGTCTGAAATACAGATAAGTACTTATCTAGTTCAGACACAGCCGTGTCATACGATTGATACTAAAATGCTTATGTAACCTGGTTTTTGTAAATTATGTATGTTGTATAGCTTTGTGAAATAAATATTATTATTATTATTATAAATACATCCTCACTGTCTGGGGATACCCAGGGTAATCCCTTAAACCACCGCGGTATCCTAGCCTCTAGATGCATTGAGTGTTGGCTCCGTGTATTCGAAACAATTTCCATCCGGAACCACCACCACCATATATGGTTCTAAAAAGACTCCTCCCGGGGCGAAAAGGGTGACTGTAAACGTCATGTCAAAAAAAATGTGGTGACGGTATAGTTAAAAAACATTTTCTGATGCTGTGGCAAGTCACAACTGGAAACATTGAACAGTAACGAATTTATGGCCACCATTAGGATTCGCTTCCTCTAAAAGCAACACTAAGTAAATATTTATTTATTCTCTTATTGCATCTGGAGTGCATTTGTCTCAAACTCAGCGTCGGGTTTTTGGATTTAAAACCAAGAAAACCGCGTCAACCCGGCATTGCGCCAAAGTAGTTGCAAAAAAAATGTATTTTTCAAACAAAATGTATAACACTTACAGTAGGAGTTAACACATCGGGTTTTATTTAGTGGGGCTATATTTTACAAGGTTTGCGCTAAAATGTCACAGTTTAAAGAGGTGGTGTCCAGCGTGCGTTCCGTGTAACAAATCGTTTTAATTTGCGCGCAGTCGTAAGGCTTGGCACTTTGTCGCTGGCCCGTGTATTGTCGCGATTTGTCTTAAATATTATAACAGTAAGCCCTGATTCTTCAAGAAATGGATGAAAGTGCTTTGCAGGATGTTATTGCGGTTTCAAAGTTTAATATTACACTTGTTGAGTTATAATAGACATACATACGTATATTATGAACTACATTTTTAGGGTTCCGTAGCCAAATGGCAAAAAACGGAAACCTTATAGATTTGTCATGTCTGTCTGTCTGTCTGTCCGTCCGTATGTCACCGCCACTTTTTTCCGAAACTATAACAGCTATACAGTTGAAACTTGGTAAGTAGATGTATTCTGTGAACCGCATTAATATTTTGACACAAAAATAAAAAATAATAATTTTGGGGGTTCCCCATACATAGAACTGAAACTCAAAATTTTTTTTTTCTTCATACCCATACATGTGGGTTATCTATAGATAGGTCTTCAAAAATGATATTGAGGTTCCTAATATAATTTTTTTCCAAACTGAATAGTTTGCGCGAGAGACACTTCCAAAGTGGTAAAATGAGTGTCGGGGGGGATACTCATTTCTCCCTGTAACTTCTAAAATAAGAGAATGAGAAAACTAAAAAAAATATATGATGTACATAACCATGAAAACTAACAACGAAAATTGGTTTGGACGAGGTCTGGTTTTTTTAATACGTCATAAATCGTAAACCGCAATTTAACTTTCATGTGATCAACTTAAATACTTGCTGCTATGGAACCCTTCATGTGCGAGTCCGACTCGCACTTGGCCGGTTTTTTTAATATATGTTTACTTTTAGGTTATGTTTTCATCCTGCTAAAACCACATTTATGTGCCAAATGGTATTAATAATATATGGGTTCAATCAATTTTAATAAACTGACACAACGTTTGATACGTATAGATTTCTTTAAAACTAAAATAAAATCTTTGTTAGTTGACAAAGCTTACTACGATATAAGAGATATTTAAATGACATGAAATGACTAAATTGTATTTTACATTAATTTATGTATTATTATTTTGATATTTTTGTGACATTAAAATAAATAAAATTTGTACGCCTCTGCATGAGGCAACATGTATGATAAGATAGTATAGTGTTTAATTCGTTGCATGCAAAAGTATTTTTGTATGTATACTTCATCTTATAACAAATAAATTTTGATCTTATCTTATCTGGTGTATAATTTCAAACATAGTAATAAGTAATGAAATCAGGCGTCACTTTGCGGAAATCCATAACATCCAAAATACAAAATTAATATGTAGTGTTAATTCCGTTAATTGTCCGTTTAATCAAGCCGGGATGGAGTATGCGCCGCCCTCAAAAAATATGCACATGCAAGAATGACATTATAAAAATACAAATTACATGCACCGTCGGTACGATACCCACGTGTTTCAGTCCTCCACGGACCATTCGCAAAGGGTGCTAAGTGCTAACACGTCGAGTGCTCGAATGCCATATATTATTAGTCCTCGACATATTATTGGTCGCATTCGTGCTAGATATATAAATTTTGTATTTTGAACATATATAATGTGTACCTATATGAACACATACGAGTATATTTACAATTTTAATCTATATAATATAACCATCATTTAATACTTAAAACATCGGACATTAAAATCCATTAACGTTCGATGCTTTAAAAAGATAATTTGAATAAAAATAACTGGAAATACGCCGGAAGTATGTATGTCATGTGTAACTTTTGGGTAATAATGTTACGTACAATAGTGATTTTTATTGTTATACTAATAAGACTCAATATGAAGAATTTAATGCATTTTTAATTATTTATACAAATAGTTTTGTTCAATTGTCCGTGAATATTAATATCACACTGTATGTATATATACAGGGTGTGACCGAGGAGTTGATGTTCAAACGCAAAATGTTGATACTTTATGATGAGGAGTATCCGAATCACCCCCATGTAACTATGTTATATTTTGCGTTTGAACGTCAACACCTCGGGCGGCCTGTATACAATATCAAACATACTATCTGTTGTAATCAATACAATTATATAATATAATAATAATATCTGGGGACAATGTCACACAGCAAAGCTTGTACTATGGGTACCAGGCGACGATATACATACTTATATAGATAGATAAATACATATATACATAGAAAACATCCATGACTCAGAAACAAATATTCGTGCTCATCACACAAATATTTGCACTTACCGGGATTCGGACCCAGGACCACCAGCTTCGTAGGCAGGAGCACTACCAACTAGGCTATGGTGACCGTATGAATGAATATCTTCATTCATTCTTCTTTTGTCCTTTAATTGTTTACATAATTTGATAGTTAAAAGTATTTACTATCGAACTTAAACTCATTCCAAACAATAGTAATTATTATCATAATAGAACATAATAAAATGTTCTATTTTGAGATTAAAACGCATTTCATAATACCTCACATTTTTCTACGTTTTACACGTTGCTAGAAATGATGGGATCGGTATCCCTGCAAGTAATAACAGAACATCAAATTCTATTAACCACCCTAATAACAGTATTTATCTAACAACCGGGTATTAGAAGACATCGCAATTTCAGTATTACCCCAATCTGTCTGCCTCCAAACGACTAAAGTTTTAACAATGTATTTAGATGAATGAATATTAACCTGTCAAGAGCCGCCCTCAATGGAGAAACTCATAATATTATGATGGTTTTTGAATAACTTCCGCATACAAAAATTATCTAACTTCATCTTTAGGTGACCATCGAATTTGAGTTTGCACTCTGTCCTAATTAGAACAATTGGGTTCACAAAGCGGCGGTGTCTAATGCAGTCGATTAGAACGTTATTATTAGCAGTTTGCGTGGTAGAGAAGCGCATAGAACAAGTCTCGTCCAAACTTTACGCCACAAATAGGTATCCCAGTGTTCACAGCGTTGTTTTGGAAACATTAACTAACTTGAGAGTACGCCAAAAACGGAAACATTTTAACGTTCGCCGACGCCGCGCCGCCGTATTGTCACTGTTGTTCCTATTACACGCCAAAAAAGTTCGCCCGTTATTATATCCGTAAAATAAAGCCCGTACAGTCGACATAAAAATAATTTAATCGGACGAAACGTTTCTAACAAATATTTGCGATGAAAACCTCAATGGTTGTAAAATTTCGACTTTATCGGCCAGTACTTGACATGAGCAAATAAAAATGTTTTATTGCTTTTAAACTTCCATTTTTCTGTCGCTTCGCAGCCAAATCGGCGTGGTTTAGGCGCATTACTCGTTTACCTATAACGGGTAGGTATAGCTCGTAACATTGGTTCGATGGCTATCTTGTTTGCTTTTATCCTTATAGAAAATTTCGTGCATCCCAGTGCATGCATCGACGAGCCTTCCAATATCAGGCGGATTATTCTTAGTAAAACGTTGTAAATATTGTGAGTATTTCTGTGATTCCCGACCTACCATGATCGGTTTAGGGTGGAAATTCGCGTGGTACGGAAAGAATTTGTATTTTGCCTAAATATCGGTAACGGATTGGCGAGGCTATACGTGGTTAGATAAGAGAACGAGGTGCACAGTGATACATTGAATGGATTACTGCATTGGGTCTGCTTTGTATGCTTCAAAAGAAGCGGGTACCTAGATAATGTTATTATTTTGGTAAAAATGCAATAAGAAGTTCCTATTAAATTGCGCAAAACAAAACAAGTAACGGAAAATGTTTTGCTATTGCACGTTGTTATGTTTTATAATTATTAAAGGCTCTTCTTATTTCTTCAGTCATATATCGAGATCTTAATATAATTCGCATTCTCTATAGTTAAGTTAAAATATGTTATTAAACAAATAGGAATAAAAGTTCTCCTGAAAAAAATGCTAAAAGTGCGTTACTTGTACTGTAGTTTGAGGCAACGTATGAACGCACGTTGCCAGTGCGTAGTTGTCCGTAGTCCATGGAGAATCTGATAGTGTTTATTTTTTAATTTACATTGCCAAGCTGGCATACGGCCCGCCTCATAGTTTATGGTGAGTGCATCCCATACATCATAGTCAACAATCGCCATTATATTATTACTTAGTATGTACTCTCTTGATGTAGAGCGACGCCGTCGTGGGCGTAAGTACACATTGGACTTTCTTGGCTTTGGTGGAATTTAATCTAGTCGTTTGCGATTTTATTTGTGAACTGTATTGGTGGTTTTAAATGCACCTGGGATTGGATTCATAAATACTCGCATTCGAACTTTGATATCGAAGTAATAACACGGAGGTCGGAGAGAAATGCAGTCTATTTCTATAAATTATAATTAAAATTCAGTGATGATTTTATATGATTCGGTATACTAGCTCATATTACGAATCCTAACTAATATTATCAATGCGAAAGTAACTCTGTCTGTCTGTCTGTCTGTTACTCTTTCACGCCAAAACTACTGAACGGATTTGAATGGAATTTGGTATACAGATGGTCTAGACCCTGAGAAAGAACATAGGCTAATTTTTATAGTTAGGATAACACATAAGCCATATTTTATAAAGTTTAACGCGGGTAAAACCGCGGGGCACAGCTAGTAATTTATATAACACCATTGACCTAATAACTAAATCCTATCCGTTTACTCACTCACCATCAAAGGATTCTTTTATTATTCATTGTATATGTTGTCTTTTGGTTTATATATATTTCATAATATTGTAATAATAATCATAAACTTTTAATGTGTGACATTTAATATTAAAGACGTAACTACCTAAATGAGTAAGAAAAATATTTTGGTAGCTAGCCCCAGCATTGATTAAGTTATGCTTCAACTAAAATAATTTTGCATATTACACACAATGTTTTTATTGGACTGGGATTCATTAGCTAGTGAGGTGTACTATATTATAATAATGTGTCAAATGTCAATAATGGTCAACGTTGGCGGGGTATGTACCTACAATGACTTATATAATAACAAATCGTTCGTAGTTCTAATAATACAGCAATTAAGCGAGTAAAGCGAGGTCTCCGAATCAACATGGACATGTAAATTTGTCTAACGATATCTTGCCTACATTTTGTTGGACGATGTCAGATTTTTCAAGGATCTTGCACAAACAAGTATTTTTATCACCATGCAGAATCTTCGTTAAATAATCACTACGATTTCAATACACTTTTACTTAAAGCCACCAACAAAATAGAGGTGAAATGTAGCTAGTAGGTGCTGAAGCAATAGCCCTGTACGTGCTGAATTAATTACTTGCTTATTGGATAGTTATTTTTAGAAATATATTGAAGCAAAAATATTCACAGGCACTTTCGTTCTGCTGCGTGGTGATGGCGGTGAATATCAGAATATCATCACTTCATCTCATCACATGGGGGGCCGCAGTCGACCAGAGAGAATATCTACTAGAGGAAAGCTGCTACCCGCATCCTTCTGAGCACAAACTGCGATCGCCATCGCGTCTGCCAAGCGTTGCGATTATGGCATATCCCCCCAAGATGATTCTTAGGGAAGACTTATCCAGCAGCGAACTTCTTTGTTGCCTTTCTTGCCTTTCACGCCACAGGTGGTGGCTTCGATTCCCACCCATGACAGATATTTGTGTGCATGCACATGTCTATTTGTCTTGAGTCTGGGTGTAATTATCTATATAAGTATGTATTTACAAAAGAAAAGTAGTATATATAGTATAGCAGTTACCTGGTTGACATAGTACAAACTCTTATTAGTTTGGGATCAGATGGCCGTGTGAATTATGTCCCAGGTTATTATTATAGTTATTTTCACAGAATATTAGACTACCAATGAACAAGTCATTGGTAATCTAATCTTTTGTACTTATTTAACCATACAACATGTCCCAATCTCATGATCTTTATGTGGCAGGCAGTACTAGCGACTAGTCCATATTCGCATGTTTGCGGGTGATATTAGGGGGGTATATGCATAGGGCTGGCTGACAGCGCAGTAATGGATTGTTTACCTCGCCGTGGACGCTGCCCGCCGCCGTCGATCACTGACATCGACCTAATTACATGTAAATAAATACGGTCCAAGCCGATCCCGATCCCGACTCGCCACATTTGTTCAACCGATTGATCTTACGTGTACATTTTGACGCCGGATTTGATCGGCCTTTTTAAATTTATGGCGCTGTGATTTGGTTTTAATTTGTTTGGGTATTTTTTGATTTTAGGCGCTCTTGTAATGTGATGACTGGGGGTAAAAAGGGCCGAATATCAGCTATTGACATCACAACATTTTTATCTGTATTGCTTTTTATTATTTTAATTTTTAACCTTTTCTAATGAATATGAAAGTAAGTAAAGAAAAGTTTTGAGGCAGACTTATACTTACTGGGCGTCCTAATCGTGCTAATATTATAAATGCGAAAGTTTGTGAGAAGGGATGTTTGTTACTTTTTCACGCAAAGACTACTGAACCGATAATGATGAAACTTTATAGTAATATAGCTTGCACATATAATATATAAAGTTCAACACGGACGAAACTGGCGGGCACAACTAGTATTATAATAATTTAATTAAAATGTAACAAAGTCGTGGAAAATAGTAGTTACAGTCGTTCTCTATTAGATGTACGGGGCCTATAGCTATATAACCACCTCCTATTACTTTGAGCCCTACAATACAGTAACTACAAATAGCTTATTTAAATAAACAACTATCCCTAATGCGTTATATTATTTCTAGTCCTTGTTATATAAAACCGTATATGTAGTGTGTAATTTATACATTACTAGCGGCCCGGTACGTGCTTCGCTACGTATAGGCATAGTAATAAAAAAATGATTATTAAGTTCAATTATTCAAACAAAAAAATATTTTTTTTAATTGCTAAAAGATGTTGATTTTACACTTTTCAAGACTTTTTTAAATATTTCTCTACGTACAAACCTTCCCTGGACTTCCACGAATAATTCAAGACCAAAATCAGCCAAATCGGCAAAGGCGTTGTTGAGTTATAACATTACAACGAAAAGTGGCATTGATTTTTTTATATATAGATAATTATATCAATGTAGAGAGAGAAGCATAAACCTGTTAATAAAGGATTGTATTTGTGACGGTTACAATTGAATAAAATTGAATTTAACATATCTACTAATCTATAATATTATACATACTAGATTAGTCCTTTAATATTGTTCGTCAGTTAGTTGAAGAAGACATGCTAGCTAAGATGCTGAGATGCCTCTATAATATAAACTTTCAAACTTGTCCTACCTTAAGCTCGCTTACTTATATACTACTTAAATATAGTTTACCTTTTACCAAAATTATTAAGGTCTTTTCTCTTAAAATAGACCTACATTTACTGGCTGTGGAAGTACGTTATATGAGCGTCATAATTATAGCTTAGCAATCCTGGGGGGATAGGTAGAGAGGTGGCTCTGTCATGATATAAGAGCGCGTATCCCACGGGCGCACTAAACAGACGGTCGGTTACCGAATGCGATAGCGGCCGGAGAGATACACCTGTGTCACGCAACACTCCAATATTATTCGAGTCTGTACGCCCGGACTAACCACCAAGTGAAATAATGCGACACACGCAACATTGCGAAAACAACAATGAAATTGGAAGAAAGGAAAATGAAGTGTAATGATAACAATAAACTTTTATTCGACTATCGAAACAAAACTATTAAACTACCCACATAAATAGCATGAAATTTCAGTTTTACGAAAGCATTAAGGAGTGATTTATTTATAATGGACGTTTTACGATTATTACCAAAGAAAAAAATTCATCGTCTTTCAAAAATAAATCTAAAGATATATAAAAAGTTTTTTAATCGACTTAGGTCTGGTTCAAGTGAGGGAACTTCACTTATGCTTATTAAATTTTCTCCATATACAAGAAAATGTAAAAGCAGTTTTCACAGCGACACGGGACAAGGCTCAGCCGCGCGGCACATTGGCCCGACACAAAATATTGTGGAGCTGGGTAAACGCGCCGCTCTAACTTCCAATACAATATAAATTGCAATTTGAAAATGCCCTGTACTTCAAAGAGTGCGCATACGATTCGGTACTTTAATACAGTAGAGGAAAGCGTGTTTCCGCGCGGCGACTCCCAACGCAGAGTAGTGGCATAATACCGGTAATGTGGTGTCGCTTTTCTGTGGCGAGATAAGGGTACGCGACATTGACTATTCAAAGGGTTGCGGTCCTCAAAATTTGCGCTCAATAAGTCCAAAATACCTGCGCTCCACCTTTGAGTTAACACGTAATTTGCGATGTGTACTGGCATTTTAGCTTTAAACGATCGTTTTCAAATTATTTATCGATAATATTTTAATCATGAGTCATTCGGATTCGACGAAAATGCGGCTGCAAACGTTGCTCGTTAGAGCATTATTGTAAGCTCAGTTAATGCGACCCATTTTGTTTCGTTTGTTTATTTGAACACTGTATAACTGGATTTGCGTTTGTATGAGTAATTCTTTGTTATAACAATGCTACCGCAGAACTGATCATTTCATGCCCTTTTACGCAGATTTATTTCCAAATATTAACTGAGGTTTAATTTTATTACTCTATGATGAATATAGGATTAAAATTAAATTCGTTAATACTGAGTTTGTAGTCGATCAAAGGGTCTTTCACGTGTTTTGAAGTTTTAATATGAACTTAACTAAGGATCCATTCAATGAATCCTTAATCATACGAACTTTTAAACTATATCAAAATACGTAACGTGAAATGTTGAAATATGTATTACAAGATTTATTATTATTATCAAAATAAACAATTTATTATTATTAAGTTTATACTAAAAAATAAGAGTTTAAAAAGAATAATTTATACTTTTATGAGTATTTTTAGGAAATAAATAATTCTTAACTCTTTCACTGCAATATTTTGCATATTTTTGGGATTTGACAGCAAGTTACCAGTTATAATGACTTATTTAAGAAAAATCCTAGAAGAATCCCAGTCTGCCTCCTCAATAATTAAAGCCTTCAACATTAATCATTAAAGGCTCCCATGTTATGGCAAATACAATAAAATAATTCAATTTCCTAACCAAAGACTGTTTTCCTAGAAATACACACCAAAGCAATTTCCTCCACCATAATAATTTACTTCAACTAAACACTAGGCAATTAGATAAGTAGGTTGCTTATACATTCCACACGTGTTCAAGTGGTGGCTTATTTATTCGCAATTTGTAGGATATCGGGTACCTACGTACCTTAATGAGGTAATAACAATAAATAAAGACCCAAAAGTTTTCTCAGGACCCCTCCCGACCCCGAAGAAACCGGCACCCGGCTTGCCGCATGAAACCGACTAAAACTCGTGTGTTACTGGAAAATGCTATAATTATTTAGCAGGGTAGTACGTACATTATGTCGGTAATTTGCTGGGGAGGCCACTGAATTCTGTTTGAAAATTGTAACACGTCTTAATTGAGGCGGTTTTTTAAGAAAATAAACATGATATTTAATAGCGTTCAAACTAGTCCTTCTAGGTATAATTACTAGATAACATTAATATTTAATTATTTATTTGGTAGAAATAACGTATTCTACAGAAATATTTTTTTACATACCTAGCTAACGGTTCTCCAAATACCTATCTTTAAATGTAAATAACCGTAAGTTTAAAAATTTCCTACACAAGAAATTAAAGTTATATATTACTATATTGTTGTAAAAAAATAGTTTTTGCATGAAAGAGTAACAAACATCCACACATCTATACATCCATACTCACAATTACATTATACAAATACATCCATACTAAAAATAATTTTGTTTTTAGTTAATTTTAATGGACATTGAGTCTCAGAGCTTTACATATTTTTACTTTTTACGACATACGTATACGGTTTAAATTCCACGTATACCTACGTACATATGTGTCTCATATACGTATCTATTCTATTTTGTCTCTTTGCTGTTAAAGTTACTTTAACAATATTAGAAAAATACCACTATTAAGTTGTTTAAGAGTTAATGTGGGAGTAATTTTTCGGCTGTTTCAATAGTCAATTAATGAGTGTCTAATATTTTCAACAGGAGTTTTCGAGTATGACATCAGACATGTGGTAGGTGTATACGGTACTTCGTATAGTATAAAACCACATAACCACCCTATCATTTAAGTTAAGTTTATTATCTAAACTGTAGTTTGCTAAAGCGGTATTGAATTTACATGGAATGAAATACATATTACCAGATAAAACGGACAGTAAAACCAGATACGTATAGTGTAGTATAACCAGATAAAAAGCCATGTGAAGTCGTAGGTAAAAACTAGTGAACTATGACAAGCCTCTGAAATTCAGTCGAAAAGCGCCGCTTTACCTGAACCAATCGAATGGGAACATTTTAAAACGGCGACGGACGCTTTGACTTTATGTACACAACTATTCGTCAAACAAGCGATGGCGAGTTACATATAAATCGTATATTTGCATAGTATTTTTTTATTCAGGGCTTTAGAAATTAAGTATCCACTCTCTAAAAAGGAAACAGGACAGCCTGTTTCCTTTTTAGAGTGTGGATACTAATGCAATAGATAGCTAATTAATATTTGAATACGTAAAATAGTAATAATATCTTAGGACGTAATTCGCATACGGTCACCAGATCCAAACTAAGCAGAGCTTGTACTATGGAAACCAGTTAACTGATATACTACATACACTACTTTTCTTTTGTAAATACATACTTATATAGATAATTACATCCAGTCTCAGGACAAACAGACATGGTTCGCACACAAATATCTGTCCTGGGTAGGAATCGAACCACCGACCTGCGGCGTTCAAAGCAAGCATTTAACAACCACGCCACAGGCCCATGTAAACTATTACGTTAATTAATTACATTAAAAGTGCTTTTTAACGTATTCATAAATAAAAACCGTTTTTATGTCAATTATATTTTCATAATCAACTTGATTAAACAAGCTTTGATATAAAAATTATTAGTGTTAAGTAGTGTAATGTTATCAGTGAATTGTTTTTATTTAGATAATAAGATTATTTTAGTTGCCTATTCTTAATTTTATAATATGTTTTAATTATTTATTTATTTTTTGATTTGTTATGTATTAATTTTGAGTTAAATTTTACTTTTTAATATTTAAGTTATTTTATATGTATATTTATATTACTTTCTATTTAATTTACTATGCCATTGTGGCTTATATCAGCCTCTATCGGAAGATCAGCGCTGCAGTAATACACCTGTGTTGCCGTAGCTAATGCTGAGATAGGGGCCTTTTTTGACCACCGAATTTATTATATTAATTTAGCGATATATGGTAAGATTTCTTTTTTTTTGTCAAAAATTAACATTTTTTAATTTAATTTAATTTAATTTCAAAAAAGCTACACTGAAATCAGTCCCTCCATTCTTCCCTTCTAAGCGAGTCGATAGGACTCTTTATTGTCTAGAACTCGGCTACTTTTCCTGCTACCTACATTAAGGTCAATTCAGTCTTTGAGTGTGCACTGTGCAGTTATTAGGGCATGCGGAACATTTGTGGAACAACACCGCATTTGAAGTGCATTTTTTTGCAGTAATATTCTTCATCATGTCAGCCAAAGTCACTGCTGGACAAAAGCCTCCCCAAAGAATGTAGGGATATGCCATAATCGCCACGCTTGGGAGACGCGTTGGCGATCGCGAGTTTGATTGTCATAGTCACAGCAAAACGCTGCTGCCCGTTCTCTGGTAGGTATTCCCTCGGTCGATTTCTGCGCCCCCCACGGGATGAGATGGGGTGATGATATTCTATGCCGTCAACACACAGCAATATTTTTAATAAGAGCAAAATCAATGAACTGGCCTATAACTTTATTCAATGAGATACTAAATATAAAAAGAAATAAAAAAGTAATTTTTATTATAATGAGAAATAAATTATTTATTTATTTTAAATGCAATCCGATAGGCGCTTCGCATCGGCAATCAAAAGGCATCGTGCCCAGAAGACTGACAGCATTGCCGCTATGTATTTCAATGCTTATTTTCTGAGCAAAAAATAGACCAGCCCTCTAGTCACGGGTGATCAATTTGAACTAGCTACTAAAAGCTAGCATCTTATTTTACAAAAATCTTTGGGCCTTATTTTTGTACGATACCGATTACAATTTGATAGAACCTATACCTTTACATGTATGTGTGAACAGGTAAATTGAAGCTAGAATGTTCATGTAAAATCAATGTGTACTGTTCCAGGTGTTCCGCCGGTCCCGAGGGTACAGTTAAGTCTCCCGGCTCGCCTTGCGGTTCCGCACATACACCGAACGGCAGTATTTCTCTCTGTAGTTTATTATATGCTTCGACTTCGAGGGGACCCTAGTACGGAGTTATTCGAATTAATTAGAATGTTCATAAATAATAAACTTTTGTATACATTTGTTTTTTCATACCTTATTCCAGAAATCAATATTATTATTATTAATTATTAGTACGTGATTGGTAGGTATTTGCTTTTCACGCCACAGGTCCTGGGTTCAATTCCAACAAGAGACAGATATTAGTGTATGTGAGTATGTCTGTTTGTCCCGTGTCTAGGTGTAATTATTTATAAAAGCATGTATTTACGAAAGAAAAGTAGTATATTAGTTATCTGGTTTCCATAGTACTACTAAGGTCTGCTTAATTTGCGAACAGATGGCCGTGTGTGAATGAAGTCCCAGTATATTATTATAAATAATAAAACAAATATGCATTCAACAATTTTCCACTGATGGTTACGTTATAAGTAACATACTTGGGAGAAATTGATATACACATAATTACTTAAGGTCATACAATAATTTATCCGAACGTTGTATGACATTTTAGTAGGTATATACGGTAACAACTTGCGTGATAATTCCTGCTGTAAAAGCCAATGAACCCGGATATTTGTTATTTTAAACGTTACTTAGGTCTAAGACCTATTTTACTTACAAATTTCAGGCAAATCTATTTAATGGTCTAGAATTGGCGACGTGTCGCACCAACTATATAACTTAAAAATAGGGATAATTCCCTATATATACTAATACTATAATTAGTATTAGTATAAATTAAGCACAAATTTATAATTAGAGCTCTATTTATTATATAAAAAAACATGAATGAACCTCAATTATTTCATTATTAACCGAGCCTACTAACCGTTCTGAATAACGATCATACTCGTATTACCTAACTTATACCTTACATTAATATTATGTACAGACGCCAGCACATCCGGCTACCTTAATCTGTCAAATTTCTTTTATTGATTTTCAACTTTATCACATAAGCATAAGGTTCACTTTCAATTGGGGAAATTTGACAGATTGGGGTAGCTTGATGTGCTGGCGTCTGTACTAAACTAATGTTAAATTATATTACCTGATAAATACATTCACATATCTTGGCATATCATAAATATAATATTAGATACTTACGATATGTCAGGTTATGATTGGTGATTAATGGTGAGTAATTCATCATAATTTTATTGATAAGTTCATGGACTTCGAATGAAAATACATATACTTCATATTTTTTTAATTTTACACAAAATAACGCCATCATTATCATCATCATCTTATCAACCCAAATACGCCCACTGCTGGACAAAGGCCTGCCCCAAAGATCTCCACATTTGCCGGTCTTGCGCTACCCGCAAGCAGTGACTTCCAGCTAACGCCAAAATAAAAATAGGATAAAACAAACGCCATAGGGAAATAAATTCCTACATCTTCGGGATGACGTTCACGGATACAAAGCACATCGAGACTCAGAAAACTATACGTGGTTCTAAAAACTAGTTGTCCAATGCGGGGATTGAACCCGAAAAACGATGTTACTGAGTTACACTTTTAAGTATAATTAAGAAAAGGTAGAGTAGAATAATATAGCATATTTTTTCTAACCGCAGTATTTTTTTGAACGTAAAATATTGCGTTAGATTTGTTACATGCACCCTTGTACCCGGGAAATGCTACGATAAATATCAATAGCCATTCTTCTGGTACCGCGACATCCCGGACAAAGCTTTATGCACGTCAACAGTGTTTATCCGGCGCTTCTCTACAAGCCTTTATGACGTCACGATTATGTGATGCCTATACAGCTCAGCGTTTATGGTGCACATTATGCAAATAACGCGAACATTATTTCATATTTTGTTTGTGGCGGTGTCGCAACCCTACCACACAACACAGTCCGGGCATTTCATTACGAATACATTGACAAGCGACGCATTAACGATTAATATATCACAATAATGCACAAAAACGTGTCGTTATTTAACAAATTACGAAGTTATTTACTGTGTATGTTGGTTTTAATTTCGCTAATTAAATTATTTTCGACATCAGTTGCCGTAACGATGTATTTATTGCATAAATTCGATTGGATGCGCCCAAACTTTCGTAGTCTGGCTCGGAATGTACGGGTGTTTTACCCCTTCATAGCTCGCAGACAGAAGACATTTAGTTACCAGGTTGTTTTTAACTTAAATGAACCGTGCAAAGTTCAATTTTACCGCCAAAGAGTAGGTAACATATTAACAGTGTTTTCGAGAAGTTTTATGCTTGAACGAGTACAAAGAACTCGGGAGTGTACATAGAGATAGAAGCGGCAATGATATAGTGTCGGGCATGCGGCCGCTCCCTCAGGAACGATAAACCCTTCCCGCCGCTTCCCGTCTACTCTTCTTTATGGGAAGGCCGGAATGGCCAGGCCAGGTGAACAGGTAGCTAGATTGCGAAAGTATTTTTAGAACATCTTGTCGGTCGTTGGGTGTTTTTCCTTTGTTATCAAATGTGAGACATTGGAAGTGAATTTTCGGTTATGGCCGCGCCTAATGTATCCGTAAGGTTTAGAACGTGTGTATAAAAATATGTTGTTCCGAGCGGGTTAGGTATATTAGCTCGCAGTCGAAGGTCAGGTGGTAGCGTGCCACTTGCTCTTTATTTGATTATTCGAAAGTATTTCGTACTGATATTTATATTTGTATTTTTAGACCACGCACTGTGCACGTTTCGACTTTAACTTTAGCTTATGGGCTGTGGCTACCGTATAGTAGCCCTAGTGTCCGATTTGAGCAAGGTACTCAGTAGGCTTTCTGATGTGATTTAACGATTGTAGTCTAAAGACGGAACTCTCAGAAGTTTCCGTTCAGAAATTACACCACTTTGCGATCACCAATCTATAGACTGACCGACTGATTAATATCTACTGAGAACTTCTCCTTGACACCTACTGAGAATTTGTTTTGCAGACATATCTCAAATTCACTTTTTGATTCGTCCCAGGATTTCTACCCAGGACCTAACAATCTCCGATTGAACTCGCCGCCTCTAGACCAATAAAGCTATAAATTAGAGCTGATATAAACAAATTGTAATAAAATTTAATTTATTTCGAAAAGATTACATAGTTATACAACTACAATGTCGGTATAATTCATACGGCGCACTCCCAAAATTTAACTGGAACCAATATTATTAAATTGTGTTAGGTTAATTTAGTTTTTGATTGTATAAACATTATGTGTTTGCATTTTATGTTCTCCCTAGAGAGACCTTTGGAATCGGTTAGCATAAATAACACAGCAAATAGTTGTATGTTATAATAATTATGCACGGTGTATAGTAAGTAATGTTAAAACTTTGAGCCACAAACATTAGTGCTAAAAATAATAATATATGCAGTACCACCGCGACTCAGTTGGTAGTGTCACTGCCTTGCTTCTGTTCCGAAGGGTTCTGTTTACAGGTTGGATCCTGTATAACAAAATAAATATTTGTGTTCATGTAAAATGTAAGGTGAAGATACTAATTACCTAAATTCCTTTAACAACTCAAAGTGTTGTTAAAGGATTTGCAAAAAATTGCTTTTAAGTTGGTTTTTAAACACTTTTACATTCTGCCTGGTGAACATTAGCATTAAATGCTACATATGTTTTTTAGCAAATATTATACTGATAACGATTTTTAAATCTACACCAACTTTCACATGGCAATAGAGGGTTCTATTGCCATGTGAAATAAACTGGTAAATTGTAGATCTAGATCTGAAACGGAGAATCATTTATAATGCAAGTGTGCGAAGCATCGTAAATTAATTCTAAGGAAAGAGCTAATGAATGAATCCCAGCACAGTTAGTGAATTATTAAAGCTGATTTAAGATACACTGGTTAGTGGCGCAGTGGAAAAAAAATATGAGCCTTCCATTCGTTATTTCCATTTGAAACGGCAGAGGTTTTATCGCATGTTCGGGCAAACGTTGTTGTTTGATATCTTCCTAGGTTTATTTGCAAATCGCGTGCCGTAGGTACACGTTTACACTGTAATACTTACTTGTTGAATTACCTTTTGTTCAAGTAGAACTTCGTTTCAAATGAATGTTTTATTTTTTAGGGGTATTCGAAACCTTGGTAAAGTCCATGCCATGTCAGTGGATACAGTTGCAGTACGATAACCGCTCTTACTACGTATGCTATAAGGTTGCTGTCAAGATCAAAGTGTATCCACCGAAGTGGTTGTACATTACATTGTTGTCCCTTGGTGTACGTGTTGACGTGAATCTCTTTGCTATTTGGAAAAAGCTTGTAAAAGGAATTTTGTGAGAGAAAATTGGTCTAGGAATAAGTGTAAGCATTTGTATCGACTTGCCGTAGTACGGTGTTGCTAGCTGGCTTTAGTAGACTGATGACTCAAAAGATAGAAGCTACAGTCGACTTGACTACGTATTTGTAATAGTCTGACTACATTTTGTTAACTGGCAAGTGCAAGAGCGATTTTTGTTGGAAACACTACAAAATTTACTTATTTTCGGTTTGCAAAATAATGCTTTTTAAATTAGACTGTTTGTGTGTTTTTGATTATATGTTCTTCTCCTGTTCTCGATTTGTTGTGTTTGATTGTTCTTTTGTTCCTTTTTTATTGTATATAGGTTAATCATTCTTTTTTATTCGATCGGAAAGGCTTTCGACAAGGACTTTGTAGAAATTGTTCTGATCAGATCACACCCTTACGAATAATATATACCTTGAATTACCGATTAGTATGTTTTTTACAGTAAATTTATTTATTTTATTTATTATCTCATCACAAAAACATTGCTTACGATAAACATGATCCAGAAAGAATACTTGAACCTGTCCACGGTGTCCAGGGATGGAAAGAAACAATATTATAATAGTTACTGGCTAAGTGTGAACAGGCCATTACTAGTGTTAAGAATAATACGTTTTGTATTTTTATTTCACGTAACACGTGTATAAAAATATTAATTTAAGATAGAGATAATAAAGTTAGGTTCGATTCATCTAGAGAAATGCATTGTCTTTATAACAGACCTGTTACAAATTGATTTGTGTCCAAATTCATGAATAACTTACATCCCTTAAAAATGATTGAGGAAAATATTCTGATTTAAAAATATAAATATAAAATACCTTACTTTACTTTAAATAACGCGAAACTTGTTATAGGCTTTTAATAGTCGAAATACTTTCACTTAATGTGTTTCACCGAGAATTTATAGGAAAATGCTTTTCCAATGGTACGAATGAACGATGATCGGTGGACAGAAAAAATCACAATTTTATGTTATAAAAGTTTCAACATCGTTGTTATCTCTTTAAAATTTAACTCATTCATGTAACGAAATATTATTACTACACTGTATTTCTTCTGTTTACTTTAGTTTATATATTACTAGCTATGCCCCGCGGTTTTTACGTTAAACTTTATAAGTTATAGCCTATGTGCTAATCCAGGGTGCCAACTAACTCCATACCAAATTTTATTAAAATGGCTCCAGCCGTTTAGACGTGAAGAAGTAACAAACATACATACTCACACAGTCACACACTCACAAACTTTCGCCTTTATAATATTAGTGTGATGAATTCTGAAAATAGGCATACAACCCACCCAACGCAAGTTATAATCCCATGCGGAGGTTCTATCAGTTGAACCCTTTGTGAACGCAGTCTGATTCCAGCCCCCTGTAGACGCCATAGCATTTAAAAACTTTGCAGAAGCTTAGCATTAGAACTTCGGTTGGCTGCGATAGCATTCCAACTCGATATGGTCGGTATAGCATTTAAATCCCTATGGACGTTATAGCATCAAAACCTCTCCCGGCTATACGAGTATAGCGTTTCAACCCCCTGCGGAGGCTATAGCATTCGAGCTCCGAAATCGGAATGTGTTCCACGCATTTGTCCTGGGATATATCCCGGGACAATATTTACACACGGCCATCTGATCCCAAACTAAGCAGAACTTGTCCTATGGAAACCAGATAACTGATATACTACATTATACTACTTTTCTTTTGTAAATATATACTTAGCCACCCAGGTCAGATATTTGTGTACATGAACATGTCTATTGGTCCTGAGTCTGGGTGTCATTCCCTATTTATATAGGGAATGACACCCAGACTCAGGATGTCACCCATGTCACCCAGTCTGGGTGTCATTCCCTATTTATATAGGGAATGACACCCAGACTCAGGACCAATAGACATGTTCATGTACACAAATATCTGACCTGGGTGGGAATAGAACCCACGATCTCCGGCGTGAAAAGCAAGCATTTGCCAACCACGCCAACAGGCCCGTCAAATCTTATCTCCATCTTTCTTTTGTACAAATATAGCTTGAAACCCCGATAGAGAACATGAGAGGCTTTATGTTTATGTGCAGTGAAGTTAGTCTAACATAATTTTGAAATAAAATTCCAAAGGTCTTTCATAAGGCATGGCAGTATTCTTAGAGGTTATTTTTTCAAATGGTTTTGCTTCAGAATAATACGGCTGTGTAAACTGACTTTCTAACCGAGAAATAGAAACTTTTCTCTAAAGCAAGTCGGTTAAAAAAGTGCAAGAGTGCTTGAACTCACTTCGGACTAAAATTAGCCGAAGAAACTCACCTTGCCGTTAAAAAGCGCTGACATTATTCTTGAATTCATTTTCTACACGGCTGGCGTAGCCATTTTAGAATTTCAAATGTTTATAGTAGAGTTGGTTAGGGTTTGTTATTACAACCATCTACATTGTCTATGACTGTCAAAGGCCTTTATCTATTTTCAGGGTTCCATCTTAAAATTTAAAAATAAAGCCCTTTTTATTCTCGTGTATATTTGGCGCTAAGATTTACTCAAAATGATAACTTTCCGAATTTTTCTATTGAAAAAATGTAAATAGTTGAATCATGTTTTGGGATCAGACTACAGATGTGTGACTGCTAAAGTGGCGTAATTTCTGAGCGATTCCGTGCTTCGGAGGGCACGTTAAGCTAAGTCGCTTCCGGTTGTAGTCATTAGGCAACAGTTGTTAAGTATGCGTTTGTTTGGCTAATCTCTATTGAGACTTGGCCTTGGCCGAAATTCGGCTAGGAAGACATTATATGTCTTTATATATTCCGTTCGCTTCCCCTCCTAGTTAATTCAAAAAGCCAAGAAAAAGCGGGTAATATTTGATTGGCGTTGCAGTTTCTATGTCCGCATGAGCCATGCATTCGTAATGAGAGTGTAGAGAGGTGCATTTTGCGGTATCCACGACCCTTGCCACTGGTACATTTGAGTCGTCAGGTGTACACATTTATCCTATAATCCGGGATTTCCCGATAGGTTCAGATTATAGAAGCAAATACTAGGAATCTTAACGAAACAATCGTGTTTGAGTAAATTATTCAAAAAGTGCAGAAGTCTTATACTAGGTACTCGTATTCAGGTATTTGTCGGTTAAGTTAAATTACCGATTGAAAGCTTTCTGTCTTCGCCAACAACTAGGTGTATTCAATCTATAATATAGTAATAAAAACAAAAAAAGTACCAAATTAGCTTGTTATTTATTTAAGGACTTCTCAATATTTTTATGTGATAAAACAGACTGCACGGATGGACCAGTTGTAAAATCTATTTAATTTAATATTGTATTAGACTTATTAGACTAGACTGCAACCTTCTGTGTTTGCCAACAGCTGTAGGCAGATACACTTTAGCGACAATTCTTTAAATTACAATACAGCATCCCAGTCTAATTTAGTGCTATATTATAAATTATAAAATAGTAGCAAAATGACTTGTTGTTTATTTAAAGTTTTCTCAACACTTTTATGTATCCAAACAGAACGCACGGACACACTAGTTCTAAAATCTAGTTAATTTAATATGGTATTAAACTAAACTACTGCATTGTATGCTTGGCAAGTTCAAATGTATGTTAATTGCCAAGTACTGAATTAATTTCATTATCAATATTAAAAATATACTTATACCTACATGAGCTGATCTTGTTGTCACCTGCAGTGAAAGTACGTGAAAGCCGACTAGGCTAACTGTCAACTGTTTCTAATATATATAACGAAAATAATAAAACGAGTTTTTTTTATTATAAATTATCTTGAACAATACGTGAATTTTGATAATGAGATATTCATTTATTTTATTCGTTCAATGATACCTAATGGCTAGTGAAATTTTGAAAGGAGAAAATCTTCCTATATAATTTTGTCCTCATCTTAATACATTGCGGTCAACTGGCGGAAGTAGTAAAATGTTTGTTGGCGGGCTGTCCATGCTTTCGTCTAGACCAATATAGTCACCCTAACTCGTGTTGCTTTAACAAATAAGTAGCTTTGAGCTAGCATATGTACTTTGAATGTATTCCTTTAACAATTTTATGTTGCGGTGTTTCCTTGTCGCCATGACATGAATATGAAATACGTGAAGAACTAAGTATTTACACTGTGGTGTGGTTTGAATTTGTATAACAACTTTTTAAAATGATCTTTTATTAAGCATCTTCTACACGGTTGCAAACCAACGTGCACAACTGCAGTCTAGATGGATGGCAACCACCAGGATGACCTTTGTTGGGACGTTGTTTTGCAACAGTGTAGAAGATGCTTTAATTACATTGGAACGTATTTGATTTGCTTGGTTTTTGTATTGGTCATAGTGTAGCGCGGGCGGGCAAGCGGGAGGGAAGTAATCGCAATAGAATAGATAGGCGTTGTCTTTTATTAAAAAACAAAAGAACTGCATTGAGCACGTAGTCATTTGGTTGACTTTGAACTTTGAGCCGTTAAGCTGTGTGGTCAATAAATCAGGATACTTTAATTGTGTCAATACTTAGCTCTTGAATTGACCTCTGGTATGAATGACTATATATATATATATATACATATATATATATATATATATATATATATATATATATATATATATATATATATATATATATATATATATATATATATATATATATATATATATATATATACATATATATATATATATATACATATATATATATATATATATATATTACATTTCCAGTCTATTATCGAAAGTATATTTTGTTTCTTAATTTCAGCTCAGTAATACAAATACAAGTCGAGTGGCGATCACGAATCGGAACACGTAGTTTGGTCAGGTTGGACCGATGATCTCGTGAGTGCCGTCGAAGCAGCTTGATGCGGATAGCGGAAGACCGGTAATCGCGTAGTTTTTGGGAAAGGCCTATGTCCAGCTGTGGGCGTCTT
This sequence comes from Pseudoips prasinana, assembly GCA_951640165.1. Classification (NCBI taxonomy): domain Eukaryota; kingdom Metazoa; phylum Arthropoda; class Insecta; order Lepidoptera; family Nolidae; genus Pseudoips; species Pseudoips prasinana. The sequence goes on along the minus strand of OX621237.1, from coordinate 25,978,011 downwards.
TCGGCTGATATGTTAATGATAATTTATATAAATACTAATCTGTAATGCTTCTATGCTGTCTATCGAAGGAATACTTTACATTTCTAAGAGATATACAATATGTGACAATTTATATTATTTTTTTTATTTAAAAAGAACATAGCCTGCTGTAGGGAAATGAATCCGTGAGTTGCGGGATACGTAACAAACATATAATTGATGGACACTAAGTACTAAAGACATTGTTGGTGGCCCAATACTGAGGCATTGGGCATTGATTCATTTATCACCCCCAAACCTTGCCAAAACATAAGCTGTAACATAACATACAATACTAGCTGTGCCCCGCGGTGTTACCCGCGTTAAATTTTATAATTTTTTTTGCTATAAACCTCACGGAGCCCGAGACCTTTCCAACGAATGCAAAACCGTGGAAATCGATTCGTGCGTTCTGGAGTTATAGCGTCAGGAAGGAAAACCCGACTTATTTTTATATAGTAGATAACATACTTTTGAAGCTTTAATTGTTACTAACAAATATATGGAGTACAGTTCGAAATAAAGTATTTATAATTATTATTTTACAACCTATAATCCAAAATGATAATGCTCTATAAAGCAGCGTACGCGTTTGGTTTCAGAACATTATCGCAATTTCAGTTTAAAGCTAAATTTTGTGAAAACAGAGTAAGCTCCTAATTACGATGCAAATTTACTGTTCAGATCACCATACTCGTTAAATTTGCGGGCAATATTAATTGTTATTTTTATTATGCTTAGGAAAACAATCTTACTTATCGTATGGGCTGTGGTTACCCTAGTAACAAAGTTGTTCAAGCCGCCCATTAGGCCTCTGACATGACTTCACGACTGTTGTAGAATAACTATAACCGGGAATCAGGTATTAAACCGCTTTGGCGGTCATCCATTTCTGAACTGATTGCGAGCCTAGTTGCTTATCCTCGTCGATCACTTACATCTAGCTATGAGCGCCTTAAGGAAAAAGTCATAAATAAATAAAAATAAAAATAAATAAAAAAGGTTTTTATTCACGTAGACTTTAAAAAAGCGCTTGTAAATAGTCAGAACATGTTTGTAGTAATATAGTTGTATACATTAGATATTATTTCTAGTAACATAGATATTTAGGTACATCTTGTATGAAAACATTTATAAAATTTATTTTATTACAGAAATGATATTTAGCTAGCTCGTATCAAGTTATTGTCAAGAGATTATGTTTAATTATCTAGTTTAAGTCTAATATTTTTACTACATATTGTCAATGGTTCTGTCTATATTAAAGGTATTATTATTATGACGGACCTTGTGTTAATAACGACGGTCGCGCTTTAATGCTACCACCGGATCCAATGCGCCCCAACTGAGAAGACCCAGCGAAACAAACTCAGTGGGTTCATCTACTACCGGTTTCAACACGACCCAGTTGAGACGGTCCGGCGAAACATATTCAAGCGGGCATGAACACGGGATTTGGTCCAATTAGAGTAATTATTTAGTAGGCAAACACAATATATGCTCGATCGGTTGTCTGAATGCTTATTATTTTAGATTATATTTAGGTATACAAAAGAAAAACTTCGAAACAATAACATTATTCATTTTGAGACAGAGTCAATAATTTTAAATTAAGTATATGATAGCAATCATTTACAGATAGTTCACGTAACACAGCAGATCAGTCATGTCTATATGGCTACAAGATCTCCAGCGAGCAATGTGCAGGTAGGAAGTGAGAGCCAGACGTCTTTGTCATCGATGTACTCTTTAGTGGTGTAATAACCCCTAGCCATAAGTACACGTTTAATATGTGTTTTAAAACTTGTGTCAGGCAGATCAGTAATTTGAGTAGGAAGCTTGTTATAAAACCTAATACAATTTCCTAAAAATGATTTATTAGTTTTGCTTACTCTAAAGCCTGGCATGGCTAGTTTGTTTTTATTCCTAGTATTTATATTATGCAGTTCACTTTTCTTTTTATAATTATGAATATTTTTTCTAACAAACATTATATTCTGATATATATATTCCGATGGCACAGTAAGTATATTTATTTCTTTAAACAAATTTCGCAAAGAATCGCGACTGCCTAAACCATAAATGGCTCTGACTGCTCTTTTCTGCAATACAAAAATAGTACCTATGTCAGCCGCCGAACCCCACAGCAGAATGCCATACGACATAATGCTATGAAAGTACGCGAAATACACTAATCTAGCAGTTTGTTCATCTGACAATTGCCTTATTTTCCAGACAGCATAGGAAGCCGAACTTAATTTACCTGCTAACTTTTCAATCTGAGAACCCCATTGCAATTTTGAATCAAGTGTCAATCCTAAAAATACGGTCGATGGGACTAAATCTAATATTTTCGCATTAAGTGCAACTGTTGGTACAATTTGAGTCACATTCGGCAATGAGAACCTGATGCATTTAGTTTTCCCTGCATTTAACAAGAGATTATTTGCCGAAAACCATTCTGATATAAAGCTGAGTGTTTTATTATGCTCAATAAGATCTTTATCCTTTCTATTTACTTTAAATATGAGCGACGTATCATCAGCGAACAAAACTATCTCTGATACTTTCTCTACCAGATAAGGGAGATCATTTATATAAACTAGAAATAAAAATGGGCCCAATATAGACCCCTGGGGCACCCCCATTTTCACAGGATGACGTGCCGAAGTGACACCGCCTATCGAAACCATCTGTTGTCGCCCCGATAAATAGGACATCACAAGATCAAGAGATGTGCCAGATATACCATAGTACTTCAGTTTAACAACGAGCGTACGATGATCAACGCAATCGAAAGCCTTAGAGAGATCACAGAAAACTCCCAGCGCATCCTGTGATCCCTCCCAAGCCTCCAATATTGACCTAATTAATGTGCAACCTGCATCCTGAGTAGAGCGGCCCCTTGTAAACCCGAACTGCTTGTTATGCAATATCTCATTCACGTTAAAGTGCGACAACATTTGGCTGAGCATCAGCTTTTCAAATATTTTACTTAAAGCTGGCAGAATTGAGATAGGCCTATAATTCGTGGCATTTTTTGAACAACCTGCCTTGAAAATGGGTATTATCTTACTTATTTTCATTAAATCGGGAAAGACACCATCACTTATACAGCCATTGAAGATGGCTGCAAGGATTGTAGCAATGTTTAGTATGATTGATTCAATTGCTTTAACAGCTGTCTGTTAAAGCAATTGAATCAATCATACTACCCCACAAATCTTCTGTGCCTTTCCTTTTAATACTCTTAAAAGCTTTTATAATATCATCACTTGTTACGGATTCAAAACTAAAGTTAGGTACAGTTTGTTTTACGCTTTGATTTAAAAAGAGTTCAGCCACATCTGGTGATGATGCGAGACACTTAGTAATATCCACGGGTATATTTGCAAAAAAAGCAGCTAAAAAATTGGCAATGGTAAGCTTGTCTGAAACCAGTTCATCACCAATATTCAATACTAATGTTTGATCTCTTGATCTACTTTTACCAGTTTCAGTATTAATTATTTGCCAAGCTGATTTTATTTTATTATCAGATTTTTTAATTTTATCTCTTATATATAAAGATTTAGCTTGAATGCAAACCTTTTTAAAAAATTTTGAATAATTTCTAACATAATTAATAAAATTGACATCAGGGTTATAGGACCTTCTGTCATACAACTCATATAAAAAATCTCTACTCAGTCTAATGACTTGAGTTGCCCAAGAACTAAATTTTATCTTATTACTGTCAACCGTTATGTTTTTTATTTTACAAGCTTTATTAAATTCTTTGCTAATACAGTGGAATAATGTAGTGTACATATCGTTAGGGTTACTTTTGTTTGGCAATAGATGGCACAAACTATTCTCCAGGTTGTTACTGAACTTTCCCAAATTAGATTTTGTTAAAGGTCTAAAACTAATTTTTTGTTTATTTATATTTATCTCATTTTTTATCTTTACTATTTGGCATTTATGGTCAGAGCGAACACCAGCCACCAAACACTTCTCAGAGACATCAAAGTTGGTAATTATGTTATCAATGCAAGTAGCAGATGTGGGTGTGACTCTCGTGGCCTCAGAGAACAAGCATTTAAGGTTAAAGGACCGAAATACAGATAGAAATATGTTTATTTCAGGTGAATCTGCTAAAATGTTCATATTAAAATCACCACATACAAGGATTTTTTTTTACTTTTAATTTTCCTAAGAATGTCTTCTATTGTTGCTGTAAAAAGCTTTAAATCGGATGCTGGTGGTCTATACACACATATTATACAATAAAACTGCGTCTCTACACATGCCACCTCACACACACGCTCAATAGATAGTTGGCATATATCTTTACGTTCTTTAAATTTAATTTGGTCTCGAAGTAGTATCAGTACTCCACCACCCTCTGCCGAAACCCTATTATAAAAGCTGGCGACCCTATAGCCACAGACACTAAAAGCCATCTTGTGTGCCTTCAGCCATGTTTCTGTAAAACAAAGGATATCTATTTCATATTTTTCATTAAAAAGTTCTATGTCTAGAATTTTGCCAGAGAAGCGGTTTATATTTTGATGTGATAGAATTAGAAAGTTATCACACTTCTCTATTGTCATACAAAGCAGAATCTTTTTTTGTTGGTACATTTTCTGTTACCTTCATATGATTCCCTCCAATTCTGGTACATGTAACGCAAGACGGTTGCCTGAAGTTAAAAGTGATAAGACCGCCAATAGTATAACGACTTCCTTATTTATTATAATATATATGCTGGGATTTGTTCACACACGGCCATCTGATCCCACACTAAGCTTGTACTACGCAACCAGATAACTTATATATTACTTCTCTTTTCTACATACTTATATATATATATATATATATATATATATATATATACATACCTACACCTAGACTAGGACAAACAGGCATTTCATGAACACAAATATCTGTCCTGGGTGATAATCGAACCCATGACATGCGGCGTGAAAGCAAGCGGCAAGCGTTTACCCACTACGCCAAGAAATCGTGTTTATAATATTAATTTGTATGTATTTATTACTAGCTGTTTCACCCGCGTTAAAGTAGTTTTGCCGTAAAATAGTAACAAACAGTCACAATCTTTTGCATTTATAATATTAGTAGGATGTGTACCTCTAGCGGTTTTGGCAGTGCACGCCAACCGAGCTCGCAGATGGTAGATTTTTTCCTACTTACTTGACACTTATCGTCATATTATGGAAAATTGTCATTAAAATCCATTCAGTGGTTTTTACGTGAAAGAGTAACAAACATCCATCCATCCATACTTACAAACTTTCGCGTTTATAGAATTAGATATAAAGTGTTATATGTGTGCCGAAATGGCAAATCTGTTCAGAATCTTTGTAATCTCATGGTGAAATAAGGTATAATAGAAAATCAGGGGTTGTTTTGTTAAGATCAATTAACAAAATAAAGGGTCTTGTCCTCGCATAGTATCTAAAAAGGAAAAATTGGTTGCTAACCAATTTTAGTTTCATTAGTCTTAATTCTATATAAGCTTAGTTAAATGAATTTCAATATTATAAGGACAGGGCCTATTTCTATCAGTTTGGTTTACTCGGGTGTACCGAGGGAAATAAGCTTCATATAAGAACGTACATATCTGTTAATATTGGCTCAGCGGCTTCATTATGTATTTTGTAGAAGTCTTAACGATTGCAAATTGTCTGCTAGGTTCTGTACCTAAAATACCTAATAAGACTGCCGGTCAAGCAAGTTTGACCAGTTAAAATTTAGCATAAATTGTTTGTCATCAGTTACGCCCATCGGAGCCGGAGAGAATCTTTTGTAGTAACAGGTTAAATTGCATAGGTTCGCTGTTAAAAATATCTATATATGTAGAATATATATAATAAACTGCTAGTTAGAGTATTAAGTGGATATCTTAATCAGGTTTTAAGAACTTAATTGTTTTTGTGGGTATCACTGAAAATATGATTTATAATCCTATTCAATAGCTTGTATGGTAGTAAAGCAATGCTTCTTTGAATCAGCTTAAGTGCCGTACGATTTGTGTATGTGACAATACGTAATATAGATACGTGGTATATGATACCTATTCAATTCATATTTTAGTTAGTTTCTATCCAATACATTATCCCATTATTAGTTTATTTGAAGTTTATTGCTCCTCTGGAAACCTGAACCATTAAATCACCTAAAAAGATTGATTTAGTACTGGTAGAAGTTTGTATTTTTAATACTAAAACAACTTTTTTATTTAATCTTTTCAGTCTTGGTTCGCAGAAATTACTTTAATAAAACAGTACGCTCAACTAATCAAGCGGTTTATAAAACTGTTCACTGTACTGACAAGCAGATTAGATAAAATTATTTATAAACGATCAATTTCTCCTGTACCTACTTATATATTCCTATTATTTTATTTATCCGCGACACAAAAGATACAACAGTAGACGGTAGCGTGCGTTTGTACTTTTTAACTTTATGAGGAAAATATCAATTAACAATAATATCAATAAACAAATTGATATTCGCCGTCACCACACAGCCCCTGTGTGGTGACGGTGAATATCAAAGTATCATCACCACATGCCATCCCGTGGGGGGCGTATAAGTCGAGGGAATATCTACCAGAGGAGATGCAGCACCTTCCTTCTGAGTACTATGATCATCTTACTGCGATCGCCAACCTGTCTGCCAAGCGTGGCGATTATTGCATTTCGCCTCAAGATGATTCTTGGGATGGGCTTGACCAGCATTGGACATCTTTCCACTGTAATGATGATGATAGGTGCTAGCAAAATCCAGGATGAAAAATGAAATGTGTCATACACAGCCAATCCATTTGATAGGGCTTGGCACCGGACTCTTCTATTGAAATTGCCAGCATTCCGATTTTCTGCGGTTTATTATTTTCTATTAGGTTCTCCGTGCTGACTCCAACCCATCTACCTATTGCTATGTAGATGGTCATCCGTACCACATGCCTGGGTCACTTTCTTCATGGGCGGTGGTAATATTACTCGTTTCATTTTAAAGAAAGGTTGTGAAAAACTCTATTTGAATTCGATTGGTGACTTGCCATGGAACAAAGGAAAAGTTCACCCGTACATCACTTGTGCGTTACCGAATGTATAACAAGTTAGGATATCACGAGTAATGCCTTGGGTGTTACAAGCGTTCCTCATCTGCAGTAATATCTTAACGAATGCTTGATGGCTGACTTATTCTTATTATTCTTATTCTTCTGGTGGCGGCTGTTTCCAGTCTCCGGAGGTCCTGGTAACACTGCGTCCAGTGATGAACTATTGTGCTCGCCGCTCCAACTAAACTTCCCTGTCTAACCGTGCAACATAGATAAATTGCAGAATCTTTTTGGCAGGAGTATCGATAACGTCGTCCTGGTGCAAGAAGTGTTGGCCCAGGACGGTGTTACGTTTATGCATCAGTGGCTCACAGTGGCAGAGCAAGTGTAGAGGTGTTTCGTCTGCGTTATTGCAGAATCTGGACACTCTACAGTCTCCGATGCCCACCGTGGACAGGTGTTTCCTGAGACGGCAATGTCCCGTTAACACCCTAGTTGGCTGACTTAGTGATTAATAACTATGAAATTCCTAGTTTCTAATCATTGTTATAAGTTTTCATTGTTTCAAGGTATCTAGAAACTCATTACTAGACATTATTGTTAAGTTCTATGATTTCAGTTTATACTGCTCGATTCCCGTAAATTCGTCTAGCTTTCTCATAGAATATCTTTTTTTGATTACAGTTTGGAGATATTTATACGAAATTTATATTTTTTGATAATAATACAAATAAAAAAACAATATAACGTTAGAGGTTGTTCAATAGTAATTTTGCGGTAAGCTTTACTTTATAAATCTATTATAAGAAATATTTTTAATAACTTGTTTAATAATTATATACTTTTTTTTAATTTATGTTAACCGTTAAGTCCTATTGAGTGTCTAATTCGCTAAGCAGTCACTAGGTGACAAACAATGCGATAAAATCGATCCATTTTTATATGTATGTATATGTTTATTGCTTGTACAAGACAAGGCAAAGATATAAAGATAAGTGGGTTCATAACGTTCATTACACATATCTATTCGAATCGGATCGCTTTTGATATATTTGTGCTTGGATAAACAGGAAAATGGCAGCGTAAAGCTTAGTCTGGCTGTTTTATTAACCGATAAAAAAAAGCAATGCTATTCAATACATTTGGCTGGTTGTCTTCAAATGTTCGGGATTACAGAAGGAAATGTCTTAATTTTGGTTATATTAGTAATTTTTAAATGAACGTCTCGATGACCTTAGAAGGCAGCTTTGGAGCTCTTTCAATGTCAACGAATGAATATACTTGATGTAATGTCTCGAAGATAGGTCTTCAATTGAGCTGAAACGTGACGCCTAAAAACGGCCAATAAAACGTTAGTCACCCGTGATTTAGTAGTATTCATGATGTCGATGACTCCCTCTGTTAAGCTTTTTAATCTTGTTTTTAAAAGGCTGTCCGCTTCTTCCCCGCAATTTATTTAATTACCTAATCCGACAACAACCCATATTTTATCTTTTTCAAAGGCCGCTGCTTTTTAAAACGAACAACAAAAAGATTAAGACGCCGCCGACTACAAAGTCCTGAAAGTATAGAATTTCCTGCATAGTCTCCATTGAATAGCATAAGTAAAAGGTTGAATAGTGCGTCTATAGCTCTGATCCTAGCGGAGCCGGATGTCAACATTTGCTCATGCGATTTCACCCCCGAGGCCGGCGGGGAAATGACGTGCTCCCTATCTACCCACTCTTTACCCGAGATGCAATTGCATACTTAATTTTCAAAGAAGAAATCCTGAGTCCGATGAAGTGCCGTCTTTATTTTCAGCGCTGGTCATTTGTGATTTTGTGCGTCTCATTTAAGGATCAGTTATCGGTTGTGGGTAGTTATATTAAGACATCCCTTGGTAATTACATAAAAATCTCCAGGTTATATTGCAATATGCATCGTATTTTACTGGTTTTAAAATGAGACATGTTAATAGGCTGGATTGGTATTTCTCAAAAAGTTTTTGCCAAATAAAACCTTGTACCATTTTTGATTTTATACTCTGAATAGAAATCATTGATATATGTAATTAAAATTATCTGAAGTAATTTGGAGAATCTAAGAGAACTAATACCTAATTAAAAAGTAGAAATATATCTGTTCTATTTTACTTTTAAATTGAAATTCATGCAATAGCTTTGAGGTGTTCAGCTCCAGTGAATAACATGAGTTAGTTTGTCCCGCATGCTACTACGGTATTTGATTCGGGCTTCCTTGACGGGAATAATAGTTGTGTATATAATATGGAATAATAGATATAAATGATTTATCTGAAGAAAATTAAGAATTAAACGACTTGAAAGGAGAAGAGCACTGTAATACCTAGTTAATCGCACGAAATTTATGTAGGCTGCCAGTTCATTTAATTTTGAATTCTGTTGATTTTGAATCTCAGGTATGCTTAAATTTGTGTTTCCACCATGTTACCAAAATGTTGCCTATGTGTATATGAAAAGAAAGAATGGATGTCGAATTTTGAATTCCGAACCGGTGTGTAGAAATAACCGGTTACGATTGGAATTATTTAGAAAATTTTCACCCCATACCAAGTGTACATGCCCGTACATACCTCGCTAAATTAACCAAATAAATTAATTGTTCACATGGACCCGTTTTGAAGTGAACAGAATAGATACAGAACAATAACTACAATAAATCGATTAATAAGGGTTTATTGTTAATTGTTAATGGGCACCACCCTCACAAGTTAATAAATATAACCACAGCGTAAAATAGTACCTAGGTACTAAGTATATAATTTCACTTCATCACGACAATGTTACACTCGCTGGGCCATTAACGTAAACTCAAAGGCACAATTTTGAGTTTATTTATCAAAATGTAAATAAATTTACTCGAAAATATAAAGCACGAGAGTTTTATTTTCAATTTAGTGTAATATTTTTTTTAATGATTATGGCCACACTAGTGAATTGTGTCACTGTATCCAGGGACAATAATAATATCCAGGGACAATGTCACACAGATCATCCTAGCCCCAAACTAAGCAAAGCTTGTACTATGGGTACCAGGTGACGATATACATACGAAAACATCCATGACTCAGAAACAAATATTTGTGCTCATCACACAAATATTTGCACTTACCGGGATTCGAACCCAGGACCACCAGCTTCGTAGGCAGGGGCACTACCAACTAGGCTACGGTGACCATCAATGTATCGCGGCGTACTTTACAAATTTACCTTTATAATTTTAGTTTTATTAACTTACTAGCTGTACCCTGCGCTTGTTGCTACGGCAATATTTGAAATTCATTGGAATGATAGTGGCGCTATCTGTCGAAGATTGATCGTACCAACTCAGGAACTTACGACAGGAACTTATGCACAACGCTTTGCTGAAGATCATCACATGATCAAATGTATAGTTTACGATTCTATAAGGGACATACAGAAAAACATTATTTTTTATATATAGCATAAAATACCTGAAGATTTAAAACATTCGCAGTAGACACAGCTCCTGTATTAAGAATGAGCATGTGACACAGGACACATACCGAGCGCGTCAGCGAAAGCACCTACCAACATACTGCTGAATGCTCCACAAAAGAAACGGATTGTAGCAAATAAAAAAATAAAACCAGCCAAGTGCAAGTTGGACTCGCGCACGAAGGGTTCCGTAATATTATCTATAAAAACGAGCAAAAAATTCACGTTTGTTGTATGGGAGCCCCCTTAAATATTTATTTTATTTTGTTATTTAGTATTTTTTGTTATAGCGGTAACAGAAATACATCATATGTGAAAATTTCAACTGTATTATTATCGCGGTTCATGACATACTGCCTGGTAATAGACAGACAGACAGCGAAGTCTTAGTATAGGGTCCCGTTTTACCTTTCGGGTCCGGAACCCTCAAAACAAAATATATCCTTCGTAGTATTTGTACAGATGCCAGCACATCCAGCTACCCCAATCTGTCAAATTTTTTATATAGATTTTCAATTTTATTACAAAAGCAATTGAAAGGTTCACTTTCAATTGGGGGAATGTGACAGATTAGGGTAGCTTGATGTGCTGGCATCTGTACCATCTCATATTTGTACATTTTTTTAAATGGCGTCATTGTACCGTCGCACATAAATACCTGACTGCCAATTCCGCTGCAGCAAAACTACTGAATCACTTAAAACTTTTACAACTGAAGACCAGGTTATTTCATATTAAAATCTGATACCTAGAAAGGTTGTTAAAACTGAAAGTACCGTAAAATAAAAGCCAACATTCAGACATTCGTGTTCAATGAACATCGAAGAATACGAAGTTACGATGCCGAAATAAAAATATTAATCAGTTATAAAAGTTGAAAACATCGCATTATTATACCAGAGTTTACTTATCTACTCATGATAAAATAACGGTTACTTAATAGACTGAATCTTGGCTGCAAGAATTTAATTAAGTGAAGATTAAATTACTTATAAGTAATTGTCTATAGACCAAGAGCCGGTATCATAATCATCACCGTGTAACAATGATTAAATTAAGAAAATATATAAAAAAATCTCAATGTACTGATTTTAACAATAGTAATTTAATATCCGGGGATATCCTTCTTGAACAACTTAGGACAACCAATGCTGGGTTGGTTGTCCTAAGTTGTTCAAGCAGGCAATGCCTCAATAATATCGTTACTGAGATTATAGCGACCTACTGTTTTAATGAGGTTAAGTCATTAATTGTGTGTAATACACGTCTGTAAACTAACTGTTAGCCTCAAACAGTGAATTAATTGTACGCAATGGGGTAACATAAAAATATTAATTTTCGCGTATCATAATTATACAACAATGTTTTTTTTAAGACATCGCCCGCACTAGGGAATCTAATCCCTGTGTCGCGTGTATTAGACGGACACAAATTACACCCAGACTCAGAACAACTATTTATAGGTCACACAAATAGTTGTCCGGCGCGAGACTCGAACCCGCGACACGAAGCGGCGAGGCGACTCTCTTAGCCGCTGCGCCACACGTGCAGTAAATATATAGTATATCATAGGTATTATATTAACCTTTTTTATTATCATCCCGACGTTTCGATCATCGCAGCTTGGTCAAAACGTCGAGATAATAACAAAAAAGCTGTCACGTTAATACCTGTTAACAATGTTGTATAATCAGTTATGGTGTTTATTTAAATGTTAGTACAATAATTTAATACACAAGGCAAATGCTGCCACCGGAGCTCACACCCAAGACCACAACTATTATATAATCATGTGATTACCTGCTGTGAATTCTAAGCAAGGTGTTTTGAAGGATATATTTAAGGTGTTTTATAAGAATAAGGCAACGAAAACGGGAAACGGGGTAACGGGGTTATAAGGACGAACGGGCTCACAATGCGTAACTGAGTGATTGTCTGCCATAGCTGATATCAGCCAGAAGTATTATAGTTAACATCCTTACTAATATTATAAATGCGAAACTAACTCTGTCCGTCGCTCTTTCACGCCAAAACTACTGAACCGATTTAAATGAAATACTGTATCAGATAGGCTAGAGTCTGAGAAAGGACATAGGCTTCTTTTTATTGCGCAAAAGGGGTGTAAGCGATTGATAGGGGGGATGAAAAGTTGTATGGAAGTATCTTAATTTTTAGAGCTAGAACCTTGAAACTTATTTTTAGACTGCTGATTCCATATAAATAAATATGACATTCAAAGTTTGTAGAAGTTTTACCCTCCAGGGTGTAAAATAACAAAAGGGAATAAGGGATGAAAGTTTGGATGAAAACATGTAAGGTTTATGTAAAGTTTCTATAATTTTGCGACAATTGACAAAATATTAGAGATATTCTGATATAACATTTACAGAATCATGTACGGTCGAAGTCCCGGGCACAGCTAGTATACAATAAAATCAATACCACATTCTACAGTATTTTTCGGCAATAAATACTGCACTCACTAAGTGCATTCTTTGATGTTACGGATTCGATAGTTGGATGAAAGCTCAAATCGGACTTATTTGACGTCACTAAAACAGTGATGCACATTTTCGCCAGCGGGGGGCGCCACTGGCGGCCGAATGGAGCAAAATTCACGACTGCAAACATTGACTCTAGACTTTTACTCTTTTACTCACTTAACCTAACTCCCCGCCCCGCTGCAAATCACTTCAGTAGGAAGGAGGAGAAAGTTTTAAATTCTGAAATTTCTTTAAATTATTTAAAGCCGTCTGCTATGAATCGACTTAGTGAGTTATCGAATAGTTTTACGTCTGTAATTGGTTCATGTTTTGCCTTTGTTTGATTGTTTGGTACTTTGAAAAATAACTTTCTTTGTGTTATAAATTGATGAATTATATATGTATATTTTATTTACCTCATTAGAAAGGTAATATTTTTAACTGACTTTAAAAGAAACATGTTATCAGTCAACTGTATGTTGTTTTATTTCTATGTACTTATTTAATCTATAGCCTTTTTTAGTTCTTTGATAATTCTTTTTAATAGGTAGAGAATGCTCTCGGAATGTCCTCATGTAGTAGTAATCTGTTTTGAAAGAGAAGGTTTTAAGTTTTTAAACAGTAATAATGTTAGGTAAGTTAACATATTTTTGTACTAGGTGACTTAAAATCTCAAGGTTGTTCGCATAGCCAGATGCTATCATCGGTCCGTAAGTGATTGGCGAGGTATAGGATGTATAGGATTGGTAACAACTAGGCTTGCCTTTCTGTTCATCTTCGTGCTTCAGAAGGCACGTTAAGCTGTCGGTCCCAGTTGTAACCATTAGCCAACAGTCGCCAAGTCATGTGAGAGACATACTGGTCGGCTTGAGCAACTCTGACACTAGGGTAATCACTGCCCATACGATAAGTAAGTACTAAATATTTTCTGATGTTCTTCATAAAACCAGGGGACTTTGGTACGTTTATTGTCAGAGAAAATAACTCACAATAACAATTAAGACTTTTACATGATGAAAGATAGGCCATAGGTATGTGTCATAGTTGTAGTTCAATAGAAAATCATAATGCGTTCCCCTTGCCAAGTCTTGCAATATTCCGTCACCAAGAGAATATAGACTTCCTCGTTGGTCTAGCGGTAGCGTGTTCAACCGCAGAAAATGAGGTCCTGGGTTCAAATCGCGGGTCGGGCCAAAAAGTGATATAGAGTATCAGCCCGAATTCTGGAAGTTGGCGGTATTACACCCCCGTGCCTCGGAGAGCACGTAAAGCCGTCGGTCCTGTACCTGAACTCTTTCCGGTCGTGTCGCTAGGCGTCCCATCGGATCATGAGAGTGATGGAATAGAAAGTGCCCCTGTGTTTGCGCACACACTTGTGCACTATAATATATCCTGCGAAATTGGCTAGTTTCCATTAAGACTGGCCGCCGTGACCGAAATTCGGTCGGGAGGACATCATAGACTGTAAAGTGATGAAAAACAGGCCACTTAGGTGCATGTGTCATAGGTATTTTTCAATAGAAAATGACGTTTCACTTGTCGTGTTACGCAATAAACCGTCACCAGAAGAATATAGACGGTGAACTGATAAAAAATAGGCCAGTTCAGTGTGTGTGCAATAGATGCAGTTCAATGGAAAATCATAATGTTTCCCGCGTGTCACGTCTAGCAATAATCCGTCACCAGAAGAATATAGACTGTAAAGTGATGAAAAACGGGCCACTAAGGTATATTTGTCATAAAGTTCAACAGTAAATTATAATGTGTCTCGCTTGTCACCTCTCGCAATAATCCGTCAGCAGGAGAATATAGAATGTGCAGTGATGCAAAATAGGCCACTACGGTATATGTGTCATAGATATAGTTCAATGGAAAATCATAATATTTCCCGCTGGTCACGTCTAGCAATAATCCGTCACCAGAACAATATAAACTGTAAAGTGATGAAAAATAGGCCACTACGGTATATGTGTCATAGATATAGTTCAATGGAAAATCATAATATTTCCCGCTTGTCACGTCTAGCAATAATCCGTCACCAGAAGAATATAAACTGTAAAGTGATAAAAAATAGGCCACTACGGTATATGTGTCATAGATATAGTTCAATAGAAAATCATTTTGTGTCCCGCTTATCACCTCTCTCAATAATCCGTCACTAGGAGAATATAGACTGTGAAGTGATAGGTTACGTAAGTGCATGTGTCATAGATTCAAGAAAAAATCAGTTTTTGTCACCCAGAGAATAGAGACTGTTATGTGATGAAAAATATTCCACTAAGTAGTTCATGAATCATAGATATATTTCAATAGAAAATCACAATTGCTCCCTCTTGCAAAATCTCGTAATAATTTGCTAACAAGAAGCTGAGTAAGCGTAGGTTTGTTTGAATTCATAAAGCTTTGGCCACGAGGTGGATAACTTAGTGTACTTTATTTAATAATATTTTTATTCAACTAATTAAAAAAGATATTTTAACCAAATCCAAGATTGGGAAAACATTAATTTTATCGTCCAGTGGGGGGATCAGCACCTACTTCCAATCACCAATACGGGGTAGGCGCTGCTAGGATTACGAGTTCTTTCACTAACATTTTTATGGAGAATGTAAAATAAAATGATATTTTTTATGTGTGATGTAGGCGACATCGGTTTTGGTTAGTTAGTTAGTTATTAGTAACTAGGCCGATTGATTTTGAGTTTATATTTAATTTTGCATTGCATTTGCAATGCCAAAATTTATATAAAATTCAGGATGGATGTATGTAAACCTTGTAAAAATAGCGAGCCACTGATCAGCTTAAGAAATAGTTTCCATAAAATTTATATACAAACCTCAATATTATTATAAATTAAAGGGTACAGTGATATTGAAAATTCATGAATAACTGAACACTCAAATAAGTAAGATTTGATCCGGCCCCATAGTTATTCAAATGCATAGTCAGCAATCCAATGTCTGCAGAGTTGCAATCACTCACTTCCGTAGGTACGGGTATGAGCTAAACAAATGTTTTGCTAGATTTTGTTATAAAAATTAATTCAAACAACAGAAGCATTTCTAGGTTTTACTTTTATTATCTTTACAAAGCACACGAGATAGTAAAGGGAAATATTTGTGCTACAAACATTTAGTAAAAATGTGATGAGTCAGAAATTTTACCTGGAATTTATTTAACTTGTTCCATAGCTTGGTGTTTGAAAAACGTTGTGCATTTAATCTTTTCAGACGTTCAAATATCCTCTCATTAACCTGTGCTCACTTCAGACTGGGTCAATTTGTTATTTTAAAAGTGGTGATAGAATGAAAGAAGGTTTAGATTTGTAAAACTGCTGCTGTCAGGTAATTTGTTCATTGTGGAATGGCAATTTATTCATCTGCGAGGATCTAGTTACTCGAATACCAGTAGTAGCGATATTATTTTCTCTGTCTATATAATTGTCTTCGAATAGAGGAACGCCCCATTTCCACGTAGAGCATATACAAGTTATGGTGAAATTGCAAATAAGATGTAATTTAATGTGACTTAATGTTACAAATGACATAGGCTAATTAATACGGTTCAATATATTAGCCTGTTCGACAGTTAAAGAGAATCTCAGAATTTGAAAAGAAATAATTTTACAACAAAAAAAATAAGGTGAATTGTAGAGTGAAAGGTTTTGATAAGATGTTTAAATAGGTATATTAACATTATCTTAATAATTACATATCCAGATTCGTCGCACAAATAAAGTAACAACACTTTATTTAGGCGACAAACGTGGATATATAAGTATATAATTATAAGTAGCGTGGGATATATATATAGCTTAGCTAGCTCATTAGCTCCGCTGATAAAAATACTTCACTCGAGAGTAGTCTGAAATAGCAAAGAAATGTAAACCATATGGCATGAGGAGTCCTTTTAGGTTTATTATAAACTACCAACGTGAAATTTTGGGTACAGGGCCAGGAGATTACATGCTGAATAACTGGTGTCAGATTTTATCGAGCGGTACCTTACTTCCTTATTTTCAAATAGAAAATAACTCCAATCTGCTGGGAGATTAAGTTTTAGCAGAAATCCTGTGTGTATTTACGATGTATGGGTTTATGTATATCTCACAAGTCCGAGAGCAGGTATTTGACGTCGGGCTATGATGTCTGGCTTTTGCCGTCATTGCAAACTGATGTGGCTTAACGATGTTGCCAACTAGCACCATCTGGCATTGGCTTAGCTCTACATGCCGAAGTAGGTACGTATCATGGCCTAAATCCTACAAAGGGTTAGCAGAGGCTGGATCTTTGGTACCCTAACATGATTTGTGAAATATATATTATCATAAAATTGTAACAGATCTAATTTAGAGTGCGAAAGATTAAGGAGATTTTCATAATAAACGTTAAGATACTGAAGGCTCTAAATATGTTAAAGGTGTTATTTTTAGTTTTACTAGTACGGGCTTACAATAATAAATTAGTTTATCGTAACCCAAATATGACAGTAGAATTGACTTAGTAGACTGAAGACAGTCGTTTCGCCTCTTCATGTTCCGGGTATGAATCCTGCGCTGGACAACCATTTTTGTGACCCATAAATAGTTGTTCTGAGGCTGGATGTACTTTTTGTCCGTCAATTACGTCTTTGTACAGTACACCGCGACACAGGGATTAATTTCCTTTGTGCAGGAAAAGGTGTGAAATAGGCAGCTAATCAAGCAACATACTATCTAATGTCACAGAGATAGCGAATATCTGTTTGTTGACGTACACGTGTAGCGCAGCGGCTAACAGAGTCGCCTCGCCCCTTCGTGTCGCGGGTTCGAGTCCCACGCCCGACAACTATTTGTGTGACCCATAAATAGTTGTTCTGAATCTGGATGTAATTAGTGTCTTATGTTTGTAAAGTACCTCACGACACAGGGATTATATTCCCTAGTGCGGGCGTTGTCTTTTTAAACAATAATAATAAAAATAAAAAATAATACGTTAACCATAATAAAGTTACTTTTATAGAAACTAATAATTAGTAGATTCCAACAACTTGTCAAGGATCACTACTTAAAGCTTAGCCTTAAAAGTACTCCGAGCTAAGGGTTTGGTTATTTTTCAACGATGCCGATCGTTTATTTATCATATGTACATGATATGAACAGACATATGATGAATTAGTTAATATGTATGTACAGTAGTACCTTTTAGGAAATGTGTTGTGTTCACCCGCAACTACCCCATCTCTGTAACTCCTTTATTCTTTCACTACCTAGGTTGCCTGGAAGAGATCACACCTTGTGATAAGGCCGCCATTTGTACTGTATTAATTTGTATATGTTGTTAGTTTGTATTGTTTCTTGAGGTGTAGGTACAATAAAGAGTTTAGTTACATATACATATCCATAGTACCCATACATAGAAATTGCATATAATTGAATTGCACCACGCTTACACGTGCCGCCCTGTCAGCAGTATTCAATCGAGGTTACACGCGCCGCAACGTTGCACCACACTTACACATGCCGCACCGTCAGCAGCCTTCATAGCGGTCGAGCCGGAGGTTCGACGCGCAGCATTGTCAGCACCCCCAACCCGGCGCCACCGTGACGACACCGACTCAGCATTTTTTATAATGTTAATGATATAAGTTCACTTCTGTTCTAGCATCGAACAAGAGCACACACTTTTAATTGTAATTAGTAATAGTAATATTTTAATTAAATTAGTTTAAATATAATTTCGTTTTTTTTAAGTCTTACGGCTGTAGTCTACGTAATTGGCGCAGTCGGTAGGATACTCGAAGCAGTGCGCGGCGCGATATTAAAGGAATCTAGTATCGAATCCTGTCGGCTCCGCATAGCCGCTGCTTGCGTTTTCAAACCTTCATCGAGTATCCAGAATCTACGAGTTCTACAGCCAGCGACTGTATCCAGACATCGATACGCAGAGAAAATGAAATTGTGAGTTGCACAGAATCTTTCTTGTGTTGCTTTCCTTTTACCTTGTAACCTTTTAGTCTTTACATAAGCTAAGTACTCGTATTCCAAAATTTTTCGTCAAAGTAATTTAGGACCCAGCGATTCTGCAATCCGGCAGTCTCGCCGTCGTAGCCAGTTAGATAGGAATAGAGAAATAGATTTATTAGATTTAAATTTAGAGTTAAATAGTTTATATAAAATTAATAAAATGCCTTACGACCCAGATACTATTTTTAAAGCACTCAGGCCAGTTCCCGATTTTGATGGAAACCCAAATGTGCTCACGTGATTTATTAGGATATGTGATCAAATAGTAATAGCGTATATGAGCACAGAAGCAGACAGTGCCTTAACCAATTTATGCCTGATAAATGGCATATTAAATAAAATCACGGGGCCTGCCGCCAGTATTATCAATTCGAACGGCATCCCCGATAACTGGTTGGAAATTCGTAACGCGTTAATAAATAACTTTGCTGATCAAAGGGATGAAACTGCCCTCTATAATGATTTATCGCTAGCCACCCAAGGTCAGAGAACCCCACAAGAATTTTACGACCATTGCCAATCATTATTCAGTACCATTATGACATATGTTAGTTTGCACGAGAAAATAGAGACTACCATAGAAGCTAAACGCGCGTTGTACAAAAAATCAGCAATGCAGGCTTTTGTTAGAGGTTTAAATGAACCATTGGGATCCCGCATTAGATGCATGAGACCCCCTACGATTGAGAAGGCTTTAGAATATGTACAGGAGGAGCTGAACACTATATATCTTCAGCAGCGAAATGAATCGCTAACTAAACCATATCACGCCCCTAAGGCTATTCAGTCAGGACCCGTACACATCCCGAAACCTTCTCATATGCTAGCAGCAGCCTGGTCAACGCCCGGTATACAGCGGCCATTACCGCCAGCACCGCAACCATTCAGATTTGCGCCTCCACCACATCAAGCCTTCAGGCCTAACCCCGCGCAGATTCACCAACCACAGGTACGTATGCCAACACGGACACAACAGATGCTAGGTGCTAGACCCCCCAACTATAACCCCCAGAGCAATGTATTCCGACTTCCACCGCGTAATCAGTACGGACATTATAGCTCACAGCAATCCAAACCTATGAGTGGCGTATCAAACTTTGTTCCCAAAGTCTTACCACCCTCAGGAGGACTTAGAGGACATGACTGGCGTATACATGGCAATCCGCCCCCGACGAATTACTTTAAATCCCGCGAAGTTAATATGAATGAGTGTTAAGACATGAATTATTACCCTGACTATGACTACCATCCTGACGTTGACTATGACTATTACCTATACTACGACGACAGCTATAACTATTACGAGCAACCACAGTTCGACTACACAGAACCATCTTGTTCTAATTACGACCACACCCCCAGCTTACCAGATAACTTAGAGGAAAACGATTCTGTACCTAATGTGAAGGATAACCAGCAAAATTTTCAGAAAAGTCATTCATCAAAAAGCTTAACATAGAAATAAATATACAGACCCAAAGACAGTTACCCTATATTCAGATAGCAGACCCACCTTTAAAATTTCTAATCGATACTGGTGCCAATCAATCATTTATAAGTCCACAAGCCGTTCAAGATTATTTTTATGACAGACCCCTAGACTATGACCCCTTCGAAATTACTAATGTTCATGCAACCACAAGAGAAAATTACTCTATTACGTTGCCAAACTTCCCTGAATTCTGTAATGACGAAAATATAAAACTTTTTATATATAAATTTCATGACTATTTTGATGGACTAATAGGACTTGACTTGTTGACTAATTGGGAAGCTAAGATTGACTTAAAAGACCAGACGCTGACTACCCGTACCTCTGTGAACCCCATCCTAATGTATAACTCACGAAATGTCAATTTATACGAGGACGTTATACCTGCAAATAGTTCCAAATTAATCCGAGTACCGATCAACGCTTCAGACGGCGACGTTTATATTCCTAGACAAATAGTTTGTAACTGTATAGTTTCGGATTGTCTCACAAAAGTCACTAATAGTCGTGGTATATTACAAATTACAAACCCGAGTAGTAACGACATCATACTATCACTAGATCAAGCCGTTCAGGCAGAAATATGCAATATTGAGTCTGCCCATACCCAATCATCAAGGGTACAAGAAGTGATATCCCGACTTCGCACTGATCACTTGAACCAAGAGGAGTTAGCTAATTTAACTACACTTTGCACCAAGTATGCAGATGTTTTCTACATAGATAATGAGCCATTGACATTCACGAACAAAATTAAACATCGTATTAACACCACCGATGAAACTCCCATATATACAAAGAGCTATCGCTACCCCTTTGTACATCGCCAAGAAGTAAAAGACCAGATAGCCAAAATGCTCTCCCAGGGTATTATTAGACCATCGGAGTCTGCGTGGAGCTCGCCTATTTGGGTAGTTCCAAAGAAAGCTGATGCCTCAGGCAAACAAAAGTGGCGTCTCGTAATTGACTTCCGAAAGTTAAATGACAAGACCGTTGACGACAAATACCCAATCCCCAACATAGCTGACGTATTAGACAAGTTAGGGAAGTGCCAATACTTTTCTACTCTTGATTTAGCAAGCGGATTTTGGCAAGTAGAAATGGACCAAAACGATATCCACAAAACTGCTTTTACAGTTGAACATGGGCATTTTGAATTTCTTAGAATGCCTATGGGCCTAAAGAATGCACCATCTACATTCCAACGGGTCATGGACAACCTGTTGCGAGGACTGCAGAATGAGATATGCTTAGTCTATCTCGATGATATTATAGTTTTCAGCACTAGTTTACAAGAACATATAATAAACCTTGAAAAAGTATTCCAGAGACTTCGAGAGTCCAATTTTAAAATCCAAATGGATAAATCAGAATTCTTGAAATTAGAAACTGACTTTTTAGGACACGTTATAACTAGAGACGGTGTCAAACCAAACCCCGACAAAATAGCTACCATAGAAAAGTATCCCCTACCAAAAACCACGAAACAGATAAAACAATTTTTAGGACTATTAGGATATTATAGAAAATTTATTCCCGACTTTGCTAGACTGACAAAACCAATGACATCTTGTTTGAAAAAGAACAGTAAAATTACGTTAGATAAAATATATGTAGACTGTTTTGAAAAATGTAAAAAATTACTGACCAACGATCCAATACTGCAATACCCAGACTTCAGTAAAGAATTTATATTGACTACTGACGCATCCAACTTCGCTCTAGGTGCCATCTTATCCCAAGGTCCCATCGGATCCGATAAACCCATTTCCTTTGCCTCTCGTACCCTAAACGAAAGCGAGATAAATTACAGCACCATTGAAAAAGAACTCCTTGCAATCGTGTGGGCAACAAAATACTTCCGGCCCTATCTTTTTGGTAGAAAGTTTAAAATAGTTACGGATCACAAACCACTTCAGTGGATTATGAATCTTAAAGAGCCCAACTCCAGACTAACCAGATGGAGATTGAAGCTCAGTGAATACGATTTTTCCGTAGTATACAAAAAAGGCAAAAATAATACAAACGCTGACGCTTTATCCCGAATCGAAATCCATAATGAAGAAATAAGCTCCATAACCGCAAATCCCTCCGAAAAAGCACCCAGTATAGATAACTCAGCAACCAATACCGCTCACACCAGTCAAGAAAATCCTATCCTAGAAGTCCCTATCACAGATGAACCCCTTAACAAGTTTCATAAGCAGTTATGTTTAAATGTAGTTGATGTTATCACCAGACGCCCCGTGGTATCCAAACCCTTTGAGTCCCATACCAGAGTCGTAGTACAAGTATCCAATTCCGATTTAGAAACCGATGTAGTTAATGCTATTAGAGAATATGTAAATCCTAAAGTTAAGACCGCTTTATTAATTAACCCTCAGTTAGCTATGTACCAAATCATACCCATTATTCAGGACAAATTTAAAAGCTCTGCAATGAAACTTGTCCTTACTAAAATAGAGTTAGAAAATATTAAAGAATATCTTAAACAACAAGAGATAATTAGGCTGTACCACGATGGTAAAACAAACCACAGGGGAATCAACGAATGTTACTTAGCGTTATCGCGCAGATACTATTGGCCTAAGATGAAAGACCACATTAATAAATACATAAATGAATGCAGTATTTGTGGGCAGAGCAAGTACGACAGACACCCAGTTAGACCACAGTTAAACCTTGTTCCACCCGCAACCAAACCATTAGAAATCGTTCATGCCGATTTATTCTCCGTACAATCTGAAAAATATATAACGTTCATAGACGTCTTTTCGAAATATGGACAAGCCTACCATTTAAAAGATAGTACCGCAATTAGTGTTTTACAAGCCTTATTGACCTTTTGTACACATCATGGATTACCATTGACCATTATAACAGACAATGGGACTGAGTTCACGAACCAACTCTTCTCTGAATTCCTCAAACTTCACAAAATTACTCAACATAAAACACTTCCTCATTCCCCTAATGACAACGGTAACATAGAGCGATTTCACTCCACTATCTTGGAACACCTTAGGATACTAAAATTACAACAAAAGAACGAATCAGTTTCGAACCTCATGCCCTACGCCATCATTGCCTACAACAGTTCAATCCACAGCCTGACCAAATGCCGACCTTATGACATACTAAAAGGACACTTTGACCCCAGAGATCCTGTAGACATTGATGTGACTCAACACCTATTGCAGCAGTACATACAGACTCACCGCGACCAGATGAAAGTAGTATATGACTTAGTAAATGATATATCTCTTGCTAACCGGACTGCTCTTATAGACAAACATAATAAGACGAGAGAACCTGAAATCGAATACCAACCTGAACAGCAAGTATTCATTAAAAATCCAGTAGCCAGTAGACAGAAAATTGCACCCCGTTACACACAAGATAAAGTTCTCGCTGATCTTCCAATACATATCTATACCTCTAAGAAACGAGGACCCGTAGCAAAAGCCCGCCTTAAGCGACCAACCAAGCATACAAAATTGTTACAGGACAACACTGCTGGTGACGAAACTACAGCTGGCGCGAACACAGGAGATACGACTTGATAACTTAGACGATGGACCAGGACTTTTGCCATTTAAACTTGGACCCACAAGAATGACGACACACCACCACACATTCCTGCAATACATAGACCTAGATAGAATCGAACGTGAAGTATCTGAGTTTAAAGCACAGCTAACTAACTTTGAACATACATGGCTCTTAAAGTTTTAGAAAACAACCAGAATAAAATTAGTACAGAACTGAATAACCGCGCTAGCTTGAATAATGATTGGATAAAAGAATATAGTAACACTTTAGATAAACTTATATACAACCAGAAAGAAATTAATAATACCTTACAAATGTGGTCCAGTAGAGAAGACCATAAGGAAAGTAGTTTTCTTAAATTCGGAAAATTTACCCAGATTTTAACAATAATTGCAGAAAATGCAAATGATTTACTAGATGAAATAATTAATATAGAGAATATTTTAGCTTTTACTCGGACTACTACGACCCATCATTCGATGATTAGTTTTAAAGTCCTTAAGTTAATGTTAGTTAAGTTAAAGTTAATTTACGGTACAGAACAAGTGGTAGACTTAGAGTTAAGAGATTATTATAATATAATAAAATCAGGGTCATACTTCGCTAATAAACAAATTGTAATAATTTTTAAGTTCCCTATAGTTTCGGAGAGTACTTACGATTTGTATAGACTATCCTTGGCCCCTAATAAACTCCATCAAGTAATTATTCCACCACTCCCATTCCTAGCAACTAATAGAAAAGATTTTGTCTACATAGAGGCTGAATGCCTGAAATACAACCACCAGTATCTCTGCGATGATTATATCCACCAGAAGACACAGAGCAAACCAGACTGCATACAGGGAATCATCCTGAAACAAACCATCGACACAACGTGCAACTATTCAACAGTCCACCTAATCAAAGAAACAGTAGAACAATTAGACGACCGAAGCTACATACTATCCTTTCCTCAAGCTACGAAGGTACAACTTAACTGCGGAACAGAAACCTACAACATCCTGAATGGCAGCTTCCTTGTGACACTTCCGCTACAATGTTCCCTAAGAGCTCCTGAATACACAATATTAAATACCGATGACATCATTAAAGGCCAACCTCTTAAAATTTTAAGAATAGATCAACCATTGGACATGCCATCACAGAAGACCCCAGAGCTGCACCTGAAATCAATTGATTTGAAAACTCTACGCAATATCCAAGAGAGAACATCATATCAAAACCCATTACAATTAGAACCTGTAGATCAATCTTATTACTATCATACAACTATACCCTTCTACGCTGTACTGATCGGGGCAATTACATTCATAGCAACCATACTTATCCGCCGCTACAAGATATCTAAACCTGCAAATATTATAACCACACCGTGCACTGAAAAGGAGAAGAACCAAGATGAAGTTAGAGATCACATCTACAGTAAACCATCCCAGCCAACTATTTTCTCTCACAGGATTTGAAAATAGTCGCTGATCTGAAGGGGGAGGAGTTACATATACATATCCATAGTACCCATACATAGAAATTGCAAATAATTGAATTGCACCACGCTTACACGTGCCGCCCTGTCAGCAGTATTCAATCGAGGTTACACGCGCCGCAACGTTGCACCACACTTACACATGCCGCACCGTCAGCAGCCTTCATAGCGGTCGAGCCGGAGGTTACACGCGCAGCATTGTCAGCACCCCCAACCCGGCGCCACCGTGACGACACCGACTCAGCATTTTTTATAATGTTAATGATATAAGTTCACTTCTGTTCTAGCATCGAACAAGAGCACACACTTTTAATTGTAATTAGTAATAGTAATATTTTAATTAAATTAGTTTAAATATAATTTCGTTTTTTTTAAGTCTTACGGCTGTAGTCTACGTAATTGTTTTATCTATCTGTATATCTAAACAGCACGTAATCAACATTGCTTTCTCTAATAAGTAAACAATGAGCTTGGTAGTGGTAAATTCATGGTGTTTTGTTTTTGTTAATATCTTGGGACAGCTAACTAACTGCCACCTGATCCCTGACAGAGCCTGTACTACGACAACCAGACAACTGATAAACATACGTATAGATAAAAGGGTGAAACCTGAGGCAGAACAAATAATCGTGCACAGAACAAATACTAAGGATTCTAAGTGTCTAGTTTGATATAGTGATATTTTCAGAGCTTGGACCATTGCGCCGAGACTTAAGTGTGCGACTGTATTGAAAATTGTAGATAAAATTGTAAACTGAAAATTTGTACGCACAATAAAACTACACGGTGTTTTATTTAAAATTAAAGGTTTATTACATTACACAAATTGTACATATCGAATAATAAATAGTTATTTAAACACCGTGTAGTTTTATTGTGCGTAGAAATTTTGATGTAATTATGACTGTGAGAAATAGAGAAAATTCTAATTCAATATTAGAAAAACCTACGCCGGCTACTCGTTATCAATCAAGTGCACACACTCGGACACACACATAAAAGTACATGCATATATGGTCGTGTAGTTTATAATTTAAGCCTTTTTACGTCACCCAGGAAAAGCCCTCTTTACAGAGATATGATTTATCTTAACTTTGAGACTAATAAAGTACTTATGTATAGTTATCAAATAATAACTATACTGTAATTATACACTGTGTACACACAGAGTAAATTCAATATTTGATATTTTAAAAACCTACGCCGGCTACTCGATATCAAACATGTGCACACACACACAGACACACATATACATGCATGTACTCGTACAGTCATGTAGTTTATAGTTTAAGCCTTTTTACGCAACTCAAGAAAAGCCCTCTTTAGAGAGATATGGTTTATCTAAACGTTGAGACCGATAAAGTAGCGAAAATCTCATTGCGACCCTATTGAAGACATTGTACTACTTTTAAGTTATCGACCCAGTTTCCAATTGTGACACAGCAACTGTATCCAACAGCTGTATAACAAAACAATAAATATTTGAATATTTTAACGCTGAATTCTGATAAAGGGATGTAAATGACTAGCTCGTCCAATTTGCATTGAACAGATTAACGTCATAATCGGTGCGATTCAATCAGCGATCCCGAGGACTGTGGACACGGCGGGGGATGAGTTTAGCGGAAGGGGGGATCCCATTTAACGTGGATACTAATAACTTTAGATAAAATGCTAATTTTGTGTTCATTCGATTTACGCAGAGAAGATAGTCCGGAAGTCTAGGCGCACGGATGTTTTGATTACCTCATTGCTAAAGGATCGTCTTACTATATTTTTTAATCCCCGTCATAAAACTGTGGCTTTTTAGAAGTAAATTAAGGAATTCAGGCCAAATTATTCGCGTAGTTTTGAAATTGGTATATATATTCTTTCAGGTGACCAGATGAACTCCAGTAGCACAAGCTCCTTTGCAGCTTTTATTAAATTTGAATTGTTACAGATTAGACTAGACTGCATGTGTGGCGCACCGGCTAAGACAGCCTCCGCGCCGCTTCGTGTCTCGGGTTCAATTCCCGTGCCGAACAACTGTTTGTGTGACCCATAAATAGTTGTTCTGAGTCTGGATGTGACTTTGTGTCCGTCTATTATGTTTGTAAAGTACCCCACGACACAGGGATTAGAATCCCTAATGCGGGTGTTGTCTTTAAAAAAGAACAAAAGAAAAAGACTGGAGTTAATGCCCGTTTTGCGGCAACTCTATTTACCAGCACAACCATCTGGTCATCATCTGTTAGTTTGTTACTGGCTCACTATTTGCTTAACCAGTCTGTCTCAAACCGACCCTAATAAAGGTATTTTTGAGTCAGGTCCCTCTTTTTTATCGGGTTTCAGTGACTTGAACCACTCTGACGCTAGGCTAACCACTGCACATACGTAAATTAAGTATGTTCTAAATATGTTAGTATATTTTTTTAAAGACAACGATTGCACTAGGGCATCTAATCACTGTGTCGCGAGGTACTTTATAAAAAACATATAATAGATGGACACAAATTACATCCAGACTCAGAACAACTATTAGACGGTCACCGTAGCCTAGTTGGTAGTGCTCCTGCCTACGAAGCTGGTGGTCCTGGGTTCGAATCCCGGTAATTGCAAATATTTGTGTGATGAGCACAAATATTTGTTTCTGAGTCAGGGATGTTTTCTATGGATATAAGTATTTATCTATCTATATAAGTATGTATATCGTCGCCTGGTACCCATAGTACAAGCTTTGCTTAGTTTGGGGCTAGGATGATCTGTGTGTCATTGCCCTGAGATATTATTATATTATTTATAGGTCACACAAATAGTTGTCCGGTGCGGGACTCAAACCCGCGACACGAAGCGGCGAAGCGACTGATTTAGCCGCTGCGCCACACGTGCTGTCAATATAATATAATACTTTATCTTTTATCCAAGTCCTTAGATCGGTGATCTGAAAGAGATTGCTACAAGCAAGAAGGCCGCAATTTGTAAAGATTTGTTTGCTTTGTAATAAAATGTATCATTCTTGTACAATAAAAAGTTACTTACTTTCTAATACACTTAACAGAAATATAACATAAATATCAAATAGTATTAGGATATGATCAAGTTACTCTCGTATTATCCAATATTTGTATAAATATCCCTCTCGGGCTTTTTACGAACCATTTGAAAAATGACACAGAATTAAGATAAACCATTTCATTTTCTCAATAGGGGTTCAGTCAAACGGATAGAATCTTACAGACGGATTTACAACTTTATAACCATTAACTTGGACAAATAGCGTGTTATAAAAAATCACCGAAACCCGATCTCAATGGTTTCACCAATCCGTTTCAAGTATCTGTCATATTGATTCAGTGTTCTCAGTAAGTGTTTTCGGAAGACTCGGTAAGGCGAAACGTGACTCCCAAGACTGGCGGCGGACCTACCATGTGGACCTTTGTACTTTGCACTCACAAGATCTTGTAAGCATTGTACCGCCTCGGGCCCCTTACAGTCCCCGTTTGACTTACTACTGTGTCCCAGTTTAACGTAATTTGCGGAAGGGCGAATCGATTTGAAAGCATTTTTTTCTAATATGAATTGAAACAGTGCAACAAATTGAATGTGTGCTGCATATATTGCATTGTAACAAAATTTTACTTACATATCAGCGGGAGAGTAATATATGTATTTTAAAATACGTTTACGGCCTGGCTGTACTTTAGCATGCAATATACATTGCACAGTATAGATTGCATAGTTAGATTGCACTGTGTAGATTGCATATAATAGATTGTATCACATCTTATGTGATAGCATGCAGTATACATTGCACAGTATAGATTGCATAGTTAGATTGCACTGTGTAGATTGCATATAATAGTTTGTATCACATCTTATGTGATCTGGACTGACGAAGAATGTGATAGTGAACCTGTCATGTGATCCAAAGGCTGCGGGTTGGATCCTCGCACAAGACACATATTTATGGTCATGTCTATTTGTCTTAGTCTGGTTATTTTCCGTATATTGCTCAGTTGTATTTATTAAGTATAAGAATATTACACACACAAACATTAACAAAGCGTTATCTAAGAAGCTATCATTGATGGAACGAGGTTAAAGTCATAGGTTATTATATTTTTAAGTGTGATAGCTAGATGAGGGGCTTATAGCCAGATGCTCTCACCGGTCTGTAAGTTAAGCAACTAGCCTCGTAGTCAGTCCCTAGATGGGTGAGCGTCAAAGTGGTTTAATTTCGTCTCGCTTGTAGTCCTTAGGTAACAGTCGTTATGCCATGTCAGAGGCCTACTGGGCGGCTTGAACAACTCTGACACCAGGGTAACCACTGCCCATACGATAAGTAAGTAAGTAAGGGTGATATGAAATTGGTTTCCTTCACAAAATCAACTTTAATGTACACATCTATTTATTACTGCCATATAAATGGGGTACTCGATGTATATTCTTGTATACGCGATAAAAATAACCTTTTATCTTATTAATTAATTTGTATAAACATGAAAGACATAAATAATAATATAGATAATAAAATAAAGGCTTTTGTTTATATAAATAATGTTGAAAATACAGATAGATTTTAATACGGTTAGAGAAACACAGATGAAATAAACGTAAACATATCTTATTCCGTAGGTGAATGATAGCATTCGCTAATAGATACACATTTATCGACCTATTTAAAAAAGAAATCTACTTATCGGAAAATGAAGAAAGTAACCGTTTAATTAATATATGTATACTGATACTGTAAAACAATTAGTAACAAATTTGTCATAGAAGCATGCATTGGGGGGTTTTAGACTACGGTTACTACCCAACATCAAGTACATCGCTCTTTTGCAGACCTGGTAGCATTAAAAGAAAAAAAAACATGAACTGACAGATATTTTGTAAGAAACAGGGGCAACTACTAGCTTGCCTAGCTTTGTCCTCTAGATCCAGTTTTTATCTTTTATCATTCTAAATACGCTATTATATATTACCATTGGCATAAAATATGCGTAAAGGACTTTAAAGTATAAATAATAATTAGCTAGGAATGCAAAGCATACAGTAAGCAGATAGCATTCAATATCTTAAACAAGGTATCAATGTTTATGCCAATCTAACTAAACTTTTTATTTACAAGTGCGCCTGGTAGATGCTGTAACAATAAAAAACTTGGAAACCGATTGCAGCGCCACCTGCTGGTACAATTGGAACCAGCAGGTGACGCTGCAATCAGTCAACTAAACTGCTTACGAACCCACTCAAAAAATACGAAAGCTTTATCAAAATCTATCAAGTAGAACCCGGCATACATTAAAAAACGTAGAACACGATTGTAGCGCCACCTACCACATCCTATTTGGAATCTAATCCGTCACGGGACCCACTTAAACACACGCAGTAGTTCAACTAAAATCTGCCTAGCCGTTAAGCGAGAGTTAACAAATAGATAAAGAATTGTTTAGCAAATTTCCTAGTCATTTTCATGTTCTTGTAAACATTTTCCAATAAAACCTAATTTCGACGTATCTTTTTATTTGACGAATGAAGACTTTTTTAGTTCCCGAAGGCATAAGAAAGTCATGAACTATACTGAACTAAAGTCCAAAAACATTTTATAACTACACGAAAGTTCTAAATGTCTGTTCTATCTGTTACATTACGGTTTCATGACACCAATTTAATATGCGTCCAAATTTTGGTTCTGAATTATACATTTGTAACCAAAGTTAGTGTTCAAAGCAATAAGGTAACGGTAACTAACACCAAAACTTTAATAAAGAAACGTACAATAAATAAGAAAAGATAAAAAGTGACATTTAAGAGGTACACTTTTCGGAAGTTTGTGAAGTAAAACGCGAGCTTTCAGAATTATAACTAGATTAATGTTCGGTGAGTGGAACTACCCCGGTGAAACTTCCAAACTAAGTGGGAACAGAGTTTTGTATTATTTTTAACGAACCGAAGCGACTTCAGAATTCATTAACTTGAGGAGTAGTAAGTAAAAGTCTAGTACCAATATATGCCCGCGGACCTAGCCGTGAGACGTCGATCGGTTTTGTTTGTAGTTCATAACTCTTTGCCAGCTTACATTTAAACCAATACAAAACTTTAAGTTGAAGAAAATATTATTTTTAAAGTAAAAGTAAAATATTCTTTGTGGTACACCATAACTTAAAATTAAAAATTGACGTACATAAATTACGTACATAGGGTGGTCTATTGCTACTGCGATTTCTTCCAGACAACCAAATATGGAATGAATAGAAGGAAGAAAGGGGAAACATGGTAGATAGGTGTAACAATGGATCAACTTAATGTAAATATACACTTATTTAAAATTACTCTATTTCTCTACATTTACTCTATCTCTCTATTGATTATTCTAATTGTAAAGAATTAACTTAATTTATTGTGTTCATTACATTTCTCAGGTATTGGTAGTTTTATACCATCACTAGCTGTGCCCCGCGGTGTTACCCGCGTTAAATTTTATAAATTTTCTTTGCTATAAACCTCACAGAGCCCGAGACCTTTCCAACGAATGCAAAACCGTGGAAATCGGTTCGTGCGTTCTGGAGTTATAGCGTCAGGAAGGAAAACCCGACTTATTTTTATATAGTAGATGTTTACAAATCAAATTAGCCATAAGTCGTAGAACAAGTGATGCCACTGACATTTTAATTTGACTGCACGTGTGGCGCAGCAGCTAAGACAGTCGCCTCGCCGCTTCGTGTCGCGGGTTTGAATCCCGCGCCGGACAACTATTTGTGCAACCCATAAATGGTTTTTCTGAGTCTAGATGTAATTTGTGTCCGTCTATTATATGTTTATAAAGTACCCCGCGACACAGGGATTAAATTCCCTAGTGCGGGAGATGTCTTAAATTTGATACAAGTATCTCATAGAGGCTATGCATTCTTTTTGTACATTTGACCTATCGCGGCAATAAATAAGCCACATTTCTTAAACTATCCTAAAGTTTAAGAAATGCGACTTCTTCAACAGTCAGATGATGATTTAGCATAGAATAAATTTAAACAGGGAGGTATTTATAAACCAATGTTTCAAGTGGAAACTTTCTCGATATTTATTTACTTAAAGTGATTTAATTAACATTTAAATTTAAATTTTCGACGCCCTGTAAGACGGCTGGAATTGTGAGACAAAGTTTATCTAGTATATTATCACGAAAACTATAGAAAGTTCAACATAATTGAAATGACTTAAAAGTAATCAAGAATCACCATTTGAGGTCGAAACTTTAGTAAATAATATCAAATTGTGTGTTGACATTGAACAATTTCAACTCCAACTTTCTTATTATTTTTCAGTTTGGAGAGATTTAATTTATGTTTGAATTTTGTTTAACAGTATACACCAATATAAGTTTTGGGGTTATCAGAATACGCCAATTGTGAGGCTAAGTGTATTTAATATAGAGCTCATTGAGTTGGGGGGAAGGGTTAGCAACACTAGTTTGCTAACTTTTAAAAACCAGCAATGTGCCCGCGACCCCTCTGGTGTTGCGAATGTCCATAGGCGGCAGTGATCACTTACCATCAGGTGACGCCCTCGCTCGTTTGTCGCTCTCTGATCACTATTAAACATTATCAATATGTTATGTGTTACTAAACCCCACGATAAAATTATATTATATTTCCGAATAGAACATGTTTAAATTATTTTCGATGTCCAAATATAAATTACTTTGAAATTTACAGCAATTCCCAGCTGTACATTTGAAAGTCATTTAATATTTCATTGTATACCAGTTCCACCCGTAACTTACAATTAAAATTTTCAGCTAGGAAAAGAAAGAATATTTTTGGTTAAAAATGTATTTGATACGTTATTTAGTAGCTCTGCCTAGCTTGGGATCAGATGGCAGTTTATTAGTTGTCTCAAGATATTTATATTGTAAGAAGTTGCTCTTATAAAATATTACGTACCCTGACGACTAAACATACCCTATAAACACAGCCAAATAGACGCGATTTCGGAATATATACGGTTTTTGTCAATTGAACAGCTTGTTCCTACATTTCCAGAGAGCTGAACAAAAGCCTCCCCCAATAATGATCTTGGGGGATAGGCCATAATTGCTATGCTTGGCAAACTGGTGGGCGATCGCAGTATGATGGCCATAGTACTCAAAAAACAGCTGCTGCGCGTCTTCAGGTAGGTATTCAATCAGGTCGACTTCTAGGCCCCCACGGGGTGAGATGATACAATAAAATAAAAAAGGTTTTTATTCACGTAGACTTTAAAAAGCAATTGTAAATAGTGATGTTTAGCTAGCTTGTATTAAGTTGGGGTGATGATATTCTGATATTTGCTGCCATCACCACACAGAACAGTCAATATTTACCCAATGTAAAGAGGGATAACTTAAATTAAAAATCATACTGAATAATCATTAATAAATGTCGCACTAAATATTGCAAGAGTGAAATGAAAGTAGGAATAATTAATTTCCCATTTCACAAACTTTCAATGTGATTGTTGGTATAAATCAGATTCCGTTATATTAACCGATTTTCAATGAAACATTTTCTGAATTATTTGTATCATAACTCTGTCATGGTACTGAAATAAATGCATGTAATATTCGCATTAAGTAATGTATAAAATAATCATAAACACGGAATGGATTTATTTACACGAACTTAAAAATATGTTAATTATCAACCTTTGGTTTAGCAGTCAGGGTAAATAAGCAAGACTAATAGTACGACTCAAAAGGCAACCCTGGTGTATTTGCAGTGCATACACTCTCTATTTCTAGACATTCATATTTGAATGGGACAACATTCCGACAAAACCCGCGAGAGATGAGGTGCTGCAAAATTCGCTACTCCAGGTTAAGAATTCTTATTGCAAATATATCTTAGTTAAGTATTTGGGCCGACCAAAGATTTGAACTGGAAACCTCACAATGTGCGGTTCTATAGGCTGCCGGTAGACAACTAAATAAAAACACTGTCCATGAGGGAGTATATACTAAAGCTCTAGTCTCTAGAATTATTTGTAACTAGCTATACCCCGCGGTTGAACCCGCATTAAATTTTATAAATTATCACAGCTTCACCCCCGTATGTGATTACGTGATAATATGTAGCCTCTATGTTGATCCGACCTCTTAGTAATATTCATGCAAAATTTGAAGTAAATCTATGCAGTACTTTTTGAGTTTAGCTCGGACATAAAGGCAAACAGACAAATAGATAAAAATTCAAAAAATCTGTATTATTGGCTTCGATATCGATTGTAGATCACGCCCCAAGTATCCTTTTAAAATATATTCAATGTACAGTTTTGACTTTCCTACGATTTTATTACATGTATGTATAGATATTTAGCTACTATGGGTATACTATTCAAACACTTAAAACAAGCAATTCGAAGCTAACGCTCCAAGTTTGGTAGGCAAACAATCTCCAGGACTCTACGTTCCTATTAGTTATCATATCTTTAAACAATTGTTGTATTGTGATCAACTCGGTAGCTGATATGCAAGTTAAACAGAACTTTGCATAATGTTCTTGTGCGGAGTTTGTCGGCGAGTGAAATCGCTCCTCATTAGGCAAATCGGATGGCGGCGTTAGCTCATCCTATTAGCACAGTCAATGTTTGGCGATCCCATCAGAGTGAGTCCGACGCTGTTCGGTGGCTGTGCGAGTCGCCATCTCATCGCTACGATAAGCCATCTTTCATGTTGGATTACCGAACTTTGACTTTAGTTTGGATGATAACAGTGACTCCTGTCATTATGTGACTCAAGTTTAATGACTAGTAAAAGAAAGTTAATGAAATTATGAGAAGAAGAACGATTTTATTAATAACGATTTATCGAACGAGGGATATAAGAGTTATACCTTCATCATATCAGCCGAAAGACGTCCACTGCTGGACAAAGGCCTCCCCCAAAGATCTCCACAATTGCCGGTCTTGCGCTATTCGCATCTTATACCTTATAGAGTTATACCTTATTCCCATATAAATGTGTTCATCATTTTCCCCGTGGTTTTTTGTATTTTATTGACTCATTACAAAAATATTCCTCCATGATACCCGAACGGTGTTTTTGAAAGCTTTTATAGAAGATTTATACATGTTCCATTTACTTGTAAACAATGCAGACGATTTATTTATATTAAAATCTGTTTACTTTTGAAGGAGGATATACATCCAAACTAAACCGATTTCAATTTTAATAGTGCATAGTGCACATGTTTGTGCACAAACACGGAGGCACTTTCTATTTCATCACACGACCGGAAAAGGATCATGCAGGACCGAGGTTTTATGTGCCGTCCGAGACATGAAGGTGTGAAACCGCCAACTGCCTGACTTCGGGCTGAAACTAAAAAAAATATCTTTACTGAAAAACTCCAAAATCACCTTGTAGCTTGACATGAGATTTGAACCCAGGACCGCATTATCTGAGATTAAACATGCTGCCGATAGGCCAACGAGGGAAAGCGGACTAGCTAAAGTAGTATCTCTTCTTGTTCTTAACATCTGGATTAAGCAAGTAAAGACTTAGCAGGCTTTTGAAAACAAGTAACTAAGTTATAAGAAAACTTTAATAGGAAACGGTGAAATGTTTAAAAAATATATAACCATCAAAAGCACATTTTTGCACGACTTTATGAAAACGTTTCAGTAGATTTATGAATAAAACCTTTCAGGGCGGATGCGAAGCCGCAATGTAATTTAGGTCGTATAAGGAATAGAGACGGCAGCCTCCAAAATTAGACCGTTATCATTCCACCGCTGTCGCCGGCGAGATCACCAGTTATATGAGCCAATACACCGAACAGAATAAATTTGCTTTATACCAGACAGTTGACCTTCATAACCGATATTGTTGGTTTTATACAAGGAAATATTTTGGTAATTCCCGACGTCCGCCCTCCGCGTTCGGGTCCTGTGGTCGTTTTTTAAGTTATTTGCGCTGCAAAGCCCACGCTATAAGGGAAAATTGGAATAACCTTTAAAAGATTTGGGAGTCCGGCAACGTGGATTTATTCAACGTATACCTAGTTTACCCCGTGGATTTATACGGTACGTAGATTCAAAAGTTAGCTCTTTAAGTCGTAAAATAGGATCTCCTCTTGTTAGTTTGGGACTGACTAAAGACCGTTGATGAAGTATAATAACAACCCCTGGCCGAATTTTGGTTTCAAGGATCATTAGAAAACGGCTAACTACGAAGGATGGGTGTGTGCGCACAAACGCTTGTTCACTCCATATTACTTCCCTCTAATAACCTTGTGGGACAGCTACCTTACATGACTGGAGAGATCAGGCACAGCATCAAAAGCCTTACCTGTTTTCCATGGCACGGGTGTGTAACACCACTTACTTTCAACGTGCTGAGAGAGAATGATATGTGATTGGGATTTCAAACCATGCCATATTATCTTCCGTTGAGGTCATGGCTGCTAGACCAAGAAGTCAGTAATACTGCACTTGGTTGCTTAAAAAATACATTTAGAAACAGCCTTTCCACGCGAAGAATAAAGAGAGTGCATATGTGGTGGCGCTTAAGCTTGTGCTGAATTTAATGTCCTGCACGAGATAGACTAGTGGTTAGACGGTTGGACTGTGTACTCAGTGGTCCTGAGTTCAAATAATAGGCGGGCACCACGGCCTTTTCAAATTTATGTGCGTATTACTATGAATTATCTCGTCCTCACGATGTTTTCCTTCACTAACAAGGTGAACGCTTTATTGAAAGAAAATATCGCGAGGAAACCTGCTTGCCTGAGAGTTCTCCTTTTCATGTTCCTGGTGGCATGTGAAGTCTGCTAAGCTAAACAATGCACATCATGATAAACTGTGGCCTATCCTCCCTCATTGCGAGAGGAGACCTTCGCCCAACAGTGGGACTGTAATTGGCTGTATTATTCAGTTGCTTCGTTAGTCTCAGACAGAAGTATTTTTATTATTATAAATCAAAAATTTGTTTAGTCTACTTAGTTGTAGAAAAAATTGAATTAAAAAACCCGCCTTACTGCTTACGTGATAAAGACTACCGTCGTGGCGGCGACTGTACATGACATGCACGAAACGTGAGCGTTACTGTTTCATAGAAAGAGTTTGCAAATAATATTCACGCACACCTGGCGATGATAGTGCACGTCATAGCCGATATGATGGCCACGGCGCACCAGGAGGCCCCTTTTGTCTCGACCTGCCCTTTTGTGAGAAATTCCAATTAATACGTTATACTTTTATGAGAAAAAAGAGCCCGGTATCGATTCGCGTTGTGAAATTGGAACAATACCGCACGGCTATTGTGTAGTTTCAGACCTGTCAATCGTTTATGGCTCAAAAATCCATTGATAAAGCGCAGTAGTTTTGAAAATACCGATAAGTAGTAAACTAAACAGAATTAAGTTTTAGCTTAACTATTTTAGCAAGCTTTTTGGAGCAGGTTATTTATGAAAAGTGTACTGTTAAAGCTTATTTATTGATTTTATGTGAGATTTATCGTATGAATATGAAAGGATAATTTTTGGACAGATTGATAGACGGCCTGACTAGAAAATTTATAAATAAGGGTCTTTATAGAGCTCTAAAACACTGCTGCTAAATAAATAGTTTATTATTTTAAATTATGTATGTATTTACGTATTTTTGTAATTTTCGTATGTATGTTTATCATCCTACACTCTAATATTTTCTCTATTTTCTAAAACCTCCTCTTACAGGTCTACTGCAAGAGATTTTTTAGAAATAATTTAACTTGAACTCCCTGTTACGGTGTTTTACCAAGAAACTACAGCCCTTCAAAAAGGGAGTTGTAAGGTTTCTAAAGAGTCGGCAACGCGCTAATGATGCCCCTGGTATTGCAAGCGTTCATAGGCTACGGTGACCACTTACCATCAGGTTGGAGGTAAGCTTGTTTGCCAACTAGGTTGTATAAAAAAAAACTTAGTCACTAGTTACTCATCTCTTGTATTGTATTCTTTCCTCCTTTTTACTTTTTAGTGTGTATATGAATTAGAAAAAATAGACAAAATAAATAATTAACTTAAATTAATAAGCACGGAATCTCTTACATACTACCGCTTCGTATTGAAAAATGTCGGCTTAAACGTAGGTAAACGTAGCGTCTGTTAGTAACAGCACATTACGCTCATTGTCCGAATTCATGCGTAATTCATGTACATTTGTACTTCGCATTCTAAATGCATTTATACACGCCAACTGTCCACCAGTATTTCATGCAATCTGATACTTCATTATGAAAGGTGAGATCAGAATATAATCACCCCATCTCATCCCGTGGGGGGCGAAGAAGTCGACCCGAGGGAATATCTACCAGAGGACGGAGCTTCTTTCTGAGTTCTATGACCGTCCAACTCGTCTGCCAGGCGTGGCGATTTTGGCATATCGCTAAGATGATTCTTGAGGTAGGCTTTTGTCAATCAGTAGATATCATCAAGCAGGTTGAACAGAAACCTCCTATCGTTAAAATGGGAGACTGTTTGATAGAGCGGGTAATGGAGGCACGAAACCTTGGGGTTGTTTTTGATGGTCAGTTACAATTTGAAACGCACGTTGTACAAGCTGTAAAACACTGTTTCTATCGTCTCAAGCTACTCTACCGGGTTCGCCCATGCATAAGTGTTGATGTGCGGATTATGCTCTGTGAGTCTCTTTCTTTCCTAGCTAGTACTTATAATGTTGCATGCTTCATAAGTATTATGTAAACTAAACGCAATTATTTATATCGTCTTAGATGTAAACTAAGTTAAGGATTATCTGTGCTTGTTGGGAATAAACCTTTTTTATTTTTATTACATGTTTTATAGCTGCTATGATAATTATGATTATCAACATTTTACTAAACATTCAATGAGTTGAGAAATAATGGATATTAAATACATAATAGTTTCTCTTACGGATAAAAAACTCAAAGCATCATCGCTTCTTATTGGAAATGTAACCATTTAAACTATTGAGTAAGTAGCATTTGGTAGTAATACAGAAGATTAGGCTCGTAGTACTAGCGACAAGATACTTACAACACTAATAGTATTACTTACTTGCAACAAGACACTTCATTAAATGAAGGCAGAATGATTCAGTGGAGTTAACACAATAACCAGTTTTCAACTTTCCATTGTATATTTAAGGAGCTTAGACAGAAAGGATGTTAAATATGAAATCAATTGGAACGGACTTTTCCATTAATAAAGGAACTCTGGAAGATAGGACGCGGTGTCCTCTCTAATTAGAAGGCGCGAGTCGAATTTTCAATGCGTCTCTCGCCGTTTTACTAATGGTGAACTGAAATAAAAGTTTATATTTACTGTGCGTGGCTTCTTTCTCTGAATGAATATTTATACTTTCTCTCTTAACTTTATTTACCTCAAAGCTAACAGCACCGGCTGAAGTTTTTACGGGTATACTTTTTATCGCAGAATTTTTCTTTGACTTTTCTTGGCATTCTGAAGACTGTATGCGTTAGGAGATGTGTTTTCTTGGTTGTATTATTTTTATTATACGCCTGTATTACTGTTTACTCTTATAAGTTGCGCCCAGGTAAATAAATCGGAAAAGTGTATGTCGTACTTACTCATCAGTGTTCCGTGCAATATAATACTGCAAGAACATGTGAAAGGTTTGTTTTATGCACAGGTTTTAAACTGAATTAGAAATCGGCGTTTTTATATTTTCGTTTTTTCTTAGAAATTTATCCAACTATTTTGTGGTATTGATATTTAAAATAGTCTAAAACTATTTGCTTGAGTATAGAAATTTCAAGTTAAGTAATTAAAATTTCCACGGATAGCGCCGCTAGTCAGTGTACCTATGGGAAAAGAGAGCAAGTTGCATCGAAGAACTTATCTATACGTACTTTTTGTACACGTGCTGGTCTAATATATTAGTTACTGGTATTAAGCTTTGAGGTTAAGGCATTCGATTAATTTTAGTCACTAGCCGTGTTAGATTAGACTGAAACCCAATTCCAATACAAATTAGTAATTTAATTATTAGCGAAATTAATACTTCATAATAATTTAGTACTTTGAATACAATAAAAATGTTAAAAGGATGGGAAAAAGATTCAAGTTTACTGTGCCGTGTAAATTAGCGCCTGTAAACGAGGTGAAGCTCATTTCATCACGTCATCCCGCCGACGGGAATCATTTGTTAGAACAGCAATAAAGCAAAGGATTAACAGCAGTCAGGAGGCGACAAAGTTCTCAATAAGCCGCCGCCTTCTGGTATACCGCGAGTCGCTTACAAGAGTAATGATGCTTAATTTTAATGACGCGTCGTCGACCAGAGCGTCACCCGTGAGTCCCGCCCACACGCCCACGCCCGCCCCGCACGTGACCTGACTACTCAACGAACACTGATATTGGAAGACTCTGCCACCACCGAAAGTCTGACAATAAATTTAGTTATTACTTGTGAAAATAGACGGAAGGAGATCGCTAACTTGTCCTCGTGAGCAGATAATGGATCATTGTGGGGGATGTTTTTAGTTACTTTACGAAAAAGGTCTTGTTAAAAGCCCCATTATGTGAGGAGTTTGCCAATTGTATTCCAGAGAGTTAGACGTTTAAACCAGGATTGACGATACAAATTTTGTTTTGGTGGACAAAGTTTAGATTATATTTCGATCCAATCTAACTAATAGGACATTTTATCACATAAGTTTTATCCAATTTATGAAAGCTTAAGTATCCCAATATTAAAGTTACTTTACGTTTACTTGAAGTAAATTACGGTTAGAGAACTTCTTGTAGTATTCTCTAAGCGTAATTTATTTCAAATGCTAATTTTAGGACATATTGTATGGAAAAGTGAATAATATGTTAGGTAGTGAAATCACAGCTTTATTAATCATAATTTGCAAACACAACGAGGCAACAAATCAAATGATGCGAATGAAAGTCCAACAACGGCAGATAATGTTTGGCATCGAATATGTACCAATTTATTCAATCGGAATGTTGGAAATGAACATTTCGCGTATGCAAACAACGGTCTATATAAAATTAAAGACAGCCGTAGGCGACAGCGGTCGCGAGTTCACCGATCCGTCCATACGTCAACGCGGCGACTCGCCATGTATTTTGTTAACAAATATGGTGCATCCATAACGAAACTGCTCTACTGATATCACCCACCGTTGATATATCGGTACTTTTCAATATTTCATCACGACATAAATGGTTCTGGTGTTGTAAACCGACCTCTAATATTTGATTTGATTGAACGTTCAATTTTTATCCCACGCTGAAAATTTAAACATTGACATGGATAAATGTTACGTGCTCGTACGATGAGCGAATTCTTCATGTGTACCTGAGTAAACTATCGTGAAACGAGTTTAGTAGATAGTAGTAAGTGGTGGCACGAAGGCATGTAACAATATTTCTCACGGCAGCAAATTGAATAAACACATCAGACGACGAAAAGACAAGTCCAATAACGGCGGGCACCGTGAGCGATAAATATTCTGCTATCTACCGCCGCCACGCTCAACATATTTATGCTATCCTAGTCAGCTTTAACAGCTAGCTCGCTTAAGATATATATTCCGCTTTTCCTCCTAATAATACAATTACCACTTTATTTATTTTCGTGCTTTTGGTCTTCAAATAGCTTAGTTATAACTATGTTTTGTATTTTAAGTTGTATTACTTATGCATACCAAAATATATAGTAAGTTAAGAAATTAGACAAATCATGTACGGGCGAGCTTAACTCAACTATGGATTTTCTTCCAGCAAATCTTTGTCAGAGTGTGATATAAATAATGGAAAATATAATGACACAAAAACCATACTACTAGTGGTTAATAAATATATACATATAAATACATAGCAATATGCAGATATATACACATATATTAACTGCCTACTTGCTTACTTACCTGTTAGTATATAAAAAATATATGGATATAAAGGTTATTCAATCTTAGATTAATTCATTTCTATAAGAAAACTGTAGTGCAAACTATAACACAGAAGATGAACACACTGTGTGGCAAAACTCTGAAACTTGCTTGCAGTCATGCATATATATAGCTATTACCATGTAAGCCTCAAGCTATGAGCTGATTATTAATTTTAGTTATTAAAAATATTTGTAGGTAGAGCTACTATAAAGAAACTTAAAAGGGAGTTATGTACAGACGCCAGTACATCAAGCTACCCCAAATTTCCCCAATTGAAAGTGATGCTTGTGCAGACTCTAATATTTCCCATTGTCGACTATGGTGATGTGTGCTACTTTGACCTGAATGCAGATCTTCTTAACAAACTTGACCGACTTCTGAATAACTGCATTCGATTCGTTTTCAATCTACGTAAGTATGATCATGTATCTGCTTACCGTACCCAGTTAAACTGGTTGCCCATTCGCCAGCGAAGAAATTTGAGGGCGCTCACCACACTTTTCTCCATACTGGAATCTCCTACTGTTCCTTCTTATTTAACGCCTCACTTTCAATACCTTTCTGATAATCATAGTAAGACTCTCCGCTCTAGTCATAATCGTCTTTTACGATGTCCATCTCATAGCTCTGACTTCATTCACCGCTCTTTCTTTGTCCAATCTATACTTCTTTGGAATGAGCTTCCTGTAGGAATCAGGATGGCTAAGACTCGCTTCACGTTTAAAATGAAAGTTCGTGAGTATATTTCTAAGAAACTTCACATAGAAATGTCTCGTCAATAATTATATTTATTATTGTATAGTATGTTATAGTATAGTATTCATTAGATTAAAATCATATAGTATTTATTGTATAGTATCTATTATATATATTATATATAGTGTTCGTAATTATTATTAGTTTAATTATACGTATAATAAGTAAAAATACATTTTATATAACCCAAATGCACCTGCCACGATCTCTCTGCACTACCCTAAGGTTGACTGGTCGAGAATGCCTTTGGCATTAAGTCCGCCTATGTACATTTTCGCTGTACTAAAGTTCAAATAAATAAATACTTAATCCTTAAGTGACAAAGTTGAAAATCTATAAAAGAAATTTGACAGATTGGGGTAGCTGGATGTGCTGGCGTCTGTATGTCTCTAATACAATTTGGCGTAGAATCTTATATTTGAAATGTACTTTTCAAGTCATTTGGAGTAAATATATTTTATTAAATTTTTTTCATGTTCACTTCATTTACTAAAGTTCCTTTATGATCCCAGGTTATAAAAGGATTTGCATATATATGTCAGTCTTTATACCTCAATTTTATATTCAAGACAGGTTTTTGTGAAATAACTTTAGATAGTTAGATGGCTTCTTATAAAAACATAATAAGCTTTCTTATAGAATGGCGCATTTGCGTCATATAATAAACTCATTATAAAATCATTTGATGGGAGCACGCGCACATGTAGGTATGAAAGTAGTATACGTATGC
Organism: Pseudoips prasinana; assembly: GCA_951640165.1. Lineage (NCBI taxonomy): Eukaryota > Metazoa > Arthropoda > Insecta > Lepidoptera > Nolidae > Pseudoips > Pseudoips prasinana. The sequence goes on along the minus strand of OX621237.1, from coordinate 25,934,033 downwards.
GAAAAAAGGAATCCCCTTCGAGAGAATTCGTGCTAAAACTGACAAACACGCAGGAGGGCTCCTAATTTTCATATCGAAAAAACCAAAATGGCGTCGTTGTACACATGTTGTTGCGTGAATTTCTCTTAGGGTCACGTATTGGCATCGTCTAATACAATTTGTTCGGAGACGCACAACGCCCGAGGAATGCAAATGCGCCCGCGACACTTCATAACACATGACGATTATTCGCAATTTGTTGTCGCTACATGGGCCAAATAGAAAATATTGGTAAGATTACAATGTAGGCAACAAAAATATTGTAATATGTTATGCAACTTTAAACATTATGTATTAATTACCTAATTCATATGGGCAGTACTTACGTATCGCATGGGCACACTAGTGTCAGAATTGTTCAACTCGTTCAGTAAGCTTCTGATATGCTTATAAACTGATGTCTATTGACTCCAACTGAGAACGTCAGAAGCTTAAAGTGCACGGAAGATGGCCTTAAGCATGGAGATGCTCTAAAATTTGGCGGTCTATGGAATGATGGGTTCTATGGACTGACCTGGCCTAGATGCTTAACCTCGACAATCATGAACCGGTGATAGCAACTGACTATGAGCATTTCATAATATAAAGATTTCTCAATATTTTTCCTATTAGAAAGTGTAAAAAATAATTATATTCATAATATGTGATCTAATAACCGAAAAATATGCGATAAAAAGCAATAAAATGTTGTGAAATGTGTAGATGGCGTCCGTAATGAAATATACCATGTGAGTTCTCTACTTAGGCTTTTGGTGTTGAACCCTTATGGTTTTAGATCAAGCGACCATAGCAGATGGTTTTTTTATACAGAAGAACTTATTGCGGTATGAATGTGCAATCTTAACGCCAAGATGAAGATGAATTGTTCGCTTTCTCTGAATTAATCTTGCACAGTATTGAGCAATTATTTCTTAGAAGTGATAAACGTAATAAAATTATAAGGCAATACTGAAACATAAAAACATTTTTGGCCGCTTTGTTTGACATAGTGATGCCGGAAATATATTATTAGCTCTCTAAGGTATGAGCGGAGAATATAAAATACCAAGGCTTTATAATAAATTACTTATAAAAAAACTAAAAACAACATAAATGGTGCCCAAACTGCTTCCATAACATAATTTACCATTATATCAATGCTCATTAAAAATATGCTATAATTCCTGGTAATAAGTAGAATATCGTCACTATAGCAATTCGTAGTTAGCATCACGCTACGAAAGAGCTACGTTAAGTGAGGATGTATTGGAGGGACTAGCTCAAAAACCTACTGCTACGGAGTTAGAACGAAAGCTACAATGACTATATCGTAGTACTTCGTAGCCAACGTAGCACTGTAGTTAATGTGGCACTTTTAAGAAGCCACTAAAATTTGTATCACCTACCCGCCATGCAGTAAGCTTAGTATATATTTCATTTAAGATGTATATGTATTAAAAATGTTTATGGGTAGGACGCTACATTTACTAGGTTTTACCAACATAGTCTGAGAGAATTACTATCGGTTCGTGGAATATAAAGTAGTCCAAAGTAGGCGGTTCCTTTTGATATTCTTTTACAGTGCATATATATAACTCTTAGCAGTAACGCTTGATGTTATTCCTAAGAATCTGATTTTCCTTGCAGGACTCAAAACAGATTGGCCTGGGACTAAATAAGTCTCATAGCTTAAAGCTTTTCCCCGTGCCGTTGTCTACTCAAAAGAGCTAGTGAATGGCGCTTTGAGGAACTATCCCTGCAAAAGAATGTCAAGAAGTCATGAAACATATAAAATGTTAGATCATATATTGTGAATTTAATTTCGCGGTGCTCAGATTTAACGTAGGAAGAGTTAGCAAACAATGTTTGTGTACGTTGGTAAAGCGTTGAGTACATCGATATTACTCTCGAATTATTAAGTCTTGGCGTCGTCCGTCCGTAGAGCAAACACATGAATAAGCGCCATGAATACAGTAAAGTGTTATGCACTCTGGTAGCACGATATCACAGTATTATGAATATAGTTAATATGCAGTAACATAACTGGGTTGCTTATACGTTTAATAAAATGAACTTTTGGTCGCAAGCTTAAGGCAACTGGCACAGATGTGGAGTGAACGTGAGAGAAGTTTGATGTTGTCAAGCTAAGTAGAACTGTATAACTTTTCTTCGGTCGATGGGAAAACATATTGTTTGTTTTCATTTAGTGACAAATAACATATGTCAAAAATTAAATAAATTTAGTATTTTTATAAACTATGTCACCTCTTTTGTCACATAGATTTCAACTTAACAAACATCGGTATATACGCATATAGATTGACTGTATTTAAAGCTGATTAAGCGCCGTCCGTCCGTATACTGACCATCGACATAATGCTGTTACAGATGCCATAATCAAAAAGAACAATTTTGAACCGGGGATATAGGTTAGCGAAAGTGAAATCAGTATTGTGTTTACGTGGCGGTTATATTTTTTTCGTTCTCCCTGGGTAGTTTTATATCTGTGTAGTCCTGTTATCTGTGGCGACGTGCAGGCTAGGGATTATCGAAATTTATGTGGCACGTGTGTGACGCACCTCCCAGTTGTTCGCTGAAGAAAAATATTGTGGTCTCAGAGCTTAAATATTGATGGATTTATGAACGTTCTTAAAATTATGACAGGCTTGAGCCACCGGCAACTTTATTGAGTCTTATCTTCCCTCTAGATTTATTGGTGTCTGTATCATGTTTAGAGGAATCATTTTGTTGTTTTCACTTACCGAGAGAATAAGAAAGTTATTTTTGAAAGTTATCATAATATTTTGTACATGTATTACAGAATGAGAACTGAAATAGTTGTTATGTCCAGCAAATGTTATGTCCCGGGTATGACCTTAAAGTGCCTCTATCGGGGGCTCTAGAATCTTAGGATTCATCAGAGGCCTACGATAGCATAGTTACTATCAGTACAGGATAGTAACTTAGAGCGGCGGCGGAAGAGTAGGCATAATTATGCATACCAACGGCGGCGCTCACAGGCCGAGTTAGCTGGCTTACTGTACGCTCACCGAGACGCAGGGGACGAGCACAAGTGAGCTATTTAGTCCGAGGGAGCATACCTGAAACAAAACCCCGATCCAAGGTGTTATCCGACCCGTGCTGAGGGATCCTTGGCCAGAGGGTATTCTGGTCGATAACGGAGGGTGTCTATGTTGGCGGTCATAGGACACAGCATGGATCCGCCTTACCCCCGTATAGGGCTCTGCGAGGGTGGACCGTTTAGTCCCTAATACTCGTGGGAACGCAATGGTTATAATTCATTTTAATCGTTCAAATGGCGGCGACGTGGTCCGCCACCCGTCACGTCTCGTTTCCCGGAGAGGCGAAAAGTGGCCAACGGAGAGCCGTTTTGCTACGTTGAATGTGGGAGGAGGAATAGAAGGTAAGATGGACGAAGTATGTCAGCTGATGAGTGAAAAGCGGATCGATGTGTTGTGTGTGAATGAGACGAAGCGGAAAGGGTGTGATACTACAACACACGGACAATACACGGCATATTGGTCTGGAGTACCGAACACCACCAGAGGTTGCCAAGGTGTGGGTCTCATTCTTTCCACAAGTATGTCTGAGTGTGTGACTGAGTTCGAATGCGTGAATGCAAGAGTAATGTGGTTGAGAATGAAAGTTGGTATGACCCGTATCTTCCTAGTAGGAGTGTACGCTCCTGTAGATATGGGTGCAGTTGTAATACAGCGAGAACAAGAGGAAAGAAAGGCATTCTGGGAGACCCTGAGAGATGTGTTGCGGTTAAGTCAGTATAATGAAAGAGTAATAATGTTAGGTGATTTTAATGGATGGGTTGGGGTAAAACGTGATGGTTTTGAAAGAGTACTAGGTCAATTCGGTGACGAAAGTGAGAATGAGAATGGGTACAGTCTGCTTGAGATATGTTTGGAATGGGGTCTTTGTGTTACAAATACTATGTTTGAACATAAAAGAATCCATACGTTTACACGAGAGAGGAAAAATGTGAGAAAGAGTATGATTGACTTCGTGATTGTAGATGAAAGACTGAGAAAGAATGTTCTAGACACAAGAGTCTATCGTGGGACCGCAATCCATACAGACCACTTTCTGGTAATGAGCCGAATAAGTGGTCTATTCAAAGGATGGCGCCACCGAATGCCTGAGACTAAAAGTGTACTTGAGAGAATAAAAGTAGAGGAACTGCAAGAGGAAGAAGTGGCAGATGAGTACAAAAGTAAGTTGGTTGAGAAGTTTGAGGGATCTGAAGACATAAGAGAAGTAGAAGAGCTATGGAAGGTAGTCAAAGAAGGTGTGGTGAGTGTAGCTGGTGAAGTATGTGGTGTAATAAAGAGACGAAGAGGAAGAAAGATGAAGAATATTTGGTGGGATAAAAGTGTACAAAAAGTTGTATGTGAAAAGAAGAAAGCGTGGTTAGACTGGCTAGCCACCAGAGCAAACGAACGAATGCATAAGGCGACGAATGAGGATATAGAAAGGGCCTGGAATGATTATAGGAAAATGAAAGGAATTGTAAAGGATGTGGTGAATGAAAAGAAAAATGAACAAAAGGATAATTTTGATAGAAGGTTGTCTAAGGATTTTCAGACGAACATTAAGTTTTTCTGGAAATCCGTTAGATCAGTAAGAGGCATAACTCAAACCTCAGAACTGAAATCCATACGAGACCAAGATGGAAATATAGTGAAAGGGGAAGAATGCGTGTTAAAACGTTGGAAGGAGTATTTTGAAAGTTTGTATGAAAGAGGTGTAACAGAGAGTGAACGTAGTTCACTAAGTATAGACAAGAACAAATGTAAAGATGACATTGGTATGGATGAGATTGTGAAAGCTATTAAGGGTATGAAATCAGGTAAGTCACCAGGGTATGACAGGATAACTTCCGAGATGCTGAAGGCTGGACATGGCGTCATAGCGAGTCAGCTGTGCAGCCTATTCAATTTATGCTATACCACCGGCCAAGTGCCAAGTGATTGGTGCAAGGCTGTCATCGTACCTCTTTACAAAGGGAAAGGCTCACGGCAAGACTGTAAAAACTATAGGGGCATTAGTCTACTCAGCGTCGTTGGTAAGTTGTATGCAAAAGTATTGGTTGAAAGAGTTGTGAAAGAAACCGATGCGAAAATATGGGATGCACAGGCAGGTTTTCGGAAAGGAATGGGATGCACGGATCAGGTCTTTTCTCTGCGAAGCATAGTAGAGAAGTTTTTGGGCAAAAACCAAAAGGTTTACTGTGCCTTCGTAGACTTAGAAAAGGCCTACGATAGAGTGTTGAGGAGTGAACTATGGTCGGTACTGTCCATGTATGGGTTGAATGACAACCTTGTTCAAGCACTAAAATCTCTTTATAGGGATTCCAGAGCTTGCGTGAGGATTAACGGGTCATACACCGAGTGGTTTAGCATCCAAAAGGGTGTTAGACAGGGATGTGTAGCGTCACCGTGGTTGTTTAACCTATTCATGGATAGCTGTTTAAAAGATTTGAAAGAAAGTGAATGCGGTGTAAGGATGAATGAGTTACTCATCAAATGTCTGCTGTACGCTGATGATCAAGTTCTACTTGCATCATCTGCGGACGAGTTGCAGGTGATGGTAACAAATATGCATGAAGCTTTTGAAAGGAAAGGGATGAAAATGAATGTAGGTAAGACGAAAGTAATGGTATTTGAGAGGGATGAATACACGACAACGTGTGATATTGTGATTGGAGGAGAGAAAGTCGAACAGGTGAATGAGTTTGTATGTTTGGGAACTTTGTTTACGAGAGATGGGAAATATGAAAAAGATATTGTTAGAAGAGTAAATGCGGGGAATAGAGTGAATGGGGCACTACACGCCTTTATGAGTAGCCGGCAAGTATCAAAGAAGGCTCGACTAGCCGTGCACGATGGAGTGTTAGTGCCAACTTTAATGTATGGAAGTGAAAGTTGGGTATGGCAGAAAAAGAATGAAAGTAAAATAAATGCAGTGGAAATGAGAGCTCTGAGAAGTATGTGTGGTGTGACTTTGAGAGACAGAATTCGAAATACTGATGTAAGAGAGCGTTGTGGTGTGAAAGAGGATGTAGTCACAAAGATTGAAAAAGGCATGCTGAGATGGTTTGGCCATTTAGAAAGGATGAATGAAAGAAGATTGACAAAAGAAGTATACCTGGCCTGTGTGAATGGGACAACCGGAAGGGGAAGACCACGTCGAACATTCTCTGACCAAATTGGAGATGTTCTCAAGAAAGGGCAGGTCAGAAGTACCCTAAACCGGCGAGCATGTATGAAGAATATAATGTCAGTAATCGAGGCAAAAGAAGTATGCAAAGATCGTGACAAATGGAAATCCGTTATCTCTGCCTACCCCTCTGGGAAACAGGCGTGAGTCTATGTATGATGTATGTATGTAAATGTTATGCCAAGGATTTCTAAACACTATGAGTACCTATGTTTATATTAACTCACATTTGTTTTCATACAGACTCTGAGTTTTATGTATTACGCGATAACATAGGGCTAGTACATACTCGTGTCCAACTGTTCCTGGGTTCAATTACCGATGCAAGCCTTAAGTATCATAAGGAAAAATCCTTATAAAATTATTAATCGGCTGTGTGGTTGACGGCATAGAATATCACTACCATAACTCATCCCGTGGGGGACGTAGAAGTCGTCCCGAGGGAATATCAATCAGATAATGGGAAGCATAGTCTCTTTGTGTACTAAGACTATGATATTGCGATTAACCAAGATAACCAAGCGTCGCGATTATGGAAAACTCCTTGAAATGATGGACGTAACTGCATTGTGGAAATCTTTTGGGGAGGCCTTTGTCCAGCAGTGGACTATATTCAGCTGATATTTTATAGCCATCTGAAGTGTAAAAGTTGGCAGTGGTACTCCCTTTTGCCGGAGACCACATATTGGTACCGTGCAACGTATTGATACCGTACCCATGCCATTAGAACTTGAAATTAAGGAAATAGAGAGTGAATCTAAAATATTTATGTCTATATGTTGTAAGTTATTTGTCAATACGGCAACTCGGGCATTACCCAGATACCACAATGTACTCGTATTTCAGCCCGTAGTGAAATGTGATTGTGTAAATCTCAAAACGACTCCTGTGAATGTATTGTCAGTATCGAAAACGTAGCGACGCTGCTATTGTACATTCATACGTCTGAGCAACAAAAGAAAATATTTTCTGAAAGAGTACTCCCAAACTAAATCATTTGAAGCAAGAATAAGTTGCGAGTAGCAGACAGATGGCGCAACTTGAGGTGCGAATAAAGTTTGAGTGGAAAAACTTATTCCTGCGCGAATCCTGAGTGTGCGGAGCGAGTCTATGCCCCCGGGACACCTTTAACAATTTGTAAGTTATTTATTGCTGCTAAGAAATATCATTAACCCTTTTAAATTTAACAGCTTTTGTACAAGTTTTGTTTGCCGCAGATATTTGCTTAGACGTTTAAAGCTGATACTACTCCACTTTAAAGAGGTAGAGCAGGAACACTCTGAATGAACATTATAATAATAATAATTTATTATCTCACTACAATATACAGGTACAATTTTTACATAATGATTACATTTCATAGGTACATATTTCAGTAGACATACATATATATTGCAGGAGACTGGTGCCTAAGCTAGGCTCGAGGCCTGTGTTTCAGGACACCAGGTCCCCTCCACTTACATTATTACATTTTATATGTATTAGCGAGCTGACAAAGTGAAATATACGCAGTAAGATATATATAACTAGTTGGTAAAATGGCATTTCAAAATAAAGATAAATACATAAACAAATTAATTTACAGCTATTTTTTATGTGTGTGTGTGTGTGTGTGTGTGTGTGTTTGTGTGTGCGAGCGCGCGCTCGCGTGCGTCCGTGTGTGTATGTGTCTGTGTGTGTATGTGTGTGTCTAGTGCGAGTTTATGCTTTTAAGTGTATACAATTGATTTAATATCAGGAACATCTATACATATAATAAAATCGTAGCAAAGTCAAAACTGTACATTGAATATTTTTTTAAAAGGATACCCGTGGCGTGATCTACAATCGATATCGAAGCCAAAAATATCGTTTTTAGAATTTTTATCTGTATGTCTGTTTGTCTGTATGTATGTCCGGGCTAAACTCAAAAAGTACTGCATGGATTAACTTCAAATTTTGCATGAACATTACTAAGAGGTCGGCTCAACATATAGGCTACATATTGTCACGTTATCACCTAAGGGGCAGGAGCTGTGGCAATTTATATAATTTAACGCGGGTAAAACCGCGGGGCACAGCTAGTAATTTATTAAAATCAGTTTTTAATCAAATCCTCGGTCTTATTATAGTTGAGTTTCAGTAGCCAATCTGTCAACCTTCTTTTACATTTATCCTTTGTGATGTTGAATATATGTAGTAAACTATTAATTTTGTTGTAAAGAAATCCGCCTAGATGACAAAAATAGCGCTTAGAAAATGAGGTTTTATGTAGATTCTGAAATCGTCCTACAGGATTATACCTTCTTTTGCCAATGGACAGAGATGGATTATACGTTAAGAGAGTATGTTGTCTTTGTATCGTGTGCAGTATAAACAATTGACGCACCGTCAAGACTTTGCTCTCTGCGTATAACTGTTCAGTAGAATATCGATATGGGCGAAAATACGACACCTTCAGAATGGCTCTCTGTGCTCTCTCTAATTCTAACATAGTTGTTTTCGGGGCACCACCCCAAGAGGTAATGCAATAGCTTATTATTGATTGAGCTAATGCAAAGTAAACCGACCTCATAACATTTTCATCGACCACATACTCGTACCTCAGAGTTTTAAACACATATATCAATTTACGCAGTCTACCGTTAAGGATGTTAATGTGTTCATGAAATCTTAGGTTGTTGTCGATTATTACTCCTAGGTACTTTACTTTATTAGTCTTAGAGAGCGACATACAGGTACAGCTACGGTTGAGTATCTCCGTGCATGTATGTGCTATTATAGTGTTTTCTAGCATAGAATCTTGGGAAAGTATGCAATTTTTTAAGAAAAATGTCATGTAGTTGGTTTTCTGTACATTGAGAGTCAATAGGTTGCTTCGTAGCCAGTAAGATACCATGTTAAAGCCACATTGAGCTTGTTTAAAGACTTCCTTCCACGTTTTCGCACTGAACAGGAGGGCAGTGTCATCAGCAAAACTAATAACTTTGCCTTTGGGAAGGGTGAGCTTACCCAGATCGTTAATATATATGAGAAATAGGGTAGGTCCAAGAACACTACCCTGAGGCGTGCCATAAGAAAGTGTACGCTCGTCACTTAGAAATTCTTCTATCTTTACTCTCTGGGTACGCTCACTCAAATAATTTTTAAACAGGTCAAGCGGGATTCCTCTGATTCCCAAGCTTTCCATTTTATCTACAAGAATAGGTACAGAAACCGTATCGAAAGCTTTGGCGATATCCAAAAATATACCTAAAACTTTATCCCCTTGATCCATTTTTGTTACTATAAAGTCAGTTAGTTCATGAACCGCATCTGAGGTGGATTTACCAGAGCGAAAGCCAAATTGTGTTTCTGTAATTATGTTGTTCTTTTCTAGGTAACTTATAAGTCTATGGTTCATAATTCGCTCTAGTATTTTTGATAAGGTAGTGAGCACAGCTATTGGTCTATAGTTATCAACACGGCTGCTGTCCCCACTCTTGCAGATCGGGTGGATAATGAATATGAGATGTAACATAGTAATATCCATAGCGTATAGTTCAAAGATCGCTTGCGCAATACGTTGCGGATATTATTATGTTACATATAATATGTATAAAGCTGAGACATATCATTTATCATCATCATCATACCAATCGAAAAACGTTCACAACTGGACAGAGGCCTTCCCCAAAGAACTTCACAACTGCCGGTCTTGACATAGACATATTTTGTTTAGAAGTCAATAAGTAAATAGGAATTAAATAAAAACAGTTTTTATTCACATACTTTGACTTTCAAAATCTCTTTTAAATAGTCAGAACACAGGTTAAACCTTAGTGGTTTTTTTGGATGCCATTAAAATAGTGGTTATATTATAGTGTTTATTCTTTGTAAATAATAAAATATATTATAATAAAAAAATTATAGTGTTACGAATTATATTAATTCTAGATACAAATAGATTCTTAGATCGTGACTTATATTCGAACACACGGAATAATTGTTAAATTTATGGGCCACAGCTTAGTTAAATGGCTAGTTTCTTGAATTTATTATCAAAATAGTTATTTAAGTTTATAAATATTTTGCCAAACTATATTTTACTACATATTATTATTATGACGGATTTTATATGTATAGCGACGGTCGCATTTTAATGCTAACACTACAAGACCAGTCTAAAACTGATAGTACCTCATCATAAGATAGGTTTAACACAGAGTTTTTCAGTTATGATCGGATGGACTAAGGAAGTGCCTCACCCTTAAAAAATATGTTATATGTCATTATTATGTCAAGTTTGTGGACCTGAACATGGTTATGCCACCAGAACTCAGACAATCCGTCCGACAATTTAAGATCGGCAATCCGTGTGATTATGTAACCTGGCGGAAACTGCTTAACATGAGATGCGCCGTATGATTGTTGCCGGTCTGGTAGTATTGGCAAAATCTGACCTACTGTAACGTGCGTGGTACTACCGACTAGGAATTTGTGGTTCCTCTATCCGCATTCATGTTGGGGACATTAGTATAAATTACGATAGTAACATCTGCCTAAAACTAATATAACTTTTCCAACTATTCGGAACAAATTCTAAATATTTCTGAGTAATCATGAAGTTGGCTCGTTTGAGCAAAGTTGGGGTTATTTCAACTAAACTAAACTATTACTTCTGAAAACTGAGTTAACATGCAAATCTTCGTCCATTCCGAGAGGATCTTGCTTACGTAAGCACTGTTTAATACTTCGCGCATACTTATATCTCCTTTTCTTTTTAAGTTTTACCGAAATTAAGATCTTATGACATAAATATGTTAAAGCTGGGGTGCATTAAAAGTTATGTGGTTTTGAGGGAACTATTTTAGTTTTACCAGTTGGTAGGTATCTCTGCTTTTAAATATTGTGCTCCATAGTACAAAAGTATGCAGGCATGAATAGTAGTAGAACGTAACTCTAACTATAACTAACTAGCTATCTCATTGCACATAATTACGTTCAAACATGAACCTTAATTATTGCTACTGTATCTGTACCTATAAGACACCGTAAGGTGAGCTTGTTAAACTAAACAGATTAAATAAATCAAGATCTACCTAGCTTGAATAGAGCCATATTATTTTTACACTCGGGCCAGCTTTCGCAAGTCCATTACATTACTTTTATTTCGAGCTATTCTGCTCTTAATTAATGCAATGTCTAATTTGTGAGAGTACCGTAAGTCTGGTAATCTCGTAACATCATACTAGGAGATTTTATTCTACTTTTATTTCGTAAGTTTATGTTATATTGTCGTGTTGTAAACTGCTGTCATATTGTTGGTAATATTCTTATTGCAACAGGGAAACCTAAAGAACAAACTTAGTTACTGCATTTCCCTATATAATTGTAATTGCAAAATAAGAATAATAATAATATCCTGGGACATTATTGACACACGGCTATCTGATCCCAAACTAAGCAATGTTTGTACTTTGTTAATCAGACAATTTGACTAATATACTACACTGCTGTCTTTTGTAAATACATACCTATATAGATAATTACACCCAGATTTAGGACAAACAGACATGTTCATGCACACAATTATTTGTCCTGGGTGGGAAAAAAACCCGCGACCTGCGACGTGAAAGGCAAGGATCTACCAACCATGCCAACGGGCCCGTCAAACATAAAATTGGCTTAGATTCAGTCCATAGCACATGATCTTCTTCTTCTTCTCTTTCTTCAATCATGTAGTCAGCTACAGCAGTAATGTTAAAAATATCATCACCAGCCCGCATCTCTTCAGGGTTTACGTTATATCTAGATGGGTAATGGTATTCTTATCATCGAAACTGAATACATATTGATGCAGCTGACTGGACTATGAAGAACCCCATAGTGGTCTCATTCAAGAACCTGGTTGACAATATACACATGCGATCGACAAAAGGACTGAATAGCATACTAAGGGTTTGTTTTCATTATTTTGGTACGGAACCGGAACGGATTTACGAAAAATATTTGATTAGTAATCGTTTGTTACCAAACCACAAACGATTACTAATCAAATATTTTTCGTAAATCGGCTGTCGTAAAGAGTCTTATAGATTAGGACGTTTGTTGCCAAGCCATGACGAAGAAAATTTTAGACAGGATCATATGCAATAGGACGTTTTGTACCAAGCCGCTACAAAGAAAATGTTAAACAGGTTACTATGCAATAGGAAGTTGCATACCAATGTGTTACAATCCTATATAAAATTTTCAATCCTATGTAACAGGACTTTTAGTACTGAGTCGTTGCCATCAAAATATTAGACATGACTCCTGAGTCGGAAGTTTGGTACTAAGGCGTTACGACGAAAATATAAGAAAAAATTCTATGCATTAGGACGATTCGTACCAAGCCGTTTTTATTTTAGTGAATTTACGTTTTAAGTGATTTGATTTTGATTTGATTTGATTTGAAGCCGTTACCAAGAAAGTGTTAGAAAAGATCCTAAGTAATTTGACATTTAGTGCGAGGAAAATATCAGACAGGAAATTGAAATTAAATGGGAATTTCCCGATGATATGATACTATTGTATAATTTTCCCTCCTTCCCTCTCATAATCCTACAATTATAACCATAATGGGGGCTAAAGTCATAAACAGAGTCCTCTGTTTAGACGATTTTCATTAATTTCCCTGTGGTTATGAAGTACTTACTTAAAACAAATTAACTTAGCTCGGAATTTATACAGTTAAGGTTTTAACGACGAATTATGGGCACTTAGTAATAGTTTATGAAATCAGAAATTTCACAAATAATATAACAAAAATTAAGTAGGTACGATCACGCCATGGATGGTGTTTTGGTCGAATTCACGACTGGTAATGCACGCAATCGCAACATGCAATGCACCATACTTCACTTATAACTGCATAACCCTTTTGTGGTTCGTGTTGGGTCAAATTGTTATAACGCCATTCAGTATGTATATTAACAACACCATTCGTCCTATATATTATTAGAAATCAATTTTTGTAAACAGAATTTTAAGTAATTAGTGTGCAAGCTTGGAATTTATTTATTTATTTATTTACTAGAAATTTAGAATTGGTAACTTAGAACGTTATTAAATTATAAAAAGTAAAAATATCATAAAGATCGAAAAGAAAAATAAGTTTTGTTTGAAAAATAATCAAATTAGAGATTTTTTAATATGCAACCACTTCCATTTGATGTTCAAAATGTCTCATGTAAGCTCATTTATAAAATTTTGCCAATTAGGAGAAGTTCCGATAAAATTACAGAAATAAATGGAACCATTGATCTGATCTGATGATAGAGCCAGTAGTAGGATTATCACTAACCAACTGGTTTCTGAGAGGAGCATTTATTTTCCTAGAAATAAAGTCTTTATTTAGTCTTTAACAAATGAGTAATTATTGATACAACCCTGAATAATATTGGCTTATACTCAACTTTACATGTTGGCGAGGAACTTAATTATTCAAAATATCTTTCACATGTGTGTTCAATAAATATATATTCTACATTTTTCTGGAGAGCAATATAAGAATGATTTATTTCTTGTAAACATAAAATACTGAAATGTCATGAAAACAGTTTTTTCAGGGTCAATATGTACATGAGCGATTGAGCTTCTTTCACAGGTCATATTTATTATTGTTAGTGCTTCTGGTTAATAACGAATAAAAAAAACCTAATAAATCAATTTGAACATAGTGCGATGAGGACGTGTTATTAATTACCACTTGCGTCGTTTACATATATGTATGTTTACGTTCACGTTACTTTTATGTGCCATTTCAATTAAATTTCTTACTAACAATACGACGATCAAATAATAAATGCAAATATAAAAGTTGGTATTTCTTAGTTACCTAAGTATCTTGGAGTAACTCGTTTAGCAGAGGTGAAGTCTTCCCAAAATAGGTTTAACGGCGACCACGGCCAATTTGATTAAGTTAAATTTTGCTAACTTTCGTACGGCACTTGTTACAAAGTACAAATGTAAATTTTAAATATTTTAAACTGTAATTAGATTTACGCCACTTGAACAAGACAGGTCTGATTAATGTAATTAATTAGAAGTATTCCTACGTTGCTCCGTTTTGAAAGAAAATCATGAACTATGTATATTTATTATGTTTAATTTGAAGTTTGTAGTTTTTTTCCTTTCACTATCTCCGGACAATATTCGGTCGGAAGTTGGAAATGTCGATTTTTAGGGACCTTTTGTGCAATTATCATTCTACTCTTAATATGCGAAAACGCAGGCCGCTCGTCCTATTCATATTCGAAGGGGACATTTCATCGATACGAATTCATGTACCGTTGACATTAGATTTTAGATCAGTGGTTTTATATTGACATCATATATACTGCGTAGTTATTCCTAGCTACCGTTTTGCCTTAAAAACATATTTCTCAAGTTCTTCCATGGATTTTAAGACTAGCCAATATTGATTAACGCAATAGAGATTTCTGCCACGAACGACCATTTTTGTGGATAACCTATTTTGGTAGACTATGCGACTCGTAAGAATGAATAAGATCAAGTATTTAATTTTGTTGAAAATAAATGACAGGTAAACATATCTGGTAACTTAAAAAAATCAAAATAATCAAGTGTGGATAGAAGAGGTTTTGTTGTAGTTTGAGTACCGAAAACATTTATTTTTTTCATTTTTGGATGGACCAATAATGGAATATTTTGGGCCTCGCTGACATTTCCATTCTACCCACTGTTTCTTTTACATTTTTTTTACTATCGATCTAGAAAATGTTTGATTCTGACTAAAAATAAATAAAATTATTAAGTAACTTGTATCTAGTGCATAAGAGTTAAATGTAAAAAAAATACAATTCTATCGTCTGATGTAAAGAATTTTATTTTTATGAGGAAATAAATATTCTTCAACCGTCAATTTGATACAAAACTTCATCTGTGTCCGTTTTAGTATGTATTTTTTTCTGTTTTGCACGTAAGAGTAGAGAGTGATACAGTTTCGCCAATAGGGACTCCTCTTAAGTCCGGTTTCAATTTTGAAGTGCAAATGTATAGACCTATGTGGACTCATACGTATACATAAGTGACAATTAAGACTACTTATAAATGAACATAAAGTTAACTTCATGCTATTAAATACATCCTGTTCTCCCAACCCATTATTAGCACTCTCTCTCATATTTCCTAATATCAGCCTTCCCACATACACACATACACACGCACACACACACAAACACGCTCCTCCAACACACCCAAACATAGCACATATTCACTCAGATACTAACTATGTATAACTGTTAATCTAGTGTTATTTAACTTACCACATTAGACAATGTGCGAGTACATAACGATTATATCGAAATGTTAATATCACCGAATGGGGTGGAGTCCTGGTGTCCTGAAATACAGGCCTTACGTCTATCTTAGGCACCAGTCTCCCACAACATAATTATAAAATTGAAATTTTTATGTATTGTTCTTGATGCCATGTAAAATGCACCTTATATTGTGGTGAGAAATAAAACATTATCATTATTAATTATCCGTGCCAAATTGTAATGTAAGTAAGGTGAACCAACTCACCGCACATCGCCTTCAGAGAAAGTTGTTAATTATTCTGAATTGAGTACCTGGAAATAAAGAAATAGGAATTATTAAAAATTTTTAGTTTGTTGGGATGAAAGTGGCCTGTCGATAAAGAATAGATTATTATAATATTATTTTTAATAATAGATTAGATTTCTGGCGCTTTGGTAAAGGCAGTTGATTTTTTTGGAAGGCAGGGGTAATTCCACCCGCAAAAATTATACGCGGTTGGGTTTGTCGGACTCGCACCGACTAAACCTAACCTGCGTTGACTTCTTCTGGCGCCTGATGGGGACAGCCCCTGGAACGTGGGTATGCTGCTCCGGCGTCCCCCTTCTTAGCCATGTTTTTAGATTCCTATTACTAAACTTCCGGTGTCCGTAACGTCTGACCATCGATATGTTAGTGGTTCGTATCTTATTAATCATAATAAGTATATAGAGTGTATATTGCCGCTATAAAAACCAAAAAAATGTGGTATCTGTAGTATACCAGTTATGTGGTTTTCATAGTACAAGCTCTGCTTAGTTTGGAAGAAGATGGCCGTGTATGAATTGGGTAATAATAAATAAATAAGATGGGTTAATTAACCCATATTACTAACAGCATGAGCTCTGCTTTAGCTAATCTGTTGTCCCTTATACCTACTCTAGTTAACTATTGACTTCACAAGCACCAGTATTTAGCAATCCAAAGCATGCTTAACGTTGTACCATTTTTGTGTTCAGTTCAAGTTTTGTATCAAAGATACATATAATATATATCCTGGAACATAATTCACACACGGCCATCTGCTTCCAAACTAAGCTGTGCTTGTACTATGAAAACCACATAACTGGTATACTACATATACTACCTTTTTTTGTTAATACATAGATAATTACAACCAGACACAGGACACAGACATGTTCTTGCACACAAATACTCCCGGGATGCAATCTATCCCACGTACGGCGCGGCGGCGTGAAAGTCAAGTATCAACCAGCCACGCCAACCAGCCCGTCAAAGACACAGATAAACTCTTTATTGTACAGACACCAGCACATCCACCTACCCCAATCAGTCAAATTTCTTTTATCGATTTTTAACTTCATCACATAATCATAAACTTCACTTTCAATTGGGGAAATCTGACTGATTGGGATAGTTTGATGTGCTGGGTATGTACTTTGTACATCAAAAGGAATAACAAGGTAATACACTTAAAACGATAAAAGTATACAATGGGCGGTCTTATTACAAAATGTGATCTGTTCCCGAGAACTTAATTTCAATATTTACATAGTTTGTCTTACTTGGTTTCGGACAACTGTCAGCTTGGATTAACCTAGATTTACTGTACCACGATATCCAAATCTATCACTTAATATCGCCAATATTTCACTTTCCGGTAAGTTGTGAGTGTTGCGACCAATCTTGGAAAGTAGACCGTGCGATCATCAGTGGGGTGACGGGTCGTGCTCCCGGAGTATGATGGATGCGCGGAACGGAGACATGTTGGCTTATTATGAACAATAACATTTTCTCAAACAAAATCTCCGTGTGTGACGTTCCATTATTTTATTAGATTAATGTTGACGTGGTGCTGTGATTTTATAGTTTTTTGTTTTTAGTATAGAATTCTGGCTGTCCCCGCGACTTCGTCTGCACATTTTTAATGACTCCGTAAATGTTACATTAGAATATGTCGAATATTTTTGTCTCTTGTCGCAAACTTATAAATCATTCTATTGAAACTAATTTGATAGGCTGTTGATTTGATATAAATAAATATGACTTTCAAATTTTGTAAAAGTTTTACTCTTTAGGGTGTAAAATAACAATATAGAAGGGGATAAAGGTTTGTAGGAATTGAATATAAATTTTACAAACTTACAAACAAAGTTTGTATGGCTCTAGGCTCTAAATGTATACCAAATTTCATTTAAATGGATTCAGTAGTTTTGGCGTAAAAGCGCGACAAAAAAAAAGATAGAGTTACTTTACCATTCATAATATTAGTAAGTATTATGCACAGTGGAGGAGCGGCACTGCGCTGTTGTTTTACTGCACTCCGACAGCCTCGTTTGCTTTCGAGATCCTGGATTAGATTTAAATGCACAACATTCAAAATTTTCTGTTTTTGCAATGTGGCACAGATATTAGAGTTCCGTAATACATATTCAGGTTCCAGACTCGCATATGGACCTATTAAATATAATAACAGTGTAAGCATGCTGTTGTTTAGGGTTCCGTACCCAAAGGGTAAAACGGGACCCTATTACCAAGACTTTGCTGTCTGTCTGTCACCAGACTGTATCTCATGAATCGTGATACCGGGTGCGCCAGAGAAACTTACTTATTTGAAAGGTCAATAAAAAAAAAAGTACTTCAGTTATTGTTTTAATTTTTTTTTTATTCGAGAATACAATATCCCAATTTCTTTTTTTATGCAGTCTTAAATATGACATCGGATAAATGGCGACCCCCATTGCGCATACACTGATGAAGTCGATTTTTGAAATTCGTATCCACTCTTCGCAGCATATCAATCGGTATGTTGGCAATGGCGTCGCGAATGTTGTTCTTGAGGTGTGCTATGGTCCGTGGTCGATCGACATAAACCAGGGATTTCAAATAACCCCATAAAAAGAAATCGCATGGAGTCAAATCCATTTATCCGATGTAATTTTTAAGACTGCATAAAAAAAAATTGGGATATTGTATTCTCAAATAAAAAAAAATTTAAAACAATAACTGAAGTACTTTTTTTTTATTGACCTTTCAAATAAGTAAGTTTCTCTAGCGCACCCTGTAGTTAGACAGTTGAAATTTTCACAGGTGATGTATTTCTGTTGCCGCTATAACAAAAACTAAAAACAAATCAAATAAATATTTAAGGGAGCTCCCATACAACAAACGTGAATTTTGTCGCTCATTTTTATAGATACTCGTACTTGGCCGGTTTTTTTATTTCTTGTGAGCCCGTGTGTCAAACAAAGGTTCCAGATTGTACTTTTTTATACAGCCAATTTTCATTATCATATTCATATTTTAAGGCATTTCTGACCGCGGCATGCCTATTTTCTTAATTTTTCTCGTAATATTATAATGATTCTGACCGACCATACTGGGCTCTCGACCCTAATTATCTAAAACTTAAGATAGAAAGTTAAAAATATAGTTTTGGCAGTCAAATAAAATGTTGTCGGAGTTAATAGTTAGTTGAGCATGAGTTTTAGGCCGGTAGCGGGCCGGGGCCAAGCCGTCGACGCGAAAGTAGTCAGTACCGATAATGGCGCGTCACTCATCCGCAACTGGATGCTACAGATTTACATCCAAGTGATTTATGACTTCTTCATAGAGAGGGGAAAAAATGTACAGGAAAATATAGGGAGGCATGCGCTCTCCCCGCTTCTTCGAGCGTCAAGGCGTCGTCGGCGCCGCGCCGCGCGTCTGTCGTCCTCGAGCAACGCCGAAGTGAAAATACTAATACTCCTTATAAGAATTTAGCGATTGTTACAATAGAATATTGCGAATATTTTCGTAGTCAATTTGTAAATCGTCAAAGAGGATGATTTTCCCCAAGTTTATTTTGACTTCTCTTATTATTTTAGATAGGTAATTTCTTTTGAATTTATTACTATTTACCTCTTGTGTTCAAATACTTATTAAATCTTTTCGATTTGTGGAAATATGTATTCCTGTACCTATTTATTTAAAAATACCTATTTATGATATGTCATAAACGTGTCGCCCCAGATATGCAACGTATGAAAATACAAAAGTCAAGGCCCAAAAGGGGCCAACTCTGACTACAAAGGCGCCGTTCGTTATATTTATTTACTAGCTGGTACCCGCGACTTTGTCCGCGACAATTTTGAATGATGACCAATGTAACTATTTACTTCTAGCTTAATCTAAAAAATATAACTTAAAAACAAATAAGTAATGCTATATAAATTTAAGAAAACCTTTAAAATAACCTAAATAAGAAAGAAACTAAAGACTACTTTGCTACTGTTATTACCACGGCATTGATAGGTCTTATAACACATTTTGTGAACGAAACCATGGCGCGATCTAAAACGATGATTATGCCATCTACTAACAAAAATATAAACTTGTAAAGCGCATATTTTTTGGGTGATATATTGTGTAAGTGATACAAATCTTATAAAACGCTAAGTCTTTACTTAGGCGACGACGACTACAACATTTTAAGCAACTTGGCATAAAAAAACGAATTTATCTAAAATTTGAGTTGTCGTAAATTGTTGGTTGGTGGTGTGATTTTTAACTGAAATGACATACATTTTTCACAAATATTTTTCATATAAACTTACATCCCCTATTTTACGCCCTTAGGGGTGGAATTCTCATAATTATGAAATATATTTTTAATTTTGAACTGGAAGGCCATATACCTACTAATTTTTATGCGTTTAACTTAAAAATTGTCATATTTTTCCTACAATCTTACATCCCCTATTTTTCACCCTTGAGGGTGGAATTCCCAAAAATCCTGAAACACATATTTTTATTTTTTATTGGAAGGCCAAATACCAATTTTCATATCTTTAACTTCAAAAACAGCAAAGTTTCATACTAACTTTAAACCCCCATTTAATCCCCTTAGGGGTTTAATTTCGAAAACTCCTTCCTTATTCCGTGTCTACATTATAAAGAAAACATCTGTGCAAAATTTCAGCTTTGTAGGTCCAAGGGCTTGGGCGTTTCGTTGATGATTCAGTCAGTCAGAACTTCTCTTTTTATTTATCCAGATAGATAGATATCTTGATTCCGATGTTACAAACGCAAGTATGATATTGGTAGGATTAATTAATTAACTTGCAAAGTGAAAAAGAATTAAAAATATTAGAAGAAAATTCATAATTTTTAATAATATATGCCCAAATTTTGTTTGTGTCTTTTATATGTCAGGAACGGCGGTATATCTCAATACTGAGTAAAATAGTTATTCTGATATACTTCAACAACAAACTTTAAACAAAATAATAATACGCGTCTTTGGCATTTTGTATTGGGCTTTGAGTATAACAAGTAAGATGAAGGTACTTTCGTACGACATTGTCAGCCTTATTTTCCTATGTTTACCGTTAGAAAGTTGTTATACAACCTAATTAGTATCGCTCATCAAGACTTTTCAAACTGTTTATCGAAAGTTACCTTGCTTGCTATCAGTATAAAAAATATTAAAATGAAACTTTTATACTCTCATCATATTGTAATAGGGTTTCCATTCCAATATAATGAGAGTACGAAAGTATAGTACAGGTCATATTCACCGTGTAATAACAAATTTAAATTATGTATTTATAAAAGTAATTGCAGTGATTACAGTACATTATTTTTACAAAACGGCCCGCTTAAGGTTTACAAAATGCTCGTAGTTTTTCTCATGTATCGTGAAAATGCAGAGAATATACCGTAAAGAATCGTGCGATATGCTTCACTCCGATAAAATAGAAAAAGGATATTGAATCGGTAACAGAACGCCGTAACTTAAGAAAATGTCACCCTCCTTTAACCTTAACGTGTTGCATTGTGAGCTGTGTTTTGTTATTATAGTGCGAGATCCAAAAGCAAGATTACTTACTGTTTTGTACTAAAGTGAAGATTAGTTAGTGTGTAATGTCTATAAGTAAAAAAAAATCCTTTGCCTATTTAACGCTTATTGTTTATGTATTAGGGTAGCTTGATGTGCTGGCGTCTGTACATTTCAAAATCTTAGTAAATAGCTCAACAGTGTAAATATAACCCCAACAGTCTAAAATCTTTCTATTATTAATAATTGTACAATTATTTTGCAAGTTCAAAATCAATACCACATTACATTAAAAAAACATCAAATTCATTTAAAAAAAATGACAAATATACATTCCATAACTAAAAGGTATGTAGTTCAATAAAATCAACTGGTGTCCTCCTATTCATTACTGGTTTCTATTACAATTGTTAGTTTATATTAATAACAATTATTCTGTTTCTTAAATACATATTTTAGTTTGACAGGTTGATATTCTTTCTCATGCAGCTTTTTGTATCATTTCAGAATATGACAGTTCTGCATAATAAACATTACAACAAAAATATAGGCTCACCTATTGTGCAAAAATATTTTATAGTAATCAAATGTCTTTTTAGCTTCTTACATCTTTCAGAAATTAACTAACTTAATTTGTGGCAGAATACCTAAATGCCAAAGCGTCAAAATGTGGCAACATTTTCGTATTTATTTATATCTATTAAAAACCTTTTTTTAATAATGATGGACAGTAATCACGCTGCTGGATCTTAGACTATTTAAAACAATCTTGGCGCGAGCTTATTGCCTATATTTTAAAGGTTTCATAGCTTTATGCTCTCAAAATTAACACCATATAATTTTTAACTCCACCCTTCATTTTCATAGCAATATTTTCGGAAAAATCCCGGATCTTCCGCGAAAACAAATGTAAAAAGGTCATCCTTTTATCTCACAATTTGCAATTTGAATACGCAGACAAATTAATCCGGCAAAAAATTAACCAAAAGAATACAAAACACCGGGAACAACGGTCTGCTCCGAAATATGCGACAGAGGATATCATTACATCCTGCGGACACAGATTATAAGACGCGCCACTAACCTCACTTTATCGCGTTTTGTACTCTCCTGATACAAGTATTGTTCTGGGAAAGCCTCTAGTATTATTATAAATAATAGACAGAGAGTAAATTTTAACTGTTATTATTTATCTCAATTCTAAAAAACAGAGTAAACTTTTATTGATTTTGTACCGTTGATAGACCCGGGGGTAGAAATAAAACACAACATTTTTTTTAAGACAACGCTCTCATTATGGAATCTTAAGCCGCGGGGTACTGTAAAAACATATAATAGACGGACATAAATTATATCCAGACTCAGAACAAATATTTATGGGACACACAAATAGTTGTACGGCGCCGGAATCGAACCCAGGTCACGAAGGGTACATGTGCCGTTATATATTGGGTCCTCCACATGGCAGAAAAAAAGTGGCTACCGTATTTAAAAAAGAATTATGCCATCGTGCGTTTAATTCCTTTTTGACTGTAATAAGTACTAGATTAAAATGTATCTTCAAATAAATGCTTAATTAATTAAAATAACTACTTAACCACACAATCCCAATTCGTTTATTAATAGGTGTAAATAGAATTAAGTACAGCAATGTTAAAATTAAATGTTATAATTAATTACATGTACTTTCTGTAAGTAGGTATACGTTATTATAAAATATAGCCAGGTAGATCAGTAGATTTTGGTTTTATTTACTTTTATGGCCTTTATCTGTGCTTTCAGCTATTTTTCAGATTGCGTTGAGCAATAAGCACGTTTAGGTGGATTAAAATGTTTTATTTGTCTGCAATATAAAAGTAGACCGTCGTGAGTTTAAAGCCTATATATGTGTTTCTGTTTGCCTTTAGCATCGCAGTTCTGGGCCGGGTGGGTCGATGATGTTAATGACTTTTAATTATCTGATAATAATAAACTAGCTATGGATAAGCATCTTTTTTTAACGTGCGGTGTGAAAATCTTTTGTTCTATCCCATCCTTATACGAAAACAATATCGTAGAAATAATTTAATTCCGAGATGTGGGATGGAGGCAACGGAGGACAGTCCGCGGTAAAGATCTTAAACAAAAGTGTCTCCTTGCGGCAAGACGTGTGTGTGCCTGTTTGATATTCAGTACGCGTAGTTCAATTTCAAAGGTGGCGTTTGTTATTTCTTAACAATGAAAATCACGCAGCGCATTCAGACAAAAACAAGAAATTTTCAGTAACTAATTTTCGTTTTTAGTCTCCTGTGAATACCCGCGGACGTGTGGAAAATATCTGAGGTTTCCTGGCGTGTTTTGGCTCGTCGGGAGATAATAACCTGTCTTGTTCCCGTCGTGCTCGTCAAGCGTCTCCGCATCTCGCCGGAGGGAGGATATACGTCGTTGTGTCACTAACGCATCATTTGTACTGTTTACCAGACCGTTATTGGCCTTGTTTTTGCCAAACTCGCTGGCGTATTGCGACGCCCTACGCCTTTAACGCCGAAATGAAAGACCGTTTCGGTTCGGCCCCGAGAATTGGCTGCCTTCATTAAGGGTCTCTGTTTGCGCGTCTGGCGGAACACTGTTATTTAAACTAATTAGCTGAGTATTGTGATGTGATAGAGAAAATAACGAAAACATTAATCTTTAACTACAACCCTTTATTACGGCTTTAATGCTTTTCATTTGTGTTTAAATTGTGTGTACGGTGTTGATGTTTTAACATAGCGGAGCATTGTCACTTAGCTTGTGTAAATGGAAAGTTAATTCACCTTTGTAGTGAAATAAACAAGTCTAACTAATTTTATTTGGTAGTTCATTTGTGAAGAAATTACGACCGCCCTCGCCGTCTCCTTCGTGCCTAAATGTATATTAATGTGCCTCCCGAACCGCAACAATAATATTGTTTTCTTTTTATTTCCTACGACCTCGAAAGCTTTTACTAGTGTCAACTATTTCATTTGTTTTACGGTTTGAAGTAATGTCAATGTATAGACGGAGGAAGTACGGAGCCTGACAACGGAATACTTCGTAAAAATAAGAGTTTACTCAAAGCTAGGAGGAAAATCTCGCGACTGGATATTGTACCGGGAAATGTCACGATCTGCGCCGTGAATCAAGTTTACAGTAATTTTATTTTAGTCACACTGAAAGTTTTTATTATACTTCTAGAAATGGATTGTAGGAAATGGACGTGAAATGGACTATTTGGGAATATTTAGCGTATTTCAGTTTTGTACTTATTGGACGCCCGATAGTAAATGGTTCGCGAATATTTAAATGGAAGTGCGATGTTGCGTTAGCCTCGTTACTCATATTGTTACCAAATAGAATATACTAGTCGATTATTATTATAGTTTATAGTATAGTTTCTCCATTATCACTGGTAACTATGGTGAAAAGAATGAATATGAAAAAAAAAATATAATTTTATAATTCGGTTTGTCTAATGGAGCGTTTCAATTATTAGATTTAGCAGTGCCCCGCGGTTTTACCCGCGTTAAACTTTATAAATTATAACAGCTCCTCCCCCGTAGGTGATAGCGTGCTAATATGTAGCCTATATGTTGACCCAACTTCTTAGTAATATTCATGCAAAATTTGAAGTAAATCCATTCAGTACTTTTTGAGTTTATCCCGGACATACATATAGACAAACAGATAAACAGACAAAAATTCTAAATACTAAATTTTTGGCTTCGATATCGATTATAGATCACACCCCAGGTATTTCACGAAAAAAATATTCAATGTACAGTTTTGAGTTTCCTACGATTTTATTATATTATTAGATATAATACTTACGAAAAAATAGAAAAGCCGATAAGTATCATATAAAATTAAATATAAAATATTTTATAATAGTAATGATATTCAGCGTGCAGCCGTTAAAACTGTAAGAATAATACTAATAAAATTAAGGTTAATGATCCAGGAAAGAGTAATAATGAAACTGCAGTAGAATCCTAAGCCTGTCACTTTTCCCTTTCCGGCGTAAATTTGCTTATAAAAACCTTGATGAATTTATCATTACATCAATTTTATATAAACATCTCTAATATTTCTATACACTTTCATTTTACAACAATTTCGGAAGTTTAAATTTATTTTACAAAATAAACCCAGATTGTTTTTTATTAAGCCAATTTGCCAACCGTGATCAAGACCCGCCTTGCGAAATCAAAATTTGACTCCGTTAATTCTTGAAAAATGATATCCGAATAAAAATAACAAAGCAGAAAAGAGGCGGTAATACCTTGAGCCCACAATCCGTAGGTCCAGTGATGACGTAAGAATTTTATTACCTACCCTACCCCGCGGACCTCGCCCCACCACTGGTTCCGTTTCAAGAGGATTAACTTGTAATCCCACAGGAGGACCAATATCATTCATTAGAATGCTATTCCCAGCTTTATTACGTCTGACACAATGTTTTCGTCGGTATTTGAAAATGGTTTTAAATTACTTTTTGAGAGTGATTCATGTGATTAATATTGAGTGGACTCCAATCGGTGTTGCTTCAACAATTGCGATTTAATCTCCTGCATTAAGGGTTCCGCAACTTTATACTGACAACATTTATTTGGTTACAGCTACAAATTAAATATGTGAAAATATAATGTACTTTTTGTTTAATGGTTATTATTAATTATATTTAGGGATAAAGAACCATTCAAATTATTTCATATAATTTAATCGGTTGTTACCTTATTCATATAAAAAGTTTAAACAATGTAATATGCGAATGATATAGAATGACAAGCTCTTATTAGCAATTAGCGATTTTTAAGATATAATGGAATCTGATTTCCACCATTGTACGTTGCTACGAGTATATCCATCATACAAATGTGTAGGTAATCGAAATTAAAAACATGGTTAAGTAAGGCAACCTCCTATGCTGCATGTCCATACTCAGTAATAATATATGGCTTTTACAAGTGTATTATTATAAAACTGATTTAAAAATTGCTATGATTTAAAAAAACATGCACTGAGTTAATATTGTTATTCAACATTATCCGTCTTAGTCGCTTTTATTTATTCGTCGGATGACTTGTATACATTTAGCCGTACTTCGAAATAACCCACCCTATTAGTCACATAGCCCAACCTATTGGCGTCACTCGCAAAAAATTAAAAATGATATTCCTATTATATATAAATATTATTGATGCTGTGTGGCTGAGGGCAAGAATACCACCACCCTGTTTCATTCCTTGGGGGGCGTAGAAGCCGACCCGAGGGAATATCTCTATCTACAGGCTGCAGCGTCCCTCTGTGTACTTTGACAATCGTACTGTGATCGCCAACCCGTCTGTCAAGCGTGGCGATTATGACATATCCCTCCAAATTATACATACAACTCTATTGTGGAAATCTTTAGGTTTGCTTAGCTTGAATGACGTCCCCTGTTAGACAAAGGCATGATGAAATAATATTAAAAGATACCTAAATTTACTATACACTTTGACGAACCGACGGAGTAGCAACGTGATGGTTTCTTTTTACCTTCAAGATACGAAACTCTAAAAATGCATATTTTAATATGATTTCCATTTAGAAACCTAGAAAAGACTCTTTAAGAAATTACTGTGGAGTATTTATATTTCAGACGGGCGCGCTAATTGAAATAAACGGTCCGATGTAGCCTAGTTTTACCTAAGTATACAATTTAAAAGGCAGCTCAAACACTAGTCTGCTGTTGCTATTCCAGTCTTCTACTGATTTATTTTGCAATTGAAGTTTTTTTTTTTAATAATTTAATATTCTGGTTAAATGAGTAGCTTAATTTTCTTATAAAACTGATCAACGTGCTACGTACAACGTACACAACAAATTTAAGTTAACATTTGTATTTATTTAAAAAGGACAACTCCCGCACTTGTGAATCTAAACCCTGTGTCGCGGGGGTACTTTACAAACATATAATAGACGAACACAAATTACATCCAGATTCTGTACAACTATTTATGCTCACAATAACAGTAGAAATTTTATTTTGCGAGTTTGATGTAATTTTTGATGCATCGAACAATTTTAAATTAGAGAAGTAATACGAAACGACATTTGCAAGTTACGAGGTGAGAGTGTATACATAAGATCTGATAGATTACACACATCAACAAAGTCTAGGGATACGTTATTTTGAAATCAAACATGGCTTTATTGTTTAAAACCTATTTAGTTTCCTTAAAAAGTTTATTTACAGATTTAAACCTTGTCTAT
This sequence comes from Pseudoips prasinana, assembly GCA_951640165.1. NCBI lineage: Eukaryota > Metazoa > Arthropoda > Insecta > Lepidoptera > Nolidae > Pseudoips > Pseudoips prasinana. Next base: position 25,906,411 of record OX621237.1, on the reverse strand, counting down.
TCTTTATTCAAAATTTAAAAATTAAAATGAGAAACAAATGAAAACACGCAAAGCACAGCGCAATCTTGAGTTGTATCTAATTTCAAGAAGTTGCATTAAAATTTTTTTTGCGTGTTAATTGAAGAAAACCTGATAAATTGTTTTATTTTCTTTTCTCAATTGGTTGTGTAAGCTTTTTAGCGTCATGCCACGCCATCATTTGAGTCGAGATGAAATGTTACGGGCAGTTGGCATGTTACAAAACGGTGCTATTCAACGCGTCGTTGCTGAGTCTCTGGGCACAAGCCAAAATGTGGTATCCAGGCTGTGGTCACGTTATCGCGCTACTGGAGATGTGGCAGAACGGCACACAGGTAGATATCGTGTTACCACTCAGAGACAGGATCGATTTCTCCAAATGACCGCCAGAAGACTACCCAATATCACAGCGATGCAACTAGTGCAAAGGCTCCAGGAGGGTCAGCAGCTGCTGGTGAGCGACCAAACCGTGCGAAGGAGGCTGCATGAAGTTGGTCTTCATGCTCGCAGACCGCTACGAGTCCCAGCGCTGCGACGTGGCAATCGCGGTAGGCGACTTTTATGGGCTCAAGAACATTTGACATGGAGTGATCAACAATGGTCATTGGTGCTGTTCACTGATGAGTCCCGCTATGGATTTCATCCAGATTCGAGACGAACACGCGTTTGGAGAACTCCAGGCAGGGTCAGCCGTCTCCGACATCCACAGGAGGTCCACTCTTACCAAGGCGGGACAATTATGGTGTGGGCAGGAATACGAATCGGCGGACGAACCCAACTCATTTGGATTCAGGGCAGCATGACTGCCCATAGATACCGTGAGGAGGTAGTAGAACGTGTCATTGTCCCGCTCAGGGCCCTAACGGGGCAAGAATTTCAGCTCATGCATGACAATGCACCTTCCCATACAGCGCGGCTGGTGAGGGCCGCCCTTCGAGAACACGATGTTCAGGTATTAGATTGGCCTCCACAGTCGCCAGACTTAAACCCAATTGAACACGCCTGGGACATGTTACAGCGAAGAGCATTGAGGGATTTTCCGCCCAACTTGACAACAGAAGAACAACTTTTCGAACATTTAAAAAGAACTTGGGACTGCATACCCCAGCAAGACATTGACACCTTAATTTTAAGTATGGAAAATCGTTGCCGCTGTGTGATTAATGTTAGAGGAGGAAATACCGATTACTGATTATCAGATTTGGTAAGATTTTTATTCATTTAATTCGATTGAATAATTTTATAAGAATAAAATGTTTTTGTTCACTCAGTAATTTTCTATGGCTTAATTAATTTAAGACTTTTATTAATTAGAAAAACAAAATCGCATCGTGTTGTTAATGTTTAAATATCGGCCATGAAATTATCTTTAATTCTTCCATTTACAGTCATAACAAAATGTTTATAGTTTTCTAGATAATCAATGAAATGTTCAATATCCCTAGATTGTGTTGATGTGTGTATGTATCTTTTTTAGACTAATTTAATACAATTTTCATTTTTAATATAAATTTAATTTTACTTGTAATTATTTAATATCTAGGAACGAACTGGGCCTCACGATGCGAAAGGACCGAGTGTGAGGCACAGTGAATTTGTAAACATTAGCACATGAGTTTAAGTTTGTATAATATCATATACCATTTGTTTAAAATAATTTATTAATATATTGTATTTTATTTTGGGAATGAATATATTTTATTATTATTGATTACTAATGTTCAGACGAAAAGAGATGTGTTTAGAAAAATTAATCTGCATCTAAGTCAAGTAAACGTAAAATAATCCTTTTATTTAACATCAAATCGAAGCAATGCAGGGTTCAGTTTACGAATAAAGAAACATTATGTATATTCAACAGAATATTTTGCTATTTTGTGTAGAATGTTAACTATAAACCGAATATTAGATTAGAAATTTAATTAAACTAGGTTCAAGCATGCCTTTGTGGTGTTCGCGAAGCCTACCCAAGTTTGATTGTAAATTCGTTTTTTTATAAATAACTAGCATGAATGTTTCATTTAACTATCTATATATATATATAAAAATCAATGCCACTTTTCGTTGTATTGTTATAACTCAACAACGCCTTTACCGATTTGGCTAATTTTTGTCTTGAATTATTCGTGGAAGTCCAGGGAAGGTTGAAAATGTAAAATCAACATCTTTCTATACTTACATATACAAACAATTTGTACTAATACTTAAAAACGTAGCGAAGCACGTACCGGGCCGCTAGTAAGTTTATATAAATAAGTTTATATAATAATTACTTGACATAATATTTTGTGGGTTTAGTTATGTAAATATTGAATTGAATGTGTTTATTGAAATTTTGATTAACCTTTACATTTAATGAGTACCTATACGTAATGCTGCATATTGCAGCAATATTTTTAATATCATTAATTAAAGTAGGTACTTAATTGGCTATCAACTATAGTTCATACTGAATAACGCCCTTCCAATCCCACCACACACACAGCATCACTTTGTTGCCAGTTTGCCGGCCTTTGACCACGACCTTTTTCATGACATGTTATCAGCTTCTTCAAAAATGGTTCGGTTTCATTACGTCGTAATAAAGAATCACAAATGAGTACACGGTTCATTAGGTTTCTTTCAGTGAGCTCGTGAGGTACCTAAATATAGAGCTTTTATGTGTACCCAGTTTTTTTTCAAATGCACCAAACCTGTCAATTCTTAGTTTGTCAGCTACGTCGTAACTACTGATATGCCGGTCTTGCTCCATTATTTCAAAAATGGCATTCATTTTATCCGTAATAGGGCGACCAGAGCGACGTGCATCATTGACATCAACATTTCCGGATTGAAAACGCTTAAACCAAATTTGTGGTACTCTCTCAGATACTGCACTAGGTCCATAAACATCGCAATTTTTTTTCGCGGCTTGCGTTGCATCTTTACCTTTTTAGTAGTAAAATTTTAAAATGTATCGAATTTCTTCATTAGATTCACTCATCTTGACAATACGAAAAACAAATGAAAATTACACATTCCTAATTTCACATTCCAAATTTGAATTTGGAATTATGTTCTTTAAAATTTAAGCATTCAATGATACCAATACCAGCCAGATACAAATAGTATAGCCAAAGAGATTTTATGACAAGTTCATACATACTATACTTAATGCGAAAAGACTTTTCCCCAACCTAATATTTTCAGAGCAGAACATCATGTCCTGCTTAATATAACAAAAAAGTATTTTCTTTAAGTTTGATAAAGTCCGATATAGTCATAGAGAAAATGGTTTCCTTTCCTCTGAAATATGACATATTGTACTTTACACAACACAACAGCTACTTCAATCTGTCAATTTTAATATACTTAACCATAAATTCTTCATATCATCTATAAATTTTAAGGCATCAATAATGTTAATCTGAACGTACATTAAATAAATAAAGCTCGTTCGCTCTTTTGTTGGAAGCCTACCTATCAATAGGTACACATTAATGAACGCACACATAGAAGTTCTTACAGGCAAAGTTAAATGAACCGGGTACTCACACGAAAGTTCAGTAGACGCAATTCAGTGGAAACAATAAACCCTACAATAACCGCCCTTAAAACTTAAGCAATAATGTTACTGTCAGGGTGAGAGTATCCAACGACATGGCATCGGCTGTACAAGGACAATGGAGACAGGACCGCGATGAGCCGTGGTATTAAATCTAGATTACCGTTTGGCGTTTCCGCTCGGGAGGATAATCAACGGGACTATATTAAAGCTATCAGTCACGTGACGCATGACAAGCTACGGGTGACGTCACACAACGCACATTCGCATATCAAACGCAAATTGTGGGCTAGCATCGTGACAATTTCACGGACCCAATGGTTAAGGGAACGTTGGTATCTAGTGGAACTCACATATTTAATAAGAGAATGTAGTAAATTAGACACTCCTTTTTTAAATATAAATATTCCTACGCAGGGCCCATTTTAAAGCTGACAGTTTGTTAAGAACACACTATTTTCAAATAGATTGCTTCCAAAAACAATATATTTTTTTGTTTGATTCTAGTGTTATATCAGTAGTACCACTGAGCACGAAAAAACTAATTATTAAAACAATACTCGGAGGATGATGCATGTCGGGGTCATTTACTATAATCATCACATGTATATAGGTACATCTTAGCTCTACTCTGACACAATTTTTTTAAAGATAAAAGAAGTAAAGGTAGAATTTTCTTTAGGTTTGTTATAGTGAAATATAGTTTTAATACCGACATTTTAATCCTATTAGTTGGGTTTCCTATAACAAAGATAATTATGTCAATAAATAGAATGACTCGTATTTATATGAAAATAAACAATTAGACTGACATAAATGACATTAAACCATTTGTAATGGTGACATCGGCGCAAGGGTTCCCGATTATTAGTTTACGATAACGACCGCATTACGTACTTTACGGTGACGACGCTTCTATCGATTTAATTCAACTCTTCAATTACAATTATTACTCATAAAACACGGAATATTGCGTCTCATTTTTTCCTTGCGTCGTCGTTTAATCCAAATCGAATATTTGACTTAAGCGTGCACCATAAAATATGATTAGTGGTTGTGTGGGGGCTTTGGTCGGCGCCGGCGACGCCTCTAGCAAATATGGCTGGCCTAGGTAAATAGTCGAACCCCGTGGTCAACAAATATTGTTGCGGCCAATCTTCGCTTGTGGTTTATGTAGAACGTTTTTTGGTATACCGATGAATATCAAAATGATATTACTGAAATATAACTTAAAATGTAACATATACAATTTCTCTATATGTCACATCTCACAAATGTAATAGCGGCATTAAATAAAACAAATGACGGAACGTTTTAAAACTTCCGAACCTTAAACAGTAAAAACGGAATCCTTTTTGAATTACTTTGATGTCCATATGTTTATTGTGACCAAAACGGTTATTTATTTTTCATTCACTTCAAAATAATACAATTTTGAACATGCAGAGCACTACAAAATAGCTATACTACAATTGTGAAAAATCCAAGCATTTGATATATTTATTACTAGCTGTACCCCGAGGTTTCACCCGCGTTATGTTACGTGTGTATGTGTTATTCGGATATATAAGTTATATTATTACAAAATTTCATCGATATCCATTTCCAAGTTTTTGCGTGAAAGAATAACCAACATCCATACATTTATACATAAACACTTACAAACTAAAATATATTAAATTTTAGTAGAATTTTTATTCATGCTGTCTTTGTCACAAAGTTAAAACTTTGCTAAGCTCATAAAACTTTGTATATAGGTTAGGCTTTAGACCGATATAATTACGGTAGAGAGAAAACCAAATCTGAATACGTATACGGAACTTTCCCTACACCTGCATTAATTGGATGCACTGACCACGATACCGTCCGGATGAAAATATTTACGCGCGCCGCAATATATATTGGAATATTTTCAGGTGAATGGTGCTGACTTTACATCGGCTATATCAAATGATGCGAGAACCAATCGTGTCAGTTGATAAACAGCCTACGTTTGTAATCTATGGATTCACTCGTATGTTGTATGAAGAGATAATTAAACTGTACGAGCTGCCGATTAGTGCGACACTATATCTAAAGTCTGAGATAATGACATTATACGATTATTGTCATGAATATGAGGCTTAATGTGACGCTTGCATGGGATAAATTAGTCTATACTACGTACAGTAGTTGGTTGGAGTATTGTTTAAACTAATAATATCAAAGACTAGGCATGGAATAGGGTCTCCGTCGAGAATATGGGAATGTGCCACAATCGCCTCGCTTGACGAGTTCTGCTGGCTGCAGTCTGTTCTCTGGTAGGTGTTCCCTCGGGAGGTGGGCGGGTTCCCGGGGCTCCCCACATCAGACACTAAGAAAGTCCACGGCAGGTAAGTTTAGTCGGTGCAAGTCTGACATACCCACCCGATGACATTTTTTGCGGATGGGATGCGTAGGCATTCCCTCTGCAAAAAAAAGGTGTTCCGTCGGGGCAACTTTTATGTCACGTGGGGTGTTGATATTCATCACCGCCAGCCACTTCGCGCTCATAGCCAGATGCTCTCACCGGTCCGTAGGTGATTGGCGAGGTTAAGCAACTAGGCTCGCGGTCAGTCCATAGTCCATAGATGGGTAACCGCCATAATGGTTTAATTACTGAGCGTCCCCGTGCTTGGGAGGGCACGTTCAGCTTTGGTTCCATGTCAGAGGCCTACTGGGCGGATTGAAAATCTCTGATATCAGGGTAACCACTGCCTATACGATAAGTAAGTAAGCCACTTCAGCTGGTAGTAATGCTGGATTAAGTTTATTTAGCCTGGAATCGCCACATCAAAACAACATTTCTGTGGGTTTTATAATAGTGGATATTTACTAGAAGATACTACATCTACATATTGTTATACTATTCTTTTGATATAAGTGTTACCTACTTATTAGTTTTATATCTCCTATATAAGATACCTCATTGTGTTTAACTTGTTTTTTTTTTATTTAGGTAATTATTTTAGTCGAAGGGCTTGAATCCACGACCTTCAATACAACGTAGCGGTTATACTAAAGAAGAAAGAAAAATTAGTATTTATTAGATTGTATCTAATAAAAAAAAACCTTTGTTTCTTCTTTAGTGGGAGCGGTACGTACAGACGCGAGCATTTCAAGCTACCCCGACCTGTATAATTTCCCCAATAGAAAGTAAACCTTATGCTTATGTGATAAAGTTGAAAATCTATAAAAGAAATCTGACAGATTGGGGTAGCTGGATGTGCTGGCGTCTGTACCTTCATTTCAAAGTAGTGGTTACACTAAAGAAGAAATAAAATAAAAGAATTGATTAGATTCGATCTAATAAATACTTAGGTACTTTTCTTTAGTGTGACCGCTACGTATGTGTGAAAGTCGTGGGTTCAAGCCCCACCAGGACTTTTAAGTAAGAATTTTCTTGGCGTGCTTAGTTTCATTAGTACCCAGGCATAAATTGTGTTCTTAACTGTGTAAGTAAATTATATATGATAAATCCATTCTTTTACTTTTAAAATTAATCAGTAAGCTTTGAAAGCTTTGAAATCATACGACATGTATAAAAAACTTAGAAAAGCATAACAGGTATTCAGGAATAATTTGCTATTTAATAACATGAAACTGAAATAATAATAACATTGTTTCGTTTTCTAATGCTCGGCACAGATTAAGGGAAATTCTTATTTCAGAATGCTTCCAGATTGTGATTTTTATTACATCAGATCTTAAAAAAATCTGTTTGGTCCTATCTAACTAATCCATGATTGTACGAAGGTAACTGTCCATTCCTTATTCAAATTATCGTATAATTTGGTTGATCCTAAGACGTATAGAAAGATGAAATTTTGATCAACGACTTCCTTTATCTTATAGATATGATGTAGACATTCCTAGGCATAGAAAATAAAAAAAAAACTTTTGCTTATATTCACACGGACAGAGACCGGTGCAGAAGCTATAGTAATATGTGATTATTTATTTATAACTATATATATATATAATATATATCATACTACGGAACTAAAATGTGTCATCGAATTTGATTCTTAACATACTTGAAATATATACAGCTAGCAATTACAACTGACCATTATTAGGCAGAAGTAAAAATGCCGCTGGGGCAGAAAGGCTCTCGAGAGTGGCGACCCCGAACTGAAAGACGCAGCGTGGACAGTCCACCTACAAACAGGGCCGACGATCTTGAAAAGGTCGCGGGAAGCCGCTGGATGCGAGCAGCACAAGACCGGCTATTGTGGAGATCCTTGGGGACGCCTTAATCTAGCAGTGGACAAATGGTGCCCTTTCGACTGATATACTGATGATGATGATGATAAAAAAGGTCTTGCTGTAAGTGCAGCAGGTATTATTGAAAGACTCCATTCGAATTACCGTCATTTAACATTTTATCTATTTTTTAAAAGACAACGCCCGCACTAGTGAATCTAATCCCTGTGTCGCGGTGTACTTTCCAAACATATAATACCGTCTATTATATGTTGGTAAAGTACACCGCACACAAAATATATCCAGACTCAGAACAACTATTTACGGGTCACACAAATAGTTGTCAGGCGCGAGACTCGAACCCGCGACACGAAGAGGCGAGGCGACTGTCTTAGCCGCTGCGCCACACGTGCAGTCAATCTTCCAAAAGTAATTAACATACTGCGTAGTATGTGTTGTGCGACGTGATATTATCTCAAAATGTTAGTTACTAAGTCCTAGTAAAAGTAGAAGAAGAATTAATTTTGACGATGATAAGATCAAACCAAATCAAATTTATTTTGTGAACATAGGTTATGAATACAGGTGATATTGATAATAAAATAAAGTACATCCATGTTCTGCCTGATAGGCATACAAAATTATATAAGTAAAAAACTCTACTACACTGTACTTTTATGCATGTACTTAACCCAAAACTAATTATTAAACCAAAACCACTTTAATTGTACAATCAATAATAATATAACATGTCAAAATTAATCTTAAATTGTATGTCATACTTAAATATTTAAAATGAAAATGTGATAATAATTATCTATAAATTGAACTTGTCAATAAGATAGTCCTTTACACTATAATATGTTTTTTTATAAGGAAACGTATCAATTTATTTTTAAAATCTTGTAAATTGGAACTATTTAATATTTCCCCTGGAAGATGGTAGAATATGCGTGGTGCCATAAAAAAAACACTATTGCTAAATTGAGCACTATGATTTACTGGGTAACACATTTTATTATTGTGTCGTTTACTTTTAAGATGTTCGAATAAATTTAAATTTGATGCTACAAACACAGAGATTTCAAAAATATAAATGCATGACAGTGTTCATCATCCAAATAAAACTTTTCATTGAATTTCACAAATAATATGCGCAATTTAACCGAGCACAACAGTTGTATGGAATAAATTCCAGGGTTTTCTAAACAAGTGAATGTTGTGAATGACTGTGAACGGCGCTGGTGTATGGAATCCACCGGCGAGATATCTATGAGATTCCACTTGCAGAAGCTGGGACATAACCCATTGCACACACGGCTCCGAAGAATGGTCAACGTTTAAGAAACTACACTAGGAAACAACAGGATGTAGGTTTATACTGGGCTAACTGTTAATGACGTAGAAAATAATTAAAGTACTTAAGGAAATTTAACCCATAAAGGGTTAAATTTCCTTAAGTACTTTAATTATTTTCTACGTCATTCAGGAGTGATTTCTTTTTAAAGGTTATGACTTTCTTTATACCGCATACAAAAAGAAATTGGAATCTGATCAAATGCAAACTATCCGGCTCCCTGAAATGCTCAAACAGACTCAAAAATTTAAAAAGATTGGTTCCGCTGTTTAAAAACATCTCTGTCAACGTATGTATCACAGATAATATGTTGTATAAAGATGTAATTATTTTGTGATGTTCCTACTACTTCCTAAAGATATTCTTATAGGTCAAAAACAATCCGTTCTTATAATCCTCTTTGCGATCCTATCCATATAAAATGACAAACTTACTTTTCGTTAGATTATTTTTCCTCTAGATTTCTCAATAATTTAATAGATAATTTATATTACTATTATTGACGATACTTTATAATGTTATTTATTGTTCTACTATTCGGAGCCGAGACAGATGCACCAAACAAAATTAATAAAAATATCAGTCCAGCCGTTCTTAGAAAGAAACTACAAAATAAAATGATGAACTTCAAATTCATAGTTGGATATTGTATGGGTTCAACATTCGGGAATCTTACCTTTAAGTTAACAAAAGGATTTATCGACAGTTGTCAGACATTTCTGACAACTGTCGATAGAACGAACTACACAGTATACCTTCGCACCAGGTTCCGATCCACATATTCTGTTGTTATTTGAAAGGAGTAAGTTGTATTATATTGGACTTCTATAATAAACTTGTATGGCTTCTACACATAGTTGCAGTGTGTCTCAACATTTACCTGTAGAGAAACTATGTTTATTACAGTACAGCAACCACCAACTTGTGTACCTACTGCGATGAGAATTTGCCCGAAATACTAACTACAAATGGCATATAGAATGTACCTATTTGTGTTTCCAAATGTATTTACTTAGCTACGGTATAGATTTGAAGTAAGCAAAAGTTTAGTTGAAATTAGTAAATTTATTAGAGGTTTTGAAAAATGTTTAATAACAATGGAATGAAAGCAGATTGACAAATGAAGTATACCTTGCCTGTATGAATGAGACAGCCGGAAGGAGAAGACCTCGTCGAACATTTTCTGACTAGATCGGAGACGTTCTCAAAAAAGGGCAGGTCAGAAGTACCCTAAACCGGCAAGTATGTATGAAGAATATAATGACAGTGATTGAGGCAAAAGAGGTGTGCTAAGATCGTGATAAATGGAAATCCGCTGTCTCTGCTTACCCCTCTGGGAAACAGGCGTGAGTCTATGTATGTATGTATGTATATACAGTTATTTATTTTTTAAAAATGTATTTTAAGATTATAATTATTAATATATTATTGGGTAAAAATTTGTTCTTCCAAATTATGATCAATTTATCCATAAAAATTAACTCTCTGCTATACTCCGTAATAGAGTCAATAAAGCAGGTATGGTGAAAATATCAGATATGATTTTCGTGACTTGCCTTTTTTCACATATTTCAAGAGGAGACATCTGATTCGTTTACCATCCAGCACATCGACAGGTAGATTCTGAAGCATTTCTATCTCTGCGACTGGACTGATGGGTTTTAGTGCAAGTATTTGCTTTATTTTTCGTTAGATTTCACTCCCGGCCTCACTTTGGATCCGGAGTGAGTAAAAACGTTTGCATTCCAGTTTTAGAGCTTCGAGAATCGTAACACTAAAAATCCCATTAAAATCTACCCTCTAGTTTTTGACCTGAATGGCATCGTGCACATTTGTAGTGCATATACGATCACGCGGTGTTTCCATATTCATGAGAAAACCTTTCACTGCTTCTACAATTTTTGATAAAAATATTAAACAGATTTTTTTTTAATAAATTAACCTTTTTTTATACGTCTTAAGTCGACAATCCAATTACAATCAAATTTATATAGGAAAATCTTGATAGGGAGGGATATCGAATAAAAACGAATTATTAAAATGAGAACATGAAATATGATAGGTATGTTAATATATCACAAATTATAAAATCCTCCACAACACTTTCAATATAAGATTTGCCCTAAGTAGAGACATCAGCACATCCAGCTACCTCAATCTGGCAAATTTATTTTATAGATTTTCAACTTTATTCCATGATCATAAGATTCACTTTCAATTGGGGAAATTTGAAAGATTGGGGTAGCTTGATGTGCTGGCGTCTGTACCGTCTGATCTAACATGTATGATAGCATTGCTTAATTTTCTTCCAAGAAATAGACCAGTCCACTACTCATATGTAATACAAACTGGATTCAGAGGCATTAGTTGCGCAAATAAAAAATATCACTTCTAAACTAATATTCGAAATCATGAATTTTACTGGTTAGATCTTTGGTCCTTTAAACATACCTACTTCATTTTGTATATTCATGAGCAAATGAAGATTATCTCAGGGAATCACCGAGAAAATCTATTAAATTTTTAAGGTTATCTAAGTCTACGTAATGTTATTACTCTAGAATTATATAATCTTAAAAATTGTTTAATATCAACCTAAATCCTATTGTTTCAACATTAAGTATCAATTCAGAGATATAATTTGATCCAAATAAAACACAGTCATTTTATGTATAAAGATATAGCCGCAGGCTATTATCTACTATTATACGACCAGAGACTCGAATATAATATTTTACGAATAAATTACAAGCACTATCTAGGCTCGAGCCGTCTGATAAGAAAATATAATTTCCTATCTCTACATAAGTTGCTCGAGGTAAATTATTTTTGTTGAATGGAATTACACAATAGTGTCTAGCTAGGAAAGGTGACAATGCGGTGCCACAATACTTTATAGACTTAGTTTATAGAAGTTCTGTATTATTAACCTGCTGTGTGGTGACGGCACAGAATATCATCACCTCAGTTCATCCCTTGGGGGGCGCAGAAATCGTCACGACGGAATACCTAACATGGAACAGGCAGCAGCGTTTTCTATGAACCATGACCATCTTACTGCGCTCGCCAACCTCTCTGCCAAACGTGACGATTATGGCATATCCCCCTGGGATTATTCTTGGGGGCGGCTTTTGTTCAGCAGTGGACTTCTAAAAGCTGTTATGATGATTATCAACCTACAAATTAAATTTGTAATCTATCTATATAAATAGAAAAGAATCTTCTAAATATTTGTACGCTCATAACTTCCAAACGACTGCCACAAATTGGATAAATCTTTCTTTTCTGTGTCCGTTATTGCCAGGAGAAAGTTTCTATGATAAAAATAGTTGCAAATATTTAAAAATATCAAAAATGTGAGTATGCGAATTAGACACAAGAATGTTTTTTTTGTAGTTGTTTTTTTAGCTCTTTAGCGCTTTAGTTTACATTACAATGCATTAACATAAATTGTAAAATATAAAACTTTAGACAGTATTAGCAGGACAAAATTATGGCGGTACGAACTTCGCCGAGACAGTTAGTTTGATATAAACTATATAAATTATCACAGCTCCTCACCAGTAGGTGATAGCGTGATAATATGTAGCTTATATGTTGACCCAACCTCTTAGTAATATTCATGCAAAATTTGAAGTAAATCCATGCAGTACTTTTTGAGATTAGCCCGGACATACATACAGACAAACAGACATTAACTCTAATAACTATATTTTTAGCTTCGATATCAACTGTAGATCACGCCCCAAGTATCCTTTAAAAAAAATATTTATTGTACAGTTTTGACTTTCCTACGATTTTATTATATGTATAGATGTCAATAAATTTGATACAAGCACTTACAATAAAGGAGACTTGCATTAAGAAAAATATCTCAGTAAATTAAATTTGTTGTTGCTTCACCGTCGTATCTAGGAGCGGGCGTAAAGCCATCGGTCCTGCGTCAAGGCTACCATATCGAAAATCATTTTCTTCCATGGAACAATTCAACAGATGCTAACAGAGCTTTTATAGGTTAAAAGAGTGCACTGGAATATTTAGTTTTAAGTTCTCTGATGATCTCAAAGACCTAGAATGTGTATCACAAACGAATTCAAACCGTTGCTTAAGGTAAATAGGAGCTGTTGGATTAAACAAAATATTGTAAAGGAGACAAAGTATGTGAGAATTACGGCGAAGTCTGATTGGTAACCACACGAGTTTTTTTACGAAATTCGGTGACGTGATCGTATGTGCGGAGTCCAAATACGAATCTAATACAGAAATTTTGGAGGCGCTCGAGTTTATCAAGTTTGTCCTCTGTAAGGTCAAGATAGCTGGCAGCAAGGGTGGGAAAAAGAAGAGATTGAGCTTGTGCAATGTTAGTGGCGGTTGGAAGGAAATTACGCATTCTTCGCAAGGAACCTGCTGCCGCATATAATTTGCGACTAGTTTGCTCAAGCTGTGGACCCCTTGAAAATGTTTTGTCGAAGTAAACCCCCAGATTTCTTACATTATCACTAAAAGGTATTAAGGTATTAATAAAGATAATCTGGGGATCTGTGACCAGACCTTGGATACCATGCGTGAACTACTAATGACAATAGCCTGAGTTTTAATGGGGTTCACCGTAAGACCATTTTCCGCACTCCATTGACTTATCCGGCCTAAGTCATTATTGATGATACCAATTGCTTCACTAAGTCGTTCTACAGGTGCCTGAGTATAAATTTGTAGGTCATCTGCGTAAAGGTGGTAGGAAGAAGTTAAATTAAAAGAAATACAATTTATAAATATCGTGAACAGTAATGGAGATAAAACGCCACCCTGTGGCACGCCTGCACTAGTATGGCACCAAGAAGAATAAGACTCTTCGATGCGAATACGTTGCCGACGACCAAACAGGTAACTACGAAACCAATCAATTGCCGTTGGAGATATGTTAAGAGAGCGTAGTATGCCAAGCAGATTGTCAAAGTCCACGGTGTTGAATGCGTTGCTAAAGTCTAGCAGCGCAAGCACCGTCAACTTTCCACACTCCATGCCCAGTCGTATATCATCCGTAATATTGACCAAGGCTGTGGTTGTACTGTGGCCGGGACGGAACCCGGACTGACACGGATAAAGAAGACGAATTTTTGCACAGGAATGAACTCAATTGGGAATTGATAAGACGCTCTAGGACTTTGGAGAGGAAATGTAATATGGATATGGGCCGGTAGTCAAAAAAGGATGGAAAAGGAAGTTTGTACAAATAATAACTTATAATAGGCATCTTTGTACTTCAAGACAATTATGCATATCCGTCAAAAATTATTCCAACCTATTTATTACTGCACATCGTAATAATCTAAATACTGCCAAAAGAGATCCAACATGTAAACTTATGCTATATTGCAGAGCTACGCTACTCAAAAGGGATTTATTTGGAATGTGCATAAACAGGGGCATCTGAGAACTGCCCTTGTTTGAATGAAAAAGGTGTTGATAGAATGGCTTGAACATAATGTATTTTATAATATTAAGAACTTTTTTGAATATAAATAATTAGTTATTGTATAACATGCAATAACAAACAGCGTACCCACCTTAATTTATAATACCTCGTCACCAATTTTCTTTATGAACATTAGTTCTTAAGTCACTTTATTAACAAAATATGGATCTGTATTGTTGTCCGAAATAATAATAATAATGATTGACATTACAATAACAGGTGGAACGATAATAGCTGCAGTAGTGTTTCCACTGTGTTGCAGTTACTATAAATAAATAAAAGTCATTTATTATTAATAGCTGTGACATATATGTAAGCTAACTTCTAAGTAAACAAATTCCATGTACACCAAATTATGTGGAACTTATTTTAAGACTCTCAATCCATCTGTCTGTACCCATATTTTATACAAATTAAATAGTTAAAACTAGCTGTGCCCCGCGGTTTTACTCGCGTTAAACTTTATAAATGATCACAGCTCCTCCGTCGTAGGTGATAACGTGATAATATGTAGCCTAATGTTGACCCGACCTCTTAGTAATATACATGCAAAATTTCGAAGTAAATCCATGCAGTACTTTTTGAGTTCAGCCCGGACATTTATACAGACAAACAGACAAAAATTCTATAAATAGTAGATCACGCCACAAGGATCCTTTTTAATAATATTCTAAGTACAGTTTTGACTCTCCTACGATTTTATTATATGTATAGATAATTGTAGACCAATTGGTCAATTTACTGGATTTTGCTAGAGAACTTGGCATGTTTTAATCTCTCTGTGATATATAAAGCCAGGACAATCAAAGTGCGTTAAAGTGGGTGTACATAGTACAACTGTGCTCAAGGCTTCGTTAATTTTGCAGGATATGTATAGGTATTTTGTGCTCCTCATCGTTTACAGTTAAATTTATAGGGTAACAATAATTTATGGAAGCTACTACGTCGTTGGCTGACAATAAAGCTGAATTATGGCCTATCTGAAAAACTGGTTGGACAGTCCGATCTAAGATGTACAGTGAGTACTAAAAGATTTGCACAAGATTGAAACAGTATTAGTGCCACTTAGATTTGTTTAAATAGGGAATTCTAGTAATTACTTCGGTTGTTAAACTAGAATAGTATAAGATTTTGTATTTCTTTTTATGAAGTAACTCGAGACGTATGTAAGTACTAGAGCTATATTCCGCGGTTTCACCCGCGTTAAACTTTATGAATTAACATAGCCTATGTGTAATTATTCAGATATATATTACTACTAATACTACAATATACCATATTACGATAAAGTTTCATCAAATCCGTTCCGTAGTTTTTGCGTGAAAGTAACAAACACCCATACATCTATAATAACAAACGTTCGCAATCGTAATATTAGTAGGATGTATTTTTGATTCTCCTGGTCGAATTATGGCCTTGTCGGCCAAACTCAGTGGAAACTAGCGATTTGCACGGGTCATATTATACGTATGTGCACAAGTGTGTGCGCAAACACAAGTGTATGTAAACACACGCCCCCGCTACAACAACAAAGCACTCGTATCTATTATGGGACTAACCAAAGACAAATGATGAAATGTCTGAATGATGAAGACTGTTATATATATATATAACATCTGCACTGACTTCGGACGAAACCTAACATCTTTAAAGTTCTCTTTAGAATATTGTCCTATATGTAGAAGAAATGTTAATTATATACATATAATTATAAATTATATATAATAGAGTGTAGACTAAACTTACGTTTATATGGAAAGATTATCCCGATGCTTTAAAGTTCTCTAATTTTATGACATAGATATTAAAATTAAAACATTTCAAAATGGTCACAATATTCACTAACTATAATAGCATATAACAATTATTAATCCAAGCAGGTACTCCATAAAAGATGAGATGAAAGAAAATGCCTTTTAAACATTTCATCTGATGTCGAAATGAAATTATCTAATTAACATTACTTGGAACGGCGAGTGAATAAGTCATTGGGGTGAATTACGACAAATTTCTTATTAAAAAGACTCTTTTTGGAGATCAACATAATGGGAGCTTTGATTATTTCCTACCGCTTCTTTTGTTGCTATAGAAATCAAGAATTGTTTCATATTAATAGGGCCCAGGAATTGTGTTTTAGGAGGCAAATTTTTTAAACAATTGGTTGATAGTAGTTTAACAGATTTAGTTACATATAAATAACGGGAAAGTTTATTTAACATTATTATTCATCATATTAGTTTTAAACCCACTGAGGTAAGGGGAGAAAGGGTATTTAATTTATCTGTTATTCTATGTTTGTCTGGAGGTATTTTCGGTTGTAGTTATGAGTACTTCACCGACTTCAATGAATTAGATGTCATAATTATGATGAGAGTTAATACTCCAAGGGTTATATGACTGCTAAGCCTGAGCTCGTGAGCTTCATCCCAACCCAGACTGAAACCAAAGAAGGCTTTGTGTGATGCGCACAATTATTTGTTCCATGTCTGGGTGTAATTTATCTATAACTAGCGGCCCGGTACGTGCTTCGCTACACTTTTAAGTATTAGTACAAATTGTTTGTATATGGGAGTATAGACTTTTTCAAGACTTTTTTTAAATTTTCTCTACGTACCTACAAACCTTCCCTGGACTTCCACGAATAAATCAAGACCAAAATTGTTGAGTTATAACATTACAACGAAAAGTGGCATTGATTTTTATATATATAGATAATTATGCATTTAAAAATATATTAGTATGTTTATTCGGATATAATTATAAGCTATATTGCTATAACGTTTCATCAAAATCCGTTCGGTAGTTTTCGCATTTATATTATTACAAGTAGTAGGATAGTAATAGTTTAGTTAAATAGCTTCGTTCGTCGAAATTGTAATTTAAGGTTTTTTAAATATTTTTTTGTTAGTATTTATAGTTTCAGATATATGTTACTACATCTTGTCTGCATGCTTCTGTCTAGGTTGAGGTAAGAATTCAATACTATTATTATGATGAACCTTTTGTCGCGACAGTCACGCTTTATTGCTACCACCGGAACCAAGTCCTATCTGAAAAGACCCAGTGACCCAGTATGGTGTTATGGTCGCACATATCAAAATATGTTGAACACATTGTCCCCTTTTTAACTTTTCTAGTTAGTCTAAAACCTCTTAAGTTATGTCTTTTATTATTTTTTTCTAATTTTGTAACCAACTTAAAAATAAACCTAAAAGTTCACCTAGAAGTTGCTATTTGATTGTTTAACGTAAAATATTACAATTATTTCATTTGGTACTAAAAACTAACATTTCCAACGGAAAAGGCATCTATTTTCACACCAACTAACAACTTTCATTAAAACGATTAAACAAACGATCTAAACATAACTTTAGTTCCCTTTTGTTCCAATAAAATGCCCTGGAGTAGACACAAAGTGACCCCATGAATTTTAAACCTGATTACTTAGCTAAGAGCGGTTGACAGCAGAGTGCCTCTAACTACTCCCATGCGGGATTTCTGCCTCGGTTTTTATTTCACTTAGACGTGTATATTTTAACCTTGGTATATGGTAATAGTGACGTGAAAATGAGAGGGGTAATATACGGTGTAATGCCTTATACTGTACAGCCGTGTTCATAAATGCAATAGTAGTCTCACCAAGAGCAGTTTTATATTCTGGTTACAAATATGCCCTATTAATACTTATGCAATATTTCAAACATTTGATGTTTTAAAAAGTGTATATAACAAAGATGTATAGACTTTAGTCTTTATACCACCTAAATCAATGAAAAACATGTTAATCAACAAAAAAAATGTTTTAAAGCAATGTTCCTTAATAATTATACTAACCAAACTAACTTTCAAATTAATACAGATTAATATATATATACATTGTTACTACCGTGCATCAGTGTATACATATTTAACATTACACGTGTTAACGTACTTTTGAACGCTTTGTATTTTGGAATTTGCTTTCTTCGAATTGGAGTAAACGTGTCTTAATCGGATGTTTTAATATGACATTGGCACCATAACAGTTAAAAACTACGAATTTTTATGTAGTTAATGATGTGCTATTTGAATACTTATATTTTACAACATATTGTGTAGCACTTCTTCCTCTATCGTATAGGTAAAGGTTGCCCTGGTGTCAGATTTGTTCAGCCGCCCATTTACAAACATGGCTTTTGTCTAACAACTTAACGTCCCTTTTACACACAAAGATGTGAAGTTGTAACTTTGACGGTCACCCATCTATGGACTGACTGCCGGCCTTGGTGCTTCAACTCGCCGATCACTTACATATCGGTGAGTGAAACAGGCTCTGAGTGCGTTGGTGAGCTCTAGGAATACTAACAGTATATGCCATACGTATAACGACTAAACGGTTTAACTAAAGTACACCAAAATAACGGTTTTAAATCTTCTCTAAATAGCAATATAACTTAATTCAGTTTCTGTTGCTAAATTAAACCCCATTAACCTGTCGAATGATATACACATGTACTTATAAACCTCTTCTTCCGAGAAACCTTGCGGCAGGCGGCATCGCGGCATATGTACAGACGCCAGCACATCCAGCTACCCCAATCTGTCAAATTTCTTTTATACATTTTCAATTTTATCACATAAGCATAAGGTTCACTTTCAAGTGGGGAAATTTGACAGATTTGCGTAGCTTGATGTGCTGGCGTCTGTACAACCGACACTGGAGCAATGGTAAAAGATTCTTTTTAAAATAGCTCTTATTACTTAGTTTATAAGTATTCGCATTGTTGGCACAATAATGTGGTTGGTCGTAACATCGCGTACCTATTCGGTTAGGTAGTTAATGTGCTAAAACTTTATTTAGCTTGAAAGTCCTTATTATTAATAAGTCTACTAAATATTTTGCATGCAAATGTTTATTACCATTATTTTTCATCGTTTAACTTTGCGACGAGTTTTGTCTTAGGCAAGATTTAGGTAATATTTTTACATTATTCATTTACACTTTCTAGTACAAATTTTATGAAAGCTTTATGAATTTCTGCCTATATAATTATTTGTTATTTAGACGGGAAACTTTAATAAAATAGCTTCTGTTTAATCATTCGTAGGTATTTTAGAAACTTATCTTTTTTTATAGAAATGTAATTTACTAAGTCTGTGCTAGTAGCTTCGGTAGTCACACTTTGGTTTTAACAGCCTCTTCATAATTTGTTTAAATTCATTCTATTTGGATGGTAATGTTAACAATTTATTCAAACACATTACTAATAATACATTCTCAACTAACATTTTATACCTACAATATTCTCAAAATTAAAGAATCTATTCCATCTGTCACATACAATGGAAGCAAAAGTCGATAAAAAAGCAATTTCAAAATGCTTAACGACTAATGGATATCGTATAAATAATGTAGACTAGTATACTGATAGCTGATTACATGGCTTATGGACGTGCATCCACGCCTGGCCGGCTGTAATCAAGCCCGGATAAACAAATAAACAACTGTGCTATATTCTGCTTCCGGAAATTAACTTATGCGACTGTGGCAGAGGACACTCCGCTGCTTTTTTACTCCAATTTGTCCGAAAAGAAGCGACATTTTCATAGCATGTATCGTATATACATTAACGTGATTGTTTTTCGTATTTTCGAAACGTTTCGGATAGCTGTAAATTCGAAAATCGAAGGCGGGAAAATCGCGCGGCCATTCTATTTACTGAAAAGGTAAAAGAAGACTGTTATCTAAACTTGATTTTAATTATTGATATATACTAAGGTTAAAAGACGATACAATATTACAATTACACGTATTTCAATAATAATAAGATATGGTCTTAACCATTCTAGGGTTTCGTACGTTAAAAGGAAATAATTACCCTATCATAGGTTCACTGGTTATTCGTCTGTCGGTCAAACCCCTATTCCTCAGGAACACGTGAAGGTATCAAAATCAATTTTCAAAGTCAACGCAATCAAATGATATGGCCTTTAAGGGGGGTAAAAGGTCAGTAAGTTCTTTCAGTGCAGCGGTCCACATCGACCATCGCAATACCATCGCTGAAGTATGAATTCATCGACATAATATCTAATATCCGTGTCTACGCTATATGTATTTGGTATGACTTGTCATGGCACATTGGACATGAATTATCGACGTATTAGCAAAACGTAGGTAGGCACATATAGTATCCACAGTTCAAAGCATTCTCTAATGCGAACGTGTATATCTCCCTTTGATCATTGACGTTGACTAGCTAAGATTAATCATAGATTTATGAAAGACTAGACTAGACTTTGCCCCGTGGTTTCACCCACGTTAAATTTTATAAATTATAGCCTATGTGTTATTCGGATATATAAGCTATATTACCATAAAGTTTCGTAAAAAATCGTTCAGTAGTTTTGGCGTATAAGAGTAACAAACATACATCCATACATCTATACTCACAAACTTTCGCATTTATAATATAAGTAGGATGTGTACCTCTAGCGGTTTTGGCAGTGCACGCCGGAATAGCTCGCAGATGGTATATTTTTTCCTACTTACTTATCGTTATATACATTGGACAATTCACACAATATCTTAATAAATTATAGCCTATCTGTTATTCTGATGTATAAGCTATATTATTTTAAAGTTTCAATAAAATCCATTCAGTATGTTTTATGTGAAACAGTAACAAACATCCATCCATCCAAACTTACAAACTTTCGCGTTTATATTATTAGGATAATACGGAGTATTCTTTTGTGAATATTTAACCCTACAATTAGATTAGATAAGAGGTTACATTCATCGAAGGCTGGATTAAGGAAACTGGCGCACTATGGGTATAAAAATTTTGGGGGTGAATATTAAATCCCGCGCGTGTGACTACACCGTAATCTGACTTTTATTTCGTAGAATAAAACAAAGTCACTTCAAAAAAGATTATTACGTAACAATCTCGTAAATTATACTACTAACTAAAATGAACTTCTTTTATTTAATTTCATAGACTGTACATTTTATTTAAATATATTTCTCATATCTTCTTTTTTTATCTTGTTTTCAGTTTTTTATTCGTCCATTTTTACCCGTACCTGTAAGATAGATGGACGTTATAGGATTAAATTGGATCTTATGGAATGTTAAGTTAGCAAAAGTAACTGAAAAACACACAAAATAAGTGGACTATGCGCAGTGTGTGGTGCTAGACTGCATAGAAATATAGCTTGTATCGTTGCGTTGGTTCGTTCGCTCCAAAATATTTTTACTCTTATAAAGACTCGATTTTAATACTAAATGCACACTCGTTACCCAATAAAATTACGTACTTTCATGTCAGTTCAGAATGTTTAATAATTGTTGAGAAAACCTTTATTCCCTACCGCCGATATATACAATGGGTCGCCGTAAGTTTTGACATGACCCCATTTATTTTATTTACAATCATCTGTTATTTATTATAAACGAACCGTCCTTCGCACAGGTGATTATTTGCACTAAAAATTTTGCATATTCTTTTACTCATATAATCTGAAAATTACGAACACATAAAAATACATGAAAATCGATAGTGTTGTTTTCAAGTGATAAACCTTCATCCATGCGGCAATAGATTAATTGCTTCATGTATAAAGTTAACACTTCAATTAAAAGCCTTTTCAGAACATACAAGCATTTTTCAATTAGCATTCAAGTAGTGGCATAAGGCGATGTTTCCATAAATAATGTATCAACTGTGTGCAGATGTTATGAAAAATGATTTTGTAACGTGGACTTGCGAAAGCTCCGGCGGCATGCAAGCTGCTTTATGCAAACAAAATATATTGGCCTTTTGATATGGTGCTTCGTTAACTTTACTATTAGTTTCGGAGAGTTATTAAATTGGCTATGTGAAGCTTGTTTGAGGGTGGGCTTCATGTAGCTTGATGGTTTGGTTTATGGTATTTTGGTAATGCATACTAGTTAGTTGATTGTCTAGTTTAGTAGTGGTACTGTGCTCGACCATCGATAGTGTGGAACTGCATTTTACTCCCAGTCGAACAATGTGATAAGGACTGGACATGGATTATCATTGTTCGGTAGCAACTTGTTGCCAGAAAGTTTTAGAAAGTAGACTCATTTGAGAGTCAGGATTCTTTATTGCGTCACATAAATTAAAAAATTAAGAAAAATAACTGATACTAAATAAAACGATCATGACAATGCAATAAATGCCCTAATTGCTAAAAGCCATATCTTCCAAGAAACCATAGGTGTAAGGAGAATAGTGTCTATATTCAAAGCATAAATGAGAAAAATCTTTATTAAAGAAAAATTTTTGCATACTTTACAAAAAACTAAACAACTTCAAAGGCTTCTATTCCATTTTCACAATGGAATAGAAAACCACGATTTGTACTAAGATATTTTATATAACGATCAATAACAGCTAATTGAAACTAAAGAAGCCAATACTTTTTAAAGTAACCTGTTCTCAAAGCATTGGATCATCCCAGGAAGCAATAAAATCGTCATAAATATTTCCCAAATATTTCAAGACTTGTATCAATAATAATCCGATTTGAAAGGAGAGGATTTAGATGCGGCTACCATAAGCAATAAAGCACTACACGTTGGATTGAGAGCCATACGATTCCGATCCGCTTTCGAGCCACAGACAAAGGGAAACTTTGATGAAATTGGAACATGAAACTTGATGCGGTAAAATGAGGGGAAAGTCTTTCAATATCTGGGTTAATCAACTCGTAACACAAGATTGATTTTGATTATAACGTTATCATATTATTCTCGTTCCATTTCACCAAAATAAAACTGAATAAAGCCTTCAAAATGCGCCGCAACCGCTGAAATATATGTTGTGAATATTTTAAAGTCCGGCGTTCAATAGCGTAAATCCGTAAGCGTAATTCAAACTGTCGTTTTGCGCGCGTGTAGCCCGTGCCTAATCCGGGTTGGACGGGTACAAACGACATCGTCAGGTGATATCAGTTGCAGCTGCGACGTGCTCGCTCCTAGATTCACTTACGGATTGATGGCAATGCAACGCGATATACTCTAAGCTACAAATCACCAAACCATTCCGTTCGAATTTCACCAAAGAATATTGAAGTTGTCTGCTTTATTACCTTCTTTGGGCGATTCTAATATATATATATAGATCTGCGAGTGTTAAAGATGTATTGAACTTATAAAAGAAACAATATATTCGGAAAGTTTCCAGTCACATTTTACGTTTGGATCGTGCCTTTATAGTATCATGCACACTTCACTTTTGTTTAGCATACTACGTTTGTGACGTCAATAAAATAAAGAGAAAAAATGCTCACTTTATGGTCCCGATACACGATATAGGAATAAGGTTGTTGCATGTCCATGTTAGTTTGTATGCATAATATTTTCAATTTTGTGGCAACATTGGTTTTCACAAACTCATTCTCAAATAATGGTTTTTTTTAGTGTAATTTTAATATTTGTTGCTGGCGTCCCATCGAATCATGAGAGTGGTGGAATAGAAAGGGCTCCTGTGTTTGCTCACATACTTGTGCACTATAATATGTCCCGCGCAGATGACTAATCCCTATTGAGACTGGCCGCCGTGGCTGAAATTCGGCAAGGAGGACATTATTATTATTTAATGCACTTATTTTCATCAGAGAACCTTTACATTTGATTGCTCTTTCAATAGTATTTTACTGTTACGGAATGTTATTGGAAGTCTAAGCCCCGTAGAGACAACAATTTTATTAGAGCCGTGTTTATATGTCGCCAACGACACTTAAATACATATTTCTCATTGAAAAATGAGCCTTATACAGTAGCCATTACGGTTCTGCATTATTAGTGATAATATGTGGCATATACAAACATGAGAAACATACTAGTAAATCGAACTGGTTAATTTTCATTACTGACAAACAATACACGAATGGACCGTAACGTCTCTCTGTGAACGATGACCATCATTCAATCGTCAATCCGTCTGCCATGTATGGCAATTATGAGATATACCCTTAGTCGAAGGACGGTCTAGTCCAGCAATAGACGCTATTCGGCGGACATGATGATAACGAAGAAACAATATAATTATTTTCTAATGTGTTCTTGCCCGCTTGAGTATGTTTCGCCGGACCGTCTCAACTAGATCGTGTTGAAATCGGTAGTAGATGCACCCACTGAGTTTGTTTCGCTGGGTCTTCTCAGTTGGGGTGCATTGGATCTGGTGGTAGCATTAAAGCGCGACCGTCGTTATTATAACAAGGTCCGCCATAATAATAATACCTTAATATAGACAGAACCATTGAAAATATGTAGTAAAAATATAGCTAAAGCTATAAATTTTGATAATTAAACTTAAACATGATATCTTTGATAATAAATTAATACAAGCTAGCTAGATATCATTGCTATTATAAAATTAATTTTATAAATGTTTTCATACAATCAATATCATGCGTACCTAAATATCTATGTAACTAGAAATAATAATGTATACAACTATATTACTACAAACATGTCCTGACTATTTCGGTCGACAACTAAAAATAACGAGAGAATAGAAGTTAGTATTAATGGTGAAAAATTAAACCAAGTTGAAACAGTTAAATTTCTTGGTGTTTACATAGACAGCCAATTAAATTGGAAGCAAGAGCTAGCAAACCTTGAGAAAAGCATAAGTTCTGCTTGCTACGCACTTAGAAGTCTTAGAAACGAGGTGGCCACTCGATATTTGAGAATGACCTATTATGCACTAGTAGAATCTAAGTTAAGATACAGCATTCTTTTCTGGGGAGGTAGTTATGACTACAACATTTCCAAAGCTTTTATTTTGCAAAAAAGAGCTATAAGGAACATTACAAATATACGTCCAGATGAATCATGTAAGCCATATTTTCAAAACCTAGGCATATTAACAGTTCCCAGTCTGTACATACTGATGTTACTCACTCACCTGACTAAATATATACACGAGTTTGAGACCGCAGAGGAAAGGCTGATACGTGAAAATACCAGAAGAAAGGACTTACAGACTAACAACATCCCTCACCTTGATATAGTGAAACATAGTGCTAGCATTAAGGCAATAAAATTATTTAATAAACTTCCCATAAACTTAAAAGGCCTAATCTATAAGAGAGACTTTCAATCAAAGCTTAAACAATTCCTTCTACAGAAATGTCTATATTCGGTCAGAGACTTGTAGTAAGGTGTTAATTTAATTATTCGAATTCCTGACTTTTATTTTATGTTTAATGTAGGATATAATTGTATAACATGTATGACATTCTGATGACATTTCAATAATTTAAATTACATTTATTTATATTGTTAAATGTTAGTTATTGTGTGTGTTTCTGTGTAAGTTAGTTATATATCTTAAATTTAGTATTTGTACTTAAATCAAACACAATGTGAAAATTGTTAATTGAATGAATAAATAAAAAAAAAAAATATTTACAAGCCCTTTTTAAAGTCTACGTGAATAAATACCTTTTTTATTTTTATTTAATGTTCAGTCTCCCCGCAGCAGTCTACAGCTTAAAAAATTCTACAGAGTATATGTCAACTAAAACTGGCACTGATTTATATACATACTTTTTGTTTTTAATCTGTATTATTTAACTAACCTTTCGTTATAAAATAATAATAGTTACGTCATGATACAGAAGTACTGGACCTGACATGCATCGTACGGCAGTTCATCACAAAAGAGCTACTAAATAATGGTGGGGGAAAATCAGCAATTCACTAATGAAACAGAACTAATTCAATAAAGCAGTATGGAAAATTTGAAAATAAAATTTGTCTACCTATCCAATATGCATTTTGTATTTTTTTCGTTTCATTCAGTTTAAATTAAGTCAATCAATCAATATTATTTATTTCTCTCCACAATATTATAACATGGTACATAGTGTTATGGTTACAGACATAGAAAATTTTACAACATTAAACAAAAATATTGTGGAAGACTGATGCCCAAACTAGGCTCTAATAGGCCTGTATTTCAGGTCACCAGGTCCCCCACCCCATTGGAGTATTGACCATATTAACAATTGAGAAAAAAAGACATATATAAAAGTTTGAGCAAAAGTGTGTGTGTGTGCGTGTGTGGTATGTGAGTGCGTGAGGTGTTTTGTGGATGCACGTATGAGTATTTTTTTTACTTTTTGCGCAAGGATACCAGATAAATTTTATTTATAAATGTTTTTGTTACATTAACGTTTATGTCAGATTGTTCAAAAGCTTCTCAGTTTCGTCATAGGTCAGTGCCTGGAGCCAAGTTGTTATTTCATTATTGCATTTTTTGGCAGTTAGATGGTACATAGGCAGTTTTTTATTAATTTGATTGTACAAGAAGCCCCCAAGATGACAGAAGAACCTCTTTGCTACCACAGTTTTTAGGTGAGTACATGGTCTATCAACAGGGTTGAATCGTCGTTTTCCTCTACAGAGCGACGGATCAAAATAAAGCTGAGAGTGTTGCTTCAGTAATATGTTTTTTATAAATAGTTGACGAACAGTTAGAACCTTTGCCTCTTTATATAACAGAGTAGTGGGGTGTCGGTATGGTAGAGAATATGATACCTTTAGAATGGCCCTTTGAGCCCGCTCTAACTGTATCATCCTACATTTTGGTGCACCACCCCAAGAGGTAATGCAGTAAGAAAGCAAAGATTGGGCAAGAGCATAATACACAGACTTTTTGAGTTGTTCATCAGCCACCGCTCTGAGGGTCTTAAACACATATATTAGCTTACGGTATGTTTGTCAAATTTTAAGTTTTTATCAATAACGACACCAAGGTATTTTTTTTTTAAGTGCAAACTAAGTTGAGTAAGTTACAGCCGCCATGCCCGTTACACCTTGTATATTAATAGATTATTTATAATACGTGCAATATGTTTTAAAATAAAGGTGTGTCTAAAGCAAACTCAAAATATAATAAAAACATACATCTATGCTAGAATGTATAACTTTGACTTCACACTTCTTACTACGTGACTTTAAAATCACAAACGAGATATTTCATCTCGAATTCATTCCAGAGTTTTAATAACCACCGGACTTATAATATTCCTGGCACATCGCTGAACTCGTACTCATTTCATTGGACTGTGTTAGCATGTAGGTCATAAAGACATGCCGGCTGCACTGGCAGGCCGCACTCATCAAGCCCTCGATATTTCACCGTACATTACAAACGATGCGGCAGACAACTGAAGTTAATTGGATGCGCCGGCCACAACAGGGCACAACTATGAAATATAAAACAGGCTGAGCGCGTTTTCAGGTGAGTGCAGGCCCATTATCCGAGCAGACGATGTTACGTGTCACGTCTCGTTATCGTGTCGCAACGCTGCGCTTAACGGAGTTACAAGGTTTGTGGGAGTTTTGTTGAAGTGACAGTTGATGAGCCCAAAACGTCAACTCGTCTATTTCGCCGGCTGCATCTAGAAGACGAGATGCGCTTACATTTCATATTAAAGTGGTTCGCAGCAAGATGCTCTTACCAGTCTCTAAGCGATTGGCGAGGCCAAGTAACTAAGCTCGCGGTCAGTCCAGAGATGGGTGCAAAGTGGTTTAATTTCTGAGCGTTTCAGTGCTTCGGAGGGTACGTTAAGCTGTCAGTCCCGCTTGTAGGCCATTTCAAAGACCTAATGGCCGGCTTGTTCAACTGTGACACAACGGTAACCACTGGCTATACGATAAGTAAGTATAATAAAGTCAGTTGTCATATTTATATTTAGATTCCGTGGTATTAGTTACTGTGCTGTAATAGAAACATAATATATATATATATATATATATACATTTATACATGCCGCATGCCGTTTTCAGAAACTTTCACTACTTTACCGGAAAACAGAGGCAAACACGGGATCTAGCTGTCAATCAAATAAGTCTTCAGACTAAGTAATCCGGTCTAGAGAGCTTTGGGTTTCGGACCATGGTGCACGTGTCGTCACGATGCATTAAATGTCGGTTTTTAGGGACCTTTTGTGCAACGTTAAATGCGAAGAAACGGGCGTAATAGGGGATCGGAGGGGGAGGAACATAATGAAGATACAAACTAAGTCCCTTGCTTCACGAGACATTCATAGGATTTTTTTTATTGAAAGCAAGGCAAACGATCATACGGATGTATGAGAAGGTCGGTTTAAAGAACGTTTTGTGCAAAGGAGGGCAATCTTGCTAGCGGCGCGTTCGCAGTAGTGCTCTATGGCTGGTGCGCACTCTTGTGTACAGTGTCTTCAAAATGCTTTAACTAATCTTTGTTCAAATAGTTATAATTGGAAACGAGTAGCGTCGAAATATCAACACTGAATCCATGTTACTTGGGCTAATGAATGAAATGTCGGTAAATGCGACCGGCTTGATATTTTGATTAAGTTTCTTGCTAAAAATAG
Source organism: Pseudoips prasinana (assembly GCA_951640165.1). Lineage (NCBI taxonomy): Eukaryota > Metazoa > Arthropoda > Insecta > Lepidoptera > Nolidae > Pseudoips > Pseudoips prasinana. Next base: position 25,877,413 of record OX621237.1, on the reverse strand, counting down.
GTTTATATACCATTTTGTTTTTGATTTGGCAGGGCGAATGTCTACGCATGCCACCCGCAAAATCTGCGGATGCGTATGTTGGGCTCGCACCAACTAAACCTAACCTACCGTGGACTTCTCTTGGCGTCTGAGTCCCAGGAACGCGGGATGCTGCTCCGGTGCAGGTTTCATACCTAATTATAATTATCAATACATAAAAAAGTAGACGCTATTTAATATTTTATATTGCAACCGACTTTTAAATTCAGGCCAATTCAAACTACGGCATTTGAACTCATTTTCTGCATTATATATTTCAATTTTCTATATAGATAAAACGGACATCATCAAAGCGATGGGCGTGCCATTAAAAACGCAACAACGCAAACACTGGCCACACACAATACAAAATATTGCTGTTTTACCACCGAGCATTCTCACACAATACGTTTCAAACAGACTGTGTAATAACAGTCCATCAAAATTTCTACGGTACAGTTGTCGAGCCGATCGGAAAAATTTACTCGACTCGACTCTGTCCGCCCCGGCCGACTCAAACCGTGTCGTAATCCGTGTGCCCTGCTATGTGTGAAATTGAAATTAAAATTCTATTAAAGCGGAACGATTGAAATAGAACACTACGTATCCTATTTTTATACAGCACTGATAAATTGATTATATGATTGGACTGGTGCAGGGAAATGGCACGAAACTGGAACGTACATTTTCATATTCTCTGCTTTCGCCATTCCGAAAAGGCTGAGCAACGAATATATACTATTGGAATTTACTTAATGTACGTGTGGCGCAACAGTTGAGATAGTCGCCTCGCCACTTTGTGTCCTGGGTTCGATTGCTGCACAGCACCTCTTTTTGTGTGACCCATAAGTAGTTGTTCTAAATCTAGCAATTCTAACTTTTATGTCCTTTCTTTAGCATAGCTCATAAATATCGGTATAAAAAATTAAAGAATGTAATTGGAATATACTAACTTATTTCTTGCAACTGGAAGAAAGAAACTGGTCAGTTGGTCTAGTGGCTCTGATTTGCTAAGCAGGTCGTAGGTTCGATTCCCACCCAGGACAAATCTTTGTGTGATGAGCACGTTTTTTTTTTTTGTTAGTTTTATTTCTTCAGGGGGAATTTTCAATGGAATAGAAATTATGGCGATTTATGACTTATAATTTGACACTCTCAAAACCAATGGTGTACTTTCGGTTGAGATATTTTGTGAGATTTCGCAAGAAGTAGGGTATAATTATCTAATATTTTTTGGTTGCTTTTTGGAACTACAAATTTATTATGTTTATATAATATTTTCAAATCTCAATTTTAATATGTCCTGAAGACTTGATCGCGATGTAAATCTATGAATGGAAAACATTTTCTCGACTAAAAAGGTAGCTTAAGTTTTATTGGTAAATATGGTTCGATTGAAGAGGTAGCTTATCGAGCAATCGTTTTACTCGCATGACGAATTTTTTAAGTTTAAGTAAGTAGTTTGTATTAGAAATATTTTTATTCTTTGACATTGTATCCTATTATATTATTTAAAAACTATGACATGTGAAACCATTACCAATAAATGACTATTTGACTATTTGGTGACAAAATAGTTAAGATTTTATAGGAAATACTTCAGGGCTTAATAACACGGCACTATATGTGCAAAAGTGTCCCACGCGATTGGTGTTTGTTAATTGAAATTGAAAAATTCATTATTCAGATAACTTAGATCCAATGTGTCATTAATTACAAAATCATGACTTACAACTATTCAGTTTATCACCGTCCTCACCATCTTTATTAAAATAATTAATTAATCACAATTTTATTATGAAGAAATAAATACAATTTTTTTATAGATTCTTAATTTAAAAAAAAAATATTGCTCCCGGCTTTACTATTTCAAGCATTAACGATAAACGGCTACGGTGACCGCTTGTTATCAGGCAAGCCGTACGTAGCTTTGGGCTTCAAAAATGAAAGTTTCTAGTTTTGTTAAATGTGAACCCAAGAAGAGAGCCGAAATGTCCTGCCCGAACGGTGTAAGCCGTCCAGTCGCATTTATATCCGCGCACCTGATAAATCTTTGTATAAAAACTGAGATTTGCTTCGGGGTTTTATTGGTTGTGAGACGACCCTTTACGTTACTATGAACTATCATTCAGGTATAGTTGACACGCAGAATATGTACTTTTGGTAGTTAATTGTATCATATTAAACTGGGAGTTAACTACAATAAAAAAACAAAGCAATTATGAAGCTCGTAGGGTTCAAAATCCTATGTACAAATATGTTTATTTATTTATCAAATACAAATGAAGGGCCGGTTGGCGTGGTTGGTAAATGCTTGCCTTTCACGCTGCAAGTCGCGGGTTCGATTTCCGCCCAGGACAGATATTTGTGTGCATGAACATGTCTGTTTGTCTTGAGCCTGGGTGTAAGTAATTATCTATATAAGTATGTATTTACAAAATAAAAGTAGTATATGTAATATATCAGTTAACTGGTTTCCATTACACAAGCTCTGCTTAGTTTGGGATCAGATGGCCGTGAGTGAGTGATGTCTGATGTCTCGGGATATTATTATTATTCCCGTTAGTGTAGTAGTGTAAAAATATAAAATTTCTACAACATGTAAGGAATGTAATATAACAAGAAAAGAAAACTATTCCAACTAAATTGGAATGAAATAATATGCCACTTGAAAACTAAGAGAGAATCTTAAGAACTATGAAAGTACTGTTAAAAAATAACCCACTTTCCTTTTTTCGGTATAGCAATTAGGCAAGTATATGGAAAGAAAAGGCCAAAAAAATATCTTAGAAGTTTAAAAACAAAAATTCGTAATTTTAGGCAGAATTACTTCGCAAAAGAAAAGGTTTTGTTAATTTGTAACATTGAGCACCTGGTAGTGCGATATCATGTAATTTAGTACGCTTTAGTACGAGCGTTAGCGTGCTCCATTGGAGTCCATGACGCGAAATTCTCGGATGTAAGAACATAGTCTGTGAGGGTTCAGATTTATTGACATCGCGATAAACTGCTCTGTGGAGCACCATTTGTCGATTAAATGACGTCTTAGGTTTATAGGTACTCTTCTAACTGTGTTTTCGTATTGTATTATAATACATATTCGAATTATTTTTATTATATTTATTATTTCAATTCTAGCATAGGGCTATTATCCATTTATAACTGTACTGGTGTGATTTGTTGAAGTTATTTGTGTTTTAATAGTTCCCCGCGATACGATTTGGTTAACTTAGCGAGAGCTTACATAAAGAAGCTCAATTTTCCACAACCTACCTATTAACATACGTTTTAGAAGTGTGCATAAAAGTTACTATTGAAATCAAACAAACTATCTTAAGTAACCTTTGCACTCAGAAAAAAGTTTAAAACAATGTATATATTGTTTTATATATTATCCAGATCACCGTCCCACATCGACACCCGCAACACCAAAGGAACTACAAAAACGTAGCCGGCCTTTAAGAAAGAAATTGGCTCGCTTCTTAAAAGTGGATCGGAAATTCCAGAATAGTTAATTGATTCCACAGAGTGGTATTACGCGGTAAAAGTTTTTGTGAGATGCACTTTGGTGGATTACCAGGTGAGCATTCATCCAGGTAAATTGGATGCCACAGACTAACTTGCCACTTCTGGCAAATAGGTCTGTGGCAGAATGTGTTTTAATATAAATACAAAGCTTGCCACCTAGTCGCTCTAAGTCTAACTAGTGTGTGCTTCCACACACGTGTGTCACTGTGGTTAAGATAGTGGCGTCCTCGTGTATTGGTTTCAATCCCCGTACAGGACCACTATTAGTGTCACCTATAAATAGATGTTCTGATCTCTATGCCTGGGTATGCTTAGTAAAGTTCCTGCTGAAACGGGCATTTAATTCATAAGTACGGACGTTGTATTAAAAAAGAAATAGAAATTAAATTTAGAGCCTCTTTTCAATTGATCACTTTTGTGATGTTGACAGTTAGATGATCTCACCGGTCCGTAAGTGATCGGTGGTTAATCAACTAGGTTCGCGGTCGGTCCATAGATGGGTGAAAACCAAAGTGGTTTGATTTCTGAGCGTCTCCGGGCTTCGGAGCGCACGTTAAGCTGTCGGTCCCGGTTGTAGCCCTCAGACAACAGTCGTTAAGTCATGTCAGACGCCTACTGAGCGGCTGAAACAACTCTTGCGCTAGGGTAACTACTGCCAATACAATTAAGTAAAAAATCACTTTTGTGGTAAAGGCTTCATCAAATCAATAAAAATATAGGTATATACGATGTTAAAAAATTTTCATAACGAAAAGAAATACGAGTTTTTTTGCTATTTGCAATTAACAAAAACAAGTGCGCACAATGTAGCCGTTGTAATTGACTGCCCGGTATTATTTTGATATTTTAACATGGGACATATTAATTAGTGGTGAATACAGCCAAACTTATAGTAAGACTCAATGTTTTAATAGGACCGCCATAATGATCGACTAGGTAGTTCTTATGCGCCATTATGTGGATAGAGTAGCCTATCTTAGTTTTTATCACTGCGGTTGCATGCTGATTGTAATGTTTTGCTGAAGGTGTTCTGAAACTTATAATAACATGACGCCTGTCTTTTAATTCAGCTCATCATCCACCCTCTATGTCAAACACGTTATGGTAATCAAACCGTCTCCAATCAAGAAGATTTAGTACCTGAATATCCCATCTGGCTCGAATTACATAATCTTCTTCTTCTTAGCGTGTCGTTGGCAAACTCATGAAAATTTGTGGCCCAAAACGTGGCCACACTGATTGTCTTGTTTGTGGCATTCCTAAGATCCTGCCATGATCGTGTGGCAGGGCAGGCTGGGTACGATGTAAGGTGGGTCATAGATTGTTGTGTTTAATAAAATTTAATTGGTTATTGATTCATAATTAACTAAGTGAATGGGTTAATACAAAATGCGATGATATCTTCATATCAGTACATCCATTGCCTTATTATCAGCTATTTATATATAGGCATATATTAAAATATTATATTACACAGGACACATTCCAACCTACTTATCGTATGGACAGTGGTTACCCTATCCTAGTGTGACAGTTATCAAGCCGCCCATTAGGGCTCTGAGATGGCTTAAATACTGTTGCCTAATGGCGACAACTGGGACTGACAGCTTAACAAACAAAGCACAAAGATGCTCAAAAACTGAACCACTTTGGTGGTCACCCATCTATGGTTGACCACGAGCCTAGTTGCTTATCGAATCTTAGGCTATTAGCGCCTAAAAATGTTTATTACATAGAAGCCAAAATAATTAAAATATGATTATTATTGAAATATTATATCTAGAATGTCACAGTAATGTTACGTAGCGGTGTAGCATTATTTTACTGGTTGCATAACCATTTACTGAATCTATCTAAAAGTCATGAACGAAAACACTGACCACTTTGGCGAGTTTAAATGACAGGGGGTCCTGATATAGCGGGTGGTCGGCATGTATCATTTCAAACACCGCTAGGAATTTCCCTCGTACATTTCATGAACGAATAATTGGAATAATTCACATACTCCTCTATACCTACAGTGTACCACTCCACGAACAGTCTCTTCAATACGGGTCTAGCCACGGAATGCGATGAGACTGAGATGCATTTGCCAAACAGTCGTAAAATAAACATAAATCTTAATGTATATATATGTTGCAGTGTCCTTACCATTGCTAATATAGCATAAAAAACCGCCAAGTGCGATACAATACGTGTCAATATTGCGAGAAATAAATACACAATATAAGTGTTGAAATGCCTAATGTTTTTGTACCTCTTTTCATTAGTGGCTGCGGGGTACGGTGATGTGTTTTTCCTCTAATGGTCAAGATATTAATAACGTGCAGTAAGCGGGTTAGTTCAAGTGTCTATTATAAACGATCATCAAAAACATGACTCCTATGTCTCCTACATAACTCAGTTATAGACGATCATCGGGATGTTACCTCTTAATGGTCCGCTGCGCTGTCTTTAATGTCAAAGTACAATAGTAGCACGCACGTTAATCCTCCCTGGTATTCTGTATTTTATAAAGTGCAATGTAATAAGCTGGTAAATCTGGAGTACTGGGAAAAGGAGGGATTAAGAAAGCGCAATTTTAGTGGAGATAGGGAGAAAGTTCCGTAGTCTACGCAGCACTCCTGCGGTTGCATATAACCTGCGGCTTGTCTGCTGCAGTTGAGGACCCCAAGAGAGAAATGTGTCAAAATAGATCCCCAAGTTTCTCACTGTGGTACTGTCTGGTATAACAGTATTGTCAAAAACTACTCGTGGAAGTTGCGACCAGTCAAGTGAGGTGATTTTTCGCGGACTGCCAATAACAATCACCTGAGTGTTAGATGGGTTTACGTGAAGCCCTTAGGCTTTGCTCCAATTAGAAATATGCTCCAAGTCCTTATTTATTATTGACACACCATTTGAGATGGTTTCTAATGAAGCTTGTGTGTATACTTGGAGGTCGTCTGCCTAAAGGTGGTAGGAAGAATCTAACTGACAGGAAATAGAGTTAATAAATATCGAAAATAGTAGCGGAGACAGAACGCCACCCTGAGGCACGCCAGCGCTCGTACAGCACCAAGATGACATAGCATCATCGATGCGAACACGTTGGCGGGGACCATATAGGTAACTGCGAAACCAGTCAACGTGAGTGAGGGAATAGAAGGTGTCCCTTTGTTTGCGTGGACATGATATGTACATAATATGTCCCGCGCAGATAGCTAGACTGAAATTGTTCCTGGTAGATATTGTTAAGGTCTAGGAAATAAATGCTAATGAGAATTGAAGCATGATGCGAAATCAAATCAAGATATTCCATTGATTTTTGTTTGCCTCATTATCAGCTTAAAACAAAATTCAAATTTAATGAAGTATGTTTTCAGCAGATAACTAGATCTGACGGGCATGACTTTAAATAACTTGAAGGCTAGAAAAGATCCTAGAAAGGATGCCTTTTCAAGGAGTAGTTAAACTTTAAAAACGGATCCTTACTGCTCGTCAGGTCTATATCCGCTCGATTGCTTTCTGCAACCACAGTTGCAAAATTTCAAATGCCTACATTGCTCGCTGCAACCGTGGTTGCATTTTGACATTTTATTTTAAAATCATTATGATCCTTATTACAATGGCTTAGAGCTCTATTTAAACGTATCCAAAACAATTCTAATACTAAGAGCATAGACAAAACGTATTATTACCAACTTCACGGAACAAAAATATTCTAATATTGGTAGTTGAATCTCAGTGAGCGACTTTTAAAATTTGTGTATTCTTTTCGTTCCGTGTTTTTTTGTCATTCTTCCACATGAACAATATTCAAATGTGCATGATCATATCAAGTAATTCATATAGTTTATGGATATATTAAATATTTATGCACTTTTTAATTTAAATTTTCTGTAATTTTGATTTAGAACTCACACACTAACATTTACTCGCACCTCTAGTTTTAACGCTAATGGAATATTATTTATTTGAGCTTAAATAACCTAACATATACACTTTTGTACCTTATTTTACTGGCTATACAGAACAGTCAAAACCTTCAAAATGCCCTTTTTAGGAAAACCATAAATCAAGTTTTAGTTGAGGCGGGTTGAACGCTCGCCGTGCACCGAGAGCAGCTAGCACTCGAGGGCAAAAAAAAAATATTTTGAAGCAATTGAGCGGATATAAGTGAAGTAAAGTAGGTTTGTATATATAATATATACCTACTTTACTGTAGTCCAACTGTGTGTGGGTATAGATCTAACAATGAGGTGGAAAAATTTTAGTTGCGTGAGAAAGGGAACCTCACAAAAAGAGATGTAACGACATTAAATTAGTTTAGTCATGCAAAATAGAGACTTGCTAACAGTATTTAGCGAGTTTACTCCAGCTTTAAAAAATATAGAGTTATGTTATTTAACTCCATAGAAGTAACAAACATTTTTTTCATCAAGGTCTTTCGCTACTCAAACTTTTACCTACCTAACGACCTTAAACTTTTAAATTCAAACAACTAAATCTATGCAATTTACGATGAAACTTTCCCCAACGAAACGTGTTAGTTAGAGAACCCTTGATATAATATTTTACCTTAAACTCAGACTAAAGAAACAAAATAAGCCTTATCACGATACGTCCACCGTGAAATAAAGCCTCCAAATAATCCTCCTTATATTTCTAGTGAACTTAAGCTTTCATTTGTTTGCTTAGGATAGATTACACAGTCTTCGGTCTTGAGGGACCAACCGACTATTCAAATTTAATCTAAATTGATTTTTATTTGTATCGTGAAAGAAGTCATTTTAGAACTGAATTTGTAGGGTTGACTCGTCATATCAACTCTGATTGATGATTATATTACGGGAAAGTGACAAAGGACTGATATACTAGGTATAAACAAAAATAGTAAAAGGTGAGGAGTGAGGAGGAGACCACAATTAATAACATGAAAAATCTGTATAGACAAATCGCTCTGTTTCTAGGACTCTGTTAGTAAAATATAAAACAAAACCCTGTCACATTACTGTCTGTTTGTCTATAACGTATGTCAGCTTTGACATCCTTGGACATAAAATGCGTGATAAAACTGAAACGTACAGATCTTTGTTGAATATTGACTCAAAACGTTGCTTTGATATTCTTATTATTCATAGGAAGTCCTGTTTAAGTAATTGCCGAGCGATATGTTAGGTATTGAAATAATATTTAAATGTTGTCTTATTTCGTTTTATGACGGATAATGGGAGGTCTATAACGAATATTTTTGTTTAAATACATTTCCATTTTATGGTTTGATTATCATAAGGAAATTAAAAAATATATAAGAAAAGATTCCCTAATCTTTGTCTCATAAAAAATTCATTGCAGTAATGACATTCATATACAGAATTAATCTGCCTTATTTTAAGTAAATTAACTTATTTTCAGCTATGTATATGAGCGAGACGGGCTGTCACCCTCTTGGATTACTGGGGATTTGATGCGGAACCCCGACCCGTTAATATCTACATACTTGTCAAATTACCTTGTCAATTCCCCTGACAGGTGATACAACTTGCTTAGCGACTACGCCGATGCGTAGATTGTGACTACGCATTCTACGGCGTAGCAAATTTTCGGCGTAGCTATACGAATAATGTTATTTATTATTAGTAAAACTTTTAAATGAATAACAATTTATGCAGTTTAAATACATTTCAGAACATCGCGATACAGAGACATTTATTTTAATACATGAAAAGTACAATTTTACAGTGAATTCGCTCGAAATGTTATAGGCGGCGATCTAATACTTCCGTCCTGTAGTTCAGATGCAATGAGCCGTAGAAACGATTGCGCAATGTGTCAACTAAATCAAAAAGTTCCCGTTAATCTAGACATCAATCAATTATCTATACATATAATAAAATCGTAGGAAAGTCAAAACTGTTCATTGAATATTTTTTTTAAAGGATACTTGGGGCGTGATCTACAATCGATATCGAAGCCAAAAATATAGTTTTTAGAATTTTTGTCTGTTTATCTGTTTGTGTGTATGTATGTCCGGGCAAAACTCAAAAAGTACTGTATGGATTTATTTAAAATTTGGCATGAATATTACTAAGAGGTCGGGTCAACATATAGGCTACATATTATCAAGCTATCACCTACGGGGGAGGAGCTGTAATCATTTATAAAGTTTAACGCGGGTAAAACCACGGGGCACAGCTAGTACCTCATAAAATGAAAATACATTTCAAGTATGTCTAAGTTTATTTGAAGCCTCTAGTTAATCAAAGAGATGAGTTTTTCTTATTAAGCATCAAGGGAACGGACGTAAATACAGAAATTAGCGCGAGTATCATCGTCAGAGCGGTGTGTAAACATCAAAAGTTTGAAGGTGGCGGCGGCGCGTCGGCGCGTCGGCGGGCTTGCGTCGGCGCGCCCAATACCGTCCCTAGCCGTGTAACTTACACGGTTTTATTTAAGCTTATCGCATCAACTCTTGCGATTAGTTGTTATAAGTTGTATTCTACATCTATTACATTTTATATGTATGAAGTGTCGAGTTCAGCACCGGTATATTTTCTTATTACCCTAAATATACAATTAAATCTAAAGCAGAGTGTACATCACACTAATATTATAAAGGCGAAAGTTTGTGAGTATGTGAGTGTGTATGTTTGTTACTGGATGGAGTTAAGTTGACACCCTGGATTAACACATAGGCTATAATTTATTAAGCACGTTTACGGTGTTCTATGCAGTGCTTTTAATTAATGAATTTGTTTTATTATGTCTTTGTAACAAATAGTAAGTATAATATGCTAATCTTATTAGTGAGATTTAATCAATAACCGAGTGTTCAATTTGTGCAATTATATAAATCATGAATTTAAATTACGTGTATACATTTTTACCTAAAATAAAATTAATATATATGAATAATAAAAGTCGATTATATTAATTCATCGACGGCGTTTTCAGCGCATGGTGGACGCGTCGCGCGTCATCGCACGGGCGGTAGATATGTTATGTTATTTACGCGTCCGCCGAGGACAACTTTTTAATGGGGCGATAACAGACCACCCGAGACCGGCACGGTGCTGTTAAATCTCATGCTCATAAATACGTTATGTAAACCTACCCTAATAATTAGTGGCGGTTACGGTGTGTAGTTAAGTTTTATGGAGGCGGTGAAGGCTGTGAGTTCGTACACAAAAATGTTCTTTAATTTGTCTGGCTACGTTCCGAGGCGATGAGGCGGAAATTGTTATGTTTATTCGGAGAATCTTGTATTTCTAGCTACCTTTTTGTTTTTTTCCGCTATTTTAATACGATTGGGTTTTCGAGGGAACGGCGTAGCTTCGTAGTCGAGATCCCATTGAATATGTATAAGTGTCTGTACCGCGGTAATCTTTGCTTTCGCTGCCCTCGATGCTCCTCCTTCAATACTGACGAGATCAAATTCATATAGCAAACACGCATACACATTTTCTCATACTTACGGGTTTCAAAGTACTTTTATCCAACAAATAGCGATTTATGAAACTTTTTATTGCTTTGTTTTATGTTACCAACTCTGGGAGAAAATATTATTGTCGTAGAAAATAAATAGAAAAACTCCAGACTTTCAATAAAGTTGTTTTCATAACAACGGTTTACGTTACGTGCCGCCAACATGGTCGTTCTTTGCGGGGATGGATATTGTACGCTTGTTAGCGATACACATGTACATATAAATATTTAGACATTACTTTTTTACAAGCTATATTTATAAGTTTAACGCGATTTCTTTATGAGAATTAGGAATTGACGTAATGAGTATGGTTATACTTAGAATGGTGATGATAAGGATGATAAACATGGTATACAGATGACGGTACGTCAGTGGATACATCTGCTCTATGAAAACCGCTCTTACTGCCTACGTAATACGGACGCTGAGAAAGTGTATCCACCGTCGTAGCGACGACTGTACAAATTGGCTGAAACAGAGATCATACGCAGTGTGTAACAGTTGTGATGGAGTGGCGCGTGGTAAGCGCTCAAGGAGCGGGGCGCGCGGGGCGCGGTACAGTACCTGGCACTATCGCCGCTGCACGCCACCTGCACTCCGGCTCTTCACTGCTTCCCCACTTTTACTTTTCAAAGTTTTTCAACTACGTCGTTAGTTCACAAACTTGGGAGTGTTCAGTGACCGAGTAATTCGAAGCGTTCTGGCGGAAGCTAGCGATGTCAGCCGTGGGGAGAAGGTGAAGCGCGTGCTGCACGTACACAGGTTACAACGAGTACAGCGACGAAGCGAGATACGGAGTCATGCGGTCAGCCAAAAGGACACAAACCTACTGGCGAGCTGGGTGTATGGCAGCGGCGTCGGGGGCGGCGGGTGCGGGGCCGCGCCATTGGCCCGCCGGGGCACGCCTCCGTCGTCGCCGCCGCCGCCGCCGCGTCGCCATCACCACGCTATACCAACATACTTCAACTATCTTAACTTCAACTACTAACTTCTGAAGATTCGCGCTTTTCAAATATTCTTAAACACGTCACCGCCTATTCAGAGCAGAACTTGGAAAGAAATGTCGACCTGTTTATTATTATTAGTAGATTAAAATGGCTCGATAAATTCCTTATTAGCTTTTTAAAAAGAACCAGCCCAAAATACTTTTAGCGTCAATTAAAATAAAAGTAACTTACTTTTTTAAAAATAAGAGGATACATTAATGAGTTTCCTGATTAAAAGCGCCTGTGGCGTGGTTGGTAAATGCTTGTTTTGCACGCCGCAGGTCGTGGGTTCAATTCCCACCCAGGACAGATATTTGTGTGCACGAACATACCTGTTTGTCTTGAGTCTGGGTGTTATTATCTATAGCAGTATGTATTTATAAAAGAAAAGTAGTGTATGTAGTATAACAGTTGTCGGGTTTCCATAGTACAAGCTCTACTTAGTTTGGGATCAGATGACCGTGTGTGAATAATGTCCCAGGATATTTATAATCATTATATAATTTTAACTACTATTAGGAGTATGTAATGATAAGTTTGCGTTATCGCCTATAAAGTCGCGTAGAAAACTTAGCAATTTGATTTTCAAGGTCATTTGTTACCCTAGTGTCAGAGTTGTTCAAGCCGCCCAGTAGGCCTCTGACGTGTCTTAACGACTTTTGTCTAACGAAGACAACCGGGTTCGACAGCTTCACGTGACCTTCGAAGCACGGAGACGCTCAGAAATTGAAGCACTTTGACAGTCACCCATCTACAAACTGACCGCGTGCTAGGTGTTTTACCTCACCAATCTGTCGTGCACAGCATGTAATAAAACAATCTAATTCTATTTTTTTATATACTGTGGACACGGGTCTCATCGCGATAAATATTTAGGTAAATCATTACCTTGTTTACCCGACGTTTCGGCATGGATTGCACCAGCCGTGGTCACGGGTCGACCCGTGACCACGGCAAGCTCCTCCAAAACAAGGTAATGATTTACCTAAATATTTATCGCGATGAGACCCGTGTCCACAGTATATAAAAATGTGTACAAATCGCGAAAGTTTAAAAACATTAATTCTATTTTATGAATATGAATTAACAATCAACAACAGTTTTGCCATTTATTTTTATTAACCCCCCACGCAAAAATAGGGGTGTTATAAGGTTGACGTCGATGCCTGTCTGTGTGTGTATTGTACCTTTCAAACAATTTTTAATATCAACAAGTAATTTTTAGAATTCAGAATCTGAAATTGGTACCATATATTGAAAAGTCACCAAATTGATTTATTTTCTGAACGTCATCTTGTTTCAGCCATGTAATGATAAGGCAATTGTGATTGCGCCAGAGGTATATGAGCGGCTTGAACAATACTGACACTAGTATAGCCACTGTGTATTCAGTAAGAATATGATCTGTAGATATTTCGAACGGCTGAAACTCATTTTTTTATATAATAATATCTAGGGACAATGTCACACAGATCATCCTAGCCCCAAACTAAGCAAAGCTTATACTATGGGTACCAGGCGACGATATACATACTTATGTAGATAGATAAATACTTAAATACATAGAAAACATCCATGACTCAGAAACAAATATTCCTGCTCATCACATAAATATTTGCACTTACCGGGATTCGAACCCAGGACCACCAGCTTCGTAGGCAGGAGCACTACCAACTAGGCTACGGTGACCGTCAAATCTTTAAACTCCTCTTTTTCAATTATAGTGGTGGAACTCCCTCTTGGAATTTTTTTAACATACGTTTATCTATACTGGAGGAGGCGTCTTATGGATGGGATAAACGCTAGATCTAATGTACACTTAACAAAAGCTATCAGAGAAAAAAAATCGTACTCGAGTCATAAATTTCATAAATGGTATTTTTTTTCTATTATATCCTGGGATATTATTTACACCCGGCTAGTTGATTCCTGATTATGATAACTGATTTACTACTTTTCTTTTGTAAATACATTCTTATATATATGTATGTGTATACACGGTTAAATTTTGAAGGTTTTAATCCGATGGACAGGAGGTTTATCTTACCAAGTACTATTCATTAGTTATTAATTTTACATGATATCTCTGATTCGAGTTGATAAGAAAAATTAATTTTATATGTTAATTTTATCTACACAAATCGATAGTGTTTCATGCACCTTATCGCCCCTCCAAGGCATGTAAACGATCATCATGTAACCGTGTATGTGCATGTTCTGTGTATATGTATATGTGTGTGTATGTGAATATACATTTTATATTAACAAGTACTAATAGAACAAAATAGATACTAAAATAGAAGATTAATGTATGTTATGAAGCATGTACTTTTGTTATTAATTAAGTTAAACTTATACTTCAAATGTAACTACAGCAATATCTATGTACAGATAAGAGAGGGTCTTTTCTAATACAAGTTACCTACATATAACTTAAAAGAAGAGACCCACACACTCTAACAAGTACGTGTAGTACTTTAAGGCATTTTGATTTTGATTTTTTTTTATATAGGTAATTACATGCAGATTCAGGACAAACAGATATGATCATGGACACAAATATCTGTCCTTGGAGGGAATTGAACCCAAGACTTGCGGTATGAAAGGCAAGTATCTACCAAAAGGTCTGCCAATTAAAAAAATACTTTAGTTATTTTCGATTTAAGTACTATAATTGAAATTGGTTGTGTATGATATGTTGTAGGTACTTACATCTATATATATATAAATCAATGCCACTTTTCGTTGTAATGTTATAACTCAACAACGCCTTTACCGATTTGGCTAATTTTGGTCTTGAATGATTCGTGGAAATCCAGGGAAGGTTTGTACGTAGAGAAAATTTAAAAAAAGTCTTGAAATAGTGTAAAATCAACATCTTTTAGCAATTTAAAATATTTTTTGTTTAAATAAATGAACTTAATAATATTTTTTTTATTACTATGCCTTATACGTAGCGAAGCACGTACCGGGCCGCTAGTATATATATATAAAAGTTATTCTTTCTTTCCTTGAGACTAGTAGTAGGTAGATAAAATTTAAACTCGTAAATTCGATTCCACACAACCAAGCTTATTTTAATCTAATGTAATTACGGCAAATAAGTCTAAAGTAGTTTTACCTGTAATGAGGTCCTGGGTTCAAATTGCTGGTCGCTGGGCCAATAAGTGATTGTGGGAATTTTCTGAAAAACAAAATCTCAGTATCAGCCCGAAGTCTGGGAGGTGGCGGTATTTACACCCCCGTGCCTATGTGAGCACGTAAAGCTGTCCATCCTGTGCTTAAGCACTTTCCGGTCGCTACTCGTCTCATGATATCAAGAAATTGATGGAATTGAAAATGCTACTATGTTTGTGGACTATGATATATGCCGCGCCGAAGGTTTGTCTCCATTGAGACCAGCCGCCATGGTAGAAATTCGAGCAGGAAGACAATATACAATAAATAATTTGAGAATGTTTTACAATAAAAAATCGTACCCTGAATTCCGGTAATCCATATGGTAAATAAATTTATAATGCCGAACTCATGAAATATTTTCGTTACAGTTACAATATTATTGCGAAAATAAAATAACGAAAATATTAACTTATTCCAACGTTTCAGTCGCAGTAACATCCACTTTAGGTACATGTGTTTTATCAAAATAAAACGAAATTGAAATTATATTCCTATTGCCTTCATTACGAAATCTAATTGGACGCTTATTTATGATTTAATGTTATAAATGATTTTACCATCAATATACAAACAGACATGTTCATGCACACAAAATATCTGTCGTGAGTGGGAATCGAACCCACGACCTGCGGCGTGAAAGGCAAGCATTTACCAACCACGCCCACTGGCCCGAAATTAACACTGTATTTACTTGTCATGCTCACAATTCAGCAGCATAATATTATAAAATATAAAAAAATCGGCCAAGTGCGAGTCGCTCTCGCCCATGAAGGGTTCCGCAGCAGCAAGTATTTCAGTTAATTAAACGAAAGGTAAATTACGGTTTACGATTATGACGCATTAAAAAAAACTACTTAATAGATTTCGTTCAAACCAATTTTCGTTGTTAGTTTACATGGTAATGTATATCATATAATTTTTTTAGTTTTGTCATTCTCTTATTTTAGAAGTTACAGGGGGGGGGCACTCATTTTTCCACTTTGGAAGTGTCTTTCGCGCAAACTATTCAGTTTAGAAAAAAATGATATTAGGAACCTCAATATCATTTTTGAAGACCTATCCATAGATACCCCACATGTATGGCTACGATGAAAAAAAAATTTATTGAGTTTCAGGTCTATGTATGAGTTACCCCTAAAATTATTATTATTTTTCAATTTTTGTGTTAAAATCTTAATGCGGTTCACAGAATACATCTACTTACTAAGTTTCAACAGTACAGCTCTTATAGTTTCGGAAAAAAATGGCTGTGACATACGGACGGCAGACAGACAGATAGACAGACATGACGAATCTATAAGGGTTCCGTTTTTTGCCATTTGGCTACGGAACCCTAAAAAGAAAGAATATATATTTGTTAGACACATAAGTTACATCAACATAATTCGAGCAATAGGAATCGTACAATACACAGAAGTATACATATATATTTTGATACTTATAAATAATAATGAATACATTTTTCTATTATCCTAAGCCCATACTAAGTACCTTAGTGACTAAAAGGCATAGTTCAGCATTCTGCCACAGATGACTGGAGCGCTGTTTTTTAGGGTTCCGTAGCCAAATGGCAAAAAACGGAACCCTTATAGATTCGTCATGTCTGTCTGTCCGTCCGTCCATATGTCACAGCCATTTTTTTTAGAGACTATAAGAGCTGTAATGTTGAAGCTTGGTAACCGCATTAAGATTTTCATACAAAAATAGAAAAAGAACAATAATGTTGGGGGTTCCCCATACATCGAACTGACACTCAAAATTTCTTTTTCATCGTACCCGTACATGTGGGGTATCTATGGATAGGTCTTCAAAAATAATATTGAGGTTTGTAATATCATTTTTTTCTAAAGTGAATAGTTTGCGCGAGAGACACTTCCAAAGTGGTAAAATGCGTCCCCTCCCCCCCCCCCCCTTTAACTTCTAAAATAAGAGAATGATAAAACTAAAAAAAATTATGATGTACATTACCATGTAAACTAACAACGAAAATTGGTTTGAACGAGATCTAGTAAGTACTTTTTTTTTAATAAATCGTAAAATTTCCTTTTAATCAACTGAAACACTTGCTGCTACGGAACCCTTCATGGGCGAGTCCGACTCGCACTTGGCCGGTTTTTTTTAAACTGTGGCCAATGGCCATGGCGGGGTAACAAAACATAATAAATTATGTAGGTAAGGAGTAAGTAAGGAGTACCTATGAAATAAAATAAAGACACCCAGGAAATAATTAACAGGTGATAATAATTGATTGTATTACAAAATATATGAATTGAAAAGGAATATAAAAAATAGTAGTTAATATGTATTATAATATATATTAATAATAGTTAAAAGAAACTAGATTTTTTGTCTTTCTTATCTTACAAAAATGTTGAGATATCCTTAAACAGTTAACAAGCATAGTTAGCAAGTACATCTATACAAATAAATAAAACTGGAGTGTCTGTTTGTAATATTGAAATAGCCGGTTTTTACTACATAAATATGAATATAAATACGGTACATACACCAAAATATTTTTTTTTCAATTTTTGTCTGTCTGTCTGTCTGTTTGTTCCGGCTAATCTCTGAAATGGCTGGACCGATTTTGACGGGACTTTTATTGGCAGGTAGCTGATGTAATAAGGCGTAACTTAGGCTACTTTTATTTTAGAAAAAGTATTTTATTTTACTAAAAAACAAAATAAACTAATTAACACGCGGACGAAGTCGCGGGCACAGCTAGTTTAATATATTATGAAGACACCGAACAGTTGGCAAACGCAGAAGACTTAACCAGTTGTTTAATTCTAGTGACAAATACTACCCTTATGGGATTCGGGCCACAGTTTAGGGGGTCGCTGTAGCAAAAAGACTTTATTCTACAAAGAGGGTGTGACTACGGGCACGGGATCACAGATCAGGAGTTAGAGGGCAACGCGACTCTCGCCGGCGAGGATCTTACCCTATTTAAACTGTGAATTTCTCTAGCTACCTAGGCGGACAATGGGAACAATTGAAAAGGCATAAACCTAGTGATTGTTTTATGGAATATTTGCATTGAATCTGCACGTATGGCGCAGCGGCTAAGACAGTCACCCCGCCGCTTCGTGTCGTGGATTCGAGTCCCGCGCCGGACTACTATTTGTGTGATCCATAAATAGTTGTGTTCTGAGTCTTGATGTAATTTTTGTCCGTCTATTATATGTTTGTAAAGTACCCCACGACACAGGCATTAGATTCCCTAGTGTGTAAAAAAACCACTTGATATGTATCCCCGCCCATCATGTATTTTGACTTTGAACCTTAAGGTCTTTGTTAGCTGGATGGCTTAGTTAGCCAAATAACATGAAAAGGAAGTAAGTAAGTAATCATTTATTTGCAAAGAATGTAGGTGTTTACAATTGGTGTTACAGATATATAACGAATCCTTGTACATTCTGCCTATTTAGGCATACAAACATTTATGGGCCACATTTTCTCACAATAACCTTAAAACTAATACAACGTCAGTAGCATAAAAAAATAATTTATAGAAGCATCATTTAAGAATTCTCGAACAGAGTAATAACAATTATTTTGCAATAAGGCGGTGAGTCTATTTTTAAATACTTCTAAAGGTTGAACCTTAATACAATTAGGTATTTTATTAAAAATAACAGGAGCCATTCCCATAACACTTTTTTTAAACAAAGCTGTTTTACAGTTACCTTCATACAATAAGTTTTGGTACTGTGACCTCATAGAGACTGTACGATATCGAGCTTCTTTTAAAGATTTATTAAGTTGAGGTTTGGTTTTAACATATATTGCCATTTCTAAAATATAAATACATGGGAATGTTAACAATTTATGTTCTCTGAAAATTGGGACACAACTGTCTGTGTCCTTAATATTGAAAATTGAACGTATGCAGCGTTTTTGAACACGAAAGATATCCTCTCTATAAGTACAATTTCCCCAAAAAATAATCCCAAATCTTAGTATCGAGACCACCAAGCCGTGATAGGCTACTAGTACTGTCTTAATATTTACTTTTTTCGAAAGGTTATACATATACAATGCATAAGCAGATGTACTTAGTTTCTTCAGAAGTCCTTAGTTGTCAATTTATTTGGCTAACTTTTAAATGGATTATTATTATGGTTAACTTGGATAATAAAATGTACTTTTACTTAGCCATCCAATAAACGAAGAACTTGGAGTTCAAAGTCTAAATACAGTTGGGCGGCTAATGACGTGTCTGGTAAACTACCTTACTCACATATGCACATTTATGCCAGCCACTGGCGGTATAAGCTTACACTCAAGTTAATTCGGAATCTCACGCGGCTAAAGCCGCGGGGTAGTAAAAACTAAAACTATCTACCATTTTTTAAATCTTCTAGTAGCATATAAAAACACACTTATTCCAAATCAGGAACAAACATATTTTTTACTAGCAGTTATTTTATTATAACGATTGTATTAAGACGCACATATTATTTATACGCAAATTTTAATTATACTTATGTGTCTATATATTATTGATAGATACTAATGTTTAGATTTGTAAATAAAAAGCGCCACTATAGATTAAAAATCGCTTATCTCACACTATTCCGGCAACAATCCTTCAAATCGCACCACACTTAAGCACATTCATCAAACCACAAAGTAAATAAATTTAATGTTCCACTTAACAATTAATAAAGTCAAACAATACAGTAATTATAATTAAACAAGTTAGTTTAATGTTTACGCCATGGTTAACTCTTAGCGGTCATATGTTGACTACACTTTGTAATTAGCTAAGTTATTGTGCAGCCATCTTCTAACCAGCAAATATTTTTCGAAGTTCCTTCATAATCTAACATCAATCCACTGTAGGTCACTGCGCGTTATTATTGAAAATGGCGCATGGATAATATTCGATGAACTGGAAATACCTGCCAATATTATGCGTTTGACTAATTAATAATAATTTGCTTTGAGATGACGGCTTCGAATTTCGTGGCGTAGAAATCGTTCGAGAGAATACGTACCAGAGAACGGGCAGCAAAATTTGTTCTGTGAACTATGAACATCAAACTGCGAGCGCCAACCCGCCTGCCAAGCGAGGCGATTATGGCATATCCCCCCATTCTTTGGGGAAGCTTTTGTCCAGCAGTGGACGTACTTTGGCTGACATGATGATTAGACGTGTATCATAAATAGTAGATAGCTAGGTTTTGTCTCCAACCCCGTCTGCGTGGGCGTCGTAAGTCATTAGCTCAATAAACTCTAAACACCTAGCAAAATTATGCAACGTATACCATTAACAGTGGATGACTAGCTTTTGCGCGCAACTTCGTCTCAGTGGATTTAGGTAAGTTCCTTCCTCATTGGCAAATTTATTTTTATCTACCAATATTATACAACGTGTACTATAAACAGTGGATAGCTACCTTTATACAGGACTACGTCCATGTAGGCTCGTGCTATTAAGGACTCATCTTATGGGGATGTAAATACATAGTGTTTAATAAACTGGACACGTCTCCAAATATCATATACAACGTGTAGGTACAGACGCCAGCACATCCAGCTACCCCAATCTGTCAAATTTCTTTTATAGATTTTCAACTTTATCACATAAGCATAAGGTTCACTTTTAATTGGTGAAATTTGACAGATTGGGGGTAGCTTGATGTGCTGATGTCTGTACCATTAACATTGGATGACTAGCTTCTAGCCGCGACGCTGTAGATTTAGCAAATTTCGGCTGGCTGGTTGGCGTGATTGGTAAAGCCTTGCCTTTCATGGCGCAGGGTGTGGGCTCAATTCCCACCCAGGACAGATATTTGTGTACATGAACATGTCTGCTTGTCCTGAGACTGGGTGTAATTATCTTTATGTGTAGGTATTTATTTACGAAAGGAAAGTAGTATATCAGTTACCTGGTTTCCATAGTACAGGCTCTGCTTAGTTTGGGATCAGATGGCCGTGTGTAACCAGCCAGTAACAACTTTTGACTATCTTCAAAATCGATTCAACTGTATGTTTTTTGTAAATGCATATGTTACTCGATATATCAGATATTAGTCAACGGAGAAGATCCTTTTTGTAAGGCGGGAATAATTTCATCCATTAATTTCCTAGTAAAATCTAAACATAGTAACCAATTTTAACGATATGTAACTGGGACCATGTCAGTACCTAGTGATAGAAATAACAAATCAGCGTTTAAAAATACATCAATTTTTTTTCAATTTGTGATGAAGCTTTAAACTCATTTAAATTTGATTTGTTACATAATCCATTTATTTTAAAGAACTATCTACTAAAATACCGAATTGTCACCATCAACTAAAATTTGGCCGTGGTGTCAGATATCGAGTATAATTTTTGCAGACAGTGTTTTCTAAGCTCGTTCCCTACTTAGTATGTAGACTTTCCGTTCGACAAAGAGCTATTAATAGAGGTTGAAACGCTGAAGAAATTCAAACGAGGAGGCTTCGGGCATGCAGCTCACGTGCACTCTGAGGTACACGCGACACTGTGCAACTTCGCACTCAGTAGTTTAACTTTTTAAACTTATCCAGTATTTAAGTTTTTACTAGCGGATTTGTTTATATATAGTCGTGCATCTTAGAAACTTCTCAGTTACTCTTCTCAGTTGGTATTGGCTCCGGTGATAGCATTAAAGCGCGACCGTCGTTAGAAACACAAGGTCCGCCATAATAATAATATTGAATTCGTACTTTAATATAGACAATATAGAAAGAACCATTCAGTTAATATGTAGTAAAATATAGCTTAAACTATAAATTTCGATAATTAAACCTAAATATAACAACAACTTAATACAAGCTAGCTAAATATCATTATTATAAAATAAATTTTATAAATGTTTTCACAATCCATGTACCTAAATATCTATATGTAGCGAGAAATAATTATGCATTCTTAACCATATTACTACAAACATGTTCTGACTATAAATTTACAAGCGCTTTTATAAAGTTAACGTAAATAATAACTTTTTATACATATTTTTTAAACGTAAATCACACTAATATTATAAAGACGAAAGATGGTGAGTATGTATGTTTGTTACTTCTTCACGTCTAAACGGCTGGAGCGATTTTAATTAAATTTGGTATGGAGTTAGCTGACACACTGGATTAACACATATATTATATGGCTATAATTTATAACGTTTATTTTGGGTAAAACCCTAGCGCCGCGGTTTTACCCAAAATAAACGTTTATTGAGTGAAATGCAACCTTTTTCTTATAATACCTATTTCATAGATGTGACATCGCAACGTGACGACCGCCGTGACTCAGGTGATCGTAAACGTGCCTTCTTTTCTAAAGGTTACGGCTTCGATCCTCGCACTATACAATATTTGTTTCTGAGTCATGGATGTTTTCTATGTATTTAAGTATTTATCTATCTATATAAGTATGTATATCGTCGCCTAGTACCCATAGTACAAGCTTTGCTTAGTTTGGGGCTAGGATGATCTGTGTGACATTGTCCCTAAATATTATTATTATTATTTGTTTCCATGAACATGCGTATTATTTTTGGTCTGGGTTTATTATGTGTATTGCATGTATATATTTACAAAAAAGACAATAAGTATTTCTATCTGTTGTCTAGATTCCATAGTACACACGGCTACATATCAAGCTATCCATTTCCGGTATAAGCTGATTTCGCGTTGTGTAGGATTTCCATACAATGAGAGGTCAGCTTATATTGGAACTGTATAGCTTGATATGTAGCCGTGTATACAAGCTTTGCTTAGTTCGGGCTAGGTGGTGCTGGGGCTACGTCACAGATCTTTATTTATTATACCATGAAAGATAAAGTTATTATTATTATTTTCTAATCATTTATCTGAGAAATTCAGGATACTTAATTTAAGCTTATTACTATAAGTACTAACAAGAATTCACAAAGCCGTATTGAGTAAGTGTTAACAAAGAAAAGTGATTTTATACATTTGATAAAAAATAATACATAATTGGTACATTCGATAAAAAATAAAGACAATGTAGGTATTACGAGAACAAAATTATTAGGTGTTTTGATCATACTATTTTTTTATATATTGATAATTTCCCAAGAGATTTCGTGACCTTTTCCATATCGTAATAATTTCAACCTTACATTATGACTGAAATCCAAAAGTCGCTTTATAACCTGATTCTAAATACTAAAATTAGTTCTGCTATATATGGCTATATTGAAATTGACCTAAAGCCTGCCTAACAATTCTTTGTATTGAATGATTTCTTACCTTATAAACTACATTATAAAATCCGTTTTAATAAAAGTTTAAGGGACATAATCCACAGAAATCACATAAGTCATCTAATGATAATATGTAAATATTCCTGACTATTCATTTGTATCTAATTCGTAACAAAAACATAGTACAGTACAATTTTGACAGCACTCCATTTTCAAAAACTTAAAATGAATTGAACACTAAACTTGCTTGGATGAATGAGCACATGAAGTTTTTTAATTTGAACTAAGAGCCCATACAGTTAAACTTCGTTCAGCCATTTAGTTGTTTGTGTTAACAAAAATTTCGAATTCGCTTACACTTACTACCCTTTCTTATATAAATACCGTAAAATATAATGATATCAAGTAGTAAACCTCCTAAAACTATCATAATACTATTTCTCGTATAAATAAGGACTAAATTTATGACAAGACTAGAAACATACTTATAAATAATTTATTTTAATCTGGAACTTTAGAAACAGAATATAAACAATAATAAAAACTTATGCTTTTCACGGCTATTGTTCAAAATGTTCAAACCATGTTTAAACACTCATTGTTTCTAGACCAATGTTTTCACAAAACACAAGAGAAAGCAAGTGAAAGGTAATTTCCGCTGTTAAAGCCATTCAAAAGTAATAGGAAACATTAGGCTTTTATTCTTTCACCTTCACTTTTGCCGCTAATATGGCGACGTGTTTACAGGTACTGTTTACGTGGCACGATTATTACTGAATTACCATAACAAAAAATCGTATGGTTTTTGTATGGTATGTAAATAAAACATTATTTCTTACAAGGCTTCTTTCTTGCAAGGCACTAAAGGTGACCTGACCGTTCCGTAAGCTACCGGCGAGGTTAAACACCTAGGCGTTCAGTGTTTAACGGGGATCGCCAACCTTTCAGCGGTAAATTAAATCACTATAATTACGTCGAGCATGTTGAAGCGTGGGTTCCCCTTGTATTTATTGGACAAGTCCTATCAAAAGCCTACCAGGCGGCTTGACAAATTTAAAACCAAGGTATCCACTGCCCATAACAGAAAGGGAGAAGAATCTCTACAAGGTGCCGCATTCCTCTCGCAGTGACATTGGGGATCCATCATCTTTTAATTTGTATTTGTTTTATACAAAAACATTCAAAATTAATTAAAAAATAATGAAAAGAATAACTCCATTACTAAACAAAGAATTGTGCTTAACAGTTTGGTACAACTTTTAAATATGTAAATATTATACTAAATTGTAAAAAACAGAATTACAAGGATTTTCTATTATTCCAGTAAGGTTATAAATTAATCTGAATTAAGTATTGCTTCGAAAAGTTAGACATAAAAGCAAAAAGCAATAAATACATATTTTAAATTTAAATTATTTTGGTAGGTGAAATAAAATTGACGATTCATTTCATTCCTATTTTATCTTCACGTACCTACTTGCCTGGGCGACTGTACTTCATTTATTATTTAGTGCTATTTATAATTATAGTAGTTGCTACAAAATCAAATTTTCTAGCTGCTGTATCACAAAAAATGCATGTATATACATGGTAACTAGTTATTTGGTAATTAAATTATATAGAGAGAACCAACGAACACTGGGGCAGAAAAATCTCGAGTGGCAACCACGAGCCGGAAGATGCAGTGTGGTCTACTAGGTGGACCGACGATCTTACTAGGACATAATGTCTCGGGACATAGTATCTCGGGACATAATATCTCGGGACAATGTCACACAGATCATCCTAGCCCCAAACTAAGCAAAGCTTGTACTATGGGTACCAGGCGACGATATACATACTTATATAGATAGATAAATACTTATATACATAGAAAACATCCATGACTCAGAAACAAATATTCGTGCTCATCACACAAATATTTGCACTTACCGGGATTCGAACCCAGGACCACCAGCTTCGTAGGCAGGACCACTACCAACTAGGCTACGGTGATCGATGCAGTGTGGTCTACTAGGTGGACCGACGATCTTACAAGGATCGCGGAAAGCTGCTGAATGCGGGCAGCACAAGACCTATATTTGTGGAGATTCCTGAGAGGATCCTTTGTCGTCTCTCGGCCGATATGATGATGATAATGAGAACAAAAAAATGTGGTCATTAAATTTTATAACTTTTGTACGAATATTTGTTGAAATAATTACAATTTAAAACTAGGTTTTATTTGAAGAATAACAATAATTAAGAAAACCACTAGGCAATGTCCATAATTTATTTCATAATTTTAAAGAAATAGGTTTGACCTTTATTTAGCATTTACGATGTCATTGTAATTAAGACAATTCTTCATTAAGTTGTTTAGTATCCCTTTACGTAATGAGACATTGAAGGAATTTCATTCCATTAATGTCTAATAAGACTTGAAGAAAATAGTGTTTATTTATAATTTTAGTAGAAGTTAATATTTATCTATAAAATATATAGAGTGTATCTAAAAATGTGCTTAGCTTTAATTATATGCGCGATTAAAGTAAAGTTTTATTGTATACTGAAATACTGGCACCTATACGTGAAATATTGTAGCTTCTGTTGGTGAACCTAACAAATAAAATAAATAAAAAATATTATTTAGGTTGTTTGCCAAAATTTGTCAATATTGTCAAAAAACCTACATAATATTTTTCCAGCGAAAAACATAATAAACATTTTATTTTTCTACTATTATTTTTATTTTTGTTATTATTTTCTACTATTTTATGTAGGTTACCAAATACCAATACCAATACCAATTAGGTTTACCAAATATTTTACAATCCTATTAAGCACGACGTAGTTATTTCATTAAAATTATATGAAACAAATCCAAATATTATCTCTTTATTCTTAGGATTTATTCTTACTGAATCTCAGCAGACTTGAAATATTTATTATATTATTTAAATAATCAATTACTTACTCAATTGAATGAGTGGTTTCGGGTCTTTGCGTATTATTACCGTAAAGATACAGATGCAGAAAACGTCCTTAAAACAGACTAACTCATATATATACGTACATCTGTAAACGTTGCTAAGGTTCAAAACCTCAAAGTGGTGTCTTCTGGCGTAGATCATTTAGTTCGTAGTGTTATTTTGCATGTCCAGCGAGACAGTGAAACCAAGCAATCCTTAATTATTTTCTTCTTCTTTATCATATAGGCTTTGACAAAATTTCGGAGCGGCTTAAAGAATTACCTTTTTTGTCAGTTGTTCTGACAAAAAGGTACACTTTTTGTCAGTTGTTCTGACAAAAAGGTACACTTTTTGTGACAATTGTTCAAGCCACTCAGTAATTCCTCTTATGGATTAACGACTGTTGTCTAACAACGGGACCGACCGTTTAACGTGCCCTCCGAAGCACGGAGACGCTCAGAAATTAATCCATTTGGACTTAGACCAATCAGTAGATTTATTGCGTTACCTCGCCGCTCGTTGCTATAGCTAGATGTGAGTTTTATATTTATAAGTTGTATTCTAACTCTAAATATCACGTTAAAAATAAATGTATCTTTTAGGGGCACATTTAAATAGTTAGAATTAAACTGATTTACATCTGAAATAGCTTCAATATTTATAACAGTTGGCGCAAACCCGCGTCTATGTTGGCAGTTGACATGGTCGAAGTGCATGACTTGAGTTTTCATTGGAGGGCACGGGTAAAGGCAACTTGACCTACAAGATTGATGATTATACTTTGCATACTAGAGAATGTATTAGTACAATATATGTACTTAGGAACTGAGTATAGTCACAAAGGTAAAAAAAAATTAAACTAACATGACCGCAACTGAGAAAAATTAAACATAAGACGTCGTGTTCATGACTAAAGTTGCATCAACTGACATTTGTATAGTAGTCTTAAATGAGAACAAAATTATTAAAACGTCACAAACATGGCCGATGTGTTACTCATCAAGATCCTCGTGAAATATTGAATACTTTAGCCCTTATATCAATATAATTGCATTAATAAATTTATTTTCAAGTGATCATCATCATTATATAAGCGGAAAGACGTGTGTCTAATGAGTGATTATTCTCCGTTAATAATTAATAAAAACAATCCTACTCTTTCACGCAAAATCCAATGATATTTAATTATACTTTTTAGTAATATAGCTTACTAGCTGTACCCCGCGGTTTTACCCACGTTAAACTTTATAAATTTTAGCCTATGTGTTATTCGGATATATACGCTACATTGCTACAAAGTCTCATCAAAATCCGTCTAGTTTTAGCGTGAAAGAGTAACAAACATACACACTTACATACTTTTGCCTTTATAATATTAGTGTGATATATTTGAATAACACATAGGCTATTATTTTTAATGTTTAACGCGAGTAAAATCTCGGGCACTGCTAGTCTAATAGATATTCAAAACTTACCTCCTTTCTGGCGCCACACGGTAACCATCGTTATATTTGTATGTTTTTAATTTATATGTAAGTCAAATGTAACCAACATACTTCCGTGACTTTCACTTCATTATACACAAAGGTGTAATTTGTAGATCTCCATTTATTATTTATACATGAGTTTAACAGTAAAATATAGTGTGTAAAATGAAGCTGAACTACTGCTATTAATCTGCATAATACATAAAGAGTTCGGCAAAGTCTGTAGGTTCAGGTCATTGTGATGTGCCCGCAGTGCGCCCAAATCGATGTAATTTGTATAAAAATGTTATATTTTATGCGAACAATATTAAATTTGATTCAGCATTTTTGAATACTTTTGATGAAATAGCAAAACATGCTTAGAGATACAAAGGTAAATTAAGTATTTTTTTAAGGTCTTGCATTGCTTTATTTATGTAAGGAAAATCTACCTACCTGTGATATATTTGGATATGATGCATGGGGCCGAGAGGAGATAATAATAAATATGTTTTTCATTTAATGAATAAGACATACTATTAGATTATTAGAGTTGCTTAGTAGTAAGAGGAACTGGTTATGAGTGATTTACTGGGTAGTGGTCCATTATTGAAAATCAAAAATCAACTTTATTACATAAAGGTAGAGTTAAGTTCACCGTTGGCAGTCGATCCTCTGCGGGCACAATTATATAACGTATATTATATATAAAATATATTAACGCTGGAATATAAAAGCAATTGGAATTTGAATCTCATTTATAGTACACTAGCGGCCCAGTACGTGCTTCGCTACGCTTTTAAGTAATAGTACAAATTGTTTGTATATGGGAGTATAGAAAGATGTTGATTTTACACTTTTTCAAGACTTTTTTTGATTTGCTCTACGTACAAACCTTCCCTGGGCTTTCACGAATAATTCAAGACCAAAATTAGCCAAATCGGTATAGGCGTTGTTGAGTTATATCATTACAACGAAAAGTGGCATTGATTTTTATATATATAGATTTCTTCTATTACTACTTTAATCTTATCCAGTAAGTATACTTATTTATATTTTTCCACGGTTATCTAGCGGTAGCGTGGTCAACCGTAGATAATGAGGTCCTGGGTTTAAATCCCGGGTCGGGCCAATAAGTGATGACGGGTTTATTCCGTTAAAAATCTCAGTATCAGCCCGAAGTCTGGGAGTTGTCGGTATTACACCCCCGTACATCGGAGAGCACGTAAAGCCGTAGGTCCTGTACCTCACCTATTTCCGAGCATGTCACTAGTCGTCCCATCGGAACATGAGAGTGATGAAATAGAAAGTTCCGCTGCGCTTGCGCTCACACTTGTGCACTATACTATGTCGTGGGCACTTGGCTAGTAACCATTGAGATTGCCGCCTTGGTCGAAATTCGGCCTGGAGGACATTATTATTAAGAAGAGAAAAAAATCTCAATTTCTTTTTTTTAATTTATTGGTACGGTATACTTTCAAAATATCTGTAGCGTGGAAAACAGGACAGCGAATGTACAATTAGGACAAAGACGTCTATAAAACCATTTTTGGCATGAAAAAGATGGTTTAAGTTGTGATGAGTTGCCAAACTTAGCGACGCTGAGATTTAGCCTTGTTTTAGTTGACTCTTAGAGCATACGAACTACATACTAATAGGCCCAGTGATACGTGGGGTGCTGCCGGAGAATTTAAAAAAAATTGTTACTTCGTTTAAAAAAAATCTCGACTTCAGCCTTTGTAATCTAAAACCATTTCATCATCATTGGAATATGGAACGTGAAAAAATATCAAAAGCAACTATCTGCACGTTGAAATATAATCGCCAGAACTCATAAAATAACTCGTCAAAACCTTTATTTGTTTTCCATTCCTCCAAATCCGTTGCACGTTTTTATGCTCGCGTTAGCGGATATATTCTTGAATAGAGATTAATTCGTTTAAGCAAGTAATAAGACATCATAACATTGACTGTGCCTCCTCATCATGTCAGTCAAATTAAGACCACTGCTGGACTTAATTTGGCTGCCTACCCAAAGAATGCGGGGATATGCCTTAATCACCACGCTTGGCAGACGGGTTGACGATCGCAGTTTCATGGCCATATTTCACAGAAAATCGCTGCTGCCTATTCTGTGGTAGGTATTCTCTCAAGACGATTTCTACGCCCTTCATTCACGGGATGAGATGGGGTGATGATATTCTTCACCGTCACCACCCTCAACCATTATCTTCATGTAACCTTATCAAACCGTAGTAAAGGATAAAAGGTTGTTAACATAAGTATATCTATACATATAATAAAATCGTAGGATAGTCAAAACTGTGCATTGAATATTTATTTAAAAGGATACTTGGGGCGTGATCTACAATCGATTTCGAAGCAAAAAATATAGTATTTAGAATTTTTGTCTATTTGTCTGTAAGTATGTCCGAGCTAAACTAAAAAAGTACGGTAAGAATTTACTTAAAATTTTGCATGAATATTATAAGAGGTCGGGCAACATATAAGCTACATATTATCACGCTATCACCTACGGGGGAGGTGTTGTGATAATTTATAAATTAAACGCGGGTAAAACCGCGAGGCACAGCTAGTATTTAATAAATAAATTGTAAAGATATCGCTTTCTTATGTAATGGTAATAGTGCAATTAAGTAGTTCTATTAGTTCTTATAAAATCTTTTGCCAAAACTCTATATTTATGATTTCTTCTATGAAAATGAATTAGTTCTTGAAAAGTGCTTCACTTAAGTATACGTACTTATAAATATGAATAACCATTGTTCTCAAGTTATGTGGTGTTATACGATATTTCTTAATAAAAGTTTCTTTTGGAATGAGTAGAGTGGCATAATAAAAATGTTCCAACAGAGTGAAAGCCGTGGCTGAAGGGTTGAATTTCAGAATAGCCTCTAAAAACACCAACACCAACCAAATATCCCGCTATGTAGCACTTCCCATTACTTGTTACGTCAATATTAAACACCGGCATTACTGGGAAATTTACAACGTTTTTGATATTGATGTAATCACCAATTAGTAGTGACGTGTAGTGAAAACTATGGCAATTTTATACGTCATTGCACACATAATTTCACTTAATACTTAGTACCTAATTATTCGCATCAGCGAAACCGTCCCTTCAGTGAAACATGCACATTTAAATTTTTCTCTTCTCTCTAAATTTCTTTCTTTAATTTGAGTTTATTAAAGTACAAAAACTACTTCACAATAATTCCAAGTTACAGTCGAAAGTACACTTTGCAATTATTTCAGTCATTGTGGTACATTGCTCTTCTTCATGCACTCTTTACCTAAACTAAAAATACACCTATTTTTATTTATCTTTACAACGCACGCTAGCAGCATACGTATTAAGAGTTCTTCATTTATACATTTGTTATCATATATCTAATAATAGTATAAGTTTATAATAATATCCGTACTTTCGGACTCTGTATATAACCTTCACTCTATTTGCATATTTATGCATATGTATACTACTGAAAATTTGCCCTTCGGCCAGCAATAAGGTCTCTAGTTGGCTAAAACAAGGATAAAGAAAAAGGTTTACATAAGTTTACCTGTATTTTTACACCAATTATAAGTAATATTAAACTATTTTACCAGAAGACAGAAGAGACAGAAAATGGTCCATGTGGTCTTTCTGCGGGTGCTAAAGTTTTGTAGATTGTTCTAGAAGATAATTAAAAACACACAAAACAATTGATTCAACTTTCATCAATTCTAGGTCTTTGAAAACACCGGCTCCACGATCTCGTCTTCTATGTCTTCCATGGTTATTCATATTCATAATGAATAATTGTGGGCAAAATATAAACTGCATGGTTAATAAACAAATGCAGTTGTCTTACAGTACACATAAAATATTGATTCAATAAAATTACTTGTCATAAAAAATCTCGTAAGCATTTTTGGAGCTGACTGCGTTGTTTTTCTATCGAAAAAAAGTAGTAGGTGAATGTTTTGCTATCAATAAACTTTACGTTCTTTAACTATATAATTTGAATTAACATATTCTTTTATAATGTAAACAAAAAGGCATAGAATAGGTTTGACGGGCCTGTTGGCGTGGTTGGCAAATACTTGCTTTTCACGCCGGGTTCGATTCCCATCCAGGACATATATTTGTGTGCTGTTTGTCCTGAGTCTAGGAGTAATTAACTATATAAGTATGTATTTACAAGAGAAAATTAGTATATCCGCCGTGGTCGCCTTCTGTGAGGTATTCATACTCCAGAAAGAGGCCGCCGAGCGGGATCGGGAACGAGCCGATCCCACTCCTAGACGGAGGAGGCGTCTAGGCGGCGGAGGTAGCCCAACTCCCCTCGAACCTGCGGTGGTAATTTGAGAAGTGTCCTCTACTGCCGCCACGTGCAAGCAGCTTCGGAAAAACTGCGATCTGTTATTGGCGCAATCGCTCTGCCGGACTGGCAGGAGTCAGCAATAGGGGAGGGCAATCCAAAGTCCTCCCAGGGAACGTGTCCCGAATATCTGGGACATGGCGCAAATGGGGGGCACTGGTTCCCGGGGCTACCCCATCAGTCGCCTAGAGAAGTCCATGGCAGGTTAGGTTTAGTCAGTGCGAGTCCGACATACCCACAAGCAGACACTTTTTGCGGGTGGCATGCATAGGCATTCCCCTTCCCTGCCTAAACAAAAAACTAAATAATATGTATTATATCAGTTATTTGGTTTCCATCGTACAAGCTCTGCTTAGTTTGGGATCAGATGGCCGTGGGTAAAGAATGTCCAAGGATAATATTATAATAAATTATTATAGGTTAAAAACGCGGAAATAGACTTTTGGCTTTTGTTAGTCAATAATGTTTATTTAAGACCTATTGATTATTGTCGATTTCGAAGATGACATCGACTGAATTACTCATGGATAAATCACTACAAATCCATCAGTTACACATCTTAATCTAATCCAAACAGGAATTAATTTCCAATCTGTGAACACTAAAGTTTCAAGATATTAGGTGACTTTAACTTGGTATTCGTGAATTTGAACCCAAATCCCGTTGAACTAACACGATTAATGCACTTGTTACAAGTACATTTTGGTTAGTCGGTCCTTTGGTTTAGAACTGTACTTATACAACAGCTGGCGAAATTATGGGCTACCTTCCAAACTTTGGAGGAATAAGTACCTATAGAAGTTATATACAGCTCTCTTGATCGTGCAGTCACAACGATATTCAATAATACTTAACTATATAATACTAATAATAGTGTTGCTACTGTGGCCAAACTCAACGGAGTCTAGCCAAGCACATATTATAGTGCACAAATGTATGCGCAAAGATACACGCTTTATCACTTATTTATCGGAAACAACAGGGAGAGATCAGGCGCAGGACGCGTCGGTCCTGTGCCTGATCTCTCCCTTTACGTAGTTTCCAAGGCACACCGAGAAATACGAAATCTCAATAGGACTTCCTGGCCAACCCGAGATTTATTTATTTAAAATTATTAGGATGACCAACAGCTTACAATAGCAATAGTAATGATAAATTATCTATCCTAAACTCCCATTCGCCGAAGGGCCAAGCTAGCCAACTTGATTCAACGGCGACTAGCCAAACGTCGAAACGTTTAAGAATAATCGAATGAATATGCCCCTAGTCCAACAGGACATGCCAGCAGACCTGACTCTAGGGCAACTTGCCAATTACCGAATCACTCAAGAATAATTCAAATGTCTTGAACTCCCTCTGTCCGAAGGGACAAACTAGCCAACATCACTGAACGGCAACTAGCCAAATGTCGAATCACTTAAGAATAATCCCGAATGAATAGATAGTATATGCCTTAAACTTCCATAGACCGACGGGACGAACTAGCCGATGTATCTCAAGGGCAACTAGCCAATCGCCAAATCGCTCAAGAATAATCCAGTAATAATAAATTATCTGTCTGAAACCCCCATTCGCCGAAGGGCCAAGCTAGCCAACGTGA
Organism: Pseudoips prasinana; assembly: GCA_951640165.1. Classification (NCBI taxonomy): domain Eukaryota; kingdom Metazoa; phylum Arthropoda; class Insecta; order Lepidoptera; family Nolidae; genus Pseudoips; species Pseudoips prasinana. The sequence goes on along the minus strand of OX621237.1, from coordinate 25,843,622 downwards.
TTCAACGGCGACTAGCCAAACGTCGAAACGTTTAAGAATAATCCCGAATGAATAGGCTACTATGCCTTAGATTCCCCTAGTCCAACAGGACATGCCAGCAGACCTGACTCTAGGGCAACTTGCCAATTACCGAATCACTCAAGAATAATTCAAATGTCTTGAACTCCCTCTGTCCGAAGGGACAAACTAGCCAACGTCACTGAACGGCAACTAGCCAAATGTCGAATCACTTAAGAATAATCCCGAATGAATAGATAGTATATGCCTTAAACTTCCATAGACCGACGGGACGAACTAGCCGATGTATCTCAAGGGCAACTAGCCAATCGCCAAATCGCTCAAGAATAATCCAGTAATAATAAATTATCTGTCTGAAACCCCCATTCGCCGAAGGGCCAAGCTAGCCAACGTGATTCAACGGCGACTAGCCAAACGTCGAAACGTTTAAGAATAATCCCGAATGAATAGGCTACTATGCCTTAGATTCCCCTAGTCCAACAGGACATGCCAGCAGACCTGACTCTAGGGCAACTTGCCAATTACCGAATCACTCAAGAATAATTCAAATGTCTTGAACTCCCTCTGTCCGAAGGGACAAACTAGCCAACATCACTGAACGGCAACTAGCCAAATGTCGAATCACTTAAGAATAATCCCGAATGAATAGATTGTATATGCCTTAAACTTCTATAGACCGACGGGACGAACTAGCCGATGTATCTCAAGGGCAACTAGCCAAGCGTCGAATCGCTCAAGAATAATCACGGACAATTACATTATCTATGCTTTAAACTTTCATCATCAGCTGATGGAACTATCTAGCCGACGTAAGTCAATGGCAATTAGCCAAGTACCAAATCGCTCAAGAATATGGAATAACGATAATAATTGTTTATTAACTAATTAATTATTGTGCAATAACTGTTGTAACATTGTCAGTCGTCAGACAAAGTTACACACACCTGGCTACACGACACCTAAGTTGCCTATGATTCTTTCTCAGGCATCTGAGTAAATTTTATGCATATGATCAATTTTTCTTGGAACTCGTATAGCCTACTTAGCTGTGATAGTATTTACCCATGCAATTCACTATATACCTATAAGTAATACTATAATTATTACTCATATAGTAACTCAGGGTCCATCCTTCCCCTTTAGCAGGTACCTACAAAAAGTATATTTGATAGATTTGTAGGAGTGTAAATATGTACTCGTATAACTAACTAAAATTTAACTTTTTAGTACATAAATGTCTGACACAAACGAACGGACAGACAAAATGAGCTCATAGCCAGTTGCACTTTGCAGTTACCCACTACAGTGATCAATGAGGTAAAGTACCCAGAAACTCGCTCAGTCTATAGATACAACCTAATTGTACATTAAATATAAGAAAATGTCTGTGGAGATAACCGTTAAATGACCGGTAAATTGGTTTGATTTTTGTACGTCTCCGTGGGTTTGAGCCCTCGAATGCACGTTAAGCTTCTCAGTTGTTGCCGTCGGACAGCAGTCGTTAAGCTATGACATGAGTCTTATGTGCAGCTTGAACAATCCGCAGACCAAGATAACTACTGTCCATACGATTAAGAAAAATAACAGAACAATCAATTTCGCGAATCCTTGTGTTTCTATGGGACCTTGCAAAAGGCTAATCACCATTTTTGGCAGACCGTCAAATAAAATGTGGGTAAACAATATTAACTATCTAGGCTACAGCTAGAAGACGGATCAAAATGACTAAGAATGTGATGACTAAGCTTTAAAGAATATAAAGATATGGAGTAAGAAATTCCATGATGAAACTTTTCCTCAGTATTTTGTGTTTGTATTTTCTAGCTTCACCAACAAGAGTATATTTATTAAATAAGGTGGAGATTTTTCTATAGTAGGCATACAACAGCGCTGATTCTATACAACAAGCAAAACGTCTACAAAATATCACGTGGACACACTCCTTTGAAAACGTACAGAATCAAATCTCAACGAGTCTTCGTGAACCACCACTATTTTGTATTCCAATGCAGCGTGAACAGCAGAATTATCTACGGCGTAAACAGTTAAGGCCTGAATAATACTTGTGTGATTTGTTAAAATTGATAAAAAAGATAAGCGATAATTTAAAACTTCCGGTTAAGCATACAATGATCTAGAAACGTGATTGTACCAGCTTAGAGAATAATATTTTTCATCATTAACTCCTTACTAAAACTTCTTAAAAACAAAGAAACACAGATTCGTTTGAGGGCATATTTATCTCATTCCCTCGATTATGGATTGACGTTTGCAAGTCAAAGACAAAGCATATTTGTAGCTACATTGTGTCTGAATATCTTATAATTCCTGCATATTCTGTTAATTGGAGGTAATTTCTTAGGCTTTGTAATCCAGTGCAAGAGCAAAAGTGCCTGAGCTCATCTCGGAGATTGGTGATAGGCAGGAACTCATGAGTCTCGGATGTCGCAAGGCTATAGGCAAGGCAAGCGTCCACAGGCTAACAAAAATATACGGCTTCGACGACTAGCGGTTACTATTGCCTTAGCCATGATATCACCAACGCGTTACCTACTCTTCATCACCCTCCTTTCTCATGTACAGTATCAGGACAAGACCTTGACCGGAAACTACCCTCAGACAGGTGGTATGTTATTTGCTCGTAAAATCATCTATATACATTTATTAATACAATCAAGTTTTATTACCGTACTCTCACAAATTTACCCACTCTTCATTTTATTTAATTTTTCTCCGCATTCTTAAGCAATCGTTCAGGAAACTTTTCAGTCTTTATACATTTACTGTCTGTACAATTTCCCTATTAAATCCATTTTATTGAACCTATTAAGACAATTATTTATTTGAGTTGGCAGAGTAAGAATAAAAATTTCTACCTAATTCCATTATAAATACTGAATAGATGTGTCTGTTTGTACTACTTAAATAACATACTAGAGAGACACATTTTGGTTTTCTTCACTTTGCAAGTAGAGTACATATACGGAATTCTAATTTATTGAATGACAGCCTACGTATCTACGCACGATTTGACTATTCAAATAAGAATTTTATATTCTGGATAGTATTTTAGTTATTTCTATTCAAACACTTCTTGCTCAAAATTGTACTTATATGGGCTTAATAAAACCAAAACAATCTCCACCAGTAAAAATCGTGGAGTTTTTTTAACACGCTTAAAGTAAAGCTAAGATATTATCACTGCTTCTTCTGTATATTTTAATCTGGGGGTCATGTTCAGTAATCTCTTTGACGGTCACCGTAGCCTAGTTGGTAGTGCGCCTGCCTACGAAGCTGGTCTGGTCCTGGGTTCGAATCCCGGTAAGTGCAAATATTTGTGTGATGAGCACGAATATTTGTTTCTGAGTCATGGATGTTTTCTATGTATATAATAAGTATTTACCTATCTATATAAGTATGTATATCGTCGCCTGGTACCCATAGTACAAGCTTTGCTTAGTTTGGGGCTAGCATGATCTGTGTGACATTGTCCCTATATTATTATAATCTACTGTATAACAGTACATAGCATATTAGTCTATGACACTAAATTTTTATTAACTTTGCGCTGAGCTTACGGGATATCAGTAATTCATCATATGATTGGAACGTAAGTTATTGAGTTGAACACACATATGCCATAGCACTTTTTTAGCTAAATTCAGGGACTCTGCCCCTAGAATTAAAAGTACGGCACTGTACAGCAGGTTTTGTTGATAGTTCAGCCACAACCTTAACTTGCCAACAGCAGTCTTAAAGTACATTGTAAACTAACTATTTAAAAATAACAAAATACAAAAATGACTACGCCCAGTAAAATAACTATAAGACGCAAGGAAGTTATAAAATCTTTATCCGATGAATATCTACTTGGAAATGACAAGGACCATAATAATATGTCGAACTTGGCTTTAGCAAATAGCTCAAGAGCAATGAGTTTAGATATGACTACAAGTGAAACTACAAACGATGAAATTAAAGATGAGTTAAACACCGAAATAAGTCACTTAAAGACGCATTTACAAAGTACTCAAAATGAATTAGACAACATTATTTTAGAAAATATAGAACTAAGAAATGAGGTAATACGATTAAATAAAGAAATAGGAATTTTAAAACAAATATGTATTAGCCCTAGAAGTTCATTACAGAAAGGTATCCACTCAAACAACAGCAATGTAAGAAGACGTTTAAGTAAAAGCTTTGCTAGCCCTAAAGAAATTAATATGCTTCAACTGGGAGAAAAAACTCAACAATTTCTGGAGTCTCAAAATGTTACAAAGTCACATGAAATAGATTGTGCTCAGATTAGTAGCGTAACTGAAAACCAAGTTGCAACAAAACCACAGCAGCAAGACAACCAAGTATTAAAATCTCAAGTATTGGTACCAGAGCAGAATCTTAAGAGTATCAAAAGCAAGACTCCTCTCACCCAGAAACTTAAAAAAAAGCAAACTTTGCAGCAAAATAATAATTCAAGCTCAAACAAAGTGCTCCGTTCTGAAAATAAAAGTAAGAGTGTACCAGCCACAAAAGTAAATACCTTGAACAATGCAAAAAGAAGTAAAATTCAAATTGTAGGAGATCAAACGGCTGTTGATCTGGCTGCTAAAATAATTTCACTAAGAACAGGGTATAAAAATCCACATGCCTACAACGTTACAAGCACATTATATCCAGCAGCTCCAACTGACTACATAATTAGTAACTCAGGCATCATGACGGAAAATCTAAAAAGTCAAGACTGGTTGGTTATATGTATAGGTTCAAATGATAAGAACCCAATGAGACTATGTGTAGAATTATCAGCACTTTTCAAAACACAAAATAGACCTCGAATTTTAGTTACTAGTGTTCTATTTAATCCATACTTAAACGAAGTGAAATTAAACAATTATATATATTCTGTTATACAATGCTTCCCAAATGTTCATTTTGTTAATTTTAGACATCATAATTCGCCATTACTTAATGCTAATTTAATTAATAAAATTATTGACTGTATTGATTATAAGACATATTTTATCAACAAAATGTCAACAATAAGTAAGAATGAGTCACCAAACTCTAAGACGATTTGCTACACAGCAAAGCCAGGTACTATACCTTTTTACTTTTGTAATAAAACCGAACGATGTGATTCTAAATCAAACACTCGTAGTTCACTTTTAAAGGGTACTATACCTTATTATTTTAAACGTACTAACATGTCACCGAAAGATGTGCAAAAAACGTCATTTTTTCGAGACTGATGTTAATTACTCGCCATTTGATAAACACCCTGGTTATACTAAACTTAATATCTTTCATCAAAATATATGCGGCATAAATAATAAGAGGGATGAGCTAGAGTTGTATGTAGAGGAATCTATCAATGTACTCCACTATCTATGCATAAGCGAGCACTTTCTTAATGAACCATTAGCTTCAATTTTAAAATTTACTAATTATAGATTAGCATCATACAATACTCGATTTAATAAACAACGAGGTGGAACTTTAATTCTTTCACACACAGACAGGGACTGTGAAAAGATTCAAATTTGCAAACAATTCTACAAAAGGGATTCGTTCGAAATATGTGGTGTAAAAGACATACAAACAGGTATAAATATATTTTGTTGCTATCGTAGTCCCTATGACAAGAATCTTGAAGGGTTCATGAGTATGCTGGAAAAATTGCTACACAAATTCTTTGATAAAAAATGTATCATCTGCGGAGATTTTAACATTGATTTCCTAACAGATACCAAGAAAAGAAGTGACTTCATTAATGTTTTAAATTGTTATAATTTTAAGGCTATAATCCGCACAACGACATATATATGAAATAACTCGCAATCTTGTATCGACAACATCCTGACTAATTTGACCGAAGACTGTATTGTAGATTGGGAAGTTGATCACAACGGTTTAGCTGACGGACATGCAAGTCTTGTGTTTACCTCTATCCATGAGAATAATAAAGATTGTGTTAATTCAAATAAACCGACCTATGAATATAAACGTATTTTTAATAGTAAGAATAAAAGTTACTTTAGAAGTCTTCTTATAAAACAAGATTGGAATAATTTGGGTATTAATACGTTTATATTGAAATTCAACGAAGCATTCCAAAAAAGCTTCAAAAAGAAAAAAATCTCTCTAAACAAGAATAGTGGGTTTGGTCTGAGATGGGTTACTAAGGGAATTAAAATAGCCAGTAAAATGAAGCGAGTACTATGTGCTGGAAAAACAAATAAATGTGATGAGTCATTAGTTAATTACAGAAATACATATATTAAATTATACAGAAAAGTAATAATCAGTGCAAAAAAGCTAGCAGTCCAGACCGTGCTATCTAAATCTGAAAACATTTCGAAGGATGCTTGGAGAATTGTCAACGAGCATCGAAACAAAGGTTTTAAAGAAATTAACCGTATTCGTTTAGTTTCTGAAAATTTATGTACATCCGAACCAGCTCAAATCGTTGAAATATTTGCTTCTCATTTTGACTTTAGCACTAAAAATACATATCAGAATTCCAACATGGCGTTACATTACCTCAGCAAACATACTAAAAGAGTGGATAGAGACATGATTATAGACCCGGTCACACCAAGTGAAGTGCATAAAGTAGTTTGCAATATGGTATCTAAAGCTTCTTGTGGTTATGATTTTATTTCTATAAAAGTTATCAAGGAAAACATTGACATATTAGCGGCTCCCTTGTGTAATTTTTATAATAACTGCATAAATAAAAGCATGTTTCCGGATCAACTGAAAATTGCAAAAATTGTTCCAATTCACAAAAAAGGGTCAAAAAGGACCCTAAAACGTACAGGCCTATATCATTATTGCCTACAAAGGCAAAAATATTTGAAAAATTGCTAAAAAGCAGGCTACTTAGACATTTTAATTTAAACAATGTATTTAATAGACGACAATTTGGATATCTTAATAACGTAGGGACATTAGACGCTATCGATACTTTGATTAAGGATGTAGTATTAAAATTAAATGATAAGAAAAAAGTGGCAGGCATATTTTTGGACCTGAGTACAGCTTTTGACTCCGTAGACCACAACCTACTTTTAGCTAAATTAGACTATTATGGAGTTAGAGGATCAGCTAAAGAACTGTTCTCCTCTTATCTGAGAAACAGAAAAATGTTTGTGGAAATTAACTCTGTTAGTGAAGAAAATATGAATGATAACATAATTCTATTAAATAAGGAGTATAGGTCAAAGTTAGCAGCAATTAATGTAGGTGTACCTCAAGGGTCAATACTCGGACCTATATTTTTTATCGTATTTATTAATGATATAATTGACTATATGAATGACATGATCACAGATTCTATAAATTTGACTATATTTGCAGATGACACCAATGCAATAGTGTCTGCTGATGATACCACTAATCTAAATCGTGTCGTAAATGAGACGATGAAAGCTTTTCATTCATGGTTTAACAGTAACAACCTAAATGTTAATACGAAGAAAACGAATGTTATGCTCTTTAAAACTACATCAAAAAATACTGATACATTGAATATAATTATAAACGGTGCTAAACTGGATACAGTAGATATGGCTAAATTTCTAGGCGTGCACATTGATCATCTACTTAATTGGAAACATGAGTTGTCGAAAATCGAAGCTACTATTAGCTCTGCTTGCTATGTTAAGGAGCCTTAGAGATGTTGTGCTTCTAGAACAGCTCAAAGCTGTCTATTTTTCATTAGTAGAGTCAAAGCTAAGGTACAGCATTCTTATGTGGGGCGGAAGCTATGATTATAATGTCCAAAAGGCATTTGTAGCTCAAAAAAGGGCCATTAGAACTATGGTCAGGATAGACCAACAAGAGTCTTGCCAACCATATTTTAGGTCCCTTAAGATAATGACTGTACCGAGTTTATATGTTTTGATTTTATTGACTAATCTAGCCAAATATATTCACGAATACGAGACGTTAGAGGACAGAATAGTGCGAGAAAAGACAAGGCGGAAGGACTTACCTTCCAAATTAACGCCTTCTTTAAATATAGTGAAGCATAGCTCATACTATCAATCGGTGAAGGTTTTCAATAAGCTTCCTTCGGAATTAAAAATTGCACTATATTTGAAACAATTCAAAAGTAAATTGAAAGCGTATCTCCTCGAAAGATGTCTATACTCTTTAGATAGTCTGTAGTATTTTATTTCACATGATATTGTTATTATTGACATTTTGGTTGACATTTTATTTTCAATTATGACATGTTCTAGATTGACGTTTGTAATATTTTGATTATTTTATATTTAGGTTTTTGGTTATTAGATTAGATTGACGTATGCATTATTTTGATTATTTTATATTTATGTTATTGGTTATTAATGCGTATTAGAGAATTAAGATAATTGTTATTATATTTTAATTATTTATGTGACATTCAAACACAATTGATATTGTTTATGAATAAATGACTATGACTATGACTATGACTAACATACGTAGTAAATAGGAGAGTGGATTTCCGTGAACAAAAGAATGTTTCAATGTTTATCTTTAAGATTCCGAGTTTGGATCTAGTGGAGTTTTCCAATTATAGACGACAAAGCGTGATTGGGATCCTTGAATTTTGAAATAACTATGATGTCTTTAGTAAATTAACTTGGTTATGAAGCTGCTATTATAAATTTCGTATTTAAGGTAGGATCAATGAGTGATGGATGAACCCCATCTGATCACCCTGAAAAAAGAGCTTGATATAGTGGCGCTCATAGCCAGATGGTCTCACCGGTCCGTAAGTGATCGGTGAGGTTACTAGGCTCCCAGTCATCTAAAGATGGGTGTCCGCTAAACTGGGTTAATTTTAGAGCTTCTCCGTACTGCGGAGGGCACGTTAATATGTCGGTCCCTGTAGTGCCGTTAAGCCATGTTAAAGGCCTACTGGATGACGTGAACAACTCTGAGACTAGGGTAACCTCTGCCCATACGATAAGTACGTAAGCAATACATATAATAATTTTGTTAAAAACCAATAATGGCAATAAATCTTACATTTAATTTACTTGGAAACTCATAAGGATATGAATTACTATAAATTTAGGTTCAACTGCGAAAGCCCGCGGGAGGAACTTTTAGCTTTTAATATCTTTACTTGCCAGAGATTTGTAGCTAAAACTTCAAACTAATTTCAGTACAGAACGTGTAGGAGTCTTCTAAAGAAACTAGGAAATATTTAGCTTTATTTCATAATGTTACATTAAGTATGGCTAAATAAGTTACGTCTAATCTAAGGTAAATGCACCTTATTCCGAGGGGTTCTAAAAATGGCATCATATTCCGATGTATTTAGAAAAACAGTTTTTTAAAGCAATTTACTAGTTATTTATGGTCTGCATGATAAAATAATGAATTAATAATTATCTGTTCATATTTATTTATACAAAGGAGAGTTTAGTATGGTCACACTGTAAAATAATCGGTCATTTTGCCGCGGGGAGCGGCGTCGAAAGCACACTTCATACATTTGGGACCTTATGCACGTGAGTATTACGATTTGCCAAATAGTGTTTTACGTAATAATTTTATACAACGCGAGTTTTCGTTTAGGTTGAAATATTGAAAGGATAATATTTTTTATCGAAAACACTTAAGATTTGAGTATTTTATTTGCAAATTAGCAAGAAAATAAGTGTTTAAAATACCGCGGCATTAGGTGCAAAATATTTAAGTGTGTTCCTAAAAGCCGATGTATACCACGGAAAAACAAATTTAAAGACATTTAGTTTTTTTAAATTTCGGTGTCTGTTTTATGATTATAAACTTTAATGTGTTAGTTCTGACTTAATGAATAACTCATACATTTAATAATCTATTTCCGAGGTAAACCGTGGCGTCGCATTTACTAATTATAGCAGGTCAAAAATTGTTTGTACAGGTACTTTATTAATACGTTGTATAGAAGATTTTAGTGAAGACATTAGGTTTTATAAGTGTTCTGTTATTATATGTATGTACTTTATATTTGTTTTCCTTTCATATTGTAACTATACATTATTTTATTTGCATAATATTAAAAAATCTTTTACTTTTTAGTACTCGGAATTAGAAACTTTGATTTAGCATCATAAAACGCTATTCCGATGTATTTACGTCGGAATAAGGTTACATGAGTACCTAATTCCGATGTATTTACGTCGGAATAAGATTACATGAGAACCTAATTCCGAAGTTAGTTAAGACCCTGTTTAAATACAGAGTGTTCATTATTTTATGTGCTTAGTAGATACGCGTTTAGTAACTGAAAGAATACTAATCATCTATACAAATACATAAAATTGGAGTGTGTGTTTGTAAAAAAATATAATAAAATTATTTTTTTTACGTTTAGTTTTTTTTTAATTGCATGTATTTTATTTATTTTATTATATTAAAGAAAATGACTTTAGAAGACTCTTAAGAATATTCATATTAGGTATTTTCCCTTTTTACCGGTGCTACTACGGGTCGTAGCACAGGTAAAAATAATTATTACCTGTGGTACTACTTACATTAACTTACTTGTGTTGTTGTAGGATAATGAACGCAAAAAAGAAATATACGGTCGAGGATCTTGAAAGTGCGCTTATTGCAATTAATAATGGCAGTAGCGTCTATAAGGCTTCCCGAGAATACAACATTCCAGAAACGACATTGAGAGACAAACGTGACCAAAAATATAGTGGCCATATAGCCGGTCGCAAAACGGTACTCTCAAAATCGGAGGAAACAAAAATTGTTGACTGGATCCATTATCTAGGAAAACATGGTTTCCCAGTTTCTAAAGAGCAGTTGAAGCAAGGAGTGGCAAAGCTAGTTGAAAATTTAAACCGTCCAAATACTTTCAAAGATGGTATGCCTGGTAAGCACTGGCTTGCCAATTTTTTGTCAAGACACCCAACTGTAGCAAAGAGAGTAGCACAAACTTTACCAACTCATCGAAACAAAATTAATGAACAAGATGTGCGCAACTGGTTTGATAGAGTCAAAAGTTATTTTGAAACTAATAATTTATTAGGTGTGCTTGAGGATGAATCAAGAGTGTATAACTGTGACGAAACGGCCTTTTTTCTCTGCCCCAAAGAAAAAGATGTCTTAGTAAAAAAGGGCAGCAAGCGTGTGTACAATAGAGTTGCTAATGATGAGAAAGAGTGCCTAACAGTTTTAGTCAATGTGTCTGCTGGAGGTAAAATAGCTCCACCTATGGTATTGTATCCATACAAACGCCTGCCTAAAAACTTGCCTCTGACGGTGCCACCAACGTGGGGTATAGGATGTACGGAATCAGGGTGGATGAATATGGAGGCTTTTTATGAATATGTCGCAAATGTATTTTACAAGTGGTTACTAGAAAATAAAATAACACTGCCAATTGCCCTGTTCATGGATGGACATACCTCACACATTTCGTTGCCATTAAGTCTTTTCTGCAAAGAAAAGGGAATCATACTAGTTGCGTTATTACCAAATTCGACACACCTTCTTCAACCACTTGACGTTGGAGTTTTTCGACCTGTTAAGGGTACATGGAAAAACGTAGTACACGACTTCAGAGTAAATAATAATTATGCCAAATTAAAACGTACAGATTTCGCCATGGAAGTAAAAAAATGTTTCGATATAAGTATTAAAGTAGATACAATAAAAAATAGCTTTAGAAGCGCTGGAATCTTTCCATTTGACGCCAATAATATTGACTTCTCAAAGGTAATGCCACGGGACTCACGGGAAGCTACTGCTATTAATTCGCAGGACCAGTTATATACAAAGGAAAAGAATAGTTTTTTTGAGAAGTTTGAGCAACGACTGGCCCCAGAAGTTCTTCAACTATTTGTCGAATCTGGAAATGAGTGGGAAGGTGAGGAAAAGTATAGAAGTTTATTTGGGTTCTGGAAGAAAATACAACAAGAAGAACCTCCTCCTATCTTCAACGATACTACAATTGCGAACAACATACGTGATTGTGATATATCAGATGTTGTTTCGAATATAGAAATAGGTCCAAACGGTAGTATCATACTTCCTTTGAGCCTAAGTCCTAGATCAATCATGAGCCACGATATTCCCCAACTTGATATGGATCAGACATTGACACCAGGAAATAACCATTCAAGGCGATATTCTTCTGATTCTATTTTGCAAATAGAAACCTCACTTGGTCATAATATAACTGAAGATGAGCCTCAACCTTGTTGTTCAAGAACTCAAATACTTCCTTTGAGTCTAAGTCCTAGATCAATCATGAGCCATGATATTCCCCAACTTGATATGGATCAGACATTGACACCAGGAAATAATCATTCAAGACGATATTCATCTGATTCTATTTTGCAAATAGAATCACTTGGGCATATAACTGAAGATGTGCCGCAACCTTGCTGTTCAAGAACTCAACATTTTCAATCATCACCACCAATGTCACGGCAGTCAAGCAGTGATCCAACGCTGGATATTTTTCACCCTGCTGATAACACTAATAACGCCAACCAAAGTACAAATAATATAATAGCAGTTAAAAGTACACCTAACAAGAAACCAAATTTTCCTACTCCGTTCAAAACAGCGTTTTATTTTCCACAATCTCCAAAGAAAACAATGACTAGAAAAACTAAAAAACAAACACCAACGGTGGCAACTGCTGACGACTTTATAGAATATCAACGTAGAATAGCAAAAGAAAAGGAGGAAAAAGCGGAGGGCATTCTTAAGAGACGAGCAGATAGATTAAAAAAACAAGAAGAAAGGAAATCTAAAAAAAATAAAACCATACAGAAGAGGAAAACAGTACGAAAGACAAACAACCTGGACAAAATAAATGAAAGACAAGAAACTGAGGGAAATATAGAAGACGACAATATACATATAGACTTACGACATCGAAGAAATAATCCATTTTCATTAAACTCTGAATCATCCAGCAACGATGAAGACTTTACGTTGACCATGAGAAATAAAACGGCTAATAGGGTTAAGAAAACTTACACAACGTTGTTCGGTGAATCAACATCAGATAGTTCAATGTGATGTGCCATGTATTCCTTTTTTAGATATTATTAATTATGTTATTTTACTACATTGTTGAACTTTAGTTCCTAAGAATTGTTTCTGATCTCGTAATACGATCTAATTTTGATAATGATTATAGCAATTGTTATACTTTTAAGTTTTACATTATTTTTGTAATGATACAATTAGATTTTAATGTCGATTTTGTTAATTCATTTTTAGAAGATTAAGGAATAATATTAATAAAAAACAGAGTTTAGAATAAAACTAGAATAAACAAAAAAAAAGAACTGATTTCATATAAAAAATAAACAAATTTGGATCTCGTAATAGACTCTAATTTTGATATGATTATAGCAATTGTTATACTTTTAACTTGTAAGTACAAAAATAATGTAATTATTTTTGTAATGCAACAATTAGATTTTAATGTTGATATTGTTAATTCATTTTTATATTTTTATAAGATTAAGGAATAATATTAATAAAAAACAGGGTTTAGAATAAAACTAGAATAAACAAAAAAAAGAACTGATTTCATATAAAAAATAAACAAATTTGGATCTCGTAATAGGCTCTAATTTTGATATGATTATAGCAATTGTTATACTTTTAACTTGTAAGTACAAAAATAATAATAATGTAATTATTTTTGTAATGCAACAATTAGATTTCAATGTTGATATTGTTAATTCATTTTTATATTTTTATAAGATTAAGGAATAATATTAATAAAAAACAGGGTTTAGAATAAAACTAGAATAAACAAAAACAGAATTGATTTAATATAAAAAATAAACAGATTTGACTTTTAAACATCATGTATAATTCTCCCTACATAGTTCCCTTTCTATTTTTATACTCGGAATTAGGAACCAAATGCATCGGAATTACGATTTTTAAATCGGAATAAGGTACCTCGGACTTTTTTATATTTTTATTTATTTTATCAGCTTCAATAACCTTCTACTGACAAACTGCAAATATTTTTCAAAAATTTGATAGCTAACACTTCTGATAAAAATATAAAATTGTACACAAAGGTCCGATAAATACTTAATTTATAATGTTCTTTCGTGTTATGTTAAAAACAGCGCGGAATTAGGTGCCTTTACCTTAATTAAAAAGGATTAGACGAGGCATGGAAATATATATAGGGTGGTCGAGGAGTTGACATTCAAACGCAAAATTTACATACTTTATGACGAGGATGAGTATCCGAATCACCTATATGTTCTACGATTTTTAATGATTCTTTTCGAAAATTTCACCTAACATCAGTTTTAGATTTTTTTCTCGTTCTGTTGAACATTTCTGGTTCAGTTTTTTTGGTGATATGATAACTAATTAGCATAGTTCAACCTAACACCCTAAAAAGTATGGTTTATCTTATCATTGCAGAACTGACTTAGAATTCATTTGAAAGTTCAAAATTAGTGTTTGAGCTCAGGACTCATAAAATTTCAAAGTATCCAATAAATGCAAAATCGTAGAACCATACATGGGGGTGATTCGAATACTCCTCATCATAACGTATCTAAATTTTGCGTTTGAACGTCAACTCCTCGGCCATCCTGTATACTAGCAATAAATGTCACTTAAGTAATCAAGACGTGGACGTCTTTCGGCTGATATGATGATGATGATGAGGTAATCAGGAATTAATTAATTTTATATCATAACGTCAGCGTGTATGTCTAATTATAATAATATAATAATAATATTCTGGGACATTATTTACACACGACCATACTAAGCAGAGATTGTTCTATGGAAACTAGATAACTGATATACTACTTTTCTTTTTGTAAATACATATATAGATAAATTACACCCAGACTCAGAACAAACCCATATGTTCATGCACACAAATATCTGTCCTGGGTGGGAATCGAACCCAGGACAACGCCACAGGCCAATAAATTAATTAAAAAAAGACGTTTTTTTATCTTTGTAAAATATTTATTGTATTGTTAAGTAACCATCATCTTGAGAAATCATATGTAGATATAAAAGAAACTAAGAATGATTCACGGCCGTCCTCAAAAATATTACAGCACATTACATAATATTTTTGAGGACGGCCGTGACTTGGTCGGTAATGGCCCTACTGATCCAAAGGTTGCGAGTTCGATAATTATTTATGTTCATGAATCTATTTCTCTAGGCCTGGGTGTTTATGGATATTTTTCAGATACTTAATAATATATGTATATATATATATATATATATATATATATATATATATATATATATATATATATATATATATATATATATATATATATATATATATATATATATATATATATATATATATATATATATATATATATTATTAAGTATCTGAAAAATATCCATAAACACCCAGGCCTAGAGAAATAGGCCTGTTACAGACGATTTACGGCGCATTGTCTGAGAGACATGGAGGAGTCTTTTGTTCTCTACACTTCTCCCGTAAATGGTGAAGTGTAAAGATCATATCCACTGTAGAACGCTGAGGACGATAGCCATATTGTGCCTCAGGATAGACGCGCTCAGCAAGCTTTTGCAGTCTAGATAAGACGACTCGAGCGAAAAGCTTACCGACTATGCTCAAAAGAGAGATGCCACGGTAGTGGTTGCAGTTACCTACCGCGGTCCCCTTTCCCTTTGTATAATGTAGTGATGTTAGCGTCCCGCATATCCTGTGGCACCTCCTTTAATACTATACACTACGTATATAATTATATAGGTAACCTACAATCGAATAGGATATTCAAAGAAAAAGCATAACATAAAATCACTAAGAATAATAATTTTTTTATATATATTTTTTTATTTTTTAATAAATTAGAAAAAATAGTAATTTATATTTGTAGTAGAAAAAGTAAGTACGAGTAAGTTAAGCCATTGATGTGAATAACTTTCAGTAGAGGCGTGGTGTCAGAAGGTAGCAATGTTGGTTCCTCCAAGAGCACATAAACATTCTTGCAATATTCTTATACTTCCTGTCTGCAATTACACATTGTTTAATTACTTATAATATAAATTAATAAATATATTTTTCCACAAAGGATTTATGTAAAATTTAGTTTCATATAGATGGTTCGTATTTTATTAGCTCTAAATTATTGTATATAATATTATTCTTTTAATTAGTCGTGAACTTACACGTCGTGAACTTGTTGTGGCTTTTTGCAAAAACATCCTAAACGTTTTGTTAGAAAATGCTGTTGGTCTTCTTAGTAAAATAAATTAAAATATATACATAAATATAAATACAAAAAAATATATAATAAAAAAGTCTTCTTAAAAAAGTTAAGTACAGACGCCAGCACATTAAGCTACACCAATCTGTCAAATTTTTCCAATTGAAAGTGAACCTTATGCTTATGTGATAAAGTTGAAAATCTATAAAAGAAATTTGACAGATTGGGGTAGCTGGATGTGCTGGCATCTGTACATTCCGGAACAGTTCAGTCGTCAGATATTCTTTCGTTAACTTTTATATGGGATGACTTCATTCGGTCAGTTAGTTCTCTATAAAATTCGTAGTGACGTAGAATAGATTTATATAAAGTACGAAAAACCGAGAAGTATTGGTTAAATATTGCGAAACAAAAATTATGTTTCTGTTTTCAGATCCTTAGACCCTTACTTCTTTATCACAATAATAAAACTAACCATCTGCTTCACACATGAATACCACAATAGCTTCTGGCAAACGAAACATCCTTCCACTTTCAGCATTACAATAAGGCATTTGCATTATTAAATTACTTAGAGTTTAAATTTGAATTCTAAAATAGTACAGTCGTCACATATTCTTTTGTGAAACTCTACAGGACAAACTTCAGTCTGTCGGCTCTATGATATATTATAACTGTGTTAAGTGGCATGCAAAATGTATTTATACTTTGTACTTCCTTACGTCGTTATGGCATCGTTCCAAGTAAAACAATCTTCCGCTGGGCGACGATTACAGCAGTACCGATGATTTTAGTATAAGACAAAGTAATAAAAGTATAATAAAATGCATTTTCAACTATATTAACGAGCGAATATCTAAATATATGAGATGTGGAAGGGTGATTAAGTTGAAATATTAGTGTTTTGATTTTTTTCAAGCTAGCTTTATGGTTTTTATGGGCATGTTTAGTGCACTAAGGGCTGTTCTGAATCTTAAACTATCGTTTATTTTGTGACCAAACAGCAACCTTGTGTATATTTGATATGATTTAGTATATAAATGGAACTTAAAATTGTGGTTTACATACATTCTAAGTTATAAAAAATTGTGCATTAGGTTATATATTCATGTAATTTTCATTTGTAAGAAAAATGTAACAATTACTGGCTGTCCTCAATAAAAAAAAAAAAAAAAAAAAAAAAAAAAAAAAAAAAAAAAAAACAGCACAGCATGTAGGCAGCACATGAATGTGGAAATCCTTGGGGCAGGCCTCACTACAGCAGTGGACGTGTTGCTGATGTGATGTAATGATGAATGAATGACACATATTATTATGTGTCATAAATTGATTTAGATATTTTTTATTTGCTAAATTTTGATAACCAAACACATATATGTTGCCGCGATAGTGTGCAATATTATTATAATTTGCCATCATGTTCATAGTAGGATTTTAGAAAAGCCTCGAGCAGGGCCATCAGTTCGGCTACGTTCTGGGCCACAAAAATTTAACGAGTTTGCCATCGAAACGCTAAGAAGAAGAAGTGTGCAATATCTAGTGTTAGCTGATGAGCGCCTTCACTCGTACTCTGAGTGAACTCACACCAAAACATTTGGTCTTGCCAGTTCTTGGTCGCGTGGACAGAATTAAAACCAAATACTGAGTGCAATCGTCGCGAACGTAAAAAAAATCTGTCTTTAACGAATTAAGGATAGGTTATAAAAAGTAAGTGAGGATTGATAAAGCCAAAGCAAAATTACCGTAAACTTGCAAAGAGGCTCCACATCGTTCATACGTCACGTCAAACCGATGTGCATACCTCATAAGAGGCATTTTCTCGACAGCATCAAAAGAGGTAAGATTCATATAAAATGGTTCTCACTTCACAGTAACAGTTGATAGTCGGGAGGTCAATGAGCCGTGACTTTGACGAGGGTCGAACGCAGCCAATATGCACGAATACCGCTGTAACATGCTTGACACGGCTTACTTCAGGTATTGCTGCGATTACATGGAAGCCTTTTACTTACATGTGTTGTGTTTAATCGCATTTTTAGTGCTTTGTTGGTTTTGAGGTTTAGCCCCAGACAATATGGTTCCGGATCAGGCAAAAAAAAATAGAATAATTCTGGCAAAATAAATTTTCAGTGAGCGCTCATAGCCAGATGCTCTCACCAGTCCGTAAGTGATTGGCGAGGTCAAGCAACTAGGCCCCCGGTCAGTCCATAGATGGGTGACCGCCAAAGTGGTTTAATTTCTGAGCGTCTCCGTGCTACGGAGGGCACGTTAAGCTGTCAGTCCCGGTTGTAGCCATTAGGCAACAGTCGTTAAGTCCTGTCAGAAGCCTACTGGTCGGCTTGAACAACTCTGACACTAGGGTAACCGCTGCCCACACGATAAATAAATAATAATAATAAGTGGGCGCCTTGAGTTAGGATATTGACGGTTTCACCCTTGTTTCCTATTCTTTGAAGTCAAGGGCCTGGATTATGAGACTAAAATAAATAAAAATAAATAATTAAGTATATTATTGTGTCTCAAAACAGAACAAAACAAATCAAATTAAGGCAGCCACATTAAGTGACTGGCA
The DNA here is from genome assembly GCA_951640165.1 of Pseudoips prasinana. Lineage (NCBI taxonomy): Eukaryota > Metazoa > Arthropoda > Insecta > Lepidoptera > Nolidae > Pseudoips > Pseudoips prasinana. Next base: position 25,824,827 of record OX621237.1, on the reverse strand, counting down.
GTTCTTGTTGACTCCCTACTACCCTTATTTTGAAGTACATATGTATGAGACGTTATTAATATTAAATTAATTGCTAATTAATTATGTGGTAAAATAAACAATTATCTTATCTTATCTAATACATCATTAAATGAAACTAAATAGACAATATAAAAAAATAGAATAGAAAGTGCAGATTCAGATTTGTATAGTCATCAGCATAGAAAATAATATATTTCTATACACATGACTAGATGCCATGTTATTATTTTAATGATATCAAATCTTAATCTATTTGGTATTATTACACTTTATTTGTGACAGCAAGATAGTGAGAGGTGACATGTGAATTTTTGTATATATTTTACACTTCGAGCATAGACAATCGAAGATTTTACATGATATTTTCATTGTTTATTAACTCATATTCAAACTTTTTTTAATTCAGCGGGTACCTACCGGGTCCCAATAATTTTAATTCGTATATTATATATAATATATCACATATTTTCAATTTTTTTAATTAAATTACAAATTTAAGATTAATAAAGACAAGTTGAAGTCAGTTGTATACTTTTTAAAATATTAAATAAAGTAAATGAGCTCTTTAATATAGTAGAGGATTATTTTTAAAACAATTCAACGGGACCGTTGGCGTGTTTGATAAATGCTTACCTTTCACGCCGCAGGTCGTGGGTTGGATTACCATCTAGGAAAGACACATGTCTGTTTATCCTTTGTCTGGGTGAAATCATCTATATAAGTATATATTTAGAAAAGAAAAGCCTACATATGCAGTCTATCAGTTATCTGGTTGTTTAATTTGGAATCAGATGCCCGTGTGTGAATAATGTCCTAGTATAAAAAAAAAATGATTGGATTAAGACAAGAAACTACCCTTAAATATAATTTTAAAGTTAAATTAAAATACTTACTTAATACAGAAATAATAGGTCATTAACTTCATAAATAGTTTAATATAAGTAATTCAATTTATTAGACTATATTATATTATGTAAAACTATTTTTATATTATGTCAACTCAAATCAAATTATTTTATTTGCAATATAGGTCAGTACATAATGTTGTTACAGAATAGGGTTAGTAGGTATCTCTATATTTTGTCATAGCAAGGCGTGCAAATATTTAATATTACAATACTAAAATACAATATAATTCTGTGGAAAATGTCAATAAAATTATCCATGTCGATATTATCTATTAGGAAATCATTAATTGTATGATAACATTTATCAACCAAAAACTTGTTTAGACATTTTTTAAATGCGTTAAAGTTAATTTTTTAATGTCACCTGGTAATTTATTGAATATTTTTATGCCATGCAAAGAAAACTTTTACTCAGCAGTGCTGTGCCGGCGCCGTATTCGATCTCAAGCTCCAAGATTGACATTTGCATGCCTTTAGGTAGAATGCAGAATTCTTTTATCTGTACCTATCCGTGTTCAGCAAATAAATGATTGATTGATATGTAGTTAAAATTTTGATTACACTACGCAATGCATATTATACAAACCTATATTACGCAAATCATCATATCAAGAAGGAAAAAGCACAGCTAGAAAAAGGCCTCGCCCAACGATCTTCACAACTGCCGCATACTGCGGTAACCGCATCAAGCAGCAAAAAATAAAACAAATATAATCGTAATATTATTTAATTTAAATAAGTACCCATATAAAATCTCTATATTGCAGATATAATCATCTATACCGCGCGCCAAGTCACTTATACCGCGCAGCCTCACAGCACTCAACGCTTTCCTGTGTGTCAATCCTGACCGTGATTTGTTTGCGGATGGATGGTCGGATATATTGTCAGAATGTTTGCGTTCCTGTGAGAATGATATATGATTGTGTTTTAAAATCAATGTTAATGTTCACTTATTAATATTTTAGTTGATCATTGTAATAATTATCTTTATTTACTGTAATTGGTGATCTACCGTTTTAATTAAAGTAAATAAATAATAGATACCACAATTCATCAACATTTTTTTCTTGGAACGTCAATAATATAATCACTATGATTGCTGTATCCAATTGGAATATTGCGCATTCTCAATAATACAATTTGAATATTCTATTTTATAACATGAATAAAACACATTCGAACTAAATTGAATATAACATTTTCTGTATAAAAGTTTATAGAAATCAGTAAATATAATTTTAGTTCCGATATTAAAATAACTGACAAACTTGCAGTTGGAAAGCTGATATTTTTATGGGTGGCTGAACACCAGTCGACCCATGTCAAAGTCATCGCGTATTATCTGGGAATTTTATATTAACCTGCACCATGCTAATACGTGACGATATGTTCGGAAAATCTCCTGAACGCGAACAGCTTTCAATGATTTAATTAAATGTTGACGTATAGCCTTGTTATGCCCTCTTGGGAGACTGATAGTTTTTTATTTAATTTTGTTTGGTTTTGTCGAAAATGTATGACTACGATGGTGGAGTATTGTTTGTTATTGGTATAAAATGATATCGGGATATATATTTTATGATTCACATATTTTTAAAATGGTTATGTATCCAACTATCTCTTTTTTTGCACAAAGAAGCTAAGTATATGGAGGAGTATAATATATTAGATTCATCTTCCACATATATGTATGTATTTAGCATTCGATAAAAATATAAATTAATCGTTTATGATTTTGTTTTTCGTATTTATTGAACGTGTTGCTATAAGAGGAAGTACTACAATATTTTTTATTGTTTAATTCTTTCCATCATTTTTTTTACTAGGACTTGTGACGATATATGTAGATAAGCTGACTCATAAAGTAAGGTAATAAATGCCAGCAGAGGCAGAGAGAAAGAAAATCTTCGATTTAAACGAAAAATTGCGATATCGCTGGGCAAAAGAACGGTGCCTGGGCTTCAGGCACCGTTCTTTTGCCCAATCTCTGCCTCAATCGCAACCGTGAGACAAAGTTTAAATTAATACATTTCAAAAGCCCTATATATACAATACCGTTAAATTGCATTAATATTTGCCAAAAATTTGATCACAAACTGATTGTTGTGTTTTGATAGGCAATTGACAAAAATATTTTATTTTAAGACCTAAAGAAGTAGGTCGTAAAATAAAACTACTCATCACTACTAAACTAAACTCATCTAAATAAAACAGCATTAAATGCCCTACATTTCAAGGAAAGGAGTTCGGTGTGCTTATTCAAGCTTCGCGACACCGCAAAGCGGGACGACTTAAGCTTAGTTATTAACGATCTGTAATTAAAAATTAACGATATTCTTCTACAATACCGTAGTCGATCACACGAGGCAAGGCTTTTATACTAATAAACATACTGTTAGCCTGATAAAGAGTAGCCCTGCATTAAGGTACAATGTAGTTACATTGTACTATAGATATCTTAGTGCTAGTTCCTACTACATTGTTGTTTTTTTTTTTTTATTAAAAGACGACACCCGTATCGCCTGGCAATTTATAAACTTTACGGACACAAATTATAACCACACTCAAAACAACTATGATTGGGTCGACAAATAGAAGTCGGACAACTGGCTTAAAAGGGGAGAATTGTTTGCCGACACTGAGGTGTTCATGCTTTCGTTACTAGACCGGGTGATGACTACACGTAATTATATAAAATTCATTACAAATACCCCAAACTTGAAGAGGATCTCTTCTAGTTTTGGATATTTGGAGATATTTTAATAGAGTTTTAGAGACAATGCATCATAAAACTGGCGCTTGTCATCTTTGGTTCAGACGAACTAAAAGCACCAGCACGACCAGTTTGCCGCAATAATTCACCATCACCTAGCATATTAATATCAATTGCCACACAAATAAATCTTGTATTACGAAGTATTAACAAAATACAAGTAAAGTAAATTTTTACTGCAAATTTTAATGCGACTGAATCATTATTCCTGCCAAAACTAACCATTACAATATACCTGATACTCGTGTATCTCCGTAACCGTGTATCTCATTGATATAGCCGTACCCAACACCCATAATATCTAGTGGACGTACTCAGAAAGTCTTGGTAAATAGCAATCTTGGTATAAAGCAAGATTTAGCAATAGATTAAAAAAATCTGTTGGAGTAAAGGGTGTTCAGATCAGATTGTCGATATACCAATAGAAATATCTTTCACTGGTTTTCATTGACTAGAAATATACTACTCTAAACACTTTCCGTATTACTAGAAATTTTTTAACTTCATTAACAAAGTCATTAGGATTTTTAAGTATCTTGGCGTACTTGGCTACGGCCCGCATGTCAAGTAAACTTACCCCTTTAAAAATAAATAAACATATAAACTTTAACTTTCAATGGGGCACCTATTCGATTAAACACACGACCGGAAAGAGCACAGCACCAACATATTTACGTGCTTTCCGAAGCACGGGGGTTTGAATACCGCCGACTTCCAAACTCCAGGCTGATTTTAGAAATTAAGAATATTTTAACAATTATCTCAACTATAAACTAGAATTTATTGCTGCGTAAAATTATGAAATATCAATTATGTTTCTTCCAAAACTATATTTAATAGATGTCAAATGAAACAGCTTAGGTGCTAGCAAACATATTATACGAGACATTCACGAGAAATTTATGACTTCCAATGTAATGTAGGTACACCTCATAATCACAAGCGTATACAAACGTATTTTAACGTATTATAGTAAAGAGAATTGGATTTCTCGTACGAAAAAACTGGATTAAGAGTGAAGATTAATTCCTCGGCCTTTTACTAAAATAGAGCGATTGATTAGGATTCAAAATATGTCACCAGTCACTGTCAGCATAGATTAAAAATATAATAACTAGTAAATCGATTTAAACGATAACCGATATTATGATTTCTATTTATATTGTTCATATTTATTTTTTACTGATGAGATTATGATAATGTATTTAATAATTATTACGATTAAATCGGTTATCTGGTATCTGGTGCAAGAGTTTCTATATTACATTGTTTGAACTCATTAACGTTAATCGATTATAGTAAGCAACAACCAATTTAATTCGTGACTTAAACTTATTTTGAGATTTCTCGTTTTCCAGATTGTAAATTGGGCCAATTTTATACAGTTTGAAATAAAAGAATATAACGTTTTTTTTAAACCATATCTCAACTTATTACAGTCAGGCCCAGAAATCCCCGTCTCCTTTAAGTTTATATATGACACCATAATATTGTAAATATGAGTAGATTATAATCTATCACGCAATATTGTGAACTGTGTGAACCGTAATATACAGCTAATTTAACGCATTTATTTAGCGGTCGGCTTGCGTTCGCGTCTTAATGGTCACAGGACTGACCTAAATGAACCCAATTTTTTTCATAATAGTACATATTCCAAAAACTATTCGAATCAGTTTGTTACGGTTCACAATCTTTCGACAGTTAACAATCTACCGAGATAAATTACAGTCTAACGGAATTTACAATTTTACGGTGACATACATATACAGCTACGATAGTTTATTCTGATTCGGCTTAAGCTCCCAAAATACATGGTTTCCTGCTAATTTTTACCTGACCGTAGATATCTTAAAATTAATAAAACGCTGTTTCTTAGCATCTCCTTTTTGAGCCTATAGTCACACTTATAGAATATAACACACGTTGCTACTGGTAGACTATTTGCATCTTAGAACTCTTATCAGTCTAAACGTGTTGTTATCGCGAAACAAATGACGCTAAATGTGGGTATCAAGGTAGTAGTTATGGGTTGAATAGACGGACAAGCTATCAGGGCCCGGGGGCAATGGGTATCTAATATAGCGGACTCATATCAGACCCTTTGGTATGGCGGCTTATGACATTATTACCATTGCTTTGACCCAAATAACATTACAGCTTAACTCTTCAGGTTTAGCGAAACAGAATTTTATCTGTTCCTTGTAATATATTGAAATTAAGGATTCCTAATATAATTCCTAAGATAACTTCAAGCATATTAGACAGTCGCCTCGCCGCTTCGTGTCGCGGGTTTGAGTCCCGCGCCGGACGACTATTTGTGTGACCCATAAATAGATGTTCTGAGTCTGGATGTAATTTGTGTCCGTCTATTATATGTTTGTAAAGTACCCCGCGACACAGGGATTAGATTCTCTAGTGCTGGCGATGTCAACAAAAAAACGAAGTGTGAAATATAGGCACATGTGACTATACTTTGTTATAGAGAAAGTGTTTTCCTCTCATTATCTGTGGTTGAACGATCCGTGTAGTGCACTACATGTTTGGTAACTTATGTTGGGATACTTATATTAATACTACGGGTTGGTTTTAAACGTAATTTAAATATTTTACATTCAATATATTAAGTAAGACCACCTATATTTTACATTAATAAGTATCAATACATACAAGGTGGTACTTAATTGTGGACGAAATTAAAGAGCCGCCTATGCAACTGTAAAACGTTCAGAACTCTGAAGAAGATGGTATAGAAATATTCTATTTCCATATTCAAGCTTAATTCTTAGATTAAAATTTTATTCTAATTTTCAAGTGAAATAACTGCATTACGACCTTTTTCATAGAAAATACCTGCCATTATACTGTTACAGGCACTTGCATTAAAATTCTGAACAACAAAGTAACACTGAATCGTAGTTTTATCTGTAGTCTTTATTTCACCCAGCGATTTGAAGGATTCCTAAGATAATTTCAAGCATATGCAAGTGTTTAATATGATTTAATTAATCTCAAAAACGGGAATACATAAACGATACACCGTGTATCGTTCGTATCGTTCGTAGCTTAACGCAGAGCGCCTACCCGGATTGGTAGTTGGTGCAGGTTCGAGACCCGCCGGACGGTCAAATTTATGTATTCCCATTTTTGAGATTGGATTAACGCTTTCCATTGCGAATAATGCTTTAAAATTCAAAATTAATGATTTAATTATGTAATATTGTACACGTTTTTTAGTGTAACATGTGAGGACACTGGTACATATATTACATAACAAAAGTATCTGCAAGTAAACTGAAATAGATACTTACACCAAAATATAGATCAACAATATTATAACACCAAATCGTGCTTTAGCTGCTGCAGTCTTTATTTCTCCCAAAGATTTGATAAATGAACAAAACGCGAGTCAATGTAGAGGATTTGCCGCCCGCTACTAATGTCCCATTGCAATGTTTAAGCCCAATACATGTGCACTAAGTTCTTTAAGTATAAACCTTGTTTGTCTCGATAAGCAGTCTGGAATATGTAGTATCTACATCAACATCAATCATCATCAACTCCGCTCAAAAATATAACACTTAATCGTACATTGAATGCAGCGTTTATTTCTCACAGCGATTTTAAAATGAATACAACACGAGTCAACGTTCCATTGCAATCTTTAAGCCCAATACATTGTATATTAAGCTTAATAAGTATCGACTGTGTTTGCCTTCATAATCAAAATATCCACAGTAGACAGAAATAGATACTTACACAAAAACTCCGATCAACATCATATAACACTTAATCGTTCATTGGCTACAGCGTTTATTTCTCCCAGCGATTTGAAAATGAACAAAACGCGAGTGAATGTAGAGAATCTGCCGTCCGCTACAAATGTTCCATTGCAATCTTTAAATCCAATACATTGTGCACCAAGCCCAATAAGTACCGACATCGCGACAATATTGCCTTACTCTGCTCATCTGTGTAGGAAAATCACAGGACAATATTATCATACATGTTTAGTGTATGAAAGAAAATGGCAGACAGTAATGAATATTTTTTATTGTAATTGTTATCCAACGATTAATGCTAATAAGGAAAATAAATATTATTGTTAAGCTTTAATAGTCTTATGCTCTTCTTGGTAAGACAATTACAGAGCAAGCTTATAATGCACATCTGTACGTTTATGAGTGAAAACAAATTTATAAACTGAAGGAGTAATAAATCGACTGGTCTGCGGTATAATTTTCATCATGTCGGCCAAAGTAGCTCCACTGCTGGACAAAAGCCTCCCCATGGAATGAATGGGGGAGATATGCCATAATCGCCGCTTGACAGACGGGTTGGCGATCGCAGTTTGATGGTCATAGTTCACAGAAAAACACTGCTGCCCGTTCTCTGGTAGGTATTCCCTCGGTCGATTTCTACGCCCCCCACAGGATAAGATGGGGTGATGATATTCCATGTCGTCTCCACACAGCAGGGTATAATTCTATTGGGTTCTTTTTAATGGACTATACCAGTGTTAAGCCGCTAACTAGTTGCAACATAGTCGACGACTTGTTGACGCCAAGTTCACAGCTTGTTGAAGACACCAGATACATATAGTGAGGTTGAGTTTAATCTTTACAGTAGTTGAAGAATTGGATTGTCATTTTGATTACATAACATTGTTGTACATAAGAGTATCACTTTTTCTACATTTAGAAGTAATGTCTGTTTAAGTATTATCTTGCGTATGGGTACCATAATCCCGCTTCATATTTCGTTGTTACAATATTTACGTGGAAATAGCTAATAACTTAGGATTTTTCCTTTTATTCTCTCTGAAATATTGTCTTCAAATACCTTAGAAACAAGCTCAGTGTTATTTATAGCGTTACATAATACACTAGCAAAGAGGATGGAAACGAATGTATATAATACTAGCTGTGCCTCGCGGTTTTCGCCGCGTTAAATTTTATAAATTATCACAGCTCATCCCTCGTAGGTGATAGCGTGAAAATATGTAGCCTATATGTTGACTCGACCTCTTAGTAATATTCCTGCAAAATTTTAAGTAAATCCATGCAGTACTTTTTGAGTTTAGCCCGGACATACATACAGACAGACAAACAGCCAAAAAATCTAAAAACTATATTTTTAAACCCCAAGTATCCTTTAAAAAAAATATTTAATGTACAGTTTCGACTTTCCTGCGATTTTATTATATGTATAAATAAATAAAAAAATAATAATAATAAAAACGGTTATTATTCACGTAGACTTTAAAAAAGCGCTTGTAAATAGTCATAACATGTTTGTAGTAATACAGTTATTATTTCTAGTTGCTTATTACAGATATTTAGGTACATGGAATGTTAAAACATTTATACAATTTATTTTATAATAGTAGTGATATTTAGCTAGCTTGTATTAAGTTATTATCAAGGAGATTATGTTTAGGTTTAATGATTGAAATTTATATTTTACTACATATTGTCTGAATGGTTCTGTCTATATTAAGGTATTCGGTATTATTATTATAACGGACCTTGTGTTTAAAACGACGGTCGCGCTTTAATGCTACCACCGGATCCAATGCGCCCCAACTGAGAAGACCCAGCGAAACTAACTCAGCAGGTTCATCTACTACCGGTTTCAACACGGCCCAGTTGAGACGGTCCGGCGAAACATACTCAAGCGGGCATGAACACGGGATTTGGTCCACTTAAAGTAATTATTTAGTAAGCAAACACAATATCTGCTCGATCGGTTGTCCGAATGAATATTAATTTAGATTATATTTAGGAAACAAAAAAAAAACATTGAAACAATAACATTATTCATTTTGAGACAGAGTCAATAAATTTAAATTTTGTATATGTTAGCAATCATATTACAGATAGTCACAGATAGTTCACGTAACTCAACAAATTAGTCATGTCTATATGGCTACAAGATCTCCAGCGAGCAATGTGCAGGTAGGTGGTAAGCGCCAGGCGTCTTTGTCATCGATGTACTCTTTACTGGTATAATAATTAAAGCGTTTAATATGTGTCCTGAAATCAGTAATATGAGTAGGAAGCTTGTTATAAAATCTAATACAATTTCCTAAAAATTATTTATTCGTTTTGCTGACTCTAAAACCCGGCATTGCAAGTTTGTCTTTATTCCTAGTATTTATGTTATGCAGGTCACTTTTTTTTCTATAGTTATTAATATTTTTTCTAACATACAATATATTCTGATATATATACTCAGATGGCACCGTTAGTATATTTACTTCTTTGAACAAAGTTCGCAAAGATTCGCGACTACCTAACCCATAAATGGCTCTTACTGCTCTTTTTTGTAAAATGAAAATAGTACTTATGTCAGCTGCCGAACCCTACAGCAGAATGCCATAGGACATAACACTATGGAAGTACGCGAAATATACCGATCTAGCAGTTTGTTCATCTGACAATTGTCTTATTTTCCAAACGGCATAGGAAGCCGAACTTAATTTAGCTGCAAGCTTTTCAATCTGAGGAGCTCATTGCAATTTTGAGTCTAGTGTCAATCCCAGAAATACGGTCGACGGAACTAAATCTAATATTTCCTCATTTAATACAACTGTTGGTATAACCTGTCTCACATTCGGCGACGACAGAGCAAACGCGTTTTTTATGATGATTTTGGTGCCCTAAGTCCTGCCCAAGTGTATCCTGGGTCTGCATAAAAACAGTGTATGGATCGCCTAAGATAAAGTTGATTAATATAAATTAAAAGTACGTATAAAAATTGTATTCAAGTATGTTGGTTCATCATAATCATCATCATCAGCCTGATATCGTCCACTGCTGGACAAAGGCTCCCCAAATTTGTATAACGTTGCCTTTGGGAGCGGTTTGCCATAGTCACCGCGCTTGGCTTGCGAGTTGGCGACGACAGTTAGGTGGTAGCTAGTACACAGGTGGCGCTGTTGCTCGACTGCCTGGTGTATCCCTTAGTCGCCTTTTACGACACCCACAGAAAGGTATGGGGGGGCTCTGATATTCTATTCAGGCCGGAATCCACACGGCTTAGTATGTTGGTTAGCAGAGTTTATATCTGAACAAATACGAATATGATTATGACCATTCAGCTTTTTTTGTTTTTAATGTAATCGCAACAACGGCGGAACAACCAATTTCACGGATGACGGTGTTTAAACTCACACATTGTAGAGAAGACTTGCATAATTTAGAAATGTAAAATTTTCCTATTTAACAATGGAAATTTGACTAAAGTATTTATATTCATATTTCACACATCTTTTAAAATTAGTGGAATAAATTTAATTGCGGGAGTATATCGAAGCTATGAATCGAGTTTATTAATAATAAACTTTAGGAAATCTCTCTTTTGTTACTCAAACACGCAAAAACTGTTCCAACGAATTAGTTATACCTTAAATGAATAATGCTAAAGCCAGAATATTATTATAGGTTCTTCCATACCGCAGGTAACACCGCGGGGTACGCCGTGGTCTCCTTCTGTGAGGCAGTTTTGCTGCAGAAGGAGGCCGCCGAACGGGATCGAGAACGAGCCGATCCCGCTCGTAGGCGGAGGAGACGTCGGGGTGCCGGCGGCAGCCGTTAGCCCTCTTCTGCCGCCACGTACAAGCGGCTCCGGGATGACAGCGATCTGTTTGTGGCGCAGTCGCTGTGCCGTACTGGCAGGAGTTGGCAATAGGGGAGGGCAATCCAAAGGAGCCCTCCCAGGGTACGTGTCCCGACCATCTGGGACACGGCGCAAAAGGCGGGTACCGGAGCAGCAAACCCGCGTTCCCGGGACTCCCCCATCAGGCGCCAAGAGAAGTCCACGGCAGGTAGGTTTAGTTGGTGCAAGTACGACATACCCACCGGCAGACACTTTTTGCGGGTGGCATGCGAAGGCATTCCCCCTGCCTTATTAAAAAAAAAAATTAACACCGCGGGGTGCAGATAGTATGTAATATGTTTCCATATTATTAAGCAGTTTTTAAGCAATCTTGATTCCCAACAAAGATTTTTTGAAAGATATAAATATACTTACTGTCTCATCTGAATTAATACATATCTAAATACAAACATATTATAGATACATTACACCCAGACACAGGACAAATAATCGTAGTGAACACATAAAGATTTGTCCTGGTTGGGATCGAACCCACGACCTCCTTCCTGTTTAGCAGTCAGGGTCACTGACCACTAGGCCAGACAATAATAATAATAATTTATGTACAAAAACTTAATTCTGATTTACAAAAGACTTATGTTTAGCTAAATATTTTCAACGCACTAATAAATTAGGCATCTGTAACCGAATACGGTTGTCAATACTAATCTATATTCTTACCAAGTATTGACAATTGATTTTTTAAAGACGACGTGAATATTATGTAAACCTTTGTTATTTTATTATGTAAGTAAGCCACCAGTTACTTAAAAAAAAAAACAAAGTTAATAATATTAATGAATTTTGTTATTATTTCGGAATATTATCGAACAACACTCACACTAATATTATAAAGGTTTAAGTTTGTGAGTGTGTGAGTGTGTATGTTTGTTACTTCTTCACGTCTAAACGGCTGGTGCGATTTTATTAAAATTTGGAATGGAGTTAGCTTTTAGAGCTTTTAGATTAACACATAGGCTATATTTTATAAAGTTAACGCGGGTATATCCGCGGGGCACAGCTAGTATAAAATATATTGTAATTTAAGGGAAGCATTCCTAACTATTACCAGGTTTATCAGTCATATTTCTGAACAATGGACTTAGCTAGGATGTAGAATGTCCGTATCCTCGGGGTGTGCACTGTGCAATCATCGCGCCGTATTAATGCAGGGGAGTAAAGGACATACGTCACGTCACGTTGCGTCATTGGGGAAACTAACGTTGTTAATTTAATGCACAAGGGGATAAAACCTACGCATTAGGTGAATCTGTACTTATATAGCTACGGATGTTGCCAAAGAAACTTAGATATGCATTATTATTATAAAGAGGTTTAAAGTTCCATACCTTACAATGTGAGAAGGAATACGATCACTTTGTTGTCCATATTATCTCTATTTGTGTGTCAAGACGCATAGCAACAAAAGCATTTTTCAACACCGCGAAGAGGTATCGAGTTCACACGCTCAGGTTCGCAAACCCTTGGACCTTTTTTATATGATAGCAAGGCTAACAAGCAAGTGGGTCACCTGATGGTTAACTTATCACCGCCGCCCATAGACAGTCGCAACACCAGAGGAGCTGTATAAATACAACCTTTTATGTCGAGGTAGTCAAAATATATGGTCGTTTGCTGCATATTTTGGAATTTGCAAGGCTGTCAAAGTTTATAGGTAATTTCATGTTGTCCTGCAATGATAAAATTAACAAGAAGTGAAATCTGGAAACGGTATTTTAGGAGTTATATAACAAAAGTAACTATAAAAGATATTGTCAATTTTGCGATATAACCACAAATATCCTTTTTATATTTTTGGACAGGCTATTTTCCACTCGAGATCTATACTATTATTACTATTAGGTATTATTTCTACGTGTAAAGAATTAGTGTTTGACTACATTATCGTTTCATGGAAAGCATACATTTGGTCTAGGATGAACCATGCTCGCAACCCATATGATGTCAATTCGCACTGAAATGGAATAAACTCTTGTTTTAAGTATCCACAAACCAGGAAGAACTTACGTCCACTACTTGGTCGAGTACTATAGAAACAAAGAAGCAAAACATTGCGAAGATGTACATGTACATAACATTCTAATTACTTTAGCGTACGTACATATATTTAGTCTATATAACGGGAGCGGACGTAAACAAATTATTATGCATTGTAACCGAGATGATAAAGACGGCTCGTAAAACAAAACACGTTAACAAGTTGCACATACTCGTATTATTATTGTAACACAAGCCTCACTTTGTATGGCAAAACTTTTGTCTATCCGGAACACAGTAGAATTTTCATTAAAGCCTTCTTTACAACGTCCTTACATAAAAGAGCAATTTTTCCCAGTTGGAAAATCTCGATGCAGCCGCATTAACGCTTTTATTTGTTTTCTTATTCGGAAAAAACTTATTATTCCACTTCTCTCACCCGGGGAATTACATTATTCTCTTGGACCTCTATTTATGGAAACTATTCCAGTTTCACCTCTAGTTTTTGCGACCTTTATCTAGAATACTTTAGTTGTTAGTTTTGTATAGGTATGTACCTATTGACGGATTAACTCTTGACGCACATAAGACATAGCAGTTAAGACTGTCATCTCGCAAATTCACGTCAAGGGATTTTTTTTCCCGAACAGGACAACAGTTTGTGTGACCCATAAGTAGTTATTCTATTCGGGTGTTTATATTGGCGGGCCTGTTGGTGTGGTTGGCAAATGCTTGCTTTTCACGCCGGAGGTGGGTTCGATTCACACCCAAGACAGATATTTGTGTGGGTGAACATGTCTGTTTGTTCTGAGTCAGGGTGTCATTATCTATATAAGTATGTATTTACAAAAAAAAGTAGTATCTATGGTATATCAGTTATCTGGTTTCCACAGTACAAGCTCTGCTTGGTTTAGTATCAGATGGCCGTGTAAATAATGTCCCAGGATATTATTATCATGACGATTATAGTTCGTTTAGGAGGCTTTCACTGTTTCATCGGATTATAGATTAGCAAAAAATAGTAATAAACAAATTCAATTCAAAATTAATTTATTTGATAAAAATATTACATTTGTGTGGAATATCCCACCGTACAGTGCATGCCGTCGCAGCTACTGTGAAACACTGCCAGAAAATTCAGTAGGAATCCTTTTTTTAAATATATATTCCTTAACATAAAATTACTATCTTTTGGCCCACACCATGATTTGACACCTCTTTATCTGCAACTGAACATGCTACCAACTACCAACGCGACAAATTAAGAATATAAGGAACACGTGCAAGTTTAGTTTAGTTTCAAGGACTAAGTAATGAGGTCACACTACCAATATCTTTACACGAGCGATCGACGAGGTAAGCGGCGAAGCGGAGAAGATCACATTCCACAGTGGTGTTGGAGGGAATCAGCAATATTCAAACTGCGGCCTGCAGGGAGTATATGGTTCCCTAACCTTTTAATATTTAATACTAAGACATAACTGTAAAATATTTCATTCAGTTTTGGCGCACCAAAACTCATCAAAATCATCAAGAGGTGAGCACAATATCGAACACAGCAATATAGTACGTGTATTCTTACACCAATTATTATTGAAGTTCTTAAACGTACTTTAATATATTTTTTTTATATAAAGACAACGCTCGCACTAGGGAATCTAATCCTTGTGTCGCGGGGTACTTTACAAACATATAATAGACGGACACAAATGACATCCAGACTCAGAACAACTATTAATGGGCCACACAAATAGTTGTCCGCCGCGACACGAAGTGGCGAGGAGTCTGTCTTACCGCTTCTTCTTAGCGTTTCGATGGCAAACTCGTCAAATTTTTGTGGCCCAGAACGTGGCCACACTGATTGCCCTGCTTGTGGCACTTTTAAGATCGTGCCATGAACATGTGGCAGGGCAGGCTGGGCAAGCTGTTAGATGGGCCATGGATTGGACCGATGCTCCGCAAATACAGTCCATTTTGGGGTTGTTCGACAGTCCCCACCTAGACATGTTTTCTTTGCTTCGGCCCACCTGAGTCCGGAGTCTGTTTAGGGACTTCCAGATCGGCCACGGTAATTGATGTCCAGGTGGGAGGCTTTCGGAAAGCGTGACAAACTGATCCATGAATCCTTTTTGTGCACGCCAGATGCTGCATCTCGCTGTTGAGGGATCGGTCGTTAGTGGCGTGGTGCATTTGGCAAAACTATTTCGGCTTTTAAGCCTTTGCGGCGGTAGCCTATGCCCATAGAGGGGGTGCCGGGGATCACCATCCATTTTGGCCCTTTCTAGGGAGCTTGCTACAGTCCTGCGAACGTCTGGTGGCGCTATGCCAGCCAGTGGATACAGCAAATTTACCGGGGTCGGCTTCAAACACCCAGTGATTATCCGGCACGATTCGTTTAAGGCTGTATCCACTCGCCTTGCGTGCGTGGAGCGGGCCCAAACTGAGCAAGCGTATTCGCCGGCAGAAAATGCTAGCGCCAGTCCTGACGTCCGCAGCACTTGCGGCGTTGCTCCCCATTTGGTTGTGACTAGGCGTTGCAACAGGTTATTGCGGGCGTGCACTTTCCTCTTTAGTTCCTCACAGTTCCTTTTATAGGTGAGGGATCTGTCCAAGATAACGCCGAGGTATTTAGGAGAGCAGTTGTGAGTGATAGACACTCCTTCCCAGGCAATTTTGAGCTCACGCCCCGCCTGAGCGTTGCGAAGGTGGAAAGCACAGGACTCAGTTTTGGAGGGATTAGGCTTGAGAGAGTTATCACCATAGTACCTACTCAGGTCACTTAGTGCTGCAGTGAGATTAGCCTCAACCTTGTCAAAACTGGTCGCTTGAGACGTGAGCGCAAGATCGTCCGCATATAGGAAACGGGAAGTGTTTGGGCTGGATGGTTGGTCGTTGGTATATATATTAAATAGTAGCGGAGCCAAGACACTCCCCTGGGGAAGTCCATTCTTTTGCCCCCTCCAACGACTTTTTTCCGAGAGAAGATGGACCTGAAAGCGGCGGTTGTGGAGTAGTTCGCGAAGAATGTTGACGAACTTAAAGTCAGCTGTCAGAGTCTCCACCTTCCACAGAAGCCGTCTCAGATTCACTGTGTCGTAGGCTGCTGATAGATCTACAAACACAGCACCGGTCACCTTCCCCCGTTCAAACCCATCCTCAAAGTGTTGCGTGAGCTTGAGTACCTGATTGCTACAAGACTTTATTGGTCTGAAACCTGCCTGCTCTGGGATTAATCTCGGGTCGACAAAGCTTGTGAGGCGTGTCAGCAACAGCCGCTTGCTTATGTGGTCACAAGAGCATGCGGAACTGCTCGGTTTTGGGGGCCTCGGGAGACGGCCAGATGGTTTGCCATTTAGTATGAGCTGATGAGCTATCTGATCAGCAGTAACCTTACCAGGTGTTAAGGGAGCGGGTGGATCGTTAGTAAGCTTCCGAATGGTATTCCAGGCTTTTTTGCTATTGTGGGTCATGTCGATACCGGTAACTGTACTGATCCATCTTTCCCGGCGGTTCTCGCTAATTTGGGATAAAAGTTTTTCTCCCACAAGCAAAGTATCCTCTGCGAACGGGTTACTATTGAACAGAGACTCATACTCCTTAAATAGCTTTGCGGAATCACTCGACAGCCCTGGAACGTACGATGTGCGGCAACCCCTAGGGATGTGCTTTCGGGACACATTGCACACTAACTCTATAAACTGGTCATATCCTTTCGGGGAGGGAGGCACGATCAGGAGAGCTTTGTCGATATCCCGCGCAAATTGTTCCCAGTTTGCCTTTGAGTAGTTAAACCGGCGCTTAAGAAGGACCTGTAAAGGTCGCACAACCGGAACAATTTCACACATGATGGGGCGGTGCTGAGTTCGGGGAATAGGAGTGCATACCGTCTTGACACATTGGGAACTTACGTTGGAGCTAACAAAGATAAGGTCCGGGTTATAGCCCCTCTTCCATCGGCCACTGTTGAAGGATGCCGGCTGTTTAGGGTCGTGAACCAAGACCAAGTCGTTCATTTCAGCCCATGTCTCAAGTGCTTGACCACACTCATCGAGGTCTTTGTAACCCCAAAGTGGACTGTGACTATTAAAATCACCTATGACAATTCTAACGAGTTGGTCGTCAGCACCCTCCCGGGGCCTAAGCTGGAATGGAGTACCGGGTGGTTTGTAAATGGAAGTAACAGAGCAGTGGTCGAGGTTTACGGTGATTACCTCGATGCCGTTCTGGGTCGAGCTTTCAGTCGATAGGACACTCATTCCGGGAGTAACAAACACTGCGTTACCGTGTTTCGGGTGACAAGTCTCGGAAATGAGGGTCAGTCCAGCTATGTAGGGACGGCTCTGCGTTTCATCTCGGTGGGTCTTACCGCTGTGCCACATACGTGCAGTCACTGTCTTAACCGCTGAGAATATACTTCAAGAGAACTTCAATATGCTTAGAAGTTTAGTTATCTAGTCGTGCTAATTAAAGTTTTTAAGTCTCCAATGGCTAATATATCAGATTTTGGTTTGACAACACTTGTGTCATTCAAAATTGATGAGGAGTTTTGGCGCCAATGCAGAAAAAGACACCTCGAGGCATTGTTTCATTTTTAAACTCTGGTATTAATTGTGTAAATTTGGTGCATTTTTAGACATGTCGTCTTTGACGACGTTACATGTGGTGGAGGAGAGTTCTATATTGCCAAATTATGATTTTCTGTGTTACTTAGGAGTCCATAGAAGCCTCCAGTAAAGTCTCCGATGCCATACTGGGGCAGGACTTTGACTTAACTGTGACGGACTTTACTACACTGTGACTGTGACTAAATTACTAAAACGGCTAAAATACATAATGAGACCATTATTTATTACGACTGAAGGATTCAATATCCAAGATCAATAAAAAAAAATCAAACGTGATGACATTGATGAGTTGATATCTTAAATCTGTCAGCTGTAAGTTGTTTTTCTATTAAAAAAAGACATTTAAATCATTGCATGCATATCTGTGAGCCGCATTGTCTAATGACAACATAAAATATAAAAGCACTTGTGAAAGTATGAACGAAATACCTAAATTTCCCGCGCACAATGCTTTTTACAGTAGATTTAAAAACAAATGATACCACAACTCACAATATTTACAGTCAATATAGTTATAAAAACACGCCGAACAAAGTGTAACAGATAGCTATCTACTGGTTATCCATATTTATTATCAGAATGAAAAAGTGGAAGGCGAAATGGTCTAAATTAAAAAGCAATGCCTTGTCGAGATAGCTAGCGGAAACAAAGAGCCGGGAATTCATCAAGCTCTTTTGAACCCGAGCTATTGTGGTGCATTCAGAAACCATTGGCGGAAAGAAAAATCTTCGAGAGATCGCCAGTCGCCAGTCTTTGACGCCCCGATGCTAAAAGTAATCTATTTTCCTCTCTTTACCCTGGACAACCCTACTTCATTACTTTGTATGACGGCCCCACATAAAAGTATTGGGATTTTTAAACCGACAGCTACTTGTTGAATGTGGTGCTTCTGAATGGATTATGAGAAGTTAATTAAATTATTTTTTTCTTACTTTCAATGGTAATGTCATTCATGTTAAATTTTAAGCGGGGATTACACTTGCATTCTATTATGAGGATTGGAGGAAGTTTTATTTTGGGTAACGATTCTTAGAATCGTTATTATTGATTTATTTATTTAATAGGCCAAGTTTATTTAAAAAAAACTTAAATATCATCATTGCCATCGATTCTATGCAATAACAATGAAGCTTATTTGAAAATAATAGTTCATTTTTCTATGTGTTATTATGAGAAATCTTTCGTGTTGTCGTCAAACTAGCAACACGTTAGAACCTGTCGACCAATTGGCAGCCGGTGCACATATTTGGTGTTCTTTTCAAACGAGCTATATTAGAGAGAGAGAGAGAGGTGAAATTACATTTAAAATTAGTTAAATGTACTTTTAAAAAATTAAAGGTATAACTTTGTTTTTTTTCCACCGTGCAATCAAATTATTAATTAGTAAGTCTTTAACATTGTCGTCACTTTCTGGGATCTATAAAATTAAAGATTGTAACCTATGTTTTAAAATCCATAATTTTAACCGCCACCACTAAAAAGTAAGCTATAAGATGAAGCCCAATCGTAAGACCAATGCCGTAGTAACTACATATAATCAGGCTCATAGCCAATTGCACTCACGGGTCCGTAAGTGGTTGGCGAGTTAAAGCTACTAGGCACTCAGCCAACCTATACATGGATGACCGTCCAATTTGTTTGATTTCAAAGCGTCTCTGTGCCTCGGAAGCCACTTTAAGTTGTCGGTCCCGGTTGTTGTCCTTAAATCATGTCAGACGCCTACTGAGATTCTTGAACAATTTTGACACCAGGGTAACCACTTCCCATAAGATCGGACATAGACCTCCCCCAAAGGTAACCATAACATTGCCATTTGGAGAGGTTTACCGTCGTCACCGCACTTGGCATGCGACTTGGCGACCGCAGTTAGGTGGTAGCTGGCAATGCTGCCCGACTATCCGGTGTATCCTTTAATCGCCTTTTTCGAAATGTACATTTTGTTCTTGTTATTACCGGATTATTATTCTTATCTTATCGGATTTTTATAATAACACCCGTTAAAGCGTATAAAAGTTGTAGCACATTTTCTAAATTGCGATGTTCTTCTTCTTATCGTGTCGATGGTAAGAATTATATTCTATCTTCCCAAAATTGGGCAACGCTGACCCCTTTGGCTGAAGCATCATACAAATCCTGAAGGGAACAAGAGACTGGACATGAGGGACAAACGCATAAATGTGCATACTTTAGGGTGACACGCCGCACTCGCAGATGTTTTGTGATGTGGGAATGTAACCCCATTTGCACATGTTTTCTTTTGATCTACCAACCTGGGTACGTAGTCCTCCAGGTTGGCCATGGTAAATTATATCCCGGAGGTAATTTTTCCTTTGGTGGGACAAATAAAGGTGGGGAAAATTTATCCCTTCTTCTTCTTCTATAAATGTTTATTGCGATGTTTAGGCGATGGCAATTTGAATGAATGAATAATTTATTTGGTCAAGTAATAGGACTCATTTTGTTAGTAAACCTATGTTAGTTATTCTAAAACAAATATGTAGTACACATACTTATACATATATTTGCACAGGGAGCGACCCCTCACATTTTAAATTACAATTAAATTACGATGTCGTAAATACGTATGGATAAAAGCACAACTATCATTATATCGTCTTGGGCTGCAGCAGGTATTCTAATAAGGCTGTAAAATATCGGAAAGAAAATATAACAACAAGCTTATTCAAACTCCTATCCAATTTCTGAATCAGGTTTGACGTCAGCAACAAAAGAATCTCTGTATTCCGACAACATGCATATGGCGTACAACAAAATATACTGAAAATAGTTTGAGAAATAATTATACAGAAGATTATCTAAACTATTATATTACCTACATATAACAAAATTTAGTATATTATATTATTATTTATTTTAGTATACGAATCTTGTAGCAAAAAGAAACAACTTACGTGCGTATAACCGCTTTTGCCATACCTTCTATTGGGTAAAGGAACTAGTAATTTTCTAACTCCTCCTTGTTTCTTTCTGATTAAATGCGTTGCGGGATCCAAGACCGTTTAAGCGATTCCGTGGGACATGCCTGTGCCTCCAATCAGTGTTATTTCATTGTGGCACACAATTAAATGACAGTGAGCGGTGAGGCAGGCGTTGATCCTAGCTTACAGGAGTTACAGTGGTGAGTAAGAGGGAGGTACTTGTCCCATAATGTATAACAAAATTTGTAAGAAGTATAACTGTATGTTTGATCTTCTGGAATAAACTAAATAAAAATACTGGAATAAATAAAAAAAATATTTTCGTAGAGGAGACATGCCTTATAGATCTTTAAACTAGGATGTTCTTTCATCATATTCTTCCAATTCTAACGGTATACAAAAAAAGTCTTATTCTCAATAGGGTAATCATAAATTTAGCCCGGCGGGTCTCGAACCAGCACCCTCTAACAATCCCGAAAAGGCACTCTGCGTTAAGCTACAAAAAGTACATTGGGAAATCGGATATAGGATTCCCTCTTCCCTCTAGATTTCCCCCTTTCGGAAGATGTAGGTGTTATCCATCGGCATTGTTTTCTAGAAACATGGCCGACTGATATGTTCACAGTTGTATGTAAACATGTCAGTGGGCCATCTACAACCTCCGAAAGGGAATTGGCAAGGGAACCCTAAATTTAATTTACCAGTGTGTATCGTTCGTCGCTTAACTCAGAGCACTTTCCCCAGATTAGTAGAGGGTGCTGATTTAACACCCGCCGGATGACTAAATTTCCGGTTTCCTATTTTTAAGATAGGATTAAAGCTTAGCATTGCCCGTAATGCTAGAAAACTAAATACTTATTTAGAGTCCTTTTGTTCTTAGGATATCGCTAACACTGGACATATTTAGTAGCCATAAGACGAAACTATTGATTTCAGACTGGGGTCACGTTATGAATTATAACGCTAATTGTTATAAAGGATGAACAATATTTTATTCAAGTTAGTTAAGTAAATCGCAAGACTGAGATATTAAAATATAACTTGCCTACTTATGTAGATTAAGATTTTGATAAGGATAGTCTGAATAATTTGACAGTTCAAATTTATTTGGAGAACTTTGCACTTTGCGCTGAATATTTTTAAGGAGCATCGAATAACTGAGCTCCATACAAAACCCGATGACCTGAAAGCTTGACAACCCGCGACTATCATCATCATTTTGGCCCACCAGTATGCTGGTGGGTGGGTGGGCTTCCGTACTTAGTCCCGGTGTGGACCATTGTACGAGAAGGTAGAACCCGCGACTATTCAATACAATTATGCTGGTGGAAAGTCATGGGTGCTCAGTGCACAAGTTAACTAAGAAGATTGTATAGACACCAAAGCCGACTAGGAGTTGAAGTAGTCGCCATGACCGAAGGTAGTAGTTTGTGGCCCCCAAAACCAAAATTAGTATAATGCGCACGATTTACTAGAATTGGCTATGGCTATTTTCGGGAGTACCAACCCCGTACTGACTAGGAGTTTAAGTGGTCGCCATGACCGAAGTCGGTAGTTTGTGACCCCCAAAACTAAAATTAGTATATTGCGCATGATTTACTAGAATTGGCTATGGCTATTTTCGGGAGTACCAACCCCGTACTGACTAGGAGTTTAAGTGGTCGCCATGACCGAAGTCAGTAGTTTATGACCCCCAAAACTATAATTAATATAGTGCGCACGATTAACTAGAATTGGCTATGGCTATTTTCGGGAGCACCAACGCCGTACCGACTAGGAGTTAAAGTAGTCGCCATGACCGAAGTCGGTAGTTTGTGACCCCCAAAACTAAAATTAGTATATTGCGCATGATTTACTAAAATTGGCTATGGCTATTTTCGGGAGCACCAACGCCCTACCGACTAAGAGTTTAAGTGGTCGCCATGCGCGAAGTCAGTAGTTTATGACCCCCAAAACTAAAATTAATATAGTGCGCACGATTAACTAGAATTGGCTATGGCTATTTTCGGGAGCACCAACGCCGTACCGACTAGGAGTTCAAGTGGTCGCCATGACCGAAAACAGTAGTTTATGGCACCCAGAACTAAAAATAGTATAGTGTTATATGTTTGGGGCCTTTGTTTGAGTATATGTCTATATGTATTTAAAATTATATTCTCACCCCCATGTATTTATAGTCGTTATGCTTTTGCTTACACTCGGCAGACTGTGTCCATTACAGTATTAGCATTGGAATTCCATCGGTAGTCCAGTACACGTAGCACAGCAAGATAGTCGCAGTCCCCCAAGACTTTTGAACAAGATTGATGCATTTGGAGATAGCGTCTCATGCAGGGACAGATAAACTACGTTCACTGTACACTTTTGTTTGCAATTTTAAAATACATACTGTTAAGTTAAACTTGTTTTGTTTACGAAAGCAACCTAAAGAAACGCTTGTTAATTTTTATTGAACATTGTACGCAATTGATGTTGAAGAATAAAATTCACTTCTTCCTTTCTTTACCATCCCATTTCTAGTTGGTATAATAATTGGATTCTCAGAATCTATCGATCGACTGCCATCTAATCACATAGGGAACCGGTATATAATTTTTCCAGGACACTGGAGTGTTAAATTCTGATACAAATTCCATGTTAAGACTTTTTGTTTACCTTTGTACATAATACACAAGGTACTAACAATGGCACAATATAGGCGCGAAGTCAGATTACACGCCGATAATGGCAGAGCATTTCGCCTTTATGGACAATTAATTCAAGAGAGATTATAACCTTCTAATATAAATTACTGCCCTAAACTCAGGAATGGTGAAAATTAACGGAAATTATAAGGTTTCAATTAATTACCTTGTTGTGGTTTCATTAATTAAGATGTTATTTCTTCATATTGTTGTTATACGCACATTAAAATATAATTTTGCACGTGTTTCTAATAAATTCGTTACACAACAAACAAAACCACTTTGAGAAGAGTATTGTTTTGTTTGTCTATTTTTCCTCGAATTACCTTTTCATCTAAACTAAAAATATTTATTTAACTATACTACTTTTAGAAAACGAATTTTTCGCGGCTTGCGTAGGAATTGACTGGTAGGAATATTCACTTAAGGAAATTCATTTCTTGCTGCTTTTTCTCTCTCTCACTCTCTATCTCTCTCTGTGTCTCTTTCTAATATACGGCTGTGTTTGTGGGAGGGTGAAGCTTTTGAGTAACCGAGCATTTTTCGCCGCCTTTTTTATCACCTCAGCTTCTTGTCTTCACTTCATCTTTATTAAACCACTATTGCGGTCACCCGTCTATGGATTGAACGCGAGCTCAGTTACTTAACCTCGCGGATCACTTTCAGACTGGTAAGGGCAAATGGCGGTGAGCGCCTCAAGTTTTATCAATATCGCCACTTTTATCGGAATGATTAGCTAAATATTTGTAATAGCTAGAACCGCTAGACCATAAAAAATTAATTGAGCGTTTAGTAGTTCATAAAATATAGACACTCACTTAGATGATTAAGTAATTAGTAATTCCGAGTAGCTCATAAACGTTGATGGTCTTTCATACAATAATCAAATTACCGCTTGGAAGTGAGCTGTTAAATTTTCATGTGAATGATTAAATTAATATAGCTGATAGTTATAGCACTAAGTTATTAATTAGATTATATTATAAGTAAAACTATATAGAGAAATTCTGCTTCCTTTTCCACATTTCTATTCAGCTGGAAGCGGTTGGATGTGGTTAGCGTAAGAACGGCAACTGTACATTGGAGGAATGCCCAGCTTGGGAGACACAGCGCCGTGTTCTCAGGGCTGGGTGCAGTTGACATCTCGGTGACCGAATTCATGGTTGCAAGCAAGAGTGCCTGGAATATCGTCGCCACCTTTTGCAAGGCGGTGATGGTTGCAAAAGAGGGTCGGAGCGATAACGGGAGGCACTGTCTTCTCACCCAAGCCGCGCCAGGAGAACCGGGCGTCGGATGGCGCATGTCGCCAATACATGGTGGACATGGGACAGTCCACCATCCGACCAGAATAGGCCCGAGATGGTGGCGTGCCGTGTTTCGTGCGCGCCTCTCTTGAGGAGGGGGCATGGATGCCCCCAACAGAAGTGGGGCTCACTGAAAAGTGGGCCAGCACCTGTCCAGGCTGCGGTGAAAGCGCGAGAGAATCTCGTGGTCTGGACTAAAGGTGGCTGAGGAACACCGTGGGGTTTAAGTCGGTAAACTCAGCCTTACCATCTCGCTGGGAGTCTGACATACTTCGTCGCTTCCCCAGCGTCGGAACAATCCATAAAGTAATTCACAACGTTGAAAAAAAAAAGAAAGAACGGCAACTGTGGAAATCTTTGGCGTATGCCTTTGACCAGCTATGGATGTCTTACGCCTTATAGAGCGATGAAGCTCCCACACTAACCTTTAGGGCTTAGCTTCTAAACGTACACTTGCGACTACCAGTAATACAAAAGTTATATTAAGAGGAGCTGGGGGTGTGTCGTAATCCACGTATAGTTACAAAATAACTACAAAAAGTGACAAAATTCTTTCTCCTTAATTTTTGTTTCATGCGGGAAGCTATACCCATTTCTTTTGCTTATCTAATGACAAGAAAATAAGCTAGAAGTGACTGTTCTGTATTTTTTCTGTTTCAAGTTGCAGGGTTTGTTTACCAGTCATTCATTTTCAGCAGTATAAAATAAACTTTATTATAGACTGTGCCCCGTGGACTGTCTTATTAGGGTTTATAAGCTATATATTACTATAGCTATTTTCATACACTATAGGGTATATACTATATATTACTACAAAGCTTCATCGAAATCGGTTCGGTAGTTTTTACGTGAAAGAGTAACAAACATCCGTACATTTATACATCCATTCTGACAATCTTTCATAATAATAATATTAGTAGGATAGGATTTTTGAGGGCAATAACTTCTAAAGATGTAGCAGTATATAACCTATGTAGTAATAAGAATGTTGAAAATGAGGAATACTCCCATTATTCACACACGGCAATCTGGTCCCAAACTAAGCAGAGCTTGTACTATGAAAACCAGATAACTGATATACTACACATACCACTTGTATAGATATTTTGCATATAGATAATTACTCCTAGACTCAGGATAAACAGACATGTTCATGCTCTCAAATATCTGTCCAGGGTGGGAATCGAACCCACGATCTGTCAACTACGCCAACCAATCCATAAATCATCAGAAATTAAAAAAAAAATACTTTGTATAACCTGCCATAGTCTCCTATGTTCATCAGTCCAGTCTGTTGTGACATAATATATGAAACCCTATCGTATCTTACTTTCTGTTTACATTACTACCTGCAATACAATAAGATCAGGGATACATCACAGTACAGATCTGACTCCATTCTGCTATTAATTTTTCTTGCTAGCTAAAGTTATATATTTTAATGAATCCTACTTAGTATTATTTTCCATTTCTGTTAGACTAATGATATATAGTCACTCTTCTACTTTTGTGGGAGGCAATTTTACTTCAGACACGCATAGACTACTTTCTGTCTATATCTGGAATACCGAAGCTATTTTCTAAAACTTGTATAAGTCTACAGTCTCATGAATACTGAATACACAGTTATATAATCGAGACAACATTGTTCGTATACATTTAAATTGTATAATACCTACATACATTTGGAGTAGATATATACCAGTCGTACTCATTGCTAGATTTTTTCACCGGTCCGTAATCGATCGGCAAGTTTAAACAACTAGCCTCGCGGTCGGTCCATAGATGGGTAACACAATTTCTGAGCGTCTCCGTGTTTTGGAGGCCACGTTAAGCTGCCGGTCCCGGTTGTAGTCATTAGATAACAGTCGTTTAGCCATGTTAGAGGCCTACTGTACGGCTTGAACAACTCTGACACTAGGGTAACCACTGCCCATATTATAAGTAAGTATTATTACACTTTAAATAGGTTCGTTATGTCAAAATTGATCAAAGTAAATATAATGTCGTCGTAAATGTGTTCGACCACGGCGGCCAGTCTTAACATAGATTAGCCATCTGCACGTGACATATTATAGTGCACAAGTGAGTGCGCAAACACAGGAGCTCTTTCTATTCCATCACTCTCACGATCCGATGGGACGTCTAGAGACACGATCGGGAAGAGGTCAGGTTCAGGACCGACGGCTTTACGTGCTTTCCGAGGCACGGGGGTGTAATAGCACCAACTCACAGACTTCGGGCTGATGTTAAGAAATTTAGCTTTTTACAGAAAAGTCCCAAAATCCCTTTTCGCCCGACCTGGGATTCGAACCCAGGACCTCGTTCTCCGCGGCTGAACACGCTACCGCTAGACCAACGAGGCAGTAAATATACCCAGTAAGTAAACTTAGTAACTCAGAATGTCAGATAAAGGCTATAGTTACCGCGTACCATGAGGCTAACCGTTTAAAAAACTAACTTACATCCCCTATTTTTCGCCCTTGAGGGTGGAATTTCCAAATACCCTGAAATACGTGATTTTTTATTTTTTACTGGAAGGCCAAATACCAATTTTTATGCCTTAAACTTCAAAAACGGCAAAGTTTCATACTAACTTAGCGCCCCTGTTTTACCCCCTTAGGGGTTGAATTTCGAAAAATCCTTCCTTATTCCTTGTCTAGATTATAAAGCAAACATTTGTGCAAAATTTCAGCTTTCTAGGTCCAAGGCTTTGGGCTGGGCGTTGATGAGTCAGTCAGTCAGTCAGGACTTGTCTTTTTATTTATATAGATTAGTTTAATGGTCTAAAATCGGATACGGCAGCATTGCACTTTTAAAAAATTAAAGGTATGACTTTGTTTTTCCCACCGTTCAAGCAAATTATTTATTAGTAAGTCTTTCACTTTGTCTTCAATTTCTTGGATCTATAAAATTAAAGATTGTATGTAAGCTATGTTTTAAAAACCATAATTTTAACCACCACCACTATTAAGTAAGCTATAAGATGAAGCCCAATCGTAAGACCAATGCCGTAGTAACTACATATAATCAGGCTCATAGCCAATTGCACTCACGGGTCCGTAAGTGGTTGGCGAGTTAAAGCAACTAGCACTCAGCCAACCTATACATGGGTGACCGTCAAATTTGTTTGATTTCAAAGCGTCTCTGTGCCTCGGAAGGCACTTTAAGCTGTCGGTCCCGGTTGTCGTCCTTAAATCATGTCAGACGCCTACTGAGATTCTTGAACAATTCTGACACCAGGGCAACCACATCCCATACAATAAATAAGAAAGATCGAGTTCTTGTTAGTCATCCATATCATTATCAATCTGATATCGTTCACTGCTGGATATAGGCCTCACCAAAGTTTACTATCACGATGCCATTTGGAGGGGTTTGCCGTAGTCACCGCCCTTGGCAAGCGAGTTGGCGACCGCAGGTAACTGGTAGCTAGTACACAACGCTGCTGCCGCAACGACTACCTGGTGTATCCCTTAGTCGCTTTTTACGACATGTACTATTGTTGTTGTTATTAACGGATTATTATTTCTTATCGGATTGTTATAAAAAAAAAAACTTGTGTGTACTTATGTACACGCGTTAGACGTTATACTTCTTAATATACAACTTGAACATAGTTATCAATTTTCATACCACCTAGAACTAACTTCATGCTGTTAAATTTTTTGGTGTCGGTGTGCGCGCGCATCGTAAAAATTCACTCTCATCATTTGTCTCCATCGCGCCAAAAGAAGTATAACTTCAATAAAATCCGTTGCAGCGTATAAAAGTTGTAGCACATTTTATAAATTGCGATGTTTAGGCGATGGCAATTTGAATTAATTAAAAATTTATTTGGTAAAGTAACAGGACTCATCTGTTAGTATACCTATGTTAGTAATTCTAAAACAAATATGTAGTACTCAGACTAATACATATATTTGCTCAGAAAGCGACCCCTCACATTTAAATTACAATTAAATTACGATGTCGTAAATACGTATGGATAAAAGCACAACTATCATTATATCGTCTTGGGCTGCAGCAGGTATTCCAATAAGGCAGTAAAATATTGGAAAGAAAATATAACAACAAGCTTATTCAAACTCCTATCCAATTTCTGGATCTGGTTTGACGTCAGTAACAAAAGATTTTCTGTATTCCGATAGCATGCATGCCATATGCAACAAAATATACTGAAATGGCTTGAGAAATAACTATACAGAAGATAATCCAAACTATTATATTAACTACATATAACGAACGATGTATTTATTTTAGCTATGTAGTGTTCCTATTTTATTTTAGCAATAATAATACAAATATGTAAGAATTAGATAATATTTTCCAAGATTTATGTTATTTGTTTTGTAAACTCAAATATGAAAATAAATTTATTAAAATAAATATTACATTATATATTATATTATTATTTATTTTATAAGTATATATTGTTAGCTTGCAGCCAATATCTGGAGTAGTTTATTATACGAAACCGCTTTTTCTATACCTTTTATTACCTTCAATTTGCTTCCAATAGAAGCAAATTTAACAGCTCACTTAGGACACTTAAAAATGATCCTCGATGCTTTTGCAGCTGGTCAGTAGGTACTTGCAATTCTCTCGTTTTATGTGCTCCTGCTTTGCTCTGGAGGAAAAAGGAACTAGTCATTAAAATAAAGTAAAATAAATATACTGGAATAAATAAAAATTTAATTTTCGTTGAGGAGACATGCCTTATAGATCTTTAAACTAGGATGTTCTTTCATCATATTCTTCTAATTCTAACGGTATACAAAAAAAGTCTTATTCTCAATAGGGTAATCATAAATTTAGCCCGGCGGGTGTCGAACCAGCACCCTCTAACAATCCCGAATAGGCGCTCTGCGTTAAGCTACAAAAGGTACATTGGGAAATCGGATATAGGATTCCCTCTTCCCTCTAGATTTCCCCTTTTCAGAAGATATAGGTGTTATCCATCGACTTTATTTTCTAGAAACATGGCCGACTGATATGTTCACAGTTGTTTGTAAACATGTCAGTGGGCCATCTACATCCCCGAAAGGGAATTGGCAAAGGAATCCTAAATTTGATTTACCAGTGTGTATCGTCCTATTTTTAAGATTAGGTTAAAGTTTAATATTGCGCATAATGCTAGAAAACTAAATATTTGGAGTCCTTTTGTTCTATGGTTAACGCTAATACTGGTCATATTTAGTAAGCAGATGAAACTATTGATTTCAGACTGGGGTCACGTTATAAACTATGAAACTAATTGTTATAAAGGATGAGCAATATTTCTTCTTTTTTAAAAGACACCGCCCGCATTACGGAACCTAATCCCTGTGTCGCGGGGTACTTTACAAACATATAATAGACAGACACATTACATCCAGGCTCAGAACAACTATTAATGAATCACACAAATAGACGAAGCGGCGAGGCGACTGTCTTAGCCGCTGCGCCACACGTGCATATTAAAATATAACTTGCCTACTTATACAGATTAAGATTTTGATAAGGATAGTTTGTCTGAATAATTTGACAGGTCAAATTTATTTGAAGAAATATTCACTTCAAGCGTCTATTTTTTAAGGAGCAGCGAAAAACTGGGCTCTATACACAACGTGATAAGCTGAAAGCCAGGAAACCCGCGATTATCATCATCATCATTTGGCTCACCAATATGCTGCTGGGTATGGTTTCCGCACTTAGTCCCGATGTGGACCATTGTACGAGACGGTTGAACCCGCGACTATACCATACAATTATGCTGGTGGAAACTCATGTGCGCATAGTGCACACGTCCACTAAGAAGATTTTCTATGGCCATCTTTGGTCGCACCAAAGTCGTACCGACTAGGAGTTGAAGTGGTAGCTATGGCCGAAGGCAGTAGTTTACGGCCCGCATAACTAAAATTAATATAGTGCGCACGATTTACTAGAACTGGCTATCGCAATTTTCAGGAACACCAACCCCGTATCGACTAGCAGTTGAAGTGGTCGCCATGACCGAAGTCAGTAGTTTATGGTCCCCAGAACTAAAATTAATATAGTGCGCACGATTTACTAGAATTGGCTATGGCTATTTTCGGGAGCACCAACGCCGTACTGACTAGGAGTTGAAGTGGTGGCCATGACCGAAGGCAGCAGTTTACGGCCCCCAGAACTAAAATGAGTATAGTGTTATATGTTTGGGGCCTTTGCTTGAGTGTATGTGTGTGTGTGTAATGTATCTATTTAGCATGTTCTCACCCTCTTGTATTAATAGTCGTTATGCTTTTGCTTACACTCGGCAGACTGTGTCCATTACAGTATTAGCATCGGAATTCCATCGGTAGTCCGGTACACGTAGCACAGCAAGATAGTCGCAGTCCCCCAAGACTTTTGAACAAGATTGATGCATTTGGAGATAGCGTCTCAGGCAGGGACAGATAAACTACGTTCACTGTACACTTTTGTTTGCAATTTTAAAATACATACTGCTAAGTTAAACTTGTTTTGTTTACGAAAGCAACCTAAAGAAACGCTCGTTGATTTGTATTGAACATTGTACGCAATTGATTTGTTGAAGAATAAAATTCACTTCTTCCTTTCTTTACCATCCCATTTCTAGTTGGTATAATAATTGGATTCTCAGAATCTATCTATCGACTGCCATCTAATCACATAGGGAACCGGTATATAATTTTTCCAGGACACTGGAGTGTTAAAGTCTGATACAAATTCCATGTTAAGACTTTTTGTTTACTTTTGTACATAATACACAAGGTACTGAACAATAGCACAATATAGGCGCGAAGTCAGATTACACGCCGATAATGGCAGAGCATTTCGCCTTTATGGACAATTAATTCAAGAGAGATTATAACCTTCTAATATAAATTACTGCCCTAAACTCAAGAATGGTGAAAATTAACGGAAATTATAAGGTTTCAATTAATTACCTTGTTGTGGTTTCATTAATTAAGATGTTATTTCTTCATATTGTTGTTATACGCACATTAAAATATAATTTTGCACGTGTTTCTAATAAATTCGTTACACAAGAAACAAAACCACTTTGAGAAGAGTATTGTTTTGTTTGTCTATTTTTCCTCGAATTACCTTTTCATCTAACCTAAAAATATTTATTTAATTAGACAACTTTTTGGCTTGCGTAGGAATTGACTGGTAGGAATCTATACGTAAGGAAATTCATTTCATGCTGCTTTTTCTCTCTCTCACTCTCTATCTCTATCTGTGTCTCTTTCTAATATATACGGCTGTGTTTGTGTGAAGGTGAGGCTTTTGAGTAACCGAGCATAGTTCGCCGCCTTTTTTATCACCTCAGCTTCTTGCCTTCACTTCATCTTTATTAAACCACTTTTGCGGTCACCGGTCTATGGATTGACTACGAACTCAGTTGCTTAACCTCACGGATAACTTACGTACCGGTAAGAGCAAATGGCTGAGAGTGCCTCAAATTTTATCAATATCGCCACTTTTATCGAAATTATTAGCTAAATATTAGTAATAGCTAGAACCACTAGACCATAAAAAATTAATTGAGCGTTTAGTAGTTCATAAAATATAGACACTCACTTAGATGATTAAGTAATTAGTAATTCCGAGTAGCTCATAAACGTTGATGGTATTTCATACAATAATTAAATTACCGCTTGGAAGTGAGCTGTTAAATTTTCATGTGAATGATTAAATTATTATAGCACTAAGTTATTAATTAGATTATATTACCAGCAAAACTATATAGTGTAATTCTGCTTCCTTTTCCACATTTCTATTAGAGTAAGCTCTCACACATCCAGCTGGAAGCCGTTGGATGCGGCTAGCGTAAGAAAGGCAACGGTGGAAATCTTTGGAGTAGGCCTTTGTCCAACTGTGGAAGTCTTATGCCTGAGATCGCGATAAAGCTCCCACACTAACCTGTAGGGCTTAGCTTCTAAAATTACACTCGCGACTGCCAGTAATACAAAAGTCCCCGGTTATATTAAGAGGAGCTGGGACTGTGTCGTTCTGCACGTATAATTGCAAAATAACTACTAAAAGCGACAAAATGGAAGTTTTCGTTCTTCTTAATTTTTGTTTCATCCTAGAAGCTATACCCATTTCTTTTGCTTATCTAATGACAAGAAAATAAGCTAGAACTGACTGTTCTGTATTTTTTCTGTTTCAAATTGCAGGGTTTCTTTACCCCGTGGACTGTTACTGTGCCCCGTGGACTGTTTTATTAGGATTTATAAGCTACTTATATATTATTATAGCTATTTTCATATACTATATACTATATATTACTACAAAGCTTCATCGAAAAATCGGTTCGGTAGTTTTTACGTGAAAGAGTAACAAACATCTGTACATTTATACATCCATACTCACAAACTTTCATAATAATAATAATATTAGTAGGATAGGATTTTTTAAGGGAATAACTTCTACATACATAGCAGTATATAACATATATAGTAATAAAAATGTTGAAAATTAGGAATACATTTGTGTACAATGAATAATAATAATATCCTGGAGAATTATTTACACACGGCAATCTGATCCCAAACTAAGCAGAGCTTGAACTGTGGAAACCAGAGATAACAGATATACTATACATACTACTTTCCTTTTATAAATACATACTTATATAGATAATTACACCCAGATTCAGAACAAACAGACACGCACACAAACTTCTGTCCTGGATGGGAATCAAACGCACGACCTGCAACTATAGCGTAGTTGGTAAATGCTTGCTTTTCACGCTGCAGCCAACACATACCAATACATAAATCTTTTAAAATTCATAACAAATAATCTTCGTATAATCCTTCCCAGTCTTCAAAGTTCATCAGTCCAGTCTGTCGTGAAGTACAGACGCCAGCTACCCCAATCTGTCAAATTTCTTTGATAGATTTTCAACTATATTACAAAAGCATAAGTTTCACTTTCAATTGGGGAAATTTGACAAATTGGGGTAGCTTGATGTACTGGCGTCTGTACCTAATATATGAAACCTTATCGTATTTTACTCTCCATTTGCATTACTACCTGCAATCCAACAAGATGAGGGATACATCAAAGTATATCTGACTCCATTCTGCTATTAATTTTCTGTCTAGAAAAAGTAATATTTTTTATGTATCCTACTTAGTATTATTTTCCAGTTCTGTTAGACTAATGAGATATAGTCACTCTTCTACTTCTGTGGGAGGCAATTTTACTTCAGACACGCATAGACTACTTACTGTCTGTATCTGGAATACCGAAGCTATTTTCTAAAACTTGTATAAGTCTACAGTTTCATGAATACTGAATACACAGTTATATAATCAAGACAACATTGTTCGTATACATTTAAATTGTATAATACCTACATACATTTGGAGTAGATAGTAGAGCAGTCGTACTCATTGCTAGATTTTTTCACCGGTCCGTAATCGATCGGCAAGTTTAAACAACTAGCCTCGCGGTCGGTCCATAGATGGGTAACACAATTTCTGAGCGTCTCCGTGTTTTGGAGGCCACGTTAAGCTGCCGGTCCCGGTTGTAGTCATTAGATAACAGTCGTTTAGCCATGTTAGAGGCCTACTGTACGGCTTGAACAACTCTGACACTAGGGTAACCACTGCCCATATTATAAGTAAGTATTATTACACTTTAAATAGGTTCGTTATGTCAAAATTGATCAAAGTAAATATAATGTCGTCGTAAATGTGTTCGACCACGGCGGCCAGTCTTAACATAGATTAGCCATCTGCACGTGACATATTATAGTGCACAAGTGAGTGCGCAAACACAGGAGCTCTTTCTATTCCATCACTCTCATGATCCGATGGGACGTCTAGAGACACGATCGGAAAGAGGTGAGGTTCAGGACCGACGGCTTTACGTGCTTCCCGAGGCACGGGGGTGTAATAGCACCAACTTACAGACTTTGGGCTGATGTTAAGAAATTTATATTTTTACAGAAAAGTCCCAAAATCCCTTTTCGCCCGACCTGGGATTTGAACCCAGGACCTCGTTCTCTGCGGCTGAACACGCTACCATTAGACCAACGAGGCAGTAAATATACCCAGTAAGTAAACTTAGTAACTCAGAATGACAGATAAAAGCTATGGTTACTTGTTCTTGTTCTGGTGACTAAATTGTTAAAGAAAACATTTCTTCAAAGCTCGACCACAAAGGTTGGTTCGTATAAAAATACCTTATTACGATGTTATTACGTTCATGTGAGGGAAAAAAATAAAAGTAGGTTTTTATCAAAGATAATGAAATTCCACATGTTGATGGACCACATCAATTTATTTTATTATGTACTCAGTGGCAGGTCGTTCATGCATCGGCCGGAAGTCGTCTCCGCATCCTGCGTAACTTCCTTTGTTCCCGCCACTCTGCGAGACTCGGATTATGTTAATGCTGTCTCAGGGACATTTGTCTTTTCGTAATGCTTCTCACTGGAACCTTATTACTTTCCGATGTACTGTGTTGTACTGAGTTCGCCCAGTTTATTGTTGTTTACGATTATATCCTATGCAGCTATGAATGATTAATACGGAAAATGTGGAGAGAATTTGTATTTTTGTGCATAACGTAAGAGATGAAGTTTTGTTGGCTAAGGAAAAGTTTTGCGAAAAACAAAATTTTGCCAGGGCAATATTTATTTTTGCGCTCAACCCTTTTTTAACGTTAAGATGTTTTTAAACACAACAGTGTAGCAACTTTGTATTTAATGCCCTAACTACAAAAGTCCGTGGATGTACAGATCCTTCCTAGATTTTCCCAATTGAAAGTGAACCTAATGCTTTTGTGATAAAGTTGAAAATCTATAAAATAAATTTGACAGATTGGGGAAGCTGGAAGTGCTAGCGTCTGTAAAATATTATAAATCATGTTTACAGACTTGAATGTAATTTTTAAGCTATTGCATAGCTTCTATCGCGGTCCTTGAGCGTGGGGACCGAATCCAGAAATTCCGTAACGAAAAAAACCTAACACCCCCCACTCCGACCGCCATCTATCGATAAATACGAGAACTTTTAATGACTTTTTGAAATATCACGCTTGTCTCTTTAGTTCAGCAACCCGCGTTTAGGTGGCATTGTTTGTATTGGAAAACTACCGTAATCAGCTGTTTGTGAGAAAGTATATAGGTGTATAGGGTATTTATCATCTACGTACAACAGTGAATATCTGTACTCGTATAATTTGTGTACAAAGTGTTTTAAATATGAATAAACAAAGTGCATTTATTAATGAAGAAAGTCACGAAAAAATAGTGAAAGAAAATGAGTTAGTACTCTATATACATTCATTTTATTATTATTATCACAAATGCAGTATTATAAAATAAATAAATAATTATAATTGCATAAGTTGATAAAAAATGCTATGCAATAGCTTTACTGCGGCAGTCTCCGAGTGCCACACGTCTTTTTTTACATACATAACCTGACCGTTAGAAAAGCTCCGACCCCAATTATAATTACATAATTTTGGAAAAGAGCTGATGCTCTTACACTGCTGGACTGATATTAACCAAACTTACTTTTCCATTAAGAAACTGCATCGAAATCGGTACATCCATTTGAGAGCTACGATGCCACAGATAGCCACACACACAGGTGGACACGAAACGTCGAACTTATAACAACCCTCTTTTTTCATTGGGGTTAAAAAATGATGTTATATAATGAATATTATTAAAATTCTAGGTATAATAAAACTTCGGAAATGGATATACATATTATAGATAAGGAAGGACTCTATATATCTTACCTATTCAGTCATACTCAACTATAACTCATAGCCAAATGTATCAGCTGAATTATATTCTTAAATAAAAGCGTTTTAAGTTTATTTATTTTTGTTAAAATTAGGTCTACCAAATTTTAACAAAAATCACACATTTGTCACGATCCTTGCACACCTCTAGGTGTGCAAGGATCGTGACAAATGGAAGTCCGTTGTCTCTGCCTACCCCTCTGGGAAACAGGCGTGAGTCTATGTATGTATGTAAAATAAATTTTTAATAACTAAAAATAATTGATTGAATGACAAAGAAAAGATTTTAAATAAACATTTTAAAACAAAATCATACTGAAAATGGCAGTCATTTTCATAGTTAGATTTGTCGCTACAGTGGCTTCCAACTAGATTTGCCTTTGAATTCTAGATTAATTTTATAACCCCTCGCTAAATCTACAAACCTAAATTTTATTTCAAATAAAAACCGTTGTAAAGGATTTGCAAATTATGTTTATATAAATTTTTACTAGCGTTGACCCGTGGCTTCACTCGCGTAATCCTTCAAGAACAGTTTTTTTTTTCTGGTATAAACATGGTATATCGGCATACCATGTTGATGAGTTTATAGTTTCAGTTTGATAACTTAAAAAGCATAATTGATTACTCCACCGATCGTCATGAAACTTCGGTAAGGCATGAAAGAGTAAAAAACTGACATTCGTATTTGTAATAATATTTAAGGCTAGTCTAGTCAATGAGACTAGCATAACTAAGATGCTTGAAAACAGACATATTTTATTTATTTAATAATTTATGTACACACAAATAAAAACACAATAACAATAAATAATATAAGGAAAATATTGTACAAAGGTACTACTTATTTCAATAGAAATCTCTTCCAGCAGACCCGCGAGAGGAGATGCTAACTAGAAAAGAGTATACCGTGTGTAGTTTACGCTACTATATACGACATACAAAGTGTATGCATACACTTAATACTAATAATACGCAGATACCTTTATTATCAATAAGTTCAACCTGTGGATATATAACGTTAACACCACCTACTTTACATACATTTATTTTATTTGAATACAATAGGGGATTTTCAAGAATAGGTTGTATATCGTTAAGGAGCAACGATATACTGCTTTGAATTAAGTATAGTTTAGTAAAAGATAAACAAACACTGACATACATACAATACTAAAACTATTCCTCTCTCTTTTGTTTTTCCTAGTCTGGTAATCAATAACGACGTGTGAACGAACGGACAGATTTAGGCACGTGCGTATTTTCTGATTTTTATTCGTCTTCGGTACAATAATTCCATACGTACACTAAACCATAAAATATTCATATAAACACAATATCAATGATTGCTTCCACACACACAAACGCAATAGCTTCTATTCTTAGAAAGAACACTGCACACATTGGACACATAAATGCGGGTAGTTTCCACTTTCCTTCGTGAATGCAGTTCATTGACACGATCGTTCTACGAAACGCGGCCGCATTGCTGGCAGTGGCGTTAAGTGGGCCCCGGCGTCACCTCCACTTATGCGCTTGTTATATCACCAACAACAATCAATGTCTATCTCTACGTTCAGAAGGGGGCGAAGGAATGACACATCAAAGTAGTTCGCGGAGATGGTCATTTTGAAATAGGTACATAATTAGGTTGGAAGTGTACTGGAAAAACCCCTCGATTTGTTAGTAGTTTGTGCAAATCATATCTTATCTTATTATGTACATTAATAGTAAAGGTATAGTCTGCCCTGTTTGGTAAAGCGGTAATGTAATCTACCGCATTCGGTCCGAATCTCGTGTAGGGCTAAAAAAGTAACTGGGATTTTTTTGCTAAGAGTGTAAGTCCAAAGTATGAGAGTTGGTGGTGCCATATAATTAGTATAATTTAATATTGTTAATATTATTTAACAAACAAATAAGGTTTTTATTTTGATAGACTTCAAAAAGCAAATTAATCATAAAGTTTAATTAATTTATAAATATAATTATTAACCTAAATTTACATTTTGTAACGAGGATTACAGTATTAAATCATCTGAAGTTTAGCAGTTTTTGGATCCTATTTTAATACATTAGAACGTTTATAGCCAATTATTGTATTGGTTGAGAATGCGTGGTGATTTAAGGCTTATTCTTTACAAATGAAAGAGTAACGCATGTGCACAATATCTAGGTATTAACAAAATATTACTTATTTTTGCTATATTATGAGCTTTATTTCGTATTTTCCATCTAACTTGAATGGGGCAATGCTCCACAATTTTATGCATGTCCCACTCAAGATTCACACCAACGGCGCGTTGGAGACCGCTTCAAGTGGTCCCACTGCAACCGTTCTACACGTACATGTCGAGTATTGAATATGCACTATGCACTACTATGTACGGTGTTAATCCCTTGCTTACGAACCCTATTGAGACCCTTTATACACATTGCTGCAACTACGTGCTATGTAGAGTAGATACTGACCATGCCACATCTGTAGAAACCGGACCCAGACACCTGATCGAACGATAATTGGTCGACATGACAATTAGTCGACAATCATTAGGTCGACAGTAAATTCATCGACATTGATATTTAGTCGATGCACGTTAGTGCGAAAAGTATTCCACATCGTTTGGGTTAGGTTTGAACGGTGACCATTTGACGCTAGAAAAACATTAACCATGGATATCTCCATAATGGCATGCCTTGCCTTGCCTTCGCACTAACGTGAGTCGCGTTCCAGTACTTTAGGGCTACAGTTCATCGCTATTTTGAACTTCGAAATACAGTATTACAGTCCATAGGATCCATGAAGGTAGATAGTAGATCGTTACCTTGGATAGATTTGTCGTCCAATTGATTTGTCGACGAATTATGAATTTCGACCAAAATAAATGTCAACTAAACATTTGTCGACTAATTGTCATGTCGATCCAATATTTGTCGACCAATTGTCGTGGACCCTGTAGAAACACTATTCGTGATATTGTGATAGCGGTCAACATAGTATGACAATTCTTAAAGTCAACGACTGACATAACTTAACGACTCTTGTTGGCTGATTACAGTACGAACTGGCATATTTACGTGTTCTCCAAAATATAAACATAAATAAATTAGTTAACAATTGATTTTGGTTACATTAACGCAAACGTCACCTATCCAAACTAGAGAGCTATGATACTACGGCAAAATGCTCATGATTGGCTCAATATTTGTTTAATTGAAAACAGAGAGCTGATATCTCTAGAATAGAAAATGACACCACTGCAATTTTGGGTTCAACAAAATACATACATACATAGACTCACGCCTGTTTCTCAGAGGGGTAGGCAGAGACTTCCATTCGTCACGATCCTTGCACACCTCTTTCGCTTTATATACAATGTGTAATTAAAGTCAAATATCGACTATTTTCAGAGGTTATAAATTTGTTTTCTGTCTCTCTAATTCTCTGAATTTTTAACAGACACCACATTTTGAATGCATTTTAATCTAATAAAATTACTATATAATAAAAAATTATACTGCATAGTATTAGTATTTGCTAAAGTTCGTAGAAAAATCTTATTTCACTTTTGTAAACCTTTTAAACAAAACCATTGGCACCTTAAAGTCTGCGCACGCAAATTTAGAAATAGATTAACCTTACCGTGGTTATTTGAAACTGGTTATTAGCAAACATAAACAATCCAGACTTAAGAATTATGCAACGATTTCGGTGTGCATGTTCGTAAAAGAAAATTGTTGTTTTAAGCTAATAAGGACATACTGGTATTTTAAAATTCGCTATGAAAATAAGAACTCCGAATATTACTTTAACAATGTTTAAATAATACATATGAAATATTTAGGCACTAACTTTCTCATCGCATGGACAGTGGTTACGCTAATGTGAGAGTTGTTCAAGAATGTGCATGATGATTGTATTGTTTGCGCATGACAGATAGATACTTAAGGTTTTTTTTTTCTAGCAGGGGCTAAAAGGGAGTAAAGGCTAAGAATGATAGGATACTGATTAGAATACTTAATGTAAATGAAATAGAAATGAGATTAGTAAATTTTGTTCCAGAAGTTAACATTTAGAGTAACCTCCTCTTTAGCCTCTGACAGAGCTTAACGACTGTTGCTAATGGCTACAACCGGGGTCGACAGCTTAACGCGCCCACCGAAGCACGGAGACGCTTAGAAGTTAATCCACTTTGGCGATCACCCATCTATGGACTGACAGTTTTTTTTAATATTCAAATATTTCTAACATTAGTTGGAATGGAATAAACCATTATACAATCAAATTAGATTCAGTATTATATATTAACAGTTTCACATATCCCATAAAGTCATTGAATTTAAGTTTAATAGTACCAGATATAAAATGAAGTTCATACATGATACCAGATATCCATAAAATATCAAGTATATAAATTTAACAAGGGCAAAATTGTGGTACGTAAATTAGGTACCACTTATTGCGGTAAACTACTTGAGGACGCATAGCGAACAAAAATTGTGCGCCTTTTATTGTTGCCTCTTGACCGCGTTTTCGCGTAGCCCGTGACAAGCGCTTGACATATATGACAAAGTATGGAAAAATACAAAAAAGACGTCATATTCACTACTATTTTATCATTATATTCTTTATATCAAGTCATTCTTAGTCAAATAAACATAGAGGCGATAAAATAAAGTTTTATCGGCAGGATAACACAATTCTTAATGTGAACGTTTTGGCACGTTTTGATGGTAAGGAAGGCAAACTGCGGCGCAGGCGTTGACGTTTTCTCTTATTCGTAATTGACAGACTCCAAAAGAAGGAGGTTAACAAGTCGACTCTATATTTTTTTTCCATGATACTTGATTTAGATAAGGGATTTCTTTCGGAGTGTTAGTTAAACATTACTACAAAGGTACAAAATACACATTGGCGGTCACCCATGTATATCTTCCTCGTATGTATTTATATATTATATATTGACGGTCACCGTAGCCTAGTTGGTAGTGCTCCTGCCTACGAAGCTGGTGGTCCTGGGTTCGAATCCCGGTAAGTGCAAATATTTGTGTGATGAGCACGAATATTTGTTTCTGAGTCATGGATGTTTTCTATGTATTTAAGTATTTATCTATCTATATAAGTATGTATATCGTCTCCTGGTACCCATAGTACAAGCTTTGCTTAGTTTGGGGCTAGGATGATCTGTGTGACATTGTCCCAAGATATTATTATTATTATTTATATTCCTCGTTGGTCTAGCGAAAACGTGTTAACCATCAGAAAACGAGGTCCTGGTTTCAATTCCCGGGTCGGGCCAAAACTGATTTTGGGACTTTTCTGTAAAAAGAAAAAATTCTCAGCATCAGCCCGAACTCTGGGAGTTGGCGGTATTATACCCCCGTGCCTCGGAGAGCACGTAAAGCCGTCGGTCCTGTACCTGACCTCTTTCCGGTCGTGTCGCTGGGCGTCCCATCGGATCATGAGAGTGATGGAATAGAAAGTACTCCCGTGTTTGCGCACACACTTGAGCACTATAATATGTCCCGCGCAGATGGCTAATCTCTATTGAGACCGGCTGCCATGGCCGAAATTCCGCTAGGAGGACATTATATCTTACCGCGCGCCTAGGTGCTTAACCTCACCTGTTACTTATGCACTTAACACCTGACGAGCGCCTAGTAAAGTGACTAAGAAACATATCCGCCCTCGCACTGGAAACCTTATTAAGGTAGAATGTTCGCATGACAAACACTGTTTCCATATACGCCCAAATCAGGCGGGATTTACTGTAATAACCGAACCTGATTACATACGTAGACACGAGTTAACAGCCTATGCAATTTCCCCTCCGCCGCACTACGCTCGTTTGTTGATATTCAACTTTTGTATAAACCTGCAAACATTACGCTATAGTGTGATAGCGCCCAAAATTTATTTTAGATACGTGAGCCTATATTGTCATATGGAATTGGGAAAATCCAATTGTGTCAACACTGCGGGGGTAACTTGTAGAATTGAATTGGCCGGCAGGTAAATGTTATAGTGTAATAATAGCTTGGAATTTGTCGGTTATGTTGGCTACATTGCAATTAGGGGCCGTTAGAATATAGCCGGATGGCGCCACTTGCCTGGGGATATTAGACGTTATGGATAAATATTTTTGTTTGTAGAAAGGGTTGTTTTCTATAGGGCTTCTAATTGATATAATAACACGCTTACTAGTAAAACAATAGAGGAAGTCACATTTAAAATACATGTAATATTTTTTATTTGTGATAGACCAACTGAAATCACATTAATATTATAAAGGCGAAAGTTTTTGAGTTTGTATGTTTGTTACTTCTTCACGCTGAGTTAGCTGACAGCCTGGATTAATTCATAGGTTATAAATTATAAAGTTTAACACGGGTAAAACCGCGGGGCACAGCTAGTGTAATGCGTAGTATATATAAGACAGTTAAAGCGATTCCCCGGGACATGCCTGAGCCTCACCGCTCAGTGTCATTTCATTGTGTGCCACTGTTGATCCTGGCTTACAGGAGTTGCAGTGGTGGGTAAGATGGAGGGACTATAAAACGTCCCAGGATATTATTATTAAATAAATAGCCGCGTCGGAAAGAAGTAGTTGTAATAAATAATATCATGACCTGTACCATAGCTAAAATAATTTACCAGTCATTTTTATCACAAAGATACAGAGAACCACTTTTCCCTTTACGTTAAAGCTGATGTGTCACACTTAAAAACTGTCTACGTGCTAAATACCAGCTTCAAAGGTCAGCTGTTTTTGAGATTTTATGTTTAGTCTGTGAGGGAATAATAGACCTTTCGGTTTTATACATTAAGATTAGGTTTCAATTTTGATAACTAACTAAAGCTATACTCAGGTACTCTTTATACTCAGATAAAAATATATTAATTTAATTGTCTTTTAATTAATTTTATTAAATAGTTATATAACTTTAGAAAAATTCTATAATTATATATTATGTGAGTTCATGAAAAAAAACATCCATAAAGCAATTAACAAAATGGTTGAGTTGTGTAAAGGTGTTTATCTGCATGTGAAGCCCCCTTTCCCCCGAATCTATTAGAATAGTTTATGAACAAATTAAAAAATTACAAAATCTTTTCTTACTTCTTTTTTTAATAAGAACATGCCTGCTCTAGGTATATATATCCGTGTAGCGCGAGGCACTTTACAAACATATAATGGTCTATTATTGGAAATTATAGGTCCATTGATGGACACATAGTGCAACCAGATTCAGCACAACTACTTATGTGTCACACAAATATTTATCCTATGCTGGAATCGAACTCGGGACATGTGGCCACTGTCTTAACTGCTGCGCCACATAAAAAATCGTATCTGGTGTAAAACAAATAGGGAGTTTAGGCACCGAACACCGTCACGACTAGTGCTACTTTTAAGAATCGTTGTGACCCTTGTGCATTACGGCATTCTTAGTACATAAGAATGCCCTAATGCACAAAGCAAGTTACTTAGTGACGACAGGATCGTGTCGTCAAGAACGGAAATCGCTGTAGGTGCACAAACGCCCTTACGCCTTCATAAATATCAGACATGAACAACAAAAAACACAGTAAATTAAAGCCTTGACAAACAAACACACCAATAAAATAAACTGATTACTTAAGTTAATAAACATTTCCAATTTATTCCATTATCGTGTCTGACAAGTAACATTGATCAATCAATTTATCGTCAAAGTTTTATCAGCTTATATTAATGCTCCGGATTTTTTCAAACTTAATGAAGTTGCCACGGTGTACATTGGCTTTTGAATTACTTTGATTCGGAGTATTTTGTCA
The DNA here is from genome assembly GCA_951640165.1 of Pseudoips prasinana. Lineage (NCBI taxonomy): Eukaryota > Metazoa > Arthropoda > Insecta > Lepidoptera > Nolidae > Pseudoips > Pseudoips prasinana. The sequence goes on along the minus strand of OX621237.1, from coordinate 25,780,337 downwards.
AGCTATAGTCTTTATAGACTTGCTATGGTTTTTAATCAGTTGGCCGCATTTTGACTGATAAATAACTGTTCCCATCACATTGTGTAAATAAGTCTTTCGCCTCTGGTAGGTAGGTATTTAACAATTTTTAGAAGGCATATTACGTATATAGCTGTGAGATAGATTTAAAATTGCTTTCAATTGCTTGTTACATTAGCAATAAAAATGGATTCGGATTATTTTGTCTAGTAGTATAGTCTTTGTATAATTGCTACGGTTTTTAATCTGTTGGCTGCATCTATATACATATTATTACATATAATAAAATCGTAGGAAATTCAAAACAGTATATTGAATATTTTTTATAAAGGGATTCTTGGTGCGTAATCTACAATTGATATCGAAGCCAAATTTTTTTTTTTTACTTATTTATTGAGGACAGCCAGTAATTGTTACATTTTTCTTACAAATGAATAATACAAGAACACAAATCCTAATGCACAATTTTTTAAGGCGTCACCGCATGCATTTATTATTAAAACAGAATGACATGTCCTTCTTCAAACGAGGTTTAAAAAGAGTACTAATATCACGGTAGGCAGCGGTTTGCTGTGCCCCTGGCACTGCGAATGTCCATGAGCAGCGGTTACCACTTACCATCATTACCATTACCATATATATATATATATAATTTTATGAACTTTTGTCTGTATGTACATATGTCCGGGCTAAACTTCAATAGTACTGCATGGATTTACTTGAAATTTTGCATGAATAATGCTAAGAGGTTGAGTAAACATATAGCCTATGTATTCTCACGCTATCATCTACGGGGGAGGAGCTGTGATTATTTATAAAATTTAACGCGGGTAAAACCGCGGGGCACAGCACAGAGTTTCAGAACTTACCGAATAGTGCTAATCTTATTTTGTTAGCGGTCTTGTTTTAACGCTAACACATTTCAATAAGTGAAGTAAAAGTCTTGGAACAACGAGAGCACCGTGCCAAAGATGCCGGGTAGTTTTCGGACGCACCATAGTTAATATAGGTTATGTAATCAAATATGTATCAAACTAGGATTAAGCAATGTGCGTTTAAAAATATAGCACTATTGCGATTAATTATTATTCATACCTACATAACTCTTACAACTACATTTTATAGTTTTAACATCATGACAGATAAAAGAAGTCCACTGCTGGACAAGCCTCCCCCAGGAATCATCTTGGGGATATGCCATAATTACCACGCGTGGCAGACGGGTTGGCGATCGCAGTAACGTGGTCATACTACACAGAAGGACAGGCAGCCTTTCCTCTGGTAGATATTCCCTCGGGTCGACTTTTACGCCCCCCACGGGATGAGATGGGATGATGATATTGTCATATTTACCGCCGTCCCCACACAGTACTGTAATAGCTTATATTTTCCGAAATAATAACTTTTAAATCAGTAAGCTATCAGAATAGTAACAAAGGGTCATATGTGTCTTAAGCTATTTAATTGTTTGCTGCCAAAGATTTCATTTTCCCATTTGGCTAACAATTGTCATAAATAGTGAACCAATTATCGCTTCTGTTGCAATCATACTAATGGCGCTTGACGTACATATATGAGCCTAAACTGACATCATATATTTATACGGCGAGCTAGCCCCAAGTAGCTTTGGGTGTGGTATTAGGGGCAATTTCAAACAAAACAGTCAATGAATTGCATGTTCGTGAATTTGGCAGATCATTTGTCAGCAGATCAAAAATAAATGAGAGTTCTCGTCACATGCAGGTGAGTTCTATAGTTCCTGATACTATTTAAAAATAGTTCAAATTCACGGACTTATGAACTGCGAAGTCTACTTGTGTAGTGTCAGTAAGTGTCAATAAACAACTATAGGCCCTATTCGATAGTACACACATACACACACATATCAAGCTATACATTTCCAGTATAAGTTGATGTCGCGTTATATAGGAGTTCTATACAATGACAGCTCAGCTTATACTGGAAATTTATAGCTTGAAATGTAGCCGTGTGTAAACAAGTGGTAACAATAGACGTTTTGACTAGACTATTACTCCACTGGCCAGTTGGCGTGGTTAGTACTTGCTTTTCACCCTGCAGGTTTGATTCTCACCCATGACAGTTATTTGTTTGCATGAACATGTGTATTTACCAATGAAAAGTTACGTAGTATATCAGTTATCTGGTTTCCATAGTACAAGCTCAGCTTAGTTTGGGATCAGATGGCAGTGTGTGACGGTGTGCGAATTACTCTTGGGACATTTTCACTGTACAATATGATCCTTAGTTATTTGATAATTTTGATACGTAGTTTAAAAACCTACTGTAATTATATGAAACGGCATATGATTTATTTACTTATGATTTCGACATGCAGATAAGTAACAGTTTACTGTTTTCACCACATTGGGTAAATAAGGACTCTGGGATTCAAGGATAGCCTTTCGCCTCTGGTGGGTTTTTTTAGAAGGCATATTACGTATATGGCTGTGAGATGGATATAAAAATGCCTTCTATTGCTTGTTACAGTAGCATTAAAAAAATGATTATTTTCACACAATACAATAATTATTATATATAATAAATAATTAAAAAGTCGTAGTTCGTGATTTCCAAACTAAATAGACTTGTATCTTGTGAATCCGTGCACTCTTAGTAAGGAACATATTAATTAAATTAGGTAAAACTTAAAACAAATTGAATTAAAGAAATAACAAAAATATTGCATACCTACATAAGATAAAAGTACTTTTTGGAATAGTGGCTAAGACAGTCGCCTCACCGCTTCGTGTCCCGGGTTCGATTCCCGCACCGGACAACTATTTTTATGACCCATAAATAGTTGTTCTGAGTCTGGATGTAATTTGTCTCCGTCTATTATATGTTTTTAAAGTACCACGCGCCACAGGGAATAGATTGCCAACTTCAGGAGATGTCTTTAAAAAAAAAAACGACGTTACCATTACTAATGTGATTATGTGTGAGTGACTAAGCGCGTGCGCGTGTCCCTAAGTAAGATCTAATATAATTAGAAACACGATCATTCATCGTCATTTATCGTCCAATTCATTGGTACATATTTCTCTAAAAGTTACGCTGAATTTACAAGCAATGTATCTGATACGTACGACCCATTAAAAGGCTATTTGTAAGGGAATAAAATTCGCATGCATGGCCGTAAACGATCGCATCGTAAAATTCACTGCATTCACTTTGTGGTGCAGGAAAATTTAAAACCATGACATGTCGTTAGAATTATTTAGAACTACTAATATTAAATATATAATACTCTGGAATTGCACTACATGCGAATAAAAATAAAGTTGTTGTGTTTATTTATATTATGTTTTATTTTTTTTAAAGCACGGTGGTAATAGGCATTATAATGTTATATAGCAAGCTTCCTACCCATATTACTAAACACATATTAAACGTAAACAGATTATTTTACTCCTAAAGAGTACATTTACGATAAAGAATTTTGTCCCTCGGTATCTACTGCAAAAAAAATTGTTTTGTTTATTTATTTTATTTTAAGCAAGGCGATAACAAGCGTTTATAAAGTTTTATAGCAAGGTTCCTATCCATATTACTAAAATATCTAATATAATGTTTAACACACACAATAATAGTATACAGGATATTATACTACAAAAAAAAAAACATTGACGATAAAGAAGTTTGGCCCTCGGCATCTACCTGTACATTGCTCGCTGGGGATTTTGTAGCCATATAGACATGACTAATCTATAGTATTACATGAACTATTTGTAATAAATATTGCCGGCAGGCATACAGCTTAGAACTATGGGTTTTGTTTCGAATAATTTTATATATGTTTTAATATTTTTCTTTTCTCTTCTTAAACATGTTTAATCTAAAGTAAAAACATAACCAAACAAGCAATCGAGATAATATTGTGTTGGTCTTCATTTAGTAGACCTACAGTACCAGTCAAGTGTACACGTCCAATTGAGTATGTTTTGTCGTCTCAACTGGGCTATGTAAAACTTATGAGTTTGGGGAAATTGGACCTAATGGTAGCATAAAAGTGCGACCGTCGTTATACGTACAAGGTTACGTCATAATTAATTATTACCTCCATACAGGACCATTTACATAAGATGCAGTAAAATATTTCTGACGCTATAAATATATATGTACCTATCTAATGCTATAAATATATTTCGACAATAACTTACATAAACTAGTTAAGTTACTTAAAACTTAAAATTAAATAGTAAAATCTACGAACTATATGCCGCTGCCATAGCCTTCTATGACTACACTACTTGTATTTGTTTTCTGTCTTATAGTATTAATAAACTAATTATATACGTATTACTCCTTACTAAATATGTACATATTTTCTTTACGTAATTGAAACTAAAGCGCTTATTGAACTGAATGAAAACTTGCCCAATACGGATATTCAATCAGGAGTGGGATAGCATAGCGTATTTTTACTCTTTAAGTAATTTGGTCGGGGATAGTTTAACTTTATAGGATACACTGCGAATACTTTTGGAATATTCTAATGTTATATATTTCGAAACATATTAAGCGGTCATTATGTCTATTTAACTAAAGTTGCATTTTGTAATAAATTTGACCGTAAACCCTTACAAACAGACTTAGAACTTAGACTTCGACTTCGACGGGCCTGTTGGCGTGGTTGGCAAATGCTTGCTTTTCACGTCGGAGGTTGTGGGTTCAATTCCCACCTAGGAAAGATATTTGTGTGCATGAACATGTCTGTTTGTCCTGAGTCTGGGTGTAATTATCTATATAAGTAAGTATTTACAAAAGAAAAGTAGTATATATACTATATCTGTTATCGGCTTAGTTTGGCCGTGTGTAAATAATGACCCAGGATATTATTATTAAATATAATTATGTAGGTACAGAGATGTTTGTTTAACTCATAGAAAACCTAAAATAATGATCTAATGGTGTAAAACTGCGTTTTACGGATTTATCTCAGGAACCTTTTTGTCTTGAACGTTGCCTACGTTAGTTACATTTCAACAAATATCCTTATTTATAATGAAATTCAACAAAAAGATACAATTATAAATAACAATAATGAAGTGCCTAATTTCTGAACACAAACAAGTTTTAGTTCGTTTCTATCTATTTTTTATAACATAAAATAGGTTCACAAAAACACTAACTACCCATCTTAATATTAGAATTCTGTTATAATGTTTCATTTGTTTCATAAAAAACTAGCTAGAACCACTTTTTATACTTAATGTTACGTAGATCCCTCGCCGTTAGTGTTAGCCCTCACCCTTGAGATAAAACATAAATAATTTATAACTATTTTATTGCGTTATAAAGTCAAAACAGTACCCAAACTATTTTAAGTACAAAATAATGTTAAACTAGAGTTGTTAAGCTATAAGCAATGACCGAAAAGTTATAGCCGCATAAAATTACCATTAAGTAAAAGATACGTGATATTCTTTGAAATAACATAACTTTAAGTACGAATTAAGCATTGAAATAATATTCTGGTTTTTGGTAGCGTTAGATTATAAAATAATTTAAATAAACTCGTTACCGCAAAATATTGAGTTTTGTTTGTAGAAGAAATTATATAATACTATGAAGCTTTTACAATCGTATATATTTTCGTAAAATTATATACAAGCTAGGATTATGTAGGGGATACCGCGTGCCCACCTAGTTCTAATTCATCACCTATACGTAATCCCAATATTTTCTTGCTCTTTAGATAACGCTCGCTCTAGGGGACTTAGTCCATGTATCGTGGGGGACTTTACAAACATGCCATTCAGGGACACAAAGTACACCCAGACTTAGAATAAAATAAATAAATAAATAATATCCTGGGACATTATTTACACTCGGCCATCTGACCCCAAACTAAGCAAAGCTTGTAATATGGAAACAGATAACTGATATACTTCTCTTTCGTAACTACAAACTTATATAGATAAATTACACGAAGACTCAGGACAAACAGACATGTTCATGCACACAAATATATCTTTCCTGGGTGGGAATCGAACCCACGCCCTCCAGCGTGAAAAGCAAGCATTTGCCAACCACGCCAACAGGCCCGTCCGACAAAATGATGGTATAAATAATGGAAGCAATTTTTAAGTGAGCCGTGGCGTTGTTTAGCTCTATTCAGTATTCTTTATTTCGTAAACATAGGTACATATTACATGGGTGTTATACAGATATAAAGGTAAACCGCTATGTTTTGCCAACTTAATGACGTACAAAATTTAAACGTTAGAAGTATCTTAACCTAGATTAAATTCAATTACAGTGATGGAATACATTGAACTATGACAGCTTCTTGTTAATTTTTGGTAGTTTAGGTACTAAATAATATTTTGTTTTGGTAGTTTGTTAGTAATACAATTAAAAGTCTTAAATTAATAGATCGGACCCTCGTATCGCTCTCTGTCATTCATGAAATCTGTGATGGAGTCTATGTGCAGGCGACTGATTAAACACCTTGCACAATACACTGCATATTCCATTGTTCTGGGATTAAGTTGGTCATCAGAATATATCAAGTAAGGAAAAGACAGACAATAAATCAAGATGGCACCATAAAAAATAAAATAATTACAATCTTTTCACTCTGGACGCATTCCTTTCCATCCACCTAATAATAATTACAGTCTTATAGATTTCATCTCGACTTTTGAGTCGAGATAAAATCTACGACGTGACATAACGACGTGAAATATTATGTTAAATTTAATATAAATAAAAGAATTTAAATTTTCCTTATCGTAACAAATTACTTATAATTTAGCCGTCGTATTTTGTTTTTTTTTGTTAATTTATAAAACAGAATAAAAGAGGTTTCAGTCTTTACATATTTTTTATGGAAACTAAAAAGATTTAAAACTATAAAGTCATAAGCATTTAGGATTCAGGTATCCCTGGATTTGATCATTTGACACACTATATTTGGAAACTAAGTAATGCTCCCATCTCTAACTTCTGTTTTTGCATTACATACACGAGACGACAATCAAGGCCAGACAATATTAAGTCATATCTAATCCATTGTGACCCATGTCTAATGAAACAGTATTTTTCCCCAACCCTTATATGTTGTACCAACCTCAATTAGTGATTTTATCGTACACCGACATTATTTGTTTGTATGTCATGTCCCTCGAGACGGGTGGAAGCCGCAAACCCGCAATGTAAGCTAAATTTGGTAATACCTACTTCGTATAAGATCAACTAAAAGATTTGGTATTAAAGAGGATAAGGGCACTGATTGCTTTAAGGCTGCAGACTGCTTCATTGGTCATTGGTCTAGCTTTAGCGTGTAACCGCATGTAATGAAAATATTGCATCGCATTTAATGCATGGAATATATTGTTAGTGAAGTTTTTACTCTTACGTTGTTAGTATTGTAAAATTATCCCTAACCAGGACTTCAGAGACCTGTTTTATTAAAATAAAAGGTCTAAGTTGCACATTATAGTGCGTATTTTTATTTCATCCTTGCACAACACAGCCAGTTAATGATCGTCATATTCAAGATCTTTAGACAGATTGATCATTAAATTACTTTTTTCCTCGTTAGTCTTGCGGTAGCATGTTTAACCGCAAATAATAAGGTATTGGGCTCAAATCCCGGGTTGGCCCAAAAGGGGTATAGATATTTTTCTAAGAAAATATCTGTATATCAGCCCGGAATCTAGAAGTTGCCGGCGTTACACCCCCGTACCTTGGAGAACACGTAAAGCTATTGACTCTAGACCTGCCCTATTTCCGGTTGTGTCAGCTATCCGTCCCCTCGGATCGTGAAAGTGAGGGCCGTGCAGATGGCTAGTATTCATTGAGACTGGTCACCATTACCAAACTTAACTTTCATCATCATTACAGCTAAATAAGTCCACTGCTGGACAAGCCTCCCTCAAGAATCGTCTTGGGGGATATGCCATAATCGCCACCCTTGGCAGGCGGGTTGGCGATCGCAGTAAGATGGTCATAGTACTCAGAAGAACTTAACTTTACTTTCAGGATAATGTACTCTTCGAAATATCACAGAAATTAATATTACGACAAATTTAATGATTGGAAGTAAGTCCTAGTATTTTGAGTTTGTGTAAATGTATTCATGACCTGGGATAGTGGCCAAAATACCAAAACTCTTTGTATGGTGATAAAATAAAGATTTCGTCAGTTTCAAGCTTTGTCAGCATACAATTTAGCGACGTCGTGATGTTCCCTTGCTTAAGATGCATTGGCTCATTCCAAACACAAGATTTAACGTTGGTTCGAGAGCCCACAGTTCGTAAATGTGGCAATTCGTAGGCGCCTCGTCCCACAACAGGCATTAGCACTAAATGACATCCACGAAAAATCTTCGCGAAGTGTTCAGATAAGGAATAAAGATAAGAGATAGATAAAGATAAGAGAAGATAAAAGATTTTCTCGCCTTTTACACTCCGTTATTTGATTCCTGTCAAAATTGTTAGAGGAGTTCGGATGGTTCTGTCACAGATAATTTAATACATAGTCTACAAGTAGTCTAAAGATTTTTTGATTCCCGCACAGTACAACTATTTGTGTGAGTTGTCTTAAAAAAAAAAATACACTGCTATCTGATACCAAACTTGGCAAAGCCTGTGCTATGGTAATCTGAGAAATGATAAACATAATTGAATACAAACATAACCATAATTAAGCATTATATGTACAATAAAGCTAAATACCAAAGTTAGTGTGGTTTGGTGTTAATATAATTGTTACATGATGTGTGTTAATTACAAAAACTTTTATGACAAATGTTGTAGAACCAGTACCAAGTCGGCAAACAAGCATATAGCCCAGCTGATGTTAAGCAGTGCGCGTAGCAATACACGTATGATCAAGCACTATGAAACTTAAAAGTAAAAAAATGTAATTTAACAATAACTTTTACTTAAAATAATATTGCTGTATAATATTATAAATAAATAAATTTGCATATGTAGTGAAGACATGATTTATAAATTTATAGAAATAATGTGTATTATCTTCTACCACCATGTTTCACGCAAATAAATTAAATCGTTTACTATAACGTATTGTGATATTTATGAAACAATTCACTGCAATTGTCTCATAAATAATGATCCTCTGAGGTTATACCCTATTTTTATGTTTCCCAAAACTTAAAAGTAAAAAATGTAATTTAACAATAACTTTTACTTAAAATAATATTGCTGTTTAATATTATAAATAAATAAATTTGCATATGTAGCGAAGACATGATTTATATATTTATAGAAATAAGGTCTACCATCTTCTACCACCATCTCTCACGCAAATAAATTATATCGTTTACTATAACGTATTGTGATATTTATGAAACAATTCACTGCAATTGTCTCATAAATAATAATCCTCTGAGGTTATACCCAATTTTATGTTTACCAAAATATTTCGCTCATTTATAAAACATGTGAGGAACTCGTATATTGTACCAAACAATGACAGTATTCCACTGGGTATTTACTCAATATTACAGTTTTTGAGAATGTTTCAATAAGAATATCAAATATATAATAAAGGTATCACTCTACTATTGAAACAAATTGTCACACAGCGTTGGGTAACGCAGACCAACGCTTAGCCATTAGGCCATCCAAAATGTTAGGTTCAAAATGGTTCAATTGCATTTATAAAAGAATGTCTAATGGTTATAACAATCTACCGAAAAATGACACCATGATACCGAACATATTATTATCCACTAGCTTTTGCTCGCCGCTCTGTTCACGGTTTCAAGTGCATATGTCCTGTTAATCAGATCGTATTTTAATACTCCCACAAACTAAACCGAACCAAATTTTTTGCGCATTTTATTGAAATCGATTTAGCCGTTTTTGTCTGATTGAGTAAAATTACTGCAACATAGAATTCAAGTCAGTGAAATAATTATTAACGTTATCAGTAATTATTCCTGAGGTGCTCGTAAACGTCAGTACTCAATCAGTGAAGTGAAGTGCCTATCGGCAGGGTGAAGTATGGGCGCGGTAAATTTATATACGCGTAACTACCAAAATGATTTCATTTATGATTATATCAGAGAATATAAGATAAATGGCTCCAGTTATTAGGCAACTAAAACCGTACTAGACAGTTTGTATTTAGAAACTTAGAAATATAATTTGTAGGCGTTGATAGCGCAAAAAATATTTCTTATTAATTCGTTCATTGATAAATACAAAGAATTACAGCAGGCTCTATTAATAACTACGATAATATTGTTATCACTGTTCATATATACTGACAAATTGACTGACATATCACCGCACAGCCTTACGTACCTATTATGACATAGGCATCCACTTGGGACGTTTATGGATATTTCAACCCTAAGGGGGTAATATACAGGATGAAAGTTTGTATGAAAATTCCTCATATTTTCATTTAAATGTATGGAAATTGGTATTTAACCTTCCAGTTAAGAATAAAAATACATATTTCAGGATTTAAAATCCGTTACTAAAAAGTAACGGATTTTAAATCCTGTTTAAACGAATGAATGACCTTACAGTTAAATATAAAAGATGTATGTGAAATTGTCGCGGATGAAGTTGCGTGTAACAGCTAGTAAATAAATAACCTTTTTTATTCTGAAAAAATGCTTTTTTAACTGAAAGGGCTAAAGACAAATAATTACAAAAGTACCTTTGTAATTAATGACAATAATAAAATGATATTTAACAACCTAACCTCGTCAATACGCAGTCTCTTACACAGGGTATACTATGAGTCAACGCTTGGCGCCCCTTAGCGGCGCTTCAGACAGAATTCCTGGAAAACATCGCCGTCGGCTATTCGAAATAACACACAATTATGTACAATGAGTTTTTATTCCCGATCCTACGCTTATCTACAGATTGATTACTTACCTATATTCGAAATGTTTTACTGTTATTGTATGTTATGAAGACAATCTAATTTGTTTATTTGCAGACAAATAACATTGGTCTCTAATATCATCTTAATTCAATTTTATACGAGGTATTGTACGGATTATTCATTAACGTTTAATTGCCTATTTCATCGCCTTTATCGTATTTGTTGCGAACTCCATAATTTTTTTCTTTTTCATATATATTTCTTTAATTATATATTTCTTACTCATATCGTGTCAGAGCTGTACAAGCCGCCCAGTAAGCGTCTATCGTGGCTCAACAACTCATAGTTAGATGTTCTCACCGATCGGTGAGGTTAAGCAACTAAGCTCACGGTCAGTCCATAGATGGGTGAGCACCAAGAACTCTAACACTAGGGTAGCCACTGCCCATACGATAAGTAAGTAACTGTTGTCTAATTACTATGACCGGGACAGATATATTAATTTGCCCTCCAACTGTAGAGGAATACTGATAAGTTGAACCCAGATTAAATTAACCGTTAATGAAATAACATAATTGGTTACGCCATGTGCACCACAGTATAGGTAACTAGGTACCATATGGAAATCATAACTAGAGTTACATATACCGTCCTCCCATTACACACTATTTGAATGATGTAGCAATGGATTTTAAATGTAATAAATATGGATATCTTCGGACAACTAACCCACTCCTATCTGATCCCAAACTAGGCGGGAGTGAGCCTGTACTGCGGCAACTAGGGAACTGATAAACATACATATATATGTATTTCTAAATACACACATATGATAGATAAATACAAACTAATTTATACGATTTTTCATTTCAAAGTCAAGTGTGTATTTGTAGATTCGTAATTTATTAGTTACGCTACAAACTTGCTACGCGCTACGGCGTAGCTTACTTAGCCTTCGCTCGAAGTTCAAACTTGATGTACGATTTAATAATACAGATTTCATTGCATAAATGAGAGAAAAATACTCGATTTTAACTTTCCTACGATCGATGAAACTCTGTCAGGAATTCTTTTACAACTCCATCGAATGTAGTGCTGGAGCCCACCTTGAATACCAAACTGATAACGCTAGCCGCAATTAAGGCAGCCGAAATGATTGAGTAACATTTAAATGTATCAGATGGTGGTCAGGTGTAAGGTTGGTGTGTGCCTCATAAATAAATGGGGAATAAAAAACTCTCCCAGCTGCATCTGTGTGGCACGCGTTATGTAGGAAGTATGTGGCTCTTTGCTTGTTCATGATTGTAATGGTACGGTACCTATATACATAATATGTGTTTTGTTTTATTTATAAATTCAGGTGTAAGTGTTGAGTCTCTCACTATCAATGATGGTAAAATGAACTTTAACATTATATCTACGTCGGTTAATTATATTTATGCAAAAATAACTGTTTGCACATGTTGTATAGGAAATATGCATTATGTACTTCTGGAAATAAGTATGTCTATTAAAGATACCAATTGCACAAAAAGATGTTGTGGATAGATATTCTTACTGACACGCAATAATATAATATCCTGGTATATTATTTACACACGACCAACTAATCCCAAACTAAGCAAATAATAAGCTTATACATTTATGAAAAATACTACTTTTCTTTTGTTAATGCATACTTATATAGATAATTACACCCAGTCTTAGGAGGACAAACAGACCTGTCCATGACCACAAATATCTGTCCTGTGTAGACGACAAACCAACCACCTTTAATTTTAAAGGCAAGCATTTAATGTAATATGCTGGGTGTTCAGGTGTTGTGAATAAAAACATATCTTACTCGTTCAGAGTCATTTTATTGAATACCAAAAATATTAAACATAAAGTACAATAATGTTCTAATTACGCAGCACCTAAGTTCAAGTTGCAACCTATGCAATATTCGCACACGTATACCTATTTTAACTAATTGACAAAGAAATCTATAATATTATATTTCATTACATTACAACTCCCCCGAAAAATGTCTGTTGCCACCTTCCCCTTTTTAAGGAGAAAAAAAAACTTACAAAATATCAAATTTAAAATATTATACCTACCCAATTATTTCATATAAGTATTTTTATATAAACCAAATATATTTAAAATTATTTATAACAATTAAGAATACAATAAAAGCCTAATGCTAACTAAAATACCTTTTAGTGTTATTCTTATGTATAATATATTCTTTATTATCCTTTAAGATCTTAACATTAGGTGAAACTTCCTCAATAACTTCATAGGGACCGTTATATATGTTTTGAAGTTTATTACCTGTTTGGTTTTTTATAAGAATTAGGTCACCCCTTTGGTAAGTTATGAAGTAAGTTTTTTTGTCATACATAAGTTTTCTTTTAAATTTATTTGTTAACAAATTCTGCTGGGCATCGTATTGTGCTCGCTGTAGACGATATTTCATTTCTTTTGGGTAATCATTGTAATTATACAAAGGTTCAACTGAAATTCCAAAATCTGACGGCAATTTACAACATTTACCAAACACTAACTCAAATGGTGAGTATTTTGTTTCTGAATGCACTGTAGTATTGTAAGAGAATGACCAAAATGGTAACCAATCACTCCAATCAATATTATTCCTATCACTCTGAATTCGAAGATATGAGCCTAAATGTCTGTGACTGTTTTCTAATGAGCCTATAGTCTCATGGTGATAAGGTGTGGAATTTAAATGTTCTATTTTTAATATTTTACACACATTTTCCATAATATTACACAAAAACTCTGTACCTTTATCTGTAATGATTTGTTTAGGTACTCCGTATCTCAAAATAAAATTCTAAACGAAGACTCTGGCTACTGATTCGGAATCCTTACTCTGCATGGGATATGCCTCTACGAATTTAGATAAGTCACATTGCAATGTTAAGATGTACTTATTATTGTTGATATCAGTCGGTAATGGACCCATAATATCTAACGCGACACGTTCAAATGCTGAACTTGCAGTATTTGTTATAACCATGGAGCTATTGTAATAGCTCCATGGTTATAACCATCGGCTCTTTTACAAGACGATTAGGGAATTTATTATATTGACATTGTTGACACTTTTTTACGTAATTAATGACATCATTCGTCATACCTGGCCAGTAGTAATATCTTTTTAAATTGCCTATCATTCTATTTATCCCTGCATGTCCACTAGTGGGTAACAAATGAAAGTCATTCAATATTATTTTTTTATCCTCGTGATTAAAAATTTTAATTTTATCTCTTGTAATTAAAATTCTGGGTAACTTAATTTGCAACTTTTTCATATGACTTGCAAGTATTTTTATATTTGTTGCATTTTCTCTATTCTTAATAATTAATATTTCATTTATATTTTGTTTTTCGCACAACGATCCTAAGTCTCTCGCTAACTCCGACGGGGTAGATAACGATCGAGTATTTAGGTATATAGTACAACGCGAAGGTGCATAGATGCAGTATTCTATCCCAGAACAGTGAGAAATCAATTTACTAAAATCTTTGTCATTTATAAAAACTAATTCTATCACATCCTTGGGTTTTTTAAGAATTTCCACAGTCTCAGGTTGATCAGGCCTGCTACTGGTAGAACATTCTTCAGTCAAATTATTGTTATCAGTAGATATCTGAGACGTTAACTTTTTTGTTTGTGCTCTCGTCAGTACAGAAACTACTTGTTCTCCAATAGATTTTAAATCATCACAGGTCATTGTCATAGGGATTCGACTTAATGCGTCTGCAGCTGCATTATTTCGCCCTGGGATGTGCACAATTTCAAAGTCATATTCTTCAAGATACAGTCTAAACTTCGTAAGTCTACTAGAGGGATCCTTTAAACTAAATAAATATACTAATGGCTTATGATCGGTAAAGATTTTAAACCTTCTGCCATACAGATATGGTCTAAAATGCCTTACTGCCCATACTATAGCTAGTAATTCTAAGTCAATTATAGGGTATCTACTTTCTGCGGACGTTAAGTTACGACTCGCGTAAGCAATTACGTGACCATTACTATTAGACAAAACCGAGCCTAATCCAGTCTTACAAGCATCTGTTCGCAGCTGAAAAATATTCGTTTCCGAAAAGTCAGGATACTGCAATACGGGCGGTGATATTAAAGCAGATTTTAACTCGTGAAAAGATTTGTCACATTCGGACGTCCATTTAAACTCTACATTCTTTTTACATAATTTATTTAATGGGTACGCAATATTAGCAAAGTTAGGTATGAAACGTCTATAATAATTAGCAAATGCTAAGTAGCGCTTGACGTCATCTGAGTTCGATGGCACCGGATAGTTGCACAAGGCCTTAATTTTGCTGTCGTCAGGAAGAATGCCATGTGATGTTATTCTATGACCTAAATATACTATTTCAGTGCGCAAAAATTCACATTTTATTGGATTTAATTTTAAATTGACTTTTCGTAAGCGTTCTAAAACTGTAATTAAGTTTTTATTATGATTTTCCATCGTTTTTCCTATCACAACACAGTCATCAAGGTAAATAAAGGCTTTTTTATAATTAATACCTGACATAGCAATAGTCATCAATCTTGAGAACACACTGGGAGATGTTTTCAAACCCATAGGTGAACGCTTCATTTGATACATTTTATCAGTAGTGAAGGCGGGGTATTTTCGTGAGTTTGGATCCAACTCTAACTGGTACATTTTGTTTACACTGAATGCTGTATACTTTCGCGAATTTTCCTCTAATGATAACTGATAATAGCTTAACTGGTATTGCTAGTCGACTCATCGTGGGTAGTGTGCTGAACTTGGACAGAGGGTCTGTTTGACTTAATGCCGTAATGCCTATTATTTTGACCTCTATGAAAAGTTCTACCGCGGCCACGATTAAACTGTCCGCGATGCGACGGTATGTTACCCGACGCTGCGCCCGGTGATCTCGCGTTACCGTGGTTGTAATTAAATGGATTATAGTTATTATTGTAATGTCCTCGAAAACGGTTATTAAAGTTTCTATGCCCGCGATTGGAGTAACTATGACGCTTAATGTTCATAATTTGGAATGACGAAGACAAGGATTGTTCGTCCATGGCAGTCCTGATAGCTTCCGGTAAAGATTGAAAATTTCTAGCCGCTATAATGGTACTCAATCTGGGGTCACTCAAACCGTCTGCGAAACGTTTTATGGCAATTCTTTCATTAGTGGTTTTGAAAGCATCGTAAGAATTGGGGCTATTTTCTGATTGGGCAATAGTTAAATTAACAAACAATTTTTCCAATTCATTGCCAAATGACTAAATGGAACGATTACCCTGCTTACACTGGTGTAATTTCCATTGTAATGCTACCTGGGATTTATTTTGTATTAAAAATTTATGCATGTCAGCTAAAAGGTTATCGACGGTGTCGTAAGTCGATTTCATACGCAATTTTGCACTTTCAGAAAGTCTAGTTTTAAGAACAAAATTAATTAATTCTTGCGATGACGAATCTAGGATCATTTTATTATACAACTCAATACAATCAATGAGTGACTTAGTAACAGATTCCTGTCCAGACATTACTGGCAACAATGAAATTGCAGTTTTTAAGTCAAATTCTTTTTTTGTAGACATTTTGACTTGCTTAGCCTCTTCAAAAGTAGATAAAGTAATTATTTTATTATATAAAATATGTACGTCACTTATTATTTTATGAATAGCAGTGATATCACTTGTACTAATTTCCTTGCGTTCTATTCCTAAGTGCAACAGAGACAAAATACTTTCAAAGGAGGAATACAACTTTTTCGCTTCACTTATCTTTGTCTGACCAAGATTTAGTTGCCTTCTTTCAGGTCCTAATTTAACTAAATAATCTCTAAGATAATTTAACGAATTACGGATTTCATGTAACTGTATAATCAAACTAGACATAATATTTAACTAGATAATAAAAATGCATATCTATTTACGTAATATAGGTTAAGAAAAATGAAAATTACATACTTCTAAAGATAAAATAGCTAATAAAACATAACCTTTACGTTGGACTGCGCGTAGACCGGTACAAGCACGTGGCTGGTGAGGAGTTGGGCTGGCGCTGACGTGGCGTTGTGTACCTCGTGGCGACACTGCTGATGACTTGGGCTGCAGTTACGTGTGTTGACGGTTTGGGTCGGGCTATACCCTGGACACCTCCAAACCTTCTTTCTTCTTTCTTGTTATACGGCAGTCGTGGTCAGGTCAGCACGAGAAATAGTGGCCAAGTTATTTCTGTTCAGTTCTCGTTGCAAGTTGCGTACGTGGTGCTTGTTGCATTTCTTGAGGACGTAGTATACAACGGCGATACATAATATAACTATAGCTATGGTGACCAAGAATTCTATGGACTCCAAGCGTTCTGTGTGGTATTGCGATGTCGTTGCAGAAGCTTGTCCGTTGGCATTCTGTGCGATCACAACTTGCTCTTTTGACGCAGATTTTCCCATGGTATGTCTTGAAATCTTCTATATTGTAATCTTCTTCCTTGAAATCTTGATTTATGTGTTCTTTAGACGGTGCCAAAGGCAAGGGTCGCCATGTAATATGCTGGGTGTTCAGGTGTTGTGAATAAAAACATATCTTACTCGTTCAGAGTCATTTTATTGAATACCAAAAATATTAAACATAAAGTACAATAATGTTCTAATTACGCAGCACCTAAGTTCAAGTTGCAACCTATGCAATATTCGCACACGTATACCTATTTTAACTAATTGACAAAGAAATCTATAATATTATATTTCATTACATTACATTAACAACCACATCAGCTGGCCCGTCAATAGCAATGCAATAGTACTTAGAAATTTTGGCAGAAAGAACTTATACTCGTAATCACTACTGCCTACAATATGTTCTGATTGACCTCTCTAATAAAAACACCAATTGCACAAAAAAGATTGGGTAGGTACTTAAAATTTAAGTGCATATTTCTACTGACACATTTAATACACAATAGTCAGAAACCAGCTGGATAGTGGATATACATCAGTGGCACAAGTGTGCATGCATAAATGCATAAGCAAGTATAATTATAGCGCTATTATCTATGCAGTGTTAGGACGCAGTGGCACCTGAGACTGCACGCTAATTCCGAGCTCAGCTTCTCCTTACGACCGATAACTGCACGCTTGAACACGTCCGCCAGATAATTGCCGCATAAGCAATTAGGGTAACACTATTAACCAAATGAAATTCCCACCTATTTTATATGCAAGGCTGACAACACCAGCGATGATTAATTAAAGCGACAAAAGGTTAATCAACATGACTCACTGGATCACTCCCAGTTGCTGATCACCATGAACACGTTATTCTGAATGTGAAATCGTGAAATGATGCGGAAAAATCGCACAAATTGAACACTTAGAACGTAAGCCGGCAGACACACTAAAACAAACAAGATCGCAAAGCCCGGTCATGTCAACACG
This sequence comes from Pseudoips prasinana, assembly GCA_951640165.1. Lineage (NCBI taxonomy): Eukaryota > Metazoa > Arthropoda > Insecta > Lepidoptera > Nolidae > Pseudoips > Pseudoips prasinana. The sequence goes on along the minus strand of OX621237.1, from coordinate 25,762,013 downwards.
GGGTGGTAACGTGGAAATTATACGGTACAAATTACATCATTAGAAAGCGTGATTTTATACACTGTGTGTATACACTGCGCTATATGTTCAGTGGACGGTGGGGCTTATTTATTTCGGCTGCACTGTGTAAAACAGCGATCAATTATGAGACTTAGCTGTTTAGATAATTTACACAGCGATCAACATTCAGCTTAGCGTTAATTTTATTAGTAATATTTTATTTTTGCGGGCAGTGCAGTGGATACCCTTGCTTCAGATTTGTTTTACTTACCCGCCCACTGCTGCGTCTGACATACTTAACTGTGAGTTGGAAGTTAAACGTATTCCCTGAAGCACGGTCTTCTTCTTCTTAGCGTTTCGATGGCGAACTCGTTAAATTTTTGTGTGCCAGAACGTGGCCAGACTGATTGTGGCGCTCTGAAATGAAACTATATAGTTGGTAAGCCATATAACCAAGTAATCTGTGATCTGCATTATTTAATAGACAGTGAGAAGGTGTCCATACAGGTATACTAGGCTGGCTAGGGGCGCTTTAACTTTTACGTACTGTGGTAAAGCTTTAAGGAGTTTGTTGCTAATTTGTCACTACTTGGAGTTTTCAATGAACCCGTCTCGGCCCGTTTCGATTTCGTCCATGACCGGTAACAATTAGGAAACCTCCACCGGTGCAAGTCGCGCGGATATAAAACTTTATGTGCGCATATAAATTTGGATGTCGCGACATGTTTTATTGTGCCGTCGTAAAATTTGGGGTCGGAAAAGACCGACATATTTATTAAATACGAACAAGATCGTAAAATTGAATGCAAACCTCTTCGTGGCATCGATAATATCACCGAACTATTTTTGACTTCGTCGCTAGGTACTTGTTTACCGATTGATTCTGGGGCTGTCTGTGAATTATTTGGAGCCTGTTGAGTGGGACGTTACAGTTACGAGAACAATGAAGAATATAATAATGTCGAAAGATTTTCAAAGACACTCTTGGGTTTCGCAAAGTGTTTCTTTATCATGAATGTATGTCTAAAAACATTCGACTTTCCTGTACAAGTTTACGAAATGGCTCCAACAATAACGCGAATCCGCTTAACATTCGCCCGGCCGCCCCGGGGAGGGTACGGGATTCCCAATGACGCAGCGCCTTAAACGTGGGAATATACCGGCGTTACCTATCGCTCCACTTATTTACCGTATACAACTCTAATAAATTTAATAAAGGGGAAGGAAACGTGTGACAGATGCATGAGAATAGAGATACATTTCGTGTTTGCTCCGATACATATTTGTTTGCATTCATCGTTTCCAATAACTTATAAAAGGTAATAAAAAATATCTGTTCACCAAACTGTACATTGCCTAAAGAGAACAGTATCTACAGGTAGTTGGCAGCCTTCCAGTGCTTACCTGAGAATCTTGTCCTACATTAAACTATATTTCAATGCAAAACTTTAATGAGCCGCATTTTAAACTGATACGAAATAGTGTATCGAGTTTGAAAATCCCCAATTCAAATCAATGTCAAAAAAAATTAAATATAGCCGTGTAAATATTTTTAAAAAGCCAAGTCGTACGACAGCAGGCAGGCCGGTAATCCGCCTGTCGCCGGCAGGTATCGATGAACGGATTAAAACACCATTTTTACTGACGGTTAAACCCTTTTCAGAGTATCATTTTGATGTTTTCAATTATAGCACCGATACTGTGATTTTGTAGCAATGATATTTTGTGAACTGTGATGATCCATAGTTCACAGAATATTATTGCTATTTAATAGAGTAAAATAGATCATATGGAGTTCTATAAAAGCTGGTAAGTAAATGTTTAGGTGACTTAAAGATAATAATAACCTCCTTTTTAAAGTCGTTAAACATTTACTTCTTAGTTAGTTTTTGCTTAGAAATTCGGCTGATGGAATTCAAGATAGTTCTGTATACATTTTGTTTAAATTCAATAATTATCTTTTGAACTTAATAGAAATAAACGTCTAGAAAGGCGAAGTTGGTGTTGTTTTTGAAAACAATCAATTATAATAACCGGAGAAATTATTAACATACGGCCATCTGATCCCAAACTAAGCAGAGCTTGCACTATGGAAACCAGATAACGGATATACTATATATTATAAACTACTTTTCTTTTGTAAATAAATACTTATATAGATAATTACACCCAGACTCTGGATAAACAGACACGTTCATGCACACAAATATTTGTCCTGGGTGGGAATCGAACCCACGACCTGCGGCGTGAAGGCAAGTGTCTGTCAACCACGACAACCGGCCGTTTGGTTTAGGTACGAAAAAAATCATTGTACTGATAGCCAATACAAAAATACTATTGTTAACGTAGGTACTACAATGTGGAGAATGACTAACTATAAGGATCGATTTTAGGCAGCTCTATAAAACTATAAATAATAAATATTCGCGGTCATAAAATTTTATGTAGTTCGCGCTGGCTTCATGGTATACATCAATTGTTCTGCTAGAGGCACGTCGTGTTCCAGACGGAATGATACATAAATTTAGCATACCGTTATTGATTCACGATAAAAAATGTAAAGGGAAATGTGTTTATTAACTACTCGAAAGTAAGTAATGCCCTACTTATGTAATATTTTATTGTGACTACTTGCTTTACAATGTGCGTATTTCAAACGTAGGTAGGTCCCGGTTTTTAGGATTTCGGATCATAAATAGAAAACCCTTGGAACTGACTTTGTCTGTCCGCCTGACTATCATCGCATTTTTACCACCTACTTAAGCGCATTTCAATATTTTATAGGATTTGAAATTTAGAGTACTTAGTATGGCTAAGACAAACATGCATAATTAAATAAATAGTCTGTATAATTCTCAGTATAAGGATTTTTTTGAAACTCTTTGAACACACTTTTCTTGCCCAAATATCTGAACGTAGTAATTCTCACTCCTCATAAAAAAATACTAAGTACAGTCCTATTTCTATCTTAGTAATTTTGACTCCCCAGTGAAAATTTGATAAGGATATACGAATATTAATATCACAAAATTAGCGAATGACATCTTTCGGAAGTGTATACAATAATTTTGTACTGAATAATAGACTTAAATGGGTGAGCAAGATAGCAACGTGCTAAATTCTGCGCTATATAACGTTTGAAATCTAATCTAACCTTAATCTTCAGTGTATTAAGGTCGGCTCACCATCTGCACCAATGCTTCTGATAACCAATACTAAACAAAGCTGTTAGTGTCTAACTTCTAATACCTAATTAAGGCATTAGCCAACGCAATAACGCTTTTGGCGGGTAAAAATGTTTTCATATGTACTTTCTCTCTAGGTGCTAATCGAAGCTAAAAATATAGCCCATAAACAATTATTTTGATATCCTATATATATATAGATGAAGCTTCTGATGTTTGTAGGAATGATTTTGGAAATAAGACCGAAATGTGTTACAGGAAACAGGGAAGTGCGCATGCCCGCGCTATTTGATTTGACCAATGACAGCGCGCAGTGGCGGAGAGATGGTCGTGAGATGGTGCCAAGCCATATTGCGTAAGGTTGCTACCACGACGTACTATACACACAGTATATGCGAAGATATATTCGATTGGCCATTGGCTACTTTTGAATGCGAAAAAAATTATAAGGAGTTCTAATGGGGTAGAAAATTTTTATGGAAGTTCATTTTTAGAACTAGAAGCTTGGAACGTATTTTGAGGCTGTTGATTCGATATATAGCGCGGCGTGATACGTGTAGCTGGGGAAATATGCCTTAGTGTGCTTACCCGAAAGGGCAGACACGTGTGGGCTAGACGACTATGCCACACGCATGCAAATACTGATTTACACCTAGGACAGTATTACACGCGGATGTAGTCGCGGAAACAACTAGTAAGATAGTGTTCATCGCCCTAGTTTATCGAAACCGTTATTAAATCGCTATAAATTAAGCGCTGGTAAAATTTCCATGGAACTCATTTCAGTCACCACTAGCAAATATTTCTTCTTCACCAATTCAATAAATGTAAAATACTCGTTTCTAGTTGTTTTTGTTTACCTTTTTCGTTCATCATCCAAATTGGTTCTTCAGAATCGTAATAATGATTTGTACTCTGAACAGTACCGAGTAGCGGGGCGTAACCTAAGTACTCATATACCCTAATTTAATAATAATGGTCAATCACAATACTTAAGTTCTGAATAAAAGCTCTAACAACTTGTTAAATAAAAGCTCTCAAATATATTGTTTATCATAATTTTATAAAAAGGTTATTTCATCCTGCAATCTAACGGTCACCATAGCCTAGTTGGTAATTTAATTTAATTTAATCTTTATTTCAGACATATAATATGCACAATGACAGATATAGTCCATAATTTAACTTGGTTAGTAAAAGTTGTTAGTAGTACACAGAAATAAATACGAAAAAAAGTGTTAGTAATATGTTAGTAAATAAAACAGATTAACACTATTACTATATTCTATTTCTGTGCAGGTGTACACCCGCCCAGTACACGATAAAAGGGCTGTCAATCTTGCACGCTAACATTCCCAGGACAGCATTGGTGCTACCACGGACTCTACTCATCATTGATGCCGTTCTTTTCCTTATAATGGAAAAGAAGTCATCAATAGATGCATCCGCAAACATTTCGGAAGCACTGCAGTACCGTGGCTTCCTCAATACTGCCCTCAGAGCGTCGTTGTACTGAACACGCAGAGCATTGTAAGTCCGCCGCGTAAAGTTGATCCACAGACTGCACGTGTAAAAAGACTGACAGAAGGCTCTGAAAAGTAACAGTTTTACATCTGTAGTACAGCGTGCGAATCTGCGGGCCAGCATATTGCAGCGGACTGCCAAAGCCCTCCTTTCCCTTTCTATGTCCTCATCGTCGTGCAGCCGGTCTGTCAGCATGTGACCCAAATATTTTACTTTGGACACCCTAACGAGTGCCGACCCATCGATCTTAATTGGCGGCACGTTAGAGGGAGCCTTGTTTCCTGCTTTCTATATCATGATAACACTCTTACTAGTATTATATTTGAGTCCATGCGACAGGGCATAAGCTTCACAAATACCCAGAAGCCTCCTAAGCCCACTAACTGATGGACTCAATAAAACCATGTCATCTGCGTAATTAATATTATTAATCATTTTACCATCTATTGAGCAACCGACCTTGGCTCTACTGAGCCCACCAATCAGCTGGTTTACAAATAAATTAAACAGACTCGGGGAAGTTAATCCGCCTTGCCTCACACCGCATTTCAAAAGATATTCTTGACTATGCGTGTTAACCCACTTGACAGCGTTCTTTTGATTACTATACCAGTATCTGAGGAGTGATACCCACTCCCTCGGCACAGTAGTCTCTTCAAGCAGTTTATGCCAAAGAATATCATAAGACACCCGGTCGAAGGCCCTTGAGAGATCAAGAAAACACGCATATATAGGTGTTTTCCTGTCGGTATAATACCTAACTGTTTGTTTTAGACACATGACTGCCATTTCCGTTGACAGATTAGGTCTGAAGCCAAACTGCAAGTCATGTATTTGAAGGTGTTCGTTCAACTGCATGTTCATGAGACTGTCAAGAACCTTCGCCATGGTTGTTGCCAATGATATCGGCCGGTAATTATTCTTGTCAGATGGATCCCCGGTTTTGTTCTTTATTATAGGAACTACTACAGTTTTCATCATATCATCCGGAATAAAGGAATGAGCTATACACAAATTAAACAATAGACTGAGGACTCTGGGTAGATGTACACCTGCATAGCGTAGATGTTCTATACTTATAGAATCATGACCTGGTGACTTTCCGCGCTTCATCTTCGTTATGACATTTCTCACGTCTGATGGCATAATTCGACAGTAGGGCTCACCAGGTCTGACATCTGGTTTGTTCAAGTTACTTACGTCACATGGCAATGGTTCCAAAGTATATAACTCTCTAAAAACATTCGCAATATTTTGATCCCCGACTACACTGTCGACGCTCAAAGGAATACTCGGCTTAGGATTCAAGTGCCCCGTTTTTTTCCAAAAGCTACTAAAATCCTTCGCCTTAAGTTTGGCGGCTAGTAAATCCATTTTTATTTGCTCAGCGTTATCCTGGCACCACTTCAATTTTTTCTTGAACACTTTTCGTGTTTCACACATATCTATATACTGTGGCCCTGCTCTTGGCTTACCTTGCAGAACCTAATTACTAAAACTAAGCCGAGCCTTCCTGTGAGCGTCTCCTACGTGCTTGTTCCACCCTACAATACACCTATTTTTAGTTATTTTACTGGCTGTTCGGGTTTTCGCGGAGGCACTACACAAGATAGACTTAATATTAGCGTACATATTATCTATTATATGTCTATGAGCGGCATTGTTACATGTATAGTCACAACATTCCCGCAATTCCACTGGAAAGTCTATATCACGCAGTGATCCGTTGCACAGTTCCGTATATTTACAAATTTGGTCCCTATTTCTTACGCCCCATAATACTTTATTGCCAGTATCGCTGTATGAAACAGTTTTATTTGGTAAACTCTTAAGGTTACATATAACTTCTAATGGATAGTGGTCTGACCATGACACTTCATACAATATCCTGATATTTTCAAATGTAATGCTCCTGCCTACGAAGCTGTCCTGCTCCTGGTCCTGGGTTCGAATCCCGGTAAATGTAAATATTTGTGTGATGAGCACACGAATATTTGTTTTCTGAGTCATGGATGTTTTCTATGTTTATAAGTAGTTAGTTATCTATCTATATAAGTATGTATATCGTCGCCTGGTACCCATAGTACAAGCTTTGCTTAGTTTGGGGCTAGGATGATCTGTGTGACATTGTCCCCAGATATTATTATTATTATTATAACTAACCTATTGACGGTGAATCTGCGACAAATACATAATTTGACGATGTGAAAGGCCAGCTGGCCTGGTTGGTAGATACATGCCTTTCACGCCACAGGTCGTGGGTTCGATTCACACCCAGTACAGATATTTGTGTGCATGTATATGTCAATTTGTCCTGAGTCTGAGTGTAATTATCTATATAAGTATGTATTAACAAAATATCAGTAATCTGGTTTCAAAATACAAGCTCTACTTAGTGTAGGGATCATATAGAAGTTCTTTTATCAGTTGCCATAGTACAAGCTCTGCCTATTTCGGGATCAAATGACAGTGTGTTAGTTGTCCCAGGATATTTTTTATTAATAAATTTAAATTCAAAATTAAAAAAAATTACAGCGGTCAGTCAGGTACAATTAATACACTTATGCCCGTCAATAATAATGAAAATAAAATAATATAACAAAAAAACAATTGAAGAAATAAATTGATGACAAAAGATAAATAAATCAATTAGAATAATTGAAACACAATACACTTACATAGTTATAATTATTTAGGGGCTAACACTAAAACGCATCCTTTCATTTATATAGTTAGATAGTATAATTAAAAAGTAGTTAAGGAACCAAAGTTGTAGACATAAGAGAAAAGCAAAAGTATATAGATAGATTTCATGACCTTTCTGGAGTAATTAAGATAAGATAAAAGGGATGGCAATATACCCGTAACTACTGTAATTATACCTATTAGAAAAAAAGGTATAAAGACTCTGGAAAGACATACATAGACAACAGTTAAGAGTGATAGGACACAGCGTTCATTCGCTCAAAGAGCAGCCCGACTGAGGAAGTACCTCCACCTTGCAGAAGGCATTCCTTAATAATAACATTAATAATGTGTTTCTTCATGTGACTAAGATTGTAAGAGATCATCGGGGTGGGGGGAAGGGTCAAGAACACTTTTTTGCTGACTCTTTTAAAGCCCAGCAACGCACCCGCAACTACTCTGGTGTTGCGAGAATCCATGGGCGGTGTTGATCACTTACCATCAGGTGACCCACTTGTCCGTTAGTCGTCCTTTTATATAAAGACAATAAATATAAAATAACAACTGTGCGCATTTAACGAAACACTATTAAAAAATGTCTACTACTATAACTACTGATCCCAGTTAATTTAAAGCTCAATTTTGTACAGGTTTTTGAATACAGTTTATAGATAGACTGTTATCCGATATACAGAATTTTCCAATGTAAATTACGGCCCAGGTTCCTGAATTGTAATATGCAAACTGAGTCTCAATATTGCCTCACATTTGATGTTACTAATAACCTAATACGCCAATAAGCCTCTTTCGGGACTTACATGCAAATAAGCATATTAACGTTTCACGAACATTCAATTAATTTGTTATCCTCGACTATTGTATTGTGACGTTTTGATGTTGAATAGGATTCGTACTTAACTAATTCTGCGTAGAATAATATCTATGACTTATGCTATTGTTGTTTGAAAAGCGTGTAAGAAGTACTTTGTATTTTTAACCGTCTTCAAAATGAGGTTATTAATTTGACTGTATTTATTTGTCTGTATCTTATTAGATTTTTCCGTTTTCATATATTTTTTTTATTCCAAATGCTTTCTGTACGGTCGTATGTAAATGTTATTCAAATTAATGTCTGTAAAGAACAGTCAAAATAGGTCCTTTGTTTTTTTTTATAATGATTATTGGTAGGGTCTTGAGCTAGATGTCTCAAAGCTATTAGTTTTGTGATTATTGTAGTTATGCCTTAAATTTGACGAGTTCCGTGTACGACAGGTGTAAGCTTTCTAGTGGGACTTTGTAACCGGGCAGACACTTCATGCTTTCGACGGTCCCCGTAGCCTGGTTGGTAGTGCTCCTGCCTACGAAGCTGGTGGTCCTGGGTTCGAATCTCGGTAAGTGCCAATATTTGTGTGATGAGCACGAATATTTGTTTCTGAGTCATGGATGTTTTTTATGTATATAAGTATTTATCTATCTATATAAGTATGTATATCGTCGCCTGGTACCCATAGTACAAGCTTTGCTTAGTTTGGGGCTACGATGATCTGTGTGACATTGTCCCTAGATATTATATTATTATATATATATTATAATGTACAGACGCCAGCACATAAAGCTACCCGAATCGGTTAAAATTCCTCAATCGAAAGTGAACCTTATGCTTAAGTGATAATGTTATAAATCTATGAAAGCAATTTGAAAGATTGGGTTAGCTGGATGTGCTGGCGTCTGTACATGCAGTCGTTGGTCCCGGTTATCATGAGCATCTATGAAAATCGCAACAACAAGTCAATAGCCCAATAAATTCTTATATAATATCTTGTTTTACAAGAGAGTCGCTCGATAAATTCTAGTAGCTACTCGTAGTTGCAACAAACAATGTTTACTGCAATCCGAATAGAAATGGGAACAATACAAGGTAGAAAAAGTTATCATACATTGAAATTGAAGATTAATTGGATATACCCTATAGATTAATTTAATAAAACAATCAGCGTTGCCCAATTTTGGAAGATAAAATCTAATTCTTACCATTGACACGAAGATATAAGAACAAGAAGATTATTTCATTTATAAAAGTTAGTCAGATCACGCTAATATTATAAAGGCAAAAGTTGTGAGTTTATGAGTGTGTTACTTTTTCACGTCTAAACGGCTGGAGCGATTTTAATAAAACTTGGTATGGAGTTATTCCACCCTGGATTAACACTTAGGCAACAATACATAAAGCTTAACGCGGGTAAAACCACAGGGCACTGCTAGTTGTTAATAATTTTCATGATAAATTGATGAATTTTCCATTAACTAAATGAAAAAAGGACTATCAATATCGATTAATTTGCATTAAGCATTTAAGAGACGCACAAAGCCCTTGTAAGATAAACTTTTTCTATATCTCCCTATCTTAATAGCACTACAGCAAAATAAAATGTAATACATACACAGTGATGGGGCGCAACATACTCAAAGTAAAGTCACCGTGGGGTTTGTATGGTGACATTTAGTGCGGGCCTCCAATGGTTTACGAGAGGCCGCCGAACCCCACCGACGCACTTTTACGATGATTACAATTTAAAAATATAGTACACCATGTTAAACCCGATCTGATACCAAAGGGGTGATGGTTTATTTATTTATTTTGTGTATTTTATGGGAATATCGATGTCTATTCACGTATAGTCGAATACCAGTAGTCCAATTAGAGTGTGGGGTGGGATGAATGTTTTCAAGTTAATTGGCTCATTTAAACTACCGTGTGGTCGCCTATGTTATCCAAAGTAACTCCAGGTACACAATTTGCCAACGATTGTTATTTTAAGTTCATGCGATAAGAACAAGCCTAATACTATTTTCTAGGTTATCCGTGGGTCGTTCCTAACTTCGCTCACCCAGACTAAATTTGAATTTTCAGACAAATACATTACACATTACATTGTATCTGTAATTCTGACATAAGAACTTAATTTTTGTACGTTTAAATTGATTTTTTAAGAGAACGTGTGCATCATTAAAGAGATATCTGTAATGTCAGAAAGTTTAAAAGTACAAATTTATGGACACAATGACTGACCACAATTATAATAGCTAAATAAAAGAAGGAAGAAAAGGAAATACGGTAATTATTTTAACCAAATTTGGAAAATCCTTACTTAATAATAATAATATCTGGGGACAATGTCACACAGATCATCCTAGCCCCAAACTAAGCAAAGCTTGTACTATGGGTACCAGGCGACGATATACATACTTATATAGATAGATAAATACATATATACATAGAAAACATCCATGACTCAGAAACATATATTCGTGCTCATCACACAAATATTTGCACTTACCGGGATTCGAACCCAGGACCACCAGCTTCGTAGGCAGGAGCATTACCAACTAGGCTGTGGTGACCGTCTGATCATATAGACCGAAAGACAAAGGCTTCCCTCGATGCCTAGATCTCCACAATGGTTCATTTTGCGGTGCCCACATCAGTGGATTTCCGCGACCCTTACAAGGTCGTCGGCCCACCTGCCGACGCTGCGTCTTCCAGTTCACGGTCGTGACTCAAGAACGTTTCTACCCCAGAGGTCATCGGTTCCATGCGCTATTTGCCTCACCCACTACAATTTCAGTTGGGCAATTCTTCGGCCTACGTCATTAACATTCATTGTCTGTAGATTTCTATATTTTTGATTAGTTTTCGCATCATACGGCATAACCTTCCCCATTGCTTTTTGGGTGACCTTGAACCTTCTTGTAAGGCCGCCACTAAGCGACTACGGCTCTGAAAACTGTTGTGTCTGTCTTAACCCTGAATCTATCTTACTCAAACGTACCTCACATAGCATGCCTACGAAGACTTTGACACTTATTTTTTTAATTGTTTCAAGATATGGCTTATAAGCCATATCTTGGCGCCTGGACACTTAATTCTATAAAATTAAGTGTCCATTGTAGGGATTTACCCCGAACCACGGGCGCCAAGGGCAAAGCAACTAGCTTTTCCACCGCTTCACATACAGGCTCCATACAATAGATCGAGCGTGTATGCATTCAGAGCCAATTTGTAACTATATTTTTCAGATTATTATAAACTGTATAATCTGTATGTTAAAATAGTGTGATTAAAACATAAAAAAATTGTAAAATGAATATGTGTAACTATTTTATTTAAAATGAGTAATACATACGCAAACAAAAAATAATAAGAACAAGAAATTATGAAGAATCAGTTAATAAAATTAATATTAAATAATTAAACATTTTTAGAAAAAGAATTGCAAATTGAATTATTTAAAATACTTCGTAGGCTTCCTTGACCAACTTCAATAAAGAAAAACAAAATACGACTTTTCGAAATACTGACTATAAGAATTCAACTTGCCAAGGGTTGTATGATGATGTGCACCAATGGATTTTTCTAATACACCAGTCTTTCACCCCACGGAGTTTGAGGAAGTTTAGGTCTCCCACGGGAACCCTACAACTTACAGGGATAAGGAATATCCTATTATGTTAATCCGGGAACGGAAGCACCTTTACGCAAAAAAGGTCCAACGTATCCACGCACTTTTCTTTTTAGAGGGATCTGTAACGGATTTTCCTGGTGATAATAACATATAAAAATAACATTAAAGTTTTATCTATTCCCTTGTTTTATTAAAACAATGTCTAGGGATGTTTATGACATGAATTCTGGGATAAGACTGCCGTGATTTTATGTTGTTAAACTTAGGAGTCATTATGATTTTACAAGGTTTTATTTTAGGTAACTTCTTAAACCAAAATATTAAAAAGTGGGAGTTACATCTACATAAAATAAAACCTTCCTAGAAACTAGGACTTGATACAGATGCACATCAAACTACCCCAATTTGTCAAAATTTCCCAATTTAAAGTGAACCTAATGCTTATGTGATAAAGACCCCCAGATTGGGGTAGCTGGATGTGCTGGCGTCTGTACATATTTTGCCTAATAGTAGCTGCACCCATTTCAGCTGAAATGCAGGATCACTTTTTGAAATGAAGTCTATATAACTTTTTTTTTCATGTTTTGTTGGTAGCCATTGCTACCAGAGACAAAACATAAAGAAGCTAAGTTCTCTAAATAACAAAAGTACTTTAGTGATTTTAGCGCGTAACCAACACCTTGGACTATGCGACAACAAATGTGTGACTTGAAATTACTTAGTTGCGTATGCGATAAGTATATGTTGGCGCCGTCCGGGTACCACGAATAATAAATGGTCAAGGTTGGTAGTAAAAACGCGTTGCGACGCCATCGCGGACACGTTGCCAACTTTAGAAAGGGACCGGAACACGTTTACACCGATCATATTTAGCCCACAATAAACCAAATTTTAATCGTTTTGGGTATTCATGTGCTTTTTCCTGGTTCCAGTGTACCTATATGGAATATTTGAGCGTGTTTTGCCTCTGAGACAGCGAAGCATCAAAACGTTTGAAAATGGAGTCGCAATATCCAACAGTACAACTCCTGAAACTACTGTAAACAAGACTACGAAGTTTGCTATCAATAACGTTCAAAGAAAGTTATTAAACTCGTTGGTACAAGTAGGTTGTTTCCTTAATCGTTTAAAAACCTGTAACTGTATGACTTAATACGGACATGAATCTATCAACAATCCCTTTCAGTAATAAACATACGGTTAAAGATTCTTTATTTCTCTTAAGAATATATATTCACTAGCAGAGAAATTAAATACTTAATATAAGACGCCAAGCGTGGCTACTTACCAATCAGCTAAACATAATATTATGTAACCTTTCATTTAGAAAATTGCTTTTGTTTCATAGTTTAAAGCGTTTACACAATTAGGACACATACTGTATAAATAATTTATTTTGGCTGCCTCGTTGGTCTAGCGGTAGCGTGTTCATCCACAGAGAACGAGATCCTGCGTTCAAATCCCGCGTTGGGCCAAAAGTGATTTTGGGAGTTTTCTGTAAAATGAAAAATTTCTCAGCATCAGCCCGAATTAGTATTATATCCCATGCCTCGGGGAACACGTAAAGCCGTCGGTCATGTACCTGGCCTCTTTCCGGTTGTGTCGCTAGGTGTGGCATCGGAACACGAGAGTGATGGTATATAAAATGCTCCTTTGTTTGCACACTTGAGCACTATAATATGTCCCGCACAAGCTAATCAAGCAAAAAAGCAAGTGGCTAATCCCTATTGAGATTGACCGCCGAAATTCGACTAGGAGGACATTATTATTTTTATTATTTAATCATTTATCTTATACTTCATAGTGCTCAATAGTATTTAAAACTGATTCGGCTTATGTTAAGCGGGGTGCAAATGCAAGTTTCAATCAAGCTCCGGGATTCAAACTAAATAAGCAGATAAATCAAAATATTTTCGGAGTGTACCTCGAACTTATTCTTATGCCGAACCTACGGCTTCCATCTCGGCATATGAATGTTTATCTCGGAGATATTTTTTCTACCTTTTTATTTCATCCGATCCCTCTGAATAAATAAAGAGAACCGACGCCTGCACTAATTGAAGGCGAATTGCTCCTCCCCAGGATATAAACCGTCTAGTAGTATCACTTACATTATTACTAGATTTGAATTGGTAATTAATTACCTCTCTCGAGGATGAGACATTCGGAAGTCAATCCACATTAAATTTAATTTGCAAAGAAAAAATAATTTAAGTACATTGTTTCCACTGTAACTTTTTAAATGTGAAAAATTTTATAACTAGGTGAAAAGTTGTCGCCTGAACTCATGTGGGATACAAGTCATAAATTCGAAAAAGTTGAAAACAAAAGTCACCCAATGCACTTCCAGTTTGCATCTGCTGCTATTGCAAAAATAAAAAGAGCTTTGGTGTTTCGCCAATCTCTGATTGCTTCCGGGATTTTGTTTTTATAGAAAATACTTTCGTTGCTTGTCTTTAGGCAGGTTAAGATCGAAATAGAGTTCAGTAAGATTAGGTACGCGTGTGTTTTAGAGGTGTGCCAAAGGAGATTGTGTGCGTAAATATTTGAATGAAGGAACGATTTAAAATGTGCGTTGATGTCGACTGTAAAATTTTATACTACCCCTGTGTTTTAGAGCGCTGGTAAAACGAATAAAATTAATTTCTTGTACCTGTATTTTTAGTCCATATTTTTTAAACAAGAGTTTAAAAATAAATGCAAGTGTGGATTTTCATTGGACAAAAATGCTAATAAAAGTATTTATTTTTTATTTACGCCCGGTATTTCAATGATAGTAACTGGATTGGAACAAGCGCATTAGTAGTCTAAATGTAAATCGCTGTAAGAAACCAAGTTAGTCAATTACCTAGAGATGAGAACGATTGAATTTTTCATGAATTTACTTAATTAAGGCAACCATAAACAACACTTTTCCTTAATATAGCCAATTTAATACCTTAATAGGTGACACTAAAACACCTTACTACAATAACACTTTTCCCAGACGGATTTTGTAAAAGAAACCTAAAACAAAAGTTCATTGGACAAAGAAAATAGTGAAATATCCGAATGGATGGTCGATTACGCCATGGGGCGACACTACGGCGCCGCGCTTAAAACTCCGCCTAATTAAATGAATGAAAACGAAACTCCAGTGTTTTCATTCCATTTACAGTTTCTATGTCCCCCTTTCTCGTTTGCACACCGACGAATGGTCATATGCAAACTGTATTACGATATTTCAAATGTGACATTCGAAAAGGAACGAGTTATTTTTAATTTAGACTCTTTACTCTATGGATTGTTTTTTTTTATTTGATTCTGTTGCTGGGGAATTTGAATTCCCTTGTGGTTGCAATCGGAGCTTAATTTTTGGTTATTTTAAAGTATTGACAAAATTCGGATGGAATAAATTAGGCATACAATATCGCGCATTAAATGTCTGCATGTAGTTGTTATTTAGCTTGTTTTAAACCGTTTTTATATTATATTTTCAGTATAAACTAGTTTAGTATTCTACGTTTTAGAAGCCTGTAATGAGTGACTTCTTAAACGGAAAAACGTAACTAGTAGCTACATCTAAAAATTTTAACAACTCTGTGTCTCGGAAATGAAAAAAATCCATAGCAAATAAATAATATTACTGTTAGAGTAGATATTAATCAGATAATTTAGATAGATTCTGATTATTCACACATATTTTCAACTTATAAATAGACAAAACTATTTTCATGTGTTTTTTAATACTGGCACTATGAATTGAGATTTAAAAGATGCAATTCACGAACACCAAGCACACTCAGACTGTGAACAATAATTTATGGTGCAGTAGCGAGGCAAATACCTTAACCACTGCACCACATGTACAGTCAGTAAACTTAATATAGGCCCAAACGAAATACAAATCGGTCCTGTAGACTGAATTCAAAGCAGGTCCGACTTACGTAGCTGAGCAGTACAAATCGTCTGTTTGATCTTGGTTACTGCATCGGACAACGTTTGTCGAAAAGTGAACTCTCTAAGAGAAATAAAAGACGTGTGGCACTCGGAGACTGCTGCGGTAAAGCTATTGCATAGCATTTTTTATCAACTTATGCAATTATAATTATTTATTTATTTTATAATACTGCATTTGTGATAATAATAATAAAATGAATGTATATAGAGTACTAACTCATTTTCTTTCACTATTTTTTCATGGCTTTCTTCATTAATAAATGCACTTTGTTTATTCATATTTAAAACATTTTGTACACAAATTATACGAGTACAGATATTCACTGTTGTACGTAGATGATAAATACCTATACACCTATATACTTTCTCAGAAACAGCTGATTACGGTAGTTTTCCAATACAACCAATGCCAACTAAAGGCGGTTTGCTGAACTAAAGAGACAAGCGTGATATTTCAAAAAGTCATTAAAAGTTCTGGTATTTATCGATAGATGGCGGTCGGAGTGAGGGGTGTTAGGTATTTTTCGTTACGGAATTTCTGGATTCGGTCCCCACGCTCAAGGCCCGCGATGGAAGCTATGCAATAGCTTAAAAATCAACGAGGACAATTGTAACATCTTAGTATGGATATGAACATCTATATGTGCATAAAAATATAGATTCTTTCTGTAAAAGGAGCGATACACCTAATTTAATACCAGATATATTTTTTTATGCAAGACAAACGATCAAATGGGTCACCTGATAGTAAGTGATCACCGCCGCCTATTGGACTCTCGCAACACCAAAGGAGACGCAAGTGCGTTGCCGGCCTTTAAAAAAGGAATAGACTCGCTTCTTGAAGGATCCAATGTTATACCGGATCGGATATTTCCGCAGTTAATTAATTCCACAGAGTGGTATTGCGCGGCAAAAAGTTAATCGCAACATTTATGTTATTAAGTTAAAGTAAGCATAATATTATGTTATATGGGTAGTACTACATATCAGAACTCTCCACAAAATAAGTAACAATTTTATGGAGTAATTTATAAGATTATATAACGAACTTCCCAATGATATTGGAGAATAGTTCACAAACATGTTTAAAATAATTATTAAAATCAAATACTGTACGGATATTACAAAATTTATGATTAAGTGATAAAAGTGTTCTAGATTGTGATGAACTAACTCTTATTAAGAACTATTAATCTTAAGCAAAATTTATTAAAAAAAAGGATTCGAAAAATGTATTTTATATATGTTTAAATTTTCTTGCAGTATTAGCTTTCAGGTCATGCATTGCACAGTAGAGTAAAAATGGCTATTCCACATATAGGTATGTAAAATTTTTACGGAATAAATGGTTTTTGAGATTGAATATTGGCTTTTTAGAGAGATGTAAGGACATGGTTCCCTTTGTCATAATGTGTCCTAATAGAATCTGACACTTGTATAAATCTTAGTTATTGATTCACTTTGCGTATCGAGGTCCGATGGCATTTGCTCGATAATTTCTAGTTGCTGGCCGCAATAAGTTAGAATGAGAGCCGACCTTAATAGAGATGCAAAAGGTAGGATAACAGATTACTTTAAGTTGCTCAATACTCAAACAAATATACATACATACATAGACTCACGCCTGTTGTCCAGAGGTGTGGCGTAGACAACGGACTTCCATTTGTCAAGATTGCACACCTCTTTCGCCTCGATTACTGTCATTACATATAATGGTCACCGTAGCCTAGTTGGTAGTGCTCCTGCCTACGAAGCTGGTGGTCCTGGGTTGGAATCCCGGTAAGTGCAAATATTTGTGTGATGAGCACGAATATTTGTTTCTGAGTCATGGATATTTTCTATGTATTTAAAGTATTTATCTATCTATATAAGTATGTATATCGTCACCTGGTACCCATAGTACAAGCTCTGCTTGGTTTGGGGCTAGGATGATCTGTGTGATATTGTCCCTAGATATTATTATTATTATACATGCTCGCCGGTTAGGGTACTATACAAATATAATATAATAACTTTGTAAAGGATGCCTTTTAATATATAAATAATATCCAGGGATATTAATAATAAAATATATTAATAATTTTATGATAACTGATTAGAATACCATTATTTATGTGTGACCGGATAGAAATCATTTCCTGTCGTATAAAGAATTATAAAAATTGTTTTCAAACAACGGAGAATTGGCGTAAGATATATTAAAAACAAACCGGCCAAGTGCGAGTCGGACTCGCCCATGAAGGGTTCCGTAGCAGCAAGTACCTATTTCAGTTGATTAAATGAAAGAAAATTGCGGTTTACGATTTATGACGTATCAAAAAAACTTGCTAGATCCCGTTCAAACCAATTTTCTTTGTTAGTTGGCATGGTAATGTACATCATATATTTTTTTTAGTTTTATCATTCTCTTATTTTAGAAGTTGCAGGGGGGGGGCGGACTCTCATTTTACCACTTTGGAAGTGTCTCTCGCGCAAACTATACATACACGAAAACATGATATTAGGAACCTCAATATCATTATTGAAGACCTATCCATAGACACCCCACATGTATGGGTACGATGAAAAAAGTTTTTGGAGTTTCAGTTCTATGTATGGGGACCCCCCAAAATTAATCTACATATACATCTACTTACCAAGTTTCAACAGTACAGCTCTTATAGTTTCGGAAAAAAGTGGCTGTGACATACGGACGGACAGACAGACAGACAGACATGACGAATCTATAAGGGTTCCGTTTTTTGCCATTTGGCTACGGAACTCTAAAAACGACATACTGAATTGATACCCTGTTGGCCTAGTGGTTAGAAACCCTGATTGCTAAACTAAAATTCGTGGGTTCGATCTGCACACAGGACAGGCAGTTAGATGAACGGTGGGTAGACGTAAGGATCTAGAAATGAAATACACAAGCAACTTATTCACTAATATCTTTAAATACGACGTAGATATATTTTTTGTTTAAAATACATAAAACTAAAGTAACCTTTAATTATTATTATCATCGCTATTCAAGTTAATTTTGAATTAAATACAGCCAAATCGGTGGAAACATTTTGACCTCGATATTGCCTTTATTATGTAAGCAGTAATGCCTGTTTTCGTAATGCAATTATTTCCATTGACTCGACGTTGATTGTATAAACAATTACATGAGTCGTGATAAAGATGTTACTTTCATCTATTGAGTATAAAAATTTGAGCATAGATTTTATATGTAAAAACCATTTACTTAAAAATGTTCAATCAGATATATTTAAAGAGAAAAATACACAATTTTATCGAGTATACCACCACCCAACGAGTTCGAAAGTCATTTGTGCGATTATCTGTCTCGCAGAGCACATCAGAGTTGAAAACCGAGAGCTCATAAAAGTAAAATGTCCTG
Source organism: Pseudoips prasinana (assembly GCA_951640165.1). Classification (NCBI taxonomy): domain Eukaryota; kingdom Metazoa; phylum Arthropoda; class Insecta; order Lepidoptera; family Nolidae; genus Pseudoips; species Pseudoips prasinana. The sequence goes on along the minus strand of OX621237.1, from coordinate 25,742,829 downwards.
ATTGAACATCACTATCAAATATTAAATTAAGTTATATTATAATGCTATACTTATAACAGCAGATTAGCTTAACAAATCATAAACTGTACTGCAAATTACATATTATTATGTGTGTACTAAATTCAGTTATCGAGACGATGTGTCCTCTCTCTCTTTTCCCATCAGTAAATACCATACGTAACTCCATATCTCACTCTCTTCACACATCCACCAACAGTCAAGCGCACGTAAAGATATTTTACTTCAGTATATTATTAAAATATTTCTATTTATTTTAATAATCTTTTTAAACTTATTTTGATTTCGTCAAACTACCTTTCTTGGCTATCGTTATGGTTTGTCGGAACAGTTTTATATTACGGGCTCCTCGTCCACTAACCATTGTATGTAAATTGAATTAATGACGGTGCACTTGAAACCCTCTTTACTCTATGACCCGCTGTGGGAACGCGCTTCAAATTTTCATGTATTTATGGGAATCAGTGAAACGGTTAATGAAAGATCTATGGTAGATTACAGTTTGATTTAAAGCTTTAGCCGTTTAGGTAAAATGGAGGTAATAAACATACCAAAGTAAGGCAAAAGTAATGAAAGGTCAAAGTTTAACAATTTTGGTATTTTATTATAGCCTTTATTGGTACTTAGGAGCCATTTTTTGCCTCCGAGCCTCCTAGGTGCTATTTTTCTTACTAACGTATTCCTCCGTTTTACAATAATTATTGGTGAAAGTTGTTTTTTTTGATCCATACAACTAATTGTTAATAAGTTATGATCTGCCAAACTTATTGTATCGAAAATAATTAATGTCAGGGAAACAAATTTAGCGTCTTAAAAATATAAAGATAGATAAAATGGCGAGACATTTTAGTTTGTTTACTGAAATCAGTTTAGTTTTATCCGTAAAATACCTCATTCGAAGGATCTATCCGATAACTGCCTTAAGACATACTGTTAAAATTATATATTTTTTAGAAAACAAGTCTTAACTTTTTACAAAGAAACAGAGATCTTTATCAACTAGTCTTGTCTATCTACGAATGTCGTATAAATCATAACAACAAACCACATTCAATTAACCCCAAACCGCTCACACAAAAAGATAAAACCTACAATCCGAAAAATATATAAGACGTACCTAGTGAAAAACCGGGCAGTCCATTACCCGGGTTATTACCGAGATGTAAGATACGGTCAGCCAAGTGTTTGGCCTCAAGGGAGGGCACCTCACTAAATTCCTCCACTTTACGTACCCAGCTAGCCATTAAGATTATGAAATTATGAAGCTGGCCACTCCGAGATTTGCTTCGTACAGCAATACTCAACTAGACTGATTTAATTCCGACCACACTAACTTGTTAGTGTACCGTTTTAATGGGAAACTTTTGACATTTTGTGAAGTGAGGTTAATCTGTAATATATTACATAATCTTCTCGTTGGCTTGGTACTTTTGTAGTGTGGTGTTATGTCGTGTCCATCTACACGGTCCTGTAAGTTAGGGACCCAGAGTCGAGAGGTCGTGGGCTCGATTCCTACCCATGACAAATCTTGCATAATAAAGTGATGAATATGATTATTTGTTATGCATCTGGATGTAATTTATCTGTAATGTGTATGTATTTAGAAATATATAAGTATGTATATCAAAGGTTATGCGTTCAGTTTAGTGAGTTTAGTTTAAATAGTATCATGATCTTTCTTGTAGAGCCTTTCTTATCCTTCTGACTCATTCCTAATAAATGTTTTTTAATGTGTAGAAAATTAATGTGAGCAAAACGAAAAGGAATAGTTTTCTAATTTAAAGTCACTCAAACTTATTACTTACTAATTGTTGTTATGATATGAAGCGATACCTTCGGCTCAGTTAAAACCTTTATAAGTGAGTTCCAATTTAATGAGTTTTCCATTTGGTTATGCGCAGTAATAAACGACTTTAAAAGAGGGATGTTATCAATTCGACTCTATGCTTTTATGTATGTTTGTGAACCGATTTAGATTACTCTCTTGTATATAATAGGGAATGCTTTTGGGGTGGTATCACTTTTTGGTCACCGTAGCCTAGTTGGTAGTGTTACTGCTTACGAATCTGGTGGTCCTGGGTTCGAATCCCGGTAAGTGCAAATATTTGTGTGATGAGCACGAACATTTGTTTCTGACTCATGGATGTTTTCTATGTATATAAGTATTTGACATTGGCCCTAGATATTATTCTTATTATTATATTTTAACGCAATTTTTACCAGAAAATATGAAATAAGATATTTTTCAAACAGTAATTACATTCCCAAAGTACAGACCAAAAGATGTATAAAGTTATTGCAACCACGCCTTAGCATGTTAGTGGACTATTTCAAGTGTTAAGATATTAATGGAAATTGGTACTTGTAAGTGTTTGATGCTGCTTGGGAGCTTTGTGCTTCTATGACTAAGGAATGAAGCCTTGAACTATTAAGCAATGGCAGGAAATGGACCTGCCTCATTAGTCTAGCCGTAGCGTGTTCAATCGTATTTAATGATGTCCTGGGTTCTAATCTTGGGTAGCCCAAAAAGTGTTACTAGGATTTTTCAGGCAAGAGAAACACGTTACGGAGTCTTGAAGTTGACGTAGACGCCCAAGCCTCGGAATGCACGAAAAGTGAGCCTTGGCCTGATATCTTTTCGGTCGTGTTGAATTTCCATCCCATCTGTTGGATAGTCTGGGTTGAGATAAAAAATTCGGGCATGGTAGTATTATTATTATCACACTAATATCATAAAGGCGAAACTTTGTAAGTCTGTGTGTGTATGTTACTTTTTGACTTCTAAACGGCTGGATCTATTTTAATAAAATTTGCTATGGAGTTAGCTGACACCCTAGATTAATATATTGGCTATAATTTATAAAGGTTAACGCGGGTAAAACCGCGGGTCATAGCGAAATATAAAGAATATGCTGTAAAAATATTATCTCAAGATTAGGAAATCATCTCAAACCCTTTACCAATCCGGGGCAGTCACTCGCTGTTAAGCTATGAACATCTACATACTACATAAAGGTGTTAGGAAGGAAATCCTAAATTTGATATGTCAGTGTGTATTTGTGTTAAGATCCATGCTTCGGAATGTAAATAATACCATAAATCAATAATTTTAAATAAAATTTTCTCCTATTTATTTTCTAAAAGTGGAGTCTACTAGTCTTAGGACTACCTCAGTCCAGTTGTTTATAGTAGGGAAAAACTACCATTTTTTTTTGATAATTCAGGGGGAATGCATTCGTATGCCACCCGCAAAAAGTATCTGCGGGTGGGTATGTCGGACTTGCACCGACTAAACCTACCTGCCGTGGACTTCTCTTGGCGCCTGATGGGGGGGAACAGGGAAAAAAAAACGACCATAGTTTAATTTTACTATTTACTTACTTTTTCAAAGTCTTGTTATACAATAAATTATATAAATATATATATATATATATATATATTAATTTAATCTTCTTAAAACAGTTTGCGGCCATTATGAACACCTGAAAACTTCCATTCGTTTGTCAGTGAATATTTGTAATTAAGCCTTACTATTAAATAAATAAATGTCTTGGACAATGAATACACTGACACCTGATCCTAAACTAGACAGAGCTTCAGAGCTACAGAGCTGCTATGGCAACCCGTCAGGTGATACACATTCTAATATATTTCTAAACTAGCTGTGCCCCGCGGTTTTACTCGCTTTAAACTCTTTAAATTATCACAGCTCCTCCCCCGTAGGTGATAGCGTGATAATATGTAGCCTATATGTTGACCCGACCTCTAAGTAATATTCATGCAAAATTTGAAGTAAATCCACGCAGTACTTTTTGAGTTCAGCCCGGACATACATACAGACAAACAGACACACAGACAAAAATTCTAAAAACTATATTTTTGGTTTCGATATCGATTGTAGATCACGCCCCAAGTATCCTTTAAAAAAATATACAATGTACAGTTTTGACGTTCCTACTATTTTATTATATGTATAGATAATAGATACATACAAGTATATTTTGAAAAAAATACACTCGGAATCAGAACAAATAATCGTGTTTAACACAAAAAAGATTTGTCCTAGGTGGGTATCGAACCCACAGCCTCTGACTTAGCAGTCACTAACCACTAGACTAATAGGCAAGTCTAAATATTGAACTGATAACCTTATGCAAACATACCATCAAATATGAATCTTCCATAATTTATGATATATGTAATAATAATAAGAGCAAAGAGCTTCGAAAATCACCTAAAGCGGCTGACGTTAGGCGGTTGGGTCAAGAACAAAATCCAAAAAGCGGTGCTTTTGGACACGGCTCGCATTGTCAGGAGGTTCTTGTCTCTAGAGCCGTAACCTCCGGTAGCATAGACCCTTTCCTGCTGCCGGTTGCAAATCCTACTTTTTATATTTTTAAATATATATTTCTGTTTTTTTATATATTTTAAAATGTATTTAATAAGAAAGATGTTTGAATAAATGATAATAATAATAATTATATCTAGGGACAATGTCACACAGATCATCCTAGCCCCAAACTAAGCAAAGCTTGTACTATGGGTACCAGGCCACTATATACATACTTATATAGATAGATAAATACTTAAATACATAGAAAACATCCATGACTCAGAAACAAATATTCGTGCTCATCACACAAATATTTGCATTTACCAGGATTCGAACCCAGGACCACCAGCTTCGTAGGCAGGAGCACTACCAACTAGGATACGGTGACCGTCGTAGCATAGGGGATTTAACAGCACATTTAACTAAATCAATTGTGATAACAGCTATCTGTTAGTTAATTGCTTTGAATTTAAACAATATTATTGTTCTGTAAACTCATCAAATAGATACCGTTGATGCCGTATCGATTTCACATCGGAACGGGGTTCTGGTTACCTACCTATAGAGCCACGTATGTGATTAGGCTAAAAGCGTTTGATCCTGTTCTTCGAAAAGGGTTAAACAGATCCATATAATCTCGATATCGTCTATTATTTTTTATGTTATTAACATTCATAGGTAATGTGAACCCTAATCTTTGACTTTAGTATGAAGACACAGCAAAGCGGCAGGTTTAAATAATAAAAAATCGAGTTTGAGTTGCTCTGTCGCACTTAAAGTTCCGTACAACTAAAAACTGGACAGTAAATTGGATACCTATGTTTATGAAGGACGCAAACTATCTGTTGTAGTTGGACTTATTGCACTATCATTAAACATCTAATAAATATAATCATTTGAAATTTTTTGCGTCATAAACTTCGGAGACAGAATAATAGGTCTTTACCTATGAAATTGCCGTTTTGTATGAAAAAATTTAAACGAATTTTTTTCATGAATTTTTTTATTTGTATTAATCGAAGTAATCACCCATGCAATCAATGCATCTTTGCCATCGCAGTGGCAGTTTATTGATGCCCTTCTTAAAGAAATCAGCTGGACGGGAGGCAACAAATTCTTCAAAGGCATTTTGTACTGCCTCTCGGGTATTGAATTTTTTTCCCGCCAAGAAGTTATCCAAATTCTGGAAAAAGTAGTAGTCTGTAGGCGCAAGGTCTGGTGAGTAGGGCGGATGACGGAGAGCTTCCAACCCCAGTTCTTTCAACTTGGAGACCGTCTGCTGTGCAGTATGAGGTCGCGCGTTGTCGTGCAGGAGCAGCGGAGACGAGCGATTGACCAATGCTGGTTGGAGATGCGCCAGCTTCTCCATCATTGTGCTCAGTTCTTCACAGTACACATCTGCAGTAATGCTCACCCCGTTTGGTAAGAAGCTGTGATGAATCACACCGGCGCTAGACCACCAAACAGTGACCATCACTTTTCTAGGGGTAAGTTTTCGTTTAGGGCATTGTTTAGGTGCTGAACCAGGATCCAACCAACTTGCTGAGCGCTTGCGGTTATCAAACAGAATCCATTTTTCATCGCAGGTAACAATGCGGTTCAAAATTCTTCATTTGTGTGTCTGTTGAGCAGTGCAAGGCACGTCTCGACGCGTACTTCGCGCTGGCGATCATTGAGTTCGTGGGGCACCCATTTGTCAAGCTTTTTTACCTTGCCAATTTGACGCAAATGGACCAATATTGTTTTGACGCTAACGTCGAAAGCTGCTGCTAATTCAGCCGTAGATTGTGTATCATCAGCTTCCACAACCGCCTTTAATTCGTCATTGTCGACCAAAGTCTTCGGACGACCGCGAGGTTCATTTTTCAGGTCGAAATTTCCAGAACGGAAGCGAGCAAACCAATAACAGGTGGTGCGTTGGTTTGTAGTGTTAGCTCCGTAAACGTCGTTGATGTTGCGTGCCGCTTGTGCCGCGTTGCTGCCACGACGGTACTCATATTCCATAATTACTCGAATTTTTAACGTATCCATGATGACGAAAAAGATTGAAATGCGATGAAAATGTAACACTAATCAATAAAGAAATGACTACTTTTGGAAAAAAGAATCCATGTTTTTAAAATAAAATTAATTTGAGATTAGAATTCTTAGCCAAACAAAAATTATTTTGATTTGAAATGGCCAGTACTGCAGAACGGCAATTTCATAGGTAAAGACCTAATATTAACTTTAAAGGTGAGGGGAAAGAGAATTTATGACAATATTAATAATAACTTAAAAGGAACGATACATAAAAACAAACAAAGCTCTTTATTGATCAAATAGGCATTTTATAATCATAAGTAATACCATGATATACATAAGTATATCATGGTATTTTTAAATAAATTTAATTAAATAAGACTGTCTATACGGTCTAGTGGCAGACTTTTAAACAGCAGAAGGAACGTTAAGATCCCTGGGCATATAAGTGAAGTTGTGATTTTTCTGTTTAGAAAAGTATGTTAGTATTAGCCCGGATACGGTATTACATCCCCATGCCTTGGAAAACACGTAAAGCCATTAGTCCTATACCTGTCCTCTTTCTGATTGAGTCCGCTAGCCGTCCATAAGTGTAAGGGATCAGAAAGTGGAGAAAAAAAAGAAAAAGCCTATGTTTGCGCACTGTGTTCTTTATGCACTAAAATATATACCGCGCAGATGGGTAGTCTCTATTGATACTGGCCGCATGGCAGAAATTTGACCAGGAAGACATTGTTATTTTTGTATGATAATATTGTACTGTCAGCAGTATAGCAATGTCTTAATTAGCCGAGATATATCAGAGAGACGGAGTTAAACCATAGAGATTTTTACCATTTTGGCACGGAACCCAAAAAAATATTCCACTTACAAATAAAAGAGCGAAGCTAGGCCACTGCTAATTCCATGCTCAAGCCCCATCGCAAATTGTAATTTTCTCTTACCCTTATACCAGCAATTTATTTCATGATAAGAATCTTTTTTAGACCTTGCAAAAAGGAATCTTTGTCGGAATCGAACATTCCTTGGGTTCATTACTAAGCGCCCAGGAGGCCAGATTTCATGAAGTCAATTGACATTCGCGATGGAGAAAGTGAACGCTGGGGTGATATTATTTAAATGTTATCTTTTTTCGATACTTTAACCGTTATCTTAGTTACCTTTTGTTAAAAGCATGCTACATCCTTACCTTAGCGAGCTTATGGGGCCTGCCTTCAGAATTAATCAAAATAAATCAGGCACGCTTTCCTTTATTATGGGAGGAAAATTCTTCTTGGAAAGGGATATTTTGTTTTGTTGAATTAAGTATCTAGTATGGTAGTATCTTCATGATAGTGTATTGTTAAAATCGAGATTACATATACTCTTATTTTCAACTGTAACTGTAATTCATCATTAATTTTGTAAACATGCTTCCGTCTACTTCAAGGTATGTTTTTATAAGGATCTGATAAATAAACAAATTACAATAGAGATACTTAAGAGGAATCTCTACAACCGAGACAGTCTCGGGAAGTGAGCATACATGGTAAAATGTCGGCGGATTCTCATATGTATTATGTCCTCCCAAACAGATCTGATTTAATTTTTGATGCAATGAATCGACAAGAACGTAACGCACTGTTGGTATTTTTTTGTTTCATGATGCCCTATTTGTTTATTTCTTTGCAAATTATGTACCCACGATAACTATAAGAGAAATAATAAAATACAAGATAAGACATTGCACAAAGGTACTATTTATTTCTAAAGAATATTCAAATTCAAATATTATATTCGGCGGCTTAAAATAGGTTCTAAATTGCATTTGCTCAAAACTTCTTATCCACGAATACTAAACAATCGTATATACCTAGTCGTGTCACAATTTCTGGTTTGTTTTATTAAATATTCATAAAAATATTGATCTAGTCTGTAAATTCAAGGAGGAAAATAAGGAATACTTTTGTATGGAACAATAGTAGATACTTCTTCTTTATCATATGGCCAGTGCTTACCCTGGTGTCACAGTTGTTCAAGCCGCCTAGTAGCTTCAGACATGGCTTGAAGACTTGTCAGTAACTAATGGCGATATAAAATATTTTTTTGTGCTCTTTTATTTAGTTTTGACACGAAATTTTTACTTTTGCTATAATGAAACTTTTTAACGCATAGTATTATACATTATAGTATATTCTATTAAACTTTTAATTGTGCCTTATGATGTGGACTACGCGATACGACATTGAATGGGAATAATATAGGTGCTTCAATATAAAATAACATTTAAATAAGCTATCATCTTTTAACATAATTATAAAACAGAAAGAAAGAAATTAAAAGAAGTTATGTTGGAAACAGAGCAACTAGTGTAGCCAACGTGTTTTTAGTGTTGCACCGCTAAAAACTATTTTGATTTGGTAGAAATCAAAATAGATCGTCTTCCCCGTTTTGCCCATCGTTGTAATTACTTATGTACACCTGTAGGTTGAAATCCTGATGGAATATAAATGGATTTTCGTGACAAGGGTAAATGCAAACAAATGAATTCACTCACGTATTTACGTAACAGTTTCAGGAAACACACATGTTTTTTTTATTCAATATCGCCACTAGTTATATATATTTTTAATTCTTCACTATGGAAATATACAATTATATTTATAATATTACTAGCTGTGCCCCGCGGTGTTACCCGCGTTAAATTTTATAAATTTCTTTGCTATAAACCTCACGGAGCCCGAGACCTTTCCAACGAATGCAAAACCGTGGAAATCGGTTCGTGCGTTCTGGAGTTATAGCGTCAGGAAGGAAAACCCGACTTATTTTTATATAGCAGATTTATTTCCATATAAGTATAATATAAGCCAACCTCACACGAAAGGAATACGAAGCCTTGCCAGGAAGTGCACCTTGCCCCGTGTATAAAATAGTCACCAAAGAATTTTCAACGACAAATGTTTCCCCAAAGAATGGGGAGATATGCCATAATCACCACGCTTGGCAGACGGGTTGGCAATCGCAGTTTGATGGTTATAGTTCACAGAAAAACGCTGCTGCCCGTTCTCTAGGTAATTCCGTCGGATGATTTCTGCGCCTCTCACAGGATGAGATGGGGTGGTGAGTTATCCTATGCCGTCACCACACAGCAAACACACACAACAGCAATGGTTTCCTGAAGGCGTTGCCTGAGCTGAGATTCTCCAATATTTGGAAAATAGCTACTCGTCCTGCACATGTCTAATTAGTTATGTTTATTTACACTCTCAGGAACTAAAATGGCTGGGACCAGCAAGGAAAAGAAACGTAGGTAGACCCATAAAACGATGGACAGACGACATTAAGGAAGTAGCCGGAAAAAAATTTGCTCATTATGGCGCAGGAAAGAGAGAAATGGCATAGGTTGGAGTAGGCTTTTACCCAAAATGGATCCATATTAAATACTAACAAAACTAAACAATCATAAAAATAAGGCAAACTACTACTAATAATACTAACATTACGTTTGAATTGTACCTAAATATGGTATAATAAAGCTTTTTATTTTCTTTATTTAATACTTTCTTCCCTTATGTATTGGCTTATTTAGTTTTAGTATGTTGATGCAATTAATAATTATAACTACGGTTATTATCACAGCAATGATTACCCAAAATTATGATGCATTCTTATAGCGTTCATGTTAGTAAGAACACTTGTAGGTATTTAAATAAATACTAATATTTTAAATGCCTACATGTGTTAGTGCTAAACGTTTTAGAATGCATTGTAACTTTGGGTAATGATTGCGTTTGCTGTGATAATAATCGTAGTTTATATCGTTGACTTACGGTATGGTCGTTTAAGTGAAATATTAAACTGAAACAAACTCTGCTTAGGCAACAAACACATGGTGTCATTATCAGTAAAATAATTTAAACAGCCTTTTATTCTTTTAGTGTGTCAAAATGTGGTGCTGGAACCTATCTAATACAAATTTTCATGTGTATTTAGCCAGTTCACTTATTTGCAGTCAACAAATATTTACATACTAGTTGGGTCCCACGGTTATACCTGCGTTAAACTTTATAAATTAGAGTCTTTATGATATTTGGATATATAAGCTATATTACTACGAAAGTTACATCAAAATCCGTTCCATAGTTTTTGCGTGAAATAGTAACAAACATCCATACATCAGTATTCTCAAACTTTCGTATTTATAATATTAAGTAGGATTAGTATTATATTATAAAATCCTATTAGATTGTTGATCTCTTCCAAAAGCAAATAGTCGCCAAAATGTGTTAAAAAGGATTTCTATTTTTTTTTGTTATTTGTGTTGTTATTGTCACGTCATAAACAACATATTTATGGATTTAACGACTATATAGAAAAGTACAGCTTCTCTTTGAAGAAAATAAATTCATACATCGAATGCATGTTAAAGGCGTAATTACATTTTGCTCTTAACCTCTCGGTGGCGCTAACCGCCACTTAGTAGTGATTTAAGTTAGACATAGCCTGTGTACGCGGCCTTAAGTAAATTGGTCGCGTGCCGGCCTCGTGGCGCCAGCGTCAACGGCACTGCACGACGCACTGCGGCAGACCACTCAATTCACTGCCTTCCTTGTTCTTCTTTATTAAGACTGCAATAATTATAAACACAAATTATTATCCCTTGTTCAAATTAGAACTGTGACGGTCCGATTGAAGTTCGGAGAGTGAAATTCTCGATGGCCCTGCCAAATTAAAGTCATTAAACTTTTCGGCTTAATATAGTCGCGAGGTTTGAAGTGGAACAGCCAAATTTACTAGCCAACACGTGGGTACTGTGAAAATACGTGATTTGATTATGTTTATATCATTTTAATTAATTATCACAGAATGTAGTCGAAAATGGTATGCTGAGATGGTTTGGGCATTTAGAAAGTATGAAAGAAAAAAGATTGCCTGGCCTGTGTTTATAGTACAACCGGAAGGAAAAGACCTCGTAAAATATTCTCTTAAAAATAGGATATGTTCTCAAGAAAAGTCAAGTCCGAAGTACTCTAAACCGGCGAGCTTTTATGAAGAATATAATGACAGTAAACGACGCAAAAGAGGTGTATATAGTTCTCTCTGCTACCTCTCTATGGTATTTTACTTACTACATGTTTTATAATTTTACTATACTATAACACTTGTACGCGTAAATAGGAATATGAGTGTGTTTGTATTACGCTTTAACAGCTTAGTTTATTTACCACACTCGTTTAGAGTTATGTAATGTCTCCCTGGTCAAATGCCGGCCATGGCAGCTTATCTCCATGGTGACTAGCCATCTGCTCAGTTCATATTATAGTGCACAAATGTGGGGCCATATAATTTACGTATAACATCAGTTATCTTACAATAATCCTTGACAAAAACTTAATTTAAGTTAGCTAAATATCGTTACTGTTATAAAATAAATCTTATTGTAAATTATTTCATATAATCCGTGTACCTAAATATCTATGTGTACCTAGAAATAATTATAAACTAATTATATATTACTACGAACATGTTCTGACTATTTACAAGCGCTTTTTTAAAGTCTACGTGAATAAAAACCCTTTTTTTATTTTATTTATTTTAAATTATTCTCCTGAAATTCACTAACTATTCTTTTCAATGCGTTTATTTCATAGAAATAAAAGGTATACCAGGAAAAATAGGATCAAGTTTCACTTACGGTTGTTTATCAACGCAGAAGTGACAGTAGGCGAGGGAATGAATCCTAATCACTTGTTGGTTTAGGATACGTAATGGCTTCGGTTGGAGCCATACATATATAAGAGACGACTCGGTAACTTAACATTGTACAGACGCCAGCACATCCAGCTACCCCATTCTGTCAAATCTCTTTCATAAATATTCAACTGATAAAGTTGAAATTTGAGCATAAGGTTAAGTTTCAATTGGTAAATTTTACAGATTGGGGTAGCTTGATGTGCTGGCGTCTGTACTTACCTTTTACAAAAGAGTTAAGCAGATATGTTACTCGTTTTGACTTTGTTGTTCTTTTTAGCAACTTTTTTTATTTTGTTAGTAAGGTGACTTATGAACTAATGTTAGTAAGCAAAATTGGTGATAAGGTATTATAAATTAAGGTAAGTACTCTGTCTATGCAGAACGAAATAAAGCAACCTTACTTAATTACCATCTGCACAAACTCTCCTACAATAGGTGAGCTGTAATTTCCAGCAACCGTTCTCAAGATGCTGTTATTACTGTCTCTTAGGGCCAGCGCAGACAGAGAGGAGCGCAGCGGAGAGGATTTAATTAAGACACTAGAAAATCAACTTTAAAATTATTTAAATAAAGTGCATATGGATGCTTGAACATTATAATGCGCGAGACTGCGCGAGCATTTTGTCAGGTTCAGGCATATATGCACTTTATTCCTATATCTCTAAAGTTGATTTTCTAGTGCCTTAATAAAATCCTCTCCGCTGCGCTCCTCTCTGTCTGCTCTGACCCTTACTCTCCTTAAGATGGATGCGGTTTTTCGTGAAAATCGTCCGTGCGAGCCGCGGCAAACATCTCTGTAGCACTACAAAGCCGTGGCAGTTCCAAAAGCATTCTGAATACATTGTTGAACTGTATACGCAGGACATCTAGCGATCTTTTGGTATGGTTGACCCATAGATTGCCAGCGTAGAAACTCTGACAGTACGCTTTAAACAAAGTAATTTTAACTTGTTTGGTACACTGTGCATATCTACGAGCCAGCATGTTATCCCTAACCGCTAGAGAGAAAAAATTTGAGAGAGAGAGAGAGCGTAGGGTACGCTCTCTCTCTCTCTCATTTTTTTTATGTAATGGAATCAGTTTCAATATAAAATATAATGAATAATATTTCATATCTGTGTCCGACATTTTTTTAATTATAATTTATTGTATTAATTGTGTAGATATATTCATTCATTTTGAACTTACATTTAAGATTTTATAGTTTTTAAGATTTTGCATGTCATAACTTGTGACCAAACATGTGGAACATCATATGTTACATCAACATCTATTATTATGTACCATGTTTTATGAGCAAAATAAAATTATTCTTTTCTATTCTATTCAGACTTTACGTTGCGGAAATAGATGTCGGTAGAAATACAAAATAAATATAAAGTGTTAGGCCGTGTGGTTTCCGACTTAAAACGAATATCAGGTCCACCCCATAACATCCCGTGGGTGTCGTAAATGGCAACTAAGGGATACACCAGGTCAGGCATCAGCGCCTCCTGTGTACTAGCTACCACCTAACTGCGGTCGCCAACTCGCATGCCAAGCGCAGTCATTACAGATACGGACTACTCCAAATGGCAACGTTATAGTAACCTTTGCGGGAGGCCCATGTCCATCAGGGGACGACTTTAGGCTGATGATATGATGTGTAGTGTTAAATTAAGAAAGAGAAAGAAACGTTGACTCAAAAACATACTATTACTTGTATCAGCTTAAAGTATGTGCCTTATGATGATCTAATTTTCCAATCAGAAACATTCGAAATAAATAAATATCCTGGGGCAACTAACATACTGCCATCTGATCCCCGAAACCTGAACTACGGCATCCAGGCAACTGATAAACATAATGACTGCCTCGTTGGTCTAGCGGTAGCGTGTTCAACCGCAGATACTGAGGTCCTGGGTTCAAATCCCGGGTCGGGCCAAAAAGTGATGTTGGGATTTTTCCGTAAAAATAAATTTCTCAGTAGCAGCCCGAAGTCTGGAAGTTGGCGGTATTATACCCCCGTGCCTCGGAGAGCACGTAAAGCCGTCGGTCCTGTACCTGAACTCTTCCGGTCGTGTCGCTAGACGTCCCACCGGAACATGAGAGTGATGGAATAGAAAGTGCCCCTGTGTTTGCGCACACACTTGTGCACTATAATATATCCTGCGCAATTGTCTAGTCTCCATTAAGACTGGCCGCCGTGGCCGAAATTCGGTCGGGAGGACATCATTATCAAACATATTTATATCATCATCATCATCATGTTAGCCGTATGACGTCCACTTCTGGATCAAAACCTCTCTAATAGATTTCCACAATGGAGTTGTGTCCATCATTTGAAAGTGTACTGCGTGAGCTCAACAAATGGATGTGCGATTAACGCTTATGCGACAAAACCGTACTGCGACTCACCATCGTTCGAATGCACGCTTGTGCGTCACACTGAAGATCTCACACATCCATTTGAAAGTGTACTACGTGAGCTCAACGAATGGATGCGCGATTAACGCTTATGCGACAAAACCGTACTGCGACTCACCATCGTTCGAATGCACGCTTGTGCGTCACACTGAAGATCTCACACATCCATTTGAAAGTGTGCTACGTGAGCTCAACGAATGGATGTGCGATTAACCCTTATGCGACAAAACCGTTCTGCGACTCACCATAGTTCGAATGCACGCCGGTGCGTCACACTGAAGATCTCACACATCCATTTTTCGAGCTCACGTAGTACACTCATCATTTGAAGGGATGTGCTATAATCACCACGCTTGGGAGACGGGTTGGCGATCGCTAGACAGAGTAGAAATCGTGCCCATCACACATAGATATGTCCAGGGGCTCTACCGGATTAGTCGCCGAACATCGATTTCTTAAATGGCGTTTAAATAAATAAAGGTTACAAATGACTTAATGAATCATTAAATCGGCTTCCATGAGCACATGTGACGTCATAAATGGTGCGGAATCGATTGTCAACGTTGAAGTCGGTTTAACGATTGATTAAGTCATTTTTAACCTTTGTTTATTTGAACGCCTTTTAAGAAATCGATGTTCGGCGTCTTAGCTGGTAGAGCCCCTGGGTGGGGATCGCACCCATGACCTCTGGCTTAGCAGTCAATGTCACTGACCACAAACCCAACAAGCCAATTCACTAAAATCCAATACAAACTTTTGCTCCAAATACGTAACTGCTTGCAGATTCTTTTAATTATATTGACCTATTTTACACAAACAAAACAGATCATAACAGTTCACCACTTTAAAAACCAATGGTTTTTTTTATTTGTTGCAATAGAGTTGTCGGTTGTATTTATATTGCATGCTTGCTTATCGTATGGGTAGTGGTAACCCTAGTGTCAGAGTTGCTCAAGCCGCCCAGTAGGCCTCTGACATGGCTTATCGACTGTTGTCTAATGACAACAACCGGGACCGACTGCTTAACGTGCCCTCCGAAGCACGGAGACGCTCAGAAATTAAACCACTTTGGTGATCACCCATCTATGGACTGACCGCGTGCCTAGTTGCTTAACCTCGCCGATCGCTTACGGACCGGTGAGAGCATCTAGCTATGTACGCTATCTAGCTATTAATAAAATCTTTTACACAATTCTTAATTTTTTTTATACACTTAAATATGTGTTTAATTTTAGGTACAATTCTACTAAAAACTTTTGCTTGATTTGGTATTATGTTAGGCCGCAGTAGGTGGGTAGGTAGCTATTGTATGATGTAGGTTGATAGCCCAGACGGTAACAAGTCTAAGAAAATTCTCAAAAGGTATTATTGTAGGTAAGTCACATGTCTCCCTTCCCACACTCGTTAAAAGTGTCTTTTAATATTTTAGCGTATGCGCACAGAGCCGTGCATTTGCAAGCAAATCCCTAAGATTTCACTGGGAATTTTGTAGGAAAAGAACTTGCGAACGAGTTTTTAAGTTTCAGAGGGTGTCTCTGATCAATGTCGGGTATTGAAGATTTATCAAAACATTTTTAGAAGCTTTATTTTCTGTGGATCTTGCATAATATTTAAACGCATCGACCCTTATGCCACGTTTTTGTTTACAAGCCCAAATCTGATGGAGATATATCTATAAATGTAAAATTCTCGCGTAAGTGTTTGTAACCAAACTCCTCCAAAATGGCTTAACCGATTTTTATGAAGTTTCTTGAGTATATTTTTTCGGTCTGAGAATAGGTAGTAAACTAATGTTATCCTCCGAAGTGAATCCATTTTTTTTACTTTTTTTTATTATGTGGCATTAAATACGTACATTACCACCAACCCCCCTTTTTTAATAGCCATATTAGTACTGTAATAATCTTCAACGGTAAGTGGTCGAAAAGTGTCAAATTATTAATCAATCAGTTATCTCCTTCAGGCGTCTATCAGTGTCACTTCTCACCCAGAAAACGATACGGAGTAGTGATGAGTACATAGCCGGTCTCCTGTCTTTCTCACACAATAAACTTCACTCACTCTCTACACAGTTTTCGATCATTATTATTGTTTGTCCATCGATCATTACAGTGACGCCTATCCTTATCATTTTACTTTCTCAGTGCAATTCTCATGTTAATTATATTCTCATACCTTCACCTATCTGTATATGTTCTATTCCTTATATTTGTGTATTATAATCGTGGATTGTCATATATGATAGGATATAGAACACAGACACATTGGTGAACATACCTTCACCAATCTGTCTTTGTTCTATATCCTTATATTTATAATTTGAAACTAAACAATAAACTTAAAACTTTCACGTTTGGCAACCATATTTGGTATGACGAAAAAAAAATGAAATACATATAATGTTATTAGATTATCCTACTTATAAAAATACCTAATCAACTTAAAAATATGAGTAATAAATCCCCGTGTGCCGTTGACTTATGTAGGTATAATAACATCAATTTAAACATCCTTAAAGAAGCGACGTCGCTCACTGCCAACGTATTATATTATAATGGAGCATGTTATGTCCTTATTCATTACATTCTTTGCACGTAAAAAATAAAACCTCCTCGCAATCTTGACAGGTTTGTATGAGAAAATAACATACCTAACTTATACGTAACTTGGAGGGCCTACTACGACCCAAACAAATTATTAATGTTAAAAAGATACAAAGACTTGCTCCTAAGTTACTTGGCTCAAGTACGTGATTTGAAAGATTTTTTTATTGCTTTTCTCGAAATGATAATTCAAACAAGGAAACGATTCGTTCATAACGCTGTTGTTTAGAAAATGTTCCCCAGGTTGGAATAATCATCTTAACTAATAAACAACGGCTTGTTTTACAGGAAAAGGCCTAGTAAAAAAAGTAAATATATTATTTTGTGGTGGTATCTAAATATTAATTATCCAAGATTAAGGCTCCCGCATCAAAGGTGCTAAGGTAGCGTTTTGGTATGGGTTTTGACAAATAAAACTTATTTTTATTTAAAGTGTTGAAATTAAATTCTAATACTTTTTCCCTACCAACTCTGCAAAAACGGTCACGATCCACGGTTCGGTTAGTGGTTATCGTAGCCTAGGCTGATGTGATGCTGAACAGTACCCCGTCCCCTATGCACTCTATCGAATTGGCCACGTCCAAGAATATGCCCATCAGCTTCAGAATACAGTTAACTAGAGTGTATTCTGTAAGCAGTAGCATATAAAGCTGCTAAAAGAGCACTACCTAGGTGTCACATCCAGTGTACGAACTGTACGAACCCAAAACTGTACGAACGGTAGAAAATTTTCAACTTTATCGACAGGACTGCTTCGATGCTCTCTATATGCTGTTGTTATGTTACTTAATAGTATAAGAGAAAACCCATATAAAGTTGAAAGGCGTATTTTATTTAGAATACTGACTTTGTAGTTAACTTCTAGAAAATTTTGACTTTTTCATAATCTATGATTATGTCGTATATATTTATTACATTAAAATATAAGTTTTAGGTTCCTTAAATTTGGGGATGGTACTTTCCCAAAATCTTCATTTGATTTCAGAAATCTAACGTAGAAATTGAACATAATTTCTCCCATTCTTTTTATCTATAATTTGTTTATATATATACCTAAACTTGTGAAAAATATGTGACAAGAATGTATGTAAGGTAATGTGTGTAAGGAAAACATCTGTGACAAACAGATACGATTGTGAAATGTACTAAATGGGTTTCGTTGTTTTCTTTCGGAATCCTAGAAATATTAGGAATATTTCAAGTCACATACCCTAAGGATGTAGGTTAAACTTTAAGAGTAAGTTGTGTCGGAATAAGCTTGAGTTATCATGAATACGATAATGGAACGTATGAATTTTTGTTCAGTGTCTTCTAGATACTGGAAAATTATACACAGTACGTAATAAAGTTAAATAGTTTGCTATCCGTATGTAATCCGTAGTGGCGGTTTATTATATAAGTTAAGCTCATTATGCTGGTTGTTTTTAATCCACTCCAAAAGAAGAAAGGTTTTTAAGTTGATTCGTTTTTATTTTTCACGTTAGAACACCAACCTCGTAGCGTCGTTTTGATATTTTTATGTATGCTATCTGGACATTTTACAACTGGTTATTTTCTCATAATTCTAAGATTAATATCCAATATTAACAAATTTATTATTAGATCACCTTCCCATGGTATTTTGTCAATGTTAGACTGTGACTATTAATCTCAGAGTTTATAAGAAAACAACTAGTTGTAAAAAGTCTTGCGCTGCACCCTGTTGAAATGATGCGCTATTTCAACAATTACTATAGCTAGTATATAAATAGAGCAAAATTAAACAAAATACCAGAAACAGAAGAACAATAAAAGCTCTTAAAAATAAAATATAAACTACAAAACGCTTTAGTTGGTCCTGTTGTCGATGTTAATTTTTTTTAGGTATACACTAACATTTGAAGTTGGTGCCAATAATAATATGAAACAAATGTACGGAATGATAGACACCAACTACCAACGTTCTTGGTTGGATGTTGGTTGACAAAAAAATCAATTCGAACGTAGGAGTCAGAAGGCGTTATTTAAATAATATGAACAAGCACCACCCCCTATCATTAACATTGCTTGAAAAATATCCCTCAGTAAAATCGACATCGGTTCTTTAGATATGCTAATATACAACAAACCGATGTCAATAAGCATTAGTCGCGGTCGGAGACATCTTATTTTCGACCGCCAAGTTATAATAACCAAAGTAAATGACAGCGGGATACTTAGCAAAACCATCAGGTATCTATTTCTCATAAAGCCTACTCTCATTTTCGTTATGATGTTAATAAAAAGAAATGGAAAAGTTCCTCGCAACGCGTCAAATGAAAAAGTTATGGCACGTGATGATACTTCTAAGACAGTGGCTCCACCTGATGGTATACGAAACTAATTACAAACTCGGAAACTTCCTCAAACACTAAAATATTCTCCTAAAAACGTCACCTCGCTACGTACTCGAGGAGAATAACAAATTATACTCTCTGGGTCTCTTTTAAAATTAGTGGCTAACGCATCTCTAAGTCTTTTATTCAAATTTTGAATACGTGTTGGAATTTAAAGTGTTAAATTTATTAATTCGGTACATTGAATTGGTAAAAAATACTTTTTAAATAAATTGGGTTCTAACCACTGACTAATACGTATGTATACATAAACTTATAGGCGCGCATTCAGTCTATAAACGGATGAGAGTCTTGAGTGGTTTAATTACAAAGTGGCTGTTGTATTTAAAGCTTATTAATTTACTTTACATATAGATGAAATAATTATAATATATTTTTATTTAAGCAAGGAATATCTACAAATAACAAAGGTTTACTATATATGTACTTACATTAAATTCACGGATCATAGACAAAAATTGGAGAATCATTTCATTTTTCAAATATTTTCGTAAACTGTCGTTGGTAATATTGTTAAATACATTTTTTTAGTTTAGCAACTTTTATTTATTTATATGTTTATCATGATCTTACTGAGATAATGAACAAGCTGTTTGGTCTGTGTGTTGTTCTAATTACTTACTATTTATTCTATACAGCTAACCGGTAAAATACAATATTTATAAATAGGTTACCTTTATTAATAGTTCATCGATTAATTACCAATTCCATTAATGTTTACTGTAATCATCATGTTTCGGATGGAGCTCCGTTTTTAAATTTATAATTAATGTAATTCTGATTTCTCATTGTTTAATGAACTGGTTATTTTTGAATAATTAGCTTCTTTACGTGATTGTCAAAAACTTGAGCACTAAATAATAATAATAATATCCTGGGACATTATTTACACACGGCCATCCGGTCCCAAACTAAGTAGAGCCTATACTATGGAATCCAGATAACTGATATACTGACTGCACGTGTGGCGCAGCGGCTAAGACAGTCGCCTCGCCGCTTCGTGTCGCGGGTTCGAGTCCCGCGCCGGATAACTATTTGTGTGACCCATAAATAGTTGTTCTGAGTCTGGATGTAATTTGTGTCCGTCTATTATATGTTTGTAAAGTACCCCGCGTCAAAGGGATTAGATTCCATAGTGCGTGTGTCTTTAAAAAAAATACTATAGATACTAATTTTCTTTTGTAAATAGATACTTATATAGATAATTACACCCAGACTCAGGCTAAACTGACATGTTTATGCACACAAATATCTGTCCTGGGTGGGAATCAAACCCACGACCTCCAGCATGAAAAGCAAGCCTTTGCCAATCATACCAACAGCAAAACAACAAATGGTTAATAGTCAGAAAGAATTCTATGATAAATAGTTTAACAGTATATTTTCCGGTTGGACTATACGAATTGCGGTAACATAAAATTGCTCATCGGAGGAAAGAACAAATATTTCTGACAAAAACCAATAACCGCTGTTGCGGTTTTCCAATTGACCTGAAATTCTCTGGTAATTCGTTAAATTGCTGTTTATTTACGGACGGGAAGAATGTTGTTCCGATTTGCGAACGTGCTTTCTCCTTACAATAAATACTGACAACTATTTAAGACTAGCTGTGCCCCGCGTTTTTACCCGCGTATAATTTTATAAATTATCACAGATCCTCCTCTGTAGGCGATAGCGTAATAATATTTAATCTATATGTTGACCCGACCTCTTAGTAATATTCATGCAAAATTTGAAGAAAATCCATCCAGTACTTTTTGAGTTTAGCCCGGACATGCATACGGACAAAAATTCTAAAAAACTATATTTTTGGATTCCATATCGATTGTAGATCACGCCCCAAGTATCCTTTTAAAAAAATATTCTATGTACAGTTTTGTCTTTCCTAAGATTTTATTATATGTATAGATAATAGTATGCACAGTAGACAGTAAATAAATAAAATCGTACTTACTAACGCCATGCGGCATTCGTTCTAGGCACAATAAGGAAATACGTCTGGCATATAATGCCACATAATAGCACGTTGCCAATTGAATAGGTAAGTTTAAGATGTAAAGTAATGACATATTCTGTCAAATTATTATAATTTAATTCTACAATGAACTTACAATTTACAGTTATAATCTTTAAGTCAAACTATAAAACTAAATTATTAACCGGCTAAGTCTGGTGGTAAGTAACCTGACTGCTAAGTCAGAGATCGAAGGTTCGATGCGCACCCAGGAAGAATCTTTGTGTGATAAGCACGAATCTCTGCTTCGCTTTAAAGACTGCAACAAGCAGGATATGGCCGCTTTTAAAATTGACCACTGTAGCTGGGAAAAGCTCGCTGAAAATAGAGTTGTTTTTTTAGTTTTTTTAGTGGAGGGTTGTAAGATCTGTGATGAAACCTGGTTCGGAGTACTTGCTGATAAGAGACAGAAGCGACATGAAAGCGGCTCGACACCAACCACCGCAAACTTCTCTTGTGAGGCCTGCAGCAGGTTATGTCGCTCTCGCATCGGTTTGTTTAGCCACCAAAAGAAATGTCTCTCAGACAATGCGCCGTAAATCGTCTGTAACAGACGCAAAGGCCATATATATATATATATATATGGCACGTATATTTATGTGTTCGGTGTCTGGATTAATTAAGGTATCGTAATTTTTCTATAGTATATGTACGCATTTAGAAATATACATATAAATAATAGTATAGGCTATGCCTAATTTGGGATCAGATTGCCGTCTGTTAGTTGCCCCAAGATCTCTCAATCTCTGTAAATAAATAAATATCTTGATATTTATTTATTTAAATAAACAGCTTAAAATGGACAACTGCCTTAAGTGTCCATCTTCGCGTTTCTTTTTTTTATAAGATAATGTTTTCTTTTCGTGAGCGTTGGAAAGAATGGAGGGAGGCCTTTGCCCAGCAATGGGACAATACAGGCTAATAAAAAAAAAAATGTTTTCTGTTAATACTGGAGATTTTCACTACTTATCGGTCTGCAGTTAAGGCACATAACAAGCTTACGACTTTACCTCGTAGAATGATAAAGCTTATACGTTAGCCGTCAGAAAAACAGTGGGCTAATCATCTAGTTAAAAAAATTGCTGTGAGTCGTCACTTGGAACCGAAATAATTTAATTAGTAATCTATACAAATAAATAAAATTGGAGTGTCTGTTTGTAATATTGAAATAAGCGGTTTTTACTACATACATATAAATATATATACGGTACATACACCAAAAAACATTTTTTACAATTTTTGTCTGTCTGTCTGTCTGTTTGTTCCGGCTAATCTCTGAAATGGCTGGACCGATGTTAACGGGACTTTTATTGGCAGGTAGCTGATGTAATAAGGAGTAACTTAGGCTACTTTTATTTTAGTAAAAGTATATTATTTTACAAAAGAAAACGAAATAAACTAATTAACACGCGGACGAAGTCGCGGGCACAGCTAGTATTGAATAAAATACTCCCGCATCAGCGTATATTTACAAAATTATTAGTTACTTGAAGTCATTCAATGACGACCATTTTAAAACACAAAATAACTTAAGTAGGTAGGTACCTGCTCCAGTGAGTCCTAAACTTACTGTAAGCAGTATTATACCTGTTCATTAATATGACGGCTGGCCATCGCCACCCTCACCTTTTTTTTACATATTTAATTTTTATGATCATTGTGATCTAACAACGACTATGAACAACTAATATAGAACCTACTGCACCTAGAACACTATATAACTGGCCATTATCTTATTACTAAAGAAAAGAAGCGAAAATATACATATCTCTACACTTTATTCCGACATGCTTACATACAATGTTTAATATATGTCGTAGCACTTATCGTCCACTTCCAACGATGTCAACATTATTATCCGAGGATTGAACACGCTATAAAATGAAATGCCTTTAAACCGACATTATATACGCTTATTGAAAGAATATTACCTATGTTTCGCAGTTTATGCGCGCTCGTAGAACCAGACGGAATTTATAAAAGTAAAGTTGTAGATAAGAATGGTAAGCTACCAAATACTGTAATAATTTAGATAACTTCTTTAGGTTCTTTTGTCGGTTACTCGATATTTGGGGTGACCAATAACCCTATTCAATATTCGTTACCTAAAAAGAAACACGGTGCAATATTGTCCGTACAACAATATATGTACACTTAAGCCAGCGACATTTATACATATAATAAAATCCTCGTAATAAAATCGTAAATATAATAAAAACAATACATTGAATATTTTTTTAAATGGATACTTGGGGCGTGATCTACAATCGATATCAAAGCCAACAATATAGTTTTTTGAATTTTTGTCTGTTTGTCTGTATGTATGTCCGGGCTAAACTCAAAAAGTACTGCATAGATTTACTTCAAATTTTGCATGAATAGTACTAAGAGGTCTGGTCAACATATAGGCTACATATTATAACACTATCACCTACGGGGTAGCTGTGTTAACTTATGAAATTTAACGCGGGTAAAACCGCGGGGCACAGCTAGTACAAATATAAATATATAAAGTGTGTAGATGTATTTTTAGTAACATGTTTGATAATATTTATACGATGAGTTCAGTACAAAACCCTCATTGTGCCCCCCCCCCCCCCTCCCCCCTCCTGTTTGCCCCTGATTTCGAATTTGCTTGACCAAATTGTTCACCGAAATAATTTTTTTTATGCCACAATAAACTATTAACAATAGTTTTGTAAAAAATGAGGATATTAAATGAAAATTCTTTATGATGTAAAAATGTAATCAGAGTGGAAAATTTGAAGCGGTCAGAGGAATGATTAAAAGTCAAAGTCAAAATTTATTTATTCCGTAAAAATTTTACATTTATTCGGAATCGTCATTTTTTTACCCTACCGTGCAGTGCATGACGTGGCAGCTACTGAGAAACACTGCCAGAAAACTCAGTAGGAATTCTTTTTAAATTAATTGACTCAGAACAACTCAATCCCAAGCACTTTTATCACTTAAATAATCAGAAATATTGTAATATGCCCTGCTACACAATTTGGCTTTAATAATTCTTTTAAACTTATTCGTAGACAAATCGCAATTTTTTTTTATTGAATTATGATTCAAAACATTCCTCACGCTGACAACAGGTTTGATGTAAAAAACATGCTTATACTTACATACTATTGCGTATAAATTTCTTGTAAAATGTTTACATTTTGTCCACGTGATAAAAAAAAACTTTGAAATTTCAATTGAGAAAAAAAATTAGTTCTTTAAGTTTTTTATGTCACAGATACATTATTTAACAGTTGGCTGAATAGGAGACAATGTTGTTAGTTATTGCTGGGGTGATTAGCAACATGCAATTCGGAACTACAAACGGAAGCGACAAAGCCTGACACGTAAATCTGTTTACGGTAGAAGTGGTTGTTAGTTTGAAACCAACAGCACTGTTGTGGCAAAAACAATATTAGCACGCCGACTATAGTAGTTTAGCATGAGTCCAGAATAAAGTTTATTGCATTAAAATTGGTCAGATCGAATTAGTGTCCGCACTTTGTAGAATTGTAAATGTGTAGTAATAAAAATATAAACTACAATATTAACGGAACAATATTCGATAATTATTATTTATTATTACGATTTGAACTAGATTAATATTTGCAATAAATACATTCTACAAAGTTCTTTAACTTAAAACTGTAAACTATATCATTAAAATAATTAATAATTCCTCCTCATCACTGTCGGGCATGTCCCCAGAAGGCTAGCAGCATTCTTTGACCACAAAAAAAGCAAAATAAAATACAGGTTGGGGTATATCATTATTTCTATATTAATAAAATATGTCAATAAAATCCGTCGAATTAAAAATACCTTAGGCGATTTAATTTGTATGTAAGGCAATTTTAAGCCGTTTTTTTCTTTTTGGTGGCTCTGCTCTTTGAGAAGGCATACATTATGAATGCATGCCTTGCCATGTCATCAACATTCAAGAAGCGAGAGTATTCCTTTCCCAAGGCCGGCAACGTACTTGCAGCACCTCTAGTATTGCGGGTGTCCATGGGCGACGGTGATTACTTACAATCAGGTGACCCGCTTCCTTTTATGCCTTGCTATTATATTAATATACTAGCCGTGCCCCGCGGTGTTACCCGCGTTAAATTTTATAAATTTTCTTTGCTATAAACCTCACGGAGCCCGAGACCTATCCAACGAATGCAAAACCGTGGAAATCGGTTCGTGCGTTCTGGAGTTATAGCGTCAGGAAGGAAAACCCGACTTATTTTTATATAGTAGAGATAGAGATAAGTCAATTTATCTATGTACCCGAGTAAAGCCGGAGCTACTATGTATATTCTACAACAGTAGCGTACTTTTAGTCCAGTCATTATAGTAAGTTCACCTCGAAATTCGAGATAACCAGCTGTAAGTCTGTAAATACTTGTATATTGACACCCTAAAAGTTGTCAAAACCTACATATGGTGGTACGCAACTATAAAATTTCAATGTTATGCGCTTTTTTGGTAAATATCTCATTTCCTATGGATTTTTTATTATTTGTAATAATAACAATATTGTAGAATACAAAATTCTCTACAAATTTTGTCGGTTTTTTTTTTAATACGGTGAACCGTTTTCGAGATAGAGGGCGAAGAGCGCGAAGTCACAGCATCACTTCAGGTCAACCGGTGCCTCCGGTCGAAAACGCGCCATATATAGTAAAAAACTATGGATAAATCAATGATTATAAATATTTGTCAATTTTTATTAACTATTGTAGATAAGTAATGGAATCAGGCGTTACTTTGCGGAAATCCATAACAATCAAAATACAAAATCAATATTTAGTGTTAATTCCGCTAATTGTCAGTTTAATCATGCTGGGATGCAATTTGCACCGCCCTCCCGCCCGCAAAAATGTGCACATGCAAGAAGGACAATATAAAAAGCAAATTACATGCGCCAGTACGATACCCAACACGTGTTTCGGTCCTCCACGGACCATTCTCAAGGGCTGCTAACTCGTCGAGTGCTCGAAGGAGACTAAAAGCCAACGAGGCGAGCGCTCTTTTATATACTACCAACCGCATGGACAATTATTTCTAACTACCCCCAAATATTCGTAGTAAAGGAGATGAAACTAAATTTGTTTGGTCATTCAACAATGCAAAACTATTACTGCTATGTTTTAATATTTCTAATTGTTCCAACACACATAACCGGAAACTTTTATCACAACTATGTAAAATATTATACGTATTATTGTCGCCCAAGGAATGGCCTGTTTCAATTAAATGTTTGGCGTAATGAGATTTATCAGGATGGCCATTCCTATAAGCAGCTACATGCTCTTTATACCGTATTTCAAAATTTCGGCCTGTCTGACCTATATATACCGCGTCACAATCATCGCAGACCAACCTATACACGCCGGATTTCTTGCAATTTTCCAAATTATCTTTTCCATTACAAAGACGTCGTATAGTTTGGTCCGTCCGAAATGCAACGTGAATATTATTTTTACGCAGTAAATTGGCAATTCTATCTGAAATTGGGCCCATATAGGTCAGACTACCAACATATTTGTTAATACGGTCAGGGGGGCATGCATACAGTAAAGAGCGAACCCTACATCTCTGATTATTTTTAATCAAATTATCAATAATAGATTTTGGATAACCGTTTGATAACGCGATTTCATAAAGAATATTAAGTTCTTTTATGTAATTCTCATTAGACAAGGGGACCGACATTAACCTATGAACATAGCTGCGGAAGGCAGCTAGTTTATGTTGATTGGGGTGACATGATGAAGCTGGAATAGCCATATCGGTATGTGTTGGTTTCCGATATATTTGAAATTCTAATTTATTATGGACATTAGTGATGGTGAGGTCAAGAAAATTAAGGGATTTTTGTGATTCTAATTCCAATTTAAATTTTATTTTAGGGTGGAGATTATTTAATTTAGTAACAAATAAATCAATTTGGCGTTTGGTACCAGACCAACAGATTATTATGTCATCAACGTATCTATAATAAAATAAAATGTTGGGTTCGCCCACTATATATCTACGTTCAAAATTATCCATAAATATCTCTGCCATTAGTGGACTTAACGGTGAACCCATGGCCAACCCTTCCTTTTGGCGGTAATATTGATTGTTAAAACGAAAATAATTTTGTTGCATGCATATTTTTGTGAGTTTAAGTAGATCATACATCTCTCCAGGATGTAACCGTTGTCTCTCAAAGTGTTCACCCAGAATATGTAAACATTCCTCATGAGGGATATTGGTAAATAGACTATCAACATCTAGGGACAGTAACTTAGCGGAAGATGGAATTTGAGTATCTTTAATTTTTGAAATTAAGTCTAAACTATTTTTTAAACTGAATTGAGGTTGAAAGAATGCTTTTTTACTTAAAAGGACGTTAAGATGTTTGGCTAAATTATACGAGGGGGCACCAATATGAGAGACAACAGGGCGAATAGGAACGTTTTCTTTATGAGTTTTTGGCAACCCATACAAAACAGGTGATCGTGGGTTCATGGGGATAATATTTTTTAATTGATCTGGAGAGATGTAAGACGTACCCTTAATAGCATCTTTTAACTCGATCGTAAACTTTTTGGTGGGATCAGAATCAAGGCATTCAAAATCGTCACCCTGGATGACATCATTAACCTTCAGATTATAATCAATTCTATCCAGAATTACGACTGAGTTACCCTTATCAGCTTTTGAAATTACTAGGTTATTCTGGTTTATTTTGTCATTTAAAGAACGATAAAGAATATTTTCTAACCTACTGTGGATAACCGGTGTCTTTAAAGCTTTTTTGATTTGAACTGCTATCTGATGCTTAATGATGCCATCCTGTTTACTTCTAAAGCAAGCAATTTCCGAGTCAACCGCCAAAGTTTCAAGGGATTTCTGGGAAGGCCTAGGTTGAATATTATATTTCAAACCTTTTTCTAACAAAGAAATTTCATTTGGTGAAAACTGAGTATTAGAATAATTTTTAACGCGGGGATAAAATGTATGCGTTGAAATCGGCAAATTATCAGAATGGTTGAAATTATCATTGCGGCTCTCCCGAGACAATCGCTCCAACTTCCGCGATTGTATTACATATTTTTCATGCACCTCTTTCGAAGCCAGATCCCTAGCCTTGTTATCTAAAATATCAAACTCCACGTTATGTAATTTGAAACTCAATTCGGTATATAATACTTTGAGGTGGAGCTTGATACCATCTCTAACAGAAAACCAATACTTGCATTCCTCATTCAACCATATCTGCTTAGCCTTCCTCAACGCTATACTACTAGCTCGGTTATGTGTGTTGGTACGCAAATTAATATAATGAGGTATTACATTCAATTTCTTACATTGTTGATTGAACCATACGTTTTGTGCTGCCAAACGGTGGAGTTTGGTTAGCTTGATGTAAAGTTTTGCCTGCTCAGCTATACTTGCTGACTGTAGATAAGTAATGGAATCAGGCGTTACTTTGCGGAAATCCATAACAATCAAAATACAAAATCAATATTTAGTGTTAATTCCGCTAATTGTCAGTTTAATCATGCTGGGATGCAATTTGCACCGCCCTCCCGCCCGCAAAAATGTGCACATGCAAGAAGGACAATATAAAAAGCAAATTACATGCGCCAGTACGATACCCAACACGTGTTTCGGTCCTCCACGGACCATTCTCAAGGGCTGCTAACTCGTCGAGTGCTCGAAGGAGACTAAAAGCCAACGAGGCGAGCGCTCTTTTATATACTACCAACCGCATGGACAATTATTTCTAACTACCCCCAAATATTCGTAGTAAAGGAGATGAAACTAAATTTGTTTGGTCATTCAACAATGCAAAACTATTACTGCTATGTTTTAATATTTCTAATTGTTCCAACACACATAACCGGAAACTTTTATCACAACTATGTAAAATATTATACGTATTATTGTCGCCCAAGGAATGGCCTGTTTCAATTAAATGTTTGGCGTAATGAGATTTATCAGGATGGCCATTCCTATAAGCAGCTACATGCTCTTTATACCGTATTTCAAAATTTCGGCCTGTCTGACCTATATATACCGCGTCACAATCATCGCAGACCAACCTATACACGCCGGATTTCTTGCAATTTTCCAAATTATCTTTTCCATTACAAAGACGTCGTATAGTTTGGTCCGTCCGAAATGCAACGTGAATATTATTTTTACGCAGTAAATTGGCAATTCTATCTGAAATTGGGCCCATATAGGTCAGACTACCAACATATTTGTTAATACGGTCAGGGGGGCATGCATACAGTAAAGAGCGAACCCTACATCTCTGATTATTTTTAATCAAATTATCAATAATAGATTTTGGATAACCGTTTGATAACGCGATTTCATAAAGAATATTAAGTTCTTTTATGTAATTCTCATTAGACAAGGGGACCGACATTAACCTATGAACATAGCTGCGGAAGGCAGCTAGTTTATGTTGATTGGGGTGACATGATGAAGCTGGAATAGCCATATCGGTATGTGTTGGTTTCCGATATATTTGAAATTCTAATTTATTATGGACATTAGTGATGGTGAGGTCAAGAAAATTAAGGGATTTTTGTGATTCTAATTCCAATTTAAATTTTATTTTAGGGTGGAGATTATTTAATTTAGTAACAAATAAATCAATTTGGCGTTTGGTACCAGACCAACAGATTATTATGTCATCAACGTATCTATAATAAAATAAAATGTTGGGTTCGCCCACTATATATCTACGTTCAAAATTATCCATAAATATCTCTGCCATTAGTGGACTTAACGGTGAACCCATGGCCAACCCTTCCTTTTGGCGGTAATATTGATTGTTAAAACGAAAATAATTTTGTTGCATGCATATTTTTGTGAGTTTAAGTAGATCATACATCTCTCCAGGATGTAACCGTTGTCTCTCAAAGTGTTCACCCAGAATATGTAAACATTCCTCATGAGGGATATTGGTAAATAGACTATCAACATCTAGGGACAGTAACTTAGCGGAAGATGGAATTTGAGTATCTTTAATTTTTGAAATTAAGTCTAAACTATTTTTTAAACTGAATTGAGGTTGAAAGAATGCTTTTTTACTTAAAAGGACGTTAAGATGTTTGGCTAAATTATACGAGGGGGCACCAATATGAGAGACAACAGGGCGAATAGGAACGTTTTCTTTATGAGTTTTTGGCAACCCATACAAAACAGGTGATCGTGGGTTCATGGGGATAATATTTTTTAATTGATCTGGAGAGATGTAAGACGTACCCTTAATAGCATCTTTTAACTCGATCGTAAACTTTTTGGTGGGATCAGAATCAAGGCATTCAAAATCGTCACCCTGGATGACATCATTAACCTTCAGATTATAATCAATTCTATCCAGAATTACGACTGAGTTACCCTTATCAGCTTTTGAAATTACTAGGTTATTCTGGTTTATTTTGTCATTTAAAGAACGATAAAGAATATTTTCTAACCTACTGTGGATAACCGGTGTCTTTAAAGCTTTTTTGATTTGAACTGCTATCTGATGCTTAATGATGCCATCCTGTTTACTTCTAAAGCAAGCAATTTCCGAGTCAACCGCCAAAGTTTCAAGGGATTTCTGGGAAGGCCTAGGTTGAATATTATATTTCAAACCTTTTTCTAACAAAGAAATTTCATTTGGTGAAAACTGAGTATTAGAATAATTTTTAACGCGGGGATAAAATGTATGCGTTGAAATCGGCAAATTATCAGAATGGTTGAAATTATCATTGCGGCTCTCCCGAGACAATCGCTCCAACTTCCGCGATTGTATTACATATTTTTCATGCACCTCTTTCGAAGCCAGATCCCTAGCCTTGTTATCTAAAATATCAAACTCCACGTTATGTAATTTGAAACTCAATTCGGTATATAATACTTTGAGGTGGAGCTTGATACCATCTCTAACAGAAAACCAATACTTGCATTCCTCATTCAACCATATCTGCTTAGCCTTCCTCAACGCTATACTACTAGCTCGGTTATGTGTGTTGGTACGCAAATTAATATAATGAGGTATTACATTCAATTTCTTACATTGTTGATTGAACCATACGTTTTGTGCTGCCAAACGGTGGAGTTTGGTTAGCTTGATGTAAAGTTTTGCCTGCTCAGCTATACTTGCTGACTGTAGATAAGTAATGGAATCAGGCGTTACTTTGCGGAAATCCATAACAATCAAAATACAAAATCAATATTTAGTGTTAATTCCGCTAATTGTCAGTTTAATCATGCTGGGATGCAATTTGCACCGCCCTCCCGCCCGCAAAAATGTGCACATGCAAGAAGGACAATATAAAAAGCAAATTACATGCGCCAGTACGATACCCAACACGTGTTTCGGTCCTCCACGGACCATTCTCAAGGGCTGCTAACTCGTCGAGTGCTCGAAGGAGACTAAAAGCCAACGAGGCGAGCGCTCTTTTATATACTACCAACCGCATGGACAATTATTTCTAACTACCCCCAAATATTCGTAGTAAAGGAGATGAAACTAAATTTGTTTGGTCATTCAACAATGCAAAACTATTACTGCTATGTTTTAATATTTCTAATTGTTCCAACACACATAACCGGAAACTTTTATCACAACTATGTAAAATATTATACGTATTATTGTCGCCCAAGGAATGGCCTGTTTCAATTAAATGTTTGGCGTAATGAGATTTATCAGGATGGCCATTCCTATAAGCAGCTACATGCTCTTTATACCGTATTTCAAAATTTCGGCCTGTCTGACCTATATATACCGCGTCACAATCATCGCAGACCAACCTATACACGCCGGATTTCTTGCAATTTTCCAAATTATCTTTTCCATTACAAAGACGTCGTATAGTTTGGTCCGTCCGAAATGCAACGTGAATATTATTTTTACGCAGTAAATTGGCAATTCTATCTGAAATTGGGCCCATATAGGTAAAATTATTTTCGTTTTAACAATCAATATTACCGCCAAAAGGAAGGGTTGGCCATGGGTTCACCGTTAAGTCCACTAATGGCAGAGATATTTATGGATAATTTTGAACGTAGATATATAGTGGGCGAACCCAACATTTTATTTTATTATAGATACGTTGATGACATAATAATCTGTTGGTCTGGTACCAAACGCCAAATTGATTTATTTGTTACTAAATTAAATAATCTCCACCCTAAAATAAAATTTAAATTGGAATTAGAATCACAAAAATCCCTTAATTTTCTTGACCTCACCATCACTAATGTCCATAATAAATTAGAATTTCAAATATATCGGAAACCAACACATACCGATATGGCTATTCCAGCTTCATCATGTCACCCCAATCAACATAAACTAGCTGCCTTCCGCAGCTATGTTCATAGGTTAATGTCGGTCCCCTTGTCTAATGAGAATTACATAAAAGAACTTAATATTCTTTATGAAATCGCGTTATCAAACGGTTATCCAAAATCTATTATTGATAATTTGATTAAAAATAATCAGAGATGTAGGGTTCGCTCTTTACTGTATGCATGCCCCCCTGACCGTATTAACAAATATGTTGGTAGTCTGACCTATATGGGCCCAATTTCAGATAGAATTGCCAATTTACTGCGTAAAAATAATATTCACGTTGCATTTCGGACGGACCAAACTATACGACGTCTTTGTAATGGAAAAGATAATTTGGAAAATTGCAAGAAATCCGGCGTGTATAGGTTGGTCTGCGATGATTGTGACGCGGTATATATAGGTCAGACAGGCCGAAATTTTGAAATACGGTATAAAGAGCATGTAGCTGCTTATAGGAATGGCCATCCTGATAAATCTCATTACGCCAAACATTTAATTGAAACAGGCCATTCCTTGGGCGACAATAATACGTATAATATTTTACATAGTTGTGATAAAAGTTTCCGGTTATGTGTGTTGGAACAATTAGAAATATTAAAACATAGCAGTAATAGTTTTGCATTGTTGAATGACCAAACAAATTTAGTTTCATCTCCTTTACTACGAATATTTGGGGGTAGTTAGAAATAATTGTCCATGCGGTTGGTAGTATATAAAAGAGCGCTCGCCTCGTTGGCTTTTAGTCTCCTTCGAGCACTCGACGAGTTAGCAGCCCTTGAGAATGGTCCGTGGAGGACCGAAACACGTGTTGGGTATCGTACTGGCGCATGTAATTTGCTTTTTATATTGTCCTTCTTGCATGTGCACATTTTTGCGGGCGGGAGGGCGGTGCAAATTGCATCCCAGCATGATTAAACTGACAATTAGCGGAATTAACACTAAATATTGATTTTGTATTTTGATTGTTATGGATTTCCGCAAAGTAACGCCTGATTCCATTACTTATCTACAGTCAGCAAGTATAGCTGAGCAGGCAAAACTTTACATCAAGCTAACCAAACTCCACCGTTTGGCAGCACAAAACGTATGGTTCAATCAACAATGTAAGAAATTGAATGTAATACCTCATTATATTAATTTGCGTACCAACACACATAACCGAGCTAGTAGTATAGCGTTGAGGAAGGCTAAGCAGATATGGTTGAATGAGGAATGCAAGTATTGGTTTTCTGTTAGAGATGGTATCAAGCTCCACCTCAAAGTATTATATACCGAATTGAGTTTCAAATTACATAACGTGGAGTTTGATATTTTAGATAACAAGGCTAGGGATCTGGCTTCGAAAGAGGTGCATGAAAAATATGTAATACAATCGCGGAAGTTGGAGCGATTGTCTCGGGAGAGCCGCAATGATAATTTCAACCATTCTGATAATTTGCCGATTTCAACGCATACATTTTATCCCCGCGTTAAAAATTATTCTAATACTCAGTTTTCACCAAATGAAATTTCTTTGTTAGAAAAAGGTTTGAAATATAATATTCAACCTAGGCCTTCCCAGAAATCCCTTGAAACTTTGGCGGTTGACTCGGAAATTGCTTGCTTTAGAAGTAAACAGGATGGCATCATTAAGCATCAGATAGCAGTTCAAATCAAAAAAGCTTTAAAGACACCGGTTATCCACAGTAGGTTAGAAAATATTCTTTATCGTTCTTTAAATGACAAAATAAACCAGAATAACCTAGTAATTTCAAAAGCTGATAAGGGTAACTCAGTCGTAATTCTGGATAGAATTGATTATAATCTGAAGGTTAATGATGTCATCCAGGGTGACGATTTTGAATGCCTTGATTCTGATCCCACCAAAAAGTTTACGATCGAGTTAAAAGATGCTATTAAGGGTACGTCTTACATCTCTCCAGATCAATTAAAAAATATTATCCCCATGAACCCACGATCACCTGTTTTGTATGGGTTGCCAAAAACTCATAAAGAAAACGTTCCTATTCGCCCTGTTGTCTCTCATATTGGTGCCCCCTCGTATAATTTAGCCAAACATCTTAACGTCCTTTTAAGTAAAAAAGCATTCTTTCAACCTCAATTCAGTTTAAAAAATAGTTTAGACTTAATTTCAAAAATTAAAGATACTCAAATTCCATCTTCCGCTAAGTTACTGTCCCTAGATGTTGATAGTCTATTTACCAATATCCCTCATGAGGAATGTTTACATATTCTGGGTGAACACTTTGAGAGACAACGGTTACATCCTGGAGAGATGTATGATCTACTTAAACTCACAAAAATATGCATGCAACAAAATTATTTTCGTTTTAACAATCAATATTACCGCCAAAAGGAAGGGTTGGCCATGGGTTCACCGTTAAGTCCACTAATGGCAGAGATATTTATGGATAATTTTGAACGTAGATATATAGTGGGCGAACCCAACATTTTATTTTATTATAGATACGTTGATGACATAATAATCTGTTGGTCTGGTACCAAACGCCAAATTGATTTATTTGTTACTAAATTAAATAATCTCCACCCTAAAATAAAATTTAAATTGGAATTAGAATCACAAAAATCCCTTAATTTTCTTGACCTCACCATCACTAATGTCCATAATAAATTAGAATTTCAAATATATCGGAAACCAACACATACCGATATGGCTATTCCAGCTTCATCATGTCACCCCAATCAACATAAACTAGCTGCCTTCCGCAGCTATGTTCATAGGTTAATGTCGGTCCCCTTGTCTAATGAGAATTACATAAAAGAACTTAATATTCTTTATGAAATCGCGTTATCAAACGGTTATCCAAAATCTATTATTGATAATTTGATTAAAAATAATCAGAGATGTAGGGTTCGCTCTTTACTGTATGCATGCCCCCCTGACCGTATTAACAAATATGTTGGTAGTCTGACCTATATGGGCCCAATTTCAGATAGAATTGCCAATTTACTGCGTAAAAATAATATTCACGTTGCATTTCGGACGGACCAAACTATACGACGTCTTTGTAATGGAAAAGATAATTTGGAAAATTGCAAGAAATCCGGCGTGTATAGGTTGGTCTGCGATGATTGTGACGCGGTATATATAGGTCAGACAGGCCGAAATTTTGAAATACGGTATAAAGAGCATGTAGCTGCTTATAGGAATGGCCATCCTGATAAATCTCATTACGCCAAACATTTAATTGAAACAGGCCATTCCTTGGGCGACAATAATACGTATAATATTTTACATAGTTGTGATAAAAGTTTCCGGTTATGTGTGTTGGAACAATTAGAAATATTAAAACATAGCAGTAATAGTTTTGCATTGTTGAATGACCAAACAAATTTAGTTTCATCTCCTTTACTACGAATATTTGGGGGTAGTTAGAAATAATTGTCCATGCGGTTGGTAGTATATAAAAGAGCGCTCGCCTCGTTGGCTTTTAGTCTCCTTCGAGCACTCGACGAGTTAGCAGCCCTTGAGAATGGTCCGTGGAGGACCGAAACACGTGTTGGGTATCGTACTGGCGCATGTAATTTGCTTTTTATATTGTCCTTCTTTCATGTGCACATTTTTGCGGGCGGGAGGGCGGTGCAAATTGCATCCCAGCATGATTAAACTGACAATTAGCGGAATTAACACTAAATATTGATTTTGTATTTTGATTAACTATTGTATTATATTTTATATTTTTTTTCCTAACATATCCACTTTTTATTAAGTATTAATTTATTTAACAACACTTACCTGCCCATGGGATTGCAGAATTGTTAATGAAAATATAGGAATTATATTTTAATTTTAACCTAATTAATATTAATAACTTCTTACATGATGAAAAAAACTTATAAATTATGAATTAACCTTTTTATTAAAAAAATATCATTCAATCTCTACTATATAAAAATAAGTCGGGTTTTCCTTCCTGACGCTATAACTCCAGAACGCACGAACCGATTTCCACGGTTTTGCATTCGTTGGAAAGGTCTCGGGCTCCGTGAGGTTTATAGCAAAGAAAATTTATAAAATTTAACGCGGGTAACACCGCGGGGCACAGCTAGTACATTTATATTTTATAAAGTAAAAAAATGTTAAGGGGTACAAAAACTACAATTTATACCTTTAATCATCTTCTTCCTCTGCATCGTCGTCTTCCGGCTGCTGGTAAATTTCAAACTGGTCTTCATTATCGTCTTCAACGGCATTTGTCTCAAGTTCTTCCATTTCGGGGTCAAAGGTTCCATCTTCGTTAATGTCACATTGGACATGTGAACATTGATACAAGCTTGCCATTGGCCACAAGCTAAAGAGCATTGCAAGCCCGCTTTCATGCACCCGCATCGCGAACCACAACCACTCTTGCAGTTGCAGGACATTGTATTTAGCAAAGCTTCTGGAGCAGGTGGTGATATTATCATGATGGGCTCCAGAAAATCGTTTCGTATTACCCAACCTCATACCTGGGGTCCCAAATCATGCCCTAACCAAGTTTGTACTTGATTGTGCTTGTTGGTGGAATATTTGAAATCTACACAGGTTTGAGTTCAATAAAAATTGACAAATATTTATAATCATTGATTTATCGATAGTTCATCAACTATATATGGCGGGTTTTCGACCAGAGGCACCGGTTGACTTGAAGTGATGCTGTGACCGTCCGCTCTCCGCCCTCTATATCGAAAACGGTACACCGTATTAAAAAAAATTGAGACAAAATTTTGTATTCTACAATATTGTTATTAATACAAATAGCAAAAAACCTAAAATGAGATATTTACAAAAAAAGCGCAAAAAACCGATTTTTGTGACCTTTGACCTTGAATTTAATAGTTGCGTACACCCTACCATATGTAGGTTTTGAGACAACTTTTAGGTTGTCAATATACAAGTATTTACAGACTTACAGCTGGGTATCTCAAATTCCGAGATTCTTACCTAATTTAAGCTTAAATGACTGGGCTATTTATAATAAATTAACTTTTCATAGTGACGACACGACGACGACACGACACCTGTGTTTAAGCATACATGGAGGTTAGCCATATGTTTGGAACATGTTCTATGTTCCAAACATATAGCTAATCTCCATTGACAATGGCCGCTATGGCTAAACTTTGAATAAGTTATAATATTGTAGAGCTATCTTTAGCATATAAGAATAAAGCCCTACCTAATTATATTAATCCACCCTCTTGCCTTAAAAGCTCTAACAATAGCGATAATTCTATTAATAGGCTTTTGATGTCAGCATAGTTTTCAGGCTAGTTTTATAGTCTCATGTATAAGTTATAACGATACAAAGTTGTTTATTCCACTTTTTATGACTGTCTGCTTACAGCTATTTCATGGGATAGGTGTCTTATGTGTCAAGGAGGAAGGAGTCACTGGCGCCTTACAGACGTTGTCTATGCTATTAAGAAAGACTGGACTTCATAAGACCTTTAGAGCTAAGCTTCAGGTAGCTGAAAATCAGCGTTGAATCTTGTCCCGGCTGCAACATCTTGCTGAGCTACTAGCTATTTGAATTCATATAGAATTTTTAAGTAGTATTCAACTGAAAGCATCTTTTTTTATATATTCTTCTTTTTCTAACCAGGATCAGTGTCCCGATCCCAAACAAGGGCGTGGAAGAGCAAATCCTTTTTACTGCGAGTTTCTAACAAAACACACATACTATTATATAAATATTGTGTATTGCTGTGTATTTATACTTCTATTTCTTCAAATAAATAAAAAATAATTGCATACCGGCTCATGTCCGTACCGAACATCATAATATCATTTTTTTCATTTTATTTTCCCGTTGACGTTGAGTTATTCGTAGAGTGTAAAAATAAGAATAATAAACCTCCGAGAGTTAGCTAGCAAGGGACTTTTAAATTTGATCTGCCAGTACATATATTTCGTAGCTTAATGCAGCGCGCCTCTCTCAGATTGGAGTTTGTTTTTGGTTGGACAGCCGTTGGACGATTAAAAGCTCGTCTGAGGAAGAACAGTCTCCGCGTGAATAAGATCACCAACATTCATCTAGAAGGGGAGAATGGACGGTTAAACTTGTGTGATGCCATGTGAGTCGCAGGGGTCTAAGGTTATAGTAACCACTTAGACCGCACAATTCTTCGCTGACTTGATAGTATCACAAAAAAGATGAAAAGGGCCCAAACATTATAAGTCAAGGTATAATACAACGTTCTTTCCAAAGAGTAATATAATTCTTTAACATAACAGTATACCCTTACAAATGGAGTGTAATGCATAAACTAGACCGAACGTAATAGCATTTTCCTGGTTAGATAAAATTTTCACAGCACAATTTATTAGACAGAAAGCCTTATTTATCTCCTAAAGCATCGGCTAAAGAGAACGGAGGAATCTCTAAATGGTCATGAACTTTGAAAGTATGAGTCGGGAGGTGCCCAAGAGGGCGATGATTCAGAACCAGGATAACATTACATCAGATAATCTGACTCTGGTTATAAGACCACGCCTATTTATAGATTATATAACTGATATCGTAGGTTGGTGACTACTATCCAACACTTTTCTTGCTACTTAACTGCATAAAAAATATCACCCGTGTTCGATTTTCAAATAAGTTAAGAGAAACAAAATAGAAACCGTAAAACGGGGTGATTAGAAACACGGGGGGTGAATAGCAATAGGGACAGTATCCATACAAATATATCAAAATTTTACTTTTGTATGGATACTGTCTCTATTGCTATTCATCCCCAGTGTTTCTATTCACCCCGGTGTTTCTATTCACCCCGTTTTACTAAAGTTGATGTGTAGTGCTAATTCCACAAATTGTCAGTTTAATCACGCCGGGATGCAATACGCACTGCAATACTGCAATAGTCAGGCGCATTCGAGCACTCGACATACACATATCGTGCATATTTTTTTCGGGCGGGAGGGCGGTGCAAAATGCATCCCGGCTTGATTAAACTGACAATTAGCGGAATTAACTTTGTATTTTGTATGTAATGGATTTCCAAAAAGTATCGTCTGATTACATTATTTAGTTAAGAGTGTTATTAAAACCTATCCGAAAAAACCGGCCAAGTGCGAGTTGGACTCACACATGAAGGGTTCCGTAGCAGCAAGTATTCCAATTGATTAATGAAAGCAAATTGCGGTTTACGATTTATGACGTACTAAAAACTATTGCTAGATCTCGTTCAAACCAATTTTCGTTGTTAGTTTGCATGGTAATGTAGGGGGGGGACTCAGTTTACCACTTTGGAAGTGTCTCTCGCGCAAACTATTCAGTTTAGAAAAAAATATATATTAGAAACCTTAATATCATTTTTGAAGACTTATCCATAGACCCCACATGTATGGGTACGATGAAAAAATTTTTTTTACTTTCGTTCTATGTATGGGGACCCCTAAAATTATTGTTTTTTTTTTATATTTTTGTGTAAAAATCTTAATGCGGTTCACCGAATACATCTACTTACCAAGTTTCACAGTACAGTACAGCTCTTATAGTTTCGGAAAAAAGTGGCTGTGACATACGGACGGACAGACAGACATAACGAATCTATAAGGGTCCCGTTTTTGCCATTTGGCTACAGAACCCTAAAAATCACTGTAAATGTGCCTTGGAGGGCAAGTGAAATGACAGTGCTACAGATCCCTTCTGTGACAGCTTCCCATCCCATTAGATTATTGGGATCTGGATTCTGATTTGGCTGCACGTGTGGCACAGCGGCTATGACAGTCGCCTCGCCGCTTCATGTCGCGGGTTCGAGTTCCGCGTCGGACAACTATTTGTGTGACCCATAAATAGTTGTTCTGAGTCTGGATGTAATTTGTGTCCGTCCATTCTATGTTTGTAAAGTACCCACACAGGGACGGGCGTTATCTTTTAAAATATAAAAAATATTAGAGTGAATCTATATGCACACATCAATAGACATGTTTATGTTCCCTAACCGTATAGAGTATAGTGCTTATTTCACTGTGTTGTATTGGACTTTGTTTATATAAGTAAGTAAATCCTTATTTTACTTGCCTGCACATCAAGCTACCCCAATCTGTCAAATTTCCCGAAATGAAATTGAACATTATGCTTATGTGATAAAGTAGAAAATCTATAAAAGAAGTTTGACAGATCGGGGTAGCTGGCTGTGCTGGCGTCTATACGTCGAAATTATGCATTTGTATTGAAGGGCCCGTTGGTTTAGTAGTTAGTGAACTGAATTCTAAGCCAGAGGTAATGGGTTCGATACTGATCGGACTAATGTTTGTGCTATGGGCACGATTATTTGTTCTGCGTCTGGGTGTATTTTATCTGTAGTATGTATGTTTAAATATATAAGTATGTTTATCAGTTGTCTGGTTACCATAGTACAGGCTGTGCCTATTTGCAGGGATAAGTTAGCATTCTTCTAAAGTTTTTTATATTTTTTTAGTTTAACTTTTCATGTGTCAGCTGAAATTATTTATATAACTATTGACTTACCTTTTTAATTCAGGTCCTTAAAATCATAATCTGTTACGTGTTTTTAATACTTTACCTAATAAATTGTAACTGTAACTTTTAAAATACCACGAGAGCCCTTATACATATTGGTTTTGCTGAAGATTTGGACGTTAGAATATCTGTATTTAACTATATATCATGACAGTAACACATATAATTTTATTATTATTAGTCACGTGACATAGGAATATTAAATACTAGCTGTACCCCGCCATTTTACCCGCGTTAAACTGAATAAATTATAGCCTATGTGTTATTCGGATATATAAGCTATATTACTACAAAGTTTCATCAAAATCCATCCGGTAGTTTTTGCGTGAAAGAGTAACAAAAATCCATACATCCATCATACTCAAAAACTTTCGTATTTATAAGACTAGTAGGATTTGTGTGCTATTGTGGTTTATTATAATTTTGACTTTTAAGAATATTTTTTATTATTGACTCTGCATGCCTTACTAGCAAAACTATAGCTGGAATAACGATCTGTAACAACATTAATACCTATATTTGCAAATAAATAATTAACCTATTCTAAACTATATTCCTTATTTTACAGTATTATACACAGATTTAAACGTACTGCTAATTCCTTAAATATCTTATGTTTGTATAATATGAATCGATTTTAATCATTATTATTTATTCAGTATGATTTCCAAATCGTCCTATGGAAATTTAGTTCAGATTGGGCTATAACATAATTAT
Source organism: Pseudoips prasinana (assembly GCA_951640165.1). NCBI lineage: Eukaryota > Metazoa > Arthropoda > Insecta > Lepidoptera > Nolidae > Pseudoips > Pseudoips prasinana. Next base: position 25,700,763 of record OX621237.1, on the reverse strand, counting down.
CATAATTAATTTTCACTGAATGAAAGTTTGATTAAAAATCCCGTAGTTTCACGATCAATAGGAATGAAATATAAAATGTTTGTCCATTCAACAGACACGGTCCCGTCAGTCTTGTAAACATTAACACAATTTAGTTGGTACTCTTCGCTTCTTACCCACAATTGCATATCTTATAAGTCTGAATACACAATAAAAAGGAACGTTCCAAGAACGCACTTCAATGGGATGGTACATTTTTGCGGAAATGTGTATTTTTAAATTCCTTTAGAGGAATAAAGTTGCTATATATATTTAATACATATAAATGTTTATGCAGTGTGCTTGACGCTGAAGAATCTAATAAGTACCTTGATGAAAATGTAAATGTTTTTTTTTGTTTCGGACAAAATGGGGAAGCGCCTAACCATGGTAACACAGAATAGGTTCGTTTTAGCCTCTTCGATATCCGATTTCGACTACCACGCGGACGAAATCGCGGGAAAAAGCTAGTTATATGTTATATCTAACTATTTATTAACATTATTAAAATTATTAACAATAATAATAATAATAATAATATCTAGGGACAATATCACACAGATCATCCTAGCCCCAAACTAAGCAAAGCTTGTACTATGGGTACCAGGCGACGATATACATACTTATATAGATAGATAAATACTTAAATACATAGAAAACATCCATGACTCAGAAACAAATATTCGTGCTCATCACACAAATATTTGCACTTACCGGGATTCGAACCCAGGACCACCAGCTTCGTATGCAGGAGCACTACCAACTAGGCTACGGTGACAATACTATAATCATTTAAAAAATAATTGGCCTTCAAATTATTGATGGATACCTAATTTGCACGCTCAATCGTCAGATTGTGTTGGACTCGTAAACGTGTGCTACCACCAAATACTGTTATCATATTCTCGCAAATAAGTATTTGATTTGATTCAACGCGTCAGTAACATAATACATGCAGAGTTATTCATGCGAACTGGCTCATTGAACAAGATAATAGATCAATTTGACCTACTATAATGAAATTTATTCAGCACTTGGGTATGAACATACACTTCTACTTGTCAAGCTCAAAATACAGCAGATAAACATAGTCGAATAGAATATAGAATAGAATAGAATAGAACTTTCTTTATTAGAGTAACTAAGACTCTACAAGATTGTTAGTTTAAACTTACGACTATGTTAGTAATCACTGACATTAATCAAAAGCACGGAACACGTAAATACATAAATGAAGGTTTGTCACTGTTGTGCCATCCCATGGGAGACTGCACAACAGGGACCAACGTATTTACAGTCCTGTCAACTGGCAACCATGCTTAAGACGCTGTTGGGGCTGCCCCACACCCTGCGCATCAGGGAAGCATACCGCTTGCGCATTATTGCGTAAAAGCAAACTTCGTGCGCATCTGCGAACATCCCTGACGCACTACAGAAACGGGGCAGCCCCACAAGTATACTAAACGCATTGTTATATTGAACGCGGAGAGCGCTGTACGATTTTTTCGTATATCTAGCCCACAAGTATAATAGTAACAAAAACAAATTGAATTATATTTTAATGTAGTGTTCGTGTGAGAGGAATGTTCTCCAGCAATTTTGTCCTACTGCGGGGTATCATATTTGCATAGACCATGCAAAAGCAATGTAAACAGTTGAATGATTAATTTGACCGTCCCATATGATGCGGCATGTTCATATACATAGCTATAGCTTTAACTGGGTGTGTAAATTGGGCAAATTGAGTGCCAAGCCACAGAATACGATACGGCCTAGCCAACCATTAACCATAATTATTGACGAGAGTCAATAAGTGTCTGTATCGATGATTCATTTCAAATGATGAACTGATGTAAGGATAGAGTTTTATTTTAAATTTAGAATGTTTTTGATTTAGTAACACTTACTTATTGTATAGTCCGTGGTTCCCCTGGTGTCAGAGTTGGCCATGACACCTATTAGGCGGATAATCAAAATGTTTTAACGATTTCTGCATATTGACCACAGCCAAGGTCGACCCCAGTGCCATCCAAAACACTGTGACGCTCAGATATTAAAATGAGACGCTCAGACATTAAAATCACTTACAAACCACTGAGTCCTATGAGAGAACCTATGAGAGTCTATGTTGTAATACGACTGATATTTTGCAATAGAAATAGCGTTTCCCGAGAATTCAATGATGTCTTATTATCTTATTTTTATCCATTAAGTTCCTATGAGTACGTATTAGGCCACGCAAAATATGTTATCAGGGTTAGTAGAGAGTATTAATATATTTGCACTACACGTTTCAAGAAACATCTATGAATGTCCATCTAACAGTTGTTCCAACATACCTATAATAGATACATAGGTTTATCTTTGCTAAACTATCAAACGAAGCATGAGAAAGAGTGACTTATTTCTTAATGTGTTATTGCAAACATTGTACCTAGATGGTCTTAATGCCAAAGGCAATCTCTGCCTGTCAATCTTGGGTGATGCAGATAAAACATGGTAAGTGTACCTAGGTAGCACTAATAATATCTTAATAGTTTTTATATAATTGTATCCAGATATAATTACATACATTTCTATATAGATATACCATATAATATATTCATTAGTTTATATATGCTATATCATACATTTAAACTAATGTAAAAAGAAAATACTACTGTTATGATTCTGTGAATATGATTTACTAAATTGTTGGAGAGTTTTCTTTTTTCTACTCTTTGCTACCCTAATTTCCTGTAGTTTCGTAGAAGAATGGGAAGAACGAAGATATTTACCATAGTAAGCACGAAGATATTGACATTGTGAAGTTAAGCGCTTTTAAGCATTTATTTAGTACAGTTCGGAGACGTTCTCAAGAAAGGCCAGGTTAGAAGTACCTTAAACCATAATAATGTAATGACAGTAAATGAGGTGAAAGAGGTGTGCAAGGGTCCGTGACAAATGGAAGTCCGTTATCCCTGCCTACCCCTCTGGGAAACTCGCATGAGTCTATGTATGTATGTATTTAGTGCAGTCAGAAACGGAATTTAGTAGGTAGGTATGGATATTTTTCAATTTGCTTACTTCAAAGAAGCTTTGTTATATTTGAGCGTATCGGTATCCTATAACTTAAAGGCTATATCAGTTTTCATGAACACTTTAGATGAGAGCGGGACGCAATATGAACCCCGTTAGCCTCCATTTCAGTTGTTGACCACTCCTTTGGTCAATTGACGTTAAAAACCAATATCCCCGTCCGAGTGTTTTAGATTTTTAGGGTTCTCTAATATAAGTTAGAAAAGAGCACTTATGTATGCAGCAGTGTAGCAATTACTGGTGTTATGATCATATCACAGCCAGGTGCTCTCATCAGTCCGTGAGTGTTTGGCGAGATTAAGTAACTAGGCTCGTGGTCAGTCCATAGATGGGTGACCGCCAAAGTGGTCTAATTTATATGTTTAAAAAACACAAAACCAGCTTCAACTTTTTTTTTAAACAACCGAAATAAAAAATAAATATACGGGGCCAATTCGAAAGCATGCACGTTCATAGCATTCATATAGATTATAAAATACTTATATTAGGTATTTATTCAGTTTACAAACAATGGAGAAATCGTATAAAAAGGAAAAAGCTTTCCGCCGAACTCATAACCTCGTTCTTTTTTATTTATTTATTGGACTCAACTTAATTCTACAATTACAGGGAACCTAATGCGATAGAAAAGTTACAATTACAATTCAATTGCGTATTATGTACATTTCTGAACAACAAATAACATACAATCAAATAAGCCGCCCTTGTGAAGTCGTTCAGTGAGCAAGCGAATAAGTCTACTATTTCAGCGACCTGGTTGAGCGTGCGCAGAGTGCGAGTCATTGGCGCTTGTTGCAACAAGTTAGTGCGTGCAGTGAGTACCGTCAGATCGGCGGTCATCGCCGCCGCCCCAAGTAACCATACGGCACACAAAGCTGAAGTGTTTGCAGGATTCTGGGTTATTCAATACCCCCTACTGGCGACATTTTTAGTTAAAGTACTCCTTTAACTAAATATGTCGCCAGTGATACTTCCTTTATTCTGGCTTCCAGCTTATGGTAACCCACCATACGAAGCAAAATCAATGTTGGATATGAATACGAATTGCCGGATTACCTGGGTAAACCTTACGAATTTATTCTGAATTCTTTCCAACATTGCCTTATACTTAGCTTCATTTGGGCTCCAAATAGCTGCTTTTGAAGTCGGTTAAGAAGGAGATACCTCCTTCTTCTTAACCGACTTGACCTTAAGTATATATTTTTTAGCATGTTTCGCATTTCTCTGTTGTTAGTGAATTGATCTTGATAACATTTTTTATTTCTTTATATTAGTTACTACTTTATAATACTTTCTGCGTGGTCCAGTCGAAATATTGTTCAAATCCATTGTTTGTAAAAATATTAAATAAAAACTACTGTTTTAAACAAAACAACATTTATTTGTGTCAACCGATTAGTTACATGGAACAATTCTGGAAACATATAGATTATAACAATGATTATTAAAATAGCACAAACAATGGTGAAATCAAAACCAAAAACAAAAAAGTTAAAAGTTGAAGCTTTATACAACAGTTATTATAAATAGTCTAAAGATGATACGAAAGCTTGGATGCGTATCCGCCTCCCACTTGGCCTGTTTTTATCTCTTTAAAGCATTCAATATTGGGCAAATATTTTCATTGTTCAGTGGTCAAAGGATATCTACCGTGAGTACTACTAATAAAATGCTTGTGACAAGGCTACGGGTCACTCAAATGGCTTTGTTTTCAACAATGAAAATTGTTTCTTTTTATTTGAAGGTTTCTATTCATACCTATTCCTATTTATTACTTAATGGTTACTGTAAGAATTTATGAATATATATAAACCAGCGAGCATGTATGAAGAATATAATTATATAATTTGATATGAACATCGCTAAATTAAAAAATACGGTTGGCAATATTTTTTTTGAAGCTTAACAAGCTTAAATGTATAATATTCTCTTTTCTTAGATTTAATTGTATTAATGTCCCTTTTTATGTTTTAATTTTGTTTTCAACGCGGCTTAATGCTGTCTTTTCAATGCTCAACTTTATCTTATGTATAGACACTGTATAATAGTGGAAACATGTAATTGGCCTTATTTTAATATTTATATTTGATTATTGATTGTATTAGCTGTAAGTTTTCCAAATAAAAATATAATAAAATAAATAATGCCAGTAAACGAGGCGAAAGAGGTGTGCAAGGCTCGTGACAAATGGAAGTCCGTTGTCTCTGCCGACCCCTCTGAAACAGGCGTGAGTCTATGTATGTATGTATAACCAACAAATAAAAAACTGTCCTATCTACATTAATTTCATTTATTTTAATTTCTAAATAACATTAGTTTAGTGTATTAGTTTCTCATATTACAAGGCTTATTTAACTAAGAAAAATAATTGCAAATAGCATTTTTGCAAATTAAACCTTTTCTGTTTTTATAGCGCACGGTGTCTTATACTTTTTCTATGTTTACAAAAGAATGACATCTATAATAATAATAATAACTTTATTTATTTACTTCGAAACATGGTATACAATTGATGGTGTTGCATACAAATGTTCAGCATGCTTCGCCGTACCCGTACGCCATGTAAATTTATTTGTCTTTCGCATCATTCGACTGTCTGAAAATGTTTAAAGTACCCACTGATAAGCTTTTGTTTCTGAGTTAAACGGTCTACACTAATCAACACATATTGGCACTATCAGAAGTCCACCACTACAGTGACGTAGTTTAAGATGGTATAGGGGCGTTTGTCATGCTCTTACGGACATTTTGTAAAGGCAAAACATGTTACCAAATTTCGTAAATTTTCCGTTCCATTCTCCTACAATATTTTTCGTATTGTTATATCACAAGCAACTAAATAAACAGATTTTCGGCGTTCTGCGCTACTAATAGACAGAAAACAACATGTTTGGACTTTTTAAAGTTTATTGGTAAAAAAAGGATATCAAAATCTCTCTTTCTAAAGAAAAGTAGGTATATTACGCACATTTTCAATAAGTACTAACAGTTTTATAGCATGTATACACTATCAGATTTCCTCGACTTGAGGAAGTGTCCCAGAGGTTTTGATGACTAACACTGATGGAGAATAGCATGCTTTAAGGACTTGCGATTTGGTCTTACGTCTTAATAAAATATATAATCAGACGAGGGATCAGTTGTAGGGTTCATTTGAATTTTTTTTAGCAATAGTAATCAACTAGGACTACGGATCATGAAGGTTTTGGCCTCAACGTGACGTCAACAGGACGTAGGCACGTAACTGTAGCGACACAGCACCTCTCGCTCGTTGACCCGGCTACAATTAGGCAACCGCTGGTTAACGGCTAAGCTTCGCCTGAGGGACAACTCGTCGTCAAATAGTATATTTCAAATTAGTTTGAAGCATAATGTGAAGCAAAGCGCACGGTTATTATTAAGCCCAGTTCACAAAATATGTGATTGCTATGATAGCATAGCATTTGATATTGAGGAAAAATAAGACAGCATGGTTGGCGCAGTGGTTGGGGCAATCACCTGGCACGACCTTGACGACCACGTGTTTGGAGTTTAATCCCCTATCAAAACTTATAATTTTGTGACCCATTTAGAGTTGTTATAATAAATAAAATAAATTTAAGAGCAGTTATTTAAACAAGTACCATAAAACTCAGAAGCAGTACGACGGTTGATTAGCAAACAATTTTTTCTGAGACATCTATAAAATCCATGTTATGATGATTTCACAATGTATAATCGTTATATCGCTGTTCATGTATAAATTATTTTTCTTTTTACAAGCGAGGACCTGTAATTGGTTTATGATGCTTAGTAACGCGCTATTTATATTTTTATGTTCAAGATGATGGTCTTCTTATTAAATAAATAAATAAATGAAGGTTAAAAATTACTAAATCATTGGTTCGTTAGTGGATTCTACCTATAAAATTAAAAAAAGAACATGCGGGGCAGTCGTTGGGGAAACTACTTTGTCATTTCTCGAAAAAAGTAGTGTTTATTTGTTCCGAGTAGCGAGTAGAAGATGCTACTTCCCACCTTTACTGACTCAAAGTAATTGCTTCCATCCCTATGGCGAGAATAAATTAAAAAAAGAACTTAATTTGGTTAGGCAATCGGCTGTAAAAAACTATCATGATTAGGAAAAAGAAGTGCACAACGCCGCTTAAGAAGTTTTCACTTCAAGAACAATCCATCATGTTGTGGTTTATTTAACTCATATTACTTTATTTTGTAATACTAGGGATATTAGTTCATCATAATATAGCTGTTTGTAAAACAATAAAGTATGCTTACCCGATACTAGCCTACAGCCTACAAGCTTTGCTTAGTTTGGGGCTAGGATGATCTGTGTGATATTGTCCCTAAATATTATTATTATTATTATTACTGTTATTCGATCGCCACCCAACAAATCTTTGTGTGATGAGCATAATAATTTGTTTTGAGTCTAGGTGTAATTTATACTATATAATACGTTTGCTGTGTAGTGACGGCATAGAATATCATCACCCCATCTCATCCCGCGGGGGGCGTAGAAATCGTCCGAGGGAATAACTACCAGAGAACGGATAGCAGCTTTTATCTGTAACGAATAAAAATATTATTATGATTAATGTTAGTATGTGTACTCTTAATCTTATATGGATTGTACTTTTATTTGTACCTTTTTCAGAGAAATAAACGATTATATTATTATGAACGGTTTAGACACAGTAAAAAGCCGTGTAACATAAATAAAAAAATCTTCTTTTTAAAGACTGTTAAAATGGAATGTAACTTGAATTTTACTAAACTAGGACTCAGAAATTACACTCCAGATCCAGCCTACTTCGCAGGTGTGAGTTATATATTGATACTGTACACAGTTTTCTAAGTATTCTGTCTGTGAATCTAAAGTACCCTTTTAAAAAGTTATTTTCAATATTTAATTTATAAAAGTATTCCAAACGTACTTGAGTTTTATTCCATTATTCTCAGTGCAAAAGGAAAATCGAATCAACAAAAGTCGTGGCAATCTATTTCAAGACTTTTCTACAGTTTACATTTTGCATTCATGTTGCCACATTGAAATATAACCGCCAGTTATATCACACCATTTTAAAAGGCGTTAATTTAAATTACCAAAACCCATAGGAAACTTAAGTAAACTCACGAAACTAAGGGTATTCTGTAAAAGCAAAACATGTTAATAAGTTGTGTCGATATCTTGGTGTATGCTTCGAATTTCTTTTTTGTATTATTAAAATATAACCACTACTGATACATTACACTATTTGAAAAGGCCTTACTTCAAATTACTCTTGATACTCGGGTTAATCAGCTCACTTCTGGATGGGTACGACGATGACGACTGTGACTGTTGCCCGAGAGTAGACCCCAGTAAGCGGCGGTTGCCAAAAGATCGACAGGATTAATGTAATAGTTGATACATGGATGTTGTTGGTATAATTAATTACCAAAAGCCATTGAAATCAAAGTGAATTTACGTACCGAGGATATTATGCCTTTACAAACGTTTAAAATATGATCAGGGCGCACCTTGAAAACAAAAGCGGCGTTATACAAAAACAGTAACTTTTCAGTATGGCCATTTAAATTATGTGATAGTAATAAGAAAAAATATTTATTTGGCAAAAATAAAGTAAGTTGCAATCAGTACAATCGAAAATAAATCAATATTACGGATGTATGAGTTATATAAAACTTCTTCTTCTCTGTCATTAGTCGGATTTCACTTTATCAGTCCAGCGCATACGTAACCTGCAATGCGATCTAGTTCCCTCCACTTTTCCTTGCACAACCAGTCATTCTATGGAGTCGTTATCCCGTCTGGAGACATGTCCGAAGTACTGCAGTTTGCGCGACCGTACTATAGCTGACAGACGCTGCGTGATGCCGAGCTCTTGAAGCATGGATTTTTTAGTGTGGAACTCTGTCCACGATATCCCATGCATCTTCCTCCAGCACCACATCTACAGAGCATCTATCTTTTTCTGCCGCGTAAAGAAAAATGGGGAATACAAGTGTACCCACGAGACTGATTTGTGGGTCAGAAAGTTCATTTGTAGTAGTTATCATCTCCATATTGTTAATAACAAATTCGGAATTATTTTTACTTATATTAGAACTTTCATTGGTGGCTAGACGGATATTTGGTGAATCAGGTGCAAAAACAGTTGTAGGTGTAACAATGATTTGTTTGAAGATGAAGAGGAGCTCGAAAATGAGCTTGAAGATAAAGATGAACTTGAGCTTGAAATACAGCTTGTTTTCTTTCCGGGTGCGTACGTTGTATAAGCATCAGAAGCAGGTAAAAAGTCACCATCACCATCATTGAAGTAGTTTTCGTTGTCATGTGAATAGTAGAGTAATTAATTTAAACCGGATGCTGAAGGTTTGGGTGATAAACTGTTGTCTTTATTTGGAATAACCATCTGTAATATTCTTCTGCCTCTACTTCTTGACAGATCCATGACGATGACCGAAAAAAAAGGAAATAAAAACCTATTATATAAAAAACAGGTGGTGCGAGAATGAAATTATCCTAAAATTGAAAATAATATTTAGGTAAACTCTATTATTAAAAGAAGACAATCGAGGTTATCAATAGCCACAGAACTGGCATTAGATAAAACTGCATAATCGGTTACAAAACAGTATCTACAGTATTATAATTTTAAATTATTTAACAGAATAAAACATAATTTTCCTTATATTTTTATTGTATAACTGGCACTTAAAGCAAAATGAGACTTATCGAATACTATAAAACATCAATATTTCAATTAACTTGTTTAAAAAAAACCGGCACTTAACATAAAATGCCATTTTTCAATTTATTAATTAAATTATTTCTGCAATACTTAAACTACATAAATGGTAACATGTATTGATTCATGAAGAGAATCATTTACGTAAATTATGTTTAAAATGTCACTAAAAATGAAATGTCACTTTTTTACTCACCACAGCGTGCGTTCCCTCTAGATGCTTGGCTCGAACTGACATAGTGCCATTTTTTCAATTACGACGTTGTCACATGACTTAAAAGAAAACCTGACACTACCGACATCTAGGCAAAACTATCTGAACTATTTGAACGTATGTCTTTGCATTAGAAGTGTTTTTTTTTAATAATCTAGATGTCTCTTTATCTCAAAATTGACGATTTTGGCATAATGCCACTTTTGTTTTCAAGGTGCGAGGGGATCTACCGGCTAAGTCGCCGAACATCTATATATATAATAAATAATATCTATAATAAATGGCGTTGAAATAAATAAAGGTTAAAAATGACTTAATCAGTCGTTACATCGGCTTCTATGTGCACATATTACGTATTAAATGGTCCGCAATCGATTATCAACTTTGAAGCCGATTTAAAGATTGATTAAGTCATTCTATTAGATCACGCACGCCATTTAAGAAATGGATGTTCGGCGACTTATCCGGTAGAGCCCATGACTTAAAAAAAAGGATTAAGTTCTTTTTTATGTATCTTACGTAATTTTTAAGCTTTTGTGAACCATATTTAAAATATTTAATTACTTACTTATGTTTATTTTTCAATTTAACTATATCGTATATAGCTCGCTTGACATTTAATCGGTATTCGTAAGTGATAAAGTGCAAGTGCTTTATAGATAAGCTACACTTTTGGTTTTATTATATTTTGACATGTCATAGGAGGACAGTTTCTGAAACTGTCAGTACTCAATAAAATCTTAATTATGATCTAACGTACGTAGTATAAACCGAATCAGCTATATTAATTTTATGTTTTAATTTGGTGACGATTGCCAATTTTTATACGTTTGAGTGGTTTAATTTGCAGATCAATTTAATTATACATATTAATTATAATATGTATAAATTAAATTACAATATAATAAAAAAACATTTGTGGTTGGAGGACATGCCGTTAGCTGCTATTTTGCGACAAAGTTTATTTAACAAATTCATGGCTTTATTATAACTCATATAAAGTTAAACGTATAGACATGAAAATGATCTACAATTTAAATTTTGTATGCCTGCAGCCTGTAGCTTATATATTTGTAATATCAGGAACCTAAAAAACATCATAAAAAATCATACGTACTCATTTCCAAATAAAAAAGGAATTACAGTGTATTTCTTCTGCTGTGATCATACTAACGAAAGCTATATATTGTTTGACTAATTTTATCTGTTATGTGTTGAGTTGAACGTAGAGGTATTTTAAGAATAATTTGCAGGTCTATGTAAAACTGTTCTGAATTACTAGTCGTTAAAATATAAATATATAAGATCGAGTCTTGTAATTGCAACTAAAAATATAAGAGTATTTACGTCACCGCTAGATAATTCTATATTCGTAAGTAAAATGATTTTTTTCAAAGATTCGTTATTAAGTAAATTAAATTTAGTCGCCGAACATCTATATATATAATAAATAATATCTATAATAAATGGCGTTGAAATAAATAAAGGTTAAAAATGACTTAATCAGTCGTTACATCGGCTTCTATGTGCACATATTACGTATTAAATGGTCCGCAATCGATTATCAACTTTGAAGCCGATTTAAAGATTGATTAAGTCATTCTATTAGATCACGCACGCCATTTAAGAAATGGATGTTCGGCGACTTATCCGGTAGAGCCCATGACTTAAAAAAAAGGATTAAGTTCTTTTTTATGTATCTTACGTAATTTTTAAGCTTTTGTGAACCATATTTAAAATATTTAATTACTTACTTATGTTTATTTTTCAATTTAACTATATCGTATATAGCTCGCTTGACATTTAATCGGTATTCGTAAGTGATAAAGTGCAAGTGCTTTATAGATAAGCTACACTTTTGGTTTTATTATATTTTGACATGTCATAGGAGGACAGTTTCTGAAACTGTCAGTACTCAATAAAATCTTAATTATGATCTAACGTACGTAGTATAAACCGAATCAGCTATATTAATTTTATGTTTTAATTTGGTGACGATTGCCAATTTTTATACGTTTGAGTGGTTTAATTTGCAGATCAATTTAATTATACATATTAATTATAATATGTATAAATTAAATTACAATATAATAAAAAAACATTTGTGGTTGGAGGACATGCCGTTAGCTGCTATTTTGCGACAAAGTTTATTTAACAAATTCATGGCTTTATTATAACTCATATAAAGTTAAACGTATAGACATGAAAATGATCTACAATTTAAATTTTGTATGCCTGCAGCCTGTAGCTTATATATTTGTAATATCAGGAACCTAAAAAACATCATAAAAAATCATACGTACTCATTTCCAAATAAAAAAGGAATTACAGTGTATTTCTTCTGCTGTGATCATACTAACGAAAGCTATATATTGTTTGACTAATTTTATCTGTTATGTGTTGAGTTGAACGTAGAGGTATTTTAAGAATAATTTGCAGGTCTATGTAAAACTGTTCTGAATTACTAGTCGTTAAAATATAAATATATAAGATCGAGTCTTGTAATTGCAACTAAAAATATAAGAGTATTTACGTCACCGCTAGATAATTCTATATTCGTAAGTAAAATGATTTTTTTCAAAGATTCGTTATTAAGTAAATTAAATTTAGATTTATATCATCATCATAAATACAGGAAAGCTGTAAAGAATAAAAACCTATTTTATAAATTTCTAACACAGGCACAAATAGTTGCAATTACCCGTCCTGGCGGGTAATTGCAACTAATTGCTTTTTTACTTTATTTTCTATGGGTGCTGCTACCGTTAATTTGAAAAAAATATGACTTGTTTAATATTTCATAAGATTTTGATATCTATGCCATGGTAATAACGTTAAATTTTGCACAAAATCACTTTTTAGCCATGGGACGGGTAATTGCAACTATTTACCTACAAATAGTGCTGGGAACCTTGTTGTTGTTTTATCGATTGACATGGTAGCAAAATTAAAAGTCAGGAATACAGTTTTATAAATGTTTATATTGAGCGTAATCAAAGCACAACATCGTTCATTAATAATAATTTAAATTGACGAAACTTAAAATATTCACTTCTAAGCTGTAATTTCAGTACGTGAACTTTTACTATAGTAATCAAACAGCCATTTTTACCATTCTTTGCCAGGATAGTCATCTTTAAATCTCGTAAAAATTCCGTTCCTTCGTATATAATCAGAATATATCAGAATTTTTACTTCCTTGGGGGTTAAACCAACATTTTTCCATCACATGGAGATAAGCAGCTACTTTAGTTTCCCAGTCTTTTGACAATTCAGTAGGTCTGCCAGGTGTTGGCTGTTTGGCACCGCGTGTTCCATATAGACGGTGAATAATTGTTGACCTCGGTATTCCGTATTTTACGGAGGCTTCGTAGCTATTGATTTTTTTTGTCGACAGCTTCTATTAGATCAGCTAAGGAATACTTCGTCTCTTTTTTTCGTCTATATTTTGGCATTTACAAATTAAATAAAAAACACAATAACTAGAAAAGGTCATATAGAGCTCATAGAGGTAAAACAATATTTTTTGGTTGTACAGTAGTACATTGAATAAACTAAGGTGATCTAAGTGCCCATGATTCTATGTATCAAATGATCCCTTTCGATAAAATATTTTTATCGTAGTGGTTATTTTCACCGTCGCATCACTAGCATTATCATACTTCATACAAAAGCGGTCAGATAATTGCAACTAACCTAAAAAAAATAAAATAGTTGCAATAACCGAACTTTTGATTTTTAGTCTAGTAAATATAACTGAACCCATAACTTGGGCTAGATCTATCGTGGAATTAAAAAAATACGTAAAAAACCACAAAAGACAGAATTAATTACCAATTCAGCTCCGCGTGTACGCCGCGCCGCGTCGCGTCGCCTAAATGGCGGTTTGACAAAAGCCATTTTTTTTTTTTTTTTTTTTAAATAATGATGATAGATGGAATTATTTGAATTAGTTGCAATAACCAGATAGTTACAATTACAAGACTCGACCTTATATACATAATTTATGGGTAAGGGTTGAAGAATATGTACATCTACGCGACGCTATTTAAAAATACGACAACACCTCTTACTTATCGTAATACAAATTTGGTTGAACTTCATGAAGCTTTTTGTGAGGCATGGGCAAACATTCCTGTCGAAACATGTCAGAAACTGATAATTTCTATGCCACATCGGTGTCAAGCGGTAATTACTAACAAAGGTTTTGCTACTGGGTAGGTACTGATTTTACACTTAAAAAATGGAGCTGTTAAAGATATTATAACACTGCAGATTATAAGTTTTGTTTAACTGTATTTATCATTATAATTTACTGGACTTAATTAAATGTCCACTACATTTACATTTACATACATACTTATAATAAAATCGTAGGAAAGTTAAAACTGTAATTTGAATATTTTTTTATTTTTGTAAGGATACTTGGGGCGTGATTGTAAATCACGCCGATATCAAAGCCAAAAATATAGTTTTTAGAATTTTTGTCTGTGTGTCTGTTTGTCTGTATGTATGTCCGGGCGAAACTCAAAAAGTACTGCATGGATTTACTTCAAATTTTGCATGAATATTACTAAGAGGTCGGGTTAACATATAGGCTACATATTATCACACTATCACCTACGGGGGAGGAGCTGTGATAATTTATAAAATTTAACGCGGGTAAAACCGTAGGGCACAGTTAGTATTTAATACATGTTTAATCTTTGATATTAAATACTTTTTCTATTTATTTAATCTTTTATTTACAGCCATTTATAGCATAATAATCGGACCACATTATGCAAATATACGTTGGTGGATATGTTGGTGGATTTGTTGGTGGATTTGTTGGTGGATATGTTGGTGGATTTGTTGGTGGATTTGTTGGTGGATTTGTTGGTGTATTTGTTGGTGGATTTGTTGGTGGATTTGTTGGTGGATTTGTTGGTGGATTTGTTGGTGGATTTGTTGGTGGAATTGTTGGTGGATTTGTTGGTGGATTTGTTGGTGGATTTGTTGGTGGATTTGTTGGTGGGTTTGTTGGTGGGTTTGTTGGTGGATTTGTTGGTGGATTTGTTGGTGGATTTCTTGGTGGATTTGTTGGTGGGTTTGTTGGTGGATTTGTTGGTGGATTTGTTGGTGGAAATGTTGGTGGATTTGTTGTTGGATTTGTTGGTGGATTTGTTGGTGGATTTGTTGGTCGATTTGTTGGTCGATTTGTTGGTGGATTTGTTGGTCAATTTGTTGGTGGATATGTTGGTGGATTTGTTGGTGGATTTGTTGGTGGATATGTTGGTGGATATGTTGGTGGATTTGTTGGTGGAAATGTTGGTGGATATGTTGGTAGATATAATACGATACGATACGATATACTGAAACTAACAACTGAAACTGTAGAAGTGTAAATGTTGGTGGATATGTTGGTAGATATAATACGATACGATACGATATACTGAAACTAACAACTGAAACTGTAGAAGTGTAAATATCAAAAAAATAAATTCCAGGGGGTGTTATTAGATCGATACCAAACCCAAAAATGAGATTAAAAAAACTTGAAACCTATCCACTTGCAGCGAGGTGTGAGACTGGGAGATGTTCACCGCTGCATTAGAAGATAATATCTTCAAGCTTCTGGAATGGGAAGGCTTTGGCATCAATTTCATGGCTGAGACCTTTGAAGACCTCGGTACAGTGATCGATGGCCTCAGCAGACTCTCAACAAGTGGGTCTTAAAAGAAAGAAAGAAAGAAAAAAGTTTTATTGGACACAACATAAAAAAACATTAAAATCAACACAGATATATACTACCTACTTTAAACAAAGAAATACACAAAATAGCGAGAACAGGTATAGGAAGTACATAAAAGCTACAATACAAATCTAAATATAAGTACAAAATATAATTCCATGTGTCTAAAAGGCTGCAGCTCAGCATATCGTTACAGACTATGTAGACTGTAACACTGATTTTCAGCTCCCAGCCTTAATAACGTTAGGCACAAATGTTTAGGAAGACCTAGCGATACGCGGGGAAAATGTGTCAAAAGTATCATTTTAATTATATTTTGACTCACTTATACATGATCTATTTTATAATAATATCCAATTAGTGCTCTAGGATGCTATCAGCTAGGTGTTATAGTTGTTATTTAAACAAATGAATATGAATACTATTAGTGTACCGGAATATAACTTAAAAATAAATAAATAAAGAACTCTGATTTTTCATACGAATAACATAAAATAATAAAGAATACATGAGGTGTTACTTAAATGGCAAAAGATATACATATAATGGAAAGCATGACCCTGAAGAAATAATAAAAAATAAATAGTTAATTAAAATAAATAATTAAATAAATGAGGCATTTATATTTACATTTTCAAATTTACGTTGTGCATCTAATAGATACTGTTTCAGATGTTTTCTAAACGTATGCACTGAAAAGAGATCTCTTATTGGTGGAGGGATGTTATTCCAGCATTTGGTTGATGCATATCTGAAACTGCCTCTAAAAGCTGCTGTTTTATGGCTTGGTATTGACAACTGCAGAGCACATTTTCTACGACATTCTCTATCTTCCGAAACCCAGGTTAGCTTGTCATATAAATACGAAGGTTGCCTGTATTTTATAGTATTAAATAAAAGACAAGCCAAATGCAATTTCCGACGAGATTTCATTTTTAAGATATCGTTTTTATTTAAAAAAGGTGTGATGTGTCTTCTAGGCGGAATAGAGAAGCAGAAACGAGCACAAGCATTTTGTACTCTTTGCATCAGTCGCTCCGTTCTAGCCAGTAAACGAGGGCCGTAGACAGTGTCAGCATAGTTAAGGTTTGACACCACCAGGGCCTCCACTAGCTGTATACGTATTTCTTCTGATAGATAGGGTCTCATTTTGTACAGAACTCTCAGCCGGTAGAAACTATTTTTAACTGCATCAGCTACATGTTTCTCAAACCTAAGTTCAGCGTCCATACACAGCCCCAAATTCCGCGCTTCATACACCCTTTCGACAGGTTTACCTATCAAACGAATGCTTAAACATCTTAAACATCCATGTAGCACCGACTAGTTAAGGTTGGAGACTCTGCAATCGAAGTTGTAGAGAACTATATTTACCTAGGACAGATCATCCAACTACGTAGGTCCAACTTCGAGAAGGAGGTCAACTGTAGAATCCAACTCGGCTGGGCAGCGTTCGGGAAGCTACGTAACATCTTCTCGTCCAAAATATCGCCGTGTCTCAAGTCTAAAGTTTTCAACAAATCCACCAACATTTCCACCAACAAATCCACCAACAAATTGACCAACAAATCGACCAACAAATCCACCAACAAATCCACCAACATTTCCAACAACAAATCCACCAACAAATCCACCAACAAATCCACCAACAAATCCACCAACAAATCCACCAACAAATCCACCAACATATCCACCAACAATTCCACAAACATTTCCACCAACAAATCCACCAACACATCCACCAACAAATCCACCAACATATCCACCAACATTTCCACCAACAAATCCACCAACACATCCACCAACAAATCCACCAACAAATCCACCAACAAATCCACCAACAAATCCACCAACATATCCACCAACATATCCACCAAAAAATCGACCATCAAATCCACCAACACATCCACCAACAAATCCACCAACATATCCACCAACATTTCCACCAACAAATCCACCAACACATCCACCAACAAATCCACCAACAAATCCACCAACAAATCCACCAACAAATCCACCAACATATCCACCAACATATCCACCAACATATCCACCAACAAATCGACCAACAAATCGACCAACAAATCCACCAACAAATCCACCAACAAATCCACCAACAAATCCACCAACAAATCCACCAACAATTCCACCAACAAATCCACCAACAAATCCACCAACAATTCCACAAACATTTCCACCAACAAATCCACCAACACATCCACCAACAAATCCACCAACAAATCCACCAACATATCCACCAACATTTCCACCAACAAATCCACCAACAATTCCACAAACATTTCCACCAACAAATCCACCAACACATCCACCAACAAATCCACCAACATATCCACCAACATATCCACCAACATATCCACCAACAAATCCACCAACAAATCCACCAACAAATCCACCAACAAATCCACCAACAAATCGACCAACAAATCGACCAACAAATCCACCAACAAATCCACCCACAAATCCACCAACAAATCCACCAACAAATCGACCAACAAATCGACCAACAAATCCACCAACAAATCCACCAACAAATCCACCAACATATCCACCTACATATCCACCAACATATCCACCAACAAATCCACCAACAAATCGACCAACAAATCCACCAACAAATCCACCAACATTTCCAACAACAAATCCACCAACAAATCCACCAACAAATCCACCAACAAATCCACCAACAAATCCACCAACAAATCCACCAACAAATCCACCAACAAATCCACCAACATATCCACCAACAATTCCACAAACATTTCCACCAACAAATCCACCAACACATCCACCAACAAATCCACCAACATATCCACCAACATTTCCACCAACAAATCCACCAACACATCCACCAACAAATCCACCAACAAATCCACCAACAAATCCACCAACAAATCCACCAACATATCCACCAAAAAATCGACCAACAAATCCACCAACACATCCACCAACAAATCCACCAACATATCCACCAACATTTCCACCAACAAATCCACCAACACATCCACCAACAAATCCACCAACAAATCCACCAAAAAATCCACCAACAAATCCACCAACATATCCACCAACATATCCACCAACATTTCCACCAACAAATCCACCAACACATCCACCAACAAATCCACCAACAAATCCACCACCATATCCACCAACATATCCACCAACATATCCACCAACATATCCACCAACAAATCGACCAACAAATCGACCAACAAATCCACCAACAAATCCACCAACAAATCCACCAACAAATCCACCAACAAATCCACCAACAATTCCACCAACAAATCCACCAACAAATCCACCAACACATCCACCAACAAATCCACCAACAAATCCACCACCATATCCACAAACATATCCACCAACATATCCACCAACATATCCACCAACAAATCGACCAACAAATCGACCAACAAATCCACCAACATATCCACCAACAAATCGACCAACAAATCCACCAATAAATCCACCAACATATCCACCAACAAATCCACCAACAAATCGACCAACAAATCGACCAACAAATCCACCAACAAATCCACCAACAAATCCACCAACAAATCCACCAACAAATCCACCAACATATCCACCAACAAATCGACCAACAAATCCACCAACAAATCGACCAACAAATCGACCAACAAATCGACCAACAAACCCACCAACAAATCCACCAACAAATCCACCAACAAATCCACCAACAAATCCACCAATAAAGCCGCCAACAAATCCACCAACAATTCAATTTCAATAATTCAATTTCAAGAAGTGACGTCACGGACGATTTTACAACAGTACACGCTCGTGCATTTTTTCGGCCGTAAAATAGTAAATAGTCTCAAATCGGTACGAAAGTGAGATTAGTTTGTGCTCCTATGCCTATGGATGTTGTGTGAGTGTTCGCAAGTGTCAACGTTCACGATATATTTTGCAATCAAACGCAATTAATTTGTGTGAACAAAATATTGAGTTATTTTTTGAAGTGGGTAGTTCCGTAAAATCAAAACACCGTGTCAGTGACGATATCATCCGTTTGTTTACTTTGCCAGCTATAAAACTGAACATAATTATATATTTATAAAATAAACATACATTCGAAAATGGCTAAGTGTACAGCGTGCGGGAAGTTCCTATCGGCGACAGGCTCTGCCAATTGTTCTACGTGTCCGTGTATGTTTCATAAGGGATGTGTGGCGGTGCCCGATAATACGACTATTGCAAAAGATTGGAGCTGTCCTGAGTGTAAGAAAAAGCAGCGTAGAGGGGACAACAGCAGCACTCCTATAAAAAATGTTTATGGAGACTCCGCCCCCGTGCCCTCTCGCGAGATGGCCGCGGCCGGTGGCAGCTCAGCTCAGCCGGTATCAATGTCGACTATACCACAAACATCCGCTGAACCCCCAGGAGACGCGGATTTCCGTGAGATGCGTCGCGAGTTAACGGAATATATGGCGGAGCAACGAGAATTCCGCAAGGAATTTCGGGAATCCATGGCTACCATGAAAGGACGGATGGACGGGCTCGAGCGGAGAGTGGAAGCTATCGAACAGAAAGAGGCTTTTGTACCGGGGGAGAAGGAGGTTGCGGAGCTGCAGCAAACAGTGGTGCAACTCAAGCTTGAGCTGAATGACCGCGACCAAGAGGCGTTGTTGTCGGACCTAGATATTGGACATCTTCCTGAAGAGAAAGGTGAAAATGTCTTACACACCGTCACCGTTCTTGCTACGAAGCTGGGTGTCAGCCTAAAGGAGCAGGACGTCGTGTTTGCGGAGCGGGTCGGAGCGGTTGGCTCGAGCGACGCTGCGGACGGTGGAACGGGGCGACCGCGCCGCATCGTAGTGCGTCTGGCGCGTCGCCACCTGCGGGACGACTTGTTGCGCGCCGCGCGGGTCCGCCGTAACTTTACGTCGTGTGACATGGGCCTTGCAGGACCGCCGCGCCGCGTTTACATCAATGAGCGCCTGACGCGGACCAACAGACAGCTTTTTCATCGGGTACGTGAGGAATGTCGTAAACGACAGTGGCGCTACTCGTGGACCAACAAAGGTCGGGTCTTCACGCGGCAAAGCGATGGGAAGCAAGTGTTTGCGATTCGTTCGGACGCTGATTTTGAACGTGTTTTTAAAGCTGAAGTTGTTTGAAGTGTTTGTAAATATTATTAGAACTCGCATTTTTTTATTAATTTTATGTACGTATATTCATTTTTATAACCAATATAGGAAAAGAGTAAGAAACACTACTTTGTCAAATAAAAATCGGTTTTTACTCATTTACGAAACAATTAAATGTTTTTTTACTCTTTTCTTATCTTATTATCTTACTTTTGTCTGTTTTGCTCATAATATTATTTGTTGTGTATGTACTTTGTGTCCTCTGACTTTTTTATTTGAAGTTATTTTCAATTATAACAATGATAAATAAATATTTAAAAATAGGTTTTTACAATGCAGGTTCCCTTGGCACTAATCATGACAATATAATAGCCTCCATTCTTAGGAATGACCTTGATGTACTTGCGGTAAACGAGACGTGGTTGAAATTGGGGCAGGAAGAGAAATCCCCTACAGTTCCAGGGTACAAGCTTCGTCACATCCCCCGTCTCAAAGAGGTGCGCTCGCGAGGTGGTGGTGTAGGTTTCTACATTAAACGAACCCAGTAGATCCACTACACAGGTCAGTCGAGCAAATGTGGCTAACTATGACTCTTAACGGAAAGAAGCTAGCGATCGGCACGGCATACCGGCCACCTTTTATGGATGTTGACTTATTTCTCGATACAATAACAGATTCTATTAGTTCAATCCCTAATTACGATAATTTAATTTTTTTAGGTGATATGAATATTAATTTATTTTTAAAAAACGACACTAAAACAACAAAATTCTATACATTTTTATCATGTTTTAATTTTTCACAGTTGGTTACTGAACCGACACACTTTACTGACACCAGCCAGACGCTCATTGACGTTGTATGTACTGACCTGCGTTGTAAAAAAACATTACCCTAGAACACGTAGGGTCACTTTTTCGTCATTGTCTTATAGCTTGTGAATTTAACATTAAACGCGAAAAGCCTGTCCCTCGCACCATAACACTCAGACAAAAGAAAAATATTTGTTTTGATAATTTTGAGAATGACCTACAAAATATAAGATGGGATGTAATATCAACGTATAGCAATGTGAACGATATGGTTACTTTTTTCAGCCATAACTTAGTGTATTTATTTGACCGACATGAAATCAATTGTTATCAACGATCATTTCTACCCCTGGATCACAGACACGATCAAGCTTATGATGAGATTACGTGATGAGGCTGCAGCGGATTATCATAGAACTAAGTCTGATTCAAAAAAAGCATATTATAAAACCTTAAAGTCTACAGTCAATCAAACACTATTCCACGAAAAATCCGCTTACTTCAGACAAAATATAAATAATAAATTACACGATGCCAAACTATTATGGAAGAATCTTAAAAATACGTTATTACCAAAAAAAGATACTGAACTACCTCCATTTTTTAATGATCCCACAATTTTAAACAATCAATTTTTAAATATACCTGGCTCTTCAGTTGTCTCCATTTCACAGCTGACTTATTTTGAGTACCATACATTTTGTGATGCAGTCTTCCATATAGAACCAGTTACTTTAGATGTAATGAATAAAATTATCCGTAGTTTAAAGTCAAATGCAATAGGTTACGATAACATTAGTTTGGACATGTTATTGATGTCTTTTCCATATACAATAGACAGTTTAAGAGACCTGATCAACACTTCTATTACCACATCTACATTTCCTGACATTTGGAAAATCTCAATCGTGCGCCCACTACCTAAACATTCTAACCCAACCAACGTTAAAGATCTCAGACCAATTAGTATTTTACCATGCTTGTCAAAGGTCATAGAAAAGGCTGTTAGTACACAACATAGAAAGAAATAACATTTTACCTGATGTGCAATCGGGATTTAGAAAGGGACGCAGTACAGCGACTGCTCTACTCGATGTATCAGACAATATACTTTGCTCCCAAGATAAAGGCATGTGCACGATACTAGTGTTGTTAGACTTTTCTAGGGCTTTTGATTCGTTAAATATTAATCTACTTATGTCTAAATTAAGTTATTATGGTTTTGATCACGATGCTTTACAATGGTTTAACAGTTACCTTAGTGATCGTTACCAGTATGTCAAATTAAGCCGTAACGATGGTTCATTGATGATGTCAGACAAAGTGGCTGTTAATAGGGGAATACCACAGGGGTCTATCTTGGGACCAGTTCTCTTTATTTTGTACTCGGCAGATATAAAAACTTGTATAAGGAATTGCAGATTTCATATATATGCGGACGATATACAAGTTTATATTTCATGCAAGCCAACCGAAATAGATAGCGCAATAGTTAAACTTAATGAAGATCTCTCAAGGATAGCTACATGGTCTGTAAACAATTGCTTACTGCTGAATCCCAACAAGACAAAATACTTAATCTTTGGCACTAAACAACAACTAGGGACTGTAAGTCCCTCGGTGTGTGTCATGCTTAAA
This sequence comes from Pseudoips prasinana, assembly GCA_951640165.1. NCBI lineage: Eukaryota > Metazoa > Arthropoda > Insecta > Lepidoptera > Nolidae > Pseudoips > Pseudoips prasinana. The sequence continues at coordinate 25,677,382 of OX621237.1, read as the reverse complement.
GATGAACCTATTGAACGTGTTTATGAAGCGCGCAATCTAGGTTTGCTTATGGACTGTGAGCTAAGATTTGAAAAGCACGTTGCAAGTTTAGTTAAGAATTGTTTTTACAGATTAAAAGTTTTGTACAAAATGAAAACGTATTTAAAGGAAAGTTTGCGTGTTCAGCTGGTGGAGTCCATAATTCTATCTAAATTGAATTAGATGGATGTAGTTTTCGGCCCACGTCTGCTAGCAAGAACACAAAAACTTTTACAACGTGTTCAAAATGCCTGTGCCCGTTTCTGCTTCGATATTCCGTTAAGAGATCATGTAACACCTTACCTAAATAATAATGGTATCCTTAAAATGACCCATCGTCGTAAACTCCACCTAGCATGCCTTCTTTTCGGCGTTTTAAAACATAAAGCGCCTTCTTATCTTCTTGATAAGCTAACATGGGTGAAAAGTCAGAGGTCCCATGAATCTCGACAGTGCGCGTTGCAGCTTTCTGTGCAACGACATGCTTCGGCCGCTTTTAGAGGTAGTTTCCGTTACGCAGCAACTAAATGTTGGAATAATATTCCACCGCCAATACGGAACCTGTCATGTGTTAATGTTTTTAGAACCAAATTGAAAAATTTTCTTTGTGCACACCAAAAAAGTCAGGAAACTCTAAGTCATGACACAGGTGCGATATAATGATAAATGTGTATAATAGCTGGATTAATTTTAAGTTTTTGTTTAGTACTTAATGGAAATTTGTCCGTGGACTTGTTTATTTAAGTGATAGAATTTCAACTCGAAATAGTTATGTGCGAGTTGTTGTTTTTAAAGTTTATTTTTGTATTTTTATGTTTTTTGTAATCTGTGACGTCAATTCACCAAACCGGTCCCAACGTAAGATCAGCGTTGGTCGTAGGACCAGCATTAATGCTGAGTTGGAGCCGATTTGTAACAATGGCATTTAAGTTTTATCCCACTCATTCTGTTACTTTGTTGTTTAAATGTTAGTGTTACGAATAAATTTATTTTCTTTCTTTCTTCTTCTTCTTTCTTTCAATTCCACCAACAAATCCACCAACAAATCCACCAACAAATCCACCAACAAATCCACCAACATATCCACCAACGTATATTTGCATAATGTGGTCCGATTATTATGCTATAAATGGCTGTAAATAAAAGATTAAATAAATAGAAAAAGTATTTAATATCAAAGATTAAACATGTATTAAATACTAACTGTGCCCTACGGTTTTACCCGCGTTAAATTTTATAAATTATCACAGCTCCTCCCCCGTAGGTGATAGCGTGATAATATGTAGCCTATATGTTAACCCGACCTCTTAGTAATATTCATGCAAAATTTGAAGTAAATCCATGCAGTACTTTTTGAGTTTCGCCCGGACATACATACAGACAAACAGACACACAGACAAAAATTCTAAAAACTATATTTTTGGCTTTGATATCGGCGTGATCTACAATCACGCCCCAAGTATCCTTACAAAAATAAAAAAATATTCAAATTACAGTTTTAACTTTCCTACGATTTTATTATAAGTATGTATGTAAATGTAAATGTAGTGGACATTTAATTAAGTCCAGTAAATTATAATGAAAAATACAGTTAAACAAAACTTATAATCTGCAGTGTTATAATATCTTTAACAGCTCCATTTTTTAAGTGTAAAATCAGTACCTACCCAGTAGCAAAACCTTTGTTAGTAATTACCGCTTGACACCGATGTGGCATAGAAATTATCAGTTTCTGACATGTTTCGACAGAAATGTTTGCCCATGCCTCACAAAAAGCTTCATGAAGTTCAACCAAATCCACCAACAAATCCACCAAAAACCCACCACCAAACCCACCAACAAATCCACCAACAAATCCACCAACAAATCCACCAACTAATCCACCAACTAATCCACCAACAAATCCACCAACATTTCCACCAACAAATCCACCAACAAAGCCACTAACAAATCCACTAACAAATCCACCAACAAATCCAGCAACAAATCCACCAACAAATCCACCAACAAATCCACCAACAAATCCACCAACAAATCCACCAACATTTCCACCAACAAATCCACCAACACATCCACCAACAAATCCACCAACAAATCCACCAACAAACCCACCAACAAATCCAACAACAAATCCACCAACAAATCCACCTACATTTCCACCAACAATTCCACCAACAAATCCACCAACACATCCACCAACAAATCCACCAACAAATCCACCAACAAATCCACCAACAAATCCACCAACTAGTCCACCAACGAATCCACCAACAAATCCACCAACAAATCCACCAACAAATCCACCAACAAATCCACCAACAAATCCACCAACATTTCCACCAACAAATCCACCAACACATCCACCAACAAATCCACCAACAAATCCACAAACAAATCCACCAACAAATCCACCAACAAATCCACCAACAAATCCACCAACAAATCCACCAACAAATCCATCAACAAATCCACCAACAAATCCACCAACACATCCACCAACAAATCCACCAACAAATCCACCAACAAACCCACCAACAAATCCAACAACAAATCCACCAACAAATCCACCAACATTTCCACCAACAATTCCACCAACAAATCCACCAACTAATCCACCAACAAATCCACCAACAAATCCACCAACAAATCCACCAACAAATCCACCAACAAATCCACCAACAAATCCACCAACATTTCCACCAACAAATCCACCAACACATCCACCAACAAATCCACCAACAAATCCACCAACAAACCCACCAACAAATCCAACAACAAATCCACCAACAAATCCACCAACATTTCCACCAACAATTCCACCAACAAATCCACCAACAAATCCACCAACAAATCCACCAACAAATCCACCAACAAATACACCAACACATCCACCAACAAATCCACCAACATTTCCACCAACAAATCCACCAACAAAGCCACCAACAAATCCACCAACAAATCCACCAACAAATCCACCAACAAATCCACCAACAAATCCACCAACAAATCCACCAACAAATCCACCAACATTTCCACCAACAAATCCACCAACACATCCACCAACAAATCCACCAACAAATTCACCAACATTTCCACCAACAAATCCACCAACACATCCACCAACAAATCCACCAACAAATCCACCAACAAACCCACCAACAAATCCAACAACAAATCCACCAACAAATCCACCAACATTTCCACCAACAATTCCACCAACAAATCCACCAACAAATCCACCAACAAATCCACCAACAAATCCACCAACAAATCCACCAACAAATCCACCAACATTTCCACCAACAAATCCACCAACACATCCACCAATACTTGACTAATAGATATCAGTTTGTCATGATAAGAGATGAGATAACTGGAATTGAGGTCACATCATCACATAGATCGGTAACTAGGGGAGTTCAACAAATCCACCAACACATCCACCAACAAATCCACCAACAAATCCACCAACAAACCCACCAACAAATCCAACAACAAATCCACCAACAAATCCACCAACATTTCCACCAACAATTCCACCAACAAATCCACCAACTAATCCACCAACAAATCCACCAACAAATCCACCAACAAATCCACCAACAAATCCACCAACAAATCCACCAACAAATCCACCAACATTTCCACCAACAAATCCACCAACACATCCACCAATACTTGACTAATAGATATCAGTTTGTCATGATAAGAGATGAGATAACTGGAATTGAGGTCACATCATCACATAGATCGGTAACTAGGGGAGTTCCACAGGGTTCCATTCTCGGACCATTATTATTCATTCTGTACAGTGCTGATATTATTCACTCCATTAAGAACTGTAAATATCACTTATATGCTGATGATCTTCAGCTGTACCTCTCTTTTCATCCTTCACATTGCCTCGAATCTATAAATATGATCAATGATGATTTGGACAGGATCGCGGAGTGGGCTAGAAAAAATTCTCTGGTACTTAATCCTACCAAGTCTAAGTTCATGATTATGGGTTCGAGGAACATGATCAGTGATATCCAACAGCATGACCCAAAAGTAAGGATAAATGGTTGTTGTATAGAACATGTACCCGAAGCACGCAACTTAGGGGTAGTAATGGACGGTAAGTTGCAGTTCGAAACACATATCGTACAAGCTGTACAAAACTGTTTTTACCGTCTTAAGCTGTTGTACCGGTTGCGTCCTTATATTAGTGTCGATGTGCGTATCACGCTCTGCGAGTCACTTGTACTTTCACGGCTTAACTACGCTGACACTGTCTACGGGTCCTGTCTACTTGCTCGAACGGAAAGACTTATCCAACGGGTCCAGAATGCTTGCGCCCGGTTTTGTTACAATATCCCTCCACGATCACACGTAACTCCGTTTCTTAACTCCGGTAATATGATGAAGATGGCTTTACGCAGAAAGCTTCATCTGGCATCCCTACTGTTTGGTGTAGTAACGAATGGGCGTCCCACATACCTGTACGAGAAGCTGTTCTGGTCACGAGAACATAATACTTATAAAACAAGGGCCTCCTCCTACCTTATGTGTACACAAACCCACAGGACTGCTGCATTCCGTGGTAGTTTCCGATACGCTGCCAGTAAAATTTGGAATGATCTGCCGCCACCTTTTCATACTTTGAAATCTGTCAACTCTTTCGCTATGCGCTATAAAAAATATTTGCTATCACAACAAAAGAGTCAAAGTTGATAATTTTGGGTTTTTGTATCGTTCGTTATTAAAGAAACAAGAAACAAATTTTTTATTTTCATAAAGTACGGAAAATACATTCGATTTTAAAAAACAAACATTCAATTTTATACATTATTAATTTTATTCGTACTGGTATGAAAAATGGCCCTATCTCAGCTAGTACTGCATTTCTGCAGTGCTGATCTTCCGATAGGGCCAGTAGGTACTGGAAGCGTGATACCAGACGAATTCACATTATCATACTTACAAGCTAAAAAAAAAATATATTAAGATTATTATTATTATAATGAAACATAGAATAGGAAAGTACTTAGAACAGAACAGAGAGAAAAAATATTAATAATAAAAAATATAAACAACAATTATCCTAGTCATAATCACAATTTATTCCTCGTATCGCATTATTCATGCATTTTTTTTTTTATCGATTGCATTAATACATCATATAGATTTATAATGTCCCTTGTCTTGCCTTTATGCGTTTCCGAACGTCATAGATAAAAGTCGCTGCGGGGTTCGCAAGCCTGACTTTAATGTTTATTTATTATGTCTGTCAGTGTATGGTGTTAAGCGTATGAAATGCTAATATTAGTAATGCTTATTAAATTATTAGAAATGGTGCGCTTATAAGTCAAATTTGGTGTTTATCACATGTGCTACAGTGCAATACATATAAAAAAGTTCGAATATACATCTAGCAATCAGCGGTAAGAGAGTGATAAACATAGGAAGAGAGTCTGGAAACAGATTTAAAGTACACTCATGGAAATACCCATACGAGAAACCTACGGAGTGTAAAGTAAACTGTCGCAAAGGAAAACATTATGCAGGTAAGTGTTATAAGTTTATCAGTTTTTGTCTTTCCAGTAAGTATACTTTAAATTGTGTTCTAAATGAATTCACTGTACACAGCATACGAAGACTTGGAGGAAGAAGAACGTTCCAAATATTACTAGCGGCAGCTCGGAAACTCCCCCTAAACGCTGTAGTTCTGTGTTTTGGAGTAGACAGGAGGTAAGATGAGGCCCTGGTTTTATACGAATTATAGTCGCGAGACCACGATAATTTTTTAAATAGATACTCAGGTTTACCTGTTCTCACAATACCAAAAAGCAATGTAGCATAATGCAGCTTTCTTCGGGCTGACATTTTCATCATATTCCCACAGTTTAAGTATGGAGTTACGTGTGACCGGGAAGGAACATTAAAGCAAAATCTGGCACATGCGTTTTGTACCCTTTGTATGAGTCTGTCAGTGCGGGCAAGCAAGCAGGTCCCATACACAGTGTCAGCATAGTTAAGGCGTGAGAGAATTAGAGATTCACATAACATTATTCGCATATCTACACTAATGTATGGGCGAACCCGATACAGTAACTTAAGCCGGTAAAAGCAGTTTTGTACTGCTTGTACTATGTGAGTTTCGAACTGCAATTGACCATCAAAAATCACTCCTAGGTTCCGAGCTTCTGTTACCCGCTCAATGGGGCATCCCCCTATTTTTATATCAAAAAGATTCTGCTCCACCTGCCTTATTAAGTTTCTAGAACCCATTATCATATATTTTGATTTTGTGGGGTTAAGTACCAGGGAGTTGACTTCAGCCCATTCTGCAACCCTGTCTAAATCACTATTTATGTTTTTTACAGACTCCTGGCAATCGGAAGGCTTGAAAGGGAGGTATAGCTGCAGATCATCAGCATATAAATGATATTTACAGTTTGTAATGACCTTGGTGACATCAGCTATATATGTTATAAATAGTAATGGCCCAAGAATCGAACCCTGAGGGACTCCTCTCGTGACACGACTGAAAGAAGATGATATCTCACTACCGTTACGATCATTTCTTAGCCTTACAAGTTGATAACGGCCATCAAGGTAGCTGTGAAACCATTTGACTGCTTCTGCGGAGCACCCATAATATGATAGTTTGGACAACAACAATGGTATATTTATACATTCGAAGGCACGAGAGAAATCCAGTAAAGTGAGTATGGTCCCCATGCTGTGGTCTCTAGCCTCTAGCAAATCATCAACAACATCAATCAGGGCAGTGGCAGTGGAATGACCTTTCCGGAATCCTGATTGTTTTGAAGGCAAGATATTGTACTGCTCAAGATATTTAGTCAGCTGGTCACATACCACCCGCTCCAAGATTTTAGACAGACAAGGAAGTATACTTATGGGCCGTAGATCACTTGGACCCGTGGGGCTGTGTTTTTTGGGTATTGGCTTAACAATGGCGATTTTCCATATGTCTGGGAATACTGATGCTGACAAGGATTTATTTATGATACAGGTAACTGTTGCAAGAGTATGTGGTAGTGTCAGCATTAGCATCTCCAGCGATATGTCATCATACCCTAATGCATTGGATTTAAGATTGTGAATAATTTTTAAAACTTGCCCCTCACACACAGGTTGTAGCTTGAAACTACCAGATCCAAATCTGTTGTATTCGAAGTAAGTTAGTTGAGATATTGTCACATAGTTACTGCCAGGTATTTCCAAAAATAATTTATTTAAATTATCAGGATTATTACAATTTTGAGGTAATTCAGAGTGTTCGGCTTTATTTTTTATAAAGATAGTTCTTTTTAGATTTTTCCATAATATTTTGGGTGTTTTTATATTATTATCAATGTGATATTTGTAATAAGCAGCCTTTTCACGCTCAATGGCAGCTCTTACTTCATATTTTAACTGCTTATAAAGATTGATGTGAGCATCCAACTTGGTTTTTTTAGATTTGTTGTGATATCTATCACGTGTTTGGATCATATCCTTTATTGTGCTGGTAATCCAGGGATAACATCTTTCTTTAATTAATATACTTTATTTTGGAGCATGAAGGTCAAAAAGAGCTATTATATATTTTTTAAGTGTTTCAACCATAATATTGACATGTTCCAATTCCTGGATAGAGTCCCAGTGTATTTTAGCCAAATCCTGTTCGAATATGTTAAGGACAATGTCATTTAATGGTCGATAAATGACCCGGTGGGGGACAGGTTTTTCCATCCTAAAATGAAACAGGGCCGAGACCACAGCATGTTGGCCAAGTTCTGGTATATGTTTTACTGTAACTCCGCCCGTACGAGCATCTGTACAAATCAAATCTATTTGTGTCTCGCTATGATCTGTAAAGTGTGTTGGTTCAGACACTATGTTTATTAAATTACTACCCCGCAGGAAACAGTCAAATAGCCTAGTTTTAATATCGGTGTTATTGAGTATGTTTATATTAAAGTCGCCTAATAAAATTATTTTATCTACACAAGGAAATGAAGTGATCGATTCGGTGATGGCATCAAGAAACACATTTACATCAAGCCATGGCGGCCGATATGCAGTCCCTATAACAACGGATTGGGAGTTGAGTTTCATTCGGAGCCACATCTGCTCCACAGAGGGCGCAGGTGGGTGTTGGGCAAAGGTTACACGTACTCCTTTGCGAATATAAAACCCTATACCGCCACCACGTCCGCGTCTCATATTCAGTGGCCGAGGTATGTGACGGAGTCTGTAATTGGGGACTTTGGGGGCGCGTCCCTCCTCCCCGTCCCTTAGCCAAGTTTCATTTATTGCCATTAAGTCTACATCCAAGTTACCCATAGCCACAGTGAACTCTTCATGCTTGGTTCCAAGAGACCCTGCAATGAATAACCCAACTTTGAGATAATTATTTTTAATCATTTTTATAATATAGTAGGTTAGAACAATAGTCCATAAGATACTTAATTATGTAGTATATAGAAAAGTAATAGCAATCTAAAATTGTATTCATACTATGTGTGAGGTGTAAAAATGTAATACTTATATGGGAGTATAGATTAAAATTTGGTGTTCTGTGTATTGATAGGGTGTACAAGGAATCAAAAATAGTATGATAGAAATGAGTGTGAACATCTACGAATAAGGCATTACAGACAAGTACTAATAAAAACAATAATATACACATTTTAAAGCTAAAGTTGAAACAGAAGAACAGTGAAAATAAGGTTAATAGTCTTTTAATGAGGCATTGGTACTGGGATCTAATTAATATCCTCGACCAACTTTTCGAGACCAAAAACACTAAGAATGTCAGCCTCTGATCGGATATTATAGGTCCGTTTGCGTTCGCTTTGCCTGACAAGTATTCGACCATGTTTAGTCCAGGTATACTGCCATCCTTGTCTCTCGGCGGCCTGACGTGTGTTGTAGAACAACTGCTTATTAGCTCTAGTCAGTCTTTCGTTTAGGTAGAATCGCCGTGAGGGGACAGAGAAGCCAAGATCATCAGACGTTACGCCGCGGCGGATACGAGCACTTCGCAGCATTATTAGTAGTTATTAGTGTTATAAGTAGTGTAATGTTATGAGTGAATTGTTTTTATTTAGATTATAAGTTTATTTTAGTTGCCTATCCTTAATTTTAAAATATGTTTTAAATTATTTATTTATTTTTTGTTATGTTATGTATTAATTTTAAGTTAAATTTTAATTTTTAATATTTTTTATATATATATATTTATATTACTTTCTATTTAATTTACTATGCCATTGAGGCTTATAGCCTCTATCGGAAGATCAGCGCTGCAGTAATACACCTGTGTTGCCGTAGCTAATGCTGAGATAGGGGCCTTTTTTGACAACCAAATTTATTGTATTAATTTAGCAATGTATGGTAAGTCTTATTTTTTGTCAAAAATAAACATTTTTTCATTTCATTTTTTCATTTCATTTCAAATCCACCAACAAATCCACCACCATATCCACCAGCATATCTACCAACATATCCACCAACAAATCGACCAACAAATCCACCAACAAATCCACCAACAAATCCACCAACAAATCCACCATTACATCCACCAACAAATCCACCAACAAATCCACCACCATATCCACCAACATATCCACCAACATATCCACCAACAAATCGACCAACCAATCGACCAACAAATCCACCAACATATCCACCAACAAATCCAACAACCAACCACCAACAAATCCACCAACAAATCGACCAACAAATCGACCAACAAATCCACCAACAAATCCACCAACAAATCCACCAACAAATCCACCAACAAATCCACCAACAAATCCACCAACAAATCCACCAACAAATCCACCAACATATCCACCAACAAATCGACCAACAAATCCACCAACAAATCGACCAAAAAATCGACCAACAAATCGACCAACAAACCCACCAACAAATCCACCAACAAATCGACCAACAAATCTACCAACAAATCGACCAACAAATCGACCAACAAATCCACCAACAAATCCACCAACAAATCCACCAACAAATCCACCAACAAATCCACCAATAAAGCCACCAACAAATCCACCAACAAATCCACATTTTCACCAACAAATCCACCAACACATCCACCAACAAATCCACCAACAAATCGACCAACAAATCCACTAACAAATTGACCAACAATTCGACCAACAAATCCACCAACAAATCCACCAACATTTCCACCAACAAATCCACCAACAAATCCACCAACAAATCCACCAACATTTCCACCAACAATTCCACAAACATTTCCACCAACAAATTCACCAACACATCCACTAACTAATCCACCAACAAATCCACCAACATATCCACCAACAAATCCACCAACAAATCCACCAACAAATCCACTAACATTTCCACCAACAATTCCACAAACATTTCCACCAACAAATTCACCAACACATCCACTAACAAATCCACCAACAAATCCACCAACAAATCCACCAACAAATCCACCATCAAATCCACCAGCAAATCCACCAACAAATCCACCAACATATCCACCAACATATCCACCAACAAATCGACCAACAAATCCACCAACAAATCCACCAACAACCCACCAAAAACCCACCAACAAATCCACCAACAAATCCACCAACAAATCCACCAACAAATCCACCAACAAATCCACCAACATATCCACCAACAAATCGACCAACAAATCTACCAACAAATCGACCAACAAATCGACCAACAAATCCACCAACAAATCCACCAACAAATCCACCAACAAATCCACCAACAAATCCACCAATAAAGCCACCAACAAATCCACCAACAAATCCACCAACAAATCCACTAACAAATCCACCAACAAATCCACCAACAAATCCACCAACAATTCCACCAACAAATCCACCAACAAATCCACCAACAAATCCACCAACAAATCCACCAACAAATCCATTAACATTTCCACCTACACATCCACCAACAAATCCACATTTCCACCAACAAATCCACCAAAACATCCACCAACAAATCCACCAACAAATCGACCAACAAATCCACTAACAAATTGACCAACAATTCGACCAACAAATCCACCAACAAATCCACCAACATTTCCACCAACAAATCCACCAACAAATCCACCAACAAATCCACCAACAAATCCACCAACAAATCCACTAACATTTCCACCAACAATTCCACAAACATTTCCACCAACAAATTCACCAACACATCCACTAACAAATCCGCCAACAAATCCACCAACATATCCACCAACAAATCCACCAACAAATCCACCAACAAATCCACCAACATATCCACCAACAAATCGACCAACAAATCCACCAACAAATCGACCAACAAATCCACCAACAAATCCACCAACAAATCCACCAACAAATCCACCAACAAATCCACCAACATATCTACCAACAAATCGACCAACAAATCCACCAACAAATCCACCAACAAATCCACCAACAAATTGACCAACAAATCGACCAACAAATCCACCAACATTTCCACCAACAAATCCACCAACAAACCCACCAACAAACCCACCAACAAATCCACCAACATTTCCACCAACAATTCCACAAAAATTTCCACCAACAAATTCACCAACACATCCACCAACAAATCCACCAACAAATCCACCAACATATTCACCAAAAAATCGACAAACAAATCCACCAACAAATCGACCAACAAATCGACCAACAAATCCACCAACAAATCCACCATTATTTCCACCAACAAATCCGCCAACAAATCCACCAACATATCCACCAACATATCCACCAACAAATCCACCAACATTTCCACCAACAAATCCACCAACACATCCACCAACAAATCCACCAACAAATCCACCAACAAATCCACCAACAAATCCACCACCATATCCACCAACATATCCACCAACATATCCACCAACAAATCGACCAACAAATCCACCAACAAATCCACCAACAAATCCACCAACAAATCCACCAACAAATCCACCATTACATCCACCAACAAATCCACCAACAAATCCACCACCATATCCACCAACATATCCACCAACATATCCACCAACAAATCGACCAACAAATCGACCAACAAATCCACCAACATATCCACCAACAAATCGACCAACAAATCCACCAACAAATCGACCAAAAAATCGACCAACAAATCGACCAACAAACCCACCAACCAATCCACCAACAAATCCACCAACAAATCCACCAACACATCCACCAACAAATCCACCAACAAATCCACCAACATTTCGACCAAAAAATCCACCAACACATCCACCAACAAATCCACCAACAAATCCACCACCATATCCACCAACAATCCACCAACATATCCACCAACATATCCACCAACAAATCGACCAACAAATCCACCAACACATCCACCAACAAATCCACCAACACATCCACCAACAAATCCACCAACATATCCACCAACAAATCGACCAACAAATCTACCAACAAATCGACCAACAAATCGACCAACAAATCCACCAACAAATCCACCAACAAATCCACCAACAAATCCACCAACAAATCCACCAATAAAGCCACCAACAAATCCACCAACAAATCCACCAACAAATCCACCAACAAATCCACCAACAAATCCACCAACAAATCCACCAACATTTCCACCAACAAATCCACCAACACATCCACCAACAAATCCACCAACAAATCCACCAACAAATCCACCAACAAATCCACCACCATATCCACCAACATATCCACCAACATATCCACCAACAAATCGACCAACAAATCCACCAACAAATCCACCAACAAATCCACCAACAAATCCACCATTACATCCACCAACAAATCCACCAACAAATCCACCAACAAATCCACCAACAAATCCACCATTACATCCACCAACAAATCGACCAACAAATCGACCAACAAATCCACCAACATATCCACCAACAAATCGACCAACAAATCCACCAACAAATCGACCAAAAAATCGACCAACAAATCGACCAACAAACCCACCAACCAATCCACCAACAAATCCACCAACAAATCCACCAACAAATCCACCAACAAATCGACCAACAAATCCACCAACAAATCCACCAAAATTTCCACCAACAAATCCACCAACACATCCACCAACAAATCCACCAACATTTCGACCAAAAAATCCACCAACACATCCACCAACAAATCCACCAACAAATCCACCACCATATCCACCAACAATCCACCAACATATCCACCAACATATCCACCAACAAATCGACCAACAAATCCACCAACAAATCCACCAACATATCCACCAACAAATCGACCAACAAATCGACCAACAAATCGACCAACAAATCGACCAACAAATCCACCAACAAATCCACCAACATATCCACCAACAAATCGACCAACAAATCTACCAACAAATCGACCAACAAATCGACCAACAAATCCACCAACAAATCCACCAACAAATCCACCAACAAATCCACCAACAAATCCACCAACAAATCCACCAATAAAGCCACCAACAAATCCACCAACAAATCCACCAACAAATCCACCAACAAATCCACTAACAAATCCACCAACAAATCCACCAACAAATCCACCAACAATTCCACAAACAAATCCACCAACAAATCCACCAACAAATCCACCAACAAATCCACCAACAAATCCACCAACATTTCCACCAACACATCCACCAACAAATCCACCAACAAATCCACATTTCCACCAACAAATCCACCAACACATCCACCAACAAATCCACCAACAAATCCACCAACAAATCCACCAATAAAGCCACCAACAAATCCACCAACAAATCGACCAAAAAATCGACCAACAAATCGACCAACAAACCCACCAACCAATCCACCAACAAATCCACCAACAAATCCACCAACAAATCCACCAACAAATCCACCAACATATCCACCAACAAATCGACCAACAAATCTACCAACAAATCGACCAACAAATCGACCAACAAATCCACCAACAAATCCACCAACAAATCCACCAACAAATCCACCAACAAATCCACCAACAAATCCACCAATAAAGCCACCAACAAATCCACCAACAAATCCACCAACAAATCCACCAACAAGTCCACTAACAAATCCACCAACAAATCCACCAACAAATCCACCAACAATTCCACAAACAAATCCACCAACAAATCCACCAACAAATCCACCAACAAATCCACCAACAAATCCACCAACATTTCCACCAACACATCCACCAACAAATCCACCAACAAATCCACATTTCCACCAACAAATCCACCAACACATCCACCAACAAATCCACCAACAAATCCACCAACAAATCCACCAATAAAGCCACCAACAAATCCACCAACAAATCGACCAAAAAATCGACCAACAAATCGACCAACAAACCCACCAACCAATCCACCAACAAATCCACCAACAAATCCACCAACAAATCCACCAACAAATCCACCAATAAAGCCACCAACAAATCCACCAACAAATCGACCAAAAAATTGACCAACAAATCGACCAACAAACCCACCAACCAATCCACCAACAAATCCACCAACAAATCCACCAACAAATCCACCAACAAATCGACCAACAAATCCACCAACAAATCCACCAACATTTCCACCAACAAATCCACCAACACATCCACCAACAAATCCACCAAAAAATCCACCAACATTTCGACCAAAAAATCCACCAACACATCCACCAACAAATCCACCAACAAATCCACCACCATATCCACCAACAATCCACCAACATATCCACCAACATATCCGCCAACAAATCGACCAACAAATCCACCAACAAATCCACCAACATATCCACCAACAAATCGACCAACAAATCGACCAACAAATCGACCAACAAATCGACCAACAAATCCACCAACAAATCCACCAACATATCCACCAACAAATCGACCAACAAATCTACCAACAAATCGACCAACAAATCGACCAACAAATCCACCAACAAATCCACCAACAAATCCACCAACAAATCCACCAACAAATCCACCAATAAAGCCACCAACAAATCCACCAACAAATCCACCAACAAATCCACCAACAAATCCACTAACAAATCCACCAACAAATCCACCAACAAATCCACCAACAATTCCACAAACAAATCCACCAACAAATCCACCAACAAATCCACCAACAAATCCACCAACAAATCCACCAACATTTCCACCAACACATCCACCAACAAATCCACCAACAAATCCACATTTTCACCAACAAATCCACCAACACATCCACCAACAAATCCACCAACAAATCGACCAACAAATCCACTAACAAATTGACCAACAATTCGACCAACAAATCCACCAACAAATCCACCAACATTTCCACCAACAAATCCACCAACAAATCCACCAACAAATCCACCAACATTTCCACCAACAATTCCACAAACATTTCCACCAACAAATTCACCAACACATCCACTAACAAATCCACCAACAAATCCACCAACATATCCACCAACAAATCCACCAACAAATCCACCAACAAATCCACCAACATATCCACCAACAAATCGACCAACAAATCCACCAACAAATCGACCAACAAATCCACCAACAAATCCACCAACAAATCCACCAACAAATCCACCAACAAATTGACCAACAAATCGACCAACAAATCCACCAACAAATCCACCAACATTTCCACCAACAAATCCACCAACAAACCCACCAACAAACCCACCAACAAATCCACCAACATTTCCACCAACAATTCCACAAAAATTTCCACCAACAAATTCACCAACACATCCACCAACAAATCCACCAACAAATCCACCAACATATTCACCAACAAATCGACCAACAAATCCACCAACAAATCCATCAACATATCCACCAAAAAATCGACAAACAAATCCACCAACAAATCGACCAACAAATCGACCAACAAATCCACCAACAAATCCACCATTATTTCCACCAACAAATCCGCCGACAAATCCACCAACATTTCCACCAACAATTCAACCAACAAATCCACCAACAAATCCACCATCAAATCCACCAGCAAATCCACCAACAAATCCACCAACATATCCACCAACATATCCACCAACAAATCGACCAACAAATCCACCAACAAATCCACCAACAAACCCACCAACAAATCCACCAACAAATCCACCAACAAATCCACCAACTAATCCACCAACAAATCCACCAACAAATCCACCAACATTTCCACCAACAAATCCACCAACAAAGCCACCAACAAATCCACCAACAAATCCACCAACAAATCGACCAACAAATCCACCAACAAATCCACCAACAAATCCACCAACATATCCACCAACATTTAATAATAATAATAATAAAATGATTTATTATTATTATCATAACAGAAATGGATAAAAAAGAAGGTATTAAATAATAGAATAGAATTAAATAAAATGAAATTATAAGCTAGAAATTAGATAAACTACTATTTACCCTAAAAGGCGTCCAATAATCCCTCCGCATCGCTTATGGGAAAAGTGCCCAGAAGGCTGGCCGCATTGCCACGCTGAATCGCAATGCTGATCCTCTGACCCAAGAATAGACCAGCCCTCTGATCATGGGAAGCGTCGATCAAACGTTTACCTATTTCCCGAAATAATAAATGTGCGCTTGGGCCCCATGGTCCTAAGGTTTCTACCCCAAACGGCTCAAAAACAAAATTTGCAGCCAAATTTGTGTATTTGCGCCGTTTAAGGGTTTCCGCCAAAGCAGCAGGAGCGCCTGCAGAACCCGACGTATGGGGAAGATGGGAGGGCGCAAGGGTGTCGACGCATGTTGCGTCCCACACCAAGGGCCTACCCATCTTCCATGGAACCAAAGACACACCATCGGGTCTCTTTCCATCATCACGTGCCAAGCCGCTTGGTTCTAGAACCGCTGGGACGTCGGCGCTGGAAAGAGCCCGACGGATTATATTATTGATCCCACTGTGGCGTGAGATTCTGCCCGCGCTACGGCAACATGATAGACCATGGCGTCCAAGGTGATCGACCGCTTCCCCACACCTACAACGATGCGGAGCAACGCATGAGACACCCAGACGGAGGCCTGCAGCGACGCGAAAAGTACCGTTGTCCAGCATAGTACCTATGTTGGCCGACGGTAACGCCTGTAACCATAAACCCGACTCCCATTCTCCCACAGCCAGTAGACGGGCGCGTTTCGCGAGGGATGAGTTGTTAAATAAGTTGGATCCAAATGATTTATTTGGATCCAACTTATTTACAATGTTTTTAAACCCGCCAAACTGCGTAACAGTTTGTCGGCGGGAATAGCGCTTAAGTTATTTAAACTTACAATACAATTAGCTATTTTAACTAACAATACAATTTTAAAATACTTATAAATAACCACGACACCTCTGATATTGTTCAAGTGTATTCATAAGTTAAGCACACTCAGTTTGTTCAAACTCATTGAGTAAGAATTTACGTAGCTTATGTTTCAAACATTGTTTACTCATCCTATGCTTACTGTGGTCTTGTCTAAGCCATGAGATTTTATTGAAGAGTGTTGGCGTCAGATACTTATTGGTTCTTAAGCCATAATAGTTTTTAGTTGTAGCTTGATCATACATATGTTCTCGTACGCATCTGGTGTTGTAAGCGTTCTGGATTCGTACTTTAAATTCGTCACTGTAGTATTGCTCAAGTACCAACAAGTATTTGACCTTCTCATGTATCGGCAGTATGTTACATTTAACAAAAAGTTTAAATGTACATAATCCATAGCTCAGCAGTGACTCGGCGAGGGCAAAGTAAATCATACGCAGCGTTTTCCAACTTAAAGGTGTTTTTAATGTGTAGAATTTACTAAGTACTGACCTTAATTTTGTGCAAACTGTGTCAACCTGAGTTCTTCAATTCGCGTGAGTGTCCACCCAGAGACCTAAGTATTTAAACTTACTGACATACTCCAGACTATCGCAGGTACAGTTGGTCTGATTCCTGTGTAGACAGTCAAATGTGTGACCCACAACACCTATTTCTGAGCTTCCAATGTTTTTAGCTACTTGATTGTGTGGTGAGAATATATGCATTATTTTGGTTTTGCTTAAGTTTATTATAATTCCGTTATCGTGAGCCCACTTGACGATACTATCAAAATCCGCCTGCAGAATGGCTCTAGCCTCCTGTATGTTCTTAGAGGAGTGCATGCAGCACAGGTCATCCGCGTACATATACACTCTTTACTACGTTACTCACGCTATTGACGTGCATGATGAAGCTAACCGGCCCGGCAACGGATCCGGTTAGCACGCCCAAGTTTACGGCGGACTCCCGTCCTGTGACTCCTGCAATACTCGTTTGGAGCGTTCTGCCACACAAGTAGTTACGGAACCACTTGTTTGTGGGCCCTCTTATCCCGCAGTCATCTATGGCCTGGAGTAGCACTTCGTGGTCTAAAGTATCGAAAGCCTTTTTATAGTCGATAAATAGTGCTAGGACCTGGTGACCCTGGTCTAGCCTATGATTCAGATCTTCCGAGAATTGCGGTAAAGCAGTAGCAGTGCTGGGAACTTGCCTAAATCCGTGCTGCACGTCAGATAATATGAGGTTCTGCTCTAAAAATTCACTAACTTGTCCAGTTACTATTTTTTCAACAATTTTATTAACGACTGATAAGATGGCTATCGGTCTATTGGTGTAGTCAGTGTGTGCTCCCTGCTTAAAGATAGGCCTAATTAAAGCTTTTTTGAGGAGATTTGGATATTCTCCCCGGGACAAACACAATAGGCCTAATTAAAGCTTTTTTGAGCTTTTTTGAGGAGATTTGGATATTCTCCCCGGGACAAACACATGTTTACAAAGTGTGCCAAAACAGGTGAAATTTGTCGATTAATACTTTTTAAATCCATGGCTCGAATACAGTCGATGCCTGGCGCCTTATCACTGCTTAGCTGATCAATAACCTTAGATACGGTATTGCTACACACGGGCTTAAAACGAAAACTTACGTTACATGCTGCCACGTAGTGGGTTCGTTCCAACAATTGTATGCTACAGACATGCTTTATGTCAGAAATCTCTTGAGTAAACGCATCTGCAAACTTACTACATATCCTTTATCCTTACGTAGTATCATGTTATTTAATGATTTATTTATCCATGGCTGTGCTACTCGCTTCTTACACTGGTTTATTAATAGTGTTTTGCTATCATTATAGGTATTGCTAAATATAGACAATAATGTATCATATAGAACTAAGGGACAGTTGATAGTCAATAATTCAGACCAATCAATGTTAGAAAGTTTTTTATGAACTAATTTTGAACTTATCACATACCGAGTGTCCTTGTCCTCACTTTCGTTCCAGGTTTGCTTTGAAGCCGTAGGTATTGAGACTCCAACCATGTGATGATCCGACACATAACACTCTATAACGTATGACACACAGTCTAGTAACAGTTTAGAACGCACCCACACATGATCAATGCACGACACTTGTTTTATACCTGCTACAATGGCTTCTCTCGTCACCTCTGCGGCGGGTATGACAGACTGTAATCCTAGCTCACACAAGCAGTTCTTATAGCACGAAACTTGAGAATTGTCACTATCTCCTATTAAGTTGATATTTATATCTCCTACCAACACCACTTCTTCGCTAGATGGGATATTCCTTATTATCTGCTCGATTTCCTCCATGAATAACGACTTGCACGTATTAGGGGGTCTATACAATGCAAGGATATTAAGAGTCGAGGAGTCTAGTATCAGTTTCCCATGGAGTAGCTCGACTGCGCGAGTCTGCGATTTTTCTGCACACAGTCTATACTTCTCTTTAACCTAAATGACTAGTCCTCCTCCTCGTGAGCGTTCCCTTGTGTTCGAAAATGAATTGTATCCTTCTATGTTATATAGTGACAACTCGTCTTCCTTAATATTAACCTCGGATAGCACTAACAAATCTATATCTTGCGGACAACACTGTAATAACACTAATAGTTCATCGAAGTGTTTTCTTAGTGAGCGAATGTTTAAATGTACTATGTGTATGTATTCGCTGTGGCTAGATAAACTTCTTGCCCAGCTGCTAATACTTTGGTATCTTCTAAATTGACAGTCAAGTGCGATAATTGTATCAAACCGATCCACTGTTATGTAATATATTGATCACAGTGTGTACATCGCGCTATGCGCGCTTGTATAGGTATCCAGGAGTAAATGTGGCTGCCGCTACTCCTCCCTATCCACAATCCGTTCAATATCACTCTCGCTCCTAATTGCCAATATTTTCTTTTGATCGTCACTTTTTTTTATAAGTATTTTTCCATCCTGAACCCATATGTATTTATAGGTATTTTTTAGCTGGTTTTTAGCAAGCCAAAGTAGGTTTCTTTTGTATTTAGTGAGATTTTCGTTAATATAAATACGACTATCGCTTTTAGTGCCATATACCTGCCCATTAGTTAAGCGAACTTTGCGACTTTTGATCCATTTACTGCGCGCTTCTTTTGTTGTGAACGTTATCACCACTGGCTGCGGTTTATCGGTATCAGGTTTTTCTCGTCCTACCCTTTCTACTCGGTCAATCAGACTGGTGTCGAGTTCGAGCTTGTGGGAAATTGTGGCAACAACTGCGGTAATTTCTTCGTTCTCTTTTCTCTCCAATCCAGCTAATTCTACTTTTATTTCGGTGTCTTTTTCCTCCAGGTTATTTAAACGTTCTTCCAGGGACTTGTTACACTTTTCTAGGTACGCGTTCTTGTTTTCTAAGGCTTTCATTTTCTTTTCCGCTGATATTTGGAACTGGCACAGTTTGTCATATTTTTCAGATACGAAATCAATCAACTCGGCCAGGTCTTGTAATTTGTTTTGCATCATATAGATTACATCCATCTTTTTATTCATTTCCGCCAGGGTGACGGCAATATTTGGTTCTGTTTCTGGGGTAGGCGAGTCAGACAGACAGATGCAGTCTACGCATTTTTCATTAGTAAACGTTTTATTCGTGACACATTTCTTGTGGTAGATTGCTTCACACGGTCCTTTGCATCTTACGAACTCCTTCTTCGCCATCGAAATAAATTTACTACACTTTTTACACTTCAACATGATTTCGGTAACCAATAGTAGGTATTTTGAATCAGTTGTATCGCTAGTTACAAAGCTACAATGTACGGGGTAAGACACGACCGTACGCTAAGCGCGCGCGCAGGTATCTGATCGACCAACAAATCCACCAACAAATCCACCAACATTTCCACCAACAAATCCACCAACAAACCCACCAACAAATCCACCAACAAATCCACCAACAAATCCACCAACAAATCCACCAACAAATCCACCAACAAATCCACCAACAAATCCACCAACAAATCCACCAACAAATCCACCAACATTTCCACCAACAATTCCACAAACATTTCCACCAACAAATTCACCAACACATCCACCAACAAATCCACCAACAAATCCACCAACAAATCCACCAACAAATCCACCAACAAATCCACCAACACATCCACCAACAAACCCACCAACAAATCCACCAACATATCCACCAACAAATCCACCAACAAATCCACCAACAAATCCACCAACATTTCCACCAACAAATCCACCAACATATCCACCAACAAATCCACCAACAAATCCACCAACATTTCCACCAACAATTCCACAAACATTTCCACAAACAAATCCACCAACACGTCCACCAACAAATCCACCAACAAATCCACCAACAAATCCACCAACAAATCCACCAACAAATCCACCAACAAATCCACCAACAAATCCACCAACATTTCCACCAACAAATCCACCAACACATCCACCAACAAATCCATCAACAAATCCACCAACATTTCCACCAACAATTCCACAAACATTTCCACCAACAAATCGACCAACAAATCGACCAACAAATCCACCAACATTTCCACCAACATTTCCACCAACAAATCCACCAACACATCCACCAACAAATCCACCAACAAATCCACCAACATATCCACCAACATATCCACCGACATATCCACCAACAAATCCACCAACAAATCCACCAACAAATCCACCAACAAATCCACCAACATTTCCATCAACAATTCCACCAACAAATCCACCAACAAATCCACCAACAAATCCACCAACAAATCCACAAACAAATCCACTAACATTTCCACCAACAATTCCACCAACAAATCCACCAACAAATCCACCAACAAATCCACCAACAAATCCACTAACAAATCCACCAACAAATCCACCAACATTTCCACCAACAAATCCACCAACACATCCACCAACAAATCCACCAACGAATCCACCAACAAATCCACCAACACATCCACCAACAAATCCACCAACAAATCCACCAACATATCCACCAACAAATCCACCAACAAATCCACCAACAAATCCACCAACATTTCCACCAACAAATCCACCAACACATCCACCAACAAATCCACCAACAAATCCACCAACATTTCCACCAACAGTTCCACAAACATTTCCACCAACAAATCCACCAACACATCCACCAACAAATCCACCAACACATCCACCAACAAATCCACCAACAAATCCACCAACACATCCACCAACAAATCCACCAACAAATCCACCAACATATCCACCAACATATCCACCAACATATCCACCAACAAATCCACCATCAAATCCACCAACATATTCACCAACATTTCCACCAACAAACCCACCAACATTTCCACCAACAAATCCACCAACACATCCACCAACAAATCCACCAACATATCCACCAACAAATCCACCAACAAATCCACTAACAAATCCACCAACATTTCCACCAACAAATCCACCAACAAATCCACCAATAAATCCACCAACAAATCCACCAACAAATCCACCAACAAATCCACCAACAAATCCACCAACAAATCCACCAACAAATCCACCAACATTTCCACCAACAATTCCACAAACATTTCCACCAACAAATCCACCAACACATCCACCAACAAATCCACCAACAAATCCACCAACATATCCACCAACATTTCCACCAACAAATCCACCAACATTTCCACCAACAAATCCACCAACACATCCACCAACAAATCCACCATCAAATCCACCAACATATTCACCAACATTTCCACCAACAAATCCACCAACATTTCCACCAACAAATCCACCAACACATCCACCAACAAATCCACCAACATATCCACCAACAAATCCACCAACAAATCCACTAACAAATCCACCAACATTTCCACCAACAAATCCACCAACAAATCCACCAATAAATCCACCAACAAATCCACCAACAAATCCACCAACAAATCCACCAACAAATCCACCAACAAATCCACCAACAAATCCACCAACATTTCCACCAACAATTCCACAAACATTTCCACCAACAAATCCACCAACACATCCACCAACAAATCCACCAACAAATCCACCAACATATCCACCAACATTTCCACCAACAAATCCACCAACATTTCCACCAACAAATCCACCAACACATCCACCAACAAATCCACCAACAAATCCACCAACATATCCACCAACAAATCCACCAACAAATCCACCAAAAAATCCACCAACAAATCCACCAACAAATCCACCAACAAATCCACCAACATATCCACCAACAAATCGACCAACAAATCCACCAACAAATCCACCAACAAATCCACCAACAAATCCACCAACAAATCCACTAACAAATCCACCAACAAAGCCACCAACAAATCCACCAACAAATCCACCAACAAATCCACCAACAAATCCACCAACAAATCCACCAACAAATCCACCAACATATCCACCAACAAATCGATCAACAAATCGACCAACAAATCCACCAACAAATCCACCAACATTTCCACCAACAATTCCACCAACAAATCCACCAACATTTCCACTAGACTCAGAGCGGTATTAAGTAAGTTTTATGTCTTAAACGCGCCGCTGAGTAAGAAAACGCTGCGTGTCATTTATTTTGCACTCGCTGACTCGCTGCTTAGCTATGGTTTGAGCACGTATGGACGTACATACAAAACCTATTTAGATAAAATAAAAACACTGCAAATTCGCTTCATGTAATATTTGGTCAATAGGAAAACAAAACATGAGTGTAGAAATAATTATGAAAAATTATTATCTATTTGTAAAGTACTTCCTATACATAAAAAGGTCGATTACTTGGTGGTGCTAGAACAACTGTATGAGGATAAGTACAAAATAAATATAGAAAATAAGTACAATACTAAGAGCGTTAGACAACAGAAATTTGTAATACCCTCGGTAAGAAATTGTTATGGTCAGAGAACTACCAAATATCTGACCCCAAAATTATTTAATAAATATGCCTGGTTAAGATCGAATGTTAATAAAGTAAAAAAACAAACAGTTAGATATAAACTTAAAAATATATTACTCAGTGACTACTTAAATTCCGCTTAAATTTGTTGTATTAGTTTTTATTAGTCTTAGTTAGTGTTATTTCTTACTTTTTTATTTTAGTATTTGTATTTACTGATATAATTATTGTCATAGTGTTAATGAGCGCTAATCCCGCCGACAAACTGCTATGCAGTTTGGTGGGTTTATATTTTATGTAACATGTTTTTATTCTAAATAAAATTCTATTCTATTCTATTCCACCAACAAATCCGCCAACAAATCCACCAACAAATCCACCAACATTTCCACCAACAAATCCACCAACAAATCCACCAACAAATCCACCAACAAATCCACCAACAAATCCACCAACAAATCCACCAACATATTTATTTTTATTTTATTTTATTTGGAAGACAACAGCACTTAACAACATATTCAAAATAATTTAAATATTAAACAGTAGGCCAATTATAGGTCTCCACGAGTAAATGTCTGTGTACAATTTAGATGGTGTTACCATTATATTCACAATTTTCTTTTACGGACGACTGACATTAAATTTTGAAAAGAAATCTAGGCTGAGTACCCGTCTCGCTGTCTCAGGTTTACTGCAGAATATGTCAAAGTCTAATTTTTTTATAAGTTTATTAACGTTGCTACTCGCTCGCCACAAGAATGTATTCTGTTGATAGTTGGAAGATACCAATGGAAGGTGCATTGGCGTATAGTGTCTCGATATTTTAGTGGGAACGAAAAACCCAATTTTGTTTAGGAGGTCCGCACAGTCAATTTTACCAGAAATAATGCTAAGTAGATAAATAATATTGGATATGTCACGACGTTCGACTAGAGGAAGAATGTGGAACTTAGCACATAATTTTAAATAATCTCCTGATCTAAATTTGTGTTTTATACGATAGCATAGGAATTTTAGAAATTTTATCTGAATACATTCAATTCTAGATATGTATGTACCATACCGTGGATTCCATACTTGGCTAGCATATTCAAGTGTGCTGCGTACGAATGTACAGTATAAGATTTTCAAAGTTTTTGCCTCCTTAAAGTTACTCGACATTCGCATTACAAACCCTAAGGCTCGAGACGCCTTCTTTATTATACTGTCCACATGTTCGTTGAAAAGTAGCTTAGAGTCGTGCGTCACCCCAAGATCACGGATAGTAGAGCTCCTATTTAGCCTATGTCCTTTAAGATTATAATGGGTGTGAATAATGCTCTTTTTCCTGCTGTAAGTGGTGAATGAACACTTGGATGGATTTAGGTCCAGCTTATTTGTGAAGCAGTAGTCACACAATCGATTTAAGTCAGCTTGTAGATCATTAGCATCTGTAGGTGAGGAAACGGTTTTGTATATTTTCATGTCATCCGCAAATGAAATGAGTTGTGAGTTATGGAAACATTTGTCGATGTCGTTCACAAAGATTAAGAACAGGAGCGGGCCCAGGAGAGACCCTTGAGGGACGCCACTTGGTACTGTCACCCAACTTGATATGTAGTTGTTAATTGCAACTGCTTGAGTGCGGTTTGATATATAAGATGTAATCCATCTCAATAGATCTCCTCTGATTCCGATGACCTGTAGCTTGTTTATTAGCAACTGGTGGTCAATTCTGTCGAAACATTTACTATAATCTGTGTAAACGACATCGACCTGTTTACCCTTGCCCATTGCTTCTGATATAGACTCATTCAATACAATTAAGTTGGAGGTTGTAGAGCGCTTTTTTAAGAATCCATGCTGAGTGCTGCTAAAACTTTTATCTAATGATACATAAAGCTGATTGTAAACCACTTTTTCAAAAACCTTGGCTAGTACACACAATTTAGATACTGGCCTGTAGTTAGTAATACTCGATCTTGAGCCCTTCTTATGTATTGGAGTAATGAATGCACTTTTCCAAACCAAGGGGAATGTGCATTCCAATAAGGATTTACTAAATAATACGCTTATGGCAAGTGCAATGGCATGGGCACAGTTAATCAATAAGATGGGAGGTATGTGATCGGGACCTGCCGACTTAGTACTATCTAGTGTTTTCAAAATTTTTTCTACCTCTAAAATATTAATTTCTATATTAGAAATATCCGAGAGTGAGTCATCCACACTGCCTTGTAATGAAAGAGACATTGGTGGAGATACAGATTGTTGTAGGAAATTGCTGTAAAAATAGTCGGAAAAAGCATTACAGATCTCCTTCCCGGTGCTCACCGTTGATTGACCGTAATTAAGCGACTCCGGTATGCCAGACGACTTTTGACGCGCTTTAACGTATGACCAAAAATGTTTAGGGTTCGTTTTAATCGAATCTTCGACAGACGCAATGTATTTAGTATAACAGTCCGCCTCCAAACGTTTGCATCTCTCTCTTAGCAACTTGAACGTCTCACAATCGGATCGATTTCTGTAATTTTTAAATTTCCTTAAGTATTTAAATTTTTCCTTAATGCATTTCTTTAGAGCCGCCGAATACCATACTGGAAAACTATGATTGCTATTAATCTTAACTTTAGGTACATATTTATCAATTATTTTTTTTAAGCACGTGTAGAAATAAGTGACGGCCTCTTCAACGGTCTTATTAGAAAACTCTTGATCCCAATCAATACTTAATATATCAGTATTAATTCCACTGTAATTACCTTTGTAGTACATATACTTAGTTCGAGGTGCACTTTTCAGGTGGGGTAAATTACACGATTTAAAACAAATGGTCAACGCTTTATGATGTACATCGATAGGTACAAGGGGCTCTTCGCATTCCGATACCGCTACATTCATATTCGATAGAACTAAATCAAGTATTCGTCCGTAAATATTTGAAATATAATTACATTGTGATAGATTGTGGGTGTTTAACGCGTCAATGAATAAAGACTCATCAGTACTTGAGATATTGTAAGCTTCTAGTGGAAAGTCATCCCCGCCGTTACGAGTCCAGCTAATCCCGCTTAGATTGAAATCCCCTACTATTAGGAATCTACCTAAAGGGTGGGCCATAACTATATCGTCTAGTTTTCCAATGAAGTTTTTTAGCTGGTTTGAAAAAGAAAGACCCAAGTTCTGACGACAAAGGTATAAAACACCGATGTACAAGTCAGTACTACATTCACCACTTGTTTTATTAGTGGGTAGCTTAAGCCATAAATCCTCGGCAGTGGACGAAAAATGTTGTTGAAGACTACCTGATAGTTCTTTGCGCACTGCAATGAGTACTCCACCTCCCCGGGTCTGATCGGTAAGTAGGTAATCTCGGTCGCGTCGCCAGACTGTATACCTATTATCGAATAATTCCGAGTCACTTATACTGTCCACTAACCAAGTTTCCGTTAGTATTATTATGTCGTATGAACTAAGACCCAAGTTTCTGAGAAAAAGTGATGTTTTTGATCTAAGCCCACGTACGTTTTGATAATAAACAGATATTTCTCTGTTATAGCCTTTAGTACTCACATCAGACGGAATATCAGTGGGCATTGTGACCATGGTTCATTAGACACAGTTTACACACAATCATTATTAATATAATAAAACAATAAAGCGGCAGTTTGGTAAAAGTTTTAGCAAGTGTAATTAGATAAACTATTATTAGTGTGTACAGAACTATGGCTGACTTAACGCAATGCATACGGTTAGACTTCCCTTTCCAACAAGAATTACTTAATGATACATTTGCAGGTGAGAGCGAGATAGTTATATGACAGCGATTTTTTATTGTGGTGCGAACAGACCTATGCACACAAACGCATGTTGCATTCTTATGCAAAGGTCCGTTTGCAAATGTGTGATGTAGGAATTTGAGAGACGAGAGCGGGGTACTCAACCTTTGGCGGTAATAATAATGTATACAATTGAAGATGAGAATACAGTTAGGTAAATAGTTACCAACAATTAATTTTGTTGAAGAATATGCAAAATTGAAGTAATATAATAGTATGATTACAATATCTTTAGAGCAATAAACTAGGTAAATTTGTTTAAATCTTGAGGCTTAACTACTATAAATGTTTGAGACGTTTCGTTTTTACGTACATGTATTTTACCGAATTTCACCCAGACGAAACTGTAGTTGTTTAATTTAGCTGCTTCCCTGGTTTTGTTTAGTAGAATCTTAGATTCGGCGTCTAAATGGTCGTTCAGGTAGACTCGCTGAGTTTCTTCCAAAAATCCAAGGTCCTTTGCATTGAGGGTCTTCCGGGCGCGTGCTGCTGCTATGAAATCTTCTTTTATGTATCTATTTATGAAGCTTACTATTATAGGCTTTTGCTTACTGTTGTGAGACGGAACACGGGATATGTAGTTTATTTGAGTCTTAGGTACTTCGTATTCAATTTCAGAGGCAAGTTTATCAATAATTGCGAAAAGGTTTTCCTTTTTATGTTGGGGTATGCCTTTGATCTCAACGTTATTCAGACGTGATCGTTTCTCATTGATAGATGTCTGGGCTTTCAGTTCCGTAACATTTGTCTCCAAATCCGTACATCTCTTATTTATGTTGAGTATAGTGTCCTCCGCTCCTTTTATTCTTTTCTCAAAATCCTCAACCTTATCGCTAGCAAATTGACTGGACTTCTTTAACTCCTCGAGATCTTCCTTAATTGACTTAATATCCTTGGTAATGTTGGTAATCTCATCAAGTCGGTGGTTGATGTTGCTTAGCTCCTTCATTAAGCTTTCTAGTGTTATTTGCTCCTTCGCCGGTGTTGGCGACGGGGGTGTGCCTCTGCATAAAGGGCATTTCCAAGTGGATCTACGATCGGCTCCGAGTCGCTTCCATCCATTTTCGGTGACTTTGGCGCAGGCGAAGTCAAGGTTCTTTTGACAAGAGTTACATTGGATACCCTCGGTGAAGGCATTTTCACATATATCACACCTCATCACTATTAAATTAGATTTAAAAAACAATAAAAGTCAAGGAAAAAAATGTTGACGATATATGAAACTAATGGAACGATAATTGCGTGTTAATTGTACAACGGATCACCTGCTACTGATCCACCAACAAATCCACCAACAAATCCACCAACATTTCCACCAACAAATCCACCAACACATCCACCAACAAATCCACCAACAAATCCACCAACATATCCACCAACATATCCACCAACATATCCACCAACAAATCCACCAACATATCTCAGGGGTTTCTTCCTAAAGAGGGTGATTATCTAGCACGGTCAGTAGTTTTTACGTATTTGTTTAATTCCACGATAGATCTAGCCCAAGTTATGGGTTCAGTTACATTTACCAGACTAAAACTCAAAAGTTCGGTTATTGCAACTATTTTTTTTTTTTAGGTTAGTTGCAATTATCTGACCGCTTTTGTATGAAGTATGATAATGCTTGTGATGCGACAGTGAAAATAACCACTACCAAATATTTTTATCGTAGTGGTTATTTTCACTGTCGCATCACTAGCATTATCATTCTTCATACAAAAGCGGTCAGATAATTGCAACTAACCTAAAAAAAATAAAATAGTTGCAATAACCGAACTTTTGATTTTTAGTCTGGTAAATGTAACTGAACCCATAACTTGGGCTAGATCTATCGTGGAATTAAACAAATACGTAAAAACTACTGACCGTGGTAGATAATCACCCTCTTTAGGAAGAAACCCACCAAAAACCTCAAAATACAGAATTAATTACCAATTCCGCTCCGCGTGTACGCCGCGTCGCGTCGCCCTAAATGGCGGTTTGACAAAAAGCCATTTCATTCACACTGTTCCGTAGCCACCAGCGCCATCTTTATTTTATCATTGGCCATTAGGATAGAAGAATAATATAACGCGTATCGTTCTTCGAAACAATGATTATAGATGGAGTTATTTGAATTAGTTGCAATAACCAGATAGTTACAATTACAAGACTCGACCTTATATATATTGTTAGAAGTGACTGAAGTAAATCCTCGGTGCACACATGAGCACGTGCAGGGTATTCGGTTGCGTAGGAACAGACCTGTGTGAAGCCTATGTGACTTGAAAGAAAGAAAGAAAGAAATTGAATACTTTGATTGAATACTGTGTATAGTTGACGTCTTGTATGGACTTATTGAGTGATTGGTACATAATGTAGCAGTTATAGGTGATTGCTGAATTTGTGTCAGCCGTCTGTTAGTAACTTTGTCCAGTATGTTGTGTGATCAACTTGTGTATTTTACAGAAGGCGACGAGGTCCAAGATACAGAGCCAGTGTTGCACATGGAGGGAGTCGCCGGTCCATCTACGAGTTCCTGATGAGGGCTTCGTATACGTAGCCCCGTCAGGAGGGGCCGTGTTAGAAGTGATTTTGAATACCTTCGTGGCAACACAACGACGGCTATATATACGGCGTGGCGCGCGTCGAGCAGCCACTTTTTCGTCAACCACCGTTGCGAGCGGAAGCGCTGCCCGAATTCTGTCCGATAATTTCTTTAAGATTTTTGTTAATTTTTGTGAATATTTTTAGTTCGCCTTTCGGCCAATAAATACTTTTTGAAAAATTACTTTGTATTTCCGTTTATTTTATCAGAAGTGGGATTCGGAGGCTGTAAAGCCGCTTGGAGACCATATCTGGTTTGATAAAGGAATTAAATTTTTCTTCGCGTGGTTATTTTTGTGAAATTCGGACGGAGTTCACCAACGCGATGCCTGCTGACGGCGACCGTCGTAAGCGTGGTTCTACCCGCCGTAAGCGCACACCTTCTCCTAATCCAATGGAGGATATCCTGAGAAGACTTCGCACGCTGGAGGACCAATCTCGCGAGTCTGTGGAGACGCGACTTACCTCCACGGACAGCACCAACCCTACCTGTGCCGTCGCGCTGCCCAGTGCGACGCCACCTGCATCGGAACTCACCGCAGCGTCGCAGGCGCCTAATTCGCCCAGTGAATTACGGCCCGCGGCAATGGGGACGCCGGCGCCTACAACTCCGAGCAACGTTGGAGTCTCGCGTTCCGATGACCAAGTGACAAGCGCTGCAGAGCGTTTTTTGATCGCTATAAGCCGTGCTCAGGTCAGATCCAACCATTATTAAATATCTGATTTCGATCCGAGTGTTCATGATTTCGACACGTGGTGCGACGAAGTTGAAAAAGCCCATATTTTAAACAATTGGGATGATAGGGAATGCCTTGCTCGCATCGGACATTGTTTAAAGGGAGAAGCTCGCACTTGGCTTGGCCAATGGACGAGCAATATTCGAACTTGGTCTAATTTTAAACTCGAATTAAAAGCATTATGCCCACGTTCCGTCGATGTCGCGAACATTCTGTACGATGTAATGCGAACAGAGTCCGATAAATACTCCACATATGCCGAGTACGCTCGAAAATCGCTTTTAAAATTACGCATAGTTAAAGGTCTTAGCGACGAGCTACTCACTGCTAATTATACGTGGAATTACCGATCCACAGATTCGCGCCATGGCTACTAATGCTAAACTGTCATCTGATTCTATAGTGGAGATTTTATCGAGCTTTGTTAAGTCGTCTTACGTAAATAACTATAGTAGGAAAGTGCAATCTAATGCTTCTAACCGGTTGAGCAGATCTTTTAATTATAATCCGTTAAAACGTCAACGTGACCCTAGCGATCTAAAATCCATTAAATGCTATCAGTGTAATCAATTAGGTCATAAGAGTGCTAATTGTCATGAGCGGTTGAATTCAATTCCTAATAACAGTAATGAGACGGCAACCTCGTTACCTACGACATCTCGTGTTGATACTTCGAAGTGTAAATTTTGTAAAAAAGTAGGTCACTCTGAAAAAAATTGCTTTGCAAAAGAACGCACAAAGCCACGTAATACGAGTGGTGTTAATTTTTGCCGTGAAATTGAGGGTAGGAATAAAAATCGCGATGTGACGACTGCTGTCATATCTGGTATACCGTTAGACGTCCTAATAGATAGTGGCTCGTGTGTTTCCCTAATGTCTACGGAATTAGTAAAATATTTCCCGTGTCAATTAAAACCTACGACTCAGTTATTACGCGGTTTGGGCGGTACGGAGATTGAATCAAAATATCTTGTTACACTACCTGTCGAGTTCAGTGAAATAACTTTAGAAATTGATTTTTATATTAACGGTGGTAATAATCTAAATGTGCCCGTAATTATCGGTACCGACGTGTTGAATAGAGATGGAGTCGCTTATGTTAGGACCAGTCGTTCTCAACGTATAGTACGCAGTAAGGAGATCGTGCATAGTGTAGTGCAGATCAACGCTACTCCGCTGTCCGATAGGGTGAGTACACCAGTTACCGGGTATGATAGGGAACGGTTATTAGCTATTCTCTCCAAGTATTCTAAATATTTTTTGAGTGGTACCGCAACCACGACAGTGAAAGATAGTGAGATGCATATCAAGTTAACAACCGACGAACCCGTGTATTATAGACCCTATAAGTTGTCGCACGACGAAAAATTAAAAGTAATCGCTACAGTTAAAGATTTGCTCGATAAAGGTATTATTCGCGACTCTGATTCAGAATATGCCAGCCCAATTTTATTGGTAAAAAAGAAAGATGGCTCTGATAGGATGGTCGTAGATTATCGTGCATTAAATCGAATCACCGTCAAAACAAGACACCCTCTTCCCTTGATTAACGACTGTATAGATCGGTTAGGTAACGCACGCTGGTTCAGTGGATTAGATATGGTTTCTGGTTTCCACCAACTCAGGGTTGCTGAAGAGTCTATCCACAAAACCGCATTTGTCACCCCTGACGGCCACTACGAGTATTGTAAGGTCCCGTATGGCCTGTCCAATGCGCCTATTGTGTTTCAGAAAACCATCTCTAAAACACTCAGACCCTTCATTGATGCTGGTAAAGTCCTAGTCTACGTCGACGACTACGATGATCTACGTCTTGTTACTAAGCAACGAAATCGATGAAAACCTCGTTTTATTAAAATCTGTGTCAAAAACTCTAACCGAAGCAGGATTCTCAATTAATTTAAAGAAATGCACGTTTCTCACTAACGAAATTGAATACTTAGGCAGAATTATCAGTAATGGTCAGGTTAGACCGAGCGCTTACAAAATCGACGCGTTAGTTAAATCACCCCGACCGAATAGTGTCAAACAAGTTCGACAATTTCTTGGCTTAGCGGGATATTTTCGTAGATACATTCCCAACTACGCGATTAAGACTGCACACATCGCCGCTCTAACAAAAAAAGGGGTAAACTTTAATTGGAGCGATGAACACGAAAACTGGCGTCAAGAAATAATTTCTTATTTAACTAACGAACCAGTTTTGGCAATATTCGATCCGGAGTTGTTGACCGAGTTGCACACTGATGCTAGTTCTATAGGTTATGGTGGCATTATCATGCAAGTACATGGGGCGGTCGAAGACGTGTAGTCGCTTATTATAGTAAGTTGACAGCTGGCGCAGAATCCAAATATCACAGCTATGAGTTGTATACACTTGCACTGCATTTTTTGAGTCAGTAGCGCCGCTGACAACAGACCTGTGTAAATCCGACCCTTAACTATAGGTATCTGGGGTGACCTACAAGAGACTGAAGTAAATCCTCGGTGCACACATGAGCACGTACAGGGTATTCGGTTGCGTAGGAACAGACCTATGTAAAGCCTTTGTGACTTGAATACTGTGTATAGTTGTTATGACGTCTTGTATGGACTTATTGAGTGATTGGTACATAATGTAGCAGTTATAGGTGATTGCTGAATTTGTGTCAGCCGTCTGTTAATAACTTTGTCCAGTATGTTGTGTGATCAACTTGTGTATTTTACAGAAGGCGACGAGGTCCAAGATACAGAGCCAGTGTTGCACATGGAGGGAGTCGCCGGTCCATCTACGAGTTCCTGATGAGGGCTTCGTATACGTAGCCCCGTCAGGAGGGGCCGTGTTAGAAGTGATTTTGAATACCTTCGTGGTAACACAACGACGGCTATATATACGGCGTGGCGCGCGTCGAGCAGCCACTTTTTCGTCAACCACCGTTGCGCGCGGAAGCGCTGCCCGAATTCTGTCCGATAATTTCTTTAAGATTTTTGTTAATTTTTGTGAATATTTTTAGTTCGGCCTGTCGGCCAATAAATACTTTTTGTAAAATTACTTTGTTTTTCCGTTTATTTTAATATATATATATATATATATATATATATATATATATATATATATATATATATATATATATATATATATATATATATATATATATATATATATATATATATATATATATATATATATATATATATATATATATATATATATATATATATATATATATATATATAATATAAAATAAGTGATAATTTATGTACCGAGTAAAACCTCTGTGATTATCATAATTTTAATTATATAACTGTAAAACCACAAACTTACGTCATAATGAGAATTATTCGATTAATTTTCATTGAATTTAGTCTCACTTTCAATTATACGTTAACTAATAAAAAAATAACAACTGGAGATACACACTGCACGAGTACTTAACAAAATTGAATTTCAAGTATTTAGCATGCTAAAGACTTGCTAATGTCCGTTTATATGGTATGATGTAGGTTAAAACGATATTACAATTTAAAAGGCCGCCGGCGGGCGTACGAATGTGCTACGGATTGCCTCTTAAATGCATTATTACTTATCTAATGCCGGCGGCCATTGGTACGGTACAATTAGTGTTTCTTTACTCAATAAGTGCCAATAAAATGTGGAATTTATACTCACTAGTATGCGTTTAGACAGCTTTTTACCTCTTATATTATTAATCGTTTAGGACATTAGTTGCACATTTATGTGGAAAATGCCGAAGGCATTCGATTCCAGTACCTACGTTTTAGGATGGTGCAGTTAGAATTCGGTTTATAGACCTAAGATTCTACTAGAAAGGAAGTGCTGAACCGATTTGGTAATTATATCACGCTTTAAGCCAATTCACCTTCTTCGTCTTATTAGCCTAAAGACGTTCACTGTTGGACAATGGCCTCCCCCAAAGATCTCCAAGATCTCCATAATTCCCAGTCGTGCGATACCATCCAGCGCATATACTTATGTACTATATTTTTGTTGAGACAACTCCCGCACAATTTTATCCCTGGGTCGCGGGGTACTTTACAAACATATAATAGACGGACACAAAGTACATCCAGACTCAGAACAACTATTTATGGGTCACACAAACAGTAGTCCGGCGTGGAACTCAAACCCGCCACATGAAGCGGCGCGGCTACTTCGTCTCAGGGCCAGCGCAGACAGAAAGGAGCGCAGCGGAGAGGATTTAATTAAGCCACTAGAAAATCAACTTTAAAATTATTAAAATAAAGTGCATATATGCTTCAACATTATACGCCCGGGACCGCGCGAGCATTTTATGTTAGGTTCAAGCATATATGCACTTTATTTCTATAATATTAAAGTTGATTTTCTAGTGCTTTAATAAAATCCTCTCCGCTGCGCTCCTCTCTGTCTGCGCTGGCCCTTAGCCACTGCGCCACATATATTTATATAAGAATATGTTATACAGTTATTAACAATACTATATCATCATCATGCCAGCCGAATGACGTCCACTGCTGGACAAAGGAGAAAAATCAAAATACAATCAATATGTATTAATTCCGCTAATTGTCAGTTTAATCGTGCCGGGATGCAATTTGCATTAGACTTAATTGTAAGCAATATACATGACGCTGAATCAAACCTTCACTTACTAGCGCTTTCGGATCACGAAACAGCTCAAACGCTAACAGTGAAACTTAAGATTGACCGCAACCTTAAAATTAAACCTAATATTTGGTTTAAAACAGTACGAGATTTAAGTCAGGAAAACGTAAAAAAATTTGAGAAATGTATGGCTGCTCTGTCTTTCTCTGAGGTATACAGTCAACAGACAACAAATGAAGCATTTAACTGTTTCCATGACACCGTTTTACTCTTTTATAATCTGTGTTTTCCCTTAAAAAGAGTTAAAAATATAAACAAGTCAGTAAAAAACAGGTATCTACACACATAAACTACACTACAAAAAGCATTAAACGTAGTTGCGTGAAAAAACGAATACTGTATTTGAAATATCGCTTATGCAAGGATAACAAAAAATATAACAGAATTATTTATGAAAACTATACCCGTATCCTTAAAAAGTGTATTTACAAAGTGCAAATAATAAATTGCCAACGACACCTTCAAAATTCAAGAAATAAATGTAAAGCAGCCTGGAAAATAATTAATGACAATGTGAATAATACAAATAATAAAAATGACATCGAATATATAAAAATAGATACTAAAACATATGATAATCCAATCCAAATATGTAACCTTTTTAATGACTATTACATATCACTAACTAACTCGACTGACTATAAAAATAATCAATATTCTAAAACTAAAATCCACTACAATCCAAAAAGCATATTTCTTACACCTGTAGATAAAACAGACGTCTTTAAAACAATTTTAAACCTAAAAAACACGCACTCTACCGGTTACGATGACCTAAACACCACAATACTGAAAAAATGCGCAAGTGACCTGGGAGCTCCCCTTAGTTATATCATAAATCTGTCACTTACAGAAGGAGTTTTTCCAGAACGTCTAAAAATATCTGTCATAAAGCCATTGTATAAAAAAGGGCTAAAAACAGAAATGGGGAACTACCGCCCCATAACTCTTACGCCCATACTATCAAAAGTATTAGAAAAAATTATGTACAATAAGATAGAATCATTTTTAATGTCTTGCAAAATATTCAAACAGGAACAATACGGGTTTAGAAAGGATAGTTCTACCTCATTAGCATGCTTCTCATTAGTTAAACATATAACTGAAAGCCTTAACCATAAATTGACGGTAGGATGCATTTTCCTAGATATGACAAAAGCATTCGATTTTGTTTGTCATAAAACACTTTTATCTAAACTTTATGACTACGGAATACGCGGGAATGCTAATACCTGGATCGAAAGTTTCCTTGAAAACCGTTTGCAATGCGTCGAAATTACGAATTTATGTCAAAAAGAGTTAAAAACATTTAAATCTAACTACAAACACAACAAATACGGAACACCACAAGGGAGTATATTAGCACCTTTACTTTTTTTACTATACATTAACGACCTCCCTGATGCAATTAATAATGACTGTATCCTTTTTGCCGACGATACAACATTGATAATTAAAAGTGACAACAAGGATACATTAAAAAAAGAAATTTATTCATCGTTTCAAGATGCTTCTGACTGGTTGACCAAACATAACCTCAAAATTAATGTAACAAAAACTAACATCATTCAATTTCAAACGTACCAATCTAACAGTACTAACCTTGACATAAACTTTACAAATACAAACATAGCTAATGTATCTGAATGTGTATTTTTGGGTATTACAGTTGATAAATATTGTAGCTGGAAACCACATGTCCAGAAAATAGTCAACAAAATAGATCGTTATATATATGTTTTAAAAAGAATTCGACAAACAGTTAACCGAGAAAGTGCCGTGATGACTTACCACGCTTATGTATCGTCCATACTGCGATATGGAATTATTATATGGGGCA
Organism: Pseudoips prasinana; assembly: GCA_951640165.1. Taxonomy (NCBI): domain Eukaryota; kingdom Metazoa; phylum Arthropoda; class Insecta; order Lepidoptera; family Nolidae; genus Pseudoips; species Pseudoips prasinana. The sequence continues at coordinate 25,639,405 of OX621237.1, read as the reverse complement.
ACTCAGTCGATGTTGACCAGGTGTTTAAAGCTCAAAAAAAATGCATCCGAGCAATAACAGGAGCAGATTTTCTTGAAAGTTGTAAGCCACTCTTTCAAGACCTTAAAATACTAACATTACCCTGTATATATATTTTGGAAATATGCCTCTTTGTGAAAAAGCACTCAGAATTATTTGAGACCATGGGTGATATGGAAGGTAGTCGTACAAGACACAGAGAGAGATTGCGCTTACCGCAAATACGGTTGGAGCTTTTTAAAAGAAATGTCTACTGCATGTCCATAATAATATACAATCATCTGCCTAAATGTTTAAAAGAATTGCCATTACCAAAATTTAAAAAACAATTGACTGACATGTTATGTATTAAAAATTATTACAAATTAAAAGATTACCTAGAAGATAAGTTGACATAGTATTAATAACAATTTAATTTAATTCCAATTAACAAATATTATTTTATTATTAAGTATGTATTAAAATTTGCACGTCATATATAGATGACAGAAAATGTAGAGCATAATTATGTAACACCAATATTACCATTTTCTAGCAAATAAATAATTCTGATTCTGATTCTGATTCTGCACCGCTCTCCCGCCCGCAAAAATGTGCACATGCAAGAAGGACAACATAAAAAAGCAAATTACATGCGCCAGTACGATACCCAACACGTGTTTCAGTCCTCCACGGACCATTCTCAAGGGCTGCTAACTCGTCGAGTGCTCGAATTCGCAAATTTCACAGGTCATCTTGATCGTGATGGGCGTTCAAATAAATGAAGGTTAAAAATTACAAAATCATTGGTTCGTTATTGGATTCTACCATTAATAAATATAAAACAATCCATCATGATGTGGTTTACTTAACTGATATTAGACTTTATTTTGTAATACTAGGGATATTAGTTTATCATATTATAGCTGCGCCCCGCAGTTTTAGCCGCGTTAAACTTTATAAATTATACCCTATGTGTTATTCGGATATATACGCTGCAAAGTTTTATAAAAATCCGTCCAGTAGTTTTTCCGAGAAAGAGTAACAAACATACACACTCACAAACTTTCACCTTTATAATATTAGTGTCATAGTGCTGGGCAAAAGTGCATGTTTCTGACGGCACGTGTGGCGCAACGGCTAAGGCAGTCGCCTCGCCGCTTCGTGTCGCGGGTTCGAGTGCCGCGCTGGAGAACTATTTGGGTGACCTATAAATAGTTGTTCAGCGACACAAGGATTAAATTCCCAAATGCGGTCGTAGACTTTAAAAAAAAAGTTTTCTTGCCATTGTTCGGGACGATTGATTATATGACACACAGCGTTTGAATAAGTGGCATTATTTCAAATTAATTAATTCATAAATTTAAGTTGAGTTTGAGACTACATTAAATAAATTGCAATTTCCATATAAATCAATAACGGGCTTAATCACGGCTAATTATACGCATACAAATTAATGCATTAGCGGTTAGATTAAATCCTTATTATCTAAACTGAACAATCGGCTTGTAATCACGGGAAATTAAATCCGAAATGCTGTATGTTTGAATTTCACAGTATTCAGGATATTTAGTTACTTTATTAAGTACTTGCTGTGTTATTAAGTACCCGCGGTTTTACCCGCGTTAAACTTTATAAATTAACACAGCTCTTCCCCCGTATGTGATAGAATGATAATATGTAGCCTATATGTTGACCCGACCTCTTAGTAATATTCATGCAAAATTTGAAGTAAATCCCTGCAGTAATTTTTGAGTTTAGCCCGGACATACATACAGACAAACAGATAAACAGACAATAATTCCAAAAACTATATTTTTGGCTTCGATATCCTTTGTAGATCACGCCCCAAGTATCCTTTAGATAAAAATATTCAATGTACAGTTTTGACTTTCCTACGATTTTATTATATGTATAGATATATACGAATATGTATGTATACCGTCCTGCTTATAGTATTCTTACGTATTGTTTATATACGTAAGCTTGTTTTCTCCGATAAATTCGTACACCTTTTGCATTATCCATTGATATGTAGAACTCCATATAACCTGTAATCTGTTTCTGTAGAGCAATGAAAAATTAAAAAAAACCGGTCCAACCAACGCAAAGTGGTTGCCTGGATGAAATCTTTTAGTGATAAGGCTGCCAGTTGCAAAATATTGTAGGTACTATGCATGTTGTTCTGTTAATAATACTACTAATAATAAAGTAATAATTGTAACATTGTACAAGTTTATAATTTACAGTCATGCGACTAATTACACTCATGATTGAAAACGAATGTTTAAATGATATTGAGGCTCGTTAGTTGGAACCATTGCTATAATGAATAACCTAACAGGGATTATTTCTCTTACCTTATATAATTGAAAGCGCCACACTATGGCCTATCAGTGGTTTAGTGTAATATCATTATCATCATATCAGCCGAAAGACGCCTACTGCTGGACAAAGGCATCCCCAAAGATCTCCACAATTGCCGCCCTTGCACTATCCACATCCAGCGACTTCCAGTGACTATGTAAATCTTTTTCGCGTACCACAGCGTGGTGCGTGGCTGTGTCTTTTTCCTCTTTCTGGTCGTCCCCGATTGCCATCATATCAAAATATGGCAAAGAGCATCGAGAGAGCTCCTGTGCTTGCGCACATATGCACATCTTCATTTTAATTCGATGTAGGCACTTGGGTAGTGTTAAGTGAGCTTACTGTCTGAGGCGAAATTTTGGTGGAAAATATGAATTAATTATCAGCAACGATTAAGTAGCTCTATAATCGGGATTCCGTTAGTACAATCAAAGATAATTGATATAACATCCTAGCTACTCCTACAGCTATAACCATCTGGAAATCCCTGCTGGGAAAACTAATGAATTTCCAGAGATAATTGTTATTCTATTTATTGCTCCATACCAATTTCCACATCCTTTCACAATATTCAAGCAGTTAAGTTCTATATATGAATAATTACGTCCTCATAGTTGAATTTCGGCCATAATAATAAAGTCCTCCTAGCCGAAGTTCAGCTACGGCGGACAGTCTCAATGGAGACTAGTCATCTGCGCGGCGCATATAGTGCATATATGTCTGCGCAAACACAAGAACACTTTCTATTCCATCACTCTCATGATCCAATAGGACGTATAGTGACACGACCGGCAAAAGGTCAGGTACGGGGCCGACGGCTCTACATACTGTTCGAGGCGGGTGTAATACCGCCAACTCCCACACTCCGTGCTGGTATGGAGTATTTTCTTTGTCAGAAAAATCCCAAAATCACTTTTTATCCGGACTAGAAGGGCTACCACCTAATTCGACGTCGTGATCAAATTTCAAATAGATAAAGGTTAAGAAATGACTAAATGATTTGTTCAATCGGTTTACATGAGCACATGTGGCGTCATAAATGGTCCGGATCGATTTTCAACGTTAATGCCAATTAAAAGAATGATTAAGTCATTTGCAACCACCATCTATTTGAACGCCGATCACGATAGCCGGTGAATTAGGTGCTAGCCCCCCAGAGCTCTGAGCCCTACATGGATTCAAACCCATAATAGACGGTTGAACACGCTACATCAAACCAACGCAGGTACCAGGACCAATATAGGAACAACGAGGCAGTCTAAGTTCACAATGGGAAGTAAATCTATACATATAATAAAATCGTAGGAAAGTCAAAACTGTACTTTGAATATTTTTTTAAAAGGATACTTGGGGCGTGATCTACAATCAATATCGAAGCCAAAAATATCGTTTTTAGAATTTTGGTCTGTGTGTCTGTTTGTCTGTATGTATGTCCGGGCTAAACTCAAAAAGTACTGCATGGATTTACTTAAAATTTTGCATGAATATTACTAAGAGTTCGGGCCGACATATAGGTTACATATTATCACGCTATCACCTACGGGGGAGGAGCTATGATAATTTGTAAAATTTAACGCGGGTAAAACCGCGGGGCACAGCTAGTAAAAAATAAATGTATCATTTACATAGTTTTTAGACTAATATTTTGTCAGTGAAAGGGGGTGGTTCTGTGATGCAGTTTTCGCGCGATCGTCGCTCGGAACAAATTGGATAAACGGTGCCGTAACGGTATCACACGGTGCAGGTTTGTACACTTATGCTATACTTATAAGTTAAACGGAGAATTTAGTTTCAGTTTGGACTATTTTGAGAAAGAACTACCCATAAATTTGACGATCACCGTAGCCTAGTTGGTAGTGCTCCTGCCTACGAAGCTGGTGGTCCTGGGTCCGAATCCCGGTAAGTGCAAATATTTGTGTGATGAGCACGAATCTTTGTTTCTGAGTCATGGATGTTTTCTATGTATTTAAGTATTTATCTATCTATATAAGTATGTATATCGTCGCCTGGTACCCATAGTACAAGCTTTGCTTAGTTTGGGGCTAGGATGATCTATGTGACATTGTCCCTAGATATTATTATTATATAAAGATAGAAATACTCCTGTACTACTTTTAACTTATTCATAATTGTAACTTTAGAGCTACTCGTAGCATGTTCATGTAAAGCAAATGACATCTTGGGTTCAAAACCTGGGTCGGGCCATAAAGTCATATTGTAATTTGTAGGGTGATAGTTAGACAGTTGATAATGATCAAAGATGATGTATTTCTGTTGCCGCTATAACAACAAATACTAAAAAACAAAATAAAATAAATATTTAAGGGGGATCCTATACAACAAACGTGATTTTTTTGCTCGATTATATAAATAATGGTACGGAACTCATTGTGCGCGAGTCCGACTCGCACTTGGCCGGTTTTTAGTATCGAAATAATTCTAAGTAGCAGCCTGGAATTAGGAAATGGGCGATGATATACTCCCGGTCTGCTAAGAGCACAAAAACTTGGCGGTCTACCTAAATATACCATCAAAAACAAAAACATCCAGCATGCAGTGCGTAAAAAGCAGACCTATTTCCACTTCTGAAAAAAAAATCCTACAGCCTGCGTAGGAATTCCTATAAACTTGCTTCTATACGAATAAGCAAACACCTTGTATATTTTTAGATCTCATATGAATATTCTACTATATAAAAATAAGTCGGGTTTTCCTTCCTGACGCTATAACTCCAGAACGCACGAACCGATTTCCACGGTTTTGCATTCGTTGGAAAGGTCTCGGGCTCCGTGAGGTTTATAGCAAAGAAAATTTATAAAATTTAACGCGGGTAACACCGCGGGGCACAGCTAGTTGTTTATATAAAAGGGCAACAGTTCTATGAAATACTAAATTTAGTTTACCCTTAGGGGATGTTTATTACGAACCAAAACTAATCAAGTTACTTCTAAAACTAATACGTTAGTAGGTACAGACCGAAACTACTATTAAGTTTAAAATTTATAGTCACTATAAAACTAATTCAAAATGTCCCCGAAGGAAAAACACGAATGGACTCACCCTCACTATCGACGATTCTTAATAAACTTTTAAAATATGTGACAAGTAAATCCTACTACTTTCGAAGGGGGAGAGCCATTGGAAAATCACGACAGAAAAAAAGTTGATTGAAGTTGAAGAAGTAAAGCTTTGAATATAATTATATACTTAAACTATATTGTATACATGACTAAAATTTAATTATTTATATTATATTTATTTAACTTCGATCGTAACGTGGTAAACTAACAATTTATTTTTATGAGATAACTGCCGTACAGCCTGATCTGTATATCTAAGACGAAAAAAAATGTCTAATAATAAGTCACTTACGTGATAATCGTACTTAAGAGTACTAAGTATAGTTTACGCCGTTCGTTAACTATGATTAAATAACAATTAAAAGTAACCGTTACTTAGACTCATACAATAATCATTATATGTATTTATGCTAATTGAGTTATATCTATGTTCCAACAATATATTGAGCAAAATTTAGTTTGAAAAATAAAAGAGTCTATTCTTTTTATAATTGACGGTATGCTGTTGTGTCAAAAATCGTTGCGCCTTTAAATAAGCAATTTAAATTTACATTCAATTAATAAAAACCAATAATTTTATATTATACTGACATCCTGCTAGACAGTCTTCTAACGTCAATTCTATTTTCGATTCGTCAATATATTTACTATTTTATAAAGTCGGAAATATTTATTCTATGTAATGTAAAAAGTACATTTCTTAAATAAGGTCGTCCCTAAAACTGTTTACATAAGAGGTTCTTTATTGTATAAGAAAAGTATGAGAGATAAGTATTAGACGTAAAATTTAGATATTATATAAGATTGTATAATTGGCAGCCTTATCGGGATTTGCGATCTCTTTCAGCAACCGTAGGATAGACCAGGTTTAAAGAAATTTTCGTTGGTTGATTTTTTCTGTGAATCAAGTCCATCTATAATATTTATATTCGTATCTATTTATTATCTATAATATGCATATTCATATCCGCGAACTTTATAATCAAAGCCAGATTGTGTTTTAGAGATTGGAGATTCTCCGAATATATTATGATGGAAACCAGTTATCTTTGTAAAGAAAGTAAGTACATAATGTACCTACCTTTAAACCCCAATATTATAATTATTTGTTTCTTAAAATCGTTAAAATCATTTCGTAAACTGTGACGCGAAGACCCCACAGTTTATTTAACTTAAAGTTAACAATTAGATTAGGAGGCTTTTAGGCCTCACCGGACAATACTGGCGAGTCCTTTATACCACTAAACTAATTTAAATGACACTACATTTCTCTCTCTAATATACCGTATATGAAAAGAACATTATTTATTTTATTAACAGAATTGCCAAACAACTAAAATTGGACACTTACACGGGCACATTATATTAGAAGACAGGACACGTGTTTTGCGCCAAAACTAAATTCTCACAACTAAAGATGTCCTGACATTATCATAAGAACTATATTAGAAAGAAATGTAATGATATTAAAATTAGTTTGGTTGGTATCGCATGGAATCGGGGCAATATAGAGAAGCGAGTCTCGAGCCACCTAGCAAAAATAAAAAAAAACTAGAACTTAAGTTACCCACGCCAAAGGGCATCCATTTTGGGGTTCAAACCTCGATTCAGCACAGTCACTATTGGGGAGATGCATTAGAGGGTCGATTTTAAGGGACGTTTTTTCGCCACTTTTGTATACATATTATAATGGGCCACATGATGGTAAATGACCACCGCTGCCCATGGACACTCGCAACACCAGTTTGTATTTTTGTACTGTACAAAAATATACTGCAAATACATACACAAGTAAGAACTCCTTCAAAATTTCCCGTTGTTATACTTAAATGGGATTAAATACTTTGATGATAAAGTATTTGGTTTACGGGGAACGTAAAACTTTGCAATTATACAGATGCCACTATTTCTCATACTCTAGTTCGTTATATAGGCACATTTCATTCTGCTAGCTATTTTAATTAAAATTCATACCCCGTATTTGACTGCAAACAATTAACACATACACGAGTATCTGAAAAAAGTTATTTTATTAAAACGACACGAGATTTGGGTTCAAGGGAGAACTTCGGTATCGGGCCCTTCATTTACATATCAATCGACATTACCTATACGTTGCTTAGGGTTCCGTACGCTCTCCGCGTTATGTCCTAAACATTTTATTACATTCCATGCACGTAAAATATAATATCCCCACCCACACTCTGATGTACGCGTTGTGAGCAAATATCTAAATGTAATTTCTATGAGTTGTCCCCGCAATGTTTTCCGAGAAAATATTAACATGGAAGGCAAGGGGCTGAATCTCTCCTAAGTAAGTTGCAAAAAATGTACGTGATTTTACTTCAAAGTCCCTTTTGTCTTTATGGAGGGAACGCATAAAAGTACAGGCACGGGAATGGCACATACGAAAAAATTACGCGACGTAATGATGATGTGCCCGTACTCTCCTTGAAAACAAAATATTTTTTCTTTACAGTGACAGAAATGTATTCAACGAGTTTTACTGGCGTCTATATGTTTAGGTACTTCTCCCGAAAAAGTCTATGTTGCTAAGTTACTTTAAAGAAGTACTTAATGATGTTCGCAGTAGGATAGGATTATACTTTTATGTTTTTATTGGCTGCCTGTCGTTAAATCTGGACAAATATAAAAGTAAATTGTTTAGTTTCAAATTAATAACTTCACCTTTCCTTGCTCAATCTCCTATAGTGAATACGAACGAACTGCCCACCAAATACTTTTTGTTTATGGCAGAGGTCGACAAACGAGCCAGTGGGTCACCTGATGGTAAGTGATCACCGCCGCAACACCAGAGGAGTCGCGGGTGCGTTGCCGGCCTTTAAGAGTCAGAAAACAGGTGTTTCTGACCCTCCCCCCCACCCCGATGAGCTCTGGCGACCTTACTCACACTCAGAAACACAACATTAAATTATTAATGTTATTATTAAGGAATGTCTTCTGTAAGGTGGAAGGACTTCCCCAGTCGGGCTGCTCTTCGAGCAAATGAACGCTGTGCCCTACCTCTCTTAAACTTGGTACTGTGCTCTCTGGCAAAATCAACGTGATCTTTGGAGTTTATTATACAGATTTATATATATATTATATAGATAGCAGTTTACTTAATAGAATCCTTAAAATTTATCCTCGTTGCTTTAGCAGCTGGTTTCTCTCGTTTTATGAGGCTCCAGCCTCGTTATGTCATTCTGTCTTCCGCTTTACTCTGGAGAGAAGTGGAACAATTTCTTTACTGACTGCTCCTTGTTTCTTTCTGATTAAATACATTGCGGGATCTAATATAGTTAAAACGATTCCCTAACTGCCTAGCTCCTCAAAGTTGAGAAGACTTTCGGTACTGCGCCTGATCATTAGCTGTAGGGATGAATGATAGTCTTATCGGATCATGAACGTTGGGTAATAGAGAGTGCCCCTAAGTTTGTACATCCACACTCGAGCACTATCGTCGTTGGCTATTCTTCGTTGAAAATTTCTTACCTGAAATTCTGCCGGTAATACTCTTACATGTTCTTTTAAAACTTTCAAATTAAAGGCAAATATTTTTAAAGCTGAGTAAATAGGTCTTCCAAAAAATGTAAAAAGAGGTTAAAATCTTTAATCATCGATTTTGTTCTTATTTACCGCGTAATTAATAAATTCCTCATCAAGTATTAAACTGCCGTTCAGTCAACGACACGGAAGGAGACACTTTAATATGTATTTATTTCGAAGGCAGTAAGGCTGGTTTTCGTAATGCCACTGTATCCACTAATGCGGCGTCGACTACTCGCCTAACTACGCTTTTGATAGTCGCAATTTATGTTTTAATGGTCGTGGATAGTTAGTTCGGTGTTTAGTATTTAAGTTGAACCTACTGTACATTTCAATTGGACAAGGTCTATGTTTGGGGTAGAAGTATTTGTGCTTACTTTTGATTAACGACACAGTGTTACCTGTTTTAAAATTTGTAGGGTAGTTATTTCTTATTTCTGAGAAGCCCAAATTAATAGATGGATTTAGCTCGAATGACTCATGTCGAATTAAAACTTAAGGGATATAAAGGAGCTGATTAAGCAATCACTGTTATAAATCCTAAAACCCTGGTATAAAATAGGCATCGTCTTTTACTAATTGTAATTCGTTCTCAAGTGCATAGTATGTACCTTGCCAGAGAACTGTAAGTACGCAATATTAAGTGTTTAAAAGACCTCTCTGAATGTCTTTGTAAAAACAGTTTTGTTCGATACAAGCTCATGATTTATGTCTGCTACAAAATTAATTCCATCCCTGAATTATGTTTCATCAGTTAATGTTCATATTTTTCCATCTACGTAATTTTTCATACTACCATCGCCATCTAGTCAGTAACATCGAAACTAAACTAGCTCCGCAAAAATTTACTAATCAATTTATTATGAGTCGAAACACTCACTCAGTTGAGTGAATTAGAAAAACTACGACCCATAACCGTGTTAGTGCGATATACCGCCATAGTTTGATGATGACATTAAGGCAATAAAAGGGAAGTGCGATTACTTGTGACCGCAGGAGGTCGTTCAGATCACTACGGGGGGTTATAAGTACAGGAAATTGTCTAATGCTGTTACTAAATAAGTGCTAAACCTCTAAGGCACTCAGTTTTATTGACATTGAGTTTATGAGTACTTACGTCGTTCTGTTTAATTAACCATAGTGTGTAATTTACCTTTGATTATTTTTTGGTGACTTGATTTATTACAATTTTTATTTATACTCGATTTTGGAGGAGGGAATAAGAAATATGAAGTATCAATATTTCAGGTCTTACTATTATTTTTAGTTTCAAACATTATAGAGGATATATCTGCTGTGCCGCTGAACATAATATTTACAGTTGTAACAAGACGGCCACGGTCACGATACCTACACTATGTAAAATCTTTATAAGAAAAATGCGGGGCAGTCTTTGAGGACTACTGCCGATAGAAAACAAAAATTGAAAAAGCAGTCCATCGATTAATAAATTTTCGAAGAATCGTTCAGTCGAAGCGGCGGCGTTTGGCGAGAAAAGGTTGTTTCGCAATAATTTCCCTTCGAACAATCATTTAGTCGACTTTCGCTTCATCGAACATATGAATCTCGCTACTACGTTATGGCCCCTTATAATCCAACTATAGCGTAAATTTGACCATTGATAACTTGTGAGAAACATACGTAATAAGCCCGGTAATTGTCAGAAATAATCCCGTTATAGTCGCAATAGCCAGGTACTGTGATTATACAACGGTATTTATTTGTTCTGACGATCCAACTATCGGACTGTACGTGTACTGAGTGTTTGAACAAACATGTGGCGCGATTGACTTCCGGGAGTCGATTCAGACTATTGTATGGAATAACGGACTTAACGCAAGCTATTTGTTAACCGATTTCAAAAAAAAGACTGTCATCAATTAGATATTACTATTTAATATAATAATAATATCTAGGGACAATGTCACACAGATCATCCTAAACTAAGCAAAGCTTGTACTATGGGTACCAGGCGACGATATACATACTTATATAGATAGATAAATACTTATATACTTAGAAAACATCCATGACTCAGAAACAAATATTCGTGCTCATCACACAAATATTTGTACTTACCGGGATTCGAACCCAGGACCACCAGCTTCGTAGGCAGGAGTACTACCAACTAGGCTACGGTGACCGTATTTGTTAGTAGATAATTGAATTCTGTTGTCTTTGAACCGATTTTGGTAATTGCATTTCATTTTATTTTTGTGAATTTGGTTGCTACAATATATAATTAGTATCTAGATGAGGGGAACAGTAAAAACAAACCGGTGTATTATAAATCTGAGTTTGTTAACCGTTGTATTTAATTATAAATACATTTAATTATAATAATTTTAGAACAACAAAATTGTATTTGTATATACAATTATGAATATACTAGCGGCCTGGTACGTGCTACGCTACGTAAGGCATAGTAATAAAAAAATATTATTAAGTTCATTTATTCAAACAAAAAAATATTTTAAATTGCTAAAAGATGTTGATTTTACACTTTTTCCAGATTTTTTAAAATTTTCTCTACGTACAAACCTTCCCTGGACTTCCACGAATAATTCAAGACCAAAATTAGCCAAATCGGTAAAGGCGTTGTTGAGTTATATATAACATTACAACGAAAAGTGGCATTGATTTTTATATATTAGGTCTTTACCTATGAAATTGCCGTTCTGCAGTACTGGCCATTTCAAATCAAAATAATTTTTGTTTGGCTAAGAATTCTAATTTCAAATTAATTTTATTTTAAAAACATGGATTCTTTTTTCCAAAAGTAGTCATTTCTTTATTGATTAGTGTTACATTTTCATCGCATTTCAATCTTTTTCGTCATCATGGATACGTTAAAAATTCGAGTAATTATGGAATATGAGTACCGTCGTGGCAGCAACGCGGCACAAGCGGCACGCAACATCAACGACGTTTACGGAGCTAACACTACAAACCAACGCACCACCTGTTATTAGTTTGCTCGCTTCCGTTCTGGAAATTTCGACCTGAAAAATGAACCTCGCGGTCGTCCGAAGACTTTGGTCGACAATGACGAATTAAAGGCGGTTGTGGAAGCTGATGATTCTACGGCTGAATTAGCAGCAGCTTTCGACGTTAGCGTCAAAACAATATTGGTCCATTTGCGTCAAATTGGCAAGGTAAAAAAGCTTGACAAATGGGTGCCCCACGAACTCAATGATCGCCAGCGCGAAGTACGCGTCGAGACGTGCCTTGCACTGCTCAACAGACACACAAATGAAGGAATTTTGAACCGCATTGTTACCTGCGATGAAAAATGGATTCTGTTTGATAACCGCAAGCGCTCAGCAAGTTGGTTGGATCCTGGTTCAGCACCTAAACAATGCCCTAAACGAAAACTTACCCCTAGAAAAGTGATGGTCACTGTTTGGTGGTCTAGCGCCGGTGTGATTCATCACAGCTTCTTACCAAACGGGGTGAGCATTACTGCAGATGTGTACTGTGAAGAACTGAGCACAATGATGGAGAAGCTGGCGCATCTCCAACCAGCATTGGTCAATCGCTCGTCTCCGCTGCTCCTGCACGACAACGCGCGACCTCATACTGCACAGCAGACGGTCTCCAAGTTGCAAGAACTGGGGTTGGAAGCTCTCCGTCATCCGCCCTACTCACCAGACCTTGCGCCTACAGACTACTACTTTTTCTAGAATTTGGATAACTTCTTGGCGGGAAAAAAATTCAATACCCGAGAGGCAGTACAAAATGCCTTTGAAGAATTTGTTGCCTCCCGTCCAGCTGATTTCTTTAAGAAGGGCATCAATAAACTGCCACTGCGATGGCAAAGATGCATTGATTGCATGGGTGATTACTTCGATTAATACAAATAAAAAAATTCATGAAAAAAATTCGTTTAAATTTTTTCATACAAAACGGCAATTTCATAGGTAAAGACCTATTATATAGATTTTAAAAATAATAAAATAGTGTTCATGTGACACATCTCTATGGAATTATATAATTCCAATATTAGCAAAATAGGGAAATCTAAATTTGGAATGAAATAATTCGAAACATTTGGATGTTATTTTTGAACTAGCAAATACGTTTAAATATTCTATAATCACAGTCAATCATAATGAATTGTGTTATTTGAGTTATAGTCATTTATGAATAACAAAATATCTTGTTAAATATCTTATAAAGGTACGAAAGGAGTATGATATGCGCCAAGAACTATCAGACTCACATGAGGTAAGAAATGCGAATTACCTTTATGAGATATTTAAAATTGGTTTGTTATTCATAAATTACTAAAACTCAAATAGCATAAGATTTCGTACCTTTATTGAGATATTTAAAATGTCAATTTAGTTAATATTTATTGCAACGGCTATCTACAATAATAAACATAGGCATACACTTTCAACTTAAATTAGAAAAAGACTGCAATGTTCATATGTACAACTTTCAAGTACTAATATATATATATATATATATATAGATATATATATATATATATTTATAATAATATCTAGGGACAATGTCACACAGATCATCCTAGCCCAAACTAAGCATAGCTATGTGTACCAGGCGACGATATAAATACTTATATAGATAGATAAATACTTAAATACATAGAAAACATCCATGACTCAGAAACAAATATTCGTGCTCATCACACAAATATTTGCACTTACCGGGATTCGAACCCAGGACCACCAGCTTCGTAGGCAGGAGCACTACCAACTAGGCTACGGTGACCGTAGGTATAAGTTTGTATGTAAATCGGGTAATATTGCTTTATTTGAGTTTTCAATTAAAATAAAATAACTTTTATTCACCTAGACTTAAAAAAAAGCGCTTGTAAATAGTCAGAAAATGTTTGTAGTAATATAGTTAAGTATATATAATTATTTCTAGTTACATATTTTAGATAGTTAGGTACACGGATTAGGTACACGGTTAGTAGGCACACGGATTGTTAAAACATTTATTTTATAAAAGTTATGATATTTAGCTATCTTGTATTAAGTTATTGTCACAGAGATTATGTTTAGGTTTAATTATCGAAATTTATTGTTTAAGCTATATTTCTATAGGTAGCTGTCTATATGTAGGTATATCTTTTGGTAGACAATACCTGTCATAACAGCGACGGTGTGAAGTATTGCACATATATGCATAATTCTGAAATCTCATCAGTCAACTATAAAAAGCCCTCCCTGGTAGAAATAGAAACTAAGTACCTAATAGTCAAGTAGCGGCATTAATCATAATATAAAATAGCATTAATTATTTGTAAATAAATAGGGACTTATCACCATATATATAATTTTAAGATGCTTGTATTGGAATTTGCAGAGCATTCCACAATTGAACTGCTTGGACCGCAAAGGATCTTGGGTTAAGAAAGAATACATTTTAAAGTTCTATAAGAAAGAGATAGTCATAAAGAACATAGTCATTGCGTAAACTATTTAGTTGCGTACAATATAGTTGTTTATTGTAATCCGTCGGGCCACAGGTCAAGCGTATGGCAGCAGGCCACAAATGCAGTAAGCCGTGTTTTAGTTTACGACCAACGCGTATCTTGGCTTTACGACGAGAGCGACTGCTGGTCTTGCTGATGTAGAGATACTAGAAGAGACGCTGCTATCTAAAAAATACTACTAGTACGAACGCTCTTTTTTACACTGTTATCATCAATGCTACTTTTTCCACTTCTTATGTCTATACCTGCAAGTAAAGATTGAAGTTTGAGGGCAGCCATCACGATGTCTGATTTGGATGCTTCAAGGTCTATTTCATTCGACGAGAGCGACTGCTGGTGTTTCCGATTGTAGAATTATTAAAAGAGACGTTGGTTTTTTGTATAAGATAAGTACATTGGTCTTTTTTGTACAAAAAAATCACCAAATAAGAAAGAGAGAAATAGCAGTCACCGCACCTTATGACGCTTGCAACACCAAAGGTATCTCTGGCGCGTTGTCGTCCTTTTAGAAACACAAATACAATTTTCTGTCCACAAAACCTTATATTTAAATTTAGATCATTTTCAGGAAAGCGATGGATTAATGCAAAATTGACATTAGAGGTTTCTAGGATGAAAAAAAGTTGGTGCGAATTTCCTGATAGAAAAGAAAGATATAGATGAAGAAAAAGAGAGAAGTATTTCAATTAATATGGAATCTATGACTAGTTCTAATGGAGCAGGTTAGCGTGGTTGCTAGATACTTGCCTTTCACGCCGCACGTCGTGGGTTCGATTTCTACCCAGGACAGATATTTGTGTGCCTGAACATGTCTGTTTGTCGTAAGTCTGGGGATAATTATCTATACTAGAGATCGCACGTGTTCGAAATGTGACCTTTAAGGTTTTATTGTCAAAGAATATAGACATTAACGACAAATAATATTAATCTGTTCTCAGTTTTAACACCAACAAACAAACGTCAATATTTAAAAAGTGGATTTTCATCATATACGAGTATTAATTTACATAATCAATACCCGGAGAAGATCGACGTTTGTTTCCAAAATGCCCGGCAAAATTAACATTGAAAACGAAGTAAAGTATCCGTCGCTACATTAACTTAACTTCGTATATTATCCACTTCAATATATAAAAAGCTACGTATACTTTTACTGCCTATTACATCTTTTGACGTCAGTAAACATAATTAACTAGACTTTATTTTCCTCTGACGTAACATAAGACAAACATTAAGCTAAAGTCTGTCTCTTCCACGTCCGCCTTATCACTGTGACGTCACCGCCGCTAGGAATGCTGACGCCGCCCTAGTCTCGTACTTTTGTAATGGTTACACAACATGTTTGCCACCTGGCTTCTCTTACAGTCAACGAAAATATATATCTTTATAAGACCTATCATCATTTTAAATGATTATTATATTAAGCTTTTATTGGTTGGTTACCCGTTGCGGCTAGAATAGAATAGAATACTCTTTATTATACACCATAAGAATACATATTTCATAGGATATTACATAAACAAGTTGTACAAAGGGCGGTCGTATCGCATAAAGCGATCTCTTCCAGATAACCTTAGGATGGATAGGAGCTGAACATTAACTAATAGCAGTAGACATACACTAAAATTGTGGTAAATCAAAAAAAAAGATATTTAATAAATTTACTGTTAAAAAGAAGGAAATGTAAAAATAAACATAATTAAATAATGTAATAAGAAAAATACCTAATTTAACGTAGGTACCATAAATTATACAGACAAATAGTGTTCTTTGACTAACTTTTTAAAAGCTGATATTGTCTGGGCACGTTTAATTTCGATAGGCAAGGCATTCCATAGGCAAGCAACCAGAAGTAATCAAGCGCTGCCCTTTAGACATCAAAACTCATCATCACATCGGCAGGAAGGGCGTCTTTCGGCCGATGTGATGATGAGACTGCTGGACACAGGCCTCCCCGAAAGATCTCTACAATTGCCGGTCGTGTGCTATCCGCGACTTCCAGCGACTTCCAGCGACCCTCACAAGATTATCGGTCCATCTTGTCCCTGCAAGCCCCCCCTGGCCTACCCACGTTGCATCTTCCGGTACGCAGCGTGGGCAGGCCGAATAGTAATTAAATATAATAATAATTATATTTCTATAACACAGAAATTCTTCTGATGACAACTATTTTCAGTCCCTGGAAGTCCAGATGGTCTCCTCCAGTGCTAAACTATTATATTAGTCGCTTCAACAAAAAAACAATGTTTAACCCTGAAAATAGACAAACTACACACATTTCAGGTCATCCCAGAGAAGAATATGTGGTCCCAGGACAATGTTGCCCCAGGTTTTTACATCAGTGGTTCTCGTTGGCAGAGCAAGTATAATGAGGTCTGCATTTTAGGAGAATCTACATATAGGTACACCATTCCCCGTCAGCAATGATGCAGCATTTTTTCCTTAAGTTATATAGACTCAGTTGCAGTTTCGTGGTTGTAGCTTAAATTAAGTAGCTTAGAGTAAAGCTTATAAAATGTCTTTTGGCAATGACATTTAGGAACTTTTGCCAATAGAAGGCTATAATGGAATCAGTAAACATAAATAAAATAAAATAATAAAAAAGGTTTTTATTCACGTAGACTTTAAAAAAGCGCTTGTAATATAGTTGTATTATTTCTAGTAACATATATATTTAGGTACATATTGTATTGCTTGTATAAAAACATTTATAAAATTTATTTTATTATAACAATGATATTTAGCTAGGTCGTATCAAGTTATTGTCAAGAGATTATGTTTAATTATCTAGTTTAAGACTAATATTTTTACTACATATTGTCAATGGTTCTGTCTATATTACGGTATTATTAATATGACGGACCTTGTGTTAATAATGACGGTCACGCTTTAATGCTACCACCGGATCCAATGCGCCCCAACTGAGAAGACCCAGCGAAACAAACTCAGTGGGTTCATCTACTACCGGTTTCAACACGACCCAGTTGAGACGGTCCGGCGAAACATACTCAAGCGGGCATGAACACGGGATTTAGTCCAATTAGAGTAATTATTTAGTAGGCAAACACAATATATGCCCGATCGGTTGTCTGAATGCTTGTTATTTTAGATTATATTTAGGTATACAAAAGAAAAACTTCGAAACAATAACATTATTCATTTTGAGACAGAGTCAATAATTTTAAATTAAGTATATGATAGCAATCATTTACAGATAGTTCACGTAACTCAGCAGATCAGTCATGTCTATATGGCTACAAGATCTCCAGCGAGCAATGTGCAGGTAGGTAGTGAGAGCCAGACGTCTTTGTCATCTATGTACTCGTTAGTGGTGTAATAACCCCTAGCCATAAGTAGGTACACCTTTAATATGTGTTTAGTTGTACCAATATGGAAAGACGTGGAAACAGTAAACAAGGTTCTGACTACTTATAACGTTAGATAAAAATATTGTTAAGACCGCTAGTTTAACGTGCTCTCTGAGAGTCAGGGGTAGTCCGTGTCAATAAAACCTTAAATTCCTTTCTTATTTAAAATCAACCAAAAATATTGGAGGGAAAACTTACCATTTCTGTATCAAACCTCGTTAAATGATCAACAACAACATCAAATAATTCATTCATTGCAGCACTCAAACAGAAAATGCTATTTACTAAATAAATTTCGAGCAAAACTTAATTGTACAAAAATACGAACGAAGCGTAGGAACGGCGGGTAACTCGATTATCGGAACGGTATAGGTACCTACCCTCGGACAAAAGTGATCGTAACCTCCCCTCACAGAAGCTTCGTTTAAAGAAGTAATTACACGAACAGCAAGTTCGGAAGATCTCGTGGTGACGGCATTAGTATGCGCCTTGCGTCACGCTTAGCAGAGGCGATAACGCAAATTCGTTTGGCCGAACATCTCGCTAATAGAGTTTCACTAATTTATAAGACCGTTAAGCCGCAGCTACACCGGACCTTCGTAAAACTGTCCGCGGCGGACGTAAAAAGGATTTCATGGTAGACCCTGTTACATATTTGATGGAGCTCAATCTTTCGCCGCACCGCCAAGGTAAGCACGCTTAATTATGAACAACTCCAGGAATTATACGAATTGTTTACTCCCAAACCCACCGCTCTAAGATACTGCTTTCTTGTTTAGATTCATAGATTTAATTATCTACCTACGCTTATCTTTAGACATGTTTATGATAAATTATATTATAACGAACTTGGACTGAAACATAAGCTTCACATACATAAATACAGTTACTATAAAGTAACTGGACGGTACCAATCGTAATGTCCAGTTACCAAACAACTATATATTTTAAAGCTTTTAAAATACCTGGATAGTTAGTGTCCGTGAATATAAAGTTTGTAAAGTCTCCCGCGATGCAGGCATTTATTTATTATATTTGTATTCCATATTTAAAAATTACTTTTTGTTGAAGATGAGAAATACTAGTAATGTTATTACTTACTTGACTCGTCGTTCTGTACAATTTTTTATAAATCGGTGATGATTTTGTAATTGGTGATTATTTTGATAATGTAAAATAAGAAAAATAACGTATTGCCAAGTGATACATACATATGTAATACAAAATATTTTATTTAAGAAGAAGTACATTCAGACGAACGCTATTGGAAAATAATATATGTGAAGTAAATTCTAACAATAGCATACTGCTGAAATGTTAGAAATATGGGAGGTGCCTGGAATATGATCGAAATGGAACCATACGTCACTCATATTTGTTTTTCAATTGAACACATTAATATGAGTTGTTTACATCGCGAGAAAATAACTAAGAATTCTGAAATAATACTTTTAGAAGTGATGTATGCCACACAGCTTTTAGGCAGCGCAAAGCGCAGCCGCTTGCGTAGGCATAAGCTTCTCTACTGCATTTGGCCATGATTCGCAGAAAAACTGCAAGCTCATTAGCTAAACTCAAAGTTTAGCCAATGAGCTTGCAGTTTATTACATAACCATATTACATAAACTTGAGTATTTTTTGAAATATTATTGTTTAATGAGATAATATGAAAAATTGTAATAAATAAGATTGTAACTTAACGTACTATATATA
Source organism: Pseudoips prasinana (assembly GCA_951640165.1). NCBI lineage: Eukaryota > Metazoa > Arthropoda > Insecta > Lepidoptera > Nolidae > Pseudoips > Pseudoips prasinana. The sequence continues at coordinate 25,619,864 of OX621237.1, read as the reverse complement.
TTTATATACTTATTCAGTTCTTTTATCGTGTTTATTTAGCTTACAATACAGTCAATTATTTCCATTTTCGTACAAATATACATTTTTGCCTCTTAAAGGAAATAAATTATATTATAATTACTAGGTTGAATTGATACCTTAATTAAATTGTTCAAAAGCATTGCCATCGATAATGGAAGCTATTCTTTTAAATTTTAAATCTCAAATTATGAACTACATTTTTTCAATTTATACAAAATGAAACCGCCCCGTAGAATAATGAAACGAATGCAGCAATTCAGTTATTTTTTCGTCTGAGAGTCTCATGTGGATTATGATAGACCTTCTTAATTAAAATCTCGATGTACTTATAAGCCACAAGCCGGTAGCGCACCTGGGGAGCTCTAAATTATGTGGATGCTCCACTGGCTCCCGACGAGACGATAAAAGTATCCACATAGCCAACAAAAGCTATACGCCACGAATATTCACAGCTATAAAAATATTTGTAGCATGGAATATTAAAAGTTTTAGTACCTATACTTCTGTATCGGGAATGGACATTAGTCTTAAAACATTTCTTAAGGTGGCTATATAATAAGTTTGTGTTCAAGCAAAAGCGGCTTTCAGACAGTAAAGAAAATGAACGGTTAATAATTTAACTTTTGACGAACTTAACCTTGTGCCAGAGCTGCTCGTGCCACCCAGTAGGTGTCTGACATGGCTTGATGCCCTATGTCTTTTGACTATAACCTAGACTGACAACTAATGCATTCGACGACGATAAAGGCACTAAAACATATTAAACAATAATTATATAACTCACCAATATATACATATAATATAATCGAAGGAAAGTCAAAAATGTACGTAGAATATTTTTTAAAGGATACTTGGGGCGTGATCCACAATAGATATCGAAGCCAAAAATATAGTTTTTAGAATTTTTGTCTGGTTGTCTGTATTTATGTCCGGGCTAAACTCAAAAAGTACAGCATGGATTTACTTCAAATTTTGCATGAATATTACTAAGAGGTCGAGTCAACATATAACATATATAACTGATGTGAAGATTTACAGTTTTCAATGTGTTAGCTCTTCACATCAGTTAATGTTTTAAAATATTCGTAACATGGAATATTAAAACTAATAGTATAGTTCTGTAATTATATATCTGTTTGTGAAAAAGCTAAGACAGCCCTGAGAGAGTGAAGAGGATGCACTGTAATTACTTTTGAAGAACTTACTTCTTAGATTTTCTTGGTGTTGAAGTCATTTATAATGTTTCTTAATTACAGTTCATAGATATAATTATTTAGTTTTAGATAACTGTGGTAAACTAGTATTCCGGACAAACCTTCGTGGTTTTTGGTCTACTTTTGTATTGTTTTATGTGTTTTTATACTTACAATAAATAAATAAAAAATTCTAAACGTAGATGGAGTGAAATTAAATTTATCAAAACATTTAAGTGTAGATTAGCCATTTTTTGTATTGTTTAATTGCATTAGACGGGCTATGCAGTGGTTACTTGAGGTTTTTTTTAATTATTTTTTGTTAGATTTGTCTGTTGGTCTAATGGGTATTGGTCATGGATTCTATGCCCATCCAGGAGAATTGTTTGTGGGATGGGCACGATTATTTGTGCTGTATCAGGGTATCTTATAACCGGAATTAACTGCTTAATGTTCAAGGATACGTTAAAAAGTTAAACCACTTTGATGGTCGCCCATCTATACACTGACTATAGCTTATATTGATTACAGAAAAATAAAAAAGTGATTTTATAATAATTTTTAACAATTAAGAAACAACAATTTAAAAATAATTTTTAAGTAGTGTCTTAAACTCAACTAAATTGTAACTTTTCTACTTGATACCTACATTTTTGTCAATCAGTAAATTATTTAAATATTTATCGATATCTTATAGCGACTCTACATAAATAACCAGTCTATATTGGACTTAGAACACAGCTTAACTTACTACCTTATATTATGTTGTATAAATTCCTACTAAAATTATAGATCTGGCTTAAAAAAGCTATCATTTAAACATGATAATAGTCCACCTGTTGGTAAGCGGTTGCCTAAGATCACTCACGCATTGTCAACCCTTTCACCCCTCTCCGACATGCTCTCACCTTACTCACACCTAGGCCTAGAACGGAGTACATCCGGTAAGTAAGAGATGCTTGGTCCATCAATCTGATCATAGACCTCAAGAATAAATAAAAATAACATAACATGACGGGCCTGTTGGCGTGGTTGGTAGATACGCTGCCTTTCACTCCGCAGGTCGTGGGTTCGATTCCCACCCGGGACTTTGTCCTGAGTCTGGGTGAGTAAATTATCTATATAAGTATGTATTTACAAAAGAAAAATAGTATATGTAGTATATCAGTTATCTGGTTTCCATATTACAAGCTCTGCTTAGTTTGGGACCAGATGGCTGTGTGTAAATAATGTCCCAGGATATTATTATTATTATTAAATAATAATCGCCTGTGCTACCTTGGGCTCTACCGGCTAATTCGCCTAACATCCATCTTAAATGGCGTTCAAATTAATAAAGGTTAAAAATGACTTAATCAATCGTTAAATCGGCTTCAACGTTGACAATCGATTCCGGACCATATGACGTCATATGTGTATATGATTTAGTCATTTTTAACCTTTATTTATTTGAACGCCATTTAAGAAATCGATGTTCGGCGACTTAGCCGGTAGAGCCCCTGTCTTAAATATCGCTTACGCCTAGCGGTACCCAGTGTACCCATGAGTAGTTTCTAGAGCAAACGCAGTAGCTTTTGCATAATACATTTCAATATAAAACTTTACAGCACACAAATGCGCCAAGAAATACAACTTCCACCATACCGCCACGAATTTTAATAAAATTTTAATCTTCTTTAATTCCATAATTACGTCTCTTATAAAAAATGAGCACAACAAGCTCTTTTGTACATCAATTTCCCGAAATTGGCGTCTCAGAGTCAGATTAAAATAATTATGTCTCCGTAAAACGTAACGTGGCGGTAAATATTCATAATTTATTTAGAAACATGAGGGTCTTGCAGGCCACCCGCTTTACTTGACTCCGGGGTCGTTACATCGTCTCAGCCACTTTATATTAACAAAATTTCATTTTATAAGGTCTGTGTTCCCCAAAATGTAGGTCTAATTCGCTTAGACGACGTTTTGTTGCCAAATTTTACGAATTATTTTAAATAATAACGTATTATTTGTGTTACTTACTTTATCGTATGGGTAGTGGTTACATACGTGTTAGAGTAGTTTTACGGGTCTTTTGGTCTGTGGTAAGTATTCTGACTGTTAAGCCAGAGGTCGTGGGTTCGGTGCCCACCCAGGACTAATCTTTGTGTAATAAGCACGATAATTTGTTCTGTGAGTGGGTACACAGAACAAATTATCGTAATATGTACATACTGTAATATGTACATACATACATAGATACTGTAATATATATGATACTGTAATATGTACATATATACATACATACATAGACTCACGCCTGTTTCCCAGAGGGGAAGGCAGAGACAACGGATTTCCAATTTTTACGATCTTTGCATACTTCTTTTGCCTCGATTACTGTCATTATATTCTTCATACATGCTCGCCGGCTTAGGGTACTTCTGACCTGCCCTGTAATATGTGTGTATTTGAAATATACAACATGTAACTTAATTAACGCACATCCTGAAAATAGTTTGTTGAGAATCGTTTACTGAATCGATTTATATCATTTTTAATATAGGTAATTATTTATTTCAAAATAATTAAAACTACGGTTATCATATTAACCTTGTACAGCCATAAAAAATTGAAATGGACCGTAAGTCAAAGTAATAAGACTTTTAAAATCGCAGTTTTATTGTATTCATACAAATTCCATCATTCAATACAAAATAAAGATAAATCAACTTTATTCTAAGAAACTAATTTAGTAAATAACAATGCATATACATGTTAAATAAAAAACTCAGTGTATGTATTATGACATACACTGAGTTATACAACATAATATTCTAATTGTAGTGTTTGAGGGTGTGCGTTAATTACGTTACATGTTGTAGATATAAGTATGTTTATCAGTTAATATATTATCATGTTACCATAGTACAATTTTTAGATCAGATGGCAATGTGTCAGTCATAACCGAAACCATTTTAGTGGTCACCCATCTAAAGACTGACTGTTCGCCTAGGAGATTAACCTGCCATAAGATCAACTGCTTCTATTATTTAACATTTTTCTGTTTTACTTGTCAGTAATTATCTAAAAGTTTACAAACACTTCTTATAAGCTTAGGCAAAGTAATCAAACTAGAGTAAAAGTCCGGTGTCTCAGTAATATTATATAAATAGTTTGTTTTCCGATTTTGGAAGTGTCTGAGGGATTTATGACGAAACTTTATTTTTATTGGTACGTAATAAAAGTCCAACAAAATAGCGTTATACTCGTGATTTATATCATGATAATAATAGTATATTTGACGTAATTAAAAACTAGTAAATAATCAAAAAGTAAGAAAATACAACTAACTTTTGTCAGAGTTATTAAAAATCCGGGACGACAATTGTCAATATTTTATCTCCACCTTTTAGACAAAGAGTAAAATAAATAGAGAATGTAATTTAAGGATCTCACTTTCCTAAGGAACTGAACAACGTATAGAACATTAACTTGGAAAATACATTTGTAACGCTCGCACATTAAGGGTCCCGTCACCATCGAGAGGTTGTTTTTTTCCTTTTTTTATAGCAGCAATAGACATAGACACTTTTGAGAATTCAACTATTTACCTACTACTTTTCGTGAGGTACAGACGCGTAGACGCCAGCACATCCAGCTTCCACAATCTGTCAAATTTCTTTTAAAGATTTTCAACTTTATCATAAAAGCATAAGGCTCACTTTCAATTGGGAAAATTTAACAGGTTGGGGTAGCTTGATGTGCTAGCGTCTGTACATACAGCACACAGTCAGACAGACGCATGGAGATACGGACAGCAGAAACTAAGTAATAGAATTCCGTTGCTATCCTTTAGTTACAGAACCCTAAAAAGATTAACTTCCCATATCAAAATAAAATTATAAATATACTATAAAATAATAATAATGTCCTGGGATATTATTTACACACGGCCAACTGATCCCATACTAAGCAGCGCTTGTCCCTACTATGGAAATAAGATAACTGATGATGAGATGACTCTCTTTTCTTTTCAGTGATATATTTTGCGCATCTCTAAAATACATACTTATGTAGATAACTAGCTGCGCCCGGCGGTTTTACCCGCGTAAAAATGTATAAATTATAGCCTATGTGTTATTCAGATGTATAAGCTATATTATTGTAAAGTTTCATTAAAATCAATTCAGTAGTTTTTACGCGAAAGAGTAACAAACATCCATCCATACTTACAACAGGACAAACGGACATGTTCATGCCCATAAATATCTGTCCTGGGTGGGAATCGAACCCACCACCTGCAGCGTGATAAACAAGCATCTACCAACCACGCCAACCGACAATAGTATCAAAATTGCCTTTTTAATTGGTACAGTAGATTTTGCTATTTTAAAATTATTTTACTCTGTTAAATTTTAAAATTTTTACTTTGTTTCTTCTGTTTGTGTTAAAAATAAGCCTTATGGTTCAATCTTCAAAACGAACATGTGGCTTCCGGCTAAAACGTCAGCAGGTTTCAGAAAGAGCGCTGTAACTAGGATTTATATCGCACAGGAAGCTCCGTTAAAAATGGGCCGGAAATCGCATCAAGACGCCTTTGCGACCACTGGACGTGCACCCGCTGAGAAAATATATACTCCAACATACTTCAACAAACATACTAATAATTCGGAATATAAAGGTCTAATACGTTTACAGATATTTATGTGAATTTTATTCTTCTTCTATGTCCTGGGGACAGTAGCCACTGACATGGCTTGACGACTTTTGGCTTTTGACTATAATCGAGGTCCACAGTTTAACGTAATTTTTATGTAGCAGTGCTACTTAAAAATTATCCTAAATTGGTGGTCATCCATCTACAGATTGATCACGCGCCTAGATGACGATTGTTGTCTTTTGAATACAACCCAGAGCGCTTTTATCAACCAAATTGGTGTCTTTCCTCAAGACATACCAGTACAACGACCTGGTTGACGTCCACTCCGACTCAATATCGACATTTGTCAGAGAAGTCAAACGCATGAACTGTGATCAGTAGTGATTAGTTTTTAGTATTTAGAATTTAAGTAAGTAATAGGTATGTATTTATTTTTAAATTAAACTGGTGATACAAAAATCACTTTGCATGTAGTGTTTGCCTATAATTATTGTTGTTGTGCAGTTAGATTTAAGACCCAATACATGTAATTTTTTTATCTCTATAAAAATCTGTAACAGCTATTGGTAAACCTTAACTAAATAAATAAATTTAAGCCAATACTATCAGGTTCATGTTGTAAAAAAATATCTTTTGAAGAACATTCATCATCATGTCAGCCGAATGACGTCCACTGCTGCTGTCCATAATTTGGTAGAATACGCCATAATCACTACGTTTGGCAGATGGGTTGGTGATTGCAGTATGATGGTCGTAGTGCTCAGAGGGACGCTGCTGCCCGTTCTATGGAGATATTCCCTCGGGTCGACTTCTACACCCCCACGGAATGAAATCACAATTACATCGAATAATTGCTTAAAACAATAAATAGTCCGGTCAATTTAGACATCTAAAAAACGGTGGCTCTTAGTAAAAAGTAGGTATTGAGACATTTTTTTTATAGATAAATATCTAATCTACAATTTTGTCTCAGCTAATTTCATGATAAAGTGCAGTTCATGATAAAGTGCAGTTAGATAGTTAGTTTTGCAGAAAATCTCGAAAAACCCGTTTTTGGGACGTTTGAACCCGAGTATTTTTTTTTACACGTGCCGGATCGATGAAGAGTTTTCACATTTCCTTTATAATAGTGTAATGAACGATCCTACCAAGTTTCAGCCTAATGGGAATTATTGTAACCTTACCCCTATTTTTTAGTCTAATTTGACCGGACTAAGAATCTCGAAATATATAACTTAATTTAAATTGTTACTATAATATGTAGTGTACTTTATAATTGACTAGCTTTTGCCCGCGACTTCGTTCGCGTGGAATAGTGACTTCCGGTTTTACAGATTTTTGGTTTTACCCACATAGTTCCCGATCTCGCGGGATCTCTTCAAAAATGAAATGTGGAAGATATTCTAGGGAACTCTTCAAAAATCAACATAATGAGCTCTGCGTTTGAATTGAAGATATGTATACTCACTTAGGGCATTAAAGCCGTTATTGCCGATCGAAAAAAGCGAAAATGTAATTTTTCCCTTATTATCAAAATATTATTTTGATTTGCCATTTCAGAAAAAAATACTGTTGCTCCCTTGACAAATTTTCTATTATTTTCGGCTTTAAAGATTATAAAAGTTTCTTACACCAAGACATTTCTGTATAGTTACCACGTTTTTAGTTTTGCCATCCTTTGCAAAAATTATAGGTCTTGTGGTTTTGACACTCTTGAGCACGCAACGTAGAGTTGTCCATGGGAGAAACAGGCTTTTTCAAGACGTACCCCCGCAACTTTAAGCGTTTGCCCTTGGGCTTTATTTATGGTCATTGCAAACGCAGTTTTCAGCGGAAACTGAACTCTTTTGAATTGGAATGGCAAATCAGTTGGAATGATGGGAATGCGGGGAATAATTACAGTTTCACCTTTTGCCATTCCAGTCATAATAACGGCTTTAATGACATTCCGTCCTAAATAGGTTACTTGTAACCGTGTGCCGTTACATAGCCTTGGTGGGTCTAGATTTCTCATAAGCATCACAGGAACTCCAACTTTCAGCCTCAACTTGTAAGAAGGCACTCCTGATAACTCTAAGGAGTTGAGAAACTCTGTTGGGTAAGACGTCACTTGCTCGGTATCCACGACGTTATCTACTGATAGATACTCGATGACATCTCCCTCTACGTCAGACATAATTTGGTCATTTATCCGGCCTACTATTTCATTTGTTGGCGCCAATATCGCCCTTTCGCATATGGCGTAAATCCGGATAGACACTATTTTTTAAATTGTATGTGCTATCCACAATTTGGCATAATTCGCTGCTCAGCGTGATCATACTCTTTTGCGATGAATTTTCAGTACTGAATTGAAACCGACTCTTGACCAATAGATGGCGCTATTTTATTTTTTATTTTATTTTTTGTAATAAAAACTATCCTATGTCCTTTCTCGAGTTCCAAACTATGTCTGTACCAAATTTCACACAAATCGGTTCAGTAGTTTAGGCGTGAAGCAAAGACAGACAGACAGACAGACAGACAGAAACACAGACAGACAGAGTTACTTTCGCATTTATAATATTAGTTTGGATAAAAACTTTGTTGCAATGTTTGTCATTAAAATTATATTCTTCATAAAATCTTTTCTTATACATCACCTTGGTTTTACGTCATCCAAACTAGGTAGTTATACGACTGAAACTAGTGTAAAACAATAAAATTGAGTGTCGTCAGCCTCTTAACGTACCCTCCTAGGCATGGAGGACAAGCATAAATTATAAATTATCGCACTTTGTCGGTCACCCATCTACAGACTACAGACGTAATCGGTAAGCACACTATATGTGAGTTTATGTTCAGTGATAAATAGGTTGTAATCTTTTACGTAAATACCCAAAGTAGTATCAAAAGTCAATTGTAGAACTCAAATAAATGTACCTTCGTACGACACCGAGAAGCACAGCGCGTGGCGGGCGTGGTGTACAGAATGTTATATCCTTGGCTTCCGATCCCGACCTCACCTGTACCCTTTTATTGCAATAGTTCGATTTACCTTTCTACCAATGATTTTACTTCCCTCTAATACGGCGGCCGATCTAAATTCATATGACCGGGAAAACATTTTTGTCTGTAATACTTTCGGCCCGCTGCGAGCACCGCCTCTGTTCGTTTGAGACACAATTGCGCGTGTTTGCATTTTTATCTACTTGTTTTCGTGGGGTGAATATGAATGCAGTCTTTGTTTGGACTATGCAAAGGTAAATATTAATATTGCATTTGTATTGTCCTCGAAGGATATTATTTTTAGATTCTGATAGTTGGAGAGTTCGACATGAGGTTGAATCAAAAATAATGTGTATTTATATAACTGTAGCGTTAGGTATGTTATTTGCAGTAAACAATTCTAGTTTGTGGTGGATTTGTATATATGTATTGTCATTGAGTAACAAAATTATTTGTTTTGATAGTCAAAAGCATCACCTTTGCTGCTGATCGGTATGGTGCTACCGTAGAATTCACATTAACATATTTATAGGACATCTATTTATTATACGCAGTTTCGATAAGTATGCTTCAGTAATCTTCTAGTATCATATTCCCAAATACCTACCAAAAACTTTTGTTTTGATAATTGTTAAAAGTGAATAAACAATCTTGCTAGATTTAGGCAAATCGTTATCTTGGTTACCCGACGTTTCGGCATGGATTGCACCAGCCGTAGTCACGGGTCGACTGTCGACCTCGACCCATGACCACGGCTGGTGCAATCCATGCCTAAACGTCGGGTAACCAAGGTAATGATTTGCCTAAATCTTTATCGCGATTGAGACCTACAGTATGTAAAAATGTGTACTAATCGCTAAAGTGTAAAAACATTTATCTTGCTTGACACGGTACGCACTACACCTTTCTGTAAAGTCACAAGCTAACTACCATATAAATTCCATGTTTAGAAAGAGAAAGTCTATCCACACTGATTCCAAACCACATATTTTAAGTGCTCATATTTAAGGAATTCGTAAACCGGTTTTTGTATCTACTTAATTTGATGTGGTGAAATAATATGAAATAATAAATACTTTGAAACATTTCAAAGAAAGAACAGAAACATTTAAAAGAACTAATTATCTATTTATAATAATCACAAGCAGAGAGTAACTATTAAAACTACTTACAATTATATAGTCAAAGAAAAATTATAAATTAAAACGTATAAAAACTCGGAGCAGAAAGGTAAGAATATCTGGAAATATTATCAGCGTGCATCTAAACAAAACAACCACTCTCTTAGCTTTCGTGAAAAACAGCTTAAACATGTAGAACTGTGAAGTACGATATGGCGGCACTCATAAAATTGTAGTACTGAGTAATTAACACGTACCAACTGTAATAAGGAAAGAGTATCGCACTCTGAGCGGTCCGTCTAGTATACTTGACAAAGAATAAAATGCAGAATAACAGATTCGGCATCTCGGCTCTTTGGTAACAATGGTATTCCTATATATATATTATTAAAACTTCTTGCAATCAATAATTCATATATTACTTATATTTTTGTTTAAAGATGAAACTATAATCACACTAATATTATAAAGGCGAAAGTTTGTGAGTGTGTATGTTTGTTACTTCTTCACGTGTAAACAGCTGGAGTGGTTTTAGTAAAATTTCGTATGGAGTTAGCTGACACCTTGGATTAACACATAGGCTATAATTTATAAAGTTTAACGCGGGTAAAACCGCGGGGCACAGCTAGACTAAAATATTTATTCGTGACTTCTAATTACTACTTATGTTTGTTTGTTGCAAATGTCAGAATCGCACCTGCTAACACCTGTCACTAACACTCATGGAACTTCATTTGCTTATTGTTATACGTTAAGTACCTACAACGTATTAAACAATAAAGCATTCAAGTAAACCATAGAACCAATGACTGCACGTGTGGCGCAGCGGCTAAGACAGTCGCCTCGCTGCTTCGTGTCGCGGTTTCAAGTCCCGGGCCGGACAAGTATTTGTGTGACCCATTAATAGTTGTTTTGAGTCTGGATGTAATTTGTGTCTGTCTATTATATGTTTGTAAAGTACCCCGCGACACAGGGATTATATTCCCTAGTGCGGGCGTTGACTTTTAAAAAATGCAAAATATTATATATTTCACCGTATATAGGTACGAGACCACCGATTTAAAAAAATGTATATGACAACCATTCCATATCGTACAAAAATTAATTACCTAAATACGTTCACAATCAAGGAAGAAATCGCATATATATAATACATATAAAAAACAGTCAAATTGATAATCTCTTTCTTTTACCGCGGTTAAAATGTGGCTTAATAATTACTGCAATGATAATAAGAAAGGTATGAGGATATTGAATTTTAAAGGAAAACAAACTTGTGTTAAAATAAAAGTGGCAACCACAAGTAATTTAAGTTTTAATACCGTACCACAAAGTAATAAAACTAAGTCTATACCTAATTCAAAACAAAGTAGTATCCCGTCTGCTCTCATCCCGTCAAAAACAGAAGGTAACCGTCACGTCCTCCGCTGCCTCATGCAAGTAATCATAATATCATAAAACTTTTGCACTTCGCCAAAAACTCGCAGATCTTCCGACATGACGTCTCGCCTCCCAGGGTAATCAGAACTTAATGAAAAGTGCGCCCGGCCGTTTTTAGAGGTCACGTAAAATATTAAAGCGACGAGATGAAGTGGCCAGAGATTCATTGCCTTTCCTTGTTTTTATTATTCGTAAATAAGACACCCCCCCAACACGTTTGTGTGTTCATAACATAAAACCGAGCTGTAGTAAAGTTGCTCTTCAACGAAAACGGCTCCTCTCGTAAATGTTGCTTAACTAGCAACGAATGTATATGTAATGTGGATTTATTCAACTTTTTGTTTATTAAAGTAAACTTATACTAAGAGTGCAGATCATAAAGGCTTTAAACCTGTTAAATGTATTTAATATACCGTAGCCATTTTTTTTTACTTGGGAATACTTACTTACTTATCGTGTGGGCAGCGGTTACCCAAGTGGCAGAGTTGTTCAAGCCGCCCATTAGGCCATGACATGGCTTAACGACTGTTGCCTAATGGCTTCAACCGGGACCGACAGATTAACGTGTCCTCCGAAGCACGGAGACGGTCAGAAATTAAACCACTTTGGCGGTCACCCATCTATGGGCTGACCGCGAGCCTAGTTGCTTGACCTCGCCAATCACGGACCGGCGAGAGCATCCGGCTGTGAGTGCCTCCTTGGGAATAAAAGGAAGATTTAATTTTCGGTAAGTTTTCCCAGTTTCTTTTAATGGGATACGTAAAAAATTCGTTAATTACTTCCATACGTCATGAAGGCTTAGAAATTATTGGATAACGTATGCAAGTAATCATAATAGAATTATACTAAAGTAAATTTTTAGGGTATTAATCTATCTATCTATATAAATAAAATTGAATGTTGCTAAGCGCATAATTCGAAAATGGCTCGCCAATTCGGCTCATTTATTTTTGTATTTTCATAAATAGTAACTTAATCTCATATGTGCCTTTTATGGTGACTACATAACCAGAGTCCATATATAAAGTCTATTTTCAGGGCAGCACAGCATCTGCCGGTACAGCTAGTTAAGAATAAAATTAAGCAATAGAATATTGGGTATTCAAAATTAAACATCGGCTGGAATTTCTAATAAACTTATTTTTGATGTTTGATAAATTTCTGTTTAGTTCATTGCAAATTGGAATTAAGTTTTACGACATGAATAAGCCACGAGTTCGTTAAAAGCTCTATAAAGCTAATTTCATTTACTTAGTAGCTTATAATCTAATTTCTGGTCTCATGAGAGTGACTCCATTTGAACTTAGACATATTTACTGTCTGTCACGTAGAATTTTTTGCTGAGTTTGGTTTTCAATATTTACTGTATATATGCAAATGCATGTTTCAAATAAAAAAAAAGATAAATATATATATGTATTCGAGAAGGTCAGATGGCATCCACTCGGTTAACTCTATTAGCTGGCCGTAATGGCAAAGGTGAGTGGAAAAGAAGAAGTGGTCTAAAAAGGTTCCAAATAAAAGTTAAGTCCTTAAAGATATACCGGGGACTAAATGGAGTCACATCAATTATTTTTATTTGTTCTGTGTCTGCTTCTTATTTATATATAACATGTATCTAGTTGGAAATATATAGGTGTTGTTGTTTGTTTATCAGTTGCTATGGAACAGGCTTTAATTTGCGACCAGATGGCAATGTGTTAGTTTTCCGAAGATATTTATCTATTTATTTAGTATGCAGTATTTGGGCTAACTAAGGGCTTCAGTTTTTTAATAACTTGCAAAAAAGAATATTTAGAAATATGAAAACTAGGTATCTACCTAGCTACACTAACAATAAGCCATTGATCTCAATGGCTTAGTGTTAGTGTTTATTTATTTATTATAGACACACTAACAGTATACATACACAACATATAAATACTTAACTCATTATTTAATTCAGTCCTTATATGTACACCTATAAGTTATTTGAAATTAAAAACAAACAGAAATACTATAACTAACACAGATTAAAATGTATTAAAAACAATTTAAAAATTTAGTGTTTACTTAGTCGTGTAAACGCCTCAAATTAGTGACGAGTATTTCGGCAGTTCTAATAATTTTTGTATGGTATCGTGTAGATATTGTATGGCTACGCTTTTTAAATAGTTTTATAAATCATCAAAAAGCCTTTGGAAAATACTTGGCTTTAGATGCATAATTAAATAACATTTTATATATGCACGGGATACTTTTCTCGGATGTTTAAAATGCGAAATTCAGTATTTGAGTACGGTTCGCACTTGGTTCGTTTCTGTTTATTTAAAACGTCATTATTATATAACTTCATATCGTATAGCCACAATGCAATAGTAGCTTATTCATAGCAATCACTTAAGTAGCTTTCAATATTTCATAGGAAATGAATTCAGAGCTTGGGTATTATCATACAAGTATACTTGTTAAGCTCACAGTGCAGTAGGTACAAACGCCACCACATCCAGCTACCCCAATCTGCCAAATTTCTTTTACAAATTTCAACGTTATCACAAAAGCATAAGGTTCACTTTCAATTGGGGAAATTTTACTGATTGGGGTAACCTAATATCTGGCGCCTGTACATAAATATAGTCAAATACAATAACAAAATAAAAAAAAATTGTAGTTCCGTGAGGTCTGTTATTTTATGAGACTAGCTTTAAGCGCTTTAAGGTAGTGTAACATTTAAGTGTGATAGCGAAGTGTTTTTTTTTATATAATAGCAAAGTAAACTAAAATTTGGGGTACCTGGTAAGTGATCACCACAGCCCATGGACACTCGCAACACCAGGTAGACCGCAATTGTGTTGCTTTATTCTATGAGCAGCTTGACTGGTGAACTACAATGTGTAAAATGCATAACTGTGTTAGGTGTGAGTAACGTCACCAGGGTTAATCAGGAAGGGGCAAGGTTCGGTAAAGCGATAGTGATGCTATGTGTATAGGAAGCGTCATTGGCTACGGTAGTCTGTGGGCCGTATGCTTCTTTGCGGACTTGATACTATTTTTTATTTCTACAAGTCTTACTACAGTTACACAAAAAATTATAATATATGGCTTAACTTTGCTCTTGTTTACATGGTTTTGTAAACTGTACCTACAAACATAAAAACTCATTTAATTTGTGTATAGTGGGCGTAAAATCCGCGTAAAGCCGTGGTGTTAAAGGTTGGCTGTAACATGTTACCGAATGAAGGTGTGAAGAAAATGCGCTCATCTAAATATACGCGATATTTGCATGAAATACCTACCGTAGTGTTGGGAATAACAAATGTTTATCGTAAAAATTACATATTTAAGTTGTCATTTATTTATTACTAGAGTTAAAGATACCCCGTTTCTATAGAGTGAAATTTATACAATATATGTATTTATGTGCTTTATTGCCAGATATATTTATGTTAGATACTTACTTATCGTATGGGTAGAAGTTACTCTAGATGTTCAAGTCTAGTTGTTCAAGCCGCCTTTTAGGCCTCCCACCTAGCTTAACGACTGTTTTCTAATGGCTACAACTGCTTAACATGCCCTCCAAAGCACGAAATCGTATAGAAATTAAGCCACTTGGAAGGCATCTATGTTCTGACCGCGAGCCTAGTTGCTTACCTCATTCATTTATGGACCAGTGAGAGCATCTATCTGTGTGCGCCTTGAAAAAATAAAATAATGTATACCTAGGTAAATAAAAACAATGTCACGGTTGGATTGGTGGATATGCTTTCGCTATGAATTGAAAGCATATCCACCAATCCAATTCAGTTCATAATTGATTTGTCTTTTTGCCAAAACAGGATCCAATTTTAAATGAATGTAGAAAAAAAACGTTTTACTAGCACCAATGGCGTGTTCTTCAGTCCTTCTCATTTTCAAATTTAATCGTAATTAGTAACATGCTTTTTTGCCTTGCTCTATACACTTAGCCTAGGATTTTACTGCTTCACCACATAATATGAGAGCGAAAGCTCAAGCCGATCAGAAATATAAGTTCTTTGAGTATGAACCTCCGATCGTTCTAGAAAAGGTTAATTCAAGTATGTGGCGGTGACAACATCCGCATATTTCCTATCCTCTGGAAATGTTTACAATTTGTGCCGGTTTGCCAGTTATTCTGTTATTTAAGGCATAGATAGAATCAACAAATCAAATACCGTCATAATAAATCCAACTGTTATTAAGTTATTAATGGAGTAATTAATCCAACTTTGTATATTTTATACGTATCGTATAAAGATAATACTAAAATGAAATATAAAGCTTTATTTTCCGACGACAAAGAAAATCTTTTGAGTTATGATTCAAAACGTACACTTACAAAGTGTTGTGCTTACAAAATTAAGAAATTTATCGACAGTATAAACTTCCGAATAATCCCAACCCTGCGGCTTGATTTGACAGCGGTTACAGAGAACTCAGCTTATTTACGTTGTTGTAAAATTGGAGCAAAAATTCGAATTATCCCTTTATTATGTTATTATTTGATGTTTTTGACTCCCGCTTCGTCTATTTAAGCCCATTCACTCGGAAAATGTATTTTGTCGCTCTCGGAACCATTTGTAAGTCTTTCTTGGATTTGTAACGGTTTCACATTTAAATCCGGAACAATTTTGAATTCGTAACTATCTTTTGTTTATAAATTGAATTGCAAATGGATTGTGTAAAGTCAAGGCAGTGGATATTAGCGAAATAACTTTGATATATTAGCTTAGACCGATAAACAAAGTTGATTACAAATATGACTGCTGATGTAATTTATTCAATAGTATAATAATAAATACAAATAACATTTGGTATCTAGTCAAATTGACAGGCCAGTTGGCGTGGTTGGTAAATGTTTGCCTTTCACGCCACCATTCGTGGGTTTGATTCGCATCCAGGACAGATATATGTGTGCATGAAAATGTCTGTTTGTCCCGTGTCTGGGTGTAGTTATCTATATATCTATATAAGTATGTATTTACAAAAGAAATGGATCAGCAACACTTGTTTGATGACTCTTTTAAAGGCTGGCAACGCATCCGCGGCTCCTCTGGTGTTGCGAATGTCCATAGGCGGCGGTGATTACTTACCATCACGTGACCCGCTCGCTCGTTTCTCGCCCTATGACACAAAATAAAAGAAAGTAGTCTATTTACTATATCAGTTATCAGATTTCCATAGTACAAGCTCTTCTTAATTTGGAATCTGATGGTCGTATGTAAATAATTTCCCAGGTTATTATTTGTTTACTAATCTTCTTTAGAGTTAAATTTTAGTTTTTATAGCATTATTCGCTATGAAAATCGTAAATCTATTCGCACATAAACAAGAAATATCATCGTTGTTGTGTTACCATGTTAGGTATTACCTTACATCCTTCCGGAGGCAGTAGGTATAACCCATCTGCTTTATTTTCTAGAAAACAAAGCCGATGGGTTATACCTACTGCCTCCGCAATGATGTTAGAAAGGGAATCGAAAATTTGATCCACCAATGAGTATCGTTTGTAGCTTAACGCATAACGCCTACCCCGTATTGATAAAAGGTGCTGGTACGAGACCCACCGGACGATTAAATATAACATTTCAAATTTTTGGGACTTCTTCGGTTTTTTTTGTAGACCTCATTGATGCGGCGGTGGTATCTTTAACGCATTTTAGGAGGTCCACGTTATTGCAATTTTCAATGAAAGAATTTACCTGAGTCAAGAGGTAGGCGGTGTTATACAACCATGCTTCGAAGATCACGTAAAGTCTCTCATCTAGTTCTTACAATACAGAAGATTCAAGGTTTATGCGGCTTTTGTAGCCAAACCCACTTTTAAAACTTGGCTTTTATTAACATGGAACTAGACTCCTGAAAATACAACACTGTAAGTTGATGCCTATTTTAAAACAGTCGTGAAACAAGCTCATATTTTAGGTCGTTTTACATAACTAGTACTTTATGCATGCCTTTTGTACCGTATGGATGCACCGTTGGCAAGCAGTTACGTAGCCTTGTAAACACTGTATAACTGCTTGCCAACTATTAACACAAATAACTCACTCGTAGGTAATTTTCTTTTCCCTGATGAGCCATGACAACTTTCTCATGTGGAGGAAAAAAAACATTACAATTTTACTTACAATAAATATAATCTAAAAAACACGCTAACAAACTAAAAAACACGTTCTTAGCACGCACAAAAAATTACAAAAGATTTTTCGTATCCCATTCAGCAAACCCTTTCATTTAATAGCCATATCATGGTGCAATTCAATAGCCAATCCGCCGTCTTGGATGTCCGCCATGTTGGATTTAAGCCACGTGACTATTTTTTTCGTATTTGTGACAGCAAACCCTTTCATTTGATACCCATATCATGGGTGTTGATTTCAAAAACATCCAGTCCGCCATCTTGGCGAGGCCGCCATATTGGATTTGTAATGACGTTTCTAAGCTAGTCATGTATTGTCATCAGAAGTGCGAAATTTCTCAAAGCGTGTGCAAAATTTAATCCTAATTGGAGACCGGGAAGTGGGTCAAATTAAGATTCCAAGATTTTCTTACATTTATAGTTAGTTACAAGTGAAGCTAATAAAAGCGTGTTAATAAGAGGAGGTCAACTCATACAGTGAAAAGATACTATCTCAACCTCAAAGACAAAGACCACCACCAACACACCTCGTGAGCAATGCCCATGTATGAAATGATGTATATGTGTTTTATGTGAGACGTCCTTATATTTCATTTTCCTTAATTCGAAATGCAAATTATTATAATATAGCTATAACATTTATTTAATAAACGTCAGTTCGTGGTACCAGCGCAGCACAGACGCCACGTAATATCAACGACCCATGTAAAAGAACGGTGAGATTTTTGTTTGGTCACATTTTGGAAATGTTTTATCTTATCCATGAACCCCGTGACTGATTGACGAAGGAAGTTGATAACGATAGAGATTAGGTTTATCACTCACTATGAAGGTTGCCGCTAATAAATAAATAAAAAAGGTTTTTATTCACGTAGACTTTAAAAAAGCGCTTGTAAATAGTCAGAACATGTTTGTAGTAATATAGTTGTATACATTATTATTTCTAGTAACATAGATATTTAGGTACACATTGTATGAAAACATTTATAAAATTTATTTTATTATAGCATAGATATTTAGCTAGCTCGTATCAAGTTATTGTCAAGAGATTATGTTTAATTATCTAGTTTAAGTCTAATATTTTTACTACATATTGTCAATGGTTCTGTCTATATTAAGGTATTATTATTATGACGGACCTTGTGTTAATAACGACGGTGTTAATTCCGATGTAGCTCGAAATAAATCTACGTCCACTACGGTTTTAATAGTGTAAGCAGTTTTAATTCAAGCCGCATCGGAATTAGCAGCAGCCTTCATAGTAAGTGATACAACTACTAATGAATCTATGTCAAATTGGTTAGATAAAAATGCAAAAAGTGAGTAAGTATCATATGAACTCTTCCAGATCGCATCCATATTGCCTTAACTTGTTGAATAGACATTTTTGTGGCTATTCAACAAGTTAAGGCAACTATAATTCTGAATTGGATTATCACTTGTGATAAAAAGCGGAGAATCTAAACTAAACAACAGCCAAACTTTGTCCTAAACGCAAATTGAGTCAAGAGAATCTGCTTGTGTGTGCGGTGGACCTATGTGCTGCATTATTACTTGCAAGTGTTTTGATTGTACTAGTAACTGATTGTACCATGCCGACTAGGTGACTCACTTTATAAGAAAACCACAGACAAACGTCTTTAATAAATATTTTCTTACCGGTTGTCCAATTGAATTTGTAAATTAGCACACGGTGCTTACGAATTTACATATTCACCGACGACTAAAAGTTACATCACAGTTGTTCATAATCTTATTTGCAACAAAAATATCAATATTATTAACAATTTTTTTTTTGTGAAATTAGATAGTTCGTCAGATAAACCAAAATAACCATTTGAACCCCTTTTTCCAAGATGATGGCCTTGAGACAAACTGGCCCCCTCTTGAAATCTAAAACTTAAATTGCGCCTTCGGACAAATGCACGAAAACGTAAAAAAGAGTAACATTCCAATGGACTATCTATTTTGTTATATATACCGACTTGTTATAAAGTGAATGATTAAGTTTTGTTTAGTTTTATTGTTGAGCTACGTTTCTGTAATTTATTATTGTTTAGGTTTTCTCAATGAAACATTTTTGTGGATGATAATGAGTGAAGCTGGACGAAGCATAGCTTTTACTTCGCCGAAAAAAAGGATTCCAAGCTTACGGCAATGGGTTCTATGGATAAAGAAACCATTATTAAATTTTGTTTGAGATGCGAGTGCTGACGCAGTTTTGGTAATGGGGTCGAGTGCCCATGAAGTATTTTTCAATATTGAAAAAAAAAAAAATTATATTTCTGTAAAGTTTCGCTCACAAAACGTTAAGAAGTAGTACTAAAGTTTAAGAAGCTAAGAAGGGTATCTAATGTTTTAAGTACTTGATACCTGATAGCAGTTACTAGTATTTTCTTCCCGTAAAAGTACCACTCTGTTTCAGTTTTCTTAATTATAAAATTGTGGCCACGTAGCCCGACATTGTAGCTTAATTCACGACATTTTACGATTTTGTCTCCGTTTAATTAGTTAGTTAACGCGTTAGCTAAAGTTCGCGTAAACTTGCACATAGAAGCCAGTTACTGTAAGACCCTTGTTTTATGTCCTTGTTATCTTGTTTACTTGCCAAGATTTCTTTTAAAGATGTAATTTTAGCCTTGAAAATGTTCATTTACAATATATGAACAGTGGCAAATGCGGGATGTGCCTGCTAAATTAAAAGTTCCGTTATGTACGGTGACCACTCAGTGCAAGTTTTTGATGAATTTACTCCTACCCAAAACATTACAGAGTCACCAGCAAAAGGCATGAACTTTTCAAAATATGCAATATGCAAATCGTTTTCTCCGTCTAAGTCATCACCGACATTGGTTTCAACCATTTGTCCTCTGACTTAATCGGGGAACAATACCCTATCCCAGTATTCTTGAGTCCATGACACACTATTTCGAGCGAAGCTTAGCCTAGCAACTGTATACTCACGGTGTAATTTAGAGCCACGGGGCGGGTGCTGCGTATATTGGCAGTAAAAATGTAGAAATTTGAACATTTCTTGAGGTCCACATAGGAAGGTTAACGCTTGATTTATAAGAAAACGATTGTTACGTGTTTACTGGTACTACAGTTGTTCACTACATTATTTTCATAGAAAAACAAGTCATCTGTCCCCAGAACCGATCTCTTAATAGAACCTCCAGGAACATTGGACTGTCGAACGGCTCACATTAGGCCTTTGAGCCAGAAATTACTGGCCACAACTCAAGAGGCGCAATAATTTTGTCGTATAGTTTAGTTTAATCACTAGAGGTCTTTCAGAGACTGCTACACTGAGATAACAATACAATTTCAAGGTGAGGAAATGAGATAATTAAATAAAAATTGTCTACGAGTAATTTAGAGTTAATATTGTAACATTCAGGAATACGCGCCACAAAATGTCAAAGTAAAAAATGGAACGTACTTTTTCAAACCACACAAGTCTTTTAAAACCAACCGGGAACATCTTTCTAATGATTAGAATCTTTTTCGTATTGCATTATTTCAGGCAGGAAATAATTCAAAGTTGGCCGTGCGTCTGGTTGTTTCATTTCCAAATAAAAGTGGGCATAGAATAAGGTAATTATAGAAGTGCAATCCGTTATTTCAGTTTTACAAATCGGTACCTATTGTTTTAACGAAAAGGGAACCATAATACATTAAGTAATCACTGCAATTTAAAACGTGGTATTTCTGTTATAACAATGACAGAAATACCAAGTTTTAAATTGCAGCGTACAAGTTGGCAGGCCATGGAAACGCCAATAGGCACAGAAATTTAATTAGGTTAACATAGGTATTACGGATGTGCTATCCATAATATCAACGTTAACCGAGCACTATTATATAATGCTGTAGTAAGGATCAGATTGAGCTAAGGGTTCTACAAGACAACATTCTATTCTCAGACAGACTTTCAATCCTTTATTGTACACAGAAATCACATTTATAAATTAAGTGAACTGAGTACAGGGAGAGCTTAACTCACTAAGAGATTTCTTCCAGCTAACCTTTAGACGTTAGACAGATTAAACTTGCGTGGAAAGGGGATATAAAGTGCACAAGAAATAATCTGTTAATTATAGTTAAATATGAATATACTTACTTACTTATATAAAATAACATACTATAAATAAACAAAACATACCTACATAAAAAAAAATATGCCTACTATCTGCCTGCCTACTTATAAACCACATAGTTGAACTAAAGTCTCATAAATGTTTCTTTTTCTCTTCATCTGAAAATATTAATGGATGAACTAGTGCGAAATCCACAAAAGTGCCGCCCGTACCATAAAAGAGCCACCGTAAGGCTGGAAGTGTGACTAAGTAGGAGAAGAGAAGTGGCTGAGCGACAGAGTTTACCTGGGACCAAATACTCAAAGCGTTGATGGAGAAGAAAAGTATAGATAGGGATAGAATATATTCAAAAATAAAACGGATACTCGCAGCCATTCAAGCTTGCAAAGTAGTTCTTCATCAGCGTCAAGAAAACAGACATCAGCATAGTCAAGAATCAATCACTAATACTCCCTGAGTATTAGTGATTGTGCAAGATTAACTGCGAAATGGCAAGAACTTGTGAACACGTTTTTATTTATTTATTTTTACAATTGTATACTTAATGCCAAAGGCATTATCTACCACTCGACCTTTGGATGATGCAGAGATAATATAGTAGGTGCACAAATGAATGTTCAAGAAAATTGTACTTTTGATAATTTGTAAAAACCACCACCATAAATATAATTTTATACATATTATAAAATTTTATTTTATTTAAAATGTGCTCACGTGTTGTCTTTTTGAAAGAGAATTGACTCTTAGGCATTCTAATCTACGGGGGTAGCGCTTTTCAGACTTTTTAGACTGCACGAAAAAGGAATAATGAAGAAAATCAGCGCGTATTTAAGGGAACTAAAACGAACACATTTACTTCCTTGCTTATTCCTGTAACTTGATTGGTTCATGACAGATTGCAGTTAATAATAATACCAAGACTTTTGGCATGTTTAGAGTAGGCTATAGAAACATGGTCATGAATAACAGGAGGAGATTTTTTAGAGATCAAATTAACCATATACTGGTCACCACTAATACTACGTTATAATAAAGTAAACTAATACTGTGTAATACTACGTTACTTACTATATATTACGTACACTACAAGCTGGAGTCTAGCTAGACTTCTTACCCTTATATGGTTCTGTAGTAAGTATTAGGTTAAAGATTGACCACAGCGACCTCCAAAACTATAACATTAGTTATTTAATTTTTGTGAAAACAAATCAGAAATTGTAATCGACGTAAAAGCTATTCGTAGTTTGTTCAAATACGTTAAAATTCATCAATCCTTATCCTAAACAGCGATACGAGCACCAGATAGATACATTGTTCACAAACATAACTTTGTCTAATTGACTCTTCCAAGCTGTGGCAGGTGCTTCATAACTTGAAGCACGTAACTTGGTAACTAGCGCAAATCGATGGATATTCATGATTAACCAAGTTCGTCTAAGTTGTAAATCAGTTACTTAGTTCCACTCAGTAGGTTTTATGAAAAGGTTAAATTGACCTCTAGGAATTATTTTAGTGTGAATTTTTAACCCAATTCAAAAACGGACGGTATTCATTTTTATTGTGTATTTCATTGATTACATGTTAATGAACCGATTTCTCTTCTATCATTTAAATTGACCATTTTCAGAATGGATTATCGTTTTAGATATTATAAAGAAATTAAAAGTTGAAAGAAAAAGGAGGCTAATGATTTTTTACACTTTTCTTAAAATTTGCGGTCGAGACCTAAGAGACGGCCATTAAAAATAATCGAATATAAATTGTACAGAAAACACGACAACAACCGCCTTCAAATAATAACCAAAGATTAATTCATATTTTAATTTTGGCTATAATTTTCATAATTTGATAACTTCAAATAAAATATCAATTATTGCTGAAATTATTGCCAATAATTACGAGTTTGTCACGTACTTGTACGTTTGTAACAGCTACCCCAATCTGTCAAATTTCTTTTATAGATTTTCAACTATATCACACAAGCATAAGGTTTACTTTCAATTGGGGAAATTTGACCGATTGGGGTAGCTTGATGAACATTCGTCCTCTATTCTTGTTAACAATAATCTCAAATATTAGTTTAGAGCTATAATTATTTTATAGTCTGTTGTTGTTTTTGCAGTTAGAAACATTTACTTGTTTTTCGCGTATTTTATTACCAAGTAGTCGAAGCAATACTATCGTTTAAAGTTTTCCTTTCTTCTCATTCTTATTGATATCTAAATTAAATATGTCAATAAATAAATCGTTTGGAATCAGATGTTATCACTGTCAATCAGATCCCAGTGTGCTAGTTACATTGCCATCTGATTCCAAACTAGGCTGTACGGGTTGTAGTAGTTACCTCCGTACATTGAATTGATATGAAGGTTTGTGAGTTAACTTAAGAGAAACACCTTACACTAAGATTCAATCATCATCATCATTACAGCTAAATAAGTGCTGGACAAGCCTCCCTCAAGAATCGTCTTGGGGGGATATGCCATAATCGCCACGCTTGGCAGGCGGGTTGGCGATCGCAGTAAGATGGTCATAGTAATCAGAAGGAAGCTGCTGCCCGTCCTCTGGTAGATATTCCCTCGGGTCGACTTCTACGCCCCCCACGGGATGAGATGGGGTGATGATATTCTGATTCTGATATTTGTCGCCGTCACCACACAGCAACTAAGATTCAATAGTTAAGTTTATTTAAGTTATAAGTAAATTACAGTTCCAGAGTGGAAGGCGATTATTTCTCTCAATAGTTGTTGATAGCTACATAGTTATAATTTCACTATATTTAAATTCATTCATCATTACAGCTAAATAAGTCCACTGCTGGACAAGCCTCCCTCAAGAATCGTCTTGGGGGGATATGCCATAATCGCCACGCTTGGCAGGCGGGTTGGCGATCGCAGTAAGATGGTCATAGTAATCAGAAGGAAGCTGCTGCCCGTCCTCTGGTAGATATTCCCTCGGGTCGACTTCTACGCCCCCCACGGGATGAGATGGGGTGATGATATTCTGATTCTGATATTTGTCGCCGTCACCACACAGCAGTTAAATTCATTAGTCATGCTATTTTATATTGCTAAATTATGACGTGCATGGTTAGCCTAACGTAGGTTGCAGAGTAAGAAAAATGTACGGCGATGAGACCGTACAAGGCAGAGCCTGTATGGTAT
Source organism: Pseudoips prasinana (assembly GCA_951640165.1). Taxonomy (NCBI): domain Eukaryota; kingdom Metazoa; phylum Arthropoda; class Insecta; order Lepidoptera; family Nolidae; genus Pseudoips; species Pseudoips prasinana. Next base: position 25,595,059 of record OX621237.1, on the reverse strand, counting down.
ACTAACCACGCAAATGCTAAACATACATAATATATATATTTCTAAATACATATAGATTATAGATAAATTACGACTTCTCATTACATAAAGATCTATTTTTCTTACTCCTCCTTGTTTCTTTCTGATTAAATTTGTTGCGGGATCCAAGACAGTTAAAGCGATTCTCCGGGACATGCTTGCTCCTCACCGCTCAGTGTCATTTCTTGGGTGCCACTGTTGATCCTGGCTTACAGGAGTGGCAGTGGTGGGTAAGAGGGAGGGACTAGTCCCATCCCCACCTAAAACAAATCTCACTCACGACCTCTAGCTTGTCTAGCTTAGCAGTCAGGGTCACTAGACCAACAGACCAATCCACTACTATATATGGAATTAATAAATATTATTAAGTAAATCATTTTAAATGACACAAATAACGTAGATAATTAATTTAGTATTCTATGGACAGTAGGATAAAATCTAGCAAACTTTAAAAAACCCGAACTTATTCTTTATCTAATCTTACATCACAAAGAGAAGGGCTGTGCTAAATTTAGCGATCTAAGTCCAAGGATTTTGTTAGGTATGATGAATCACTCATTGGGTGAGTCAGAACTTTTCTTTTTATAAGTATTGATTTCATTACACTAGTCTTCATTGCTGAGAGTCTGGTGTTTTGATTAAAGTTATCCAGTACTTGTTCCAGATAATTTTACTGGCCCCCAAGTAGAGGACAAACTATGTGAATAGTTAATGAAACTTACTTTCAGACTTTCACATCCCGTGTCCGTTTAGGGAAAGTATTGAAAAGGGAACGCTTTCCGACAATGTCAAATTACGTAATGTGTAATGCGTGTATGTGATCTTTGTCCTCAATAATATTCCTAGCCTTACGCCTGTTTCTCATAGGGGTAGGCAGAGACAGCGGATTTCGATTTGTCCCGATATTTGCACACCTCTTTTACCTCGTTTAATATTATTATATGCTTCATAGATGTTCTCTGTTTTAGGGTCTTCTTACCTGGCCTTTCTTGAGAACATCACTGATTTGATTAGATAATGTTCTACGATGTCTTCTCCTTCCGGTTGTATTTGTTGTATACATTCACACTACCGGGTATGCCTCCAGAAGAATCTGAATAAGATGTTCTATTCTTAAACCTAAAGATACTTAAATACACTTATAACTTTAAATATACAACTAGGTTATGCAATATTATAAAAAAAGGTTTTTGTTAGGTTAAGTTTCTAAGGATAGAAATAAAATAAAATGTATAAATATATTTATATCTTTATTGCTATCAAAACTACATAGCAAGAACATAATATTAATCAAGTTTTCTGCATTCCAAACTCTATTTATCATCCCCAGTTGAAACGGAGACTTTATTACCCATAAAAATGAAATTAAAGCCCCTATATTTCCAGCAGTAATCACCTTAGTATGCAGCATCAATTTCAAAGCACTTACTTGTAGTGTTATTAACTAGCATAAACGAAAAGCTAGTAAACGGGTACTTAGCCAAAATGATTCATACAGGGAATTTTCTTAGACATAGACTTAGACAGTTACTAATATAAAACAAGTAAGTATGTAGTGTACTCTATTTCAGTATTTAAATCATAGATGTAGGATTCAATGTACGAGTAGGTACAGACGCCAGCACATCAAGCTACTCCAATCTGTCAAATTTCCCCTATTGAAAGTGAACCTTATGCTTTTCTGATAAAGTTGAAATTCTATAAAAGAAATTTGACAGATTGGGGTAGCTGGATCTACTGGCGTATATACCTCGTAGATTGGTCATGCTTTATTTTCTTATAATTTTGACTTGTCGCAGCAGGACATTTTTGAAACCACAACGGCGGCCTATATATGACTAGAGTGAGAATTGGGATACGGTAGAATAATTTGCAACAAATATATTAGTCAATATGGGAAGCCATTTTATTATTAATCCTCTTTGTCTACTTTGTTCTACTTTCTTTCAGATTATATTTTCATTTTATTTTCATGGATCGGAGCCATTAAAAATTGGTGATCTTTTTGTTCAGATTTATTTTAAAAATAATTGCTTATTAAGTGAAACTTTCAGCCAGAACATGCTTTGTCACCGTGAATTGCATGTTTCTAAAGTGCACCGCAAAACAGGGCTAGGGCAAAAAATATAACGTCTCCACTAGAAACTAAGTGCGGCTATGGTCGTTTTTATTAAAACAACTACTCCATACTGTTCACAAAAATTAATTAAAGGACAATACAAATAGGCTTTTGGTACTCAATCAAATAAAAACGCCCTAACTTATAATTATCAGGCGTATTATACCACCTACTTTAATCATCAGACATGCCAATAACGAAATGCAAAACAGTTCTCACTTACTTTTAATGTTTGTTACATTAAAAATAAGTGTGAACTGTTTATTAATCCATTGTTAAATGCTGAGAATTGCGAAACACGTATTCAATTACGAGAATACGTGATTGGGAAAAATATAAACCATTTTAATAATGAAGACAATAATTTTTCGCTTTCGCTTCGAACCATAGATACCTATGATACGAGTACGTTAACGAATATACTTTATTACTAGTATTGTGAAGTATGTTTGAGAGAATCACGCTTATATTATAAACGCGAAAGTTTGTGAGTGTGTGAGTGTGTATGTTTGTTACTCTTTGACGCAAAAACTACCGTAACGATTTTAATGAAATTTTGTAGTAATATAGCTTACAAATAACACACCTATACAAATATTATAAAGAGGTAACGTTTGTGATTTTGTGACGTTGTAAGGGGTAATTCTGGATCTACTGAACCGATTTTCAAAATTATTTCACCAATAGAAAGCTACGATATTTTGGAGTGTCATAGGCTATGAAAAATTAATAACGCATCTTTACTTCAACTTTAATAATGTTATCCAAGTTGCGGGACATAAGGGCAAGGACAAAAATATTCATAACGCGGAACGAAGTCCGCGGGCACTCCTATAGGCTATAATTTATAAAGTTTAACGTGTGTAAAACCGCGGGGTACGGCTAGTGTGTTATATCTACGATAACCTGGCTATATAAGCATAACTTGTATCTATTTGGTTGGCAACGCGTATTGATGACTAGGATTTTCTTAATAGCCTTCGATAACCTCTCGCTTTTGGACAGACCGTGGATTTTTTTACCATTTACCTGCTATTACAAATTTAAACTTATAAAGTACTAGCGTTACCCCCGCGGTTTCACCCGCGTTAACCCAGATATTACGGAAAGTACGAGCTCTGCTTTTCATTGTGAGCTCTCCCTTATAAAGCACCCTAGTAACAGGAGGGTTAAGTGTCTATAGCGAGTAACAACGTATCATCATATTTAGCTCTCTATATATTACATAACCTAGATATTACGGAAATCATGAGCTTTGCTTTACCTTGTGAGCTCTCCCTTTTAAAGCACCCTAGTAAATGGAGGGTTAAACTTTATAAATTATAACCTATGTGTTATTTGAACATGTAAGCTATATTACTACAAAGTTGCATTAAAATCCGTTCAGTGGTTGCGTGAAATAGTAACAAACATTTACACTCACAAACATTTGCATTTATAATATTAGTAGAAGTCAATATTCATTAAAAATAAATTAAACTTTAATATTTATTAAATTAATTGTGCCCAAGCGCACATTTTATATTTCGGGAAATAGCAACAAGATTGATCGCCGCTTCCCATGATCAGAGGGCTGGCCTATTCTTGGGTCAGAGGATCAGCATTGCCATCCAGCGTGGCAATGCGGCCAGCCTTCTGGGCACTTTTCCCATACGCGATGCGGAGGGATTATTGGACGCCTATTAGGGTAAATAGTGTATCTGTAGATTTTGTAATTTTTAGCTTATAATTTAATTTAATGTAATTATTTACTATTGAATTTATCTATTTTAATTAATAAAAAAATATCTCTAAAACTACAAAATGCCAAAACTGTGGCAAATTTACAAAATACATGCCACTTTTCATGCCTTGCCATTCAGGTATTATGGCAAGGTTTGAAATCTAGGACCACTAAGTTACTCTTACAAGCAACATATCCACGTAAGTATTAAAACCAATGCGGGTAGGTAATGACGCCTTAAAACTGTAACACAATATACTTTGCTTGAGAAAATGGTGATTATAAACAAAAGCTTAATTAAGTCGTCTTCGAAATGGTTAGCTATTATAACTCTGAATATCGGGTGTACCAACTAATCTGATAACAAGTGAGTACCATGTTTTATTTTATAGTTGCCCCGTAACCTTTAATCCTTTTTTTTCATAAATTGATGAGAATTTAATTCAAACCGAATTACTGTTGTGTGCCGGTGGATTGCGAGTAAGTTCACCAGAGCTCATTGGTCAGAGGAATACGGTCAACTACACGCGCGGGGAAACTTACCATTAGAAGTGCATTGAAAATCGCTTAGAAGATATGTTATTTTAAACAAGACAGATATCACCAAATTACGCTCAGCTAATTTAGCTTTTATTTTTTTATTGTAACTGAAAATTGGGTTAACAAACTAATTATGTTGTAGGTTAAATCCAAAGTTCAAATTGTATTCCAAATTAGCTGTGCCCCGCGGTTTTACCCGCGTTAAATTCTATAAATTATAGCCTATGTGTTAATCCAGGTTATCAGCTAACTCCATACCAAATTTTATTGGATTCTCTCCAGCCGTTTAGACGTCAAGAAGTAACAAACATACACTCTCACAAACTTTCGCCTTTATATTATTAGTGTGATGCTGCTTTATTATCCACGACATAACCAAGCTTAAGGCAACTACCTGGAGAAAATATTAGTGCAAATTTAAATTGTGTATACACTTTTAAACTTTCGCATGTCTTAATTCGTTGTAATTTTTATACATTACGTAATTTTCGTATAGCATCTGCAGAAAATACCAGTTTATCCGACGTTTCGACCACCATCAATGCAACGACGGGATAATAACAATAAAGGTTGGTCGCGTTATTACGCGTTAACAATGTTGTATAAATAAATTGTTTAAGATTCCGTAACATCTTAATTTTATATTACTAAATAATAAATTTACTCGCACGGAAAGATTTAAACTGGTATTTTCTGCAGACGCTATACGAAACTTGCGTAATGTACGAAATACGCTGGCCGATCTCGCCGAATGATTTATTGCCCAATTTTGAGTTTTGATTAAATTTAAAGTAGTTAAAGTTATTTGTTATTAATTAAAATATTATTTCAAACCATTACAGATAAAAAAGTGACTTGAAACCCTTTCACTTTGTCATGACTTGAAATCAACTTGAAGGTCAAAAAATATCATAATACTAAATAATGGTCGTTTTCTAATCATATATCATAGTAGACATATTTGAACGTCGTAAATCGCTGCCATTAAGATAAAAGTACTTAGACATAGCCAAAAATATATCGAGTAGACCCATTACTCTTAATACTAGTGTAATTTTATTATAGGATTGCTGTGAAAAAGCATTCCAATGTAATGCAATAAAGCGGTTCGTAGTCTGAAAACAATTTAAACTGAGTTATTCCTCTATGCTGGCAATAAGTCGGGTCTTACATGGCGTATAATGGTATGACACGACAAACAGCTTTAAGTGTATAAAATATGGAACGTGACGTCAGCGAAGCGAAGCAGCCTGAAGTTTATTGTGGAGCCTAGGACGTCCGGATGCGACGAGTCGCGTCTGCGCCCTCTTCAATATTTTTATGTTCACTTACGCAATGCATTTTTCTGCTAACTGCAAATTTATTGTAACTACTACGACACCCATTAAATTTGGACTTTTATTGTCTAGTAGCTTTTGTCCGAACCGGAAGACGCAGCGTGGGCAGCCCCCCTACAAGATGGACCGATGATCTTATGCGGGTCGCTGGAAATCGCTGGATGCGGTTAGCGCAAGACCGGCAATTGTGGAGATCTTTGGGGGAGGCCTTTGTCCAGCAGTGGACGTCTTACGGCTGATAGATAGATAGATAGATAGATAGATTAACTCTTTATTGTACACCAATATTAAGATCTTACATTACAGGAGCATGCAAATAAAAAGTATACAATTGGCGGTCTTATCACTAAAATGTGATCTCTTCCAGACAACCAAAGAATGGAAAATAATAGGGATTATTTAAGAGGGCAGTTGTCGGTGTACGTATACTTTGTTAACAGTACCCGTTGGTACTCAGTACAAGAGCCTACTATATATACCTACTATTTACACTATATACATACATACTATATACATACATACTATACATATACATACTATACACATACATACACACTATATAAATACATACATACCTATAATAGATAGAAACTTACATATCACAATATTACCTACTTGTTCTGTCAATGTATCCTATAGTGATAGGTAGTAATCCTTTACACTTTTCTGGAACTTGTGTAAACTTTGTGCTTGGCGTACTGTTATTGGCAGTGCATTCCACAAACGAACACTCTGAACAGCGAAGGATTTATCAAGAAAGGTTGTGGAATGCGCTGGCATTTTTAACTTAAGATTTTCCGATGATCGCAAAACTCTCGAATGTGACTCGTATAGAAAAGAAAACCGTTTTTTAAGGTATGAAGGAAAGGATGGAGTAAACAAAATGTTGTAAAGCAATGAAAGTATATGAGTATCCCGACGAAGGCGTATGGATAGCCACTTGAGCTTGGTACGGAATTCAGAGACATGATCATATTTGCGAAGGCCAAATATGAATCTTATGCAGACATTTTGGAGGCGCTCAAGTTTATCAAGCTGGTTTTGGGTAAGATCCAGATAGCTGACATCTGCATAATCTAGTATTGGGAGAAGAAGGGATTCTGCGAGCGCAATTTTAGTGGTCATAGGCAGGAAATTGCGTAGTCGACGTAAAGAACCAAACGATGCGTATAGTTTACGGCTAACACACTTCATTTGAGTATCCCAGGACAAATTGCGATCGAAAAAGATGCCGAGATTCTTAACACTTCTACTGAACTCAATTACAGTACCATCGAACGTTATTTGTGGAAGCTGTGACCATGGCACTTTTGATATCATCCTCGGGCTACCGATTATGATGGTTTGTGTCTTGATGGGATTGACTTGAAGCCCGTATGCACGACTCCACCCACAAATTTTGTCTAAATCTGTATTTATGTGACTGACCGCAAAAGATAACCTATCTAGGGGAGTTTGGAAATATATCTGAAGGTCGTCAGCATAAAGGTGGTAGGAGGAGACAAGTTGATTAGAGATAGAATTTATAAAAATTGCAAAAAGTAAAGGAGATAAAACGCCACCCTGAGGAACGCCTGCAGTTGTGTTGCACCAAGAGGAACGAGTGTCATCGATACAAATAGACTGCCGGCGGCCAGACAGGTAACTACGAAACCAGTCAATGACCGTTGGAGATACGTTAAGAGAGCGCAAGATTCCAAGTAGTATGTCAAAATCTACGGTATTAAACGCATTGCTGAAATCCAGAAGAGTAAGCACTGTCAGTTCTCCGCGCTCCATGCTAGATCTTATGTCCTCCGTAATATGGACCAGGGCCGTGGTCGTACTATGTCCAGGACGGAAACCGGATTGGTAAGGATTGAGGAGATTATTTTTGGTAAGAAAGGTACTAAACTGATTATAAATGAGGCGTTCCAGGACTTTGGAGAGAAAAGGTAATATGGAAATTGGGCGATAATCGGAAAAGGATGTGGGGTTGGATTTTTTGGGGAGAGGAATAATTTTAGCATCTTTCCATAAAGCTGGAAAAATGCCAAGGGTAATAGAAGAATTTAGGATATGGCAAATAATAGGAAGGATTTCATTGAGGATAGGAAGGACCATATTACGGGTAATACTATCGTTTCCGACTGCATTTGATGAAATGGATTCGACACTCTTCTTAACGTCACAAGCAGAAAATTGACTAAAAGTAAAGGAAGTGTAATTGGGAGTAGGAATCGATGAAAGAGAATTTAAGGTACTAGTTTTGGTTGCCCTGTTGAAATTGGGCGAAGCAGAGAAGTGTTTATTCAAAGAATTAACATCAAAGTTTTTTGGAATAGCGTTATTTTGAGCTTTTCCTACTCCCAAAGAACGTAGAAATTTCCATATTTTTGCAGGATCTCCATTTTCAATGGAGCTGTGGATGTGTTGGCGTTGTGCACTCCTACACACCTTATTACAATGATTTCGTAAGTTGATATATTTCTCCCGATTGAAGTCGTTAGGTCTACTCCTAAAACGAGATTTGGCAGAGGCTTTTTTGTCCAAAAGTATTTTTATTTCCCCAGATAGCCATGGCGCAGGTAAATGTTTCACTCTGATGGCACGACTCGGAGCATGTACATCGTAGAGGTTAATAATTGTTTTGTTAAATATTTGCACCTTTTCGTCAATCGACTCTGCAGCTATTAAAGATGACCAGTCAATGCTGTTAGCATCTGCTCGGAGATGTTCCAAGTTTATACCACCAAAATTGCGCTGCATTAGTATTTTAGATTTTGCCTTAGGTGGGCGAATTTTGTAAGAAAGGAAGAGAAGGTCATGGTAAGAAAAGGCATCTGCTAAACACTGCCCGTGCTTAGCGACATGGTTTTGAGAAGAGACAAGAATAATATCAAGGAGCGAAAGAGCGGAATTGGGGAAATGATGAGTTGCATTTAGAGGAAGAATACTAAGGTTACTAGATTCTGCAGCAGAAGTTAACAAGGATGAACGAGAGTCGTTCTTTAACAGACAAGTGTTAAAATCACCCATTATAATTGAGTGGTCGTAATTGGGAGTGAATGTTTCAAGTAAGAGCTCAAAAGAAGAAAAGAAATTTATACGAAGAGAAGGACAGTAATATACACCAAGTAAAATTTTGGAATGGTGTAGCTCAACTTCAAGTAGAAGATGTTCACCAGCGTTTGGTGAAGGTGGCTGAGAGGATAAACTAAGAATAGAGTAGTTGAAATGATGACGAAGATATATCGCAACTCCACCACCACCGGTTCCAGTTCGATCATTTCTGATGAGCTGAAAACCAGGTAGTGAGTAAGAGGCTGAAGGGAGACAAGGTTTGAGCCAAGACTCAGAAACAAGGATAGCATGAATATTTTTACATTGGAAACTGGCCAGCATATCGGAAAAATGAGCCGGAATACTTTGGGCATTTATATGAATCACATTGAAATTACGCGATACATCGGCAAAGTGGGATTCCAACGTATCCCCAAGCGATGGAATACTAATAAAACTGTCGCCATCACTATTGGCCGAAAAATAAGATTCAGAATCACTACTTTCATCTTCGGTGTTAGACATAAAAAACAAAATAATTCAATAAACTAAATAATATAAATATATGTAAAATACTTAAGAACAACAATACAAAACAAATAAATATACAATACGCAATATCACCTTTAACTAACCTACCAGTTCAGTGCGTAAAGAGAATTAATGAGAGTTTTAAGTTTGTTTCTACTCACCCCGTTTGAAATCTAGTAGCGTGTAGTAGAATTACAGGATGTCTATGGTATGGTGTCATATTAAAAGTTAAACGCGTCATTTGACGTTTCTATTATGCAAGTGTGGAAAAGATCACAAATGAAATGACGTAAAGTTATAACAAAGAAATCATAGAATTCTAAACAATTCAGAATATGAGAACATAACAACACTTAAAGTTAGAAATCAATAAAAAATTATGAATAAAATAGGTAGAAACAGAAAATACGTAAATGCAATTATGTAAAAACATCGCTAATGTGCGTAAACACACGTAAACAATATTAAGATTGATATGATGATGATGAGCTTTTGTCCGGGACTCCGTCCTTCTTCGTCTGTTTTTGAGGGAAATTAAAAAAAATCCGGCTATATTCCTTGTCTAAATCTAAACTGATCTGTCAACGGGGCTTTCTAGTGTTAGTATATTCCAACGCAGGTAATAAGAGAGTCTTATAATCTAGGTTCAAATCTTAGAGTGGATGCGTGTGGTAAAAAATTTTATGGATTTTTTTCTGGCAATTAAAACACCCAGAACATGTGTCGGATAGTAATGCTGAAAGCCTTCATTAATAATATTTTAATGAACCCTTAGAGCGTAATAGTCCCTCAATGTGGGTCTAACAAGAAGTCAGGTTGCACATGTAAAAAACCTGGCAGTACGCTTTGAACAAAGTATTTTTACCATGGTAAAAAGTGACCGTGGGTAAAATTCAACTTTTTGTTGATAGAACGTATACAAACGAAAATATGCAGTTTATTGTTAGATTTAGGAGTTCAGTACTGCTAGTATGCTTAGGCTAGTCGACAATAATAATAATAATATCTAGGGACAATGTCACACAGATCACCCTAGCCCCAAACTAAGCAAAGCTTGTACTATGGGTACCAGGCGACGATATACAGACTTATATAGATAGATAAATACTTAAATACATAGAAAACATCCATGACTCAGAAAAAAATATTCGTGCTCATCACACAAATATTTGCACTTACTGGGATTCGAACCCAGGACCACCAGCTTCGTAGGCAGGAGCACTACCAACTAGGCTACGGTGACCGTCAAACAATCCATCGACTTAGCCTATAATCATAAAGCTTACGCTAGTAATAAAATATTCATCATCATCATCAAATCAATCTCAAAGGTAGTAACGATAGTCAATGTGTAGATATGTAATTTAAGATTTGATAATGTAACATTTGCCGTGTGGTTTCCGGCCTATAAAGAATAATATCGATATAAAGTCGTAAACTGAAAGCAAAAGAAGACGAAAAAAGCAAGCCAGGAGTTTCTTTGTGGCTTTCTTCTCCGGGTCATCCACCTAGGTACCTAGAGAAAGCCGCAGGCTAGCTAGGGTAGGTTCCTCAGCGGCGAGGATCGCTTTGGCCCATTAACGCGTGATCGGTGATCCCGTGCATGTGATCACACCCTCATTTAGATTTCGTCTTTTTGCTTTAGTCTTCCATTCCTTAATTTTAAAACAGTAGAACAAAATTTCAAAATATGTGATTAGTAACTTGTTATTTATTTAAGGATTTCAGAAAATATGTACTGCTATGTTTATGTACTGCATTGTGACCTTGACAAGTACAAGTGTATGTTAATACCCAAGTGCTGAATAAATTTAATTTAATTTAATTTCATTTCAACAGGGCCATCCCATACCATACCATGGGTGTCGTAAAAGGCGACTAAGTAATACACCAGGTAGTCGAGCAGCAGCGCCACCTGTGTACCTACTAGCTTCTCAGTATCAGGCCGAAATCTGGAATTGGCGGTATTACATCCCCGTGTCTCGGAGAGCACTTAAGGCCGTCAGTTCTTCTCAGTTGGGGCGCATTGGATCCGGTGGTAGCATTAAAGCGCGACCGTCGTTATTAACACAAGGTCCGTCATAATAATAATACCATAATATAGACAGAACCATTGACAATATGTAGTAAAAATATTAGACTTAAACGAGATAATTAAACATAATCTCTAGACAATAACTTAATACGAGCTAGCTAAATATCATTGCTATAATAAAATAAATTTTATAAATGTTTTTATACTATGTGTGCCTAAATATCTAGGTATGTTACTAGAAATAATAATGTATACAACTATAACAACTATAACAACAAACATGTTCTGACTATTTACAAGCGCTTTTTTAAAGTCTACGTGAATAAAAACCTTTTTTTTTTTTTTTATTTTAGTTCTGTACCTGACCTCTTTCCGGTCGTGTCGCTTGTCATCCCATCGGATCATGAGACTGATGGAATAGCAACTGCCCTTATGTTCGCGGACACACTTATGCACTATAATATGTCCTGCGTAGTTGGCTTATCTCCATTGAGACTGCCCGCCGAGGCCAAAATTCGGCGGGAGGACACTACTAGGTTCCACTACGGCAAACCCCTCCAAGTTATAGAACCCTTTGGGGGAGGCCTATGTCCAGCAGTGGACGATATCAGACTCATGATGATGACTACTGCAAGATAGTCATCTATGATAAATCATATGTATATATTAATAAATCATATCTATGATAAATCACATTGAGTCATTCCTTTGACTTATTGTCAAATTTGACTGCCTCGTTGGTCTAGCGGTAGCGTGGGAGATGGGAGATGGCGGTATTATACCCCCGTACCTCGGAGAGCACGTAAAGCCGTCGGTCCTGTACCTGACCTCTTTCCGGTCGTGTCGCATAGGCGTCCCATCGGATCATGAGAGGGGTGGAATAGAAAGTGCTCCTGTGTTTGCGCACACACTTGAGCACTATAATATGTCCCGCGCAGATAGCTAATCTCTGTTGAGACTGGCCGCCGTGGCCGAAATTCGGCTAGGAGGACATTATTATTATTATTGACAAATAAGTGATCGATTCTATAATGGGGTGCTTCTGTGATGACCTTTCATAAGCTGTCACCAAATACATTATGCAGGGGTATAATATTTATCACGGAGTAGTACTGGTTAGCTTAGTTAAGCACACCATGACTTTTTTAGCAGAGAGACTGACCTTGTTCTGTGACACAGAACTGACAGTCATTTGTTCATAGAAAACATCGATGTTACAATTCTCTTAATATTGGAACAATGATAATAATAAACTCTTCACATAGACAAAGTGGTTATTTTCAAACTTAACCCATTTTATCCTCTTTATCACAATTCAGAATAAAATTCAAATATATAATCTTTATTTTCTGTACCTTATTATTAAAAAATCACAAAACTTGACAAAGATCAATAAAAGTACAATTATCGTAGACAATAAAACGGAAGCTGTGAGAAATCGTATCGTGCAGACCCTTTCTTTTGTTATAATAATAATAATATCTAGGGACAATGTCACAGAGATCATTCTAGCCCCAAACTAAGCAAAGATAGAAGCGATATACATACTTATATAGATAGATAAATACTTAAATACATAGAAAACATCCATGACTCAGAAACAAATATTCGTGCTCATCACACAAATATTTGCACTTACCGGGATTCGAAGCCAGGACCACCAGCTGCGTAGGCAGGAGCACTACCAACTAGGCTACGGTGACCGTCGTCGCCCGTTATCTATCTATCTTCCGTACTAAAAGACTGAGCTCATCACGGCGTTTCGGCTAATAACTACATATGCATATTTAACTGACAAAGTAATGAACCATGCTAAAATTATCCACATGAAACAGTCACATCATTAAGGAACAAAGCCGTCGGAGGCTGCTCTTCAATCTATTGAAAGCGTGCTCATTTCACATCTTCCAAATATATGAACAATACGCGCGTATAATCTATGGGGCCAAGTTCTATGTCAATCTGCTGTACGTTTCTCCGTAATTTTATTACATTTATATTTTTATTGTTTAGATATTTGACGGGAATTGCTTTCGGTTTATTTTATGATAAAAAGTAAATAGAGTTTTATTTAGCCGAGTTAGTTATTATTTAGATAATACTTCAATGCTTCATGGTTTTAATCACACTAATATGTAGGTAGTACAAAGGTGAAAGTTCGTGAGTGTGTGAGTGTGTATGTTTGTTACTTCTTCAAGTCTAAACGGCTAAAGCTATATTAACACATAGGCATTTATAAAGTTTAATGCGGGTAAAACCGCGGGGCAGAGCTAGCATTTTATAAGTTGTTTGACCGTGTTTATATGATAATGTATTTATGTACGATATTACAGACTCGTGTATTTATGTAAAGTTATATTGTTTCTTTGGCTTTTTTGTCTGGTATGTATAATAATATAATATAATTAGGTCACGGGTTTGCAATCCGGTTCAGGCACAAAATATGTTAGGCACCGTGTAAAATCTCATTTAGTCTATATAAATTCATTTTAAAATTGAATTTCAAAAATGACAGTAGGTAACAACACGATTATAAAAAGTGAAATATGTTAGGCACCGTGTAAAATCTCATTTAAGTACATTTAAATTCATTTTAAAATTGCATTTCAAAAATGACAGTAGGTAACAACACGATTATACGAAGTGAAGTATGTTAGGCACCGTGTAAAATCTCATTTTAGTCTATTTAAATTCATTTTAAAATTGCATTTCAAAAATGACAGTAGGTAACAACACGATTATACGAAGTGAAATATGTTAGGCACCGTGTAAAATCTCATTTTAGTCTATTTAAATTCATTTTAAAATTGCATTTCAAAAATGACAGTAGGTAACAACACGATTATACGAAGTGAAATATGTTAGGCACCGTGTAAAATATCATTTTAGACTATTTAAATTCATTTTAAAATTGCATTTCAAAAATGACAGTAGGTAACAACACGATTATACGAAGTGAAATATGTTAGGCACCGTGTAAAATCTCATTTTAGTCTATTTAAATTCATTTTAAAATTGCATTTCAAAAATGACAGTAGGTAACAACACGATTATACAAAGTGAATGGTTGATTATAATTTAATAATAATTTTGTTGTCTGTAAAAATTCAACTTCATAAATAAGTTCACTACTTTACAAAATCTGGCATTTCAAATTAAATTTGGAAATTATAAGTATTTAAGCATGTTATCTTTCTCTCTCTTTAATAAAATAACCAGGCATATTTTATTTAATTTATAAATATCCTATTATTTCAAGGAACCTCACAAAAAGAATGAATATCGCTAAATATGTACGACGTTTTCGGAAGAATGTCTGATAATCATAATAAGTAATATAATCCAGCCTAATAAAATCTACCATCTTGTCGAATCATCTCATTTACTGGCACTTTATGACTTATTTAGAAGTCACTCGTTTGATTCTGCTATACTAGTAGTTCAATAGATATGGAACATGTATCACCAAATAGTAAGCACATAGCACTCTTTGATAATGGAAATCAAAAGCCTTTTATTTCTATTAGCCATTGTATTTATGGCTATAATATAATAGCAGTTTAAATTGAACATTATGTCACGACATTGAAAGTCAAATTTCATTTAAGAACTCGGTGAAGTTCTTTATTCTGGAAGACTTTTCTCTGTTTTCACATTGTATATATTTTTCTCAGTTTTGATGTGAAACATCTATAACCGCACGTAAAACAGATTTCTGGCGTGGCGACGCATGCCGTGGCGCATGCGCAATCGCCTTTTTATTTTATCATTATGACATATTTAGTTCCTATCACAATATGTTCTTTTCTGCATATTACTTTTGCAAAATAATGTCGATGTTTTACATCTGCCAGGCGTTCCGTGACGGCTCACATTTTTTTTATTTAAGTCTCAATTCAAAAACATTGATAGGAAGCTACTCTTTAAGGACCTATGCCGTAAAGTAACCCTGAGCCGGGCGGTTTAAATTTTTCAACACTGCGAGATGTGGAATAGATATGCTGAGTATTCATAAATAAAAAGACATAAATTGAAATTTCTATGTGCTTAAAATTCCAGTAGAACAGAATTTTAAAATATAATTTTGACGTTAAAAGTAAATCAGTAAAAATATATAATTTATACAAATTTATTAACTGTAATATAATCCACCCCAAGCTTAAAAATATTAGAAAGGTAAACAAAAGTTACGTTTGAAAACGTAATCGTTGTTTATTGTGATCTAGTAACAATTCTGAATAACCAGCTAAATAAATAAATAACCACTTTGGACGGTGAAAACCAATTATATTATACCTTGCCCAAAATGTCTAACATTATAATTATCAGTTTCGAGTAAGAAGAATTTCATTTGAATCTGTAGAATGATGTAACTAGTTAAAGGGTGGAACATGACTTACCCTCTAACATTCAAAATGGCATTGACCGCGGTTCAGTTCCTTAACCCCAAACATCAATCAGGGAAAATAACAACCCCTGGAACACAACTATATTTTCACGATGACTATCATTTAATCTGACGAAACACAGAAACACAAATAACAAGGAGTAATCCATGGCTGTTACATATAACGGAGACAATAACCATGTGTTTGCGATAAGGCGAGACAACGGAACGCATGAGATTGAATGACATACAACTCTATTGTAATCAGGAGACTCATGGAAATCGATGAACTATCCGGATGATGTGACGTCATACCAGACATAACACGTCACCCCAAGTAATTGAGTCCATGCCAACAAATATTCCAGCAGACTGTATTTATAGATAGGTATATGAAAGACTATTATGTCGCAAATCTTTGAAGTTTGACCTATATAATCAAACTTTAAACCCGCTTTTAAATCAAAGAAATAAAAACTTCTAGTCTTTTCAGCTTTTGTCTAGATTTTAGGCTGAAAATATATCTATAGAAATAACTACAATTGAAACATAACGGGATGAAATATTAACCGCTTAAAAAATACTGAGATAAGCCAACTTGATTTGCAAGAAGGGAAGTCGATGGTCTCAAAAGCCAGACTTGCTGGCGCGCCCGACGACCCGCCCGCCCGAGATTACACTATAATTTGCCAAACTTACCCAATGTTCTCGATTGCTTCACTAACATCGATTCCAACTAATAACTAGAACATACATTACAAATATATTTTAGAAACATACATTTTATAACGGTTTAAAATACTTGAGCGGTCGTTGAGTGAGATGCAATTCGACGCACGAATTCGATTTATGAACACTTAGCCCGTACGCCGAGCACACCTAAACATTATGTGCGCATATCTACACATGATGTGCGTGTAAAAAGATACGACTATCGTAAAAACCCCACTGAAAATAATTTGAGCTATGTTACTACGTTTTCGCGAGACATTCAGTGGTAGGACCCGCATAAAAGTTGAACATCAGACAGCCTAATGGATTAGAAGAATTGCCTCCAATCGTAAAGCTGGCCTTAAACATTGGTAGAGCCTAGAGAAACAATAAAGACTGTAATCTGTATTGTTGTCGGTAGCGCATAATATATGGATATGGTTGTCCTATTTGTAGGAAATATTATTCAGTGTTTGTGCCGACTCTAGAGATACGCAGCTCTATATTACTTACCAAGGTCTCATCTGTCCGACACATGAACCCAAAGTAATGAAATCTTAATAAATATCTGAGCAAACATACAACATGTAGTTACTAAAATCTCATTCGTAATTAGGAGTACTAACAATTACACTTGGAATTTTATCAATTCCTGATAAGGTAAATATTTCAGATATCGATACTCGTATCAAATATATTATATTTGATACGAGTGTAACAAATATATTCAAATCGACACCGTTAACCATAAGGGTTCTTTTCCGAACATGGTTATAACACCAGCATCATATTGAGTCTATCAAATAAATACATTGATTCTATTAAATCTAACAGAATCAATGTATTTAGGTAATATTATTTTGCTTATATGCTTATCGCGGTTTTACCCCCATTAAACTTTATAAATTATAGCCTATATGTTAATTTAGGGTGTTAGCTAACTCCATACCAAATTATACTAAAATCGCTCCAGCCCGTTTAAACGTGAAGGAGTAACAAACATACATATTCGAGATAAGAAGTGTACAAGTTCATAAATTAAAAACCGAGAGGAAGTTTAAATTAAAATTGAAAGATTTTACACAAGGAAGTGGTGTCCATAAATTGATTTATTAAAATAAATTTAAGTCTTTTTTTTTTATTTACTGCTCCCTTCTTACTTCCCTTTTTTTGCTAAAATGAATAAGTATCTAGCCAAGTATAACTAATATAGATAAAAAGTTTTAGGGTTTCTTGTCGACTATACTTGTATTTCAGATAACAACCAGTTTTTTTTAAACTTCAATATTCAAGTCTTATTCCCTTTTGTACTTATATACCTATATAGCTAAAATGGATAAGTATCTAAACAAATATAGTTTAGATAAGAAGGTTTAGGGTTTCTTGTCGACTATACTTGCAGCTCAGATACCAACAATTCTTTTTAACTTTTAAGATGGTACAAATGCCAGCACATCCAGCTACCCCAATCTGTCAAATATTTTTGTATAGATTTTCAACTTTATCACATAAGCATAGGGTTCCCTTTCAATTGGGGAAATTTGACAGATTGGGGTAGCTCGATGTGCTGGCGTACATGTCCTTCATGTTTCTGTCACAGTTTATTTCAGAAGATGCTCAGTGGTTTGGGAGCGATTATCGACGAGCACCTACGCCATCGATACATCAGTGATCTTATAAATAGTTTATTTTTGAGCAAGCTGTTCTCTCGGAGTAGGAAAATATTCTAGTATTTTCAATATTTGATACTGATCAAAATATAGCTATTCAAATATCTTTAAAAGATTGATACTGGGCTAAAATGTTACCTACACAAAGTGAGCTACTTCGCGTATATATTTTGTAATATTTTCCTCATGTTTAACTTAGCCATGAGTAAGTTCAAGTCATTAAACACATCACACATCAAAAAGTAGAGCCTAGTGTTACTAAATGGTACCGACGCCAGCACATCCAGCTACCCCAATCTCAGTCAAATTTCTTTTATTGATTTTCAACTATATCGCAAAAGCATAAGGTTTGCTTTCAATTGGAAAAATTTAACAGATAGGGGTAGCTTGATATGCTGGGTTTTGTACAAACTTATAGGATTTATAATCTAAAAGATGCATCTATTCAGGGTTTTATTGGTTAGTATTTTAATGGTCAACAAATTAAAAAAAAACCTTTTTTGGCCAAAATTGTTCGAAAATGTAACGTAGCATAAAAACGTAACAAAGAAAGCGATTCTCCGGGACATGCGTGAACCTCACCACCCAAGTGACATTGCATTGTATGAAGTTGCAGTAGACTAGTCTCGATAAAGATAATCGAACCCGGGATACGAAGTGGTGAAGGTATCGTCTTAACCGCTACGCCACATGAACAATCAAAAGTCTTAAACTTGTTATAATTTCACTTATCCTTTTGTAATAAAATATCTACTTCTAAGTCATGCCGCGCCATCAGAATCAGATTTCTTAGTTTTTACGATTTTTATCTTAATAAAAACAGCTTTAGGACTAGTACGTGTTAAAATTTTGAACCATTCATTTTGTAACGGAACCATAAACATAAAACTAATGTCCATTAGCATAAAAGTTTAAAATCCAAAATTAATATTGGTACCTAACTTAGTTTTTTTTATCTAGGTCATCGGTGCCAAATGCGTCCCAGTCAATTTATTTCCACTTTTACTGCAATGGCAGTGGTCCAATTTCACAATCTAGTTCTCCCTGCCCCCCATGTTGTACAACTGTACGTGTGACGCAGTGGTTATGGGAGCCACCTACGAGTTTCAACGTTGAACTCGGTACGGGACTAGTAATGTGTGAATTGCATTACTGTAAATTACTCCACGATAGAGTTCCACATTGTCATTCAAAAAACTGGTAATAGCCAAACATGGTTTTGAAAAACTTACTGTGCCATCGGAATATATATATCAGAATATAATGTTTGTTAGAAAAAATATTCATAATTATAAAAAGAAAAGTGAACTGCATAATATAAATACTAGGAATAAAAACAAACTAGTCATGCCAGGCTTTAGAGTAAGCAAAACTAATAAATCATTTTTAGGAAATTGTATTAGGTTTTATGACAAGCTTCCTACTCAAATTACTGATCTGCCTGACACAAGTTTTAAAACACATATTAAACGTATACTTATGGCTAGGGGTTATTACACCACTAAAGAGTACATCGATGACAAAGACGTCTGGCTCTCACTTCCTACCTGCACATTGCTCGCTGGAGATCTTGTAGCCATATAGACATGACTGATCTGCTGTGTTACGTGAACTATCTGTGAATGATTGCTATCATATACTTAATTTAAAATTATTGACTCTGTCTCAAAATGAATAATGTTATTGTTTCGAAGTTTTTCTTTTGTATACCTAAATATAATCTAAAATAATAAGCATTCAGACAACCGATCGAGCATATATTGTGTTTGCCTACTAAATAATTACTCTAATTGGACCAAATCCCGTGTTCATGCCCGCTTGAGTATGTTTCGCCGGACCGTCTCAACTGGGTCGTGTTGAAACCGGTAGTAGATGAACCCACTGAGTTTGTTTCGCTGGGTCTTCTCAGTTGGGGCGCATTGGATCCGGTGGTAGCATTAAAGCGCGACCGTCGTTATTAACACAAGGTCCGTAATAATAATAATACCTTTAATATAGACAGAACCATTGACAATATGTAGTAAAAATATTAGACTTAAACTAGATAATTAAACATAATCTCTTGACAATAACTTGATACGAGCTAGCTAAATTTCATTTCTGTAATAAAATAAATTTTATAAATGTTTTCATACAAGATGTACCTAAATATCTATGTTACTAGAAATAATATCTAATGTATACAACTATATTACTACAAACATGTTCTGACTATTTACAAGCGCTTTTTTAAAATCTACGTGAATAAAAACCTTTTTTATTTTTTATTTTATTTTATAAAAATGGAAAATCGAAGTTTGGGAAGGCCTTTTCTCTCTCTACTCTGTATTCTCTTATTGAAGACATTAAAATATGTTCATGACCAAAGCATCTAAAGGTTTTGGCAACGGAGCTCTAGGGATACATAGATTCTTAAGCATTTTCACATTACGAAATAATAAATCGTAAAGAAAATCTAGATTCATTTCGTTATGAAAAAAAATAAGAAATACAGGAAGAAATTTGTTTATGACACCGAAAATTACAAAGAGTCAAAATGTAAAAAAACTTCAGTGTATCCTACGTACTCTACTTCTAAATCATTAGAACTAACACGAAAACAATTAACCGAAAAAATATAAAACTTAATTAACAGAACAAACAAAGCTATGTGATAAAAATAGACTCACCAAGTTGCACACTCATTCTGTCGCCAAGTATATAAACATCCGAATGATAATTAAACTTAAACATAATCTCTTTGACAATAACTTAATACAAGCTAGCTATATATGATACAATAAATTTTGTAAATGTTTTCATACAATCCGTGTACCTACCTAAATATCTATGTAAGAAATTATTATTTCTTACATAGATATTTAGGTAGGTAATGTTTTATTCTCTCGCCTATTTACAAGCGCTTTTTTAAAGTCTACGTGAATAAAAATAACACGCCGACAATATTTACGTGTCTAATTGAGACATACGTTATTATTTCGGTTCGTAAAATCTATGAAGTAAAACTGAGAATATCATAAACTTTCAAAACAGTTCAACGGTTTTATCAATAAATGTCATATTTCATAATGTAATATGACGTTTGCATACGACTGCTTCATTGGTTCGCGGTACTATGCTCAAGCGGAGTTAATGCGGTCCTGGTTTCTTATTGTTATTCTTTACTAGCTG
Source organism: Pseudoips prasinana (assembly GCA_951640165.1). Lineage (NCBI taxonomy): Eukaryota > Metazoa > Arthropoda > Insecta > Lepidoptera > Nolidae > Pseudoips > Pseudoips prasinana. The sequence goes on along the minus strand of OX621237.1, from coordinate 25,573,775 downwards.
TGCCCGCGACTTCGTCCGCGTGTTAAATAGTTTTTATTTGTTTTTGTTTTTTAGTAAAATAAATTACTTTTTCTAAAATAAAAGTAGCCTAAGTTACTCCTTATTACATCATCATCATCATATCAGCCGAAAGACGTCCACTGCTGGACAAAGGCCTCCCCCAAAGATCTCCACAATTGCCGGTCTTGCGCTATCCGCATCCAGCGATTTCCAGCGACCCGCACAAGATCATCGGTCCATCTTGTAGGGGGCCTGCCCACGCTGCGTCTTCCGGTTCGTGGTCGCCACTCGAGAACCTTTCTGCCCCAACGGCCGTCGGCTCTACGAGCTATGTGCCCTGCCCACTGCCACTTCAGCTTGGCAATTCTTCGGGCTATGTCGGTGACTTTGGTTCGCCTGCGGATTTCGACATTTCTGATGCGATCCCGCAGGGAAACTCCGAGCATAGCCCTCTCCATTGCTCTTTGGGTGACCTTGAGCCTTCTAATAAGGCCCATAGTGAGCGACCACGTCTCTGTTGCGTATGTCATCACTGGCAACACACACTGGTCGAAGACTTTCGACTTGAGACACTGCGGTATTTTGGACAAGAAGATGTTACGTAGCTTCCCGAACGCTGCCCAGCCGAGTTGGATTCTACGATTGACCTCCTTCTCGTAGTTGGACCTACCTAGTTGGATGGTCTGTCCTAGGTAAATATAGTTCTCTACAACTTCGAGTGCAGAGTCACCAACTTTCAATTGAGTGGGTGTAACATGGACGTTTGACATGATTTTCGTCTTATCCATGTTCATTTTCAGACCCACTTGTTGAGAGACTCTGCTGAGGTCATCGAGCATTGTACCGAGGTCTTCCATGGTCTCAGCCATGACTACGATATCATCGGCAAATCGAAGGTGAGTGATGTACTCGCCATTGACATTGATGCCAAAGCCTTTCCAGTCCAGAAGCTTGAAGACGTCTTCCAATGCAGCGGTGAACAGTTTCGGAGATATAACATCTCCCTGTCTCACGCCTCGCTGCAAGTGGATAGGTTTCGAGATCTGGTCCTGGAGTCGCACTGACATAGTGGCGTTTTCATACAAACACTTCATCACCTCGATATACCGGTAGTCAATTTGGCACCTTATGAGAGACCTCAGCACGGCCCATGTTTCGATAGAATCAAAGGCTTTCTCATAGTCCACAAACGCTAAGCACAGTGGCTTGTTATACTCTTCGGTCTTCTGTATAACTTGCCGCAGCGTATGTATGTGGTCTATGGTGCTAAAGCCTTTTCGGAAACAGGCTTGTTCGGGAGGCTGGAAGTCGTCAAACCTGCGCGCGAGACGGTTCGTAACGACCCTCGAAAACAACTTGTAAACATGGCTCAGCAGTGTGATGGGTCTATAATTCTTCAATAGGGTTTTGTCGCCCTTTTTGAAGAAGAGCACCACCCCACTTCTGTGCCATGCTTGTGGCGTTTGACCATCTAGTATGACGGAGTTAAATAACTTCTGAAGGGCCCGTAGGATTGGTGTACCAACCGCCTTCAGAAGCTCTGCTGTAACTCCATCATCACCAGGCGCCTTGTTGTTCTTGAGTTGTTTGAGAGCCATTCTAATCTCGTACAGGCTGACGTCCGGGATGTCTTCGGTGTAATGTCGGGTTAGTCGTGCTCTGGGATCTGAGGCATGACTTTTGACAGGTGGCTGTGTTGTCGTATATAACTGTCCGTAGAACTTCTCGATCTCTCCCAGCAACTCAGGTTTAGACGTGACGATTCTACCATCCTCAGTCTTCAGCTTCGTCAGTTGGCTCTGTCCAACAGACAGAGCTCTTGCGAACACTTTAGAGCCTTTGTTTTGCTCGATGGCCTCTTTAACACTAATTGTATTAAATTGCCGCGTTTCGCGAGTCAAAGACTTTGAGATCTGTCTGTTGAGCTGCCGATATCTGGTAGCATCATCTGAGGATGTCAGAACCATTTTCCGTCTATCTTCCATAAGTTGCAGGGTAAAGTCAGAGATCTTTTTAGTTCTGTTTGTACGGCGGGCTTTGAAGACCTTAGATCCAGCCGTATGGACAGCTTCTACGAGCCTGTCATAGTATGAGTCCACTTCCTCGCAGTCTGCTAGGCATTCGAAACGGTTTTGCAGTTCGAGCTGAAATGGTTCGGGGTTTTGGACGTGGATAGGTAAAGGTCGGAGCGTAGACTTTATCAGTCGGGACCTCTGGAGTTTGACATTAAGGTTCAATGAGCCTCTGACCAGTCTGTGATCGCTCCCGGTTTTAACCGCATTGATCACGGAGACATCATTGAACATCTGTCGTCTCGTCGATAAGATAAAGTCTATCTCATTTTTAGTTTTACCATCCGGGCTCACCCAGGTCCATTTGCGGTGATCCGGCTTCCTGAAGAAGGAATTCATCATAAAGAGTTCCTCCTTCTCCATGAAGTCGGCCAACATTTGGCCCCGGGGGTTCCGGTCACCAGTTCCAAATTGCCCCACTCTCTAAAGTCCCCCGTGACCACAGTGAAATAGGAGTTAGATGTATGTATGGCTCTGGATATGTCCTCATACATACCCTCGACCTCATCGTCGGAGTGTGTCGAAGTGGGTGCGTATACCTGTATAACCTTCAACGAATACCGCTTAGTGATTCTGAGTATAAGGTACGCAACCCTCGTCGACACACTCTCGATTTTCACTAGGTTGTTCACGAGGGACTTGTGGACTATGAACCCGACACCACCTTGGGATATTTGGTCACCCTCCCGGTAATAGAGCAGGTTTCCGGATTTCAGTATTATCGAGTCCTCCCCCTCTCTTCGGACTTCAGATAATCCTACAATATCCCAATGTAACCTGCTCAATTCTTCCTCCAGTTCGGTTATCTTCTCGTCGGACCGCAGTGTACGTGTGTTATATGTTGCCAGGGCCAGAGGTCGTCGGTGTTGGTAACGCGGAATCTGCCGGGGATTCTTAGCACCCCCTGCCCAGCCGTAACCACGCCTGTTACCACGGCTGGGAATAGCAGGGCTGCCGGGAACTGGGGGCCGCGGTTTGGTTGTGTCCATCATTTGAGGGGATTTGCCATAATCGCCACGCTTGGCAGACGGGTTGGCGATCGCAGTAAGGTGGACATGGTACTCAGGAGAACGCTGCTGCCCGTTCTCTGGTATATATTCCCTCGGGACGACTTTTACGTCCCCCCACGGGATGAGAGGGGGTGGTGATATTCTTAGGCCGTCACCACACAGCCTATCCTTACATCCTTATACATCAGCTAGCCTTATTACATCAGCTACCTGCCAATAAAAGTCCCGTCAAAATCGGTCCAGCCGTTTCAGAGATTAGCCGGAACAAACAGACAGACAGACAGACAAAAATTGTAAAAAATGTTATTTTGGTGTATGTCATCATCATCATCATCATTACAGCTAAATAAGTCCACTGCTGGACAAGCCTCCCTCAAGAATCGTCTTGGGGGATATGCCATAATCGCCACGCTTGGCAGGCGGATTGGCGATCGCAGTAATATGGTCATAGTAATCAGAAGGAAGCTGCTGCCCATCCTCTGGTAGATATTCCCTCGGGTCGACTTCTACGCCCCCCACGGGATGAGATGGGGTGATGATATTCCGATTCTGATATTTGTCGCCGTCACCACACAGCATATATGTACGTATTTAACGTATGTACATGTAACGGTATGTACCGTATATATATTCATATGTATGTAGTAAAAACCGGTTATTTCAATATTACAAACAGACACTCCAATTTTATTTATTTGTATAGATTGAAACACACATTTAAGTTACATGTTACACAAGAGAAAATAAACAGACAAAAAATAGAATGGTTTGATATCATATGTTAAGAATTGGTATTATTTTTTTGAATATAATAGATTCCTATACGTGTGAATATACGTCGTTAGTATATTTCACACCAACGGGACATAATGTTAGCTCTGCAAGCTTACAATTATCAAAAGAGGAACCTATTACACGGCTGTACCATATTTATATATTCTAAATCTGCCCCTTACATTTCAAACAAGAAAATCACAATGATAATATTTTCAATATATCATATTGTCTGAAGAAATTAAACGAATACTTTTACTGTTTTCTCATTGTGTTCGCCAAGTCTAAGTATTTCCTGTATTGACGTTATATTCATAACGTCAATAAAGAAATAAGAAATCTTAAGTTCTTTAAATTTTATTTTGATACTGTAAGTTAAAATTAGTTATTATTTAGTCGGTTAATTTGAGTTAGATAAATTTAGTTTTTTATATATATAAATAGATTACAAGTTATATTTTAGTTTTAGCTTTAGCTTTATTGGTAACGTAGGTATTGAATAGTGCATGCTGTGGCTTCCTGTACTTGGAGGAGCACACTGGAAAGGACCTGTATTTTTTTGTTTTGAGAAGACATTGTATGTGTGTATCCTCTGTTGGAGTTGGGTAAAAAAAATATATGTAGGTATTTAAATATTTAAAGGGTATTTATATAAATTTATTTATAATAGCTACATATTTTCTCTAATAAGAATAAATGTAGTAAATACAAATTATCTTCATGCTTATGCATCCACATCCACTACCGTCAATGTAAATGCCAATAATCAAATTTATTTATATAGAATATTTGGAAATCAATCAATTAGAGCATCTCATTTCAATATTAAATACTCTCCTTAATCTATATAAATAAAAAGACAAGTCCTGACTGACTGACTGACTCATCAATGCCCAGCCCAAACCCTTGGACCTAGAAAGCTGAAATTTTGCCCAAATGTTTGCTTTATAATGTAGACAAGGAATAAGGAAGGATTTTTCGAAATTTAACCCCTAAGGGGGTAAAACAGGGGCGCTAAGTTAGTATGAAACTTTGCCGTTTTTGAAGTTTAAGGCATTAAAATTGGTATTTGGCCTTCCAGTTAAAAATAAAAAGTCACGTATTTCAGGGTTTTTGGAAATTCCACCCCCAAGGGCGAAAAATAGGGGACGTAACTTTGTATGGAAAATGTGACAATTTTTAAGTTAAACGCATGAAAATTTGTATTTGGCCTTCCAGTTAAAAATAAAAAATCACGTATTTCAGGGTTTTTAGAAACTCCACCCCCAAGGGCGAAAAATAGGGGATGTAAGTTTGTATGGAAAATGTGATAATTTTTAAGTTAAACGCATGAAAATTTGTATTTGGCCTTTTAGTTAAAAATAAAAAATATGAATTTCAGCATTTTTGGAAATTCCAGCCCCAAGAGCGTAAAATAGGGGGTGTAAGTTATGAAAAATGTGACAATTTTTAAGTTAAACGCATGAAATTAGGCATTTCAGTTAAAAATTAAAAATATATATTTCAGGAATTTTGGGAATTCCACCCCTTAGGGCGTAAAATAGGTGATGTAAGTTTATACTGACTGACTGACATTTCAACGCACAGCCTAAACGGCTGGAGTTAAAGACTTGAAATTTTGACAGAAGGTACCTTTTATGACGTAGGCATCCACTAAAGAAGGGTTTTTGAAAGTTTGTATAAAAAATGTGAAAAGTTAAACGCATGAAAATTGTTATTTGGCATTTCAGTAAAAAATTAAAAATATATATTTCAGAATATTTGAGAATTCCCCCTAAGGGCGTAAAGTAGGGTACGTAAGTTTCTATGTAAACTGTGACTTGAAGTTAATCGCATGAAAATTGGTACTTAGCATTTCAGTTAAAAATTAAAAATATATATTTCAAGATTTTTGGGAATTCCACCCCTTAGGGCTTAGAATAGGGGATGTAAGTTTGTATGAAAAATGCGAAATTTTTGAAGTTAAACCCATGAAAATTGGTATTTGGCCTTTCAGTTAAAAATAAAAATATTTCTTTCAGGATTTTCGAGAATTCCACCCCTAAGGGTGACAAATAGGGGATGTAAGATTGTATAAAAATGTGACATTTTTGAGTTAAACGCATGTAAATTGGTATTTGGTCCTTCAGTTAAAAATAAAGCAATCCAGGGAATAATTTGTTGTTAAAAAAGGTCGTCTAAGTAAAGCGTTTTATAAGATTTGGAACTTCTTTTTTTGGTAAATTTTATAACAAATAAAAAAACGACATTTTAATCAAATTGGGATAAAAAACGAATTAATCTAAAATTCGAGTTATCGTAGTATAAATTGTTGGTGTCGAGATGATCGCACCCAAAAAACATAATCTTAATTTTATTTATCTACAAGTTCACAATTTTGTAACTAGATGGCGTTAATATCGTTTCAGATCGCGGAACTTAATTGGCATATCGGTTAAAATAAATTAATGCTTGAAATAGGTCGTCCAAAAATGAATCAATAGATGATCGCCTATATCTCACCCAAAATATATGCACACATCGTTAGTAGATGGCGTAATCATCGTTTTAGATCGCATTTGTTTCGTTCACAAAATGTCGCAACCTAATCTAATGGGAGTTACATTTGTGATTAATGCATCGTTGATTATTATTTAACTTTATTTGACTTACTGAATATACTTCAGGACAATTGATATGTATTCTTCGATTTTTGCTTGATGATATCGGGTCCTTTTTGTAAATGACAGTAGCAAAGTAGTCTTTCATTTATTTCTTAGTAAGGTTATTTATAGCTTAGGTTTATTCAATTTATATTGCTTATTTGTTTCAAAAATTATATTTTTTAGATCAAGCCAGTTGTAAGTAGTTACATTGGTCATCATTCAAAATTGTCGCGGACAAAGTCGCGGGCACCAGCTAGTTATAATATATAGGTTTGTACACATTATTTTAAACATATTATACGGAAACTAAATGATGTTTATAAGTGAAAGGCAGGAAATTCTTTACAATTGGGTAGAAGCAGGGTACAATTAATATTTATTCCTGAAACATGTTACTAGTTTTTTTTGCTAGAATAACTGCTCGGAGTCCAAGAGTATTGCTGTGTTCGGCGCTCGTGACTCGGCGAGCACGTAAACCTGTCAGTTCAGCGCCTGATTTCTACTAGGTCATGTCGAATAGTCGTCCCATTGGATGAAGAAAGAATAGAGATAGCACTTCTGCGCTGTTATATAAATATTCGGGAGATTTCACACAGCGCCAACTACCCCAAACTAAGCAAAGCTTGTACTAGGGATAGTAGATAGGGGATGGATTTACTTATTTATACCTATTGTAAATTTAATCATTTTTTGTAATTTTTTTTTTGTAATTTAAAATAAAAAAAATTATCCTCATCATCATTATTACATCCACACCAAGACGTCCACTGCTGGACAAAGGCCTCCCCCAAGGATCTCCGCAATGGTTGGTCTTGTGCTGCTCACATCCAGCGGCTTTCCGTGACCCTTGCAAGATCGTCGGTTCACCGTGTAAAGGGCAGGCCACGCTGCGTCTTCCGGCCCGTGGTCGCCACTTGAGCCAGTATATAATAATACGTTTGAATCAGTTTGCTACTCTTCGGTATCACTTTAACATTTAAAGTGCAGGTGTTATATCTTTTAGAGTTATCTAAACAGTAAACTTTCAAACATTCATAACGCCATCTTCACTTCTTCGTTACTGGAAAATAAAAATGAATAGCCGATCAAACTGTGAACGACAACGCTGGAAACGACCCACTCCGAAACTCGAACGATAATTCCGTGACATTACCATAACGTCCATAACCATCACGATTGATAGGCGGATTATTAGAAGTGATTCGCTTGCCTCTGTATTGCGAAATCGTAGTTCAGAATTTCGGGATGTCTAGATCACCAGACCGTTATAATGAGACAGGGATGAAAACACGACAGTAAAAACATTACTTACTTACTTATAAAATAATAATTAAAAAATAGAAAAGGTTTTTATTCACGTAGACTTTAAAAAAATATTTGTAAATAGTCAGAACATGTTTGTAGTAATATAATTAAGTATATGTACATAATTATTTCTAGTTATTTAGGTAGATATTTATACACAGATCGTATGAAAATATTTATAAAATTTATTTTATAATAGCAATAGCTTGTATTAAGTTATTGTCAAAGAGATTACGTTTAAGTTTAATTGTCGAAATTTATAAGTTTTATTATCGTATGGGCAGTGGTTCAAGCCGCCCAGTAGGCCTCTGACATGTCTTAACGACTGTTGCCTAATGGCTACAACCGGCCCCGTCAATTTAACGTGCCCTCCGAAGCACGGAGACCCTCAGAATATAACCACTTTGGCGGTCACCCATCTATGAACTGACCGCGACCCTAGTTTCTAAACCTCGCTAATCACTTCCAGACCGGTGAGACCATCTAGCTATGATAGATAGATGAAATAACTCTTTTTATACAGAATTTCTACACAAAAATACAGGAACTACAGCTACAACCCAAACGTGGCCACTTGTATTATTAATTACTTGTGCTGAAGGAACCGCAGCGATCAATAATGATTAATTATAATACTCGTTAGGTACTGTAAGCACACTCGCAGCTGCAAGAGGTATTTCTATACGGGATCTAGGGAGATCTTCTCAATGATAACACATGTATTCACAAACAATCACTGATTTTATTTAGATAAAATTAGATTTACAATGTTTACTTTAGCACACCATTTTTATAACTCTTGACAAACATCAATCAAACGTAACACCATACTTTTTATTTGATTCGAATTCGATTCTCATTTTAAAAGCTATGTTTAGTTATTTTAATAAAGTGACCAGAGCTATTAGCTATCTTGATAAAAGAGGTTTTATTCTATAGGAGGACAGGTAATATCATTACATCACCCCCTCCCCAAAAAAAAATTTTGGAAGTCTTGAAACACTTCCAAAATTCTGTTACCTTCCTACATTATAACTGTCTACCTATGTTGGGAGTTATCAAATACATAGGTGCAATAAAAAAGAGTAGAATTGAACCCAGGACCCACTGAAAGTCTAGCAAATGGGAGTGTGAGTCCGACTTGCTCAAAGTATAAAAAAAACCAACCAAAAATTATACTTTCAAGGCCCTAATTCTACTTTCCTAACACTAGCTAAACGCTACCTAATTATAGTTATCCTAGCTAAAATAAAATATTAGTCAACCTTCACACACAATAGCTTCAATTATCATACTTGGTCCTATCACCAATTGAAAGTACAGAAATAAAAAAAATGAAAATAATTACAACTTTTAACTATTTAAATAAATCATAAATTAATTATCTGAAAATAATTATTTTAAAAGGGCAAACTTAATTATAACAACTGGTTAAAAGTTTAATCCAAATTAAATTATCACAACAGTTGACCGTTCAACTAAATTATTAATGATAATCTGAAATAATTAATTAGAACAAGTGGTTAAAAATTAATTGAAGCATGTATAAAAGTTGGCTAATGGCTATCCTATTATAAAACCTAACTGCTAAACTATCCAAAATAATTGATAACAAAAAGACATTAATCTTATCAATCAAGGATTGGGTTCCAGAGAGTCAGGACCATGATGGAAGATCATATACCAACCAAGATTAATGAAAAATAAATATCTCATTTATACCAATTAACCTACCCTATCATCTATTTGTCCCCAGACATGAAAATAAAAGTGTTAGGTAGAACAGAATACCCATCAACATCATGGAGTCCATGAGGTTCTCCCACATCTATCGGCTACTATGTGTGATGCCAATGAATAATTAAATTCTTTCACCCACTCTTAACTATTGACGGAAATATCCCCTTAATCTACGCTTCACCCATTTCCTAACTCCCTATCTCTACCTGGATATTTACTTCTTGTAAATCCCGTTATTCATTTTCCGATCTTCCATCATGTCCATTGTGGTTGTACTGGAACACCGCCCCTGGTCATCGTTGCTCTCGTACGTTTCACATGAAAACAAAATTTATGCGCGAAAGTATATTCATATATTTGACAAATAAAATAAAATTGTAATTATAAACATTCTCATCAGTAACATAAGTAAACGGCTTATCTATTCTACCACTGCCATAACAACAGCAATAAAACTCACAGTCTTATTGCAGCGCCATCTATCGGGTCTATTAACAAATCTAAGTCATCGAAAGACATTTGATTGGATGCAAAAAAAATTATCCAAATAAACATAAAATTAAATTATTGTTACTAAAAAGAAAAAAAAAATAGATAGGGCTTGGTAGTAGAATGGTGAATTTAAAGTTTTATTTAATTTTCAAATTTTTTTTTTTTTTTCTTTTTTTATTAAAGGCAAATATTTAGTAGTGGTTCACCCTTAAACTTAAGGTAAAAAAAAAAATATTCGCCAGATATTCATACAAAATTTTTATGCGAATCGGGCCAGCCGTTTCGGAGATGTTTGGTCGCAAACACCGTGACATGATAATTCCACATTTTTGATGTAATCTATAAATATCGTGTGTTTTCTGGCATAAACAACATAATAACAAGACTTGGTTAGTCTAGGAGGCTTTCATTGCTTCTCCAGACAATGAACATCCTGTGTGTGTGCCCCAAAAAACGACTCTTTTCAGGGTAACACCTGATAATCATGTAGCAGCGCCACTTATACATCATCATCACCAATAAAATAAGTCATAAGTGTGATGACTATAGTCAATCATAACCAGTATTAAAATTATGAAGATATTTGGGCTACGCCCATGTCCAGCAGTGGACAACATTAATATTATAATTTTATGCTAATCGTACAATGTTAAGTAAAAATAACGGAACAAATAAAATAACTCTCATTAGACATGGGAGCCCAGCATACCAATAATTTATTCAAATTTCCCTTGTCTGGAATGGTTTCATTCGATCGACATGTATTGTGTCGGATCTATTCCGTCCAGGCTTTTGCACCACATAAGTGACATCACTTATGCGTCTAACCACCACCCATGGTCCTATAAATAAACGTTGTAATTCGTGGTTCTTACCAGAAAATCGTCCCGAAGAGCGTATGATAACTAAATCTCCCGGCCGGAACTCTCGCCTTGTTCTCCTGTCGTAGTTGATCTTTTCCTTGTGACGTACCTGAGTTATGTTATATACCGCTTTTGCCGTTAAATTGCCCAACGAAGTGACCTTATCATCACTAACTCGATCTCTCTTTCTTTCATAGACTTCATTATTAACTACTGGCGAAGAATTCTTATTTACTACAAAATCATTATTCTTACCAATCTTGTCAACATTTTGGTGACATTTGACATGACTATCAGAATTTTTTTCAAAACAATTAAAAACTCTTTGGTCTTGGCAAAAATAGACCACTTCCGTGCCAATGACTATTCTACTCTTAGCAAAATCCATGACAACAGCATTCGCATTCAAAAAATCTCGTCCTAAAATTAAGTGGCATGCAAGATCTTCTATGATATAAATATTAGTACAAAATTCCTTACCGTTAATATAAAAATTAAATTTAGCTGTTCCAGTCGTATCGATCGTCCTTCCATCAACGCCTTGTATAGAGCCGACTGCAGTTCCTGTCAAACCTAATCCTAATCTACGCGCCATCGTTCCCGACATACATGACACCGCAGCTCCCGTGTCTAAGAGAGCTGGACATGAAATGTTCTTATACATAACCCTAATATACGGTATACTATTTCTAAAACTATTAAAAAAATTAAATACTTCCTTTGTTTGAGCGCCATTTTCACACGTCGCCACGTTCTGCTGACTCGAAACTGCCTGATGTGTGACGTTCAATGCCGCCGACGTTCTTTTCCCTCCCGGCGTCACATATGTTGAGTTGGCTGATGGTTGGCGTTCTGGTCCCGCTTGAACATGTGGTGTCGGGTAACGTATCAAATTATCTTCATTATGTGGTTTTAAATCGTCCATATTATAAATATCCTTTAATTGTAAAATTAATTTCTTTAATTGTTTTTTATCTTCTAGTAGCGATGTTGCTAATTTGTGCTTGTAAAACGGTGCTGAGGATTTAATGAACTTTATTACAAATTTCCTTTCATCTTTGATTTCGGCCTTGAACGCCAATTCTTGTAGTCTATAAAAATACTCTAAAATGTTTTCATTATAGTTCTGTCTCGTCATATAAAATTCTTCCGTATAATCAATAGTCGCTGGAAATTCCTCTAGAAAAGACTTTTCAATGTCGGCAAATTGTGTTGCCGTATCTACTATTATATTGTAGAACGATAATGCTGCTCCTTGTAGAAAAGACGGGATGATTGCTACTTTTTCTTCATCTGATAACCTTTTCACAATAGCAAATCTTTTAAATTGTTTTAAAAACTCCTTCGCATCTTGTTTAAAACCATTAAATAATTGTATATTCACGTTTGTCGACTCCATAGTTTCTTATTTTTCTCTCGTTTTCTTGTATAATCTCTCTCCCCTTTGAAAACTTCAAAATCTTTTCAAATAACCAAAGGCGCCTACCACCATGTAAGCACACTCGCAGCTGCAAGAGGTATTTCTATACGGGATCTAGGGAGATCTTCTCAATGATAACACATGTATTCACAAACAATCACTGATTTTATTTAGATAAAATTAGATTTACAATGTTTACTTTAGCACACCATTTTTATAACTCTTGACAAACATCAATCAAACGTAACACCATACTTTTTATTTGATTCGAATTCGATTCTCATTTTAAAAGCTATGTTTAGTTATTTTAATAAAGTGACCAGAGCTATTAGCTATCTTGATAAAAGAGGTTTTATTCTATAGGAGGACAGGTAATATCATTACAGTACCTACTTAGGATTTTATGCCGGAGATTTTAAGACTCCCAAAAAAGGTTTTAATTTTCTTATTTAAATTAAATTTACCCGACCACTTAACTATTTGCTTTCTACTTAAAGTCTACTTAACCCAGTAATGCCTAGTGTGGCCATTAAAACAAAAGCAATTTACAAATAAAAAGTGCATTCCAGCGAAATTTAAAGAGATATTTAATTTATTTTTAGTAATCAAAATACAAAATCAATATTTAGTGTTAATTCCGCTAATTGTCAGTTTAATCATGCTGGGATGCAATTTGCACCGCCCTCCCGCCCGCAAAAATGTGCACATGCAAGAAGGACAATATAAAAAGCAAATTACATGCGCCAGTACGATACCCAACACGTGTTTCGGTCCTCCACGGACCATTCTCAAGGGCTGCTAACTCGTCGAGTGCTCGAAGGAGACTAAAAGCCAACGAGGCGAGCGCTCTTTTATATACTACCAACCGCATGACAATTATTTCTAACTACCCCCAAATATTCGTAGTAAAGGAGATGAAACTAAATTTGTTTGGTCATTCAACAATGCAAAACTATTACTGCTATGTTTTAATATTTCTAATTGTTCCAACACACATAACCGGAAACTTTTATCACAACTATGTAAAATATTATACGTATTATTGTCGCCCAAGGAATGGCCAGTTTCAATTAAATGTTTGGCGTAATGAGATTTATCAGGATGGCCATTCCTATAAGCAGCTACATGCTCTTTATACCGTATTTCAAAATTTCGGCCTGTCTGACCTATATATACCGCGTCACAATCATCGCAGACCAGCCTATACACGCCGTATTTCTTGCAATTTTCCAAATTATCTTTTCCATTACAAAGACGTCGTATAGTTTGGTCCGTCCGAAATGCAACGTGAATATTATTTTTACGCAGTAAATTGGCAATTCTATCTGAAATTGGGCCCATATAGGTCAGACTACCAACATATTTGTTAATACGGTCAGGGGGGCATGCATACAGTAAAGAGCGAACCCTACATCTCTGATTATTTTTAATCAAATTATCAATAATAGATTTTGGATAACCGTTTGATAACGCGATTTCATAAAGAATATTAAGTTCTTTTATGTAATTCTCATTAGACAAGGGGACCGACATTAACCTATGAACATAGCTGCGGAAGGCAGCTAGTTTATGTTGATTGGGGTGACATGATGAAGCTGGAATAGCCATATCGGTATGTGTTGGTTTCCGATATATTTGAAATTCTAATTTATTATGGACATTAGTGATGGTGAGGTCAAGAAAATTAAGGGATTTTTGTGATTCTAATTCCAATTTAAATTTTATTTTAGGGTGGAGATTATTTAATTTAGTAACAAATGAATCAATTTGGCGTTTGGTACCAGACCAACAGATTATTATGTCATCAACGTATCTATAATAAAATAAAATGTTGGGTTCGCCCACTATATATCTACGTTCAAAATTATCCATAAATATCTCTGCCATTAGTGGACTTAACGGTGAACCCATGGCCAACCCTTCCTTTTGGCGGTAATATTGATTGTTAAAACGAAAATAATTTTGTTGCATGCATATTTTTGTGAGTTTAAGTAGATCATGCATCTCTCCAGGATGTAACCGTTGTTTCTCAAAGTGTTCACCCAGAATATGTAAACATTCCTCATGAGGGATATTGGTAAATAGACTATCAACATCTAGGGACAGTAACTTAGCGGAAGATGGAATTTGAGTATCTTTAATTTTTGAAATTAAGTCTAAACTATTTTTTAAACTGAATTGAGGTTGAAAGAATGCTTTTTTACTTAAAAGGACGTTAAGATGTTTGGCTAAATTATACGAGGGGGCACCAATATGAGAGACAACAGGGCGAATAGGAACGTTTTCTTTATGAGTTTTTGGCAACCCATACAAAACAGGTGATCGTGGGTTCATGGGGATAATATTTTTTAATTGATCTGGAGAGATGTAAGACGTACCCTTAATAGCATCTTTTAACTCGATCGTAAACTTTTTGGTGGGATCAGAATCAAGGCATTCAAAATCGTCACCCTGGATGACATCATTAACCTTCAGATTATAATCAATTCTATCCAGAATTACGACTGAGTTACCCTTATCAGCTTTTGAAATTACTAGGTTATTCTGGTTTATTTTGTCATTTAAAGAACGAAAAAGAATATTTTCTGACCTACTGTGGATAACCGGTGTCTTTAAAGCTTTTTTGATTTGAACTGCTATCTGATGCTTAATGATGCCATCCTGTTTACTTCTAAAGCAAGCAATTTCCGAGTCAACCGCCAAAGTTTCAAGGGATTTCTGGGAAGGCCTAGGTTGAATATTATATTTCAAACCTTTTTCTAACAAAGAAATTTCATTTGGTGAAAACTGAGCATTAGAATAATTTTTGACGCGGGGATAAAATGTATGCGTTGAAATCGGCAAATTATCAGAATGGTTGAAATTATCATTGCGGCTCTCCCGAGACAATCGCTCCAACTTCCGCGATTGTATTACATATTTTTCATGCACCTCTTTCGAAGCCAGATCCCTAGCCTTGTTATCTAAAATATCAAACTCCACGTTATGTAATTTGAAACTCAATTCGGTATATAATACTTTGAGGTGGAGCTTGATACCATCTCTAACAGAAAACCAATACTTGCATTCCTCATTCAACCATATCTGCTTAGCCTTCCTCAACGCTATACTACTAGCTCGGTTATGTGTGTTGGTACGCAAATTAATATAATGAGGTATTACATTCAATTTCTTACATTGTTGATTGAACCATACGTTTTGTGCTGCCAAACGGTGGAGTTTGGTTAGCTTGATGTAAAGTTTTGCCTGCTCAGCTATACTTGCTGACTGTAGATAAGTAATGGAATCAGGCGTTACTTTGCGGAAATCCATAACAATCAAAATACAAAATCAATATTTAGTGTTAATTCCGCTAATTGTCAGTTTAATCATGCTGGGATGCAATTTGCACCGCCCTCCCGCCCGCAAAAATGTGCACATGCAAGAAGGACAATATAAAAAGCAAATTACATGCGCCAGTACGATACCCAACACGTGTTTCGGTCCTCCACGGACCATTCTCAAGGGCTGCTAACTCGTCGAGTGCTCGAAGGAGACTAAAAGCCAACGAGGCGAGCGCTCTTTTATATACTACCAACCGCATGACAATTATTTCTAACTACCCCCAAATATTCGTAGTAAAGGAGATGAAACTAAATTTGTTTGGTCATTCAACAATGCAAAACTATTACTGCTATGTTTTAATATTTCTAATTGTTCCAACACACATAACCGGAAACTTTTATCACAACTATGTAAAATATTATACGTATTATTGTCGCCCAAGGAATGGCCAGTTTCAATTAAATGTTTGGCGTAATGAGATTTATCAGGATGGCCATTCCTATAAGCAGCTACATGCTCTTTATACCGTATTTCAAAATTTCGGCCTGTCTGACCTATATATACCGCGTCACAATCATCGCAGACCAACCTATACACGCCGGATTTCTTGCAATTTTCCAAATTATCTTTTCCATTACAAAGACGTCGTATAGTTTGGTCCGTCCGAAATGCAACGTGAATATTATTTTTACGCAGTAAATTGGCAATTCTATCTGAAATTGGGCCCATATAGGTCAGACTACCAACATATTTGTTAATACGGTCAGGGGGGCATGCATACAGTAAAGAGCGAACCCTACATCTCTGATTATTTTTAATCAAATTATCAATAATAGATTTTGGATAACCGTTTGATAACGCGATTTCATAAAGAATATTAAGTTCTTTTATGTAATTCTCATTAGACAAGGGGACCGACATTAACCTATGAACATAGCTGCGGAAGGCAGCTAGTTTATGTTGATTGGGGTGACATGATGAAGCTGGAATAGCCATATCGGTATGTGTTGGTTTCCGATATATTTGAAGTTCTAATTTATTATGGACATTAGTGATGGTGAGGTCAAGAAAATTAAGGGATTTTTGTGATTCTAATTCCAATTTAAATTTTATTTTAGGGTGGAGATTATTTAATTTAGTAACAAATGAATCAATTTGGCGTTTGGTACCAGACCAACAGATTATTATGTCATCAACGTATCTATAATAAAATAAAATGTTGGGTTCGCCCACTATATATCTACGTTCAAAATTATCCATAAATATCTCTGCTATTAGTGGACTTAACGGTGAACCCATGGCCAACCCTTCCTTTTGGCGGTAATATTGATTGTTAAAACGAAAATAATTTTGTTGCATGCATATTTTTGTGAGTTTAAGTAGATCATACATCTCTCCAGGATGTAACCGTTGTCTCTGAAAGTGTTCACCCAGAATATGTAAACATTCCTCATGAGGGATATTGGTAAATAGACTATCAACATCTAGGGACAGTAACTTAGCGGAAGATGGAATTTGAGTATCTTTAATTTTTGAAATTAAGTCTAAACTATTTTTTAAACTGAATTGAGGTTGAAAGAATGCTTTTTTACTTAAAAGGACGTTAAGATGTTTGACAATATAAAAAGCAAATTACATGCGCCAGTACGATACCCAACACGTGTTTCGGTCCTCCACGGACCATTCTCAAGGGCTGCTAACTCGTCGAGTGCTCGAAGGAGACTAAAAGCCAACGAGGCGAGCGCTCTTTTATATACTACCAACCGCATGACAATTATTTCTAACTACCCCCAAATATTCGTAGTAAAGGAGATGAAACTAAATTTGTTTGGTCATTCAACAATGCAAAACTATTACTGCTATGTTTTAATATTTCTAATTGTTCCAACACACATAACCGGAAACTTTTATCACAACTATGTAAAATATTATACGTATTATTGTCGCCCAAGGAATGGCCAGTTTCAATTAAATGTTTGGCGTAATGAGATTTATCAGGATGGCCATTCCTATAAGCAGCTACATGCTCTTTATACCGTATTTCAAAATTTCGGCCTGTCTGACCTATATATACCGCGTCACAATCATCGCAGACCAACCTATACACGCCGGATTTCTTGCAATTTTCCAAATTATCTTTTCCATTACAAAGACGTCGTATAGTTTGGTCCGTCCGAAATGCAACGTGAATATTATTTTTACGCAGTAAATTGGCAATTCTATCTGAAATTGGGCCCATATAGGTCAGACTACCAACATATTTGTTAATACGGTCAGGGGGGCATGCATACAGTAAAGAGCGAACCCTACATCTCTGATTATTTTTAATCAAATTATCAATAATAGATTTTGGATAACCGTTTGATAACGCGATTTCATAAAGAATATTAAGTTCTTTTATGTAATTCTCATTAGACAAGGGGACCGACATTAACCTATGAACATAGCTGCGGAAGGCAGCTAGTTTATGTTGATTGGGGTGACATGATGAAGCTGGAATAGCCATATCGGTATGTGTTGGTTTCCGATATATTTGAAGTTCTAATTTATTATGGACATTAGTGATGGTGAGGTCAAGAAAATTAAGGGATTTTTGTGATTCTAATTCCAATTTAAATTTTATTTTAGGGTGGAGATTATTTAATTTAGTAACAAATGAATCAATTTGGCGTTTGGTACCAGACCAACAGATTATTATGTCATCAACGTATCTATAATAAAATAAAATGTTGGGTTCGCCCACTATATATCTACGTTCAAAATTATCCATAAATATCTCTGCCATTAGTGGACTTAACGGTGAACCCATGGCCAACCCTTCCTTTTGGCGGTAATATTGATTGTTAAAACGAAAATAATTTTGTTGCATGCATATTTTTGTGAGTTTAAGTAGATCATACATCTCTCCAGGATGTAACCGTTGTCTCTCAAAGTGTTCACCCAGAATATGTAAACATTCCTCATGAGGGATATTGGTAAATAGACTATCAACATCTAGGGACAGTAACTTAGCGGAAGATGGAATTTGAGTATCTTTAATTTTTGAAATTAAGTCTAAACTATTTTTTAAACTGAATTGAGGTTGAAAGAATGCTTTTTTACTTAAAAGGACGTTAAGATGTTTGGCTAAATTATACGAGGGGGCACCAATATGAGAGACAACAGGGCGAATAGGAACGTTTTCTTTATGAGTTTTTGGCAACCCATACAAAACAGGTGATCGTGGGTTCATGGGGATAATATTTTTTAATTGATCTGGAGAGATGTAAGACGTACCCTTAATAGCATCTTTTAACTCGATCGTAAACTTTTTGGTGGGATCAGAATCAAGGCATTCAAAATCGTCACCCTGGATGACATCATTAACCTTCAGATTATAATCAATTCTATCCAGAATTACGACTGAGTTACCCTTATCAGCTTTTGAAATTACTAGGTTATTCTGGTTTATTTTGTCATTTAAAGAACGAAAAAGAATATTTTCTGACCTACTGTGGATAACCGGTGTCTTTAAAGCTTTTTTGATTTGAACTGCTATCTGATGCTTAATGATGCCATCCTGTTTACTTCTAAAGCAAGCAATTTCCGAGTCAACCGCCAAAGTTTCAAGGGATTTCTGGGAAGGCCTAGGTTGAATATTATATTTCAAACCTTTTTCTAACAAAGAAATTTCATTTGGTGAAAACTGAGCATTATATATTTTTAGTATCTGTTATTCAACAGGATTTTATTTTCCTCTTGCAAGATTAATTTAACATAACAATATGTTTAAGATTAATTAAAAGTCACTTAGTTGTATGAAAACCTTTAAGATGGTTTTTCAAATGACTACCGTTTGTTGATCTAGTTAGGGAGATCTGCTACAGGTTTTGTTTAAAAATCACCACTTTCAACATAAAACTACGAAACGAATACAAACATAAGTTACGCTTATATTAACAATGATTACTAAAACGTGTAACATTAACCATATTACATGTATTTGTAATCATTTTAAAATAAACTTCTTTTTGTTTGGTTTCATTGGCAACATTCCGAGATATTATTATCATGGTAATTTTAATAGCACGCGGTGTTCGCGACCTTCGGGTCACGTGTCCCGCGATAGACTCGGCTACTTTTGTCACACGGCCCAACAGTCAGCGACAGTGAAGCGGAAATATAAATGGGCTAAACATATAGGCTGATTGGTAATTATACTGTGTAATTATTTGAATTATAATTAGGATCCATTTTGCTATCACTAATATATTGGGGATGCTACTGCTACTTTAACAGTGAATAATCACTTACCTTACTGTATCATAAAATGTTAATTAATATAATATAAATTGTTTATGTTACACAAGGCAGACAATTAGGCCACCTAACAGCGCAGTAAAACGCTACTACCGAGACTCACTACTACGCCGTAGTAAGAAGTCACAAATAAGGCTTGCTACGCCATATTAACAGTCAACTACGCCCACCGTTACATCAAAATAACGAGTAAGTAGTTGGGTTTAAAACCATATGGTGTACCGTAGCAACTGATCTTGCAATATTGTAGTAATGTGTATTGTGACAGGCTTTATAATTATGATGAATGAATGATTTATTGATTTAGGAAGCCCATAAGAAAAGAGATGTGACTGAGTGAAAATGTAGTTCGTATTGGGAGTTAATGATACTAATTGACAGAACCTACTAAGTCATAATATACTATATATCCCTACCAGCAGAATTAAGTCTTCAAACTATGACTTATGAATAGTAGCGGCAGCAAATTTTAATATCCGATTACAATGTGGTGATAGGCAATTAAATATGAAATAAAAATAATTATTTCAAATTATTTTACGAATTATGATACGTTACGATTTTAGGCCAAACGAAAAAAATATACCAGTTAAAAATACAATAAAATATTTATAATAATAGGTGACCTTATTAAGGCCTACCGTATACCATAATATGTATGTAGACGTTCGAAACAATGTTATTGTTTTTAAGTTATATCGTTTGTGCTTTTTGTTCCGCATGGCACAAAAATTCTTTTTGTTACAATAAAGCTCAATTTTACACATACTTTTTATTTAAAAGTAATTTCGAATTCTTTTTCCATAAATATAATATAAATAAGAAGGACGAGGAGATCCGCACTTACTGTTCTTGGCACGTTGCGAGAAAATAAGAAAATGCTTACCAGTGTAGACGCCTTAGCGGGCGATTTATGCGTGGGACACAAAATAGGATTTAGACAATATAAGACGTAACTGGAACTCACAAGACATCCTTAGCTCAGTACGCTTACCATTAGTTGCCAGTCGAGCAGCATTAAGGAGTCGTTTTAATAATGTATGTTACCTACGCGATAAATCCCTGTCACTCCAAGCAGTAAAAATGCTCTAAAATCTAAAAAGCATAAATAAATTATTAAGATACTACTTATTCTTCTCGACTTATAATTCATTTATTTATTTAAAGGCTTACCAATTAAATACATACACAACATTAAACAACAATCTTTGATACAAATTTAAATCTTTCATGCATCTAAATTAAAGGAAAGCATCTATATAAGTAGCTGTTTTAAGTTTTATCATCTAAGATAATATATTAAAAAAAAATAGGTGATTTCCTGTAAAATTTCCGTTTTATAGAGTTGGCAATAACCGTTATAAGATTACTTCGTTGTCCGTTATGACCCTTTTTCTAAAGAACACACATTTGATTCCAGTTGAAATTAATATCACACACTCAAGTTCGCAACCTCTTGTACTATAATCAACGATATATCTTCTTATTCAACGCTATACAGACGTTAATGCCGCATATTTTGATACTCCAAAGAAATCAAAACCTATAGGGTACTTACTGCGATTAAATTATGAAATTCAACACGAAACAATGTCTAGCAAGGAAAAATCAGAAATATCTAAATTTTTAGGTACATTATAAATAAAAAAGGAGGATGTTTATTGAGATTCTTGATAGACGAACTATAATAAGTTTGTACGGAACTTTTAGTGCGTGCCTGACTTACGCCTCTCGGGTTGAAGATTTTTTTAAATAAAATTACGTATATATTTATCAGAAATAGTTATGGTTTGTCGCTTGAATATTCACCGTTCGACAATTTAAGGGCGTGTTTACTTTGTACGACTAAAATGAAAGTTTTAGAACAATTTGCAAATCTATTTAGGCTATATACTCTGACACAATAAACCAAATACAATGAAATGTGAGGCAGTGTCAAGGCACTAGTTGTCCACTCGGAGCTTCGAACAGAAGTGAGTGCTTGATCACCCAGTCACGTCTCGTCGAATCGTATGAATGTCATGCCAGACTCTGTCGAAGTCGCCAACTTCACACTTGCGTTTCTTAGAAAGGCGATATGTCGTAATAATGACCATTCCGTACTAACGATCATTCCGAAATATTTAATAACTCAATGATTTTGCCATTGTTGTCAATGCAACTTTGCCGATATCAATATTCGTAGAACATAATTTGAAAATAGAATTGTTGTGACGATACTCACTATTCGCATAGTTTACTGCTCATATAATTGTTAACTCATGGTACCGGTACAATGATATTATATTATGTTCTCAAATCCGTAATTTACATAGCACTTAAAATACGATATTATCTTCCACATTACGCTCAATGTGTTCCAAAAAGCCCGCCACTGACCAATAATCTGACCCTCATTATTTTATACACAACCATTTCATAATGGAAAAATGCCAGGCTATTACGGTTTTCATAATATTTGTACCTACTGTAATATTATTCTGGTATAATATCGATTTGATATTTTATTTGTAGAAACAGGTAACCTTATAGTTGGCGGAACATATTTCTACACCTAAATCTGCTTGGCTTTATTATAGTATGGATCTTAAGTAAAGTGCTACGTGTTTTTGCATGACCCAGGATTTGAACATGATTTTAGTATACATATAGATCTTGAAATAATGAAATGATTTATTCAGCACTTGGGTATTTACATACACTATACTTGTCAAGCTCACAATGTATAAATACATAAACACAGTTTAAAAACAGTAATTAGAGCAATAATTTTTTTTTATAAGTCCGTCCGTGCGGTCTATTTCGTCACGTATATTTTTTAACTAGCCGTGCCCAGCTGTTTTACCCGCGTTATACTTTATAAATTATAGCCTATGTGTTAATCTAGGCTGTCATCTAACTCCATACGAAATTTTATTAAAATCTCTCCAGCCGTTTAGACGTGAAGAAGTAACAAACATACACACTCACACAGTCACACACTCACAAACTTACGCCTTTATAATATTAGTGTGATATCCTTAAATAAATAATAAATAGCAAGTTTCTAAGCTATTATTGTTACATTTAACAATCGTATATATAATGCTATCGTAAACTAAGTGCGCTAATGATATCATTTTGTATTTACCCACTTCAAACATTTCATTTCATTCCAAATGACACAACAAACTTAAATTGCAATTCTCGGTACGAAGCAAAATGAGGGTACTTATAAGCAATATTATAGATAGGTATATTGGAAACTATCGGAGACAATAAACTTCGCCTTCATAAGAAGGTTCACCGACGATCTCATCGAAACTAACGACGTTTTATTTCTCTAGAGAAATGCATTAATTTCATTTGTTAACCCATCGGCGCCGGAACATAGCCATTCTTCTCTATTGCGAGAAAGTGGATTTTCTATAACATGGAAAAACCCTATTAGCGCCCGGAGAATCTCAATTAAGTTATTGTGCTTTATAAGTTTAATCTTCACTCTTAATATCTTGTTCAGCTTAATATATTGTTTTTGCTGTTGCTGTTTTAACAGTATTTTGTAGATACATTTAGTAATGAAAGGTTATTGCTTCATTTATAGTTTTAATCACTACAAAATTCAGAGTTCTTCATAACAGAGAACATGTGGCTTCTGCAATACTAGTAAAGACTAGGGGTGAGTATTGTGAGCAAGCTCAGGACCGATTGTTATGCTTTCCGAGACACGGGAGTAGAACGGTAATTAACGGACTTAATTTTTTGAGCAGAAATGGTAATTTTCACTCAGCGTGTTGAACATTGGCTGCTGTTGAATACGTTGCCATTAGACCAGCGAGGCAGTCTTCCCCCAACATGAAAATAGAGGTGACATACGATTGATGTCTAAGTTTTATATTCATGAAATTTGGAATGGAGATAGGTTGTATCCTAAAATTACACATACATATTATACTAAATGGTGGGCAAAACCACGCAGCTAGTTTTACGTAAAATTTCTTCCACCCGTTCTAAAGTCACAGGCATTTTCTAGTTAGAGCCGCGTCTACTTCTCGCTCCTGATTTAGACTTGCAATAAATTGTGACAACTTAAAAACTTTTCAGCAGTTAAGCTCAGTAATGTTCTTCAAGTGAGACAGAGTAAGTTAACGATGTGAATATCATGAATTGATCTGGCCCAGTTCAAGTACGGAGCGAGGCGCGGGAGTTAGCGGTGCGGTGGCCCGCAAGCCCCCGCGACGCCGTCCTGAATTATAGAAAAGCGGCGCGACATTTGCCAAGAAGCTGACGCGCTTCGCCTTCGCGGTCTCAACACACTGAATAAGTAATTTTTACCGTCTGCGCAGTTTTACAAACAAATTAACGGCTTAATGTTGTTATTTTAATAAAAGTTTCCTGTTAAGTTTCTCTCGAGTTCCATTTTTACGACTCCCGCCATCGTTGTTGTGGGATTGTTTATGTTTTCAAATATACGCCGCTAACTTTATCCAAGTGAACACGCTCGACGAGTACATTGAATGTACTCAAATTATACAACCTGTATAATAAATAGTGTGCGCCATTAAATATCTCACTGTAACTATGAAATTATACAACTAGTAGAACATCGATTTGTGATAAGCCTAAATCATACAAGAATTCTCACAATTCTCTCGCGCTTTCTTTAGTAAAGTAAGCAGTGTCAACATAATTACTGTTTAAAAGCTAATATAGTGTGAGTCGGACACGCACTCAAATCCGAACAATGCAGATGATATAAAATTTTATCCATTATGATTTTTTTTATATAGTGGCAATAAAAATACCGCAATACCTATTACGGTTAATGAAGTACAGCCCACTAACAGACAGACAGGTGATCGTCATTGGGTTGGGACGGAGTGACGACAGACAAACAGATGGATGGGTAGCGGAGGTTTTGTAACAGGATTCCGTTTGTTCAGTTGTTTGTTTGTTTGGGTACAGAACTCTAAAAAACATGGGTACTTCAACTTTTCTATTTAAAGAACTGATTTGAACACAACTTAAACAGTACCGTCAGGAAAGCATTTTCCATTAAAAAGGGACTATCGAAATCAATTCACAAACAAACTTCTTAATAAACATACAGTCAAATGGTTAGCCATACGACTGTACATATGTTATTCTAAGAAATTCTTTCCACTTGTGGAAAAATCATAATAATAATATCTAGGGACAATGTCACACAGATCTGAATGATAATGAATTAGGCTCGCCTCTGTACATGACTTTTTATTGTAAAGTATAACTTACATGTATGTTTCTGTGTGCAATAAAGAATAAGCAATTGTATCTAAAACGCTAATATAAATTAAAATAAACTAGGAATCCAGTAGACGTTCCGCATCGGCATAAAAGAGTACCGTGCCCAAAATACTCGCAGCCTTGCCACGTTTTATGGCAATGCTTATTCTCTGTGCTAAAAATAGACCAGCCCTCTGGTTACTGGTGACGTGGAACAATTTTTGCAATACAACTTATTTTGTTTCCATTTATATTTAGTTTTCTTGGTAATTATAATTAGGATAATTAGGTTTTAGAATAAATACATTTTATTAATCTAGACTAGATGTTATTAATTTAATTATTCTATAAACAAATACGTCTGCCGATATTTAAGTTAGTTTTAAGTTAGGTTATTTCATATTTAAATAAATGCATGCATATTTTTGGATAAACTAGCAAAGTTTAATGTTATAATATTCTTACTGATAACAACCCTATAATAACTTGAAATTCTTTACTAATTTGCTCTATGAGAGTTTGCGACATTTGCCCTTCAATTTGCAAATAGTAATATAGAACTTAATTTCTTCAATTGCATTACTGAAGGTTTAGTAATGTTCACAATTTTTTACCCAAAAAAGGCCAGCTCTGTGGTCACGAAAAGTGTCGATCAAAGGTTTCAAAACAATAATCGTGCCTAAGGAACCCACGGCCACCCCATTTCCAACGAGTTTGGTGTATTTGCACCATTTGAGGGATTCTGATGATCCAGCAGCAGCGCCTGCAGATATGCCCGACGTGTAGGGAAGATGCAACGAGGAGGTGCAAAGGTTTCATCGCGAGTCGTATCCCTAAACAAAGTCCTTCTCGTCTTCCAGATTTGATAAGCAGCTTTATTCCCCGATATCGTTTCTGCAAAGGCGTGATTCCTGAAAAATTACAACATCCATTGATTAAGTCACTCAGTTACACGAGTAGATTAAGCTTCTTAAATAACCTACTTTATTTAAGTTACACATTGTAGAAAGCGTATGAATTGCGGGCACGAGGCTGTGCGCCTCCCTCTTCACTTAAAACTGATTATTCTAATTTATGGGAAGGAGTATTGCACTGCTTATTACTTCCGTTGCAGTTTCGGGGACCGGAAGTACATTTTATGGCGTTGTAAACCATGAGCGCCTTAGCATAATTGCTGTGTTACATTAAATTAGTTTACCCATCAATTATGTCTTTATGCTAATATCGCGACGAGACTTACGCGTTTGGAAATTAATTTCGCATTTTGTTGCGTACGTGGGGAGCTTCGAGTAACATACGCCCGTTGATAAAATATACTCCAAAATATTGTAATTAAATATAATGTACGAGAAACGCCGCATTTATATTAGGATAAAACAACTTTCCATAAAAATTATCGCGTAATACAGATTTAGGTAGCGAAATGAAATTCTAATGCAAATGTTAATTGTCGCCCGCAACAGATGGGAGCGACGCGTCGACCAATTGTCGCGCCAAACATTCGTAATTTAAAAAGCAAAATGAAATAAACCATTCGGTCGCAGTACATAAATTTCATGTTTGCCTCGGCCGGCGAACTGGCAGCGGATATTAATCAGCGGATATTGAAATATGTTGTTTTTTGGTCCGATTGATAAACGGCCCGTTGCGCTCCCGCCGGATTAAACATTGACGTTGCTTGCTCAATTATTGTTGCATTTTCATCTGCGTCGCGTTGTCGTACCTTTGATCTAATTCCATCAAATTATCAGTTAATTTGATAATTTTTGAAAATTACTGTATGTGTTTGTAAAAGTGTATTCAATGTCATTCAAGAGTTTCATGTTTCATGGGATCATTTTAACGTATAGCGTATGAACAGTTTTTGGTCTAGTCTTTTGATAGGTCACATAGGTTCATTGTTGGTGCTACTAGTAGTTAATATTTGTGGCTATGATCAATCTCAACGGACACATTATATAGAGCAGGAGTATGTACGCGAATACACTCTTTTAATTCGATGTGACAGATAACCTACATATATATTTAATCTTGTCAGGCATACATTATAATGGTGCATTATCCTTATATTGCTCATTATTCTTATATTGCTTATTTTTCTTACCCCTCTAGCTAAATATCGTAAAACAAATTAAATGTAGACTGTTCGATCGTGAGAAGCTTATTATAGTGTATAGATAATAGTTGTGTCCACGACATAATACTGACTTATGATAATTTACTCCGAATGCAATAAAATCCTGTGTAACCCGGAGTACACAGACAGACGCTACTGCCCATTCTCTGGCACATATTCCCTTGCAACGACGCCTACACTCCCCAGGGTTGGGGTGGTATAACTGATAAATATACTTTTACATATAGCTGAATACAAAGTTATTATAGATTACATCCAAACACAGAACAAATATTAATAAATTCATAACATAAAGATTTGTTCTGGATGAGGATCGAACTCACGACCTCTGGATTCGTCAGTCAGTGTCACTAACCACTAGGCAATAAGCCAGTCAAAAATAAAACGTTTGACTATTATTTTAATCTTTTTTCAATACTCATAGAGCTTTTAAAATATAAAGTTAATACTACAATAACCAAATATTACGAGATCCAGAATGTTACCTGTCTCTAGTCGGCTATTCCTTTAAACACCGATGTAGTGTTGCTATGGCGACCGACCGCCATCTTCATTTTTAAACACGCTCCATCTTACATATCACAGTAACAATCGTTTAAACCGAAGTGCCTAGGACGAGCGACCTCCCTAATATAAACCTCGCTCGTTGACCACCTAGGATCACCTCTCTTCTGACCTTTATAGAGTGCTGTAGTAATAAGTAGGATTAACTGGTTCAGCAGGTCTACCATGAGCTCTTAGTTTTCATTTGATCAGCTTTGCAATTGGTCTAGCTATGACTGAAATTAAGAGCTTTTAGGAGATCAAATATTATCCTTTCCTTTTATGGTAAATCTATTTTTTTTTCTTTTATAATATACCCGAACTAGCTTGTACTATGGAGACCAGATAACTGGTATATTACATATACTACATTTTTTTGTAAATACTTGTATATATAATTACACCCAGACTCAGGACAAACAGACTTGGTCATGTACACAAATATCTATGCTGGGTGCGAATCGAACGCACGACCTGCGGCTTGAAAGGCACGCATTTACCAACAACGCCAACTGGCCCGTCAAATGGCTGTATGTTCATTCTCATAGAGAGAATATAAAAGGATTACAATTATATAATAATAATAAGTCTTTATTTTCAGACCAAATTAGTGTCCAATTAGTTAGTAACAATTTTCTTATAAACTAGTGTTAGTATTTTTTAAATATGTAACGAATGTACCTTTCATTGCTGCGTCATTCCATGCGAAATGGCGCAGCAATGATTGACGTAAATACAGTCTAGCCGAGTAGCGATCATGCGGAGGATGCTGTTAGTGCTGCCACGTATTCTGCGCACCAGAGATGCGCATCTCTTACGCATCGTAGCGTAGAAACAATCTACGCGATGCTCAGCAAACATCCCTGATGCACTATATGCCTACAACAATATAATAATGTTTTTAGCTAATTAGGTATATTATGTATGTACGTACACTGTAGTAGTTAATTTCACTCTTTAAGAATCAATTACTCAAATTATTGAAATTTAATCTAAACTAAGCTATAACAGTGCAATGACCCAAATTTAATCACCAGGATTGGAGTCCTGGGTAATCTAAATAAATAAAAGTAAATAAAAGGTAATCTATATATTGTCAAGTAAGGGTTTTAGTGGCTTTAGGAACAGCGCTAGAATGTTTTTGATAATACCAGAACTAAAGAAAAAGGAAAGCAGATGAAAAAGACATACAAAATTGACATTAGATGTTTCCAGAATAAATAATTACTACTACTAGAGCAAGTTTTATGAATGAAAAGAAAGAGATAGGCGAAGAGAAGGACAGAAGCATTACGACTAATCTGTCGTATAGGCCAATTTTCTAGAAAGAAAAATATGACTTACGAAATGTTTTAAATTTGGAACAATTTAGGGATATATAAACGGAATGTTAACCCTTAATCAGACAACGGTATAATAGTTACCACCTAATTTTAAACTCTATGCAGTTGCAATAAGAGCTAAAACCAATGAATTATGAACATCTGCTATAACCGATTAAGGGTTTAAACCAGAACACTTTAGTTTTAATTCAAGTAAATCGAAGGTGAAGTAAAAGGAAGTAATCTAAGTGGAAAACTGAACTTGAGATGGACCGAAAATGGGACTTGCACTTAA
The DNA here is from genome assembly GCA_951640165.1 of Pseudoips prasinana. Lineage (NCBI taxonomy): Eukaryota > Metazoa > Arthropoda > Insecta > Lepidoptera > Nolidae > Pseudoips > Pseudoips prasinana. Next base: position 25,544,290 of record OX621237.1, on the reverse strand, counting down.
GTGATCAGTGACATTAAACAGTGCCAAGTGTTCCATACAGAGTGTGAAGTGTGCCGTGCACGTCAGGACTTTATCTTTAGCAGTGCTCGTCACGGGAACTCTAAAGTGCGCTACGTGTGGATTCTAACCGAGAGCTAATCGCCGGGACTCTGAGACGCCTACCGCGGCTTCGTGACGCTGACCTTGACACCTACAGCGGCGTCGTGACGCGGACCCCGCCCCCAACGCCAACGGCGGCGAACCGCGGCGTCGCGACGCAGACCCCGACGCCTACCATAGCGACGTGACGCTGACCTGCCGCCAATCACGGCGTCACGACGCTGACCCCGACGCTGACGCCGACGCCGACGCCTACCGTGGCGTTGCGACGCTGACCCCGACGCCTACACAATAATTTCCGTGTTTTTGTTATATGTGGCCCACGAGTCGAAATTTAAGCCAACTTATGAATAGATACAGTGCATGGTGATGAGTTCGGCGGTGACCAGTCGGCACGAAAGCTCGACAAAGCTCCTGCCACGGGCTCGTCGAGAAGTAAGGAGGTGAATGCGACTCGATCTTTCATTTTCGTACTACCAAGAGCTCATAACAATAGCCAGAGACTTAAAAACAAAGATCACACGTGCTCATCAGGTAAGCAATATTCAGAAAAAGAGAAAATAGTCCGAGAAGCGGAGGACAAAATAGTCGCATCTCCGAAAAATATTCTCGAATAAGCCAGAATTGAACTAAGTGCCATGAGCTCTAGAGCTAGTTCATTGACATCTCTGCCATCTCTGCCTCGCTCTGGAGTGGAAAATGATTGCAGCTTGCCAATGATTAACACACACGATTTGAAAAACATAATTGCTGGACAGACGGGTAATTTCAAAGATCTACCAGCTTGGACCCTGTTCTCCTCACAATTCAAACGACAACTAGGCTTCGTGGCTATACAAAAAAGGAGAATATAGCACGACTAGCTAGGTGCCTTCGAAGGGCGGCACGTGACGCAGTGTTCCTGCTTATGGTTACTGCCTCGAACCTAGACCGTATTATTGATACGCTGAACTTACGGTTTGGTCGACGTTAGCTTATCATTGATACCATGTTGAACAGAATTCGTGCCACACATGCCAAGGACATATGTCAAGATGACACAAATAGCCTGATAAAATACGCGACGGAACTTCACAAACATACAATTCTAACCCATCTCACCTTGTGACTCAAAACAACAAAAAAGAAAAATAGATATATAGAATATCCTCGGGGCTGCTGTGGCAGTATGAGAAGTGTCTTCTACTGCCACCACGTTAAAGCAGCTCCGGGAAGACAGCGATGTGTTTGTGGTGCAGTCGCTGTCCGGCGATCGGGCATATGGGAGGGCAATCCAGAGGAGCCCTACTCCCAGGGTATGTGTCCCGACCATCTGGGACATGGTGAAAAGGTGGTCACCGGAGCAGCATACACGCATTCCCGTGGCCCATTCTCAATCAGGCGCCAAGAGAAGTCCACGACAGGTTGGTTTAGTCGGTGCAATTCCGACATACCCATCCGCAGACACTTTTTATGGGTGGCATGCGTAGGCCTTCCTCCTGCCTTATTAAAACAAGAAATATAGAAATTTTCTCCACATAAGAGCAATAAAATTTTCTAATAATAAGGATTAGAATATCTTATTGCCTTAATATTAAGCAAAAGTTCCTATCTTTTCTTCTTTTTTCCCAGTTCCTGAGGCCATTAATAACTTTATTTATTATTTTAATAAAACTAATTAAAAATCCAACACCAAACAAGCGCCAAACAACGACCATTAAATAAAAGATTACCATTCCTAAGTATGATATACACAGAGAAGGAAATTAAGCTAAACCAACAATTTTCATTAAATATTAAGGCGGGGTATGCACGGTGTCGCAGAGGCGTCTGGGCTAACAAGATTTATGGTGCGACCAACAGGCGAATATTGAAAATCTAGAACACTCATGAAACCGCTGGATACACTATAAATGGAGTCAGGCGATACAAATAATGATGTCACTCTAGTAACAAATAGTTGTAGGAAAACTCTCCAAAATTACCTACTCGTAGGTATTATTCGTTTTATTTCTAAGAAAATGTATTTTAAATGATTTATTGTGTTTGTTTGGAAGCCAGCTTTGGCAAGACGCGAGGTGATGTTTTCGTAGAGTTGCATTTTCTCGAGGTTTTGAACTTCAATGACGATCGATACCAGCCAAATAGTTGAAACCGCGTAAATAGCATAGTGCAAAGTTTATTTGTATGACCATATTATATTACTATAAGTATTTTTATTTATTACATTGTGTATTACTGTCGTTTATTAATGATGTGTGGTGACGGCAAAGAATATTACTACACCATCTCATCCTGTGGTAGAAATCGACCGAGGGAATACGTACCAGAACGGGCAGCAGCGTTTTTCTGTGAACTATGACAAACTGCGATCGCCAAGCGTGGCGATTATGGCATATCCTCATTCTTTGGGGAGGTTTTTGTCCAGCTGTGGACGTATTTTGGCTGACATGATGATGATAACTGTCGTTTTAAGAAGTTTATGAAATTTGAGGAGACTCCATTACTATTATTAATGCAAGTGTTTGTTTGTGTGTTAGTATGTTTGTTATGAAACTACGTCGTTACGGTCCCAGCGGATTTTGTAAAAAAAACGATTGATTGGAGATAGCTTATTAAATTTAAATATAGAACTGTTAGTGGTAACTTTTTAATCACTGATAATGTGGTCGTGGGTTAAAATCGCGTGTTGGTTCGCGGCTGGTAAAATCGGGTTTTCCGACATCTGGCATGCTGAAAGTTGTCGGCGTTATAACCCCGGGCGAAAGTATGTAAAGCTGTCGGCCCTGTATACAAGTCAAACAGGAGATGTATTATCTTGTAATATATGACAATTAAAAATATTTAATCAATTAATCAGAATATGATTTCTATTTCATTTTGTTCAATACAGGTAATATAACACATTATGGTACAGAGTTTAACTTATTTGTACGCTGTATTCTACCCAAAACTAAGACATGCAAATCATTGTAAAACAATTTGCATAAATATGAGTATTTAAACTAAATTAAAATATCATTAATTTATTACAATTTATTTAGGGTAGTATCTCAGACCGAACCAAATAACCAGAAATATCACTTTGAACCTGAAATCTAAAAAAGTAAATTAAAATAAATAATTGATGGGCTATCTATATTCTGTATTATGTGGTTGGTAAATACTTACTTTTCACACCGCAGATCGTGGGTTCGATTCCTTCCCGGGACAGATATTTGTGTCCATGAACATATCTGTTTGTCCTGAGTCTGGGTGTAATTATCAATATAAGTATGTATCAATATAAGTATGTAAAGCTAAGTAGTATATGTAGTTTATCAGTTATCTGGTTTCCATAGTACAAGCTCTACTTTTTTTAGGATCAGATGACCGTGTGTGAATAATTTACAGACGCCAGCACATCAAAATACCCCAATCTGTCAAATTTCCGCAATTGGAAGTGAACCTTATGCTTATGTGATAAAGTTGAAATGATGACTTATTTATTTCTTTATGTACCGAAGAATATATCTGAAAGGCAAGGTCTCCGTACTATTTATTGACAAAGCGCTGTATGTCATGAACTTCTAATGGTAACGTTGAAATATAAATTTAGATATTAGAAATTCATTAGCGAACTACACAAAAAATAGAGATTAATTTCAAATATCTACCAGCTGACGCATTTTGTATGTGTGCCTATAAAGTTCTTAGTATTTCATAAAGTGGTCCTTCAACTTGGTCAGATTTATGGGAACATTCTTCCTCCTCCTTTTATTATATCGACTATTTATGTTGCAACTTGTATATACTCCGCAATAATTAAAACTTACTTTAATGTCATGTTCTTTTACAATCATAGATTTTTATCACTGTAGTAGTAAAATTTACGAATAACACGGTCCGGTTATTAGTAAATTTTACTAAATATATGTTTTTTTTTGCTGTCCAAGACAAGTATGGAGAAATCGGTGCATTATAATCAAGCTTTTAATACAAAAATAAGACCCTATCTATGGAACCATGTCCTTACTACGGTAATTCCATAATAAGCAAGCGAGGAAAACTGAGATAGAGAAACAATATGGCAAAGTTTTAGTATATAGTACAAAGTGTAACATTAGCGAAACTAGCTAAGTTGTGGAAGTGATTCCAGACTAACGTTAATCCGGAAGCTGACAGTCCTACCATACAGGCTATGTAAAAAGGGCATGTGAATCGAAAACAGATCCCACTTTTTCAGTACCCGGCTGGACTGGCCATAGTCCCGGGACTCGCATTATTGAGCCGTCAAATATAGTAAATAAAACCGGTTATATTCCACGATGATTATCGAGTGGATTAAATTTTATATATATATGATAGACATTTTACATAATGATAATTAATTCGCGTTTTAAAACGGTCAAATAATTAAACAAAGTAAAGTTATAATAGTATAAATACTCGCCTTCTTCCAGTGACTCCGCTCGAAGAAGGGAAAGTACTTTTACCGAGTTAAATACCTTTTCATATGTTTCTTAGCAATATTTGATGATCGGTTAAATATTTAGGCGTTAAAGTGTATTAGGTAATAAATAACAAATTCACATTCATTACACATTATACCTTAAGGTACAAAACTCTTTGACCTGAATTTATAACAATGGCCTTTTTTTAATTTTGCAGCTTCTGTCTTATTTCTTTTCCTTTTTTTCAACAAATAAAATTACAATTAATATTTTTACACACGCTTAAAGGCATTTTTTATGAAAATAATAGTTTTATATTTAATTAACTATTTATATGAAATGAATACTTTCTTTAAATTTATGTTTTTTGATCAGGTTGATATAATTAGATTAAAAATTTATGCCGTCTTCATTATGTATAATAGGTGTTTCTAACTTTTCATATAGAACTTCTATATTTTTGTCCATTATCATTTACCACAACAAAAGTTTAGTTTTAAATACTGAGAGCCGTTACATCCAGTCCCGAGATTGATTATGTTCGTAGTCCCGGGTATTCCCGGGTGCATACCCTAACTACATTATAATATACCTACATTAATGCTGTGATGTTACGCTTTGTCATCATTTGTGATTTCCATTTCAGTAGAATACCGCCGGGGCGTAGGAACACAATATCTCATTTACTTATGATTTATTCTTCAATAGACTTTTTCATTTTCTCTCCTCATTGGGATGCTACGAGTGTCATCGAATTATTGTGATATGATTCTAGATAATACGATATGAATCCTATTAACCGCGAAATGTTTGTGTATTGTATTAAGCCAAGTTTATTGTTTGTATTTTTATGTACTACCAATTTTTAGGTATGAGGTATAAATGGAAGATTCCAACTCGAAAAAAATACCGAAGTACGCAATTATCATGATTCGTAGTAACACCATGTCCGTCATTTTTAATACATTCAAATTCTAAAATTGTAAATATCACAGTATAATTTGGCCATTTTCAAAATTATTAGATAAAATACAATTTTTTTGCAAAAAGCGAATTTTTCACATCGTTGGATTCAAGTGATTTGAAAGAATTGTGGAAATAATAATAGGAAATAAGTTGTTTCGAAATAATGTGTGACATATTTTTTATTACGCTTAGGTCACAGATGAATATGATCCAGAATATAATGTAGCACTACTAATAAAAAAGTTATACGGTTCATGGCGTAGTACGAAATCTGATTCTGAAGTCTGTTCCGAGAGTACAAAGGCACTCAAGAATAGTTAAGTATTTTTAGAATGACTGTGTAGTAGGAAGCTGATTACTACTAGATACTTAAGTAAGTAAGTTGGTTGTTCGGTTTTCGCACTCAGGCTCTTGATCGTGATATTTTGCGTGACTATATTTTGGTACTAGAACCATTTCAGTTCTCAACATAAGTCCAGGAGAACCTAATTACCTTGACTTGAGTGCCTCCTGCAGCGACTATGGAGTTTTTGTACTGCAGACTAATTTGTAGTGGTGAAAAACTTTGCAATTATGTAATTGCAAAGCAAGCCAAGAGGCCACATGTGCAGTCAAATACATATATATTCGGATGCACATATGGCCCCGGTTTCCTTATGTTTTGGGGTCGACTCCCGCACCGGACAACTATTTATGAGACTTATTATAGCTTATATTTCAGACTCATTATAGCTGTTCCAAGTCTGGATATGCTGTGTATCCGAGAATCAGTTTGCACTATAAGGATTATAATAAGAAAAGCACGAGGGTTGTCTTAAAAAAGTAAAAGTATAAGACGGTAGAGCTATGGATGTGTGGCCGCTTTGGTGGTTGAAGTTTTATACATTACGTACCCAGTATCCTATTGTAAGTGCTTGGTCCCAGCTATAATGGCTAGACAACGGTTTAAAGCTTTGTAAAAGACCTATGCACGCCTTGAACAACTTTAACAAAAATTACTTTACTTTAAGAAAGACGATGCGAAGGATAAATAAAAAATCAAGGACTAATTAATGATTTCCCTTGAGCCAAAACTTATCTAAAGACTTTAGATTTATTTCAGTAATAACTATACTGAATAAATAAACTTAGAAAAAGAAGGATTTAAATAAAGGGTACCCCATAAACCTTTTCCTAAAAGCTTTACTGTTGCAGCTGACTGTTTTCTTCACGGGACTATTCATAGTCACCAAAGAGTAAGTAAGAGGCCTTTTTGTCGAGTGCCTTCCCCATAGCAAGCGCGGTACGGGACCATTAATCTCCGAGCAAACACTCCGACAGAATAGCCTGCTATCGAGCGCTGCACTCTTAATACTCAAAAAAGAACACCAAAATATTTTTGCACAGACTGAAGAATATTATGAAGAAAAAGTATAATATAGAAACTTTAATGGCTGCCGGTAATTTTTTATATAAGACACTCGATCTAACTAAACACTTAAACGTAATTTCTTAGACAAGAATAGGTAAACAATGGCAATGAAGATTTTTTATAAAGGAGATCCTACGTTTGCATGTGGATTGGTTATTTAATGTGCAGATTCTACATGTTCATAATTCTCCTACTATTATTATCATTACTTATATCAGTGGAGACTGTACAATAGTATCGATGATTGCCATGGTTTACGTTTGAGGCTGAACTTCTGAATGTTCGATCCGAATTTAATGACTTTTTGGGTGTGTCACTAAATAGTTTGGTTTCCCAAGAGGATGGCAACGTAATCAGATTCCATTTTCCTTTTATATTTCCTTGGCAGTACAAAGTCTGCCTACACAGCTAGGTAGTTACATCTTAAGAGAGTGTTTTACAAACTACTAAAACAACTATGGTGAAAAATTTATAGCAATAAAGTTTTTAAGAAAACAGTTACGTATTTATTTGTACGTTTCGGCAACATAGTGAAGTTTCCATTTTGTCCGCTCCGTCACGTACGTGACAAACTGCTCGTCTTAGGGATCGCCAAATATCGTTTAGTACGTGCGAGAAGAAAACGAAGTCCCTGGATAAATAAAATAAATCAAATATATAAGTAACAGTCTGTGACTACACTGAAATAATTCCCTATAGATATCACTAGTTTATGAAGAACTAACACGAAATAATGCAACATTTGTTCTGAAGTCTAAAAACAAAATGGTGTATCGAAACTTAAATAGTAGCCAACAAGTTGGACTGGTACGGTGGGAAGATTAATATCTCCCGTGCTACTTCCGTGTTTGTTTGTTTACAGCTGTTCGACTTGAAGTTTGGAAGTCGACTGTAATGACTTCAGTATTTATTTGCTGCCATATTATTCTGTGATATTGGGAATTTTCATCCACGAAATATTGTCAGTAACAGCTTGGAGTCTGGTAACTTCCCTAACTGACTTAAGAAGCATTTTACGCTGTTGGTCTTTAACTGACCAATAACTGGACCTAATGGATCATAAGAGTAAGGGGATAGGAGAGCACTTGTGTTAGCGCATACAATGTGGACTGCACGTGTGGCGCAGCGGCTATGACAGTTGCCTAGCCGCTTCGTGTCGCGGGTTCAAGTCCCGCGTCGGACAGCTATTTGTGTGACCCATAAATAGTTGTTCTGAGTCTGGATGTAATTTGTGTCCGTCTATTATTTGTTTGTTCAGTACCCCGCAACACAGGGATTAAATTCCCTAATTCGGCCGTTGTCTTTTATTAAAAAAAATATATGTTATGCGCAGATACCTACTCTCCATAAACGCGGGTTATAATAGTTAAAACTTGACCACATTTTTTTAAACGTTAAATTTAAATTAAAATAGTCTATATATCGTACTTTGTACGTGTCAGTTTCTGTAGAGCTGACTTATGAGCTTAATAATCGAAGGGAAATATTTGAAGTGATTCAAACCGCATTATTAGGTATTTAAATTCCAGTAGCTTTTTTACAAACTTAATCTCTACAATTATATATACAACATGTAACGTAATTAACGCACACCCTCAAACACCCCAATTAGAATATTATGTTGTAATCATAATACATACACTGAATATTTAATTTAACATATATGTGCATTGTTATTTACTAAATTAGTTTCTTGGAATAAAGTTTATTTTTCTTTATTTTGTGTTCAATGATGGTATTTGTATGAATACAAATAAAACTGCGATTTAAAAGTCTTATTACTTTGACTTTAATTTGGGTTAATATAACGAAAATTTCCGCAGTTTTAATTATTTTGGAATAAAAAGATACCTATATTAAAAATGATATAAATCGATTCAGTGAACGATTCTGAACAAACTATTTTCAGGATGTGCGTTAATTAAGTTACATATTGTATAGTATAATATATAGTATGGTGAAAATTGAAATAAGAAGATATATTTTGTAAAAACAATCTGTTTTCTAATGGTCATCAAAATATTTAACTAATTACCGAAGACTATAAGAGAATTGAAATGTTAGGTAGGCACGTTTTATTCATATTTTCTAAGCTTGCCAGTTACTTATGAAAAATTAAAAGTACCTAATCTACACCAATAGTTTGTTGAGAAATGTTTTTATGATATAAATGCATTGTCGTATTTTTTTTTCCTTTATACAAAAAGCCTATAAAAGACTTGCTTATTCTTGTTACACACACAACTGCATTGCTGGCATTTAAGAAAGGAATAGGCTCGCTTTTTGAAGCTGGCATGTCACACCGGACGCCTTCACTGTTGATTGAGTCCACAGAGTGGTCATCCGCGGTATAAAAGTTTCTTGTGAAAGGTACGGTGGTAGATGGCCACTCATCCATTTAATAGGTATATATGAAATTTCCAATTCAGGTGGCGGAACGTGGGGACAGGAATAAGTTCTAACAATTCATTACAATATTTGCCGTGATAATTGACACAATAGAAGCTCTATGCGTCGGTGAGACTCTTCATCATTACAGTGGTCAGCTGATCGCGCTCGCGTTCGGTTGTGTGTATTCGTGCGCGTGGACATACATATGTGACATGTAGCGAAAATGACCTCTAAAGTGATAAAATGCAATAGTTGCAATCTAGTTGTTAATGAAGTGCTCTCATTCATTCAAAATAAAATTGATGTAATGGACGAAGAAAGCCTCGTATCTGTGTGTGCATCGGCCTTTTCGGAGGACGATATTAAAGAAGCAAAATCACTGCTGTTTGAATCAGTAACAAAGCGTAGTGTGTTGCGAAAGGGTGGCCAAAAAACAAACAAGAACCTTTACGACGTTATAACCCTTCTTAAGGAGACTGATCCCGAGGAAATACCCATTTTTGTTGCCCGAGATCTTCAGAAGTTGCCACCGGTCACGTTTGACCACATCGACGTAACTAGACTGCTTAAGGACATTATTTTGATACAGAAAGAAGTACGCGATCTACAGGAGAAGTGTTGTAATAACGTTCTTTATGCGACGGTAGAAGATATAAAACTACTTAAGCTCGAAGTTGATATTTTAAAGAAAGACAAATTAAAGACGAACAATATTGAGCCTAATGTTAATACAAAGAGAGGTGGTTTTAGCATGCAGGAAAGTGTTATGCACTGTAAGGAGTCTGCGACTGAGCATGAGTCACCAATAACTCAGGCGCAGGTAAAAAAGTTGTCAGGCGGGTCATCGGACATGCAACGCGCGGCACCGTACTCAACTGTTGCGCGCGTGGAGGCTACCTGTACATCAACTGCGGTTTCGAACGGTGCGAAAGCGCCTAACAGTGAGGCGCCGCTGTCTTCGTATAAGCGGCCTTCGGAATTGTGCGGCCGAAATGTAAACATGCAGAATAATACATCAAATGAAATCCAAGTTGATGGGCATGGAACTGTAAAAGACCGCCTTGAAGGGGAATGGACTGAAGTGAAGAAGCGTCGTTCGATGAGATTTAAAGGAAAACAAGGATGTGCTCCGGTTGACTCATCCTCTAAATTCAGAGCCGCTGACGTGAAAATTCCACTGTTTATATACAACGTTTCAAAGGACACATCAGAAAAAGATATTGAAGATTATATTATGGGGAAAACTAGTATACTAGTGGCACCAGAAAAAGTACCCATGAAATATTCCAAGGAGTATGACTCATATAAGATCTATATCCCTAGAAGTAAGCTAGACATATTTGTAAAAGACGGTTTTTGGCCTAGTGGGATTTTCTTTAGGAGGTATATAATATTTAAGGATAGGCAGAAGTATATAGTCGCAGAAAAAGAACGGAAAAATAAACATCAGGATGGGTGCGATAAATAAATCACTTAAAATATTGAGTTTTAATTGTAAGTCTGTAAAGAGATCAGTAGACTGTGTAAAAAGACTGTGTGACACGGCGGATATAGTTGCACTGCAGGAGACGTGGCTGCTACCTCACGATCTGGCCTATCTCAACGACATTCATTGCGACTTTGCGGCGGTGGGCGTCTCAGCGGTAGACACAGCGGATGGAGTGCTGCGGGGGAGGCCCTATGGTGGGGTAGCCATTCTATGGCGGAAGAGCGCGTTTAGTGTCGTCGAAATTATTAAGTGTAATAGTGTGCGCATTTCTGCAATCAAATGTGTGAATCAGTGTCAGTCAATGTTAGTGTTCTCGGTGTATATGCCCACAGACTGTCAGGACAACCTGCCTGAATTTACTGCGTGTCTCTCGGAAGTAAATGCGGTAATTGATGATTATAATATAGATACAGTCTTTATTTTGGGTGACTTCAATGCGCATCCGAGGGAATTGTTTTATAATGAAATGCTTGATTTCTGTGAGGAACAAAGTTGGCTATGTGCCGACGTAGAGTTGTTACCAAGTGATTTAAACACTTATACATACCTAAGTGAGGCTCATGGAAGTGTAAGGTGGTTAGATCACTGCCTGGTTACGTCAATGGCATTTCAAACAATTGAAAATATCAGGATATTGTATGAAGTGTCATGGTCAGACCACTATCCCTTAGAAGTTATGTGTAACCTTAAGAGTTTACCAAATAAAACTGTTTCATACAGCGATACTGGAAATAAAATATTATGGGGCGTAAGAAATAGGGACCAAATTTGTAAATATACGGAACTGTGCAACGGATCACTGCGTGGCATAGACTTTCCAGTGGAATTGCGGGAATGTTGTGACTATACATACAACGTAACAATGCCGATCATAGACATATAATAGATAAGATGTACGCTAACATTAAGTCTATCTTGTGTAGTGCCTCCGCGAAAACCCGAACTGCCAGTAAAATCACTAAAAATAGGTATATTGTAGGGTGGAACAAGCACGTAGGAGACGCTCACAGGAAGGCTTGGCTTAGTTTTAGTAACTGGGTTCTACAGGGTAAGCCACGAGCAGGGCCACAGTATATAGATATGTGTGAAACACGAAAAGTGTTCAAGAAAAAATTGAAGTGGTGCCAGGATAACGCTGAGCAAATAAAAATGGATTTACTAGCCGCAAAACATAAGGCGAAGGATTTTAGTAGCTTTTGATAAAAAACGGGGCACTTAAATCCTAAGCCGAGTGTTCCTTTGAGCGTCGACAGTGTAGTCGGGGATCAAAATATTGCGAATGTTTTTAGAGAGTTGTATACTTTGGAACCATTGCCGTGTGACTTGGGTAACTTGAACAAACCAGATGTCAGACCTGGTGAGCCCTACTGTCGAATTACACCATCTGACGTGAGGAACGTCATGACTCTATAAGTATAGAACATCTACGCTATGCAGGTGTACATCTGCCCAGAGTCCTCAGTGTATTGTTTAATTTGTGTATAGGTCATTCCTTTATTCCGGATGATATGATGAAAACTGTAGTAGTTTCTATTATAAAGAACAAAACCGGGGATCCATCTGACAAGCATAATTACCGGCCGATATCATTGGCAACAACCATGGCGAAGGTTCTTGACAGTCTCGTGAACATGCAGTTGAACGAACACCTTCAAATACATGACTTGCAGTTTGGCTTCAGACCTAATCTGTCAACGGAAATGGCAGTCATGTGTCTAAAACAAACAGTTAGGTATTATACCGACAGGAAAACACCTATATATGCGTGTTTTCTTGATCTCTCAAGGGCCTTCGATCGGGTGTCTTATGATATTCTTTGGCATAAACTGCTTGAAGAGACTACTGTGCCAAGGGAGTGGGTATCTCTCCTCAGATACTGGTATAATAATCAAAAGAATGCTGTCAAGTGGGTCAACACGCATAGTCAAGAATATCATTTGAAATGCGGTGTGAGGCAAGGCGGATTGACTTCCCCGAGTCTGTTTAATTTATTTGTAAACCAGCTGATTGGTGGACTCAGTAGAGCCAAGGTCGGTTGCTCAATCGATGGTGAAATGGTTAATAATATTAATTACGCAGATGACATGGTTTTATTGAGTCCATCAGTTAGTGGGCTTAGGAGGCTTCTGGGTATTTGTGAAGCTTATGCCCTGTCGCATGGACTCAAATATAATACTAGTAAGAGTGTTATCATGCTATACAAAGCAGGAAACAAGGCTCCCTCTAACGTGCCGCCAATTAAGATCGATGGGTCGGCACTCGTTAGGGTGTCCAAAGTAAAATATTTGGGTCACATGCTGACAGACCGGCTGCACGACGATGAGGACATAGAAAGGGAAAGGAGGGCGTTGGCAGTCCGCTGCAATATGCTGGCCCGCAGATTCGCACGCTGTACTACAGATGTAAAACTGTTACTTTTCAGAGCCTTCTGTCAGTCTTTTTACACGTGCAGTCTGTGGATCAGCTTTACGCGGCGGGCTTACAATGCCCTGCGTGTTCAGTACAACGACGCTCTGAGGGCAGTATTGAGGAAGCCACGGTACTGCAGTGCTTCCGAAATGTTTGCGGTTGCATCCATTGATGACTTCTTTTCCATTATACGGAAAAGAACTGCATCGATGATGAGTAGGGTCCGTGGTAGCACCAATGCTGTCCTGAGAACGTTAGCGTCCAAAATTGACAGCCCTTTTATCGTGTACTGGGCAGGTGTACACCTGCACAGGAATAGAAGATAATAATAATTGTGTTAATCTGTTTTGTTTACTAACAAATTACTAACACTTTTTTTGTATTTATTTCTGTGTACTACTAACAACCCGTACTAACCCTAGTTTCGTAGTTAAATTATGGACTTATATCTGTCATTGTACATATTTGTCTGAATTAAAGATTAAATTAAAATTACAGCTGAAATAAGTCCACTGCTGGACAAGCCTCCCTCAAAAAACATCTTGGGGGGATATGCTATAATCAACACGCTTGGCAGGCGTGTTGGCGATCGTAGTAAAACGGTCATAGTACTCAGAAGGAAGCTGCTGCCCGTCCTGTGGTATATATTCTCACGGGTGGACTTCGACGCTCCCCGCGGGATGAGATGGGGTGATGATATTCTGATTCTAATATTTGTCGCCGTCACCACACTCACCACACAGCAAGAAAACAGCTCAGCACAGCACAGCAAAGACTCTCTTAGATCCCACAGAAAAGAAGAAAAAGTTTGAAGAAGGTAGTTCCTCTTTGTTATTCGTTAATCCATGTAAGATGTAAAACAGTCATAATATCTATTAAAATGTGTTACTCACCACACAACAAGAAAACAGCCCAGCACAGCACAGCAAAGACTCTCTTAGATCCCACAGAAAAGAAGAAAAAGTTATTCGTTAATCCATGTAAGATGTAAAACAGTCATAATATCTATTAAAATGTGTTACTCACCACACAGCAAGAAAACAGCTCAGCACAGCACAGCAAAGACTCTCTTAGATCCCACAGAAAAGAAGAAAAAGTTTGAAGAATATAATAATAATAAATATCGTTTATTTTCTCCACAAATATTTTAGAAATAGAAGAAGGTAGTTCCTCTTTGTTATTCATTAATCTATGTAAGATGTAAAACAGTCATAATATCTATTAAAATGTGTTACATATTGTAGCAAGAACACAGATCGAATGTTATGTAGGCACACTTTATTCATATTTTCTAAGCTCATATCTGTATTCAAAAGGCACAAAATATTCCAGTAGATGTATGCATATTTAATAGCAACTACCCCAAAAGATGTAAAGTATACATAGGCAGTACCAATGAAATACTATCGTAACTTATCGACTATATCTATATTTATCTCATCGTGTGGGTATCGTGAGTACTTTGACACACACATACAGTAATAACACGTCATAAGAGTACATCCCTACTCTCCCCCATCTAGAGACTCGTAATTTTTATTACATGCCTCCCACATTTTTAGGCATAAAAAGGCGGAGTAATTCGTGACTGGTAAATAAGATTATGTACATGACATTAGCGAGTCCGGGCTAACAGTAATATCATCACGTTCTTTTGTGTCGCGTCGTACGCTGGCCCCATATAAATAAGGTCCTTACACAGTTTTTCAAAGACGAGTGATGTAAACACGTGTCGGCGAGTTTGCCGAAGTTCATAGGACTCGGACTCAGGCCAAATGAAATTTGCCCCACTGACACCCGCCAACTAGGGATAAGAATGTAACAGTCTACAGGTGCGCTTTATTGTATAGTTAGAGTGTAGAACTTTGAGCTGGAATTGTGTTTTAGTACGATTAAACTTGCCGTTACTGACGGGAGGATCCCTCAAAGGGACGTTTTGTGCTCAGACATGTGTTTGCACCAAATTCTTCATTTACTTTCAAATTAGTTTATAACATAAAAAAATAAATTAATCATATATTTATTTCAAAATTTTAACACATATACACACACATACGTGCACGCGCACCCAAACAAACATGACACATACGCACAGCGACATGCATAAAGGAGAACGGGCGGAAGTGGTCCAAATGGCGTCGGCTGATGAAACCTAGTCTATATAATAGTTCGTGAATGTAGGATATTTTTTTACTATGGACACCATAAAATCGGCCCACGGAGAAAAAAGTTATACAGTTCAGAAAGTATCTACCTATTATAGACGAATAATTGAAAAAGCTGCCTTTTGTTCGGTCAAAACTTATTTGCCGAATACCGAGTACTCACACTTACTCCCCGCCGCCCGTACGCGCCCGCTACCCCTCGGGGTGGCGGGGGGTGATGCTCCTGCGCCGCGCGTATTGTTCACAGGTCACTGAGTCATTCGCTATTATTCAGCAAGGACATCGTTTGGTTTCTTTATTTTGTTCGTACCGGCTTTCTTTTTGGACATATTTTGATTTACTTACTCGATTACTTTGGCGCGTTTAAACGAACTTGTGATATTGCTTTTGGATTTGGCTTTCAAGATGTTGCCTAGTGCTGGCATTGTGTGTTTAGTGTGTAATCGTTCAGTGTTACGAAGAGAAAGGCAAAATGTTACCCGAAATCTTTTCGAGTCAAACCCAGCCATCTCAGCACATATACTCGCATCGGAACTTATCAACTAAAGCTAGCGCGTAGCTACTATAGTGAGCACGTCCGTAGTGGTATATACAGTATAAATATTTATCGTGACGGTGCACCACCCGCAGGATTGGAGCGACATAATATTACAGAACCAAACTTAACACTGTTACGAGGGCGGATACAGTCACGATACGTCAGGTCAAGAACCTATTACACAAACATAATGTATGGAGAAGAAGCTGCAGGATTGGATTCCATACGGTATTATTATTGTAGCTGTATAACGGGGTAGAGGACTTTAGGGGTTTGTGCCCATATTATGACCATAGTATGGTATTTAGGGTGGGCTCGCTACCAAGATCAAATACGCCATCCTGCAGAATTTTTGAACCACATTTTAATATAATAAATACATATTAATCGTTCATGTTTCTTTTATTTTAACCTTTATTATATATAAATAAAACACATAATAATTACTATAATAGGTATACCTCTGCTTAAGCCTTCGGGGTTTACAGGCGTTATGTTATGTTGTTATGTGTGCTTTAATGAATACCTGTAATATATATCGTATTTTTCTAATAATCTGCATATAAACAGTAAAAAAAAGAAATATTACAACTACTCATTAAAATAATATGGGTGATATACCTATGTGTCAATTACTTTTTTCTCCATGTGTCGATTTATTTGCGGGTATAGTAAGTGTTACAATATTAAATTATCAAATATATAAAGCAATTCTCATCATCCGACGCCACTTGGACCAAAGTCCATACTAAAATGTCCGATCTCCTTAGTCATATAAGTGAATACAAATATCCTAGACTTCTATAAAGAAGAGTTTTCTTCTTCGTGGTGTATGAAACCACTAGCAGTTTTATAGAGCAATGTTTTGCCATTCTGATTAAGCCAATTTGATAAAACAGACAAACATAAACATTATTTCACTACATGAGTTGTTAAGTTGAGAGTATACCTGCATCTTACAGAATACATACTAAGTAATAAAAATTTTATGTTAATTTTGTGGTCCTGGGTGACGCCAGAGATCATAGAGGGACCACTAAACAAGATGGTTATATAAAAAAACATATGCTCGACTACTACCAGGTTTACATTTTAATGGCATAATACGCCACAAACATTGATCATTTAAAATCTTTTAACGTTTATCGGTACATAGTAACGATTTTATAGATTTTTTTGCGTTTCAAACTAATAAGTAAATACACTTCTATTCTTTTACTGTGGACTGACCACATTACAGGTAAATATGCTCTTTAACCATATATACTTTTACTCAACTGGGGCCAACTAGAATACCAGCGCTACAGTAATTTTAGCTGTAGCTTATGCTGAAGTTGGTACCCATTTATAGTACACAGCATTTTTTTTTTTATTTTTAAGCACCTCATAATCAATTTGTTACATACAAATTGATTATGAGGTGTATTATAAATAAAAGTATTGCTTTCTTTCTTCTTTCTTTCTTTATCAACTGCTCGGTAATTTTGTCATATTGAGATATTCCTTGTACTTGTTCTAAATAAAATTAGGATCTTAAATTATGCTGCTTCTAAAAAAACGACTAGATACGTCTCTATTTTTGGAAAACCCAATAAACATACAATGAAATTCTACAAACATAACAGAGCAATAAAATATACCGTATCCAATATTCCGATACAATGTTAGGCGGGTATATCGCGGTAAGGGCGCGTTTCCGAAGGCAGAGCCGCCTCCCGCGAAAATTCACTCAAGACGCCTCCGTCAGAAGCGAATGTGTTTTTATTGTTTTAAATGCGTACGTTATTTTTCGCACCGACTGAACGTCTTCAACGAGAATTTTTGTACGAAGTTATGTTACTGTACGTGGTTCAATTACGAAAACAAGAAACTAACGTATCCTCTTGCTCGAGATCGCACGTTGCTCTTATTTGTAGCCGACGTTCGTTGATTTCATTATTAGACTCGACATTTTGAAATATTTTCGAATCTAATCAAATTTCTAAGACCACAAATGTTTCTGAAAGTAAATTCTAGAAACTTATAGAAATAAATTAAAGATGTGTTCACTAACGAGTAAATTTATTTTGATACAATACTCAGGGGGTGTTCTCAATTATTCTTGATATACATTCTTATTAGAAGTTTTATGTCATAGATCTTAGGTGGTTTATATTATCCAATTTTCTGTTTACTTTTTTCAGCATAATTAGCATTATAAGTAATTTTTGTAATATAGTGCTCAGAAAGAAATACTATGTTTTCATTTTTAGAAAACATAGTATTTCTACCTGAGCACTTACTAAGATTAATAAACAAGAGTCCCTCTGCTAACCTTGTTCTTACGCAGTTTACCCTTCTTGTTTTTCTCAGGAATTTAATAGCTCATATTTATAAATAAGTAGATATCCGAACAGGGTGTAGGCTGGCAATAAATAATTGACGCGGCAAACTGGCGGTTCGGATTAAACGGCAGAGCACGTCCTCGGCAAACTTTCGATTCCAATTCGGTGTCAGTCGATATTAAATTAAAAGCACCCACGCATTCCTCTCGCGTCTTTTTCCTGTCCATTTGCAAGGACCGTGTAGACCGGGCTCACATCACGCGAGCCCAACGCCTCGACATGTACAACATTGTATGGACAAGACAGAAAACATATGTAAAACGTAATTCACTAAAGATTTTATCAGAACAATTCTCATGTCCCGTTCCAAGCTGAACGGGACATGATCACAAGATCCGTCTAGACTCTCGGCTGTCTCAGACTATTTTCCGGATAGCATGTCCACATTATTATAATGGGTCGGGGGAGCAAATTTCTAGGCAAACGAGTGAATGGCGACGCATACTTGAGTGATGGCGGACTTTTTTATTTGAATCGTGTGTGAATGCGACCGTCCGAGCACCCAGACGCGATGTAGCGACACATTACTTACATACCTCCTAGACGGGCAAGTGTCAATGAATTTCGTTGAATATTTTTGGAGGTAGTTTTGGCCCCTTTATATTTCATCAGTATAATCTTTGTGGATAAGCTGCTATGCTCTGTAAAGACTGCACTGTAAAATCAGAATGCAAAATTATATACATATGTTGAATGAAATATTGTTTGTCAGACAGTTAACACTCCATATCTTGGAAAACATTCAAACCTGAATACTGAGATGCAAGTGTCAATGAATTTCGGTAAATATTTTTGGAGGTAGTTCTGGCCCCTTTATATCTCAGTATAATCTTTGTGGACAAGCTGCTATGCTCTGTAAAGACTGCACTGTAAAATCAGAATGCAAAATTATATACATATGTTGAATGAAATATTGTTTGTCAGACAGTTAACACTCCATATCTTGGAAAACATTCAAACCTGAATACTGAGATGCAAGTGTCAATGAATTTCGTTGAATATTTTTGGAGGTAGTTTTGGCCCCTTTATATCTGATCAGTATAATCTTTGTGGATAAGCTGCTATGCTCTATGAAGACTGCACTGCAAAATCAGAATGCAAAATTATATGCATATGTTAAATGAAATATTGTTTGTCAGACAGTTAACACTCCATATCTTGGAAAATATGCGAACCTGAATACTGAGATAATCGTTAGGTATAATAATACTACGCAAATATATAAGATGGGTTGATCGAGTGTAAGATTCTATTAAAGTTTTTTTTTACTAAGAAGCCATATACCCAGTAGGTATAATCGTCTCAGTTTGTAGGTACTTACTTTGTTTTGAGCTCTTATAGTTGATGATGTTTCATGATGAATTTGGTGCAAAGTTCATGCAAAATATAGGTACTGTCTCAAAGGATACTTTATAAGTAGGTAAGGCAGAATTCACTAAAGAATTTGTAAACGAAACAAACCCGAGAAATAAAATGGTTTAAAAATAAAACCAAACTCGATCTGTGTACTATTTAATTCACATACATGTTTTATTTAAAGGGGGCGCATTTTTACACAGTCCCTTACAGTGAACGGAATGAAGGAACATGACAGTACAAGGTCGCGTGACCGTCTCCTGAATTTTAATGTTATTCTCCCTTTGATAGTCGTAAAAATGATTTTTCAAGATTGCTGTCGTACCTGCTCCCTTCAAAGATATCTCACATATATTAGTATGTAAAACACGCTTTATTTTTTTCGGTTATTTCAGAAACATCTGCAAATAGGTATAGACAGAGGAAACGGAACAATTTCGTTTCTCCTATTCAATAACAAGGAACTTTACTGCAAAAATATACTAACTTAATGAAGGTTACGTAAGTAGAAAATTCGAGCTCGGCTATAATGGCAAATGGCAACACCTGTTTATTAAAATAAGAATGTTGCCAACATTAAATATTGCTACAATTGTACGAAATTTTCTCCTTGGTGAATCCTATTTTCTGGTCGTGCCTTCTTCACATTTCCGTTAATAGATGTGTCACTAAATTTGCGTTTTCAATTCGGGGTTGGTTGCGATGGCGTCGGGGGGGCGCCGGTGGTTTCAATCAAAACGGGCACGCACTCCTCCACATCCTTACCAGCTTCGCCTTTTAGAATAAGAATTGTCTTTTTCGCAGTACTCAGCGGTGACGGACAAACAAGTAAGGAAACCGCTTCCTTACTTATAAATCATATGTCAAGTTACACACATTTGACTCCAAGTTGAATTAACTAATAGACTCTGTAGTTTATTGAGGTGCATAATCATAAAAGACAGTCCAACTTAGCTTTTACCCTTGAGACTTTATATACCATTAAAATTTAAGACAATAAACATGACGGTTAATCCAAGAACTTGCAAACTTGAACTGAAATTAAGCTCTTCTCGAGTTAAAAGACAAGTTTCGCAATGGTTTTGCGACAGCCCTATAAATCCTGACAATCTGCCACGTTGTTGTAATTAATAGCATAATTCGAACAATAGTATCGGGATCGTTTCCACACTAAGCGGGCGGGCCGTCGCTCGGGGCCCGTGCCCAGCCGCCATGAAATTAAAGCCGACTCACGCCGAACGAATGATTGAATAATAAAGGAAAGAATTCGCGTCCTGTCCTTGTATTACGTATTCATGACGACTGGCCCCGTGGACGCCTGTGCGCCGTGACGCCGACCATGTTCCATTCCTCTACCCACCACTACGCCAATACTATCTACTCGCATTTTAATGTGACCAACTTAGGTACGTTCGTGTTCATAAGTGCATCAGCGATGAATTGCCATTCTGGTTTTCTCGTAACATTTTAATGTATTGTGTGGATGTATATTCCGAAAATTTATAACATTTAAGCATACAGAAATCAATATGCATCCACCAATCGTATACAACATTTCGAGCCTATCAGAGTTAGAAATATATTCTTAACTTTATTACTTTTGTAGACAAAAGACCACGCACATATAAAAAATATGCACTGTTAGAAGTGAATATTAAGTTAAACCTGATAATGCACTTTTGAACGCTTACTGTCTATAAAATATTACCAATTTGTCCTATGGAAGCTGGGTGTAAGCTGTAGGTAACTCAAGTTCCAATAAAAATGAGTGAAAAGTAAGTATGACCTACTTACTAAGTAATTTACAATTACAAAATTTAGATTATGAGGTGCTGGATACATTTCCCAGCTTCCAGTCCCCGATCCAGGATAAAAAGGTACTAACAAAATTGTTCGAAGTTCGAAAGTGCAGGTTTCTTTACTTCCCTAAGGCTCGACTACTGCACCATCAACCCAACGGATTAAGGGATTGTAGGAATTACTACTATATCATCTCCCACACCGCTATCACGAGTATTAATTTATTTTGAAGTTCTTATACGACCAAGAATCCCTTTTGATTATGAGTTTCTCTACAAAAGAAACTTAACAGAAATATCAACTTCAATTTCTGTGAGTTATATGGAAATTAAAGCCTTTTCTATTCAGGTTTTTTTTTCTGAAAACTTGGGGGGCAGAGCGGTGGAATTCATCCAGTGAGGTCATTAAGTACTAAAAAAAAAGACTAAAAATAATGAGATTCGAATTCAGGTATTAGCCAGCCGCAATGGCAAAGGTGAGTGGAAAAGAGGAAGAAGTGATCTAATAAAGCTTCCGAGCAAGCAAGGAGTTTAGAGCTAATTACTTAATACTTTTAAAGTTGAGTTCTTAAGCCAGACCGGGGACTATATGTGACTACCTACATCAATTATTTTTTTGTGTTAGTGTAATCGTACTAATATTAGAAACGCGAAAGTTTGTAAGTCCATACATACACTTATACGTCCAAACTTTCGCGTTTTTAATATTAGTACGATTACACTAACACAAAAAAAAGAATTGATGTAGGTAGTCACATATCGCGGAAAGAGTCCATCCATATGGATGTTTGTTACTCTTTCACGTCAAAACTACTGAATGGATTTAATATATAATATATATACATCAGAATAACACAAAGGCTACAATTTATACAGATATTGTGTGACTTGTCCAAAATATGACAATAAGTGTCAAGTAAGTAGGAAAAAATCGACCAAATGCGAGCAATTCCGGCGTGCACTGCCAAACCCGCTAGAGGTACACATCCTACTAATATTAAAAATGTGGGAGTTTTTGAGTATAAATAAATGTATGGTGTGTTTGTTACTCTTTTACGCCAAAAATGCTTTAACACGGGTGAAACTGCGGGGCATAGCTAGTTTACCTATAATATGTATTTATTTAGAGATATCTAAGTATGTTTATCAGTTATCTGTTTGCAATAATACAGGCTCTGCCTAGTTTGGGATCAAATTGTAGTGTGCAATTTGTCCCAAAATATTATTTAATTTCAAGCTTATCATTTTCAAATAAGGTTTCGAAACTCCTTATAAAAATCAATGTCCATTTGTCGGGATAAACTTTAATTGAGAGAGCAACGTGAAGTTTCTCAGTTAACGTGGCTAAGTTGCCGTTTATACATAATATAATATGCTCGTTTGTCTGACGATATTTTTTGATTATTCGGACCAGAAACAAACCAACTGCAATCAAAAGATAAGAAATAAAATTTTCAGTAACGCGGATTCTACGTTACGGCAAAATGGAAGAAGCAGAATCAAACATAGTACGCATTATTAAAAAAACAAAAAAAAAAATGTATGTAATATATTTCTAGTCGTAAACAAGTACTGGTTATATTGCATAGTATGACAAATATTGTGGACGTAGACAAACAGGGTATCACGGAATATTAATCATCTTTTGTCTCCTAGCCTTCCGTCCATCCATTTATCACAGCAAAGTATTTTTATGAACTAATTGAACTCGGAAACGTGCTTCAAATATTATAGCAGACCAGCTTATAATACTGAGGGGAAGAATAAATTGTAGTCCATTATTCAATCCTAGCTATAGCTAGCTCTTTTATTTTGAGTACCTGACTGACAGAGCTCGACGAGCCGTGTTCGCCAAAAGCTTTTTTCAGAAACGTGTAAATTATTAAAACCGCCAACAAATTAAATATAAATTCATTTAATTTAGGAATGATACCCACATCACAACTTAAAATGTTAACAATAAAATTATTGACACTTTTAACATCACCGTTAGGTAAGTTACAACTAAATTCAAATATAAAAAAGTATAATATATTTAGAATTAAAATTTAAATATTATTACCGGACAGTCAAATGATAACTCTACATTTTTTATTTTAATCTTATTTCTACGAGGAAACAAATGTTGTGCGTTTAAAACAGTTAAGAATTTAATTTCTTGAAAAACGTGATTCAAATACTTATTCATGATAGAAAAACCCACAACGTTAAATGTTCTAAAAAGTGTGTAAGTACTTAAATATCTATATGAAATAATTATGCTTCCTTATTTATACTACACACATTTACAAACGCTTTTTAGGGTTCTGTAGCCAAGTGGCAAAAAACTGAACCCTTATAGATTCGTCATGTCTGTCTGTCTGTCTGTCCGTCCGTATGTCACAGCCATTTTTTGCCGAAAGTAATAAATCAAATCAAATCAAATCACTTTATTTGCTCAATATGGGTACATACATAATATGGCTACATACATGATAGATCTTAAAATAATATATTGTCCAAGTCCATATTCTACCTTTAAAAGGTGTGCAAAGTTCTTATTATAAATAACCTCATTATACTTATTATTGTAAGACAGCCTTATTAATATGAAACAGGTAACGAAAAATAATGCAGATGTCAAGCTTAAATTGTAACCATAAGTAAAAATAATAATAATATTAATAATACGCCAGTCTCATGCAAGAGTAGGCACGACCTTAACTAATTAACACAATTAAAACATTTGCAACCTCTTTTACCTACTCGTAATATAATGTCTGAATTTAATTATAAACAAATTATTTATGGATTTTTTTGTCAGTAGTAGTAGCCAATAATGGTCATTATCACAATATGTCACCTAAAAATTCATTTACGCTGTAGTAAGCCTTTTCGAACAAAATATTTTTCAATGTTCTATTGAATAGGTTACTACACGTAGTTTCTTCAGTATACTAGCTGTATTATTGTAACTTGGTAAGTAGATGTACTCTGTGAACCGCATTAAGATTTTAACACAAAAATAGAAAAACAACAATAATTTTGGGGGTTCCCCATACATAGAACTGAAATTCAAATTTTTTTTTTCATCGTACCCCTACTTGTTGGGTATCTCTGGATAGTTCTTCAAAAATGATATTGAGCTTTCTAATATCATTTTTTTCTAAACTGAATAGTTTGCGCGAGAGACACTTCCAAAGTGGAAAAATGAGTGTCCCCCCCCCCCTGTAACTTCTAAAATAAGAGAATGATAAAACTAAAAAAAATACACGATGTACATTACCATGTAAACTAACAACAAAAATTGGTTTGATCGAAATCTAATAAGTAGTTTTTTTTTAATGCGTCATAAATCGTAAACCGCAATTTACCTTTCATTTAATCAACTGAAATACTTGTTGCTGCGGAACCCGGAACATGGGCGAGTCCGACTCGCACTTGGCCGGTTTTTAAAGTCTGCATGAATATAAAAATTTTTATTTATTTAAAACAAAATAACCTCAAATATAATTATTATCTGTTGTTTAATACATATTGTGTATTTTATGGTTAGATAAAAACAATGTTATTTTAGAATTGTCATAACGTAAATGAATCATCATCGAACCAAATGAAACGACTTGTACATTTTCACCCTGCTTTTTAACTCGATTTGATAGTGTTTTTCGTTACTTTATTTGAACACATTCAAGGCTTGAGTGAACAGGCATCTAATGGGTAAGCGCGGTCCACCTTCGACCACATCTTCACTTACCATCAGGTGAGATTGTGGTCAAGCGCAAACCCGTCCAGCATAAAAAAAGAACGCGTCTTTGTTATCTTATACGGGCGCGATTGGCATGAAACGGTAAAATAGAGTGATATAAGCCACTTAATGTAAATAAATAATATCTTCCTATCTAACAAAATTTACCGTCTTACAGTATGAATAGAATAAAATATAAAACATTATATTATTTGTTATAACACGGGTATAAGATAATTTCCAAAAACTGTCTATACAAAGTATTGCATGTAAGTAAAAACATTTCATCCTCTGTCTTTATGTTTGTTACTGGTAAATTGACATGTTCATAATATTTATGGCAACACGTTATTTCCAACTTTTATTTTGATTTTTTTTCTGCCAGTTGTATTAAGCGTCCGTTACGCTCCACCCAACATTAATAATTATTTAACTCGTGGACAATAGTGTAGGTTATACGTTAAACAAATTTAAATATGAAAAACTGTTATTAATTGTTACGTATAACTGTTTTCCCAAATAAAATCACACTACTATTATAAATGGGAAAGATTGACTGTGTATTTTTGTTACTTCTTCATGTCTAAACGGCTGGAGCGATTTTAATAAAATTTGGTATGGAGTTAGCTGACACCCTGGATTAACACATAGGCTATAATTTATAAACTTTAACGCGGGTAAAACCGTGGGGCACAGCTAGTAAATAAATAAACCCTAAAACGTACTGGATGGATTTGCGTACAGTTTTCACTATTGGAGGCCTACATAACCCGAAATGGTTTCAACTTATATATAAATAAATCCCAACAGGAGCACACATATTAGAAATTGTATTAGTGCAGTACTAAGTAGAGCCAATATACCAAATTCTAACACAGGTATTGAAAATATATCTAACATTTTTAATCGTTACAAGACTTCTACTCAAAACTATAACAAGTTACCGTATTTTGTCAGTTTGGCAACAGTCGTCCATTTCGAGTGCCTTAAGACTATTCTAAAACGCAGAAAGGCCGATGCCTTTCTGCGTTTCACCGAGGTCCTATTGTTACAAATTAAGTTAAGTATCCGGAAAGCTACTTCTGCTTCTCATCGTACATGATGTTTCATAGTGTCTCTAGAAAGTTTTATTAACCGCGGGATAAAAGCGTTTAAACATGGATTAAAAGTTTGTACCAAAGAAGTAGTAAATTTTACTAATAGTTATAAATTATAGTAGAATTTTTAATTGCGTGTGTACTTGCTACTTTTGTAACAAGAGTTTTGCTGATTGACTGATTATAATTATTTTTCTCTTTCATTGTTGCCCTACGATACTAAAAAGTTGTATTAACTGTTGCAACAAAGCATTTAACCATTAATTATATGTTTGTGGCAAATAGTTGTAAATGCAGCTAAAATGTATTTAGCTTCTAACACGCTGCTTTCATGTCAGGAATATAACTGATTGACTTGTTATTACTTTTGTTACTATCATAGCTGTCATATATAATATTTCCTTTAAAATAAATAAGTAAACGATAAACAAACTAACCAGAGCTTGTACTATGGAATAATCCTATTACCAAACAAACGCATGATACACGCTTCATATATATTTTATTCCTTTGACGTGTTAATTATTATGTAATAAAGGCTACAAACAAATTTTGTTCACATGGGTATGAAAACTCATACCCATGTGATCAAAATTTATAAACTTGAATCTAACGTTTGTACCAAAGAAGTAGTACATTAAACTAAAAAATAGTTGGCTGCTGAAGTACAGTACTTAAGCTTTTGAACACTAATTATAAGTCTGTGCTAAAACATTTGGTAATAAAACTAAAACGTAGTTAGCTTCAAACGAGCTACTTTTGTAACAGAAAGTTGGCTGATTGACTGGTTATTTCGTTGTGGTGTTTAGGCAGCTATTCAATTTAAGTAGAAGTCTAATAAGATAGATCTATAAATAGAGATTAGGTTAATAGGACACAAACCACACATAGAATATATATTGAAGAATTTTATAAATGATGGCATTTTGATAGATTTTCTACACCTGGACTCATTTCTATGTAGTTTGCCTTTAAATATATTGTACACGTTTTGTACTAAACCTTAATTTTTTATTACTTATTTATATCAGAATATAAGAAGGGGACGTACAAGTCGACCCGAATAAATATCTACCAGAGGACGGGCAGCAGCTTCTTTCTGAGCACTATGCTCATCTTATTGCGATCGTCAACCCGTCTGTCTTGCGTGGTATTTCGTCCCATGTTGATTCTTGGGGGAGGATTTTCTCCAACAGTGGACTTCTTTCAGTTGTTATGATGATGTAGGTATTTACAAAAGAAAAGTAGTATATGTAGTATATCAGTTATCTGGTTTCCATAATATAAGCTCTGCTTAGTTTGGATCAGATAGCCGTGTGTAAATAATGTACTATTATTATGTGGATGTATTATATTTTTCATGACGTTGTCTTTTTTTATAATTATCAAAAACACGTTACAATTCAGAGTATTTAAATACCTATAATGTCACTTAAACCTCTTGGGTTTGAGCGTGACACTTCCCAATATGGGTCAATCTAATATCAATCTATATAATAAGTATAAACAAATACCAAATTTTACAAGAAAATTTATACGAGAACACTATGCTTTACAAATTACTAAACTAATAAAATACATACATAACATACACAACTACAAAATACACTTAATAAGCTACATACAGATTAGGTTCTTATACATTTTAATACCTACAGTGACTTAAAATATTGGTTTAATTTAACTACTTTGTTCATATTAATATTGTCGATAACGGAGGTAGGTAATTCATTATTTAGCTGTGGAATCAGGTAGGCCGTTGCCGCACGACTCGTCGTGTGTATATAGGATGATCTATCTTGTGCTGTAACTGCATGTTAAAGAATTGTTCTTTTAATAAGTTATATTTAACTTTAATATGTATTGGAAGGAAATGAAATGAAATAAGACCTACTGAACTAGATAGACCGTATGACACTATTGAGCACAAAACGCATTAAAAAGAAGTAATCTGGTTTTGAAGAGAAGGCGGTTTTTATCACATATATTTAGGCCAGAATCGCGCGTAATTTATCACATGTTCGTTCAATGTGATAATAAATGGGGCCCCTGTTAAATTGTCCCCATTTTAATTTTCGTTAAAGTTCAAAATATGTATTGTTCCAAATTTAACCTTTAACACAACGTCTTAAGATAAAGTAACTTATTTTTTAAATATTGAAACATTGCATTCCATACTAAAAAACTATTTACTACAAATAATAAAAACAAAAACTTGACCCCAATTTTATAGCGATTTTTTCCAAACAACCGTAGGATGGACCAGTGTAAATAGAAATTTACAAGCAAATGGTACTCTACAGTCGTCAGCTCTACAGAAAGCAAATCTAACTTGAATAATAATCTGCATAGATTATTTTACCTATTTATAAACGTATATTAAAGTAATAAATATGTAAGTATGAGATACTTTTTTTTGTATCTTTTTAAAGACTTAATTTTTTTTATAGAAATAAATTCCTGAATCGCGGAGCACTTCACAAACATGCAATTCACGAACACGATGCTCACTCAGACTCACATCAACTATAATTATATGGGCCCCACAAATAATTGTCTTGTGCGAGAATCGAACCCGTAACACGGAATAACATGGCGACCTTAACTGCTGAAACGGAAATTAAGTAAAAGGAGCAGGATTAAGACTAAGAGGATAGCTATTGGCTTTTCACGTTATTTGAGCACGTCGTATTGGTAGTGGCAGAGCATTCCACATTTAATTGCATGGATCGTAAAAGAATTATCTAATAAGTCTGTGTAGTGCAACGACGTTGTCATCATCAGATTATCTGATGATGTCAGAGACCCGAATGTGAACCGCGCAGAAATTTAAATAGTTTCAAAAGTAAAATTTATAATGATCAATTATTTACGAAGGCCAAATATGAATTTTATGCAAAAGTTTTGACCCCGCTCAAGTTTTTCGAATTTATCTTCCGTGAGATTAGGATAGCTGGCATTTGCAAAGTCATGGACTGGAAGTAGGAGGGATTGTGTAAGTTCGATTTTGGTGGATGTTAAGAGTAAATGTCGCAACTTACGGAGTCCACAAGTTTCAACGATCCACGCAGCCAATAAGTGAACAACATTACTATAATAATTAATTTAATGAATTCTCATGCGTGGTATCCTGAAGTCCCTTATTTGATTTTCAAGAGCTTGTAATAACCCACCCCCCCCCTGTCGAAAGACTGTCGTGACGTCTGTACTCTAACTCTTATCTCACGATAATATGCTGTGAGGTTTTATTTAATTAATAATTTTTAGTTGAGTTTTAGTTGGGCGTGATCGTCTATATTGAGTTCTATAGGGCGCGTGATCGTCTAGATTAAATGAACATAATATTCTAATACATCCTATATTCATACCTTAGTTTTTATAAATTTAATTAATGCCGTTTTAAAAGAAAAGTGCTGTAAATAAACATCCTAGTTCGAATTGTTGTTAAACACAGTATATGGCTCCAAGCTTCAGTAATGATTCGTGAAAATAAAATAATATATGGGCTATTCTCTACAACTTACCCCGGATTTCAGCTACCGCGTGTATATGCCGGAAAATGGTTTTCACACGAGTCCTGTAGGATGAAGCGGAAAATGCAAAACTACTGTCTACTTAATCTTAACATAGCTCGTAATATTTGTAAAGAAATATTATCAATGCAATTAGTCTCTTGAGTTATAATGAGTTAACCATGATTTCCTAGAATTATTAATATCAGTTATTTTATTTATTTCATAGTCTCAGGGTCATTGTCAAGGTCATGTGTCATCAAGAGTGTGTCAGAATTAGTTGACTTATATATATATGTATATTCGGATACTGTTGATTGTAAAATCCCACTCATGTGATTGTGAATTAACTCAGTAATTCAGTTATACGAGCTTTTGTTACTTTTACGCCAGCGGCGATTACTTTAAGGTTGCGCAGTTATTTACGTTAACTGAGAGGAATGTTACTGTAGCTTAAATCCAACATTCTCGACAATTTAAGTTGTAACATGCGTGTATGCGTACTTGTGCGTTTGTGTGAATATGAGAATACTCGGATAGTTGCTAGATCTAAGTAATCTATAGCCAGAATAGTTTGAGTATAGGGTATGTTTCGGAGATTTATAATATGAGTCGATCACAGACGTGTGCTCTAGATGCTGTAACAGTAGGCTTGCTTCTAGCGCGTCCCGCGTAGCATGAGAGAGTCTGTCTGCGAAGGGATCTATGCCCTTTATTCACATGTACGTGACCCGCGTTGGGCAAACAGATATCTCCCACACATGACTTATCGCATGCCCGCTTGTTTAGACAGTCTACACATACAGGGATTACACGCTGTCGACACTATAGTATATAATGGTAGCTTGATTCAATTGGCGTGTTCGATCATCTTGATCCGAACCATCCGAGATAGATGTCTCATTAGTGTTAGTGTGTGTGTGCCGTAAAAACCGCCCTCTTTGTATCGTATTCATCGGGAAATAGATAAAGTTTACGCACACTTACGCAGATTGCGTCACATTATAGGTATTCCAAAATCACATCTCCCCGTACATACAATTGTATATATATTCATTCTACTTTATGTTTTATATTTACTAACTGCCAGCACTCTACTTATGTGTATATGGTCATGTAAATGTCGTCAAAGTAAAAGTCAACCATCAGTATATATCGACGTCGTCGTTCTGTACATAATAATGTCCTTAATAGATAATATATAAAGAATTTAGACAAGGCTTTCCAGGATTTGTACCAGTTATTTTTATATCTTGTAAACATTCATTAATAAATAACGGATAAACCACTTATATAAGTATTTAACTGGATTTGAACCAGTTATCTCTATATCTTGAATACCGTTACGACAATGCGCATATAAAAATCTCCATTAATATATAACGGATAAATCATTTAGATCAGTATTTAATTGGATTTGAACCAATAGATCTAGTTAACCTTCACCTTAGGTTCTCACAGTCGGGTAAACATTGTAAAGTCTAGATTCATAATCGTCAGTTCTAGCCATGAAAATTAGAAATAATGATCGGATATAATCCAAAGTGTGGCTGAGAACCTATCTCAAACACAATAAAATAATAATCATTTGATTATTATGGTTAGCTGTTTGTCTGTGCAACAACAACAATGCAAGAGTAATAAATTAACCTCTAACAAGTAAGCCAAAGTTACATATGGGTACTTAGTATTTAATAGAAATAACATCTGAACAGTAAACAGCGTTCTGCCTAATGTACTTAGTATATCTAGTTGAAATGAAATGTTTACAGTGTTTTGCCCAGTAATATATATATAGTACTTAGTTTTTAATGGAAATAAAATATGAAATAGTAAACAAAGTTTTGCCTAATGTACTTAGCTTTTAATTTCAGGAAACCGGCTTCATTCACTGAATTTAATTAATTTAGCTATAATATTTAACAACCAAACACTGACTCTAACATTGATACACACTGACTCAAATTTAAAACTTATAAAATTATTGCGATGTGTTAGAATATAACAATCCCGATTGTAACCGGCGCGCGACAGTTCTAAGACTAACGAAATATTCCTACTATGCATAAAAATAAACGTGTTACTTCCCTTTCCAAACCAATTCTCTTTTTTTTTCAGTCTTTCGATAGAAACCAATAAATATTGTTTAGGGTCGAGACACTTGCACATGATGTCTCAAGTGGTCACCAAATTTCTAATACCTCGATGATTTTTTGTTGTGTCACTTATCGACTAGAGTTTTATGGGCTCTTGAATTTAAAATTCTTAGCTAAACCCAAAACGATAAATATTAATTTTTTGCCTACATCCTATGGCTGATTATTATATTGTATATGCCGGAAAATGGTTTTCACACGAGTCCTGTAGGATGAAGCGGAAAATGCAAAACTACTGTCTACTTAATCTTAACATAGCTCGTAATATTTGTAAAGAAATATTATCAATGCAATTAGTCTCTTGAGTTATAATGAGTTAACCATGATTTCCTAGAATTATTAATATCAGTTATTTTATTTATTTCATAGTCTCAGGGTCATTGTCAAGGTCATGTGTCATCAAGAGTGTGTCAGAATTAGTTGACTTATATATATATGTATATTCGGATACTGTTGATTGTAAAATCCCACTCATGTGATTGTGAATTAACTCAGTAATTCAGTTATACGAGCTTTTGTTACTTTTACGCTAGCGGCGATTACTTTAAGGTTGCGCAGTTATTTACGTTAACTGAGAGGAATGTTACTGTAGCTTAAATCCAACATTCTCGACAATTTAAGTTGTAACATGCGTGTATGCGTACTTGTGCGTTTGTGTGAATATGAGAATACTCGGATAGTTGCTAGATCTAAGTAATCTATAGCCAGAATAGTTTGAGTATAGGGTATGTTTCGGAGATTTATAATATGAGTCGATCACAGACGTGTGCTCTAGATGCTGTAACAGTAGGCTTGCTTCTAGCGCGTCCCGCGTAGCATGAGAGAGTCTGTCTGCGAAGGGATCTATGCCCTTTATTCACATGTACGTGACCCGCGTTGGGCAAACAGATATCTCCCACACATGACTTATCGCATGCCCGCTTGTTTAGACAGTCTACACATACAGGGATTACACGCTGTCGACACTATAGTATATAATGGTAGCTTGATTCAATTGGCGTGTTCGATCATCTTGATCCGAACCATCCGAGATAGATGTCTCATTAGTGTTAGTGTGTGTGTGCCGTAAAAACCGCCCTCTTTGTATCGTATTCATCGGGAAATAGATAAAGTTTACGCACACTTACGCAGATTGCGTCACATTATAGGTATTCCAAAATCACATCTCCCCGTACATACAATTGTACATATATTCATTCTACTTTATGTTTTATATTTACTAACTGCCAGCACTCTACTTATGTGTATATGGTCATGTAAATGTCGTCAAAGTAAAAGTCAACCATCAGTATATATCGACGTCGTCGTTCTGTACATAATAATGTCCTTAATAGATAATATATAAAGAATTTAGACAAGGCTTTCCAGGATTTGTACCAGTTATTTTTATATCTTGTAAACATTCATTAATAAATAACGGATAAACCACTTATATAAGTATTTAACTGGATTTGAACCAGTTATCTCTATATCTTGAATACCGTTACGACAATGCGCATATAAAAATCTCCATTAATATATAACGGATAAATAATTTAGATCAGTATTTAATTGGATTTGAACCAATAGATCTAGTTAACCTTCACCTTAGGTTCTCACAGTCGGGTAAACATTGTAAAGTCTAGATTCATAATCGTCAGTTCTAGCCATGAAAATTAGAAATAATGATCGGATATAATCCAAAGTGTGGCTGAGAACCTATCTCAAACACAATAAAATAATAATCATTTGATTATTATGGTTAGCTGTTTGTCTGTGCAACAACAACAATGCAAGAGTAATAAATTAACCTCTAACAAGTAAGCCAAAGTTACATATGGGTACTTAGTATTTAATAGAAATAACATCTGAACAGTAAACAGCGTTCTGCCTAATGTACTTAGTATATCTAGTTGAAATGAAATGTTTACAGTGTTTTGCCCAGTAATATATATATAGTACTTAGTTTTTAATGGAAATAAAATATGAAATAGTAAACAAAGTTTTGCCTAATGTACTTAGCTTTTAATTTCAGGAAACCGGCTTCATTCACTGAATTTAATTAATTTAGCTATAATATTTAACAACCAAACACTGACTCTAACATTGATACACACTGACTCAAATTTAAAACTTATAAAATTATTGCGATGTGTTAGAATATAACAATCCCGATTGTAACCGGCGCGCGACAGTTCTAAGACTAACGAAATATTCCTACTATGCATAAAAATAAACGTGTTACTTCCCTTTCCAAACCAATTCTCTTTTTTTTTCAGTCTTTCGATAGAAACCAATAAATATTGTTTAGGGTCGAGACACTTGCACATGATGTCTCAAGTGGTCACCAAATTTCTAATACCTCGATGATTTTTTGTTGTGTCACTTATCGACTAGAGTTTTATGGGCTCTTGAATTTAAAATTCTTAGCTAAACCCAAAACGATAAATATTAATTTTTTGCCTACATCCTATGGCTGATTATTGTGAGAAACTTGGAGTGCATTCCTTTACTTGAGGTCCCATATAATACTTATGTACTGCCAGTACCTACCATATTCAAACACATAGGTAGATATTTCTGCATCCTTTAAGCATGGGGTATCGTACTACTACATTCCCCTCCCTTTGTCACAAACGAAACGATTAAAAGTTTAGTTTGCAGACAAACTGTACTTATTTAGGACGTAAATAAATAGGGTATTATTTTGTCAATCCATCCTGTAATATTAATATTTATTCTAGGCAAAAGCGATTCAATTGCTTGACAACACCAGTAGTACAATTTTTTATATTATTAAAAAAAAAACTACGCACGCACTAGATAATCTATTTCCTGTTTCGCGAAGTAATTTACAAAAATATAATTGTCAGACACAAATTCTCCATCTATACTCAGAACAACTATTTATGGATCACACAAATAGTTCTTCGGCGCGGGAATCGAACCCGGGACACCAAGTTTCGAGGCGACTGTCTTAACTACTGCGCCACACGTGCAGTCATATTCAAATGACAAGTATTGTTCCTGCATACGAGCTTTAATATTATTCTCATTAACTCAATTTAAATCTACCATGCTTTGGTCTACTTGATTAATTGAATTTATTTGTTGTAGACTGATCTCCCCTCCCAGACTATCATTAATCCTTTCAATCATTTATCGACTTTCCAACCTTTGTTACCTCATAAAAAAAAATAATTATATACATTATTCACACGAATGATTTCAAACTAAGCATAGCTTGTACTATGGAAACCAGATAACTGATATATTACAAATACTACCCCTTTTTTTTCTTTTTTTTTTTTTTTTTAAACACCTAATTCATCATCATCATATCAGCCATAAAACGTTCACTGCTGGACAAAGGCCTCCCCCAAAGATCTCATAATTATATATGTAGGTAATTAAACCCAAACTCAGGATAAACAAACATTTCATACATACAAGTTTATGTCCTGGGTGGGAATCGAACCCACGACCTGCGGCGTGTAAGTAAGCATTTATCAACTATGCCAACCGGCCCGTCACTTTCTTATATACTTATAAAATAACCCGTGCCAAACAAACATTTCAAACAAACAAATACCTGTCCTATGTGGGAATCGAACCCACAACCTGTGGAATGAAAACCAATCATTTATCAACCAGGCCAACCGGCCCGTCAATTACTTATACACTAATGAACTAACCCCTGCGTTTTTATCAAACTAATTGTTTTATTTATAGTACTATCTATTAAAGGTAGGACTCGGTAATAAGTTTATATTATTATCCCCATTGTTTGATAACTTCTTTGTCGACCGCTACGGACGCATACACTCTAAATAGATTACAATATAAAATTTTATATCAATGCCTCACATCAGTTTTAACAAATCAACTAAATCAGTAATATAATAAAGATGGGATTTTTCCGTAAAAGAAATTTCTCTGTGTCAGTCCGAAGTCTGGAAGTTGGTGGTGTTACACCTCCGTGCCTCGGAAAGCCCGTTAAGCCGTCGGTCCCGTACCTGACCTCTTTCCGGTCGTGTCTATAGTTGTCCCATCAGATCTTGAGAGTGATGGAATAGAAAGTGCCCCTGTATTTGCGTCACGCTTGTACACTATAATATCTCCTACGTGATTGGCTATTCACCATTGGGACTATCCGCCGTGGCTGAAATCCGGTCGGGAGAACATATAACATGAACATATAATGAATAAATGAACATATAATACAGATAAGTCGATTTTTGACATATGACGCATTCTCAGAAATAGTTGCAGAAAAGAGCCCAATTTCCATTCCAAAACACAGAACCAATATCCTTTGTTTAACCACATACGTTGTGTTTCAATTCCATCTAACTGAATCCAGAAAATTTAATGAATATAATCATGTATAATTATTATGAGTATTACCTACGTTGTGTTTTATTTTTATTGTCTACTCTATAAAGAAATATGAATATTATAAAATAAAGTTACTTTCGTACCGATTTCAAGAT
The DNA here is from genome assembly GCA_951640165.1 of Pseudoips prasinana. Lineage (NCBI taxonomy): Eukaryota > Metazoa > Arthropoda > Insecta > Lepidoptera > Nolidae > Pseudoips > Pseudoips prasinana. The sequence continues at coordinate 25,507,907 of OX621237.1, read as the reverse complement.
CTAACTTAGTTCTTTTATCTCGCGTCATTGAATTATTTCACTGCCTTTTACAAACGAGATCCTCGGTCACGGGCATCAGATGTAATAACCCCACCCCCCCTGTCTGTCGGCGGACTGTCGTGACGTCTGTACTCTAACTCTTATCTCACGATAATATGCTGTGAGGTTTTATTTAATTAATAATTTTTAGTTGAGTTTTAGTTGGGCGTGATCGTCTATATTGAGTTCTATAGGGCGCGTGATCGTCTAGATTAAATGAACATAATATTCTAATACATCCTATATTCATACCTTAGTTTTTATAAATTTAATTAATGCCGTTTTAAAAGAAAAGTGCTGTAAATAAACATCCTAGTTCGAATTGTTGTTAAACACAGTATATGGCTCCAAGCTTCAGTAATGATTCGTGAAAATAAAATAATATATGGGCTATTCTCTACAACTTACCCCGGATTTCAGCTACCGCGTGTATATGCCGGAAAATGGTTTTCACACGAGTCCTGTAGGATGAAGCGGAAAATGCAAAACTACTGTCTACTTAATCTTAACATAGCTCGTAATATTTGTAAAGAAATATTATCAATGCAATTAGTCTCTTGAGTTATAATGAGTTAACCATGATTTCCTAGAATTATTAATATCAGTTATTTTATTTATTTCATAGTCTCAGGGTCATTGTCAAGGTCATGTGTCATCAAGAGTGTGTCAGAATTAGTTGACTTATATATATATGTATATTCGGATACTGTTGATTGTAAAATCCCACTCATGTGATTGTGAATTAACTCAGTAATTCAGTTATACGAGCTTTTGTTACTTTTACGCTAGCGGCGATTACTTTAAGGTTGCGCAGTTATTTACGTTAACTGAGAGGAATGTTACTGTAGCTTAAATCCAACATTCTCGACAATTTAAGTTGTAACATGCGTGTATGCGTACTTGTGCGTTTGTGTGAATATGAGAATACTCGGATAGTTGCTAGATCTAAGTAATCTATAGCCAGAATAGTTTGAGTATAGGGTATGTTTCGGAGATTTATAATATGAGTCGATCACAGACGTGTGCTCTAGATGCTGTAACAGTAGGCTTGCTTCTAGCGCGTCCCGCGTAGCATGAGAGAGTCTGTCTGCGAAGGGATCTATGCCCTTTATTCACATGTACGTGACCCGCGTTGGGCAAACAGATATCTCCCACACATGACTTATCGCATGCCCGCTTGTTTAGACAGTCTACACATACAGGGATTACACGCTGTCGACACTATAGTATATAATGGTAGCTTGATTCAATTGGCGTGTTCGATCATCTTGATCCGAACCATCCGAGATAGATGTCTCATTAGTGTTAGTGTGTGTGTGCCGTAAAAACCGCCCTCTTTGTATCGTATTCATCGGGAAATAGATAAAGTTTACGCACACTTACGCAGATTGCGTCACATTATAGGTATTCCAAAATCACATCTCCCCGTACATACAATTGTATATATATTCATTCTACTTTATGTTTTATATTTACTAACTGCCAGCACTCTACTTATGTGTATATGGTCATGTAAATGTCGTCAAAGTAAAAGTCAACCATCAGTATATATCGACGTCGTCGTTCTGTACATAATAATGTCCTTAATAGATAATATATAAAGAATTTAGACAAGGCTTTCCAGGATTTGTACCAGTTATTTTTATATCTTGTAAACATTCATTAATAAATAACGGATAAACCACTTATATAAGTATTTAACTGGATTTGAACCAGTTATCTCTATATCTTGAATACCGTTACGACAATGCGCATATAAAAATCTCCATTAATATATAACGGATAAATAATTTAGATCAGTATTTAATTGGATTTGAACCAATAGATCTAGTTAACCTTCACCTTAGGTTCTCACAGTCGGGTAAACATTGTAAAGTCTAGATTCATAATCGTCAGTTCTAGCCATGAAAATTAGAAATAATGATCGGATATAATCCAAAGTGTGGCTGAGAACCTATCTCAAACACAATAAAATAATAATCATTTGATTATTATGGTTAGCTGTTTGTCTGTGCAACAACAACAATGCAAGAGTAATAAATTAACCTCTAACAAGTAAGCCAAAGTTACATATGGGTACTTAGTATTTAATAGAAATAACATCTGAACAGTAAACAGCGTTCTGCCTAATGTACTTAGTATATCTAGTTGAAATGAAATGTTTACAGTGTTTTGCCCAGTAATATATATATAGTACTTAGTTTTTAATGGAAATAAAATATGAAATAGTAAACAAAGTTTTGCCTAATGTACTTAGCTTTTAATTTCAGGAAACCGGCTTCATTCACTGAATTTAATTAATTTAGCTATAATATTTAACAACCAAACACTGACTCTAACATTGATACACACTGACTCAAATTTAAAACTTATAAAATTATTGCGATGTGTTAGAATATAACAATCCCGATTGTAACCGGCGCGCGACAGTTCTAAGACTAACGAAATATTCCTACTATGCATAAAAATAAACGTGTTACTTCCCTTTCCAAACCAATTCTCTTTTTTTTTCAGTCTTTCGATAGAAACCAATAAATATTGTTTAGGGTCGAGACACTTGCACATGATGTCTCAAGTGGTCACCAAATTTCTAATACCTCGATGATTTTTTGTTGTGTCACTTATCGACTAGAGTTTTATGGGCTCTTGAATTTAAAATTCTTAGCTAAACCCAAAACGATAAATATTAATTTTTTGCCTACATCCTATGGCTGATTATTGTGAGAAACTTGGAGTGCATTCCTTTACTTGAGGTCCCATATAATACTTATGTACTGCCAGTACCTACCATATTCAAACACATAGGTAGATATTTCTGCATCCTTTAAGCATGGGGTATCGTACTACTACAAGCTCATGTTAAAAATGAAAGGAATTACTTCTTTTAATTTTTGGTATATTTCTCAAATTTTAATAACTAGTTATACGCATACAAGTATTTCGAATACAGACTTTTATGTGATTTGATCGGTTTACTGTGCTTCCATACATTTTTTTTCTTTGATGTAACAGGCTGCTCATGCCACCCGCAAAAAGTCTCTGCCTACGAGTGATTTGTATAAGGAATTAAGAATCACTCAGTTTTTAAATGCTTCTGTATCGAGACCTTCATCAAAATATAATATAAGGCACACGAGAGTTCATAGTAACACTAATAGCTACATGTTTACAATGCGATAATAAAATTACAGATTAATACATCACTGTGTGAAATTACATAACCGTAGGTGTAAGTTGTAGGTAAATTAATCGCCTGGACGCTGTGCTGCAGATATTAATTTCCGCCTCTAAAGCCAATATTACACAGTAATGAGCCAATACAAATATCCAAATGCGCTTTACTAAACGTATCCAAATCCCACAGGGCCCGGCCGCTGAGCAACTTAACCCGAAATTAAATCAAAGAGGGGCTTAACCAATCAGGGCGAGTGCTATCATTGAATCGGCAAAGGAACACTAAAATTACTTCTTGATGCGGAGAAACGAAGATTCATCGTAAAAGTGGCGGGTGTGGTGTGGGCCGAGGGGGAGGGGGTTGTCTGAACGGTTTTCCGTGTTTCACAGAGGTCCGCGCGCCGATTACTCTGCACGTAGGACTGGACCGGCCGGCCGCCGGGCAGCCGCGCACCTAATGCTGTGTTTTAAACATGAAAAACCGTTCCGGTAATGCTGTAAATGTTAACTTCGGGATTTATCCTCTTTTGTATTTAACGGCTTCTTATCTTGAAGACTCAAATGTCTACGTGTCAAATGCTAGACATGCTGAGCCAGAGAGCATAAGCTAAAAACGTATGTGACCTGGCCAGAATCGTATTAAAAACTTAAATAAGAATTCTAGCCTTTGTCTGCTTTACTTACCTGCTTAGAATAAAATTAGTTTGGAATTAAATAGTGAATTTAATAATAAATCTAGGTACGGGGACTTAATCTAAAGTTAGCCGTTAGAATAAATTACTTAACGCCCACATGGCATACCTACATTTGTATTCAGTAAAACTATTTGAATCCTACGCTAAAAACAAGCTTAATTTATATTTTTAAAGCAATGAAGGTAAAGCGTAATTATAATGTGTATAAGATATTATTAAAACAGGGCTCGATTACATCTAAACTATAACAAAATCGTAAGTGTCTAAGTCTATTGGTAAATCGAAATTTTTCGCAAACATTCGCTACGGCGGCCAGAAATAAGCGATGGTACAAATTAGAGAATAATTTTTTGAGCCTTTGTTACTTCATTGCAAGAAAATGAATGAATGGATTTCTATTAAATTTTACTACAGTATGAATCATAGTCGACCATAAAAACTGTATTAAGTTAAATCAGAATCAATTAGATGTACCGCTTATTTCTAGCCTTCATAGCAGATTTTTGTGAATACTTTCAGTTTACCTACAGCTTTCGACACTTACAATTTTACTAAAGAAAGCAAAGAAACGTTTACTGTATATACTTAACTAAAATGATTTATTAAGAAATTCATTAGATACGGCTTTTTATTTGAGGCAATCGGCACTAAAGGCTTTTGTTATTTGGATGATGATGATAAAGAATAAGTCATAATTACTGAAGACACGATCCGTATAACATGAACAATAACAATAAATATCTGGAACATATCACACAGCGCCATCTAGCCCAAAATAAGCAAAGCTTGTAGTATGGATACTAGGCAATGGACATAATAAATACTTATTTCTTGAACACAAATATATGTCTTATGCAAGAATCGAACCCGCAACCTTTGAAGCAGAAGGCAGGTCCAGTACAGGATCTGCCTAGTTTGGGATCAAGTAGTTGGAATATGCTTGCTTTGCACGCCGCAGGTCGTGAATTCAATCCCCACCCACAGATATGTGTTTGCATGAACATGTGTGTTTGTCTGGGTTTAATGATCTAATAAGTATGTATTTACAAAACAAAAGTAGTATTATGTAGTATATCAGTTATCAAATTACCATAGTACAAGCTCTGCTCGGTTTGGGATCAGATGTACCGTGTGTGAATAGTGTCCTAAGATATTATTATTATTTATTTTCACACTCCGCTTTTAATACAGTGATTTCTCCAAAGCGGGATTTGAAAACACGACCTCTTAGACACACGGCTTACACTGTTCAATGCTGGCCAGCAACACCCCGCTTTTAGTATCACGGTAAGAATATTAATAAAAGTACACTGAATAATATCATTAACATTATTAAAACAGGTCCCAATTTCATAATTAACAAGGAGGGCGTATATAGGTAACATTATAAAAAGACAAAGGGCCCGCAATTTACGCGCGTGGTGCGTCGCACCTGGGTCGTGTCTCCTTTTACTTTATTCCGTAAAGATTAAGTCCCCCGTATTTCCCCGAATACTCGGCGCCCGCCGCGAAGTGAGTCATTTAGCCCCTGTTTACTAGATTAGGGGATTTTTTACACCGCACAGCTTTCAGCCACCCCCGCAGAGATGTGTCATTCTACCTCTATATGCGTATTTTATGGCACATCTTCAAATAATAGGGCTGAATTTTAGGATATTAGATTTCTACTAGGGTGTATGTTTTTCTTGTAAATTTAAATACAGAGTGTTGACTTTGTCATTGATATGCCTGAAATTGGATTTTTAGAATCGTTGTTAGTTCACGTAATTATTTCAAATTCAAAATTCATTTATTACTTAAAATTTACATTTATGTAGAATCGTCATATTTCTTTTGCTCTACCATAATAGTAATGTCCTCCCGACCGAATTTCGGCCACGGTTGCCAGTCTCAATGGAGACTAGCCAATGGCGCAGAACATATTAAAGTATGTGCGCAAACACAGGGGCACTTTCTATTCCATCACTCACATGATTCAATGGAAAGAGGTCAGTTACAGGACCGACGGCTTTATGTGCTCTCCGAGGCATGGGGGTATAATACCGCCAACTTCAAGATTTCAGGCTGACACTGAGAAATTTCTTTTTACGGAAAAATCCCAAAATCAGTTTTTGGGTCGACCCGGGCTTTGAACCTAGGACGTCATTATCTGCGGTTGAACATACGATAATGACTAGATAAATGCAAATACTGTGGAGGTTTGCTAGTCATTCTCAATTGCCAGCTATTTAATTAAGACATCTCCTATCACTACAGATCTATATATAGCTTGTTTAACCGCAGACATTATAAGGCTCTAAGTTCAAAACCCGGGTCAGGCAAAAAAGTTTAGTTTCGCGATTTATATACCAATAAAAGTTACCGGAGTCTAGAAGTAAGTGGTGCATTGCGCGCGTGCCTCGGAGAATTCATCTTGCTGTTCCTATTACGTCTGTCTCTTCTTCATCGTGATGGACACGCGTCTCTACGTTAGAGTGTACACACATGTCTGTTAACTTATGTTACGTGCCTAGCTAGTCCCTGGAGATTGGCCGCAAAACTGGAAAGCTACTAATATGATGGTGACAATATTAATAGCACTGCTTTAGGGCTATAGTGCGGAAAAGAGTGGCCTCCCTGATGCAGCGCGTGCGTGACAGCAACAACAGCCTTCTGAATACCATAATGGGAAGGGTTGATTGTCCGGTTGTGAGGCACTGGAATACCGTACATGGATGTGTCCTCTTTACTGTAAAATAGTGCGCATGTAATATTGTTATTCTATTATAATTCGTAATGTTGACATTTAATATTGACATACTAACATAGTTATAAGTTCGATTTACTAACAATATATGGAATATTTATTAATCCGAAATAAATTAATAATAATAATTAATATTGTCACCATTAGTGATAGTGCATGTGAGCCGCATTGGTTGACGTTAAGACAGTCGCCTCCTCACTTGTCCCAGGTCCGATTCAGGCACAGGAAATTTATTTGTATGATTCTTAGTTGTTTTAAGTTTTGGTGCACTTTATATCCATCAGTTATATGTTGGTAAAGTATCCCATATATCCCACGATACATGGATTCATTTACATATAGTGGTATGTTCTTTTTTTTAATTAAAAAAGTTTTTAAATGGTACCACGAAGCCCGAACGAGGTTTCCTCTTTCTTTGGCTACATATTGTCATTGCAAAAGGAATACTTTCCTAATTTGTTAAGAATAAAACCTCTATCTTTTAATTAAAATATCCCAGTAAATTAATATTTAATATTGTAGGTATTTTACTTTGAATTCTTCATCTTTTAATATATAATTTGCAAAGTTAACCTGTTGAATTGAAGAGATTGGGTATTACCTAGGCTTTGTTCGCGCGAACGAACATCAGGGTGCTACCCAACTTTAATCAGTTAATCCGACTACTTAGATATAAATTTGGACTACCAATAGGTATGGCTTTATTTTATTGGGGTGGGAATCAGTGAATCATTTAGTACTGATCTGCTGTTCAAATAAACTCTATTAATCTTATAAAGATAATTCCATTTTAATTAATCGTATAAGGTTGGTGCACTAGAGCTCACACAGTGTTGTTTTCATATAATCCGTGTACGTAAATATCAATATGTACCTAGAAATTATTATAAATTAATGACATATTACTACAAATATGTTTTGACTATTTACAAGCGCTTTTTTTAAAGTCTACGTGATTAAAATCTTTTTATATTTTATTTTGTAGAGCTCTATATCATTCTACAAATTGTTTGAGTTCACGTTTAGACTGAGCTTCTTAAATTTCTTACACTAAGTTACACTTTCTTTAACTCTTAAGCGAATATTCAAACCAAACATATGTTAACAAGACTACTTACTAGAAAAGACTTACAAATTATGCTAGAATTCTTCCACGAAATACACACGAAATACAAAATACTTACTCTTCAATGGTGCAATAAGTCAAAACGTCCAATAGATTCTCCCAAAATTTACCTTTCTCGACACAAACGAGAAAAGGCGGTCGTAAAACCTCCCCGTTTGTACCCACGCACAAGGTCACTCACGAATACGTATCTGTGGAATTGAAAAATATATGTGTTACAGTCAATGTGATTGTTCAGGTATTATAATAATAGCGGGTTACTATTATTGAATTCAGTAAGAAATAAGAATTGAAACGTGATTAATCAGTTATCTGAAACGATGGGATACGTCGAGGTTTGTTAGTTTGTTACATTTTTTTTTTGATAAGGGAAGAGGAATGCCTACGCATGCCACCCGCAAAAGTGTCTGCGGGTGGGTATGTCGGACTCGCACCGACTAAACCTAAGCTGCCTTGGACTTCTCTTGGCGCCTGATAGGGGGAACGCGGGGAACGCGGGTATGCTGCAGCTCTGGTGCTCCCTTTTTGCGCCATGTCCCAGATGCTCGGGACATGTACCCTGGGAGGGCTATGGATTGCCCTCCTCTATTGCCGACTCCCGGCACAGCGACTGCGCCACAAACACATCTTTTGGGATCTCTCTTTCTAAAATGTTAAATAAAAAAGGGTTTTTCCAAATATACAGTTTAAATATAACAAATATTATTAAAGTCAGCAGAGTAGCCAAAAGTTAGCAACGATACTTCGTTGCCTCGATGCAAAAACACGTTAATTTATTAACACGTTGGCCGAGGTAAGCGTAAGCTTTTTGGTCACCCGAAGTTTCAATTAGTTCTGGGGCTTCTGTACACTAGAAATTATAATAATAATAATCATTTATTCATAACCCAACATTTTTTTACAATGAAAAGCAAAATAATCGGTATGTACGGGTTAGACTGGAAGGTTTACACAAAAAACAAATTCAACTTAACATAACAGAAAAATATGCGTATAGCCAGTACATACGTAATATGTCTTTTAATACTCCTGCGGAATAAGTTATTACTTACTATTATATGAGACTTAGTAAAAGCTATTTTTACACACATATATGTATGTGTATCAAAATGTACAGTTTAAATTCAAGAAACAGGAGACTTTCTCCTGACATAAAAAAAAACATTTAAAGCATAGCATAGCTCCTGATATAAAGTACAATTTTCTAAAATAATAATTGAACTAAACAATGAATGATTCAGACCGGGGATCTGTTGAGACTGACTCTAATACAGAAATAGACTAAGTACTGCCAAATTTAGAGAATTACTATAAAGCACTTTTTTGTTTAAGTTATTATATTACTAGCTTTTGCCCGCGACTTCGTTCGCGTGGAATAGTGTCTTCCGGCAGATTTTTGGTTTTACCCACATAGTTCCCGATCTCGCGGGATCTCTTCAAAAATGAAATGTGGAAGATATTCTAGGGAACTCTTCAAAAATCAATATAATGAGCTCTGCGTTTGAATTGAAGATATGTATACTCACTTAGGGCATTAAAGCCGTTATTGCCGATCGAAAAAGGCGAAAATGATATTTTTCCCTTATTTTCAAAATATTATTTTGATTTGCCATTTCAGATAAAGATACTGTTTCTCCCTTGACAAATTTTCTGTTATTTTAGGCTTTAAAGATTATTAAAGTTTCTTACACCAAGACATTTTTGTATACCACGTTTTGAGTTTTACCATCCTTTGCAAAAATATATAGGTCTTGTGGTTTTGACACTCTTGAGTACGCAACGTAGAGTTGTCCATGGGAGAAACAGGCTTTTTCAAGATGTACCCCCGCAACTTTAAGCGTTTGCCCTTGGGCTTTATTTATGGTCATTGCAAACGCAGTTTTCAGCGGAAACTAAACTCTTTTGAATTGGAATGGCAAATCAGTTGGAATGATGGGAATGCGGGGAATAATTACAGTTTAGCCTTTTGCCATTCCAGTCATAATAACGGCTTTAATGACATTCCGTCCTAAATAGGTTACTTGTAACCATGTGCCGTTACATAGCCTTGGTGGATCTAGGTTTTTCATAAGCATCACAGGAACTCCAACTTTCAGTCTCAACTTGTGAGAAGGCACTCCTGATAACTCTAAGGAGTTGAGAAACTCTGTTGGGTAAGATGTCACTTGCTCGGTATCCACGACGTTATCTACTGATAGATACTCGATGACATCTCCCTCTACGTCAGACATAATTTGGTCATTTATCCGGCCTACTATTTCATTTGTTGGCGCCACTTTCGCATAACCATTTCGCATAACCATTCCCGATTATCGATATTAGCGCGTAAATCCGGATAGACACTATTTTTGAAATTGTATGTGCTATCCACAATTTGGCATCATTCGCCACTCAGCGTGATCATACTCTCGGAGTCGGTAGGCATACGATCCTTGCCGATCTTCAGAAGAGCAGCAGCATACTGCCCGGCTTGACAATCATTATGGAGTACCTAATACTCGCATATTCGTCGACAGTGAAACCTTTTGCACATGTGTCCATAGCACAGATGCTTTTAAACAGGCATTGATTTCATCTGCCGGTGTGCCCCTTGCTATAACCGGCAGGGTCTGCCGGAAGTCACCGGCCAATAGAACCACCATTCCTCCCATAATACCTTGATTGTTTTTTATGTCTTTCATCGTGCGAGGAAGTGCTTCGATTGCTCTTTTATGGGACATCGTACATTCATCCCAAACCAGCAGTTTACATTGTTGCAACATTCTTCCACGCTCACTACTTTTACTTATGTTACAAACTGGCATTTCCTCCCAACGCCATCTATCGAGCATAGTGACAACTCGGATTGTTTATCTATACTCCGTTCGGGCATTTTCTTTGTGCTAAAAGTTTCATTATATTGATATTATTTTTTTCATACCTTTTTACCATTTATTTACTTTTTTCCGATGAATTAAAACAATAACATGAACCGAACTCGTGTAACGATCGACACCATTGCGCGATCACCAACTTGACATATAGTACTAATAGAATTATCTATACTCCGTTAGAGCATTTTCTTTCTACTAAAAGTTGTATTATATTAGGTATATTTTCATACCTTTTTACTATTTATTTACATTTTTCCGATGAATTTTCAGTACTGAATTGATGCCGACTCTTGACCAATAGATGGCGCTGTATGTCCGGAATAAATTTTATTTTTTATTTTATTTTTGTAATAAAAACTATCCTATGTCCTTTCTCAAGTTCCAAACTATGTCTGTACCAAATTTCACACAAATCGGTTCAGTAGTTTAGGCGTGAAGCAAAGACAGACAGACAGACAGACAGACAGACAGACAGAGTTACTTTCGCATTTATAATATTAGTTTGGATCATATAATAAAATTATAACAAATAAAAAATTAAAATTATAATAAAAGGGAAATAGCTTTAACAGTGCATATTAAGTATTTTTGTCATGACATTATTTAACTTAACAGGATTTTATGTTGCAACTTAATCACCTTCTATACGGTTTCGCCACAGAGATAGCCAATTATTAAAATTTATCATATCTTATAGGCTCGCGCACGAGTTAAATTCATTATTTATTTAAGTTACATGCTAAATGATGCTCTAAGAAGTCCTTTGTCACACATTGATATAAACAAGTCGGTTCAATGAATAAGATCCTCTAATATTTACTTAAAATTATGTAGTTCTAATATATTTAATGACTATAGAATAATATATCTAATATTTTCACGGATGATGATTTTGGTTATCTCTTTAAAATCTGTCTCTGGGAGACATATGAGTTTATAAATTATAAGGGTCATTCTTAATAATAACCAGTTGATATTCGTAAAAAAATAAACAATAGCTAACCTCTGTCCTATTCTTAATGATCCAACTTGGGATACTATGAAACCTGTTGTTATTTCCTTATGAATGAAAAACTGGTTATTATTAATAGTGGCATTTTTAATAATTTTAACCGTAACGTAATATGTACACACATCTTTCCCTACGTATTTTCTTAGGTCACCATTTATTCCTAGCGCTTCACCTTGAAGAATAAATGCAACAGGTACTTAAGGTTATCTTGAAATAACATGAAGATAAATTTACGATTGATATCTTAATTAAGTCACTAGTCTAGTCTACAAAAAATATTTGTTTATGAAAGATGAATTACCCCGATCCTTAATTATTTGAATAATTACATTTAAGTTTTCCTTAATTTTCTTTGGAGAAATGCTAATATGAAAAAGTGGTAACATTTTTTTAAATTGTCAATTTATATTTTTTGCTTTTTTGCAATTATATGCTGCCTGCTAATTGTGCTCTACAGCAAAGCAACATCTTGGACAGTGTTTTCTTTTCATACGATCTAAAAGCTACTGCATATAGCTCATTGGTTAAGGTAGCGAACCTCCGGATTGCAGTTCGGACCACGGACCGTAAGTTTCGTCCTGTGTCGGGGTATGCTTTGTGTCCGTTAATTTCATGTCAATAAAATTCCTCGCAAAAATTGCTTTATTGTTTTGATGACTTAAATATGGAGCATTTTAATAATCTAATATATATTTATATTACCAGTCTTATGACATAACTGACGCTTGGCGTTCGCACTCACACCAATCACAAAATAAGCAGATGTCACAATAGGTACACCTTATTCTATTTTCATTTTATTTCTAAAAAGGAATAATTCGTCAATATCAAAAGAAGAAAAGCAACACTGCTAATTGGTTATTCTTGTCTATAAAAAATAACAAGCCACAATATTGGCCATAATTTACCAACGTTACTACAAAACGTAACAAGGGTATTTTTGTGTATTTTCCTATCTACTCGCAACGACTTTTTGAGCACAATGGCGCGTGATTGATTGATTTTGATGTATATGTATGGTGGGTATTACTATCATAAACCGCATAATTCGAGGCTTACTTAACAAAGGCACTTACTCACTCCTACTCAGAAAAGGGCATTGTCCAGAAAAAAAGTTAAATTGAGTATTTTACGGAAGCAATGTAATTTTTTTTGGATTATAGTAGTTAGTTTATTTTATTCTTGTTTAAATATTAGTTCTGATGATGACACCACTAATGAAAGTTTTAATCGTTTACTACTTTGTTTTCTGCGAGTAAAACTGATGACGGTCACTCCCATCTGACCTTTCAATCTCTTAATTTTAAAAGCAAATATGGAAATTTTTGTTAATTGAAAGTTATTTCTATTCCTTTAACGTCTTCACTAAAGTTATAATAAAAGGCAAATAGACTAAATATTTAAAGATGTTAAGGACATACACACACACACACAAATAGACTCACGCTTGTTTCCCAGAGGGGCAGGCAGAGCCAGCGGATTCGAATTTGTCACGATCTTTGCACACCTCATTTACTGTCATTATTTTCTTCATACAAGCTCGCCGGTTTAGGATACTTCTGACCTGGCCTTTCTTGAGAACGTCTTTGATTTGGTCAGACAATGTTCAACGACGTATTCCCCTTCCGGTTGTACCATTCCCACCAACCAGGTATACTTCTTTGGTCAATCTTCTTTCATTCATCCCTCTTAAATGCCCAAACCTGCGCAGCACACCACAACGCTCTCTTACACACATCTTACTTCTAAGAGGTCTCATTTCCACGGCATTAAGTCTACTTTTATTCTTTTTCTGCCTTATGCAATTTTGACCTTCATACATTAAAGTTGGCACTAAGGCTGCATCGTGCACGGCCAGTCGAGCCCTTTTTGAGACTTGCCGACTACTCATTTGTTAGATTTTAAAAAATAATATATTTCTAATAAGACTCTCGAAGTAAGTACCGATACGAAATGTGTAAATGAACACAAGTCAAAGTGGCACGCATTCCTCATCTCAATTACGATGCGGTGTTACCCTTGCGTAGCCGTACTTGGCGCGGCGTGGTGCAAACAAATCAACTGGATAAATAGGGTATCCGCAGACAATGCAGTGTCAACACAAGATGGAATATAAAAGCGCGCAGACTGACGGCCCATACTTGGATTACGTTTAGACTATACGACTTTGGTGTCTTGATATTGTTTGTGCATTTTTGTTATATTAAAATCACTCGACAAGCTTGTTTGGTTTAATAGTATGTCTATTTAATGTAATTACTGTTTGGGACCCCTAACCAATAACTTCCTTAGTAGTAGCCTGGAGTTTATGATCCTTATAAACACGCATTAAAAGATTGAATTGAATAGAGTCGAAGGACATGCACCCGTGTCAAACCGTGTCGCCGCGTCGGCCCTACACTGGACTGCTCTTCAGTCATGTTCGCTTGTCTACATCTAGGTTCAGTGACCCAAGCAGCAAAATGTGGTCTAGTAATTGACCTGGAACCACCATTTCATAGGACTATAACGGAATAGTAAGCAATTATAACCACGGAAAAGGGCCCAATTTATAGGCGTATTTTAGCTAATTAAATATCTATAGTAGACTTGGTGAATACCATTTTGACCAATAACGGCCATATAGTTGGACTATGTAAAACTATTTTCTCCCGCGTAGCCAACTATCAGCGCTTAATGGAACCAATCACGCCAATAGTAATCTTATAGTTAGACCACGTAGAACTATTTGCTCTCGCAAAGCTAACTATGAGCGCTAAATGGAACCAAACACGACAATAACGTACACAGTGAATATCTTACAAGCTCATACAAAGTGATGTGAATTGGTGAATGTTGCTATGCACATTTGTAAAGATTAATTAATATTGATAAAGGTAAGTTATTATATTTTTATAATAAATATTATCTAGAATAAGAGTAGGGTGTTAGTTAACAATAAGTGAAGCCGTGTTTGAATGTGCATGGCGCAGGTATATTTTCGGTGAAGTGTAATAAGTTTTTTGTCAAAATTTTTAAGCGCCCCTCGAAATTCACGTTTTCATTAAGTTGAATTTTAAAATAATGTTGGTTTCAGTAAGACATACAACGAAAAGTCGCCATCTTGACAAACTTGGTCTTCCCAAATACATTAACAAACCGTTATAGGCGTACTTTGTTTAAAAATGGTAAATATCAGAACTATTGCTTGGCCATATTGTTTGGAATTAGAGTTCCGCAAATATTGTAATGTTACTCTATGTTGTTTTTAGGTACCGATGTCTTATTTTCATATTTTTGTTTAGGTGTCAGGTGTGAAAATGGTAATGTTTCTGGACGTCGATAGCTTTATAACTAAAAGGGATTTTCGAGCTTTAAAAATTGTTTGAAATATTTTCTACTTCTATTTTTGTGCTTTCCCTTGCTAACTTGGTTTATTATTTCACAGAATCGTGATCAAGACCAAATTAGTGAGATGCCAACGGTCTCTCGAGAAGATACTCGTTCAAATACTACAAGATCACTTCATTTACAACAAAACTCGGCTACTATTCAATCCGGTTCAGCAATTTTACCTGTATCTTCTTTTGTCGCGCAAAACCCTCAACTTGTCATAACAGAAGCAGAAGAAACACTGTCAGATGTCAGTTTAAATGCTCAAAATTGCGTTCTTTACAACACGGATAACCAAATACAGCCTGTCGAGGTTGGTCAAATTCCACAACTTCAACATGAAGTAAAGTCAATCAAAGAAGACATTATAACCATCATACCAAATCAAAATGCACTTTATGAAATACAAACTAACATGTGCTGAGTGCTGTGTCGAAGAGAGATTCAGAATGAATTAAACTCGTGCATTAAGACGTAGATGTAGACATGTTATAAGAGATCTAAGAGAACTTGAAGAATTTGAAACAAATACATTTATTCAAAATTTCTAATAAAAAATTGAATGCCGCATGTCGTATTGTATTCTACAGCCCATTTTCTAAGATCGCTATGTAGTTGAAAATTGGAATAGTTTTCAATATCGCATTCATCTTCTTGTACAGGTTCCTCACTAACACAATCTTCCAAGTGTACATTTAAAATTGCTTTTATCGATTAAACGTTTTTTCGTGCAGAATCATTAAAATAAACATTTTGTCTTAAATTTTCACAATAACAATTTTGTACGGAACCTTCTCATATTTCTACGATTCAACAAAATCAAAATATCCGTACTGAGACTATAACCGAATTTGCAAGACCATTATAAACCAATGTTTTCTTGTTCAGGACACCACGGATATAGTTTTGGATACTAAGTATATTATATTAAACCTTTATAAGCGTGTTAAGATTATAACGATATTGGTATATACCACTATATAACCGCTCCATTTTACTGATAATTGTTCTGTAAAGTAAATTTATAAACCCTTATAAAACCAAGTAATAAATGCAAATAGTATCCAGAGTGTTTAGTTCTGTTTATCACTCTTATTGGTGTACTTTACTTATAGTGGTTCTATAATGTTTCTTGTTAGTAGTTATAAGCATAGCTTACCAGTTTATCTGCTCTTGAGTGCGTTTACACCCTCGCGATACTTTTATAGGTCACCCAAGCTTATATTTGACTTTTAATTTCGGCCTATAAGTAATTATAAGTTAATGTATAGGAGGAGATATACTATAAGGCCCAACTAACTCCATGCTTGCTATTATAAGCGATGCAGCAAAAACTAGAACCCTTAAGAGAACATTAAAAGTGCTGGAGTCCTATAACGTCTGCACTATAGGATAATTTTGCTGCTTGGGGAGTAAGGTAGTATAAAGTGTGACTTGCTGTCATGGACAATGATGTTTACAATCATTATTTCATCATATTTTCACTGCTTTACCGGACAATTGGGACGAGCGGAGGCTCGAGCCGCCGTACCATATAAGAACACAAACTTAGTATTCCGCACCAGAAGGCTCGTCTTTATTGGTTCAAACCGCAGATCAGATTGGTTACTGACGAGAAGATGTATGAGAGGGTCGGACTTTAGGTTCATTTTGTGTAACTGTCACTTCACGTTAATACGCGGAAACACGGGCCACTCATCCGATCGACGATCGCACGAGTTTTACTCTAAGCCGGCGAGTATATCGGATTGTGTACAGCCACTATATTTTTAATAGCCTTAGCTAATCTATGTGGTCGTTGTCTTAAAAAATAAAAAATATAGCACATCCACGTTTCTAAACACCAAAATATTTATCTTGATAAACTTGTTTGCCATAAGCACAGAGCAAAAACTAAGTCCACTTTTTGTTGTGTATAAGTGGTATATAAGTATCAAAGAGTGGAAATCGTCGCATCGTATGATATAAAAGCAGCCTTAGATCAGCGTGCCCCAAATCCAATCAGCTATTGAATTAACCCTGTCCGTGTGACGAGAATACGGATTTGCCCCATCCTAGCGTCAAATGTTTATCTTTCATCTGGCAGGGCGTTAATGTAAGTGAGAGTACAGCCGTACAGCGTGTAATGGCTGGGCGACTCATCGCCCTATAGATCTGCTGAGTACGCACGCACAATCACACTCACTATATACCGATCGTGCCGACACCTGACACGGTAATCTGATATCAATATGCGTAACATCTAGTCGGAGATTAAACAAGCTCATAGAATTGTACCTTTCTTTTTTTCTATTCTTATAACACTCACACACACGATTTACGACGACCACTGTGACTCAGTTGTTAGTGAACCTGCCTTCTTATCCACAGGTCACAGGTTCGATCTTCACACAAGACAAATATTTGTATTGGTAAACATATTGATTGGTCTTGCAATGGATATTTTTTATGTATCGTATTTTTAAATGTAGTATTCTTGTTCAAATCAGACTATAACTAACATTCGGGTTGTTTAAAACATTCAATGTCATCAGTATTGTGCAATGAAAACTACAATTCTCTAAACAGAAAGAATAAATTATTCTTGTCGGTAATTGGCCATTTTATTCCTTCAGTGAACTTCACGAAAATATGAAATGAAATGAAATAATGAAATTTATTCAGCACTTGGGTATTTACATACACTTGTACTTGTCAAGCTCACAATGTATTACATAAACACAGTTTAAAAACAGTAATTAAAGTAACAAAATATTTTAAATTAGTCCGTCCGTGCGGTCTGTTTCGTCACATGTATTTTTAATATTCTTAAATAAATAATAAATAGCAAGTTACTAAGCTATTATTGTTACATTTAGCAATAGTATATCAAATTAAAGAATTGAAAACAACGAGCAGTTGGCTAGCGCAAAAGGCTCTCAACCAGTAGCTTAATTTAAACGACTAATACCTGAGGGCACCCTTATGGGCCACATCTCAGGCGGCAGCTGAAGTAAAAAGATGGAATTCGAAATGGGGGTCAGATCACTTGCACGGTATTACCGATCACGTGTTAAGGGGGCAACGCGATCCTCGCCGCTGAGGATCCTACCCTAGCTAGCCTGCCTATGCGTGAAAGGTGTTGATGGTAATATTGTGGCATTGCCATTAAAGTCGTGGTAATTGAGATGCTGAAAATAACATGAAATTATGTGTTTTTGTTTAAATCAAATTACTTAAATTAGAATAAAACGGTTCCTAAACAAAAAAACAATCAAGATGCAATGCTTTTTTAAAATGCTCATGAATTTCTATTTATTAGGCGTTTAACAATCTAGTCCCTAAGATTACTTAATTTATATAAGTTGTTATACGATGTAGAACAAAAGAAAAGAGACTAGTTTTGATTATAATACTATTATCAACCCCTCGTTTCTGTAGACTAGTGTCCGAACTGGTAAGAGCGAGTTGAAGCCTCCTTCAAGAATTAACGACTTGTCTAATGACTGGCGCATGCCGGTACCTCGTGAACTGGTCTTCTTGAGATAATTTCTTCCCGTTTGCGTATATAGTGAATTTAGGTATACATAGGTATATGATCAGTGTTAACAATGCAAGTGGGATGTTTAACTATAATAATGACGATATCATTAAAAAAGGTCTGATTATGAGCCTCCACAAATACAAATTGGTGTAGAGAGTGTGTACTAAGAATACGCAATTTATTGCATAGAATGAGTTCATACTATTTAAACTTTCAGTGACTTTTCACGATAATTTTATTTATTTTCCATCATCATCGATTATCGTTGCATCTTGTGTTAATTTTTTTGTATCAGATGAAATTCACATTTAAACTTAATATTGTTTTACATTAAAACAATCAGATGGCAGTATTTCTGATCCACAGATAACCCCCGCTAGGGGTCCAAATTTTAACAGAAGATATGTAGGTATCTATTATAAACTGATAAAAATATAATACTTATCAAAAGTTTAAATGATTAAATTTTGTTGATACAATTGGTATTCAATATGTATCATTCATTATTTTTAGATTAGATTAAAAATATTTTAATATAAGGAAAAATTTAAACCAACGTTAATTATTTTGGTAAACAAAATAGAAATTATTAATATTTTTAATTATTAATTAATAATGTCCTGCGTTTCTTTTAATCGTTGGTTAGCAGCCATATTGTATATATCTGTTTATGTAATGTTCTTTAAATGCCTTAAACTGTTATACTAATAAACTGTTAAACTAGTTATACTCTTGAATTCTTAGTTTGTAAATTAAATACCCCAATAACTAAAAAATGTCTTTTCACGCAACTGGTGTTAATTAAGTATGTATATTTTTACAATAGTATAGGATTTTTTATGCAAGATATGCCTCCTCGATCCAAACGTATTTTAGAATTGCGTTAACTATGATTGGTTGTCGAACAGTTAAACTTTACAATGTGTATGCTTGCTTGCTTATCGTATGGGCAGTGGTAACCCTAGTGTCAGAGTTGCTCAAGCCGCCCAGTAGGCCTCTGACATGGCTTAACGACTGTTGTCTAATGACTACAACCGGGACCGACAGCTTAACGTGCCCTCCGAAGCACGGAGACGCTCAGAAATTAAACCACTTGGGCGGTCACCCATCTATGGACTGACCGCGAGCGTAGTTGCTTAACCTCGCCGATCATTTACAGACCGGTGAGAGCATCTAGCTATGAGCATATGTGTATGAAAATCTATAATTGAATATCTGATGGCGAAAAATCCAGCGAAGTGCCAGACGGTTCGAGCACCGAGGCTTCGGAGCAAACTTGTAGAGATGTAAATAGTTGGTTCATGATAGGAATCGCGTCTCGAAGGATTTTTCCGCTTTTCTATGCGGTAACAATAAATTAATAATAATAAGGTAGATACTTCTTAAAAAATATGATTCTCTTATGATTTTCTTAAAAAGTAAAATATAGGTTTTGACGCCATTGCAAGTATTTTTGTTGTTTATTTATGGCGGAAACGGCCGTATCTTTTAATGACTTACATAAGAGTTTGTTTTACATCTCCAAGGGATTACCAACAAGATAGTTCGTGTTATAAATTTTTTGTAACCTAAAACCTATATGTTTGGTCTAACCGTTAATGTAAGTTGGTTAATAAATACACAAATAAAATTTCTCTACTCGACTCGTGATTCTAATATAGGTATCTCGTGATCTATTTTATTTTCTTTATAAAAAAAATTCACACACGTAAACACTTTTTTTAATAAAGGTTTTAAGGTTTAATAAGGTCACAATGGTTTTGGTTTAATAACTAGATCTTTTTTTGTAAAATTCTTAAATCATAAACGGCACCATTGGTTGATAATGGTCTGAGTATTGGCTTACCATCATTCTCTCTATAGTTTTAATGGTATACAGTAGCTTAATTCCTATATCCACTAGTTTAAAGATCTAGATTGTACACTAACACTGCATAAATAACTTGTAATACTTATAAATATTATATACCTAGTTACTGCAAGAAATTTATCATAATTGTCACATAAATATCCACTCCACAAGCATTCTAAATTAATTCACTTAGAATTGAATGAATATCGATAACTGACTATAACAACATTTAAAATTTCAGTTTACCGAATAACTTTTTTACTTCCCATACAAACATTCCAACCAGCTGACGTTCTTGTTTTACGATTCTAAAATAGATCAATTATTGTGCAACTGATCTACAAGTACCATTTCATAGGTAGTTAACAGTGCACGTGGTACGCGTCTCCTAGCCCAGTAAAATGTTTATAATGACTACTATTTAGCTTATTTTCAGTACAGGTATCAAATTATATTGCACAGCCATCAAACTAAGTTTTAGCCACTAAAAAAACCATCTTAAAACAGCTTGCTTGGTTGTCAGTTATGCATCCCTAGCTATAACTAACTTATAGCACCGTGTACAAATATTTCACTAGTATGCAGATGGCTCACAATATTTTACGGAGGCTGATCGTTCTATATCTCGAATCTAATAACGGGGTTTGCTGGTAGCAAAACATACATATTATCCGGGGTTCAGCTAAACAGTGCGACCTCTGGCGGACAATATTTTTCTCGGCTGCCGCGATATCGGTTTATTCAAATACTCCTTGTCCGACCCAAGCAGCGAGCTCAAAGAATCAACCTGCATAATATTATATATATTGAAATTCTTCTACCCCTAAGCATCTTCTACAGTATATTATTCTATGAATAAGTTTATTGTACACAGATGTGCGAAATAGCTACTTGAGCAATAAATGTGTGGCGTGGGGTAATTGGAGTGAATTGAATATTGTATATGAATGCTTCAGGCTACCGAGATAGAAAAGAAACTAAATATGTTCTTATGACTGAACTGAAAACAATGCATAGTAAAATAATTATTTAAAAGAAAAGTGCAGGTTTTCAAAAATGACAAGAAATTATCTGTTATAAACGGTCACCGTAGCCTAGTTGGTAGTGCTCCTGCCTACGAAGCTGGTGGTCCTGGGTTCAAATCCCGGTAAGTGCAAATATTTGTGTGATGAACACGAATATTTGTTTCTGAGTCATGGATGGTTTTTATGTATATTTGTTTTTATCTATCTATATAAGTATGTATATCGTCGTCTGGTACCCATAGTATAAGCTTTGCTTAGTTTGGGGCTAGGATGATCTGTGTGACATTGTCCCTAGATATTATTATAATTATAAAGAAAAATAACGCTATTCAAAATAGGAAGAGAAAACGATTTTTGGAATCTAAGGTAATTTATTTAATAATGAATATTACCTACTTTTTTATAAATTAATATCTTGCTACAACTAACACAAAAACCTATTAGTAAACAGTCGATATGCTAAGACAGTAGTCTCGCTTTTTTCTTCTAGCTTCAATGACTTATAAACAATTCCACACCCACTTATAGACTAACTGGCAAATAAAGAATAATCATATTGAATATATCATAAATATTTTGGGACAACTAACATACTGCCATCTGATCCCAAATTAGGCAAAGCCTGCACTATGGTAACCAGAGAACTCATAAACATACTTATATAATTATCAATACATACATAGCACACTATCCTATCCTACTAATATTATAAAGGCGAAAGTTTGACTGTGTGAGTGTGTATGTTTGTTACTTCTTCGCGTCTAAACGGCTTAAGCGATTTTAATAAAATTTGGTTTGGAGTTAGCTGACATCCTGGATTAGCACATAGGCTATAATTTATAAAGTTTAATGCGAGTAAAACCGCACAGTTAGTTATAATCAAGTTATACCCAGACACAGAACAAATGATCGTGCTCATCACACTAGGGTAGCCATTGAACGATCGACCTGGTTTAGCAGTCAGAGTCACTCACTAGTAACAACTACTGTATTCTAACTAACTAACTAGTAACTAAGTATGACAAAATAAATTACTTGAGACTTTAGTTCTAGTAGTTACTAGATGTAAACTTTCAAAGTTTAAATCTAGCTCTTTGTTTAAAAAAGAAAACGAGTCTTAGCCGTTCTTTACTCAGATAGGAGAGTGTAAGGAGTAGAAACATTGCAGCACCAACAGTAAACACATACGGTGGGTACGTAATACCTGACTTCATAGTCGTTATACCTATTATATTTATTGCTTAACCTTACTATAGTTTTTTCCTTATAAAATGTACAGACGCCAGCACATCCAGCTACCCCAATCTGTCAAATTTCTTTTATACATTTCCAACTTTATCACATAACCTGGACCTGCCCTGAGTGCCGTTGTGCATCTAAGAGGGGAGGCGACAATAGTTTTACTCTTGTCGGGTCGGCCAAGAAACCATCGGAGTCCTGTGATGATACGTGTAATGTCACAATAAGAAGACGTGCATTACATTCTTGCCGAACAGACAATGATGAAAGTTGTATGATGAACCCGAAAGAGGAGGTTTTAGAGCTGGAATTGAAGAGTTTAAGGAAAGAAATACAGGTAATGAAAGATCAGCTTAACCACGCAGTATCTGCGATACTTAATTATGAGTCAAGGATGGCTGCTTACACGGGTGAAATCAAAGAACTTGTTACCAAATTAGAATCAGCCACTACTATTGTTGCAACTCCAGCGGTGGCCTCTGTACCCGTATTTCAAACACTTGGCAATAAAATAGAGACGGTATCTAAAAGACCAGATCAAAAATCTCAGACTCTGGAAACCTTATCTTCACCTTCAGGTAAACTGCGACTGGACATGAATAATGCTACTACTGTGACCTTGACAACTAATGCAAAGCCTAAAAGTCAACAGAAAATAGGTAAAACTGCGTCGGCGATGGCAGTTCTAGCATTGAAATTAGACGTGGCTGCTCCTAAACAGGTCCCTAAAAAATACAAGCCGAAAAAGGTGGAAGCAAACATTAGCCGTAGAAACTCTTTCACAGACGTCTCTCTTTCACACAGTGAACGCCTAGAAAATAATCCCACCTGTGTGAAGGAAGCTATCCCAAGTGTCCACGATGAAGATTCTAGTGAACCATGGCCTGTAGTAAAAACCACGAGAAACGCGCGACCAACATCACTTTGTGGCACCGCAGGTCCAGCCGTAACAACGTTGAAAGCTATAGAACCAAGGAAGTACATACATTTATGGAACATGGAGTCAGACGTTGAAGCAATAAAAAACTATCTGTGTCAGCTTTGCACTGGCGGAACATGTACAGTACAGGAGTTGACTCCAAGAGGCGACTATAAATCTTACAAGATAGGAGTGCCAACTGCTGCCTATGAAGTATGTTTCTCAGCCGAAGTCTGGCCGTTAAATGCTAGAATTAAAGAGTGGATACCATACCAAAGGCCAGCTTATTCTGCTAATGTTGACGGCGCTGTCCGGAAGACTACAACAGCCAACACGCGCAATAACCAGTCCTTTCGTGGCCACACAAAGAATTAGCAAAAAACATGTTTTATTAACTGTATTTTACCAAAATGTGCGTGGTCTAAAAACCAAACTACAAATGTGGCGCAACAATTTATTACCAACGGAACATGATTTGGTTGCTGCTTCAGAGACATTCCTTGACAGTTCAGTGATGGACTCTGAACTTGAGTGTGGTGATTGGACGATTTTACGGCGTGATAGAAACACACCATGCGGTGGCGTATTGCTCGCCGCGCGTGCTCCCATTATTCTATCCCGACGTCGTGATTTAGAAACTGACAATGGAGAAGATATTTGGGCCTCCTTTTCATGGCTCGGTCGTTTGTTTTATGTATGTGTTGTGTATATTAAGCCAACTGCAATAGACAGTGATTATATGCAATGGTTTTGTAAATGTGAAAGTTTTATAAATACCCTTAAGGACCCTGTTATAATATTTGGAGACATTAATTTAAATAGTGCTTCCTTAACTATTAATAATTATTATTGTTATTTTATGTCTTACTGTGGCCTGTTGGAAAAGAATGTGGTACGAAATTTGTATGGAGGAATGCTAGACGTCGTTTTGGTCCGGGAAAGCAGTCGAGTGAGTGAAGTTTCTGTAGTTTGTACTGACGGAATAGTTCCTCCTGACGCCTATCATCCACCGTTGAGCATAGAGGTAAGAATCGACACAGCTCATCATTCCGATTTTATAGAACCAAGTAACATAAGTCGCGCTACAGATTGGAACTTTAATAAGTGTGATTACGAACAATTATATTCACTGCTTTCTGCATGTTCTTGGAGCACAGTGTTGGAAGCCAGGGATGCTTACACTGCTACAGACTGTTTTTACAAAATTATTTACAGTTTTTTTGATGAATGTATGCCCAAAACACGACGTAGTAATACTGCAAGTCGGCGTTATCCCGTCTGGTTCTCCAATGATATTATTCGTGACATTAAATATAAAAATAACCTTCATGCCGCTTGGAGGAAAACTAAGTCTATTGAAAAATATAAATTGTTTGCTGACCTTAGAAGAGACCTTAAGTCCCGTGCAGCCATCGCCTATAATTTATATATAGAGCGTTTAGAAGATAATATACAGGCTAATCCTCGTGAGTTTTGGCGACACATCTCATGCTTACGTACCAAAGGTGGATTTGAACCCACAATTAGTTACAATGGTTTAAAGTTTTCTGGAGTTCAAGCGGCTGAAGCATTTGCTGACTTCTTTGCAAGTGTTTTTCTACCAGAAATCCCTCTATTAAATTCGGACATAATAAATAGACAAGACAGAAGTTGCAATAGCAACTATGTAAATATTTTTCAAATCACACCCAGGGACGTCGCTTATGCAATAAATAAACTAAAACTAAATAGTTCTACCGGGCCAGATTGCATTCCGCCGGTGGTAGTTAAACATACTAAATGCCTTAGTGTACCGCTATGCCATGTGTTTAACTTAGCTGTACATTACGGGCAATACCCACCACAATGGAAACTATCTAGGGTTAGTCCAATACCAAAAAGTTCCGACAAATCTAAAGTTGAAGAATATCGACCGATCGCAATATTATCATCTCCGGCAAAGGTATTCGAAATAATTATCCACAAATATGTACTCTCGCAAGTAGAAAAATACCTCTGTAACGAACAGCATGGCTTTAGACCAAAAAGATCAGTTGAGTCTAACCTACTGACTATAGTAGACTTTATATCGACTAGACTTGACCAAAACACTCAAGTCGACGTCCTTTATTTCGACTTTCGGAATGCGTTTGATAGGGTAAATAACGACATACTGTTGGCAAAACTGAGCTTTATAGGTTTTGCTCCTGGACTGTTAAAACTCGTCGCAGACTATCTCCGCGAGCGCCAGCAGTTTGTCAGACTTGGTGTATACGAGTCTCACCGCTATCACACGCGTTCTGGAGTGAGTCAGGGTTCAATACTTGGGCCTCTATTGTTCCTAATTATGGTTAACGATCTTCCTACCGTCCTTAGATATGGTCGATGCTTAATGTATGCTGATGATCTAAAACTGTTTGCGGAAGTAAGATCTGATGAAGATTGTAAAGCCTTACAGCTGGACGTCGATGCTATTTATCAATGGAGCCTAGAGAATAGGATGGAATTTAATGCAGCAAAGTGCTGTGTAATGTCTTTCGGTCGTATGCGATGCCCAGTAGAGTACGACTACAAGATAAATGGTGACAGTGTGACTCGTTCAACCACCACAAAAGATCTCGGTGTCACATTCGACCGTAAGTTAACATTCCACGACCACATAACTTTGCTAGCGAAAGAGTCTTTTAAGCGCCTAGGTTTCATTCTTAGATGCTCTAGAGACTTTCGGAATCATCATGTGATCCGGTTAATTTTTGGGGCATTGGTTTGTTCTAAACTTGAAACCGCCATGTGTGTGTGGAATACTCATGAGAGCACTTATGTGCTTTTACTTGAAAAGGTTCAGAAGGCTTTTCTCAGGTACCTTTATAAACACCTTAATGGATACTATCCATTCATGTATCCCACAAAATTTTTGTTAGGCTGTCTGGGATATATCCCAGACAGCCTAACAAAAATTTGTTAGGCTGTAAAATTTGTATTCCGCCTGACTTCCAATGAATTATAATTCATTGGAAGTCAGGCGGAATACATGTCAACTTGCAGTAATGTGTAAGATTCTGCGGGGAAAAATTGATGCACCAGATCTCCATGTTGAGCTGTGTCGAGTCTTTGTTCCTGATATTACTATCGTCGTCTTCGCCGCCATGAATTGTTTGCCGTGCCACGTTGCCGTACCGTAGCGCGCGCTAACTCGCCTATACCGCTCAGCCTCACAGCACTCAACGCTTTCCTGTGTGCCAATCCTGACCGTGATTTGTTTGCGGATGGATGGTCGGAAATATTGTCAGAATGTTTGCGTTTCTGTGAGAATGATGTATGATTGTGTTTTAAAATCAATGTTTATGTTTTTTTCTTATTAATATTTTAATTGATTATTGTAATAATTATCTTTAATTACTGTAATTGGTGTTCTACCGTTTTAATTAAAGTAAATAAATAAATAAAAAAGTATAAGGTTCACTTTCAATTGGGAAAATTTGACAGATTGGGGTAGCTTGATTTGCTGGCGTCTGTACATTTTTTATGTATAGTTTCAAAACGTTAAACGTTTCAAGGGATGTCTATTACAGTGTATTGTGTTGAAAAGTAAATAATTTTATTCAATTATTTACCGGCGAGCATGTATGAAGAATATTATGTCAGTAAACGAAGCGAAAGAGGTATGCAAGGATCGTAACAAATGGAAGTCCGTTGTCTCTGCCTACCCCTCTGGGAAACAGGCGTGAGTCTATGTATGTATGTATTTATTTAGTCAAACTCCACTTGAAGAAACTGAAAACAACCAGTTTTATCCCGCTCAATCTAACAAGTAAGAGTGTCAGGTTTTTGTCGTTTGAGCACTACTGGCTGAAAGCCTTCAGTGGTCGCCTATGGCTGGGTGTTTTCAATGTTTAATATAATATAACTAAATTTCATACAAAGCTATATAAGTCAGTTATTTAAGGATTTTTCAACATTTTGATGTGATAAAACCGACCGCATGGGTGGACTATCCTAAAATCTCTTTACATTACAAGTGTGTATGAATGCCCAAGTACTCATTATTACGGGTCAAAAAAAATATTGAAGTGTATTAAAAATATGTTGAAATTGAAGAAAATCATCAATTGCGGGTAAATTATGTACTTTATGACAAGCCTTATCTAACGGTTGCCTGGAAGAGATCACTTAAAGTTTTTTTCGGGCAACCGTTAGAACGGCTGCCATTTGTACATTCTTGTTAAACTTGTTAATATTTAATTTATGTTATTTATTTATGGGTAGTGGTTGCCCTAGTGTCAAAGCTGTTCAAGCAATCCAGTCTAATAGGGCTCGGCGACCGTCACCCAACGACAGCAACCGAGACCGACAGCTCTCCGAAGTACTAAGACGCTCGGAAATTAAGCCATTTTTGGCAGACACCCATAGACTGACCGCGTGTTTAGGTATGGTTTAGGTGCTTAACCTAGTCAATCGCTTATGAACCGGTGGGAGCATTTCGCTGGAAGTGTCTATTTATGGATGTTATAATTTTGGTGTACACTAAAGTTAAGAAGAGGAGAGTAAAGAATTGGGTACTACTACAACAAAGGTTTTTTAGCATCATAGAACGCTCTACATATAAATTAAATTATGATATTTAGATTCATTTATTTCAAGCATTTTAAAGGTTTGTTCTGCTTTCGAAGAATAGTTTATTTATATTTTATGATCAATGAGGAAAATTTCGGCACAAAACGAATTTTTCTTTTTTATGTAGGTATAGGTATCCACTTGCAGCTATTTCGCTATTTTTGCAGTGTGTTATTACTTTTTCATCCACTTGACGATCTCTGCTGCCACTTTATTTCAACTATTAGAAAACGGTCAATATGATATGACAGTAGTCTCTTTCTTCTCTTCTAGTTGCAATCACTTATATACAAGTCCATACCAACATATAACTTTACGAAAAAATAATAACAATTATAAATAAGCAATTAAAGTATTGGGACTACTAACATACTGCAATCTTAAACTGGGCAGATCCTGTAATATGGTAACCAGGCAACTGATAAATAATACATATTATAGATAAACCCTACACAATCCAAATATTTGTCCTTGGTAGGGATGGAAGCCACGACCTCTGGCTTAGCATTCAGGGTCACTAACGAGGGTACCGGAGCAGCATACCCGCGTTCCCGGGACTCCCCCATCAGGCGGCAAGAGAAGTCCACGGCAGGTAGGTTTAGTCGGTGCAAGTCCGACATACCCATCTGCAGACACTTTTTGCTGGTGGCATGCGAAGGCATTCCCCCTGCCATATCAAAAAAAAAAAGGGTCACTAACGAGCAGACGAATAGGCCAGTCAAATAAATACCTAAATATGGATACTAAGTCCCTTAACAGACTGAATAAATTCCACTATACCTATACAGCTATTTTCTAATTAATAAGAAAGCTAGTAACTTTTAGATAAACAAAGTAATATAAGAAGAACACTTGCAAATTGATAAATAACAAAAATAATATAGCGTAGAGACGAGAGAGTAGCGAGTCTCAGAAATAATTCAATGATTCCTATCAGATATGGCTCTCCTCTGGGAAATTCTGCTTATTATGATTTGGCCGGCGTCGTCACAGGCCGTGGTCGCTGACAAACAATCCCGATTATAACACACACACACGAGATCAAAGCCGCCACACAGGCCCGGCTACTTCAAAAGCAAAATTTTATTGGTAACATTTACATTTTTATTGGTATGCCAGGACACCGCCTGCCGACTTCGTCCTGAAACGTAAGTGATTTTGAATTTTCTGATGTGTATTTTATTATCTGATTTTATGTGTGCTCAATATGACTACATATTACCATAGGAAAAACATTACGGTCACGTATCTTAAGGCTGTCTCTATGTAAATGGGCTACATACACCTCCGGAAACAAGGCGACTACCTGCTTTTGTTATCATTGTACACATTCCGTGTAAGAATCATTATTTATTTATATTTAATAATTTACTTAAGGTTAAATTTTGGATCTAACAGCTAGTCTTAACGGAAACTAGCCATCTGTGATGTACATATCTACCATAAGTGTTAGTGCTAACACTAAGGGCCAGCGCAGACAGAGAGGAGCGCAGCGGAGAGGATTTTGTTAAGATTAGAAAAACAACTTTAAAATATTTAAATAAAGTGCAAGTATGCTTGAACAATGTTCAAGCATATATGCACTTTATTCCTATAGCTCTAAAGTTGATTTTCTAGTGCCTTAATAAAATCCTCTCCGCTTCGCTCCTCTCTATCTACGCTGACCCTAAGAGTAAATATTAATAATAATATCCTGTGACATAATTGATTTGTTTTGATTGTATTGATCTGATTACCATGAGTAAAAATTCTAACAGATCCAAATTAACTACATATTTCATTGATAATGTATTTAAATCTTTGTATTAGTACCAGTAGTCGTTGTGTTGGCTCAGTCTTGTTAAACCATTTGTAAGGTAGTCATTATTGTTATTAATTAAGTAGACCGGAGATGCCACCATTTTGTAAACTAGCTGTGGAAGCTTGTTATTGGCATTTATTTATCAAAATTTGTAACCAATTTTATGTATCTGTAAGTTTTCTAAATAATATAAAAAAGACGTGTGGCACTCGGAGACTGCCGCGGTAAAGCTATTACATAGCATTTTTTATCAACTTATGCAATTATAATTATTTATTTATTTTATAATACTGCATTTGTGATAATAATAATAAAATGAATGTATATAGAGTACTAACTCATTTTCTTTCACTATTTTTTCGTGACTTTCTTCATTAATAAATGCACTTTGTTTATTCATATTTAAAACACTTTGTACACAAATTATACGAGTACAGATATTCACTGTTGTACGTAGATAATAAATACCTATACACCTATATACTTTCTCACAAACAGCTGATTACGGTAGTTTTCCAATACAACCAATGTTTTTTTCGTTACGGAATTTCTGGATTCGGTCCCCACGCTCAAGGCCCGCGATAGAAGCTATGCAATAGCTTAATAATAATAATATCTTGGGAAATAATCACGACCATCTGATCCCATATAAAGTAGAGCCTGACTATTGAAATCAGATAACTGATATATACATACTACATTTACTACTTTTTTTTGTAAAAATATACTTATATTAGACCCAGACTCAGGACAAACAGATAATAATATGTTCATGCACACAAATATCTGCCCTGGGTGGGAATCAAACCTACGACCTGCAGCGTGAAAGGCAAGTATCTCCCAACCACTTCAACCGGCCCGTCATTCCCTTTACTATAATAATCCTATAGAGAGGTCAGACGCGGGACTGGCATTACATGTTTTTCCTAACTACTTCTTGACTTTTTAGTTCGTGATTTTAAGTACCGGAAAATTTTTCATCATGTATTTTGACTTAACATGAGAACTCATTATCAGCATTAAACAAGCTGCCGCTAGATCAACTATGCCATAAATATATATTCAAAAATCTACCCCATTCTTGTTCGTTCAACACATCCTATCAAAATAATTATAACAAGATTGTTTACGAGAAAGGTCTACAATTTAGGTATCGGTCTAAAAACAGAGTACAGGTATAACGGAAGGAAATTATTATCCCAGTTTTTAAATAAAAGATCAATTTGCTTAACAACCAAATTGTTCTTTCGCTATTGTTAATTTACACAATAGGTGAGCAATAGAATCGTTTTATTTTTACTAATTTGTTCCCATTGTGTTCAGCTTTCTGATTGTTCACCGTTGAATTAATTCGAGTGAATACACAAACAATCTCAGCGATACCTTATATACTTGTATAATACCTTTAGTTACAAACTAATAGAATAAGCAGTTTTCAATATAATTGAAGAGAATAGAAGATAGAGAAATCTTTATTGAAAACCATTAAGTAAGAATACCATTGTTTGTGCTATCTATAGGGCATGTTTGGGCGGTTCATGATTGATTTCACTGTAATTTCCATACGCGTGCTCTGTTCATATTAGCCACTTTATACACCCGCCACTTTTAGCAGAGCCCCTGTTATCCCCTCGGCCTCCTATGTTTAATATAAAAGAGGGGTTATCCGCTGTAACGTCTGGGATCAAATTTATTTGGTCACCTTTTCTAGGACTACACAATTGTATGCCAGGCCGACCTCATGGCGCCTGTCGAGTCACGCACATATATTTTTTCAAAGCCTTAAATTCTATTGCGATCTACTATACAGACAGCTGTAGGTATATAATAATAAGTAATTATTAACGTCTGAACAGAAGTGGTCTTGTTAGGATACTCAATCATATGGTTCAGTTAAGGTGTTTTAAGATTCCGTTGCTGATATCCAGTTGCCCACGTGTTGCGGGTTCGATCGATTTAAGTGTTTGATATGTTAGATTAGTTTTGAGTATGGGAGTGTTCTTTCTAAGCCTTAAAATCTACGTTCATTGATTGTAAAGGCGGCCGTAGGTACCGATTAAAATGTCATTATTGACGTATGGAACAAAAGAGGTTTGTCAGGAGATTTAGGGAGATTTCTTCGTGTGTAGTGTAATAGTTAGTTAGGCAGTCTTATCGCTAATACCTCCCACGTACTTAGGGTGTCTTGGTTGACTGTTAGATTTTTGAGTCTGAGTGTGTTTTGTTTGTATAAAGACAATATGATTTTCTTGAGCTTAATTTGCTTCCCGAGTAAACACAGAACTTGACACACATAAATCTAATCTAGGTTTATATTTATGCGACGCATTATTATATATTAAACTTGGCTCTCATTTGATATTATTTTTGATCGTATATTATTACTTTTTGTAAATACATTATTACTATTAATCATTAATATGGTATTATTAAAATTACTTTATTCGTAAATTAATTTCTTTCGTCGATTCCCTCACCCCGGTCCCAAAAATCGCGCGCGGTTCACTCCCGTTGTCCTCTCTGCTCCCCAAGCTGTGCGATAGTATCGGGGCGAATTCACCCGGCATTAAGGTAAAGAAATAAAATTATATACTTTGTTCAGTGGACAGTCATTCAATTTTTTAAATAACTTTTCTTATTTACTTCGTTGATACTCATTAAAAATAATTTTCTGTTTCCAGATTATTTCCTTTTTTAATACGTAATATTGTACCTTGGTACCAAATATCAAGGTTCTAAGTCATCCAGAAGGGGTCTCATCAAAAACCTAGATGAGATAGTAAGTCAGTCATAAAAATGCCGGTTTTAAAACGATATTATATCATTAAGCGTTAGAGCTAAACTAATGAAATTTTACATTATTTACAAGCTTTAAATAAGTTCTAATAAATGTGTCTAATTTCATGTATATAGATTGAATAGTTTACGAGTTGTGATGGGATCAAAATATGCTCGAAATTGTTAGGGAAATGTAACATACGGTGCGTTGCTATTACCGCTTCTTTAACTTGGCTGGACACACTGCCGCGTATATATATGAGTGTATGTCGAGAAGGATTAATAATAAATCGTCTCTTGGTGAGTACGCAAAGCTGTCGCCGGTTGGTCTGTTATCTCTTGGTGATATCTCGATGTCAAACATTCTTCACCTCCATTGTACAGTATCTCCTGCATAATTGGCTGGCCTCCAGAATATCATTCATGTAGGCAATTGTCGCTCTTGGTGAAGCGATAAAGTTTACGTCTTCCTGTTAAAAATAAAAACCTGCAGAGTGCCACTTGCTATAGGTTCCGTACAATAAGCCGTACTGGATATTAATATTTTGTATTATTTATTTATTTCTTGTATGTATGTAATTTTATGTTATGTTTATATTTATTTATGTCGTAAAGCCAGTCGACATGTCAATTATGGAAGTAATTGATGGTCAAAACATAAAAATAACATGTAATGTTAATTAACATATAGAATAGCAAATTAAGTCGATCATTTAGAAGTAATGACAGTAATCGAGGCAAAAGACGTGTGCAAAAATCGTGACAAATGGAAATCCGTTGTCTCTGCCTACGCCTCTGGGAAACAGGCGTGAGTCTATGTATGTATGTATTTAGAAGTCACTAATTCGTTACAATTGTAAAATGTTTGCTCGATAAGTCACCGTTTAAGACAGTATTTAAAACTAAGACCTGATTTAACAGCCCGATAAGTTGCTGTTTACCCTAAGATATCTAGTATTATGTGAGCGTTGTTAACTATGTGTCAGGATAACTCTAATGCATACTTCAGAAAAAAATCAATGGATTGCATAAACATGTACCAAGTCTTTTGCAATGTGGTTTGGTACATCAATCGTGAGGTATACCCTCAATTACCCTGTGAGCCTAATTTTAAATTCTGAAAGCTCGCTTCCACTCAGCTGCCCTTAGTTCTTGGTGTAGCACGTGGTACTCCTTCTGACCACGAGCTACACTGCGAAATGCAAAGCAAGCACTTTAGCACTAAGCTTGTCAATATCTCTGTCCCATTCGAGGCTGTTATCTATTTAAATTCGTAGAATCTTTTTTTTTAAGATAACTCCCGCATTACGGAAATTAATCCCTGTGTCGCGGAGTACTTTACAAACGTATAATAGACGGACACAAATTACATCCAGACTCAAAACAACTATTTATGGGTCACACAAATAGTTGTCCGGCGCGGGACTCGAACCCGTGACACGAAGCGGCGAGGTGACTGTCTTAGCCGCTGCGCCACACGTGCAGTCATCTACGTTTTTATATTTCGTTACAACCCTAACCCATGGAAAATAACATTAATATATTAAGTTAAAAGCTATTTATGTGGAGCCATCTAGCGAGTTGGAAAGTCGTCAAGTTTAATTCCTACCAAAAGTACAATGATTCTATGTCTGCAGCATTTTTATACCTACAGTAATTTACAATTTATCTAATATAATAATGATTAATTAGTTCAGGCTTTATTACAAAAATAGTTTATAGCTTCAGTATATAATGTGAAATTTCATCCATATGAATTGGACGAATGGTCGTCTACTACCGTGTTACAACCACTTTGTGGAATTAATAAACTGCGGAGGTATTTGACATCTTGACATGTTAACCTTCAAGAAGCTAGCCTATACCTTTCTTAAAAGCCAGCAACGCACTCGCGGCGCCTCTGGTATTGCTAGTGTACATGGGTGGCGGTGATCACATCAGGTGAACCACTTCTTCGTTTACCTTGCTATTATATAATATAAAGTGTATTTTGTTATACATACCTGATTACATAAAAATAACCCCTTCTATTATTGGAGACTGCTCTTAGAAATAATTAAATTAATGTTCTACTAAAGATGCGATACGATTTTAGGTCACTATTTTAGATATCATTTTCAAATCTCAGGTCTGATTATTGTGCTTACGAGCTAGATACACACCATATACCGACTAATTTCACTTGGTATTCAGAAGATGAAGGTAATTCAGCGCCCTCTACAATAAATAAGACATTTTCTGGTGGTGTTGGAAATCAAACAAATAAAAAAAAACGATTGTATGGCTTGTAAATATACAAATTCATTAACTCCACTAACGGTACTAGCTGCGCCATCTCTTGATAGAGAATCAAACTAACCTTGGTGAAATCTCCACAGAACTGAACTCTTTTGAACTTTATTATATTACGAACTTCGTTAGTGAGATCTAGCATTGTACAGCTTGTTCCATTTACAGCATTATAAATAATACAGCTTCGGAACAATACAATATAAAAATAGTTCTATTCTAAAGCTTGACCTACTTGTCACAAGTATTTCAATGCGCGCTGTTGGAGTGTCCACAATTAAGTTGCCAGGTACCTATAGTGATAAAATATGTACGTGGGTATATAAAATGGTTTTAATATTTCTTAGTCTGACTACCACGTTGTTCAAGCACAGATAATAAGGTCCTGGGTTGAAATCACGGATCGAGCCCAAAATAGATATTGATATTTTCCTGTGTAGTACTCAGTATGAGCCTGGAATCTGGAATTAGGTGGCGTTATGCCTCATGCTTTGGAAGAAGAAACAATTAATTTGTTGGCGCTTACATCGCATGGGTACAGGTAAGCGCCATAGCTTTACGGTAGCTGGCTACTGCTTCGACACTTTCATATTGTAGGTGCGAAATAAGACAATTTGTAACACCCATTTGAAGTTATATACATAATCCCCACAATACAGAAATTTACGCGCCCTAGTGCGGGTGATGTCTGGTGTGGTGCTGTTTTTTTAAGGTTGTGACATGGCCTGTTTACCAGAGGGGCAGGCAGAGATTTCCAGTTGGCACGATCTTTGCACACCTATTTTGCTGCATTTATTGTCATTATATTCTTTATTCATGCCGCCGGTTTAGGGTACCTACTTCTGACCTCGGCCTTTCTGGAGAACGTCTCCGATTTTTTTTAATTCGTTAGGAATAGGAATATGAATTTTATATTTTTAAATTAATTTGTATTAATTTATACTTATTTCATAAACTATTAAACGGTGTACATAGAAATCTAGGGGCGAATGGAGACGGGAACAAAATCGAAAAAAGATAAAAGATTTATACGAAAGTTTACTCGTTTATGGATATTCATGTCAGGTTTCCTATTCACCCCGTTATTTAAACTGATATTTAATTAATATTGGCAATCAAAAAAAATTTGAGAAGTTACGTTCAGTTTTTATGTCAACTTCCACGCTTGGGAAATAAACCCTGAATCGCGGGGGACTTTACAAACATGCAATCAGACCAGACCGACAACTACCATTTATGAGACACACAAATAATATCCGGCGCAGGGATAGAACCGCAACACCGGGTAGGTGCCGGTGCAGCAATATTATTATACTATACAAGGTTTAGGCGTAAAAATATCTAGCACACTATTATTCATCCCTTCAGTACGTGACGCATACAGCTAATTCGCTCAGACTTAATCTACAGGAGCGAGAATAAAAGTATGATATTTCCACTTTGAGTAATCAACATGATATATGGACTGATGGTACGTGCGAGCTGCCTAACGACGGCCGGACAATTAAAACAGACATCGCGCCCCCTACAATGTTCGGGAGAATTGCCGCAAGTGCACTTTATACCAGCGGCATTTCAAAAAATATTTGTAATGTATTTTTTTTTTACTTTGTTTTTGTTAGTTGAGTGTAGACTTTAATGGTTTGTTCACGTTTAAAATTGTATCGCTTTCATGAAGTCAATAAAATAAAAAATAGTGCTACTGGCTGAATTTCGGGTACGGGCAGATTTCAGTGCAGGAATGTGTGCGCAAACGCATTCTCTATTCCCTTCCTCTCATAATCCGATGAGATGTGAAGAAATGAGGTACGTGACCGACAACTTAACGTGCTCTTCAAGACATCAACTTAATCTACTAACTTACTAGTATTAATACTCATATAGTCGGGTACGTACCAAAATCCCGAATTTTAATAGACCGAATTTTAAAATACCGATAGACGAAATCCCGATAATTGAAACGCTGAATGGTTGTTTGGTGGAAAGTTTTAAATCCCGAAAGTTTATTTGCCCGAAAGTTAAAAATCCCGAAGTACAATTTTGTGACAGAAACGAATCGCCGCAAAACCGACTTCACGTAGTCTTGTCTGCCCTACCCTAGAGTGTAATTTAAACCCACGTAGGCGCGGAGGGGTGGGGCGGCCCGCGAGCTGAGGAGCAGGTGGTTTTGAAAGCCCGCCTCCGCGGCTGTGGCTGGCCGGCCAGGCCGGCCAGCAAGCCGAAGCTGCGGTGGTGGGCGTTAAAACCATCTGCGATGATAAGCTCGCGTGGGACCGCCCAAACCCCGCAGCGCCGGAGCCGTGACAGAAACAATGCTTGCTGCATGTTGCATGCCTGCTTGCATGCTGCATGCTTGCTTGCATGCTGCATCCTTGCTTGCATACTGTATGCTTGCTTGCATGCTGCATGCCTGCTTACATGCTGCATACCTGCCTGCTTGCATGTTGCATGCAGCCGCCGAGTGCCAGATCCCCTCTATTGTTGGTGAAGCATTTGGGTTAGGTTAGGTTAGAACTGTGACCGGGAAGACGAAAAAAACCAAGCCGAAGCTGCAGTGGTGAGCGTTTAAAATAATTTAAAACAAAAGTTTAAATGATAATCATACGTATAATTAGGAAAAAAAGAATATTTCGACATGGGCCTTAAACAGAAAGTTCATCTTTATGATGAACCTGACATGTAGTAAACACATTGAAACAGATTTTCCTAACAACCTGTAAAAATAACATAAGATACAGAGTATTTAAATTTAAAGATTACTGGCGATACCACTTAAGAACTCCACATATGTATAGTCGGTTATATTTTGTAAAATATTATAAATGTTCTCCATCTTCACTGTGTTTTTTTTTTCTTTTCTTGGCAATTTAGTAATTTAGTTATAAGAATATCATTTACCTTTGGGATTTCATCCATCGGTATTTCGTCCATTCGGGATTTCGTCCTTTCGGGCATTTGAACATCGGTATTTTGTGTTTCGATATAACGACTATCGGCATTTAAAACTTTCGGTATTTTGAATTTCGGTGTTTTGGACGTCGGTATTTCAATCATAGGTATTATGAACTTTCGGGATTTTGATACGTACCCATATAGTCATACTGCATTTTTTTCTGGGTGGGCTCCAATCTGCCGTTCTACAGAACTTCTAACATTTTAAAATTCCTCAATGAAACACTAGACAAGACCTACATATTCTTAGAAAGTCTTTCAATTAGCGGCATAGAAACATTTTTCTAACACCCTCAATCTTAAATAAATTGATATGTTGATGGAACTTAATTGCACTTTTTTCATTTAATAGCATACCAGTATGTTGTCACCACCTAATAACAATAGAAATGTCATATAACATCTTAGGTTAATCTAGAAAAAAAAATACAAAGTTTCGACTAGCAAATTACCTCCTACCTCACAGAATAGACGTTACTTATTATTACTAAGTGTTGAGTTCTAGATTTTAATAGCCTTTTCGGAAAAGGCGGGTGAGTAGACATAATCTTTCAGTATTGCAAGCATCCATAAGTACGGTAACTACCAACTCATGAGCCCTTGCCTAACTAATATGTATAAAAAAACAAAATATCAAATGATAAAAAAAAAAATAGATGTTTTGAAAATAGAAGATTAAGCATATTAAAGATTTACTAAATCTTCTTGGGCCACAAATTCAAAATGCAATCACAAACTTTCGGCCTTTTTCAATAGATACAGTCAAGTTTTGTATCTAAGTCAAAGTAACATAAAGAATAACTAGGAACGGTACCTGTACTTATTGAATTCTGAAACCGCAATGTGTGAATCACATATATTGTCCATATACGTAGGTCCAAGAACGCAGTTTATATATCTTTCCCAAATAAAGCTACGGCGCTCAAGCAATACATTACAATAACTCGAGAAAGTAATAAGATAGGTACATAAATAATAATAGCCATATACCAGGCTGGCAACACTAATAACGGGAGTAGGGTGACAGGGCTGCCAACAGATATTGTCGTCAATTTGTTTCGTGAGTTCTGCTTAAGATTCGGCGGACGCCCTACCCCAGCCGTGGCTTATGAACACAAATAAGAACAACAAAGTTGAGATGTCAGCCGATTAGCCCCAAGTCACGTTATCATCCCTTTTTCGTTCAAGTAAATATATTTTGTTCGCAATATGGTGGGGAAATACGGCCTAATGTACGCGAGCTGCTATGACGGGCGAAGCTTTATTGAACCTTGGGTAATTATTAATATTGGTTGTTATTATGGTCATACTTGAATAAACCAATATTAAAACTGACGATTAGTTAGTAAGTAATCATTTATTTGCATAAGTGTTTACAATTGGTGTTACAAATATAAAACGAATCCTTGTACATTCTGCCTATTTAGGCATACAAACATTTATGAGCGACATTTGCTCACAAAACCTTTAAACTAATACAACGTTAGTAGCATAACAAAATAATTTAAGAAGAATAATTTAAGAAGTCATTCTCGAACTGAGTAATAATTAATTGTAATAACAATTATTGTTAAATAATTGTTATTACAATTATTTAACAATAAGGCGGTGAGTCTCTTTTTAAATACTTCTAAAGGTTGAACCTTTAGAAGTGTTTAAAACCCTTAGAAGTGATTATGTAAGTAGTTTTGTTTCAATATTTTACCATAGTTAGGTATAACAATATTTTGTACTATAGATATTAGATAGTAATAAAATTAAAACATACCTTCCACATCACTTCCGCTGGTACTTTCTCCTACTACCACCTATTAAAAATTTTAAATTCAAACGTAAACACCTCTAAGATATTTTTGTGAAATAATTGGTATAACTGCTGTTATATATCGACTATGTATGTCGAAATCAAAGAGACTTTTTAACGTATTTGTATATCTTTTATAGATTTTGTGTTGGCGTCTGTGCAACTTAAGAAATTAAAATCATAAAAAAAAACAGGTCTTTTGATAAAAACGTATAAATAAGGCTCAGAGAAGGAAAACGCTCATCACACGAAAAGACAGCTCATGAAGGTTTCTGTAAAAAATGCTTGTCGATGATTTCGTGTTATTATATCAGTAATCTATTCACACAAAAGCTTTTATAGTCATCATCAACATCCTTCCTAATTATATCTTCGATCAAACAAAGGAATATGGAACGTCAGAAAACGGCGGTAATATATGTGATATTACCGTCGCATTCTAACGTTCCACATAAGGAATGTGGAATTTTTGGTTTAATCGAAGATTTAATTATATAAATTCGACTTTTAACAAACTATCAAAAGCAAGTAAAACATATTTCACAAGTGACTGCACGTGTGGCGCAGCGGCTAAGACAGTCACCTCGCCGCTTCCTGTCGCGGGTTCGAGTCCCGCGCTGGACCACTATTTGTGTGACCCATAAATAATTGTTTTGAGTCTGGATGTAATTTGTGTCCGTCTATTAATATGTTTGTAAAGTACCCCGCGACACAAGGATTATTTTCTCTAGTGCGGGCGTTGTCTTTAAAAAAATATTTTACAAGTAACTATTACAATCTACTACAAATATCTTACTATGTCTATAAATAATTAAACTCAAATTATTGATTTATTGTTATTTAAATAATTTTACAAATCTAAAATATTTCACTGTAATTTCATGTTTTAAACATAATCTTTGCATGCCCTCATTGAGGGTGAAATATGTCATGTACGCCAGCACATCCATCTACCCCAATCTGTCAAATTTCTTTCATAGACTTTCAACTGTATCACAAAAGTATAAGGTTCCCTTTCAATTGGGGAAATTTGACAGATTGGAGTAGCTTGATGTGCTGGCGTCTGTACTTACTACACTACTAAATGATATTATTATATGATGAGATAAATACACTTTATTGTACACCATTATACATAAAAGTTACAGGATCTCAAATAATTATAAAAAAGGCGGTCTTATCGCTTAAAGCGATCTCTTCCCGACAACCTTAAGTTGGACTTTATTGTATGGAATTAGGAACAGGGGAGGAGTATGGTGTAAAAATATAGAATATGATTAAGTACTTAAGACTAATAGTGGTATCTACTTAATAGTAGTACTACCACTAATTACTTACATAATATATTACTTATACCTACTTATTTGTATACAATACATAGAATACTAATAATTTATATAGTATATATATATTATTAGTATTCCTACCCAAGCAGCAAAATTATCCTATAGTGCAGACGTTAAAGAACTCCAGCACTTATAACGTTCTCTTAAGGGTTCCAGTTTTTGCTGCCTCGCTTATAATAGCAAGCATGGAGTTAGTTGGGCCTTATAGTATATCTCATCCTATACATTAACTTATAATTACTTATAGGCCCAAATTAAAGGTGAAATATAAGCTTAGGTGACCTATAAAAGTATCGCGAGGGTGTAAACGCACTCAAGAGCAGATAAACTGGTAAGCTATGCTTATAACTACTAACAAGAAGCATTATAGAACCACTATAAGTAAAGTACACCAATAAGAGTGATAAACAGAACTAAACATTCTGGATACTATTTGCATTTATTACTTGGTTTTATAAGGGTTTATAAATTTACTTTACAGAACAATTATCAGTAAAATGGATCGGTTTTATAGTGGTTTAAACCAATATCATTATAATCTTAACACGATTATAAAGGTTTTATATAATATACTTAGTATCCAAAACTATATCCGTGGTGTCCTGAACAAGAAAACATTGGTTTATAATAGTCTTGCAAATTCTGTTATAGTCTCAGTACGGATATTTTGATTTTGTTGAATCGTAGAAATAGGAAAAGGTTCCGTACAAAATCGTTATTGTGAAATTTTAAGACAAAATGTTTATTTTAATGATTCTGCACAAAAAACGTTTAATCGATAAAAGCAATTTTAAATGTAGACTTGAAAGATTGTGTTAGTGAGGAACCTGTACAAGAAGATGAAAGCGATATTGAAAACTATTCCAATTTTCAACTACATAGCGATCTTAGAAAATGGGCTGTAAAATACAATATACGACATACGGCATTAAATTCTTTATTAGAAATTTTGAATAAATGTACTGTATGTATTTCAAATTTTGAATAAATGTATCTGTTAAGTTTGTTTCAAATTCTTCAAGTTCTCTTAGATTTCTTATAACATGTCTACCTCTACGTCTTCTTGCTTTCTTGAAAAGGTCATTCTATGTACGAGTTTAATTCCTTCTGAATCTCTCTCCGACACAGCACTCAGCACATGTTAGTTTGAAATTCATAAAGTGCATTTTAATTTGATATGATGGTTTTAATGTCTTCTTTGATTGATTTTACTCCATGTTGAAGTTGTTGAATTTGACCAACCTCGACAGGCTGTATTTGGTTATCCGTGTAGTAAAGAACGAAATTTTGAGCATTTAAAATGACATCTGACAGTGTTTCTTCTGCTTCTATTATTACAAGTTGAGGGTTTTGCGCGACAAAAGAAGATACAGGTAAAATTGCTGAATCGGATTGAATGCTAGCCGACTTTTGTTGTAAATGAAGTGATCTTGTAGTATTTGAACGAGTATCTTCTCGAGAGACCGTTGGCATCTCACTAATTCGGTCTTGATCACGATTCTGTGAAACAATAAACCAAGTTAGCAAGGGCAATCACAAAAATAGAAGTAGAAAATATTTCAAACAATATTTAAAGCTCGAAAATCCCTTTTAGTTAAAAGCGTCGACGTCCAGAAACATTACCATACACCTGACACCTAAACAAAAATATGAAAATAAGACATCAACACAACATTACAGTATTTGCGGAACTCTAATTCCAAACAATATGGCCAAGCAATAGTTCTGATATTTACCATTTTTAAACAAAGTAGGGTGTTAGTTAACAATAAGTGAAGCCCTGTTTGAATGTGCATGGCGCAGGTATATTTTCGGTGACAAACCGTTATAGGCGTAATAACGGTTTGTTAAGGTATTTGTGAAGACCAAGTTTGTCAAGATGGCGACTTTTCGTTGTATGTCTTACTGAAACCAACATTATTTTAAAATTCAACTTAATGAAAACGTGAATTTCGAGGGGCGTTTCAAAATTTTGACAAAAAACTTATTACACTTCACCGAAAATATACCTGCGCCATGCACATTCAAACAGGGCTTCACTTATTGTTAACTAACACCCTACTCTTAATTAATATTCTAGATAATATTTATTATAAAAATGGATTAATAACTTACCTTTATCAATCTTTACAAATGTGCATAGCAACATCCACCAATTCACAACACTTTGTATGAGCTTGTAAGATATTCACTGTGTACGTTATTGTCGTGTTTGGTTCCATTTAGCGCTCATAGTTAGCTTCGCGAGAGCAAATAGTTCTACGTGGTCTAACTATAAGGTTACTATTGTCGTGATTGGTTCCATTAAGCGCTGATAGTTGGCTTCGCGGGAGAAAATAGTTTTACATAGTCCAACTATATGACCGTTATTGGTCAAAATGGTATTCACCAAGTCTACTATAGATATTTTATTAGGTAAAATACGCCTATAAATTGGGCCCTTTTCCGTGGTTATAATTGCTTACTATTCCGTTATAGTCCTAATGAAATGGTGGTTCCAGGACAATTACTAGACCACATTTTGCTGCTTGGGTATGTATTGTATACAAATATGTTCTAGCTGCTCGAATGCGTTACCAGTATCAATAAGACGCGCT
This sequence comes from Pseudoips prasinana, assembly GCA_951640165.1. Taxonomy (NCBI): domain Eukaryota; kingdom Metazoa; phylum Arthropoda; class Insecta; order Lepidoptera; family Nolidae; genus Pseudoips; species Pseudoips prasinana. Next base: position 25,464,152 of record OX621237.1, on the reverse strand, counting down.
CAATCTTTATCTACGTTTAAAAATCTTGTGACCATTCTCAGGCGAACCATATTGAGAAATATTCAGGTCCCAAAGCTAGGGTAGTATACTCTATTTTGTTCAGCCCTTCATCTCCAATCGGTCTTAAAGAACTTTTGAAGTTGCTCCATGACACAACATGAATACATTGAGATCATCAGAAGATAGAAAGTTATGTTAACCACTGCATTCCACCAACTTTTTCAGCAAATCTTTATTGTCCAAACTGTACGTCTCTGGAATGTACATCCATTATTATTATGAAAAGCCCTATCTTTGAATATTTAAAGCCCTTGTAAATACACACTATCTGGCACTACATTAGTTACGTACACTTTTCGCTAGTCGATATGTAACTCCATGCTATAGTTATTGTGTCTCAAAATGATTAATGTTACTTTTATTTTGACGTTTTTATTTTCTCTTTCTAATAAATTAAACCTAAAATAAATAAATAAACAGACAACCGATCGAGCATATATTGTGTTTGCCTGCTAAATAATTACAGTAAGTGGACCAAATCTCGTGTATATGCCCCATTGAGTATGTTTCGCCGGAGCGTCTCAACTGGGCCGTGTTGAAACCGGTAGTAGAGACACCCGCTGAGTTTGTTTCGCTGGGTCTTCTCAGTTGGGGCGCATTGGATCCGGTGGTAGCATTAAAGCGCGACCGTCGTTATTAACACAAGGTCCGTCATAATAATATCACCTTAATATAGACAGAACCATTGCCAATATGTATCACAAATATTAGACTTAAACTAGATAATTAGACTTAAACTAGATAATTAAACTTAAACATAATCTCTTGACAATAACTTGATTCGAGCTAGCTAAATATCATTGCTGTTATAAAATAAATTTTATTAATGTTTTAATACTATCAATACATGTGTACCTAATATCTATGTTACTAGAAATAATAATGTATACAACTATAATACTACAAACATGTTCTGACTATTTACAAGCGCTTTTTTGAAGTCTACGTGAATAAAAACCTTTTTTATTTTATTTATTTTATTTTATATTATTTATAGGTTTGTGTATTTATGTATGTATGATGTACGTAAAATATGTATTAATTATTTAGCATATGTCATAAAATATGATTAAGTATGTAGCTTTATTTGCCTAAGCTATTATTTTACGCCATTTTCTTTTTCCACGTAGTCTCTAATACGTGTTTCACTACCCCCTCTTTTAATATTATCCCCTTTAGTCCATCCTAAGGTTGTCTGGAAGAAATCGCTGACTGTGATAAGACACATTTGTAATTTGCACAGACGCCAGTACATCAAGCTACCCCAATCTTTCAAATTTCCCCAATTGAAAGTGAACCTTATACTTTTGTGATAAAGTTGAAAATCTATGAAAGAAATTTGACAATTTGGTAGTTGGAGGTGCTGGCGTCTGTACAATATAGGAATCCTTTTCTCATGTATCATAAACCTTTGAATATGGTGTGCAATAAAGAGTATAAATCTCATCTCTTCTAGGGTGGGTTAGTTAATGGATTAACATAAAACTTCTGCATAAACTATTGTAGATTAGAACTATTCTTCACTTTGTGCTTTACACTTCACTAGGACATGTTTATTTTATTTTTAAACTACCCCTTGCCTTATCAAACAAGATTCAAAAACTATAAAGAGTTCAAGTATATTCAACCTTACTACAACACGACGCTAAAAAGTCTATATAAATTATTTGTTCAATGTAGTTAGTTAAATGAATAATTCGTTTTAAAATATAGCTACAAAAGGTCTTATTTTTATAGTTGTAATACCAACGTCCAACACTATCGCATTAGGTCTAGACTATAGATGTTAAGGAGAGAGATAAATAAATAAAAATCAAAAGAATATTAGCGCTATATCTTAATTACTTCCACAAATTAAGAGAACAATGATACATTTTGTTCATTTCACATAGTTATAAAAGTGCTCAGTGATAATAGTGTGCAATTAGTGACAGATAGCTTACCCTCGCCCCGAGCTCCATTAAGCACTCACTTGCTTCCGGTATAAAATCCAATTGATACTTTGTTATTCCTTTATTACTTCAGCGTAGAAAAGCTTCGCTTAAAGTATATTCATGTTCGTCTAATTAAAATTCAGGTGATATCGTCACCATTTTTAGTTACTAAATTTGTTTGGTAGATAAGTTTATCTACTCAGTAACATGTTTGGGAACACCGTATAGTTTTAATGTTACCGTTAATGTACAAATGTCGTTTGTATGCACAATACCAATATAGGTTAATGTAAACTAACGATTCCTTATTTAAATTTCCGATTTTAGATTGGAAAAATACTGTTGAATTGAAATTATATTTATTCAGCACTTGGGTATTCACATTCGATTTTACTCATTCGTTTAAATTAAACTAAATATCAATTGACTCAATATTTTTGAAAACCCGTCTTTGTCCCATATAAATTTTGTAGGAAGTGAGGTAAATTTTGACTCACAAAGGTATATATATATATATATATATATATATATATCAGATTCTATTGTTTCAACTACTGTACTTAGGTATACATAGTCTATAGTTTACGTTTACTATTTACTTTTTCATTCAACAGTCATATTAAAATAAATAAATATCTTGGGTCACTGCAATCTGATCCCAAATTAGGCAGAGTCTGTACTATAGCAACTAGAGAATAATATATACTTATATGGGTATAAATAGTTTGTATGATAGCATGGTATTATAGATAACTGTTGTCAGTCATCACATAGAAAAAAAAGACAATCGTGCTCATCTCACAAAGATTTGTCCTAGGTGTGGATCGAACCCACGATCTCGGGCTTAGCAGTCAGAATCAGTAACGACTAGGGCAACGGATTATTTTTACTACCAATGACTGAAAGTTTTTATAAGCAAGGGGTTGCACGACTTCATCGTATTGGATCTCACAAACTACTGAATCTTCAGATAATTATGTCTGAGAAATCAGTAGTTAGTGTGCACTTTAACTGATTTACGAAGTCTAACCGTAACATTAACACGACGATGCATTAGGTATTCTCCAGTCTATACTAAGGCGTCAGCCGAGGCAGGGGGTAGTAAGCCTTATTTGAGCCAAGCGCGCGTGACGTGAAACTGGAAACTCTCTACTTGTATGTCGCGTCGCGTCTTGTCGCCCGAATTCTCATCAAATCATCCCGCGACAATGTCGTTGTAAATCCCAACTCGGGATCAAAAGATATTAGATCTAAATTGAACTGAAGCAGTGTTGATACCTAATTGCCTATGTTTGTCACAACCTATTTGCGTTATACATTTCAGATGCAATATCTTATGGAGTCGATAGTCAGATTGGGCCCACCCAATGTTAGGAATTTTATTTAAACATATCATAAGCTAGTTTGATTTACAGGTAATGCTGGAAAGTTAAGATTAAATCTAGACCCAAAATTCAAAATAATGATTTATTCGTATGTTGAGATTATAATGAATGTGGATGGTTCATGACTGCAGCCATTATAACAACCTCTGAATGGAAAACTGTCACTTCACTTCAGCGGCGACTCGGTGTTTCAGTGGATAAGAACCTTAACAAAGCTTTTTTTTTGGTCGATAGAAAATCCTTCCCAGTTGGTGCCTTATCCATATCTGATTATAAACTTGAAATCAATCAATTAAATAAACATACATATCTTCGTACTATCGATTACTTAACAGCAACCTATGTTATAATAATGTCGCAAAATTTTAACAACATTTTATGTATTTCTTTCTTGCTTTTTTTTTTAATAATATCTGTCACACAATTACAACATTACACAGTTACAATGTCACACAGATCATCCTAGCCCCAAACTAAGCAAAGCTTGTACTATGGGTACCAGGAGACGATATACATACTTATATAGATAGATAAATACATAGAAAACATCCATGACTCAGAAACAAATATTCGTGCTCATCACACAAATATTTGCACTTACCGGGATTCAAACCCAGGACCACCAGCTTCGTAGGCAGGAGCACTACCAACTAGGCTACGGTGCCCCGTAATTTTTTCAGTAACCCGTAATTTTTCCAGTCACAGATAAAACAAGAAATACAACCAATCTGTCAAATTTTCTTTTTGTTCATCAAATGAGTTTTATCTTTGGTTGGAATAAAATAATAATAAGGTCAGAAAGATTTATGAGAGAGTTCCAAGTTTATAGATTTATTATAGTACAACGTATATATCTTTGTTTATGATTTACATTAGTCTGTATAAGCTCAATTTATTGTCTCTAGTCAAAATAGAAACACAAAACAGGCCACATTAATGTCATAATACGAAGTTATACGAACTAGACAATGTAATAAATTCCAAGGACTACATTACAGCACGCTATCAACGTCCCTACATAAAAATGCTAATAACACCCCGATTCAAAATTTATTAGCCTCTTAAAATCGCTAATACAGAAAAGTCGCCGCGACACCTGTTAGAAGGCAAGTTTAAATTATCTCAGAAGATAAAAAGTGACTAGATAATACAATGAGATCCTTCTAAGGCGGCTGCTGTTCTCGCGAATCATTAATTTTAATTCGTACCCCGTGACGACGGTCGCTCTAATGAATTATTGGGAATCGCTGGAGCACCTCCCTGCCACCCTTCGGACTTCCTACAGTTTTTCTTTGGGACTTAGCATAATGTAAAAAAATGTTACGCGGCTCCGCTGCATACTAATTGCTTGTTGTGTCGCCTCTCTTTAAGTAATATCCAGAACTTATCGACCGGAACTTTGGTAGCGCGAGACAAGATTAACAACTTTTCCTCCTGATCGATCACTTAGCATCGGCCTTTTTATAAGCTACCATTCCAAATCGCTTTTATCACCGACGCCCGTTAAATTAGCAAAAGGAACATCAAAAATACAAGCTCATTTTTATATTGTGAGAGTACTTCTGAAAGAGTAGCCGTTCGCCATGCACTCAATATTCGGATATTTTAATGGGTTCTCATTCTTATTCCGACTAACGTCACGGGGGATGGCCATCGCGGATGGTTACTGCATACCAATGGTATCAAGTAACGGAACTTATTTTTCAGTTACTTCCTTAATGTTTTATTGCGAAGCAGCAATTATTTTACGCTAACTTTCTACCTGTCTTTTTTTACTTTTTCAGATAACCGATGTGGGTACCAATGGGTAAATAGTAGTAGCCTTTGATTATTATGATAGTTTCAGCAGTTTATTCTTCAAAAGTTTACAGACAGACAAGAGTTAGTTTCGAATTTATACTATTCACTATGGACTTAGGTATAGGTGAGTAAGGTGTCAAGTTAAAGATGTGCCTACGGGTCCCTGAGGACCCACGAGTACGTGTGAACATTGTCATGCGTGCTCGCGATCCAGGGGCAAGGAAACTTGTATTTTTTAAACTTTCACCGCCCGTAAGCCAGAGCGGGAAAGTTACAATTGTATTCCCCCTTTGCCCCCTTCAATATGTGACCTGCTTATTTATTGAAGAGGCGTCGGCGGAGTTCTCAGACAATATGTCGCGAGCCACCCGAGCAAACGCACGCGGAACATACGACTTAAACAAAACACAATCTAACCCGATAGAGAAAGTGAACTCTTTGATTTATAATAACTTTTAGTTGGAACGATATTGGAGGGATTTGTCATAAGTCCTTTGGTAAGAACATATGAGCACTTGCTTGGTTAGATAGTTATCTGCAGAGTGCACCACAGTTCATGACTAGCCACTCAGTATTCAGAACGCAGTTGTCATTAGCCGAACCAGACGTTGGATTTCCAGAAACAAGACGAATGTAGGTATCCACCCTAGTCCTGGTGAATAATAATGACATTCGATAAACTCAATTCAGACTTCGGTTATACGTTATTTTCCAATATCTCACCCATAAGTAACATGTAGCGATAGTGGCGCGAAATATATACGAAAAAAGTGGAACCAGCCTATGTAGCGCAGTTACATAGGCCGGTTCCACTTTTTTCGTGGAATAGAACTGGAAAACCTGTTTACTAAATACGTATAAAATAATATGGCATCATACAAATATACCTACCAATCGGTTGACGAACTTTTGTGAAGAGTTTTGTTTACATGTTTTGGAAACTGAAGGGTTCCATTTACAGGGCGTGTTTATGTTTTATATTGAAATAAAAAGCTATTTCATAGTATTTCGGCCACGGTAGCCAGTCTCAATGGAGACCAGCCATCTGTGTGTAAGATATTATTAACACGCAAATACAGGGGCACTTTCTATTCCATCACTCTCATGATCCAACGGGATGACTAGCGCCACGATAGGAAAGAGGTCAGGTACGCGCCGGACGGATTTATGTGCACTCCGAGGCACGGAGTGTGATACCGCCTACGACTTCGGGCTGATAGTGATGTGAGAAACTTTTTTTTGAGAATCATTTCAAAATAACTTTTCGGGCCAGCCTGGGATTTGAAGCCAGGAGCTCATAATCTGCGGTTGACTCGCTACCGCTAGACCAACGAAGGAATATAATCCTATTCAATAAAATATAGATATTTTCCACGACTAAGATATTTTTTAGTTTAGTTGTGTCAAAACCTATGCCAAAATATTGCCTTTAATTAGGCAATATTTTGGCATAGGTTTTGACACAACTAAACTAAAAATTTAAAACTACTACTAAACTAATAAAAACTAGTCTAATAAACAATTCTGGCAACTAAAACTAAAAAATCTAAAACAGTCGGGCATAGAATATTTTCTTGTTGTTTGATTATTTAAATAAAGATTCGATTCGCTTCAAATTAGAAGAAGGAAATAGCACAATAAAATTGGATTTTAGTACTATAATTATATTATATTGTATATGAATTGAGAAAGATAGTCTTGGCAGACCCAGTTCTTTTAAGTTTATACAACTATTTAAATTAAACATTTTAAACTAATTTACAGTATTCAAAATACATATAGTGACTATTAAAATAATCTTTTAAATGCGATTTCATATATATGTACTTAAGAAAATGTAAATGCAATTTCTCAGTTTTAAGTGTACTTTACATGTACAGACGCCAGCACATCCAGCTAACCCAATCTGTCAAATTTCTTTTATAGATTTTCAACTTCATCACATAAGAATAAGGATCACTTTCAATTGGGGAAATTTTACAGATTGGGGTAGTTTGATATGCTGGCGTCTGTGGTTAATAATAATAAAACATATATTACATTTCTGTAAAAATTTTACATTTATGTGGAATCGTCATATTTTTTTACCCTACCGTGCAGTGCATGACGTGGCAGCTACTGAGAAACACTGCCAGAAAACTGAGTAGGAATCCTTTTTTTAAATAACATATACTTAAGATTAATTACAATCATGTGTGTTGACTCAGAACAACTCAATCCCAAGCACTTTTATCACTTAAATAATCAGAAATTTTGCAATATGCCCTGCTACACAATTTGGCTTTAATAATTCTTTTAAACTTATTCGTAGACCATTCTCTAATATCATCGGGAAGTTTGTTATAGAATCTTATATTTTGCCCCATAAAAGAGTTACGTATTTATAAAAGAATTACTTGTTTACAGTACTTAATGAAAGACTTTTTCGCTCGTAGAAAACCTGCAAAAAATACAGATAAATACAGGGGTTTAGGAATTGTACATAAATACTCGTATGAGCTACACGGCAAATTCATCGTAATCCTACAGGATAAATGGCAAGTAAATCCATGGAAACCAAAATGCCTTATGCATTTAACTTTCGCCGTTGTTTTACAGAATGCTGAAATTTAAATACAGAATCCATTTTGTGTTCAAATGAGTTTTCGGAATAGCCAATTAGTTGTTAGCGCCCGGCCGCCCTCGTTCGCTTTCATTAGGCTATATAGTTTCCCAAATATCTGGGCCCCTCAGAGATATATCTTTCGGTTGCTCTTCCATTTTCTTCTAACAGTTCTGTTCGCTTATGCGAGAGGCGGGGAACAACTCAGTTGTAAAATTTTAGTAGTATTTCGCGGTTAGTTTGCTTCGGCGACCACTGGCTCTTCACGCCAAGAATATTTTATTTGAAATGTAATCAAATATCTCTGTATCTTTCCGAATGGAAGACAAACTCTGGAGACAGAGTATTGTAGTGTTTCTTTTATTCGTCATTTCTTAACAAGACCAAGAAAACGCTAGCTAATAATCATATTATTATAATAATATCCTGGGACATTATTCTCATACTGCTATCTCATTCCTGACTAAGCAGAGCTTGTATAATGGAAACCAGATAACTGATAAATTACATATACTACTTTTCTTTTCTAAAAACATACTCATATAGATAATTACACCAAGACTTAGGGCAAACAAACATGTTCATGCACACAAATATTTGTCCTGGGTGGGAATCGAACTCAGGACCTGCGGCGTGAAAGGCAAGCATTTACCAATCACGCCAATCATAAATAGTTAGCCTTTTTTTCATAAAAACTGCGTCCGTTTAAGCAACAGTTTGTCCACTTAACCTTTGTTAGGTTTACGTAAAGTTTATTATATAACTTGTAAAATAGTGTGGAATATTTAATTTAATATTATAATTTAATATATAATTTAATTCGATAATCTACACATTAAACTGAACTGAAAATATGGGAATTTGTGTTACGGAATGGAATCAAGGATTACTCGGCTGAAATATATGATAATCAAATCACAAAATGCATATAGTATTAATTTCACCAATTAATCAAGTTACAACTAGCCTGGATGATGTCAAAATATTGTAAAACTCTTTAATCAGTATTTAACTACTATTTTGATCAATTTCTGTTCAATTAATATATTTTAATCTATTTACAAATATTAGAATTGGAGTATGCTGTGTACAATATGCACATAGATTGAATTTTAATGAAGTAAGTAATTAATTTGAAATTTGCATAGACACAGATACGAAAATTTAGTCATAAAGAACATTTATTTACCAGTTTAATACCCTTAAGTTCAGAACCATAAAGTAAAGAATACTTTGTGAAGTTATCTTTTTAAAAGTAAACAGGAAAACCGAAAAGTTTATCTATTGAAAGTTTAATCAAGAACCGTATTGCTTACAACCATTAACCAAGTTAATCGCAATCAAAAACGCAACCAAGCGCCGCCAGCGGCGTATATTTATTCGAAAGCAACTCTTTATAACGTGCAATTCTGTTCTTATTTCATAACGCAATCTTCTCGGCTTCTTATCTAACAACGAACATATCTCGCCCCCGCTCCCAAGGAAAATCGTCCAATATAAAATCGGTTTAATTTGCGCTTTTCGCACTCAATGGGATGGAATAATATCGGGCAATTTGGTTACCGCTGGCATAAATATGGCGGGCCGCGCAGTAATTGTAACGCTGGCAATTCGCGCCTCGTAACGACCGGGAGGAGAAAACTTCGCCCGTTGAGCTCGATGGCCGAGACGCACGGATCAGCCAGGCGTGCCCTGGTACTCACCTCTTGACGATATTTATAAAACACTAAATTTAAACGAACAACCTTCGCTCACGATTAATATGAAAGATTCAAAATATCCAGACACATAATAAGGCTCTTTATTCCCAAAACAAAACGCTGCGCTACTCTATTATTTTATCCTCGTATACTTCGAAAACATGAAGCTAAAAGAAGCAAAATATCTTACCGAAAGTTACAAAACTACGCAAATCGCGAAATCCTTTATTTGATTGCAGAGAAGCATGAGTAACAACAAAAAGGAGCAATCTTGTCGTTCCGCATGACGGAGTCGGAACTCCATCCACGTGCCTCGGCACAATAGCTGGAAGTACTCTCGCTCGCAGATTACTATTACCAAAACAGAGCCTGTTGATATAATACCTACCGACACAAAAGTAATTACCAGAGCCTACAGAGCTCTTCTTTGCTCCTTTGCCTAACGTAATAGAATAACGAATGTCATTTTCTTTTAGTCTGACCCTTCCGCGGTTCGCGCAGGGAATGCAAAATTTCCGAAATTAGAGTGAATAAACCTGCGTTGTAATTAAAGTCGGGTGCCGGGCGAGTTGGGAGCGTTGGCCGCCCATCTTTCTCGGCTGGCCTACGAATTAAGCACCGAATTGCTTTAGTAATTCGAAGTATATATTCCTCGCTCTCAGTTAAATGTAAATCACTTTTACTGTCCCGATTTTCACCACTTAACTCCCTAATCTCCTAATATCTACCTTCTTTTATTTAATATGTAAATTCCAGGATGTTAAGTCGATCGCTTGTAATTTGATATCGGTATTAAATTACAAGTCCTTGAGTCGTTTAGGTAAATCAACAGACAGATCGGCTTTAGATTATTGAGAAAAATAACAGAGGAAGACGTGTCCTTTCGCAACTGATTTCGTTCAAAGTTGTTGTTATTTCAACTTTTATCTTTCAATAGAGTTTTAATCTAATATTGACACATCAAGAAATCCTTGAAATTATTGTTAAATTTAATTGACATTAACAATTTGACATGAATATATAACATAATATATAAAAAAATATGTTAATTGGCGTATTATAGGTATATTCAAAATTTTATAAGTAGGTACATATATATGCCTCTTCATTCACGAAATTTGTATATTTGCTTCGTCCCGTCAAAATTAATAATGTAGCTAATTGTTACATTATTTGTTAGGTCACAAATAATATACGGTTTCATTAATAAAATTTGCATGTATATTATGGGTTGATTGATTAATGTCTAAATAAATATATTTTTACTGTACACTACATTGTTTAATATAGCACGTTGGATGGAGTGTGCAATAACCTAACTGTTAGAAAACCCCCGACACCAACGATAATTACATCATATTGAAATGAGCTGATATACTTATACTGCTGGACCAATATTAAATAAACATAACCACCGTGAAGAAACTGACTTTCAAATGAGCAAAGCCACATCGAAATCGGTCCATCAGTTCGAGAGTTCATCGTAGCTCCAGAGACGGAGACATCTACACACACAGACAAGCATCGACGTCAAACTTATGATACCCGTCTTTTTGCGTCGGGGGTTTAATATTGGAGGCATTCATTTTTAATCTAAATTACATGTCCTTGTGATAGTAAATTGACAGATTTTGCGGCATATGTTACATAAAAAATTAAAGGAAGTAAGCTTTACTTATCTTCTACTATATAAAATTAAGTCGGGTTTTCCTTCCTGACGCTATAACTCCAGAAGGCAAGAACCGATTTCCACGGTTTTGCATTCATTGGGCTCCGTGAGGTTTATAGCAAAGAAAATCTATAAAATTTAACGCGGGTAACACCGCGGGGCACAGCTAGTCTTCTTCTACTGTATAAAAATAAGTCGGGTTTTCCTTCCTGACGCTATAACTCCAGAGCGCACGAACCGATTTCCACGGTATTGCATTCGTTGGAAAGGTCTCGGGCTCCGTGAGGTTTATAGCAAAGAAAATTTAAAAAATTTAACGCGGGTAACACCGCGGGGCACAGCTAGTTATGATATAATAATTATGTACAGATTATGTTGATGACTATCTATCTATAACTATAAAACCGTTTGTTCAGATTAATCTACGGTTGAAACTAAATAACTATTTTCTTACTTCCTCTTCATTCGTTAGCTAATATACATTATATGCGGCACTAAATTTTACTGTGTAAATATGTTAAAGTATTTTTTTTTATTTATTGTTAAGTTTTATTGGTTATGTCCTACTCTATTTCTGTTAAACTTAGTTGGATTGTATTGCCAACTGTATCTAAAAATTACCAGACGTTTGTTGAGAATAATATTGTAAGTAAAATTGTGTTGTAAGTGAGGGGGAGAGTACTTGCGTTGGTCGGCGACAATCAAGTGACGCAACAGTTAAACTAGGAACAGCCCTCGACCACTTCCGCCCGCCCAACGCCGCAGCCGCTCAAACTCGAGCAAACACTCCTCAATTGCCTTAGTGATGTTTATAACAATATTATTAAACTATCGATAATATTTTATGTGTGAAAAATATTTTAATACAACTGTATTTAGCAATATTTTTTTATTTCCGTAAGCTGGATGTCCTATCGTTGGTTTAATTATTGACAACATCTCATATGTATGGGGCCATCAAGCATTTTAGTGTTGTTGTATTTTTGGGTTTGCTGTACCATACTTCATAGATATGCAATAAATAAATGGGAAAACAGTTGATATCAGACGTGACGAAAAATTAAAATCTTGTATATTATTCATCTTCTTAGCATGTCTATGGTAAACTAGGTAATCAAATTATTGTGGCCCAGAATTTTGCCAAACAGATTCCACAAGCAGGGCATGCTTGTGGCATTATGGAGCTATTAACTAAAAAAAATCGTTAAGAATTGAAGTTAAAGCATATAAAAGTGCTTAAACATTTTGATAATAATGTTACTAACTGTTTTTATTCAATGAAGTTGTTATGTGCACAATTTTCTAGATTTATTTAACTAGCTGCGTCTTTAATTCACACTAAGAGAACCACATCTAAAGGAATTTTCTGCAAGCCAAAACCTAACAATTTAATTTAAGTTTTAATTATTATAGCAAATATGTCAGCAGAATTACGTCCACTGCTGGACAAAAGACTCCCCAAAGAATGGGGGACTATGCTATAATCGCCAAGCTGTTAGCCAACGGGTTAGCTATCGCAGTGTGATGGTCATAGTTCACAGAAAAACGCTGCTGCCCGTTCGCTGGTAGGTATTACCTCGGGCCGATTTCTACGCACCCCACGGGATGATAAGGGGTGATGATATTCTCCTCCGTCGTTACACAGCGGTCAAATAATATTACTTGAAACTATAATCCTAACCAATTCCAGTTGATTCTATGTTAATACCTAATCTGACTTTAGAATAGGCTAGCATTACTCCTTCAAGAGCCGATACCTAATCCAATCCTATAGTAATTAATTAATAACACCAATAGTAAAACAGGGAGGTTGTAGAAACATTGCCTGACATTTTCATAGGAAACATCATTGAAGGAAAAATATAGGTAATTCTCCTTACCTAATACCTTAATAAAAACATTGAGTCTAATTAAAAACGGGATATAATCCCTTGTTTAGTACAAGCACAATAAAAGCTTTAATCCGTACCTATACTGAACATTCTCTTTTTGTAATTAATAGGATTTGGTGACTGGAATGAGAAAAATACTCATTCAACTAAAGCTAAATTTTAATATTCCGATATCGTTTAGAAACAATTCCAGAAAACAGTAATATCAATTCGATTCCATTATCGTCCGCTCTCAGTATCGATGCCAAAAAGTGCAAAAAGTTCCATCGACATGGGCCGGTAGCCCTACGGGGTGCCACTCGGATGGTAACAGTTTGCAGAACGGCTGATTGCTTTGATAATCGCCGCCTGAGACGCTTCTAATGATGCAAGAACATTGTCTTCAGCTTTTCTACCAGATACATTATTACGACATTCTGTTCAGTTATTTCAGGCTGCCTAAATTACGAACAAACTACTACTAATGCACGGAGACATTGTTCTGGTTAAAGATTTTATGAGCCAAAGCTATAAAATATACATTTTCACGAGGTTAAGTAGAAAATCAGGCTAGGAAAATTTTATATTTTAAGGTATAGTAAAGCTTCTTAAAAGACATGTAATTTTGATATTGAGTTTAATGAGTATATATATATACTATACAATAAATGTTATTGAGACTTTAATGGAAATCATATATTTGTATATATGTATCTGCAAGAAAAATTATAAGAAGATGGTATATACTGAATTAACTACATATGTATGTATTCAATTTGGGTTTATGCCATGTGTGTCACGTGCTGGAGCTCGTGGGTAGAATAAAAAAACCATTTTGATAATTGATTGAGGATCTTTACATTGAATAAGCAAATGACCACATAATTCCAGATTTCCGGTGGTGACAATATATATTTTTTTAAATTTAATGTTTAATCCTATGCTTAAAACAATAAGCACTTTTTAAACCTAATTTATGTGAGTCGTACAATCAGCATTCTAATATAGTATAGTAAACTATATTAAACTTTGGATGTACTGTTTACTGAGAAAACTGTCGACCGTCAACCGCGCCTTAAATCGCATCATGAAAAAATATTAATTCAACACTTTTCACGCCACCAAATTGCCGTTACATTTTACGTGTTACTGACATTTTCGGTTTATAACGAAACGAGTTTAACGCGTAGTTATATATATCGAGAAGAAACAGCAATTGAATATATCTAAATTAACCGGGTCGGATTTCGAAATCGGTCAAATATAATAATAATAAAATAATACATTTTCTTTTCATTTTCACAATATAGGATACATTACATAACTATTTTTTTTTATGTACATTATTTCACCTTAAAATAAACTTATGTGCTAATGATTAACAGGTTTGCTGAGCCTCACACTAGGATTCCCTGTGCCGTGTGGCCAAGTTCCTTCCTACTTATTAAATAATTGCAACTATAAGTGAATTCATATAAAAAAAATATATTAAAAAGTAAAAAAATAATTTATAAAGTAAAAATTTAATTAAATAATAAAATACAATTTAAATTGAAAAGTATAAATTAAATTAATAAGTAAAATTAAAAAATTATAATTATATTAAATGGAAATGTGTGTGTGTGTGTGTGTGTGTGGAAGACTGCGCATTACAAACCGATGTGTAATATTACTATATAATAGTTATTATTATTGTTAGTTATTATTATATAATAGTTGTTCAGTTTGACTGTAGTTTTTAGGATGAAGCCAATTGAAAATGGTCATTACCATTTTCAATTGGCTTCATCCTAAAAACTACAGTCAAACTGAACAACTAATAATAAGAGTGTTTTAAACATGACCTACCATTGTAGGTCATGTTTAAAACACTCTTATTATTATTGTAAAATCTTGAATACAGAAAGGGTTCAAGATAAGCAAAGCATTTATGTGCAAATGAAGAACGCATTTTTGGTCGATCCGATTTGAGAGTCCTGTGTGATGAGCGTGCTCTATGTATCGCGACCTTGTGAAATCGAAGCACATTTGAGGTAATTAATAGTTGCCTCACACGGAGAAGGTTGCATTCCATGTATAGAGAATCAGTAGAGTGGCGCCAAGGCTTTTTGTGTATTTATTGTAATTTTCAGGATCGTTTGCTGAGCTCGTTCGAGTTTAATCAGGTCAGTCTTATTGGCGGTGCCCCAAACTGGTATACAGTAGCTCAAAATAGATTGACATAAACTAAAGTACACGGATCGAACTAATTTGACACTCGCAATAGATCTTATTTTCTTGAAAATATGAGATAGTTTCCTTACACGTTTAACAAGTGTCTCTATCTAACTTTTCCACGTAAGTTTTTCGTCTATTAATATACTTAGGTATTTTATTGAAGATACTTGTTCTAAGACTTGGCATTGGCACTACGAGACATGATTATTGTAGCTTAACTAACTTAACTTATTAGATTTATACCTAAAAGAAATAGACAATATACCAATCCAATGAAGAGAATAAAAACTACACATTGCCAAACTACTTACAACAAAAACTTTTAAGATACAAATTTAATCTCTTTTAATTTAAAAAGCTTCTTACCCTTTTCCAATCGGAATTCATAGGTTCCAAAGGAGCAACTGGTAACTGACGGGTTGGTTGGCGTGGTTGGTAAATACTTGGCTTTCACGCCAAAGTTCTTAGGTTCGATTCCCACCAAGGACAGATATTTTTGTATATATATATATATATGTCTATTTGTCCTGAGTTTCAGTGTAATATTCTCTAGATAAATACGTATTTACAAAAAAAAATGTACATGTAGTATATCTGTTATCAGGTTCCCATAGTACAAGCTCTGCTTACTTTGGGATCAGATGGCCGTGTATGAATAAGCCCCAGGATATTATCTTTCTAAAACAGTATATGAAATAGGCATCATTATTTATGCCATTTTCGTTTATAATAATAAGCGACACGTTATGACCTAGCGACTAATTATGTGTCCGGTGAGCGTATAAGTGCGGTTTTTGTTCCGCAAACTATGTATTGCTAAATAAAAACTGCATATAGTAGGGCGTTCTTATTCATTATAGGTATATTAGAGAGAGAAGTAATGCCAGCATAGTTTTCAGGCCTGATTCCGGATTTGAACCCAGCCTCATTATCTGCCTGATCGCTAGATCAATGAAGCAGTCACAATACTCTGCAAGTAATTAGGTTTCGCATTAGGTTAATTTTATGGTTGCGGAAATCCGGATGTTTACTAGGAGGAAGGGTGGTAATTTATATTATCTAACACAAAATTGAATTCGTAAAATAAATAACATATTGAACTGGCCATCCCCACAGCAACCTCCACACAATGCAAAATAAGTTCCGAATGAAATTCAGTTGTGAACCGACAGCGTGAAGTACTAGCTAAACTACATTTGCAAACTTAGTAATACGAGCAATCGAAAAATAGAAACTTGTACAGGCGGGCCAGGATCGAGACTAACCGAGTAACTGGCATTCTTTACAAACTTTAGGTGAGACTTGCTTCTTTACAAAATTTATTCAGTTTGGTTTGTTTACTCAATCTTATTGTTCCTAGGAAAATCCGGAACCTCGGGTTGAATTTACTTTTTGTGTTAAATGTCGTAGAAAAATTTATTCATACAACTCATTGTCAGTTTATCTATGGAAGTTCTTGGAATCTAGACTAGATTTAAATAATAGTTCCGTCCTCGTCACTGGCGCAAAGGTAACCTCTTATATTTCATTTGTTATGTAAAAAGAACTAGAATTTTACATTCTATATCTTTGAAATACATATACAGAACCGTCGTGGTTTCGCTTCCCACCCAGGACAGATATTTGTGTGCATGATCATTGAACATGTCTATTTGTTCTGAGTCTGGGTGTAATTACAATACAACTAGGTATTTAAAAAATAAAAGTAGTAGATATATACATACACATACATAGACTCACGCCTGTTTCCCAGAGGGGTAGGCAGAGACCACGGATTACCATTTGTGACGATCTTTGCACACCTCTTTTAATCAAGTAGTAGATATATGTAGTACTGTATGACTGCCTCGTTGGTCTAGCGGTAGCGTGTTCAACCGCATATAATGAGGTCCTGGGTTCAAATCCCAGGTCGGGCCAAAAGTGATTTTGGGATTTTTCCGTAAAAAGAAATTTCTCAGTATCAGCCCGAAGTTTGGAAGTATTATTACACCCTCGTGCCTCGGAGAGCACGTAAAGCCGTCGGTCCTGTACCTGAACTCTTTCCGGTCGTGTCGCTAGGCGTCTCATCGGATCATGAGAGTGATGGAATAGAAAGTGCCCCTGTGTTTGCGCACACACTTCTGCACATAATATGTCCTGCGCAATTGGCTAGTCTCCATTAAGACTGGCCGCCGTGGCCGAAATTCGGTCGGGAGGACATCATCATATGTAGTATATCACTTACCCGGTTGCCATAGTACAAGCTCATTTTATTTTAAGTCCAGGTCCCAAACTTGCTTAGTTAGGGATCAAATAGCCGTGTCTAATTAATTTAGTTAAGTTCCCAGGATATTATATTGTATTATATGTATCTCATATAGGAAACTTTAGGTCTACAATTATATACATTCTATTTTTAAGTATCTGAGTTTTGTAAGACTGTTTGTTTCTAGTAAATAAATAAAAAAAAAAAAATAAAAAAAAATTATATATTAATGTCCTATATACTAGACCTGGACTAAAATAAAATATGAATTGGGACGGAAAAGACAACGACCGCAATCGGGAAATGAGTCCATGGGTTTTAAAACATGCAATTTCCAATGCGCATCCAGACTTAGATCAACTAAATAAGTCACGAAAATAGGTTTCTTGTGCGGGAATGGAACCCGAAATACTAGGGCGCCGGGATAATATCGAAGCGATCATTATATATACCATTGTGCCAAATCGTGGTCGGCTTTAGTTTGTATTCTAACGTAATTAACGCACACCCTAAAACACCCCAATTAGAATCATCATCATCATCATGATTAAAACACCCCAATTAGAATATTATGTTGTAATCATAATACATACACTGAATTTTTTATTTAACATATATATGCATTGTTATTTACTAAATTAGTTTTTTGGAATAAAGTTTATTTTTCTTTATTTTGTATTGAATGATGGAATTTGTATGAATAATACTGAATAATAATACAAATAAAACTGCGATTTCAAAAGTCTTGTTACTTTGACTTACGGTCCATTTCAATTTGTTTTGACTGTACAGTGTTAATATGACAATAATTTCCGTAGTTTTAATTATTTAGGAAAAAAAATATCTATATTAAAAATTTGTTGAAATTTTTTGTTCAGAATCGATTCAGTAATCGATTCTGAACAAAACTATTTTCAGGATGTGCGTTAATAAAGTTACATGTTGTATAGAATCTCGACTAGACTTAAATCTTAGTTCAACCAATTGCGCAAAGGCAGCCGTTTTGTTAAGTAAGAAAAGCTAGGAAAGAAAAGGTGTAATTTAAACTTACATACATTGGACGTAACTTAAGAAGCGGCTTCTACCCTAAGTAATCTAGACTGGTTTGAAAAAGAACAATAATTATATTCCCGTATAGGGAGAAAGTATATTTTATATATTTTGCATGCTTATGTGTTGCTCGTTGTTCAGTTTCATAGGCAAATAAGGCTCCTAAACTTACGGTGTCTATTTATTTTAGAACTCGTATATATAATGTAGGTATCAATTTTATTTTATTTTAAAAAAGGATTCCTACTGAGTTTTCTGGCAGTGTTTCTCAGTAGCTGCCACGTCAAGCACTGCATGGTAGGGTAAAAAACGGTGTCTATTTATTTTAGACCTCGTATATATAATGTAGGTATAAATTTTATTTTATTTTAAAAAAGGATTCATACTGAGTTTTCTGGCAGTTATTCTCAGTAGCTGCCACGTCAAGCACTGCACGGTAGGGTAAAAAATGATGATTCCGCATAAATGTCATTTTTTACGGAATAAATGACATTGATTTTAATATAAAATTTAATATATACCAATAAATATAATTGTTTACAATTTGCCTTTGTTCCAATCTAGTTCTATATAAAAATAAGTCGGGTTTTCCTTCCTGACGCTATAACTCCAGAACGCACGAACCGATTTCCACGGTTTTGCATTCGTTGGAAAGGTCTCGGGCTCCGTGAGGTTTACAGCAAAGAAAATTTATAAAATTTAACGCGGGTAACACCGCGTGGCACAGCTAGTCATTTATAAATCTATGTTAAACAAATAATAATATTTATATACATATGATGTAGTGACATCATATGTATATAAATATTATTATTTGTGTACTAGATGGAAATAAAGACAACCTCATACATTTTCTTTACAAAAGTAATAAAAACTAAAATGATTCATATAAAATTAAAATTATATGTGTAATGTAACAATAAATCAATCTATGCTCAACATTGTTTATATAGAAAGCTAAAACAATATCTATGTAAAAAATATTCAAGCTAAAACAATATCTTTCAGACGTTAAAAGCTGTACACGTATATTGAAAGTGGCACTTAACGCAACAGAATAAACCATAGCGGAGCGTGTAAACAAGGAAATTCTATCCCACAGACGGTTTACACGCCCGAGGTCATTCAAGTTTCATTACCAATAGAAACGACCTCATAACTTATTCAACTACGGGCAGGTAACGCGGTTTAACATTCAATTTGCTAGCAGAAGAACCTTATGGCGGCTGTAACCGTCACCCCGCGACGCGTCCGCAATGACATTTTGAACGTACAGTGGCAGTTGTTTGATCACCTACCCTTATTGTTAGTATAGGTACAGTCATACAATATATGTACAGTCAGCTCCAAAAGTCGATGAACAGAATGTATATTTAACAGTACAGTTACGGCGTCAAATCAGGGTAATCTAATGATAATATTTAATGCATAAAAGTCTGTACAGACGCCAGCACATCCATTAAATATATCTTTAGATTACCCTGATTTGACGCCGTAACTGTACTGTTAAATATACATTCTGTTCATCGACTTTTGGAGCTGACTGTACCTAATATTACTGATTATTTCGTAGATACTAACTTGGTTAAATGGTTGACCCCTTCTAATATCTGGCCCCTGGTCTTTAATAATTATTATTAAACTACCAAAAAATATTATTAACAAAATAATTATTAAATACCAGGGGGCCAGATATTAGAAGAGGTTGATTCAAATTTATATATGTATTTGAATGGACCACTTCTAGTATCTGTTCCCCCAGTAATTTTGGTGTCCAGTGACCATGTAACAACCAGGGAGACAGATATTGGAAGAGGTCGATTCAAATTTATATGAATTTGAATATGTTATACAAGAGTGCAAAGTTGCTTTTTAATCGCGTATTCAAACTTGATGACCGAGTGAGCGAAGGATTCTAAAATTGAATCACAATCTCAGCAAGTATTCAATATTTGGAATCCTGAGCGTTAGCGAGGAAATCAAAAGAGCATGAGATGAAAAATCTTTGCACTCGAGTGCAACGCGTACCTTTTCATCCTACCTCAGCGAGGAAATTAAATGCAAAAAAGCTTTAGTTGAAATTTATTATACGTATACCTACCTACTATGTAATAATAAGAACTTAGGCGTCTGAAGTCAAATCAAAGTCTGAACTCATAGTTGACGTATAAGAATTAATAATAATATCTAGGAACAATGTCACACAGAACATCCTAGCTCCAAACTAAGCAAAACTGGTAGTAGGCGACGATATACAAACTTATATAGATAGATAAATACTTAAATACATGGAAAACATCCATGACTCAGAAGCAAATATTCGTGCTCATCACACAAATATTTGCACTTACCGGGATTCGAACCCAGGACCACCAGCTTCGTAGGCCGGAGCCGTTACATTCCATTACTTTACATATTTATCTATTATTATATAATATAATATATCTGGGGACAATGTCACACAGATCATCCTAGCCCCAAACTAAGCAAAGCTTGTACTATGGGTACCAGGCGACGATATACATACTTATATAGATAGATAAATACTACATAGAAAATATATACTACTACATAAATACATAGAAAACATCCATGACTCAGAAACAAATATTCGTGCTCATCACACAAATATTTGCACTTACCGGGATTCGAACCCAGGACCACCAGCTTCGTAGGCAGGAGCACTACCAACTAAGCTACGGTGACCGTCAAATATTTCCTTAAGTTTACAACGATTTTATTTTTTTAATTTAGCTTTATAAGAATATAAATGTAATTTTTTACAATATTTTGAAGAAATTCATAGATATCCAAAAATACTTTTTATTTTATTTTTTTCTCAAGGCTTGTTTTTATTGAGTTTTTGTATTGTGTCGTTGAATTTTGTTTCTTTTGTGCAATATTTTATTTCTTTTGTTATTATAAACAGTTCTACCGGAACAAAATAAATTGCAGTCACCTCTGAATATAATCTCTAAAGTCTTGTTTTATATGTTGTGTATTTTAGATTAGGAATTAAGGGTGTTGCTTAAGAGTTCTCATTTATCTTCAAGAGTATCGTAATCAATGATCGACGCCACCCGTGACCAGAGGGCTGGTCTATTTTTTGCACAGAGAATGAGCATTGCCATAGAACTCAATACTTGACTAAAGATATTGAAATCAGTGACGATTGCTTTGCGTAAAGCATTAACAAACAAACATAAACACTGTCGGAATATAAGTTAAGGAATGTATTATGTAAGTGGTCAAGGCTTAAATATATACGTTCATTCAATTGACAGCTTAACATTAAAATGTAATTATAAAAATTCGCCGTTTTAAGATAACATTTATGTTAATTGTGGCTAAAATTAATTAAATTACATTCCTTCCTTTCTTAATTATATTACTTTACTTTCTTACTTAATTAAAAGGGCTCGAGGCTTCATAGCTTCGTGTACGTTGATTGATTTACAAGGTCAAATAATATAAAACCATTTAAAATATAGATGGGAGAATAATACTAAAAAACGTGAAGAGTTTTTATTCCAAGAAAATAAGATTAAATTTTATTTTTTCTCACAGTAAATTCATTTTGTTATAATTTCACTCTGCTTTTTTACGTGTTTAATAAAGTGTTTAGTAAATAGCTTTTTGTTCACTTCATTTTGAGCCGTACTTGGTAGCTTATACGGGTGAGACTAGTGTGATATTATAAAATTGGGTGTTGTCAGGCTTTTAAGTTTTTTTATTCTGAAAGTCTTTGGAATAGGTGTGGTTAGTATTTTAAATAGTAGATGTAGTAGGTATATATTGTTGAATAAAAATAAATAATATCTAATTGTCTCTAGACCTGCCTAAACTTAAATGCGCGTATTTCTCAATTATCATTTAATAATATATGTAATCCTAATCCTAACTACTATTATAAATTCGAAAGTAACTCTGTCTGTCTGTCTGTCTCTTATTCTTTCACGCCAAAACTACTGAACGGATTTGAATGAAATTTGGTATACAGATGGTCTAGACCCTGAGGAAGAACATAGGCTAATTTTTATAGTTAGGATAACACATAGGCCATATTTTATAAAGTTTAACGCGGGTAAAACCGCGGGGCACAGCTAGTATACAATAAATTCTCTCGGCCCAACCTGATACCAGTGGCAGTGTGTTAGTTGTCTCGAGATAAAAATAAGAGAATAAAAAGTGTTATTTCTTAACATCATATGCAACATTGCTTGTTTCGTAATTTCATTTATTTTCTAATTATGTATTGCACACTAATTTTGATATTCGACGGTCACCGTAGCCTAGTTGGTAGTGCTCCTGCCTACAAAGCCGGTGGTCCTGGGTTCGAATCCCGGTAAGTGCAAATATTTGTGTGATGAGCACGAATATTTGTTTCTGAGTCATGGATGTTTTCTATGTATATAAGTATTTATCTATCTATATAAGTATGTATATCGTCGCCTGGTACCCATAGTACAAGCTTTGCTTAGTTTGGGGCTAGGATGATCTGTGTGACATTGTCCCGAGATATTATTATTATTATATATCCAAATTCCAGTTAAACCAATAATTTGCATGTTGTGCAACCAATTAATTGTTGCACATGGAACTGTAAAATTAAATCTATAAACGCAACCCCTATTTTTATGAAGTCGTTGGTTAGTTGTCCTTATAAATAAAACAATATAAATTAAAAATTATTAGATTGTAATTTTAATCCATTGAGACTTTCAAAACCCCTGTAGTTCACCTCAGTTTTTAAGTATCTTATCTGAACACGTTTAAAAAATAAAAACAAGAAAAACAGTCAGAAAAAACAAACGAATGTGATACTAACGAATTATAGGGAACGAAACGAAGGTCAATTAATTAATATAAAATTATGGACTTCATTTTATTTTATTATTCAAACATCTCAATGGTTGTAATAATTACATAACACGGTGCAACTATATTTTACCATTTAGGCATGCAATTTCACATGCTACCCATTTTTTTAATTATTAATAATTTATTCGCAATCAACATCACATAAATTCGTATATACCTAGTATAAATATACAATACCTGGCCTGTGTGAATGGAACAACTGGAAGGGGAAGACCTCGTCGAACATTCTCTGACCAAATCGGAGACGTTCTCAAGAAAGGGCAGGTCAGAAGTACCCTAAACCGGCGAGCATGTATGAAGAATATAATGACAGTAATCGAGGCAAAAGACGTGTGCAAAGCTCGTGACAAATGGAAATCCGTTGTCTCTGCCTACTCCTCTGGGAAACAGGCGTGAGTCTATGTATGTATGTAAATATAAAATATATTTGTATTGAACTTGCCCTTGACCGTTTATCTAAATCTTTCCATCAGCACATATAGTATAAATATTTCCCTATCATGTAGTTGTATTAATAGAATTAACCCTAGTAGGATTATTCCACTAGGACTATAGCATATACATTCATAGCTTACCTACATTGTAAGTACAATCGCACCTTCAAGAGCTTTATGCCTCACGCCTTCCACCCATAGCACTTAGGTAATAAAACCAAGAAAGTAGTTTTAAGGAAGCCCGCGACAGTCATTGCAGCCCCATATTACCCGCTACAAAACCCTCCTTATTACTCTAGACAAACAAGTTATACGTTTCAAATTGAAAACTTTCCACCCCACTAGCCATACTGGGGCTGTGGCCCATAAATTCCCGCCAATTTTGTTTTATTTCGCGATGCAGGCACGGTAATAAAAGTAAGCCGGACGTGAGACAAAGCCTCTAGCCGGGATTACTCGGCCATCGCAATGGATCACTGCAGCCCGTGATATGGTGTCTAAACAACAACACCTGACTACCAGTCTATAGTTCACCATCGATTCATCTAAACGATATTTTAACAACTGTCATTATCATATGAATGACTTCTATAAATTTGAGTCCGAATACTTGGTTCACCCCTTTTTTAATATGACTTTTACACCTGCTGTTTATGACTTTTATAAATTTGAGTCCGAATACTTGGTTCACCCCTTTTTTAACATGACTTTTACACCTGCTGTTTACGGATTTCACTGCTTCACTGGACAATAGACGCTAGCCTGGGCTTCAGCCGCCCAGCAAATAACAACTAACCACGCCGGAGGGCACCCTCTTTGGGGCTGGAACTTGAATTCTGGGCGGTTACTGACGGGGAGATGCATGAGCGGGTCATTGTTTCTAGAGACGTTTTGTCCAACTAACCCTCTATTTTAATACGCGAAGATGCGGGCGTCTTGTCTGATTGAAGATCAGAGAGAGCACTTCATTGATAGGAATGCAATCTGATGTTTCGGTGATTACCGCCGCCCATGGCACTCGCAACACCAGAGAGTCCGCCAGCTAAGGTCCGGAAGGTTGCCATGCCATACCGAACGGAAAATACCTCCGCAATTAATTGATTCCGCATTGAAATTAAATAATAAAATTTATTTAGCACTTAGGAACTCACATACATAGACATTTTCAAGCTCATAATGCAGCAGAATAGTCAATTACAATATTAAAGTAACTAGATTTTGGAAGAAATCCGTCCATGCGGTCTGCGTTATCACATAAAAATGTTCAGAAATCCTTTAATTAATTACAAGTTATTTAGTTACTAGTTTTGAAGCTAGCATTATTATGATAAAATTGAATACACCGAACATTTCGCGAACCCAGAAGTATCACAACCAGTAGTTCAATTTAAGCGGTAAATACCCGAGGACACTCAAATCGGGTTCGGGGCACAGTTGGAGGCCGCTGTAGAAAAACGACTAAATATACAATGACGGTGTAATTAGCTGTAAGGCCTACAAATTTGTATCAAGATTACTGCCAGAGTTTACACACGTGCAAACTTTGAACGGTGTATTGAAGATCATTGGATAACATACAAGTCCAACATAAGAATATATTCAGACACCTTCCGAGCCTAACTTGCTATTCCGGTACATTTGTGGAAGCAAGGGTAAACACATTTAAT
Source organism: Pseudoips prasinana (assembly GCA_951640165.1). NCBI lineage: Eukaryota > Metazoa > Arthropoda > Insecta > Lepidoptera > Nolidae > Pseudoips > Pseudoips prasinana. The sequence goes on along the minus strand of OX621237.1, from coordinate 25,438,637 downwards.
GATATTCAGAGAACTCGTATTGCTTCGTAAATGGACCGAGTCAGCACATTTAGAAATAGTATAATTGTAGATAAGCATTTCTTTTTTTGTTTCCACTATGTATTTGGACACAGCATTTCGTTTTACAATACAATGTTAACATATATTTATCAAGTACTTAGACTTATGTGATTAAATTTGTATGTATTAATTTTTGAGTGTGTTCGCCCGGTGATAATGAAGTTCTGGGTTCCAACCCTGGATCGCGTCTAAAATGTGATTTTATAATTTTTGTGTTGAGAAAATTTCTCAGTCAGTCTTGGGGATCGGTGGTAGGTACTACTATGGCGTTCTGCAATATGTATAGCAGAACCACGGCTAATATATTTATATCAATATTTATATAAATCATATAAAAACCAAAATTATATAAATTTTGGTTTTTATAGCACTATTCAGTATTTAAGTACATCTAAACTCAAAAATATCTACTTTCATATATTTAATCATCCGGTAAGCAGCATGCTGTACCATTCCGGGAAGGCGCTCTGCCGTTATGCTGCAACAATGATACACATAGAGAGATTATATTTAGGATTCTATTTAGATTATTATTTAGATTATATATTCTTGCTCACACTCTTACGGAGGAACATAAGTGTTATTTATCGGCATTTTTTTATAGAAACACGGTAATTTTGAGTTTAATGTTTTTTTTTTTTATTTTGACCCCAAAATGAAATCTATTATTATTACTATATCTCGGTGGCAATATTACAAAAACTGAATATTTGTAGTTAAAGTGTATGAAGCTATTTGGCGTCGACTGTACTATATATAAAAGCAACCGTCCCTACAATATTACGTTCTTTTCAATACGATAGCAAATATATTATATTATTATTCATATTTTTTCATGTTTATCCTTACATGAAAAATGTGGGTATGAAACGTTTTTATTTGATAGCCGACACCTTGTTCCGAAAAGGAATCCCTCTTAAAACTAGTCGCACTTTGAACAACATATCCATAAAACTATACTCCAAGTTTATGACCGAGCACATAAAAATATGTACCTTAACCTCGCCTCGGCGAAATTTGGCTAGAAGAAACTCTTTTTTCTAAGCAAATAAAATTCCGTATATTTTCCAGTTCCCTTATATTAGGTCTTTACCTATGAAATTGCCGTTCTGCAGTACTGGCCATTTCAAATCAAAATAATTTTTGTTTGGCTAAGAATTCTAATTTCAAATTAATTTTATTTTAAAAACATGGATTCTTTTTTCCAAAAGTAGTCATTTCTTTATTGATTAGTGTTACATTTTCATCGCATTTCAATCTTTTTCGTCATCATGGATACGTTAAAAATTCGAGTAATTATGGAATATGAGTACCGTCGTGGCAGCAACGCGGCACAAGCGGCACGCAACATCAACGACGTTTACGGAGCTAACACTACAAACCAACGCACCACCTGTTATTGGTTTGCTCGCTTCCGTTCTGGAAATTTCGACCTGAAAAATGAACCTCGCGGTCGTCCGAAGACTTTGGTCGACAATGACGAATTAAAGGCGGTTGTGGAAGCTGATGATACACAATCTACGGCTGAATTAGCAGCAGCTTTCGACGTTAGCGTCAAAACAATATTGGTCCATTTGCGTCAAATTGGCAAGGTAAAAAAGCTTGACAAATGGGTGCCCCACGAACTTAATGATCGCCAGCGCGAAGTACGCGTCGAGACGTGCCTTGCACTGCTCAACAGACACACAAATGAAGGAATTTTGAACCGCATTGTTACCTGCGATGAAAAATGGATTCTGTTTGATAACCGCAAGCGCTCAGCAAGTTGGTTGGATCCTGGTTCAGCACCTAAACAATGCCCTAAACGAAAACTTACCCCTAGAAAAGTGATGGTCACTGTTTGGTGGTCTAGCGCCGGTGTGATTCATCACAGCTTCTTACCAAACGGGGTGAGCATTACTGCAGATGTGTACTGTGAAGAACTGAGCACAATGATGGAGAAGCTGGCGCATCTCCAACCAGCATTGGTCAATCGCTCGTCTCCGCTGCTCCTGCACGACAACGCGCGACCTCATACTGCACAGCAGACGGTCTCCAAGTTGCAAGAACTGGGGTTGGAAGCTCTCCGTCATCCGCCCTACTCACCAGACCTTGCGCCTACAGACTACTACTTTTTCCAGAATTTGGATAACTTCTTGGCGGGAAAAAAATTCAATACCCGAGAGGCAGTACAAAATGCCTTTGAAGAATTTGTTGCCTCCCGTCCAGCTGATTTCTTTAAGAAGGGCATCAATAAACTGCCACTGCGATGGCAAAGATGCATTGATTGCATGGGTGATTACTTCGAATAATACAAATAAAAAAATTCATGAAAAAAATTCGTTTAAATTTTTTCATACAAAACGGCAATTTCATAGGTAAAGACCTATTATATTACAGACTTTTTACTTTCAAGCATTTTGCCTCATTACTGTACAATGTTTCAAATAAAAACATACTTAAGTCATGGTATTATGGCAAAATTATGGGGAAGTGCCATATATACCTGTGGCGTTCGATTCCCACTCGGGACAGATTTTTGTGTGCATGAACATGTCTGTTTTTCCTGTGTCTGGGTGTAATTATCTATATAAGTATGTATGTATAAAAGAAAAGTAGTATATGTAGTAGGTATATCAGTTATGTGGTTTCCATAGTACAAGCTCTGCTTAGTTTGGGATCAGATGAACGTGTATGAGTAATGTCCCGGTGATATTATTATATTATATTGGCACTTCGTCATATATAACAAATCTATACATTGTGGAGGGTTTTAGCACGCAAATTCAGAACTACTGCATATGACACGGTGTGGTGCTTGATACACATAGCATTTCGTCTTTCTTTCTTTTCAGTCATCATGATCCACTTGGAAGGGTTAGTATACACGACCGGAAAGAGGTAACTGAACCGACGGTAATCCGATGCATGAGGGTGTAATGCCGAATTCTGACTCCGGGCTAATACTGGGAAATTTTCCTAAATTATCTTTTGCCCTAACCTGGAATTGGAACACAGGGCATTATTATCTGCTGTTGAGCTTACTACCGTTAGAACAACGAGGTTACCTCTATGTCTGCACCGTAGATAATAACCCAAAAAGTATAACACAGATTTTATGGCAAGAATACACCAAGTTGAAGCCCGGATGTTGGAAGTTGTCGAGGCTGGACGCCCGTGTATGCACCTGATCCCTCCCCGGTCATGTCCGATAGCCTTCACTTTGGATTATGGAAGTAAAAGAATAGAGAGTGCACATGTGTGTGCGCAGCACTCCTATCACAACACAATATCGGGTATAGTATAGCTGGTTTAATTTGATCAAGGAATACTATTATAATCATATCTGCCTACAGTTTTAGGCAGGTGCATATTTCTGGATAGTCTCCAATATAATCTTATTCTGTTGGCATTCCACCCAGTGGTCACATGTGTGATCCTTGCTCCAGCTCATTGTTTCCAAAACGTGTCGAGTCAGCACAAACGAACTCTACAACTAAACCAATATTTACTTTGCCTTTTTGAAACAATCCTCTATAATATGTTTCGTTGAAATTTTTCGAAAACATTGCAAAAGTATTATTCTGTCTTAAAAAAGAAGTGCAATAAAAACTACACAGTTTTATATACCAACAAATAGCTCGCCCTTAATGAAGTGTGTCCGCTCGGCTATACCCACAAGCTGCGCTTTAAGAACTACCAGGTGAAAGCAAGCTCTTTTTATAGAGACTAAAATAAAATCGCCACGCGTGAGTAAGGAGTGGTCCCAATGCAACCACAACAATTACATTAAAAACACAAAAACACCCTTAATCCCGGTACACTAAAGTCCAAACTTACTTTACATTTATATCTCTGCGGACAAAACAATGCCTGGTTTACGGATAGGATTGCAAACAGTTGCTGTGTCCAACGGTTATGATCCGTCGTTTCAGCAACACGCCAAATTTGGTCCCGTCATAAAAATAAAAAGTAAAGTAGTCTGTACAACACATGCTCTGAACTCAGAAGATTATCTATACAACACAGTAAGTACAAAGTCTTGAATAATTTACGCTACAGACCTGAGAGAAAATAGACTAGGAATAGAACTAAGCTACGTAGGGCACTCAGAATATTTTGAGAAATCTAGAAAATATATTCTAGGGCTACATGTTTCACTATTTCATTATACAATAAATAAAGTAAATATATTATAATTTGCATCTAAGTAGACACTCATGACTCTAGATCAGAAATCGAGACGTTTTATTGTTTTACACATTTTAGTAGGCGTTTCGAGCTGAATAATAAATGTCGATTATGAAATTATTATTAATATTAGACACAGAAAATTTTAAAAGTAGTAAAATTCAAAATTATTAAGGTTAACTTAATTTAAGTAAGTAAGTAACTCTTTATTGTACACCAAAAAATAATACATAAAAATAACTATGAGTATGTTAAGATTGTACAAATGGCGGCCTTATCGCTAAGTGCGATCTCTTCCAGGAAACCGTTGAATGGACCAGGAGTAAAGAAAAGGCATTTGGGTATTTGTTGACATAATTAGCAGAAAGGTTTTTTTTTGTACCATGGGTATTTTTAACAATAAATAAATACATACATATAATTTAGTATTAATTGTATATTATCACCATCTTAAAATATTTGCTATAATTATATTGGACTCGGCTTTTCCATAGAGAATATAATCCATGTATTCCATGCTGCTAATTATTAATATTTAACGAAAAAGTGGTCAAGTTGAATGATATTAAATTACTCCTGCCTACTGACAGAATATATGATTACACATAACACATCAATAATCGAGTATCTCACAATAATTTCTCGAGTATCTCACAATAAATCTAAGTAATGTTTGTGATCATAATTATTATTGAGCTCGCAGCAAAAAGAGGAGCTTGACGTCAATGTCTGTGTGTGTGTGTGCGTGTGTTTGTGTGTGTGTATGTCAGTGGCATCGTAGCTCTTAAATAGATGGACCGATTTCGATCGGGCTTTCTTTTTCATTTGAAAGCCAGTTTTCTTGCGGTGGTTCTTAGCTATATTTGGTTAATATTGGTGCAATACTGCAAGAGGATCACCTCTTTTCTGACGGTTATCCTAACCGTTGGAATAGTCCCGACTCTATATATAATTACATCATTTTTAAATCAAGAAAATTTAATTAGTAGCCAATAAATAAAGGTGCCAGTTTCTATTGGAATTATTTACAATCAGTACTTTAAAAAAAAAGTCTCGTAACTTTCTTAGTGACCTAACGTAGGTAAGCGACCAAAGGACAACAAACAATGTTGTCCGAAAGAAATCAATATAAAGCGCAAAACAACACGTAAAATAATAAACCCTCCGATAGTTAATGTGCCAAGAAGGAGCGTGGGCGCCAATTAATTTTTGCTGAGACCTCGGTTTATGTTTTCCCGGATAAATAAGGAGATTTAGCGGCGACGCCCGGAGCCGCCTCATAAAATGGCTTGCTCGTAACCGGCCGTGACCAGTCCCCTAACTAATGATTCTCGATAATGTTACTATGAATTTGCGGCGAAATAAAATGGTTAAAGTACTAACAAATTTATTGGTTTACTATTCATTTTAAACGCTTCGAATAAGTACTCAATTATGAGAATTATCACAAATTCTATAACTTAATAAAGAGAGTATACGAAATCGTCATCATCATATTTCAGCCAAAGTACGTTTACTGCTGCATAAAAGCTTCCCCAAAGAATGGGGGGATATGCTAGATATATATCTCCAAGCTTGGCAGACGGGTTGGCGATCGCAGTTCGATGGTTATGACTATGGTTCACAGAAAAACGCCGCTGTCCGTTCTCTGGTATGGGGGTGATGATATTCTATGCCGTCACCACACAGCAAACAACATATTGTTTTGCAAATAATAAAAGTACATTTTTTCCATATTTTTTCATGACGGCATAATAAAGTTTTTCAATGTAGACTGTACCATAAACAGAGTTACGATGCATGGTACATTTGATGGTGCATGAAATTGCACTGTACATACAAGAGTCATTCGAATGCATTTTATTTTCAGAGCGTAGGCGGAAGGCCGGGCGATGACTAAATAATGACCAGGATAACGCAGTTTTATTGCCGACTCCGTGTTGCGAATATATAAATGAACCCTCGAGGGAGTGTTAAAGACGCCGCCAAAGAACTCCTGTCGAAACAAGTCGGGCTCAGAGAAATGGCGCCGTAAACCACCCCATCCGCTGAGACGTCATTTTGCTCTTTGTACGAAACTGCTGTTTGGAACACAAAAAAATAATAATACGAAATGTATATTTTGTATGTAACGTTACACCAATTTTTTGTGTCAATTAGTGTGACGTAAAATTTGTTTGTTGGTCTCAAAATTAAGTTTTATCTCTTTAAACGTATGTTTTGCTGGACATTACACTGATATCATTTGTTTGCGTTGTAACAGTACGTTCTATTATGATTAGATAATACCTATCTACCTTCGGTATTTTGCACCTATACAATGCTTATCGTTCATTAATATTAATACTTTCTTACATGTCTTTTGAGCATGTTTTTGTGGAATAATATAAAAGGTTAATTTGAGGAGATGCACGCCAACGTTTTAAACGTTGGTAATTATGTTGGTAGGTTCGATGTAGGTATCTACTGCCTGGGTGATAAGGTTCTATTTTGTAGCTCTCATTTTAAAGCCATATCTAGATGTACAGACGCCAGCACATCAAGCTACCCCAATCTGTCAAACTTGAAAATGTATAAAAGAAATTTGACAGATTGCGGTAGCTGAATGTGCTGGCGTCTGTACCTAAATATGTGTATACGTATTTAGTGTATGATATGTTTATTAACATACTTTTATTTTTGATGTCATACTAAGTATTTGGTATGCAATATATTAATATCACAGTTCCTTAGTACAATTTTTAATTGTTTCACTTCTCCTACTGTTTTCTTTATTTGCCGTTCCTATCCATCCAAAGATTGTCTGGAAGAGATCGCTTAAGGCGATAAGACCGCCCATTGTACGGTATGTTCTTTATACCCAATGTATTTGTTATGCAATATATTTATATCACAGTTCCTTAGTACAATTTTGTATTTGTTAAACTCGTGCTACTGTTTACTTTACTTACAGTTCCTAGCCATCCAAAGGTTGTCTGGGAGAGATCACTTAAGACCGCCCGTTCAATATGTTCTTTATATCCAATGTATTTTACTTCCGTTTGAATGTGTACAATAAAGATCATTCTATCTATCTATATAACAAATATCAAACCTCAACCTTTACCAAGAGATAAACAAATATAAAATGACACCTAACTAATTATCTAAGTAGATAATTACTTAGGTGTCAACATACATATATTGCTTATCCTTATAAGCTGGGCATCCATAGCTGTTACGGAACAAATTGTTAGTATGTAATGATGATATATAAAGGCACATTTTTGCTTGATTGTTTTTGATGATCTTTTACTACGGCATGCCGCGCGCTAAATGCTCTATTCGCCAGTGCGAACTGCTGCAAATTAGAGCAGCACATGCCACCTTCAGAAACAATGTTCGCCCTCCTCCGCCGTGTAATACTGCACGAAGGGTGTAAACTTGCGATAGCCTTTAAATCCCCTTAATTGGCCCTGTAGAGTCGGTCTATAAACAACATACCTATTTACTTGCCTGCCGGCTGCCGTTACCCAGTTGCTCGTGAACCTGCCTTCTGGTCTAAAGGTCGTGGGTTCATGAACATGTATATTTGTATTCGTTTGGCAGTTTTCTGTGTATTGTATGTATATATTACCAAAAAAATATTTAAGTATTTCTATCCGTCTTCTAATATCCATAGTACACACGGCTACATATCAAGCTATGCCTTTCCAGTATAAGCTGATTTCGCGTTGTATAGGATTTCCATACAATGAGAGGTCAGCTTATATTTGAAAAGTATAGCTTGATATGAAGCCGTGCGTACAAGCTTTGTTTAGTTTGAGCTAGATGACGCTGTGTGATATTTTCCAGATATTTCTTTTTTATTTAACTTCAAAGGCGAATTAGTTTCTATGAATTCATATATGATCAGCAAGTTAATGAATAACCTTTCAATTTTATTTATTAAGAAAATTATTGTAAAAAAGGTTTGTGACAAATTAGTGTAGTAAGTGACAAGAGAGAACCATATTTTCTTCGTTTAAATTACTAACGATTTATATATTTATTAAAGATGACAATTTAATATATAAAGAACTAAACATTTCTTTGTTTTATCGTTATTTAGACGTTCTATCACATACATAAATCTAGCCAGCAGAAATATAAGTTTGAATCAATAAATAAGAAATACGGTTACAAATTACCAGCGGCATATCGAATGCACGAAAGGAAATTGCAGCGCCAACATTAGTTTATTTTATGTATTTAATTATGCCAGTTTAGTGCACGGCTTGACTTCAAAATGTGATTTCACAGTGTTAAAATATTAAAACTTTAATTGTATTCCGGCGCCCGACTCCATAGCCGTAAAGAAGTCTGCGAGGCGCTCCGTTGATACACTATTAATGCAATTGTTCGAAAACACAGCGGGGTAATAAAATTTAGCCTTCAGGTAGAATATTCCGCCCCACTTCGCAGCCGTAGCCATAATTTTTCGCATTGCGGATTTCAGGTAAACGTATTTCATTACTTCATTTTACGTTTTACGACTAATGAGTTTGTTTTAAAGTAGAAAAGATTGCTTTTCTGCAGATAAATTTGCTTTAATTCTGATCATTTATCAATGTCGCACATTTAAAAAATCTTGTAAATTACTTTGGAGGCAAAGAAGTTTGCCAAGTAAACCTATATACCGCGGAGATATTTTGTTATATAAAGTGACGTTTTTGGGGAAGCTAAAACACAGGGTACTCATTTTCTACTAAGTTATCATCTGTTAATTTCCCAAAAAAGCTTATAGATCTTCTTAAAACTTATATTTTACATACTTACCAACTATCTAGTTACGTATGAATTTACTAGCTGTGCCCTGTGACCGGTTAAACCCGCGTTAAACTTTATAAATTATAGCCTATGAGTTATTCGGATATATAAGCTATATTATTACAAAGTTTTATCAAAATCTGTTCGGTAGTTTTTGCCTGAAAGAGTAACAAACATATATGCGCTTAAGACCTCCATGAACTTATCCCTTCTTCCCCCTTTTTTCATCGGACTACTAGGCGTCGGGAGGGTTTTCACCGCTTTGTTGTTGACATCCCATTCTGCCGTACAAAGCGCTTTGCTTCCTCCTTTATCATACGCACGGCTAAGCAGTGGAACACCCTCCCGAACGACGTGTTTCCAGACTCATACAACATGGGTTTATTCAAGGCTAGAGTGAACAGGCATCTTATGGGTACGCGCGGTCCATCTTCGACCACATCTTCACTTACCATCAGGTGAGATCGTGGTCAAGCGTAAACGCATTCAGCATAAAAAAAAATATATATCCATACTCACAAACTTTCGCATTTAGCTGTGCCCCGCGGTTTTACCCGCGTTAAAGTTTATAAATTAACCTATGTGTTAATCCAAGGTATCAGCTAACTTCATACCAAATTTTAATAAAATCGCTCCACCGTTTAGACGTGAAGAAGTAACAAAAGTACACACTCACAAACTTTCGACATTTTAATATTAGAGTGACAGTAGGAAATTGATCTCCAGTATCATACATAATTAATATTTCAAGTTATATTGATAGGAAATAATGAAATCAAATCAACGAACTGCACTGCACGCTATAGGGAATTAAATCCCGGGACATTTACCATATGATCCACATGCATAACCATTACCTATATTACAGGAACTCACAGCCAGTCACTTTTATCGGTCCGTAATAGATCGGTGAAGTAAAGCACCAAGGCATGCTTCTTTTTATAGATGGGATACCGCGAATATTTAATTTCTTAGTGCCTGCCTGCTTCGGAGGACACGTTAAGCAGCCGGTGCTGGTGGTTCTGACTAGAAGATAATCATCTTCTATTCAGAACAACCGGTTAAGTCATGTCAGAGGCCTACGCGGCGCCGGGCGGCTCGAACAATTCTGTCATTAGGGTTGTTTTCCAATACTCTTTTCTATTAAGCCATTCGCAGAAACGACTCCATCCCATCCAAAATGTAAGTGCTTGGCACTTGTCTGTGTAGCATCCTCCATTTATCCCGTTCTTGAGCAATCTCTTTTACTTCTTTATAACGGTCCACTTGTAATTTTTCTTTAAGTTGATCAGTAAACTTTCTTCTCGGTCTTCCTCTCTTTCTTCTTGTGTCTATCTTCCCTTTTTTTTTTCAATTTGTGATAAACTGATCGTTTCGGATTAAATGTCTTATCATCTTACCCCTTCTGGTTTCTGTGTGTTTTAAAATTTGTCGTTCATCATAAAGAACGACAGAAACGACTATCGGCACAATAATAGCCAAGTGAATGGAAGGTTGTCAGCAAATGCTTACATCCTTCCATTGGCTAACCTAATATCCTCCAAGTATTTAATTTACTATTATTATTATTTATCAGATATATTATAAGCTATACAGATCTATAAAAGTAGAGTGAGTAGCTAAGACAGCAAGGAAAGCAATTTAAGGGGCGAAGTCGTAAAATTTCAAAATTTAATCGTACAAATCCTGCTGAAAAGATGCAATATTTTATATCACTTACACTGAAAATTCCTAGCAATGTTGCAATGTGCTGCATACTCAAAAGTTTAGAGTAATACAGAATACTGGAGTAGTTACTGTTGTAGAATACACTCAAGTCTCCGCTGTAGATATCCTATTTATAATGGTTTGCTCAAGTTGAGGACAAAACTTAAACATACTACCCACTTCAGACGCTTTCTTTAACTCAAACTCAAAAAAGTACAAATACAAATAATAATAATACAAATACTCTTTATTGTACACCAAGATTTACATATAAAGTATAAAGTTGTAATAAATCTAGTACAATGGGCGGTCTTATCGCTAACTGCGACATTATCTTGAAGTAATGCCTACAGCTCGTAGGTATTACACATATATATATATATATATATAATATACATATTAATATGTAATTGAAATTTGTTGAGATATATATATATATATTACATACAACATACATATAACAAATAAAATACTTATATAAATACATACATCCTATTAGTGATAGGAGATGACAGTAACACTGTTATTATGCGATAGTATCTATTTATCGTGAAAGGTAGTACTCCTTCACTAGTTTTTTAAAAGTGTGAAGGGATTGTGCTCGCCTTATCGTTACAGGCAAATCATTCCAAAGGCGCACAGCTTCTACTGTAAATGATTGTCCGTAGAAGTTAGAGGAATGCTTAGGTATTTTGAGTCGCAAATTTTCAGATGACCTCAGGGATCTTAAATGTGTGTCATTTAGGAACTCGAACCGTTCTTTGAGATAAAGTGGGGTGGCAGGATTAAACAATATACTGTATAGAAGAATTAAAATATGAGTATCTCGGCGGAGGCGAATGGGAAGCCACTTAAGCTTGGTGCGAAATTCTGAAACATGGTCATATTTGCGCAGACCAAATATAAACCTTATGCAAAAATTTTGAAGGCGCTCAAGTTTGTCAAGTTGGGCTTCGGTGAGATCAGGATAGCTGGTATCTGCATAGTCAAGGATGGGTAAAAGAAGAGATTGTGCTAGCGCAATACAAAGTTCGTCGTTTGTCGAGTGCTCGACTGGCATTCGAGCACTCGACAATGTGGCATCTCTTGAGAATGGTCCGTGGAGAACTGAAACACGTGTCGGGTATCATGCGCATATAATTTGCATGTTTATATTGTCCTTCTTACATGTGCATATTTTTTGCGGGCGAGAGGTCTGCATCCCGGACTGATTAAACTGACAATTAGCGGATTTTTTTTAAGACAACGCCCGCACTAGGGAATTTAGTTCCTGTGTCGCGGGGTACTTTACAAAGATATAATAGACCGACACAAATTACATCCAGACTCAGAACAACTATTTATGTGTCACAGAAATAGTGGTCCAGCGCGGGACTCGAACCCGCGACATGCAGCGGCGAGGCGGCAGTCTTAGCCACTGCACACACACGCAGTCACAATCAATTAACACCACGCATTAACTTTGTATTTTTAATGTTATGGATTACCAAAAAAACAATTTTATGTTTCTGTATAATAACGTCTTCTGTGTTTTAAATAAAAATATATTTCATCAAAGACTAGAAAGCTTTGAACGCCATCAATTGGGAATTAAGCTGAGTTCACATTGATCCCCGTTTAGTTTTTGTAGGTGAAATGTCTCAAAACTGGCGTTCTGAACTCAGGTTAACGCTTGAATTGGTCTTAACGTCAACTAGACCGTGTTTTATTTTAGTTGGCTCTAATCGGGAACTGATTTTCATCGGTCATACACGGAGCCTTATCCATCGCACTCATCGTCACTTTGAGTTTAAAGCAAAATTCTTTATTGCTTGTTTGCCTTATAAAGGGAACCTCTGTGCATTTTCATCTTTCTAGACCCAAGTGCTGAGTGTTGAATCAGTTAATGAATAAATCAGTAAATATCACACTCTAGAAGATATTTATTACTTAGAAATCTAGCATTTTTACAACCATTTGAGTGTTTTATAGTCTTATAAAATTAACACAGATTCACAGCTACGGGCAAAAATAAATTACTGTCCTAAATCCAAAATTCGGTTATAAAATTAGGATACTTTTTTTAGAACTGACGCTATAAACTATCTCACTTTCTTCTCACTTTTGAGATGAAATACTGACACCGGACTATAAGGTTTTTAAACCTGAAGCTTGCGTTTATCCTAGTAAGTTTGCACTATTTTATCGAACTACAGAGACGAGTGGTGTGGGGGCTTAAGCCGTTTAACAAATATGTCTACAAACTAAGTTGCCCGCCCTAGAAGGCTTCCCCTTTGGGGTTCAAATCTAGGCTGAGGGTGGTTACTGATGTCAAGATGCATAAGGAGGTCGGCCTTTTGGGTCGTTTTGTACAATGTCGCTATCCGCTCATATGTTAAAGTTTATATCGGACATTATATTATATTTAATAGACCCAGAGTGAGACTCGGCTGATTGCGCATCAGAGAAGGCATTAATTACATCGATACGAATGCAAACTATGGGTCATGGAAGGTGATGGTGAACGCGGCCCGACTCTTTAGTCAGGCCGCGTTCACCATCACTTTCCAGCTTATACAGCCTGACACATAGACGTAAACTACAGAATTACAATAAATTATGACGGTAGTAGACGGTAGTAGAACCAAACCTCAGTAATGTTTTATTTTATTTTTCCCTAATATTTCAGTTGCAATTTCTTAGTTTTAACGTTTAATTTAGTTTTAAGCATAGATGCAGTGTCGTACGTTACTATAAATGCTGTATTTGCCTGCAATTATTTGTTGCATTTAGAGTTTTTTTTATAAGCATTTCTAAGTAGATGTAACAGTGTAAACAAATGTAGGCAAGTCTAAATAAATAAATAAAAGAGTAAAAAATAGATCAATCACAATTCAATATCGACCAATACAATATATAATCTAAATCGGTAAGTAATCAAACCATCTGATACTAAGCAGTCTCAGGCTGAGATCTATAGAGCGTACTTAGACTTTGTACAAACTTAAATTACGTAAAACTTTGCTAAATGTATGCTAAGCTTATACTTTGATTTGGTACTTATAGACTTTTTGAAGTTAAGATTATGCTTAGCATAAACTAAGACAGACAAAGTCAAAACACCAATTGTAATTTCGTTACATGCATTAACTTCTGTCTCAGTAAAGTCTGAGCAAAGTCTAAGTACGCTCTATAGATCTCAGCCTCAGTCAGTAGCATATTATGCTTGCAACACAATTGGCATCACTCACGCCTTGCCAAACTTTTTCCCCTCTTTGATGAGCTCTTATTGGCTTAGGACCAGCACTTTTACATATTACTGTGTAGAGTCTCCATATTATTACTTAAAGTATACAAACACTTCTCTACACAAGCACTTCTCCAGTTGAGTCTATTATAAACTGGTCAGTTTATGCAAACTAGGCTGATCATGCAGCGGCTACGACAGCCGCCTCCCCAAATCGCGTTCCGGGTGCGATTCCAACACGGAACAACTATTTATATGACCCATAAGTAGTTGATCGGAGTCTGGGTATACTTTGTGTCCGTTAGATACTTTGTAAAAGTATAAATGTTTGTAAAGTATCCAGCGACGCGGAGATTCATATATCCATAATGCGGGTTAACGCTAACCGGCTAATGTTACTTAACTACATCTTATTTTCAGCGCCAAGCTGCATCATTCGATTAGAAACAAAAACAATACAATGAAATGTATCAAATTGCAAGCCCTCCAGCACAATATGATTCCTGTTAAAACTATCAGAAACTAAAATTATATACTGTCAGTTAGCAAGAGCTGTTTTAATCCACTAAGCCAGACTGTCGGAAAATGCAGTAATATTTAATTAATAAGAGCATTTAGACACCTTATCGCTGTCCAGCTGGGAAACTGTTGAAATGCAACATTGTTTTATTTGAATACAATACGTAGAATATGTTACTCCTCTACTTTTATTGGTATACATGCATAGGTAATTACTGTACTATAGAGTACTTAGTTGATTTTTTAAAATCGACAATTTTTTGTTCCGTATTGTGTGGCGCATGTGAAGATGCTTGAAAATCTGGGAGATAAATGTAAGAGTAAGAAACTGGTTATCCTATGAAATTAATTATTCCTAGAATGAGTTCAGATCTATAACAAGATTCGTGACTAAATTAAGATACTTCCAATGATCCGATTCAAAAAGCTTTACGCAAATGGCTAATTGAGATTTTTTTATTATTATTTTTTATTAATTAACCAGGTTACATAAGCATTTTAGTATCAATCGTATGCCGCGGCTGTGTCTGAATTAGATAAGTACTTATCTGCATTTCAGACACGAACGTTCATTCTTAGTGTATCAAACTAATTTACACTATTTGGACACATATTTCAATTCAAATTTATTTACATCATTTATAAATTCAAAAATTAAAAAGAGGATTAAATTAAAATGAAATCAAATTAAAGTAAAAAGAAATTAAATAAATAAAAAATTAAATTATATCAAAATTAAATTAAATTTAAATTAAAAGCCCTTTTATACTGTAAATTCCTGTAGGCCAAATAATTGTCTACAAAATTTTGTCTGTTATTATTATATGCTTAGCTACTATCGTGCTACCAATGTAAGAACATTTAAAACCATATTTACTTTCAAATAAATCATTGACTTTGACTTCGATAGATAGAATATCGATTAAGAAAGCAAGTGATTCCATTGATCAAATAGACAGTGAGATAGACATAAACAATTGTTACTAGATAAATTAAATGTTGGTAAATTTAAAAATTAATATCTTGGAACAACTAACACACTGCCATTTGATCCCAAACCAAGCAGAGTCTGTACAATGGGAACCGAAATTTCTAAATACATATTATACATAAATTACACCCAGATACAGTTAATTAAATCTACTGAACTTTAATTAGTCATTCACCTTCTGAACCAGTTTATATTATTCTTTAGTTTTTTTTGTAGTTTCGAAGGATAGCACTCATTTGGACAATTTGAACACCTTAAGCCCATTTATATCTTCTTACATAATTTATTACCAAATGTAGAGGAAGCACCAGCAAACTTAGGTACTGTTAAATAGGAAAGCGAAGCCCACATGGTCGAATGGTCGAAGTTCCCGGTTGCTCTGAAGACGCTGAATTGGCATTCAATCCTAAATGATTGAAAAATAATGATGGATTGATTGGACGAGAAAACTTATTCCAATAGCCAAATAAGGTCTGGCACAAATGTCATATGAAGTAGCTAAGCGAGAAAACTGACTATCCAACTAAATAATTAACGGTGAACTTAAATGAAAAGTATTCGAACAACACGCCCATATAAAAAAAACAAGATGTGAAACTAATAAAAACCGATTGCTTTCATAATCTATCAGGCACTTCTTTGTACAATATTAAATAAAAGGAAATTGCTTTTTTTAACTGTTAAAAAAGTTTGTTGTTGAAGAATAGTAAAAGTGAGGATAATCAATCTGAATTAATATGAGTTAACTTACTGTTTTTCATACCATAAATGGGTTCTTTTTAATTTTACGATTACCGTTCATTTAAGACTTTCACCTCTCCACCTGACAATATATACATATATGTCCAAGCAGTGCCCTCAGCAATCAACCAAAAACAGCGACCGAGGGCATGTCTTTAGGGTGCGAACCTCAGTTTGAGGCGGCTACTGATGTGGAGATTAATGAGACGGTTAATTTTCAGAAACTTTTTTTGCAACTATCGCTCTACGTTAATACGTGATGACGCGATCCACTTGTCCGATTAAGGATTGAGGGTTTATTTATTCGTACGTAATAGGTAATTTGTGTGGACTGTAGTTACTAATCAAAATCATTTTATTTTATTATATCGCGGGACATAATTCTGCATAGCCATCTTATCCCAAAATAAGCAGAGCTTGTACTATGGAAACCAGGTAACTGAAATTACTTGTACTACTTTTATTTAGTAAATACATACTTATATAGATAATTACACCCAGACTCAAGACAAACAGACATGTTCATGCACACAAATATCTGTCCTGGGTGGGAATCGAACCCACAACCTGCGTAGTTAAGGGTAGATATCTACCAAGCACGCCAACCATCCCATCAGTTCAATTACAGTACTTAATACGAAATATACTTAGCGTTGGTATTCTAGTTGGCCCCAATGATTGACACCATACACATTATTTATCTATACTAGTATACGAGTTTCGAGCTAGATAGATCTAGAAGATCTTATCAACAAATCACTGTCAAGTAAATTAATCAAAATTCATTTCTTCTTCATATCAGCCGAAAGACGTCCACTGCTGGACAAAGGCTTTTTCCGTTCCAGCGACCGCACAAGATGATCGGTCCATCTTATAGGATTACCCAAAAATCGTTTACTATCTATTAATACAGTTACACTGCTCTGAGACAAACTTTTACGTTGAATCAAACTACATAATTATTAAACAACAATTTGTTTAATTTACTCAGTATAATAAAACGTAATTAAAAGCCATCCTGTTTGTTTACGAAGATTATTTACGGCAACAGGCTTATTTACACGCAGAATAGAATAATTATAACCTAAATCCAAGTTAAGGGAATAAATGACTTGATAGATCTTTTATAACGTAAGTACGAAGCATACATTATCGAAAATCGTAATGCATGCTTTCGTACAATGTTGTATCTTCGTTGTACGAAACTACGAGGCGCTCATAGCCTGGTTTCACAGGTCCCTGGTCACTGTTCTGCGTGGTAAATCACGTAGGCACGCGGTCAGTCTATAGATGGGTGACTGTCAAAGTGATATAATTTCTGAGCGACTAGGTGGGCCCATTTAATTGTCGGTTCCGGTGGACTAGGCCTCTGACTTGGCTTAACGACTGTTCTATAACGACACAGACAACATTCGTTAAAACATGTCAGAGGCCTACTGAGCGGCTTGACTTCTCTGACACCAAGGTATTGACTGCCCTACGATAAAGAATAAGAGCTACAACAAAGGTTCGATAAAAATCAAATACCCAGGTAGCAATTATTGATAACCCACGTTTAGAAACTACGCGTCTCTTAAGCTGAATGAGGAGACTACCTGCAGACACGTCAAAATGGTTGCCAAATAAGTATACATGTTTCTCAGAATAAATTATACAAGTATGGCAAATATTTATACAGGCAACTAACAAACTTCTGCTCGTCTCACGCAGTCTTCTCGTCAATATCTCGGCATCCATTAAACATTATATTTTAGACCTTTTAATAATATAATGTTCGGTTAGATTCCCGCCCCGGAGAAGTATTTGTGTGGTCACACAAATACTTCTTCCGTACGTATAAATTATATCGCTTTGTGAGAATGGCGCGTTTGTCAAGTCCTATAATAGATTTAATTTTGATGATAGTGTTGCTAGGCTATTTTAGTACATTTGAAGTGACGTGACAGGACAGTTTTTAAAATACTAAATTCAAAATTGTGTTAATTGTTACGGCTATATTGACTCTATGTATCCAGTGAGCAACTTTTTTGACACTGTATTAACCTATAACAAACTTAAAAAAGAAGGACGTTACTAATTCGTCTGTATTTTTTTATATATGTATCTTTATCCGTTGTGACCCCAATTTTATAATTCTTTTTATTAAATAAGAAACGATTTCAATATGGTCCAATTATTATAAAAATCCTAAAGAAAACTTGTCCTAAAGAATAGAATAATTTTAGATTTATGTAATCAAAAAGCTTAGGCACTTTTTAATATCAATAATCAATAAAAGAGATTTTATTCGTTGTGAAATTTCTTAAAATTGGATTATTACGAAGATGTTCATTAAACGTGACGTATATATTATTTTATTCATTAATAATAATTATAATTAATATAATTTTACTGATAAACTGAGGTTGAAGTTTACTAACATTTATTTTTAACCCCGCACTGGGGTATCTAATCCCTGTATCGCGGGGTACTTTACAAACGTATAACAGACGGACACAAATTACATTCAGATTCAGAACAATTATGGGTCACACAAATAGTTGTCCGGCGCGGGACTCGAACCCGAGACACGCAGCGGCGTGGCGACTGTCTTAGCCACATGTGCAGTCAACTATATATATACTTCATGTATTTTTTTTAATTCATTACATCATACAAAAGTTTTCCTAGTCCCAGTTGGATTGTTTACTGTACAAAATATTTACAAAAGTAGCATTAAATAAAAGGAGGTAATACTAATTAAATTATTTAATTTGAAATTAATTCAAAATTTGCAATTTTTATAATTTTCATCGAACTATAGACGTATATTTAATAATTACAATTGAATACTTACTTTTAACAAATAACACTAAATAACATTGTAACAATATGTTCGTAAAATAATGACTGAAATTACGACAATAACACTAATAAGGTATAATACAATTTTTAATAACATATAGTAAGTATAATACATTTTGAATAACGTTTTATCACAAGTCTCGTACATATCGTAAAATTTATATTGCAGTACTTTGGCTACATTATATTTATATCCTGGAAGACTTTCTTTTATGCTCCTTTCAATAAATCTTAAGTTAACTTTTTAGAGTATTAATGTAACTAATTAATTGTCTTTGGAACTATCTAGTTGATTAAGATAATACGTTTATTTTATATTAAATAAATTTAAGTAGACTCCAAAGAAAGCTATGAGTTTCCTTCATTAAGTAGTACCTCTATTCTTTATTAATGATGCAGTGTAGTAAGCTTTTACATTCCTACAAGTGAACCACCAAAATTGGTCTCATTTCTCACAACGTTCGGTATTCGATGTCAAGGAGCAACGCACTCTGAAGGCTTTGCACACTTTACTATTATTTTCTTTTGTTTTATTACCCTTCTCAACAAATATTGTATTCTAAGCTGCACCATTTATAATCTCAAGTCTTTTAATAGGTACAATAATATCGAAAACATTTGAATTCTTTGTATGATCATTAAATATAAATTCATGTAAATTTGTTCATCGTTTTTGAGCGAAATCGGCTCGTATAACATCAACTTTCATGTCATATCGGGAAGCGTATTTTCCGTAGAGTGGCAAGTCAAAGTTCTTTAAGACTACTGTTTAAGTAGTCTGGTGGAACTTCACTCACAGTACCACGTTGTCCTTCGAAACTTCTTCTCTCCTCTTCTGACCTCGCCAGGAACACCTCGCAGAGAATTATCTGAAAGAATCAAAATAAAACGATGATTAGTATACTTCGACCATTTAGATATGGCATGTAACGAAATTGTGTAGGATACTTAAGGAGTTATTTTTTTTTTATTGAGTAACCTGCGGTACATTTATCGGCATATTGGTGGATACACTATGACACTGACTGCGGTATTATTATGTACGCAATAAGTAGCTCCTTTTATAATACATATATATAAACTGACGTGCCATTTAATGTACATCAGTGTCGCAACTAATATCTTGATAAATTAACGCAATTTTTAGAAATGTCTTTTTTTATTCTACATGGAAGTAACTTAAGTATCCCACACTATGTATGTTAAGCATTGTATTCCCTTTATTAGAAATTGCTGGAACATGAATGATTAAAAAAATGTAAGCAACCAACTTTTAGAACTGTGTAAGCTAGAAGGTACAGATTTTTTCTCTGTACATTCACCCTTTTGCGAGAATATGATCAGCTTGCAAGATATTTTGATTTTCTGTCGTTCAAATAATTTATCATTGTGTAAATGACATATATATCTCACAAGCTGATCAACCCCTAAGTTAAGTAAAGTCACATTCATCTAAGTACGAGCACATTACAATAAAAATGTTGATAGTCTTTACAATGCCCAAGATAAAATAGATCAGTAAACCCAGCACTGCCACCAAAAGACAAATGTAGAAAATATGGTAGTACATTTTAGAATAAAAGTTACAGAACCAATAACAAAAAACACCGTATAAAACATAGACACAATAGAAAACATATGGCGGTAGACATAAGACAGTTCAAATGACATGACGTCAAAAATTAAAACACAGAATTCAAAACTGTAACCTTGACTGCTAAGTCAAATCTACTCTATCGATAAACATACAGTAAATACCTGAGGAACCATAACCAGATTTTATTAAGGAAACATTTCTAATATGAGGAATAGATTAGAATTTTGTTATGAGCCATTTTTATGAGACTAGGTGATATCAATCCCAACCACAGATAATGAAGCCCATGACCCCAGCTCAAGCTAAATATAGTCATATAGGGATTAGTTATAGATTGTTTCAAGAACATCCCATCCTCCAGAAAGCAAGTGGACACGTCTCTTTGCCTCCCAGACAACGTGGAGCGGTCCATTTTGCCAGGTGAAGAAATGAAAGCCTCCTTGGCTAACTGTTAACGTCATGTTAAAAGGAACCGTCCGTTTTACACTCGTCTATGGGATTATGACCTGGAGGCCAGAATCTTATTAAAATTACCATGTCACCCTAATGACGTTCACTGCTGGACAAAGGCCTCCAAACAAAGATTTCCACAATGGAGTGTGGAACATAATTTGTAGGGATATGCCATAAATGCCACGCTTGGCAGACAGGATGGCGATCACAGTATGATGGTCATAGTACACACAGAGACGCTGCTGCCCGTTCTCTGGAAGATATACCCTCAGGTCGACTTGTACGCCCTCCACGGGATGACATGCGGCGGCGATAAACTATGCCGTCAGCCCCAAGGCAATCAATCTATATATTAATAGGTATATCTAAGCTAAGGTAGAGAAAATGAAAGCTGTACGAACACAATATGCAATTTGGAAGCGTGCCTGAAGTTTACTGACCTAAAAAGCAATTCATTGGTGCAACTTCACGACTACGTAACCACCTAACATACCTGGAGCAGAGATGTTACTGGGTGAGTACACATAGTGATAACATTAATTTATACAGTACTGTTTTAATTGCAGTGCCTTTATATAAATAAATAAATAATAATATGGATTATTTCTCTCACAAAAGTTCATGTATAAAATTGCGATGCTTAAACAATTATAAGTGCTTAAATAGAACTTAGAGAAAGCTGGACTGCACATTTATGTACTACGTTCTCAAAATGCTGGTAAACAAGGTTTTAGGTGATTGGAATCCACTTATCAAATCGTTTCTTTAACTACCATCGATTACAACTTAGGTAACACAAAAAATATTATAGTTTTGTCGCAGTTTGATTATTTTCTATTTATGCCTAGCGTGATCATATTATAATGGTTTTGGTCGTGTCGGATATACATCGCATCGGATTATGAGAGAAAGGGAATAGGGAGTCCACCCAAGCTCACACTCTGCACACGGAAATTTGTCCTGCGTCATTGGCTCCTATTGTGTTAGCTGCCGTAGCCCAAATGCGGCCAAGAGCACTGTTATGAATCATTTTTACCTCCGACGCAAGAAGAGGGGTCTTAAAAGTTTGACGCCCATGTCTGTCTGTGTGTATGTGTCTGTCTCGGGCATCTCGAAGCTCTCAAACGGATGCACCGATTTCATTTGAAAGCCAGTGTCTTTACGGTGGTTCTAGAAACGTTGTCTTTGTCATTTTACAGAAGAGTGCATGAAGTAAAATAATAATACGGCTCAAGCTAATCTGTTTCTAATAAACAAGGGGGTAATTCCGAATATTCAATCTATATATATATAAATCAATGCCACTTTTCCTTGTAATGTTATAACTCAACAACGCCTTTATATAAAAATCAATGCCACTTTTCGTTGTTATGTTATAACTCAACAATGCCTTAATCAATTTGGCTTATTTTGGTCTTGAATTATTTGTGGAAGTCTAGCTAGTGTAGCTATGTTTCATTACTATAGTTCGAGCAGTGTAAAAGCTCTTTTCAAAAATGATGTAATTATAGTTGAAGTCCAGAGTTTTCTACCGCTCAGGTTAAGTTATATACAACCAGTTTAATCGGTAAACACGCAAAATTTTGGCCAACAGATAAACATTGTTACTCATCGTAATCATGCTACCAGAAATCTGGGAACGTTGCATGTCACATCAAACTCTATAGTTTATTCTGGTCCATAATGTAACTCGACTAGGAAGTTAGTTTATTAACTATGGATCATGTCGGGCACAGCAATACGGTTTAGTTTAGTAAATTAGGCGAAGACGGCTTACTAAATTTCATACTGTTAAGGGTTTTAGGCAATTAGTGTTCATCGCGGAAATTGGTTGTTTAAAATCATTATTGGATGACGATAAATATTTAAAAATCCAACAAAACTAGTTATTTTTTAAAGCTAATCGACCTCGAATTTTACCGCTTCGAACCCGCGATACGAAGTGGCGAGGCGACTGTCTTAAGCGATGCGTCACACGTGCAGTCAAAACAAAATTTAAAATCTAACAACATCTTTATTGCTGCCGCACTTTTTATATAGAATAGAATAGAAAACATTTAATCAAACATTTCGCGTTTTTATTTCGAAAATAACAAAAACATTAGATAAAAAACCGGCCAAGTGCGAGTCGGACTCGCGCATGAAGGGTTCCGTAGCACCAAGTATTTCAGTTGATTAAATGAAAGCAAATTGCGGTTTATGACGTATTAAAAAAAAACTACTTGCTAGATCTCGTTCAAACCAATTTTCGTTGTTAGTTTCTATGGTAATGTACACCATATATTTTTTTTAGTTTTATCATTCTCTTATTTTAGAAGTTAGGGTGGGGGGACACTCATTTTACCAATTTGGAAGTGTCTCTCGCGCAAACTATTCAGTTTAAAAAAAAAATTATATTAGAAACCTCAATATCATTTTTGAAGACCTATCCACAGACATCCCACATGTATGGGTACAATGAATAAAAAAATTTTGAGTTTCAGTTCTATGTATGGCGACCTCCCAAAATAATTGTTCTTTTTCTATTTTTTTGTAAAAATCTTATTGCGGTTCACAGAATACATCTACTTACCAAGTTTCAGTAGTACAGCTCTATTAGTTTTGGAAAAAAGTGGCTGTGACATACGGACGGACAGACAGACAGACAGACAGACATGACGAATCTATAAGGGTTCCGTTTTTTGCCATTTGGCTACGGAACCCTAAAAAGGGGTATCGTCTCTCGTTTTCAAGATTTTGTGTCGCATTACAAACATTAAAAATCTTCCAAAGTAAAAGTCACGATACCCAAATACTAAGTACCTTTATCTTGTATGACTCATCGATAATGCGTGTGCGTCATTTGATACTAAAATGTAATAAAATAAACTAGCTGTGCCCCGCGGTTTCGCCCGCGTTAAACTTTATAAATTATAGCCTATGTATTCCGATATTACTACAAAGTTTCAACAAAATCCATTCAGTAGTAATTCCGTGAAAGAGTTACAAACATCCATCCATCTATACACCCACACTCACAAACTTTTGCATTTATAATATTATTAGTACGATTAGTACATTTAATTAGGTATAGGAAATTTAATGACAATTGACCTAACCCTATTTTATTGGAGTTTTATTTTGAGGAAAATCTAATTTGGACACTGTTTCAATAGTTTGGTATATGCCATGTTTGCTTGAATATAACGGAATATACAAACGTGATTTTTAATTTTAACAGCCTTTTTTACTAAGACATATATTTATTGTTTCAATAAAACAACCCACCAAAAATGCTTAAATCATCAAGCAAAAACAATGTTAAATTTTAGTTTTACAGCATTATTTGCTATGCTACATTTAATTTAAAATGTGGGAAATCATTAATTAAAGGTCTAAAAGCGGCGGGTCTCGAACTAACACCCTTTATCTGTATATCTACCAATCCGGAGTAGGCGCCTTGCATTATGTTACAAACGATACAAATAGGCAGATCAAATTAGGATACCGTTGGTAACGCACTTTCGATGGATGTTGGTGTTATCCATCGTTTGTGTTTGCTAGAGACATTGCCGATTGATATATTCACAGTTGCATATGAAAGATCATATCATATTGAAAACACCTTACAAACTTTTAAATTTTAGCATCTCTCAAGTCTTTAGTATTTTTCATATTGCCAAGCATAAATTTAATCTTCCGGCGGGTCTCGAACCAGCACTCTCTACCAACTCGAGGTAGACGCGATACACACTGGTGCTGATTCGAGAGCCGCCGGACGATTAAGTTTATTATTTCCCATATATGAAATTAAAAACTGGGTTTGATTATTTTATATTTAGCCCTGATGTTTATCGTGTTTCGACAGTTTCTGTTTACTTTATTTTGATAGCTCATATGAGAGAGACTAGCTTAATACAATAAAATTAGGTGTTATCAGCCTCTTAAGGGCAGCACTGAGCAGAGATTCATTTTTCACCATAATCTAAGAAAGAAATCAAGATGTTCTCTTTTCTATTTCATGTTTATAAGCTATTTCTGTTAATCACATGAATTTCAATCAAGGTACTGAGAATTTTCTTGTTTAAAAAATATTTTCTTCAAAGAAAAATTCTCTTCACGTCTACCCTAATAAAGGCAATTTCGCTTTAAAGCCAGCATGACCTTTTACTGGAGTACGTAAATAGTAATTAACTTAAGTATTTTATTTTAGAGGTAAAGTGCTAGCACGCATTAGACGACGTAAATAGAGGTGGCCGCTAGACCAAGTGCTTCTGCAATTTATTAAATTAAATGAATATTTTTATACCAAAGTGTAACTCTAAGTTGCTTAAGGCTATTACAAACTCTTATTTGCCCACACGTTCTTATTGCTCGTTTTCCTCTCTGGATTTTAAACGAAATGCTTGGGCATAGTCGTGGGTGATATATATACAAGGTTTAGCATAAGTAGAGGAGGAAACTTACTCACGAAACTGATCAAGTGGAAGAAAACCAGTCTGTGGAATATGTGGATAGCTGTTGATCATTATTCTTGCGTGGGAAGTTAACGTTTTTGCAGCTCCATCGGATAGCCTGTTCTCACCGGTATTTAAGTGACAGGCGAGGTTAAGCAACTAGGTTCGCAGTCAGCCCATAGGTGGGTGGCCAGCAAGGTGGTTTAATTTCTGAGCTTCTCCGTGCTTGAGAGGGCAATTTAAACTGTCGGTCCCCGTTGCAGTAATTAGGCAACGGTCGTTAAGTCATGTCAGAGGCCTACTGGGCGGCTTGAACAACTCTGACACTTGGGTAACCACTGCTCGTAAGATAAGTGAGTATCGGAAAAGTAATAATCGATTGACAAATATCTGCCTCGACTATGTCAATCCGTTTCGTATTTTTATGATTATTATATTTTTTTAGAGTACTTCTAAAAAAATATAATAAGGCGCCCAAAATAAATGTCTGCCAAAACAAATCTGGCATATAAAAATAAAACTGCAGAATCCCATTTATTTATTTAACCAACATTGACAAAACATTGAAATTGTTTCAGTTTTGGAGTTGGAAATTTAGTATGTATCTTGTTTAATAAATTAATAATAATAATAATATATAGGGACGATGTCACACAGATCATCCTAGCCTCAAACTAAGGAAAGCTTGTTCTATGGCTACCAGGCGACGATATACTTACTTATATAGATACTTAAATACATATAAAACATCCATGACTCAGAAACAAATATTCGTGCTCATCACACAAATATTTGCACTTACAGGGATTCGAACCCAGGACCACTAGCTTCGTAGGCAGGAGCACTACCGACTAGGCTACGGTGACCGTAGCCTAGTCAGTAGAATTTTATTTATATTAGGTAGAATTTTATTTATATTAGGTACAAAAGGCTGCGGCTGGATCAAATCTATCATAAACTAAGTTTAGTTTTTATACGTAATAAACCAATAAACTGATCAATTTTGGTTATAGTGCAGACGGTTTCATGGGTTTTTGAGATCCTGCAGTAGACACCTCACATTATTCATGTTACGGCCGTATGCAGATAATTATAGTAATATATAAAAAAATATAAATTGTTTTACATAGCTGGATAATAGTGAAGGAGAATACACTACAGGTTACATTATTGTGATGATTACAATTATCATAATGATACTACTGTGGTTCTATCTGATATCTCTCAGAGAACGGACAGCAGCGTCTCTCTGTGTACCTACTATGACTATAACGACTAACACGTCCACGGGTAGATATTTTGTCCCCGCGGCAGGTAGACGGTCCTACGTCCCGGGTACTAAAGTCCCCTCGTATTCAATAGTTGAAATCAAAGCCATCCTGTGGCAAATTGCGGCACTAATTGGTATTAATCGAAGCGCCATGGTCAAGCGGATAGAGTATAGAATTTAATAAAAATAAGTGGGGCCGCCAAAATGGAATGTCATAGAACAAAAACATTCGTAAAGTGGCATCTACCAGTGACAGCTCTTAGAAATGGACATATTTAGCGAAGAGTTATTGATTTCTTTTGAATGTTTCTTTGTAATTATGTATGGGATTTGTAGATATTAATATATCATTTAAAAGGGTATTTAATCTTATTGCGATCGCCAACCTTTGCTAAACAAGGCTATTATTATATTATTTGTGCAAATCATTTGGACAGGCCTTTGTCCAGCAGTGGCCATCATCCAGCTGACAAAATGACTGCGTTGTCCTAGGTGAGAGCAAGTTTGCCGAGCTCATCGGGGAGCTCACTTAAGTTCGTCATAGACTTTGGTAACCACGTGCAATCAAATGGGCTATATTCCCTTTTACTCTCTTATTCGTTGCAGGATCCAAGACAGTTAAAGCGATTCCCGGGACATCCCTGAGCTTCACCGCTCAGTGTCATTTTATTAAGTGCCACTGTTGATTCTGACTTACAAGAGTTGCAGTGGTGCGTAAGACGGAGGGACTAGCCCCGATATTTACTGTCTTAGTAAGTAAATAAAATCACAACTTGTAAGATATTCTACTTTATTTATTGTACTGTGTGTTTGCTTATTATACTGTACCCAGTTATTTTGTAAGTACTTTATGTTCCATTGTCTTTGTCACCTATATATTATACTCCGATATTATATTATCAACGTCACAACATCAATGAATTAGTCATAAAGTACGTATTGTGGTTTACAATATTACTAAGCTACTCTATCAGGTGAGTTACGCGGAAATGCAACGCGAATAATGTACCTACCTAATCATACGGACGAAATCGAATAATTTGATAATAAGCCAAACGATACGATGATGTATATCCTGTATTTTGGGATTTGTCAGCAGGATATATACGTCAGTAAATATCCTGCTGACAAATCCCAAAACAAAGTCTCTAAAGACATTATGTTAGTACCCCGATTGTGTCATATTATTGACCATCATCAGCCTGATATCGTCCTCTACTGGACATAGGACTCCCCCAAAGGTTTTTATAATGATGCTATTTGGTGCGATTTGCCGTTGTCAACGCGCTTGTGAGTTGGCGACCACAATTAGATGGCAGCTAGTACACAGGTGGCGCTGCTGCCCGACTACTTAGTCTTAGTCCCGACCCTTAGTCGCCGTTTACGACCGCCACAGGATGATATGAGCTTGCCCCTTTATTCTTTTTGGACCGGAAATCACACAGCCAACGTATATACCGTAGCCTAGTTGGTAGTGCTCCTGCCTCCGAAGCTGGTGGTCCTGGATTCGAATCCCGATAAGTGCAAGTATTTGTGTGACGAGCACGAATATTTGTTTCTGAGTCATGGATGTTTTCTATGTATATACGTATTTATCTATCTATATAAGTATGAATATCGTCGCCTAATACAATTAAGGTCTTATTACACTGGCGCCATATTAAATCCTAACCTAAAGAAGGTTACCAAATACCAAAATATTGTGACATTTAGGAAAACCAAAGCTAATTCCTCATTGCCTATAATATCTATCACTATTTCCTTAATAAATATACGGAAAACGATACTTGAGTTATTATGGTTTATTTCGCATGACATATTCGTGTACTTTGACTTTAGGTACATATGTATGTAATATGAACTATGAATATTTTAGCATAGGATTAAGATAATGCAGTTTAGGGACTTCCTTGCTGCTATTTATAGCAGCAAGGTAGTTTTGAGTTAACCACCGTGCCTTGCGAGTGGTTTAAGGTTAGGTTAGGTTATTTCAAGAAAAAATAAACAATTTTGACCATTGTATTCATAAAACCAATTTGTTTTGTATGTCCATATAAATGTTTTATTTGATTTTTAAGTATAAGATTTCTTTGCAAACTTAGCTATAATAAATATTTCTATATTACATCTCATTGTTGAAAACTTATAAATCATAAGGTCCTGTAACTATGTATTTTTCATGGTGACTAATAAATTATTTTATTTTATTAAAATTCGGATTTGGATTGCCGATGACAAATTGGGTGTCGTTGAGATGTTGCTCACTGGCTCAGTACTGTGCCTCTAGCACGAGTTCCTGCAGTTTACTTACTCGATCGCACGTACAGTTTTGTCCCATACATTGAGCACCAGAGTTTTAGTTCTTAATAGTTCCCGCGAGAGGCGCTGGTGCTCAATGTATGGGAGGAAACTGTACGTGTGATCGAGTAAGTAAACTGCAGGAACTCGTGCTAGAGGCACTGTAGTGGTCACGTTAAATCATCCTCATCTTTGAAAATTGATTTGAGAATATGAGCTTAAATGTGGAATGTTCGTTTGTTAACCACTCAAGTACTCTTGCTGAACTTAATTTACCACTAGTTCTTGAATAAACGAGTGCTTGCTAATGAGCGTACAACAAATTGTTTGAGAAAGTGGGCCCTGGCATGAAGCCAGTACAGGGTGAAGTTAGTTCACAAGCATGCTTTCACAATCCCTGCTACGCTACGTACTAAAGAGCTGATATTGCATCAACTCTTTGGTACATACCTATTGTTAGTTTAGTATCAAACAGGACTTGGGACTGATTTAAAGCAACTGTCACTGGCAACATTTTCCCATTCATGTAGACCAGTTTATTAGTTGCCGAACCTCAACGCGTATTTTGAAGCAGTGTAAAAATATTTTTCTCATTAAAACAAGGTAGAGAATAGTGAATAAACTTTGTGCGTTTTCTTAATTTTGAACCTCGAATGTGATCTATGGATGCATTTAGAATTGGAATGACCATTTGGAAAATACTTTATTATCTGTACACTGAATATGCAAAAGATTCCTTAACAATAAGGACGCGCGTTCAAAAACGAATCATGGAGTGACGCTGTTTTAGTTAGTAGTTTTCTTTTTAAATCAAAGGCTAATGGGATATTCTAATGACGTAAAATTGAGCTAAATTAAAACTTATTGGGCACTTGGGCACTCTGGCGTCTATAATGCCACCGCTGAACCGACCGCTTCAAAGCCCAACGTTCGATGACGTCCACTACGCTGAATGCCCCCTCAGACTAGCGTCCCAATGTTCACCCAGCGATCTACCAGTAGACCCCGAACACCTCGCTGTGGTCGAGTCCATATTTCATACTTTACAAAATGCATGATAATTATGCGAGTGAGGAGGGGCAAAAATGTATCAAAGTCAAAAGTTTGCTCAGACCAACCTTAAGACCAACAGCGGACGGTCTCGTTCTTCACGCATAAGTGGGAAAAGGAAAGCAATAGTAAAATCAAGGCGCCGTATTCTCCTATTTCCTTCTTCAAATAGAAACCATTTCAATTGAAATCTCCATAATCGGCGGTGCCTAACTGT
This sequence comes from Pseudoips prasinana, assembly GCA_951640165.1. Classification (NCBI taxonomy): domain Eukaryota; kingdom Metazoa; phylum Arthropoda; class Insecta; order Lepidoptera; family Nolidae; genus Pseudoips; species Pseudoips prasinana. Next base: position 25,408,270 of record OX621237.1, on the reverse strand, counting down.
TTTATATTTTAGTTTCAATTCGCTAAAGTCGCCAGATTTGTTCACCAAACATTTATTTTTCATTATGTAAGTGAACGTTATAAATGCAACGACTGATCAGCAGGTCAGTGGGTTCAGAACGTTTACAAGGGGATGATAGTATATTATTCACATAGTACAAGCATACTCATAAATTTTTACTTACATTTGTCGTCATTTCTTTCTGACCCCGTGGACTCCTCGCTGTTCATAGACACCATCGATACTCTCTTATTCCGCTGTTTTTGTAGCAGTTCTGTAAATAATATTTATTAATTTTAATGACGGTGGTTTTAATCACATTGACTTAATTTTTTATAAACATATTTAAATTGAAATGACCAATTCAATCTTCAGAAAATGTTTATGTCTACGTCTAACAAAATTAAACATTCTAAAATATGCTATATTGGTACTTCTAAATATCGGTACATTAAGGGCATTGAATAAGTTTAATGTGTGTAGTAAAATATATTACCAAATCTATTACATCCCACAAAGTTATTGAAATTAATTTTAGGTTATTAAGATTTTGTTGTAACTTCGATTCATTACAAATGTAAGCTCGATGAAGCAAAATGTGCACAATTGTTTTAATTTTAGGCTTCGACGGATGCAAAAATCTGTAGATAATATAGGCAGTAAAATGTTGTTTCATTTTCTTTGTTCTCCCATTACCTTTTTAATTAGTTTTTTGTATGTATCTTAAAACCGAGGTACTGACCCAAACGTTTAAAAATAGGGTTTTGATTGACAAAGTTTGATACATAGGAAATATAATAATAATAATATCTTAGGACATTTTTCACACACGGCCTCCTGATCCGAAACTAAGCTTATACTATGGCAACCAGCTAACTCATATACTACATATACTTCTTTTTTTGTAAATATATACTTATACAACTTGTAACGTAATTAAAACACACCCTCAAACACCCCAATTAGAATATTATGTTGTAATCATAATACATAACTGATTTTTTTTATTAACATGTATATGCATTGTTATTTACTAAATTAGTTTCTTGGAATAAAGTTTATTTTTCTTTATTTTGTATTGAATGATGGAATTTGTATGAATACAAATAAAACTGCGATTTATAAGTCTTATTACTTTGACTTAAGGTCCATTTCAATTGGTTTTTGACTACAGGGTTGATATGACAATAATTTCCGTAGTTTTAATTATTTTGGAATAAAAAATTACCTATATTAAAAATGATATCAATTGATTCAGTAAACGATTCTGAAGAAACTATTTTCAGGATGTGCGTTAGTTAAATTACATGATTAGATAATTACACCCAGACTTAGAACAAACAGACAATGTTCATGCACACAAATATCTGTCCTGGGTGGGAATTGAATCCACACCCTGCGTCGTGAAAAGCAAGTGTTTTCCTAACACGCCAACCTTTCGCACACAAGTCACTCCTTTGGGTAGTTCTTGTTCTATCTACCCAGAGGAGTGAGAACCTACCTACTATTAACCTTACTACTATTTAGAAGGGCGATTGTAGAGTGTGGATGGTTCCGTTTATAGTGTTAATGGCGTAGTTGGATTAGTGACCATCATTAGCCGCGATTAAAATTATTACCCATTTGTTATCCCTTTTGGGTATTAATTTTGAGCGACCATATTATGATTATGTGAGTATTCATTTTCTACGTTTATGATGTAGTAGCAAATTTCGGTAGGACTGGACTGACGGGTGGTTATTATACGTCCTTTTAAGGGATCCACACCCGAAAGGTGATAACACCCTCTTATTACTAAGCCTTCGTTTCTGTTCGTCAGTCCAACTGACTGCGGAATGTATCTCATGAACCGTAGTAGATAGACAGTTGAAATTTAGACAATGTATTTTTTTTTAAAGACAACGCCCGCATTAGGGATTTTAATTCCTGTGTCACGGGGTACTTTACAAACATATAATAGACGGACACTAATTATATCCTGACTCAGAACAATTATTTATGGGTCACACAAATGTAGATATGGGGTAGATAGTATTATGTTGCCGCCATAATAAATTATAGTAAAACTAAACTAAAGTTAAAAATTCTTTTCTATATTTACCTCGGCCTTGAAAAGGCCTCTAAAAAGCCCGAGCCGAACTTTCTCTGGATCGTTTTATTTTTTATGAAACCAAGTATCCAAGTCCGGACACAAGTTTCCCCTCTCATGGCACTGGGTCACCGCACGTATGGTATCAATCGCGACTCGTGACTAACTCTTCCGGGTGTAAGAGTCGGCCACCGATGAGCAATGGCAATGGCAAGCTAACAGATACACAATATTACAACAATACTAACCGCAAGAAACGCAAACCGTAAGAAATAGACAATATTGTGAGTTGAAGCCTGTAAGTTATCTTAAAACGAAATTTAATTAAAATAAAATGATTAATGTCACTGTAGCCTAGTTGGTAGTGCTCCTGCCTACGAAGCTGGTGGTCCTGGGTTCGAATCCCGGTAAGTGCAAATATTTGTGTGATGAGCACGAATATTTGTTTCTGAGTCATGGATGTTTTCTATATATATAAGTATGTATCTATCTATATAAGTATGTATATCGTCGCCTGGTACCCATAGTACAAGCTTTGCTTAGTTTGCGGCTAAGATGATCTGTGTGACATTGTCCCCAGATATTATTATTATTTTTTTACTAAAATCGGGGACATCTTTCATATCGTAAACAATAGATTTGCACAACATTAGATGATTTTAGTTTTTTATAATCTATAATTTAAGGAATAATTTAAATTGCTAATTTAAATTATTCCTTAACTTATATCGTAGCCTGTAAGCTTTCATAGAACATAAATTTAACTAAAGTAAAATGATTATCTTATATTTTACAACACATTTTAATTTTATTACTAAAGTCGACGACATCAATTTCATATCGTAAACAATAAAAAAGTTTACAATAGATTTGCACAATATTCGATGATTTTAGATTTTCTAATTTTCGAAATAATTTAAATTAGGAACCGAAACCTGAAAGTTTTCTGACAACTCAATTTAATCAAAATAATGATTATCTTATATTGTAAAACACATTTTTATTTTGTTACTAAATTCGGCGATATCAGTTACACAATGTAAACAATAGAAAAGTTTGCAATAAATTTGCACAACATTAGATGATTTTAGTTTTTTATAATTAATTTGGCTATAGTTTTCTAAGAAATAGGTTGCTTTATAGATACAGTCAACTTGCTAATGATTTTTAAGTTGGTTCTCCTCCTTATCTTATCATTTCCAAATTGAATAATGCACTCTGGCTTTATTGCGTCATTTTTAAATCATAATTTTAAAGTTTTTGAAGTCATGTGTAGATTACGTGGATTGCTATTAAAGATTTATTGTTGGCCTACGTTTTTATTTTCTAATACATTTTGTAATATACATAATGGAGGAAATTCGAAGATGGCATTGTGCCCATGAAAATAAACTCATCATAATATTTTCGGTTTCATGTTTTCTTTAGAACATCAATATGTGAAATACCGTTAGATTTTATTTTAAACGTTATGCTTCCATTGCTTCACCGGACAGTAAAAGAATTTGATCGATTTTTTATATATTTGGATGATAATAATAATATGTTGTTCAACTTACTGGGCACAGTGGGCGCACACCAACACTATTTATTTTAAACTACGTAAAATAAAACCGGACTGATAGGAGATTTTAAAACTAATAAATATATGTAGGTATATAAAAGGTTTAACTATCCTATTTGGTTGCTCTTATATTCTGTTCATATACAAAATTTTAAACTATGTAAAGTAAAACCGGGCTAATAGGAGATTTTAAAATAAAAAATATATGTAACAATCAATTGACGGTCACCGTAGCCTAGTTGGTAGTGCTCCTGCCTACGAAGCTGGTGGTCCTGGGTTCGAATCCCGGTAAGTGCAAATATTTGTGTGATGAGCACGAATATTTGTTTCTGAGGCATGGATGTTTTCTATGTATTTAAGTATTTATCTATCTATGTAAGTATGTATATCGTCACATGGTACCCATAGTACAAGCTTTGCTTAGTTTGGGGCTAGGAAGATCTGTGTGACACTGTCCCTAGATATTATTATATTATTATAGATATTATTATATGTAGGTAGGTATATAAAAGTCATAACTATCATATTTGGTTGCTCTTATATTCTGTTCATATACAAACTAAATAGAACAAATACAACAGAAATGCTTACATGTGCTAAAGGTTTTGCCTTGTAAGACAAGTAAAATAAGTGATGGAATCAGGCGTTACTTTGCGGAAATCCATAACAATCAAAATACAAAATCAATATGTAGTGTTAACCGCTAATTGTCAGTTTAATCATGCCGGGATGCAATTTGCACCGCCCTCCCGCCCGCAAAAAACGTGCACATGCAAGAAGGACAATATTAAAAAGCAAATTACATGCGCCAGTACGATACCCAACACGTGTTTCGGTCCTCCACGGACCATTTTCAAGGGCTGCTAACTCGTCGAGTGCTCGAAGGAGACATTGAGTCTCCTTCGAGCACTATTACCTACGGTGCAAATTGCATCCCGGCATGATTAAACTGACAATTAGCGGAATTAACACTACATATTGATTTTGTATTTTGACAAGTAAAATAATGTAAAGATGCAATAAATTCAAACTGCAATCGCTTGTCATCATCATCATGTCAGCCAAAGAACGTCCACAGCTGGACAAAAGCCTCCCCAAAGAATGGGGGGATATGACATAATGGCCACGCTAGGCAGACGGGTTGGCGATCGCAGTTTGTTGAGATCAAAGAAGTCAATTTTAGATATAATCGTTAAATCTGATACAAATGTTACATCGTTATATCAAAATTATAAGTAGGGAATTCCGTTGAAAATAAATGCTTTTATGAATTCAAAATTATCAATAGGATAGCCCTTATCATACACGTACCTATATGTAATCAGCATGTAATCTATAATAATACTAAAGCTAATCGTAACGACCTTCGGAGTCCAATATATCGTCTATTTTTACTTGCAACTCTAAAAGATGGCGACCAAAATGAAATGTTTAAGATAAACACTTCCGTCAACTTGAATTATTATTGTGCCGTGTGTAAATAATGTCCCAGAATATTATTATATATAATAATATCCTGGGACATTATTTACACACGGCCATCTGATACCAAACTAAGCAGAGCTTTTACTATGGAAACCAGATAACTGATATACTACATATACTTTTTGTGGTAAATACATACTTATATAGATATTTACAGCCAGACTCAGGACAAACAGACATGTTCATGCACACAAATATCTGTCCTGGGTGAATCGAAGCCACGACCTACGGCGTGAAAAGCAAGCATTTGCCAACCACGCCAACAGGCTCATCAAATAGTTAGTAGTTTATATGTAGGTATAATTAAGATGTCATTTCTCTTAATGGGTAAATTAATAAACAAATAAGAAGTCAATTTGTGTCAAATTCCAATTTGTATTTGACTAGTTAGGTACTAGTATTTAGAACTTCGTATGTTATTTTCATAGCAGCTATACTTTTGTTTATATGCAGGATTGTTATAAAAAATGTCTGTTTTATATTTCTTGTCTCCTGTTAGTCCACAATTGAAAATATAAAATAATGTACTCCAGGACATATTTCGCCAACGGCGGATGGAGATTAGTCATCTGCGCAGGCTATATTGTAGTGCACATGTATGCGCACACACAGTGGCTCTTTTTATCCATCATTCTAATAATCCGATGGGACGACTATTGACTTGACCAAGAGGTCAGTGCCTCTAGCACGAGTTCCTGCAGTTTACTTACTCGATCACACGTACAGTTTCGTCCCATACATTGAGCACCAGAGTTTTAGTTCTTAATAGTTTCCGCGAGAGGCGCTGGTGCTCAATGTGTGATCGAGTAAGTAAACTGCAGGAACTCGTGCTAGAGGCACAGGTACCTATTCGACCGACGGAGGCTTCCAGCTGATACTGAATAATAATTTTCTTTACAGAAATCCCAATATCACTTTATGGCCGGACTGGGAAATGGACCCTGGACCTCGTTATTTGCGGATGAACAAACTACCACTAGACCAGCAGTCAAATTTGAAATGTATATGTACGTAAATAGTGTGTGGCTATGATATTGAAAATACGCGTATAATACCAAAATTTCCAGCTTTTAGGCAATAACTTGGAAACTATATTTCTGTGTAGCGGGTAATTTCACAAACGTACAATTCTCGGACACCAAGCACAGACAGGTTTAGAACTAACCCATTAATATGCAATGTAGACCTTGAAAATAAATAGTCTTTCCAATATTAGAGCACTATAAAGGGTTCTATTCAGGTTAATGTTACAAAGAGAGCCCCTACATTGTATGTATGAGACTGGGTGCAAAAAGTCTTTATTTTAATTTATACATACGTAAACGAAACTAATTTATACATAGCACGCACTAAAAAATTTCGGCACTGGCCACTTCTAATGCCAATATTTAAAAAGTAATAACGACATTTTGAAAATGGAACTCTTTGGCTATGAACTAACGTTGCGGTTACTACGTTGGCTTGGCGTACAAAAAAAATATTTAATAATAGGTCTTTACCTATGAAATTGCCGTTTTGTATGAAAAAATTTAAACGAATTTTTTTCATGAATTTTTTTATTTGTATTAATCGAAGTAATCACCCATGCAATCAATGCATCTTTGCCATCGCAGTGGCAGTTTATTGATGCCCTTCTTAAAGAAATCAGCTGGACGGGAGGCAACAAATTCTTCAAAGGCATTTTGTACTGCCTCTCGGGTATTGAATTTTTTTCCCGCCAAGAAGTTATCCAAATTCTGGAAAAAGTAGTAGTCTGTAGGCGCAAGGTCTGGTGAGTAGGGCGGATGACGGAGAGCTTCCAACCCCAGTTCTTGCAACTTGGAGACCGTCTGCTGTGCAGTATGAGGTCGCGCGTTGTCGTGCAGGAGCAGCGGAGACGAGCGATTGACCAATGCTGGTTGGAGATGCGCCAGCTTCTCCATCATTGTGCTCAGTTCTTCACAGTACACATCTGCAGTAATGCTCACCCCGTTTGGTAAGAAGCTGTGATGAATCACACCGGCGCTAGACCACCAAACAGTGACCATCACTTTTCTAGGGGTAAGTTTTCGTTTAGGGCATTGTTTAGGTGCTGAACCAGGATCCAACCAACTTGCTGAGCGCTTGCGGTTATCAAACAGAATCCATTTTTCATCGCAGGTAACAATGCGGTTCAAAATTCCTTCATTTGTGTGTCTGTTGAGCAGTGCAAGGCACGTCTCGACGCGTACTTCGCGCTGGCGATCATTGAGTTCGTGGGGCACCCATTTGTCAAGCTTTTTTACCTTGCCAATTTGACGCAAATGGACCAATATTGTTTTGACGCTAACGTCGAAAGCTGCTGCTAATTCAGCCGTAGATTGTGTATCATCAGCTTCCACAACCGCCTTTAATTCGTCATTGTCGACCAAAGTCTTCGGACGACCGCGAGGTTCATTTTTCAGGTCGAAATTTCCAGAACGGAAGCGAGCAAACCAATAACAGGTGGTGCGTTGGTTTGTAGTGTTAGCTCCGTAAACGTCGTTGATGTTGCGTGCCGCTTGTGCCGCGTTGCTGCCACGACGGTACTCATATTCCATAATTACTCGAATTTTTAACGTATCCATGATGACGAAAAAGATTGAAATGCGATGAAAATGTAACACTAATCAATAAAGAAATGACTACTTTTGGAAAAAAGAATCCATGTTTTTAAAATAAAATTAATTTGAAATTAGAATTCTTAGCCAAACAAAAATTATTTTGATTTGAAATGGCCTGTACTGCAGAACGGCAATTTCATAGGTAAAGACCTAATAGTATGAAAAAGTGCATTAAACTCAATTAATTTTTGAATTATTGTTCAACTTAATTTTCAAATTCCAGTTAAAAGATCAGATCAGAGTATCAGATAGTCGTACCTAACCAGGCTGGTTGCTGATAGCAATTGATGTCAATTATATAGAGTATACATACATATATATATGTGTACTATACATAGAGACGTTAATAGCCAGTACTCCCACCCGCAAGTTTTTGGTGAGCTTATTTGACTAGATAACTCTCCCTTATAAAATAAAATAGCAGTAAGTGGGGAATGCACGTGTGGCACAGGGGTTAAGACAGTCGCCTCGTCACTTCGAGTCCCGGGTTTGAATCCCGCGCAGCGGAAACCGTTTTTGTGATTCATAAATAGTTATTTTGAGTCTGGATGTACTTTGTGTCCGTCAATTATGTTTGTAAAGTATCCCGCGACATTATAATTAATTACACTAGTGCGAGCGTTGTCTTAAAAAATATTCTATACTATATATTTAAGAAATTGAAGATTGCTAATCACTTTTATGACGTTGTACATTTTTATCAATATGTTTCATTCCACTATCGTAGGTTCATAATCATTAGATAAATATCAATTAATTTATAAACGATTTTATTAAAAAAAACATTTTATATTATCACGATAACAGACATTTCTGTACCTATTAAATCTAAATAAAAAATCAATATTGAGGTTTTCCTAGGAGGCTCTCAATGCTTCAACAGATACTCTATAGGATATCGAGGGCTAAAGCCGTCTATCAAAAGAAGACTACAAACTGAGTAATTAGCTCCAGAGTACTCCCTCTTTTCGAACAAATAAACAGAACTACTTGAATATCTACGTAATTTATGTATATGAATATTAATTAAATAAAGTGTAATAATAATTAATAATAAAATCTTGGGACATTATTCACACACGGCCATCTGATCCCAAACTAAACAGTGCTTGTACTATGGAAACCAGATAACTGATACACTACATAAAAATATAATACTTTTCAATATTATTATTACATAATTTTATAGATAATTACACCCAGAATCAGGACAAACAGAAACGTTCACGTACACAAATATCTGTCCTGGTTGGTAATCGAACCCACGACCTGCGGCGTGATAGGCAAGCGTTTACTGGCTTTTTTTCTTTTGTTCAATTCCATAGATACTGTTATTCTTACGTCTCCTTCACTATTCAGGTTACACCTTGAATATAATGTACTATTACTAAATAAGTTAGGGGAACGGCGGATCATCCCGTACAGCGGGTGATACGGTACATTGGATATTTCGGAAAACAAACTATGACAATATGTCTATCCCTGTCTAATTCGTAGTAAACATGTATCTATTCGTACCGCGATCGCCACACGCTAGTCTACCGCCTGGTTTTGTAGGAAAGTCATGCGTCACGTTTTTGCGCCAATTATTATAAGGAGTGTTGTTGGTGTTTTATACAATAAGTAACATTTTTTAATTGTTTATTGTTGCAAATATATTCCATATTGGGCAATATTGTCCAACGGTTATATGAACAGTACATTTTTATCAATATCCTGTATTGTTTTTATTTGTTATTAAGAATAAATTCAAAATGGAGACTTCGGGTCAGTACGTACACTTATGTACGGTATTACTTAAATATAGCTTCTAAACAAGTGAACCACAAAAAAGGAGGAAAACCATCGCATCAGAGAAAAATTCTAAACAGCTCCAGTTCTGAAGACGAGGGTTTGATGTTCGGCGGAAGTGATGAGGACGATTATGGTTTTTATACAGAAGGAGAGACGGGAGTTACGAACGAGCTTTGCATTACGTTGTGGCGAATTCAGTTCTGGTATCGCTGCGTACTGTGTGGGTACTGGGTTTATGCTCTATGAAGCAATAAAGACGCACCAGAAGGCTATGTTTGCGGTTTCTGCAACGAGAAATGGTTAAAAATGCCTTTGAATGATTCCGTATAGTCTGTACGGAATCATCCGACGTTTGCGGATGATTCCGTACTATCAATATTTTATAAAAAAAGGAAAATAAAGCACGTGTAGTTATCTGATTTGATTCATTTTCCGAATATGATTACCTAACCATATTTCCAATTTAATAATATGTAGAAATAACCAATAATGTTTTTAGTTTTTATATGATTAGTCATCATCCTTAGGTGTACGGAAACCCCCGCTGTTCCCCTATAGGTAGCAATTACTATAGATTTCCTTCTTTTTTATATCTAGGGACGATGACACACAGATAAACCTAGCCCCAAACTAAGCAGAGCTTGTACTATGAGTACCAGGCCAGGATATACATACTTATATAGATAGATAAACACTTAAATACATGGAAAACATCCATGGCTCAGAAAGAAATATTCGTGCTCATCACACAAATATTTGCACTTACTGGTATTTGAATCCAGGACCACCAGCTTCGTAGGCAGGAGCACTACCAACTAGGCTACGGTGACTGTCAACTTTATTTTTAGTGTCTTATAAGCGAGGTAAAATACTGAAATACGTGGCAAACCAATACAAATTTACTAAAGCCCTGATAGTACATACTGCGCTATAAACAATGGAATGTGTTTTTAAAACATCACTGTTATACTTGCGTCGGTATCCAATAGGAAACAACAAATGCCAAAGGTATTGTTGTAAACCAAAATTCAATAATAGCGGACATCGGCCGCTCGAACTATGCTATTATACAATAGATTTTAGCGCTCCACATCAATAATAGAAGTTGATCGAACGCCCGTCATTTCCGTCTCCCAAGTTTAGATAACGTTCTCATAATGACGCAAAATCAACTTCCAATATATCGACAATAAATGCCCTCTGCCTCAATCACGCCACACGCATGATTCACATACACAATCCAAACACAAGCACGATTCAGAAATATCTTGCATTAGACAAAAGACCATTGTACATTTGAAGGAATAAGTATTGTCGTTTAACAGCTCTAAGTAACAAAGAAACGCGTTACCAGAAAGATTTAAACATCAGTTTACGCTTATCGGTGTAATCTGAGCGAGAAATGTGGCATTGTAACAGTGAGAGTTCAAAACGATCGTACTTTCGTCGCAATATTCCCTTGTGATACTCCTATCTAATTATCCGTAAGGAAAGGTTGTTTAAGTTAGATAATAGAACCACTCCTCAAAGAAAAGTAAAGAATACGAACGAAACGAAGATAAGCATCGCAGTAACGTGTGAAACGTTTCGTTGAATATCGAAGGTACACCATTTATGTTTTACGCCAAACACTAAACCATACGAGTATTATTTTGCATTAATAAAACAACGGCGTCGAAGAAAAACGCCGAGTTCCTGGCGTTCCCACAGACGGGACGCATCGCAGTGCACATGCAACTCGCCAGCGAGTGTCCAATAAAAAACTGTGTCATCGACCCCGCGTGCGTCAGTCATGATAAAGAACTCCGGCTCCTTCCGTCACGTATAATACGGGGAGCAGATGACGATCAATTAAAAAGTTTGTACGCATTAACTATACGGGAATTAGTTGGGTTCGGCGTGCGTGCCAGATGGACTCAACGAATTTCTTTATGAGAAATGTGCTTCAAGTTAGCCTTAATGTTCTTACTTATCAACAAGTAAACGCTCCATCTGAGCTGTGACGGAAAACGAACAATCAGGCCGTTCAGCCTATTTATGTTGTGAGCGCATTAATATCTGTTAATATTGATGTTAAATAGTTGTTCTAAATAATTAATGTGAAGATTGGTATTTATGAGATTCTCAACTTATCTTTATGCTTTTATTAATTAAAGATGAATCAGTGATGTAATATATGTCTATGCATGCATAATTGAATACATTCACAAGCAAGTTAACCAGAGCTCTGGCCACTGCCACTTGAATGGCTGCGAATCCACATTTGGTCAATAAATCGCAGAAAATAGTCGTTTTAGTGACGATAAACAAGCTCCGCTAAGAGCTATCTTATTATTTTTGATTTAACGCATGCATGAATTAAGTATGCATTAGCATGCATAATTTGTCTTAAAAATAATAATATTATCAAAAAAAAAAAATAATATGCCTTCTCAATGTTTAAAGGAAGATAAGAAAAGATCCTTCATTTGTGCTGAATGCCGTATTTACAAACAAATATACTATACAAATATTAATTTTGTAACAAAATTACGGTTAATTACAAATTTATTAAAGCCTCGAATAGCACAAACTACGCCGAACAGAATACAATATTATGTTCTAATAAGTATGTACATATAACTTCTCTCATAAAGGCAAATAAAACAATTCAGTCAAGTAATGTGCATCTTCAAAGATAAAGTATGCGCCTATCATAGCCTGAACCACTACCCCTCATCCCGCCTCGATGAGTTCTGGTAAGCTTACGTATGGCCACTTAGATAATGTTATCAACGCAGCGTAACAATGATGGTACCACTTCCCTAGTTGAACTGCACATAGAGCGAGAACACATTACGTTTAACCTCTTTCATCTCCCGTTTTGAAGTCCTATTCAATTGCCTCGTCATAAAAACAATAACTGAATGCAATATGTTCATAACCTTCACCTGATGAGAAATAAAAGTATTATATTATGTAGTATATCAGTTATCTGGTTTGCATAGTACAAGTTTAGTTGCTTACTTTGAGATCAGATGGCCGTGTGTAAATAGTGTGCCATGATATTATTATTCAAATAAAATACAATACACTATATTTCGAAGGCGGCATAATTATTATGTGCGCTCATTTCAGGTATAAATGATAACGTATTATCACGTTTTCTTCTGAAATTCAGTTATTACAGCCAATCTCGTAGAAGATTAGCCATTTTTTCTATTAGAAAGTTGAGATACATGCATAAATCACCGAATCGTAAACGGTGACGCTTGTGACACATATGTATAACATCAATCGCGCGTTGTGAACTTATGTCTCGTCCCACATGAACTCTGCCGACCTTACTTCCACAACACTATCTGTATAATGTAATGGAAATCATACTTATAATAACCTAGAGTATTATATGAGGTGGAATTGTCCGGTAACGCTGTGTATGCCGCCTAAGCTAACTGTAAACGTTATGTCAATAAAAAATACTGAAAATTCTTGGTACGTCCCCAGACGGGGTGCTCATAAAGCGAAACAGCTCTATGCTCTACCATTTACGCATGTGTTGCAGTTTAGGAATGTGTACTCAAATACAGTTGGACTATTCTTTCCCTCTTATAATCCGATTGAAAATTTCAGCTGCGACAGCAAGCAACCGCTTAAGCGCAGGATTTATAACTTTACGTCCCCGTTACTGAAATTTGAAAAAATCATAATGTTCCATTGGCAAAAAAACCGTATCACTATTGGTCGAACCCGGAATATACAGTAATACAGTTGCATAACGATCAGTGGATTTTACGTTGCCTCTTGCTATACGAAAACTATCCTTTTCCTATAAATAATAAAGACGAACTCAAGGTCAAACCATTTCCACGGTCGTGGCGTGGACTATTCACTGCACTGTTAACTATACCTATTATTTCTTTGGCACAAAATTAACAGCGTTAAAGCACATGTATTATTTTTACGAGCGCCCATTCGTAATACAAGAAACAAATATATCAACAAGCTGTATTTCAAATCTAATTGTATAGAGACTATTTATTATTACTGCAATATTTCTCGTCACAAATCACTGTGATGGTTAAAATTGCATCATCAATTAGTGCATTGTTTCAACGCTTTAGTTATCTAAAAGCGTTATAATTGATGACCGCGTATCGCTAATCGTTGAACAAGATCTTTATATATTAACCAATGTTGATGAATAGCCTAAATAATGATAACGTTATCAATAGATATCAGGTGGAGTATTGAGGGATATACATATATATTACAAACCTATGTATCTAGCATACGTTAGGAATACTCAAGTCTCAATACAGGCCAAAGAAACCACAGGATAACAGAGTCTATGGCTAAGCATGGGAATTGTTCAAACGTAGAGAGACAAAAGTCTTTGACCCCATGGTAGGTTCGCTAGAGCAACTGACAGCTCATAAAGCGGCGAAAATGATCACCAGTTGAAGGTAGCATCTCTCTCACTCACTCACGCGTTGCCAAGCATCATGACCTCTCATGACCTTACTCACACCTTAGAACTGCGACACAAACCTAATAATTTTGTAAGGAAATTAATACTAGTTACCTTTCTTTTGCATGGCCTGTTCCCAGAGCAGCGAAGTAATGTCCTCAACCCAAGCGTTTCGGACTGTAGGTTCCGCGGTCTCCAGCTTGTAAGACTTGAGGGTCCTCTTCTTGTACCAGATTGTGAACTTATGCTGGTCCTGCTCCTTCGCCGTGATGCCCAGGTCGTCCACGGATATGTGGTCCTTGTATATAAAGTACTCCACACGGGATTGCTGCAAAGATAAATTTTGAAGCTGGTTGATTTATAGTTCATTGTATTTATGTCTTAAAATAACTATGAGGTACCATTGGACTTAAAGTACAAACGAAGAATCACCACTCGCTCGTCTCCAAATTCTTAGAAGTAATATATTTAGAGATTTTTTTTAAATTCATATTCATTTGAACCAATGATGGCTTCCCGGCGAATTTCGGCCTCGGCAGCCATTCTCAATGAAGATTAGCCAATTTAGCGCAAACACAGGGGCACTTTCTATTCCATCACTCTCATGATCTGATGGGATGACTAGCGACACGGCCGGAAAGAGGTCAGGTACAGGACCGACGGCTCCGAGGCTCGGGGGTGTAATACCGCCAACTTCCAGACTTCGGGCTGATACTGAGAAATTTCTTTTTACGGAAAAATCCCAAAAACATTTTTTGGCACGACCCGGGATTTGAACCCAGTACCTCATTTTCTGCAATTTGGTATTTGAACCAATATTCTGCTTTCAAAGAGTAATTCGTCCACTTCGATTGCATGTGGATATTATCATCTGTTTTGTTCGAGAGATGCATTAAACAATAGAATTTGATCGAAGAATATTCGCTCGATTCATTTATTATTTGTAATATATACCCACGTTTATAGATTTTTTAAATTAGTTCATGATTGTTTCAGTTTTATGGGTATCGTAAATACTCACGCTAAGAAATGCAAGTTGTTATCCAGCTACATACAATTGAGCATTAGTTGAAATACAGTAAGAAACTTACTCCATTTAGTGAGATGGATTACGCACTATATTCAGTGTTATACAGTGCGCAGAGCATGGAAGGTGTTAGAACTTCAGCATGTTTGGCATATGTCTGGTCTTATTTATGCTTTACATCGTCTTGTCTTATACCTGTCTTGTAACCGGTCCGTGTGATTGGAGAGGTTAAGCAACTAGGCTCGCGGTTAGTCCATAGATTATATCCAATTGATATTTTTTCCAATTTTGATATAAAAAGAAATGTGTTATATGCTCATGCAGCCTATCTTATGCCTTTAAGCGTTTCACATGTCTTTTACCATAGACAAGATAGGCAGTATGCATTTCTAAGATTAAGACCTATAATGTACCCAATTTAGGTGAATTAAACAATATGATTCTGATTCTGAAAACAGTTGGACCAAATCCTTATAATAAATACATGTTGACTAGTTGGCTAATCTTTGTCGAGGTTGGACGCTATAGCCGAAATTCAGGGCACCTAGTGGAGACGTTTACACAATTGTTCCTTACTTCCTAAGAAACACCAATATGACGTTGACCGTACTGTTGATCGAATCGGGGGATACATTTTGATTTCCATCATTAGTTTAGGTAACTATAATTACACATTGCTATTGTATTCAAACTGTTGTCATTATAACGTGACCAGAATAACAATTTGCCGTTTGGTTTCAATAACACATAAAACTGACTCATTGAATGCAAGGTTCATATTATTTAGTTGTGGTTTGAAGTATATACGTTCTAGAATTTAAACACTTGAGTTGTCTAAAGATATAAACTGAGGTTCTTAGGGACTTATTCTAGACATGGATGGTTGTCATTCTTATCAGAGTCTAAGACCCTCTATTCCCACGCTTTCATAGACGCAATGGACAGGAAAACAATCCCTAACAATTATGAAGTGCAGGCTTTTTGTGCTGCCTGGATGTATGATGTAACAGTGCTAAATTGCTACTGCGGGTTGCTATTGCGTTTTTTTCTTCTATTATATATATATATATATATATATATATATATATATATATATATATATATATATATATATATATATATATATATATATTGGTTTATATTATAATTATAATTTTGTTCTTCTTCTTAGCGTGTCGATGGCAATCTAAATTAAGTCAGCCCAGAATTCAGCTACGCGTTGAGCGTTGTCAGTAGCGTCCATTAGTTCTTCCAACGTGCAGGCATTAGGGCACGCAGGACATGTCAACAAGTGTGCCATAGTTTGAGGAACGGAACCACACTTGCACTCTAGGTTGGAATTGTTTAAAAATCCCCACCTGAGCAGGTTTTCTTTGCTTCGACCAACTTGGGTCCGAAATTTTGTCGTCGATAATTTTGTTTATAACTATTTAATTGGACTCATAGTCTAACCTAATTCGGCTAGGTAGCAAAATAAAACGAATGGCTACCGTTTGACCACAAAACTTACAGATAACCATTAACCAAGACCAAAGGAACAAGTACATATCGTCCCCGTAGTTGGAAAATTAAATAAGTCCAATTTTGGCGATTTTGACTTTATCCTATTTTCAAAACACCTAAAACATGCCACATATTTGAGCCTTACATGCATTTTCGTATCTTATACCGTTCCAAAGATATAGCCATTTTTGTCAGACAGGTCATGCCAGATGGAATAATAAATATCTTCAGAGAAACACAATTTTTTTAAAGGAAAAATAAATAACTCAGTAAATAAATCAATAACTGTAGTCAATGATGAGTTGAATGTCAAATAAATTAAATAACTTGAGTTGTTGAATTTTTCCTCAACTTAAAATTTCTTTCACAAAACTAACTTAGTTCTAGGAAAACTAAATAACTCTATTTATTTAATTCTGTTATTCAAAATTTTGATATAACGTACGTTATTTATAAATATTTGATGTTATTTATTTCTTCTACAACTAAATAATGATTAATTATAAGATGATAGGCAAATAAAATTAAATAAATTAAGTTGTCATCAGAGGAAATCAGAGGATCAGTCCCATTTCAGATATCGAACCAAGGCCACTGTCGACAGATGAAGAACCTTTTTCTGATTCTGGTTCTACATGGATTCCGGACACAGAAGAAAATAAAATAAAAAGGAATCTTAGCTCTTAAATAGAGTTAAGAGTTAAGAGATTTGAACGAGAGATTCTGAAGATGAAAGAAGTAATATTATAAAAACTCGAGCTATTATTGAAAACCCTATTGACCAAGTCTCACCGTGTTACCCTGATTGAAGAAGCATGGAACACATTATCACAATCGCTGAGGCAACAAATTCAGAAATAAGGATAAAGAGGACATGAGGACAAGATACATAAGGAAAAAGAAACTAGGGTGCTAAAAAAAATGCTGTAATAAAATAAATTTTATAAATGTTTTCATACAAGATGTTCCTGTCGTATCTATGTTACTAGAAATAATATCGAATGTATACAACTATATTACTACAAACATGTTCTGACTAGAATGGCCAAGTTCAAGATGTCCTTAAGTCCTTTTTCTTTGGTTACAGAAATGGCGCCGGTAAAGTTTCTATTTGGCTTTGAAACAACACCGAAATACTTTTTATCGCAAATATTGGTCAAAAAGTATAAATTAGATGTCTCTTTAATATAAACGATGTAGGATTTAAATTCAATGAGTTAATATTGAGTAAATTAATCGATATAATTGTTTAGCCTAAGTCGCTTATCCTATGGACTTACGGATTTTTAAGCTGGACTTAGGGACTTTTAACTGGACTTAGGTATTTTAAAAGATAATACTTTGGACTTAGGGGCACTATTAACCATAAAATGATACAAAATATTATTTTTAATATTACTTTAATCAAAAATAAAGTTCTAATTAAATCAATATTTTCTACTATTGTTCTCCTTACAAACTATAATGATTAAATAAAAAACTAAAACGATGTACTATTAATTTTAACA
Source organism: Pseudoips prasinana (assembly GCA_951640165.1). Classification (NCBI taxonomy): domain Eukaryota; kingdom Metazoa; phylum Arthropoda; class Insecta; order Lepidoptera; family Nolidae; genus Pseudoips; species Pseudoips prasinana. Next base: position 25,390,229 of record OX621237.1, on the reverse strand, counting down.
GTAAGTTGAGTTACGAGATAAAATTAGGTAGCTAATTTTATTTTCTTTTTACTTTTAACCTCCTACCTACTCTTCCTGTTCTTCCTCTTCCGCTTCATTTGCTACATCTTCAGCCGCATGCTCACCACATTCTTCATTATAATTAATAATACTGTCGTAAAATGGTCTGGCTTCCAATGGAACGTATTCTAAAAGTTTAACTATGTCTCTGACTTTAGCTTCTTTCAACTTTATTTGACCATGATAACAATCAACGAGCTCCCTTCTTTGAATTAATCTCGATATTCCTGTTCGGTATAAAGCGAACTGACTAAGTTTCTGATTTGTCATCGACTGTGACATCCCCGGCTTACCATTTTTATGAAATTGAACTTGTCGACAGGTTGATATGCCCGGAACTGCAGATTTTATTCGAGCATCGTAAAATGCTTTAAAATCTTTAACTGTTACCACCCTGTCTACAATGCCTTCGCTTGACAGATTGTTTTGTAGGCACACAACTTCGAATTTATTTGTTACTTTGCTGTTTAGTATAAGATTAATGTAAAAATCAGGCGTAAATATTTTGTCATTTTTGACTTGCTTCCTCTCTATGAGAGCAAAATCCCTGTCAATAGGCATCATTGAGTGCCCTGGTATCGGATAGAAAATTGTAGCTGTTTGAAATATTCCTTGAGCACACATTTGGTCTAGAAATGCAAACAAATACCGGTTTTTATTTTGGCTGTAACAATTATCGCAGAACAGTTCGAGATGTGCTTGTTGTGGTTTTTTGTTTTTATGGATATAGTCTTCCAAGGCTGTAAGAACTTCATTCGGTCCCTTAAGAGCATAATTTTCTGTATATACATACATTGTTGCAGTTTTTTCTCCTAAGTTATGAACCCCGAAGTTATGCATCCAAAGTTGTCGCAAGTAATATTCGTCTCCTACATTAGTAACAGGTAGCGGTAGATTCTTTTGGTAGTCAAAGCACAATGACATTTTTGTTTTATCTGTTTCATTTTCTGCTTTGCTTAATCTCTCTAAAAATACTTGTGCTTTTCTTAAATGCAACTCTTTATCCCTTTCTAACGTTTGCTTTTCTTCTTGATTGTTACAGGCTGTCGCAGCGTCTATTTTTACTTTATACTTTTCACAGGTATGACATATATCTTTACGAGGCTGGCCAAAGGCGTAATTAAAGTCAAAATTGAATATTTCTCTAAATTTATCATATTTAATTTGGTTTCCAGGGTTGTCTTTTAAGAATTTTCTGTGCAGTTCTGAAATACTGAGGTTTGAATCTAAATATTTTTTATGTTTGTTTGAGGATCTGGAGTAATGGGATTCTCTAGCAGGCAGGTTGACAAGGAATCTATGAACTTTTTCTATAGTCTCTTGCTCACAAGTTGGGTGATTATTGTGCTTTCCTCTTCCGTCTTGTATATCCTTTTCTTTGTGCATTACTTTACGTCGCAACCTATCTCTTTTGATTCCATGAATTGCCAAAAATATTTGCTGGCAAACAGCTACTGTGCGATCGCCAGTCTTTACGTTATATTTGAATACTCGCCGGTTTCTAGCATTGTCTCTCTTCTTTCGTGGTCTAAATCTATTTGGAACATCGTCGACAAGGCACCCTTGTAGGTAAATATTTTGTTCTGTATGGTTTGCCAAGTTAATAAATTTATTAAAAATATCTTTACATTCTCTTTCATTCAATTTCTCTCTGCATTTACATCTACAAAGTGGTATGACACGCATGACATGATTTTTCAAATTATTACTTTTTTTGATATTCTTATCCCAAGTAGCTGGGTTTCGTTTCCTCTTTTTGCCTCTTTTTTCTTCAGCAGCTTCATCGGGTTCTGAACAATCAGTTACATCTTCTAATACACCAGTTGTAGGGTTAATAAGTTGTAACCCACGTGATGTTAGAGCAAATCCTTCCTCTAAAATATTTTCTAAAAGGCCATTTTCAGGATTAATAAGAAAAGCTGCGTTGTCATTAACAGTAACATTGTTCTCACAATTGCCATCACCATCTTCGAAAAGCCCAGTTGTAAAATTAAGCATACGATTACTTTCGAGGTCTGCATTAAAAGCGGAAGAAGCGTCTTTAGCAGCCAAAACAACTTCATCGGCATTAATTTCAAAAATAATATCTTCTGCGGAAGTACCAGATTCAGCATTTCATCGAAGATTTTAAAAAATCACCATCAGCAGGCAAAGCAATACTCTCACCTGCATCTGCATCCAATTCAGTTACTTTTGCGGCAGCATCATATTTTTCATTACACAATCTGATATTAGGCAATGAGGAATTCACAATATTATTGCTTACTTCTTCATCTGATTCTTCATCAGACTGTAGTATTCCAGCTTCTTCTATTAACCGTTGCAACTTATCTTCGTCCATATCGAAAAAATCAAGTATAACTTTTATTTTATTACTAAAAACACTAAACGTAAGTTCGTTAAGAAAACAATATTTTGAAAAATGACGGATTCTGTCAACTTAGTGACATTCCAATAAAAAGTCATGGACTAAGGGACTTTTGACACTTAGGGATTTTTTGAACTGGAATTACTGGACTTAGGCTAATAAGTGAATAAAAAAAACCGTCTTAGGGACAACTTACAAACGTCTTAAATAGATAAAACCATAGGCAATGACCTGCTTTAACAGCTGTGTTACTAGTGCATAAAATCCCTAAGTGGACTTAGGGACATCTTGAACTTGGCCATTCTTTTAGCGCTTTTTTAAAGTCTACGTGAATAAAAACCTTTTTTATTATATTTTTTTTTTATTTTATGTTTATTTAAAACCCCCAGCAGACGCCGTTTTACCAAAACCAACGACCTCTGGTCCTGGGAACATATAACACTCGCACACTGCGGACCGAAAAGGTAGATCATTGAACTGGAGGAGGCACTGGGCCGGTTACATTGGGATATCATAGGACTGTCTCAAGTCCGAAGAGAGTGGGAGGACACGATAATACTGAAACCGGGAACCTTCTCTATTTCCAGACGGGTGACCAACTGTCCCAAGGTGGTGTCTGGTTCATAATTCACAAGTCCCTCGTCCACAACATGTGAAAATCGAGTGTGTCGACTAAGGTGGCGTACCTTATACTCAGAATTACCAAGCGGTATTCGTTGAAGGTCATACAGGTATACGCGCCGACTTCGACGCACTCCGACGATGAGCTTGAGGTCATGTATCAGTATATATCAAGAGCCATACATAGCTCTAAAACCTATTTCACTGTGGTCATTTGTGGACTTTGACGCGAAGCTGTGCAAAGGATTCGGTAAAGAGCTGAGAGTGGGGTAATTTGGAACTGGAAACCCTGGGGCCAAATGTTGGCCGTCTTCATTGAGAAAGAGAGACTCTTTATGATGAATCCCTTCTTTAAGAAGCCGGACCACTGGACCTGGGTGAGCTCCGACGGTAAGGTAACCGGGAGCCATCACAGACTGGTGAGAGTCTCATTGAATCTTAATGTCAAGTTCCAGAGGTCCCGACTGATAAAGTCTACGCTCGGACCTTTACCTATCCACGCCCAAAACCCCGAAACTCTCAGCTCGCACTGCAAAACAGTTTCGAATGCCCAGCAGACTGGGAGGAAGTGGACTCATACTAAGACAGGCTCGTAGAAGCGGTCCATATGGCTGGATCTAAGGTCTTCACGGCCCGCAGTATAAACAAAACTAAATAATATCTGACTTAACCCTGCAACTTATGGAAGAAAGACGGAAACACGCGTCAATTTAATACAATAAGTAACAAAGAGGCCATCGAGCGGAACAAAGGCTCTAAAGTGCCTCGGATCCCAGAGCACGACTAACCCGTTATTACACCGAAGACATCCCGTAAGTCAGCCTGTACGAGATTAGACTGGCTCTCAGACAACTTAAGAACAACAAGGTGCTTGGTGATTACAGCAGAGCGTCTGAGGACGGGTGGTACACCAATCCTATGGGCCCATCAGAAGTTATTTAAGTCCGTCATACTAGATGGTCAAACGCCAGCATGGCACAGAAGTGTGGTGGTGCTCAACAAAACCCTATTGAAGAATTATAGACCCATCACACTACTGAGCCATGTTTACAAGTTGTTTTCGAGGGTCATTACGAATCGTCTCGCACGCAAGTTTGATGACTTCCAGCCTACCAAACAAACGGTTTTTGGAAATGCTTTAGCACCATAGACCTCATACATACGCTGCGGAAAGTTATACACAAAAACGAAGAGTACAACAAGCCACTGTGCTTAGCATTTGTGGACTATGAGAAAGCCTTTGATTCTGTCCAAACCTGCTCCGTGCTCAGATCTCTCCAAAGGTGTCAAATCGACTACTGGTATATCGAGGTGTTAAAGTGTTTGTATGAATACGCTACTATGTCAGTGCGACACCAGGACCAGAACTCACGCCTCGCGTAAGTGGATAGGTTTTGCTGTCCACTTAAAGCGCAGCGAGGCGTGAGACAGGGAGATGTTATATCTACAAAACTGTTCACTGCTGCATTGGGAGATGTCTTCAAGCTTCAGGACTGGAAAGGCTTTAGCAATGTCAATGGCTAGTACATCACTCACCTTCGATTTGCCAATGGTATAATAGTCATGGCTGAGTCTATGGAAGATCTCGGTACAATGTTCGATTACCTCAGCAGAGTTTCTCAACAAGTGTAGAGAACTATATTTACCTAGAACAGACTATCCAACTAGGTAGGTCCAACTTCGAGAAGGAGGTCAATCGTATAATCCAACTCGGCTGGTCAGCGTTCGGGAAGCTACGTAACAACTTCTCGTCAAAAATACCGCAGTGTCGGAAGTTGAAAGTCTTCGACCAGTGTGTGTTGCCAGTGATGATTTACGGAACAGAGAGGTGGTCGCTCACTATGGGCCTTATTAGAGGGCTCAAGGTCACCCAAAGAGCAATGGAGAGGGCTATGCTCGGAGTTTCCCTGCGAGATCGAATCAGAAATGTCGAAATCCACAGGCAAACCAACGTCACCGACATAGCCCGAATAATTGCTTAACTGAAGTGGCAGTGGGCGGGATACATATCTCGTAGAACCCACGGCCGTTGGGGCATAAAGGTTCTCAAGTGGCGACCACGAACCAGAAGACGCAGCGTGGGCAGGCCTCCTACAAGATGGACTGATGATCTTGTGCGGGTCGCTGGAAACGGCTGGATGCAAATAGTGCAATGTGGAGCGACCGGCAATGGTGGAGATCTTTGGGGGATGCCTTTGTCCAGCAGTGGTCTTTCGGCTGATATGATGATGTTTATTTTTTAAGTTTGTGGCAAGATAACTATGTTATAACAATACACTTTTTCTAAAACATTCTATTTATTCCTTAAAATAACTTTATTAATATCATAATACAGCGTTTATTTCATATGAGACCAACAAAACTTAAAAAATAATAAAGTAATAATAACGTACAAAGCCACTAAATTTTACATTTAAAGATATTTCGAGTTTGATAAATTCAATAACTGCATTTATTTCACCAAATTTTACTCTACCAAATGTATTTTGATTGTAGGAAAACTAAATAAATAGCCGAAATAAGTAGCTAATTATAGTTACGTTATAAAGAACAGTTGTGGCAAAATTAAACAACTTGATTTTTGATTTGTTATTTAGTTATAGTTAAAGATAGAGTTCAGTTTGTTAAAGCATAATGTGAAAGGCTATCAGGTCCACAAAATATAAAATTGCCGACGGTAAAATTCTCTCACACTTTGTTACAAATGTAAATTTACTAAAAAAAAAACACTAAATCGCGTTTATCTCAGAACTACAAAATCAGAGTTATTTAGTTTTCCAACTACGGGGACGATATAAACAATATCTAAGTAAGAGTTACCAAATCTAGTATTGCAATCCAGATAACTTTAATTCATAATTATGTTTAAATTACCAACTTATCCTTAGATTCAAACAATTAAAAAAAGAATATTTTATGCAAATTGTGGTTGTTAGTCAATGAAATGGCAAAAACAGGCCAAACGATAACAATTTCTGCATTGAAACTGAAACAATAGCGCATCAATGAGGAGCGACGACATGCTATTTTTTTTAAAGACAACGCTCGCACTAAGGTTGCGGTACTCTAAGGTTACGCTCGGTACTTTACAAACATATAATCGACGGACACAAAGTCCATTTAGTCACAGAACAACTATTTATGGGTCACACAAATAGTTGTCCTGCATGGGAATCGAACCCGGGACATGAAGTGGCGAGTCTTAACCAGAGACACAGGAAGAGATCATGAGAGCCGACGGAATGTTACAAGTTGGTTCCAGGGCTCTACCGGCTAAGTCGCCGAACATCGATTTCGTGAATGGCGTTTAAATAAATTAAGCTAAAAAATGACTTAATCAATCGTTAAATCGGCTTCAACGTTGACAATCGATTCCGGACCATTTATGACGTCACATGTGCTCATGGAAGCCGATTTAACGATTGATAAAGTCATTTTTAACCTTTATTTATTTGAACGCCATTAAAGAAACCGATGTTCGGCGACTTAGCCGGTAGAGCCTCAGGCAACGTCCTGTGGCTCTTGGCACTAGAGCGTCATACCACATCTAGAAAAATACCTGCCAAAAACGTCCCAATAATTGATTTTGTTCAAACTGGAACGACGCTTCGGTTGAATAATAATTTGCTACCACTTTATCAACTACGCAGTCTAACATTAGTACAGACGCCAGCACATCTAGCTATCCCAATCTGTCAAATTTATTTAATAGATTTTTAACTTTATCACATAAGCATAAGGCTCACTTTCTATTGAGGAAAATTTGACAGATTGGTGTAGCTTGATGTGCTGGGGTCTGTACAATGAAGAATCTCCCACAGTATTACGTATTTCCTGTGCCATCAAACAGCTGAAATCGACGATGCGTGGTAAATTAGTCGTTCCGTAGCATTGGCAAGGTCATTTAACTCTCGCCATTACAATAATGCTATTGTTTGGAAACAACATCATGAATATAGAAATATTTTCATGTAGGCAGGTACTAGCCAGTGGCGAAGGGTCTTTAGAAGACGATTCGATATTTAATCATGACAGTCAGAGTAAGTTGAATGAATGAGTTAGTATTAATTACTGTTTTAAGAACCATTGTTGTTTTAATAAACAATGTAACCAAACAAATTTGAAGACAGACGTATGTTCGACATATATATTATATCTAAATATCATAGAAATTATATCTAAATATAACATTTGAGGAAATTACAAATAAAAATAAAAATAAGAATCCATCCACCAACAACGGATAACGTAACATACATAAAAATCATATAATTCCTTCTTTTTGAAGTCTGTTAGAATATACTCATATAATCTCAAAATATACTTATCTAAATTAATCGCAATCACGACATTTGGTAATGGTTATGCCAATTTCAAGGGAAAAACCAGATTTTATTCGGTATTTCAGGTGATATTTGACGGTAAATTCAAAACTGAAATACAGAACTATTATTAACTTGGGAGGATATGCCATTATGTCTACGCTTGGAAGGCGGGTTGGCAATCGCAGAGTGGTGTTCATAGTACTCAGAGATACGTTACTGCCAATTCTCTGTTAGATGTTCTAGATACTCCCTAGCAATTACTTCTACGCTTCCACAGAGTGAACAGTGGTCGTTATATACGTCGCTGTCACCTCATATTTGCATAGGTAAATCGGCTTTACATATGAAATGGTTCACCCTTCGCTGGTGCTGGTGCTTAATACATACATTATCCTACGCGCTACTTGTAAGATAGATATTTATAGATAGCATAGTCGATTTTCACTCAACAGACGAAGATCCTCCACCTTACTGAATTATTATTTTTATATTATTATTATTATGTTGTGTTTCTTCACGTGACAAACGTCTTCAGAGTTTCTAACATGTGTATGAGGGCTTGTACGTCGTAAGCGTCATAGGCTAAGAAGCTGAATCCGCTTAATATCAGGAAAGCCGTAACTCTAAAAACCTTCAACTAGGAACATAGTTATAACCTCTGAACGGCTGAACAGATTTTCATGAGACATATCCGAGAACCGTATATACTAAACGGATGAATACTTAAAAAAAACCCATTAGTATTGGTTCATCAGTTTAACAGCTAATACCTCACGTAGATGTTCAGAAAACGAGGTGAATCTAATAAAATACCTTCTACTGTAACACAGGTTAAATAGCTTTGTGTTTTTTGTAAGTCCATCTAAAGTGACAACTTGGCTAGTAGATTTGTCATTGATGACGACACAGTAACGATGAGATGACGTAAGAGAAAGACAATTTTCGTATTACGCTTTCGAATTAGCTAGAACTATCTGCAGTTAGAAATGCATTAACAATGATGCACAACAACGTTTTAGTGTCACTTCTGCATACAAATGCACTGGCTACATTATTGCAAGGATATTACAAACTTGTATTAAACTATAAAGCAATAGAGGATGATGGAATACAGATAATTTCTACGACGACGCCGCGCCAGTGCGTCGCGTCTGCGTAATAAATACTCGGTAACATCCGACGCATAATATCGCATTGTGTTGCAAGATAAGTGTTGGTGAATGGATTCTAATTAAATTAAAACTCAATCTTATAAGTTTGTCCCCTTTGTTAAGTGCTCTTTTCCAACAGTGATCCATTAGGCAAGGTAATAGTATCCAGAAACCAAAAAAAAATCTTATTAAAAAAGTCCGCGTATGCCATCCGAAAAAGTACGCCGTTCAAAACGTTATTGCATTATGTATAATTAATAACGATAGAAATCGTTATCACTATTATAGTGCAAAATATGACAACCTACATCGACTGCCGCACAGTAAATTTCTGACTCCTTACCGGATATGTCTTTTTTTGAGAGAAGTGAGAATCTGGATGTGCGCTGGACGAGGGGACTGATTTATGACCACTACGTTAATAAACGCTAATTAGACTGTTTACAATTATTTTTCAGTATTACAAATGCTCAGCATTAGTTATCAGCTTCCTTAGAGTGTTTCCAAGTGACCAATCGCTAACCCGTGTGTCAAGTGTGGCCATTATGGAATATCACCTCAATAAATTGGGGGAGACTTTTGTCCAGCAGTGGACGTTTATCGGCTAATATGAAGATGATGATGATGATAAACCAATAGTCAGACGACCTAGCATAGCACCAAAATATTTGTAAATTTATTCCGAACTAGCTGTGCCCCGCGGTTTTACCCGCGTTGAATGTTATAAATTATCACAGCTCCTGCCCCTTAGTTGATAGCGTGATAATATGTAGCCTATATGTTGGCTCGACCTCTTGGTAATATTCATGCAAAATTTGAAGTAAATCCATGCAGTACTTTTTGAGTTTAGCCCGGACATACACACAGACAAACAAAAAAAAATTCTAAAAACTACATTTTTGGCTTCGATATCGATTGTAGATCACTAGCCCCAAGTATCCTTTTAAAAAAATATTCAACGTACAGTTTTGACTTTCCTACGATTTTATTATATGTATAGATAAGATAAATAAAAATAATAATTATTTGTGAATGGGGAACTGGCTTCAATTTTGTAGGGGTGTTCAAATCATCTACCTTGCAGATATAGTTTGGCTAAGCCATAAACGTGTGCCTTTATAAGTTTCAGCCTCAAAAATATTCGGGAATTCTGAAGTATGATGAAATAAGGAAACTGAACCTTACTACATTCATACTAGGGTATTTAATCCCTCTGCCACGGGGGAATTAACAAACACGTAATTAAGGGACATAAGGCACATCCGGAGTCAGAACAACCGTATCTTGTTAGTACTTCTGTGTGGTTAGCCACACAAATAGATGTCCTATGGGGGGTTCGAAACCTAATACGAGGTAGTAGTGAGGTAAAGCAGAGCTTGTACTATGGAAACCAGATAACTGTTATACTACATAATAATATACTACTTTTCTTTTGTAAATACATACTTATATAGATATTTACACCCAGACTCAAGACAATTTGACATGTTCATGCACACAAATATCTGTCCTTGGTGGGAATCGAACACACGACCTCCGGCGTGAAAAGCAAGCATTTGCGAACCACGCCAACAGGCCCGCCAAAGAAAAAATACCTGTATCTTGAAAATTGATGACCTATACTTCTTTCAGTACTTTATGCAAATTAAGCTCCTTAACTGTACATTTATTACATTAAAACAATTTGTGATATACGACAATAAATGTTTTTATCTCCCCATACAAATGTTTCAGCTGGATGGCATTATGTATAGGGAGTATATTTTTGTTAGTATATTTCAAAAATGTTGACTATACATAAATCAGTTCCTTATGCAAATTAAGCTCTTTAAGTTGCGCCATTATATGTATAGTATATTACGCAAACTATCCGTTATTCGAAAACTGATTCTATTTTTAAAAAGGTAATTTGATTGTTAACTCCTTTCCGAACGGATCATAGTCCGTTTTATGGTAAGTATGGTAAAATTGGTAATGGGAATTTTCCCGAAATAATGTTCGGTTTACCTAGCAGGAACTTGCACACGAGCGAAAATACGGGCGGAAGCTAATTAATTATGTTTCTCTTCTGACAGCGCTACCGTGGAAAGAATAACATTATGCTACTTATGCAAGTCATAGACGCGCTAACAGCTAACCACCTGTCATTAATTTAACAGTCCATGCACTTAAGACTGTTATAGAAAGTTGTGTCCTACCGGCACGGTCTGTTATACGGGCTGACATTAATAAAACTTCACATTTAACAAATATTAAAGTACAACAACATAGATAAATACTAAATTCGCTAAAACAACGGGTGAATAGAGATATATACAATTTGCGTACATTTGTTGAATTTTGTTCCTGTTCCGATTCACCCCTCCTTCTTTCATCAAGTTTTACGGTACTTTATAAACTACGTACATAATCATCTAATTAAACTGAAAAACATGTAATTTATCTATTGTTATAAATGCTAAGTTAGTAATCTGTTTTGAAAAAATAATGCTTTTACTCAGTTTTTAATCTTATAACTTTTACATACATATTATTCTATAGACATACATAGAGTATAGTCGAATTTATAACCTCCTTATTTAAAGTCACATGAATGAAGGAAAAAAAAATTTTTTCTTATTACTATACTTATTATTTTATTTAAAGTCGTTACTATGGTAAAGTAAATTAAAAAAAAAATTGCCTGTGACTACGTTATGAATGTAACATGTTGAAACAAAAAATATCAATAATAAACAAAGTCTGCCGTTTAATCTTTACATATTTAACTCAACATTACAAGCAGTAACTTCCCTTAACACCGCCCCCATAAACATTGAGTACTAAATTATTTATTTGAACGGCAATAAAAACTCGCAACTGATACAAAATTACCATTAATATTGTCATAAAATGGTTCCGTCCCTTATCATATCAGCTGACAGTAGGCACAGACTGGTATAATTATAATAATTTTATTGTTACATTGATAAATTGTGACTCATTTAATTATGACTCATCAGTTAAGGCGCTTGTGCACCGAGCGACGACCAATGACGACAAAATTGCGACAACATGTTAATAGGTCTAGATGCGACATAAGAATATAGCGATACATACAAATAGTACTACTGATAAGTCGGCGCCGTTTTGTCGTAGGTCGAAAGACCTATACCGATAAGGCAAGATGTAGAATATCATTTAAGTTGAACCGAAAGATCCATCCGAATTGAATTCTGATGGTTAATTAATATACAATATGCATATAAAAAATATTTCTGTTAATGATCAAAATACATAGAAATAACAATAAAATATATCAAAATTATAACTTGTTATGGATATTATGAAATAATTATGTCACGGAAAGAATAAAGCATCCTTTTTAAAATTATAAAACATTATATAACATGCGAGCGAGTTGAAATAAAAAGAAAGAAAACATTAGTTACTTTTCGTATTCTTCTATTTTCTCGTCCAAAACTAAACCGATTTCAATTTTTCTTTCATTAACCGAACAATAAGGAAATATTATAATTTATCAGTATCGGTAACAAAATAATAAAATTATGTTATTTTTTCCAGTTTTAAATAAAATAGTTATATTTTTTATTTTTGGAGGGCCATCATCATATCAATGATAGACTTCTACAAACTGACGAGGGCTCCTCTTAAGAGTTATTTTATTTGAAGAAAAACACTCAAATTACTCGTCGCATTTATTACGTCAAAATATATTGATTTGGTTAAAAATCTACAGATAAAATAAATAAAGAGGTACGTATGAATGGAAATTGCTCTTAATGTTTTTTAAGTTGAATGGTCAGGTCAAAGTACATCAAATCTGTACCAGACCTCGACAATATGATAACATTGATACGGCGTGTTTAATTCTGGTAAATAAAATATATAATTAATACATCTTAAATAAGATAACAATATTATCAGGAAAAAGTCGTAGCAAAATAACAAACACCGCTTTTATTCACGAAAATAATACAACTATAGTAGGGCCAATTTAATTGATCACATTTGCCATCTGTCAGTTACTAGTTAAGTGAATTGTAAAATGACTTTATTTGGTAATTATTACAATAAAGATAAATCGTAATTGAAAAAAAAAAGTAAATGTGCAGTTCTAACTACGAAAAAATAAATAATATTCTATGCCCGCCGGTTGAAGATATGTTGTTGGATTTTGATGAAATGTCAAATGTGATCTATTAAATTGGCCCTACTTTTCTTTAGGAAACTAAATGTCTGTGTTTCTTTAACTAAATGTCAAAAATTATATTTGCAACTAATATAGCAGTAAAATAATTAAATATGATTATTTTCTATTGAGAAATTCCCTGAACTTACTCAAAGCCCCTACCCAAAAGACAAGTTAAATAAAAAAAACTGTTTTTTCTATACACTATAGGTAATAAATTATTTTTAATGGATGTCCGACACAATTTTCGGCATTTCCCTTAATTTAAAACTGTTGCCTGGATTTTTTGTTACATCCAATGGGAATCGTGACTAATCGTACTTAATTCCCTTAAAGTGGAATTTATGAATAAAGATACGAAATAAAGGGAAACTCAATGAATAATATTTTTTCTACATCCACAGCACTAGGCAGGTTAGCATTAATTCAGTCAGTGAGTGATTCAGGACTCATCTTTTTACGTAGATGGAATTCAGTTAAAACCTGCAGTTATTTACTTAGAAATGGAGAAGTTGATCTATCTGACTGGTAAAGTTATATGTAGCAAACAGCTGCTGCGGCACAGCTCTACACCAAGATTAATATGCACACACCCGCTTAAATTTCTGACCAGTAAGAATAGAAATACGTGTAACTGCAAGGTTATCCTGTAAGCGCCCAACTTGATAGTCAAATCTCACTTGTGACCTTACACGCTTAACTTGTTTAAAATTCAAGCAATGTATTGATTTCATTATGAGAACCATGCCAAAAGAAATCAGACTCCTTTGTTTGATACTGGCAAGATAAATACTTCCATACAAGCAGATAATTTGCTAAGAAATTTGAAAACGGAACATCATATTTTTTTATGTGACATAAAGTCAACGCACGAACACGAAAGCCTAGGGATGTGGTAGCATTTTTACCCCTACTGGACCTGAAATAACTAGCGTTTATTTTATGATCCCAGGTACAATACCTGGGATCATAAAATAAATATTGCAGAGAGTAGCGAAAATTCGCACGTACGAATACCTATAAAATAATAAGGAGATGCTGTGTGGTGACGGCGACAAATATCAGAATCAGAATATCATCACCCCATCTCATCCCGTGGGGGGCGTAGAAGTCGACCCGAGGGAATATCTACCAGAGGACGGGAAGCAGCTTCCTTCTGAGTACTACGACCATCATACTGCGATCGCCAACCCGCCTGCCAAGCGTGGCGATTATGGCATATCCCCTCAAGATGATTCTTGAGGGAGGCTTGTCCAGCAGTGGACTTATTTAAGCTGTAATGATGATGATGAATAAGGAGATAAATTCAATTGCAAACATCTGAAACTTTCCCGTTGATAGGACAAAAGTACTTACCAACATTATCTATTTTATTTGAAACTGCTGTTTTGAAACAAAGTTTTTGTGTGTAACTGCGGAGGCGGGTGGCGGCTAAGTCACAGAAATCCAATCATAAAACATTGTACAATGTTGAGTTATATAACGAGACTTGAATATTTTTACACTTACAGTTAATTTGGATACTTCATTTTTAGGGTTCCATACGAGAAATCAAGTAGATAGTATTTACTACATAGTGTCATCGTGTATTTAAATATTTAACAAAGAAAAGATTTAGAATCATCTTATATGGTCACTTTACCATTACTTCTTAGTATTAGATATTTATTTATTATTTATTGATTATTATTACAAAAATTTAACATACGACTAGTTTTTAGATTCCCATAACTTTATTTACAAATTTAGAGAATTTACGAGGCTTTAAAATTTTCCAAAGTATTTTTTGTTGATAATAATGGAATGAATCTAATTACTGAGATAAGTTTAAAGGGAAATGCTACGTATTTATTACATAAAGAATATAAATAGTTATATTTATATTTAAAAATGGAAAGTTACCATAAGATAATAATAAAGAACTTGTCATTGCATCATTCCTTCAAGAGCCTTTATTTTTAATGATTTACTAGACTTTTCCATCAGCTATCGTTAATAATTACCCTAAATAATATCGAATAAAACCCACTAATTTAATGACCAAAGCCTGAGCGTTGAACAAAAAAAAATCTTTAGTTTTGTTTTATTTTTGTTGGCTGTTATTGATAAATTATCATTTCTGAAAAGATTCACTAATTTCGTTTTAAGCCAGTATAAAAAAACTGCGTCACTTAATCCATTAGCTACTTAATTACTTAACTTGCCAGACTATTGTTTAATTTATCTTAATCGATTCCTCTCACAGCAATCTTTACAACTAATATTATTGGCATTTACATAATTGTTAAAGTTATTAGAACCACCTTGACATTTTCATAACAATTAATTTTGGTTATTATTATTCCATCATACGAACCTGGCCGTTAAAACCTTCTACTAAGACTAAAAAAGTAACATAATGGGAAAATGTATTTTCATGGTACAGACGCCAGCACATCCAGCTACCGCAATCTGTCAAATTTCTTTTATGGATTTTCAATTTTTTCACTAAAACATAAGGTTCACTTTCAATTGGGGAAATTTGTCAGATTGGGGTAGCTTGATGTGCTGGCGTCTACTCGTACATAAACAAGAACTTACCTTTCGTAATAATACAGTGAGACATAACGTTCCTTTTGCTGGACTGGGAAAGAGGATGTCCCATATAATGCAGGTAATACTATAATTATGGCGTTGTAGTGATCCTGACTGTATGTATGGTCGTGAGAGCTTATCAGGAAGGGGGGAATGCAATAGCCTTACGCTACGGTAACCATTTACCAAGAGACGGGCTATATGTCTGTTCACATATGTGGCAAATAAGAAAAAACTTCTAAAACCTCATCATGTCAGCCAAAGTAAGTCCACAGCTGGACAAAAGCCTCCCCAAAGATATGCCATAATCGCCACGCTTGGCAGACAGGTTGGCGATCGCAGTTTGATGGTCATAGTTCACAGAAAAACGCTGCTGCCCGTTCCCTGGTAGTTATTCCCTCGGTCGATTTCTACGCCCCCCACGGGATGAGATAAAGTGATGACACCTAATCTATGCCGTCGCTACACAACAAACCTATATCAAAATTATAAAATCTCTCTTTTTGTGTTGGAGATTCAAATATTAAAATAAACGGTATTAATATTAACAATGTTGATTATCAAAGTAATCAAGTTTGCAGTAGCATACATTTAAATCGTTCATTTCATGCTAATTTGAACCCATTCCAAATTCTTTGAAACTTGCGTGTAGCCACGCTATTACTTTAATGATGTTCGTATAACCCTTTGCAAAAACTGTTTTGCTACGTCAGCAAGGCAATGCTGAATAGTCACATTATTTTATTCGTTAAAACAGTTAAACAGACGGTACAGATAGATTGATTTTATAGGTTGTTTTTTGATTGTACAAAGTATATTAATTCAATTAAAAAGTGTCCAGTCATTCTATTAGAACAGTTGAATACCTATATTTTATTTGATATATGCTTCTAGAAAGGAGAAAATTTGATTATATTATTGACATACAATGCTGGCGTTTCTAACTTTTGCACCGTTAAACTAATTCAAATGTCATGTCACATCTTTCTCTAATATTACTTATAAGAAAAGGACATATGTAGATAGAACTGTCAAAATACTAAAACTGCTTACAATTATGCTCACCGCGCCATAATTGATCGAGAAGTTTCAACTTGGCGCCTATTTGACCTCAGTATTTCGCGCCAAAATTAAAATGTCCTGTCCTTTTCGTAAGAACTATGTTAAAAAGAAATGCAATGATATTAAAATTTGATAAGTTGGTATTGCATAGTATCAGGGGCAACAACATTAAAAATATAAATGTTCTAAATGATGACTAAGTTGTAAAATTATAAAAAAAAATGACATTTCAGTTTTTAATATCCTTTTTAATCTGCAGTTTTTATTTTTTATTTTATTATTAATCTTCTTAAAACCACACTCCAGCTTAACTATCCATGGTATTTACAGAAATTTTCCATAAAGTCGGCATTGGTCAACTACCGATTATTTACGGATGCCTCGTTCCACTCCAAAATAATCAGATTTTTCCTTCGTGAACCTATGTTTAAGCCGTTTACTGTTATCAATGTTCAATGATTGGTGTATACTGACCTTTCTGTACACAATGGTGATGAGTACAAGTCTGTCGAAGAGGAATATCCTCATTAGCTGTCTCCGCCGCCGCGCCGTATCCATAGCGTAGAACTCATTCTGTCGCAACAGCCGGCCCTGATTCAGCAAGTTCAAATGTAACTGGAACAAACGATCAATAGTCGCGAATAAAATTAACACTTCCGAATGAACTGAAATAGTTCGGTTGTTTTGTCTATGTCTTTAATTATATAGTTTCGTAATTTAACTCTCTTATACGGGGATTTAGTTAGTATTCAAGAGTGAAATTGGTTATGCAGAATCGTTATTAAATCATGGTTACGTCTGCTTTGTTGGTCTAACGGTAGCGTGGTATTTAACTGCACTTAATGAAATAACTTTAATATGTGGATCCAAAAAAAAGTAATTGAATATAAATTTTAACACTGGAAATTAGTCGTTCAGATTCCTTATTGGATCAGTAGAACTTAAAAGCCCGTCAAGTGCGAGCCGAACTCACACATGAAGGGTTCCGTACCGCCTTATTCTTTAATTGTTTATCTTTTCATAATTTTTTGTTTTAGCAGCCATAATAATTCCACTCAGTGTGATATTTAATTACCTATCTATTACGATTCATGAGATACAGCTCGGTTACAGGCAGACACTAATGCAGACAGAAGGACCGTCAGCGAAGGCTCAGAAATAGAGTTATGTTGGTAACCTTTAGGCTCAGAGCTGTAATATTAATTGAAAGCTCGGGAAATATTTTCGCTAGAATTTCGAGCTAGGATAATTGCAATCGACGACGACGATTGTTCATAAACAAAACATGTTTTTATATTACATGCAATACAAAACAGATTATATATTATATTTGTTATAAATTATGTACCATTAACAGTGGAGAACCATAAACCGTAAGCCCATGAAATTTGAAAAAGATATTCAAGATATCTATCAAAAAAGATTTAAAAAAATAAGATGTCTATGATATCCGTAAAATATTTTATGCCATTGACATTTTTGTTAATTAATTTCATAGGAAAATTAAGCATCGTATTTTACATCCATTCCTATTTATGTTATACTTTGTATATTATATTTGTAATATGTATATTTTTGCTGAACAACGTGAACAATAATTGCTCTTTTGACTATGTAGAATTGTTATGCTACATTATGACAACATTTGTCTTAGATAACTCACATTGTTATTTGTACA
Organism: Pseudoips prasinana; assembly: GCA_951640165.1. NCBI lineage: Eukaryota > Metazoa > Arthropoda > Insecta > Lepidoptera > Nolidae > Pseudoips > Pseudoips prasinana. The sequence continues at coordinate 25,372,198 of OX621237.1, read as the reverse complement.
TGACTCATTTACAATGTTAGTATGTTGACAATATAGGTACATAGATAATAGCTTAGTTGGGTATTACCAGGAAAATAAAAAAAACATGCGGCGCAGTCTTTGGACACTGCCGATAGAAGTGAAAATTATACTTTACACTTCTAATCTAAATAATCTACAATATAATAGGTAGACGCCAGCACATCAAGCTACCCCAATCTGTAAAATTTCCCCAATTGGAAGTGAACCTTATGCTTATGTGATAAAGTAGAAAATCTATAAAAGCAATTTGACATATTGGGATAGCTGGATGTGCTGGCGTCGGTACATGTACACACTTTACATAGATATAGCTCATGGGAAAGCGTGCGGTGATGATGACGCGATTTTCACACTTTTTGTTCACCCTAAAACTGTTTACCGCGCCTAAAGAAGTTTTCACTTCAAAAACCAATGCCAAATTGAACTCTTTGCAAATAATAAGGTTAGTTTCTAGGTTTGATTCCCACCAGACCATTAAGATAGATATATGCAATGTCCGTGAATTTGGCAGATCATTTATTGTCAGCAGATCAAAAATAAATAAGAGTTCTCATCGCATGCAGGTTTCTTGCGTGTTTAAGGGAGTTCTATAGTTCCTGATACTATTTAAAAATAGTTCTGGCATTTTTAGTTAGAAAAAGTCAATCAAAAATTGCATTGCACTACGGATAATGATATAGAATGGGAGTTTGGTAGGTGAACGTATCATTAGTTTATAATTGTTTCCTAAAGAAATCCGACAGGGGGCACCTACATCGTCGGAACTCGTAAATTTGATCTGCCGCTGTATTTGTATCTTAACGGCAGAGCATGTACTCTGTAATGTATGTATAAGAATGGGAAATTAGATTTCAACTGGACTTAGATTTGACTTATTTCTGAGTATAACTTTGGACACAAATGACTTTTAGGTCATTTGTATCCAAAGTCATATGTGTCCCATATTCTAATATTAATAAGTAAGTACAATAACCCACTGGTTCCGTGAAGGAGTCACCACAAGAATTTCTATTATCACTCGTTGGTATCTTTACGATAAAAAATACTGATAATGTACTCTATCAGGTCTCATACAATATAAATATCACTACCCACTTCGATGATTAACTTAACATTTTATTGATTTAACAATAACTATATATTTGACGTTGGTGATAAATGAAAATAAAAGGAATTCCCGCACTTGCTTCCTATATCCTGATATCGGGGGAAATTGACAAATATTAGGTAAATATTTACGGTCACAAATTACAACCAGATTGAGAATAACTATACGGATATACTTGATTTAAATACTTCCATTTTTGTTTACGTACTACTATCGTATAGGTATTAGTTACCCTAGTGTCAGAGTTGTCCAGCCACCCAGTAGGCCTCTGACATGGTTTAACGACTGTTGGCTAATGTCTGTCTGACATTACGTCTAGCAACACGGCATAATTAGAATGGACGTCATACATGCGGCCGAATGGTGCCAGTGGATTTTAAAAAGAAAAATGTTAAAAATATAATCAATATAAAAATTGCGGCTGTAAATAATTACTAGAGAAGGAATTAACCTAATCATCAAAAATCCTCGATCCCATCTAACAACTTACAATTTCATCGGCTTAACGGATTATCGTTAAACGATTGTGCATTAAACGAACGAATAAATCGCAATCGGTTTATCCGTTTGGGAGATATGGTGAAAGATAAACACATGAATACATATAGCAACACTGTTTTTCATCGGGATTCATAAAATTTGTGAAATTATTGATGTTCGCTCGCAAAGTCACGCGCGCTAAACGAACAAATGTGATTTAAAAAATCCGCCCAACTAGCACATGAAGACCCTTTACATTCAACTTTATTTTATTTTAAAAATTATTTTATTATTTGTTATCATAGCTGCAATAGAATGTACACCATCCGTGAAAATAATATCGTATTATGGTTCATGAGTTTCAACCCGCTGGCAGACTGACGGACTAACAATGCAGAGTTAGTCATTGGCCTCTTCGTGTAATGAACTCTAAAAAAAATGTTTTTTTATAACTTCTAGCAGGCCACGTGAAGTTAAAAAAAATCATAGGATGGTCGCCACGGCACGGGTATATCAAAAGCGTCATAGGCTATGGTATCCGACTACCATCAGGTAGTGCCTACGTTTTTTTAATACTAATAAGTCAGAAATAAACATACGGCTTATGTTTATTTCTGACTTATTAGTATTAAAAAAACGTAGGCACTATTATAATAACTCTATAGTTCCATTTAGCTAACACTTTATAAAGCAGTTTATTTAACTAATACATTTGTCACTTACCGGGCAATCGGTGATATTTTCCAGCGCCATTATTTCATCAACCGCCGTTAATACACACTCAATCATAGTTTTCGCCAATTTCAAACTTTCCAGGGGTGTTTCATCATTGTCTGAAGATTCCCCGTTGCTGCCGCCCGTCTCATCGCTGTCCACGCTAAGTTTCGATATCCTTGAATCAGACTCGCACCTCTCGTTCTCATAATTCGTGTATGTTTTTACTAGATCGGCTAAAAATAGCTTGTATCTCGGTATCCTTTGCACTGGTTCCAGAAGGTAGCTCGATAGATCTAAGCGGTCTCCTAATTCTAACTGTATTTCCTGCAAAATAAGAACATACATTATTCACAAAACCAACTATCAAGAGAAGAAGAGCAGAGCGTTTTCTGTTTTATACAATCTTAAACCCAGAGTAAAAAAAAGTAAACCCAGAATTTCTTTCTGACTTTTTTCTTTTAGTTCTCTTCCTGCCGTGAAAGCTGCAGGTTCACTAAGGTATTCCTAGCTGGCGAGGAAAACTTTGCCCCCCTGGCCCTGACCAATGATCCAGTAGCGATCACAACTCCTTGCAAAATTACGTCTTTTTACTTCTTCGGCCTTGGTGGCAACCCAATTACGGTAGTCTCAGAGTATTGTCGCCTAAATTAACAACCAGAAGTTTATAGTCTTATGCCTTCACCACTTTCTTGGTGTCTCAAAATGTATACTTATTTGTGTTGCTTATTTAAGGATAACACAAAATATTTTAATATGTAATAACAACAAAACAGACCACACGGAAGAACTGATTCATTGACTTCAATCTAGTTTCTTACAATGTGTGCAAATATATTGCACAACTTTTTTTATTGGTTACTTTTTTAATCAATGTTTTCCATTTCAATAAAAAGGAATAAAATAGCCATTTGCAATCATCAGCCTATCCAATGCCCTTAAAGGCTTGTCCATATCTAAAAAGTTTATAATCGTTTATATTTCAAACGATTTTACTTTTTAATGTTATCTTTATTCAATTCATTATTATTCTGATCTCCTATTACTAGCATGTCAATAAATGTTTTATTATTTATTATGCATCTACATTATAACGGCTCTAAGGCGCCATGCTTTAATATAATCTTGAACTACTTTCGAGATATCAGAGACTTAACCTAAACATGGTAAATACTCCAATTATAATAACTTCAAGGGTGTATTCTTTAGTTTTGGTAGAGTCAGTAGTACAGCCAGCACATCAAGCTACCCCAATCTTTCAAATTTCCCCAATTGAAAGTGAATCTTATGCTTTTGTGATAAAGTTGAAAATCTATAAAAGAAATTGGACATATTGGGGTAGCTGGATGTGCTGGCATCTGTACAAAAGTATTTAATCGATAACTATAAACGTTCGCGATTGTATTACGTATAATTTGATAGCCTTTCACCGGCTTTCGTGAGTAATTTGGGTCGAATGATATGTGATCGCGATTGAGGTGTGGAATAACTGGAGCAGAATTTTATCCGCGCAACTAGACTGAGAAGGTTCGCAGAAGGGAAATGGCGCGCGACAATTATAATAATAAAATACAAACTTTCACTCCACTCAGACGTTTATGTCTCAACGTTTAACTTTTCTGCCGAGGATTTAAGAAAAAAGTTTCGTTGTGGAAATGTTATCCGAAAATAAAATGTGGCTTTGAATAAATCTGAAGCACATACCTACGTTACATTATAATATAATATACTGGGACATTATTCACACACGGCCATCTTATACCAAATTAATCAGATCTTGTACTATGGAAATCTGATAACTGATATTACTACTTTATTTTTGTAACTACATAATTATGTAGATAATTACACCCAGACACAGGACAAACAGAGAAGTTCATGCACACAAATGTCTGTCCTGGGTAGGAATCGAACCCGCAACTTGCGGCGTGAAAGGCAATCATTTACCAACCACGCCACCAGGCCCGTCATATATTCATCACTAGCTGTGCCCCGCGGTTTTACCCGCGTCAAATTTACTAATGATCACAGCCCCTCCCCTGTAGGTGATAGCGTGATAATATGTAGCCTATATGTTGACCCGACCTCTTAGTAATATTCATGCAAAATTTGAAGTAAATCCATGCGGTACTTTTTGAGATTAGCCCGGACATACATACAGACAAACAAACAAAAATTCTAAAAACTATATTTTTGGCTTCGATTTCAATTGTAGATGACGCCCCAAATATCCTTTAAAAAAATTCAATGTACAGTTTTGACTTTCCTACGATTATATTATATGTATAAATTATATTCGTTCATTTCTACAGCAAACGCTACGTCAATTGATACACTTGCTCTAGGCAATTCGCTCTTACTACCTACATATTAAAGATGTCAAGGGCAAGTGTGACTGGCCTGTTGGCCTGGGGATTAGTGACCGTGACTGCTAAGCCAGAGGTCGTGGGTTCAATTCCCACGCGGGACAAATCTTTGTATGATGAATACGATTGTTTGTTCTGTATCTGGGTGTAATTTATCTATAATATGTACATACATATGTACATACATATTATAGATAAATTACACCCAAATACAGAACAAATAATCAAAACAAATAATAATCGAATTTATCTATAATATGTACATACATATGTACATACATATTATAGATAAATTACACCCAGATACAGAACAAATAATCGTATTCATCATACAAAGATTTGTATGTACATATGTATGTATACATTATAGATAAATTACAGCCAGATACAGAACAAATAATCGTATTCATCATACAAAGATTTGTATGTACATATGTATGTACATATTATAGATAAATTACATCCAGATACAGAACAAATAATCGTAACCATCATACAAAGATTTGTCTCGCGTGGGAATTGAACACACGACCTCTGACTTAGCAGTCAATCTAAATACATATTTAGAATTACGTATATAAGTATGTTTATCAGTTGTCTGGTTGTCATAGTACAGGCTTTAACTAGTTTGGTATCAGATGGACGTATGTTAGTTGTCCCAAGATATTTATATTTATTTATTTACTAGCTGTGCCTCGCAGTTTTACCCGCGTTATATTTTATAAATTATCACTGCGCCTCCCACGTACATGATAGCGTGATAATATGTAGCCTATATGTTGACCCGGCCTCTTAGTAATATTCATGCAAAATTTGAAGTAAATCCATCCAGTACTTTTGAGTTTAGCCCGGACATACAAAACAGACAAAATTTCTAAAAACAATATTTTTGGTTTCAATATCGAATGTAGATCACGCCCCAAGTATCTTTTTTTTAAATATTCAATGTACAGTTTTGACTTTCCTATGATTTTATTATATGTATGATTTAACGATCTACTGACGTGGCATCGACTGTACCCTTTAGTTTCTAATAAGACTCGCCAATCGTAGGTCGTATCGCATGTGTCGTATAACAATTTCAATGGATACAACGCAGATCATATTAAAGTGCACATAACTTTAATAATAATAATATCTAGGGACAATTTCACACAGATCATCCTAGCCCCAAACTAAGCAAAGCTTGTACTATGGGTACCAGGCGACGATATACATACTTATATACATAGATAAATACTTAAATACATAGTAAACATCTATGACTCAAACAAATATTCGTGCTCATCACACAAATATTTGCACTTACCGGGATTCAAACCCAGGACCACCAGCTTCGTAGGCAGGAGCACTACCAACTAGGCTACGGTGACCGCCAAAATAGCAAATAGAGATACACTCTCTATCCTCACCCTGTCATAATCTAATGGAATGGCAATACTAAATTTCCTGTTGGCGTGGTTGGCAAATGCTTGCTTTTCTCGCCGGAGGTCGTGGGTTCGGTTCCCACCCAGAAGAGATATTTGTGTGCATGAACATCTCTGTTTGTATTGAGTCTGGATGCAATTATATAATATATATATAAGTAAGAATTTACAAAAGAAAATATTAAATGTAGTATATTAGTTATTTGGTTTCCATAGCACAAACTCTGCTTAGTTTGGGATCAGATGGCCGTGTGTTAATAATGCCCTAAGATATTATAATGATTATCTGAAGATTTATAAAGAAATATGTTGAAATCACACTAATATTATAAAGGCGAAAGTTTGTGAGTGTGTATGTTTGTTACTTCTTCACGTCAAATGGCTGGAGTGATTTTAATAAAATTTGGTATTAACTTAATTAACATATAGTTTATAATTTATAAAGTTTAACGCGGGTAAAACCGCGGGTCGTAATGTATAAATCGATGAGAGGCGAGACGAGTTTAATGGCTCTCCCTAACACGCGAATCTGAAATGATTTGAACACGCAACAGTCTTACTTACAAAACATGTAATTATACTATTTGTATACGATAACGGACTATCTTACAATGCTGTGGCGCTTATGAATGTGCAAGTATAACGGTTACTCCAACAGTTAGGCGGCCATTTCGCACACCGTAAACTTACAGAAATGAGGAAATAACACCGTGCGTGGTACGGCCATCAGGCATATATTGGCCGTAAGTGCTGTGCGTGCATGCGGCCAACCGATAATGCTTCAATCAATTTACTTTTTACGGTAATTTAATACCATCAATACAATGCTAATGCTACCATTAAAACCACAACGACAGCTACGGTATCGATGGCACAAATAAAATTGGTACGACTAATAAAATTTATTACTATGTCATTTTTATTCGAGCATTTTATTTATCATCTAGTTGATCGGATAATGTATATTAGTCTGCGAATGTTAGGTAGGAATATACGTCACGTTATTGAGATACAATTTTTATATTACTGCCTCATTCGTCAGCGTAGTTTTAGCCGACTGCAGATAATTAGGTCTTCGGTTCAAATCTCGGGTCGAACCAAAATGTGATAGTGATTATACTGTTAAGAAAGTTTCTCAGTTTCGTGTCCCGCGTATCGATTCCCGCACAAGACAACTATTTGTGGGGACCAAAAATAGTTTGTATTCATTTAAAAAAATGTGTATAAACTATAAATATTCAAAATAAGTTTCTTTTTTAAGATTATATGTCATTTGAAAAACATACTGTTTAAACTATGGTCAGTTTTAAAAAAAGAATACGTTTTAAATATTAATTTCAAAAGATGACCAAAGAATATTAAAAGAACCCGTACATTAATCCTACTAATATTATAGATGCGAAAGCTTGTGAGTATGGATGTTAGTAACTCTTTCACGCAACAACTACGCAACGAATTTGGATGAAACTTTGTAGTAGGTACTTAATTAAGTTTAAATATCCGAATAACATATATTATCCTGGTATTTATGGTGACAAAATAATTCTTCGCGGTGAATAGGCATTCAATTTTACAGGTACGAGTCTTCACAAAGAGTATGTTGCTTTCACACAACTTAGTAAACACTCTGCATACTTATAATCTAAAGAATAAAACTTATGTCTGCTTTGCTCACTAAACGTAGTAGAACAAAATTAATTTAATTTTATAAAATGCACACAAAGAACTTTCATATTCATTCCTTGTGTACGTTTCAACTCGCTGAAAATAACGTAGGAATTAAATTTAGTTTAGTCAAAGTCGAGATAGCCTAGGGTAGACCGTTGGTCTATAGAGTCAGTGGTCTCGACTTCAAACTTAAGCACCACTGACTTTCCGAATTCATGTGCGTATTAGAGATTAATCGCTCGATCTCGAGATCGCTTTTAGCGATAAGGCCGCCAATTGCATTAAAATAAGCAAATTTTCTTGTCTGTATCAGTGTTATGTATTACTTATTTTTTAAATAAAGTGCACTTCTTCTTCTTCTTCTCGTACTTAAAACGGTGAAGGAAAACATCGTGAGGAAACCTTCATGCCTGAGAGTTCTCCAGAACGTTATTGATGGCATGTGAAGTCTGCCAACCCGCACTAGGCTATCGTGGTGGACTTTAACCTATACCCTCTCATTCTGAGACGAGGCTCTTGCCCTGCAGTGGGACAATATCATCATCATCATCATATCAGCCGAGAGACGTCCACTGCTGGACTAAGGCCTCCCCCAAGGATTTCCACAATAGCCGGTCCTGCGCTGCCCGCATCCAGCGGCTTCCCGTGGGACAATATATCGTAGTATGATTTAATTGAATAAGATAATAGTTACCTGGAAAAATGGTTTATGTTCAAAGACCAGTCTCGTCGCTCTCTTATTATTTCTAGAGTACATAACGTACATGTTGAACCTCTTTTCCTGCAAACAATAAAAACGTGATTACTTCCAAATTCTCTTCTTGTGTTTACATTATAAGTAATCCGCCATCTTGCAACTGCTTGTCACGTACGTTTATATCGATTGTATTAGGCTTGATTGTCTCTAATACATTGGGAATAACCAGAGTTATTTGAAGAGAAATTTCTCAACTTTCACCAAATAAGATGAACTAGGTAAAACCAACCACGACCAAGGGTAATGTGGCGATAAGTCGGAGAACTGTGAAGAATCGTTCGACACGTTGATCGATATTGGTCGTCCATTTAAATAAAAGCCGTAGTTAGTTTAACTTGTCGTGTGATACCTATTTTTTAATATGTTTACTTTCATGGGTAAATAGCGCTCCTCAATTACTTACTTAGCGTTTTCACAATGGTTCCCTAGTGTCAAAGTTGTTCAAGCGGCCCAGTAGGTCTCTAACATGGCTTAACGACTATTGTCGAATGGCTACCGAAACACAGAGACGCTCAAAAATTAACCCATCACGAGCCTAGTTCCAATTCAGTGCCCAACTATGTAGCTCACTAATCAAGATGTTTTATGAGATTTAAAACTATAGTCTCCATTTTTTTAAAATGTGCCTTTACCATAAATATCCCAAATAAGGTTCCATTTTCCCAAAGCCATCGTTAGTTTAACTTGTCGTGTTATACTTATTTCTATTAACTAAAAATATAAGGAAAGACGATCTTATGGCGATGAAGTGGCAAGAATGGAATCACGCGCGGCAGCAGACCGTGACACCAATGTTTTTTTATGACGATTCGCTCTTAATATTATTACGTCGAGTTATTTACTCCAGTAAGAAAATGACTATAACTTCGAGGTGAACTAACGATAACTATACAATTGTAAATCTATTTAAGAGTGGCGATATGCGAAGTGGCTCACGTGCACACTGTAATCTGATGATTATCTGGTTGAAAACAATGAGATTGACTTATTATCGACTACCTAGCGGTATAAGAAAATAAAAAACAGGCTTAAAGGTCTGCGATAAAATTGGATTCCTACAGAGATATGGAACGTTGGAAATTTAAAATCGTAGTCTGTTTGGTAATTTTATGTACAGACGCCAGCACGCAAATCCAGCTACCAATCTGTCAAATTTCTTTTATAGATTTTCAACTTTACCACGTAAGTATAAGGTTCACTTTCGATTGGGGAAATTTTACAGATTGGGGTAGCTTGATGTGCTGGCGTCTGTACATGTGCTGTCGAGAACATCTCCGGTGAATCAGGTTGAGTAGTTTGAGCCGCTTTGTACATGAATTTAAATAAAGATATTTTCGATTTATTAATACTTATATTATAATGGATAGATAGATAAATTCTTTATTGTACAACAAAGGAATAAGAAATAAAATCAAATCAATTAATCTTGTCACAAAATGTGATCTCTTTCAGCCAACCAAAGTAAAGTTAGGAGAATGGAGTTATTGAGAGGGGCCATTGTCGGTGTACATATACATTACAAATAGTACCTATGGGTACACATATATCATCTAGTTTATTCAAATCTATCAAGTTGTTTAAACTAGGGAGTGAGCCAACGACTTTATCGGTGGTCTATAGGATATACTCTGACCTTTAAGCACTTAAAGTAAGTTAACAGCAGTCGTTCGGCACTAATTATATTAGACTTGTTGAGGGTTACAGAGGTCAAGTGAAATGTTGATAATATAAAACCAGAAATCTAGTCACACTTTTGGCTGCTGATGAACCTCTTAGGAACCGGTTATTGAAGTCTGGCTTTAGCTTACTCATAAACTGGTTACGATCATTTATGTCATGATACAATTATTGTGAATTCCGTTTAGTATTGTCAAGAGATAGGTATCGTTAGCAAATACACCTCTGACTACTTCTCTCATGTATTAAATCTTCTCTAATGTCATTGTGATCACGTGCCCACAAATGGGTATGTAACCTGTTTATTAAATTTTAAGGTGGAAGCATAATAATTACTGAACCACCGCGCATCGACACCTAAAATAACTAAATGTTAAATAAAAACGTTTAACATAATTAATTTGCATGAACGAATTTGTTTCGTGGTTAAACCTCAGATATCAAATAATAGCTCTATATAAGTGAATTTATTATGTGCCAGTAAAGGTACTACTCTGCTATTTCAGCAACAATGCCCAATCTCAACAGAGAGTAGCCCACATCGCTGGACATATGATATATACATTATAGTGTAGATACGAGTCTACTCTACACTCTCCCTGACTCTCATAAATGGGACGATTATCAAACATATCCAGGACGATCACAGGTGCAGGTCTGTCAGTTCTACGTGCTCTCAGAGGCACAACATACAACACCGCCAACTTCCAGCCTTTGGGTTACTACTGTATGTTATCTTTTGCTGGAAAATTCCAGTAACACACTGTTATTGGCCCATCCCGGGATTTGAACCAAGAAACGTTACTTGCCGTTGGTCACTGCTAACGGTAGCATGGTTTAAATTTCTCGTTGGCCTAGACCGCAATTAAACCACACTTTAAATTTCGAATAGAAGTAAGTGTGTCACCATATATAAATGAATAACGTTGATCCACATTCAACCGGAGAATAAACTTCTTTCTCAGTATTAATTAATCTACTTATAATAGTAGATTTTAGTAGGTAGCTATTGGTCGGACTAAGAACTAAGAAAAAACAAATAAATAACGTACAAATCGCCTGAAACATTGTCCCAACTTCCGAAGATCATTTTCGCAGTCTCTTAACGCAGGCAGGAATTCTTCAGAATGAAACCTGAATATTCTTTCGATGTTTCCAAAGATCTCGGGCTTTAGGTGTTGGATGTTAGAGGAGAGATCAGTGCGGCTCATCTGCGGGATGTAGTCTTCAACGACGTGCCTTAATCGTTCCACATAAACGTTTTCTGTGTGGATTAGCTCATTCACACGTTCTGTCAGTCTTCTGCAAATAAAAAAGCGCTGTTTTAGAAGGTCCTTATTTCATACAAAATTGTACCAAGATTAACTTAGGATTCCGTACCCAAAGACTGACACGGATAATGGAACGGTCCACTGCCCGTTCGTCTATGCATATGTTTGTCATTGGACTGTATCTTATAAACCGTAATAGCTAGTAGGCAGGTGATATTCTTATACAGTGAGTATGGCTCAGTAATATGGATCCGTTTACAGTTGGCACCCAGCGGGAAATAATATAAAGTTAAAAATAAAAGGCAAAACAATAAACTTTTGTTTTTGCTCAATATCAATAATTAGCTTTATAGTTTGGAACCGCAATAGGTAGATACTTAAAATCAACAGATTAAGAATTACTACATTGACCTAATACGAAGTAGAATAGCAGAATCAAAATTTTTATATAAATCTCTTGACAGGAGAGTTGAGAGATGTATAGTTATAGTATTTGTAATGCTGCTGGACATTCTATTGTATATATATCATATTTAAAATCACACTAATATTATAAAGGTGAAAGTTTTTGAGTGTGTATGTTTGTTACTCCTTTACTTCTAAATGGCTGGAGCGATTTTAATAAAACCCTGAATTAACACATAGGCTATAATGATATATAATGTATAAAGTTTAACGCGGGTAAAACCGCGGGGCACAGGTAGTTGTTTAATAATATCTATTACTTCCCAATGTTTAACGCTTATCGGTATGGTTTGCGGTAGGAGTTACCTGGTAGAAAACGTCACATAAGGAAACAACTTTATTCCCGTTCCATCCGACTTTCTCTCCTTCTATCTCTGTTTCTATTATATACTTTATAAAAGGAATAGAAATCCTCGTAGTATACAGTCGTTGTTTGCGTGCGAGGATCAATATTCGAGTATTGTGCGCAGGCGATTATAATACTGAATACATTCAAATTTCTTATAAACGTCTTTATTAGTGGTTATGTTTTAAATCATGAACTTCATTCAGGGCGGAGTTTACTTTTGCACATAACTAATCATAGTCGTACTTAATATCAAAGACATTCCTTCAATCTTAGAGTGGTGCGAGACAATATGGTAAGTGAACTAGCCAACTAAAATCATGTGATTTACCGTCCTTTAAAAGAAAATTTACATTTGATTCCATTTTTTTTTCTATTCCTCTAATTAATCTATTCATAAACATAAAACAAACTTCTATGGTTGTTTTTGGCAACCGATTGAACCAAAGTTCGAAGGAACCATCCCGCCCGACTTGATGATCGAAATAAATTCACAAACAACGCAGATATCGCGTAACATAAATACAAAACAAGCGATATGATAACCTCCTTTTTTGAAGACGGTTAAAATAATGAACATTACTATTTTATACTGTTGTATTTCAGATACTATTATTATACAACATGTAACTTAATTAACGCACATCCTGAAAATAGTTTGTTCAGAATCGTTTATTGAATCGATTTATATCATTTTTAATATAGGTAATTTTTTTTTCAAAATAATTAAAACTACGGAAATTATTGTCATATTAACCCTGTACAATCAAAAGAAATTGAAATGGACCGTAAGTCAAAGTAATAAGACTTTTAAAATCGCAGTTTTATTTTATCATACAAATTCCATCATTCAATACAAAATAAATAAAAATAAACTTTATTCCAAAAAAATAATTTAGTATATAACAATGCATACACATGTTAAATTAAAAATTCAGTGTATGTATTCTGATTACAACATAATATACTAATTGGGGTGTTTGAGGGTGTGCGGTAATTACGTTACATGTTGTATAGTTTTTATTTTAATAATAAATTATAGCAGTCTATTAGTATCCACTATAAAATTACTATGGCAACAAATTTATAATATCTCTAAGCATTTTGCAGAGCAGACATCGTGAGCATCGTGACGTGGGTGACGTGACACGTTTCGCCTCATCTCGTGTAACAAATTAAGAGGCCTCTTACAGTCCACTAGCGCCGCCAATCGCAAAAATGTCATAACTCGTAAATAGAATCAAAAATACAAAATATGTTCCATTATTACTGTGGAAAAGGCAATAACGTAATTGTATAACACCTTATCAACACTTGAAAAATAGCTGTTTAGCTAAATCGTGCATTCAAAACATAAACGGCCGTTTTTGTTACAAATGCACGATTTAGCTAAACAGCTATATTTAGTTTAGTTATACGAGTTATGACATTTTTTCGATTGGCGGCGCTAGTGGACTGTAAAAGGTCCCTTAAATAGCTATAGAAAGACTGGTAGAGTACTCTGACCTACCTCCAGTCCCAGTCTTTCTATAGCTACTTGTTAGTATAGCTATTTGTTTATTGGCACATTACCATGATAATAATTTTGTACATTATTTTGTCCTCCTAGTCGAATTTCGGCTACGGCAGCTAGTTTCAATGGAGGATAGCCATCTGCACGAGCCATATTATATTGCACAAGTTTGTACGCAAACACATGGGCACTTTCTATTCCATCCCTCATATGATCCGAGGACGACTAGCGACATGACCGGAAATAGGTCGGGTACAGGACCAACGGCTTAACGTCCTCTCTGAAGCACGGGAATGTAAATACCGCCAACTCTTTGTGTATATAAAAGAAGCGTTGAAGAATGCTTTCACGATACTTGTCAGTTCAGAACATATGTATTTAGTCAAAAGAACACCTTCCACTTTGTGTGAGGTCACGAAGCAATTGCTTACAAAATTATTCTCTAAATCGATTCACGGTCGCCGGAGATATCGAATCTCACGGAAACAAAAAGAACAAAAACTCAGAGAGATTACTATAATAATCTAATAATAGTTATAGTGGAATTCTGTCAATGAAATAACGGACACGCCCGTTCACTATATTTTCAGTGCATTGTAAGATAGATTTTACTAGAATGTTGGTTTTGATCTGGTAGTTAGTGATCCTGACTGCTAAGCCAGAGGGTGTGGGTTCAATCCCCACTCAGGACAAATCTCTGTGTGGTGAGCATGATTATTTTTACTGTATCTGGGTGTGATTTATTTTATTACACATAAATTACATCCTAAGTATTTCGAAATATATAAGTATGTTATTTACTTATCGAGCATCGAATTTCTTCAGTTTGCGTAGATGACTGAGAAATTACCATGAGGTAAATCTCCAGTTGGGAAATAATAAACTTTACCGTTCAGAAGGTCTCAGGCCAGCAACAAGGCCAATAAATAGCATCTACTTCCATAATTATTTGAGTTACTGGTGGGCTTCGTTAGTACCTTAACGGCAGAGCACCTCCTCCGGATTGATAAAGGAGGCTGGTCCGATACCCTCCGGACAATTCAATATATGATTTTCCATTTCTGGGTTTATATTTTCGCTTTGCGTTGCGAATAATGCTTTACAGCTATAATATGAAAGTACCGCCACGTTACATAAAAATGCCAGTGTCTCTGTGTGTATTTTGTGTGTTTGTGCGTGAAAGGTTGCCTGGTGTCTGGAATTGTCTTGCAGCATATTGAACTCAGGCCATTTTGAACAGAGACTGGCTAACTAAACGTATAGTGCTAAAGTGTACGCGATATCATATGTTATACTTAAAGTTATCATAGTCCAATAGGTATGTAAAGCAACACGTACTGCAAGGCATCCGGTGCAAAACAATGCTTTTAGGTACTCGCCGCACCACTGGGGTAACTACAAACACTGGCAATTTCATCCGCGCTGCTATCAAGAAATTTTACTACAAGAAAATCTCCCAAAACACTTCTTGACCCGATGCGGTATTGGATCTTATCATATAAATCATAATAATAATATCTTAAGACATTATACACACATGGTCATCTGATCCCAAACTACGCTGAGCTTGTACTATGGAAACCAGATAACTGAAATATACATCTTTTGTAATTACATACTTATAGGTATAGATAATTGCACCAAGATTCAGGACAAACAGACATTTACAAGTACACAAAAATCTGTCCTCGGTGGGAATCGGACCCACGACGCAAGCATAACTATAGGCCGATTTCACTGGCTACTGTTACGCCTAAAGTGCTGGACTGTCTGCTTGATTCACATATGGCAAGCCGCATCACTCTTCATGATGCCCAGTTTGGCTTCAGGCCCGGCTTATCAACAGAGAGTGCCATTATGTGTCTCAAGCAGACCCTACAGTACTACACAGCCAGGAAGACACCAATCAATGCGTGCTTCCTTGACTTGTCCAAGGCCTTTGACCTGGTGTCATGTGAGATACTTTGGGAAAAGCTACGCAAGGAAAGCACCGTGGACAGTTCTGTTATAGATATACTTAGGTATTGGTATAAGAATCAGACAAACAATGTTAAATGGGGTGGAGTTTTATCAGATGTCTATGGGATGGAGTGCGGGGTGAGGCAAGGGGGGATAACCTCTCCGCGCCTCTTTAATTTATATATTAACAGACTGATCGTTGAACTCAGCAGTACCAATGTCGGTTGTCACATTGACAGGACTTGCGTTAATAATATAAGTTACGCCGACGACATGGTGCTCTTGTCTCCGGCGGCTTCTAGGGTTGTGTGAAGATTATGTGAAGGCTCACGGGCTCAGGTACAACGCCAAAAAGAGTGAGTTACTTGTGTTCAAGGCAGGCACCAAATGTTACTCCAATGTGCCACAAGTCACAATTGCTGATACCCCTCTGGCAAAAGTAACTCAATTTAAGTACCTGGGTCACTGGGTCACAGATAATCTAAACGATGATTTGGATATTGAAAGAGAACGTAGGGCGCTGGCTGTCCGATGTAATATGCTGATTCGTAGATTTGCACGTTGTACCAAGGACGTCAAAGTTACACTTTTTAGAGCATATTGCCAGACATTTTACACGTGCAGTCTGTGGATCAGGTATACGCAGAGGGCATACAGCGCCCTTTGTGTGCAATATAATATAATAATGCGTTCAGGATGTTGATTGGGCTGCCACGTTTTTGTAGTGCATCGGGGATGTTTGCGGAAGCGAGGGTTGATGGTTTCCACGCCATCATCCGCAAACGGTGTGCATCCCTTCTACGCAGGGTGCGTGGCAGCTCACACAGCATCTTGAACGCATTATGTGACAAATGGGATAGTCCGATGCTGGAGCACTGGATACGACTGCACACGACGTAGACGGTGCCCTAGAACCGCGATTTTATATTTATATATTGTAAAATTACTAACATTAGGTTAAGATTTTTGTAACTAACATCTTATGGACTTAAAATGGTCTGAAATAAATGATTAATTAAATTAAAATTAATTAACCAACCACGCCACGGGCCCGTTAAAACAAAATCTAGACAGTCTAATTTAGAAGTAAAAGCCATTATGAAAAAACAATTCAAATAAAATAAATAAAAAAGGTTTCAGTAGACTTAAAAAAAACGCTTTTAAATAGTCAGAACATGTAATATAGTTAAGTATACTTAATTATTTCTAGTTACATATAGATATTTGGGCACATGGATTGATAAAACATTTTTAAAATTTATTTCAAAATAGTAATGATATTTAGCTACCTTGTATTAAGTTATTGTTAAAGACATTATGTTTAGGTTTAATTATCAAAATTTATATTTTAAATTGGGACTTTTACCGCGAATGATATTGTTGGTTTGTCCCCATTATTATCAAAACAGGATGTTACGTAGTGCCATATCAATGGCATGTCAAAACGAATAGGTTATCCCCGCTTTTGATGGAATATACGTATAATGCAAGTCATATCATATTATTTGGTCACAAACATAGCACAAAAGGACCATAATACTGGCCTCAAAAAAGACTGTGCTTTGCGTAACTCCAGGAACATTATCGGTCATGGTTTATTTATATTTTTAATGCAGCAAGTTCTCTCTTAACCTTATGCTGTTGTATATCTTTATTATAAGCGACTTTTATTTGATTTCGAAACTCATAAACCCAGTTTCTTACTGTAAGAAATAGACTAGTTCTGGATATTATTACGAGACAAGACGCCTAGTACGTGCAGGTACAATGGGTAGTCCACTAACCAGATCCTGTTTATATGACGTATAGAGTGTAATTATTATCAAAACAGGATGTTACGTTGTGCTATATCACTGGCATGTCAAAATGAATAGGATTTTCCCGCTTCTGATGGAATATACGTATAACTAATGAAGGTCTGATTAAAATAAAAAATCCTTCTTCCTCTTCCATTTCTTTCTATCAACCTTTCTTATAAGCTTATCTTCCAGTCTTAACTATTTTCGCCAATGGTATAAAATTTTGAAATTTTAGGGAACTGGTACACTAGATAGCCATCTGTCGAACCAGCTATCGGATTTTGTTTTGATTTATTGTAAAATAATCATATATTATATTCACAAAGTTCACAAGTAGGAACGTGATAGCCTAATGGTCAGACCGTTGGACTGTGGTGCCACTGGTGTTTCTAATTCACGTACGTATTAGTATTTTTTTTTTTTTTTAAAGACACCGCCCGCTCTAGGTATATTAATCCCTGTGTCGCGGGGTACTTTACAAACAAATAATTGACGGACACAAAGTACATCCAGACTCAGAACAACTATTTATGGGCCACACAAATAGTTGACCTGCGCGGGATTCGAACCCGGGACACGAAGCGGCGAGGCGACTGTCATAGCCGCTGCGCCACACGTGCAGTATTTCATATTTCATCATCATCATATCAATCAAAAGACGCCCACCGCTTGATAAAGGCCACCCCAAAGATCTTCACAATTGCCGGTCTTGTACTATCCCCATCCAGCGACATCTAGCGACCCTCACTAGATCATCGGTCCATCCTGTAGGAGGCCTGCCCACGCTGCGTCTTCCGATTCGTGGTCGCCACGAACCGGTCGTATTTCATACATAAAACGGTGAAAAAAACCCATCTTGACGGTGTCTGCCCAGGTGCATAAGGTCAGGGTGGTGGACCTAATGCGGGTATATTATACCCTATTATTGTAAGAGGAGGCCCTTGATATGCAGTGGGATAGTAACGAGCTGTGTTATTATATAAATAAATTATCTTAAGTAAATATGTTATCTTAAGATTACTAACACACTGCCATCCGATCCCAAACTAGCCAAGGCCCGTACATTGTATTCAACTTTCATCCAATATACCCGTACGTAGCTGGGGCGGAGCCCTACTAGTATTCATTTTACTACTAGTATTTATTTCATATTTAAGACTGCTCCCGCACAAGAGAAGCTAACCATGTATCGCGGGGTACTTTACAAATATATAATTGACAGTCACCAAGTATGTACATCCAGACTCAGAAAAGCTATTTATGAGTCACGCACATAGCTGTCATGCAGTCTGCCTTGATGGCTGCGCCACACGTGCCATTTATATTTAAAAAAAATAAAATTATTATTACATTATCATTCTGCCAAGTACATGAATATGTGAATACATAAGTGCTAAAATATCACTTTATTTCCATGACATACTACCACTATAATTTATAGGTACCTATGATTTTGGCAAACAACGCATATTATTACTTTCAAGAACTAATGCGATTGCTACATTGCAACTTGATACCTTTTCAATAACAAACGATCGCCTGAACATGATAGCCTGGGAACTGTTACCATGCTACCACTATGCTGCGAAAGCAATAAAAGTATCTACTGATATCAATCTTTACTACAAATTATTTCCAATCTCATACATTTTCCGCGAAACTCCCACGAATATTGCGTCAGGAATGATACATGGGCAATTTGTATCTAGACGTTTCGCGTCGTTTTTCACCAAGTGGAGTCACTACTAATATTAAGTAGAAGTATGTACATATGTATTTATTTTTAGTTTTCATTTAATGTAATCAATATTTTAGTGATCGTGACAAATGGAAATCCGTTGTCTCTGCCTACCCCTCTGGGAAACAGGCGTGAGTATGTATGTAATATTTTAGTATAGTTAGTAAAGACTAACTGTACCAAAATATTGATTGCTCCTGTGTGCAGTCGCCTTCCTACTACGTCGGCGGCATCATCTTTTGGGTTCGATTCCCGGAGAACATCTTTTTAACATGACTTTTACAGCTAGCCTAGGAGTCTATCCCAGTTTCACCAGACCGGCTCAAGCCGTCTAGCAAATAGAACTACAAACTACAACCTAGTACCCGCGCCGGAGGGTCCCCAATTAGGGTTCGAACCTTGACTCTGGTCGAGATGCATGGGAGGGTCGTATCATTTTAGGGATGTTTCGTGCAACTTTCATTCTACGTTTTAGAGGAAAGGGCTTTTCATCGATTCGAATGCAAACTAAGGGTCATAGAGGACACTGGTGCTCGCGACCGCGTTCGCGGTCTTACTCTCCTGGACAACTTTTTGAGTGACCCGTACAATAATACAATAATAGTAGTTCTGAGTCTAGGTGGATTTTGTCTATAAATTGGACGCAAATTACAGTACTTACATGTACTGTAAAATCTACCGCCCACAATTTCGGCCATCTAAAAGACGGAAACAATACTATTTTCTAGATTAAAGGTAGGTACCCTATGTCTTTTTGGTAACTACTCAACTGATCGTCATGAAATTTTGCACATACATGGTATTACATAGGTATGCCAGACCGATGTAATACCATGTATGTGCAAATTTTCATAACGATCAGTTGAGTAGTTGAGGCGCGCTTAGCAAACAAGCTCATATATCTTCTACACGTTTATCTATTCTATCATAATAATTATCAATGTATGTTTTATACGCCTACAGTATTATGTTAGGTAGAACAATATATAATATCTTATTTAAATAAAATGTTTGTTAACATATTTTTAGATTGTAGTGTACCTATTTATGGTAATGTAAAAATCTAAAATAAGGGTGCAACAAAGTTGTTGCACTAAGTTAAATTCGCCTAATAATGACCGTCTGGATGAATTTGCTTATAATAAAATCACCCATTGTTCATTATAAGATAAGATAAATCCTTATTCTACATCAAGTGAAATAAAATACAAGAAATAAGGATGCATCACAAAATCGTACAATTGGCGGCCAATGTGATCTCTTCCAGACCACCTAGGCAAGGATTGGATTATCTTCATTGTTCCAATGTAAAACATCCTTTTTTTTTGTTCTCTATACGAAATGGCTAATCATTAAATTTTCACTCTGGTGATTCAACTAAAATGCGCAAGAGTATGTACTATATTGGAACTTTAGCACTATTTTGCAGTTGACACAAATGCTAACGTAACCGGGTGAAGCTGTGAAAGCCTTGTCTTATAACTATGAACGATAAGTAAAAAAATAATTATTATATTTTTAGACACTATCAAATAGCAAATATATTCGAGACAAGTCGATATTTTATTTATGTACTAGCTGTGCCCCGCGGTTTTACCCGCGTAAAACTTTATAAATTATCACAGCTCCTCTCCCGTAGGTGATAGCGTGATAATATGTAGCCTATATGTTAACCCGACTTCTTAGTAATATTCATGCAAAATTTGAAGTAAATCCATGCAGTACTTTTTGAGTTTAGCCCGGACATACATACAGACAAACAGACAAATCGACAAAAATTATAAAAACTATATTTTTGACTTCGCTATCGATTGTACATCACGCCACAAGTATCATTTAAAAAAAATATTCAATGTACAGTTTTGATTTTCCTATGATTTTATTATATGTATAGATATTTATGTCAGCCGTCTCATTCATCTGAATTTGTATGTATCTATGCACGAATATCCTATTTGATGACGTCCTAAATTACTTATTTCGGAAAGTACACGGCGACACAGGGATTAATTTCCCTAGTGCGGTCTATATGAAATAAAAAAAAATGAAGATGTTTATCACTCTGATATTGATGAATATTTATAGTAAAATAGCTTATACATAGATCCCAACAAGACTGCTATTATAATTTAACGCGGTTGAAACTGCGGGCCACAGCTGGTTAGAAATATAAAGGTTCAGTAGAAGTGTTTTGAGATTGATAACAGACTATTATTCTACATATCTAATCTAAATAACTCTTGCGGAAATACAGGGTTACATCCAGTTATATAATGTAACTTCACTGGATAGCTAATCCTATCTTTACAAATGATATACTGTTCGTTGGTAAGTGCATTACTTCAGGATGGCTAGACCCCAATTTTAAATAATCGTAATAGTCCTAATAAGATTTAAATTAAAAGTAACAATTTAAAAGTTTCCCAGAACATTGGAAAGTTCGAGGAAACAGAACTTTTCTTCGTGTAATTTTTATTTGAATTCGCGATCATCACGATTCGAACGATGGATTAGCGTAATTCTTATTTTTAAATAAAAAGGAAGGTCGAAAATTTTTATCTCAGAGCTAAAACCTCAATTTCGTTATTTGAACAGGACCACATGAAATAAGTCCCTAATGGATTTAAATCGATACATAATTTAATATTGTTCTACGCCATTATGAGCGCTTGTAAATAGTCAAAACATTGTTTGTACCACAAAAACTTCATATAAAATACAAACCTGCTGTCAATAAATTTTAAAATTAAACCCGCGCTTTAGTGCGTCGTAAGTTAAATAAGATTAATTCATTATCATCATCATATCAGCCGAGACACGCTGGAAAAAGGCCTCGACAATGGCCGGTCCTGTGCTGCCCGCATCCAGCGGCTTGCCTTAATACTTTCTTCTTTTTAATCGATAGGAATTGGTTTTGGAGTGTCATCCGATCCCGTTTTGTTCCAAACAGTTTTGTAGAAAAAAGTTGAAGGCTGTTTTATGTTATTAAACCATACTAAACCAAAATAACTAATAATGTGTTAGAATACCCTCCTGACTACATCTTTGACATTATTCACAGAAACGAGTAACTCAATGACATTTTTCTTTTTTTAATATTGGGAATGGTTCCATTTTATTAGGATTCCGTACCCAAAGGGTAAAATGGAATCGTATTACTAAGACTTCGCTGTCTGTCTGTCTGATTGTCCTTCTGTCACCAAGCTGTATCTCATGAACCGTGATAGTTAGACGGTTAAAATTATCACAGATGATGTATTTCTATTGCCGCTATAACAACAAATACTAATAAATATCACACCCGTTTTTTTTTACATTTTCCTAAAACTGAGCGCTAAAAATTCTCTTAACCATGAGTACTCACTCTATGGTTAAACAGTGTGGGTAGATGTAAAACAATATATAAAATAGTAATAATGATTTGGCTTCCTCTGAGCAGGCGTGCATGATCAAACCTTATAAGTCACATTCATTCCACATCCCGGTGTTCAATTTTGCATACAATAAGCTTGTAAGTCGGATGACAATGCATTATTGTGATGTCATTGAGCTAGTCCGGTGGCAAAGCGGAAAGGTGGCTGCAAGAGCTTTGTAATAAAACATAATTATCAGATAGGCCATGAGAATATCGCTGAAATTCTCTCTCAGATCCTCAATCAGACAGGAAGGCCGTGTCTTCACGTATTAACGATTAAAATTAAAACTGCACAAAACGTCGCTTTAAAAATATCCTCTCATGTAACCCCAGTTTAGTAACCAGGTCGAAGTTCGAACCCCCAAAAAGGAGTGCCCTCCGGCGCTGGAAATCAGTTTGTAGTTTTATTTGTTACTAGCTGTTCCCCGCGGTTTTACCCGCGTTAAACTTTATAAATTATCACAGCTCCTCCCCCGTAGGTCATAGTGTGATAATATATAGCCTATATGTTGACCGGACCTCTTAGTAATATGTTGAGTTCAGCCCGGACATATATACAGGAAAACAGTCAAAAATTCAAAAAGCTATAATTTTGGCTTTAATATCGATTGTAGATCACGCCCCAACTATCCTATATCCTATATTTAAATATTCAATGTACATTTTTAACTTTCCGACGATTTCATTATATTTATAGATACCAATTTAGCCCTTGCACTTGCATCTGTTGTCAGTGAAAGTCTCCTAAGCGAACTGTAAACTTCATGTTAAAAAAGGCCATGCACTCCTTTGATTTGTTTAGTCCCATTTAATTATTTATAAGGTTGATTTTTAATTGGCTTCAGAACGGAGGAAAGTTCCTTGTTATTTTCGTGTATATGTACCTCAGAACAATAACTTTTGTTATTATTCTACGATGTATGTTATGTACACGCTTTGCTCTGGTGCTTGTAAACCTGTTATGATTATGTTATTCTTTTTTCATTTAAACGAGTATGCTTGCGAATAGGTTCCATTATCATTATTGAAAATTAAAAGTAGGAAAAGGATACAAAAGTAGTACAAATGTTTCTCTTATTTCTAATGAAAAATCTTCTAACAGGCCCGCGACCGGAGCGATAGTAAAAAAGTGGAAAGTGAGTAGGTAAATTATTCCAAAATTTTAGAAGAGTTGAAGTATCAGAAGAGTAATAATGAAAAAAGAAACAAATATCTAAATATATTATATTAATAGAACTCTAGGACTTACAAGATCAGGTAACGAAAGTTAGTTATTAAGATATGATATTAGATAGCTATAAATCTTCTTTATTTTTGGTGTACCTACATTTATTTATTTATATTATGTAAGTTTATATAACGTGAAATTAAATTATTGTTGCTTGCTTATCGTATGGATAGTGGTAACCCTAGTATCAGATTTTTTTTCTCAAGCCGCCTTGTAAGCCTCTGATATGGCTTAACGACTGCTGTCTAATGACTACAACCGGGACCGACAGTTTAACGTGCCCTCCAAAGCACGGAGACGCTCAGAAATTAAACCACTTTGGCGGTCACCCATCTATGGGCTGACCGCGAGCCTAGTTGCTTAACCTCGCCGATCGCTTACGGACCGGCGAGAGCATCTAGCTATGAGCGAAATTTTTGTTTATTTACCTTGATCAATTAAAATTCCTTGTAGTTCAAACGTAATTTAGAAGGCGGTATTATAAAACGATCGAATACAAAAATACTTAGCGACTGATGATGAGATACTGTTTTAATAACTTGAGCGGCATGAATTTGAGTAAGCGAATAATTAACTAAACTAACGACGAATATTGATTAATAATAAATTCCAGAACGAGCTTACAAATAGTGGGTTATCATTAATCCATTTGAGATATCAAAATTCTAGCCGTGCGACTAAATTACTAAGTGAGCGCCTAGAAATACTGAGAGGGCAACTTCCATATTAGGATAGCGACGAGTTTTCCGGAAGTTATTTGGGTTAGGTTAGGTTAGAACTGTGACCATCAAGCTAGACACTATTGTTGGTGAAGATTGGTGGAAAGCTTTCAAAAATCCCATTTTTTGGAGCTTTTTGAATTTTTCAGGAGACCTACAATGCAAATCTAAACAAAAACAATAGCGCTTGAAGTCCGCCGCACAAGCCTCTGATCTCTCTGATTGGTCAAAGCGAAGAAATATTCGGTCGCTCAAATATTATGAAGCTTCTCATTTTGTATTTTAATTAACTCAAATTAATATTTGTTAGTTGCTGTTCTGTTGATTTCTCGTCACTCGCAGTCAGTCGCTCACTTAGTAATACTATAACGTAAATTCATTATTTTTGTCACTTAAAACTTTAATTTACAGTCACTCGTTTAAATACTACCCATTTAGAAGTGTAATTTTCAGATATTATATAATTTACAAGATAATACTTAAATTTAGAAGGTGACAATAAAAAAAATCCTGTTATGATTTCAATACCAAATCCCTAGAGTAAAAAAACAATATCTGTTCCGAAATTGAATATCTTGTAACTTGTCAAATCAATGACGTGAGGTTAAGAGAAAGTTAAATGTATTATGGGAATCCCACTCTTATACGTGACGTCACCCCAGTCAAACTGCGTCATTCTCCTTTCTAAGTTAAGTGAGTGACGTAGTTAGGTGTTTGATTTGCCCCATTGGTTTCACAATACATAATCTCTGTGACGGTATCTTAAACTGTTGGGCAATTGGGTATGGTTAATGTGTGCACAATATATTTTTCATTTTGCACCAAAATCGGCGACTTTAATTCGAAATGTAAAGAACAGAAAAGTTGTGCAATAGATTTGCGCGACTATTGATGAGTTTTGACTTAATAGAACTAAAGGATTGGACTTCAATTTGCTATAAAACTAGCTACTTGTTAGCAAATTGTAGCCTAATTCATTAGTATAAACACTCTAAAATCATCAACTCGTAAATCAAACGCACAACTTTTCTAATGTTTACAGTTTAAATTATATGAATACAAAAATAAAAATGTGTTTTGCCCATATTCAACCTGTCCAATGCCTTTTAAATACAGTTATAGATTTTAGTTTTATAGCATTATTTACAATGACAACAATTTCAAATGACGGGCCTGTTGGCGTGGTTGGCAAATGCTTGCTTTTCACGCCGGAGGTCGTGGGTTCGATTCCCACCCAGGACAGATATTTGTGTGCATGAACATGTCTGTTTGTCCTGAGTCTGGGTGTAATTATCTATATAAGTATGTATTTACAAAAGAAAAGTAGTATATGTATTATATCCTGGTTTCCATAGTACAAGCTCTGATTAGTTTGGAATCAGATGGCCGTGTGTTAATAGTATCCCAGAATATTATTATTATTAAATCTAAAGTCAAGACTGGGACATCATGAAGGCAATCATCGGGCTCGTTGCTCGGAAGAGATCGCTTTTAGCGACAAGTAATGTTGATGCAACAGGTGGCCCTGTTGCATCAACATTACTTTTGTCTATTTTACTAAATTGTAAATTATTTGACGCAATAAAGTGTACTTATTATATATCACATGTTTATTACCACTATTATTTACAATATATATTATATAGGGGTATTTTAATACGAATACAACTTATAAAATATACGGGCTACATGGAGAGAAATTTCCGCACAATCCTGGCATTCGCCTGCAAAACCGCCTTCTGCATGTAACTTATTATTATTATTATTGCTTCAAAATTAATATATGATAGATATTTTGGGAGCTGTTATCAATATTTTTCTTTATATATACATATATAAGTGAGCGGCAAACGAGTAAGTGGGTCACCTGATGGTAAGTGATCACCGCCGCCCATGTACCTACACTCGCAACACCAGAGGAGTTGTGGGTGCGTTGCCGGCCTTTAAAAGACAACAAGTGTTGCTGACCCTTCCCCCCACCTCGATGAGCTCTATAATATGATCACATGCAACTTTAAATAATTGATCATCAGATAAAATCAGTTTGAAGATGGGTGACCGCTGAAGTTATTTTCTGAGCGTCTCCATGCTTTGAAGAGCACGTTAAGCTGTAGCTCCCAGTTGTATTAGATTCGGTTAAGCTATTTCAGAACGTTACGTTTGAACAAGTTTGACACTAGGGCAACCACTTCCCATACGATAAAGTGAAGTAAAGTCTAATCTTATTATCTAGAGAACAAAAAATGATAAGAGGCAGTAAAGGTAGGAACATACATATGCATGTGAAACAACCTTGGTAAATTTCCGCGATTTCACACAAATGTCTAAAATCGTAGCTTATTTAAAAATAGTGCAAGAAATAGCTCCATTCTTATAGCCCAGTACGTAAATAATGTTAACAAAACGTAAACATAGACCAACCTTGGCATCCACGCCGCGCTTGCGCATCTTTATAAAAATATACATCGTGACGTCACTAGAATTTGCCAAATCAGTTTATGACATACGTATTGGTACAGTAAGTATTTATTTAAAGAAACTTTAATCAGGTCCACAGTCTACTAGGAAGTTTGATAGCTAAATTGTTTGTTGTGAGAGATTTAACGACTGCTTTTAAAATCGCAAGTTCTAAAAATCAATAAGGCCCAGTACATTAGTAGTAGTTGAATACAGTAATCTGCTTGGCCGGCTACCAGTCACATAAGTTAGTCTGGCGACAAAGTTTATGATCTCAAAAATGAGAAATCATAAGTTTTATCGTCCAGCGGATCTCGAACCAGGACCGTCTACTCGTACCAATCCGGGGTCGACGCGTTTAGCTACGAACGATACACAGTGGCGCGTCAAATTTAGGACTCCATTGCTTACACCATTTTAGAGGATGCAGGTGGTATCGGCTATGTTTTCTAGAAATATGGCCAGCCAAGATCATATCATATTGAAAACACTTGCCAAATTATTTACTTTTAATATTATAGCATTATATCATAAACTTAGTCGTCCATCAACTAATCCAAAGTATGCGATCTGCATTGAGTTACGAGCGATACAAAAGGTCGAACAAATTTAGGATTCTTTCAGAGTACTAATTTTTAGTTTTCTTTCGATGGTGTGAAGAATAGATCGCTATTCATTGGCCGATTCCTACAATGCTGCTGGAATTGGTGCATACATTAGTGGTAAAAAATATGTGTTACGTGTGAAATATAATGTAATTATTATGATATATACACATTTTTGTAAAAAAAGATCTATATTTAGTATACTGACGTGCTAATGTTAACGTTCTAGAAAGTACGAATGGAGAAATGTATTTAAAAGCCTAGACTAGGCTCGCGTTATATGGCTAAGTAGAACTTTCCTGTCTACTTATCAAAGTCATAAAAGGCATTGGAAAGTTAGAAGTCTTACGAACTTATTGTACCTATAGGTTATTTCCTTACTTTGACCCTCAACAATCTATACATACGTATATAAAAATTAATGTTTGTCTGTATGTCCTTTGTAGAATCGTAAACTATACATTTGGTCATGTGATGATCTTCAGCAAAGGGTTGTGCATGAGCCCACGAACGTTTCTGAGTTGGTACGACCAATCTTCGACAGCTTAACGCGGGTGAAACCGCGGGGCACAGCTATTATGATATAAAACCGCTCAATTTTAAAATTTTGCAATGCATGCCACATAAAATCTTTGGTAGAAATCAAATTAGATTGCATAATTATGGAGAAGTAGAAACCTTATTATTCAAAAGAATGATATTAAGTTAGGATCTCTTTTGTTACAGAGAATAAATTTAATTCAGCACAATACACAAGAAAATAAAGTAGTCCTAAAAATAAAACGTACAACAAAGCTCTAAGATAAACTAAGTACAGGAAAGCTCTGCTCTTTCTTTCATGGTCTTCTGAAAGGTCACCGGTTCAGCATTTGCTAAGTTTGATACACCTAGACTGACGGTCGCCGCTAGTTGGCAGTGCTCCTGCCTACGAAGCTGGTGGTCCTGGGTTCGAATATTTGTGTGATGAGCACGAATATTTGTTTCTGAGTTATGGATGTTTTCTATGTATATAAGTATATATCTATCAATATAAGTATGTATATCATCGCCTGGTACCCATAGTACAAGCTTTGCTTAGTTTGGGGCTAGGATGATCTGTGTGACATTGTCCCTAGATATTATTATTATTATTACCTCACGCTGATTTACAATTGGCCACCAACTTGTTACACACGTACGTGACGATTGATTAGACTCAAGCTTTTTTAGATACCTACTTCCAGCTAAAGAAAGTCAGAGGCCACTCAAGTCTGCTACTTTTACAGTTTTAAGAATAATAATAAATCTTTTTCTCATTTTTTGTTTTTAAATGGAATCCGTACTGGAGGGTTACCCGCTAAGTCACCGAACATCGTTATCGTGATCGGCGTTCAATAGATGAAAGCTTAATATTACTAAATCATTCGTTCAATCGGCTTCAACGTTGACAATCCTTTTCGGACCATTTATGACGTCACATGTGCCCATGGAAGCCGATTTAACGATTGATGAAGTCATTTTTAACCTTTATTTATTTGAACGCCAATCACGAAAACGAAGTTCGGTGACTTAGCCGGTAGCCCCCCTGGCAGGAAAAATGGCCTTCTCTCAGCTAGTACTACATTTCTGCAGTGGTGATCTTCTAGGGCCAGTATCTACAGACGCCAGCACATCAAGCGTTCCCAATCCGTCAAATTTCCCCAATTGAAAGTGAACCTTATGCCAATGTGATAAAGTTGAAAATCGATAAAAGAAATTTGACAGATAATGGTAGCTGTATGTGCTGGCGTTACACAAACAGACAACATTACATAATCATAACAGACAAAATAACATAATAATAACAGACAGAATTACATAATCATAACAAGATACAAAATTATAGACGTTTTTTCAATCAATGTCTTTTATATAGCTATGGCTTGGTAATAAGTAAATATTGTGTTAAGCAAAACCGAAATCACCCTACTATTACCTTTATTATATTTTCTGTTTAGCTAAAGTATGAATCTCATCTACACATCTATACAAATAAATAAAATTGGAGTGTCTGTTTGTAATATTGAAATAACCGGTTTTTACTACATAAATATGAATATATATACGGTACCTACACCAAAATAACATTTTTTTAAATTTTTGTCTGTCTGTCTGTCTGTTTGTTCCGGCTAATCTCTGAAACGGCTGGACCGATTTTGACGGGACTTTTATTGGCAGGTAGCTGATGTAATAAGGAGTAACTTAGGCTACTTTTATTTGAGAAAAAGTCTTTTATTTTACAAAAATAAACGAAATATTTTAATTAACACGCGGACGAAGTCGCGGGCACAGCTAGTAAGAAATAAAATCGTATTTTTGATCGTTGTTAATAATAAACAATCACACTAATATTATAAAGGCGAAAGTTTGTTAGTGTGTGACTATGTGAGTGTGTATGTTTGGTACCTCGTCACGTCTAAACCGCTAGAGCGATTTTAATAAAATTTGGTATGGAGTTAGCTGCCACCCTGAATTAACACATAGACTATAATTTATAACATTAACGCGGCTAAAACCGGGGGGCGCAACTAGTAATAAATATAGTAAAGTAAAATTAAATTGTGATGCCGGGCCAACAACGAACCACCTGCATAATAAGAGAGAATGCTTAAAAACCGAGTAGTAAGTCAGCTCTTGTCATAGTGCAACTCAGGTATTCCAATATACGAGCTCGGGAATGTGCATTTCAGCAATGTCCATGACCTTGTTTCACAAAAGTTACAATTACAATTGACAAACGGCAATTTGACCTCTATTTCCGCTTTTAATATTATATCACTGGACTTAGTTAAAAAAGAGTTGCAATTACTAACAATAGTCACTTTGTCCATACAATTAACAACTGATATAGTGACTATTTTAACCTAAATACATAACGATTGGCCTAAATGACACCCGTCTGACTATTTCTAGGTATTTCAAACCAATACCTATTACTAAGTTGTGAATTGTAATTATTTGAAATGAACAAATAATAATTTCTTAGGACAACTAACACAGTGCCATCTGATCCCAAACTAACCAGAGCTTGTACTATGGAAACCACATTACTGATATACTACTTTTCTTTTTGTAAATACATACTTTTATAGATACACTCAGCCTCAGGACGGACAGACATGGCACACAAATATCTGTCCTAGGTGGGAATCGAACCCCCGACCTGCGGCGTGAAAGGCAAGCATCTAACAACAACTAACAACCACTAGTCATCATCAAATAGAAACATCAATTGAATTATTTTTGTATATAATTGTAATCGACTTTAACATTTCCCAGAAGCTTAGTTCGGACATTTAATTTAATCCAATATATGAGCAACTAAAGGCATGGTAAATAAGAGAGCAAAAACCCCAGAATAGATACCAGGAAAATTATAAATTAATTTCAGTTCATAATAATTTTAAATACCTACGCTATTATTTTGACCGCCACATATTAATGACTTGAGTAAAGTTACACAGCTTCGGGCAATCTAACATTAATACGCAAAACGTCACATCAATTTAATCAACTGCTTCACGAAAACCATCCTTACTATCTACTTATTAAAGACGCTGTCAATACCAAAGTGTATAATGCTAAACGTGCTGTCACGTTTAACAACTTCTTCAGTCCAATTGTATCATTCCATCAATTACATTGAAATATATTCTCACAATAATAAAGATAAAGATAAAAATCATTTATTTACATGAAACATGGTTTACAAATTATAGGTGTTGTAATCATAGTCAGGTTTCACATGCTTCGCCATATATATGGCATGTAAATTTTTAAAAATAAGTAGACAACTAAACTAAACTATAAACTAACGATCAAATATTCAATTACAAAATTAATGGATTTCTATTATAAAGACATTATATAACAATATTTGAATTTAAATGGTTATTACAATCGTCAACCTTAGGATTACAATTACTAGAATGTATAAATTACATAAAAATACATTATTACATTGCTAACATAAGTAAATCTAAGTATTAAGTGAATTATGAAATTAATAAATTGGAATGTCAAAAAATATAATGAATAATATTATTGAATTTATAAGCTACATTTTTACGTCCCATGTGTTGTATTCTGAAATAGAATAAAAACAATATTGATAGACGTTTAAATAATGACATCATAGATATAAATAAATCACGCTTGTGACGTCTTTATGAGGTGAAAGACACGCACTTATAATATCGCCTTTTAACCTTGAACTTAAACTCAATCCCTCCCACTCACCAGTGGTACAAAACACAATGAAATGACATGATCACTGATGCTCTGGCATCTCTTGGAGATATATTTCAACTGTCTTGGATTCCACCACGAAAGGAAGGATGATTTGAAAAAAGTCATTCCACCTTCCCTCCAAAGCAAAACGGAGACAGAATGATGCAACAGAAATAGAATCGTTAAAACTAAAAACATGTAGTACTAATTAGTACAGATTAGCAGCCAGCTTATCTAGTTGCAATTCTCTAGCTTTATTACGCTCTAGCTTTGTTATTTCATACTGGCCTCCACGTTTTTGGAGATAAGGAGGAATCCTTTTCTAACACCTTCTTGCTTTTTTCCGATAAAATTTGTTGCGGTTTTCAAGACAGGTACCGTTAACCGTTTTCGTTCGATATTGAGTTGCAATTGACAGTTTAACTAGAGAAACACGAAGAAAAGCTAAAATTTACATTTCATGGCGGATTATTCCCCAGTGGAATCATCAAAGTCTCTGGCGCATGGTGCTCCAGAGGCATCACAAAATGTTTATTAAAAATACCTCCACGGAATCGGTTAAGGCGAATATACCTAGGCCTCACCGCTTACTCCTTTGAATGTAAGCCATGGTTAATAATGGCGTACGTGAGTTTTCTGAATCCGAACTAGAGGACTAGTTCCATAAAATAAAGTCAGGGGCGGGTGTGTGACAGCTTTATCAGCTAACAGTATTATCTTTCTATATTTATCTTTTTTGCATATTTGGTTTTAAGTATTAACTACAACCTGATAAACTGTACAGACAGCCATAATAGATCTAGATACATATTTTACGATACAGGGTTACGGATTAATGGCCACGATGTTCTTATTCTGAGTAATCCGGGTCATTCACTTTATTAGTGACATTAAATGGCGTAGCATAGGATCAGCAATCAATAATGAAAACACATTGCCCTCTTTCGAAGGACAGCCCTGTGTTAATGGACAATACTTATGAAAGAAAACTAAATATATATTGACACTGAAGAAAACTTCTTCCTTACTTGACTTTAAATTTAAATTAGTTAAAAAAAACTGAAATAATACGTGCCTTTCATGCCGCAGGTCGTAGGGTCGATTCCAACCCAGGACAGAAATTTGTGTCTGTTTGTAATTGGGTTAAAATAAAATAAATAAAAAAGGTTTTTATTCACGTAGACTTTAAAAAAGCGCTTGTAAATAGTCAGAACATGTTCGCAGTAATATGTAATTAATTTATAATCATAAAACACATTGCCCTCTTTCGAAGGACAGCCCTGTGTTAATGGACAATACTTATGAAAGAAAACTAAATATATATTGACACTGAAGAAAACTTCTTCCTTACTTGACTTTAAATTTAAATTAGTTAAAAAAAACTGAAATAATACGTGCCTTTCATGCCGCAGGTCGTAGGGTCGATTCCAACCCAGGACAGAAATTTGTGTCTGTTTGTAATTGGGTTAAAATAAAATAAATAAAAAAGGTTTTTATTCACGTAGACTTTAAAAAAGCGCTTGTAAATAGTCAGAACATGTTCGCAGTAATATGTAATTAATTTATAATTATTTCTAGGTACATATAGATTTTTAGGTACACGGATTGTAGGAAATAATTTACAATAAGATTTATTTTATAACAGTAACGATATTTAGAACTAAAATTAAGTTATTGTCAAGGATCATGTGTAGGTTTAATTATCTAAATATTAGCTATATTTTTACAACATATTGTCTGAATTGTAGGTTAGGGTGGTAAGGTTAGGGTGTAATTATCTATATAAGTACGTATTTACAAAAGTAAAGTAATATATGTATGTAGTCTACTCAGCGTCGTTGGTAAGTTGTATGCAAAAGTATTGGTTGAAAGAGTTGTGAAAGAAACCGATGCGAAAATATGGGATGCACAGGCAGGTTTTCGGAAAGGAATGGGATGCACGGATCAGGTCTTTTCTCTGCGAAGCATAGTAGAGAAGTTTTTGGGCAAAAACCAAAAGGTTTACTGTGCCTTCGTAGACTTAGAAAAGGCCTACGATAGAGTGTTGAGGAGTGAACTATGGTCGGTACTGTCCATGTATGGGTTGAACGACAACCTTGTTCAAGCACTAAAATCTCTTTATAGGGATTCCAGAGCTTGCGTGAGGATTAACGGGTCATACACCGAGTGGTTTAGCATCCAAAAGGGTGTTAGACAGGGATGTGTAGCGTCACCGTGGTTGTTTAACCTATTCATGGATAGCTGTTTAAAAGATTTGAAAGAAAGTGAATGCGGTGTAAGGATGAATGAGTTACTCATCAAATGTCTGCTGTACGCTGATGATCAAGTTCTACTTGCATCATCTGCGGACGAGTTGCAGGTGATGGTAACAAATATGCATGAAGCTTTTGAAAGGAAAGGGATGAAAATGAATGTAGGTAAGACGAAAGTAATGGTATTTGAGAGGGATGAATACACGACAACGTGTGATATTGTGATTGGAGGAGAGAAAGTCGAACATGTGAATGAGTTTGTATATTTGGGAACTTTGTTTACGAGAGATGGGAAATATGAAAAAGATATTGTTAGAAGAGTAAATGCGGGGAATAGAGTGAATGGGGCACTACACGCCTTTATGAGTAGCCGGCAAGTATCAAAGAAGGCTCGACTAGCCGTGCACGATGGAGTGTTAGTGCCAACTTTAATGTATGGAAGTGAAAGTTGGGTATGGCAGAAAAAGAATGAAAGTAAAATAAATGCAGTGGAAATGAGAGCTCTGAGAAGTATGTGTGGTGTGACTTTGAGAGACAGAATTCGAAATACTGATGTAAGAGAGCGTTGTGGTGTGAAAGAGGATGTAGTCACAAAGATTGAAAAAGGCATGCTGAGATGGTTTGGCCATTTAGAAAGGATGAATGAAAGAAGATTGACAAAAGAAGTATACCTGGCCTGTGTGAATGGGACAACCGGAAGGGGAAGACCACGTCGAACATTCTCTGACCAAATTGGAGATGTTCTCAAGAAAGGGCAGGTCAGAAGTACCCTAAACCGGCGAGCATGTATGAAGAATATAATGTCAGTAATCGAGGCAAAAGAAGTATGCAAAGATCGTGACAAATGGAAATCCGTTGTCTCTGCCTACCCCTCTGGGAAACAGGCGTGAGTCTATGTATGTATGTATGTATGTAGTATAACAGTTATCTGGTCTATGGTGGTAGTACAAGCTCTGCTTAGTTTGGAATCAGATGGCCGTGTGTGATCTGATTATTATGCTCTTTTTAATGATATGAATAAGTCGTCAAACAAGCATACCATGGCATACGGTATGCCATGATGGAAAGCGGTTATCGTAACCATACTCGAGATACACGTCCACACCCGCGATGCTGACCCTTTCTCCCTCCCGTTATGACCAAATTGCATAGAGTGTATTATGAAAGGATGAGTTACTTCCTAGCAGTTGTCCAGCTGCTCATAAAGTGAAAGAAACGAAATGCTCTACTTCTCTAAAACATTGCCACCGTTAAGTACTACACAGGGGTCAAGCTTGGGGTTTCTACTACTTTCTACAGCTGAAACATACAGGCGTGACAGCATTTGACCTCAATATATTTGATGTTGTAATACTAAAATTTTATTTGCTGTGATGATATAAGGTGAGGGATCTAATTTTCCTGGATAAAAAAATAGACTTAAGATATATAACTCTTAATTTATCCTGGAATTTATATCAGTTAAAAGTAAATTTATTAATAGAAACTTCGGTATGAGGGTGTTAACTAACTCGTATGTCTTAATTGTAATTGAATCAGGCGTCACTTTGCGGAAATCCATAACAATCAAAATACAAAATCAATATGTAGTGTTAATTCCGCTAATTGTCAGTTTAATCATGCCGGGATGCAATTTGCACCGCCGTACCACCCGCAAAAATGTGCACATGCAAGAAGGACAATATAAAAAAAGCAAATTACATGCGCCAGTACGATACCCAACACGTGTTTCAGTCCTCCACGGACCATTCTGAAGGGCTGCTAACTCGTCGAGTGCTTGAAGGAGACTAATAGACTCCTTCGAGCACTCGAAAAGTGACATCGCGCAAAGTGACGCCTTATTCCATTACTTATCCACAGTCAGCAAGTATAGTTTAATTGTAATTATTATTTTATTTTGAGACCTTGTGGCATATTGCTACTTGCATCTCGGCATCATATGCTGGAAACCTTCTTAAAATATATATTCAAGGAACTTCCAAATGTTTTCTCATTAACCATGTTACCTATTGTCATGAATAACTCTTTATGTAAACCAATTAAATATTATTGTGCCGAAATAGCATGATCGCAGATTCGCCTTTGTACAGACGCCAGCACATCAAGCTAACCCAATCTGTCAAATTTCCCCAATGGAAAGTGAACCTTATGCTTTTGTGATGAAGTTGAAAGAAATTTGACAGACTGGGGTAGCTGGATGTGCTGGCGTCTGTACATTACAAAGGCGAATCTGCGGTTTTTACAGACTACCTTAACATGGACGAGAGCTTTATGAAATGTATAACAATTATGTAGAAACAGTTATATAATATATTGACGTTGTAGCCTATTTGGTGGTGCTCCTGCCTACGAAGCTGGTGGTCCTAGGTTCGAGTCCCGGTAATCGCAAATATTTGTGTGATGAGCACGAATATTTGTTTCTGAGTCATGGATGTTTTCTATGTATCTAAGTATTTATCTGTCTATATAAGTATGTACATAGTCGCCTGGTGCCCATAGTACAAGTTTTAGTTTGGGGCTAGGATGATCTGAGTGACATTGCCCCTAGATATTGTCCCTAGATATTAAAACAAAAAGTATAGTAGCATAGCAAACAGTATAAGATATTAATTATCAAGTACAATTCTAAGCTTCTTTATACACGCCTGACTTGAGGAGTAAGCTGGTGAATGCGTGACGAGAGCGTTACGAAAAGTGTGATCGGGCGAAGTGAACGGAAGTTAAGAGGGAGATTTATTTATTTAATTATACATCAAGTATTTGGTACATTGTTTCTCATGTCTAGATTATTAAGCACGCATAGACATATAATTAAATGCACAACATTTGAATGTGTCACAGCATGCTCACAATTGTATAATAGTGAAACATAAAAAAAATACCTACATCTTATAAAAAAAAACAAAAGTTGAAAGATGTTTTTACACAAAACAGAAATTTTAACATACTTCAAATAATCAAAACATTCAAACATAGATTCTTCTCGCAATAATTATATTTGATCTTGCTCTTTCGGTAGTGCGTGTTTCGTGTATTAAGAAACAATACACCATGAGGAATCCTGCATGCCTGAGAGTTCTCTAAAATATTCTTAATGGCATGTGAACCCGCATTAGTCCAGAGTGGTGGTCTATCTCCTATCATTCTGGGAGGAGGGCAATGACCTGCAGTAGAACAGTGATGGCCTGCATTAATATAGCAATTAGCTGGAATGAAACTAAGTAGGACACGCTTAATTTTAAAGGTGATTATATAATTTTCTAATTTATTAATTATACTGTTAAATTTATATTTACTGCATTCAACATATACCTAATCGCATAATATGTGATTAGGTATATGTTGAATGCAGTAACATATTATTATGTTGAATGCATTAAACAAAAATGTAGTTATAATAAAATGGTGCAGCGGATAAGACAGTTGCATCGCCGCTTCCTGTCCCGGGTTCGATTCCCGCGCAGTACAACTATTTGTGTGACCCATAAATAACTGTTCTGAGTCTGGATATACTTTGTGTCCGTCAATTGTTTGTTTGTAAAGTACCTCGTGACACAGGGTAATCCCTGTGTCACGAGGTACTTTTTTTATTCTCAAGTGCGAGCGTTATTTATTTTTACATACTAGTCATATATATTATTAATGACAGTTATATATTCCCTTTTAGAAATTATAAATAATCATATTCTCATATGAGTCAGGAAAATAAAAATCAGTTTTTTATCTATACATATAATAAAATCGTAGGAAAGTCAAACTGTACGTTGAATATTTTTAAAAAAGGATATCTGGAGCGTTATCTACAATCGATACCCAAGCCAAAAATATTATATAGGCTACTTAATATCACGCAATCACCTACGGGGGAAGAGCTGTGATAATTTATAAAGTTTAACGCGGGTAAAACCGCGGGGCACACCTAGTACATATAATAAAATCGTAGGAAAATCTAAACTGTACATTGAATATTTTTTTAAAGGTACGTACGTACCTTTAAAAAAATATACGTAGTGCGTGATCAATTATTATCGATATCGAAGCAAAAAATATAGTTTTTAGAATGTTTTTCTGTTAGTCTGTATGTATGTCCGGACTAAACTCAAAAATCACTGCATGGATTTACTTCAAATTTTCCATGAATCGGTCGGGTCTAAGAGGTCGGGTCAACATACATGCTACATATTAACACGCTATCACCCATGGGGGAGGAGCTGTGATAATTTATAAAATTTAACGCGGGTAAAACCGCGGGGAACAGCTAGTGATTTAATAAAAAATATATATGCATGGTTACTGCATAACAGCTAACGTGGTTAAAAGCATTTAGGTATACCACTAATACACTTAAACACTCTGTATACTTACAACATCATTTTAATAAATCTTTTTAATAGATGCTACCTGGACTTTACTGAGGAGCTACAAAATAAACTTGAAAAATTCCACCATATCCCCAACTTCCGTCAACATTCGCATATTGTTATCTGGATTTTCTATAAATATACACCTGATGCTCTGTGCCCATTCCACCTACATTGCCTCTCTTCAATCATGATTTCCATTTCTTGCTGTTCATGCGCTCAGGCTGCCAAATATTACAACTAACTAACTCTAATTGGTCTTCTGTTTTGCAATAAATGACTTGATTGTACAAGAATGAATTAATTTAAATACGTACCATGTATAAAATCCCTTCGCCTAAAAAGTTCTAAAAGGGCAATGTTCTACTTACAGCTCTTTACGTGGGATCAATCAATTTAGAACCACCACGAATATCAACTTGATTGACAGCGTTCTAGGTATTAATGTTTAACACCCATATTGACGGGCCTTTCACGCTGCAGGTCGTGGGTTCGATTCCCACACAGAACAGATACTTATAAGCATGGACATGTTTGTTTATCCTGAGTCTGTAATTATTTATATTAGTATGTATATCCAAAATTTGTATATGTAGTATATCAGTTATCTGGTTTCCATAGCTCAAGCTCTACTTAGTTTTCGATCAGATGACCGTGTACATAATATCCCAGGATATTACTATTATAATATTGGTTATTCGAATTTATAATAAAATTACGATCATTCCTATCGATTGCTAATATGTCATGTAATGTCCTCTATATGTAATTATTCGAAATTACCTTAACTTATTTAAAATGTAATTAGATATTATTAGCTTTCTCTAAATTTAACTCAGAGAACTGAAGCACTCTAGACCGACGTTGTTTTGGTAGGTATAATAATAATATGGTTATCTTGCCTGCAATTGTGTCACATAAGAGAAAGTTAAAATTTATTATCATGTTGTAGTGTGGTCATTACAGAAATATTCAACTAAAGAGAAGATTAACATTCTTGATATACTTAAGTATGTCATTTTCATTACAAAGAAAATCTATCACCCACATTCAAAATCGTTAGCAACAAGTCAATAGTATATATTGTCTCTTAATTCTTGGACACCCTATAAAAAGGGTATTAAATATTATAAACGTATGTGTTTATCTATCAGTGGTACAGTAGTCACGAAATAGGTAAGTACCGCTTTCAATAAGGGCTTACTATAAAGTATATCAAAATGTCGTCACGCCATATCAACCCGTGAGAGGAGTAGAACTCGATCGGAGGGAATACCTACCAGAGGACGGGCAACAGCTTCCTTCTGAGTACTATGACCATCTTACAGCGATCGCCAACGCGTGGCGATTATGCATACTAGCTGTGCCCCGCGGTTTTACCCGCGCAAATCTTTATAAATTATAGCCTATGTGTTAATCCAGGATGTCAGCTAACTCCATACCAAATTTCATTAAAATCGCTCCAGCCGTTTAGACGTGAAGAAATAACGAACGTACACACTCACAGACTTTCGCCTTTATGATATTAGTGTGATTCCTCTAGATGATTCTTGATGGAGGTATAATATAATAATAATATCTAGGGACAATGTCACACAGATCATCCTAGCTTCAAACTAAGCAAAGCTTGTACTATGGGTACTAGGCGACGATATACATACTTAAATACATAGAAAACATCCATGACGCGGAAACAAATATTCGTGCTCATCACACAAATAT
Organism: Pseudoips prasinana; assembly: GCA_951640165.1. Classification (NCBI taxonomy): domain Eukaryota; kingdom Metazoa; phylum Arthropoda; class Insecta; order Lepidoptera; family Nolidae; genus Pseudoips; species Pseudoips prasinana. The sequence goes on along the minus strand of OX621237.1, from coordinate 25,331,882 downwards.
TTGCACTTACCGGGATTCGAACCTGGGACCACCAGCTTCGTAGGCAGGAGCACTACCAACTAGGCTACGGTACGGTACGGTGCTAGACACCGTAGACTTCTTTCAGCTGAAATGTTGATGATGTTTTCTAAACTTTGTTTAATCATGGTGGTTCTTGGATACATTACATTTGATAACGTTGAGGTAGATGCTCTCACGGGTCTGTAAGCGATTGCCGAGGTAAAGCAACTACGCTCGCGGTTTACAGTTCAGTTGTTCTTAATTAGCTTCACTTTACGATGTGTGCGTGTACGTACAGACTACCTACATATTATTAACCGGACGTATTCGTTGTAAACAAATTAATGATATTTAACCTGCTTATGCACTTTGAAACAATCATACAAAGCAACGCCAAATATCAATTAATTTAATAATAATAATAATAAATAATAATAATGTCCCCCTCCTAGCCGAATTTCGGCCACGGCAGCCAGTCTCAACAGATATTAGCCATCTGCGCGGGACATATTATAGTGCTCAAGTGTGTGCGCAAACACAGGAGCACTTTCTATTCCATCACTCTCATGATGCGCCTATGCGTCACGACCGGAAAGAGGTCAGGTACAGGACCGAGGGCTTTACGTGCTCTCCGAGGCACGGGGGTATAATAATTTAATAAAACGCAGACTTAGAATAGTTACACGCAGTTAACGGATGTTATGATAGCTCATAATATTAATAAGTTATGCTATAATTTTGGGTAACATGCTGCAATGACTGGGTGTCATAACTATTAATAACAATAAATATTAATATGCTTTGTCTGTCTGTTAGGAATAATTATAATTATATTTCGTCGCTTCATTCTTCAGATACAATTAACAAGGTAGTTCCTTTATCCTACAGGCACTATTCGCACGTTTAGAGAATCGATATTTAATCGATAACTCTTTTTTTTTTTTTTTTGTCTATGGTTTATTACACCTCCGCGCCGCGCTGTCACTTGTCAACTCATTCTTTTTCCGAGCGAGGCAACGTTGGCACGTGCCTAGCAAAGTGTACAATATAATAGTCGGACTCCATCTTGTTTCCGTTATGCCGAAAAGGAAAAATGAAGAAAAGATTCGACGATATCGTCGCAAGCTTCAAAAACTTGAAACAAAACAGCGCAAATACAAAAGGATTGTATACTCGTCAGAACAATCTGACCAATCAGGTTAGTACCTACTTAACAAATATTTAGTGATTTAAACAGTTGTATTGTTTGTTTCTTACGCCTGGAGGTTGACCGTGTGTCATCACGAAGGTAATTCTCACCCCTAGAGGTTAACCGTGTGTTAACACGTGGGAGTATTGAAATCATTCGTAGAATGATTGCATCATTACTTTTATTATGTAATGCCGGGAGGTGGATCGTGTATCCTCACGAAGGCAATATTATTACATAATTTATCGGCCAATAGGGGAGTACTGGGCATTCTAGATCACTTTCTATTTGCCCGAATACTGTATAAAAATCTACCCTCATTAACATGTTGTTCTTGTCTGTCTTTCAGACAACGAGAATGTTGAACCTGATCCAGAATCATGGAAATCTATAAATCAGGGCGACATTGTTAATAATCAAGACGAAGATGCTGAGAATGGCAATGAACCAACCTCAATGCAGACCTCGGAACTGGCCGCCCCTGAGTTGGACCCTGACATTCTTTCGGCCTTAGGGGATACCTGTGTGGAAGCCCCCAAATTTGGCCCAAAAATCAATGAGAATCTTTCACGCCTGTGGCTACCCTTATTAAAAAAGGGTTTAAATAAAGATTCCAAAGAAAAACTAAATAAGGAGTACCTAATCCCCGAAAATTGTTTATTATTGCAAGCGCCAAAACTAAACCCTGAAATTTTAGCGGCTGTCGCTGACAGCACGCGTATTCGGGACCAGAGGATAGAGGCGGTACAACAGCAGTTAGGCCAGGGTATAGCTGCTCTCAATAAAGGCTTAGAATTGCTTATAGATGATGGTAAAGACCGGCTTCAAGCCATAAAGTTTTTAAGCGATAGCTGTCGCATATTATGCGATCTACATTACTCAGAAACGGAAGCCAGAAAAAAGCTGATTACGCCTGGTTTGGACAAGGGGTTCTTAAACATCGTACAGGAGGTGGATCGCGACGACTTGCTTTTCGGAAATAAACTTTCCGAAAAAATAAAAGCTACGAAAGCGATCGAAAAACAAAGCTTGCAGATAAAGAAGCTTCCTGCAAACCCTAAGACACCATCGGCGTCTATGTCCACATCTACAAACCATCAGCAATATCGGCCATCAACGAGCCGCTCCCGCCAGCAGGGAAACTGGACGGGCCCTCCTCGCTTTCCTTCGTACAGAGGGGGGAGGGGAGGGCAGAGAGGCAGGAATGCTCCGACGGGTCGGAGGCCTCAATCAGTGGCACCAGTCCAACAAAAACAACATGCCCAGAGCAAGCAACAGCGTGCAACGCCTCAGTAGTAAAGGTACACGTAGGAAGGATCCAACATTATTACAAATGTTGGCTTCTTATTACTAATAATCCCGAAATACTTAAGTGGGTCGCAGATGGTTGTCGTATACCATTTTGCAAGAAAGTAAAACAAATTTGTACCCCGACGAACTTGTTCTCACGTACTGATAGTGCGGATATGTTAGAGTCAATTAATAAATTACTAAACCTCGGGGCTATATCCCCATGCCGAAGATCTAAAAATGACTTCTATTCTAGTATATTTTTAGCTCCTAAACCCAATGGGGCAAAAAGATTTATATTGAATCTTAAGGCCTTAAATAAATTTATTTATACAACCCATTTCAAAATGGAAGACCATAGAACCGCGGCTCGATTAGTACCTACAGCCGGTTTCATGGCAAACATAGACTTAAAAGAGGCCTGCCTTTTAATACCTATAGTTAAAGCACATCGAAAATACTTACGTTTTGAATTTGACGGTATTTTTTACCAATTTAACGCTATGCCTTACGGCCTGTCCATAGCGCCTTGGATTTTTACAAAATTAATGAAAGAAGTCATGAACTATTTGCGTAATCAGGGTTATATATCGATTATTTATCTAGACGATATTTTGTGTATAGGCAACACATATAAAGAATGCAGAGACAATGTTAACAAAACTATTGATCTGCTTCAATGTCTCGGTTTCGTCATTAATTATAATAAGAGTAACCTCCAACCTCAACAGGTTTCTAGGTTTCGTTTATAACACAATAGATATGTCGTTAAGTCTACCAGAAGAAAAACGTATGGGTATTTTACATTTAGTTAATAAATTTATCAAACTACCCACATGCTCTATTAGAGAACTATCACATTTCATTGGAGTGCTTACTGCTGCTTGCCCAGCAGTTAATTATGGTTGGCTATATACTAAAACCCTAGAACGCCAGAAGTACTTAGCGCTTAAAAAATATGGAGACTTTGAAGCTAAAATTAAACTAACAGACCTTATCTTACCTGATTTACATTGGTGGAAACAAAATATATTTTCTACTAAAACCCCTTTAAGAGCAGACAAAACTTTTGCATTGGAAATTTTCACCGATGCGTCAAAAACCGGTTGGGGAGCCTTTTCCGATGGAAAACGAGCAAGCGGAAGATGGAAAATTGATGAATCATCTTTTCACATCAATCGTTTGGAATTATTGGCGGTTTTTCTAGGATTAAAATGCTTTGCCACCACACATTCTAATTGCTCAATTTTGATACGCGTTGACAATACAACGGCATTATGCTATATAAATCGCATGGGTGGGATTAGGTTTCCTCATTTAAATAATTTGGCGAAAGAAATCTGGCAATGGTGTGAGATGAGAAAGATTTCTTTGTTGGCATCATATATTAATACACGTGAAAATATAGAAGCAGATCAAGAATCACGTAAAACCAATGAGGATATAGAATGGGAACTATCAGACTGGGCATTCCAAAAGATAGTTCAAACTTTGGGTAAACCACAAATAGACCTATTTGCATCCCGGACTAATGCCAAATGCCGCCAATATGTTTCGTGGAAACCAGATCCTGACGCTTTCACAATTAGCTGGCATTCTGTTTTTTTCTACGCATTTCCACCTTTCGCTTTAATTCTTAAATGCTTGAGAAAAATCATCACCGAGAGAGCTACTGGTATTCTGATCTTCCCGTACTGGCCAGGGCAAGCTTGGTTCCCTCTTCTCAAAAGAATGGTCATATCTGATATTGTTATCCTTGGACCTAAATGGGATCTTTTGCGTTCAAATTACAGATCGTGTCACCGGCTCCATCGAAACCTTTCCCTGGGGGCCGCGACGCTCTCCGGGAAGCATTTATTAGAATAAATACCCCCGAAATAGCACTGGATCTGATGCTGTCTTCAATCTCGGACAACACAATGAAGCAATATTCAGTCACCTACAAATTGTGGTGGTCATTTTGCTCAGAAAACTCGGTCAATACTTATGAAGCTCCACTTTCAGCAGTGATAACATTCCTTGTTGAACTCTTTAATAAAGGTGCCTCCTATGGTACCCTTAACAGCCATCGTTCTGCCCTATCGTTATTTCTCGGAAATAATGTAGGAGAAGACGAACGTATTAAACGTCTATTAAAAGCCTTTTATCGACAAAGACCATCCCATCCCAAGTACACCACGACATGGGATCCAAAAATTGTACTAGACCATTTGTCCACATGGTACCCCAATGGCGATCTAAGCTTAGCTAAACTCACAAAAAAATTAGCAATATTGTTGGCCCTATGTACATCTCACAGAGTTCAAACATTATCACTTATAAAGATCACTAACATTAATAAGACCCCCTTAGGTTTAAAGATCTCAATATCCGACATAATTAAGACCTCAGGAGCTAACCGTGAACAACCTGTCCTCTTTTTACCCTATTTCGTGGACAACCCAAGCATATGCCCCGCAAAGACCCTAGAAGATTATCTTTTGGCCACAACAGCATTACGAACCGACGGTACCGATAATATGTTTTTGAGCTATAGGAAACCTTTTAAAAAGGTATCTTCGCAAACGATAAGTAGGTGGTTAAAGCAGACTCTTGCAGAGAGTGGCGTTGACGTCTCTGTATTCAGTGCACATAGCACTCGTCACGCCTCCACTTCAGCCACGGCCTCCGCGGGAGTCTGCATTGACACCATAAGAAAGACGGCCGGCTGGGCCAGCTCGTCCTTAACGTTTGTTCGATTTTATAACCGTCCCGTTACAGACGAAGGATTATTTGCTCGATCTGTTTGTGGGATTAGTAAGGAGATAAATTAAACATAAATTATTATTTTCTTATAATTTTTGTTTCAACTAGACACTAGTTCATAATGATACAAATATTTAGAAATGATCTCCTATGTTCTTTCTTTTTAAATTATTAATTGATTACTTGAGAAATATAATCATAATTTGTGTTATAACCAAATAAAAAATTATTATAACTACTTTTAAGTTTTTTACTATAAACCAATGTTTTACTGTGGGTAACACACAATCTCTGAACATCTACCTTGTTAATTGTATCTGAAGAATGAAGCGACGAAATAGAATATACGATCAAATGAACTTCAAGTGAAGTTCGATCATTATTATATGAGTCGCTTCATTCGAAGATACAAGGATCCCACCCACCCGCAACCAAAGTAAAAAACTTTGTGTTATCTCTAAACAAGAATGAGTTGACAAGTGACAGCGCGGCGCGGAGGTGTAATAAACCATAGACAAAAAAAAAAAAAAGAGTTATCGATTAAATATCGATTCTCTAAACGTGCGAATAGTGCCTGTAGGATAAAGGAACTACCTTGTTAATTGTATCTTCGAATGAAGCGACTCATATAATAATGATCGAACTTCACTTGAAGTTCATTTGATCGTATATTACTAATTTAATTTTGAAGCGTCTTCAGGAACAACCTTCATACTACTACGTATTTGCTTATACAGCTATACAATATAACTGTGGGTATTTTTATTTGCATATCATTTTATTATGCATCTGTTAACGAAACTAAAAGTTTGTTAGTAAGGTACGACAAGGGCAAATTGAAACCCTGTACAGGATTTCTAGTAATTAGTGTTCACCGTCTAAATTGGATATTTAGAATAGTTTTTATTACGATTCTAAATATCCAATTTGACGGTTCAGGTTGGAACTTCAATCTTTTTAGGACTTTGGATTAAAATTATATGCGACTGTTCCGAAAGCATTTCCTAAAGAATCACACTAATATTATAAAGGCGAAAGTTTGTGAGTGTGTATGTTTGTTACTCCTTCACGCAAAAACTACCGGGCGGATTTTGATGAAACTTTGTAGTAATATTGCTTATATATCCGAATAACAAAATTAAATGTACACAATCTACTATATAAAAATAAGTCGGGTTTTCCTTCCTGACGCTATAACTCCAGAACGCACGAATCGATTTCCACGGTTTTGCATTCGTTGGAAAGGTCTCGGGTTCTGTGAGGTTTATAGCAAAGAAAATTTATAAAATTTAACGCGTGTAACACCGCGGGGCACAGCTAGTTAAACATAATTGTAAAAATGAGTTTATAACAAGAGACAAATTTCTTAACATATAAAAAAATTGTACAGACGAATTGATAAGTAAATAAATAAATATCTTGAGCAACACACTGCCATCTGACCTCAAACTAGTCAGAGCCTGTACTATAGCAACCAAACAACTGATAACCATAGTTATATCTCTAAATACATACATTACATACAACAACAAATAATCCTACTTGAGTTTACGAAAATCCTTATTTCGTATATAAGTATCGTAACTTCAATCAAAATTGAAGAAAACATTAGCCAGCTTTGGTAACTGGGCAGCAGCACTAGTGTATTGTTGTTCAGCTTAAAGGTAGATACTATTGGGCTGAATAGCTGAACATTACTGATGTTGTCTTATTCATTATTTGACATATGACCTGAAATTCCCTAATTAATTTTAATGTTAGATTTTAATTTTATGGTTGTATTTTTAAGTACTAGATTATTTGTTTTAATTAGAATTTGAATTTTGATTAAACATTGATACTAACATAGGATAAGACTTTTATAACTAACACTTTATGGAGTAATCAGAAATAAAATTATTATTATTATTAAATTAATTTTGTTAAAACGCAATCCTGACTCAAGGGTGACCTCTGTGTCAGATTTGTTTGAGTCGCTCAGTTGACTTTTGACATGGCTAAGCAACTGTTGTTTGCAAGAACTAGCTTGCCTCGTCAGAACTAAATTAACTTAGATCTTAGAGAACATACTAAATGTTGGACTCGGATGCCTTATACTATCTTTTGCAGCAGTCAGATCAGTCAAATAACACGATGCGCCTACACTTGATTGCAATGCTCTTCATAGTAAGCGACAATCTAACTCGACATTCACTCTTTCTTACCATGTTCTGCCTATTTCAAGGTTGAATTAACCTGTACTAAAATTTACCCTATAGGTATAATATACAGGCTGGCCGGGGAGTAGACGTTCAAACGCAAAATTTAGATATTTTATGATGAGGAGTATCCGAATCACCCCCATGTATGTTCTACGATTTAGGGTAGTTATAGAATTTTTTAATGATTTTCTCGTTCTGTTGAACATTTCTGGTTCAGGTTTTTTGTGATAACTAATTAGCATAATTTAACCTAACACCCTAAAAAGTATGGTTTATCTAATCATTGCAGAACTGACTTAGAATTTATTCGAAAGTTCAAAATTAGGGTTTGAGCTCAGGACTCATACATTTTCCAAGTATCATAAAAACGTAAAATCGGAGAACATACATACATGGGGGTGATTCGGATATTCCTCATCACAAAGTATCTAAATTTTGTGTTTGAACGTCAACCCCTCGGCCACCCTGTATGTTTGTAAGCACGTGGAATATGAAGACTTTCCACAGCTTGGCACTAATGCTTAGTCGCGTGATGTCAAGCTATTGGACGTGTGGTTATCGATTTAACTCAATTATAATCGCTTGGACACATGTGCAAGGGTTGGCGATCAGCCTATTAGAAACTTACAACTTGTACACTTTCCATACAGAGTTTTAGGTAACAAATGATTCCTTCCAACACTCTTGTTCGGATTTTTTGTGGCGTTTTGTTAAATTATCAAACGCAACGTTGTTGACGCGGAGATATGTACAGACGCCAGCACATCAAGCTACCCCAATCTGTCAAATTTTCCCAATTGAAAGTGAACCTAATGCTTTGGTGATAAAGTTGAAAATCTATAAAAGTAATTTGACAGATTGGGTTAGCTGGATGTGCTGGCGTCTGTTGTTTGTGAATCTTTTTATATTGTTGTATATATTTTCCGAGATCTTTTGATACTCCCATTGATTATCTTAAACCCTGTATGGAGATAAAAATAGTAATTCGTTTCAATTATACGACAAACGCTACGAACCACCTACAGACAAATGAGTGGGTTCTTTGTGTGACAAATAGAAATTTAAGATTATTTTCAGAAAGTTCAATATTCAATACTTTTACATTCCTTAGAAGTAACTGCTTGTCTTATTTTATTTGGGAAAAATACAGTGTCAATGAACTAATTTAGTTTAAAATAAAGACTTAACACTATTTAAAATTTTACGCATTTTGCGTATCTCATATTTCTGTAACTCGAAATTTCATAAGCGAATAAAAATTTCACGTTTTTATAGCATTAAGAATTTGGTATAAAAATTACTAGACCATTTTAGGTGCTTCTTTCTATTTCACAATGTAAAGCTTATATACAACACACCTAAATGTAAACACATTATATCAAATTAAATATCTTGTATTATTCGAGACAACAATAAAAAAACATGATTTTATTTGTCACAAATTGTCTTCAATTAAATATTGAATTATTTCTACTGGCCAACTTTATTAGAGACCTACTTTTATCGGACACCGCAATATTAAAAGTTCTAGGTCGTATCTTATTCATATTAATATATTTAAAATAATCAGTCCATTTGTAACTAAATTATTATGTCAAAATGTCTTACGAAACGACTAATGCAATCAAACCGACCGAAACTATATAACAACTGAAAATATTTATACAATATTCGATACTACCATAAACGTATTAACGTTCATACATCAAACATTCCTATTATGATATACTAGACAAAATATTGATATGATAGGTATGACCCGTGATTCACGTGGGAAGACAATATGTAGTAAAAATATAGCTAAAACCATTGACCTTGACCATACAATAAAATCGTAGGAAAGTCAAAACTGTACATTGAATATTTTTTTAAAAAGATAATTGGGGCGTAACCAATCGATATCGAAGCCAAAAATATAGTTTTTAGATTTTTGTCTGTTTATCTGTATGTATGTCCGGGCTAAACTCAAAAAGTACTGCAAGGATTTACTTCAAATTTTGCATGAATATTACTAAGAGGTCGGGCCAACATATAGGCGCGCTATCACCTACGGGGGAGGAGCTGTGGTAATATATAAAGTTTAACGCGGGTAAAGCCGCGGGGCACAGCTGGTATCATATAAGTCAATGGCTAAAACTATAAATTTCGATAATTAAACTTAAACATAATCTTTTTCACAATAACTTAATACAAGCTAGCTAAATATCATTGCTATTATAAAATCCGTGTACCTAAACATCTATGTAACTAGAAATAATAATGTATACAACTATATCACTACAAACATGTTCTGACTATTTACAAGCGCTTTTTCAAAGTCTACGTGAATAAAAACTTTTTTATTTTATTTAATGTCTAATTTCAAGTGACTGAACTTATGTCAAAAACGTTCTGCATTCAACTAGTGTTGTAATTGCATGATCATCAAATAACAGTAGTATATTTTACTAAGCATCTACCAATTAATTACGTCATAGTTTATCAAACGTGACTGACCTGTTGATCTAGGGGTTAGTGACCCTGACTGCTTAGCCAGAGGTCGTGGGTTCGATTTCCACCCGGGAAAAATGGGGATTATTTGTTCTGATGGGTGTAATTTATCTATAATATGTATGTATTTAGAAATATTTAGGTATAATCAGTTGTCTGGTTGCCATAGTACCGGCAGCCTAGTGTGGGATCCGATGACAGGATTTTAGTTGTCCCAACCTTTACATAAAATTATAAAATTAAATAACATTCGTATAAAAAGGGTGTTTTGGGGCCGGAAGAACCGATTCTTATGGCCGGGAATATGAGAGAGGTTGGATGTCCCAAGTTCTACATTAAAAAAATATATCCTTTCTAACTCACTGACTAGTTCATCAACACCCACCTAGAACTTTAACTTAGAAGATATGATGTACACAAGGAATAAGCCCAGGATTCAAAATTAAGTATGACATGTACACATGACATTTGACAACTTCTAGCCAATCAATATACAATATTGATTGGCTAGAAGTTGTCAAATGTAACCTTTTAAACCTTATAAAAAATTTAAAGGTTTGGCATCAGGCTCAAAACCTAAAATTTTTTTAAAATATAATATGTTATAATAGCTAAGTATGAAACTACTACGAGATTAGACCCTTCTAGGTAAGTGGCAAGCTTTTCTATTTATTCAAAGGTACACCAACAGTTTCTGTATATATCATATTAAATAACGATAGAGAACAAGTTATGGTCTTATACAATTGACAGGTGAACCAGCACCCACAAATACAAGTGATAATCTAAGCTAAAAATGAAGTTCAATAAAATTTAAGTGGCAATAAACTATATAAACAAAAATAACAGTATGTAATTTGTATATTTCATCGATCTAACCTCAGGTCTTTTTTATATAAATGAGCATGTAACAAACATGTCTCCCATATAATTCATAAATTCCAGTTTCCAGAGAAGACAAAACGTAAATTTATACACACGCTCATTATAATGACGTCTAACAACTAATATACCAGCATGATAATCATGCTACACACAGAAACAACTCCAAATGACCTTGCCACCTACGTAGATACTTAAAATATGTATTGTGCGACTAGATAATCCTGACCAGAAGTATGTCATTAAATTAAATAATGATAATTATGGATACAATCAATACACGGTAAGCTAATTGCCTTACTATACTATTGTACCGATGCATATAACAAAATGCATTATCATTACTAAAAACAAAAATTAGTCACTACGTCATTTACACAAAACAGGTTTATAGGTAATTAGTGGACTACCTTGAATTGGTTACACAGAACATTTATTATAGTGGTAAACATAAATAAATCTAGCGCAAAAGGCATAAGTTTGATTGTAAAATCATCCTCGCTAGCGCGAATATATGAGATATTTTTTTTCAATATTCTTTAAATTTTCGTCATTTCTAATAACCAGTTTCAAAGTGCGTCAAACACCGAATTGGATTAAATTCATTTTTGTATGAACATGAAAAAAATGGAATGAAGTCTGTCATCTAACGGGTACTAAATACTAGTACTAGCCACCTGCCCACACGCCTCGCACCATATGAATAAACATCAAGGTGAAACCTCACACTCAGTAACAAGTCATACAGGTATTGCGCGTTTGTATGCAGCAATCATCCTTCATTATTTTGACGTCTGATTTATTTTAATTAGTCTGTTTAGTTGTTGTTATTTTTATTCTCCAATAAAACTGACTGAAATTTATACGTAAATGTGTAGAATTCAAATGTAACAAAGACGTAGTAAACGTACACACTCATAGGTAAAAGATAACTTATCATTTTGTAACAAAGCCAGGCGGCGATATCGCAAATATTTTATCTAAGTATATCTTGAATAAAATCGAATGACCTCACCTGCGATATTTCTCCTTTTTCGATTCCACCGGCATCAATACCGGTTCCGTTGACTTGGAAATACACCATTCGTTCACTGCACTCACAGTAAGAAACTCTGTGTCCGGTGCATGGCACACCTCAGAACCGAACTCATCTGAGGACACTGTTATACTATCATACTTCTGGTATGGAACCATGTCGAAAGATGATATGGACTTAATACTAAGATTGTCATAATTATTTTGACCACCACTTTCACCTGAAGAGACCGACTCGTCGTCTCTTCTTTCACTTTGTACATCACTATCTTCTTCATTTATCAAAGTATCGGTTGAGTGATCAGTCGACAACGTTTCCGCTGCACCGTCGTCAACATTCACTACATATTCTTTTCCATGGCTCAAATTATCACTACTACTACAGCTACTTGAATCATCGCTGCTATCAGTATCCAATGAGTCTGCAGCAGGTTGAAGGTTAAGCTCTTCCTCATTATCTGACGGATCTGATCTCTTTAATCTTAATAATTTCTCTAAATCACTCTGTTTTACACCGTATGACCAGTGGCTCTCCCCTGTAGAAACTCTATTCAATGAAGTCGATTTTCTTCGAATAACAGGCGGTTGTCGTGACCTTCGGGTGACTACAGGTGATGTGTTCGGCGTAGTAAAAGAATACCGTCTTTCTCTAAATGATTCCTCCTCCAGAGTATGAGACTTGCTGTTTGGTGAAGTGCTATCCTTAAATGGCTCCGGAGGCGGAGGAGCAGGCCTACTTGGCACTAATACGTCTTTTGCGGACTTTCTATCAGAGATAAAACCGGACGATCCGGATTCATTGCTATGTTCTGAAGCATTCGATAGAATTGAATTCACTGAAACGTTTGAATTCCTATCTTGAGACTTATTCACTCGATATAAATGTTGAAAATGGGATTGAATAGGATTAACTACACTCGTTAAACTTCCCAAAGCAGGGTCTTTACACTTTTGTAGCGATTCTGTAGAACCACTAAGGCTATTCACTAGATTAGTCCTTTCGAAGCGTAGTATCATGTCTCTGACGCTGGCCCTCTCCTTTCTGATGATAACTCCATCTTCATCAGATACATTTTCGGAAGACGTGTTCAGCTCGTGGTTTCGACGAGAACAGTATTCTTCTTGTGTCATGGCGCAATGTTGGCAAATACAATGTTACACAATTCGCGAGTACGGGTATGCGAGCTCATATCAAACGTACACAGCGCGCACTAGCGACACGCGCGCGCCACTGATAACTACTAAACACGACTGACGGCGCCCGCGCCTCGCACCGCCGATACCCGCCACTAATACATACAGCATATACCGACCACTGGAAAAGGAACTCTGAGCTCATTTTATGCTGGTCATTCTTGATTATATTAAATAATCTGTTCTGGGTTTTTCGCGTTATTTTAATAAATACGTTTTTGATAAAATTACGTACATTTGCTACCTAGAAATTGCGCTTGCGGCTACTCAAAATGAAGAAAAGATATTATATATTATTATTAGAAAAAATTGGTAAATTGATACAATAAATTACAGATTATTCAGAAATAAGGTAGGTACGATGAGCCTGCGTCGCACCCACGTCCAACGTCCATAGATCAGATATTTGAATAAGAGGAACCTAGTTACGTGTACATAGTGTTTCTTCCTTGGACGATCAGTTCGACTGGGTAAGTACATCCAGCTTATATAATACATGCGGCAGTAATACCGTGGTATATTTTCCTGTGTGTGTTAGGTTGGGAGAGATTATTAGATGACCAACCAAAAAAAGAATTACCAAAATTGGTTCCAATACAATTAATTAGCAAAACATACAAAGAAAAGACGATACGATAATAATAAGATAAGTCAGTAAAAAATTAAAGTATTAAATTATAGAATAATTATACATATATCTATATAATATTTTTTTTTACTGCTAAGCATGATTTACAAGGTGTGCCAATATGCTTGACTGTTTGCACGGCATGGAAATACATATGAATTATATTGCATTGCATTTATCACGCGCACAAATTAAAAATAATTATTTATTTTTATTCACAGATTATCTACAGTATCCAATTTATAAATTGTTTAGGGTATTAAAATATGGCTCGACATTATTATTGTACTTTCCACTATTCCTTTTATCTTAATTCACTCCGCTTCACTTAAAGTATATAGCCGGTCGCACACACCGGTCCGTAAATTATCGGTTTATAATATATAATAATCGGGTAAAACACCTAGGCACGCGGTCAATCTATAGACGGTGTCCATTAAACTGGTTTAATTTCTGAACATCTCGGCACGTCAAGCTGCCGTTGTTGTGGTTAGACAGCAGTCATTAAGCCATGTCTACTGAGGCCTAATGGGTGGCTTGAATAACTATGACACACAGGTAACTGCCATGCGATAAAAAAACTTAAAGTTAACTTCTTAATGCTATCATAGATAGATAGATATTATTATATAATATTTAGATAGATATTTGTGAGCATGAACATGTCTGTTTGTCCTGATTCTGGGTGTAATTATCTATCATCATCATCATATCAGCCGAAAGACGTCCACAGCTGGACAAAGGCCTACCCCAAAGATCTCCACAATTGCCGGTCTTGCGCTATCTATACTTATAAGTATGTATTAACAAGCTAATTATCTATACTTATAAGTATGTATTTACAAAAGAAAAGTAGTATATGTAATATAACAGTTATCTGGTTTACATAGTACAAGCTCTGCTTAGTTTGAGATCAATAGCGCACGGAGAATAACGTCCCAGGATACTATTATTATTATCACCTTGCTATGAACCTAATATTCACTTTCCATTTTTTGCCTAGATGGAATGAAATTCCAATACATTTTCATCACAATCAATGTTTATCTTGTGCCAAGAGTTATTGTCCGATTGCAAATCAAACAAGAATAGTACGCAATCTGTAGGATTACTACACCGCAACGTTACTGTACTTCGCACTAATTAATATCTACTTTTAAGTCTGTCACGCCAAGGTTGCAGCCACCTACAGGCAGCCCACTTAATCGTTGACGTAGATTTATCTATTCAACTATTTTGATATCAATTATTTTGAATAGCCGTTACCACAGAATAAAAAGTACACTAGTACTTACGTAATAATTCAACAAGATGGTTACAATTGGAATGTTCTTTTTTAGGGTTCCGAACCCAAAGGGTAAAACGGGACTCTATTATTAAGACTTCGTAACTTGTAATTATTTCATGTATCATCATTAGTACACAGCTTACCTAATTCAAATAATAATTTTAATAGGCGAATTGTTCATACCTCGGGATATATTATTGTAATTTTCGTAAGGGTTTCTAATTTTGTTGGTAATAAAATATTACCCATGTATTTTTAATATCAGACTTGTAGTTTTTTAATTTATCCATTATAAATAAACAAACATACAAAAATCATTTCTTTTCTCGGCACCGGAGCAGCATACCCGCGATCCCGGGGTTCCCCCCATCAGGCGCCAAGAGAACTCCACGGCGTGTTTGGCTTAGGCAGTGTGAGTCCGACATACCCACCCGCAGACACTTTTTGCGGGTGGCATACGTAGGCATTCGCCCTGCCTGATCAAAAAAATTGAGATTTCCCTTTTCAATTATCTGAGCAATAGTAGGTGTGCAAATATATTTGATGGATACAAATAAATTATTAATTAATTTTCTTTACGGTGTAGAAATCCCAGTTAAAGGTTAGTACATTCATGTCTTCGATAAGAAGTGGCTACATAATGATGATGATGCAACCCATTACCGTCCCACAGCAGAGAAAGGGCATCCTCCCACAATGAGATATCTCACAGTCCACCACGCTGGCCTCGTAGTAAAGGTTTGCAGCTCCACAAGAAATCGAGGAAATTTTTGATAAATCTCAGGCGTCCACGGCTCGACAAAGGTATCCCCAAAAGATTTCCACAATAATAATAATAATAGGACATTTATTTCTCTCATTTTAGGTACATACATAGCATCTTAAATATAGTTACAATTTGATTTGATACAATGGAGTAGTATCCATCATTAGGTGGGATATGCCATTATCACCACGCCTGAGGGGTTGGCGATCGCAGTATGATGGTTAGCACACAGAGAGACGCTGCTGCCCGTTTTCTGGAAGATAATCCCTTGGGACGACTTTTCTACGTCCCCCACGTGTTGAGTTGGAGTGGTGATATTCTATGGCACAATGTTTTCCTCGACCGTTTTAAGTACGAAATAATTAATATCTAATACGCACATGAATAAAGTCAGTGGTGATCTTGGGAGTGAACTCAATACCACCGACTCCACACCCCAATTTTACATGATTGCATAAACATGTCATTTCATGTTCGTCATTGACTAAACTGTCGCAATCATACATATTATTATAATCACACAAACATTCAAACCTGTAATAATTATACATTATATTATATGCGACATGATAGAAACATAATATCGTATATGGTTTTATAATTAGCGACCAACCTTTACTTTATTCTGACGATTATATGCGAATTGGTTGTTTGTCGCGTTAATACCCGAATATGTTTTTCCTATATACTAAATAAAGATATTCTATTACTTACTTCATAGCTGACTGAGCAGCGGTTACCCTATGTCAGAATTGTTCAAGCCGCCCGGCTTCTGACGATGGCTTATCAGTTATTGTCTAACGACTACGAATATTAAATAAAGATATTTTATGTAATACTTACTTTTTCGTATGAACAGTGGTTACCTTAGTGTCAGAATTGTTAAAGCCACCCTGTAAGCCTCAGATACGGCATATCGCCTGTTGTCTAACGGCTACAACCTGGACCGGTACGTGACAAACCACGTAGACCCTCATAAATTAAACCATTTTGTCGGTCATGCATCTATAGACTGCCCGCGTACCTAGCTACTTTGCCGATAGCTTACGGATCGGAGCTGAGCTGAATTTTATTTTATATTTAAAAATATATAATTATATATGTTTACGACTAATTATGCAGTAAGGTAAATGAAACTTTTAGACTTACTACTTATAAATATGTATTTAACACTGTAAAAAACATAACAATAATTCAAAAGGAGAAAGCAAGCATGTACATATATAAAATGATAAGTTTAGTTTATTTACTATAGACGTATTTACAATTAATCAACTTCTAAGCTTCTGAAGGATCCTTCTACGCCAAACATTGTTGAGGAGTTCTTCGGAGCGCCGGGCCGTTTCGATTCGTCGGAGCGAGCCGAGTCTTGTTCTAAGAACCAATTGCGGTAGCTCTCCACTTTAGCTTTCCAATGATCTGCGAAAATTGCATTATGTCTGAGTTTCTATATGTCTGCTGGTAATGTATGTAATCTATGTGTCACAATATCATTTTCACCTTTTGAAATGTATAAGCTAACAACGTTATAATATCTAAGGAGCACTTGGTTATAGGTGTCCCATTGCGTAAGTTTGAAATAATACGAAATAAAATCAGTTTAGGAACTACATCCTCGGTTTAAAATAAAATAATAGCATAAAACCGTAGCGTAGTTGGTAGTGATCCTGCCTACGAAGCTGGTGGTCCTGGGTTCGAATCCCGGTAAGTGCAAATATTTGTGTGATGAGCACGAATATTTGTTTCTGAGTCATGGATGTTTTCAATGTATATACGTATTTATCTATCTATATAAGTATGTATATCGCCGCCTGGTACCCATAGTACCTACAAGCTTTGCTTACTTTGGGGCTAGGAGGATCTGTGTGACATTGTCCCCAGATATTATTATTATTAAAACGATTTTTAGTGTTCCGTACCCAAAGGGTAAAACAGGACCCTATTACTAAGTCTTCGCTGTCTGTCTGTCTATCCGTCTGTGTCACTAAGCTGTATCTCATGAACTAAAAAACAATATAAAATGAATATTTAAGGGGGCTCCGATACAACAAACGTGAATTTTTCTTTGCTCGTTTTTAAAGATAATGGTACGGAAATCTTCGTGCGCGAGTCCGACTCGCACTTGGCCGGTTTTAAAACATCTACCAAAAAGATAAAATCTTTGTAGAATTATAAGGATAAGACCTTATACGAACTAAAAAGTTTTATATACATTGAAAAGTTTGTGTGAATCAAGATTAATGTATAAGATATTGATCCCTGACGATCCCAAGATATTTATTTATTTATCATTTTTATCATAAGTGGAAAACATTGCAAGTAATAATTTCTAACACTTTTAAATTGCAAATCGTTAACGATGAGCTGAGTTATACCATCCATATCCATTTTTACTATTTTGCCAAGGATCCCCAGAAAATAGTTAGTGTATTATAATATCCTGGGACATTATTTACACACGGCTATTTGATCTCAAACTAAGCAGAGCCTATATGGAAACCAGATAACTGATATACTACGTATACTACGTTTATTTTGTAAATACATGTTACTATAGATAATTACACTCAAACTCAGGACAAGCAGACATATTCTTGCACATAAATAGTTGTCCTGGGTGGGAATCAAACCCACGTACTACGGCGTGAAAGGCAAGTTACCAACCACGCCAACCTGTCGCCATGTTGAACTACTTTCAAAACATATTTCCTTATATATTCGATGTTTAATTTACCTGTTAATTCTGGTAGACCTCCAGCACTCCCACCATATTCCGACGGTAGAATAGACTTAGGTATTGTTTTGTATACAGCCTCGTAGTTTTGATTGTGTACATGGATCTGAATCAAAACATAATACATGTAAGTCATAATATTTAAAAGATAGTCCGAAGCATTATCGTACAGACACGAGCACATCTAGCTACCCCAAAGATTTTCAACTTTATCACAGAAGTATAAGGTTCACTTTCAATTGGGGAAATTTGACAGATTGTGGTAGCTTGACGTGGTGGCGTCTGTATATAGTTAATAGATATGTTATCCAAGCATTTCGAGCTTTGTGTTTCCTATCAAAAATACATTATGTATATTTGCATATGTGTGTTCCAAGCATAAAGGTTTAAAAGAAACACTATCCGTGTTTCTTGTAAACCTTTATGCTAGAAAAACATATCTATTAAGTATGAACGATAATGCTTCGGACTATCTCTTTTTTTTTTTGGAGGCTGCAGGTTGAATGACGGATAATGAGATCAGGGCAAGAAGTAATTGAATTTTTTCAGTAAGAAATATTTTAAGTTGCAGCTTGAAATCAGTTAGTAGCCGATCCATTGTAGTAGGTACAGACGCCAGCACATCCAGCTATCTCAATCTGTCCAATTTCTTTTATAGATTTTCAACTTTATCACAAAAGCTTAGGGTTCACTTTTATTTGGAGAAATTTGACAGATTGGGGTAGCTTGATGTGCTGGCGTCTGTACCTCGGAGAGAACGTAAAGCCATGGTCTTTCGCTTGATCCGTACGGTCGTATCGGATTGCCGTTTCATCAGATTTTAGGTACACTGAATGCGCCTGTTTTTAAGTTTACTTATATGCACTAAATGTGTCCTGTGAAGTTCCATGGCTAACATTTGGCCGGTATTGGCCGAATCGACAATATGTTTAAGTGAAAGAGTTGATCTCTACATAGCATATAATAATTTAAATTGGGTTTAGAACCAAGAAGATAGGTAGTATGGGTAGTGTTTACCCTAGTGTGAGAGTTATTCAAGCCGGCCAATAGGCCTCTCTCCAGGCTTAACGACTGTTGTCTAATGGCCACAAACGAGACCCTTCGAAGCACGTAGACGCTGAGAAATTAAACCACTTTGGCGTCCACCCATCCATGAACTGACCGCGAACCTAGTTGCTTAACCTCGCCAATCACCTACGGACCTGTGACAGCATCTGGCTATGACGCTATAAACCACTATATAAAAATGTAAGTAAGTACATAATATTTTATGTACTTATATTAAAATGTAAAACTTACTTTTGTTTCTTATATGGATAGTAGTTATCTAGTGTCACAATTGTTCAAGCCGAGGCTTGTTGTCTACTTACTACAATTGGGATCGAAAGCTTAACATGCCTTCCAAAGCACGAAGAGGCTCAGATATTAGACCACTTTGACGGTCCCCTATCTATGGAATGAATGCGTGACACTTACAGACTGATTAGAGCAATCTGACTACAGAACAAGTTTTGTATTATTGCGGAGACTTTTCTACAGTGAAATTGAATAGGGAATAATAATTAATATAAAATAAATTAATACTTACTCTTTTCTTCAATTTTTCTCCTAAAAATGTTTTAAATATTGTAAACGCCGTTTCAAATCCGGACGGTGTGTTCAGAATGATGTTGCTCCTCACTCGCACTGGAAGAGCCTTTTCAAAGCAAGATATAGCTTTCTTGGCTAGAGCTGGGGTCCATTGGCTTAATACACTCATTCCCACATTCTTCATATCAACTATTACTTCCTAGAAAGGTAAAAGTATACATGAGTTGTACTGTCTGACTCAAAGGATCCACCACAATGACACGCACAATGGGTAGTAAGTAACCTCCTAAGGAATTTACTGCAAAGCAAACGCAAATGCCGTCCACCTGACCACCCGTGCTCCTTTGTAGCCGAGCACTAAGGACCAGGACATTGATATGTATATAAACAAAAATAAATGGGACAAATATATATACTTAAATATTAATTAGTTAAGATTCTGATTTTGCTAAATATCTAAGACACTTCGTTTTTTAAATGAATATATTAATTTGTATATTACTAAGTTTATAATATTTTTACTTTGAGAGTATGCTTCATTCGCTACAGTTCATTCAAAATCCCCCATTCCAAATTTAAATTCAAAGCTGTTCAACTGTTTTTGCATTATGTAACAAAGATCTAAACTTATAAATGTGACAGTTTGTATAACTGTCACATTTATAATATTAGTAAAATAAACACCATTGTGCGCAAGGTGTTCATTTATTTGGTTGGTTTCCTTCTTTCAAATTTATGAATAGAAATAAATAAACAAAATAATAATTTATTTTATAAAACTAATATGAAATCGCTGAAAATATGGAGTTTAAAATGCGGTAACTGACTTATATGGAGAATTTCGCGTATTTATTATACTACTATACTATTATACTACTATATTATACTACTATACTGCTCGCTACTTTTTAATTTCCTTGTCAATTATCAGTATGTTTTGAATATCATTGTTACTTTCTGTTAAAGGAAGTTAGATGCTTTGACGGATTTAACTTTAGACTGCGCCATCCTCGAATTTATATTTTAAATTCAGTTTTGTTAGAAACCTTTTGTTGTATAAGACGATGTTCAGAATTCTTAACATGTTTATAAATTCTAATAGGTAATTCAGGTAGTCGTGACCCAGAAAACCAACGAAAACTACCTCCATTCTATGACGAATTTATAAGAGAAATGTGTCCATAAATTATTTAACATAAATTTGTTACGTTTAAGAGTTCACAGAGAAAATTTAACTGTATATGGAATATGGTCTTCAAATCTTCATATTTAGAGGATTTCATAAAAAAGGACATTCTGTATTAAACTCGTATTATTATGTGCAGACGCCAGCACATCAAGCTACCCCAATCTGTCAAATTTCCCCAATTGAAAGTGAACCTTATTCTTATGTGATAAAGATGAAAATCTATGTAAGAAATTTGACAGGTTGGGGTAGCTGGATGTGTTAGCGTCTGTACCTATAGTATTAGTTTGCTACAGTGACGCTTACATACATAATATCTAATAATGGTAGACGCCATTGTTTCACTACTGTCTGGAGTTTTTGCAGATTGACGTATTAAGACTTCCAGTAGGCGCTTCGGTATAAATAATGATTAAAAAAAAATTGGCGAATCCTTACAAATCTGCCGTATCATATCAAACGAAACATGCACAATTTAAAAAGTAATAATAATATCCACGTACATTATTCACACATGGCCATCTGATTCCAAACTAAGCAGAGCTTGTACTTTTTTTCTATTATCTTTTATTTTTTTTAAGGGACTAGTCCCTCCCTCTTACCCACCACTGCAACTCCTGTAAGCCAGGATCAACAGTGGCACACAATGAAATGACACTGAGCGGTGAGGCTCAGGCATGTCCCGGGGAATCGCTTCAACTGTCTTGGATCCCGCAACGAATTTAATCAGGAAGAAATAAAAGTAGGAGTTAGAAGAGCTTGTACTATGGAAAACCAGATAAAAGTATTACAATATTACATATTATAATACTTTTTTTTTGTAAATACATGCTTTACTGATAGATAATTACGCCCAGACTCAGGACAGACATGTTGCACACATATTATTATATCTATCTTGGGAATCGAACCAACGACCTGCAGCGTGAAAGGCAAATTTACCGACCACGCCAACTGATCCGTCATGATTGGCACTACTCTATATATAGGCAACTTATACATGTATGTTCCATATTTATGCATTTTACAGAAAAAGAAATATTATTATTGTAAAGCATCTTTATAAATTGCGATGAGGCCAATGCCAGTAAATGATTGTACGCACCTCACCAGAAACCGTGAAATTATCATCTTCCAACATTAATATCTCGGTCACCATTAGAGCCACTTTAATTAAGTCAGCTAAGTGGTACTTGGATGGGTCGAAAACCCCTAATCTCATTATACATATTCGGGGAGAATCCTCTTTTTCGCAGTCCTTTAAAGGCAAGAAAACTCTGAAACAAAAATATATATTCTAAATTTAGTCAGCTCTGTCAGCTCTGTGCACGTAAAAAGGGGTGTCATAAGTTTGAAGTAGACATAAGTTTATTTGTCTGTCTGTGGCATCGAAACTCATGTACCGATAAATCTATTTCGATGAAGTTGTTGTCGAAATAGTTTGTAGCGTAAATACTTCTCTTCATCATGAGAAAGACGCCCGCTGCTGGACAAAGGCCTCCTCCAAAGATCTCTACAAGTGCCCTTCTAACTTCAGGAAAATTTCTAAATAGAAATATTTTATATATTTAATCAATAGAATGATCGAGAATATCGATTTACTTCTGCTATTTTATAGCAAATACTCGATTACGTATGATAGAAGTGAAAAGTTCTAACTTCTTATTGGACAACTAACGTGCCTGATGACGGCTGAAGCCAAGTAAACTCGATTCTGCGACATCGACCCGCACGTGACGGCTCAATTACGTTCACACCTTAGTAAAAACGTATCTTAAAGAGATTTTCTTAAAAAAATCTTTGATTAACTCATCGCAACTGACAAGACAGCAAAATAGTTTAAAAGCCAGTCATTCTGCGAGACCTTGTCGAATGCTTTGGTGACATCGAAGAAGAGCGATCCGATGTGGCAACGTTGCCGGACTGTTTTGACGAGGATGTATTCAACGATGCGGAAATTAATTGGAGCAAGGTCAAGCAATTATAGGGTGACGGATTTCTAGTCGCAACTCTTCTAAATGGGTGGCTGTCGATCGTGCAGTATGAGGTCGAGTATTTAACAATCACAGTTGTGAACTTGTGAACATGTCGTAGTTTTCAATAGTATCCAGGGATATTAGTCACACACGGCCATCTAATCCCAAACTAAGCAGAGCTTGTACTACGAAAATCAGATAACTTTATTGTTGGTGGACCAAAAATTAAATAAATAAAACACTTACAGTCCAACTAGCACGGATGGTTTACCCATCTCAATAAATATTAACTACTTAGCAATATAATATAATAATACTTAAAAAAAACTTTTAAATAGAACTGTTTGTTTCTATCATTATCTATGCTAAAAAAAACATGCTAAACAGAAAAATAGTTTCAGACATTTTAAAAATGAATTGTATAAATTGAAGTGCGGGTGGGAATCAAACCCACGAGCCACAGGGTATCCGAGTTCCGACCCCATTTGCGTTAACTGCTTCGCCACCGCACCGTAGTAGACACGACTACATATCAATCTAAATATGCAGTATAATCTGATCTAGCTTTGTATAGGATTTCCATACAACGAGAGGTCAGCTTATACTGGATATATAATGTATAGCATGATATGTAACAGTGTGTTCTTGACTCAACGACTTGACCTTCTGTGAAGCTTAATCTGCCAGTCGAGCTAATAATAAAATTGGTTTAAATATCGATGCTAATATTTCGCGTTGGAATACCATATCATACGTTAAAACCAGTAAATGGTTAATCTTTATTATATCTAGTAAGCACAACATGGAGTTGCCAGGCATTATTTTATGAAGATTAGGTGCTAGATAAGGAATCAAAGATAATTATTTTCAAACAGCACTTTGTGGACCAAGTTTTATGTAAGTGTTGCATTGTATGTAATTGGCACGAGTAGAAAACGTGGAATAATAAAAAAAATCACAAAATGAGTGTAAGACCATTGCCCCACTCTTCTGGAGATAGTCCGTCTTGAGTTAAATGAAGACCAAAAAACGTTGCCTGCAGAATTGCAGTGCATAAAGAATGGGATTCCTAAACAAGCTCATCTCAATGCCAGGACAGGTGTGTCTCATCGCATATGCCTACTCACTTATATATCGCCATACATTAGAGTTTTATTATTACATTAACCAAATTTTAGATTTACATAATTTCACTTAAAAAAACAACTTACATATTTGCTAATGTTACAGGTTTACTGAGCCTCACACTAGGATTCCCTGTGTCGTGAGGCCCAATTCCTTGCTAGTTATTAAATAATTACAACTAAAAGTGAATTCATATTAAAAAGTAAAAATTAAATTAAAAATTATTGCATTTGCCGATTTTCATCTAAACTCAAAACTAGCAAGTCATCATTTAATTGTCCGGTTTAAGTTTCCATAACAACTTTCATTTGTGTGTACTAACCTTTTATTTAACTAGGGGCTATTTTCTTACTCCGTGATATTGAGGTAATATAAGAAGGTACCTACATACATTTCTTACAATCAGTGTTGATTCAAAGTAAAGAGAGAAGTAAAGTAAGAGCTCTAAGGAAGTCTTGTCTATATATTTATTTATAAGCCATTCAAAAAATGAAAGGGTTCCGATTATTAACTTTGTTAAATACACAAACACATATATCAATATATATTTACGAGGTAATGTTATGTGCCTTTTAGTGTTTTATATAATTTATACACGATTTATAAACAAAAGTACATTTATGACATATAGGATATATATATATATATATATATATATATATATATATATATATATATATATATATATATATATATATAAACGATATGAAAAAATGAGAAAAAAAATGTTTAATAAGTAGGTATTTCAAAACGTTATATATGTCATGGCCTCTTTCGGGTATAGGCCTCCACTTTTCCCTGTCGTTAGCTGTTTTCATCCAGTCTCTTCCTGGCAATTCAAGTATATCGTCTATCCATCGAGCTTTTGGTCTGCCTCTTTGTCTTTTCCCTTCTGGACCTATCCATTTTGTTACTTGTTTTGGCCATCATTCTTCAGAGGAACGGGCAATTTATCCTGCCCATTTCCACTGCAGACGCTGTGCGTGTTGTAATGCGTCTATCACATTGGTTTTGTGTCTAATTTCTAAGCTATTGACTTTGAAAATGGTTTTGATGGCGAGGATGCTCCTCTCCATAGCCAATTGGCAGGTACGTATTTTAGACAAGGTGCTTTTTATACACATAAAGCTATTAAATAATGATCTGTTGGTGCATTTGTATCAGAAGCTAACAATATATTTTTCGAATATAACAAAGTCGTTTCGTTTTTTTTTATACTTCATGGGTAAATACCCATGAAGTATAAAAAAAAACGAAACGACTTTGTTATATTCGAAAAATATATTGTTAGCTTCTGATACAAATGCACCAACAGATCATTATTTAATAGCTTTATGTGTATAAAAAGCACCTTGTCTAAAATACGTACCTGCCAATTGGCTATGGAGAGGAGCATCCTCGCCATCAAAACCATTTTCAAAGTCAATAGCTTAGAAATTAGACACAAAACCAATGTGCTCGTTAAGTTTCTGCAATTTTTATGTTAACCATGAAACTACGGCAAACGAGTATACACGGATAATAAAAACAAAATTGGGTTTTACTACAATGAACCTTTAAGCTTTAATTATAAAATAGCTGTTTTAAATCGTTAAATTTTACTTGACAAGTCACAAATGTACAAAACCAAATATATTATCACCGTGCTTAAATACCATTGTCCAATACTATATAATATACTCCGAAGTAATATGAGGAAATAATAACTATGGGACCTCTTCAGATAACATATAATTTCCTGTAGGCATATCCATAATACATTGAAAGAGAAACAGCTCGAATTCATATCCATAACACATGGTTCTCTCACTACTCCATTATCTTTCGTTACGTACGAATATAAATGAATAAATAATACCCTGGAACGAATATAAATCAATAAATAAATGAATAAATAATACCCTGGAACGTTGCCATCTGATCTTAAACTAAGCAGAGCTTGTACAACGGAAACCAGATAACTGATATAGGTACTATTATTCTTTTGTAAATACATACATAAATAGACAATTACACTCAGGACAAACAGACATGTTCATGCACACAGCAAATAAATGTCCTGGGTGGGAATCGAAACCCCGACTTACGGTGTGAAAGGCAAGTATTTACCAATTACGCCAACCGGCCCGTCAACCTAACCTGAGAGCATAAATGCAATAAATTCTTTCAGTTTAGCAAAACCAAATGACTGAAACTGTTTATCTCCTTATAAATCCAAAGATAATCCTATTTGATTGTATAACCATCTCGGAAGCTTAGCCTTCAAACAAATATAGATATATCAAACTCAGTTAAAAATACATAGATAAGTATTCATTGTATATCAAGAAAAAAAGAGGATAATGTTTACCGTCTATATTAGCCGAGTGTGTCTATATTATGAGTCCATGCCATCACGATGGGTGCCGTAAAATGCGACTCAAAGTTGTAGACGTTTATATTTATCTAGAACAGGCCATTCAATCAGGTAGGTCCAAGGTCAAGATGTCTCAAGGAACTAAAACACTCCAAACAACTCATAAAAGAAGTAGACAAAAGCTGGTCCAGAAAGCTTTGGAAATACAGCAGAAACCAGCTACGATTAATAGTAGCAGTATTCACGGGCCACGGCACCAACTGGTGGTCGAAAAGCTCGATCTGCAGGTCCTGTGGGGAAGAAAATGAAACAATGCTGCATATAATATGCAAATGCGATGCATTGGCAAGACACAGAATGGCCATCCTGGGGCTGGCATATCTAGAACCAGGAGACTACAAGGATCTACCCCTAAGAAGCGTACTGAATTATGTGCAGACTTTATTCAGGGTTCTAGGGATAGAATAACAACCAGTGGGGGGGGGGGGGGGGTAGAACAAAAGATCCTGAAGGGTCGAAGTGCTGTACAAGTACACCCCAACAAAGATAAGATAAGGTAAGGTAGGTCCAACCTCGAGAAAGATAAGTCAATCGTAGAATACAACTCGGCTGGGCTGCGTTCGGGAAGCTGTGTAATATCTTCTTGCCCCAAATTGCCAGTGATATCTTATGAAACAGAGACGTAGTCCCTTACTATGGGCCTCATAAGAAGGGTCAAGGTCATCCAAATGCTCAGGGTATCGAACCGAATCAGAAACGTCGAATTCGACGAACTAAAGTAGTCGACTGATGTGGCAGTGAGTGGGATACATAGCTCGTAGAACCATGATGGTGACCACGAACCAGAAGACGCAGCGTGGGCAGGCATCCTACTAGGTTACCCGACGATCTTGGAAGGATGGCGGGAAGCCACTGGATGCGAGCAGCGCACGATCGGCCATTGTGGAGATCCTCGGGGGAGATCGTTGTCCAGCAGTGCACTTCTTTCGGGTGATATAATTTGTTTATTAATTTATTAATTTTATTATTAATTTATTACAAGTAACATGACTCACATTTGTAATAAACAATAATTCTTACACCTATATTAGTATTCCTATTCCTATAATAACACTCACACACACGATCACTGCCACTCTTCTAACACTGAGGTGGACAGCTTGCAGCAGCGACTCACATACAAACAATCGAGTCTGCTGGCCACACAGCTCATGATAATGTTGGGGCTGACCCGTACGCGGCGCACCAGGGAAGCGCATTGTTTTCTCATAGTATATGATGATGATGCTGAACTTCTCTGGCGCAAAATTTATTTACCATAAACAATCAGTCGCTCGTCCCCCTAGTGGAACTTATTCTCAAAGAATGAGTCTGCGATTAGTTACTGCTAGGAGAACAGGCCGAGGCTTTCTTGAAGAATAACGCACTAAATTTGAAAAAAAATCTATCCGTTTATCTAAAATTAATTTTTACATAAAATTTTTATTTAATTAGTTTTTGCTTATTTGTACTTAACTTTACCTACATAATATGTCCTTCAGTGCTATCCTCTTTGATATCATAATATTTTAATTTTGATAATTTTAGATAACACTATTAAAAAAGTGTTGAGCCAAGTTCTAAATTGTCGACTACCAGAAAATACTTAATACTTGTATTTGGAATTATTGAGACATCAAGGATTGGTATTGGTATTTTCCATTCCTTTTTAACTTTGGTCTGTTTTTATGAATGCTAATTTGAAATTTCAAATGAACATCTGCCGGAATTTTTAAGTGTCCGCCCACTTAAGACTTTGTTTTTCCTATAGATGGTATCGAAATAATTATGCAAAATTTTATTGATTAATACACTTGAAAGAAATTAATTAATTAATCATTTATTTCAGACCATAAGTCCATAAGATGTTAGTTACAAAAAATCTTAACCTAATGTTAGTAATTTTACAAAATATAATAAATATAATATCGCGGTACTAGGGCACCGTCTACGTCGTGTGCAGTCGTATCCAGTGTTCCAGCATCGGACTATCCCATTTATCACATAATGCGCTCAAGATGCTGTGTGAGCTACCACGCACCCTGCGTAGGAGGGACGCACACCGTTTGCGGATGATGGCGTGGAAACTATCAACCCTCGCTTCAATTAATCATATTATTTTCGAGTCTTTATTAATAATGAATAACTTACATCGCTTTAATAG
This sequence comes from Pseudoips prasinana, assembly GCA_951640165.1. Classification (NCBI taxonomy): domain Eukaryota; kingdom Metazoa; phylum Arthropoda; class Insecta; order Lepidoptera; family Nolidae; genus Pseudoips; species Pseudoips prasinana. Next base: position 25,303,004 of record OX621237.1, on the reverse strand, counting down.
TTTAACAGTATTTGTGACAGTCTTAATCCCTCCTTTTTACTGTAGCAAACTAGATTATATCTCTTATGGTTCCACTCAGGTCTCCAAGGACGTAGAATCTACCTGCCGGCCATGTGGCAGGTAGTTTTCAGGTCAGATTTTTGTTAATCCATAATTACTTACTTTGTGGGAACTCAGACGGTTCGTAATTTATCTAGTAAGTGCAATTAATGTAACGTATAGTCTGATTTACTAACTATTTTATAAAGAGGATTAGTTGCTATAGATATGGAATATAAGATAATTTTATTCAAATAACACATTGTAGATATTACTGCATTGAATAACAGTCGCATTAAACGCAATCTGCGCGTGTAGAGAACGTGACATATTAAAGTTACCGTTCAGTAAATATGAGTTTAAGACCATTGACACCCGCCCTCTTAGAAAAAGCTCGTAAGGAGTTGAATGAAGATGAAAATCGCGTGCCTGCTGATTTGCAGAGCATTAAGGATAGGATTGCTAAACAACCATATCTTAATGCTAGGACAGGTGAGTTAATAGTATATGCTAAAAAAAAGTAGACACCATTATTTAACTAGTGTGTCTCATGTGTAATAAATTATAGGTTTATCAATTTTTTCGCATCGCAGAGGCTTAAAAAAAAAAAAAAATCTTGAACTTGAATTGACAACATTTCAAAACTGACACCACCTTAAAACAAAAATACCATTTCTTTATTTTTGTATCCTGAATTCAAATATATTTTTTTTACATTTTTTTATTCTTCATATCTGAGGAAAAAAATAAAAACTAAAAAGGTGTGATGACGTCACTTATACGGCGGAAAAGGTAGTTTCCTTTGCCTAAGCATTCCAATGTTTTAAACGAAAGCATTAATGTCAAACTAGACATGTCAAATTGTCAATTGTCATTCACGGTTTTAAATTTCGAAACTTACATGGTGACTTAACGAAACATAATAAGGATAATAACACTGGAAACGAATTTAATATTGCCGATTTTAATTTAGTTTGAAATTGAAAACAAGTTTAGGCGCCAACGAGTTTGAAAAGACAGTGATTTTTATTTTGACGGGTTGCATTAAAGCAAAGATCGATTGTTATTCATACCGTATGTATGACGTCATTTGCCGCTTACGTCTTTTTAGAATACATCGAATTTCAAACGAAATTATGAATGAAAAGTTTATTATTTCGCAAAAAGAAAAAATATGGGTGCCCTAGTTTTGGATTTACTTTTAAATAACGCAATAATAGATGCCAGTTAAAAATATGAAATGTTGTCAATTGCGGGCATTACTTGGGGTTTGCATTTTCTTACGGGTTGACAAAGATATTAATTTTTACATAAATTACTTCTAAATTTGCTTTGATTTAAAGTAATATGAATAGCCTTTGCAAAGATCTTGTCTAAAGATATTGTCACGTTTGGAGTTCGAAATCTAGTAAGAGTTGGTGTTGGCTTTTGTAATATTTCAACAATGTTCTAGTCAATACTCGAACAAAAGACAAAGAAAGAAGTGCAAGACAGAAAATAATGACCTTCTAAATATTTAAAAAATTAGAACAATTTAAGGCATCTGCATGATATCGAAACAGGACGGTGACTTTTGAACGGTGACGAAGGCGAATAATTAGGAAGCAGTAAAAGCGGAAAAGTGAAGAAGTGCCAGTGATCAGTGAAAGTAAACAGTGACTAGTGTTCCGTACACAGTGATTAGTGTTCTTTAGTAGGGTCTTAATGTAAATGTATCCTTTAAACAAACCAAATTTCGTCCCCGTAGAGCGAAAAATCATTAAGTCTTAAATACCTGTTATGAGATATAACCATTTAAAGTTTTTGAAAATTTAAATCGTCATAACTTTTGCTTATCTTAACATACCTATATGTAAATAGCCTTATTTTAAAGGAAATTTAACAGAGTTTATATTATAAGAGCTTAATTAAACAAAAAAACGTTTAATAATATAGAAAAATGAAAATAAACGAACTAATTAATTGCTCCCTAAAAAATGTCTAACCCAGTTATGAGTTAGTTATTTGTCAACCGGAGTTAGTGATTTTTTACTCACTTTCAATTCATTTTGAGTGAATATAACTCGAATTAGGTAATATGGAACTAACTGCTAGATGGCTTAAATGTGTAAAGTAAATACTACTTAGCTGAATATTAAATGCTAATGTCTTAAGTTTTATTATAAGTATGACAAAAATAAGGAATGAAACTTATATATAACGTAATCAATCAAGATTTATTTAAACAAATACGACAAAAATAACAACTTTATGCCACTATTGGCATAAAGTTGTTAAATGCTAATGTCTTAAGTTTTATTATAAGTATGACAAAAATAAGGAATGAAACTTATATATAACGTAATCAATCCAGATTTATTTAAAAAAATACGACAAAAATAACAACTTTATGCCACTATTGGCATGAAAACTAAGAAAACAATAAAAAAGAGGTCTATTTAATCTAACCCGCCTTCTCCTCCTTCCTCTGTTACATCTGGTTCCAAAATTTTGTCAATTACATCTTTGCTTGTGGGTAATGACTTGTACCATAAATGGAGCTCCTGCGGGATTACCCCTTTTGCGCATAAATTGATGAGATATTTCTTTTTCGCCTCTGAAATTGGTAGTGGCGTGGAGTAAGCTCTTAGTATAATAAATTTTTTAAATCCTGTTCCAGTTCTTCTGTCCCTCGGCTAACTCCATCTCTTTGTTTTTCTTGTCGTCTCCTATTTTTAGTAACCAGTGTAGTTTTTGCCTGGCATTCAAATATATCTAATTCTAAATAAGGACAATCACGTAAATATCTAAATTTTACTTTTATTTTTAGCCATTTGATCTTGTTCCCTTCCTTATCTTTATTTGCATTTTTTACAAATTTCTCATTAAGACATTTCACATCAATCATATCGGTGTAATTTAATTCCTTGACGATGTAGGGTGGTGCTGAATCTATGTGTCTTTTGGAGCGAGCATGTTCCATGATAGACTTCCAGTCAATCATGGAATATACTGGCGTATGTCTTTGCTATCTTTCTATGGCAGTATGCATAGAGTCCACTTCCATATGAGTGTGGCCACTCTCTAAATATTTTTGTTCGATAGCTTCCAGATGCACATCTGATCTTTGAATTAAATGATTCAAAAATGCCGTGATGAACTGGTTTCTATTTTGCCCAGCGCATTTGTCACTATATTTAATTACTTCTTTAATATTATTTGGTATCTGACTGATCCACCAGTTCATGGCACTGGCAATTTCAGCACTACCCCTTTTACCATTGATTTCGTTCCAAGTTATACAGAATGCTTGATGAGGTGGTTTGGATATACATCCAAACCACCTCATCAATCACAGCATCTAAAATTTAAATGTTCAAAATTACACCATTCATACGAATCATGTAATTTTGAACATTTAATGAAATATCAATACCACTGACTGGTATGTGCAAGGTAGACTGCATATCAGCCGTTACGACTACGTAGTTTTTATCAATAATAGACCGTTGCTTGTCCGATTGTTTCGCTTGTTGTGCAGTATTCTTTCTTGCAATATGTAAATCATATTCTTCCTTTAAATGATGTGGGCGTCTGGCACTGTCATAACGAGTGCATGTTATGCATAAATCTTTTTTTATAGTGAAAAATTACAGATTAAATTTAGAGCCAAACATTGTTTTATAAACATATAAAGAACATGATTCTTCATTATTATGTTATCCAACAAAGGAGCAGAGTGTGGTAGATTGATAACTGGTAGATCTTTTTTTGGATCTATTACAGACAGTGGAGCAGACTTCTATAAATTATTGTCTTGAAACAGTTCAGTTGTGGTGGCCGATATACTCTCGTCAAGCAGCGCAGTTTGCTGCAATAAATAATTTGGCGAACGTCAGGTATTCTAACAGAATTCCGAAATAGATACACTCGTATTAAAAACATGGCAAAAGATACAGTGTAGAAAATGTTAAATATGCAATATTATGATAATTTCGCATAAAACTCCAGTTTTAAGCTAGATATCAGTACCTATACGTCATAAACTCATAATATCACAAATAAGAACCAGACAGTTGTCTTAAATTAAAAAATACCTAAATTAGTGGTTATAAAGCCTTCGGAGGTAAGTAAATAGGTAATCAAATTAATCAAACGGCAAAACCTCTTAATCTATACTAATATTATAAAGAGGTAAGTAACGTTTGTGAGTTTGTGACGTTGTAAGGGGTAATCTCTGGATCTACTGAACTGATTTTCAAAATTCACCAATAGAAAGCTACGTTATTGTGGAGTGTCATACGCTATGAAAAATTCCAAAATTTATCCCTAACTTTTAACCCGAAGTATTAAACGGGCAGGGACAAAAATATTTATAACGTGGAACGTAGTCCGCGGGCACTGCTAGTCACTCTCTAAAGTGCTACTGAAACCCTAAACCGATGACATAGATGCATAATTAATTTGTTACTTCTTTAATATTCGTATAAAAGCAAATTATCCAAGCACCAAATAAATAAAATTCAAATAATTATCATTAATGTAATTACATTCTCTATAGATCTCGTGAAGTCATCATCATCTTAACAGATTCTTATCAAATAACATTATTATTAGTTATTTATGTTCTCAGTGTCGTACAATGTTTTCACTTTAGAACACTTACCTACTAAGTACCTACACACATCTAGACCAGATAGGTAATTAATTACTAATAAAATAATAACTTTTGTTGTGTTTTCATTTTGTTTCAATATACTTAGCTCGACTCATTGCTTTACGTTAATTTTAACAAAAACGAAACCCACGCACATTTCTCGACGTTAATGCCGTGAATGAGAGTAGTCACTATTGGCCGCGCTCTTCACTATAGCCGCGACAAACTCACTAAATAGCGAGCGAAATATACCTAAACTGTAACAATGCATGCCACTGTTGCATAAATAATAATTAAAAGGTTTTAATTATTATTCGTAATAGATCTAATGTCCCAATTTTATAGCAGAAAAACACATTAAAATGATTTGATGCTTTTTCGCGTCTGCAAATTTGTACAAAATATTCAAAAATAAAGAGCGAGCAGTCACTAAGCCGAGATAGTTACTTTTCGTTTTCATATATGGTATCAAACTCGTAACTTTCGAACTACCTAAATCATTTTAGTGATTTTGCGACTACCTAGAGGCTTATGTGGGCATCCATCATGCCAGAGAAAAAGTAATCAAGTCGTTTTAATTTCTAGTTGTGTAAAGTTTTGATAAATAATAAGATAACTAACTAAATTAGTTAATTCTTCCACTACTCCCTGGGTTGTTAAGGGAAGACTTACTGACTTTTCACAGTTTACAAAACAAAAACAATGGAACCTATAAAAATGACAATTAGACAGATATTTAAATATGGAAATGGTGATTTTAATGACATTTGTAACAAATTTTAGCCATTTTTAGACTTAATGACTTTTCGCTCTACGGGGACGATTTGTTTGATGAGAAGAAGCAGATTTTGTTGCCCGGGCATTCTTAGCATCCAGGGTTAATTCAGATACCGTCATGTCCAAATGTCCTAGAACCATCGGGAACTCTTGGGCTAAACGGGGAATTGTACAGCCATCCCACTTCCCTTTTTTTACGTGGTGATAATGCTCAAATCGCACGTTGTGCAGGGCTTGACCCACTAAAACCACCACGGTAGCCAGCCTCACAGTGCTTGTAGCGGGGGCTCTGAGTACTCGTGAACGATCTCGCCAGTACCCCCGCTGTACACTGCAGCCTTCGCGAGGCTCTCACCCTGGGAGGAGGCACGAATGCCTCCCCCCCCCCTCCCGCACGCACGCAGCGTGTCTAGGCAACCTGAGCTACCGCAGGCTACCTTTTCCCGGGGCTTCTTATACGAGTGGAGTTCTCTTCCTCCAAACGCCAGCGGTCCCAGGGGATCCCACTACCCAATGCGGCTTAGCCTAGCGGTTGCTAGTTATGCCTTGTTTTTCATATTGCAGGGTGTACACTGTACAGGGGAGGTTGGCTTTGGTTCCGTGAGCTAGTATGTGGACCCTTCCAGCCATTATTTTCTAGTTATGTTTTAATTATTTAATTTATTTCCAGATGATCAGTGGCTAATAATCTTCCTTAGAGGTTGCAAATTCAGTTTGGAGAAAACAAAGGAAAAGTTAGACACATTCTACAGTCTTCGCAGCACAGCAGCTGATTTCTATCTTTTGAAATACTATGATCAAGTATTTCAAGAAGTCCTAAATATGGGGTAATTATTTTTTAACATATTCGAGGATCCTTATTAATACTTTTAAGACACGCCTGCTCTAGACAAACAAATATCTATGCCGCTCGCGACTACATACATGGAATCCAAGGACACTAGCAGACTCAGAGCACCCATTTATGGATTACACATGTAGTTAACAGGTAGTAACGAGATCTTAACCACTGAGCCACGTGTGCAGTCATATTACAAGTTTTTGCCCGTAACGTGATGGTAATTCTCTTCATGTATCAGACGGAGCTCAAGGCAGTATTTTATACCACGGTAGTAGGTATCTTACTTATTTTTTCTTAACAATTTAAAGTAGGTCTTCATTAAGACGCAGTAAGGTTTCTAAAGAGTCGGGCGCGTCTTTTTCTTTTGCTGGTTTGCTAGGTGCGCTGTATGCTTTTTTGCTGACATAAGTCAATTGAGGTTGCCAATTTTTATACGACTTAATACTCGTATATAACATCTTATCTATACATATAATAAAATCGTAGGAAAGTCAAAACTGTACATTGAATATTTTTTTAAAAGGATACTTGGGGCGTGATCTACATTCGATATCGAAACCAAAAATATAGTTTTTAGAATTTTTGTCTGTTTGTCTGTATGTATGTCCGGGCTAAACTCAAAAACTACTGCATGGATTAACTTAAAATTTTGCATTAATATTACTAAGAGGTCGGGTCAACATATAGGCTACATATTATCACGCTATCACCTACGGGGGAGGAGCTGTGATCTTATCTATACATATAATAAAATCGTAGGAAAGTCAAAACTGTACATTGAATATTTTTTTAAAAGGATATTTGGGGCGTGATCTACAATCGACATCGAAACCAAAATATAGTTTTTAGAATTTTTGTCTGTTTGTCTGTATGTATGTCCGGGCTAAACTCAAAAACTACTGCATGGATTAACTTCAAATTTTGCATTAATATTACTAAGAGATCGGGTCAACATATAGGCTACATATTATCACGCTTTCACCTACTGGGGAGGAGCTGTGATCTTATCTATACATATAATAAAATCGTAGGAAAGTCAAAACTGTACATTGAATATTTCTTTAAAATGATACTTGGGGCGTGATCTACAATCGATATCGAAACCAAAAATATAGTTTTTAGAATTTTTGTCTGTTTGTCCGGGCTAAACTTAAAAAGCACTACATGGATTAACTTCAAATTTTGCATTAATATTACTAAGAGGTCGGGTCAACCTAATTTAATGGGAGTTACCTTTGTGATTAATGCATCGTTGATAATTATTTTACTTTATTTGACTTACTGACTTTACTTAAGGACAATTGATGACATCGGGTAATTTTTTTTAAATAACAGTAGCAAAGTAGTCTTAAGTTTATTTCATAGCTAGGTTATTTATAGGTTAGGTTTTCTTAAATTTATATTGCTTATTTCCTTTAAAAGTTATTTTTTTTAGATTAAGCCAGAAGTAAGTAGTTATATTGGTTATCATTAAAAATTGTCGCGGACGAAGTCGCGGGCACCAGCTAGTGGCACAATAATACCTGACAAATTGACGGAATAAAACTGATCATATGTGTTTATGGCCGATTACGGTCTTAGAAGGTTTACTATATCCAAAAGAATATATTTGTACGTGTGGCAGATTAAAAAAAAAAATAATGAAATTGAATAGTTAACTTCATAATTCGTTATGTGATATATGTTTTTATTCTATTTAGGATTTCTTTCTATTAAAATTTTGTGAATGACATTTAACCTCAACATTAAGATCTATAACCCAGACATTTAAATTATATTGTTCTTTTGATTATTACTTATTAACGTTTGAAAATGATGTATCTTGTTAGATATAATAATAATGACACCTTCTGATCCCAAGCTAAGCAGAGCTTGTACTATGGAAACCAGATAACTGATATACTACATATACTACTTTTCTTTTGTAAATACATACTTATATAGATAATTACACCCAGACTCAGGACAAACAGACATGTTCATGCACACAAATATCTGTCCTGGGTAGGAATCGAACTCACGACCTGCAAAGCAAGCATTTACTATTTATTTCGTAAATTACATTTATATGGAATAATTCGTACTTTGTTTTTCATGTTCAATCGATGTTTCGTGTTCAATTGGCGTACACATCGATTGCTCCGGCAATTCATCATCCGGTAGATCATTCAACATGGTGTGTCAGAAAATTAATGTTGACCTGTTTTATAAAGATACCTTACATTTAAAAAAACAAATTGCAGATTATTTCTTTAGTGCCTTATAAGCCGTACTATTTATTATTATATTATCTTTATTCTATTTTATTATACTAATTATTATTAATATAATAAAATAGATTTATTTTACTTATTCTATTCTATTTATATTTTATTATGTTATTCTTTATTTTCCATGAGCTGTCTTCTTGTCTACCAACTTTTACTTTTTCTCCCTAAACCTGTGTATATCTGTGATAACTTTTAATTGGCCTTCATATTTTATTCTATGTATCATTTGTATTCTAGCTGTAAGGTTACTTAAGCAATAAAATTGATTAAACTTAAATAAAATTTCAGAACCGATTTACGATATTATTTGTTATGAATCATGCATACGAACTGGTCCCAAAAAATAATTTCTTTATACGAAGTACGTTTGAGATCAGCTCTAATAAATTAGTCCTAACGCCACTTACTTGGTCGTCTTGTTTGCATTTAATAGAAATGCAAACAAGACAGCCTGCCTTATTGCTCACTAGCTGTGCCCTAATATCACAACTCCCTGTAGGTGATAGCGTGATAATATGTAGCCTATATGTTGACCCGCTCTCTTAGTAACATTCATGCAAAATCCAAACATCCATGACATACATGCAGACAAAACTTCTAAATATCATATTTTTGCCTCCGATATCGATTGGAGATCACACCACAAGTATCCTTTTAAAAAAATAATCAATGTACAGTTTTGACTTTCCTACGATTTTGAATTTGATTTCGAACTGGTCCCAAAATAATTTATTTAGACGAAGTAGTTTTTAGATCAGCTCTAATAAATTAGTCCAGGCGCCTACTAATTTGTTTTAAATGCAAACAAGATGGTTGCATGGATATTGCTCATTGCCAAACGCAGGAGCAAAAGAGTTTTATGACATCATCATATCGTCAGTTCTGTAATACTTAGGTAACTGCACGTGTGGCGCAGCGGCTAAGACAGTCGCCTCGCCATTTCGTGTCGCGGGTTCGAGTCCTGCGTCGGACAAATATTTGTGTAACCCATAAATGGCTGCGCTGAGTCAGGATTTAATTTGAGTCCGTCTATTAAATGTTTTTAAAGTACCCCGCGACACAGGGATTAGATTCCCTATTGCAGGCAACATAAAAAAATACTTAGTGAGTATAATTTTCATTTTCAGAATTATTCTAGTACTGCCTAAGACAGCCGGGCCTGATGCACCACGCGTGGTTCTTATTCGAGTCGGTTTGTACGATGCCAGTAAATATAGCATCCTGGATATCATGGCGGTCTCAAATGTTATCTACTTGGTTTGTATTAAAATATAGACTTAACTAGATGTGCCCCGCGGTTTCACTCGCGTTAATAATAATAATTTAATTCACAATAATTTCCATAAGTGTTAGTTACAATGATAACTTATAAACTAGTGTTAGTAACAATTATTCCTTGCTGCGTGAGCATCATGTTATACTTAACTATATGCTAAACTTTATAAATTATAGCCTATGTGTTAGTCGAATATATTATTATGCGCTATATTACTACAAAGTTTCATCAAAATCCGTTCGGTAGTTTTGGCGTGAAGAAGTAACAAACATACACATTCACACACTCACAAACTTTCGCCTTTATAATAATATTAGTGTGATATAATATAGATTGTTTTTGTGAAGACCCCGCGACACAGATTTAATTACATAAGTCAGGCGGTATCTTTAAAACCTTAATCTATAAAAACAATGACCTTTGAAAAAAACTTTCTTTCTTTTTGAAAAAATCTTTAAAAAGTTTCTTTTGACTACCCAGGTGGTCAAGTGTTTAGTGACCCTGGCTGCTAAGCCAGTGGTTGTGGGTTCGGTCCCCACCCAGGACAAATCTTTGTGTGATGAACACGATTATCGTTTCTGTGTCTGGGTTTATTTAATCTATGATAATATGTATATATTTAGACATGTAAAATTATGTCTATCAGTTGTCTGGTTGCCATAGTACCTATAGGCTTTGCCTAGTTAGATCAGATGACAGTGTGTTAGTTATCCCAAGATATTTATTATTTCGATATTTATAATAGCTTCCATTATAATAAAGTACTCTAGTAATGTAACAGACCTAATGAACACAGGATAAAATTTCGATACAATCCTGCCGTACACATCACACTAATATTATAAAGGCGAAATTTTGTGAGTGTCTATGTTTGTTACTTCTTCACGTTTAAACGGCTGGAGCGATTTTAATAAAATTTGGTATGGAGTTAGCTGACACGCTGTTTTTACGTTTTGGAAATGCTCACGTCACACGTGGTATGGGGCTCGACCCACTAAATCCACCACGGTAGCCAGCCTCACAGTGCCTGTTGCGGGGGCTCTGGGTACTCGTAAACAATCTCGCCAGTACCTCCGCTGTACACTGAGCGTCCGCGAGACTCTCACCCGGGGAGGGGATGGGCCTGAATGCCTCCCTCCCTCCCCAGCACGCACGAGCGCGTTACCTGAGCTACAGCAGGTTACCTCTTCCCGGGACTGCTTATACAAGACGAGTGGAGTTCTTTTCTAGCTGACACCCTGGATTAACACATAGGCTATAATTTATAAATTACTAGATGTGCCCCGCGGTTTTACCCGCGTTAAACTTTATAAATTATCACAGCTCCTCCCCCGTAGGTGATAGTGGGATAATATGTAGCCTATGTGTTGACCCGACCTCTTAGTAATATGCATGCAAAATTTGAAGAAAATCCATGCAGTTCTTTTTAAGTTTAGCCCGGACATACATGCAGACAAACAGACAAAAAATTCTAAAAACTATATTTTTGGCTTCGATATCGATTGCAGATCTCACCCCAAGTATCCTTTAAAAAAATATTCAATGTATAGTTTTGACTTTCCTAAGATTTTATTATATGTATAGATAACGCGGGTAAAACCGCGGGGCTCAGCTAGTAAAATATACGTCTTTAAGTAGAACATCAAAGTCACACTTATCATAGTTTAATTGTATTATGTTTATCAGATCATGATGTTGGAAGACGACCACGCGACAGTGGCCGGCAACATTAATGTGTTGGACCTGGAGGGATTTACTATGGCCCACTTCTTACAGATGACATTAGTTAATATAAAAAAAATGGTTGCGGCAACACAGGTTTGGTTATATATAATGTCATATTTAAACCTAAATATCAATGCACGTTTCATTTAATGTTCATTTCATTTAGAGCCTAAGCACACCACGTTTTTTATGCGCGCCGATGACGCGCGTTTGTAGCGATACAGACGCGCGTGAGCATCGCGTTTTTAATCGAATCAAACAAATACCAAACTGCTCTGTAGTATAAAAGCGCTTTTTTTTAACCCGGTTCGATTCGCGCACAAAATTGCATTATATTTTTGTACGTATAATGGACCGTTGTAAACCACCTGCTGTGTGGTGACGGCATAGTCATCATCCTATCTCGTCCCGTGGGGGGCGTAGAAATCACCGAGGAAATACCTACCATAAAACGGGCAGCAGCGTTTTTCTGTGAACGACCATCAAACTGCGATCGCCAACCCGTCTGCCAAGCGTGGCGATTATGGCATATGACCCCATTCTTTGGGGTACCTTTTGTCCAGCTGTGGACGAACTTTGACTGACGTGATGATGATGATGATAATTAATGGACCGTTTGAATTGTATGAAGAATATAATGACAGCAATCGAGGCAAAAGACGTGTGCAAATGGAAATCCGTTGTCTCTGCCTACCCCTCTGGGAAACAGGCGTGAGTCTATATATGTATGAATTGTACTGTATCGTTGCGAACGAGCAGCCTCTGACATAGCTTAACGACTGTGACAATGTGACAAATGGGGCCGATACCTTAATGTGCCCTCTGAAGCAAGAAATGTGGATGCTCAGAAAATAAACCACTTTAGCGGTCACCTATATATAGAATGACCGCATGCTTAACTGCTTTACCTCTCCGATCGCTTATAAATAGTTAAGAGCAACTGGCTATGTGCGTCTGTTTGTTCCGTGTGAAGCAAGTGTAGTTTTAACAGCCTCCTGGACCCTAAATAAAGAAAAGAAAGAAAGGTCTTTATTTTTAGGCGGCTGAAAAGCTATCACAGAAACTCGAAACTAGATGGAGAAAAATAATTTTAAGATAATGTAATCCTCCTAGCCGAATTTCGGCCACGGCGGCCATTCTCAATAGAGATTTGCCATCTGCGCGGGACAGATTATAGTGCACAAGTGTGTGCGCAAACACAAGAGCATTTTCCATTCCAACACTCCCATGATCCAATGGGACGCCTAGCGACACGACCGGGAAGACGTCAGGTTCAGGACCAACGGCTTTACGTGCTCTCCGAGGCATGGGGTTATACGCCGCCAACTTCCAGACGGGTTGATGCTGAGAATTTTTACTTTTTACAGAAAATTCCCAAAATCAGTTTTGGCCGACCCGGGATTTGAACCCACAACCTCGAATCTGCGGATCACATAATTCAATTCTTATGTTCGATATATATGGTAAAGCCTCCTGAAATGTGTTTGATCCGAGTATGTATGTACTCGAATTCAAAAGTAAAATAATCTATATTTTCAGGATGCATCACCTCTCCGTATGAAAGGATTACACTATTTAAACACACCTACTGGCTTTGAGACCCTCTTTAACACAATGAAGGGCTTCTTTAATGAGAAATATCGGAGCAGAGTAAGATTAACCTTTCATGATTACAAAAATATTGAAATACAGATTGTAGTTGTTGAGTAGACTGAAAGTTAAAATGGCTTGACGGTTTTATTTAAAAACGAATATTGTAGATTGTAGATTTGCTTTAGAATCAGTTTTGTAGAAATACAGCCGACTACAATGTGAAAGACGCATCATATTTGATAGTGATGATTGGTCCGATTGATTTCGGTCATGGCGACCACTTTTACTCCTAGTCGGTACGGCGTTGGTGCGCTCGAAGATAGCTGCAGCCAATCTTCTTAGTAAACTTCCGTTCGCACTCGCCCAAACTCTCAATACTAGTTAGCTTGAATTATTCGCAATGCTACACATAAATCTAAATTCATAACTGGGAATCAAAAATCGTGCCCAGTCTTCCCTGCCACAAACCACAAAAAAAAATTGTTTGATAAATTTAATCGTCTGGCGGAGACTGAACTATTTTATATATTTTTTTTATTGCTTTTGGAGGCAGACGAGCTAGCGGCCCACCTCATGGTAAGCGGTTTGCTGTACCCGCAAACCGCTGCGTACCGTGAGATTAATACTCTTTTTAAACCTTGTTTGAAGAAGGACATGTCGTAGCGCTGGGGAAATACCGCTGCAGGTAATTCATTCCAGAGCCTGCACGTACGTGGGATGTATGAACGCTGAAAGCGAACTGAGCTTGACTTATTTTAATATTCATTTGATACGAATAAAAATATGAATGTGTTAATATAGTTCTCTTTTTGGTAGCTTTTCGTCCACAACAAGAATTATGAAGCTCTGTACAAACACATACCAAAAGACATTTTGCCTGCAGAATACGGTGGGATTGGTGGCACTGTAGCAGAAATTATTGGTAAGTATGTAATTACTATGTTACGGCACTATATTTACCTGACTCAGTTGGTAATGATGAGCCTTGAAATTCAAAGGTTGCGGGTTCAATCTCCGCACAAGAAAAATATTTGTCTTCATCATCATAATAGCTATAATAAGTGTACTGCTAGACAAAAGCCTCCCCCAAGAATAATCTGGAGAGATATGCCATTATCGCCACGCTTGGCAGACGGGTTGGCGATCGCAGTATGATGATCAAAGTACTCAGAAAGAAGCTGCTGCCCTTACTCTGGTAGATATTCCCTCGAGTCGACTTCTACGCCCCCCACGGAATGAGATGGGGTCTTCATGAACATGTCTATTTGTCTTAGTCGAGATGTTTTATATGAAAAGCATTTACACATTTTCAGAAAGTATTTCTGGATAGATTACGGTGTGTGATATCTCCTAGATATTTATTTATTTTTAAATTAGGTCAATTTATTAGATAGTAAGATATAACTTTAATTTTAAAAATCAGTAAAGAATATATGCAGCAGAATACATATAAGAATTGCTGTGCGTGAGTACGCTCGCCAATGCTTAACGGGGGAAAAGCACGCAAGTGAGTGATACCTGCATCACAAGCGTCCATCGACTATTGTGATAGCCTATTATTAGAAATAAATTAAAGGGTCACTTCACTTGCTTGCTAAGAATTAGGACTATACTTAACGTCAAAGTTGAACTTTCTACCTCACATATATTTTAGTAAAACATCTATCAGAATAATTTAGATGCATGCAGAGTGAGGTGCTGTGTGGTGACGGCGACAAATATCAGAATCAGAATATCATCACCCCATCTCATCCCGTGGGGGGCGTAGAAGTCGACCCGAGGGAATATCTACCTGAGGAAGGGCAGCAGCTTCCTTCTGATTACTATGACTATCTTACTGCGATCGCCAACCCGCCTGCCAAGCGTGGCGATTATGGCATATCCCCTCAAGACGATTCTTGAGGGAGGCTTGTCCAGCAGTGGACTTATTTAGCTGTAATGATGATGATGCAGAGTGAGAATACTTATAATAACTTTTATACTGAATTAACCTTATTTTTAGAACATTGGAAAAATAAGGTGAAGCAGTATAGTTCCTGGCTGGATGAAGAACAGCAGTACGGAACTGACGAGTCCAAGCGACCTGGAAAACCTAAGACTTCGGAAGACATATTTGGATTCAATGGATCATTTAGGCGACTGGAGCTTGATTAATTAATTAAAATATTAAAGGCTTCTTGCAAACTGTTGTTTTTCTTTAGACCATTATGAGTGGAACTCTTATTGACAGATATACTAGATGTAGAAGACTAGGTACAGCTAGGAGAATACGCCTACTTTTCTTCAAAAACAAAGCACCAAAGGAGTAAATTTTATCCCTTTATCTAAAATGTATTTATTCTTAGTTTTACAAATATATTTTTATTCATACCTAAATTCACCTGTTTTTCTTTGCGTTCCGCCTTAATATTGTAATAGGCTTTAGACAATTATAGGAATAACTAATAAAAATGCCGTGCTCCAATTTCTAAATTTTTCACTATCAGATAATGCCTAGCTTCAGGCCTCGCTACCGGTTTATTTTGGATATTTGGGCATGTGCAAAAATCCAAGTGTTGCTTTTCCAGCATTTTTGTTTTATATCCATGTTGATTTTGATACTGACAATAATTTCCACCTTATAATTTTCTCATTAGGACGATCCCCTAAGAAAATTTATTATAAAAGTTAAAACTTAACCATATTATACCTGATGTTATAGATCGGGTTTGACACCTAGCGACTAGCAAACTTAGGTCAAGGCTGCAGGAAATTCCTTCGACTAGTGTAGGAAGTCCTTTAGGTACTATAATATGTTCACCAACAACATGCAGCTCTCTTAGAGCCAAACGGTATCTATCAACAACGGTAAGAAGCCTAATGGTATGACGTTGTTCCCTTAAAAGGCCGCTGTTGGGGGAAAAAACTAGTGTGGATACACTGTATACGAGTATCTCCCACCTACATATTAGATCAGGGCGGTGCTGTAGCGGACTCTGCTGAAATCCTCATCAGCATCATATCAGCCGAAAGACGTCACGTGAACAAAATCCTCCACCAAAAACCTGCACAATTTCCCATACTACGCTACCCGCATCCAGCGGCTTCCAGCAACCCTCATAAGATCATCGGTCAATTTTGTAGGGAACTTGCCCACGCTGCCACTGCTCAATTCGTAACTCTTGGATATTTAAAAAGAGGTAATTATAGAAACCACGTGACTTAGGCATGTGCATTTGTATCTAATCATCAGCTCTAATAATCTATGCTCATATCTCGTTAAACGGCCAAGTAAAACAATACTGCTTATTTAATTGAAATTTCTCGAATTTGGACACTTCATTTATAATGTTGGTTTATTTTTAAAAGATTTGAATATTTAAAAAATCACATTGGATTGTTTTTACGATTTAGATCATTTGCAGTATATGGCAGTGACTGCCATATACTGCAAATGCTTTTGAGTCTAGAAACGTCCCAAAGTCAAAAGACTCGTCGATCGCGTCTCAAAGACAGGAGCGATATCGATCAAATGCCTTTCTCGATCCTTAATCTGATGAGCGGCTACGTGTCTCTGTGTAATTAAAACCTACTCTACCATGCATCTATCCGTCAATAACAGCCCTTAATCGAGGTTATATACTAAGTTGATAGTCTTATTTGTTAGGTAGCTTGTACTGCCGCTTTAGAACAAGTGCAACATTCATGTTAAACAAATACTTCAATGTCTTCTACCAGATAATAAGTAATAATAGTAGATATGAAGCTACGCACATGTATCACTCCTGAGGCTGAACCTTTCCCTCACTGATAAGGTTTGGTGACTCCCCTTACCTGCACGACTACATTTTTAATATAAAAATGCTATTACTTGCAGTTTATCCAGCTAGCCCTAGTTGAGCTAATAATATGATTTTTAACCTCGTCGCGATAAATTGTCATATCACAAGATAAAGTCACCATATGGATAGTCGTATTTTATCTAGTAGGTAAAATAAATGTAACGTATAGAATGAGGTTATTACCATTTTATAAAGAGGATAAAGTGCTATAGATATGGAATCAAAGATAATTATTTACAAATAACACATTGTAGATATTATTTCATCGAATAACAGTCGCGTTTAATGTAATCGGCACGAACACAGAACGTAAACCTATTAAAATATTACTCCTTGTTACCGTTTAGTAAACATGAGTGTAAGACCATTGCCCCCCGCCCTTCTGGAGAAAGCCCGTAAGGAGTTGAATGAAGACGAAAATCGGTTGCCTGCTGATTTGCAGAGCATAAAGGATTGGATTGCTAAACAGCCTCATCTCAACGCCAGGACAGGTCAGTTAATAGCATATCCCAACGAAAGGCTATTGTTTAACTATTTTGTCTGTCGTGTGTGTCGCTTAGCATAATAAATATAATTTTATCGCCTTTTTCCCAATGCAAAGGGTAAATCTAAACCAAAACATGATCTTATAGTACGAGCATTATTCGGGGCTTGATTTTTGTTACCGGTAGTTTAAGATATTTATTATATACAGGTCTTTAAAATTTGTTTTGGTACAAAGTAATATGAATATCCATCACTAAGATCTTAACCAAATATATATATATATATCTGACTGTGCCAGACAGTCCGCCAACAGAGAGAGATGGCGGGAGATCGTGCGGAAAGCTGTGCCCACCCTTACCACCAACGTGGATGCCTCGATGTGACCACGACCGCTCTGCCAAGAGCGTAACGAAAGAGAAGAAGAAGAAGATATATATAAATAGTGGAGGAAACTTACGGAGTGCTATCTACCCTCTTGTACCACAAAACTCAACAAATTAAATCAGCTTGTGCAATATGAAAAATATCGTTTTGGCTCCCCGTACCAAATGCATCAGCTGTTCGTTATTCTTCTATGCGAAGTTAATATGATTCTTGTGTCATCGAATTACACAAGAATCATATTAACTTCGCATAGAAAAAATAACCTTATAATTATTTTAAAACTAGCAACGGATTTGAAAATACAAAACATTAAATGACTTATTAACGTAACGGAATTTTTGGTTGAACAGTCTTCGACTCAAGGAGTGAGTACTCCATTACCATCTAATAATGATTATGAGCTCCAAGTAGAGGTTACGCCTAATTATTACCTAACACTGGGTTTTATGTAATCATAAGATAAGATAACTCTTTATTGTACACCAAAAAAATGCAAGAAACAATGATGCATCACATAATTGTACAATTGGCTGATTTATTACTAAGTCTTATATCTTTCAGACAACCTAGCCAGACAGCAGTCCTGACGATGATGAACGGGCAGCCAATTGCGCTTGTTACGGAATTCAGAGACATGGTCATATTTGCGTAGACCAAATATGATACTTATACAGACATTCTTATTTAGACACATGTTCAAGTTTATTAAGCTTGGCATATATATTGACAATTGTCATCTATCTTACATAATTAAAAGAAAGGATTGAGCAAACGCAATTTTGTTGTTAGTTGGGAGGAACTTTTTAAATCTTCTTAAGGATCCAATGCATTAAATATTTAACGAAGCTGTGAGAGTTGGGACCAAGATATGTACATATATATCTATCATTCTCGAGCAGCCAAAATCAATGCGGATTAACAAATAATCTGAACGCACAACTCCACTCACTGATAGTAACCAGATCAGTATTAATACCAGTAACAGTTTCTAGCAGCCTATTTAATAGAGCCTGATTGTAAATCGGAAGATCGTCTGCATATACATAGTTGGTAGGAAGAATGAACGCGTTTAGATTTTTTTTAATATTAGGAATAATAATGGAGATATAACTCCACCCTGAGGCATACCTGCCATAGTAATGCACCAAGAAGAATAAGAGTTACAATATGAATATAGGTAACTACGAAACTACGCAATAACTGATTGAGATACGATAAGAGAGCGCAATGTCCCCAGTAACACATCATAATCCACAGTACTAAACGCATTACTAAAATTATGCAGTGCAAGCACTCGTAGGTGAGCTCGTTACAACCCAGCTCTAATGTGAACCGTAATATATATCAAGGCTGAGGTACTATGCCCAGGACTAACACCAGACTAGAATGTATTAAGGATATTGCTTACCGTAAGTCACCTACTTAATTGGTTGTAAGCAAGGTGTTCAAAGACTTTAGAAAGTAAATGCAGGACTTAAATTGAACGATACTCGGGAAAGAATGGTTGGCTGGCCTTCTATGAAAGAGAAATAATTTTCGCATCTTTCCATATTACCGGGAAGATAGCTTATATATGAATTTAGGATGTTGGTATTACGGGAAGGATATGGGGCATGTACATCGTATGACTTTATAATATTGGAACTAAACATGTAACTTGCTCGTCCACCGAATCAGTGACGATGAGAGGAGCCTAGTCAATACTATCAGCATCAGTCAGAAAACAATCAAGATTTATTTATTGAATTTGAATTACGACACAAAATGATTTTAGATTTTACTTTAGAAAGGCAGGCTTTTGTACGAAAGGAAAAGGAGTTCATGGTATGTGAAATAATCTGCTGTGCACCGTCCGTGCTTAGCGACGTGATCTCCGAAGAGACAAGAATAAGATGAAGGAGGGAAGGAGTAGAATTATGAAATAGATTAGTTATATTTAGACGTCATACTATATACAATTACTACGAGTTATATATATATATATATACCGTATACCGTATTTAGCACTAGTATGACCCCTTGTCTAAAAACCTTATGCCTAGATTATTTCTTTAGGTATGTCTAAATCATTTAATTTATTTCCAGATGATCAATGGCTAACAACCTTCCTTAGAGGTTGCAAATTCAGTTTGGAAAGGACAAAGGAAAAGATAGACGCATACTACACTATTCGCACCACAGCCTCCGATTTCTTTCGTGTGAAATACAATGATCCACTGTTTGAAGAAATCCTTAATATGGGGTAATTATTTTTGAACATATTCGAGGGTCTAAATTAATATATTTTTAAGACACACCCGTACTAAGCAAGCAAAAAAAAGGCCAACCATGAAAGCATCTTCTACGCGGTTACAGACCAATGTCACAACAGAGGTAACCTAGACTGCAGTTTTGCAGTCTAGATGGATGGCAACCATCAGGGTGACCTCTGTTGGGACATTGGTTTACAACCGTGTAGAAGATGCTTTATGGGTCACTCATGTCGTTGGTGGTAGCCATGAACCTTAACCCACTGGTCTACGCGTGCAGTCATTATATTATAAGTGCTTAAAAATTAAATTCGAGGTTTTACCTAGTTTTTGCCCGTAACATGATGGTAATTCTGGAGCTCTAGGCAGTGTTTTATACCATGGCAGTATTAGATACACATCTTGCGTATTTCTTTGCCGGGTTTCTTAAGGGTCGGGGGTATCGCAGGTGTCTTTTTCTTCAGGTGGGATGTATGCTCTTTTGCTGACATAAGTCAGTTAAGGTTGCCAATTTTTATAAAAGGTATTGGAAAAGCAAATTGTCATTAGGTGATACATGAAAAATTTACAGAATAAATCTGATCAGTTGGTGTTTATGGTGGACCTTTTAAGGATTACTAAATATTCGGGATCCTGTATATACATATAACGCCATATTTGTAAGTTGGACAAATTAAAATAAACTTGATTCATATTAATTTTATAGTTAACTTTATAATTCGCTATGTGTCAGTTGTTTTCATTCCATTGAGATATGATTCCAAGATTAGATAATATTCATTTTGCAAATTCGATTAATGTGAAATGGTGTTAGTATGTAATTTAATATTCAGTTGCTCCAAATTTTGCTACAGGCATACAAAATGGCGTTATTATAATGCCAGTAGATTATTTAAAAGTAAAAAAAATATCCAATCCGTATTTTCGTCCACAATCGTTATTTTGTGTTCAATCGATGTTCACAACGATTGCTCAAACATTTGAGAACCGATTTCCAATATTATTTTTTAATTTATTGTATATGAATTTGATGATGCGCAATAATTTAATTTATCTAGACGTTGTTTTAACTAAATCCAATAAATTAGTCCAAGCGCCTGCTAATTTGTTTGTTTTGTTTTAATTTAATACAAATGTAAACAAGTTGGTCTGCCTTATTGTTCATTGTCGAAATCAGGAACATACTTAAGACATCAAGATTATAGTGTTGAATATTTTCCATCATAAATTTTAATTGACAGATGGTTCTAACCTGTCAATATTAATATATACTTGCAACTTAGCATATGCCACTTAACTATGCATAAACATAGTATTATATGTTTATTTATAGTAATAATTAGTGAAATAAATAGTTTAAACTTGGTGTCAGGATAACGAAAGGCCTGTATGGTTTGAATTATGTACCTCAGAACATGCAGTTTAATAGTCCTCAAAGAAAGTTAAATGGATGGACAAGTCATGGAGTACGTATAAATCGATCCAGCCTGTAGGAGTACAGAATTAAAAACTTACAGATTTGAATCGAATAGGCATGCTTGCGAGGTCGTCTCATATAAATTTTATAAGATCGGGTCATAATCATTTGACCCGATGATTATTATTATAAATTTATTTGTATCAAAATATATGGTTAAAGAAATTTATTTTCTCAAAAGACCGTAATACATTCACTTAAAGAGAAAGAAAAATATTTACAATAATGTAACATAATTAGTGCCTGCCAAGCGCAGCTTAACTTATGAATAAAAACTTACATGCTAAATGTTATTCTAGTAATAAAATAAAAACATATTACATAGGTACTTAATACCTAAAAAACTTAAAATATTTTACAATTGTAAGTATTGAGGGTAAAACTCTGGTAAACTAATGCAGCGCGGCGGCGGCGCGCTGCGTACCTAAGCTAATAATATGAGGCTAATACACGGTGTGGTACAAAGAATATGGTTGTAGCGGTTTAGTATAATTCGAAATAAAAAAAAAATATTTTTTTTAGGATACTTTTAGTTAAAAGGCTATTTTGTTGTTGTTTTTGTTATTTATATATGTATATATATATGTATATACAGGGTTTTATTTTTTTATGTTATATTAATTTTAATTACGTATGTTGTTCCTTTTAGGTTAGCAGGGAGACGTCTTTAACTATGTAATTTTTTAATATTTTTTTTAAATTAGTTTATTGATTTTATTTCTTTAATATATTTCGGTAAGCTGTTATATAACTTTACCCCTTCATACATAATATTATTTTTACCATAATTTGTTTTGGGTGTTATTACACTTATGTTATTTGCTTGTCTGGTGACAATTTTCTGTATAAGAAATTTATTGAGTCTAAGTATTCAGTTAGTCTAACATATAATATTTTTTCAAAAATATTTGATAGGACTGGCAATACCGATATGGGACGGTAATTCCCTGGGTCAGTTTTATTACCTGACTTACATATTGGGATTACTCTTGCTATCTTTAGTGAATCTGGAAAATTTCCTTCTCTGAGACACTTGTTGACGCAATCGGTTAGTGTGGGGGCTATAAAATCTTTTACACATTTTATGGCCTTTGTGTTGATACCATCTACACTAGTACTCGTATTTGCATCTAGACTATCAATAATTTTAAGCACTTCAGTAATTCTAGTTGGTTTGAATTCGGTCAGTTCTTTGTCGCTGGTTTTCGGTTTAGAAATAATTGGAACGCTTGTATAGTTTTTTGTCTGAACTTTTTGTCTAATAATGTTATTCGCTAATTCCGCACCTATGTTTGAGAAAAAGGTATTGAAACACTCACATATTTGTTCAGTGTCGGAGATTTGGCCTAGGCTTGTATCTAATTTTCTGGGAATATAGTTTTGTTTAATTTTGTTGTTAGATAGGTTATTAATCAGTTGCCACGTCTTAAAGTTATTTTTTTCACAGCACTTAAAGGCTTTATAATAGTATTGATTTTTTGTTTTCTGTATTTCTTCACGTACTATATTTTTCTGGCGTAGAAATTCTTCTACGAGGTTTTTGTTCTGTGGTTCTTGTTTCAGATTTTCCCATAATGTGTTTCTTTTGTTTATTGCTGAAATCAGTTGTTTGTTAATCCAGTCTTGCTTCGGCGGGTTCTGTATTTTAGTTTTAGTTATTCTATTACTTGAAATTGCTTGTGAAGTTAATGTCTCCAGTGTCTTAAACTGGTTATTAATGTTTTCTGTAGTGTTATTTTGAATTGTTTTGTACAGGTTGTTATAGTCGGTTGCTTGGTATTTTATTTTCTTGGGTCGCTCTGGTCTGGTTCTCTTTAATTCAAAGTAAATATAACCTTTGAAGTAGGCAATTTGAATAGGGAACGAATTCATCTACGTAATTATTAGAATCAACTTAAATGTTTATACGCTATAGTGTATTTTTAAATCAGATTTTATAGACTGTCATTATTTATGGCATCCTTGCCCTCAGGTTTAACCTGAAGTGAGTAGAGAATGTACAGCTGCTGTCTTATTAGAGCAACATTCTCGTAAGGCGGTATAATTTTGTTATACTTAGTGAGTACAATTATCATTTTCAGATTACTGCTTGCACTGCCTAAGGCAGCCGCCCCCGATGCACCACGCGTGATTATTATTCGTGGTAGTTTGTACGATGCCAGTAAATATAACATCATGGACATCATGGCCGTCTCAAATGTTATATACATGGTTTGTATTCATGTAGACTCTGTTTGTGCTTTCTGTCCGTGAATAGTTCAGAAATCCCCCGCGACACTGATGTAATTACCAAAGGCAGGTGCTATCCTTAACTATTATTTATTCTGGCTGAGTATAATTTATCAATAGTATTTATGTATTTAAAAATATTAAAGTTTGTTTATCAGAGTACAGGGTCTGAGTTTGGGATCAAAAGGCAGTGAGCCAGTAGATATTAATTCCTAATCTTAGATATTTAATTGTTCCAACTAATGTGTTATTATTTTGTTTGTATTCGTTTCATCTAAGTATCAATATAACTTGTACTGAAAAGAACTGTAACGAGGTACACTCCAATTTAATAGAAGAATTGATACTAGCAAGTAATAAGGGTTTATAGTAAAAAAAACCTTCTCCTGATCAGCAGAGAATACAATTTCTATCCCCACTGTACGATAAAATATACGACTAAAAGGAGAACATCAAAGTCACACTTATCATCATAGTTTTAATTGTGCTATGTTTATCAGATCATGATGTTGGAAGACGACCACGCGACAGTGGCCGGCAACGTTAGTGTGTTGGACCTGGAGGGAGCTACTATGGGTCACTTCTTACAGATGACACCAATAACAATGAAGAAAATGGTTGCCTTAACACAGGTTTGTCATTGGTCACTTTTAAATCCAAATATTAATGCATGTTTCATTTGATACACGTGTGGTGTAGCGTAAGTAAGTAAATATGGTAAAGCTTCAGAAATCTGTTTGATCTTAGTATGTGTGTTAAAATATACTCCAATCCAAGATTTAAAAATTATATATATTTTCAGGATGCATCACCTCTTCGTATGAAAGGAGTACACTATTTAAACACGCCTACTGGCTTCGAGACCATCTTTAACGCGATTAAGAGCTTACTTAATGAGAAAAATCAGAACAGAGTAAGTTGAAAATTTCATGATTACAAAAAAACTGAAATATGGCTTACTGGTTCTACTTATAAACGAATCTAGTTATAAAGGGTAATACGGGACCCTAATTCTAAGGTCCTATTACTAAGACTTCGCTGTCTGTCTGTCTGTCCGTCTATCACAAGGCTGTATCTCATGAACCATGATAGTTCGACAGTTGAAATTTTCACAGATGATG
The DNA here is from genome assembly GCA_951640165.1 of Pseudoips prasinana. NCBI lineage: Eukaryota > Metazoa > Arthropoda > Insecta > Lepidoptera > Nolidae > Pseudoips > Pseudoips prasinana. The sequence continues at coordinate 25,278,080 of OX621237.1, read as the reverse complement.
TTTTTCTGTTGCCGCTATAACAACAAATACTAAAAAACAAAATAAAATAAATACTTAAGGGGGCTCGCATACAACAAACGTGAATTTTGCTCGATTTTATAGATAATGGTACGGAAGTCTTCGTGCGCGAGTGCGACTCGCACTTTTTTAGAATCATAGCCGATTGATAGACAGTTGCATGTGAAAGATCATGTCATATTTGATGGTGATGATTGGTCCGATCGATTTCGGTCATGGCGACCACTTTTACTCTTATTCAGTACGGGGTTTGTGCGCGGGAAGATAGGTGCCATCTTAGTAAACTTAAGTAGGCTGTCAAATTTTTAAGTATTAGTTTGTTAGAATTATTCATAATGCAAAACATAATTCTAAACTGAAAACTGGTTATTTTTTTAAACTTCATATGGGTAAGGAGTGCATTTAGCTAATATTTTTATATAATAGGTACTAGCTGTAGGTAACCCGCGGTGTTACTCGCGTTAAATTTTATAAATTTTCTTTGCTATAAACCTCACGGAGCCCGAGACCTTTCCAACGAATGGAAAACCGTGGAAATCGGTTCGTGCGTTCTGGAGTTATAGCGTCAGGAAGGAAAACCCGATTTATTTTTATTATATAAAAATATTTAGCATTGAAAGTAAATTATTTTATTAAAACATGCACTACACACACTGGCATGCTTTTAATGTCTGATTAATATTATTTGTCTTTAATGTCTGATTAATATTATTTGTCTTTAATGTCTGATTAATATTATTTGTCTTTAATGTCTGATTAATATTATTTGTCTTTAATGTCTCATTAATATTATTTGTCTTTAATGTCTGATTAATATTATTTGTCTTTAATGTCTGATTAATATTATTTGTCTTTAATGTCTGATTAATATTATTTGTCTTTAATGTCTGATTAATATTATTTGTCTTTAATGTCTGATTAATATTATTTGTCTTTAATGTCTGATTAATATTATTTGTCTTTAATGTCTGATTAATATTATTTGTCTTTAATGTCTGATTAATATTATTTGTCTTTAATGTCTGATTAATATTATTTGTCTTTAATGTCTGATTAATATTATTTGTCTTTAATGTCTGATTAATATTATTTGTCTTTAATGTCTGATTAATATTATTTGTCTTTAATGTCTGATTAATATTATTTGTCTTTAATGTCAGATTAATATTATTTGTCTTTAATGTCTGATTAATATTATTTGTCTTTAATGTCTCATTAATATTATTTGTCTTTAATGTTTGTTTAATATTATTTGTCTTTAATGTCTGATTAATATTATTTGTCTTTAATGTCTCATTAATATTATTTATCTTTAATGTCTGATTAATATTATTTGTCTTTAATGTCTGATTAATATTATTTGTCTTTAATGTCTGATTAATATTATTTGTCTTTAAAGTCTGATTAATATTATTTGTCTTTAATGTCTGATTAATATTATTTGTCTTTAATGTCTGATTAATATTATTTGTCTTTAATGTCTGATTAATATTATTTGTCTTTAAAGTCTGATTAATATTATTTGTCTTTAATGTCTCATTAATATTATTTGTCTTTAATGTCTGATTAATATTATTTGTCTTTAATGTCTACAGTCTTTGATAATAGAACCATAATGGTTGAATTTCGAACAAGCGCGATCTCTAGTAAATATATACTAGAATACGAACTCGTTCGAAATTCAACCATTATACATATACCTAGGCATCAAGATATGAGTTTTATTTAATGCTTTTCTCTTTTTGGCAGCTTTACGTCCACAACAAGAATTATGAAGCTATGTACGAACATATACCAAAAGACATTTTGCCTATTGAATACGGTGGGAATGGTGGCACTGTAGCAGAAATTGTTGGTGAGAATTTAATTATAATGTTATGACACTATTTTTCCTGACTCAAGGGTAAATAAAGGTTGCGGGATCTCCACAGAAGTCAAATATTTGTGTTCATGAGTATGTCTTTTTGTCTTGATCTGGGTGTTTTCTGTGTACATTTCTACAAAAAAAGGTACAGACGCCAGCACATCCAGCCACGCCAATCTGTCAAATTTCTTTTATAGATTTTCAAGTTTATCACAAAAGCATAAGGATCTTTTTCAATTGGGAAATTTGACAGATTTGGGTAGCTTGATGTGCTGGCGTCTGTACATAAGTATTTCTATACGTTGTCTACTATCGATAGTACAAGCTTTGCTTTGTTTGGGCTAGATGGCGATGTGTGATATGTCCCGAAAATGTATTTATTTTTCGAAGAAGTTAACTTTATTAGATAAGTAAGATCAATAGTTTTACTTTCAAAATCAGTAAATAATACATGCAGCACAATACAAAAACATAATTATGAATTGCTGTGCGTGAGTACGCTCGCCAATGCTCTACGGGGCCGGGGGATAAGCACACAAGTGAGCGAAACCGGCATCACGGAATATTCCCAGATGCCACCTCCTGTTTGTCACCCGGGGTGGCATCCGCTACTACGCAGTAGCAGATGCCACCGCAGGGGTCTTCTAATGCAGTCAACAGTTGCCACCGCCTGCTTGACCCCGAGGGTGGCATCCGCTACTCATGCAGTCGCAGTTGCCACCGCAGGGGTGGCATCGGCTTCTAATGCAGTCAACAGTTGCCACCGCCTGCTTGAACCCCGAGGGTGGCATCCGCTACTCATGCAGTCGCAGTTGCCACCGCAGGGGTGGCATCGGCTTCTAATGCAGTCAACAGTTGCCACCGCCTGCTTGACCCCGAGGGTGGCATCCGCTACTCATGCAGTCGTATTTGCCACCAACATTTCCAATCCCAGCCACGGATTCTAAAGTGTACCATAATAACTTCAAAACTCTTTTTAGTAAGTAGGTATATTGCTTTGAAAGTGTTAAGCGAAAAAAAAGGAATATATATTTTTTTTTTTATTGAAACGAGTTCCTACTAATAGCGAAGAGTTTTAATTTTTATAGTCTTTTTATAGAGTAAGTTTTTAAAACGACTAACTGAATAAACATGCTGTCTTTTTTAGTTGCATTAAATCCAACTGTGTAGGTATGTACATACACCAATGGGAACAAAATTGTGATCATATATCTATTATTTTACTGTGTGATTTTACTATTATTTACTATGTGAATTTATTGTGGTGTTTAATAAACTATTGTTTATAATATAAACAGTATTGTAAAGTATTTTTTAGTAAATATCTATAAAGCTATAAATACTCAATAGTAGGTACCTACTGTGATCGTAGTCGACCACATCGTAACAATAATTAAGGGTTAAATATAACATTCGAATTACTATTCTTCTGTAGGACTAGTGAGAAAAAGCCTCCCACTAGTTCTACAGTAGAACAAATCATTGAAACTACTGAAAACAAACAATTCTCACGGCGATTGGATAAAAATACAATCAATAAAAGTCAAAGTATCTATGTAAACTTGTTTCATTTCACAATAATAACAATTTTTGCTTCTTTTTCTTTTAGTAATTTTAAAAACAATATACTTGCTAAAAAGAGTTTTGACGTTATTATTGGCAAATAAATATATAATCAATTATAGGACAATCGATAAAAGTCAAAGTATAGTGAATCTATGTAAACTTATTTCATTTCAAAATGAAACAAAAATACATTTTATGCTTTTTTTCGCTTAGTATTTTTAAAAACAATATACCTACTTACTAAAAAAAGTTTTGAAGTTATTATTGTACACTTTAGAATCCGTCACTGGGCTGGGATTGGAAATGTTGGTGGCAACTGCGAGTGCATGAGTAGCGAATGCCACCCTCGGGGTCACAAAGGCGGTGGCTACTGTGGACTGCATTAGTAGTCGATGCCATCCTCAGGGTTAAGCAGGCGGTGGCAACTGTTGACTGCATTAGTAGCCGATGCCACCCCTGCGGTGGTAACTGCGACTGCATGAGTAGCGGATGCCACCCTAGGGATCAAACAGGCGGTGGCAACTGTTGACTGTATTAGTAGCCGATGCCACTCCTGCGGTGGCAACTGCGACTGCATGAGTAGCGGATGCCATCCTCGGGGTGGGTCACGCAGGCGGTGGCAACTTTGACTGCATTAGTAGCCGATACCACCCCTGGGGTGACATCTGCTACTGCGTAGTAGCGGATGCCACCTCGAGTGACAAACAGGGGGTGGCACCTGGGAATATTCCGGCATTACAAGCGCCCATCGGCTCACTGTCTAATTTACTTCTTCTTATTCTTCTTTTTGATCTTATTTTAAGTAGTGCTTATAATCAGCACTATACTTCACGTAAATTTTGATCCTTCAATAAACATAGTATTTGGCAAAAAAAATGTCTCAGAATAATTGAGATGTATGCAGAAAATGTGATGTGAATATTTCACCCAGATTTTACTTATGTCAACCAAAACATTTACAGCCCCAAGCGCTGTTCTCTAAAGTATGATCATAGCCCGCTTGTTGTACCCTAAAAATAGAATGTTAAATAGATGGCGTCGTTTAAAAATATTTTTTATACAGAGGTATACCTTATTTTTAGAATATTGGAAAAATAAGGTGAAGCAGTATAGTTCCTGGCTGGAAGAAGACCAGAAGTACGGAACTGACGAGTCCAAGCGACCTGGAAAACCAAAAACTGCGGAAGGCATGTTCGGAGTCGACGGATCCTTTAGGCAACTCCAGCTTGATTAAGTTCTAAAATATAAAAAGGTTTTTATTTTTTAAACTATTGTTTTTCTTTAGACGTTTTTTAAACGCGCGCATTTATTCTACAGAACAGTGTGTTGTCGTTTGAGGCTGCGTCTGACTTGCGTGCGTATCGCGACAAACACGCGTCAACGGCGCGTTTAAAAAACGTGGTATGCATAGGCCCTTAAGCAGTGGAACTCTTATTTGTTAATATATTAGGTTTATATACATACAGCGTTCTTAACAAATATGTGCTACTTAAAATACCTGGAAAACCAAAAACTGCGGAAGGCATGTTCGGAGTCGACGGATCCTTTATGCAACTCGAGCTTGATTAAGTTCTAAAATATTAAAAGGTTTTTATTTTTTAAACTATTGTTTTTCTTTAGACGTGTTTTAAACGCGCGCTTTTTCCTACAGAACGGTGTGTTGTCGTTTGAGGCTGCGTCGGACTTGCGTGCGTATCGCTACAAACGTGCGTCAACGGCGCGTTTTAAAAACGTGGTGTGCATAGGCCCTTAAGCAGTGGAACCCTTATTTTTTTATATATTACGTTTATATACATACAGCGTACTTAACAAATATGTGCTACTTAAAATACTTTTAGTAGTCTTTTTTGCGGTCACTGCAAAAATATATGAATAAAAATCGGAATAATTTGGAATAATCTCCATGGGAATAATATAGTAATTACCGAAGAGTTTTCAGAGAGTGAACACTTTTTTAGCGCACAAAAAATCAAGCGATATAAATAGAATACAGTTGCCAGTACCGTGTGGCCCAGAGTTTGTTGTTTCCACCTCAAAACTAATAAACAATAAATTAAACATAATGATGATATTTTTTTCCAAGTTACATACATACATAGACTCACACCTGTTAACCAGAGGGGTAGGCAGAGACAACGGACTTCCATTTGTCACGATCCTTGCACACCTCTTTCGCTTCGTTTACCGTATTACATAATGTATGTTTTATCTATATTGTGTTTAAAGTCGTTAGAGTTTAATTTTCCATAATATTTAATTACTTTCACTCTTTTTTAGCACGACATTAAAATCATTGGAGTTTGAAAGTTTGACTAATATATTCCAAGACCCCAATCGCTGTGATATCAATAACAAAAGAACTCCCAAAGAACATTTTAATTCTCTTTTGACGACTTTAATCCATCCCAGTTGTAAAATTCTGTATACGGTACTTAATGATTTTACGGAGGTTTGGATTGAAAGACATATAATTAATCATCAAAGGAACTAATAACAAATACGGCAGTAAAAAATTAAATGTATAACTCCGTTTCTTTAATGGCGTATGAAAAAAATAAACAACATCATTAATTTCGAAGATCTAACATTCTGAGCATTCAGATTTCTTGTTGGATCCGAAGCAGCTATCTGACAATCACAAGGCGCCTGGTATTAGATAGTGTAGAAAACCCTTCAACGAATTACAACTACGATATTATCGGTAGAGATGAATCTTGGATTTATGATAAATTCTAATTCCAGACAGCATTTGTCTGTCTGGACCTACAAAGTTTACCAAAAACTGACCAGGGCAATTCAGTCTAGAAGCATTTCAAAGAAATTAGTGGCTACGTTCACAGCTATAACAGGACACGTTGAGAATATTGAACTGGAGGATCATTAGCGGGTTTACCCACATATGACGCATGAGTTTGTTGTCACTTACAAAGTACTCTAACGGGTGAAGCTTAATATTTATAGCAAGCGACAATTCATTTAAGTTGATTATTATTTTCTCAGACAAAAATCATTAAAGATAAGTGCTACCTTTTAATCTTACCTCTTTAGCTTACATACCTTCACTCGTACTTGTCAAACTCAAAATGCAAAGGTACCTATAGTCTAACATAATATTAAAGAAACTAGATTTTACAACTAGTCCGTAACTAGGACGGACTAGTTAACAAATAAAAATGTTAAGAAATAAAAATCCTTGAATAAATAAAAATTATTGTGCTGCAAAATTTTTATGTTTAGTCCTATATAGTAAGTTGAAGGCATCGAGTAGTTGGATCTCAACCAGTAGTTCAATATAAGCGACAAATACACCAAGGCACCTTTTTGGTGTTCAGACCACAGCTCAGGAGGCTGCTGAACTAAAAGAATGGAATTCCTCAGAGAGGGTGTGATCACTAGTACAGGCTCCCAGATCAGGGGTTAGGGGATCCTACACCAGCTAACCTCCGACGTTCTCTTGCTAGTTTCCAGTGCATTCATTCAACTTAAATTATTTATCTGCCAATTAATAAGTTAAGAATATAGTTAGTTATCAAGTTACGCTTTAAATTTGTTCATCCGTATGGTAGCTAAAATGAGATAAACAGACATATCACAAAAACACACACCAAGACAAAACCAGATACACATAATCAAAACCAATTAGAGTAAAGAAGTTATATGTACTTCAGAAACTCTTGTTTAAAGGGCCTTAATGAAACTAGGTTACTCAGGGAAAATATTTTATACTCGTACAAGGCCAATAATAAGGTTAATTACCTATAGCAGTCAATATCCTCAAAACCACAACGGTGTTTAAGCTGGGCTACATAAGTAGTATCTAGTCTTCGATTAGTCGGTGCGGTGGGGTAAAAATATAAACTTACCCGAGTTTTAGTATTTCTTGAATACCAGGCCCGCTGGGATCTCTATTCGCGAAGAATTCCGGGACTAAGCCTTTTAAAGTGTAATACATATCCAGTTTCTCTTTACTTCTTTCGAGACTAAATTTTCCTCCACGTAGAAACGCGATAAGCCATTGATCACCTGAAAACAATAACGTGATTCATCATGTTAATAATTTTCTTTGTTTCCATATTGTTAAAAACGAAGCGTTTGAAAATATTGCGTTTCGAAACGTAACACAGTGCGCCATCTATCAGACACAGGCTTATACTTATAACATTTGTATGTGCCTACCACGTTTTCGCGCTAATATTTTGCATCAGCTGTGTGTAGCTGTTATGCCTAAACGACTTTGTAGTTACAATGGTTTAACATAGATGTCGCTATTTAGGATACCGTTGCTTAATTATTTTACAGATCAGAATGGAGTAAATAGGACATTATAAAATTAAATATCGTTAAAATATCATTATAATAAATAGAAAGGAATAAACACTTAGTTCAGCAGCCAATAGGTCTTGAAGCATGTACCTATATTACTTGCTAAATCTTAAATTTTAAGAGATAAAATAAATGACAAAAGTTGTTATAATAATAAATACCTAAGTTAGTAAAGTCTGGGTTTAAAGGGTTGCCAACGTGTGGTTTTTTGTATCGCCGGGGACTTTACAAACATAGAAGGCACGCACCAAAGAATACTATAGTGCACGTACACAAAGCAAACACCGCCATGCATTATCGTAGACTCTTAGTGGTCGCGTCACTCAAAAGCACCGTCCTTTGCACATCATAGATGATCCAGACGATGAGATCGCGACTTACCTGGACTTAGTAAGGCTAACCTTGAAACTTTTGTGACACAATTACAGTGCCCACACGCCTGTTGAAAGTACGACCGCGATCGCACCACGACCATCATCGCCCTACATGACCCTTAGTTTGCTTTCGTTTTGGTAAAATTCCCTCTCCGGTGAATTGATGAGTGGCTTCGTGTCTTCACATAAAGCGACAGTCGACCTTACCATCCGGATTTCGGCTCAAAGTTGATGAACTTTGATCCGAAATTACGATCGAAAAAGGGGGGCCACCTAGTGCCTTTTTTAAATTATAATTAGTAAAATGTTAGTTTCGCTGTGAGGTTTCCGGCCGTTCCTATATAATAAGAAAAAATATAATCTAAAATAATAAGCATTCAGACAACCGATCGAGCATATATTGTGTTTGCCTACTATATAATTACTCTAATTGGACCAAATCCCGTGTTCATGCCCGCTTGAGTATGTTTCACCGGACCGTCTCAACTGGGACGTGTTGAAACCGGTAGTAGTTGAACCCACTGAGTTTGTTTCGCTGGGTCTCTCAGTGCATTGGATCTGGTGGTAGCATTAAAGCGCGACCGTCGTTATTAACACAAGGTCCGTCATAATAATAATAATACCTTTAATATAGACAGAACCATTTACAATATGTAGTAAAAATATAAGACTTAAACTAGATAATTAAACATAATCTCTTGACAATAACTTGATACGAGCTAGCTAAATATCATTTCTGTAATAAAATAAATTTTATAAATGTTTTCATACAAGATGTACCTAAATATCTATGTTACTAGAAATAATATCTAATGTATACAACTATATTACTACAAACATGTTCTGACTATTTACAAGCGCTTTTTTAAAGTCTACATGAATAAAAACCTTTTTTATTTATTTATTTATTTAAAAAGAATAACAGGGCCATCCCATACCATCCCGTGGGTGTCGTAAAAGGCAACCCAAGGATACACCAGGTAGTCGGACAGCAGCGCGGTGACTACGGCAAAACAAAGTATGGAAACCTTTGGAGGATGCCTATGTCCAGCAGTGGGCGATATGAGGCTGCTGATTAGAGATGTAAAATGACTGAATATGACTAGTCACAATTGTCATAAACCTTAAATGACCGGTCAATTTGACTCAAATATTAATGTCTATTCTCGACTAACACCCAATAATTTATTTATTTAGGTACCCAATTTATATGCAAGTTTAAATGAAGCAACGTTTTATTTTCTATTATATCATGAGAGGATAAGACGACATCAAAGGCGGGGCGATGCGACGTTGCCATTTTACATTTCTATGTAAAATTATTTTGTTAGATGGCTTGAGGATGGCTCGATTCTAGGCGATCGTCCACAAGAGATTCTAATAGCATTGACTTAGGTATTTTACGTACTTACTTGGTTGAATAGTATTTAAATGTGGCTGTTTCTTTAACCATTCTCTAAGGGCCGTAATGTCGGAGTGAATTCTTTTCGGATGCTCATTTATTTCTCTTTCAGCCTTCTTCAAGAGAGCGGGTGTTAACGATCTTATGGTCATTTTGTTACAATTGTGTTTTCCTTAATCTGTAACAAATATTTAAAATTATTATAATTTTAACTTTTGTGGTATTCACTTAAGTTATACGAATGCGATTCAGCAGATGAGGTGCTTTACCCTCAGTTACGCGGGTACCGCCAGAGTGGTGTAGTTACTAAGCGTCTCCACGCTTTGGCGATTTTAATAATTCTGACACTGGATACCTGTCAATATGATAAAGAAAACAGCACAAAAATGTAAAAGAGATTCAGTTGTAATGGAGAAATATGAAATGGTTTAAAAGAGACTAACTACTATCTTCTACAAAGAAACACACATCAACCCATAGTATAATTAATACTACCCTTATATTTTATTGATATTTTATCGATAGAAAAGATAAAAAAATACATTTTCATCCCCCCATCTCGGAAATAGATATTTGTTATACAAGACTGCAAAGTTGCTTTTTAACCGCGTGCTCAATTTTGATAACCGAGCAAGCAACGACTTCTAAAATTAAAAAAAAATCAGAACCCTGAGCATTAGCGAGGAAATCAAAAGAGCACAAGGCGAAAAAGCTTTGCACTCGAGTTCAACACGTAACTTTTCATCACACCTCAGCGAGGAAATGATAAAAGCGAAAAAAAATCTTATTTATTCTTTTTTTTTATTTGTCCGCGAAGTTTTTGAATAATTAGATTGTTTAACTTATTTTATATTATTAATTTTTCATGCTGTTTTTGTTTCCTTTTTTTTAATGGATCACTCTTTATTTAATGAACAACTTTAGGTTAAAGGTATCGCTAGTGCTCTTTTGATTCCCTCGCTGACGCTCAGGATTCTAATTTGTGAATCACTCACCCACTGCGCTCGTGTTTCATTTTTTGGGATCCTTGGCTTGCTCGGTCATCAAAATAATAATAAATCATCTTTTTAACTAATTAATTTTATAATGTAAGCAGTTTTTAAAACAGTTATTTTTTAATACCATTTGGCGTCATACGTACGGAATCCCGAATAGAACAAGACCCCATCACTCGTAGCTGGTATTTCGAGGACAGAAAGTGAATATGGAACATGTACCTACTACTGTTTGATAACACTGTAACCATGTTCAAGCTATATGCAAGGTTACCATCGATCCATTGTTATCGGAGTAATAATTAGCCTGTAGCATTTTCACTACCTTTTACATATTTTTTACTTACGATTTAACATAGGCTAGACATAAGTTTAAAGACTAGGGAAAAAGTATATTTATAACTATAAAAATGATCTAATTAGTATTTACCAAATCTACTTTCTAGTATTCCAGACTGGCTTGTTACTTTAACTTAAATTTATTTCCCACAATTATTGTTATGTTTTATAAAATATAGGTAGTTATAAGTTGTTAAACAGAAATTAAAGTAAGAAGCTAGCATAGCAGACTAGATTTGGTAAATATAAAATGTATTTCGCTACTAGAAAAGTAGGTTAGGTTAGAACTGCGTCCATACAATGCACGAAACGAGCGAGCGAAGCGAGCGTGCCGTTGTTACTTACGGCTAGCGAGTGCCAGATGCAAAATTATTAACACATACTATCCACTTTCAAATAAATAGCATTGCGTCATTTTTGTTAAGATCATAATATAACTACGTTAAGATTATAATAATATTATATTTATAATTATAATCTTAACGTATAATTATAATATATTGCGATAACTATTTTGCTGTGTAATTAGTATTTTTATTAAACTGCGGTATTTTTTGTTATACAAAATGAAGATTTTTTTAAACTTTCAGTTAAATACTTCCCATAATATTATAGGTCGCTATATCGTCCGTTTTTGTCCGTCTAACTTGCTATGAAATAAAATTACTATTCTATACCAATTATCTCAAAATTTTAAATTGACTTAAGTTCCTGATGAACGCCATTTAATTAGAATGTTGTTACAAATGATGGTTGAATCGAATGTAACAATAATGAAACGCAAATAGGCATCAAATTACAAAATGATTAGTGCTACTGCAGTAATCGCTACGTACCTATACCTACCTGAGCGAAAATCGACACGATCGTAATATACGAAACAATTAAAATTAACTATCTATGCAGTAATATTACAAATGTGATGTAAAAATTGCTGTGTGGTGATGGCGTATAATATAATAACTATTTAAATTCAGCATTATAAGTCAATTTACAATTTAAAAAATAATCTTAAACCATTTTTTTTCGATCGACAGAAAGTAGTTGAATCGTGTTGGGGATCAATGAAGTTCTTTAAAATATATGCTTTTAAACTAGTACTAAAGAGGCAGTCAAACGCGAATATTAGTAGTAGGTAAACAGCAAAACTAACCACTTTCAATTGTTTCCCTTTACATTTTATTAATTAATGCCTATCACTACCACAAACTAAATGCTTATAGGTCTTGCCATATTGGTAAATTAACGAATAAAAATGGACTTACAACACGTTTTTAATTACAGTAATACCCCGCTCTACGCGACCCCGTTATGCGCGGTTTCACTACCTATAACGCGAATTTAGACTCTGGCGTTCAAAAGCCTTGCATTACGCGAAAAATGTGTATAAATATAATGTAGTCATTAACTTCTCTTTGGTTACTCCCTTCCCCCGGACATTCTGATTGTAGAATTAGGGATTCCCCGTCCTAAGACTTTGTGTTATGGGATTCCCTCGTTCGTTTCATTAGTTCCGTCGTGTTTAGTTCGGCTAGCAGTAGTGTACGTGTTTCAACATTTATTGGAGATTACATATATGTACATAATTTAACGCTACGTCAAAAATGTCGCCTATAAAGAAAAAAGAGCGTAAAAGCGTTACTTTGGAATTGAAGATAAAAGTGTTAAAAATAATGGAAAATCGAGGTAAAGTAACAATTGTTGGGAGAGATTGTGGACTCTCAGAATCGACAGTGAGATGAAATGATTCTAATTTTTTTTATAAAATTTTGACTATGTTTAATAATAAACCTCGATTTACGCGAAATTCAGTTAACGCGATTTTTTTCGGAACGTATCCCTCGCGTAAAGCGGGGTATTACTGTACTTCTATTGTATTTACTAATAATTTAACTTGGTATAGATTGTTGTATTTCAACAATTAATTTAATTTTAAAAAACAGGTAGGTACCTTTACGGATTAAATCAATCATGTCTTGGGACACGATGACATAAAAATAAATTTACACAGTTTTTTTTAGTTAGTGCATGCCTGCAGTTGTGATCGAAAATTTTTGTAATCTAATATCTGTTTGTTGTGTTTGTTTACCGTGATTTAATAAGAGATCTAGAATAACAAACTTGGAGGGTGAACATTAATAGTTTACTTAAAAAGTTTACTAAATACACTAATTACTTACTCATAAAAAATATTAGTGTATTTAGTAAACTAGTTACGTTCTGCCAACCCTCTGCAAAGCGTGACGATTATGGCATATCGCCCCGAATGATGGACACAAATCCGCTGTGGAAATATTTTTGGGAGGGCTTTGTTCAGCAGTCCACGTCATACGGCTGATATGATGTTGATCATAAAGTTACGCGGTATTCCCCGCCTTTTAACAGCCTATATATTAATTCAGGATATAAACTATCACGCTTCCAAGTTTCCACCAAATCCATTCAGTCTTTTCTGCATGATTAAGCACCTTACAACCAAGAACAACATTTTCAGTTTTAGATTTATAATAATAAATTTTTACCTTTTATATGCACGACGACACTTAAAAATTGTTATTCCTGTACTAAAACAGATCATATCACTCACATCTCACTGTAACTGAAACTAATGTGCGTTTGTGCGATAAGCCGCTTCTGTCTCTGATTAGATAACAAACAATATTATTATAACATTGTATTAACGATTAACCTGCAAACGTACGTTCGCGCGCGTCAACTGTTTTAACTGTAATGAATGTTACCTCCGTATAGGTTACACCAAGTTATAAAAACTACAACTACACGTCATATTTTGTACGTAGGTGTTAAAAATAATTATTCCTCTGGGAATATTTATGGAAAAATACTTCCTGTAATATCTATTCATACGTCACTTTTTAAATTGTACCGTCGCCACAATTTGAAAAAAAAAGTTTTATCAACGACCTCATATCAAAATAAATCCTTCTTATTGTTTTCACATGTTTATTTTTGGGTTCCGTAAACAAATGGCCGTGTAGTTTCCGCTCCAAAAAGAATAACAGACTCCATACCATAAAATTTCGTAACTAGGTTTATTAGGTATAAGTAGATGCACTGGCAACTACCACTCTGTCTCCCTGCAATGCCCTGCATTGCATTGCGAATAAAGCAATCTCTTCCAGACAACCAATGAATCCAACGGTAGTCTGGAAAAGATTGCTATATTAGCGATAAGACCACCGTTTGTACCTCATAATGAAAGTTAACTGAAGTTTCAATGTTATGTTTTGATTTGGTGCAATAAAGTGTAATCTGTGTATCTAAATTACATTCCGTGGGTGACGTAAAATGCGAGTACGGCACCAGGTAGTCGGGCAGCAACGCCACCTGTGTAGGTACTAGCTACCACCTAACTGCGGTCCCCAACTTGGATGTTAAGCGCTGTGACTACGGTTATAGAAACTTTTAGAGGAAAGCCTCGTCTATAGGTGTCTATAGAGTTGCCATTTGGAGTCCGGCAGTGGAGTGGACGATATCAAGCAGATGATGATGATGAACCAAATGGTATAAAGGAAGCCTTAAGGTCCAACCACACCAAACGGCCCGCATCGGCCAGTATCGCACCGCACGGACGCGGTCGGATGCCGCCGCATCCGACGGGATGCGGTCGGATACGGTCGAATGCGACGGCATCCGACCGCGTCTGGCCGGACGTCGTCGCGTCGTCGCATACTTCGCTTCTTTTTTAGTTTCATAGTTTTAAGCCCCAGCGCACCCGGCGGAATCCGAACGCAGGCGGACGGCTCCGAGCGCATTCGGCGGTATTCGAACGTATGCGCCGGTATCCGAACGCATGCGGTCGGAGCCGATCGCGTGTCGCGGCATGTCACCGGCTGTGTTTACCCTTGACTTGGTAATATAAACTTTAAACACTGTATACAAGATTTAATTTCGTTTAAAGATTGTATAATTCGTTTCGATGCGGGCCGATGCGGGCCGTTTGGGGTGGTTGGACCTTTAGGCTGCGTTTCCACTGAGGCGGAGCGGAGACGAGCTGTGCCGCGTTCACCAATCACATGCCTTGAAAATCACACCAGCGGAAAAGAGATGTGGATTCCAAGCCCTGTGATTGGTGAACGCGTCACAGCTCGTCTCCGCTCCGCCTCAGTGGAAACGCAGCCTAAGAGTGAGTCATTCTGTTGGCTCGTTCGTCTGATACCGCGATAAAATTCTAGTGGTTTCATTGTCATCCCTATCAAATAGCTTAAGGACTTAGTTCCTAGTCGCAATTACTTTATAAGTGTTTATATGTTTGCGTGTTGTTTCTAGTATCATAACTTCTGTCATGATGACGAGCTACGCAATTTGCGTCAAACTCCATAACAGAACCTTACTTAAGTGATCGCACTACAATCTATGAACTTTGTTTTCATTTTGAACTACGTCGTGGATTTTTAATAGGAGTTTGTCTTACGATAGATTCTGTCGTCGAGGGTGCAGTGTGGGGCTTGTGTTAATTGAAATTGATCTAAATTACGTAATTTCCTCAATCATTTTGAAGTCTGGTTTGTTTAAATAATTCAACATTTTGCTGCTTGTGTTGTGTTTGTGATTAAATAATTACTCTGATAATTTTAAATACTACCTATACAGTAAGCTTTGACGCCTTCTTGTTTGGATTTAATATAATTATTATTAATTGACTGCACGTGTGGCTAAGATAGTTGCCTCGCCGCTTCGTGTCGCGGGTTCGAGTCCCGCGCCGGACAAATATTTGTGTGACCCATAAATTGTTGTTCTGAGTCAGAATGTAATTTGTGTCCGTCTATAATATGTTTGTAAAGTACCCCGCGACATAGGGATAAGATAGGCTAGGGCGGGCGTTGTCTTTAAAAAAAAAATAACACTCATATGAAAGAGTCTGGCCTCCACGACTCAGGGAATCCTAAAGTGGAGACCAGACATTTATGTATTTATGTAACTAGACTAGGTATTTTCTGAAGAATAAACAACAAGAAGGATTATAAAGATGTATAGTTTACTCATTATTGTTCCAAACTCTTCGAAATTACTATTTGCTTAATGATATAATAATAATAAATTAATCTATAAAAATAAATTGCTTATGTTTCTCATTTTCTTCTCATTTATCCGACGGGCTGGTAGGCGTGGTTGGTAAAATACTTGCCTTTCACGCCACAGGTCGTGGGTTCAATTCCCATCCAGGACAGATATTTGTGTGTAATTAATTATCTATATAAGTATGTCAATTTCACACACGGCCATCTGATCCCAAACTAAGCAGAGCTTGTACTATGTGTCCCAGGATATTATTATTACAAATTTTATAAATTATATCCCTATAACCTAAGCACATGGCGCGTTTATTATGAGCAAACTCCATTATATATTTATATATATTTATTAAGATAACGCGCGGATCGTGAGTCACGCTCACGATCCGCGCGTTATCTTTGAAGCTAAACTTGAATATAGAATGACATCCAAGTTTATCAGCAAATTATGATATTATTGAGTTTCGAACGCATTTTATTAATATTAGACGCGCATTGTCAGCGCGTACATTGTGTTTCTAATGCATTTTATTGACGAAAGACGCGCGTTATCAGCGCCTATTGAAATATAAGCCGTCAGCTTAAAGTGTTAGTAGGTACTTTAGTATTTCATTATTCATTTCCTTAAACTGCCTACACGAGTATTAATAACCTATCAACATTGTTTTACCCTATTAGTCTTAAAAGTGAACGTTCAATATTTTAATCGCTATATGGATGACTTATAATATACTTAATAATACAGCCAAGTGTGAGTTTGATTTAATAAACGAGATATCTGAGTCAGCCTTGGTCTAGCAGTTAGTGATCTTGTCTGTGAAGCCGGAGGTCATGGTTCAATCGTGGGGATTGAACCATGACCTCCGGCTTCACAGACAAGATCTACAACAAAAATCTTTACGTGATGAACACGATAATTTCTTTTTTTTTTTCTAGGGACAATGTCACACAGATCATCCTAGCCCTAAACTAATCAAAGCTTGTGCAATGGGTACCAGGCGACGATATACATACTTATATAGATAGATAAATACATACATATTTTATCTTTATCTTTACTTAAATACATAGAAAATATCCATGACTCAGAAACAAACATTCGTGCTCATCACACAAATATTTGCACTTACCGGGATTCAAACCCAGGACCATCAGCTTCGTAGGCAGGAGCACTACCAACTAGGCTACGGTGACCGTCAAAATTTGTTCTGTGTATGGGTGTTATTTATCTATAATATGTTTATATTTCGAACCACATAAATATGTTTATTAGTTGTATGGTTGCCGTAGTACAGGCTCTGCATAGTTTGGGATCAGATAGCAGTAAGTATATTAATCGTCCCAAGTTATTCAACGGCCTGTTGGCAAATGCTAGGTTTTCACGCCAGAGGACGTGGGTTCGATTCCCAGCCAGGACAAATATTTGTGTGCATGAATATATATGAACTGAGTCTGGGTGTATTTATCTATATAAGTATATCAGTAGTCTGGGTTCCATAGCACAAGCTTAGTTTGTAATCAGATGGCCGTGTGTAAATAATGTCCCAGGATACATACATAGATACATAGACTCACGCCTGTTTCCCAGAGGGGTAGGCAGAGACAACGGATTTCCATTTGTCACGATCTTTGCATACTTATTTTGCCTCGATTACTGTCATTATATTCTTCATACATGCTCGCCGGTTTAGGGTACTTCTGACCTGCCCTTTCTTGAGAACATCTCTAATTTGGTCAGAGAATGTTCGACGTGGTCTTCCCTTTCCGGTTGTCCCATTCACACAGGCCAGGTATACTTCTTTTGTCAATCTTCTTTCATTCATCCTTTCTAAATGGCCAAATGTCCCAGGATATTATTGTTATTTATCATATTATGTCAAAACACGGCCGGATAACTAAATCAGAATAAATAATGTTTCCTGTACGCGATATCTCTAGGCCTCTTTTATCTTACTTGGGTAGTCAAGATGCGTTACCATAACAAAACTGTAATTAAAACGTTTTATTGGCTTATAAACAGACCTTCTATCTGGCTCGTGTAAGCTGTTCCGCGTGGTATTGAATGTCCTTGCAACACAAATAGTACCTATGTACTTCCATATTTTAAATAGCCACATTCACAGGTTACGAGCTACCTACATGACAAGTTGATTTACAAAAGAAGAGGCTGCAAAGAAAGGATCTTTCACCTCAATGCCTAAGACTCTGAATATGTTCATACTATTTTTTTAACTACTGTCGGGAAAGGTGCAGACGGCTCGTAAACGGCTGCTCTAACCTCAAGTAAGGTGTTTCAATACTAGTCATCTGCGCGGGACATAGTATACTGCACATATGTGTGCGCAAAAACGGGGGGTTGATTTGGAACGAAGTTCTTTATTGCGCGTTGTGAATGGGGCTAGACGGAAAAAAATCTTACGAAAAGTTGTCACGACACTTTTTGCAGCTGTGCGGTGTGCGCATGTTTCTCTGTCTCTCTCTCTCTCTCTCTCTTATAGAAAGCAAGCCAGATATTTTCATTTCTATTTCGCATTGGACAGTGTGGTGTCGTGACGATTATTTTTGTTGAGTGTATACAGGTTGTTTGTACATAATAAATAATAAGAAATAACTTCGTTCCATCCGGGTGTCCCTTGACACCTCTCAAGTTTTTATATTCCATCACTCTCAAGATATGACCAGAAACAGGCTAGGTACAGGACCGATGGCTTTACGTGTTCTCCGAGGTACGGGGGTTTAGATATCACCGTAACTTGCAGACTGCGTGGTTGGCAAATGCTTGCTTTTCACGCCGCAGGTCCTGCGTTAGATTCCCACCCAGGACAGATATTTGTGTGCATGAACATCTATATAAGTATGTATTTACAAAAAGAAAAGTAGTATATGTATTTTATCAGTCTGAGTAGTACAAGCTCTGCTTAGTTTGGGATCAGATGGCCTTGTGTGAATAACGTCCCAGGATATTATTATATTATACTGAGAAATTTTCCTTACAGAAAAATCTCAATATTTCTTTTTTTTCCTCTAATTACTTAGGGAAAGGTCGCAGTAACTGGCTAAACTTTTACCTCTTTTAAATGTTGTTCCCGTTCGGCGCTACCCTGGGGTCACATATAGGGTTTCTAGGGTTGGAGCCTACAGACGCATTACATTGACCCCCATTTTATACTAATTAGTTTATAACATGTAAATCATTAACATATTCGTGCTATTTTATAGGACAAAGATAAGGACAGATGTAACTTGTGTAAAGATACATACATTGTTGTCTACGACTAAAGTGATAACGAGAAAATAAAGATCTAACACATTGTGGACATCGATTAACCTTTTGCAACGACTCGCAGTTAGATAGCTAGGCTACACCTAAGTACAGACACCTCATCCAGCTACCCCAATCTGTCAAATTTCTCTGGTAAATTTTCTACTTTATCACAAAACCATAAGGTTCACTTTCACCTGAGGAAATTTGACAGATTGGGGTAGCTTGATGTGCTGGCGTCTGTATCTACATAATAATGATTTTATAATTAGTACTGTGGATGCGGATAGCGCGAGATTTGCAATTCGAATCTTTGTGGAGGCATATGGCCAGCAGTAGACGTCTTTCTGCTTATATGATGATGATGATGATGATGACGTTGATGATGATGGGACGAGATTGGGTGATGATATTCTGATATTCGCCGCCGTCACCACGCAACAAACATTAATATTCATATAGGTATTAAAAAAACTAGTGTGATGGTCAATAACAGTTTGACAGTTCTATACAAAGCATCACAAACATCCCCTGAGTCGAGGTTTGAACTCCATAGGAGATCTTCGCTGGCGCAGGTTGCTAGGTTTGTAGTTATATTTTTTAGACAGGATTTGACCTGACTCACCTCCAATGTCCGGTAAGGCAGAAAAAGATAAGATAACTCTTTATTGTACACTAAAACATTATAGAATACAATAACATAGTTGCATTTAAAAAATGTACAATAAAAAGCCTCCTAGGCTAATTATTAAAATCACACAGTAACTGGTTTAATTAATAATTACTTAATTCTGTTGAAAACTTGACTCGGAAGAAGAACTATATTTCACCCAATATGTTACACAGCGAATTCACTGTAATAAATCTCTATTATTATCACCATACATATCCATCAGTTTTACCTCAAGCGCTCACAGCTTGACGCTCTCAATGGTCCGTAGGTGACCGGCGAGGTTAAGCAACTAGGCTCGCGGTCAGTCCATAGATGAGTGACCGCCAAAGTGGTTTAATATCTGAGAGTCTCCGTGCTTCGGAGGGCACGTTTTTCGGTCCCGGTTGTAGTCATTAGACAACAGTCGTTCAGCCATGTCAGAGGTCTACTGGGTGGCTTGAACAACTCTGACACTAGAGTAACCACTGCCCATACGATAAATAAGTAAGTAAGTACCTCAACAATGACATCAACATAATTTGAAGCACTACTTTAAAACGATCACAACACTGCACAACTTCACTTTCCACTCAAAACTCTACCACTTACCCTCTGTACGTGAGTAAAGGAAAAGACTCACCTTAAGTTCCAACTGAGAGTTAACACGTTACTGAGTCAACACTGCACTACGGTTAAGATAAACTACATCCAAATTCGATCAGAAAGGAACTACAATGCATTTTACCGATAACAGAGCGATCGTACCGCGCGCAGCGGTTCTAACCTCGATATTGCAGCTAACGAGAACTCTATCTAAATGACATTGAAAATTACTCGTTCTATTGCCTACGTCATACATACATATTAAAACAACAACTGAATATCAACTTTATAACACCACATTTAAAATGCAATTCAGAACTGACTGAAATACTCACTATCGTGAAGTGTTTAAAGTTTATTGCCTAACATAATTGGTCTATGAATTTGTCACGCGTTTAAGAAAGGTTTTAACCCACTCAAGATGTTAACTCACTCACGCGTAAAACTAATCACTTCAATTATTGCGTTTACAACGCAAATAATTAAATACAAATTGTTGGAAACAATGTTTAAAGAACTGACAATAAGTTCACAACGGAGATGTAAACGAATACTATTCAGACGTCATTCAGCGCGGACTTACTCGTGCATGAATAATGTTATTGAATAATTACAAGACCACAATATTAATACACGTTGGTAGAAGTAGTTATTTCATATTAATCATACTTATTTCACTGCCTCGTTGGTTTGTCTAGAACGAGAGTTAGAGAATGAGGTCCTATGTTCAAATCCCGTGCCAGGCAAAAGTGATTTTGGGACTTTTCTGTAAAAAGAAACATTTCTCAGTATCAGCCCGAAGTCTGGGAGTTGGCGGTATTATATCCCTGTGCCTTTAAGAGCACGTAAAGTAGTTTGTCCTGTACCTAACCTCTTTACGGTCGTGTCGCTAGTCGTCCCATCGGATCATGATGGAATAGAAAATATAAGTGTGTCCACAGCGCTATAATATGTCCCGCACTGATAGCTAGTCTGCATTGAGACTGGCCGCCGTGGCCGAAATTAGGATAGGAGGACATTATTATACTTATTTCATAATAGCTGTTGTTGGTCATAAGTTATCATCTTGGAAGTACTTATTACATAAAGATCTGAAACTAAATAGTTATAACACCAACTAATGTTAATCTTACCCCTTAGAGACTTCGCTATCTAAAATATCGATAGATAGATAATCGATCAATTGATGTATTGATAGCTGACGACACTTTACTGATCTTTATACTTGCTCTTATAAGAGCTATCTTCGGCGACATCAATAACGCCCACACCGTGGTGTACAAACAAGTAACCTACACTTGAAATCATACAAAAAGTTTATTAAGTACTACTGACACATGTAAACCACATTTTGTGAAACTCAAACTATTAACTATGCCTTCATTGTACTTATTTGAAGTTGCAATGTTTGTAAAGCATAACTTGTCCAGATTCTCATCAGTAGTCTGAGAAGTTACACTTGATCCCCGCCAAAACAACGTTGTGTAATAAAAGCATTTTTGTAATGGGACCAAAAATCTATAATAAATTACCATAGTTTTTGCGTACTACAGAAACTGTAAAAATATTAAAAAATAAATTACATATATTACTGGTTGAGAAGGCATATTATTCTCTTGAGGAATACTTTAATGACAAATTGTAATATACTATAATATTGTATTAGAGACATAACAATTTATTTAATTATAATGATTATTATTTCTGACATTGCATGACATTTACTTCATTCTAGCGAGACATTTTATTTATTTTGTATTTTAAATTGTTACCTATTGGACTTTCTGTTTTGACTTTAATTTTGTATTTTTATATTATAATTTTGTATTTGTAAATTTATATTGTTTTTGTAAACTTAGATGGTGTATATACCAAATAAGTGGATATGATTTGTACACCATTCTCATGGTAGAACATAGCGCACTTAACCTAATTTAAGACCAATCGTTGTATTATTACCTATGCTTCACAAATAAATGATGATTATGATTATGAAAAGAAAACCTGAAATCTTCCTTTTAAATAACAAATTTACTACGTTCTAGAGCTAGTAAATCTGTGATTTACATACATTGGGGCAAACATGGGCATTAATTTTAGTTATAAATTAAAGTAATTATGTGTTATCTCAGGTATAATAATATACCAAAATCTTAGCAACTAGTGACAACTAGTGGTACTTAACACCTTGAGTTTACTAAAAAACAAAGAAATACTAAGACATATTAAAAACCTGTTATTATATTTAAGTAATAACCAACTAACAAATATGTTTAAAATAAATTGTTTAAAAGCGTAATTATATCACTTAGGGATACCAAGGCTTCCATAGTATATTTGGTAAAAAAAAGCTGGTGGTCCTGGGTTCGAATCCCGGTAAGTGCAAATATTTGTGTGTTGAGCACGAATATTTGTTTCTGAGGCATGGATGTTTTCTATGTATATAAGTATTTATAAGATAAGATAAGATAAATACTCTTTATTGCACACCAATTACAGATAAAAACATAGGAAATATTAATTAGCTATTGAATTGTACAATAGGCGGTCTTATCGCAGTCAGCGATCTCTTCCAGACAACCTTTGGATGGATATGAAGCCGAAATATAGAAAGACAACACGATAAGGGTAGTGCAAGATAAAATAATTTAAGTAGGAATCTAAATACTTACAAACTAATAATGGCATTTACTCAATAGTAATACTACCATGTCATTAGATATAATACATACTTAATTACATTTATCTATCTATAAGTATGTATATCGTCGCCTGGTACCCATAGTACAAGCTTTGCTTAGCTTGGGGCTAGGAAGATCTGTGTGACACTGTCCCTAGATATTATTACTAAAAAAAAAATATAAATAATCACCCATACTTAACATTCAAGTACATATAAAAATTGCCAAAATCGTACTGTCTGCGAGAGGCGTAAGCTTCGACTGACATTTCTCGAAAATTATTGTGTGAGATTACTGGTTCTCCCTGCTCTTTTTGAGCCATAAACCACAGCAATAGAAAATACTTTGCGCTCGGGACTTTTTGCCAGCGATTCATACGTTCTGCCCCTTTGTGCGACGCGACGGTGGAAATGTATTCGGTTCCTTGACGCGCCCGCCTAAACGCACTTTGCGTAATTCGGATTTCGGGCAGAGAGGACGGTATGGTGTGTGGGACCTCAATCGTCCAAAAGTTTGACAGGCAGTATCTCCTATCTGCCTTCTCCTTTGCAGTATGGGCCAGACTGCCATTTTGTTTGTGCAGTGGTGGGAGATTGGACTGGCAGAAGTTGCGTTGAGCAGCTTTTGCGAAAGCCCAGAAAGCGTGACTCCAAGAGGAATACTTTCCTAATCGCTTGCCACTATTTTTATTCCCAAATAAGTTTTAAAGAATTATTAAAGCCAAATTTTGTAATTAGGCTGTAATCATTTTGTTTAACTTATTTATAGACATTTTTTAATAATATCGGTCATACTTTTTAACACCATACTTGTTGTTGATCAAACCATCCAATTCGGGTTGAGGTAGTTGTGCAGTTTTATTAAGTGGTATCTTCTAACGAAAATGTTCATTTATAAACAACACAACCATTTATTAAACACAGTTAATAAGTAAGATATTTTATTACTCTATAAAACGTATTTTAAAGTACAGTACACTTAACAAAAAATCATTTTAAAAATACCCTGATATTCAATTACTCAGTGATTTAAAAACGATGCTAAAATACACGACACCCAAGTATATTATATTTACGCCAATGAAATAATAAAAATAAAACCGATCAGTCTATGTCAAGTTTTCTGAAAGAGCCATCTTGAATGTCCGCGATTACTGAGCCTCCTATACGCTTTGTCTCATCTGTACCAAGTTGCTCCTCCACCTTCATCCAGCCCTGGTATTCTTTCAGTTTTGCCACCCAATGGTCTGTAAAAACAAAAGAAGATGATTCAATGAAAGCAAATTTCGGTTTACGATTTATGATGTATTGAAAACAAAACTACTTGCTTGTTTGCATGGTACTGTACATCAGATATATTTTTTAGTTTTATCATACTCTTATTTTAGAAGTTACAGGGGGGGGGACGACACTCATTTTACCACTTTGGAAGCGTCTCTCGCGCAAACTATTCAGTTTAGAAAAAAAAATAATATTGGAAACCTCAATATCATTTTTGAAGACTTATTCATAGACAACCCGCATGTATAGGTACGATGCAAAAAAAATTGAGTTTCAGTTCTATGTATGCCCTCCCCCCCCCCCAAAATTATTGTTCTTTTTCTATTTTTGTGTAAAAAACTTAATGCGGTTGACCGAATACATATTTTTACCAAGCTTCAACAGTACAGCTCTTATAGTTTTGGAAATAAGGGGCTGTGACATACGGACGGACAGACAGACAGACATGACGAATCTATAAGAGTTCCGTTTTTTGCCATTTGGCTTCGTAACCCTAAAAAGGCGTATCTATCTGTATTTGTGCCAATAAGCATTATAAAGCGCTTTAAATGTGAGCAGATTTAAAGCGCTAACGCGTAATAAATGAAACATAAAAAGGAGATATTGAGTGGAACGATTAAATAAGCCTTCATTAGGTTTTGTATTTATTGAATTTTATTGGCTTAAATTTCTTTGATTGTATTATAAACTAGCTGTGCCCGCAACTTCGTCCGCGTGTTAAATAGCTTATTTAGTTTTTTTTTCTAAAATAAATCATTTTTTCTGAAATAAACGTAGCCTAAGTTACTCCGTATTACATCCGCTACCTACCAATAAAAGTCCCGTCAAAATTGGTCCAGCCATTTCAGAGATTAGCCGGAACAAACAGACAGACAGACAGACAAAAATTGAAAAAAATTGTATTTTGGTGTATGTACCGTATATATATTCATATTTATGTAGTATTCAACGGTTATTTCAATATGACAAACAGACACTCCAATTTTATTTATTTGTATAGATATGTCCACTGTAGTATACCTAGTCAATATACTAGAATGTCAAAGCCTTCCCCCAAAGATCTCCACTTACACACTTATTTGTGCAAGTGCTCCACGATATTTGTGTTTTTATCAGTGTATTGATATAAGTGTTGTTGTTCACTTGATCGACAATGGTATAGCTAGTGAGTCAAATAAACCGTTCAACGAGGGATATACCAAGAATAATGCCCAAATATCCCACAATGAATTAATTTTACGCCGGAAGAGACATAGTTTCACTTAAATTGCTTTTTCATATAATAAAGATTATTGTTTTGTTTTTGTATTTTTTCTTTATAACAAAGTAAAACTAATAGTTTATTACCTATAATTCCCACAATAGTACCACCTTCACCGCCGTATTCTTTGGGAACCATCTCTTTGGGAATATGCTCCATCATTTCTTCAGGGTTTTTGTGGATTTTCAACTGCAAAATTGTGAATGTTGTTACAGTTTTCTTAGTATCTTCATGTATAATAAGATTAACAAATTACTTGATATTAAGTAAAGTAAAAAATCTAATACAGTTATAAAAATATAGATAGGTAGTTAAGCACAGTCGAATATATTATTTATTTAATAAAATTTAATAAAAGAGAATAACCTAACTTATTAACTAGATGCAAAGCCAAGGTTGAGTTAAGGTTGCATTGGCTTGACACAACCTTTTTTGACGCTTTAAAAACTAGCATTTTCCTAAAAAGTCATAAATAAAAACGCTTTTTATTCGCATCGACTTTGAAAAGCGCTTGTTAATGGTCAAAACATGAAATTATAATATTACAAGTTAACCGTATCATGCATTAAATTCTTTAAAGCTAAACAAAATTTAGGAGTAAATTGTGTCCGTCTATAATATGTTTGTAAAGTACCCCGCGATACAGGGATGAGATTACGTAATACAGGCGTTGTCTTAAAAAAAATACCTTTATGATTGACAGAATATAGGTTTAGGGGAAGTAAATAAGATCCGGCTAGATTTGGATGAGTAGTAAATTTAAATAAATATGACTTATTTTAAACTGGCTTATATCAGGGTAGTGGATCTTCGTTATTATAATGTCCGCAAATCTAGTTCTTTGAAACAATCCGTCATTTCTGACATGAGATAATTAAAACCCAACATACATACATTATTCATAAACATTTTGTGTACGCAAGATGTGTTAGGAAAGTATGTACCCTTTGTTTAGCCTTTTCATTTAAGAATCCGTGAATAAGCGTAAATATTTTCTCAACACCCGGCGGCAAATTTACGTGATGGCTTCCTTTTAATCGCAGTGGCATTGAATCCTGGAACAAACAATGTTGTTGTTTTAATATGAATTGATGTTGTTTTATTAATTGTACGTTCAATATTTCTCATACAGTACAAATCATTTTTCTGATTTACATTTAATATTCTAGTCAAAGTTCATTTGCATTGTATTGATTGATGACGGATCTTCCGGCTGAAGAAGTTATTCAGCTGACGCTGACTTTTTAAAAGCCTCTTACATATATCTGAGTAGATTCTAGCCTCTCTACAGCGTTCGGCTAATTAAATCAAAGCAAATCACCCGCAGCACCTCCCAGCCAATGACTACGAGCATAGTGATTGGTCGAATACCGTAGTGAAACACGAGTCACTATACTATGTAGTTACGCTGGTATACACCAACGCAACTGAAACAGATTGACATCGTGGTCTGCTGAGAAGGCAACGATACCTATAATAATATCATCATTATCATCATTATAACCAGCGTAAGAAATCGACTGCTGGAAAAAAGCCTCTCCCAAGAATCATCTTGGGGGGATATACCGTAATAGCCACGCTTGGCAGACGGGTTGGCGATCGCTGCATGATGGTCATAGTACTCGTTAAGAAGCTGCTGCCCGTCCTGTGGTAGATATTCCCTCGGGTCAACTTTTACGCCCCCAACGGGATGAGATGGGGTGATAATATTCTGATATTCGCCGCCGTCACCACACAGCGAATAATAATATCAATGTGTGAGTAATACCTGAGAGACTGCGACCATCTTCTTTAACATAGTAGGATTGGCTTGCATAAGGTGATTCATTGTCACATTCTCATAGTCCACCACTATCTTTGTACCTAGAACCGAAGCAATGTCATCTTCTATCACCATGATCTGAAACATAAGTATATAACGTATTTAACTGCCCTCTTTTCACAAAAAATCCGATCCAGTGACATTACTTAATTACTTGTGATTCTAAAATAAAACAAACATAATTTGTAAATAGTTTTAGAATATTCAGACAAAATGTAAAATTTCTCATTGATAGAGAAATTGAATTTGAATTTTTGAAATTCACTGATTTTTGGGGTTTGGTGTACCCTTTTTCAACATGTTAATACAAATACCAATTCGTGGTATCAGATTGGTGATCAGAGTAGCGTCGTACAGACCAGATCAGACCAATATTACGAGGGAAATAATAATAATATCCTAGGACATTATTCACATACGGCCATCTAATCCCAAACTAAGCAGAGTTTTTACTGTGGAAACTACATAGATAACTGATATACTACTTTTCTTTTGTAAATACATATCTACTTATATATTTAGATAATTACACCTAGACTCAAAACAAACAGACATGTTCATGCACACAAATATCCGACTTGGGTGGGAATCGAACCCACGAACTGCGGTGTGAAAGGCAAGCATTTACCAGCCACGCCAATCGGCCCGTTAAGCTTGCTTTAATTTGATACATCTTATTCTTGACTAAAGTTAGCCGTAATTAAGTTTTTTTAACTATGCTCATATGATTGCTATTAGTAGTTGAATTTGTGATAAAGTAGTTACTATTCCCATACTAATTAATATGAATCAGGGCCTCCACCGGCTAAGTCACCGAACATCGATTTCTTAAATGGCGTTCAAATAAATAAAGGTAAACAAATTACTTAATCAATCGGTAAATCGACTTCCATGAGCACATGCGACGTCATTATTGGTCCAGAATCGATTGTCAACGTTGAAGCCGATTTAACGATTGATCAAGTCATTTTTAACCTTTATTTATTTGAACGCCATTTAAGAAATCGATGTTCGGCAAATTAGCCGGTAGAGGCCCAGGTTGAAAACTCCGGGATAATTGATACCTGTACTAAATAGTAGAGCATGCACATGACGTCAGCAACGGAGTGTGTGTTGACGTCGTACATGCCGGGTCGGATCAGTATCACGCGGGGGAACAGCTGGCCTTTGGGTTGCGGTAGAATCAAAATGGTCCTGAAAATGAAGCAAAAAACAATAACATCTGAACAGAGGTAGGTTGTGCGGTAAATTTATTGAGATAACTTTTTATTCAATTATGTTCTTTAAAATGTAGCCAAATTTTAAGAATAGTACTTATATATTTTTTACAATATAAACTTAGTACTATTGGCAAGAAAATTGCGGTAATACACCTATTGGCGTTGCTGTCACTAAATCTTGTAAAATTGGTTAAATTTCTGAACGTCTTTGTGCACGTTTTGGAGCCGGGGCCAAGTCAGATTTACTAATTGTTAATCACCTGTGAAATAATGAACACAATCTATACATATAATAAAATCGTAGGACAGTCAAAACTGTACATTGAATATTTTTTTAAAAGGATATTGGGACGTGATCTTCATTCAATATCGAAGCCAAAAATATACTTAGTATACATACATACATACATAGACTCACGCCTGTTTCCCAGAGGGGTAGGCAGAGACAACGGATTTCCATTTGTCACGATCTTTGCATACTTCTTTTGCCTCGATTACTGTCATTATATTCTTCATACATGCTCGCCGGTTTAGGGTACTTCTGACCTGCCCTTTCTTGAGAACATCTCCAATTTGGTCAGAGAATGTTCGACGTGGTCTTCCCCTTCCGGTTGTCCCATTCACACAGGCCAGGTATACTTCTTTTGTCAATCTTCTTTCATTCATCCTTTCTAAATGGCCAAACAACCTCAGCATGCCTTTTTCAATCTTTGTGACTACATCCTCTTTCACACCACAACGCTCCCTTACATCAGTATTTCGAATTCTGTCTCTCAAAGTCACACCACACATACTTCTCAGAGCTCTCATTTCCACTGCATTTATTTTACTTTCATTCTTTTTCTGCCATACCCAACTTTCACTTCCATACATTAAAGTTGGCACTAACACTCCATCGTGCACGGCTAGTCGAGCCTTCTTTGATACTTGCCGGCTACTCATAAAGGCGTGTAGTGCCCCATTCACTCTGTTCCCCGCATTTACTCTTCTAACAATATCTTTTTCATATTTCCCATCTCTCGTAAACAAAGTTCCCAAATATACAAACTCATTCACCTGTTCGACTTTCTCTCCTCCAATCACAATATCACACGCTGTCGTGTATTCATCCCTCTCAAATACCATTACTTTCGTTTTACCTACATTCATTTTCATCCCTTTCCTTTCAAAAGAATCATGCATACTTATTACCATCACCTGCAACTCGTCCGCCGATGATGCAAGTAAAACTTGATCATCAGCGTAAAGCAGACATTTGATGAGTAACTCATTCATCCTTACACCGCATTCACTTTCTTTCAAATCTTTTAAACAGCTATCCATGAATAGGTTAAACAACCACGGTGACGCTACACATCCCTGTCTAACACCCTTTTGGATGCTAAACCACTCGGTGTATGACCCGTTAATCCACACGCAAGCTCTGGAATCCCTATAAAGAGATTTCAGTGCTTGAACAAGGTTGTCGTTCAACCCATACATGGACAGTACCGACCATAGTTCACTCCTCAACACTCTATCGTAGGCCTTTTCTAAGTCTACGAAGGCACAGTAAACCTTTTGGTTTTTGCCCAAAAACTTCTCTACTATGCTTCGCAGAGAAAAAACCTGATCCGTGCATCCCATTCCTTTCCGAAAACCCGCCTGTGCATCCCATATTTTCGCATCGGTTTCTTTCACAACTCTTTCAACCAATACTTTTGCATACAACTTACCAACGACGCTGAGCAGACTAATGCCCCTATAGTTTTTACAGTCTTGCCGTGAGCCTTTCCCTTTGCAAAGAGGTACGATGACAGCCTTGCACCAATCACTTGGCACTTGGCCGGTGGTATAGCATAAATTGAAAAGGCTGCACAGCTGACTCGCTATGACGCCATGTCCAGCCTTCAGCATCTCGGAAGTTATCCTGTCATACCCTGGTGACTTACCTGATTTCATACCCTTAATAGCTTTCACAATCTCATCCATACCAATGTCATCTTTACATTTGTTCTTGTCTATACTTAGTAAACTACGTTCACTCTCTGTTACACCTCTTTCATACAAACTTTCAAAATACTCCTTCCTACGCTTTAACACGCATTCTTCCCCTTTCACTATATTTCCATCTTGGTCTCGTATGGATTTCAGTTCTGAGGTTTGAGTTATGCCTCTTACTGATCTAACGGATTTCCAGAAAAACTTAATGTTCGTCTGAAAATCCTTAGACAACCTTCTATCAAAATTATCCTTTTGTTCATTTTTCTTTTCGTTCACCACATCCTTTACAATTCCTTTCATTTTCCTATAATCATTCCAGGCCCTTTCTATATCCTCATTCGTCGCCTTATGCATTCGTTCGTTTGCTCTGGTGGCTAGCCAGTCTAACCACGCTTTCTTCTTTTCACATACAACTTTTTGTACACTTTTATCCGTCCAAATATTCTTCATCTTTCTTCCTCTTCTTCTCTTTATTACACCACATACTTCACCAGCTACACTCACCACACCTTCTTTGACTACCTTCCATAGCTCTTCTACTTCTCTTATGTCTCCAGATCCCTCAAACTTCTCAACCAACTTACTTTTGTACTCATCTGCCACTTCTTCCTCTTGCAGTTCCTCTACTTTAATTCTCTCTAGTACACTTTTAGTCTCAGGGATTCGGTGGCGCCATCCTTTGAATAGACCACTTATTCGGCTCATTACCAGAAAGTGGTCTGTATGGATTGCGGTCCCACGATAGACTCTTGTGTCTAGAACATTCTTTCTCAGTCTTTCATCTACCTTCACGAAGTCAATCATACTCTTTCTCACATTTTTCCTCTCTCGTGTAAACGTATGGATTCTTTTATGTTCAAACATAGTATTTGTAACACAAAGACCCCATTCCAAACATATCTCAAGCAGACTGTACCCATTCTCATTCTCGTCTCCGAATTGACCTAGTACTCTTTCAAAACCATCACGTTTTACCCCAACCCATCCATTAAAATCACCTAACATTATTACTCTTTCATTATACTGACTTAACCGCAACACATCTCTCAGGGTCTCCCAGAATGCCTTTCTTTCCTCTTGTTCTCGCTGTATTACAACTGCACCCATATCTACAGGAGCGTACACTCCTACTAGGAAGATACGGGTCATACCAACTTTCATTCTCAACCACATTACTCTTGCATTCACGCATTCGAACTCAGTCACACACTCAGACATACTTGTGGAAAGAATGAGACCCACACCTTGGCAACCTCTGGTGGTGTTCGGTACTCCAGACCAATACGCCGTGTATTGTCCGTGTGTTGTAGTATCACATCCTTTCCGCTTCGTCTCATTCACACACAACACATCGATCCGCTTTTCACTCATCAGCTGACATACTTCGTCCATCTTACCTTCTATTCCTCCTCCCACATTCAACGTAGCAAAATGGCTCTCCGTTGGCCACTTAGTATAGTCCAGGCTAAACTTAAAAAGTACTGCATGGATTTACTTCAAATTTTGCATTAATATTACTAAAAGGTCGGGCCAACATATAGGCTACATATTATCACGCTACTACCTACGGGAGAGGAGCTGTGATAATTTATAAAGTTAAACGCGGGTAAAACCGCGGGGCACAGCTTGTTATTAACATAATATGAATGTGAGAGTTTATTTTCTTTTTATTATTAATCATAACAGCTGTAAGAAGTTAGCTGCCGGACAAAAATCTCCCCCAAGAACGGTAGGGACATGCCATAATTGCCACGCTATGCACACAGTTATAACTAATATTATTATGATTAAATGTAATACAATTAGGTACTTAAAAATTATATTTAAAAACATTCTACATGTTTAGTGATTCAACTGGAGCATTGTAAAGGAATGTCTGCTTATAATATTAGTAAACAAATATGGATTGCAAATAAAATATGGCCCTGATTAACAATCATAATCATCATAGTAATAGCCCAAAGAAGTCCACTGCTGGACAAAAGCCTCCCTCATGTATCATCTTGGAGGGATATGCCATAATCCCCACGCTTGGCGAACGGATTAACGATCGCAGTATGACAGTCATAGTACATAGGAAGCTGCTGCCCGTCTTCTGGTAGATATTTCCTAGGGTCGACTTCTACGCCCCCCATAGGATGAGCTGGGGTTATGGTATTGTGATTTTTGGCGCCGTCACCACACAGCTGCAGCTGATTAACAATACTGTACAAGTGTACAAGTTATACAGATATTTTCTTACGTATGGAGTTTGGATACAAGTAATTATACTTGCATAAAATTTGCCTACTCAACGCAATCTGAACCAATTTCTCCCGTGATTTTGCAGGTGTAATAGATTATATTATCATATCATATTTCAGGAATTAATTCTATACTTTCACTTGAAGAATTCATTTTTCAAAATAAAACCATGATACTCTAATAATCCATGAAAATTGATGAAAATGCGGGTTATATTAATCGTGCGTTTTTAATTTGTTTTTTTTTTTTCAGCCAGCTTCAGCGCGCGGCTTCGCGACTATGGGCCGTTCTACCACCGCCAGTCTTTATTCAAACAATATTTGCGTTTGATTTCTTTAGCGCCGAACACTGATTGCTCTTGAAGATGTTCCAAATTCAAAAAGAGCGCGGCAAAGATAGTTACGGCGCACTTATAAAGACGATTAAAAACTCATGACTGCCCGTTAAAAGTTTCTTATACAAAAATCATCACCTTTGGCTACGTTCAGGATACTACTTACTCTAGAATCCCTCCCTGCGCTCTGCATTCAAAAAGCGCCCTCGCCGTAAATATAGTTTTTTGCTCCCTTATGATACAATCTATTATTATTTATTGAGTCATTGTTCAATTCCTTTTCAAATTATCAATTCTCTACAATTATAGCTAATGATTTTTATTTATTAATAAGTTATTCTTCTCAATTCCAATTATTTAATTACTTTTTTTCATTGAAAGTAATTGTTTAAGGGCATTGAATAGGCTGAACGTGTCTACATGTCTTTTTGTATCAAAATCAGCAACAATAGTTAAAATATATATTATGCTTATAAAAACAGTAGATAAAATATATAGTTAATATATTATGTAAATATTATATTTTCCCTGTAAGTGAACGTCAATTCTTATGAGAAAATAAATATTCTTTAACCGTAAAATTGTGCAATAGTATTGAATGACTTTCATAAGTTTAGATTAAAAAAATGGGCTGGAAATTGCTATAAAACAACTTACTTTTTAGCTAGTTGTACCCTAATTTAATAGTTCAAAAATATTTAAAAGGTAAGAATAAAGATTTTTTTCGCGATTTTTGAATTATCTTGATTTTGATAATATCTATAGATTATTCGCGTTCCTTATTGTTATTTAACAACATAAATATATTCCTAGCAACTCTTACCCTAATCTGAAGAACTCCAAGAACTTTGGATCTGTTGGCTTAATCCTCAGAGTAATGTCAGGAGCTGTTGTTCTAAGAGTGTAGTATAAGTCCAGTTTCTTCTTGACCTTTTCTAAGCTGAATTTACAACCACGTAACAGAGCAATCAGCCACTGATCATCTGGAAACAAAATCATCATCATTATTATTCACCATCATCATGTCAGCCGAATGACGTCCACTTCTGGACAAACGCCTCCCATAAAGATTTCCACAATGCACTGTGTCCATCATTTGAAGGGACATGCCATAACGCCCCGCTTGGCAGACGGGTTGGCGATCGCAAGAAGATGGCCATAGTTCTCCAAAGACTCCAAGACGCTGCTGCCTGTTCTTTTTTTTATGGCATAGGGCGACAAACAAGCAAGTGGGTCACCTGATGGTAAGTGATCATCGCCGCCCATGTTCGCCCGCAACACCAGAGGTGTCACGGGTGCGTTGCCGGCCTTTATGAGTCAACAGACAAGTGTTGCTGACCCTTCCCCCCCACCGCAATGAGCTCTGGCGACCTTAAACACAACACTAAAGTAATTATTGTTCTTATTAAAGTATGTCTTCTGTAAGGTGGAGGTACTTCCCCAGTCGGGCTGCTCTTTGAGCGAATGAACGCTGTGCCTACCCCTCTTATGGGAGGATATTTATATATTCTCGGGTATATATTCACTCGGGACGACTTCTACGCTCCCAACGGGATGAGGTGGGGTGGCGATATTCTTCTCGGCCGTAAGCCACACAGCCAAAAATTATTAGAGTTACCTAAATAAACTACTACTGTGTAGGTTCTGCAATAATGCGGACGAAATACCTCTACACCTGCTCTGCCACTGTGAACCGCTGATGCGTGAACGTAACACCGTCCTGGGCCAACGCTTCTTGCACCAGGACGATGTTACTGATACTCCTGCCAAAAAGATTCTGCAATTTATCTATTTTGCAAGGTTGGACAGGGAAGTTTAGTTGGAGCGGCGAGCACAATAGTTCATCGCTGGACGCAGTATTACCAGGACCTCCGGGGACTGAAAAAGCCGTCACCAGAAGAATAAGAAAGAAACTAGGAACTTTACTGGAGGTAGTAAGTACTTATGTCTACCTACTTAGGAATATACCTAATAATTAAACATATCGTTATCATTCGCAATTCAAAAGAACAATGCATATTATCAATTTAGGTAGGTATTATAATTGTTTATGATATCAAAACAGATCACTAATCTATACGAAAAGATAGCACTGCTTATATCAACAACAACAACAAAAATAACAATAAAATTAAGAAGGTAATATAAAATTAATTTGTCTCTAAGTTGTTGTCATTTACAAGGTACATACAGGTATAAAACAATTATACATGTACAGACGCCAGCACATCCAGCTACCCCAATCTTTCAAATTTCTTTTAGAGATTTTCAACTTTCTCATATAAACATAAGGTTCACTTTCAATTAGAGAAATTTGACAGATTGGGTTAGCCTGATGTGCTGGCGTACAATTAAAGAGAACAATTAGTATCACAACATCATCATATATCGCTTAGCGGCTGCTAAAAAGTAATGGCTTTTACATCTAGCCCAACCATTATTCTTGTTTATTTGTCTTCACCATGTAGTACCGTCCATAGAATTCATATATTATAATAACAAAC
Source organism: Pseudoips prasinana (assembly GCA_951640165.1). Lineage (NCBI taxonomy): Eukaryota > Metazoa > Arthropoda > Insecta > Lepidoptera > Nolidae > Pseudoips > Pseudoips prasinana. The sequence continues at coordinate 25,242,317 of OX621237.1, read as the reverse complement.
CGCTCAGTGTAGGTTAATCAACATATTATTATTTTCCAAATGACATTAGGTGTCAAAACACTAGTCGAATGACAGTTGTGTTCCATAGAGTGTTTCTTACAATTTTTAACACGGGACTTGATTCTTTTCAGCCCGTGACATTGAGATTGAAATTATAGTTTTAATTACGTAAATTTTGTTTAAGCATCTACTAATGTACTAAAATTTAATTATTTTTATTTTTTGTGCGGTTTGCGTGATTTGTTTGTGTCTTATTTAAATTTTACTATTCTTTGTTTTCAAGTAAAAGCTTGCCGGTGGGTGAACCAAAATTGATAGTAACTACATATTTTAATTTTTTGTTTATTACAATATTATAATTTATATTATATATTTATTATTTATTTACATTACTTATTATGTCGGATTGTAGTAGTGATAACGAAAGTTTTTACTCTTGCAGTGATAGTGACAGTTTCATCAGTGTACCTTCACTAGCAGATACCTTATTAACGCAGTTTTCTGATGTGCCCAAGAATTTCAATGTGGTTCATATAAATGCCCAGAGTATTCCGGCTCACTTCGCGGATATGCTGGCATCTTTTGACTGTAAGAATATTCACGCCATACTCATTTCTGAATCATGGCTAAAGCCATGTCTTCCATCTACGCTATACTCACTCACCGGCTTCAATCTAATTAGAAATGATCGTGCGAGTGGTGTAGGTGGCGGGGTTGCCATATATTTGCGTTCCAGTATATCCTTTTCTATTGTAGATATGTCAACTCAGCCGCCCCCATCAACCGCAGGCGAGCATCTATTCATTGAAGTCGAGCTTAGTCATCGAAAAATTTTACTTGGTGTATATTATAGCCCGTCTTTAAGGGTAAATTATTTCTCCTAGAAAACGTTCTCCCTTCTTACAGTCACACCATAGTCATGGGGGATTTCAATACATGTCTCTTAAAGAATGATTATCGCTCATCTCGCCTTGTCTCTCTACTTGAATCTAATAACTTATCTATCCTTCCACTAAATGCTACGCATAATTTTCCTAACTCTACTCCTTCACTTCTCGATCTTATTTTTGTTTCTTCTTCTCAACACGTTGCTAAACACGGACAGTGTTCTGCCGACGCCTTCTCTTATCATGATCTTATCTACCTGTCATACAAAATTCGGCCGCCTAAGTCTAAGCCAAAAATTCTCTTGCAGCGCAATTTTGGTAGCATTAACCTTACTAATCTTCTAGAGGACGCCAGCAGCATTGATTGGACAACGCTCCTTAACGCTAACACCATTGATAAAAAAGTCGATATTTTTACGTCAACAATAGTCAATATCTACGACAAACATGCTCCTGTCCGGCCTATCAGATTGAAACATCTTCCAGCACCTTGGCTTTCAGATGATATAAAAATACTTCTCCATAAGAAAGTTATAGCAAAAACTAAAATGAAGATACGAAAAACTGATCATCACCAGGATAAATATATCAGTATAAGAAATCACTGTAATAAGGTGTGTAGGGATGCACAACGCCAGCATATTCATAAATCTGTTCAAAATGGAGACCCAGCGAAAGTATGGAAATTTCTTAAATCTATGGGGGTCGGAAAATCACGACAAGATAGTATTCCCAAAGACCTAGACCTCAACTTGCTTAATCAGCACTTCTCATCTTCGTCCAACTTTGACAGGACTGTAAAAACCTCCACAATCAACTATTTATCATCTTTCCCGGCTCCCAACTTTCCACATTTTGTCTTTAGTCAATTCTCTGCTTGTGATGTTAAGACGAGCGTATTGTCAATAGCATCTAATGCTATTGGTAGCGACTGTATTAGCCGTAACATGATCCTACCTATCCTTGACGAAATCCTTCCCATTATCTGCCATATCCTCAATTTTTCCATTTCTAGTGGTGTCTTTCCATCCTTGTGGAAAAACGCACATATCATTCCTTTACCAAAGAAATCCCATCCCATTTCAATTTCCCAGTACCGACCAATATCTATACTTCCTTTTCTATCCAAAGTTCTTGAGCGACTCATCCATAACCAACTCAGTGTGTTCCTACGCAAGAACAATCTCCTCAATCCTTACCAATCCGGTTTTCGTCCAGGTCACAGTACGACCACAGCCTTGATCAATGTTACGGAAGATATCAGGACAGGCATGGAAAATGGCAAAATGACAGTGCTTACATTGTTGGACTTCAGCAATGCCTTTAACACGGTAGATTTTGACATCCTTTTGGCCATTTTACGCTCTATTAACATATCTCCAACGGTAATTGACTGGTTTCGCAGTTACCTGTTTGGACGTCGGCAGCGGGTTCGCATAGAAGACTCTTTCTCTTCTTGGTGTGATACTACTGCTGGTGTACCACAGGGTGGCGTTTTATCTCCTTTGCTTTTCGCTATATTTATTAATGCTATTTCTGACCAACTTATTTCAGCCTACCACCTTTACGCAGATGATCTTCAAATATACACCCAAACACCTTTTGACAAGCTATCGGAAGCCATTAATGTCATTAACAAAGACTTATCTCATATAAGCAAGTGGAGCATGAGATATGGTATCAATGTTAATACAGAAAAGTGTCAAGTCATTGTTGTTGGCAGCTCTCGGAAAATTACTAATGTTGATTGGTCCCAAATTCCCCATGTCGTTTTCAACGGCACTGTTATACCTTATACTGACAAGGTGAAGAATTTAGGTATTTATATGGACAAGACTCTTTCCTGGGGTCCACAAATACAAGAAGTTAGCAGAAAGATGTTTGCTTCTGCTAGTTCCCTAAGACGCCTACGAAACTTTCTCCCTACTGCTACCAAAATTGCACTTGCGCAGTCCTTGCTTCTCCCTATCCTTGACTATGGTGATACCAGTTATCTTGATGTCACGGAGGACCAACTTGATAAACTTGAGCGACTTCAAAACTTCTGTATACGATTCATATTTGGTTTGCGTAAATATGATCACGTCTCTGAATTTCGCACTAAACTCAAGTGGCTGCCCATAAGACTTCGTCGGAATACTCACATTGTCACGCTTCTATACAGTATTCTGTTCAATCCCGCTACTCCTCTCTATCTCAAGGAACGTTTCAAGTTTCTTCACTCAACTCATTCGAGACTCTTGCGGTCTTCAGAAAACTTACGACTCAAAATGCCAGCGCATTCCACTAATTTCACCGACAAATCCTTCAGTGTACAAGCTGTGCGCTTATGGAATGCGCTGCCAATACAGATCAGGTGCGCTCAATCACAGCATGTATTTAAAAATATGGTGAAACAGCACTATTTGACGTTATCTACTAGGCAATAAATATACTGCTTTCCTATTGTGCAATGATATCCTTACACTTATATTTGTAAATATATTTATACATATGTATATATCTATCTATTTATATGTATGTATCTATTTATGTATATGTATAGTCGTATGACTCTAGTTACGTATTCATACGTAATATTAGATTAATTTAGATTAATAACTTCTAATTGCAATTAGTACATCTTCTGCTACCTTCATCAGGTTATTTTCAATTCTGGTCCATTCAACGCACAATGGTTGCCTGGAAGAGATCGCTTTTAGCGATAAGGCCGCCAATTGCATAATAACTTTATGTCCGTGTTTGTAACCATTGTTATGTTTTACTTATTTTTGCAATAAAGTGTACTTCTTCTTCTTCTTCTTCACAACAGATTTTTGTTTGACTAGCAAGACTATGCAACAAGAATATGTTGTATGAACGAAAATCGAGATTAACGCTTACCAAACTAATGGCACCGCTGACCAGCCACAAAGAAGACCACAACATTAACAGCATAATATCATTATCTGGACTGTATTAGGTCAAGTGGAGATAGTACCCCAGAGGAGCTATAACCAGAGTATTTCCGTATAACCAGAGTCTTTAAAATACATTTGCCTTTAACTACACAAATAATGATCTGGTGCGGGATTGGAACCTAAAACCTGCTTAGTATTGTACCCACAGATAATAAGTACTCGTCCCGAATGCTAGATCTATGGTAGGTATGTTCTGACACAACAGTTTAAACCACAACAGATCTGAAAACCAAAATCCAGAAAGAAGCATTGAAATATGAGCTCTACGTGGCATACAGAGAAATAAAAAACCGGCCAAGTGCGAGTCGGACTTGCACATTAAGGGTTCAGTAGCAGAAAGTATTTCAGTTGATTAAATAAAAGCAAATTGCGGTTCATGACGTATTAAAAAAAACTACTTGCTAGATCTCGTTCAAACCAATTTTCGTTGTAAGTTTCCACGAAAATGTACATCATATATTTTTTTAGTTTCATCATTCTCTTATTTTAGAAGTTAGGGGGTGGGGGGGGCACTCATTTTACCACTTTGGAAGTGTCTCTCGTGCAAACTATTTAGTTTAGAAAAAAATGATATTAGAAACCTCAATATGATTTTTGAAGACCTATCCATAGACACCCCACATGTATGAGTACAATATATAAAAATCTTAATGCGGTTCACAGAATACATCTACTTACCAAGTTTCGACAGTACAGCTCTCATAGTTTCGGAAAAAAGTGGCTGTGACATACGGACGGACAGACAGACAGACATGACGAATCTATAAGGGTTCCGGTTTTTGCCATTTGGCTACGGAACCCTAAAAACCGACACTATAAGACCGACATAAATATTAATATAAGCCTTCCGTTGGCCACATTCCATTTTTATAAAGTGATATCTATTTGCTGTTTTTAATTGGGTTTGTAATGTATGCTTTAATTTGTTTTACCACTGTGCATCAGAGTTAAACAAAATAAGTGATCCGCGAAGTTAAGCAACTAGGCTCGCCATCAGTCCCTAGATGGGTGACCACCAAAGTGGTAAATTCTGAGCGTCTCCATGCTTCGGAGGGCACGTTAAGCCGTCGGTCCAAGTTGTAGCCATTAGGCAACAGTCGTTAAGCCATGTCTGAGACCTACTGGGTAGCTTGATAAACTCTGACACTAGGCTAACCACTGCCCATATGATAAGTAAGTTGTTTATAACGTAACATACCTGTTCTGGCTATTAGATGCGGCTGCTTCGAGATCCATTCCTTCAGATGTAGTAAGTCATTGGTTACTTGATTCGGATTCTCGTTCAACTCGTCTTTCGCAATTTTTGCTAATGCTGGAGGCAGCACGCGAATCATTTTGGAGATCGTTTCTGTAAAATTTAAAAAAATACTGAAATATAGACTTTTAAACTTACTACGAATTTATTTGCTTCTAAAAAATAACGCAAATATCACATTACATTTTCTGTATTCCGTATAAATAGGTAGGTACGCCATAATAAATGTTTGGTTTTGGCAATAATGTCCTCCTGGCCATAGTGGCCAAGCATAATGGAGACTAACCATCTGCGCCAATCAGATTAAAATGCACAAGTATGTATATGTGTTATGTAAGCTAATAACATTACAATGTATTTTGGTCTGTAAGTGGTTCTGTACTACAATATTCTGGAAATAAAGTGAATATTATTAAAATAAAAAAATAAAAAAAAAACCACACAGATGCTGTAAAAACGTATCTCGTAACGTATACGTAATGTATCCAGGTTTTAATAAGAAATAAACGAACAATTATTTAGTATTTTCTCGAAATTGCATCACTTTAGGGGTAAAGAAAAGGGTTGCATTTTGTATTGCAGGTTGGTAATGTTTAAAGATAAAACATATTATTTAATAATAAGGCTTTATGTTAAGAAGAATATATCTTAAGTAATTTTTGAAAATTCTATACTATGTATATGGGTATAAAACGGGTGGGTGTGGGTAAAGAATGGCTGTCTGATGAAAGTTTGTTTACCAATTTAATCATTTCAGAGTAAAAAGCATAAAATAAAATATGGAGGATTCCGGATAGAAATGTACTCGTATGTAGACATAATTCTCCTTTCTTATAAATTCCATACCTAAGAAGGTGTAGTTAGAAATACTTTTTTTTTAAGTTTGTAGTTTTATGAGTAAAGGCTGAAATAATTTACTTAGTCTTCAGCTAATAAATAAATGGATACCTGAATTCACTCCATCATTTGGAACTACGGGAATTTGCAGACATACAACCATAGGCTTCTGGCTTTTAACTTTTAAAACACATTTAATGACGGGGTTAAAACATTATAGCAATTCGTATAAGAGTTAAAAATGAAAACAATAGAGTCCAAAAACCACGCGCACGTAGACGCCGTTAAAATGCTAGTCGTCTTTAAGTGCTCCAACGACGGAATCAAGGTTAAAATCAAGATAAACCAATAAGAATCTCACTTAAAACAACGTGACAATCTCTCATCTCAAGTACAACCTGGTGTTAGCTAGTTATACTTCGCGTAAAGCAATTCATTCGAATTTGAAAGCAAAAAAATATAACTTATCGGAAAAGACATACCTATACTCGTACTTTTATTTCAGTATAACCGTATTAGTACTACGAAACTTTTATATACATTATTATTTTACTATATTACGTTTGGATGCTAAAGTTAAATAGTTTATTATTACTAATTCTTACACAGACTATTCACATACACTTCAAAAATAGTAAAATAGCAAATTTCTTGAAGTTATTGTAAAAAACCAAACAGTTAAGTCTAATACAATATAAAGTTTACGAAATTTTACGAACTATATATGTATGTAGATAAAAGCCGATGACTCGGTCCGTCCCTCAGTTCGGTCCTATTACATTACATGGTCTTATTACATCCTTAAATAAATAAAAGGGTATTTTGCAACATCGTTTTAAATGCATAATGGCAGTAAACGAGGAAAAAGAGGTATGCAAAGATCGTGACAAATGGAAATCTGTTCTCTGCCTACCCCTCAGGGAATCAAGCGTGAGTCTATGTACATATTATGTACCTTTTTAAATTCGTTACTATATAAAACATTTGGGGACACCGAGAAAGTGGCGAGAAGATTTTCAATCAGTAGTAAGTTAGTTGTTTTACTAATAAGTACAAACTGGGTTTATTATTATGTATAAAATAATATTCAATATTGTACATACCTTTGTTAGACTGTGCCGCTGTATCGACTGACTGATAACGTAGATACACCTGTTATCACCTTCTACACGCCAATACCGGAATGATATGGTTGAACGAAATTAAATGTAGATCCGATACCGCTGCTTACTCATTCTTTTGAAACGCAATAATGTTCGATTTCAGATTTAATAAGTAAAAGAACTTGTTGTTTTTTAACCTTCAATTTTATAACTGCAGCTTACTGGGCGGCTTGAACAACTCTGTCACAAGGGTTTACTTTTATATAAAAATTAGCTGTGCCCCGCGGTTTTAGCCGCGGAAACCTTTATAAATTTTAGCCTATGTGTTATTCGAATATATAAGCTATGTTACTACAAAGTTTCAACAAAATCCGTCCGGTAGTTTTTGCGTGAAAGAGTAACAAACGTACACACAAACTTTCGCCTTTATAATATTAGTGTGAGAGCTCAACTACCGCCTTTAATATGCAAGGCCCTCTATTATAAAGGCGAAAATTTGTGACTGTGTATGTTTGTTACTCTTTCACGCAAAAACTACCGGATGGATTTTGATGAAACTTTGTAGTAATATAGTTTATATGTATATCCGAATAAGACTAGAACTCCAAACACGAGAGTCATCGAAGTAGTAGCGAGAGGACTACCCTAACCACTACTCCACACCTGCAGTCAATTACGCCGGAAGTCAAAGCACAAGATGCTCCTGGCTGGTCTTTATATTATAGTGCAGGAGTGTGTCCGCAAACGCGAGGGTACTCCCTATTCCCTCACTCTCATATTCATAGGCTATCCATAGGAAGTGACCGAGAGATCAGGCATCAGGTAATCGACAGATTTACCTCCTCTCCAAGGCACGGACGTTTGACACCGCGAACTTCCAGAATTCAGGCTTTTATTTACGGGTGTGTTGTTCTTGCGACATAAAACCCAATCCCAATATTTTTGCCTGAACCAAGATTATAACTTCGGACGACGTCACTATCTGCGGCTAAACACGCTACCACTAGATCAACTAGGCAGTAAACAATAACATTAGAGTAACCACTACCCCAAAAAAAAAAGAAGTAAGTAAAAGGTCTTAGCACTCAGGAGGTTGTTGTTTCGATCCCCGCACCAAACACTATACTAGTCACTTCTAAAGTGGTAAAGTGAGTGCCCCCCCCCCCCCCCCCTGTAACTTCTAAAATAAGAGAATGGTAAAGCTAAAAAATATATGATGTAAATTACCATGCAAACTTCCACCGAAAATCAGTTTGAGATCTAGTAAGTAGTTGTTTTAATACGTCATAAATCGTAAACCGCAATTTACCTTTAATTTAATCAACTGAAATAATCGCAGCTACGGAATCCTTCATAGGCAAGTCCGACTCGCACTTGGCCGGTTTTTTTCCTTTTGGAATCTGGTAAGGGTGAACCCTACCCAAACAATTACTACTAAACTAAAGAAGTAAGTAAGGGGGCTTTGCACTCAGGAGGTTGCTGTTTCGATTCCTGCCCCAAACAATTGATTTTTTTTTCGTTTTGGAGTCTGTTAACCACTACCGAAACACATGTCTAAAGAAGGAGGTAAGTAAAGGGTCTTTGCACTCACGAGGTTGCTGTTTCGATTCCTGCCCCAAACAATCGCACAGTTTTTCATTTTTGAGTCTGGTAGTTAGAGGTTAGAGACTACCAGTCAAGCTATCGTGTACGGTGGTCATGAGAGCATCTATGTAAATCGTTACGGGAAGTTGAAAACCTAATAATTCAATCAGACAGCTGTCCTAAAAAAATCTTACTGATTTTCTAAGGGTCTTAAGGTCAGCTGGCAGTCTTCAACTCTGGTAGCCGCAATAGTTTACTGGATGTCGACATTTCAAAAAACCCAGTACAGACCTATTTTTTTCTAATTTTACATATTGCACGCCATATAAGAAAACAAAATATTTTTAAGCTATTGCATAGCTTCTATCGCGGGCCTTGAGTGTGGGGACCGAATCCAGAAATTCCGTAACGAAAAAAACCTAACACCCCCACTCCGACCGCCATCTATCGATAAATACCAGAACGTTTAATGACTTTTTGAAATATCACGCTTGTCTCTTTAGTTCAGCAACCCGCCTTTAGGTGGCATTGGTTGTATTGGAAAACTACCGTAATCAGCTGTTTGTGAGAAAGTATATAGGTGTATAGGTATTTATTATCTACGTACAACAGTGAATATCTGTACCTACTCGTATAATTTGTGTACAAAGTGTTTTAAATATGAATAAACAAAATGCATTTATTAATGAAAAAAGTCACGAAAAAATAGTGAAAGAAAATGAGTTAGTACTCTATATACTTTCATGTTATTATTATTATCACAAATGCAGTATTATGAAATAAATAAATAATTATAATTGCATAAGTTGATAAAAAATGCTATGCAATAACTTTACCGCGGCAGTCTCCGAGTGCCACACGTCTTTTTAAAATAAAATACTAAATAAATTACTACGTAGGAAATTACAATTGATAAATTAAACAAATATGTCTATTAAATTAAGGGATTTGAATCCCCGTGTATAGTATTTTACAGTCATAATTGACAGTTACAAAGTAAGTGTCCTGTGAGGGAATCGAACCCAGAAGATGAATTGGCGAGGTCTTAACCACTGCGCCACACGTAGTTGATCAGATGGCATTAAGGCTACAAATTTATTTTATAATAGTAATTATATTTAGCTGGCTTGTATTAAGTTATTGTCAAAGAGATAATGTTTAAGTTTAATTATCGAAATTTATCGTTTTAGCTTCGGTGGGTGTTATAACAATGTACAGACGCCAGCACATCGAGCTACCCCAATCTGTCAGATTTTCCCAAGGGACAGTGAACCTTATGCTTTCGTGATAAAGTTGAAAATCGATAAATCTATAAAAGACATTTGACAGATTGGGATAGCTGGATGTGCTGGCGTCTGTACTAGGCTTTTCAACCCTATTTTGATTAAGTTTTATGTGTGTGTGTGTCTGAACAATTCCCTGGATATATTTTATTATGTATTCAAAATATATTTATTTCAAAAGTAAATGATTAAATAAAATAAATTAAAAAAAATAAAATAAAAAGAATCCCTGGATAACTCAATTCAATTCAGTTCGGAAAATCAAACAGCCAATTGGACACCATACCCGCTGTTTCGATCCCATTCAAGGTTGCTGCTGTGTCTAAACATAATCTGCATTGCATGGATCGTAGTCACGGGCTGATCATCAATCAATTAGAATCTAAACAAGTGAAAATACAAACAATATAAAATGTTTTATTTTTTATATCAATCAAGCTGGAGTTGTCTGAAGGAGCCCTCGATTCCGAACATCTCTTCAGTAGTCTTTGGCTTGACAGGTCGCTTGGACTCATCGGTTCCGTACTTCAGGTCCTCTTCCAGCCACGAATTGTACTCCTTCACCTTATTTTTCCAATATTCTGAAAATGACATGAACGGATGAAGGCACGGGCTCAGCTAGTAATATATATGTAAATACTTTTATGTGCACTAATATCGTTATGTTCAAATTATGAACTCAAAGCTAGTATTTATATTTTATTTTATTTCAAAACTTTATGCACAAAATTGTACAAAGGTGGACTTAATGCCGTAGGCATTTTCTCCCAGTCGACCTTGAGGAGGTGCAGAGATTAAACGGTGGGTAGGTGCACTAAGTAGAGATTGGATTCGATATATAATTAACTTAAATATATAGTTAAATGTATATACATAAATGCATAATCTATACATATAATAAATATCTAATATATACAATATTATAACTACTACATACATAAATATATAATTAAATAGGTAGGGAAAGCACAATTCTGCTTACAATTGGTTTAGTGTGCTCTCTTAGCTTCCTTTTGAACTAGTAATCTATTGACTAAATTTATTAGGAAGTATTTAAAAAAAAATTAACGTTTTTTTGTGTGTTTTCTTTAGCGGAACGATACTATGAAGTAACTTGTTTTCTATTATAGTACACCACTGACATGTAAGATGTTTTTATAAATTATTTTGATTCGACCAAAGAGATCACTAATCTTATTTATGAGCCGCGCCGCGTTACATTGTCTCTGTTCGTACGAAGTTGTATGTATGCGCAGTAATTGAGCGCCAAAAAGCCAAAACCCTGTCTGTCTTTCATTTCAGTTTGGTGGATTTTAATTTTATACACTCAGATCAAGTCAATTTGAACTGAGCGTATACAAGCAAAATGTCCGATAGTTTTTTAGCTATTACAGAAATTTAGAGAAAGTAGTGTATGCAACTGCACTTAATTAGGTTTAAAATATTCACCAAACCGAACTCACTTTTTAAACTCACACTCGTATTTTAATAACCCTTGTTTTGTGCTAATTACATAAAGTACTATATGCTTACCAACGATTTCAGCTATTGTGCCACCATTCCCACCATATTCAGCAGGCAAAATATCTTTTGGTATGTGTTGATACATCGCCTCATAATTCTTATTGTGGACGTGAAGCTACCAAAAGAAAATATAAATAAATTATTCAATTTGGAAGACATTTTCCTTTATTCTTTCTAGGCACAAAAAAACAGTAGATCTAACCAGTATATCTGATTTATTTGATAAAAGAAATCTTGTTTTCTGGATAGTTCCTAGGTTACGAAGGGGGAAACTTTGAGATTGATCATTTTAAATATTTAGTACTAATACTTATTAGTATCAGTACTATTTTTTTATTATTATTATTCTTAACCCATATTTTTTTATTATTCTTACTTATTTAAATTTGGATTCGAAGGTGACCAAAAATTCTCAAAATATTATCATGTATTGTTAAGAGTTAACGATTCAATGTTGTGTCCTGAATGCACATCAAACTACGTTTGCCAACTCGCCTAAAACCTAAGATCCTTAGGGGAGCGTTATATACAGCTGTGGAAGTCTTTTATCCGGAATGTAGAAAATTTCAACTTACTCTACTCTTATTCTTTTCATTAAGAAAGGTCTTGGCTGCATTAAAGACGGTCTCAAAACCAGGTGGGGTGTTTAAATAGTGTCCTCCCTTCATACGAAGTGGTGATGCATCCTGAAAATATAATTTATTGATAGAAAATATTTTAACATACTTTACGCTCGTAAAGGCCTGTTGCCAGAACGCTTGAATTTACTAGTAATGTAACTTTTCCTAATCCATTGTTTATAGAAATCAAATGATATTTACTTTCGGTGTGAATTAAAAGTTTATGCCGAGACGAAGTTTTAGAAATAATTAACGTTAAGTTAAAATTTCGAGGCAATTTTAATTCTCATATAATATTTAAGTTGTTGAAATGTTGCCTCCTAAAGAGACACAGACCTCCTTAAGAGAACTGATGTTCATCAATTCAACTATGTCACTTGTACGTATAGGCATGGTTTCATGGTCATGCTACGCATATTGGCTCCTGATTATATAAGGAGAAGACTTCTAGATGGACCATTCGTCATACATATCAAACGTTATAGAATAACTTCTCCTTATCTTAAACATAGAGTTGTGCAAGGCTAGTCTTGGACAACTCTATGTTGTAACGTTATAAAAGTAAACCAGAATATCATTTGAAAATTCTTGTTAAAGTATGTAACCAATTTTGTGCTCACTATTACATTTAGGCGCACCAAACCTGTGATATGGCAGCCATTTTCTTCATAACTAGTGGTGTCATCTGTACGAAAGACGCCATAGTAGCTCCCTCCAAGTCCAAAATATTGACGTTACCGGCCACTACAGCATGGTCGTCTTCACACATCACAATCTACGAAACATAGAAGCTATAGTTAATAATAATAAATATTATTTATTTGCATATAATGTAGGTGATTACAATAAGTGATGTTAGAAATAGTAAAAGATACCGAGTACATTCTGCCAATTTGGCATGCAAACATTGCAATGACTTAAAACTAAATAGGGAATCAAATTAATTATTTAATTAAATATCTATCTAATTAAATTATAAAACTATAATTCGAATGAATCATTTAAGTAATCCGTAACTGAATAGTAGCACCTTTCTAGATGGAATTTTGTTGTAAATTAAACGTGCCATACCAAATGCACTTTTTTTGAGAGGGCAGATTTATGGTTTCCGGTACTTAACATAATTTTATATTGAGGTCTTAGAGTTACGGTTCGTTTTCGGGTTTCATTTAACGCTGGAAATAGGATTATATTACTTTTAACAAATTTGGCTGCTTCTAATATGTAAAGACTCGGAAAAAATAACAAATTATGAGCTTTGAAAATAGGTACACAACTACCAGTAACTTTAAGTTTAAAAATTGCTGTTATGCATCGCTTTTGGGCTTTGAAAATACTTTCTCGTTCGCTACAGTTGCCCTAAAAATTATTCCAAATCTTAGGACCGAAACTACTAGACCGTGATAAGCAATAAGTACTGTTTTATTATTTACTTAATGTGTAATATTAGAAGAAGAAAGCATATAAGCAGATGAACTAAGCTTTTACAAATAATCTCTGCCTGAGGCTTCCATGTCAATTGACTATCAATTAAAATTCCTAAAAATTTGGTAACAACTACACACTCTAGATTTTGGCCTTCGTGCATAATATTTATGTCTTCGTTGCGAAACCTTTGGTAAAAATACATAATTTTAGATTTTTTATATTATTATGTTTTAGCCAATTTATCATTGAAATTATTGAATAATGAATATGTTTCTCGTAGTTTTCTTTGTCATAGCATTTTATTATTACCGTACTATCATCAGCGTCGTTACAGATATGATTGTTGTTCAACTTTCCATTCTCAACAGAGGTTAGCCAACATAGTAGAATTTTGTTATACGGCATCAGTGTGTGCATAAGCATAGGTGTATTCTTTATTCCCTCTCTCTTATAATACCTATCCAATACAACTGGGAGACATCAGGCGCTTTACAGCAACAGCAATAGTTATGCACTCTAAGGCACGGGGTTGCAACAGTTGATAGAACCTCTAATAATAACAATACTAAATAGGAATAAACAGAATGTGGAGTTCTGCGTGAAGGCCTCTGGAAATGATTAAGGTGGTAGGAATCAGCTGACCATTTCCTTACACATACGTGATACAATATGCGTTTCAAGCACAAAGCAGGTGGGTTGGTCCATTTTATTATATAAAAATCTAGCTGTACCCTGCGCGCTTTGCTACGGCAATATATGAAATTCATTGACGGTCACCGTAGCTTAGTTGGTAGTGCTCATGCCTACGAAGCTGGTGGTCCTGGGTTCGAATCCCAGTAAGTGGAAATATTTGTGTGATGAGCTCGAATATTTGTTTCTGAGTCATGGATGTTCTCTATTTATATAAGTATTTATCTATCTATATAAGTATGTATATCGTCGCCAATAATAATAATATCTAGGGACAATGTCACATAGACCATCCTAGCCCCAAACTAAGCAAAACTTGTACTATGGGTACCAATAGTACAAGTTTTGCTTAGTTTGGGGCTAGGATGATCTATGTGACATTGTCCCTAGATATTATTATTATTGTTATTGGAATCATAGTGGCGCCATCTGTCGAAGATTAGTCGTACCAACTCATAAACCTTCGTGGGCTCATACACAACGCTTTGCTGAAGATCATCAAATGATCAAATATAGTCTACAATGCTATAAAGGATATACAGACAAACATTAATTTTTATATATAGATAATCTATGTTCTCATACGTACCCTGAATAATGCATTAGAGACTGACATGATATCCACAATGTTATATTTACTGGGATCGTAGCAGCCGCCTCGAACAAGTACTACTCGTGGTGCATCAGGTGCTGCAAGCTTAGGCAATACCAGTATTATTCTGAAAATGAAAATTTTACATACTGAAAATCTGAATATAAATACACAGTGACACATGTACAATCTTAACCTTACAAAAAACAACGAAGAAATTACTAGCTTACCCCGTGTGAAATAATGCAACGAAAACCAGCTAAGTGAGTGCCAAACCTCTATATTTTTGCGGGCTTATATCACATAGTAGTACTCCAATCATAACGACATTGCTATTAGTACAAGTATTTGATTTCAAAATGCGTGTGGAACATGCAAATTTAGATTAATTCCTTCAATCATTTTCCGTAACAAATGTTGTAATAAATGCTAAAAGATCTGTTTAATAAACTACGATAGATATTGGTTGCAAGTCATTCAGCATATTATACATACATACATACATAGACTCACACCTGTTTCTCAGAGGGGTAGGCAGATACAATACAACTGACTTCCATTTGTCACGATCCTTGCACACCTCTTAGAATATTATCACACACATGTTTACATAATGTCCGGATTTACGGTACCAATTTATATAACGGAGAAACGGGGGTATCGTTGTCTTTAGTTATGATGACGTCAGCAAGACTGACGTCACTATTATCTGCACGTTGGTTATCCACTGAAGGTTGTTTACTCATGGCGATAGTAAAACCCGAAATATGTTTCGTGAAGTTTTATTCCATAACAATCTTCGATACAAGGTGATCCGAACGGTCCGACGGCTCGAGCGAAAGTGATTTATACTCTTTTTTTTTTTAACATGACGCGTGCAGTTAGCCTCTCGGCTTTTACTGCTTCACCGGATAGTAGGGGTGAGCGTGGGCTTTAACCGTCTAGCAAAAATTCAACTACAAACTAAGTACCCGCGCCGGAGGGCGCCCCCTGTGGGGCTCGAACCTCGGCTCTGTGCGGATACTGACGTGGAGAGGGCAAGATATCGTGGTTTTAGGGGATTTTGTGCAACTGTCGCTCTACGTTAATGCGCGACGCGGGCCTCGCTACCGGTTTAGGTCCGGAGCGCGCATTCATCGGATCGAATGCAAACTAAGGGTCATGGAGGGCGCTGGTGGTCGCGACGCGTTCGCGGTCGTACTCGCGTCCGGCGAGTACGAAATATCGGTTGTGCAGTGTTGCGAGAGTCTCTAATCGATTTGATGTGGTCAAGGTAAACGGTGGTCTCGTCGTCCGGATCGTCTAGGACGTGCTTCGGACGACGGTGCTTAATTGTGAGTCGGAAGGGAGTGTAATTGACCGCCTGTACCACCAATTTACTTGGATGGTGAGTGGCAGAGTCAAAGTACCTTTTGGACGTTTGCTTCATCCAATGCCTGATGGTAGACAATTGGAGATCGGCATGGAGGCTTTTGTTACGGACGAGCCATGGTGCGCCCACGGCTCGTCGCATAAACTTGTTCTGGACTACCTGGAGGAGGTGGATGAGGTGTTCCTTAGCGTGCGCGAAGACCGGGCTCGCATAGGTCATCATGGGTCGAATGCACGTCTTGTAAATTCTCACCTTGTTTTCAAGGGACATTTTACTGCGTGCATTCAGGAGGCTGTGTAATCGATAAAGGGCAAATGTGGCACGGTTGCGAGCGTATCTCAGATGGTCCTTGAAGTTTAACTTCTGATCGAGGATCACTCCCAAGTATTTGGTTTTCCTCTCCCAGGGGATCGGTTTACCAAACATTCGGACGGGATCTGTGCTGGGCGCGGGGTTTACCCTAGAGAAGAGCATGGCTGCGCTCTTGGTCGGGTTGACTTCGATCCTCCATTTCCTGAACCATTTGCCGAGGGCATCGGCTGAGGATTGGAGTTCTCGGTGAATGGCTGACGGGCTCCTACTGGAGTAGTAGAGAGCTGTGTCGTCGGCGAAGAGGGCTAGATGAGCCTTCTTGGGTCTGGGGATGTCGCTGGTGTACAGCGAGAACAGGAGCGGGGCAAGGACTGAGCCTTGGGGAACTCCTGCACGTATCGGTCGGAGGGAGGAGTAATTTCCCTCGACGCGGTAGCGAAACGTTCGATCCGTAAGGAAGTCTCGTAGGATGTGCACGAGACGGTCAGGCACTTTGAGTTTAATCAGCTTATATAATAAGCCGTTGTGCCAGACCTTGTCGAACGCTTTGGCCACGTCGAAGAAGATTGCTCCAGTATGACTGCGGGTTCGGGCGGCTTTTACCAGAATGTGTTCAACGATGCGATGCACCTGATGGACACTGGAGTGTCTGGCTCGAAAGCCAAACTGCTCGTCTGGGAGAATATCGTTTGCGTGGATATACGACGACAAACGGGCGTGGATGATGCGCTCATAGAGTTTCCCCATGGCACAGAGAAGGCTAATTGGGCGGTAATTCGCCGGATCGGATTTGGATTTAAACGGCTTCGGGATACCAATCACGTTCGCCTGTTTCCACTGGTGTGGAAAGATGTTGTTGGAAAAGGCCGCGTTGAAAATCGCGACCATCAGGCTAAGTAGAAGCAATGGGAGTTGCTTGAAAACGCGATTGGTGAGTCCGTCATAACCGGGGGCTTTACGAGGGTGGAGTTTCCTGATCAGAGTTTTAACCTCTTCGATGGTCACTGGCCTCAGGGGATCGTCGTCGTCGTCGACGTCTGCATCCTCCCGGGAGGGGGGGGGCAGTTGGGGTCGGAGGGAGAGGGATGGCGGGCCTACGTTCTACCTCAGAGTCGACCTCATTGAGGTGATCCGGGTCTACTGGTAGGTTGCTGGGAGAACATTGGGTCTCTAGATTGTCGGCCATCGTTCGGCTTTTTCGTCGTCGTCGAACGCGGGGCGTTGATTCGGACGCGTCAGCGGGGGGATGGTCCAGTCGGTGTCGGTCTTGAGTCACTTGCAGAGATTCCAAAAGGCCTTCCGCGAGGGTTGAATCTCGGCTAACGTCCTATCCCACCCGGAATCCCGCCTCTCGGTCATGCGTTCACGTACAGTACGCTGTAGTTCACGCATTCGAGTGCGGTTTTCTAAGGTGTTATAGGAGTCGAAGGCTCTGGTGGCCGCGTTCTTCTCAGTCACTAACTCACGCAAATCCTCCGGGAGCTTCCACCGTCTGAACGCGTCAGCCGCTGGGACCTCCCGGGAACATTCGTTCACTTGGATTTGGACGTGAGTCGTGAATGAGCCGATAGCTGCGAGCGTTTGCTCGGGGGTCTCTATGAGGGACGGTATCGAATCTAAGTGCTCCGACGTGGCTGTCTTGAGTTTACCCTCAAGTTTCTGCCAGTCGGTTACATATCTGGGTGGGAGGTTGCTATCCGCGCCAGAGTGGCTAGTGCGGGAGGCAAGGCTAAGGACGACCGGTCTATGGTCAGAGTCTAACTCGTGTAGCACTTCAACAGAAGCCAAACGTAGATTTGTATTCTTAAGGAGCGCTATATCGAGTATGTCGGGTCGGTGACTGTCAATTCTGGGGAAGTGGGTCGGTTCGAGAGGGACTATAGGGTTGAACGGTATGATTGCCAAGTGATTAGCAAGTGCGCGGCCGTTCGAGTTGCTCGTACGGCAGCTCCATTGCTCATGCTTGGAGTTTAGATCGCCTGCCACTATGACAGAGCCATCTAAGTCATACAGTGTTTGGAGATCGCTAAGTAGCATCTCCTTGTCTGAGGGGAGGTAGGCCGAGACTATCGTGATTGGCTGATGGCCTGTCATGCCTATTCGACAGACAGAGACCTCAATGTTCTTCAGCACGGGAGGGTCCAAAGGTACGCAATGCAGTGATTTCTTAAAGTAAATCAGCGTGCCCCCTTTGACGGAGTGGGTCCTATCGTTGCAAACTATACGATAGTTGGCAACTGTAGGACTCCTCCGTTTTCTCGGTTTGAGGAATGTCTCTTGAACGAGGAAGAGATCAAGTTGATGATCGCAGAGGAATTCTGCGACTTCATCGCGTTGTCTCGCTAATCCGTCTGCATTGTAAAACCCGATCTTTAGAGATCTGGGTATTAGCCTGCAAGTGAATTGGGGAGTCATTAGCGGGTGTACAGCCATTACGGTTGTATTGATTTAATAAAGCGGCGGTATACGCGTGCCGCGTCGATGGCCAACTGGATGTTGGTCGGATCAGCTTCGGCCCTCTGGGTGATGTCCTCAAACTGATCGAGCAACTCCCAGCCCTGAGTCATGATGCGCTCGGCAAAGCCTGAGGCGCGCCCTTTGCTATTCGCTTGGGGTGCCCGGGTTTTGGGCGCTGGGGCTGATGACTTTGGAGTCTGGGCTCCTTTGGCCGGGGCCTTTGGAACCTGTGACTTCTTAGTCAGCGGGTTGTAAGCCCAGCCCGATTGGACTGGGGCGGGAGGGGTCGCGCGGGTTGGGGGTTTGGGGGACGCCTCTTTAGCTGGGACTGGTACAGCCTTAGGGGCGACCGCCTCACCCGCAGCCCTGGGTGCGGTCGAGGGGACGTAGTCTGGCAGAGGCCAGTGTGGTCTTGCTGGTCGCAGGGATGTCTTTTGGACATCCAAGGACATTAGCGGGGGAGGGCTTGCTTGGGGCTTGGCGGAGCTAGTCTGCGCCTGAGGCTTGCAAGCGTTGCGCTTACTGCGAGGCCTCCTGGCGGGTCTCCTCGCCGGTGCCTTGGGACAGCCGCGATAGTTCGCAGGGTGTCCCAAGGACTGGCAGTTAACACAACCAGGTGGCTCGGAGCATTTGCTACGATCCTTAGGTCTGGGGCATTCGGAGGTGTGATGACCTGGGGTCAGGCATTTAACACACCTCGGGGCGACGTGACAGTTCTTTGACGAGTGCCCGTACAGTTGGCAGTTGTGGCACTGCCCCTGTACGGTCCCTCGCCGCGGCGGTTCGACGTGGATGCCGCCGACGCCGCAAACTGTTTTAAGGACAGTGAGGATCTTCTGTCCTTCTTTCGAGTGATCGAGGTGGACCAGCACCATGTCAAAGGGCAAGCCACCGTTTGATCGGCGCATCCGATGCACCTCTCTCACGGGGTACCCTTGGGTGATTAGGTCCTCCTTGATCAAGTCGACTGGGAGATGGCGGCAAACGCGCCGAATTACCACCCGGAGGGACTTGTCCTCTGCGGTGCCGTAAGTGTAATAATCCACCTTACGGGCATCGAAGAAGGAGGTGGTAATTCTGTATTCGTTTGGGGTCTGCAGTTGTATCTTGTACATCTGCTCTTTTTGTATGTAGGTAGTGCTTAGCGCGACTACCCCTTTTGACTTCAACACCGTGGACATTTCCTGCCACTTATCGATGTTGAGTAACATGATGGGTGGGGGCTTGGTGATCTTGGCCGTGAAGCCAGAAGATTTGGCCTTAGCCTGAGAGGCGGGGGCGCTTGTAGAGGGGGAAGAGGGGACAGAGTTAGTGGCGGAGGGTCTCTCCGTACGTAAATTCTTCGTCTTGGCGCTCTTTTTGCTCTTCTCCTGAGTTGAAGCCTCAGAATCAGAGCCCGAAGAGCTGTCAGACGAAGAAGATGACGACTTGTCAGCGCGGGTCCGCTTGTCGGCTTTCCCGTTGCGCTTGACAGTTATGATTTGTACTCGACCCGTCGGCCGTATTTCTACGAAATGTGCGGCGACAAACATGTTACGTAGTTTCTTTGTTCGATGAACGAATGTAAATTAAACTATTAAAATCATCAATTGTACAAATGTTATGATGTTTTATAAATCATAACTTGATTTTTAACACTAAATTCATTAAGTTTAACTAACTATTTAAGAGTAATTTAAACAAAGACTTAAAACTACTCCTATGACGCATTTGTTTTTGGTTAATCAATGTAGTTGCGCCGATATATATATTTAATATTATAAATAAATTAAATTTTAAATATTGCATAGGAGTGTAAAAAAATAAATATTTATTATTGTTTATATATTATTTTTCAAGATTATGGTTTATCAATCATAATTTAATTCGGTAGGGTGAAGTTTAGGACTGAATAAAGCGCGCTTGCAGCAAGTTTGCTTTCGTCAAGGACACACAAACACATAAGCTGTTATTTACTGCCAAAAAGAAATAAATTATTGGAGAATATAATTATGTTTTTCCATTTGTAAAAAGGAGAATCCAATATTAAATGTAACTCAAAATTAAACTGGCGTGGTGGCTTAACCAGCTTACAGAGTCAAAGAGTCTCAAATGAAAGTTGTATCTTTCAGGTTCTAGCTATGTCGTATCCGTATTAATACTTGATATGTGTCAAGTGTGCCTCGAATCAAATTGTATTTATTATATCAATTACGTTTTTACATAAAACATTATAAATTGATAAACAAAATTACATATTTTAACGAGCCCTAAGCTTTTTACTATGTATAATATAGATAATTGAGTTCAATTATTTTTGATATAACCAATAATCATAAAAAAAGAAGTTCAACAAAATGTATTGTATTGATTAAAATTGTGCATCAAAACACAGCTGCGAACTTAAATGGGTCAACACCATCCAGCAATACTGTTGTGAATATTGATCAACAATACTATTTACTTACTTATAGTATGGTTACCTAGGGTAACCATACTATAAGAGTGTTCTGTCAGATTATACATACATACTGTCAGAGTTGTTCAAGCCGCCCGGCGCCCATTAGGCGTCTGATATGGCTTAACGACTGTTGCTTAATGGCCACAACTCGGACCAACTGCTTAACGTGCCATCCAAAGCACGCAACGCTCAGAAATTAAAGCACTTTGACGGTCACCCATCTATGGACTGACGGTGAGCCTATTTTATTTAACCTCGCCAGTCACTTACGAACCGGTAGGAGCACCTGGCTACGATAATGTAATACCTACCTTCTCTACCTCCAGCGTGGCAATGCTGCCAGCATTCTGGCACGGTTTTCAATAAGTTATGGCTATTTTGTTTTTAAGGACAACGCACAGAGATTAGATTCCCTAGTGTGGACTAGGGAATCTAATCCCTGTGTCGCGGGGTACTTTACAAACATATAATAGACGGACACAAATTACATCCAGACTCAGATCAATTATTTATGGGTCAGACAAATAGTTGTCCGGCGCGGGACTCGAACGCGCGACACGAAGCGGTGAGGCGACTGTCTTAGCCACTGCGCCACACGTGGCTATAATAATTTTTACAGCGTAGTTTTCAGTTATTGATTGTTTTTATGTTCACTGTAATTTTGTAATTTACAGCTAAGTACTGTTAGTTCCCTAAATATTTTCAATAATAATTACCCCATATTGAGAATTTCCTCAAACAGTGGATCTTTGTAATTGATTCTAAAGAAATCGGGTGCTGTGGTGCGCATAGTGTAGTATGCGTCTATCTTTTCCTTTGTCCTTTCTAAACTAAATTTGCAACTTCTGAGGAAGGTTGCAAGCCACTGGTCATCTGAAAATAAATAAAAAATAATATTAAACAATGGAACAGTATAATCAAAAAAAATAGCGCTAGCAACATTTATATACAAATACGTTTAAATTTTCATCAACAATCTATGGTTGACAATCCACCTATACAGAAATACCGGCCAAGGAATTTAAATTTTGTGTTTGTAATATCTTCCGAAACTCATGCATTGGATCCCAGATGAATACGAAAGTTATTTTTTTAAAGCAGGGGTATGCCTATACATGCCACCTGCAAAAAGTGTCTGCGCAACCTAACCTGCCGTGGACTTCTCTTGCTGACTGATGAGGGAGCCCCGGGAACGCGGGTATGCTGCTCCGGTGCCCCCCAATTATTTAAAAAAAATATATATTTTGTGATTGTAATATCTTCCGAAACTCATGCATTGGATCCCAGATGAAAACAAGGGAAAATAATAATTATCTATAATAATAATAAGGGTCGGATACAAAAGGCGGCAATAATGGGAACGGCACGCATTGTAAGGAGGCTCCTTACTCTGTCGCCTTGACCACCGGCGGCCTAGGCCGTCAAATCTCGCCGCTGGAGGACCTCTATTTTTTTCATATTTATTTATATATTATTGTTTTCTTTTTTGTTTCAATTTTATAGATATAAATAGTTATGTTAAAAATAAAAACTATAAATAAATAATTTGGAATAATAATAAATTCTCCAAATCGTAAATACCAAATAGAAAGTCTGTACGAATACACTTGGATTGGTCGCAATCCAAGTGTAGTCGTACAGATTTTCTATTGCAGCTCAGCTATAAGCTACAAAATAGCTGAGCTAAATACGAAAGTAATATTTAAATAAACAGGATTATTTTATAAAATCGTCCAGAGTCTAGACAAACTAATCAGATTATTTTTGGCGACACACAATGAGTCGCCAAATATAATCTGCTTTTTAGGGTTCCGTAACCAAAGGGTAAAACGGGACCCTATCACTAAGACTTCGCTGTCGGTCTGTCCGTCTGTCACCAGGCTGTATCTCCTGAACCGTGATAGTTAAACAGCTGAAATTTTCGCAGATGACGTATTTCTGGTGCCGCTATAACAACAAATAAAAAACAAAATAAAATTAATATTTAAGGGGGCCTCCATTCAACAAACGTGAATTTTTTGCTCGTTTGTATAGATAATGGTATGGAACCCATCGTGCGCGAGTCCGACTCACACTTGGCCGGTTGTTTTTTATTACGTGATATAATAATGATTCTCCACAACAAGTTTGGACCTTGGACACAATTTACTCTCTAACTTACACATAGAAGTATATTCCGCATGCGGAAAATCACCATGCATGGCAAAAGTTACATATATTAGCATCATCTATAGCTCTTAGGTGAGTTAGAGCTCTTCGTCCACGAGAAAATTTCATATCGCAAATGTTGGAGAATCCTGGGCCCAGCAGGGGATCAAACCTAAATTAAATGTATAGACCTCTATCATAGATAAATAAAGTACGTTTCTACAACAAGATCCTCCGCCATACTGTATAATATTGTATAAATATAGCTTATTAAAAAAAATACTTTATCTGTGATAAGTACTTGGAGGGCGATGCATGTCGGGGTCACTCACTATAATCCTCACATCTTCCCTAACGCTACTTCATACTACTCTGAGACTACAAAATAATCTTAAATTTAAGAGTAAGTAGGCCTCATAATTGTATTTAATATTACGTAATTTATTTGAACAAAAAGTATTTTTTTATTAAAAATTCTTCTGTAAGGTCTTATTTTAACTATCGAAGGTTTCTCAAAATTGCTACAATTAAACTGTTCAAGCATTATTAGCAACACTACTTTAGATCGACTACATCTTTCCATGGTTGAAACTGTCTACTTGCCAAGTTTTATCACGATAGACTCAGCAGTGTAATCTTGTAAAGATAACATACATTTAGTCGGAGTTATTTTCTAATTTAATACAGAAATACTGTCAGCAGGTGAGTTAATTATATCCCTACGCTGGCGTCGTCGGTCTTGCTGGACAAAGGCCTCCCCAAAGATCTCCACAATCGCCAGTCTTGCGCTTTCCGCATCCATCTACTTCCACAACCCACACAAGATCATCGGTCTATCTTGTGGGGGGCCTGCCCACGTTGCGTCTTCCGGTTCGTGATCGCCACTCGAGAACCTTGCTGCCCCAGCGGCCGTCGGCTCTACGAGCCGACTGCCACTGCCACTTCATCTTGGTAATTATGAAAGATATTCCACCAAAAATAATTAAAGTTCACCTGTCCTGGCATTGAGATGAGGTTGTTTAGCAAGCCAATCCTTTAAACTCTGCAGATCAGCTTGTAAGCGATTTGGGTCTTCATTCAACTCCTTGCGGGCTTTCTCTAGAAGAGCGGGGGGCAAAGCTCTAACACTCATATTTAATACACTGGTAAATATTTGTTTTTTTATATAAACTCGTCCTCTACTCCCGCCAGCACTATTCAACGCGGCAATGCTACTAAGTGTATTGACAAAACGTAATTTGAAAATTATCTTTGATTTCTTATCTAACACTTAATACGCCTTTAAAAAATGATTATCAACCCAGACTTCACATTACGATTATGTATCTCGTCGTTTATCGTAGATGTGGCCTGGTTTTATCGTATATCGTACGTTATATGTGAAGTTTAGTTGTTAAAAATTATCTTTCTATTAAAACGCAAATAGGGAAGCACCTTCCTCCACCTCATACATCATCATATCAGCCGAAAGACGCCAACAGTTGGACAAAGGCCTCCCTCAAAGATCTATACAATTGTCGGTCTTGCTCTCTCCCTCACAAGAGTCCCCCCACCCTATACATACATATTATGTTATATGGCCATATAATAGTAATATGACTTATATATGTATTCAAGGTTTATAAGTGTAAAAAAAGAGTGGACGAAACTTAAGGAGCGCTACATACCTATTAATAGAACAAATTAAAATAAAAAAAAAAATTGAATTAAAAGAAATTATTGGCAAAATGTTGATTGTTTTTCATGGGATGTATGGGTTAATCTTATTATTTATCAATTTTTCATATTTAAGTGCTACATGGCTTTTAGTTTTATAGACAAATTATGCTCCTTAAGGAACAGTCACTATTAAGACGCCGTCACGCCGTCGTCCCTAGTTTGTGCAGGATAAACGACGAACAGCGGCGAGTGCACCGCGCATTTCTGTCCGCCATCGTTAGCCTAGGAGGCTTCCACTGCTTCACCGGACTATAGAGGCGAGCGAGGGCTCCAGCCATAACATCACTGGTCTGCGCTAGCTCTTTATGCTACACCTTGTCTATTTACTACATACATACAAATAAATACAAGACAAGAATGATACAGAAACCCAACGCACAAGCTCTACTCACACTTGGCGGTTTATTTCACAAATTATCTCAACTATATAGGTACAAGGATATTGATCGTTTTCTTCTATGATTAATAGTTAAAAGCTATGATAATAAATAATATATTAAAAATACATAGGTAAGTAACGTAACAAATAACACCTACTAAGTGATCAATGAAATTTATTCAGCACTTGGGTATTTACATACACTGGTACTTGTCAAGCTCACAATTTATTACATAAACACAGTTTAAGAACAGTAATTAAAGTAACAAAATATTTTAAATTAGTCCGTCCGTGCGGTCTGTTTCGTCACATGTATTTTTAATATTCTTAAATAAATAATAAATAGCTAGTTACTAAGCTATTATTGTTACATTTAGCAATAGTATATCAAATTAAAGAATTGAAAACAACGAGCAGTTGGCTAGCGCAAAAGGCTCTCAACCAGTAGCTTAATTTAAACGACTGGGCACCCTTATGGGCCACATCTCAGGCGGCCGCTGAAGTAAAAAGATGGAATTCGATCGATTCGAGTTTAAGCACATAGGCATATTTTATATGGGCTAACTATGCACGTCTAAAGCCAAAAGAATGCAAACGTAAATTTGTCCTTATGTGTACACTGTATACATTTAAGTTAGGTCATGATGAGGTTATATTTAAAGGCGCCATGTGCAAACATATCTCAAATGATAACAATAATGTTATGATGGCGATTTCTTTTTAATTTGTTAATTTTTAGGGTTCCGTTCTCAAAGGGTAAAACGAACCGTAATAGTTAGACATTTGAAAAAAATTAACCGTAATAGTTAGACATTTGAAGTTTTCACAGATTATGCATTTCTGTTGCCGCTATAACAAGCAATACTAAAACAAAATAAAATAAATATTAAGGGAGCTCCCATACAACAAACGTGATTTTTTTGCTCGTTTTTTATAGATAATGAATGGTACGGAACACTTCGTGTGCGAGTCCGACTCGCATTTGGCCAGTTTTTCTCCTTATATTTACACTAACCACTAGACCAACAGGCCAGTAGTCAGGCGCACTATTCCCTTTTCTGTATACTTTTGTCCTATATGTTTCTGTCAGAGCTTAATAATACTCCAATATATAAATAATAATAATAATATCTGGGAACAATGTCACACAGATCATCCTAGCCCCAAACTAAGCAAAGCTTGTACTATGGGTACCAGGCGACGATATACATACTAATATTGATAGATAAATACTTATATACATAGAAAACATCCATGACTCAGAAACAAATATTCGTGCTCATCGCACAAATATTTGCACTTACCGGGATTCGAACCCAGGACCACCAGCTTCGTAGGCAGAATCACTACCAACTAGGCTACGGTGACCGTCAAATAAAATATTATTATCCTGCATTTATTATTTATTTATTTGTTCGGGAATACAAACGGTTATACACTTTTCTTGATAACTAAGATATAGTTTATAGGATTGGTCAATGAGTAACCCACATCGTTATCCACATCTTGCCAGTTGGCGTCGTTGGCAAATGCTTGCTTGTCACGCCGGATGTTGTGGGTTCGATTCCCACCGATGACAGATATTTGTGTGCATGAAAATGTCTGTTTGTCCTGAGTCTGGATGTTAATTATCTATATAAGTATGTATTTACAAAAGAAAAGTAGTATATGTAGTATTTCAGTTATCTGGTTTCCAAAGTACAAGCTCTGCTTAGTTTGGGATCAGATGGCCGTGAGTAAATAATGTCCCAGGATATTATTATTATCTTAAGAAAATCGTCGAAGATTCTCAAGGAGCAAGGATCGGCTTCTCTTTGCTCCACTCTCTGTTAATCTGAAAGAGTATTGACTACCCGACAGAAGGGGCGACAACTCTTTATAGTTCAAACCTAGCCTCGAGTTACTGGTTACTTACGTAGAGATCTTAGAGGGTCGGCTTTTAGGGCCGTTTCGTGCGGCTATCGCTCTACGTTAATACGTGACGATGCGGTCCAGTAGAAGATCGGCGAAGGCATTACATTGTTATGAATGCTAACTAAAGGTTATGGAAGTGTTTTGTTACGTGTTAGCGGTCGTAGTCTAGTGTGGCAATTATATCATATTCCGTTCACTGTCACAAGTTTCCAATAACTTTGACACTTGTTCTAGGTAAGCTGTGATCTTATCGGAGTGTCTTGTTTTGGGATGACGGTGCTTATGGAAGAGGACAACTGAAGTTTATTTGACAGCTGCATCCACCCAGGGACTTGGATGATGCATGGAATAGAGAATAGCTATCTGCCCAGGTCATATTATAGTGCACAAGTGTGTGCGCATACAGAGGGGCACTTTCTATCATCATATTTATAACTCTCATATTTAATATCAGAGTTCATTAATAGAATAACTGATTACTTTAATAATAATATTATTATGTAATATATATGCCGTTCACGTTACTATTGATTTATATTTGTTTGTTTAGCTCCTAATTCAATTATTTTAATTTAGATTTACATATAAATTGTCGTTAGTTACAAAATTAGTGCAAATGCTATGTACGCCGTTATTGTGATGCATATCAGACAATGTATTATAGATATTATTTAACTGTGTACTTATAATATGTGTCATGTGGCAGTACTTTAATAAATAAAATAAAAAATTTGATGCTCCGATGGGACTACTAGCGACACGACCATCAAGAGGTCAGGTACAGTATCGACGGCTTTATGTGCTCTTTAAAGGATTTACTTCCACCAACTTCCAGACTTCGGGCTCATACTGAGAAATTCTCTTGACAGAAAATTATGAATATCACTTTTTGATCCAAGGATAGGTTTTGACACTGTTATCTCATTATCTGCGGTTAAATACGCTACCGCTAGACCAACGAGGCAGTCATGAGAGC
Organism: Pseudoips prasinana; assembly: GCA_951640165.1. Taxonomy (NCBI): domain Eukaryota; kingdom Metazoa; phylum Arthropoda; class Insecta; order Lepidoptera; family Nolidae; genus Pseudoips; species Pseudoips prasinana. The sequence continues at coordinate 25,213,837 of OX621237.1, read as the reverse complement.
AGTCAGTAACCTAACCTTTAGCCGTAGCGTTTAACCTTCAGATCGATATAAAAAAGCATTAAGAACTTAATTTAGTAGAATTTAGTTCTGAAGTTTGAATGCTGTTTATTACTTCGCCGATTAAATATGAATTAATTTTATTAAGATAAGTTTAACACGTTATTTATACATGCTGGTCATTAATTATTAACATTCATAAGTAATGGGGCGCTCTGCGATAACTATGGACGTATGTCGGACAAAATACGAGGATTATTATGATAAAAACAAAACGTCATTTACTTTACCAAATATTAGTAGATTATATGGGACAATGAGTGATCAGTTACATAGTCTGATATATATTGAACTAGCAGTGCCCGCGGACTTCGTTCCGCGTTATAAATATTTAGGTCCCTGCCCGTTTTTTCATAGCCTATGACACTCCACAATAACGTAGGTTTCTATTGGTGAAATAATTTTGCAAATCGGTTCAGTAGATCCAGAGATTACCCGTAACAACGTCACAAACTCACAAACAGTATCTCTTTATAATATTAGTATAGACTAGCTGTGCCCCGTGGTTATTCCCGCGTTAAACTTATAGCCATATTTATAAATTATAGCCTATTTGTTAATCGACGGTATCAGATAACTCCATACCAAATTTTATTAAAATCGTTCCAGCCGTTTAGACGTGAAGAAGTAACAAACATACACACTCACAAACTTTCGCCTTTATAATATTAGTGTGATTATACCAGTTTGTAAACGATTAGGGGAGAACAGATACAAAGGCGCGCTAAGTAGCTGGTGGTACTCCTTGTGTAGCCATCAGACAAGAGTCGTTGAGCTATGTCTTACATATGTTTTAGGCTGCTTAAACAACTCTTAGACTTGTTTAGCGACTAGCTACACGAGAAAAACTTTGAGAAATCGCACATGTTATATACAGAATCACACATATTATAAAGGCGAGAGTTTGTGAGTGTGTACGTTTGTCACTTCTTCACGTTAAAACGCCTGGAGCCATTTTAATAAAATTTGTTATGGATTTAGCTGACACCCTGGATTAAGACATAGGTTATAATTTATAAAGTTTAACGCGGGTAAAACAGCGGGGCACAGCTAGTGTAAAATAAAGACAAACTTAATCTTTATTTTCTGTATCTCGCATGTTAACATGGTACACGTGGTTCAGTTTTAGAGGCAAATTAAACTCATTAAACACATACAATTCATTTTAAAGATATCTTGTTTTCAGTATAACATGTTTAAAATGATAAAAGTAATAAATGAAATCATAGTTAATTTTAAAAACTATGATTTAAGAAGTATTCCAAAAAGAATAATTTATAGCGCCATATGTTGGAATTGTCCGATCTAAGTATTGGCATACCAGCCGTTTTGGCGCCTAGGCACCTTGCTATCCATTGTGGTCAATTTCTCCGTTGTTTGTGAACCGATTTTGATAATGTTATTATTAATCGATAGGGTACGCTTTTGAAAGGAATGTTATAATCGGTTGTCTCGCAGATAAGTTAGTTGGGAGTCGGTTATAAGCATTGTACCTGAACTTATCTAGGGTAAATATGTGACTTCCATAGTACGAAGGTACAGCTTAGGTATCTTTGTGAAATAAAACGTATATCGTAGGTATGAAACAATAATTTAATCAAATTCAAGTTGTCTGAATGAGCCATCGGTTCCGAACATGTCTTCCGCAGTCCTGGGTTTGCCAGGTCGCTTGGACTCATCTGTTCCATAATTCTGGTCCTCTTCCAGCCACGGACTCCACTCCTTCACTTGGTTCCTCCAATATTCTAGAAGAAGAAAAGCCGTTCATTTTGCTGCGATGCGAGCAACTATACTTAACCTTCACAAGATCAGTATGTAAAATTGAAATATCTCCTGATATTGACCATAATTTTTTTCGTAAAAGATAACTCCCGCACTCAAATGAATCCCTGTAAAACGGGGTACTTTACAAACATATAATTGACGGACACAAAGTACATTCAGACTCAGGACATACAAATAGTTGTCCAGCGTGGGTTTCGAATCCCCGCTTCGCCACACGTGCAGTCCATATTAAGCTACGTATATCCCAAAACTCTTTCTAGTTGAACTGAAATGACTCTATTGAACACAATAGTAGTAGTGCAATAAAATTACTATCGTGAATATAGAAGTTAAACTGAGCAGACACGTTAACAGTGTATCATGACATGATTGATGATTTCATTGGCATTAGAATGGCAAGTACATAGGCTTATATTAGATATCGGTAGATAAGTTATGTGTTTTTGAATACCTGTAATTTCTGCTATCGTGCCACCATTTCCACCGTACTCCGCTGGTAGAATATCTTTAGGAATATGTTCATACAGATCGTCCCAGTGTTTGCCGTGAACGTATAACTGAAAAGAAAAGATAAAAAAAAACCGATATGAAAGAATATCTAAGTACATGGTAAATAAGAAAACAAATCTTATACTCAGACTAGCTGTTGCGCGTTGTCCGCGTGTTAGCTAAGATCACACATCTAAGAGGTTAAAACAAATTTATTCTGTGTTGCCTATGGTTTAGTCGGACCTAGACAACTGATCGAACGACGATTGGTCGACATGACAATTGGTCGACAATCATTTGGTCGACAGTAAATTCATCGACATTGATATTTAGTCGATGCACGTTAGTGCGAAAAGTATTCCACATTTGGGTTAGGTTAGGTTAGAACGGTGACCATTTGGCGCGCGAAGGCGAGCGAGCGTAGCGAGCGTGCCGCGGTAGCGGCCGCCGAGCGCTAGAAAAACATTAACCATGGATATGTCCATAATGGCATGCCTTGCCTTGCCTTCGCACTAACGTGAGTCGCGTTTCAGTACTTTAGGGCGGCTACAGTTCATCGCTATTTTGAACTTCGAAATACAGTATTACAGTCCATAGGATCCATGAAGGTAGATAGTAGATCGTTACCTTGGATAGATTTGTCGTCCAATTGATTTGTCGACGAATTATGAATTTCGACCAAAATAAATGTCGACTAAACATTTGTCGACTAATTGTCATGTCGATCAGATGTTTATCGACCAATTGTCGTGGACCCGGTTTAGTACTTCCCCCTATTGTCCGAACAAATAAGCTTCGTACATTTTTTTACATTTCATCAACTTTCTTACAATCTTTCAACCCCTACATTAACCGCCTAAAGGGTGAAACTTGGTTTTCAAACATGTCAAAATTCAATATTAGTAATCGATTGGACTAAGGCACTAATATTTTCTAAATATTTTGAAATAAATCTGTAGAACATATTTTACAACCCCCTTTTATCATTTTAGGGGTCTGAAGTTGATCAGACCAAGTAAACACGTTGTTCCATAACGATTTTAGAACCCCTTTTCACCCCTTTAGGAGTTGAACTTTGAAATAGCTTTTCTTAGTGCACACCTAAAGAATATTTGTGCAAATAACATGGTTCTAGATCCCGCGGTTTCAGCTGTACGTTGATCGTTGAGTCAATCAGTTTCTGCTTTTATACATATCGAAATGGATACGCAGTAAAAAAAGTACATTCATGACTACAAATATCTTTAATATTTTTTGCAAGAATTTTGATCTATTCCCCATAGAGAACTTTCATTACAACTAGATCATTAAAGTCAAACAAAGTTTTTAAAAACTAGCCTAGTGTTTATTCGTATACAACTTATCGACATTTTTTTTGATATCTCACTAAGTTATGTTGACCAGTGCACTCAGCGATATCAATTGTCTCTGGCTAGACATGAATTGAACGGATTTCATTGCCTCAGAAGATGAGCCCCTGCTTGTTATTATGCCAATCCTTTTTATTACCGCTTATGGAGTATTTTAGTAAAGATTTTGATTATATATTAGTTACTCACTCGGTTTTTATTTTTTTCATTTAGTAAACTCTTCATTGCGTTAAACATGGCTTCAAAAGTAGCTGTCATGTTCAAAAAGTGCATTCCCTTCATTCGCAAAGGCGAAGCATCCTGAAAAAAAATATGTTTATGAGCTATCATAACAAACAAATAAACAAATTCCGGTTTAATAATCTAATCCAAGGTTGGATTAGATTGTTAATCCGGCATTTTTAGGGTTCCACACCTATGCATCGAAAGGAAAAAAACGGAACCCTTATAGGATTACATTGTTGTCAGTCCATCTGTCTGTCTAGACCATTTAAAAAAAATGCGAAAACCATACAGTTTTAGTTACATCATAATAAAGTAAAAATATTTTTAATAATTTTAAACTTACTACCCTTTTCCTCATGAACGCGTAGAGGTATTAAATTGAAATCCATATGAAATACTCAACTACCTATATAATCCTTTTAAGCTGTAACAAAATCAAACTTCTATGTGGACGTACAGACGTCAGCACATGAAGCTACCCCAATCTGTCAAATTTCCCCAATTGAAAGTGAACCTTATGCTTATGTGTTATCGTGGAAAATCTATAAAAGAAATTTGACAGATTGGGGTAGCTGGATGTGATGGCGTCTGTACGTTGTACGGAACCCTCGGTGCGTTCAACTTTAAACAGAAATTACAAATATATAAAAATACCTATTTAAGGTAGAGAGCCGATAAGGAAACGGCAAATAATAACGGCATGTCCTTTAGCAGTTCCCATGTTTAACACGTGAATGTGCTGTCTATTGTCCATATTATAGAAATATAAAAGCAAAGTATATATCGAATATTTTAAGTTTAGATTTATCCTGATTACAGGATAAATCTATTAAGATAAGATAAGATAAGATATCTATTAAGATAAGATAAGATAAGATAAGATAGATCTATTAAGATGATACAAAAATAGTGTAGAAGTAGTATATTTTTTGTAATATACAAAAAAAATGAGGTATGTGAAGTTTTAACCGTGAGGTTTGTACTTTGAACTGTACTGCTGCATCATCCCCATAGATCTACCATGGTACCATGGTACCAGGTAAATCTACCATCTAGATAGAATAAGATAATTCCAAAAATCACAACATGTTCATAAACGTGTGTAAAAAGTTCTTCTGTACCTGCCCTAAGACAATTGATTTCTTCATAGAGACTGGTGTCATTTGTAGAACAGTTGCCATTGTTGTTCCCTCCAAGTCTAATAAACTGCGCGTTCCTGCTACCGTAGCATGGTCATCTTCCATCAATACAATCTGAAAATGATTATTTAATAATAGGTCTTTACCTATGAAATTGCCGTTTTGTATGAAAAAATTTAAACGAATTTTTTTCATGAATTTTTTTATTTGTATTAATCGAAGTAATCACCCATGCAATCAATGCATCTTTGCCATCGCAGTGGCAGTTTATTGATGCCCTTCTTAAAGAAATCAGCTGGACGGGAGGCAACAAATTCTTCAAAGGCATTTTGTACTGCCTCTCGGGTATTGAATTTTTTTCCCGCCAAGAAGTTATCCAAATTCTGGAAAAAGTAGTAGTCTGTAGGCGCAAGGTCTGGTGAGTAGGGCGGATGACGGAGAGCTTCCAACCCCAGTTCTTGCAACTTGGAGACCGTCTGCTGTGCAGTATGAGGTCGCGCGTTGTCGTGCAGGAGCAGCGGAGACGAGCGATTGACCAATGCTGGTTGGAGATGCGCCAGCTTCTCCATCATTGTGCTCAGTTCTTCACAGTACACATCTGCAGTAATGCTCACCCCGTTTGGTAAGAAGCTGTGATGAATCACACCGGCGCTAGACCACCAAACAGTGACCATCACTTTTCTAGGGGTAAGTTTTCGTTTAGGGCATTGTTTAGGTGCTGAACCAGGATCCAACCAACTTGCTGAGCGCTTGCGGTTATCAAACAGAATCCATTTTTCATCGCTGGTAACAATGTGGTTCAAAATTCCTTCATTTGTGTGTCTGTTGAGCAGTGCAAGGCACGTCTCGACGCGTACTTCGCGCTGGCGATCATTGAGTTCGTGGGGCACCCATTTGTCAAGCTTTTTTACCTTGCCAATTTGACGCAAATGGACCAATATTGTTTTGACGCTAACGTCGAAAGCTGCTGCTAATTCAGCCGTAGATTGTGTATCATCAGCTTCCACAACCGCCTTTAATTCGTCATTGTCGACCAAAGTCTTCGGACGACCGCGAGGTTCATTTTTCAGGTCGAAATTTCCAGAACGGAAGCGAGCAAACCAATAACAGGTGGTGCGTTGGTTTGTAGTGTTAGCTCCGTAAACGTCGTTGATGTTGCGTGCCGCTTGTGCCGCGTTGCTGCCACGACGGTACTCATATTCCATAATTACTCGAATTTTTAACGTATCCATGATGACGAAAAAGATTGAAATGCGATGAAAATGTAACACTAATCAATAAAGAAATGACTACTTTTGGAAAAAAGAATCCATGTTTTTAAAATAAAATTAATTTGAAATTAGAATTCTTAGCCAAACAAAAATTATTTTGATTTGAAATGGCCAGTACTGCAGAACGGCAATTTCATAGGTAAAGACCTAATATAAGTAAGAAGGTACCTTAAAATTAATGTCGCTGTAAATAATATAATATAATAATAATATCACGGGACAATTTCACACAGATCATCCTAACCCCAAACTAAGCAAAGCTTGTACTATGGGTACCAGGCGACGATATACATACTTATATGAATCGATAAATACTTATATACATAGAAAACATCCATGACTCAGAAACAAATATTCGTGCTCATCACACAAATATTTGCACTTACCGGGATTCGACCAGCTTCGTAGGCAGGAGCACTACCAACTAGGCTACGGTGTAAATAATAACTGATCAATGTAATTTATTGTATAGATGCAACTTGCCTAAATGTTTGCTTTTAGATCGCATCTGATCTCAATCAGCGCCAAAGAATTGTATTTTCTATATTTTCAATCCGATAGCAGCCAACATGAAATTAACTTAAGTTTGTGTAAGTAAAGGGATTTTCAAAAGGGGCGGGTGAATCTTGACAGCTTATAGCGGCCATCTTGGTAAACCGATAACTGTCAAAATTGGCATGTATACAGATTTAGTCGTGAGTGTCGTGACATTTCACCTAGGTAAACGTAGTTTTTAGCGCTAAAGCAAAGTGTATGAATTGTTAAAATTTACTATCGAAATCGTTGCCGTATTCGCCTAGCGTTCGGCGACGTAACGGCGACCGATATCGGACAGTAACAACGTTTTTTGTCGCCTAGTTTAGATGGTATGGTTCTCATAAACGTGGTTCCAACAGGACGGCGCCACTTGCAATACCGCATAGGAAACATTAAATTTATTGAATGAGAAGTTCGGGGGTCATTACAATTTCCTCGTGGCCATATATCGGCCCAAACAGTCAGTCACAACGGTGACGAAGCATATGCGCGAAATATATCACAGTGCATATATGATGAACATGACTGGAGATAGGCCTTCGGCACTCCGCGGCAGAGGAGTGTAACGCCGGCGATTTCATGATGGTTTCTACAGAAAAGTTAATTAACAACAACAGAGAAATTAATTAAGTTATTGGTACTATCGGCAAGCGAATTTAACAAAAAAAAAACCAGTGAACTTGAAAACCTCCTCCTTTTGAAGTCGGTTAAAAATAAGTTTGTCCGAAAGTCCCAATAACTTTCTTTGACCCAAACATCTACCCTGAGACCTAATTATCATTGCCAAACATGCAGCCGCTTCACCAACGTTGCCTTTAAATACACATAAAAATATAGATTATTCAAAACCCAATAAAACTCAAATCTCAGAGTTGTAGATGGGTAAACCATAATTAAATAGGTACCTTCATGATTTCATTTGTTACTGACATGATGTCCATAATGTGATATTTATTGGGGTCATATTTCCCTGCACGTATTATAGAAACTCGGTAAGCATCCGGGCCCGGTGGTTTCGGTAGAATGATCACTACTCTGTAAGCATTAAATGATAATTTTACACAAAGTAATATAAATCAAAATTGATTTGTATATTCGAGTATCATTAGCAGAAACCAATTAAATCACAGTGGATTGTCCTTTTGATTTCGAGTAGAGAGACTCGTGTCAACATTGCCATGCTATCCTCGCTGGTAGAAGTTCTTCTACCCTCAGTAGTAAAAATTCTACAAGCGAATCTCAACGAAACTTTAGACAACTATGATGTTCTATGCATAATTTATCAGATATTGGATGAGTATGTAAGCAAACACGGCACTATCTAGTCTCTCATCACCACATGGGAAAAATGGAGTCCACTATACATGGCTTTAACGTACTCTCCAACTTCGATGCTCGTGGGCTACGAGGTATTAGACTAGCCAGATAAACCGCGGCCTGATAACCTGTTTCAGGCCGCCTTTTCACTCACTCACCTCACTCATACCGTCGCCGCGTCGCCCGAACTACGTATTGGGGGAATGTCTTTACACACTTAACATCACAAAAACAAGTGAACAAATCACCTCGCACTTGCACGTTCTTCTAAACAAACTGTAAACAGGCAATATTTGTGTGCACGAAATACACGGCATGGATTTTTCACTTCGGCTGCTCCTGGGATACCACGTAATAAAACACAAAAAACATGTCAGAGGCCTATTTGGCGGCTTGAACAACTCTGACACTAGGGTAACTACTACGTATACGATAAAGTAAGGTTAGCGTATTTTTGACCTAAACTAACACTAGGTTTTTATACAACTTACCCCAAGTTCAGCATTTCGTCGAAGAGAGGATGTTTATAATTAACACGGAATAGATCAGGAGCTGTAGATCGAAGTGAGTAGGCAAGGTCCAACTTTTCTTTAGTTCTTTCCAAACTAAACTTGCAACCCCGAAGGAAAGCTATCAGCCATTGATCGTCTGAAAAAACGTTTGATTTTGAAATACTTATTTACCAATCCTTTCTTATAATTTTAGATTTTAGTTTTATAATCACTGGATATATCAATGTGGAAAGAGATGGTACAAGACAAGGAAATATATGTTACCTGTTCTTGCATTGAGATGCGGTTGTTTCGCAATCCAGTCCTTAATGCTTTGTAGATCATCCTGCAGTCTCTTTGGATCCTCGTTGAGTTCCTTGCGAGCCTTCTCCGCGAGGGCTGCAGTCAGAGGCCTGACAGACATTAGGTTTACAATTCGTGCTATTAGAAAATGAACTAACTCAGTCTTACAATTAAGTAAGCAATCATACAATAAATTATCTCTGATTGGATCCACCTTATCATGTTGTTTAGGTTTTCTTTTGATATAATGATCCATTTTATCTATATTTATGAATTGGCTAAGTTATGAAATATAAATGGTGGTATTATATAATTATTATAAGACGAGCTGATAGAAATTTGAATTTGTCTGTTTTATCAATGTGAATCATGATATCATCACGATATGATCACAAGGTCCGTCATAATAATAATAATTATTATTTATTGAATGAGAAGCCAACAAGGACCAATTAAAAAATACACTCATACGTCATCGGTGATCCTGTGCAACTGATCACACCCTCTCTTAGAATTCTGTCCTTTTGCTTCAGCGGCCCCCTGAGCTATGGCCCGAACCCCAAAAGGGTGGCCTCAGGTATTAGTCGTTTAATTTAAGCTACTGGTATGCTCATTGCCTTCAATTGCCGATCGGTTGTCAAAAATTGTACTAGTGAATTAAAATTAATAATAATTTATAAATAAATGTTTTTACGTTGTAAAATATAAAATATTGCTATTAGCAATCTAAATTGTAAGGTAAATAATTGAATGTGATTAGTTTTCTGAAGAAATAAACCCGAAACAACTGATATCTGTCGACGCATCAGCTGTCTGTCACTGCGCTGCTCGTGTCCAACGATTAAGTTTAAACTTTTGTGTGAAATCCCGGGGAGTATATTACTTATTCTTTATTTTACACATACATACTAACCAAACATTTATTCGACTCATTGGTGTGAGTCACGTCCAATTTCACACTGCCATATTCTGTCTCCATTTGCTTGACGTACATTGTGGAAGCAAATTCGACGACTTAATTAGCTGGCTACAGACATCACACACTTCAATTACTCCTTAACTATACTGATATAAGATTGGCATTCGATAAATTTATTCCTATCTACACATACTAAGTTAACTTGACTAGACCCTAGTAATGAACTCTGATTAGGTGTCATATAGATAAAGTTAAAAGTGCCCCACTACAGTTTGTAACTAAATGTTTAAGTGTTGCTTTATTATAAATCTATTATAAAGTTAATTGCCCATCTGTCTTGTATATACTTACTTATATTATTTCTACCTATAGATCTCTGTAGTTTATTTTTCATATCTCACTCCTTTGACTTCAAATACATCTTAACCACTTGTTTCTGTCTAGTTTTCTGTTCACCCTCTCTTTGTTTTCAGCCCATCCTCATTCACCTCACATCATGCAGACCCGAAGCATGGCTGCAACTCAAGTAGCTGAACATAAGTTGAAATCAGCTCTCAAGGACTTACAGACATACCAAGATCAGTGTCATAAACTTGAACAGGAGCGTGAGGAGAATGAGATAGAGATAAAAAGGGTCATTGATAGTAACACATCACTGAAAAGAGAACTTGTGAAACTCAACCACCAACTAGAGTCTACTATTGAAGAGCGAGACAGACTGCATGCGGAGACAGAGTCTTTTGATAAGTGTAGAGTGTTATATGAAGAAGCACTGTTCAAAATTAGAGATCTTGAATTAGAATTAATTAATTGTAATGAGAAGTTGTCAAATTATGTAAAAAACACAACTTGTCCAGTAGCCTCCATTAATCAGAGCTTGTATGACGAGTTGGCCAGTTGTAGTCCGGTGGGTCTCCCTATTAATACAACGGTGACCATTGATTTGACTAGCGATGACTGTGTAGACTGCCAGCCAAGCATTAATTCCTTATGTAGTGACAAGCTAAAACAATACATACTTGAACTAAGTAAAGAACGTAGGGCATTATTAAACAAATTAGAAAATTATAAAATTAAATTAGAGGATAGCAAACTAATTTATGAAAAAGACACTCAGTCGTTGCTTTCTGAGATAAAAACTCTTGAGAAGTCCCTAGCAATCTCATATCACAGTTTCCAGTCATACAAAAATGAAATGCAATTGCTAGCTGGAAAGTGTAATCCTGAAAGCAATAGGACATTGGAACCAATAAACACCAGTAGTGCAGTAGTGGAGTCATACACACAGCTGGGATCAGAGTCACCAGTATCTCCACAAAATGACATTACTAAACATAGCTCCATACTGTATTCCGATGAAATGGGTAAGGGCCTTGGTACCTTGCTTTGTAATAAGCTGAGTTGTTCCTTTGTCAACTATTGTATGCCAGGATTACATTATAAAGATATAATACATAAATTAATTCAGAATAAACACAGTGCCAAATCATGTATAACTCTAATGGTAGGAAATTGTAAAAACTTAAAGAAAAAAGACATTACAGATAGTTTCACTGAGATGTTAGAATTAGACTGTAATAAGATAATATTGTGTGCCTTCCCCTATGTGTCCAATGTGCCTGATAGTACAAATAATTATATCCACAAGCTAAATATGCACCTACAGTTTTTGGTTAGCCATTATAGTGATAAATTTATATTTTTGGACACAAATAGTTTTATAGATTCTTGTAGGGTAACCATGAGTACAGTTACTGTTTCAAGAAAATTTTTGAACATACTTGCAAGTTTAGTAGCGGCACATATTAACTCAGTCATAAGTAGTATGATGAAGTCACTTTTTATACCATCTTTTAGTAATGTTATTAAAATCAATTTAGTTAGTAGTTTAAACATGTAAGCATGACAATAGAGAAGTGTGATAACTTTCTAATTCTATCACATCAAAATATAAACCGCTTCTCTGGCAAAATTCTAGACATAGAACTTTTTAATGAAAAATATGAAATAGATATCCTTTGTTTTACAGAAACATGGCTGAAGGCACACAAGATGGCTTTTAGTGTCTGTGGCTATAGGGTCGCCAGCTTTTATAATAGGGTTTCGGCAGAGGGTGGTGGAGTACTGATACTACTTCGAGACCAAATTAAATTTAAAGAACGTAAAGATATATGCCAACTATCTATTGAGCGTGTGTGTGAGGTGGCATGTGTAGAGACGCAGTTTTATTGTATAATATGTGTGTATAGACCACCAGCATCCGATTTAAAGCTTTTTACAGCAACAATAGAAGACATTCTTAGGAAAATTAAAAGTAAAAAAAAAATCCTTGTATGTGGTGATTTTAATATGAACATTTTAGCAGATTCACCTGAAATAAACATATTTCTATCTGTATTTCGGTCCTTTAACCTTAAATGCTTGTTCTCTGAGGCCACGAGAGTCACACCCACATCTGCTACTTGCATTGATAACATAATTACCAACTTTGATGTCTCTGAGAAGTGTTTGGTGGCTGGTGTTCGCTCTGACCATAAATGCCAAATAGTAAAGATAAAAAATGAGATAAATATAAATAAACAAAAAATTATTTTTAGACCTTTAACAAAATCTAATTTGGGAAAGTTCAGTAACAACCTGGAGAATAGTTTGTGCCATCTATTGCCAAACAAAAGTAAGCCTAACGATATGTACACTACATTATTCCACTGTATTTGCAAAGAATTTAATAAAGCTTGTAAAATAAAAAACATAACGGTTGACAGTAATAAGATAAAATTTAGTTCTTGGGCAACTCAAGGCATTAGACTGAGTAGAGATTTTTTATATGAGTTGTATGACAGAAGGTCCTATAACCCTGATGTCAATTTCATTAATTATGTTAGAAATTATTCAAAATTTTTTAAAAAGGTTTGCATTCAAGCTAAATCTTTATATATAAGAGATAAAATTAAAAAATCTGATAATAAAATAAAATCAGCTTGGCAAATAATTAATACTGAAACTGGTAAAAGTAGATCAAGAGATCAAACATTAGTATTGAATATTGGTGATGAACTGGTTTCAGACAAGCTTACCATTGCCAATTTTTTAGCTGCTTTTTTTGCAAATATACCCGTGGATATTACTAAGTGTCTCGCATCATCACCAGATGTGGCTGAACTCTTTTTAAATCAAAGCGTAAAACAAACTGTACCTAACTTTAGTTTTAAATCCGTAACAAGTGATGATATTATAAAAGCTTTTAAGAGTATTAAAAGGAAAGGCACAGAAGATTTGTGGGGACTGTCTGTTAAAGCAATTGAATCAATCATACTAAACATTGCTACAATCCTTGCAGCCATCTTCAATGGCTGTATAAGTGATGGTGTCTTTCCCGATTTAATGAAAATAAGTAAGATAATACCCATTTTCAAGGCAGGTTGTTCAAAAAATGCCACGAATTATAGGCCTATCTCAATACTGCCAGCTTTAAGTAAAATATTTGAAAAGCTGATGCTCAGCCAAATGTTGTCGCACTTTAACGTGAATGAGATATTGCATAACAAGCAGTTCGGGTTTACAAGGGGCCGCTCTACTCAGGATGCAGGTTGCACATTAATTAGGTCAATATTGGAGGCTTGGGAGGGATCACAGGATGCGCTGGGAGTTTTCTGTGATCTCTCTAAGGCTTTCGATTGCGTTGATCATCGTACGCTCGTTGTTAAACTGAAGTACTATGGACTATCTGGCACATCTCTTGATCTTGTGATGTCCTATTTATCGGGGCGACAACAGATGGTTTCGATAGGCGGTGCCACTTCGGCGCGTCATCCTGTGAAATTGGGGGTGCCCCAAGGATCTATATTGGGCCCATTTTTATTTCTAGTTTATATAAATGATCTCCCTTATCTGGTAGAGAAAGTATCAGACATAGTTTTGTTCGCTGATGATACTTCGCTCATATTTAAAGTAAATAGAAAGGATAAAGATCTTATTGAGCATAATAAAACACTCAGCTTTATATCAGAATGGTTTTCGGCAAATAATCTCTTGTTAAATGCAGGGAAAACTAAATGCATCAGGTTCTCATTGCCGAATGTGACTCAAATTGTACCAACAGTTGCACTTAATGCGAAAATATTAGATCTAGTCCCATCGACCGTATTTTTAGGATTGACACTTGATTCAAAATTGCAATGGGGTCCTCAGATTGAAAAGTTAGCAGGTAAATTAAGTTCGGCTTCCTATGCTGTCTGGAAAATAAGGCAATTGTCAGATGAACAAACTGCTAGATTAGTGTATTTCGCGTACTTTCATAGCATTATGTCGTATGGCATTCTGCTGTGGGGTTCGGCGGCTGACATAGGTACTATTTTTGTATTGCAGAAAAGAGCAGTCAGAGCCATTTATGGTTTAGGCAGTCGCGATTCTTTGCGAAATTTGTTTAAAGAAATAAATATACTTACTGTGCCATCGGAATATATATATCAGAATATAATGTTTGTTAGAAAAAATATTCATAATTATAAAAAGAAAAGTGAACTGCATAATATAAATACTAGGAATAAAAACAAACTAGCCATGCCAGGCTTTAGAGTAAGCAAAACTAATAAATCATTTTTAGGAAATTGTATTAGGTTTTATAACAAGCTTCCTACTCAAATTACTGATCTGCCTGACACAAGTTTTAAAACACATATTAAACGTATACTTATGGCTAGGGGTTATTACACCACTAAAGAGTACATCGATGACAAAGACGTCTGGCTCTCACTTCCTACCTGCACATTGCTCGCTGAAGATCTTGTAGCCATATAGACATGACTGATCTGCTGTGTTACGTGAACTATCTGTAAATGATTGCTATCATATACTTAATTTAAAATTATTGACTCTGTCTCAAAATGAATAATGTTATTGTTTCGAAGTTTTTCTTTTGTATACCTAAATATAATCTAAAATAATAAGCATTCAGACAACCGATCGAGCATATATTGTGTTTGCCTGCTAAATAATTACTCTAATTGGACCAAATCCCGTGTTCATGCCCGCTTGAGTATGTTTCGCCGGACCGTCTCAACTGGGTCGTGTTGAAACCGGTAGTAGATGAACCCACTGAGTTTGTTTCGCTGGGTCTTCTCAGTTGGGGCGCATTGGATCCGGTGGTAGCATTAAAGCGCGACCGTCGTTATTAACACAAGGTCCGTCATAATAATAATACCTTTAATATAGACAGAACCATTGACAATATGTAGTAAAAATATTAGACTTAAACTAGATAATTAAACATAATCTCTTGAAAATAACTTGATACGAGCTAGCTAAATATCATTTCTGTAATAAAATAAATTTTATAAATGTTTTCATACAAGATGTACCTAAATATCTATGTTACTAGAAATAATATCTAATGTATACAACTATATTACTACAAACATGTTCTGACTATTTACAAGCGCTTTTTTAAAGTCTACGTGAATAAAAACCTTTTTTATTTTATTTTATTTTAATTCTTTAATTTTAATATAGTACAACTAAATTTCAACATAATAGATTAGTAACTTGAAATTTATTTTAGGATTTAAGAAAATATATCTGACAAAACTAAACAACATTGTGGAATGCAATAAAGAATTGAGAATTGAGAAAACAGACCACACGGACGGACTAATTAATTTTTTGTAACTTTTATACTGTATTCGACTACTTGTACTGCATTGTGAGCTTGACAAGTACAAGTGCATGTTAATACCCAAGTGCTGAATAAATTTCATTATTTCATTTCATTACTAATACAAATGCAATACAATTTAAATACAGAACAATTACATTACAATTCAATACAACAAAACTATAAAAAACAATAATTCAACATTATCCCGTATGTCTACCATGTCACAGTGATACAATTACTGGCAGTTGAATCGCTGGGCGAAGGTGCTAAGAATACTGTTATAATAATATTGAATTCGTACTTTAATATAGACAGAACCATTCAGACAATATGTAGCAAAATATAGCTAAAACTATAAATTTCAATATTAAACCTATACATAATCTCCTCCTCCAATAACTTAATACAAGCTAGCTAAATATCACTACTAATATAAAATATTCTTTTTAAAGCTTTATCAATCCGTGTACCTAAATATCTATATGTAACTAAAAATAATTAGTTAAACTGATCTATATCGACGATCACCGTAGCCTAGTTGGTAGTGCTCCTGCCTATGAAGCTGGTGGTCCTGGGTTCGAATCCCGGTAAGTGCAAATATCTGTGTGATGACTGTGATGAGCATGAATATTCGTTTCTGAGTCATGGATGTTTTCTATGTATATTAGTATTTATCTATCTATATAAGTATGTATATCGTCGCCTGGTACCCATAGTACAAACTTTGCTTAGTTTGGGGCTAGGATGATGTGTGACATTGTCCCTAGATATTATTATTATATTACTACAAACATGTTCTTATTACTTACAAGCGCTTTTTTAAAGTCTAAATCGATTTATGTTTTTTTTTAATTAATTTATTTCATTAAATTTAGTTAAAACCTAAGGCAGAATAATGGACCTCTTGTTTCAACATTGACTAAGGTATTTTTTTTTGGATACGTTTATTTTCAAAACCCCTTACCCAAGTCATCTGATATTTCTATGAACACCCAAATGTTGCCAATTAAAGGCGTCAGACTTTAACTGTGCATAATCATATGACAGCTCTAAGCATGCCCGTTGTCATTTTGTCAAGTTCTGGAGTTCTGGCAATCATTATATAGGCTGGCCGAGGAGTTGACGTTCAAACGCCAAATTTTGATGCTTTATGGTGAGGAGTGTCCGAATCACCCAAGGTATATATATAAGTTCCTCATGTATAAACTTTGTAATAGTATGAACCAAGAATAATAACATCGGTATATTTTCATGATTCAATATTCAACACCAAAGTCAGCAAAAAAAAAGTTAGCTGCGACATAATTTCTTACGTATCAGGCAGTATTGCCAATTGTGGTTGGCATTTGTACAAGCCTGTATGAAGATGTGTAAAACACGGTATGAAGATATCCTTAAAGCATTATTTAGATTGTAGCATAGCTACATGCTCTCGCCGGTCTGTAAGTGGTCGGTGAGGTTAAGCAACGAGGCTCGCGGTCAATCCATAGATGGGTGACCACTAGAGTGGTTTAATTTCTGAACGTCTCCGTGTTTCGGTATAGTTAAGGAATGTTTAAGTATTATTTAAATATTAATATTTGTCTTATCCTATTAAAGGTATTGTTCCTGGAGCCTGGAGCTATAGAAAACGAGTATACTACCGAAACAATATAAATACTGCGGCACTGCAGTAAACCTAAACCGGCACCTAAATCCTTAAACTGGATTAGACTACGTTTCACACATCTAGATCCAAGCAAAAATAATCCAGGAGCCTCGATATAAACAACTAATAGATTGATTTTGACTTCTTTCTTTGTACGTGATAACTTAAGTCCAAACATGGCGTATGGCGTCGTGGGTTCGATTCCCACCCGGTACAGATATTTGTGTTCATGAACATGTCTGTTTGTCCTGAGTCTGGGTGTAAAATATCTATATAAGTATGTATTTACAAAAAATTGTATATGTATGTAGTATATCGGTTATCTGGTTACCATAGTACAAGCTCTGCTTAGTTTGGGATCAGATAACCGTGTGTAATAACGTCCCAGGATATTATTATTATTATGATAACGAGCACGTAATTAAATCGTCGCCATTGCGTGGTCGGCCCTGGATATATGTAGGTGTTAGGTTAATAGAAATTAAGGCATATTAGAAGCGGCTAGGGCAACTTCAGCAACTTGATACCTATATGACCATTGCCCGTATGATTAAGTTAGTATGTAATTAAAAATTGTTTACCAATCAAGTCCCGAGTCCATACAATATTTCAAGTCATCCTGAAACATCAAGTTTATTATTGTTATCTTCCTGAAGTGATATTACCAACATTAGCACCCGTATCATAATACCAAATTCATATCAGTGTTACCCGTGTGTCCCCATATCTACGAACTCTAAGCGCGAGTATCTAAAGATTAATAATTTTTAAGTGGTGGCACGTAGTGTCCTTGTTTATAACTGGTACATATGAACTAAAAAAAATGCCTGTCTTGGTGAATTGCAATAATGGATACCATGCTATTATTGGATGCCTACTTAAAGTTTGTATGTTTAGATATAAGGATGTTTTTTTTTATATATAATAGCAAGATAAACTAGCAAGCGGTCACAATCCTTGCGAGTGTCCATGGGCGGCGGTGATTTCCTACCATCAGGTCACCCTGATGGTAGGATATCACCGCCGCCCATGGACACTCGCAAGGACACCAGAGAGGCTGACAGTAGATTGCCGACCTTAAGGAAATAAAGAAAAGAATAGACCCGTTTCTTGGAGGTTATCATGAGCATACATCACTTAATAAAAACTAATATTTAAATATAACTACAAACTATAGGTGTTTCTTCAAAAACTAAATATATTATGACTGATACTGATAATATAATTGAGCACTTCAAATATGCTGGGGTTCATCTTCCACGTGTATTATCCATGTTGTTTAATCTGTGTCTGAGTCATTGTTATCTACCGAAAGACCTAATGAGGACCGTGGTTGTACCCATACTGAAGAACAAGACTGTCAAACTATAGGGCAAACTATAGGCCCATCTCACTTGCTACAATAACAGCAAAGGTTCTGGACTGTTTGCTTAATGGCCATTTAGTTAAACATCTTGACTTAAATGATGTACAATTTGGCTTTAGAGTGGGTCTGTCCACCGAGAGCGCTATATTAAGTATTCAGCACACAGTTAAGTACTATACTGACAGAGACACGCCGGTATATGCCTGTTTCCTCGATTTGTCTAAAGCTTTTGACTAGGTGGTTTACAAAAAAGATTAGAAAGAGCTCAGCGACACAGGCATGCCGGCAGATTGTACTTGCTTATTAAAATATTGGTACGGAAATCAAATTAACAAGGTGTGATGGGTAGATATTTTGTCTGATGAGTACTGCCTAGAGCGCGGCATTAGACAGGGGGGAGTTACCTCCCCAAGCCTGTTCAAATTTTATAAGAATGAGTTGATCGATGACCTTAGCAGGACGCATATCGGATGTGTCATTGATGATTTAATTGTTAATAACATTAGCTTCGCAGACGACATGGTCTTGTTGGCCCCTTCTATTAATGCTCTCAGGAAACTTGTTTGCACCTGTGAATGGTATGCTATTGAACACGGACTCAAGTACAACTCTAAAAAGAGTGAGGTACTCATTTTCAAGTCTGGTAATTATAAACCAAGAGAAGTACCTCCAGTTGTACTTGATGGAATACCCCTCAACATAGTAGACAGGTCCAAATACCTTGGTCATATAGTCAGTGATGATTTAAGAGATGTCTCAGACATAGAGAGAGAGCGCAGGGCGTTAGCGGTAAGGAGCAACATGTTGGCCTGCCAATCTTTTTACTCGAGCAGCTTGTGGGTTCAATATACGCAACGAGCTTACAACGTCCTGCGAGTACACTATAATCATAATGCTTTTAGAATGATGATGGGGTTGCCGCGATATTGCAGTGCATCGCTCATGTTTGCAAACGCAAGGATGGATGACTTTTACGCTATAATGTGTAAAAGGACTGCGCCATTGCTTCTCCGACTACGAGGTAGCTCCAACAGCATTTTAAAAATCATTGCCAGCCGTTACGACTGTCCAATCCAGAAACACTGGGTGGAGACAGTAGTTGGGCTAATAAAATGATATATTATTATAATGTTTATTGTGATTTGTATACTAACATAGTTCTATAAGTTTTATTGTTAATAACCTATCTATGGATTACTATTATTATTAAAACTAATTTGGTGGCTTCATCCGTGCATAATTTACAGGTTGATAAGTTGATTATAAGATAAAAAAAGATTAGCAACATCAGCAAAATAATAAGTAATTTTAATCTATAAAAATGTAATAATTGAAATTTGATCTGAGACTAATAATATCAGAGTAATTATGGGTAAAGGATTAATTTTAAAAACATCGAAGCCCCACTCTATACATTAATGCCACACTCTGCGTGCGTAGAAATAGCCTTGAGTTCCGTTCAACTGAGTAAAGCTTGTTTCCCCTGCAGATTCCTTGCACCCATCATTCCCTTTCTTGGTATCCAAAGACCTCGAACCTCGAGATCTTTTCCACCAGAGCTACGGGGAGAATGCGTATAGAAATATTATATTATTTTCTCTTCATTCTCATAAGTTCGTTATGACAATGAAGATCAAAAAAAATTCGTTGCACCTCTTTCAGTTTTCTCGCACATCTCTGGTACGATATTTTATTATCTGTAGCTGATCGAACGAACGTTGTTTCTTAACAGATTGTATCTTGAATTTTTAAGTGCCTACAGCTGTTAAATTCTCATTGCCAACATTTCACCAATTCAAGTCTGCTTCTCATTTCTTCACAAATATTTGTTTCTGTTATTGTTTATATAACAATAGAAACAGAATACGCCTTTGTTTACAATGAAACATTTTTGAACGTTCATAATGAGTAAGTTTATAGTTGTTTAGTTTAATTTATATGAAAGAAGTTTTATTAGTTTCAAAATACTAAAATATTTCATAGTTTTCTATTCTTAGAGATATAGCTACTAAAGTTATACATTTCCCATAGTAATTTTATTAGAAAACCAATGAAAAAAGAATAATGTTTTCTTTGCTTTAGATGTTAGTGACAAATTAAAGTCTGTAGTCAAGCTAAATTCCCTCAGCTTCTCAAGAGGTTCGACCCAGTACCAAAAGGTTAACGTTCAGAATGCATCTGACGTTTTGTTTCTGCTGTCCAAAATTCCAGTAACAGTTTTTGTTCTTACCCGTGCCCCTTTGCCTGCGATGGAACAGCAACAGCTAGATCAGTGGCTAAATCATATAATTCCTTAGTTAATGACATGGAAGATATTTCCTAATATCATGCCAGTCATTCTTTTCTTAGGCGCTCATAGCTAGATGCTCTCACCGGTCCGTAAGCAATCGGCGAGGTTAAGCAACTAGGCTCGCGGTCAGTCCATAGATGGGTGACTGCCAAAGTGGTTTAAATTCTGACCATCTCCGTTCTTCGGGGGGCACGTTAAGCTGTCGTTCCCGGTTGTAGTCATTATACAACAGTCGCTAAGCCATGTCAGAGGCTTAGTGGGCGGCTTGAGCAACTCTGACACTAGGGTTACCACTACCCATACGATAAGCAAGCAAGTCATTCTTTTAATAGTGCTAGTATCCTGTAAGATACAATCAGCAGCTGCAAAAGCACCGAGGCTATATTTTGAGGCACCTGTCAATTGACAGTCCTCTTGATAGAAACCTTGATTGATTGACCATATCATTGCATTGCATAATCGCTCAAACACACGGAAGTTGTACTTGGTTGCTACAAGATCTGTATTCTCCAGATATTTGTTGAAAGTTATTTATCATAATACCACGTTTGTTCTTCTAGGGGTCACACTTCCGAAGTATAAAGTGGCCAGTTAGGTTTTTTTCATATCCGCATTATGAAATTGAGAAAAAACGGATTGTCAAAATAAATGATTTATTAAATTTAATAATCTATACAATTTCCGTACCGATGTTGTGTCAAATGGTAAATGCTTAGCTAAGCTTTATTTTATTGTAAGTGACGTGATGTCAGAAAGTGTTGATGCATTTACGTCAACTATTGGCATAAGTAGCCTGGAAATTTTATTACTGCGAATGCGTAATGATAGGAAATCTTTTCCTACGATTTTGCACGTAGAATTACTACATCGGACCATATCTTCGAACTTCAAGGTGAAAGGGAAGTACTCCAGCTACTGCATTGCTACCACAGACTCCTCTGTCAGTCTGCATTCTGGCAGGCAATCGTACCTATACATTTTTTACAAAACGTGTTAAGTAAAGCGGAGCTCAACTTCTCATAAAACTAAACTTTCGTTGCTAAAAATGTACACAGCATATATGTATTTCACAGACTCGTTTTAAAACTTGTTCAGTTTTATGCAACTTACATAACAAATATTTGATTGTATTTAATTATGGTTAAATGTATATTTAAATCTATTCATCGGTGATCCCTATAATTGAAATTAAAAATATATAGTTATAGTTTTACATACGTATAAAGGTAATACTGTTAAATACAGTATTACCTTTATACGTAGCATAACTTTAAGGAGGGTATAATTCTTGAAAAATCGCTTCCTTATCGACCTGAAAACCAGTATGATAATGGAACCAAAACACCTGCTTTTTGTTTCTGGAGATAGAAATTAAACACTGGAATGGTTTTAAACAACACATTTATTTTTGTGTATTTACAAATTATCATTTTTTATCTACAACCCTGTTATATTAAAATTCAAAAGTTACTTCAGCCCCGATGTTAGAATAAATGAATATAGTATCTCACTAAACAGTTATTTTAACTGATTGATAAATTATTAAATTACTTATATATTTTATTCTAACATCAGGGTTGTAAAGCAACATAAAACAACAACTTCATATTACTGGCTGCATTGATTTATGACACATTTTCATAATAAATCAATGTTAATATGTTACATTTCTCTAACAAAAAGATCACAGAAAATACTGTATGGCCCAATAACCGACATGACAAAATATAAGTTCTCTCCTTCAAATAAAGTAAAATCTGAAGAATAGCTGATAGAGTAAAAGGTAATATTTTACCATGATAATTTAGAATTACTGAAATTAACAAAAAAAATGTATTTTACACCCTGTATATTGATTGATACCAATCATTACAGTCGGGCGTAAAAGTAAGTTTTTAAAAAGACAAATGATTAATTCGTTTGAGGTTCTACGTCTTTAAAATTACGCATTGTAGATACACGCACTAATTAAATAGTGACAAAAGATTTGTGAGATCTTTTATAGGTAAGTGTTTTATAACTAAACTGTTCTAAATAAGTAACACAAGGATAAGGAGAGTTTACACTTAGTTGGAAACTACATTCGCTAGATGGCGCTTCAATTTTCTTACGGGGAAGTAAAATAAATATTAAATTAAATAACATTTTGACAAGGTTCTAAGTATTTAGTGACAAGGCTCCAAAAAGGTTGCTAAGAATTGCTTATAATCAAAATGAAAATGACAAAAAAATTGTGTAAGCTTATGGCCACATGTTAGAAACGAAAACTTCTTACATGCATCCAAGAAAACCCGATTCAGCGTCAGTGACTAGTGTAGTAGTAGGTTCACTTACGTTCACTGCTTAGCGAAAACGCGCCTCAAGAAGTTTGGTCTAAGAAAAACACTCAAACTAGAAGGTTTTACATTGCCCTTATTTTTTTTAAATGTTATATCCTCGTGTATCAACTTTTCTGAACAACCCATAAGGAACCTGGACACTAAAACCTAAAACTGACATATCTAAAGAAAAGGGAGAATAGGTACTTTAACATAATTTAAAATCACAAACAATATTTAGTCATCTTTGACAAACTATTCTAAATTCTTATTAGCTAATATTTGAACTAGAAAGCATTGGAAATGTAATGCATAAACTTATGTAACTGTAAGTAATAATAAATATTTACATTTTTCTATGACACCCATTTTTAGGCAAGTAAATTATATAGTTACATTAAAATAAAGATTAAACACAAACTAAAAGTTTAAATATAGCTAAATAAGTATTTAAATTAAAATTTTAGGAAGGTATAAAAATGAACTCCGATTTTCCACATTATTTAAATGCACACATACGGGTATTAAAAAATCACTAGCTGACTGACTGAAGATATACTTTACAATTCAAAATGACTAGGTAGGTGAACTATCAACTTACCCACCTACACATAATATTGGATTTGACATTTCTAATATCCGTGTTAAAAGTATGACCACATACGTCTTAAACTTTTGTAACTTATATCTGTGTGTGTGTTTTGTCTCTCCATCTGTGTGTGAGTGTGTGTGTATGTGTGTGTATATGGGTGCGTGTATGTGTGTGTGTGTCTGTGTGTGTGAATGTGTGTTGTAGTTCTTAAACGGTTAAACCGATTTCAATGCATTTAATATATCTGAAACCTTGTTTAATGGGAGGTTTCCATTGAAATAACTTATGATAACTCCAATTAAACATGGTTACAGGCAAATCTATGGTCTACAGTCACAGCTTTATTTCAAGTTGGATTCGAAGAATTTAGATAGTTACTTGCCAAGGTTATAGGGAGACAGTAAATTCAACATTAAATATTTTACCATGTTCACACTTTGTTAAATTGAAAGTGCAAGTTCGTAGAACCCGTATCATGTAATGATGTGTGAACGGTCCTTAAGATGCCACGCAGTCGCAATATATTCGCAATGCGAGTATAGTCGCAGCTTCAATGAAATGAAATTGCAAAAAGCACTGTATTAACTATTCTTTCTACACTTCACAATGACCTTGACCTTGACCTTGACCTTGACCTTGTTGACTAACCATACCTTATTTATAGCACTTCCAACGCAACAAAGTGAAAACAAGCCATTGCTTACAAGTTAGTACTTAAACATATGTCATGGTTCATGTCTTAATATCGGACGTAACACAAGCTTTTAGTTCTGGAATGAATACTTCGTAAGTTTTAGTTACGTCACTTATGGTTAGGGTTGCCAACTTATATTACTAGAAATAAAGTATATTCAGGTCTATGAATATTAAACAGTACTTTAGAAAAATGAACAGTATTTTATTGATTTATTATTTTAAATACATAATTTTAGAGCTTCTCGCACAACTTAGGTACTAATTTACAATTTTTGTGGCTGTGCTGCATTAAGCAGTGAACGCCGTCTGACTAAATAAATATAAATAGCATTTTGTAGACTTTATTTTTGTTCAACATTAAAAAGTATAATTTAGTGAAAAACAGTATAATACTGTTCATAACAGTATAGTTGGCAACCCTACTTATGGTATTAAGCATTTTAGAAGTCTTTCTCCTCTTGCACTTATCATACCCAATTTCTTTTCTTAAGACTCCAGCCAGTCGTTCATAACAATCCAATAGTTCATTAAATACGTAGTTCTTTTTAACACAAATACGGACGGTTTCCATTCGACTTGCCATATCTCGGCCTCGATTCTTACTAAAATCAATTAAACTAATTTAAAATATCATCACATCTCTTGCTAACGGCCTGCTTATGAAAAGGACAGATATTTTTAAATATTCAATTTAATCGAAGGAAGGGAATATAAGAGTAGTGTAAGAACTGGATAAATTGTTAGTTGCGCTCGCAATCGAAAGAAAAATGAAGAGGTTTTTATGTAAAAGAGCCAGTGCAAATAAAGGACTCTTCTTTGTAATGCACTCATGGGCTACACTTAGTAAAATAATTTAATGTAATAGACGATATATTAGGCCCTACAGTGCCTAAGATATCGTCTATTACATTATACATCTAGGCCGAAGTTAAGAGATATACCGAAAGGTATGTACTCTTAACTTCGGCCTACATGTACGGTTTTAGATAAGTCTTTATTTGTGTGTCTTGGATAGCCCAAAAACCCTATTTACCAAGAGTTTTAACATACATAATGTTAAAAACGTTAAGATAGCGAGAATCAGTCTCTTTTATATTCTCGGTCTATGCTGGTCTATAAACAACAAAACAAAATTGCACACTGGACATTTAAAAAGAACTCTTGTCCTCTTCATATCTATATATATATATATAAATCAATGCCACTTTTCGTTGTAATGTTATAACTCAACAACGCCTTTACTGATTTGGGTAATTTTGGTCTTGAATTATTTGTGGAAGTCCAGGGAAGGTTTGTACGTAGAGAAAATTGAAATAAAAGTCTTAAAAAGTGTAAAATTAACATCTTTTAGCAATTTCAAATATTTTTTTGTTTGAATAAATGAACTTAATAATCTTTTTTTTTATTACTATCCCTTATACGTAGCGAAGCACGTACCGGGCCGGTAGTAAGCTATAAAAGAAAACGATGCAATGACATTCAAATTAATTTAATCTATTTTAAATTCAGAACTGCCGCTATACACGGCACTCGATTCAAACAAACTATTAAATTAAGGTGTTAAATATACTATGTAAGATACTTTTAATAAGTAGTCTCATATTACTTCTCAAGGCGAGTACTCTTCACCCTCTCATCTACGATATTCACCATTACTTTACTTAACCATTAGTACTCCTTAGGGCCATCAAAAATTTGCGAACAGCTTCAGTTCGTCGGAGTCCAGCGAACGAACTGCTTTCCAGTCTGTTTCGGGGTACTCGTCGAAGTTCGAAGTGTCACCTTCATATGATACCGCAGGTATTATCGGGGGCTGTGGATGTAAAATAAAAATACATTTACATATTGTTAATATAATGCTCATGACTGGTCGAATCTGGGTCATGGCAACGCGACGAAACATATTATAATAATGTCCTCCTAGCTGACTTTTGGCCACGGTGGCCTGTCTAAATGGAGTTTAGCCATCTGCGCGGGACATACTATAGTGCACAAGTATCTGCGCAAACACAGTGGCACTTCTATTCCATCACTCTCATGATCCGATGGGACGAGTAGCGACTCGACCGGAAAGACGTCAGGTACAGGACCGACGGCTTTATGTGCTGGACATGTGCCGGATTTGAATCCAGGAGCTCGTTATTTGCGTTTAAAGACACTACCTTTAAACCAATTTATACTGTATAAATATTCACGATTACAGACGTTTACCATTTTCCTTTCCCATAAAGTGCGATGGAAAACCTAAACAAGACACTATCGTCAAATCTGATTCCTTAGGACGATGACATTCACTGAAAGCTATCGATAATGTTTATATTTAACTGGCTTGGCTATTCCCCCTCTGATCTCTCTCCCTCGTTTCATAACAGTTGACCACGCGTAGGCGCAGGACTAAATGCTGTTCTTATTCCAGGCCACGTATACCACCGACCTAAATCAGCTATAGAGAAATTTTCTTAACAGAAAAATCCCAATATCACTTTTTTCAATCCAGCCCGGACGTCGAACCCGGAAGCTCATTATTTGTATTTAAACACGGTAACGCTAATCCATCGAGGCAGGAAATAATCTATACATATAATAAAATCGTAGGAAAGTCAAAACTGTACATTGAATATTTTTTTAAAGGATACTTGGGGCGTGATCTACATTGCATATCGAAGCCAAAAATATAGTTATTAGAATTTTTGTCTGTGTGTTAGTTTGTCTGTATGTATGTCCGGGCTAAACTCAAAAAGTACTCCATGGTTTACTTCAAATTTTGCATGAATATTACTAAGAGGTCGGGTCAACATATAGGCTACATATTATCACGCTATCACCTACGGAGGAGGAGCTGAAACAATGTATAAAATTTAACGCGGGTTAAACCGCGGGGCATATCTAGTGTTAATAATACAACAATAGTAATATGGATATATACGTAGCTGCCAAAAGTTTGCTTATCTCGAATTGCCACTTCCTATGTCGTGGCATCCATAAATAAGCTTTATCTTAAACAGAAGCGTAAGAGATCGAAATCGGGTAACGTAAACTGTGAGAGTGTTGGCGGGCTCATGACCTCATTAAAATCAGTTTTTATAATATTGCGTATTGATGGCATGACGCAATGGAACAACCCAATTCAGTATATAGAGACTATGAAAAGTGTAATATATCACGTCAACAGTCGACATGTTTCAAGTCCGTTATGAGGCGATCACTAGGAGAAGTACGATCCGCTACAGTCTAGTACAAGGGAATCAGTAAAGCAAAACGCGTTCATTGTAAAGAAACCTCCGTGACCAAGCTTGACTCTTTTGATTTTGCAGTCTTCAAAATAATATTTTAGGTATCGTACATTGCAAAGTTCCAAGAAAACATAACTCAAAAATGATCCACAAATGAGTACGTGACATTGTCACTCAACAAAAGTTTTAATAAACATCATTAAAGGCTATTAAAGGCGTACATTTACATATAATATTGGCATGTGTACTCTTTATCATAATTTTATTGAAATATCTTCTTAATATCACGGCAAAATTTATGGGTATCTCGTGTAAGCGACATATAGATAAAAAGAGAGGAACTAATTAAAAAAAAAGACTACATACGCACGCTGTCTATAAATGACGGTAATGCGGGGACTTTACCAACATACTATTACCAGCAACAAAGGAGGCTATAACCACAAAAAATATATATTTATATGGTTCGAACACTAAACGCGAGGGCAAGGTAGTAGAATTATAATAATAAAATAAATAATAGCTTAACTACTGCGCCATACGTGCAATCACGTAATTACTAATCAAAGATTTTACGTATTGCGCAACGATCGCCACGTCACTTCGTATCCCGGATTCGATTCCCACGCAGGACAACTATTTGTTTGTGTGTCCGTCAATTATATGTTTGTAAATTACCCCGCGACACAGGAATTTATTACACTAGTGCGGGCGTAGAATAAAAAAAAACGATACGTCTGTATGCTAAAGAGGCAGGTAATTTTGGCAGTAAAAGGAAGTATAATGTTACACCGTTAAAAGGAAGTACAATTTACAATAAGATTTATTTTATAATAGTAACGATATTTAGCTAACTTAAATTAAGTTATTGTCAAGGCTCGTGTGTAGGTTTCAATATCGAAATTTAAAATTTTAGCTATATTTTTACTACATATTGTCTGAATGGTGGAATGGAAACTGTGTCTGCCTACTTAGCTCTACACTACTATTGAATAGTGCTGAAGAGGAATATTTCTTCTTATATTTTACCACCTGTGCCCCGCCGTTGCGCCCGCGTTAAACTTTATAATATACTCTATGTGTTATTCGCATGTAAAAGTCATATTACTATAAATTTTCATCAAAATCGTAGTGTTAGCGTGAAAGAGTAACAAGCATCCATACATCCATTCTCACAAACTTTCGCATGTATAATATTAGTAGTAAAATATCATTAATAAACTACAGCCTAATTTGTTAGGTGTAACGTGTTCTACCGGGATGAGGTCCTAGGTTTAATTCCAAAATTAGTTATTGGGATATTTCTGCCTAAGAAAATTTTCAGTTGCAGCTCAGAGTCAGGATGCCGGACTGTGCTGAGATCGCCAACTTTAAGTACGTAATGCCGTTGGGTCCAGTCAAATATCTTATCAGTCGTGTTGGGTCACTCATCTCACCGAATCGGGGATTGCTCAATTACACATTGGTGCGCAATAATATTATTGTTTCGGGCGCGGTTAATTAGTCTCCATGGCCAAAATTTGCTCGCCCGTGACTGTCTACGTGTTTTTTTGGTGCAAATAACAATAGCAATAGCAATTAATTTGGTATTAATAAGTGTTGAATAGGGTTCAATCTGAATGCTTTATATATCAGATTTTACTTATGTCCGAAAGTTCACCAAAAGAATGTGTGAAACAACTATAAGTATGCGATATTTCTGCAAATAAATATTTTCGTTTCATTTCATTCGACAAGTATAAACCAGTTTCAATGCGCATGTTTTTATATTTAATTAATTCGAACGCTGAAAATATGAAATAGGGTTCGAAACTTTGTATGGAATATACCCTCATCCGGCATGTAGCTCAAATATCATATATCATACATATACTTAAATTAGACATAAGACCATTTACTGGAGGGTTGATAACCTGAGACACAGGAACCATCCTAGTTCAGGTATCAACCCACCATGTATCTATTGTTGTGATAAAACTGTAGGTATGTGCACCTTCTCCAAACTGTATTGTACTATGGTGAGAAATAAACGATTTATTTATATAATGTACGAAAATAGGTGAAAAACTCCAAAATGTAAACTTCTTTATAGGACTAGTCTGTACCAGGAGTGGGCTACGTGCTTTTAGTTTAGTTTAGAACCTTTAATCAGATTAATTACCTGAAGTTTCTTCATGAACACATCAGCCCAGTCAATGTGCTTGAACCATCTGTGCCGTTTAACGTCTTCCGTACCACACTGTAATAGAAACAAAACATTATATTAACATTTTTATTCTTCGTATGTTATACTTTGTATATATAATCGTTGAATAAGGAATGGAATAACTAAAAATAAACGATCCGTCTCAGCCAAATCACCCAATCCTATCAATCATAATGGTACGTACAATATACAACATGCCACGTAAATAGTGTGGGATTTTTTGAACGAAGAACGTCATGCGGCAGAATTAAAATGCGTTATGCCTCTACAGGTTACTTATATCCGTCTCTTTCTATTTTAACGTGTATGTGTGTGAGTGTGTATGTTTAGGAGTATGAAGGAGAAACAGATGAGCATTTGGCGCGGCTGGTTGTTTATTTAGCATTTTTTATATAAATTGCAATGGATAACTTATTATCTATTTTGTAATTAAATAATATTAGTCGTAAGACCATAAATGTAACTACTTTTACATAAAGAAAAAAGAAACTTCGACCGAAGTTTCTTTTTTTTATTTACTATATTAGTTTTATTTTCTATAAGTTATGCAATGAAAAATATGTAAAATTAGTTACAAGTTTATTTTCTTTATTTAATATTTTTTATTTTTATTTACTCGAAGTTTCTTATTGTCATCACACAATACTACTCGTATTAGTAGTATTTTACACTATCTATGTTAGACGTTATATTTTCTATATAATAATGGGTATTTGTGGGTGGTCTAAATTAGAGCAACATTGTTATTATTGGCGTTCGCGACGTTCTTAGGCGGTTAGACGTCGTAATCTATAGATTTAGAGTTAGTCTAGCGAATCGGGGCTTATTTTATTATTCTACCGGGATATCAAGTAGGCCACTAGCTTTAACATGGTCTAGTGCTAACCGAAGCTGTACCATAACTGCTAAACTTAATAGG
Organism: Pseudoips prasinana; assembly: GCA_951640165.1. Taxonomy (NCBI): domain Eukaryota; kingdom Metazoa; phylum Arthropoda; class Insecta; order Lepidoptera; family Nolidae; genus Pseudoips; species Pseudoips prasinana. The sequence continues at coordinate 25,183,010 of OX621237.1, read as the reverse complement.
GAAACTCATATATTCTTGCTCTAAGTCTAGATTTGATTTGCGTCCATGAATTGCTTGTTTTTAAAGACATAGAAAGATTACTCTTGCTATTTTTCGGGACTAGTCCCTCCGTGTTACCCACCACTGCAACTCCTGTAAGTCAGGATCAACAGTGGCACACAATGAAATGACACTGAGTGGTGAGGCTCAGACATGTCCCGGGGAATCGCTTTAACTTTCTTGGATCCCGCAACGAATTTAATCAGAAAGTTTAGAGAGTAAGAGTTAAAAATGAATAGTTCCAAAAGAACTCTTGCTAGTAAGGGTGTAGGCAAGGAGGTACGCTATATGGTGACGGCGAAGACACTGTTTTTTGATGGCGAAGAATATCATCACCCCATCTTATCCCGTGGGGGTCGTAGAAATCGTCCCGAGTAGTCAGACAACGGACAGCAGCGTTTTTCTGTGAACTATGGCCATCAAACTGCGATCGCCAACACATCTGTCAAGCGTGATGATTATGGGAGAATCCCCATTCATTAGGGAGTCTTTTGTGCAGCAGTGGACGTAATTTGGCTATGATGATAAGTGACGGCTTTTACCAAAAAAAGGATTAGGTATTTATCACATTACGCGGTTGTGCGTCGAGGACTATGGCTTATGCCCGCTCATTGCGAAATGAGGCCCTTGCCTTGCAGTGGAACGGTAATGGGCTGCAGTATCAAACGAAGTAGTTTCGAATAGAAATTTACGGAAAAGTACTAATTGGGATCTTGTCGGCGCCTTAAGAATCAATACTTAAATGTTGCCAAATAAACGTGTTCCTCTTGTTTTTCCTGGATTTTAAGGGCCAATGCAATTATTTGCAGTTTGTGGGTTATCCATTGACTATTTTCATTTAATTAGTTATTGGGTACTAATTTTTTATTACAGGTTTGATAATATTGAATTTTTCTTAACAACAGCAAATTTTGTTTTCTTAACGTCGAATTACGACCGGTCAGGTAAAAGGTATAACGCTCGTTTAATAGAATAAGATAAGTATATAGAAGCATATGCAACAATAACAGAAAAAATACTTATTAAAACTTAGTAACACATTAAATAGAAAATCACATCAGGTATCTGGTTTCACCAGTCATCGATTCTAATAAACGCAAATACTGCTAGCTACCGCGTGTTTGTAGACATACGAATAGGTACATCGGTAAAATATTGTATTTGCGTCGCCACATAAGTCAGTAGGCAACGGCCGTTTGATGTCACCGGCAGACACCTGACTGATGGCTTTCTAAACATCTCAGCGACATTGGCGGCAAAAAGCTCGGTGAAAACAACCAACTAGTAACTGCAGCCGTTTAAAAATACATTCTCGGCGAGATAGCGAATAGCGCGACACTTTAATGGATATATCCCGATTTCTTGTTATAACCATGGCTACACGGACGGCAAAGGATATTTATAACATGTCTACTCCTAGACGTTGGTATTCAAATAAACCGCGAGACTAAATTTAAGTCTTAATTTTTGTTGAAATGTCTCTGATCCATATTGATAGTATGATGAGTTTATTATTATGACGCCACCGTTAGACGAACCACTAGCAATATAAATAGTCTAATACAATTGTATTAATAGTTTACAAATATTAAATTAATATAAGTCGGTTTTGTTTTGCTGGACGAGGCGATCCATGGCCCTTTACGGGGTGCCTGTCTGGTCTAAACGTCTGATGAGGGCCTCCCACTGCAGAGCTCTCTTATTATTCTGACTGCAGCGTATGGTGGCCATCGCACGAGAATATCGTACGATATCCCATGAGTACCGTTTTTCACGAATTATTTTTTTGAAAATCAACTCTATATACAAACATGCTTAGATATGCAGCCCTTTTTATGTATTTCATAAACGGATTTTCTACAACTTGCTCATTTTTATTAATAAAATGTACACTATATATGCACGTTGTAATTAAAGTCATAAATTATGGGTAAACAATTCTAATAAGAGGTAGAGAATTTAACATAAGAGTAGCAGAACGTTTTTTCAGTACAAAAGCAGCTCTAATGACCTACAGGCATTTCACATCACATCACATTCACCGTCCAAATTAAAGGACATAGGGTGAAAAAGACAGAAATATCAACAAGAATAGGATTCTTCCCAAGCAAAGAGATCGAACCCCCTCTTTCCAAATAGGAAAGGAAACAAGAAATGATTTCTAGATCTCGTATAACTCTAGTTCTCTATTAGCGACAATTTAGACCGGAAGACATCTCCAACAAAATGGAACAAAGGCAATAGAATGTAAATTATTTCCTAATTTACTTCAATTCAATTCCTAATAGAGAGCAATATTGACACAATACCTACCAAATATTGATAGCGGAAAAACACAATTACAATAAATCTGAGTATTACAGCAAATTAAAAATGCTTGGCATTCAAAATGTCAAGTGTTAGATTAGAACTTATATATGGAAGCAGCTGGAGGTGGGCCAACTTTAACAGTTAAATCCATTTTCTTTTTGGACACAATCCACTTGAGTACAGACGCCAGCACATCAAGCTACCCCAATCTGCCAAATTGAAAGTGAACCTTATACTTATGTGATAAAGTTGATAATCTATAAAAGAAATTTGACCGATTGTCGTAGCTGGAAGTGATGGCGTCTGTACAAGTAGACCAGAGAAAATATCAAAGATATAAAAGAATCGGCTACATTAGCACAATACGTAAATCTTAATCAATTTTACAGAAAGATAATCAAGTCGTTTAAGTTGAGAAATAACGGTTAAAATGTGTATTCGGCTTTCATTATCATTTCTCATTAAAATTATGACACAATGTTTGACATGTGGCAATTTTCTCGAACGTGCACCAATACAAATACGATTTTAAACTGTTGTTGAACCAGGTCAAGCGCAAGGCCAATGTATTTCCAGCCCATGTAAACCCAACAATGTAACTACGTAAATATTGTTATAAGATGGAAGATATTCAATTAAAATGATGAAGACATGGCCACTTCAAATGAAATCTTTTGGGGAGGCCTTCGTCCAGCAGAAGACGTCATTCGGCTGACAAGTTTTTTTTTCTTTATTAATAAGGGGTTTTTTATCGACACGGATACGTCAACCTCATTGTACAGACGGCAACACATCCACATACCCCAATCTGTCAAATTTCTTCTATAGATTTTTAACTCTATCACAAAACCATAAGGTTCAATTTCAATTGGGGAAATTTGACAGATTGGGGTAGCTGGATTGCTGGCGTCTGTACTTTATACTCTATTTACACCCAACTCTTCATGATGATGATGATTCTTCTTCTTTGTCGTATTGGCAGTGGTTACCCTGGTGCCAGAGTTGTTCAAGCAGCCCAGTAGGCCTCTGACATGGCTAAACGACTGCCTTCTAACGAGAACAACCGAGACCGATAACTTAACGTGCCCTCCGAAGCACGGAGACAATTAGAAAATGAACCACTTTAACGGTCACACGTCTATGGAATGACCGCGGGCCTTGATGCTTTCCTCGCCGATCACTTACGGACTGGTGAGTGAAACTGGCTATGAACGTCTTATGATGATGATGATAAGAGTTTTTTTTTAAAACCACCAATATAAAATGTAAAATAAGTTGGAATAATTTATTAGTAAAGAACAAACAAATGACCACAATAGATAATTGTCGCTTATACATAGTAAATACGGTACATGTTTTCTTTGTATCTGTTGATTTGTATAAATTATTGGCTATAATTTATAAACAAAACATAAAAGAGTACGATAGCGACACATACTAATGAGTGTGGTGGCAGTGAAATTTCCGATATTGCGTTTTTCGGCCTTACCAACTTCAATTTTTTTTGTAATTTAGTGTGAACTTGGCGCACGGCCGAACGCGTCAGGAAACCTGGCTAAAAGCTATACTATGACGCCAAGCATGATGGTGTAAACCGTATTATTAACTATAGACAGAGAATAATTTCATCTGCACCACCTTGTACAGTATATGAAGATTGAGCTGATTTTAGCCAGAACGATGTATTATTCTTATTGGGAGGATATAAAGGATGGATTTATATTTATTAAAAATATACTAGCTGAGCCCCGTGGTTTTACCCGCGTTAAATTTTGAAAATTATCATAGCTCCTCCCCCGTAGGTGATAGCGTGATATTATGTAGCCTATATGTTGACCCGACCTCTTAGTGCATCATGCAAAATTTTAAGTAAATCCATGCAGTACTTTTTGAGTTTAGCCCGGACATACATACAGACAAACAGACACACAAACAAAAATTCTAAAAACTATATTTTTGGCTTCGATATCGATTATAGATCACGCCCCAAGTATCCTTTTTAAAAACTATTCAATGTACAGTTTTGGCTTACCTACGATTTTATTATTTATTAAATATAAATATTAAATATAAATATTACATATAAATACTAAATATGACTGGCCTGATAGTCTATTGGTTAGTGACCCTGACTACTGAGCCAAAGGCAGTGGGTTCAATCCTTACCCAAGATAAATCTTTGTGTGAAGAAGACGATTACTTGTTCTGTGTCCGGAGATAATGTATCTAATATATGTATGTATGTATTTAGAAATATATAAGTATGTTTATCAGTTGTCGAATTGCCAGGTTCTTTAATTTGGGATCAGATGGCATTGTGTTAGGTGTCCCAAAAAAATTTTTTTTATTTTCTTATTGTTTGAAGTAAGTAATTGAGACCACCCTGATACGTGTTTCTAAAATTACGCCGGCACTAGTGAAATACCTGTATCGCAGATGACGTTAGAAACGTGCATATCACAAAAAAAACACCCATAGACTCAATAACTATAAATACGTCACACAAATTGATTTATGGGCAGGAATCGAACCTGAAACACATAAGATTTTTAACCACTACGTCACTAAAATTAAAGAAATTATGTTATGTTTCAGTTGGAAGTATAAAGAATGTTACATTTTGTCAAGATTAGTTGATTGGGTGTTTTCTGTGTATTTTATGTATATATTTACAAAAACCTTAAATAAGTATCTAAGTTGTCTAGTATTTATAACAAAAGCTTAGCTTAGTTTGGGCCAAATGACGCTGTGTAATGGCCCAGATATTTATTTATTTATCAAAATAAATTACCTTCATATTTCCCAGCCGTTTGGTCCTGTCTTGAACCAGAAGTTTCTTGATAATGTCTTTGGCGACGGGGTCCAAGTGCCTCGGCCACTCCACTCGGCCATTCAGAATCTTCTCGTAAATACCAAATGGGTTGTCATCGTAAAATGGAGGATACCCCACCAACATTTCGTAAATAAGAACACCTGAAAACAGCAAAAAACTAATTAAATCATAATTAAAAACAACAAAAACTAATTAATAGTAATTAAAAAATAAAAACGAATAATTAAAATACTCCGGTTAGTTCATATGTACCAGTGGCGTAGCTAGTAAGTCACAACTGTATCGCTATCTCACTCATTCACATTACTATATTATAATATTCTGTCATCGCAGTCTTATTCTGTCTAGCCGCATGAGATTATAGAAATAATTTTTATGAAAGCAAATATGGCGTAGTGGTTAAGAAAGTCGCCTCGCCTCCTGTCCCGGGTTCGAATCCCGCACAGGACAACAATTTGTGTGACCCATTAATATAAGTTTGGAGGTTCTTCTTCTCAGTCAATTATATGTTTGTAAAGTACCCCGCAACACAGGGATACATCATCCTAGTGCGGGAGTGGTCTTAAATAAACACCTATATTCGGTGTAAACTTTTACTACCATACATAAAAGACTTCTCAGCAAATTACATCCCAAACGGATTTAATGTAATTTTATTTCAATTCGAATTTTAGGTCACAGCTAACCTCTTAAACTTAGGTACTGTATATCAAATGAAAATGAAATCAAAATGGCACCTGTATAATATTTGAGAAGCGTTAAATCTCCACATACAAACAACACCTCTTTCATTCCGCAGCATTTTTGGTCTAAAACGTAATAATTAGTCACTCTTTATTAATAAACTGTAAATAATTATAATTACATAGTGTAAAGCTCAATTCTCGCCGTCTAATTAATGTCTACAAGTATAATTTATGATACCTATAATTAATTTACTATATACGTTTACTATGTAGGTACACTATAAACATCGAAATATCGCTGCCAAAGCCATGTGTTGAAGCTTTTATATCCAACACTCGATGAATAATTTAGTATGAATGAAATGATCTATATGTTCAAAACATTCTATAAATTTTAATTATTTGTAAATAAATGCTATTATGTGGCCTCTTAAGAGTACGACACACAATACCAGCAGCCTGACCACCGCACAAACTACCCGCAGACATCATTAAACGCGAGCCAGTAATAAATTAACAAAATAAAAACGAAACGAAAAAAAGGCCACTAAAGAAATATAATGTTAACATAATTGTCGCGTATTATATATTGACCTTATAAAAAGTATACGTAACGTACGTAAGCTCACGTATGATAGTCAGTGAGCCAGGAGACATTACGAGTCCACATCGGGGACTAAGTGCCGGAACCCTACACTCTACAATGCCCTCTAGTATATTAGTGGGACGACAATGATGATGAATACACAATGTAAACCAATACCTTGAATACTATTATTATACTTTATTATTATACTATTACTATACTTATTTTATAGAAAAAGAAATAACTTAATATGCATTTCTTTTTTTAATTTAGAACATGAGATGTCTATGATAGATAAATTAAAAAATATCATTTCAAAGCAAGTAAGCATGTATCCTGATTACGGTGATGTTGGAAACACATTGTGACTATTCTTTTGATATTAGAATAAATACGTTTTGGGCTAGAGAGTCTCAAAACATTTATGTATTTGTTTGAGATAACTTGGATATGTTTATTAGAAGCACAATTAATAAAATGTATATCCAACTACGAGTATGTTATCCAGAGCTTAAAAATATAACAATTTGAAGAATAAAATACAACACAGTGGCAACATTAAATTATATCATACAATTTAGCTACAAGCATTAAGTAAGCATTGCAAACATTATCAAATAAAAATTATTGATAATTAATCGTGCAATTTAATTAATTCGTTTATAAATAATGAAGTGACAAAAATCTATATACATTAGCCCAGTGATACTTTCACTACAGCCAAGTGCTTCGATAATTTTCTTCTTAAATTGGCAAATAGAGAGTCCAAAAATGACAATTTTATTAAAATGTATATTATTTTTAATGACGTCACACAATCTTTATCAATTCAGAATGCATAGGTACCAGGATTCCGCGCGAGAGAATCTGAACTCCCTTTTGGGATCAGAACACCGCAACGGTTCAAAACCGTTGCATACGAGATATTATGTCATTTGAGATTTACACAGAAAGATTTCATTTGAAGTAGGTTCCAATAATTACGTGCCTTTCTACACACCTTGGTACGGTTGGCTCCTAATCGAAGTTGGCACCTACTTCAAATATTAACATGACTACACTTTTGATTGATTTAGATGCTTCTAAGGTTTATAATAGTATGAAGTAGATTTCGTTTACATTATTTTTATAGTGGTGTTATTGAATCAATTATTATTTGTAGTTTTTTTAAGTAATTAGTATATAATATGGTTTATGTAAGTCATCATTGTTTAGTTGTATTTACGTAATTAGAATATAAGGTTTGATTTATGGAAGTTATGGAACCATGTTGTTTTCACTTAGTTGTGTGTCAGTGTATAGTCTAATAAGGGATTTTTTTAATACATCGCCCGCACAGGAAATCTAATCCCTGTATAACGGTGTACTTTACAAACATATAATATACGGACACAAATTACGTCCAGACTCAGAAGAACTATTTGTGTGTCACACAACTAGTTGTCCGGTGCGGGACTCGAACCCGCGACACGGAGTGGCTACTATCTTAACCGCTGCGCCTAGAAGCTATGTACCTAAAGTATCATTAAAAGATTTTGTTAACTGATTGTACCAACAAATATCTTCTTTGAATGACAGCCATGCTCATCTGAATACTGATACTGATTTCTTTGTCAAATCGCATTAACTTTAAACCTTTTATTACATCGAGCATAAAACCTCACAAGAGTGAGCTCATTATTAACATTATTAAAGGGTTTTCCTCGTACAGTTCGGTAGCGTGACGGGCGCCCGTTTTAGCATCATGTTGCCAGTGACATTAGTTTGGACGATAAAATACAGTTTGTTTACAGTAACGCTATTAAGTTGGCACGAAAATATTATTATTTCCATGATTTACACAGAAACGTTACGTTAGGTACCTACCACATACCTACATAATACTGCCGAGTCAACAAAGACTAGCCAGTCACGCTAAGCTAGACATAATATATAATAGAGCGAGAGTGCGTACGTAAAAATTATACGGCATAATCTGGAAGAGATCAGGAGCAACCGACAGCTTCACATGCTCTCCGAGGTACGGGGATACTATCCAGCCAACTTCCAGACTGCGAGTTGTTATTTATTGTTTTTCTGGGTTGACCCAAAATTTGATACCGCTAGACCACCCTTAGGTTATATTATTTTGATATATGGACTGTATCAATATACTGCCAATTTCATGCAACACACTGAAATACCAATGAAAACCGCGTTGAAATAGGATCCTCCGCTAGGGAAGGACAATATGACAGAAACTTCAAACTTGTTACATCCCTATCTTTTTGTTTCGCAAGTAACAGGTAGATATAAACTATCCATACGTGTCATACAAATGCGGCAAGAAAAGGCATCTTGAAACCGGCAGGATATCTAATAGTGTCATACATTTCTTGAATTATGATTTGAACCAGTGTCTCCAACTACACTGTAATTACGGTAGATCTACCATAATTTGATATACATCCCACCCATGAGATTACAAAAAAAATGCATGTGTTTATGTATAAAAAAACAGATCAGTAGGTATTGAGCTTGATTTAAATGCGATAATTAACGGTTATGATAAGTAAATAATAGTTTAGGTATTTAGATTACAAACAATAAAGTTATCCAAAACAATTTTACGTTACCGTATTTCTTCTTTTTCTACCTAATATTCTACGATTTACCGTGTATTTTGAAACACGCAACACCGTAATTTTGATAGAGAGAGTAACACTGATTTGGACTACAATTTTTCTTAAGATGAGTTGGGCAAGTCTAATGTTTTAGCTTATTAATTAAAAAAAAAACCGCTTACCTAAAGCCCACCAGTCGACAGCTTTGTTGTGTCCTTTACTCTGTATGATTTCTGGTGCCAAGTATTCTGGTGTACCGCAGAGTGTCCACGTTCGGTCAGTCAATTTCTTCGCGAATCCAAAATCTGTTATTTTCAAATGTCCGTCTCTGGCAAGAAGTAGGTTTTCTGGTTTTAAATCCCTGTACACGATGTTGCGAGCATGAAGATATTCCAACGATGACACGATTTCAGAGGCGTAGAAGTTTCCTGCCAACAACGGTTTAAATGCATTGATTTTTTTATGACTTTCGACCTAAAAACTTATGATGGCTGACCTTATTTTTAATTTGATGGGTAAATGTTCGGTTTGACGTCGAAACTGACATTTCTTTTTTAAATAATAAAAATTGGCAAACAAGCATGCGACCGCCTGATGGTTTGTTGTTATCAGTTACTTCATACATTTTTCTTTTGTTCGTAAAATCGTCGATTGCAAATGTGGGCACGACATTAAACTCGTCTTTTGTCAACCGTTCTATTTTTTACAGTGCTGTTTTGTGGTTGTATAATGATTCTAAACAACCAGATCATTAACATTGATTCCCGCTTAGGGATAAGTAAGTACTATTAAGAAGCTCGAATACGAAACTATAACTTTTGTACCACACCGTGTATGAGCCTCATATTATTAGCTTAGGTACGCAGCGCGCCGCGGCGCTGCATTAGGTATCCTCGCGTCATGTGATTTTAGTTTACCAGAGTTTTACCCTCAATACTTGCAATTGTAAAATATTTTAAGTTTTTTAGGTATTAAGTATGTAATGTGTTTTTATTTTATTACTAGAATAACATTTAGCATGTAAGATTTTATTCATAAGTTAAGCTGCGCTTGGCAGGCACTTATTATGTTACATTATTGTAAATATTTTTCTTTCTCTTTAAGTGAATGTATTACGTTCTTTTGAGAAAATAAATTTCTTTAACCACAACTTTTTAACAGTAATTTTTCACTCGTATATTTGTAATACTGTATAGGACTAGGCCTTTATCCAGCAGTGGACGTCGTAAGGTCAGATCGGTAATCAGATCAGCCGTATCCACGACTGCTTATAAAAGAGGAAAGCCGCAGCATGGATATGTGTCATCCACCACCGACTTTTTTATCTCTAGGTTACTTTTAATAAGTATTTCAGGGAGCGTATTGAAATAGGAACCAGGTAAACACCAGATGAACGCAGATGCTTTCTTTATACAAATGTGTGTTTGTTGCGCTTAATCAAATGCAAATATTTTACATGTATCGAAACACTTTCACCGATTTGACGTTAATCTGTTGCCATTCACTTTATTATCTTTCGATGCATAAATTACAAATGTGACCCCGTCTATTGTTTTCTCTTGTTTCTTTATTCTTATGAGTCTATTTGATTACGTAAATCATTTTGTAGCTTGACTTTTTATTCATATTATTTCCGTTTTATTACTTACATGTTCTTTGTTATAAAGTATATTGGTGACGTCATTTATCGCCTGCACAGTGGACTAAGTTTAATTTGGTAAGATTTTTAAATGGAATGTGGAAAAATTGTCAGCCAGACCCTTATAAGTTAAAGATGAAACATTAGTTACTCAAATAGAATATAATGTCCTCCTAGCCGAATTTCGGCCACGGCGGCCAGTCTCAACAGAGATCAGCCATCTGGGCCGGACATATTATAGTGCTATAGTGTGGGCGCAAACACACCGGAGCACTTTCTATTCCATCACTTCCATGATCCGATGGGACGCCTAGCAACACGACCGGAAAGAGGTCAGGTACAGGACCGACGACTTTATGTGCTCTCCGAGGCACGGGGGTATAATACCGCCAACTCCCAGACTTTGGGCTGATGCTGAGAATTTTTTATTTTTACAGAAAAGTCCCAAAATCCTTTTTGGTCCGACCCGGGATTCGAACCCAGGACCTCGTTATCTGCGGGTGAACACGCTATCGCTAGACCAACGAGGCAGTTATTAGAATATACCCTTGGCACTTTGGACCTGGAATTGCGATTCTCTCGTTTTATTCGGCTCTAACCTCCTTATAACATTATGTCTCCCGCTTGGTTCTAAAGGGAAGTAGAACTACTTTTTCCAACTCCTCCTTTTTTGCCTCTTATTAAATTCTTTGCGGGATTCAAGACAGTTGAGGCGATTCCCCGGGCTGTGTCGGGGCTTTCGGCTCAGTTCGTAGTTTACCTTTGGGGTTCGAACCTCGGCTCAGGGCGGTTGAGATGCATGATCCCTAAAACCGAACCGGTTTTAGAGACGTATTATGCAACTGCCACTCTACGTTAATATGCGAAAACGCGGGCCGTTTATCCGATTGAGGATCGCAGTGGATTTTTTATCGATACTTACGCTTTATTCGCAGTATAAATAACAATAATTAACCGGATGTAGATGATATAAACTGAAATCATGTTTATTTATGTCAAATCGTTATTTCAAAGGTAACACTGATGTATTTATTAAATCCGGCTTATTTTAATAAGTGTTCACAAGACATGCGTTGTAAAATCATTGATTTGGCATATCCGTGGACATGAAATAAATGGCAGCGATGAAAATTAAGAAGCATTTGAGCTTGCATCTATTGGACATAAAGTGGTTTTATAGCGCGTATTACTATGACTTTTATACTTTAACGATCGTGGCAAAATGTTACAAGCGCCTCTAGTTGTACTGATGTTTTATAACATGTAATAAGTGTCCATCAAAACTTGGTCGCAAAAGCATTGTTACGATCAACCTTAATAAAAATAAATGGGGCATGTAACTTTGAAATTTGTCCGTTTTACATTACTCATATTATATTACCTATGTATATAAACTAACTAGCTGTGCCTCGCGGTTTTACCCGCGTTAAATTTTATAAATCATCAGAGCTCCTCTCCCGTAGGTGATAGTGTGATAATATGTAGCCTATATGTTGACCCGACCTCTTAGTAATATGCATGCAAAATTTGAAGTAAATCCATGCAGTACTTTTTGAGCTTAGCCGGGACATACATGCAGACAAACAGACACAGACAAAAATTCTAAAAACTATATTTTTGGCTACTATATCGACAGTAGATCACGCGCCAAGTATCCTTTCAAAAAATATTCAATGCACAGTTTTGACTTTCCTACGATTTTATTATATGTATAGACAAGTGTCCATCAAAACTTGGTCGCAAAAGCATTGTTACGATCAACCTTAATAAAAATAAATAGGACATGTAACTTTCAAGTTTGTCCGTTTTACGAAAAATCGTGATCTTTCTTTGACTCATATTATATGTATATAAACTGAAATGAACGCTTTTTTGTTAATTCGATTTGTTTTCAATTTTTTTAATATAATAATAAGGTGTTAACTTTTTATTATTAAAATAATAAAGGTATAAAGACATCGGACAAGATTTGATCCACATTATCTAACATAAAAAATTCTATAGATACATTTGCAAATTTGGGCACCTTTTTCAATATATCTTTGAATATATATTTTTTTATAGTTATTACGCTCGTACTACACAAATGAATCCTTGTTTCGCGGGGTACTATACAAACATATAATTGACGGATTCAAAGTACACTCAGACTCAGAACAACTACCATGCATAGGGTTGCCAGGCCATAAAATGCAAAGGCCGGACTGCGCACTATATAAGGCCTGACATTTTTCCCTAAAAGCCGGACATATTTTTTTTATTGCCAAACAATGTTTTTACAGCTGGGCTGTTAAAAAACGTACGTGATGTAAAGTGAGAATGAGATCGAAGATGTGTGTGCCAGATATATGCCATGCCATATTCATCCCATCGTCGTACGAATCGCCAATCTGACAAAAAGCCTGACAAAAGCCGGACAGGCCAAACACGTACATATTTGGTCGGACGCGACCGCAAAAAGCCAAACATGTCCGGCTAAAGCCGGACACCTGGCAAGCCTGACCATGCATCACAGAAATAGTTTGCTGCGCAGGAATGAAACTCGGGTCACGAAGAGGCGAGGTGATTGTCTGAACCGCTGCGCCACAGGAGTAACCTGTGTGTACTTTTCAGTCGAGAAGTTGCTAAACGATACCGATTGATGGTACGCCAGCCAGCACATCAAGATACTCCAATCTGTCAAATCTTCCCTAATGAAAGTGAACCTTATGATTTTTTCATAAAGTTGAAAATCTATAAAAGAAATTTGACAGATTAGGGTACCTGAATGTGCTGGCGTCTGTACCAACAGTCCCCATATAAATTAAAAAGATAGAGAATCATTAATTTTCACTGTAGCGTTTGAGAGCAAATGTTTGAGGCGCTCATAGCTAGATGCTCTCACCGGTCCGTAAGCGATCGGCGAGGTTAAGCAACTACGCTCGCCGTCAGTCCATAGATGGCCAAAGTGATTTAATTTCTGAGCGTCTCCGTGCTTCGGCGGGCACGTTTAGCTGTCGGTCCCGGTTGTAGTCAACAGTCGTTAAACCATGTCAGAGGCCTACTGGGCGGCTTGAGCAACTCTGACACTAGAGTTACAACTATCCCTAGGATATAAAAAAAAAACTGTAGTGTTTTTAAAACGTTACGTTTAAAGTAGTTAGCATACTCCTAAATTGGCAAAGCAATAAGAGTTTCATCCGGAGTAATGCAGCTTCAAATCCTGTCGATAGTAACACTATCGACAGGATTTGACCCTGCATTACCCGGGCAAAACATAATATAATCTCTGTATAAAATTTGTGTTTTATTAAAATGTTGCCAGGTCACATGTCAAAGACCTGATTATTTTAAAATAACGACCCACCAACCAACCGTTTGTTTTTATAGTGATTGACTTATTACGTTACGCACAGCACTTCACTTTATATTTTTGTCCTAAATAAATATGTATGTTAAATAAATCTAATATTATCCTCTGTATATTTTTTCGACTGACACCTGATTACGCAATAGTCCAAGCTTGAAACATTTAGCCTAGGATTAGCCAAATCGCGTTTATTTTTATATTTCATAAGTCAGAGCTGGTGGGAGGGCGCGCGACTTTCCGTCTGATTGAAGAGGACTTCTGGACAATGACCAAGTTAAATGTTCCAGTGTCAAAACAAGATTTATCAACAGATTATACACCTATCCATTGTAACCAGAAATAGTGATGTATTTATCAGTGCGAGACTGGTTAATCTGCTTGTTATTGAATACTTCATAAGGAACACTAAAAGGACGACTGTCTCCTGAAAACAAAATTATATCTTTCTTCCTTCTATCCTTGGTCTCAGTGTAGCAAGTTCAACCGCAGATAATGAAGTCCTTGGTTCAAATCTCGGGACGGATTAAAAACAGTTATTGGTATTATTCGGGCAAGAAAAACATCGTCAATATTTATTATGTAAATATCTTGGGACAACTGTACCATCTGAACCTAGACTATTTTTTTTTTTTCGGGACTAGACCCTCCCACCCACCACTGCAACTCCTGTAAGCCAGGATCAACAGTGGCATACAATGAAATGAAACTCAGCGGTGAGGCTCAGGCATGTCCCGGGGAATCGCCTAACCTGACTAGGCAGAGCCTGTACTATGGCAACCAGACATCTGATAAACATACTTATATATTTCTAAATACATACATGTTATAGATAAATTACACCCAGACACAGAACAAATAATCGTGCTCGTCGCACAAAGATTTGTACTTGGAGGGAATCGAAGCCACAGTCTCTGGCTTAGCAGTCAGGGTCACTAACCACTAGACCAACAAGCCGAGCAATACAACATGTAACGTAATTAACGCACACCCTCAAACACAATTAAAATATTATGTTGTAATCATAATACATACACTAAATTTTGAAATTTAACATGTATATGCATTGTTATTGACTAAATTAGTGTCTTGAAATAAAGTTTATTTTTCTTAATTTTGTATTGAATAATGGAAATTTGAAATTTGTATGAATACAAATAAAACTGCGATTTAAAAGTCTTATTACTTTGACTTACGGTCCATTTCATATTGTTTTGACTGTATAGGGTTAATATGACAATAATTTCCGTAGCTTTAATTATTTTGGCATAAAAAATTACCTATATTAAAAATGATATAAATCGATTCAGTAAACGATTCTGAACAAACTATTTTCAGGATGTGCGTTAATTAAGTTACATGTTGTATAGGATAGGTTGTCGATCATTATATATTACTTAAATTATTAAAGTACTTTATAAAGGACAGCAGACTAAAGAATACCTTGTGATTAGTCGTGATAACATACGTAATGTCTGTGTTCGAAGGTGATGTCTAAGGCAAAACTAAACATGTCTGAGCGTATTAAGTAGTGTAATTATCGAATAGAATCTTGAAAAATGGGTTGTTATTTGCACTATTAATATGCGGATACTCGATATAATCGCCGCAAATGTAGAATTATTAGAATACATAATATTCAAAATTCATTTTTATACATACATACATGGACTCACGCCTGTTTCCCAGAGGGGTAGGCAGAGACAACGGATTTCCATTTGTCACGATCTTTGCACACGTCTTTTGCCTCGATTACTGTCATTATATTCTTCATACATGCTCGCCGGTTTAGAACTTCTTTCTTTCTTGAGAACTTCCCCGATTTGGTCAGAGAATGTTCGACGAGGTCTTCCCCTTCCGCTTGTTCCATTCACACAGGCCAGGTATACTTCTTTGGTCAATATTTTTTCATTGATCCTTTCTAAATGGCCAAACCATCTCAGCATACCTTTTTAAATTTTTGTGACTACATCCTCTTTCACACCACAACGTTTTCTTACATCAGTATTTCGAACTCTGTCTCTCTAAGTCACACCACACATACTTCTCAGAGCTCGCATTTCCACTGCATTTATTTTACTTTCATCCTTTTTCTGCCATACCCAACTTTCACTTCAATACATTAAAGTTATTAGTAGTTACATTTTATACATTGTATAATATTATATAAATACGCATTTACATTAAATATTTTCACTTTTTATGTTATTCTGTTAACTCTTTGTCAAATCACTTACAAATTATTGGCAGCATACGTTATATTTACAAAAAAGCGTTTTTTATCCGTTGTCTAGCATTTTTGCTTAGTTCGGGCTAGATGGCGCTGTGTAATATGTACCTCATATCTACAATATTTTTATTAAAATATAAATAAATAGCGTCCAAAAACTGAATGTATCTTAATGAAGTTTTATTCCTTCGTAACAACTTTACCAAACAAATCTATAATAATCATGACCTATGTTGTGTAACCTCCACTTTTTATTCGCAACCTTATGGGGACCGCGGAACAAAGCCCATGTCGAATATGGCGACATCTTGACAGCCATTATGACATCACACCATGACTAATTTCTGACAAAGCTACCAACTCCAACGCGGTACACGAGTACTCTTCAAGGCAGATTGCTCCACATTCGACTAGACAATTAGCTCACTTTAAGTGGGAATAATCTTTATTATCTGTATAATAGGTCATTTAAGGTAAGTATAATTTCTTCTTTGAAATAAATGATTTTCCTGGCACAATTCTTATTTCGATGAACGTTTTCAACACAATTAGAGTATATTATTTATTTTACATACACGCTTTTATCTCTGTTGCTTGTATGAAAATATAGCATCAGTTATTCACGGAGATGATGTTGGGTAACTCTTTAAGTACACTCTACGTTTCTATGTATAGAGAAGGTACTATTTTAAATTTAGTACTATTGTTTTAAAATGTGAATGGCAAAAATCGTACCGCATACTTCTTTTGGTGTTCAGCTACATAATTTGTACCACTTATTAAGACAACTAAGGCATTGATTTTCATGTATGTATAATATTTTTAGAACTTGGGATTAATTAATAAAATCAAAACTAATATTTCAATTATTTTCAATAAATAAACGTAATAAAATGGTAAACTAAACGCAGTTACGTTTTCAGAAATTGCCATGTGTAAATATCGAAATTATAATTAATTATTTTTAAATGGAAACAACATTGTATATAAATCATATAATTATATACTTATTTATTATACCTATGAAAGCACAGTAAGATAAAGATAAGATAAAGATTTATTTACCAAAATTATTTACATATTCCTTAACTATTTTACTTATATCAGTGAAATTACAATTTTGTAACAAAAAGGAAATATCTTTCATTAACTTATGACCTCCACACTAGGTCGAGCCTGTCTCGTGGAGACCAATTCTAAAATAACAAAAGCAACCCAAGTTGGTTGGTAGTACTTACCTATATTAAAATTTATATTTTTTATCATATAGTTTCATTACTTAGGTTAACATACATAAGATCAAAGTAAACAATTAATAAACGAAATTAATAATATTAAAAGATAACACTATTAAAATAATAGAAATGTAAAAACATAAGTGTGAGGTGTGCGTGCGCGTCTGCGTGTGTGTGTGTGTGTGTGTGTGTGTGTGTGTGTTTGTGGTAAATTGGTAAAATTATAACAGGAGTTGCATTAAATCGTAATAATTAATGATTTAGAATAGGAACGATTTTTGTCGTCAATATTTTTTTTGTTCATGGCAATTATTTATTGACAGGCAAAGACAATCTGTCAGGTATTTATTGCTGTTGTTTTGATACATGTCATCAATTTAGCAAATTATCTTGTAATTTTTACGTTGAGTTATCCTCTGTACTGTAATATATATCTGTTGACAGTGGATTCACGAAAGGACTCTTTATCATTTAATTAAAATGACGAGTTTGCAATGTGTTAATTGCTATATTCGCTTGCCACGACTAAGAAGACAAGCATTATCCGATGAGAGTGAAGTTCTCAATAAACCCAATGTTGCTTTGTGCTATGTGATAATTATTGTTTGGTACTTATATGAAGATGTTCTTAGATGAATGATAATACTAAGGATGAATTAATAATAATACTAATAAAATAAATGTAAGTAGTTACAAAAAACAAAGAATCTATTGTTTTATTTACCTCCACTCAAAACCTCGTATAAAACCACTCGCAACCTCACACAAATGTTAACTGGGGTATGAACTTTGTAATTAATGGAAATAAAGAACTTTTCATTATTTCAACAAATAATCTTTTTTTGCATATTCCTTACCTAACTTACGACCCGGTTAGGGTTTTCGGGGCAGGTTCGGAATAAATCCATGTAAAGACTACAAAAAGAGCGACAACGTATTTTACTTTATCACCATAACAATGTTTATGTAAATATAATATGTAACAATCTTCATTAGTACACTAGTTAACACTAGCATTTCATTACCACATCAGTAGACACACTTTGATATTTACAGTTTCTTTATTACTTAGGCAGTAAGAGTGATTTTCGAACTGCAATGTATCCACGGTCATGGGGTTGACCCACAGATTACCAAACGTAACCTTAAAATAAAACTGGCTATAACTTTTGTATCCCAAGTTCTAAAAATCTATGAAATTAAAAATGCCTTTTCTATCCCATTAACTACCAATTAAAACATAAAATATCCCGAAACACGAAATTTTAATAGCGGTACAAAAATCCCATACAGACCTGCCGTTTACCTTTTTACAATGTAAACACCGAGCAGCTGGCTTCCAACCAGTAGTTTAACTTAAACGACAAATACCTGGGCCCCATATGGGGCTCAGGGAGCTGCCGAATTAAAAAACCGGCCAAGTTCAAGTCGGACTGCCGCACCAAGGGTTCTGTACCTTTATCTATAAAAACGAGCAAAAAATTCACGTTTGTGGTATAGGGTCCCCCTTAAATATTTATTTAATTTTGTTTTTTCGTATTTGTTGTTATAGCGGCAACAGAAATACATCATCTATGAAAATTTTAGCTGTCTAACTATCACGGTTCATGATATACAGCCTGGTGACAGACGGACAGACAGACAGACAGCGAAGTCTTAGTAATAGGGTCCCGTTTTACCCTTAACCCTACGGCTTAATGTGTTGCATCGAAATCAACCTTTTAATACAATGATTTGTTAGTTCTGGGAATCAAATAATCGAATGTATTACCCGACGGGGTGGCTAACCCTGCTCGGTCGCTGAGGTCATCAGTGCAATAGGTACGTAAGTAATAACCTAACCTATCGAATGTATATTAATGTCCAACGTAATTTATTTTCGTACGTAGTGAGGACGCGGTGCGTGCGCGTGCGTTGTGGCGCGGGCGTCATGATGTCTGGCTCAACACCAGTCAGCAGTCGCCAAATAGCGCAGACATTTTTGTTATCACCTCGCAATAATATCCCGACGTCATCGCTCTAACTGAACCGACTCTCGTGTAAAACGAGCGAAAACACCTTCAGACGCTTGCCCGACACCTAGTAGGTAGGAATTATTATTTAATCTACGACTGAAGCCCGACAGTTACTTCCATATAGATGAGGAGCCAGATCTGAAATTCTACCCTGATGATCTTACTATGTTTTTTGTGTGTAATATATATACACAACATGGACCGTAATTAACACACACCCTCAAACACCCCAATTAGAATATTATGTTGTGATCATAATACATACACTGAATTTTTCATTTAACATGTATATGCATTGTTATTTACTAAATTAGTTTCTTGGAATGAACTTTATTTTTCTTTATTTTGTATTGAATGACGGAATTTGTATGAATACAAATAAAACTGCGATTTAAAAGTCTTATTACTTTGACTTACGGTCCATTTAAATTTGTTTTGACTGTACAGGGTCAATATGACAATAATTTTCGTAGTTTTAATTATTTTGGAATAAAAAATTACCTATATTAAAAAAGATATAAATCGATTCAGTAAACGATTCTGAACAAACTATTTTCAGGGCGTGCGTTAATTAAGTTACATGTTGTATATTAGTTTTGTTACTATTTTATGTAAAACGACGGACCTGATTTGGATGAAATTTGGTATGAATATAGACTACACAAAGGACTAATATAGGAAAACGTAAATTGGACCTACCGCATTTCTGCTAAGTTGTGCTATAGAAGGTATTTTTTTATTTAGATCTTGCGTAAATAGTCTCTCTCTATCCTCTCTAGGTGAATACAAAGATTATGAGGGATAACAGACATAACTTACAATGTGATATAATATTATAATAAACAAATTAAAAAAGCACTAAGTGGTAGTATTACCTGCATTATAATAAGAAAATGGCATCTAATATTTATGGCCAGGGGCACTACCGGCTAAGTTGCCGAACTTCGATTTCTTAAATGGCGTTCAAATAAATAAAGGTTAAAAATGACTTAATCAATCGTTAAATCGGCGTCAACGTTGACAATCGATTCCGGATCATTTATTACGTCACATATGCTCATGGAAACCAATTTAACGATTGATTAAGTAATTTTTAACCTTTATTTATTTGAACGCCATTTAAGAAGTCGATGTTCGGCGACCTAGCCGGTAGAGCCCCAGTTTGCTATTCAAAGGGGGCATTCATTAGTGGGCAGTGGAACCTCGTTTAACGGCTATATGTACTTTTTTTATGTGACTCAAACCTATGAAATAAAAATCTACTAAAGTTGACCTTTTCATCATTTTACACTACTTATACAACATACAAGATAAATTGTGTAAGGAGTTGTAAAAATTTGACAACTCTTTAATCGTACATATGTAAAAATGTTGTAAGTATTTGTAAGACCCATATGAGCTGATATCCAGTATAAGCTGATCCCACGTTGTATAGGATTTCAATACTGGAAATGTATAGCTTGATATGTAGCCGTGTGTACACACGCTCAGCCTAACGTATAGATATTTAACATCTATATGGTTACAGATTGTAGTACTTAACCCGGCACAATGTTGAATCCTATTAAATATTAAAAATAAAGTATAATAAATAAAACCTATAATGTAAAATGATGAATAAATCCATCAATAACAAGCCACATTTCCCTCCGCGCCCTTGTTATTTTTATTCGTTCTTCTAATATTATTCTCGACATGTTTACATAATTCACTCAACTCATTTTCATAATAAAACTATATGGCTTGCCGAATGGAGTCCGTCATATTTGTCATATACTGTTGAAGGGAGTGTGCCAATCCAAATATTTTATAAAATTACGTCAATAGTCCAATTTTTATTAGAACCAGGGTTCAAGAAGGTGGTTCTCATAGTTCTTATGTCTATAAATAAGTCATCATCATCATAAATAAATTTAAAAAAATCAGAATTAAAGAAAAAGAAAAGTTAAAATTATATTTACAATATATACAGAGGTACAAAAGCGTAATCTAGAGTAATGCATAAAGTAATCGTAAGGCTTCAAAAATTTTTTGTGCCATCGCTGCCTTTGACCATCGTCCCAAGAATACTGGCAGCATTGCGACGTTGATGGCAATGCTTAAACGCTGTCCAAAAATTGGCCAGCCCTCTGGTCACATGTAACAATCTGCCAATAGTCACATTATGTACAGGAATTTCAAGAGGATACAACCACAGGTGTAATAACATCCACTCCGAATAACACGAGTTTAAGAGAAGTAAAATGATGATCAGCGCATCATTTTTCTTGTCATCATGCCTTTATCATTTATATTTATGAAGGTAGTTTTTCATGGGCTCTCGGACCATCAGTCGCTTACACTTCACGTCACTGAACCCACACGAGCCCCTATTTCTGTCTTGTCTTTTCTCCAGAAACTCAAGCGTTCGTTTGCAGAGTATTAGTTTTTGTATTTTTGCAATTCTATTTCGCTTCCCATGAACAAGACGCAGTACATTTTTACATTGACTTCTATTTATTTAAATGTGTACCTAGAGCACAAATAGTTTCAAAAACAAAGTAATTAGGAACAGTCGTTCTGCGGTTTAAATATATGACGCTACTGCTGGTTTGCTGAAATTATTTCGCCAATATTCTAAACTAACGAAACGGTAATTATTGTCCTACGTTAAAATATTGCTGTTGGCTCCGAGTATTTACAGTATACACGTGGCTATTATATTATACTCATGGCTGACCTATACTTAGGTTCATCTTACATTGATCTACATCTTGTTATTATTTAATTTTGGTTAGTTTCAATTAAACTCCAAATTAGATAACACAAAACTCAGTAGGTTTACGATTGTTATAACTATAATTATAAATCTTTAGCTAACGTGTATCTATTGAAGATATTTAAAAGGAAAAATTACATAATGGTGTTAATGCTTTGATTTTTTTAAAGACTTCTCCAGTACTGGAAAATTGTTCCTTTTTTCGCGAGGGTCTTTATAAACATGTAATTCGCGGACACAAAGCCCATCCAGACACTAAATAATTATATATGGATCACACACTCATTTGTGTGAGTTATGTCTTATGCTAGAATTGAACCCGAAACACGGGGGCGCTGAGGTAGGAGCGAAGTGGCCCCAATAGTTTTATTTTGGATTTTGTCTGTCTCTTTGCTAAGTGGATGTTTCTCATTATTGAAAAATATGTATTATTTATTTATTTTTATATGGAAGTACAACAGCTATTCAAGGACTAATGATAAAAATAAGTATCAGGAAGCCAATTACAGGTCCTCACGTATGACACAAGACGTAGAAAAATATGGTGTACAGACGTGTATGGTGAGAAATGACAAAAGATTCTTGATGTATAGACGCCAGCACATCCAGCTACCCCAATCTGTCAAATTTCTTTTATAGATTTTCAACTTTATCACATAAGCATAAGGTTCATTCTGAATTGGGGAAATTTGACAGATTGGAGTAGCTTGATGTGCTGGCGTCTATACATAAGGAATCTTTTGTCATTTCTCACGGCATAACACGCTAAAGTTAGGTTTGCGAACGCGTTTTTTAAACATATAAAAACAATCCATATCTGTTACAAGAAGTGATTAAATACTGAATTAATATTATTCGATGCTATGCTAGATTATGGGACTAGATTCTGTAACATGTGTGGGCAGTTCCAAGTAATAGCTATTGAAATGCTTACTTTGGTATAAAGACAGATTAACTGCTTGATATTGGTATTATATGTCCTCCCGACCGATTTCGGCCACGGCGGCCAGTCTTAACGGAGACTAGCCAATTGCGCAGGACATATTATAGTGCACAAGTGTGTGCGCAAACACAGGGGCACTTTCTATTCCATCACTCTCATGATCCGATGGGACGCCTAGCGACACGACCGGAAAGAGTTCAGGTACAGGACCGACGGCTTTACGTGCTCTCCGAGGCACGGGGGTGTAATACCGCCAACTTCCAGACTTCGGGCTGATACTGAGAAATTTCTTATTACGGAAAAATCCCAAAATCACTTTTTGGCCCGACCCGGGATTTGAACCCAGGACCTCATTATCTGCGGTTGAACACGCTACCGCTAGACCAACAAGGCAGTCAATCATTTCAGTCAATCAATTCATATATGCTATTAAATAAGAAACGGTATCGAAATTGGACCCACTGTCTTATTTGAATTGATATGTCTTACTACTTTAAGCAGCACCCATTCACAAACCAGACACAAAAACGAAGTTCCATATAATAGGACTTCACCAATTTAAGGGCTTACTAGTTTTAGTTAATAATAATAATATCCTGGGACATTATTTACACACGGCCACTGATCCCAAACTAAGCAGAACTTGTACTATGGAAACCAGATAACTGATATACTACTTTTCTTTTGTAAATACACATAGTATATTTAAGATTTGCAATTACCTTCGCGATAAAAGTTTTACCGTCCGCACGTCCTAAGTAAATACTATACTAACATTCCTGTGTAACTATATTACATTGGAGGAACTGACACTTTGATTACGAAAAATGCCGGAAAGAAAATGTGATGAAAGCTTGGACGGATCAATTATGTTGAATTGGTAACGGAAGACCTAAATGACAACATCTTGACATCATCAGGCCATATTTGGCAACCGCTAACGGTGCGTTGTACGTTTTATGTTATTTTAATTCGTACATAACCATAACTAAAATTTTGGTTTGCTTTATATTTAAGCTTTCCGTGCAGCGTGCAAAACTTAGAAAGCATTAAGATGATGGCAACATCCTATTATATGGTTTCACACAAATTATTAGTAATTGAAAGTTATTTTATCGAGAAAAAGTAGTTTAATTGGATTTTGCGTTTGACCATAAGTTCTTCAATAATTTAGTCAAAATTTTGATAGTGGTATTGGTTTGATAAAGATGATGTTTTCCATCCTCAGACGAATAATAATGTGACTGATTACAAGTTCTCTCAAAATTCTAAATTATATGTATTTATTTATATTTAACATCCCAAATATCAACAGGAAGACTAACAAGGATATCAATCCTCACTTTAATCCGGTCATTAGCAATTCATACGAAAATAAAATGGTTTGCTATTAAATACCTACATTTGGATTTAAAGAAACTCTGATAGGCGAAATCGCGGGCTTAAAAGTTGTCCTATGTTAAAAAACGAACAAATAAATTGTTTTGTATAAGTATTAGAGTTCCGTACTAAAAAGGTGCCATTAGAACCCTGTTACCCAAATCCTATGCCTTTCCGTCCCTCCATCTGTCTATCAGTCCCTTCATCTGTGCCGCTTTAATAAGAAATAAAAATAAAGGGGGTCTCCATACAAGTGTCTTCACTTGTTCAATTTTTTTTTTACGGATTCGTATCATCGTGGCCTTCAACCTATATTTAAAGAAACCGATATTTA
The DNA here is from genome assembly GCA_951640165.1 of Pseudoips prasinana. Classification (NCBI taxonomy): domain Eukaryota; kingdom Metazoa; phylum Arthropoda; class Insecta; order Lepidoptera; family Nolidae; genus Pseudoips; species Pseudoips prasinana. The sequence continues at coordinate 25,158,073 of OX621237.1, read as the reverse complement.
ATGAAGTTTTAGACGGTTGTTTACTGTTACGTAACTTTTTATTTATCTTCTTATTCAATGCAAAGATACTAAAAGCATAAAAACATCTGCGGTGTTTTCATTTATCGAGATAATTTATGTAAAAGATAGTGGCGCTCTAGCAACTGTTGTCAAACGTTTTTCTAAAAAGATACAAGAGTCATTCACGTCAAACGAAAGTGTGTTTTCTGTCTATAGAGTGAAGGGTAATAATAGTAGTTTATTGAATAGAGATGTGATAAAATTTAGTTAAAAGTGTATACTGTATGTGACTACGGAGCCTCGTGTGCACAAATCGTAGGCCGTGGACGCGGTGGCTGCCCGCTTCTCGTTGGCTCTCTTCCAATACTCTTTTATTTATTTCGCTCTAGTTTATTTATTTACATCAATTAATATGCGAATTTGTTATTGATTTTAGTTATAAATCTAGTCATCAAAGGAAAAGTTTTATCAAACTGTATAATGTGGACCTTGTTTTCACATAAGTAGATATGTTAAGAATATTATGTTCGCACGACACGAATTTTGTTACAATATTCGCACTGCAACAGTTTCTGTGTAATAATATTATTATTACTATATTAAAGTTCCGATATAAGGCTTCATCGTAAAAAAATAATCTCAGAGTTAGTTCAGGTACCAGAGGTTTCATACTCTTAATATTGACTGCTTCTTCGGTATGGCGGTAGCGTGTTCAGCCGCGGAGATAGAGGTCCTGGGTTCAAATCGCGAGTCGAGCCAAAAGTGATTTAGTGAAAAAAAAAATCTCAGCATCAGCCCCAAGTATATTATACCCCCGTGCCTCGGAATGAATCGAATGTGCCGCGCAAAAGGCTAATCTCTATTGAGGCGGATATTAATACTCTTCATAGTTAGTTGTCTACCGTTTTGTGGTCACGTCTTCTTTAATTTTTATTAGACATTTATTTTATTAAATAACAATATTATTACGTCAAAATAATATAAGTAGGTACCTACCTACCAATGTACATAGACTATATGTATCCAAAGAATCTCATTATCAATGGCCTGTAAGTAAATCATACAACAAATGTAGAAATCAGAGATAAGAGAGTATTGGGTTAAGATTTACGGTTTGTAATACTAAAAGTAAATGACAAAAGTATTGATATTTACCAATGCTGTTGCTGAATCTGCCGGCATTTCTCAAATATGAGAACAGTTCCCCTCCACAAACGTAGTCGAACAGCATGTAGATGCAGGAGTCGTCGTGCGTCCACCACCGTCTGCAATATATTATTTACACTATAATTATAAATTGTTTTATCATTATTAACTTTAGTAGAGTGTTCTTATAAAACATAGTGTTTAGAATCTATATTAAGTAGCGATTATAGAAATATATATAATAATATCCAGGGACATTATTTACACAAGGCCATCTGATTCCAAACTAAGCAGAGCTTGTACTATGGAAACCAGATAACTGATACCTATACTACTTTATACTACTTTTCTTTTGTAATTACATACTTATATAGATAATTACACCCAGACTCAGGACAAACAGACACGTTCATGCACACAAATATCTGTCCTGGGTGGGAATCGAACCCACGACCTCCGGCGTGAAAAGCAAGACCACCAACCACGCCAACAGGCACCTCATATAATATTATATTTTGACGAAAAAAACATTGAGTATATCCACATGCATCGAGTATGTTGCGATAGACGACTTTACGAACAAACCTAGAAAAATATATGGTTACCTACATTTATAAACAGGCTGCTCAAAGGCAGCGATACCGAAGTTTTTTTCGACGCCCAAGGATGAGACCTTTATATATATAATAATATGTATATATTTTATTTTAATTCAAATGTAAGTATTTATAAACATAAAGTTTCAGGTAATTAGTGGTCTCCATCTAAATTGGTGGTTCAATATCGTTATATTACTTGACTTAATTACTTTATTAAATGTATTCGAATCTTGTAATTCTATACACTGTATTGCTTTCATACATGTATTCCAACCCTGTACACCTGTACTTAGTAATCCTGTATTTTCAAATTCAAAATAAATTCAAATACTAAATTTATTTATGCCGTAAAAAAATTACATATAAGTGGAACCGTCATTTTTGATTGCTTGTATAAATCTATCCAAAACTGAATGAATGATAAAATTTTCTTCTTACACATTTCATTAATATATTCTTTGGTTTCCAATATTTGTATATTATTAAAAATGTATGCAAATTAGTGTTGTCTACTTATGGTTGACGTCATCCTCTAAGACTAATTGCCCTCAAGACCAAGTTCAAGGGAACTCCTCGCTTCAATATGACAACGTTGGTTAGAATCCAGTATGCTAATTAAAATAGCACATGTATTCTCATGACAGCCGAATGACGTCCACTGCTGGACAAAGACCTCCCCAACAGATTCCCACAATAATCGCCACGCTTGGCAGACGGGCTACTCGCCTTTCAGGCCACAGCTCGTGGGTTCGCTTCCTACCCAGAACAGATATTTGTGCGTAATTATCTATACAACATGTAACGTAATTAACGCACACCCTCAAACACCCCAATTAGTATATTATGTTGTAATCATAATACATACACTGAATTTTTTATTTAACATGTATATGCATTGTTATTTACTAAATTAGTTTCTTGGAATAAAGTTAATTTTTCTTTATTTTGTATTGAATGATGGAATTTGTATGAATACTAATAAAACTGCGATTTTTTAAAGTCTTATTACTTTGACTTACGGTCCATTTCAATTAGTTTTGACTGTATAGGGTTAATATGACAATAATTTCCGTAGATTTAATTATTTTTGGAATAAAAAAACCTATACTAAAAATGATATAAATCGATTCAGTAAACGATTCTGGACAAACTATTTTCGGGATGTGCGTTAATTAAGTTACATGTTGTATAAGTATGTATTTACGAAAGTCCACGTCCTACAATATATCAGTTAACTGGTATCCATAGTATGAGCTCTGCTTAGTTAGCGATTATGTGTCAATAATGTCCCAGGATATTATTATAACAGCGCATATTAAACAGTATCGTGTTTTAGTGAAACCCGTCAATGAAGAAATTTGTGAATGTCTGCCTCGGTCGCGTGAGCACTTCAACCGCAGACAGTGATGCCCTGATTACACCAAAATGGAATTTATCTGCTACGGAAAATTATCAGTAGTAGCCCAGAGACACGTTTATAGTAGTGACACCACAGATATCTAATGCTCTGAGAGTGACAACCTCGTGCCTGGAAAAGTCTATCCTTCACTTCGTTCGTCACCGTAGCCTAGTTGGTAGTGCTCCTGCCTGCGAAGCTGGTGGTCCTGGGTTCGAATCCCAGTAAGTGCAAATATTTGTGTGATGAGCACAAATATTTGTTTCTGAGTCATGGATGTTTTCTATGTATATAAGTATTTATCTATCTATATAAGTATGTACATCGTCGCCTGGTACCCATAGTACAAGCTTTGCTTAGTTTGGGGCTAGGATGATCTGTATGACATTGTCCCTAGGTATTATTATTATTTTTCGGCCGTGTCAGCTTGCTCGTCGAAGCGTGTTATGTGCGAGTCCGAACTCAGAGTGTAGGTTCACTCTCGAGTTCGGACTCGCAATACCCCCTGTTTATATACATATAACATATTAAAGTGCGTTTGTGCATACTAGTGCTTTAATATGTCCAGATAATACTAGCCGCTAATGTCCAATTCGACCACAAGCACGTTATTAGTGAAGAGAAGCCGCATTAATATTTTGTTTTTAATTTACTCTTTCAAATTTAGAATTGTTCAAAAAGGTTTACAAAATAAGCTTTCATCAAAATAATTTAATCTGGCCAGTATTTTTTGAGTTTAAGAACTTTATACAACATTTCCTAGATGGTGTGGATGTGTGTATTCAGATATCTAACTGTGACTTAAAATACCTAGGTATATCCTCTATCTTATAAATGGTCAAGCTTTAATAAGTTAAGACTTGTACTTTCTACTTATTGTATTAAAAAAACTTACTTTTCGTTCTTTCAGTTTCTTTTTATATTTATTTATACTATTTACAATATCGTCTAGACAATTGTTAGCACCAGTACGCCAAAATGTACAAACTTTCGTATTAGAGCCACCGAAGTAGGTGACCCTACATTTATTGATTTAAGAAATCAATAGGTCAGACGGGCCTGTTGGCGTGGTTGGCAAATGCTTGCTTTTCACGCTGGAGGTCGTGGGTTCGATTCCACCCAGGACAGATATTTGTATGGATGAATATGTCTGTTTGTCCTGATTGTCCTAATTATCTATATAAGTACGTATTTACAAAAGAAAAGTAGTTTATGTACTATATCTGTTATCTAGTTTCCATAGTACAACCCCTGCTTAGTTTGGGATCAGATGGCCGTGTGTGAATAATGTCCTAAGAAATTATTATTATTTTAGCATGACGTTACACGTAGTTTCACTGCTACACCGGACAATGTGTTAGAGATGAAATTAATAACAATTAACAACGTGCATCCCAATGTATTTGCTGTTGAAGTATTGATTAATGGCAGTGATTGTTGCCAGATCGTAGTAAATCGAAAACATGTGTGAAATTTGTTGGCCCTCAACGCCCGCAAGTATAGCATTTGGCGCTAGTACGGCGCCTACAATTCTCTCCGCAAATGAGTATAAAATAAATAATAGTAAATAATCCTCACGATCATGCGTAGCTGATACGTGAACAGGTTATTGGGTCAACTAAAATAAACACTCAAAAGGAACTAAAACTTCTTTATTTGGGCCAATAGTCTTGAAAATTACATTCGCGCATTGTGGATACAAATTAATAATAATAATATCCTGGGACATGATTAACTTGATTTGATCCCAAAGTTAGCAGAGCTTGTACTATGGAAAATCCGCTTGACTTGAAAAATCGGAGGTGGACAGGCCAATTTTGTAAATTAAATATTAGATGTTTAAAAAAATTTATATGGCGTTTTCATGAGTGTCCTTAAGTGCGATTTCTAGCTGCCATTCTCTTAAACAAATGTGTATTTCATGTCCCTCTCCTAGGATTTTAAGAAAATATTTAGTTAAACCTTTTAGTTTATATGACGGGCGGGTTGGCTTGCCTTTCACGATGCAGGTTGTGGATTCGATTCCCACCCAGGACAGAGATTTGTGTGCATGAACATGTCGTTGTATCCTGAGTCTGGGTGCAATAATTGTCTATTATTTTTTTTATATCAGAGGACGACAAACGAGCAAGTGGGTCACCTGATGGTAAGTGATCACCGCCGCCCATGGACACTCGCAACACCAGAAGGGTCGCGGGTGCGTTGCGGGCTTTTAAGAGTCAGCAAACAAGTGTTGCTGACCCGTCCCCCACCCCGATGAGCTCTGGCGACCTTACTCACACGCAGAAACACAACATTAAAATTGTTAATATTATTATTACGGAATGTCTTCTGTAAGGTGGAGGTACTTCACCAGTCGGACTGCTCTTTGAGCGAATAAACGCTGTGCCCTACCTCTCTTAAATAAGTATGTATTCACAAAAAAAAAGTAATATATGTAATATATCAGTTATCTGGTTCCCATAGTACAAAGCTCTGCTTAGTTTGGAATGAGATGGCCGTGGAGTATGATGTCCCAGGATATTGTTATTATAATGAGGAAAATCTCTCTCTCTCACTTTCCCTCTCTCTTCATAATACGAAAGTGTAATCTTGCCGGATTTTATTTTAAGAAGTAAGAGAGTAACCTTCCACTCTTTTGGTTTTGTATTGTTGGTTTTTCACAGGTGGAGGGAGATCTATTCCTGAAATGTTGATTTCAATTTTTTTCATTGAGTTGCTTTTCTTGGGTTCATCATCATCAGCCTTTTATCGTCCACTGCTGACTGCTTCTACCAAAGGTTTCTATAACTAGATATTTGGAGGGGTTTGCCGTAGTCTATGCGCTTGCCATGCGAGTTGGCGACCGCAGTAGTTAGTATACAGGAGGCGGCACTGGTATATTCCTTAGTCGCCTTTTACGACGGTATGTGGTGGCCCTATTATTCTTTCTTGGCCGGAAACCACACACCTTTTCTCGGGGAATCCATAAACACGCACGGGGGCACGCTGTGTACCCAAGAACTTTGGCCCACTGCCGACATTTGGCGTTTCCATGATTACGTGCGTCACATGCACCTATACACGTTTAATTAAACGTCCAACTCCGTTCCAATTGTAAACAAACAACGTTGTTGTGTTCGCCCATGTAATGTCCCCTTTTCTGCACGACGCACATGTCTAAACACTTTGGATGGACACCAAGATAGTTAATTGCACTTCTTAATTGACAGACACACAAGTCACAACAAGAATAATGTAAAAATGTCCCCTAAGATTTAATCCCCAGATTAATTTCACTTATAATTACTTTGATGATTCTATCCACCACAATCGTTACTTATCTGTTGTTTTCGTAATCTTGATCTTAAGAACGGAATTGGGCATGTTTATTTTGTTAATTTCATTTAATCACCATACTATGAGAAAATTACGCTCGCATTAGCATGTGCTGTTTAATTATACGCTCCGAAAACATAGTTTTATTATAGTGTGATAGTTCTAAGAATGCCATGTATTTTTTGACGAAGTGTACTAGAAAGATATGGTGTGACATGTAAAATAGTTTAGTCATGTAAAATATAGAACTGCCAGCAATGTCTGATTGAATTTCGGCCATAGTCTTGACGGAGGCTAGCCTAGTTATCTCCGCGGGAATTATAACCATTTTTAGAGCTTGCTGTCAGTCGTTTTACACATACAATCTGTACTCTGATCTTAAGTATACGCATTAGGCACTGGGTACCCGATATATTAACGCGTTTAGGGTTCAGATGGCACTGACAAGATATTGTAGCGCTTCAACAATGTTCGCCGACGCACTCGCGAATTCCTCGCCATCATGCGTAAGCGATGCGCTTATTGAACACGGTTATGGACCGGTGGTACAGCCCTATAATGGAACAATGGATGCGCCCTAGTGGGATGTTTTATGAATGTTTAGCTTTAAGATATGTACTAACAACAGTGTTTATGTTGAAAAATTCTGTTGTAACGAACATGGATTTTTATTATCTGAAATGCATATTATTATTTTGTGATATAACTACAAATTAATTTGGTATTTCTCTTACGTGTGTTTTAAATTAATATCACATGCTTGATTATTGATTGCTTCCTGTCCAATTTCACGATGCTATAGGACAACTAGGTTAGGTTTAAACTTCCTTCTGAAATATCCGGGATAAACCGCCGTATCTTTTGATTGGGTTGCGTCTAAGCTTAAGTATTTTATACATTTCCAAAGGATTACCAACCTGATTATTATGATCTTAATTTAAACTTGATACCTCCACGCTTTCCTGAGAAAACGGGCCTTAACAGACAGATCGACGACGAAGTCATACTATACGATCCTATATGTCATTTCTTATACCGTTTCGAGTTACGTAACCATAAAAAAGTGTACTTACAAGTTAACTATGAAGGGATGGTTTATTTCGGCGAGGATATTCTTTTCGTTCATAACGTGGTCCACTTGTTTTAAGCGGATAACGTCAGCCATAGACAGTATCTTCATCGCAAGGTATTCATCAGCAGCTTTGTCACGACACAGACACACGCGACCAAACGTTCCCGTACCTGAAACAAAGAAATACAATTGTAAGTAAATAGTTAAAGTAGGTAATATTTTTTATTCAGTAACAATATACAACATGTTTCATTGTTCCTATAATCCAACTAATATTATAAATTCGAAAGTTTGTGAGTGTGTGACTGTGTATGTTTGTTACTTCTTCACGTCCAAACGGCTGGAGCGATTTTAATAAAACTAGGTATGGAGTTAGCTGACACCGTGGATTAACACATAGGCTATAATTTATAAAGTTTAATGCGGGTAATACCGCGGGGCACCGCTAGTAAAATATATAGACTGAATATGAATGATTCGAGCCTGAATACCACAGTATAGTTAAGTGGGGTTAACATAAAGTGAGCCAAATACCCCGTAGTCCATTGGTTTAACTCCTACTAGAATTAAAATTTACACAACTTATTTACAAAATGATTTACTTATTTACAAAGATATCTGAAACTTACAATCTCTCATTTCATTGCATTGACTCTCGAGCACTTTAGACGTTTGTATTTTTATTATTTGACTATTTTTTTACTGACAAAAGTCACCAATTCTTTGGAAACGGGTAGTATGCTAGCCCTCTCCACTCAATTGTTAACTGTCCATGCTAAGTTAATTTACAGGCGCTAAAATAAAAGAACCTTCAGTAATTTCAGGCCAGAATATGCATTGGTGAAACGATACTTTAAGAGCTCAAATATACTCTATAAATTCAACCGGTCGTAAATATTATAATGTAAGCACAAAGTTATTAACGTTATAATGAAGATATCTTTAAGCGTTATCCAGCTAATTACACAATTCTAGTACAAAGTTCTGTTTATATCTTGTACTTATATCCTGTGTACCAAATAAAATAAATAAAAAAAAGAAGTGTGGCACTCGGAGACTGCCGCGGTAAAGCTATTGCATAGCATTATTTATCAACTTATGCAATTATAATTATTTATTTATTTTATAATACTGCATTTGTGATAATAATAATAAAATGAATGTATATAGAGTACTAACTCATTTTCTTTCACTATTTTTTCGTGAATTTCTTCATTAATAAATGCACTTTGTTTATTCATATTTAAAACACTTTGTACACAAATTATACGAGTACAGATATTCACTGTTGTACGTAGATGATAAATACCTATACACCTATATACTTTCTCACAAACAGCTGATTACGGTAGTTTTCCAATACAACCAATGCCACCTAAAGGCGGGTTGCTGAACTAAAGAGACAAGCGTGATATTTCAAAAAGTCATTAAATGTTGTGGTATTTATCGATAGATGGCGGTCGGGGTGGGGGGTGTTAGGTTTTTTTCGTTACGGAATTTCTGAATTTGGTCCCCACGCTCAAGGCCCGCGATAGAAGCTATGCAATAGCTTAACAGGTCGCTAAAATCCCACTACGGTAACTATATGAGAATGCAGCCACTGCATGGCAAAAGCCTCCTCTCGCAGCTCCAATCCACCACATTGGCCTGGTGTGGGTTGGCAGACTTCACAAGGCATCAAGAATGCTTTGGAGATCTCTCAGAAATGCAGTTGGTTTCTTTGATCTTGTTTTAAGATAATTCATTTCTAACAAAGACATGTATTCTAAAAGTCAGGGGTACGCGGGTTTAAACTCGTGTCCACTAACTCCACACTCCAAAGGTTTAATCACTAGGCTACCTTGTACTGCGGTAACCATATAAATGAAATAAAAATGGAACATTATTTTGATAAATAAATCACTATACCTACCAAACATAAGTGAGTTGTTTCACTGGAAGCTATTGCATAAATCATTCCGTTCTATTTAGGAATAAGCATAACATAATATAACGAGACGGAAACGGCACCGATAGAAACAATTCCGAGTAGAGATCCTATAAATAAATGAATCACAGTTAGAGATTCCCCAGTCAATTGGGAGATAGCCACAAGTACTAAAAACATATCTATGTGCCTAATGCGTTCGCGCTACTGCTTAAAAAAATGAGAAACAATTTATTAGCAAAACAAAATTCACTCTGTACACTCGAGTTGTTGTTGTTATTTGAGTGCAAATAGAAGAAAGTCACTTTTAGTTGATCAGATATATTACGAAACATGTATACCCACTACATCAAATGTATACATAAGTTTCCGATGTTAATATTGCACTGACTTAATTTTAATAATGAGGTGCCATTGGAAGGTCACGTACTCATCCAAAATAGTAGTAGATACCAATGTAGGGGGGCACCGGAGCAGCATACCCGCGTTCCCGGGACTCCCCCCATCAGGCGCCTAGAGAAGTCCACGGCAGGTAGGTTTAGTCGGTGCAAGTCCGACATACCCACCCGTAGGCACTTTTTGCGGGTGGCATGGGTAGGCATTGCCCCTGCGTTACAATAAAAATATACATATGTATAGTGTGAGACTGTACACACTCACTAAACTAAACGAGACTAATGCCTATGTGGCTTATAGTTGTTTATCGTTAAAAGTACCAATAATTGCCTGTATTAATTACAAGCAGTTAACGACTTAATAAACAAATGTCAGTTATCATATATACTAGAAAATAGACGTTTCCTATCTGCGTCAATGCTGGATCACCATGATAACTAAAAAAATTGTTTTCAATATGTATATTAGGTACAACTCCTTATAAATTATGACATCACTTTGCTGATGTCATATTTATGACTGTTAAAAATTTGTGTTCGATTGATTGGGTAGAAATATTCAGGTAACTGATTGCCATCCCTTAAAATTCACTTAAATCTTGTATCACAGCCGGATCAGTGACGAAAAATGTATTTTCATTACTTCAACTTAAAAAAAATATATATTTCCAAAAATATGGCCATTCAAGTACTGGCCTTTTGGTCGAATTTCATGAAGTGAAAATATTGCGGACAAGTGGCTAAGAGTGGCTAAGAGCTAACTCTTTTGATTGCTCTCACAGGCCGGTTAGATATTTTAAATGTGGAATCTGATAGTTGATATAGATTATTTAAAAAAATTAAAAAGAAGGAGACTCAGTAAGTTAGTTATTATCATTAGTGTTTAATTCAGTTTTAACGAAATTCACGCACAGTGCTCATCTGCTCTAATCTCGATACTCGCACGCACAATTGCACGTATATAATTGAAGGTTCTTCTTCTAAAAGAGAATCTCACAAAACCTATTTCCACAAATCCATAGGAATAATTCTAATAGTCGGATCATAATAGGCTCGTAAAGAATTTCCGGAATAAACATCTAAATGGTATTTATTGATAATATTGTTCTTCGTTCGAGGGATAGGTAAGTATCGCTCTACAAATGTTCTGGTTTTTATTCCAGGATGATTCAGCTTGTAAATGAGGTTGAAAAAGCATGCCAGCCGCATGTCTGCATACTTGTGTTAGTCACCTGAATTACTATCATGAGAAAATCTTGACTTTGTTATAAAGCATGGTTTCGACTTATGCAACAACTGTGGGAGTACGTAAACACACACAACAAAAAACATAATTTTCAGCTTTGATGTCCTTTTCATCCTGATTTTGTATCAAGAAATTGCTAATAAAATTGTAACCGCGAATGAGAGTACTGGAGTTTAAAACATTTGCTTTTATGTATTGCCATACAGCGTGGTAATGCTGCCAGTATTCTGGGAACATTACCAATAGTAAACTAATAATTTTAATTTAATATTCTAAGTATGTATCCATAGATACATTAAATTAATTAGTTGTGTTTAAGTATTATGGTATTACTGACGCACATTTTTTTGAACTATGCTAGTACAATATTATTCAAACTAATAAAATAAATTTATTTAGGACGTTTAAGACTACAGCATTAAGATTATAATCCAATCATTTCCTGCTGTGCATTCCGTCAGACAATGGTAAGAACATTACGAGTCGAACACCTCATAGATTACAAATACGTGGTGGCCTACCTCTTTTTAAATACTGTTATATTTTTTATATGACGTATACAGTTAGCCTAGGACGCTTCCACTACTTCACCGGTCAATAGAGATGAACGGGCACTAAAGTACTTGCGTGAATTAAAAAACTTAGTTTGTAGTATTATATGCTAAGTGAGCATGGGAGAGGGCACCTCCTTTGCTTTGGACTTCGACTTAGAATTGTTACTGGCAGGGATATGCATGAGTTGGAGAGTTTTACGAAACATTTTGTGAAACTGCCACTTTACGTTAATATGCAAAATCGTGGGCTGCTAATCTGATTGAGGATCGGACGGAGGGCTATTTCACTCAATATCGTGTGTTGGAAAGTTACTATTCTTTCACTATTTTTTACTAAAGTAACAGGACACTTATTTATACAGCAACTTACAACTGGCGACCTGCCAAGATCGCAATAAGACCTTTACTTAGGTTTATTGTTTAATAAGCGGAAACCCCTAAGCAGCTTAGTTAGGTATTGTCTTATAGTAGGCTTAGGTAGATATAGTACGGCTTCGTTAAATGTCTTGGAAAATTTATCCGAAGCGTGAATTCTAAGAACTTATATACGTAACGACGTATATACGTAATGACTCATAACTTTTAATTACTGTATCAAGTTAAAAATGTAAATAGAAAGTTACGACTTGAATGAATGTACAGACGCCAGCACATCAAGCTACCCCAATCTGTCAAATTACTCCAATTGAAATTGAACCTTATGCTTATGTGATAAAGTTGAAAATCTATAAAACAAATTTGAATTTGAGATTGGGTTATCTGGATGTGCTGGCGTCTTTACATAGTAACACCAAGTAGGTACCTTGAATACACTTCAGTAATGTACAACAAAATTTAATTCGAGTAACTCTTTTAGCAGCAGACTCGGGCCATTAATGGAATGATGTCCAAATCTGTTTACAACCTATGGGATATTATTTCCTTACATTGCAGATGTTCAGCGATAGCCATTTTTTGGGAAATATCTACTTAATTCACCCAAGCAAACAAGCTACGCGAGCAAAATTTTGTTATATATATAACTATATTATTCTTTCGTTTAATTCTTTCACATTAACTAATGTACTTATTTATGATGTTGTGTAATCATGTCTAATAAATGATTAACATTGTAAAATGCAGGGTGGAAGACGCTGGCGGCTGTAACACAGTTTACACTAGTACAGCCGTCAACGACAACCTCTTATTAAGTATGTAAAACTTCATTTCTTAGATTCATGTTTATATATACATAAGAGAAACTGTAAACCTTAAGTGAATTTAATAAATTATTATTATTATTATTATTAATTAATCGTAATATGCACATTTTGTGCAATATCCTACTAATATTATAAATACGAAAGTTTGTGAGTATGGAACCATAGATGTATGATGTTTGTTACTCTTTCGCGCAAATGAACATATCGTCCCCGTAGTTGGAAAACTAAATAAGTCAGATTTTGGCGATTTTGACTTTTTCCTATTTTCAAAACACCTAAAACATGCCGCATATTTGAGCCTTACAGGCATTTTCATATCTTATTCTGTTCCAAAGTTATAGCCATTTTTGTCAGACAGGTCATGACAGATGGAATAATAAATATGTTCAGTAAAACACATTTTTTTTAAAGGAAAAATAAATAACTCAGTAAATAAATCAATACCTGTGGTCAATGACAAAATGAATGTCGAATTAGTTAAATAACTTGAGTTGTTGAATTTTTCCTCAACTTAAAAATTCTTTTACAAAACTAACTTAGTTCTAGGAAAACTAAATAACTCAATTTATTTAATTCCGCTATTCAGAATTCTGATATAACGTATCTAATTTATAAATATTTGATGTTATTTATTTCTTCTACAACAAGATAAAGATTAATTATAAGATGCTAGGCAAATAAAATAAAATTAATTAAGTTGTCATCAGAGGAAATCAGAGGGTCAAGTCCCATTTCGGGTATCAAACCAATGCCACCTTCAACAGATGAAGAACCTTTTTCTGATTCTGGATCTACATGGATTCCGAACACAGAAAAAGAAAATAAAATAAAGACGAAACTTAGTTATTTAATAGACATCTATATTTTATTGAATAAGAAGAAAAAAAGAGTAAAGAGATTTGAACGAATAAACCCCATTTTGTCGAGAGATTCTGAAGATGAAACAAGTAATATTATAACAACTCGAGGATACCGCCGAGGTTGCCGGGTTACCCCGAAAAAGAATCATGGAACACAATATTTCGCGGAGACAACAGATTCAGCAATAGAAACAGAAAATAAGGAAATAGAAACTAGGGTGCTGAAACCCCCGGCAGACGCTGTTTTACCAAAACCGACGACCTCTGGCCCTGGCAACATATAACACTCGCATACTGCGGACCGACGAGAAGATCATCGAACTGGAGGAGGAACTGAGCAGGTTACATTGGGATATCATAAGATTGTCGCAAGTCCGAAGAGAGATATCACGATAATCCTAAAATTCGGGAACCTGCTCTATTTCCGGAACCAACGGCGACCAACTGTCTGTGGTACTGTGGTAGGGTGACCAACTGTCCCAAGGTGACACCACCTTGGGACAGTTGGTCACCCTACCACAGGGTTCATAGTTTACAAGTCCCTCGTCCACAACGTAGTGAAAATCGAGAGTGTGTCGACTAGGGTGGCGTAACTTATTCTTAGAATTACCAAGCGGTATTCGTTGAAGGTAATACAGGTATACGCGCCGACTTCGACGAACTCCGACGATGAGGTTGAGGATATATCAAGAGCCATACATAGCTCTAAAAACGTTTTCACTGTGGTCATTTGTGGACTTTAACGCGAAGCTGGGCAAACGATTCGGTAATGAGCTGAGAGTGGAGTAATTTGGAACTGGAGACTGGAACCCCCGGGGCCAAATGGAAAGGAACTCTTAATGATGAATTCCTTATTCAGAAAGTCGGATCACCGCAACTGGAGCTTGGTGAACCCCGATGGTAAAACCAAAAATGAGATAGACTTTATCTTGTTGACGAGACGACAGATGTTCAATGCGGATAAAACCAGCAGCGATCACAGACTGGTGAGAGGCTCATTGAACCTTAATGTCAAGTTTCAGAGGTCCCGACTGATAAAGTCTACGCTCCGATCTTTACCTATCCACTTCCAAAACCCCGAACCATTTGAGCTCTAATTGCAAAACTGTTTCGAATGCCTAGCACTAGGTAATCTAATCTTATAGGTACTTTACAAACATATAATAGACGGACACAAATTACATCCAGGCTCAGAACAATTATTTATGGGTCACACAAATAGCCGTCCGGCGCGGGATTTGAACCCGCGACACGAAGCGGCGAGGCGACTGTCTCAGCCACCACGCCACACATGCAGTCAAGTGGACTCATACTACGACAAGCTTGTAGAAGCTGTCCATAAGGCTGGGTCTAAAGTCTTCAAGGTCCGCCGTACAAACAGAACTAAAAAGATCTCTGACAACTGCCAACCCTGCAACTTATGGAAGAAAGACGGATAATGGTTCTGAACTCCTCAGATGATGCTACCAGATACCGGCGGCTCAACAGACAGATCTCAAAGTCTTTGACTCGCCACACGCGTCAATTTAATACAATTAGTATTAAAGAGACCATCAAGCGCAACAAAGGCTCTAAAGTGCCTCAGATCCCAGAGCACGACTAACTCGTCACTACACCGAAGACATCCTGGAAGTCAGCCTGTACGAGATTAGAATGGCTCTCAGACAACTTAAGAACAACAAGGCGCTTGGTGAGGATGTAGTTACAGCAGAGCTTCTAAAGGCGGGTGGTACACCAATCCTACGGGCCCATCAGAACTTATTTAACTCCGTCATACTAGATGGTCAAACTAACAACAACTCCACAAGCATGGCACAGAAGTGTGGTGGTGCTCTTCTTCAAAAAGGGCGACAAAACCCTATTGAAGAATTATAGACCGACACTGCTGAGCCATGTTTACAAGTGGCTTTCGAGGGTCATTACGAATCGTCTCGCACGCAGGTTTGATGACTTCCAGCCTCCCGAACAAACTGGTTTCCGAAAAGGCTTTAGCACCATAGACCACATACATACGCTGGGGCAAGTTGTGTAGAAGACCGAAAAGTATTATAAGCCACTGTGTTAAGCGTTTGTGGACTAAGAGAAAGTCTTTGATTCTATCGAAATCTGGGCCGTGCTCAGGTCTCTCTAACGATGCCGAATCGACTACTGGCATATCAAGGTGTTAAAGTGTTTGTATGAAAACGCCACTATGTCAGTGCGACACCAGGACTACAATTCGAAACCTATCCACTTACAGCGAGGCGTGAGACAGGGAGATGTTATATCTCTGAAACTGTTCACCGCTGCATTGGGAGATGTCTTCAAGCTTCTGGACTGGAAAGGCTTTAGCAATGTCAATGGCGAGTACATCACTCACCATCGATTTGCCGATGATATAGAAAATCATGTCAAACTTCCATGTTGCACCCACTCAATTGAAGTTGGAGACTAGGACATACCATTCAACTAGGTAAGTCCAACTTCGAGAAGGAGATCAATTGTAGAATCCAACTCGGCTGGCAGCGTTCGGGAAGCTACGTAACATTTTCTCTTCCAAAATACCGCAGTTTCTCATGTCGAAAGTCTTCGACCAGTGTGTGTTGCCAGTGATGACTTACGGAACAGAGACGTGGTCGCTCACTATGGGCCTTATTAGAAGCACCCAAAGAGCAATGGAGAGGGCTATGCTCGGAGTTTCCCTGCGGGATCGAATCAGAAGTGTCAAAATCCGCAGGCACACCAAAGTCACCGACATAGCCCGAATAATTGCAAAACTGAAGTGGCAGTGGGCGGGGCACATAGTTTGTAGAACCGACGGCCGTTGGGGCAAAAAGGTTCTCGAGAGGCGACCACGAACTGGAAGAGGAGAAAGCGTGGGCAGGCCCCCTACAAGATGGGCCGATGATCTTGTGCGGGTCGCTGGAAGACGCTGGGTGCGAATAGCGCAAGACCGACAATTGTGAATATCGGCTGATATGATGATGATGATGATGTTTATTTTTTAAGTTTGTGGCAAGATAAGTATCTGATAACAATACAACTTTTCTAAACTTTTCTATTTATTGCTTAATATAACTTTATTAATATCAAAATACAGCGTTTATTTCATATGAGATCAACAAAAGTTGAAAAAATATCAAAGTAATAATAACATACAAAGCCACTAAATTTTACATTTAAAAATATTTCGAGTATGATTAATTCAATAACTGCACTTATTTCATCAAATTTAACTCTACCAAATGTATTTAGCTTGTAGGAAAACTAAATAAATAGCCGAAATAAGTAGCTAATTGCAGTTATGTTATAAATAACAGTTGTGGCAAAATTAAACAACTTGATTTTTTATTTGTTATTTAGTTATAGTTAAAGATAGAGTTCAGTTTGTTAAAGCATAATGTGAAAGGTTATCAGGTCCACAAAATATAAAATTGCCTACAGCAAAATTGTCTCACATATTCTTACAAATGTACATTAACTAAAAAAAAAACACTAAATCGCGTTTATCTCAGAACTACAAAATCAGAGTTATTTAGTTTTCCAACTACGGGGACGATATAGCTAATCGGAAGGATGACGTGAAGATGGTGCAAGTTTCACGCTTTTTGTTCACCCAAAAAGTACACATATATACACAGTATACATATAGCTCATGGGAAGTGTGACGTGCCGATGACGCGAGTTTCACGCTTTTTGTTCACCCAAAAAGTACATATATATACACAGTATACATATAGCTCATGGGAAGTGTGACGTGCCGATGACGCGAGTTTCACGCTTTTTGTTCACCCAAAAAGTACATATATATACACAGTATACATATAGCTCATGGGAAGTGTGACGTGACGATGACGCAAGTTTCACGCTTTTTGTTCACCCAAAAAGTTCATATACACAGTCAGTATACATATAGCTCATGGGAAGCATGACGTGACCATGACGCTAGTTCCATGATTTTTGTTCAACAAAAGAGTGCACAAGGCGCCTCAATAAGTTTCACATCATAAATTGTTTTTCCACAAGATATAATTTTACATAATATTGAAAGCCAGTCAAGAACGTCTCGGTTCACGCACAATAGACGTCTTTACATATTATTATGTATCTGTCATTTTCTTAAGTACTTACACGAAATGTTTTCTTATCTAACAATGATATTAAAAAATAATCCTCTTATTTAATATAATATCATTGTTACCATAAGTACATTATATAACTTGATCGACAATAAGTATCAAATGTTTTGTAATGACATGACATATATTTAAAATCTTGTTAACATCATTTTACGACAAATTAAAAAGATTAAATAATTTATACAACAATAATAAGATGATAGTAATTACTCTTTACCACTAAGAGAATATCAAAAATTTACATGTGAAAAATTTGTGTTTCATGCATATATTGCTTTTTGGCTCGCGTGAATGCCCGCTCGCCCGCCCGCCTTCACTCTACTGTAGCCGAACACTAAATATAGTCTTCCTATTAAGTCCCACACGCACTTAGGCGGTTTTATCATATTCACGTAGCATCCACAGTTCAGCCGGCGAGATTTTTTAAAACTTACCTGTTGTTTTTCTCGCAATGTCGTTCTAGACTTAATACGCTAACATTAGCCATAGGTTTTTAGCCAGTACAATTATGCCAAATTTGACAAAATTTTGAAGAATTTCATTAACCCCAAACACGATTCAATTACTTTCGCTCGTTAGAAAAAAATTAAAGTATAATATTTCGAAAACAGTTAATTTTGGGGTAGGTTTTGGATGTATGTCAATTTCACCTGTAACCCGTTATATTTCTACATGTAAATTACACCCAGACGTATAACAAATAATCGTCCTGGTGGGAATCGAATGCTCGACCTTTGGCTTAGCAGGCAGGTTCACAAAATCACAAACCATTCTAGACAAGAGCAACAGGCCAGTCTAGACAGGCAAACTAGACTTTAAGTAACAAAATCTTATTTGTACCAGATTTGTCGTAAAGATTATATTTTTCTCGCAATTAATGATTTTGTTATGTTTCTCTCTGCCTATTTACATACTATTATATTGATAGTTTTCAGTTCACTTTATTTTGAACCTTACTAAGTAGGAAATACGGACGAGAAAATTGGGTGTTGTCACTCTCTCAATTTCTTCTCTTACATTTGACGATGAAACACTGTGTTATTGCAAATAACCTTTAAACAATTTGCCTACCCGATAGCATAGATTAAAGATAAGAACTTCGTCAAAATACTTAGATAAATACCTACTCTCTGTAAGACTCAATAAAGTTCAATCTAGCTAGCGCGAATACGCGTCTTTGATTTTATTTACCCAATACTTAATAATTCGGTTGGTAAATGCTTGCCTTTCACGCCGCAGGTGGTGCCATGGGTCGCCGTGGGTTCGACTCTTAACCAGGACAAATATTTTTGTGAATGAGCAGGTCTGCTAGTCCTGAGTTTGGGTGTAATTATCTATATAAGTATGTATTTACAAAAGAAAAGTAATATAATATATCAGTAATCTGTTTCTTTTGATTACTGATATACTACATACACTAATTTTCTTTTGTTAATACGTAGTTATATAGATACTCGTAATTACATCCAGACCCAGGACAAACAGACGTGTTCATGCTCGTGTATTGTACCTACACGTATGTTCATGAATATCTGTCCTGGGTGGGAATCAAATTTTGAACGTAATTTTTTTGTAATCGACTAAGTTGACATTATTCATCATTTCTTAATATTCATGAGATTCATGACTTGTGTGGTGGCCGTGGTGGGTCGTGTGCCATTGATACAATATCAATGTCACAGTTTATATACATATGGCCACGATATAGAACAATAGGTTATTGAACCTACACAATTGCAGATTACTACCTACCAGCACCGGTTTGTTTACTGCCTTTGTTTGAATCACGATCGTTTTTCATTTTGAAGCTTTCATGGGATAATGGAGAACATTTTCATTTAGAAATGTTATTACTATCACCTGGGATGTATTCGCATAATAAGATTTACGAGTCTTTGTAAGTTTGTCTTGACTTTTTGAAACATCTTGTAAGTGTAATTTGGCGTAGTGCCTGTGTTATTATAAAGTAAAATAACACAATAACATATAACATAAATAAATTACATTTGTTCAACACCTGGTCATGAAGATACACCAGTACTTGATTAATATCTAAACGAAATTTTGGCAGATGATTACAACCGAAATATTGTTGAATATATATTATATTTTAAACTTGCCATTTATATTCTTTAAACGATTTAATTAAACACGTGTTCATCGTTTTAATATTCAGCCCCTAAAATGATAAAACAAACGTTGATCTATCAGTAAGTGAACAGTCAGACAGTCAGTTGTCTGATTTCGAGTACCACGCAGACGACGTCACGGGAAAAAGCTAGGAATAGTTTCATGACAGAAAAGTAAGTTTCCACTATAGATATTAGCTGCGCCCCGATATATAGTCGATGACGTCCCCTGCAGTGGACGGCGTGATTACTGATGACTTCTTGGCGACCAAATTTGTTGGTGGTTCGAAGACAGTGTCTATTCACAATGTCTTCGACCCAGCAACAAAATTGATCGCATAGAAGTCACCAGTTGAACCGAATGACGTCCACTCCCCTGAAGTGGTCACTGGCTATTCACAATGAAATGATACTGCTCAGTGTCATTTTTACCCCGAATTAATACATACAATGACGCGGAACGCAGCTAGTATATGAGTAGTAGGTACCTATAATAATGCAATAATCGCCACGCTTGGCAGACGGGTTGGCGATCACAGTATTATGGTCATAGTAACCAGAGACACGATACTGCCTGCTCTTTGAGAGATATTCGCTCGAGTCGACTTCTATGCCGCCCACGGGATGAGATGAGGTAGTGATATTCTATGCCGTCAGCCGCACAGCAAAAGATCACAAACAAGTAAAGCTACTTTTTTCTAACATTCGTCTTTGTTTTGTAAGGAAAAAGTAATAAAAAACCTTATGGTACAGACGCCAGCACAACCAGCTACCCCAATTCGTCAAATTTATTTTATAGATTTTCATCTTTATTACAAAAGCATAAGGTTTACTTTCAAATGGGGAAATTTGACAGATTGGGGTAGCTTGATGTGCTGGCGTCTGTACAACACAGTCCATCTCACACGACAGCGTTATATTGTAAATGAAAAAAAAAACTGATAAAATGGATATTTATTTTCTTTCCAAATAAAGCCAATATTGGGTGGTCAAAGTTTCAAATTCCAAGTAATTAGTCAATTGACGAATAATCCTACCAGGCTATTAGGCAATACAGATTTTTGAGTCCGACTCGCTTTTCGCCGGGTTTTCTATAATTAGGCAAACACTATTTTGTTGCTGATTTAGCCTTTAGTAAGGTCCCCCTCAATCAATCAATCAATTAATCATATAATTTATTTGTATTCCCTCAGTATTATTGTTAGACGTTGTATTTACAATATAAACACCAGTTTAACTATTTGGGTCAGAAGGCGGATCTATGCCATTAATGTTTTAAAATTTGAGCAACTATTACACTTTACGTGCCACCTTTAGTTTCACACTTTATTTTCTGCTTTCGCTTGCGCAAGAGTCGGCCGAGCTTCTCGGAACATGGGAGCAGGGATCATAAACTATCCACCTACTCCGCGAGGGAAATGTAGATCAGTAGACTAATAGATAGGTATTCCTTGCGACACGCAACCTAAATATATACTACTTACTACTTTTTAGAACTTCAATATAATACAGCGTGTCACTTTACAATTTTTATTCGTTTATTTATACTACCAAGTCGGGAAACAAGCATACGATGGCAAGCGGTTACCATGGCATTATATGACGTTTCCAATGCTTATGGCATCGCTAACTAGTTGACGACCATCTCTCCCATGACCTCAGGTTACAGGGTAAGAGAGCAAAAAATCCCTATGTTCCACCGTCTTTAAATACGGTTATAAAAGTGTTACGTAGTGTTGTGTGGTGTGTTACTAAAGCTTAAACTTACGGACTCAGTATCAAATCCCCTTGACCACATAAAAAGTTTCAAATCGAATCAAATCTTTTATTTGCGAAAATGGGTGGTTTACATTAGTTATTACAAATGTAGTAGGTATCACCATAATCCGCTTTTAGGCATGCAAATATTTAAAAAAAATTCTCGCTAACCAAAATTTACCTAAAACTACATAATATAAATGCCATAATAAAAAAATGAATGTCAAGAGAATTACGGAGAAAATAACTAATTCCTAACGAATATAAAAATACATGAATTATAAATGTTTATCCGTCAAATAGTCATTAGCACTTTTCAATAAGCCATTTCTTAACATTACGCTTGAAAATGACAAAGTCTAATGTTTCAAACAGTTTGGTTGGTAAGTGGTAATAAATTCGAGGGGCCATGCAAAATATGCTCTTATAGGTTAGGTTCAAGCTATATGATATATTATTATGATCTACGGCTGATATAGAGTAGCCCTGATAAGCAGTCATACTGCTAGTGGTAGCACTAGCATTGGGCAAGCATTATTGAAATTAATGAATATATAGGGACAACTAACACACTGCCATCTGATCCGGAACGAGGCAGATCCTGTACTATGACACCCAAACTGATAAATATACTTATGCTTACACAATATGTAACATAAATAGTGAACGTAATTTAAGGGGCTTAATTTGCCTATAAAACTGAACGAGGTGTCAACGTGGACATCAGTTCGCAAAATACACAAAAGAAAAGATTAACTTGTCATATAAAATATCAATCAGTTGACGCATTTCGAATGGTGTGCCAAAACAAATTATTAGAACAAAATTGGATATTTTTTCTTTTTTCCACTTTCATGGTTAGAATGCGTTTTCAGATTCCATGCGAAGATTCCATGTTATAATTACTCCCGGGAACATCAAAATCAATTGAATAAAAATCTTACATCACACTCTGTTCCAACAGCTGTTCAAATAGTCTACGCTGCCAGTAATTTCGAATGATGCAAAGAGGCATTAATTACATATTATCCAAACAGTTCGTATGGGAGTACCGACCCTGTTACATCATCCTTATTTATCGATGATCTTGAGTTTCTGATAACATCTACAAAGACATACACGAATATCTGAAGATTATCTTATCATTTTGGAGAGACTATGACAAGTATAGATATCCTACATCATAAAGTTGCGAAATGTCTATGTTTGCAGGAGATAATCCCTGTATCTACAGATTGGATTACTTTTGTTTCGTGATAAATTAAGCATTAATCATGAAGACCATCGAGTTCCTTCTTTTTTATTCTTGTTCAAGCCGCTTAATAGACCTTTGAAATGGTTTAACGATAGTCCTCTAATAATTACAACCGAGACACTGATGATAAGAAATTAACTACTGCTTGAAGGGTCCACATCTATAGCCTCGGTGTGCTTCACTGTGCCAATAATTTACGAACTAGTAAGATCACCTGGTGTTTGTCTTTTTAAATGTTAAATTCATAGCCCAGAATTAGAAACAGGATTTAGTCGTAAAAAGAACCATTTTCTTATAGACTAAACTAGTATCACCTCGTAGTCATTGTCGACTTGCATCAGAATATCATCCATCGAAAAACTATCTAAGCAAAATACATTTATTTACACAACCATTCACCGATAGTAATACTCCCATTTTAACTTAGGAGTACCTACCACATTGACTAATTTATTTTCGCCCCTTCTTAAGAGCATTGTAAGGATAGGCTGAACGTGTGCAAAACACATTTAAATTATAAACCAAAATTTATGAAAAAAAAATATATATAAGAAGTCTTTAGTTAGTCTTTAGTCGTTTCATAGCAAAATGTAGCCAAATCCTTAGTTTATGTTTAAATTTATCAAACATTGTGCAAATTACTACAAATCTGTGGCACAACTTTTCTATTGTTTACATTTTTAATAGATGTTATCAAACTAAAATAACTTAAAATGTCATCTGCACACAAAATGCATGCAAAATACGTTTTTCCTATTCAATGCCCTTAGAATCGCAACAGACTTTCGGTGCAACTGAAAAAAGGCAAAACTTTATGCTTTCATACAACGTTTCACTAATAGTAATATTTCAATTTACCATCACCTCTTGCTAATTTGTGACTCACAAAAGACTTTAGACATAACGAAAAGGTTGGGTAAGATTCATTCTCTCACAAATCTATTAGTAAATCCCATATTAGTATGTAAGAGGCGATACAAGACAATACAGGAGTATTTAAAAGCTACTTCTTTTGGTAACCGTAATAGAATCAGTGCAATGGAATGAAGGCGATCGAAGCAGTTCGCATGTACTTCAGTAAAGCGATTGCTTTTTACAGAAAAATATAAGCCAGGTTAATACCCTCCAGAACGTTCTCTGAAAGGCATGATTCAGTTACCAAAATAAGATCATATACGTTCTTACTTCGAATAAAGATGAATATAAATTACTTGTCACATGAAATGTAATATTTCCGAGAGGTCCAATGAGATTTTCTTGCAATCATCTCGAGGGATATGTTGTGTAATGATTTTGACTTTGTGAATGTTGAATAGATATTAAATAGATTAGGAATTCATTGGAGTGGCTCCGACTAGGCGGCGATATTAGAATGCCGAGCCATTAAGCGATTTATCTGGGCCGTCCATTATTCCCATGGCGAATACTGACCATGTTACAATCAACAATAAACTTAATGATGTCTCTTTTAAAGTTACTTCTAATAAATTTGATTCTGAGAATGACAAATTTAGACTACGACAAGATTTCAGACTTCAATCTCGTGGTAAAACCACTAATGTTATCCCAATGAATGGTTAAAGAAATGTATTTCTCAAAATGAAATTACAAAGATTTCACGTAGTCGAGAACATTTTTTTTTAAACTTACTTTTACTGACTTTGACACACAAACTAAGCAGATGTTGTTTTCTTTATAATAAAACAATTCACTCACAGTCACAGTCATTCACTTCGCACGGAAACATTTATGAATATAAAACTTCTCAGTCCACTCTCAACAGAATTAATGATCGTGGATGTAAATATTCATAATCGATAAGAAATGCGCATTAAGCTACGGTGAACACAGTCAAGTCCTCGAAATTTACAAAGCGCATACTATCACATTCTACGTCTTTATCAACTATACCATCAATATTCACCTAAATGTGCGTATAACGTGGTTTAAAAACCAAGAGCTTTGATCTGATGATACCATCCAGCAGGGCAAGCTTCGTACGTATACTCGAGTCCCTCTAGTGCGTTCCACCAACAGTAAACCGAATTAATCTTAGCACGAAGTAAGGACTGTCTTGGAGTTTATTTCATCATAATCATGTCACCCGAATGGCGACTACCGATGGACTAGTCTCCCCAAGGATGGCGGGATAGGGCGGATTGGTTAGCGACCGCAGTATGATGGTTATAAATGTTTTTAAACTTTCGCGATTTGTACACATTTTTTATATACTGTGGACCCGTGTCCACAGTATATAAAAAATGATGGTTATAGTTCACAGGGAGACGTTTCTGCTCGTTCTCTGGCAGGTATTGCCTCGGGTTGACTTCTACGCCCGCCCATGGGATGAAATGGGGTGTTATGTCCCCATCACCGACTCAGCAATGAATGCCAATAGCAAGCTTATAAGGGCCATAGAACATTTTATTTTAATTTGACAATTTCAAACACTTATTATAATAAACCTTCTCAGTTTATATAAGAGGAAGTTTGTAGTTACTAATAAACATGTAACAACCAAACGTTAATCTCATAAACTTTTACCAATGAACTTAAGACTGTTCTTGTAAAATAGTATGCATCGTTAGTATAATATTTACGACGCACAAGACATTAGAAAACATGTTTAGCCATAAATGCTGCCAGTAATTTGGAAAAATACTAAGCGATATGAACGACACTTTCACTCCAATGTTTGTTTCGATTCGTAATATGTATACTATAGATATAACTTCTATATCTATATCAATAACATGTTACCCTGGTCGAACTTAGGTCATGGCGAATAGTCTAGCGTTAAAGCCCGCAAACACCAGGTAACTTTGTATAAAGAGGTTTTAACATATTTGCTATCTGATATTAGGTCATGGCGAATAGTTTAGCGTTATAGCCCGCAAACAACAGGTCACTTTGTAGAAAGAGGTTTTAACATATTTGCTATCTGATATATATGTATAAGTCATCAATTTCATACTCCTCCGTCCGCACAATTTTCGTAAAAATGAGTACACACGGCTACATATCAAGCTATACATTTCCAATATAGGCTCACCTCTCATTGTACGGAAATCCTATACAACGTGGGATTAGGGTTACGCGTTAGCAGCATTTGACAGGCATTTTAAGGTTTAGACAGGCGTGCGGCCGGCTTTGGTCTAAGACAGGCGTTTTCGTAGGCTCTCGTCAACGCCCAGTCGAGTAAAGAAAGAAATCGGCTGACAATTGAATCAGTAAAAGCAATACGTATTGATTACACAGGAAAATTACAAAACTGTGTCGTGTGAAGATTTTTACGTTTATACATTAGAAAAGAAAGAACTAAAAAAATTACTTCATCATTGTTATCTGTTGGCTTTTACTTATTACCTACAGCGTTTTGCTTCAGACAGGCATTTTTATGAAAAATCAGGCATTTTAAGTACCATAGACAGGCATTCCACTATTTACATATGGTAACCCTACGCGGGATTAGCTTATACTGGAACTGTATAGTTTGATATGTAGCCGTGTGTACTAAGTTTTGCTTCACGTATTAGTATTATGATTTAATATTAAAGAAATTATTTATTTATTTTTACAGAAGGCTTACAGACTAATAAACACGTAAATATTACAAATAGATTGGCAAATTGCTAATTACAAGCCTCATCATATATATTATACGTAAGTACCTTCATCTGAAGTTACACACTGCCATCTGATCTCAAACTAGGCAGAGCCGGTGCTATGGCAACTAAACAACAGATAAACATACCTACCTACCTAGACACAGAACAAATAATCGTTCATCACAAAAAGATTGTGGGGATCACCGAACCCACGACCGACAATAGACCTACAATAGACCAACAGGCTAGTCAATATAATGTTATTATAATAACACTAGCTGTGCCCCGCGGTTTTACTCGCGTTTTACTTTATAAATTATCACTGCTCCTCCCCCGTAGGTGACAGCGTGATAATATGTAGCCTATATGTTGACCCGACCTCTTAGTAATATTCATGCAAAATTTGAAGTAAATCCATGGAGTACTTTTTGAGTTTAGCCCGGACACACATACAGACAAACAGTCACACAGACAAAAATTCTAAAAACTATTTTTTGGCTTCGATCGTTTGTAGATCACGCCCCAAGCAACCTTTTTAAAAAATATTTAATGCACAGTTTTGATTTTTCTACGATTTTATTATATGTATAGATAATATACATGAATAAAACAAGGATAGTGTTAGACACGCATAGTGTAATAGCATATAGTGTTTACCGCCAGAGAGTATACGAACATTCGAGAAAAAGCTGAAATATAAACAAATAATATTTTCGTTTGACCTCCCATACGATGCCCTTTGGAAACATATTTTAAACGTTTTATTATCTCAAGGTTTTATGATGAAAGTCTATTAATATGAAGATGAAATGAATATGAAGATGTTGAAAACTTTTAAGTATTTTTAGATATAAAAAATTATACTAAAATGTTCAAGTTTCTTCATAGTCATGTTAAAAAGTGTTATTCAAAGCGTTCTGAC
The DNA here is from genome assembly GCA_951640165.1 of Pseudoips prasinana. Taxonomy (NCBI): domain Eukaryota; kingdom Metazoa; phylum Arthropoda; class Insecta; order Lepidoptera; family Nolidae; genus Pseudoips; species Pseudoips prasinana. Next base: position 25,130,568 of record OX621237.1, on the reverse strand, counting down.
TAAGAAAAAATCTCGGAAACCATCTGGAGAAAGAGGGGTCGTAACCCCGTATATTGTGACCCACATAGAGTCAATCTCTCGTCCGTCGCATCACAATGTCAACTATCGGTTTATGAGAGTGATGGGAAAGACAGTGCTCATTGGTTTCAGTAGAGATTGACCGCTATAACCAAAATCTACAAGAACCACAATAGAGCTGCCTACGAATTGTCTGCGAGTGGGTATATCGGACTCGCACCGACTAAACCTTACCTGCCGTGGACTTCTCTTGGCGCCAGATGATAGGAGACGGAGATGAACCTGGGTATGCTGCTCCGGTGCCCCTCTTTTGCGCCATGTCCCAGATGGTCGGGACGCATACCCACAGTAGGTATCAATGTTTTATGACACGTAGATAAATTGTGAGTGACCTTTACATTAAGATTACCTAACAGATTTCTTTTAAAAATCCATCACGAGGGACGTTCAGATGTTCGCCGAGTGAAGGGCATTATGACTTATTCGATCAGAGTTCAACGTAATATTGGTGGTAATTCTGTACTTTTCACAGCCAAACTAAAGTTACACTAAATTAGTAAGGGACACTTCATTGAATTCCTGGGTATCAATAATTTTGTATAGGTGAAAGTTGTATGTTTGTAGTTACACACATTAACTCAATTACGTTGCCGCCTTTTAAATAAGGAATAGACTCGCGTCTTGTCATTAGTTGTCATACCGGATCGCAAATACCTCCACAGTTAATTGATTTCATAGAGTCGTACTGTGCGGTAAAAAGTTTCTTGTGAAACGCATGTTAGTAGATGACCGATCATCCAGATGATATGGACGAAATTTCCATTTCTAGCGGAACGCATTTATAAAATACATCTTTAGTATATAATTATGATAATTAAGCTAATTTTAATGGAAATCTTTATCGAATCATTGTTTTTCTGCAAAGTTAGGCAAACTTTGGCCGTGGTGTATAAATCAGATTTTATTTAAATAATAAATATCTAGGGATCATAAACACACTGCCATCTGATCCTGCACTATGGCCGGCAGAGAACTGATAAAAATACTTGTATATTTCTAAATACATACATATTATAGATAAATTACACCCAGACATAGAACAAATAATCATGCTCGTCGCTCAAAGATTTGCCCTGGCTTAGCAGTCAGGGTATCTCACCACTACACCAACATACATGAAAAGAATAGGGTTGTTTAGATCCTTCCTTTAATTACGTTTCCAACTTTACTTATAACTCAGTCAAACACGACTGAAATTTATTCGCAGATCAATAATTATCTCCCTAAGGTATTCGTTAGAAAGATATGCAGGAAATAATGAAACTTATTCAGCTCTTGGGTATTAACATACACTTGTACTTGTCAAACTCACAATGCAGTACATATAATAATCAGATACAGTAACAAAACCAAATTGATTTAGTCCGTCCGTACGGTCAGTGTTATATTATTAGTAAAATTCGTTTAGTAGGCGTAGATACAGAATCAAAGCCATTATATGTTCTTTAGTGTAACTCTTGCTTGACCACTTTCACTCGCATAACGCACGGCGCCATTGGCGTCACCTAATCAACCTAATCTACATGTAATCTCAAACTAAATATACTTTTTAAAACTCTCTACCGCCCACGATTTTCTGAAATTAGCTTTATTTATACTTAAAGTCAATTTATATAATAATATCTAGGGACAATTTCACACAGATCATCCTAGCCCTAAACTAAGCAACGCTTGTACTATGGGTACCAGGCGATGATATACATACTTATATAGATATATATACTTATATACATAGAAAACATCCATGACTCAGAAACAAATATTCGTGCTCATCACACAAATATTTGCACTTACCGGGATTCGAACAAAGGACCACCAGCTTCGTAGGCAACAATAACAATTGACTTAGCCGGCAATGGTCTTAAACATGGGAGATGCAAAAAAATAACTACTACTTATCGTATGGGCAGTGGTTATCCTAGTGTCAGAGTAGTTCAAGCCGCCCATTAGGTCTCTGACATGGCTTAACGACTGTTGCATAACGACTACAACCGGGACCGACAGCTTAACGTAGTATTAAACCACTTCAGCGGAGACCCATCTATGGACTAACCGCGAGCCTAGTTGCTTAACCTCACCAATCATTTACTGACCGGCGAAAGCAGATGATCTCGCCCGTCAGTGAATGGTTGGTGAGGCGTTCATAGCCGTTCATATGACCGCCTCTATATGATTAAAACGTATAATTCAAATTACCCGAGGAAAAAGATTAAGTAGGTACCACATACCAAATAACAATTATTCTCTTACGTGACAAAACTAAAGGAATTTAATAAGGGTCATTTAATTTAGTGCCTTAATATATAAACTTAAACTAGAGTAGAGTTTATATTGACTTAATTTTAATAAAGAATTAGGTGGCAATCCCAATTCAGTTAACGTCTGCATTTATTAATTCGATTCTGCTAATAACACAATGTTCCCCGTTCCCCAACCTTGCTATTATTATATTTTTACAACATCCTATTTTAATACAACTGAACTCTAAACTGGGAACAGCCTATTTCACAAACAAAAATCATAACAAGTACCTACGAAACATCTATCTTACACAAAGTACAGTCGATGCTACGTTAATAGATACACTTGCTCTACAATTTCACCCTTACTCTCTATGTAATAAAGACGGTGACAAAGTCAAGGTGTCTCCATCAACGTGTTGTCGACTGTGCATAGAGTATCTAGGACTCTAGACATTATGCAAATTGATAGATACGACAGGTGTAAAAGCAAAGCTGACAAATATTACGGCCAATGAAAACATGTAACTATTTTGGCAATGGTTTTATTATTAGTACCTATATATAAATCGCAATACAATGGGTGTCGCATTTTGCCAATGACAGCTAGTCAGCAAGCTGTGCGCGCAAACCTTTGCACTTCTATTCCCTTACTCTATATGAATATGAAAATCGTTTCTCTGAAATAATTCTTCATTTGCGAAAACATATAATTGGTAATTAGTTGTAATAACCTGTTACTTAGCATAAGTTGTTAATACTGTTTGTTTTCCTAATAAAATAAAATAAAAAATAATAACTTAGTAAACCTTGTAATTGCATATCATCATATCAGCCAAATGAAATACACAGCTGGACAAAAATCTCCCCAAAGAATCGGAGGAAATGCCATAATCGCCACGCTTGGCAGGCGGGTTCGCTATCGTAGTTTGATAAAAACTCTGCTGCCCGTTCTCTGGTAGGTATTCCCCGGGACGATTTGATGATATTTTTCGACGTCATATATCAGGCTTGTAATACAGAAAAAACAAGACATTTACACTAAATAAAAAAAGCACATGTTTTTTTCCTCGAAAATTCAGATACTTAAATTTGGAGATTGTCAATCAAGACAAAAGAAGTTTTGTCTTAAAAAAAATATATGTCAATGTTTTACTACCGAGAAATCGAAAATACATTATTTTATTTTCCCACATATTCTAATACTTAAAATAAAAATAAAGGGTGTCAAGAAAACAACAGCGGCGGTTGTTAGTCAGATAGTAATACGTCGTAAAAATCTGCACGTAATATCTGCGGTTATCATACTACAATTAAACCAAAGATGTAGAAATGATTATTAATCTAATACTCGTATATCACTCAAGTCCGAGGATGACAGGAAGGAAATATTTCCGTAACATAAACATACCTGCACTTCGTTCGCGCATCATGTTTCTTGCACGCATAAACTTTCGCGCATGATCGTTAATCATCCCAGCGTCTCGTCGTCAGGTATCAATTTATTAACCGCTGACAGAGAAAAAATGGGTTTTTAGTTTCAAACCTATATAATGTGTTGCAGTAGCAACATAGCCTCCTAATCGGTGGACTGTTACTCCCTGTTACGGTTTTCCCCAGAGACTACAGCATGGGGTCCCTTCAGAATGGGAGTTATAAGGTTTATAAAGGATCGGCAACGCGCTAATTATGGCCCTGGTGTTCATAGGTTGCGGTGACCACTTACCAGCAAGTGGGTATGCTTGTTTGCCAACTAGGTTGTAAAAAAAACCTTGCTGGTATGATGGTGTTATCAATGACAGCTTCTTTAATCGTGACAGTCTTGAGCTAACAAATGAACCGAAACTATAAGATGTTTTTCTGCTTGGAATCGAAGGTTTTAAACAGTTAGGTTAACTACTCGTTAACTGACGTTGATAGTAGAGTTTGTGGTTAAGGCGCCGTGCAAATACGTATAATTTAAAAAAGCATATGTTTATGAACTTTAATTGTGACATAACGGAAAATAAAAAAGATAGTCAAAAGTGAAAAGGCTGAATACAATTATAAAAACTTATTTAGTATGAGTACAAAATACGCAAAAAAAATCCTGTCCATAATTGCAGTGATGATGATTTAATTTGAATTAAACAGCTACTTGAATATCCTAATGTAGTGGCCGAAAATAATTTATTTTAATATATGTCTAACAATAAGTATTATAACTAGTTTTTTTATTTGTTTTATACAGATACACCAATGGCTTATTTTCTGTGTATATTTTTGAAGTTATACTTCTTTTGGCGCGATGGAGAAAAATGATGAGAGTGAATTTTTACGATGCGCACGCACACCGACACCAAAAAAATTTACAGCATGAAGTTAGTTCTAGGTGGTATGAGAGTGAATTTTTACGATGCGCGCGCATCGTAAAAATAACAGCATGAAGTTAGTTCTAGGTGGTATGAAAATGTATGAGAGTGAATTTTACGATGCGCGCGCATCGTAAAAATAACAGCATGACGTTAGTTCTAGGTGGTATGAAAATTGATAACTATGTTCAAGTTGTATATTAAGAAGTATAACTTCTAACGCGTGTACATAAGTACACACAAGTTTTTTATTTATTTTAATTCTATTCATTGATTTGACGTCTTAATATTCTTACCTATCGTATATTTAGAATCTCAGTGCTAACTCCCGATAAGCCACACTGAAGAGACCTTCAGTGTCAAAAACATGTTTGATGGCTAATTTAGAATAATATTGTGTCTCAAATAAACTACTCAAATGTGGCGTGTGTAAACCCCGAACTGACATTTAGAGGGTAAAACGTCTTTCTCTTCCTCACCTCATTATCACCTCACCTTCATAAAGCACAATCTATCAACGGAAGAAAATTAAGAAATCTAAGTACATATTTATTAGCAAAGACACTACAAGAAGGAGTTAAAAAAATCAGAAGTTAAAGAGTAACATTTATAAACTAGAACAATGATATTATTACTACTAATAATAAATGTGTTATTATATAACCTACAGACATATTGATTCCAAGTGCGGATTCGTGCCTAAATGCATAGCCCTAGTTCAGTTCTATTAATCAATGTCAGCTATGGGAGTATAATCAGCTAAAACGTGTGCATTTGTAAAAATTGTCACTTTCGACATTAAATGAATATATCAAAAAAACAACTATTAAAATAATAAAGTACCAGTTCAGAAGTACCCTAAACCGGCGAGCATGTATAAAGAATATAATGACAGTAAACGAGGCAAAAAAGTTGTGCAAAGATCGTGACAAATGGAAATCCGTTGTATCTGCCTACCCCTCTGGGAAACAGATGAGAGACTATGTATGTATGTTAAATAATAAAAATATAATAATCACGACATTGTTTTAATCATAATTTTGAATCCTACTGCTAACTTCCGATAGGCCACGCACAGAGCACAAAAACATGTTTACTGGCATATTCAAATTCAAACTGCGCCTTAAATTAGCTGTACGACTTCAGAGTTAAGATTCATCTACGAGTATAAGTACGAGCCAAACATATCGCCTTTCACACCTTCATAAAGTACGTTCTATCACGAGATTAATTTAATCTTGACAGTGGAATCTTGCGTGTTATCTCAATATAACCATTATAATAAATGATCATCTATCAACAAAACGGAAACACGGCCCTATCCCTAACTTTCTAATATTGAAATAAGATTCACTGTCGTTTTTGTTTGATGTCTCGATTAATTGATATAACATCGCAAACAGTGTTGCGTCCTCGGTGGCGCATTGAGCTGGGAAATTAGCGTAACGATTATGACGGTCACATTGAATTATTATTAGCCGACATTCACGACAATCGCACTAAATTGCGTGAATTCGTAGTTCTAAGCATACCTAGTAAGATACAGCATGGACTGGCCTGTTGGTCTACTGTTTCACTAACCACAATCTACAGACTGACTGACAGAGGTTGTGGACTCCCGGGTCAAATCTTTGGTTTATTAGCAGGAGTATTAAAATTTGTTCTGTGGCTGGATGTAATTTATATATAACTAGCCGTGCCCTGCGATTTTACCCGCGTTAAACTTTATAAATTAAAGCCTATGTGTTAATCCAAAGTGTCATCTAACTCCATAACAAATTTTACTAAAATCGCTTGAACCGTTTGGACGTGAAGAAGTAACAAACATACACACTCACAAACTTTCGCCTTTATAATGTTAGTGTGATGTACATATGTATTTAAAAATATATGAATATGTTTATCAGTCATCTGGTTGCCATAGTACAGGCTATACCTAGTTAGGGATCAGATGGCAGTGTGTTATTTGTCCCAAATTATTCATTTAATAACGAAAGCACATAATTATTCCGGATCAATTACAGCTACGACGACAGCCATTCTCAATAAAGAAGTAACAAACTTATGCACACTAACTTACTATACTAACTTTGATTTTAATATAGTACTACTAAATTTAAAAATAATAGCTTAGAAACTTGTTATTTATTGAATGATTTAGAAAATATGTGCTAACACAGACCGTACGGGCGGGCACATATACTTTTTTTGGGTTCTTTTATACTGTTTTATATGTTTATGTACAGCACTGTGAGCTTGACAAGTACAAGTGTTTGTTCATACTCAAGTGCTGAATAAATTTCATTATTTCACTAGCCCGACCAGCATTAGAATCAGAAAATAATAATTATCATCATCAAAATCAACAACAGCCGAAAGAAGTCCACAGCTAGTAAAAGCCTCGCCAAAAATCTTGGGGGATATGCCATAATCGCCACGCTTGGCAGACGGGTAGGCGATCGCAGTATGGTGGGCATGGTTCTCAGATAAAAGCTGCTACCCGTCCTCTGGTCTATATTCCCTCGCATTCATACTCATCGCATTATTATTCGATATTCATCGCAGTCATTTCACAGTACTGCACGAAAAAAATAATGTAAGCAATTTTGTATAAGTAGTTTTCAAAGTGCAATACGTTTTGACTCTCATAATTGGTTTATGTGAATAAAATCCTTCGTTCCATTTCCATGTCACACCGTCATTTATATGGTACTGATTATATCACGCGGCACTTTCTGTAGTTTTATGTAAGTAGCTATAACAAAGGTATGATTATTAAACTGTTTTAAAGGTCATGCTTTTGCCTTTGGTCGTATTATATCTTGAAAATTCAATCACGCAGGGGTTTGTATTGAAAAGTGACAATTGAACAAAAGTTAATAGTAGTTCACATTACAAGGCCGGCTGAATAGATTTTTATTAGTTGAAAATGAAATTTTTATATTATACGTTACGCGATACTCATTGTCGACACAATAGTAACAACGGGAATACTATGTCAAATCGAATGCCAAATACTCGAATATCAATTATTGTCCAACCACTATTAATCGAATGTCTAAATACTCGAACTTTAAATCAATAAACGATTGAATGTTTCGTCATACGTTCGCGGTTCTAACCAAACCTCACCAACTTTGTAATAGCGAATGTTTGTTTTACTGAATAGTTGATATTAATAATAATCAGACTTTATTTCAGACAAGAAGGCAAGTCTATAATTTTGTTTGTATTTTGATGTTAGTAACAATGGTGGTTATACAAAACGGTTAGTATTGCTAGTTTTTAGACAGACATTAATTATTTATTAAGACCTAGGACTGTCTCCCTCGGTATCCCTGAAAAAAACAGTGCGCTCTGGCAGCCATCATTATTAGAATGCTGTTCTTACTACCATGCAGCCCTTGTATGAGTATACAACATATAATATAATACACAATAACGAATACCTACGAGCTGTAGGCATTACTTCAAAATAATTTTTCACACGTTTCTCTTTTAAATTACTAGACTAGTCTATTTATATTACTATCACTCATTTAATTATTCTTTTTCCTGATCTTGTCCATCCTAAGGTTATCTGGAAGAGATCGCAGTTAGTGATAAGACCGCCCATTGTACTATATTTATTACAACTGTGTTATATGTAAATCTTGGTGTACTATAAAGAGAATCTGAATTGAATAAATTAATAAAATACATAAATAACCATACGAGTAAAGGTTCCAATATTAAGACATTCGATTTATAGGTAAAAAACTATGTCATCTACCATATATTCTACTTAGTACTTTGCCGGTTGTTAATCCTTATGTTAAATGGTTTTGACTGCACGTGTGGCGCAGTAGTTAAGGTAGACGCCTTGGTACTACTTCAGCATTCATGTTTCGGCTTCTGTCCCCGAATATGTTGTTCTGAGTCTGAGTATGCTCTATGTCTGTTAATGCATGTTTGTAATGTCCCCCCACACATAGCCAACACTAACCGATCCGTAAATGATCAAAACGATAAAGCACCTAGGCACGCGATCAGTCCATGGATGGGTGAACGCCAAAGTGGTTAAATTTCGGACAGTTTCCAAGCTTCCAACGGTAAGTGCTCGTAAGCCGTACGGCGTGCGGAGTGCACCTGTGTGGATACACCCCGGTTTCACCCAGACGCACTCTGGATCTGATGACACTCACGCAAAATAAAAACTAAAATATGCGTGATCGGCTAATCTCCGTTGAATTTGGCCACGGTAGATATAATTCGGCCGGGATAAATATTAGTATGCCAGTTCGCCGACTCTTGTTATATAAAAAAGCAATGCAATTTTCCGCCAATTTTGTATTTAGAATAGATTGCACAAAAAAGTTAATTACATTGTAAAAGACATGCTGTCTGATTACTTATTTATTTATAACTCTTTGATCAAAGCCAAAAATAATTCGCCGGAACACTTTCACACCTCGTAGTGCGTAGGTAAAGTCCATATTTAAACCTGTGTTTATATTTAGCTAGTTACAAACATTTTGTTCTTGAGGCAGTTCGATAGACACGAGTACTGATAATTAATCTATTTACAGGGTTTTAGAAAATTACCAGTGGCGAAGGGTATATATATAGTAGTTAAATAATAAGCCGAGGTAGCAAGAGACTACACAGGTATCATATACTATAAAGGAGACGTCATGTACGAACCGACGCACATAGGAGTATTTGTATTATAAAACCGGTCAAAATTATTTTTCGCGTATTTTTAGTTTAATTGAATGAAAAACCAAGTTTAATGTTATATAGTATTTATTTAAAAAGAAATATATGCAAGTTAGTAGTATTTGTATAATAAAAACCGGTCAAAACTATTTATCGCGATTTTTTTGGTACATTGAATGAAAGACCAAGTTTAATGATATTAAGTATTTATTTAAACATAAGTATATGCAAGTTAGTGAACAAATCATTAGTCTGACTCAAATTGTTCTTCGTCATCTTCGTCTTCCGTTATACTTTCGTCGCTATCATTTTCGTTTGAAGGCAAAGGCGGCGTGCTTGCGACCATAAGACTTATTGCTTCCATCGAAAATGGCTTGCTTTTCTTGTGCTGCTTTGGTTTGCTACAACTTAGATAGGGGTCTGAACTTAGTAACAGTCTGTTTAATATATCCCTGTTACATTCAACACGTGAAAATTTTCGAGCGAAATTTTGTCTGTAGTGACGTATGTGCTTGTTGCGGGCTTCAGCTGCCTCTTCCGATAGTTGACCGATAGGTAAAATAGCATTGGATATGACTTTAGCGCCATGCATTAAAATTTTGTGTATAGTTGGTGACATAGGATGCCAACCGTACAAATTTGTATACATTTTAGCGGTTTCATGTGCAAAACTTCCAAATTTATCAACATCAATGCTGTTGCCGCTCGAAATCACTTCTAATATTACTTTAAATCGGTTTATTAAATCTATATTAATGCCTGTGATGCGCGAAGAGCATTCCGGGTCCGCAAAAAATCTCCTGGACGTATTGCCGTCATTGGTGTTTCCAAATCCTGGCTTGGGATTGTCTACCAGGAGACCCATTTCTTCTTTGAAGTTAGTTTGCATTTTTTCTTTAGTTTCTTTAACAATTTTTTTGTCTTCGGCTGTACGTGCTTGCCACTTTTTTATTGGTAATTTATAAGCTAATTGCAATAAAGATTCAAAAAAACGAATTCTAGCATGAAGAATAGAAAGTCCAAACTTCAGTGCTTCCTCATTGACTTCCTCGGCCACAAGTCGGTCAGCTCCTCGACAGGTACTTGCTGCCGTAGTTCTTTTGTCTTTCGACGTTTACTGCGGTCACTTAATTCTTTGAATGTTTTAGGTGGTCGGCCTGGTTTTTGAGATGAAACTTCAGACCAGTAACGCAGTTCCATCGAAGAAGTGAGCCATTCATCATTGTTTTTTAAGAACCGTTCATCCTTGTAACCTCCGACTGTCCATTTCTTTTTGAAATCACTCTTGAAAAGCCTTAAAGACCGACTTAACACACTTTTTTGATCAGCTGGACATTTCGTTATTTCACAAAGTCTATCTTCCATTAAAGAAAACTTTTCATCCATTTTCCTTCCCTTGAATTCTTTTAGGATGTCATATAAAGCTCTTCTCGTCAATTTAATGACGGTTTTAGAAGAATCTACAAGACAAATAACTAAAATTACTTAGTTGAATAATTCATCTTTTTGTGTCCATTAACTTTGAATGGACACAAAACAAAATGGCGGATTAAGGCGGACAATTTTATTGTGAAATATGATTAACAATATCCTAAATTTCATGTCTATGAAAGAAATTTAGCTCGACAAGACCAGACACTTAAACAAAAACACTGTTATAACAAAATAAATAAATAAAAATAGATACCCAAACAGGACATGTTAAATATGAGTCGTATACATAACAATATAAACAGAAAACTATAAAATGGCATTTTATAATACGGTACGTACCTTCCACTTTCATATTATTTCAATACTTTATCTGAAGTCAACAAAATGATAAAACAATAGCGAGAGAACCAAATACCACAAACAAAAACGGCGCGAACAAAGACGTGCGATTCGAACGTTGGCTGGGTTCAGACTGATTTTACGACAAGAGACAAGGGCAGGTAGAAGTTTTATGGCAGCCAAATAGCGGACCGGTTATCGAACTTCATAAAAATCTGTTGTGAAGGAGTTTTTGAGTAAGTTGTTGTTTTTTACTTTTGACCGGTTTTATCATACAAATACTCCTATGTGCGACGGATGTTCGTAACTTTTTTTTTGATAATGAAGGAGGTATGCCTACGCATGCCACCCGCAATCACGTGGTGGCAGTAGAGGACACTTCTCTTACTGCAACCGCAGCCCCGAGGGGGGATGTTTGTAACTTATGGAAAACAAGTGTTTGCGCAACGGTTTTGACCTAGCTGCTATATTATAATTATATATTGACATTGTGATTATTTATTTAATTAGTTTCTATAATAATTTTACATCTTAAAGCTATTATTAATCGATATTAGACTTTCAAATGGTTATCACTAATAAAAATAAAGGGTGCGATGGTCAATTAGAACGTTATTTTGTTCGACTAAATATTGCGTGTGGAAAACAGGAGTTTTAATGTGCAGAACCTAAGAGTGGGTTTTACAATATTTAACATCAAACGTAATAAATAAAAGGTAAGCCGAGAATTGAATGAATTCTACGCTACTGCGGTCACATGCCAGGGCGGTGACTAAGGCAAACTCTTCAAATGGCAACATTATTGAAACCTTTGGGGGACGCCCAGGTCCAGCAGTGGACGATATCGGGCTGATGATGATGATTAACGATACTATATATATTGATTCTACCGCGTAAACACAGTTATCCAATCACCTTCCTGCAATAAGTATATTAGTATTTTATAGTCCATAAAATTAAACAGCTTATTAAACGCTCCACGGCGTTTTACTGAAGTTGTAAACCTCAATATTAAAATATTACATACAAATATTGGGCGCATCATTGAAAATATTTTGGTTATTTAACTGCCATAATAATAAAGTTTATTTGGGAATGAACCTTGCTCCAATTTGTTTTAAGTGTGTGTGTGTGTAATACATTAACCTACGTTCGCCACTCAATCGAGTCACTGAATGAACATGTCTGTTTGGCCTGAGTCTGGGTGTAATCATACTAATATTATAAAGGCGAAAGTTTGTGAGTGTGTGAGTGTGTATTTTAGTTACTTCTTGACGTCTAAACGGATGGAGCGATTTTAATAAAATTTGGCATGGAGTTAGCTGACACCTTGGTTTAACACATAGGCTATCATTTATAAAGTTTAACGAGGGTAAAACCGCGGGGAACAACTAGTTATCCTTATAATAAATAATGTCCGGCTAGGAGGACATTCCGGCCACGGCGGCGCGCGGCGTCCACTCTCAATAGCGAGATTAGCCATCGGCGTGGGACATATTATAGTGCACAAGTGTGTGCGCAAACACAGGAGCACTTTCTATTCCATCACTCTCACAATCCGATTGGACGCCTAGCAACACGACCGGAAAGAGGTCAGGTACATGACCTGCTTCACGTGCTCTCTGAGGCACGAGGCTATAATACCGCCAACTCCCGGACTTCGGGCTGATGTTGAGAATTTTTTCTTTTTACAGAAAAGTCCCATAATCACTTCTTGGCCCCACCCGAGATTTGAACCCAGGACCTCGTTATCTGCGGGTGAATACTACCGGTAGACCAACAAGGCAGTCAATATCTATATAAGTTTGTATTTACAAAAGAAAATTTGTGTATATCAATTATCTGGTTTCAATAGTACAAGCTCTGCTCAGTTTGGAATCATATAGCCGTATGTGAATAATGTCCCAGGATATTATTATTACTTGTTCATACAATATTAGTTTATTCGTCTAATGACGCACAATATTAACATCAATCGAAAGAAAAATAAATGACATATAATCTAAATATATCAGTATAGTTTTAATTTATTTAATCGTTATATTGTACTTTCATTATATTACTACAACATACAAGAGTTTATAAAGACTTTAAATTGTTCAAATATAATCATAATAAACAAGTTATAATTAGTTACAATCCGTTTCAAGTTTAGACTTAAGCTTTAAAAAAGGTAAATTAATATTTTCAAATGAAACACAGTAGGTATCGTTTTAAACATATTAAGCTTAATTAGAGAAGTAACAAATATTGAGTCTTTTTTTGCCACCAATAACACCACCTTTATCTAAATTTCTAAACTAATATTTATAAAAAATAATTTTATTTTGTATGTTTGTTTGTAATGTACTAACTAAAACTACTTTCATTGAGACTCATGGGCTGTAAATTATTTAAAAAGATTAGAAATCTCTACCAAATGTCATTATTTTGCGTAAAGTAGTATTTAAAATACTTATTAATCGGTCTATCAACCTACCCATGCAAAGCCGGGGCTTTGGTTTGGGGAAAATGTTTAATTTAATATTTAATTATATAAAAGTAATATATTATCGACGTCAACCTACCTATGATATACAAAAACAAACTTTCTCTTAGCAATTTAGTTTAACTTAATATAATTTTATAAGATGAATTAGGTATACTCGCAAAAAAATTTACGACATTCAAATTAATCACATTTTCACAGAGTTTGATAAATTAGTTGTCACATAACTAGACAAGAAAGATGATTAAAAATGTTGGTTTCGCTTATTATTGATTAAATTCATTTTATAAAAGTAATTTTTGCTTCAAACAGACTTACATTTAACATATAATAAATCAGATTTTTTGTATTAAATGTCAATGCACGACTACTGTAGTATACATTTTTATAACTAATTTATTTAATGGCAATCAATGTTATTCACGCATGATTTTGCTAATAGCAAGAGAAGTTAATATTCTAGTCTGTATTTCTAAAGATAAGTTCTTATTTTTATTTTGTCAAGGCAGGGGAATGCCTTAAAATAAAATAAAAATAAAAAAGGTTTTTATTCACGTAGTCTTCAAAAAAGCGCTTGTAAATAGTCAGAACATGTTTGTAGTAATATAGTTATGTATACATTATTATTTCTAGTTACATAGATATTTAGGTACACGGATGCCACCCGTAAAAAGTGCCTGCGGATGGGTATGTCGCACCCGCTCTGACTAAACGTAACCTGTCGTGGACTTCTGGCGCCTGGTGGGGGGAGCCCCGGGAACGTAGGTATGCTGCTCCGGTGCATGTATTTAGTTACCTTAAAAACTTTTTACGACAGAGTTGATGATGAGAATAAAAGACTTCTAATAACTTTGCCTTAACACAACTAAATGAACACCCGCTAGATAGAATATACGTTAAATAATAGTTTGTTGGAACAACTAATACACTGCCATCTGATTCCAAACTAGACAGAACCTGTACTATGGCAATCGTTTAGAAATATAAAAGTATATTTATATACCAACCAGACACAGAACAAATAATCGTTCTCACATCACAAAGATTTTTTCCGGGGTCAGGATCGAAGGAGGTCGTTAGTGAACCTGAGTTTTAAGCCAGGACCTCTGGCTTAAAACTCAGCCAGGGTTATTAACCATCTAGTGGTTAGTGCCAACATGCCAGTCAGAATCTAATAGTACCGAAGAATAGGTGAGTTAATAACTAAACATACTCCAAAAAATTTGCTTAGTAATTCATACACACATACAATAGCAAACATTAGCATAATCGCACTTTTCCTTTCGGCAAATACTAAATCATTACTGTTATTTTCATGGTCGTATTTATGATTAACTTTTTAAAAGCCATTACACGCGTGTCGCGTACACCGGAAAATATTACAAATTTCAACACAATCTTCACAGAGCAATAAATTAAAATGTAATATAAAATGTGGTGACGCGCCAAACTCTTGCAATTAACTCTGTCAGCGGTGTACCGTGGTGACAAGAGCCGAAAAAACAGCACTTATCTACTCGTGTTTCTTAGGGTCGTCTCACACGTGATTACATAAATTAATTTCAGATTATTTTCCACAAACCTTGACAAAGACACAAAACGGCTCACTTTAAGGAGGTTTCCTATAAAAAAATAAAAAAAAGGTTTTTATTCACGGAGACTTTAAAAAAGCGCTTGTAAATAGTCAGAACATATTTGTAGTAATATAGTTTAGTATACATCATTATTTCTAGTTACATATAGATATTAAGGTAGCCGGATTGTTAAAACGTTTTTAAAATGTATTTCATAATAGTAGGTAATGATATTTAGCTACATTGTATTAAGTTATTGTCTATGAAACTAGTAGTTAGAGTCTTAAAACAATAAATTTATAGATATATATAATATATTGGGATCAGATGGCCGTGTGTAAATAATGTCCCCGGATATTATGTTATATTATATATCTCTTGTATATACAATATATCTAACTTGCACATGAAATTGAACAAAGCTTAATGATTTTATAAGCCATAAACCGCTTGCCTTTAGATGAACATGAAAGTAGTCAATGAAAGTATACTTTTTATAACTACATTACAAAACCGTGTTTTCAGTTCTTTTTATCATCATCATAATAAAAACTTTTACCTCTTTTTATGAAAATTGCGCGGACGGCGAAGTATGAAATTAGGAACAGTTAAAGTTCATATGAAGAAGAAGTGCTGATAGCTATAATTTTTATATAATAGACATTATAAGTTAATTGTTTTATTAATAAAAAATACATTACACTACCATGCTTTTATCACACTGACAAACTGAGAAGAGATTAAAAACTGAACAAACTAAGAACAGATTAATATTATTTGTATTTAATGTCTATACTCTTTGACAATAGAACCTTAATGGTCGAATTTCGAACAAGTGCAATCTCTAGTTTAACTAATAAGCCATTGATCATACAAACTGAATATCAAACTACGCAATGATATTGTATACCTACCTCTTTTTGAAGTGAAAACTTCTTTAGGCTCGTTGAGCACTTTTTGAGTGATCAAAAAGCGTGAAACTCGCGTCATTGTCACCGCACACTTCCTATGAGCTATATGTATAGGTACTGTATACTACATAGATATACCTCCGTGCGTTATTAATATACATTGTATATAAACAAAGAGTATATCTCAAAGTGAAGTTACAACTATAATATTGTAGATTATTTATATTAGAAGTGTAAAAAATGGATTTCATTTCTATCAGCAGTCCATAAAGACTACCCCGCATGTTTTTTTGATATAATATAATATGAGTGGCCTACAAAAAAAACCTACCTTAGTACAGACGCCAGCACATCCAGCTACCCTAATCTATCAAATTTCTTTTATAGATTTTCAACTTTATCACAAAAGCATAAGGTTCACTTTCAATTGGGGAAATTTGACAGGTTGGAGTAGCTTGATGTGCTGGAGTCTGTACAAGTCGCCGTCTGCGGGTTAGTTGGCCAAAAACTAATGACAATGTAACCAGGTTGAATGGCAGGGCGTGTATATGTGTAGACTGAGGTTCACGCCAGCCCTTTAATAATAGCAATTTAAACTATCAAAATTAAACGTTATTTTTGGCTTAATTTATGTTTAGTTGAGGGTAATGTCCCGGCTTGGAAAGAATAACAGGATCACCATATGGGTGCCGTAAAAGGCGACTAAGGGATACACCAGGTAGTCGGGCAGCTGCAGCGCCACCTGCGTACTAACTACCACACAACTGCGGTCGCCAACTCGCATGCCAAGCGTGGTGTCTACGACAACCTTTGGGCGAGGCCTGTGACCTGAAGTGGACGATTCTAAGCTGTTGATTATGAGTGTGGTTTATATCACTTATGGTAAACCAGCTGATCATTTTATCACGTGCAATGGTCATGCAACTTAAGCTCCTAGTTTTCGGAATAATCACATAGCGACTATAATCACCAAACTCTTAGCAAAGGTATTACGCCCATTCAATTTGCATCGCTTTTGTATGAAAAGTGAATTTTGAATTGAGTTACTCTACTGAGTGGAACTGATATTGAATTGCAAATCTGACGGCTCCTCGCAACATATAATATATTCGGCGATTACTATGCAGTATGTCCAATGCGTGGCTCTAGAAATAGTTATGACTGTTTTTTTTTCTTAGTAACTCCAGGAGACATGATATAGTTTTCACATGTGAGAAAACCCTTACTTACACGTCTGCATCCGTAAGTATTTCAGAGTCGTAACCGTTTAGTCACCTCTGACGCAAATGTCCATCAAATTGATTCGGAACTTATACCCGATGCCAAGCTTCATGGCTTTCTAATCTAAAAGACGTTTGAAGTTCAAACAACTTCAACAACTCGTTAATTCATTAGCTTTTTACGTGAAACGTATGTAGGTATATCTTGACCCCGATCTTATAAACGTTAAAAGCACCTAAAATATTTTGTTTTCATATTTATTACTAGAATATATATGAATGGATTTGTTTCTAAACTACAAAAATATTAATTAGTTTACTTTAGTGGTAAATCAATTTTTGAAGTTATACTTCTTTTGGCGCGATGGAGAAAAATGATGAGAGTGAACTTTTACGATGCGCGCGCACACCGACACCAAAAAATTTAACAGCATGAAGTTAGTTCTAGGTGTGACAGTGAATTTTTAAGATGTGTACATAAGTACACACAAGTTTTTTTTTAAGTATTTATATTATGATCTCGTTATCGCAAAAGTTATTGACTTATATACATATATGTACATTTTATGCACCGTTTTGGTCATAACTTATACCCATAAAAACCAATTAATAAAACACACACACACAAATACTATAATACAATACAATATTTTTTTTTATAGAATCTTGATCTGAGTTCTGAATATGAATTTGTATTCATATTCAATAAGAAATTTATCTGTTTATACCACATACAAAAACCTACAATATATATATTGTGTTATTGCATAGATTATAGGAACATTTAATTAGTAAAAACCTCAATTAACATGGTCTAACTAAATTAACATGCATAATATATCATAATTAACCATACCATAGATATAAACATCTATAAAACTCCAAACAAACATCAACTCTTACTCCAACTAAACCTACTTAATATTTATTATTAACATGAAATATAATAGGTACTCACGTAATATATAAAAAGGAAATTAATAGCAAGTATTAGTGAGACCGTTTAAAAGTGTCTATAACAAAATCTTCGTAAGTTCCACGCCTGATGGAGAGTTTTGAATTTAGAATAAATCATTTGAATAAAGTATCAGAATGAATAGATATTTTCGAGCCCGTGACGTCATCACACAGCTGTCCCAACCGTCTGCACAAAGTTGACACGCACAGTAATTTATTTTTCTAAAACAGTTTTATCAGACATCTCAACACTCACGCTGTAATAATAATGAAGCGCTGCTGGTGGGTGACGTCCTATCGGTACAACCTACGGCAACCTTCAACCGAAGGCAACGTAAAAACTTTTCGTATAAGAACTAGGTTTAAAGCCCACGGCTCCGCATGTTTTTTTTATATTGTATGTATTATTCTACCGCTCAGTACAACTCCATTTGACAACCGACAACACCGAATTATATCTTAACAGAACATATTCAGAACGAGTTCAAAGTAGGATGAAAATAAACAAAATCAACAAATACAATCTGTTTGTCAAATCTCAGACATTAATGTTATTACCAATGTTTATTTAAGTTTAGTTAATGTTTTACTATTTAGTTTTAGATATACATTTTTGTAATTTTTATAACACAATTTAAAACGAACTTATTCGTTTTAAAATTAAAATTAAAATGTGTTATTTAATTTGCCCCTTTCAAACAATGCATTTCATATTTAAAAACTACTTTTCTATAATTTGTTCTTTGATTTCCTCCACTATTTATTTACCTTGTACTATAATATATCGCTTTAATGATGGGCTTTCGAATTAACTGACACGTATTTTAAGGGTTCCTTTTTACATTTTACTAGTAATCCTAAAATGTATTTTATATTCACAACGTTAAAAGATTTGCATTTGCCTATGTCCCACGACTTGCCACACCTCACGTCATATTGATTTACCGACATCGACAAACACTTTTTTTATTTTGCTAACGATTCACAAACAACTCGTTATTGTTCTTTGTTATTGCTCATTATTTTTCAGTACCTGGATGTGAAGATTCAAATTATCTTTATTAAAATTCACTTCATCTCCAAAGAGTGAATTTCTTCGAAGAAATAAGCACTTAAAGCAGATATTGCGTTTAAATCTCTCTTTACACAAACTGGAACGAAACTTAAGTGTAACAAGAAGTGGTAAAAATAACATTACGATATTGTAGAATATAAAATTCTGAAAATTCTAAAAACAAACAAATGGGGCACTTATTTAAAAATAATTTCCTTTTCTCGTTATGTGGCGAGCCGTGATCATACGCGTTCTAAGAAGTGTTGTTGTCAGGATTGTCGCGTCCGCTTGTTAAGGTGAGACTTAGCTGACAGAAAACGGTGTATTCAAATTATTAATTATTGATTGTGAGGTATGGGTTGGAATTATCTACTCGTCTCCAGGTCAAAATCACTTAACTTTTTTTAACAGACGTCTAACTAGCGTTTAATTTAATACAAACCATAAACAATTTATCATGGTTCTATTTTTAAAGACACCTATCTCTATGATTATTTCAGACATTCAGTAGCACTATAGACATTAGAAACAAATAACAATAATTATTATTTCTCAGTTTGACCGTGTGTGTGTTTGGTGGTTGGTTGTGTATGGTGTATAATGTTATTTTTACAAATTTACTTTATTTCTCATACATGTTAGATATAAACATTAGTTAATCTTTAACTGTGCCAACTTTCAGACCTCCTTAGCATAATTTTCGTAAAAAGGCGTGAAAAGTTTTTGTTTCACGTATTTACGTAAATAAGCATTAGAATGATTCTAGAGTCTTCAAGAGTATCCATTTTAAAAATATATGTGACAGGTCAACTTAAAATACCTCAAGATTTTTTTTTATATCAGTGGGCGACAAACGAGCAAGCTCTTTGAACGAATAAACGTTGTGCCCTACATCTCTTTAAAAAAAAACTTCAGATAATTGTTTATTTCTTGATGTGACATTCTGTGTGACTACATTGATATTGCGTTTATACAACGTTTGATTATTGGTTTATATACCTACTTATTTATATAGTTTATTTACTTAGTTCTAAATCCCAGTAGAATGAATTTCAAAACAGTCAAAAGTCTGAAATTCAGAATGATCACATGCCATGAAGAATTATAACTGAATAGGGCATAACATACGCGCAATTTCTGTGATCATGCCTTTTAATATCTAAAGTTGAGAAACATCTCTTTTGAGCTAAATTCTCTGTTAACCCGCTATAGCACTAATGTTTCACCTTAAGTACTGTTGTACAGTAATAATAGTGTTCTCGTGTTACTAAACTATAACCGACACTACGTGTAACCGTCTACCGCGTGTCAAGGATCAAAGTCAAACTTATGGTTCTTGGCCGAAATCCAAAGTGTCACCATTTCCATTAGTTTAATATATGAATGAAATCACTAACGTTAGTGACGGCGCAATGTATGTGATCTATATTAGCTTTCATAAGTCCTGTAGCAGTTTCACAAACCAATAGATTGACATTCTAGTTTAAACATATTATACTTATTTAATCTAGTAAAATCTTTAGTTCATTGGATCTGCTACCGCTATAGAGCGCAATAGAATTAGACAGAATTCTGATATTTGAAAATGTAATACTGTATATTTTTGCGTATTCTATGCTGTATTATACAGCATGCAATGTATGAAAATATATTTTATTAATTCATATAACCCAAAATATTCTATATCATAGAACAGAATGGTAAATACATCTTTATTTCGGACATGTATCGAATATATTTTCTATTATTTGTCTGTATAAACTGTATATTTACGTTAAGACCACACACGGTTAAATAACAACAGTTGCGACATGATATTTAATCTGCTAATGGACTTTTGAATGCATACTGTGTAATGCGTACTTATTCTTTCTGAAATGCACGACCAATTATACGAAATAGGCGTGTACGTATGCCTGAAATAATCACATCGGAAACAGAATGTCTGTCGCCCTACCGCGATACCGTGAACATGTAAGCGTAGGTGTATGAAAATATGAAATACACGATGAGACATTTTACAACTCCGAACTTGACATATTTACAATATCTGTGTAAAGGTCACTGCCCCGATTCTGTCTTACACCAATTAAAATAATTTTAATAGCGGAACATCGCTTTTTATATATACATTATTATCAAATGGTTAGGACACTTTATTGCATGTTGCGGCGACACTTCGCATGAATCCCGTGGCTCAGGGTAAAAGTAGTCGTGGATACACCGTGAGGTTTTATTCGGTACACTAGAGATCTACTGGGAGCCCAATATGCCCTGCCATTTGCGCACCGGATCCGTAATGGATACACACAAGTAGGTATTACTTTGCACTAATGTGGTGTCAAGTCAATTAAATAAAACGCCCATAGAGTATTAAGTACCTTTTGAAATTTCAGGGAACGTGAGAACGCTGTGAGATTGTGTAATATTATTGCAGTAATCCCTAAAAAATGGATTATAATTTTTATTTAGGTAAAAAATTAACGAAATATCCTGGGAATACTAATGCAGCTGTCATCTAATTCCAAACCCGGTGGAGCCTTTACTATGGC
The DNA here is from genome assembly GCA_951640165.1 of Pseudoips prasinana. Taxonomy (NCBI): domain Eukaryota; kingdom Metazoa; phylum Arthropoda; class Insecta; order Lepidoptera; family Nolidae; genus Pseudoips; species Pseudoips prasinana. Next base: position 25,108,672 of record OX621237.1, on the reverse strand, counting down.
AACCAGGCAACTGATATAGTTCTGAATACACACATACCTAAATAAATTACGCCCAGACATAACTAATAATCGTGCTTATCACTCAAAGATTTGTCGTGGGTAGGGATCAAACCCACGACCTCTAGTTTAGCAGTCAGGGTCACAAACCCTTAAACCCACAGGCCTATAAGCACATGAAAGCACGTTTCACTTTTTTTTCCCTGCAAAACAAAGTCTTGTAATATCACGAGGATCGTGATGTATAGAACATCGATCAATGTTGCCAAATGATTTATAATTTATTCGGGAGTAAATGCTAAAATATCTTTTTTGAGAAAAAAATAATGAAACGTAATCACTACAGAATAATTAAACCTAATCAGTACACTACACTAACATCGACAAATAAAGTGTAGTTCTAGTCACTTTCCTGATATTTTCACATAAGAGTGGTTTTACAACGCAACCGTTTACGAGTTGTTTTAAAATGCACATCACACTTGAACTTGAAACTTCACAAAATGCTAACAGGCAATTACTGACGGGAAACAATTTTCCTGTTAAAACACAAACATAGCAATAAGAACAAGAACAAAAAAATCTTTGACCTTTTTATACAACATTATAGGATATAAAATTGCGACCAAAATGACAGTAAAATAAAATTTAAGGTTTATTTTCAAATTGTTACATTCAATTTATTGTATTCCGGATTATTTGTGTTACTTTACAAATGCATAATTATTCATGCTCTGTGGGTAATGGTCCAATATAATTGTAGAGCTAAGAATAGAACAGTCCACAAACGAAGGTTAAATGCAAGACTGTGTTCCAATCGTTAAATACTCTAAAAATATTTAAGTTTGCTTTTTTTTTACATTTACCTACAGCCAAAAGAATTAACGTGTTTCACCTAGAAAAAATATATTTTGTTAAGTTAGTAGACAACACGTACAGTTTAGAACAGTTTATCTAAACTCTATCAGATTAATATTTACTAGAGTGGCATTGACAGGATATCCTTCTTCTGGTTGTCTCATTAAAAGCAAGAAAAGAGACGAGGTCCCCGATTATGCGCTATACCAATTAAAGTAATTTTATTATCATCGCATTTCTTTTTAACGTTAAAACTATACTGACACAACTAAAGGCGCCCAGATTTTAGCAATGGGACTACTTATTCCTTATTTTTAATCGTGGCGTTTTATTTATTGAAATAATGAGGGTAGAAGCGGCACGTTATGTTCACAGAACATAACGTGCGTCAAACCACTAATACGCCTGGTATTAGTAGTTTGACAGTTCTATGTGAAGAGTGTATATACATGTGTTGGTGTTCTTTTCATGTGAGCTATATTAGAGAGAGATAGAATCGCCAGCAAAAGTGATAGTAAAGATGCTTCTATCTGTAAGATCCGGATTATGCATAAAGGTTGGCGCTTATATTGTACCCTTAACGTAAGTTTTATCAGTGAATACATAACCTTAAGCCTTCAATACCGTGTTTCTACTCCATCTAGAATACGTACGTAACTAGAGTTTATAGAATTCCTAAGCTGTAATAGTGCATTGAGTGAAATAAACCAAGAATTCGAGGCAGCCATTGCGCTATATGACATAAGCACGAATCATTTTGTAAACTAGTTTGCGCTCATTTGCCCTCGGGCAGTGCGGCGGTGTTCACCGTAAAACCGATTAGAGTAACAATAATATTGTTGCAAAATAATTGTATGGTAGCCAGAGCATCAAGTAATGGGGTTAGTTCATTAAATTTCATAATAACAAAACGATATTGCCATTTCGTAATAATCCATTTATGCAAGTAACTGTAGTATTTCTAGTTTGTTGGATCTATCTACGAATGAATAGGATAAAAAACACAAATTCATGAAATCTGGTTCTAAAGAAATTATTTATACCTATTATTTTCATGTGCCTTAGCGTAGGTATTATTATTAGATATTATTATTTGGATCCATACACACACAAACAGTGTATTTGAGGTAACGAAATCTCTATTTTAACCGTAATCATAGTTGGCTTTTATTTAGTATAAGATATTAACGTCACACGGACATAATTTTAGTCATGCGTCAATTATGTGCGTTACAAGTGAATAATTTACGTCGACAATGATATTAAGAATACGGATTCAATGGACGAAGACACATAGTATTAACGCTGTAGGTGTCAATTTATTATTCTCCTCTTGTAATGTCCCCGTTTTTATTCACTAATCCTTGAGTAAAACAATAGTAAAACAGTTTAGCGTTACCGAACCATTGTCAATGCTTGACACCGGAACAGCAATACTAGTTACTAAGTAGGTACTAAAGGCGAAATACTATGACATGCCAAGAGCACAGATTACATTACCATTTATTTACATACAACCTTTTAACTGTTAAGTGAGATTTTTGGGGACAGGAAACTAGAGACTATAACTCTATGGAAAGTCAGGGTTAAAAATCTATCATGTTCAACAATAACACTATAATCCTTGGTTTACTGTTTATGATAGAAACTACACAAACATAGCTGTTAAGGTTAATAACCTCGTACCGCAACATTTAAGAGGCATCCCTAGTGCTTATATGTACAATTGTTTTGTATTCTCAAATTCCTACCCGTAAATATGAACTAAAATCATTATTTATTACAGTAATCATAGAAGAATATAGGCTATGCATAATCATAGCAAATTCTTCCTATATTTCGTTAATAAAATATTGTTCTAGTCTTAAAATCCAGCGAGTAAATGAGGAATGCTGTTGTATGGGGAAAATGGCAGCGATGGATTGCTCAAAGAATTATTTATTAAATAAAATATAATAATAATAATATCTGGGGACAATGTCCCACAGATCATCCTAGCCCCAAATAAGCAAAGCTTGTACTATGGGTACCAGGCGACGATATACATACTTATATATATAGATAAATACTTATATACATTGAAAACATCCATGATTCAGAAACAAATATTCGTGTTCAGCACACAAATATTTGCACTTACCGGGATTCGAACCCAGGACCACCAGCTTCGTAGGCAGGAGCACTACCAACTAGGCTACGGTGACCGTCAGAACAGACCAGATAACTGATATACTACTTTTCTTTTGTAAATACCTACATACTTATATAGATAATTACAAGTATTATAAATTAAACATTCAAAGTTAATAAACTAAACTTTCAAATCTAAAATTAATAGAGTATATTTTGTCGTCAGCATGATAAATTAAAATAAAATATTTTATTACAAAATAGAACAGCCACGCTAAAACAATAATGAAGAAAAAAAATTATATACGATAACGCCTTAAAATGATTATAAATATTACGCAAAGCCTCAGTGCTAAGCAATATATACCTATTTTAATCTACTTTTTTTAAGGAAAGCATTCGTGACAACGCGAAGGTAAAGGTTTGAACATGAATTTCAGTCAAGTTTGGCATCGCGTGCTACTGGGACCACGCCAAATATTAATCAGAAGCACGTAATAGCTGCCGTGCGGCACTTTGAACTCGACGTCGTATTTAAAGTAATTTAAACTCAATTTACCTCAATATCACAAAGAGGTTTACGGTTTAAAACTGATTTCATAAATGAGAATATACTTTTAAGGTCCAGTTTAGTATAGGCTAATAATCAATTTAACATTAATTCTTCTTCTTTAAAATTTCTCCAATAGTCTATTATCTGTCCCAAAGAAATGGTTTCCCACAAAACAGCCGTAATTAGTAATTCGGCTACGCCTTGCCGTACGTTTTTGGATACGTCAATATCAATAACAGTTGACAAATACTTTTAATTTATAAAATGATATCTAGTATGAATTTATATTCAAGACGGTATTTTTGAAGATATTTAGGATAGTAAATATAGATAATATACACGTGGATTACAACACAACTATAGACGGCAAAATAGCAAAACATAACCCTGTCAAATAGTTACCGGTTACATTGTAAGTATTCCAGTATTATCTATTTGCCCATTTGTCATTCTATTGACGTAACCAGCAATGTAAAGCGCCGCGTTGCGGATTACCATGTCGGGTTGATACGATATTGGAGATGATCATATTTTGTGCCTTGTATGTACAGCACTCGACTGTATTATGTACATATATGGTTGTACGTGTGTAGTGTTTGCGTGGTTGGTAAATGCTTGCCTTTCACGCCGCAGGTTGTGGGTTCGATTCCCACCTAGTACAGATATTTGTGTTCATGAACATGTCTATTTGTCTAGACAAACAGACACGTTCATGCACACAAATCATGACATGGGTACTTCATACCCGCTGAGTTTGTTTCGCTGGGTCTTCTCAGTTGGGGCGCATTGGATCCGGTAGCATTAAAGCGCGACCGTCGTTATTAACACAAGGTCCGTCATAATAATATCACCTTAATATAGACAGAACCATTGCCAATATGTATTACAAATATTAGACTTAAACTAGATAATTAGACTTAAACTAGATAATTAAACTTAAACATAATCTCTTGACAATAACTTGATTCGAGCTAGCTAAATATCATTGCTGTTATAAAATAAATTTTATTAATGTTTTAATACTATCAATACATGTGTACCTAATATCTCTGTTACTAGAAATAATAATGTATGCAACTATAATACTACAAACATGTTCTGACTATTTACAAGCGCTTTTTTGAAGTCTACGTGAATAAAAACCTTTTTTATTATTTTTATTATTATTCATACACGAAATACATTGATAATAAATACATTTCAATGAAAATATGTAACAAAAGTTTAAATTAATATGTTACCTACTTGGATATAACCACACAACAGTAAAAAATAAAGTACCTACTTACACATGACTAGGCTAAAAAATCTTTCCTTACAAACATACCGTTTATTTGACGCAATATAAATATAATTCTTGTTACGTATTTCGCAAACAAAATTTAATGCAAGTTAAACCTTCTTATACATTTGAAACGAATTTGGTACAGATGGCAGCACATCAAGCTACCCCAATATGTCAAATTTCCCCAATTGAAATTGAACCTTATGCTTTTGTGATAAAGTTAAAAATCTATAAAAGAAGTTTGACAGATTGGGGTAGCTGGATGTGCTGGCGTCTACACATTTTATCTACATTATTTTATTTGCCTGCCTCGTTGGTCTAGCGGTAGCGTGTTCACCCGCAGAGAACGAGGTCCTGGGTTCAAATCCTGGTTGGGGCCAAAAGTGATTTTGGGAATTTTCTGTAAAATGACAAATTTCTCACCATCAGCCCGAAGTCTGGGAGTTGGCGGTATTATACCCTCGTGCCTCGGAGAGCACGTAAAGCCGTCGGTCCTGTACCTGACCTCTTTCCTTTCGCTAGGCGTCCCATCGGATCATGAGAGTGATGGAATAGAAAGTGCTCCTGTGTTAGCGCAAACACTTGAGCACTATAATATGTCCCGCGCAGATGGCTAATCTCTGTTGAGACTGGCTGCCGTGGCCGTAATTCTGCTAGGAGGACATTATTATTATTATTTTAGTCTCTATTCTTTGGTAATACCGAAATTTTTAAATACTAGACGTAACCATTATTTATCGTCAATATAACGATGTTACGCTGGCATTGAAACAGATATTTCGGGGACTTTATAATGCCAATTTTTTTTAATCGCAAGAACATTTGTGTGGTTATTTCTGTTTATACAATATGAGGAACAAGTGTATCTAACTGCTTTCCATATCTTTTAAGATTTTATAACACGTGTTATGCTGACTTATTGAGCGACAGGCTCGTGAGAACGCCCACTGGGAACGATGTTATAATTTTAAGATCGCACAATTCAATACAGTTTCGTATATGTTATTTGTGTCATATTATGTCAAATCCGCGTAACATGGTGAACCTGTACAATATATATAATATAAATATAACATCTAGTTACAATATAACATTTAGTAAATATAATATATAACATCTAGTAACCATGTATCTGGCGAATAAATATTATCTTATCTTAGAAATACTCTGTGCCTTATATTGCCCATTACTGTCCCACTGCCGGGCAAGGGTCCGGATGTTTGGCGTGGTTGGTGCTTGCCTTTCACGCAGCAGGTCGTGGGTTCCAATCCCCCTCAGGACAGATATTTATGTGCAAGAACATGTCTGTTTGTCCTGAGTCTGGCTGTAATTATTTATATAAGTATGTATAAAAGAAAAGTAGTATTATGTAGTATATCAGTTATGAGGTTTCTATAGTACAAGCTCTGCTTAGTTTGAGATCAGATGGACGTATGTGAATTATGCCCCAGGACATTATTATTATAATATTATTATAGGCCTTAGTCCAGGTTGACAGACTTCTGATAAGGGAAAATTCGCAGACATTTTTTCCTTCGCCGTTTTAAGTAAAAGATAATTTATTTCTCATACGCAAATGAATTCAGACAATAGTGCGCGCCTCGAGATTGAACTCGAAACTGAGTCCACAGTCCAACGGTCTAACCACTAGGACATTTCGTATTAATACTCTTTACTGCACACCAAGGGTTATAAGTGAGAGTAAGCCGTAACATTAAATAACGTATCATGGGGCGCCGTACGTAGCTTTCCGCGAGATATTGGCTTTTTATGTTATACATGACAGATAGCCTTTAAATGTCTTCCAAAACTAGCCAGGTAGATTATAAGGTACTGCTGTCAAGCGTGCTAGGCCTTTGGCTGTGATATGACTCTATTTTCTATCTTCTAGAAAAGAAGTACCTCCTGTATTCTAGCCCACTGTCTAAAAGTAGTGCATAAGAAAATATCGTATGTATTTGAAGCGTCAATCGGTATGGTAATTTCTTGCAGGTAAGCGATGAATATTTAATGTGAATGGACATAAAAGGCATTTCATATTCATGGAGAGCAAGTTCAGGCAGTTCAGTGGTCTTTGATCGCGGTGCACGTAATCGTTAATGATGGGCCTACTTAGCTGTACAATGTGTGGTACTAACAGGTAGTCGTTATACGAACACTTTTTTAAGGTACCTGGTAATCTAGACTCGCGTAAAGCCGTCGGTCCTGTGACTAACCTAAGAATTCTAACCAGCTTAAGATCATATCGCTAGTTATCCTATAAGAGCACGAGAGCGATGGAATAGAAAGTGGCCTTGTGTTTGCGCTCCATTGTGACTGGCCGCCGTGGTCAAAACTCGACCTGGAGGATTTTAAACTGGACCACTCGTAGAATATCAGTTTTCAATATTAATAATTATTGGTTTAATAGACAATGAACTGACTTCAAACGGTATGACAAACGATGTGAACAATATTAATATGAGACCACTTCTAAAGCATACTCCATGCTAATAAAAAAAAGATCAAAATCAGTTTATCGACAACGTAGAAATCTCAAATCAATAATATAAAAAAATATACTATGGCAACCAGAAAAGTGATAAGCATACTTATATATTTATATATCTAAATAAATACATATAAATAAATCATGATAAGATATTTATATATTTGTGTTATGAAGGCATGCTGAGATGGTTTGGCCATTTAGAAAGGATGAATGAAAGAAGATTGACAAAAGAAGTATACCTGGCCTGTGTGAGTGGGACAACCGGAAGGGGAAGACCACGTCGAACATTCTCTGACCAAATTGGAGATATTCTCAAGAAAGGGCAGGTCAGAAGTACCCTAAACCGGCGAGCATGTATGAAGAATATAATGACAGTAATCGAGGCAAAAGAAGTATGCAAAGATCGTGACAAATGGAAATCCGTTGTCTCTGCCTACCCCTCTGGGAAACAGGCGTGAGTCTATGTATGTATGTATGAGCAATCATTGTCCTAGGTGGGATCAAACCAACCACCTCTGGCTTTGTAGTCAGAGTCAGTAGAACAACTGGCCAGTCAAACAACAAACAATCGAATTGATAATGTCCTTCTTAGACGTCGGTGAAAACGCAAGATAGGTTAAAACACGAAGAACAATCGAGCACCTCATAGAATGGAAATCGCTATCATGAATGAGCATAGCGAATGGGATGTGGTAGTAATACTGGTAGACACTAGGTAGGTAAACTGTTGTCTTCATCATCATATAGACTTCCACTGTTAGACAAGGGCCTACCCTTACGCTATTTCCAGTTACCCTCACGAGAGCTTCGGTCCATTTAGTAATTTAGTAGGGGGCCTACCCACGCGTCGTCTTCCAGTTTATCGTCGCCACTCAAGAACTTTTCTGCCCCTACGGCCGTCATTCGGCGCATGAAAAAGTCACTGGAGTCCCAAGGAATCATACTAATATTATAAAGGCGAAAGTGTGTGTGTATGTTTGTTACTTCTTCACTAAACGAATCTAAACGGCTGGAGCGATTATAATAAAATTTGGTATGGAGTTAGCTGACACCCTGGATTAACACATAGGCTATAATTTACAAAGTTTAACGCGGGTAAAGCCGCGGGGCACAGCTAGTGGGAAATAATCCGCAACGCGTGAATGCTACGTGCGTTATAACCCGTACCAGTAACCGATTACTATCAGGAAAACCATGTGCATTTTTGTCGTCTAGATAGTATAAAAACATTGCATAGGTACATAAGTATGTCTAATACAAACTGTGAGTTCAGCTGGCCCACCTTGTGTAAAGAGTCATAAACTTCACTATAATATATCTACCTATTTCTGTTTCATATTGTGTAACAACGCTCGCTTCTTTTTGTTCCTACTGCAGTATAATATCCCAGGCGGAATCGGATGTGGAGTCGCTTGTAAATTCTTTTGTTCAGTGCCTTTTTACTGAGAATACTGAGTACACATATAGAGGCATAGAGATGTGTACACAGTAGGTACCAGTATGCCATTGTAGATGTAATTACTTAAGTTAATGAATTTCACTTTGTTTTATTATGTAATTTGTTATTTCACAACCGAATGGGTACCTTTCTCTAATAACAATAGCAATACTAGACTATTACCTCAAACTAATTAGATTAAGTTGTTACGGACTTCTGCTTGTCGTGTAGGCAGTAATTGTCTTATTGACAGCGTTAATTAAGTCTATAGTCATATCAAAAGGCTGATGAAGCCGTTGGTGTAGGGACTAAAGACTACACGTAAAAAAAACTAGTTTCTTTTTATTATTTGAGACTTATAATAATAATTAATCTCGTCGGGTTAGGAGGATGGGCCCGTAAGAAAGGTTTATATTTATATATACATCCCGCTACCTATTAAATATATACCTATATATATATATATATATATATATATATATATATATATATATATATCATCATCATCATTACAGCTAAATAAGTCCACTGCTGGACAAGCCTCCCTCAAGAATCGTCTTGAGGGGATATGCCATAATCGCCACGCTTGGCAGGCGGGTTGGCGATCGCAGTAAGATAGTCATAGTAATCAGAAGGAAGCTGCTGCCCTTCCTCAGGTAGATATATATATATATATATATATATATATATATATATATATATATATATATATATATATATATATATATATATATATATATATGTATAGCTTACATTGCTTCAACTGAAAATAAAAGCGAAAAAGGCAATCTAGCAAATAAATCTATTGACTAAGAAACCCACGCCACGGGTCCTTTGGGGTTCGAACATGACTCATTGACTCATTGACTCAGATACATGAGAGGGTCGATTTTCAGGGACGTTTTTGCCACTGTTGCCCTACGTTAATACGCGACAATCAGAGGCGGCATTTCATCGATACGAATGCAAACTTAGGATCATGGGGGGCAATGCGGGAGCGATGGGGTGTGGTGTGTGTGTGTGTGTATAGTAATGCGATGTATGCCTATATGTATATCTAACCGTAGCCTATACAAACACGACGGGACACCCCGACCTTCCTGTACAATATAAATATAGGTACATATATATCACCTTGCACACAGCTATATAAGTTTATAAATACATACCAACAACGGCTAGTTTCTTCAAACAAAACTTGGCTACCTATTTTCCCCGTCATCATAATAAAATTAGCCTACTTAGTAGGTACTTTCCACTTGTAGTTACGTACAGTTGACCGACTTGTCGTAAGTATATTTATTTTATTACTTATCACGTCTGTTTTATTTATGTTTATAGTTTTCACTGCGATTTTACTTATGTTTATGGGTTACAGTTTTATTTTATTTCCGTTTCAGTGATAGATGATCTGCTGTTGTACCTATGCTCTACCTACATATGGTTGCAATATAGCTCTATAATTATTATAATTGATTTAATAAGCATACAATCGATTTATACCTAATTTATAACAATCGATTGAAACGCAATTACGGGACCGTATCGGAAGTAAGAATGAAAAAAAATCGAATCGGTTCACAAACAACGGAGAAGTCGCATATATTTATATACAAAAAAAGAAATCATTTATTGATTGATTGATAATTTATATCTTTATTTTTATGATTATGTCGGCACATGAGTTAATGTCTATGGCGAGGGTACTTTACAAATACGGACATATAACTATAATTGACAGACACAACGTACTTAAACCCAGACTCAGAATAAGTAGTTATTCTGAGTTGTGTGACCCGTAAGTAGTTACGGGTCACACAAATAGTTGTCCTGAGTGGGATCCAACCCAGGCCTCAAACTACACTACAAGTGCAGTTTTGAATCTGCGAATGAAGTAATAATACTTATACATAGCGGACTTCTCTTCTTATGATCGGTCAACATTACGAATAAAAAAGAAACTGAATAACAAACCCAATTTTTTTTTATTTTTTAGTTTTATGCGGTGATTGCAATCCTTAATATTCCTCCAATATTTGTATAAATAGGTGCGTGTTAAATCTGTACGTTCCCGTCCATGAAAATTTGTATCTATTAGTATCAATATTACCCTGGGGCCAACTAGAATACCAGCGCTACAGTATTTTTTTTGCTCTAGCTAAAGTTGGCACTCATCTATGTTACACAGCAATTTGTTTTGATTTTAAGCACCTTCTGACTAATTTTTTTTTTCAAGACAACACCCTCATTAGGAATTTAATCGATGTGTCGCGGGGTACTTTACAAACATATAATAGACGGGCACAAAATGTATGTATGTGTATTATAAATAAAAGTATTTCTTTAATTCAAATCCAACAGAAAACTCATTACGTGAGTTATCCGTTACTGTTACGCATATCTTTATAGTTTATATATATTATTAATAATTTAATATAATAACTTATCTTAATCGAAAAGTAACTCTAATGCTATCTATGTATGTATTTAATGTCAACTACCTTAAGATTATTTTAATGATTACAATTTTTAATCATACCTATTAAACACATAATATTATTTTACACACATATAATAACAATTTAAAATGATATTAACATAAAATCAAAACTTACAATAGTACCTACTATTAATCTTAAATATCAATTAATCTTTATTACTTATAGTATTGGTATAAGTAATAAAGATTAATAGGTATTTAAGATAAACTCCAAAGTCAAACCCACCAACATTTATTAAGTTCTCCAAAAGATACATCGTACGTCATTGGCTCTAAAATCCCTAAACATTGTATAGATATGTTTGCCTTAACTTCCGAGCGGACGGCACGTTTTGGCAGCAACCAATACAATAATCATTCATAACAAGTTAAATATACTGTTTCGGTCATTGAAACAATAATCTGGAAATCATAAAATCTATCATATGCGGATGTATCAAGCCGCTCTTGTGATGGAAGCGGACTGACGTAGCATGATTTATTTAGTTACTAAACCTTTCAAATCATGGACGTCATTCATCAAGAAATCTCCATGCATCTCCATTCATCTCAATATCCAGTATAAATATTATAATATACGTATCCTTCTAATATCATAAATGTGGAGGTTTGTAAGTTAGGATCTTAAAATCGAACAATTTTTGCTGGCACGCCAAAAGAGCAGAACGGCTCACAAATAGTTTAGTAACCGATTGAATTCAATTCAATTCAAAATTCAAAAAAGATATTACCTAATTTTTTTACCCTACCGTGCAGTGCATGACGTGGCAACCACTAAGAAACGTTGCCAGAAAACTCAATAGGAAATCTTTTTTAAAATAAATACTAATAGTTTACTTTTTGACCTGGAGAAATGTTAGGTTCCTGTGCGATTACTGCAGCTGCACGCAGCTCCGGGAAGACCGCGATCTGTTTGTGGCACACTCGTTGTGCCAATTGGCGGAGCCGGTAATACGGGAGGACGTCTAATTGTTCTCCCAGGGCACGTATCCCACACCATGGACAAGGCATAAAAGGGTGCACTGAAGCAACATTACTGTGTCCCCGGCGCTCCCCTCTCAGGCGCCAGGAGAAGTCGACGGCAGGTTACGTTTAGTCGGTACGAGTACGACATAACTAACAGCAAAATCAGTTTGCGGGTGGCATGCATAGGCATTTCCACTGCCTTATCAAAAACAAAAATGCGGGGCAGTCTTTGGGGATAGAAGTGAAAACTTCTAATATATAATAGTTGTAATCTAGTGTCGTTGTGGCGAAGCCGTCGATCGTCTTGGATACTATGGTCTTTCGTGTAGTAGGAGCGCTGGTAGAATTTCGCGGCACGCTAGTATTAATGACATTGTTCGTAGAGCCCTTTCCATCGCCGGCGTACCTGCCATACTGGAACCAAATGGCTTTGCACGTGACGATGAAAAGCGACCAGACGGTATGTCGCTGCTGCCATGGAAGATGGGAAGGCATCTGGTGTGGGACGCAACATGCGTGGATACCCTGGCACCATCCCACCTTCCTCAAACCTCGAATTCTGCGGGCGCTGCTGCTACATCTGCAGAGAACCTCAAGCGGCGTAAGTACTCCCGCCTAATTGGCAGTTACGTTTTTTAGCCATTTGGGGTTGAAACACGCTCACTCGCTCACTCTTCAAGAGCATCTCTAAAAAATTGATCGACGCCACACGTGACCAGAGGGCTGGTCTATTTTTTGCACAAGGAATAAGCATTGCCATACAACGTGGCAATGCTGCCAGCCTTCTGGGCACGATACCCTTTGATGCCGATGCGGAGCGCTTAATGAATTGCCTTTAGTTAGTTTATTTTAGTTTAGTTTATAGCATTATATATTTAGTGGACGAGGTTGTCTGTAAATTAAATGACCAGCATAACATCTCCAATTTAGTCAGAGAATGTTCGACGTGGACTTCCCCTTCCGGTTATCCCATTCACCCTGTGTGAATGGTATACTTCTTTTGTCAATCTTCTTTCATTCATCCTTTCTAAATGGCCAAACCATCTCAGCATGCCTTTTTCAATCTTTGTGACTACATCCTCTTTCACACCACAACGCTCTCTTACATCAGTATTTCGAATTCTGTCTCTCAAAGTCACACCACACATACTTCTCAGAGCTTCTCAGAGCTTCTAATTAAATAAATTTCTTCTTATTAGAAAATTATGTATAATTTAAATTTAAATTGTTATTTTACATGTAGTCGAAATTCGTTATTGTCTTAGATTTATAAGAAAGTTTTTTAAAAGTTGTAATCTACTATATAATAGTTGACTTGTACATACATATGTATAACGTATACTAATATACAGTCGAATTGATTAACTCCGTCTTTCTATAAGTCGGTTAATAAGTAACCACGTGTTTTACATGAATTATAACTTTTATGTACCAATTTCCATGAATTTAGAGATAGGTAGAGCATAGCTTGCTTTCACTATATGAGCAGCTCTACTGGGTAAGTACATCCACCTCACAGAATACACCCGAGTATCACTGATACCATGTATGTCGCAGGTGTCATATGCTACAGTTACCGCTTATCATCAGAAGCCCCGTACGTTTGTTTGCAGCCTCGTTCATCTGGCGGTTGCACTTGAACCACAGAAAATTCTAAAAACCTTATATTGCGTATACTAAGATAGAATCTTAGGCTGAGATCTATAGAGCGTACTTAGACTTTGCTCAGACTTTACTTAGACAGAAGTTAATGTATGTAACGATATTACAATTGGTGTTTTGACTTTGTCTGTCTTAGCTTATGCTAAGCATAATCTTAACTTCAAAAAGTCTATAAATACCAAATCAAAGTATAAGCTTATCGTACATTTAGCAAAGTTTTACGTAAGTAGAGTTTGAGCAAAGTCTAAGTACGCTCTATAGATCTCAGCCTTAGTATCGGCCCCGAGCCTGAAAGTTGGTAGTGACCATCTGATTTCTCGGCGGTCGTTCGGCAAGTCACACTTCACTATAATATTCTGCACTATGCCCCACGCTTATGGCTTGTAAGTTGTGTGTGAATATCAGAATATCATCACCCCATCTCATGCCGTCGAGGGCGTAGACTTCATCCCGAGGGAATATCTACCAAAGGACGGGCAGCAGCATCTTTCTGAGTACTATGACCGTCTTACTGCGATCGCCAACCCGTCTGATAAGCGTGGCTATTGTGGAATATCCCCTCAAGATGAATCTTAGGGATTATGGCTTGTCTCCATTAATGCAAAATATGACCATGAGGACATTCATTATGAATATACAGTATAAAAAAAATTACACGCTAGACATGCCGATATTATCATAAGTTTTCCCATTGAGAATCTATAATTGGATTGACTGACGTAAGAACATTATGAGCGATACCGAATACTATAATTTATATCCACTCATACCACAAGCGTTCCAAAAAAAACATCATAATATAACAGTAATAATTTTGATGAAAATCATAATGTTAAAATAAACATAATAATATTATATTTTAGAGCATTGTTTAATAGCAACAAGCAACATCAAAGAGATATCTGACGTAAAACAACAACACATTTTACGAATTCAATCAATATTTAAATCCATGTTACTTACATAGCCTCTGTTGGCGATTCGGTCGTGTACACCACTAAAATAATTTAAATGTCATTACATCTCTCTCTAATAGACCTCCTATGAGAAGGACAGAACATACAGTTACATTACGTGCACCACTTATGTGCAACGGGCGCAATACTGTTCAACAGGTTCTAAGGAGTCGTCACTTACTTATCGTATAGGCAGTGGTTAATCTAGTGGCAGAGTTGTTTAGCCCGCCCAGAAGGCCTCTGACATGGCTTAACGACTGTTGCCTAATGACTAGAACCGGGACCGACCGCTCGTTAGCGGTCGGTCCCGTAAAGTAGTTCAATTGCTGAGCGTCTCTGTGCTTCGGACGCACTTTATCGTTATAAAGTGCGTCCGAAGCACAGAGACGCTTAGCAATTGAACTACTTTGGCGGTCACCCATCTATGGGACTGAACGCGAACCTAGTTGCCGAACCTCGCAAATCAGTATCAGTCAGTATTTTGCGCTAAAACTATTATTTTGTATTGCATAGAATCGGATACAGTGTTTAATGTTTTAGTGACCATACAGCAAATTTTATATATCATTTTCACATGTCAGGTATCATTTTCTTACAAGTTATTTGTTAATGACGCAGATAGTGTTTTTGCATGCCACTTATTTTTGAAATCCAATCGTATTGTAAACAGAGAGTTTCTGTTCTTGGAATTCGAAAATTAAATTCTTTTATATGAGACGCGGCTTTAGCTATCGATGATCTTTATACAACAGGAATTATTAGGGCCAAAAATGCATCGGGCTCTTATGTGATGCGCGCTTGACATGCTTTTGCGACCTACCTTTTGCTTAACGAGCGGAACTTGGAACTCCGGGTATAACCTCAGATACTGAGTATGATGCAATACTGTTCGGTCCAAACAGTATTGCATCAAGTCTTCTAGGCCTTGTTGAAGCTCGGCTCGTGAAAGCTCGTAAAGGCTGTAAAGGTTTTAAGAGAGAATGTCGATATGCCGTTCGCCGCCACGGCATACAAATCTATGGATGTGGTCTTACACCTAAAGCCCGCCGATAGATGTTTCACATAGGATGATGCAAAGATAACCTAAACTTCATTGATAAAATATTCAACGAGATCTTGCATGGAAACAAGCATGCTTAACGCCCGAAATTAATAAACGATCCTAATCCATTTTATGCTATCTACGATAGCAATTTCGATCCATTTGTCTATTAAACCGTGCCAATAAAGCATCCACAGATTGAAAAAGCAATCTTTCCGAACGAGCGATCTTTGGGAGGACGGATCATAGAAAAAGATAGGCCTCTGTACTAAAATGACAGGTTGCATGTGCCAATAACCAATCCATTAATTTTGACATAAGCTTAGATAGCCAACACAATCTAAAGTTGCAATCCTAGAAATTCGGTGGATTGACAATTGGTTCTAAAGATAAAATTGGTGAAATAGTTCATTATATTCCAAAGTAGCTTTGCATATAAATAATAAATAATACGAATATTTTTTTAGTTTACTAAATAGGCGGCAACAACTTCACGTCACTGTTTAAATTATTTGTAAAACAAACACAGAAATCAATAATAAAATTATTGCTTATCATATCAGAATGCATTATAGGTATTATATTTATTAATAAGTAATTATTTGTATATTAGTTATAAATGCATTGCAACAAAAATAAACAACCAACTTACTCCTTTTTTGTTCTTGATCCGATCGGCGACTACGGCGCCGGCGTGCGTTTTGCTTGTCAAATTTTGATACGTTCCGTTCCACCAAAACATAATGTTTTACCAATTAAGTTTCATTTTATTATTATATACCCTAGTCGTCTAGTAAAACATTTTAACCTAGCTATAAATAAGTCAGCATTGATGACTTATCTTTAATATATTTAAAAATGAATTTTCATCAATATTAAATGGTATAATTGTGTCCTGAGTTACCGAGTTCTGCATAAAACGGAACGCTGCAGAGGGAAAGGATCGCACCCCGATCTCTGGGCAAAAAATGGATGGATTGATATGTTTTGTTATTGGCACGCAGGTAAAGATCAAGATAGCGATAGAGCTAATCTAGAGATAGGACTGACTGACAGATTGCGGATCGTTTATTAATTTCGGGCGTAAGTCGGACAGAAGCTTATCCATTTAACATTTTAACTAAAGAAAAACATACCAAATATCAGCTGTGAAAGATAAATTAACGCAATTCGTTTCAAAAGCAAAAATGTATGTTATATATTGTATCACAAAATATGTTAATCGTTTATATTATACGTAACCTAAAAAATTGAGTATGTATTCTGTGTGGAATAAAAAACGGCCACGCGTGTTCTAGTTTTTAATTTATAACCTAAACATATAGAATAATTAATACCAATATACAAACTCATACGGTATATAAAATGGAAACTCTAAAAGAGCATATTACGCTCCTGTCCCATTGATTTATTTAAAGTAAACTGTACCTGTTGCTTAAAAAATACTAGTTTTAATACTCCGACAGGTAACTTGTGACTTTGTGCAGTGGCCCTTGCTGGTCTAGGCGGCCAAATACACCCTGCCCGTCCTCTACCTTAAGCAAGTCATCCCAGGAACTTTTCAGATGGATGGCGATATCACAACTTACCTAGAACAATAAAAGTCAATTAACAACTCGCCGATTAGATGAGAGTACAATCGCGAAAGCAAACGCTACTACCACCGTCATGTTAAAAATACTTATCTAAATAAACCACTGTTCATGAACAGTTGTTACCAGAGACCATTGATATGTCAATGTTTAATAAGTTCCCATTCAGTTGTTTTTTCTTAAGCAATAACGCCTTTTCGAGGTCCTGATTTACAATAGGCATTAAACCTAAGGCAAACTTCGTACAAGATCTAATCTTTCTAAATTTAATAGTATATATTTTGCATATAAATATAAATTATTTGTAAAAGAAATTACCACAATTATATATCAGAGTTTTCCGTAATTTCTACGTGAAAAATAATCATGAATCGTCTATGTCAATATCAAAGTTGAAAATGTATTTTCAATAGAAAAAGCGCATTAATTTTTGGCTTAGATGGATCATGCCTATGGTATAAAAATTATCAATGTTTGTATAATTCAGCCCATTACTGCAGGGCAAGGGCCTAACAATAAGAGGGCCTAGACTATAGTCCACCGCCCTGCCATAGTGCGAGTTGGCAGACTTCACATACCATCAAAAATATTTCAGAGATCTCTCACGCATGCAGGTTTCCTTACGATGGTTTCTTTCACCGTTTTACATACATACATACTCACGCTTGTTTCCCAGATGGATAGGCACTGGCAGTGACAACGGACGCGGTTTTCATCATCATCATCATATCAGCCGAAAGACGTCCACTGCTGGACAAATCTCCACAATTGCCGGTCTTGCGCTATTCGCATCCAGCAGTTTCCAGCGACGCTCACAAGATCATTGGTCCATCTTGTAGGGGGCCTGCCCACTGCGTCTTCCGGTTCGTGGTCGCCACTCGAGAACCTTTCTGCCCCAACGGCCGTCGGTTCTACGAGCTATGTGCCCAGCCCACTGCCACTTCAGTTTTGTAATTCTTCGGGCTATGTCGGTGACTTGCGGTTTTAATTAGATTAAATTAATTAGATCGATAATTTCTAATAGGCACGTGAATTCGAGAAGTCACTGGTGCACTCCTTGGGTTTGAGGTCGAGACCACACTTACTACAGTGTAAAGTTTTACAAACATTTACAAATAAAATACCACCGGAGTAATTTAACTTAAATAATAGTAGGACTAGATCGTAAAAGTCATGTTTTCTAGTTTTGAAGATATTTCTGTTCCTCGAATGCAAGAGTCTAAAGAGATAGTATGATGAAAAAGAGAGTTACGAACCAAACACCATGCTCGATACTTTTTTAAATAAATAATTCTAGTTATATCTTAAAAAGTGGGCATTTATACTCTTATTCCTCTGCTAGTTTTTTTATTTAATATTTGTTTGCAACAAAGAGCGAATAATGTAATAATAATACTCATTAAATGTGTGATAAACAAAGTGTTATAATATAAATGCCTCGTTGGTGTAGCAGTAGCGTGTTCAATGTAATTAACGAGGTGGGTTCAAATCCCGGGTCGGGCGAAAAGTGATTTTGGGTTATTTTCTGTATAAAGATTAGATAGATAGATAAACTCTTTATTATGTTACATTTTGTATGTACAACGTGTAAGATAAATAGTGAACGTATATTAAATAATACCCATGAAACTTAGCCGATTCGTGAGAAAAGAAAGTGAGAAACCCAGTTCGTAAAATACCAAAACATAGTTTTTGGCTTTCCATAAGAAATAGATTGGCAGGTCAATTCGTCATTCATTAATCTTGTACGGGAAGTGGTTTTCGTTGTAGCACATCAAGTTGCAAAATACTTAAAAAATTACTTCTCATGCCAAAATAACTACTTATCTGCTGAAGCATTTGTATGGGTAGCAAAAAAATTTATTGTATGTCAAAAACTGGTTTTCTTAAATTTGTTTCATTCCGTGGGTAGATTAATTAACATGAAGAAAGGTCCCTTTAATTTCCTCCATTATTCACTTTACATCTTGTATATACATTTAAGCGTAGCAAGAAAACCATAGAGATTTTGTTTTTCTTAAATATGTTTTACTTATGTTTGTGTGTTCCCCCTACCCAGATTTGTCATCGCATCCTGATAGGACAAAATATACGATCAAAACTAAATCAAACTTTGTAAGTGTACTGAAGCTTTTATTGTAAAATATTTCTTATCTCTGAAGGACACCGATCCCCACTATTACCACTTATGAGACGGCGGCTGTACCTATACAATATACAAGAAAATAAGACGAATCATATTTTGAGCCAGTTTTAAATTATGGCGGCACCTTATTTACACGTCAGTTTTGACATTTTATTATATTGTCAAAGTAATGAACGTTTCCAAGAAGCGTGGGAGTGCCCCGGGATATATCGCAATGTAGGTCACCCGCCGCAACAAAGAAAATACATTATCTATTGGTTACGTAAATATAATTAAAGCGGATTTTCGGGTCGTTAATTAATGGATACGCTAAGATATCATATTATCTAAAAGGGACTATCAATATACTTACTGAACCCCTTTGAATAAAGTCAACAAACTTCATCGACATTTAACCAAAATAATTTGGGACTTCTAGGGGTCTAAAGTACTACTGCTACGGGTGCCCCGCGGTTTTACCCGCGTTAAACTTTGTAAATTATAGCCTATGCGTTAGGATAGATAAGCTATATTACTATAAAATTTCATCAAAATGTTTTCGGTAGTTTTTGCGTGAAACAGTAACAAACATCCATACATGCAGCCATACTCACAAACTTTCGCATTAGGATATACAGTATATCAAAGAAAGTACTTAAGTAAAGTATTTTTTTAACTTGGGAAATACATTACAGATCTCTACCGCTGTGACAGACTGACGCAAGTAACGGAGTGTGTCGGGCCCACAGTAGATCACAAGTGTACCGACTAAAACCACACCGTGTTTCATCGACTACCTTTACCCTGGGCAACGGGCTCACCACAGCTAAGAGCACCGGTCTTGATCCAGCTGTATGTAGACGTGCCTCGTCAAACATACGGAAATGTTATTTATGTTTTTCAATCATTTGTATTTTATTTTTCAAATTTTGACACACTTTTGCACATTGAATAAAATAAAATTTAAAAACTAATTTTTGATTTCCCAAGGTAAAGCAAACATATTGTCTCCAAATTTTATAAATAGATAGTTCTAAATGGATACTGTTTATAGGATGTTTTAAAATTTGTAAAAGTTTTTACTTTGCAAGAGTGAGATATGTATTGGCGCCAACGATACTTCGACACTAGCTAGATTCGTATGCAATCGTTGATTCCATTACAGATTAGTCTTTCTCCAAGACGCGACGTCCCTAAACATATATGCTTCCAGGCCTGCCATTGTTGATCCTCATCAGCATGCACCAGGTGTGTATGAGTTCCAGTGTCTTGGGGAGGATATGGCTGAGATTAAACCTGGGGCTCTACCGGCTAAGTCACCGAACATCGTTTTCGTGAATGGCGTTAAATAAAGGTTAAAAATCGATAAAACGGCTTCAACGTTGGCAATCGTATCCGGACCATTTATGACGTCACATATGCTCATGGAAGCCGATTTAACGATTGATTAAGTCATTTTAACCATTATTTATTTGAAATCCATCCACGAAAACGATGTTCGGTGTCTTAGCCGATAGAGCCCCTGTAGTTGAGTAGTAAATGTGTGATAGTTCACGACCAGCACACGTGGTAGTTGGTAAGTTTGTAACAAGTCTCACAGAAACGGCTGAATGTATTAGGATGAAATTTGGAATGGGGATATATGATATACCTTGAATTAACACATAGGCTACGATAAACACCTAAGTCAAAAAGTAACACCGCGGGGCGCAGCTAGTGAATAATAACTAAATGGGGGGTGAATAGCAATACGGACAGTATACATACAAAAGTAAAATTTCGTTGTTGTTTCTATTCACCCCCGTGTTTCTAATCACCCCGTTTTACGGTACTTTTAAATAATTGCAAATTTTGGAATTCTTACATATTCAAGGTTTTTGTTTATTTATTAAATAAACAATAACCTTGTAACTAAAATTAAAGCTTTAAGTAAGAATAAGTAAAACAAAAACTTATGTTTTACAATAATTTCATTATCACAAATTACTAAATTTAATATACACAATACTACGAGTATGTCACTGTATACGAAACTACTGTGGTAAGAAGCTTTAATATTTTAAAATGAAGAAATGTAGAATTTAAATACTAGTAATGTTCTAGACATTAACGGCGCCTAGTAATAGTCGGAAACTCCAACCCAGCGAAGCACAGCCGTCAATCTAGGTGCCCATAAACTACAGGAATAGGCTGTTGTGAAATCTGTCGGTAATCAAGTTTCCGCCAACAAATACTGGCTTCGCCTTAAATTGCTTGCGCTTCTCCACTTTCGAGGCTTCGAGTTTGTTGACTCTAGCGAACATTTCACTTTTTTCGAATCTCGGCGGGTTACTGCGTACGCGCCGAAAACCGAACGATTACGTAGCGTTGCGTAAACAAACCTGTCTACGTTATGTTATGTTACCTGTTTGTCTGTACGTATTTTGGTAACGGATTTTGGGTTAAGTATACATGCTTTTGGGCACGCTGATGAGTAATATGTTTCTGAGTTGTAGGTATTCTATTTTATGTTTGCTTTTTTTAGGGTTCAATGCCCAAAGGGTAGCCCTGGCAGTGCGTCCTTGTATCCGTCTATCTATCTGTATGTCAGTGTACTGTACCACGTGAACCGTATTACGTAGATAGTTGGGATTCTACAGAGTGTGTTTTTCTATTACAACTATAACAATAATTAATAAAATCAAGTTAAAAAAGAAATTGTCTCTCCATGGCACGGAAACGTGTGTTAGATCCCCACTTCGCCGGTTTTTTTTTTAAATTATTCTAACAAGGTGTCATACATGCATACGGCTCACCTGATGGTTAGCGGTTACCATAGTCTATGATGCTTGCAACACTCAGGCGAAGAACCTCTGCCAACCCCGATTGATGACCTTAATCACCACATTAACATAATGGATTGCGTTCTGTAAGGGGAACCTTAAGCGAACTACATATAGAGCGAATAATCAAAATAATTTCATTCATTGACGGACCGGTTGGCGTGGTTAGTAGATATTTTCATTTATCGATTCCCAGCCTGGAGCTCTACCGGCTAAGTCGCCGAACATCGATTTCTTAAATGGCGTTCAAATAAATAAAGGTTAAAAATGACTTAATCAATCGTTGAATCGGCTTCAACGTTGATAATCGATTCCGGACCATTTATGACATCACATGTGCTGATGGAAGCCGATTTAACGATTGATTAAGTCATTTGTAACCTTTATTTAATTGAACGCCATTTAAGAAATCGACGTTCGGCGACTTAGCCGGTAGAGCCCCAGGAGAGATATGATATGTGTCTGGCTGAAATTATACATATATTATCAATCGTATGTATTATCAAATAAAAGTAGTTTATGTAATAGCTCTGCTTAGTTTGGATATCCAATATTTATTATAATAAGAAGATAAATAAATTTTAAACATACACTTGTTCTTGTCAAGCTCACAATTAAGAAGAATCTAATACAATATCATGCTGGCATAATAAGCAAATGACCCAGTCCGTCTGTGCAGGACGCATACCATATACAGTCTATTTTTCCTTACTTGTCTTATTTGGTAAACAAATATGGCGTACTGGTAACCAAAGACAATTGATAGAGTTGGGAAATTAACGAATGAAGGACTGAACTCAAAAAATTTCACTTGTCAAATAATACTTTTAGTCTAAGACCAGTTACAACAAAGACTTTAGTTTTAAAAAATAATGCCTTACATTACCATACACACAACTTGAGATATATATAAACATTCTGCTTTATTATTTAGTTTTTTTACATTAAAATTATACAGTTCACACTGGTCAGAATCATTCATTCACTTTTCCCTTCTCTAAGTTCCAAAGACAAACTAGCATTTTGAAATGTCAAATTGCCAATATAATTTTTAATCTGTGGAAATGGATTTTGATATTATTTTGATTTTAAGAGAATTAATGTGTTTGGATGGTTAATTTGAAGCAGTTTTTGTTGTTATTTATATAGTATGTGTTTCTTCCAACGATCAAGATGTTCATACCTAACTAAAAGTGCGTGATTGATGACGAAACTAGTGATTTTCGTACCGAGTAGTGTTTGTTTACCAAATAAGACAAGTAAGGAAAAATAGACTGTAGTTATGACATAAATTTTGAGAAATCCTTAAATAAATAACAAGTTGTACAGTTACTACATATAAACTTAAAGTACAGATGCCAGCACATCAAGCTACCCCGATCTGTCAAATTTCCCCAATTGAAAGTGAACCTTATGCTTAAGTGATAAAGTTGAAAATCTATAAAAGAAATTTGAAAGATTGGGGAGCTAGATGTGCTGGCGTCTGTACATTGTATATAAAGTGCTCGTATGGCGCAGAGCGGTTAAGACAGTCCACTTCTTATCCCGGTTTTGCTAGTTTGTGAGTGTGTATGTTTGTTACTTCTTCGCGTCTTAACGGCTGCAGCGATTTTAATAAAAAATTGTATGGAGTTAGCTGACACCCTGGAATAACACATAGGCTTCATAAACTTTAACGCGGGTAAAACTGCGGAGCACAGCTAGTTACAAATATGTTTGTTATTCGGAATAGGTATTTAAATACATAGTTATATAGCTGCTTGTTTTACTGAGTCTCCGATAAGCACGCAATGTCACGTTACGTTGTAGGTACCAGTAATACACGCGTGAGAGAAAGTACATACTTAGAGTACATCAAATATACACCGTTTTAAAAGTATCACTTTAGAGTATAATTACTAACTTATCGTATGGGCAGTAGTTACCCTAGTGTCAGAGTTGTTCAAGCGGGTGGCTATGCCTCTGAAATAGCTTCGCCACTGTTAATTATGACTACAACCGACAGTTTAACGTGCCCTGCGAAGCACGGAGACGCTCAAAAATTAAAGCACTTTTGCGGTTACCCATCTATGGACTGACCGCGAGCCTAGTTGCTTAACCTCCTCGATCACTTATGGAGCGGTGAAGGCATCTAGCTATGAGTGCCTCCTTAATCTCGCCGATAACTTTTAATAATATAACTCAGTTTGTAGGGAACCAGCCTTTTGGTCAAAAGGTTGCGGGTTCGATCCTCGTACAAGACAATTATTTGTGTCTTGACTGACACTTTTTTTTTGTAAATATACACATACAATACATAGAAAACACTTGGTCTAAGTGTTTTCTATGTATTGTATGTGTATATTTACAAAAAAAAAGTGTATAAGTAATTTATATCCGTTGTTTACTACACCCAGGACAGATATTTGAGTTGAACATGTCTGTTTTTCCTGGGTCTGGGTGTAATCTACTATACAAAAATAAGTCGGGTTTTCCTTCCTGACGCTATAACTCCAGAACGCACGGACCAATTTCCACGGTTTTGCATTCGTTGGAAAGGTCTCGGGCTCCGTGAGGTTTATAGCAAAGAAAATTTATAAAATTTAACGCGAGTAACACCGCGGGGCACAACTAGTTATCTATATAAGTATTTATTTACAAAACCAAAGTAGTATATGTAATATATCAGTTAGGTATATATAATAATATATTTTTTTATTCATTTCATTGTAGCTAAAGTAACTAGGTGCCCGTTTTAACGTGATTACACTTTTTCACAAAACACCACACGTCCAGGAAAATTAAAATAGAATGTTTATTAATTACCCATTAAACGTCCGAACCTATTCTCTTTAATTATCGATAAATCGTTTTTTAGGTACAATTAACGTCACATCAATGCCGTCGTTTATATTGTAAAATGGACCTTATAGCTTACAAATTAAGGTTCACCAATGTTACTACCCATGTGACGCTGTCTGTTCAAGTTTAATTCCCGCGTTTAAATCGTACGGCGTACGTGCGAATATACAATGAGGTAACGAGTATTTTTAGAATTAATTATAGAAAGCGGAATACGAAATAAATATTATCATAAACATTTGCTTTTAACTTTTCCCATCTTGTCAGTTTCTACGCTTAAATTGCTAGGCGTATATAACAAAACCGTGAACAATTTTGAAAATAATTGAAATGCTGATAACTTTTCATGCCTACTTAGTTCATTTAAATATAATTCTAAGATTTTAAACCAATTTGAATATCAACATATTATTTATTATTTTCATATGACTAACGATTTTTACTGTTTGTCCCTATTCACCGATTATGCCCCACTTACTTACTTATCGTATGGGCAGTCAGAATCGTACAAGCCGCCCATTAGGCCTCTGACATGGCTTAACGACTGTTATCGGTTACAACCGGGACCGACAGCTTAACGTGCCCCCCTAAGCATGGGAGACGCTCAGAAATTAATCCACTTTGGCGGTCACCCACCTATGGACTAACCGCGAGCTTAGATACTTAACCTAGCTAATCACTTACGGATCGGTGAGAGCATATGACTATTTCCCACTTATAGACTTCCAAAACTATTTAAAAAGTTTCACACACTGGCCAGACTATCATATAACAAAAAAACTAAAACGTCTTGTCAGATTGGGTCCGTGGCTTAGGCCCCCAGTGGTCGAGGCACCTGTGGCCGACGCCCCCGGTTCGATTATTTTAATTCAAAGCAATTTTTGATCAAATGTACTATCAGGTACAAAAATCTTTTACAAAAATAATAAATGTCTAATGGTGGTATATGTATAATACATTAAATCATAATTATATTTATGTCATAGCAATGCTTTTATATTGGATGTATGTTTTGAAAAATGAAAGTCTTAGTTATTTTTCATTATTTTTATATATTGTTGTAGATTGGAATTTTCTTACTGTACTTTTCACTCGTAATTTTCCAATTTTCGTTACATACAATTTTTAATAAATAATGGACTTATATCCTTATTTCTAGAACGCAACGCAAATCCAGCGTGCTACAATGTTTTTCCAACAAGTCTATATTTAACTACATTGTAAATATTTCGCACAAGCCCTTGTGAAGGATCTTCGCTCGTCATTATGAGATGACTTTCGTATCGGTTACATATTGCAATATTCAATAACTTGACTCAGGTGTGAAAGAGATATACTTAATATCTATTCATACCTCCTTATTATTTTAAATGTTGTAGACAAAAAGATGGACTTTTTATTGTTGCCAATAACTGGTTTGGCTCAGTTAGCTAACGATTTGGTTCAAGTTGAAAGATAATATTTCTACATGGTAATTTATTATAAATGTATATTAATATATTTTATATTAATAACATTCACTAACATTTTATATGAGGTCTTTTTAATTTCTGGATGATTGTACATAATAAATATGTTTTTAATGTAGAAAAAGGTGTGTAAGGATAAGGTTAAGTGGCGATCTATTTTCTGTGCAATTTGATAGATAACTTTTGTTTGGCAAGGAATAATATTATTACAGTGAAACACTTTTCTCATTTACTGTACTAAGTGAAAAAGCACAAAAATAAAATGATATAAAATAAATCCGATCGGGGGCGTAGGCCACAGGTGCCTCGACCACTGGGGGCCTAAGCCACGGACCCGTCAGATTTACACTTAAAAAAATACAACGGCCGCATTAGGGAAATTAACCCCTGTGTTGCAGGGTACTTTACAAACATATAAACGGATACAAATAATATCCAGACTCAGAGCAACTATTTATGGGTCACACAAATAGTTGTCCGGCGCGGGGCTCAAACCCGCGACACAAAGCGGCGCTTCTCTTCTTTCTTAGCCGCTGCGCCACACGTGCAGTTGCACTACTGGTATAGACGATAGTGTTTAAAGGCTGCTCCATTTTTATATTTCCAATTTTTTGCCTATTAATTGCAAAAGGGAATCTAACAAGGGACCTATAGTTTAAAATTACTGAACGACAACCACTATACTCATTTTTTTTAACATGATGTTTATAGTTAGCCTAGGAGGCTTTATTTTATTATTATGGAAAAAGTATATCCACTTTTAAGTTGCTCTTTGCGCGATGCTCTACCTCTCTTCAATTAATTTGAAATGGTTATGTTGACTGCACGTGTGATGCAGTTGTTGAGACGGTCGCCTCCCCTCTTCGTGTCCAGGGTTCGATTTCTACACAACACAACTATTTGAGTGATCCGTAAGTAGAGTCCGAGTGTGCTTAGTATCCGTCAATTTTTGTAAAGTAGTATTAATTTCATTAGAACCGGAGTTGTCGTTATAAAAACATTATCATGGCCGGTTTTCGAGTAAGACAACCAATCATGAGCCGTAAAGTAAATATCTTGGGACAACTAACACACTGCCATTTGATCCCAAACTAGGCAGAGCCTGTACTATGGCAACCAGGCAACTGATAAACATACATATATTATACATATATTTCTAAATACATATATATTATACAAAAATAAACTCGCTCGTGCCATAGTGCACTCGCTATTCATTCTTATAATCCAGTATCGGAATAACCAATACAACTGGTAAGAGGTCTGCTGCAAGACAAACGGCTTGCTCTCCGAGACACGGAGGTGTAACACCGCCGACATCCCTTTAAACGACTTCGTGTAAATACTGAGAATTATTGTGAAAAGTAAAATCCCAATAACACGTTTATGGTCTGGCGTTTTGCGATTTATTAATCTGTGGACTTTATCATCTGTGGTTAAACAAACTACCGGTACGAAACGAGCCTGAATCAGTCAACATTATAACTGGAGAACACGAGACATGACGTAAAAATTAATGAGTACACGCGCTGTGATCCGGTTCCCTTTCAGTCTGGACATCCAGTATCTCCACCACCCATTGTTCTCGAGTCTCAACAACTTTCTTTTTCTTAATTCTCGCTGTACTTTCAATTGTGTACAAGTGAACTATGGGAACTACGCATTTCGCTCGTCGCGGGAATATCACATTCATTGATATATGACAGATAACGGAAGTGAGAGAATTGCTCGATTAGATTAATTCAATTGTGTGCTTTTATTAAAATATTATGCAATAGTGCAACAGTTGATCGTAGATACTCGTTATCATCCTTAATAATAATAAAGGCATTATTATTAATTTATTAACAATATTATGGGCCAAGTGTCTGAAATAAAAAGATTTTATTTTTATTTTATTTATTTTATTAGAAAATTAACTGGTTGTAAGCGGTATAAAGTTTAATAGTAATAATAATAAAACATAAATATACTTTATTTAGGCAAGTATCTTAGTCGTGTGTAGTAGACTACCATGAACATGTAGTTCATTATATTATGAGTCTTCAATACTTGTCGCAGTGCACGTCAAATAATGACTATATTGGCCAAGTTGTCAGTTAACCTATTTCAATTTTCGTAGAGATCACAATTTTTTAAATAATATATATTGTGATAATGTCGCTTTATATAACTGATTTTTTTAAATATATTTCGGTTAAGTATTTTTCATGTGTATCCATCACAAATAAATAAACATCAAAATCTAGTCATTTCTCTTTATAATGTTCGTTCAGAAACCTCAATCAATACAAATACGAAGGTATTATGTGTGAATTCCCATTGTTGATGCTTCATTTACATCAAGTAAAAGAAACATAAAAAAAGCTTAAGTTCAAATTATTTAAATGAAAATGTACTGCAATGCGACGTTATTTCTAATAATATTTCTATTAAAGTACCAGATGAGAACCCCTAATTGATTCAAAGAGTTGTTCGTGATGATAGACAGTTTTAGTTTCAACTCTGTTTTTCATTTGCTATTTTTATTTGAGTGGGATGATATAATATAATATTCACACACGGCCATCTCATCCTAAACTAAGCAGGGCTTGTTTAGGCTTGTGTTTCGGTGTGTGGTTTGTGCGCTTACTATGGAAACCAGATAACTGATATACTACAATAATACTTTTATTTTTACAATAGGGGAAAGCAATCCAGAGTCCCAGATGGTCGAGACACGTGCCTTGGGAGGGCAAGGTACATGTACCGACCATTTGGGATATGGCGCAAAAGAGCATCAGCAGCACCGGAGCAGCTTACCCGAGTTACCGGGGCTCCCCTCATCAGGCGGCAAAAGAAGTCAACGGCAGATTGGTTTTAGTCGGTGCGATTCCGCCATACCCACCCACAGACACTTTTTGCGGGTGACATGCATACGTATTCGCCCTGCGATTACAAAAAAAAAGAAAAAAATAAGCCTCTTTATACCTACCGGGACTAGCAGCTAGGTGAAAAATTTATGTTAAATGTTAATCATAATACGAATAGTTACCGAATATTAAGCCTGATTTATTATATTGTTAACATTAGCGACACACTAACCCACATTGCTGACGGTAGGCAGGTAATCACGCATGACAAACGGCCGCTCGCGTGCGCAACCATACACAGAAATGAATTCTTTTGTCTTAGCTGTCCGTTTAGAATTACAGCCGTTCCGCGACGCTGCACCTTCCAGGCGAGTATCAAAGACATGCACATCCTCTACGAGCTCATATTCTATTGTATTGTTCCGACTTTACTTTCCGTTTGCATTACTTTTAAACATGAGTCGCTCTAAATGCAGTTAGAATTAGAAACGATATCCATTCGTATGTACTATATATCATGCTACACACTCTATATCTTCTATCTTCCAAAAGAGATTTCTTCGGAAATAAGTAGTACCTTTTTGCAACGTCACCTCTCGTATTTTATTCTTTCTTTCTTTTAGTGTGTGCATAAATTGGAAATAAATAATTAATATTATAGGAAATCAAATATTAACGTAGCATAGAAATAGTAAAATTCCAGAGGAGAAAGATATTTTTTTATTGACAAGTTATGTCAGGCTTTAGAGTAAGCAAAACTAATAAATCATTTTTAGGAAATTGTATTAGGTTTTATAACAAGCTTCCTACTCAAATTACTGATCTGCCTGACACAAGTTTTAAAACACATATTAAACGTATACTTATGGCTAGGGGTTATTACACCACTAAAGAGTATATCGATGACAAAGACGTCTGGCTCTCACTTCCTACCTGCTCATTGCTCGCTGGAGATCTTGTAGCCATATAGACATGACTGATCTGCTGTGTTACGTGAACTATCTGTAAATGATTGCTATCATATACTTAATTTAAAATTATTGACTCTGTCTCAAAATGAATAATGTTATTGTTTCGAAGTTTTTCTTTTGTATACCTAAATATAATCTAAAATAATAAGCATTCAGACAACCGATCGAGCATATATTGTGTTTGCCTACTAAATAATTACTCTAATTGGACCAAATCCCGTGTTCATGCCCGCTTGAGTATGTTTCGCCGGACCGTCTCAACTGGGTCGTGTTGAAACCGGTAGTAGATGAACCCACTGAGTTTGTTTCGCTGGGTCTTCTCAGTTGGGGCGCATTGGATCCGGTGGTAGCATTAAAGCGCGACCGTCGTTATTAACACAAGGTCCGTCATAATAATAATACCTTTAATATAGACAGAACCATTGACAATATGTAGTAAAAATATTAGACTTAAACTAGATAATTAAACATAATCTCTTGACAATAACTTGATACGAGCTAGCTAAATATCATTTCTGTAATAAAATAAATTTTATAAATGTTTTCATACAAGATGTACTTAAATATCTATGTTACTAGAAATAATATCTAATGTATACAACTATATTACTACAAACATGTTCTGACTATTTACAAGCGCTTTTTTAAAGTCTACGTGAATAAAAACCTTTTTTATTTTATTTATTTATTTATGTAAGGATCAAAAAGATAGAGTATAATCTTTTATCACTCTATTAAGCTCGCTGAGGAAGTATAACAAACAGAATTTTCTGATTATACTAACATTTGCATCTGTGTTGCAAGCGTCATAAGTTACTATGGTTATTGTACCCGATTGGGGTGTATTAAAAAGCGTCCCCTTACGGGCAACCTGGCAATAAATTTTCCTTTAATTATAAAGACAATGCCCGACTTTTGTAATAGATCTCTAGTGTCATGGATGAGGGACTAAACAAATATGTAATTAACGAACAGAAAGCGCACCCAGACTCTGCACAACTATTTTTGAACCACACAAACATTTTTCCTGTCCTCCATCGAAGCTTAACCACTGTGCAACTGCTACAATACGTGCAGTCAAAAAAATTACAGACACCATCATTTAACTACTGTATTTTATAATCTGCTACTAAATGACATAATTATTATAGCCCCATCATTTAGCTAACTGATAAAATACACGCTCTGTTAATGATATAGTATTACAATAGCTGAATAAGTATCCATTTAAGACAAGAAGAGATAACTGCCCAAATTACAGTGCAGTGTTATTATCCGTCATTATATTTGTTATGGCAGGTTGTTTCAATATAAACACGCGGCTGCGGCCGTGGACGCGGCGTGATGGAGTCGTTAGCGCAGTAACTAGAGCACCGAATGGCACCGCAAGTAAATAAGTAAATACTTCACCAGAGAGAAACTGAAGTAGAGCACTTCCTGAATTTGCACAAACATTTGTACCCACACCACGTCATGTTGTATGTATTAGTGTATTCCCAACTGCCTCGTTAGTCTAGCAGTAGCGTGTTCATCCGCAGAGAACGAGGTCCTGAGTTCAAATCCCGGGTCGGGCTAAAAGTGATTTTGGGACTTCTCTTAAAAATAAATATTTCTCAGCATCAGCCCGAAGTTTGGGAGTTGGTGGTATTATACCCCTTGCCTCGAAGAGCACGTAAAGCCGTCGGTCCTGTACCTGACCTCTTTCCGGTCGTGTCACTAGGCGTCCCATCGGATCATGAGAGTGATGGAATAGAAAGTGCTCCTGTGTTTGCGCACACACTTGAGCACTATATTTATCCCGCGCAGATGACTTATCTCTGTTGAGACGGGTCGCCGTGGCCGAAATTCGGCTAGGAGGACATTATTATTATCATTATTAGTGTATTAGTGACTTTGTGTGTATGTGTGACTACAAGAAACTCGGGAGTTTGTTGGAACTTCGATTCTGTGGCTTTGTAGTCATGTGTCGTAAGGATAATGCATAAACAAGATATGTGCCCGCCTCGGAGAGTTTTGTGCTCTGTTTCACTTCTACAATTACATGCAAACAGCTAACCTACATTAGTGTATAGAGTATAATGGGAAGAGTCAAGTTCCCTATTAGCTATAATCGCCATTTATTTCTTTAGTGCGCTGGTATATTCACATGTGTATATCTAATCATTTCCTGCTCGTATCCTATTATCATTCCTGAAGCAATAGGAGACTATCATATTTTAGGATTTGTACAGCTAGTAAAGCTTCGTATTGATATAATTCCCCCTTCGATCATCAAAAAAAAGCGGCCTAGGGCTCTACCGGCTAAGTCGCCGAACATCGTTTTCGTGAATGTCGTTCAAATAAATAAAGGTTTGAAATACCTTAATCAATCGTTAAATCGGCTTCCATGACCACATGTGACGTCTTAAATGGTCCGGAATGAATTGTCAACGTTGGAGCCGATTTAACGATTGATTAAGTAATTTTTAACCTTTATTTATTTGAATGTCACTCACGAAAACGATGTTCGGCGACTTAGCCGGTAGAGCCCCTGCTCATGTGTTTGAGAATAAATTAACTAAATCAATATTGGCACAAAACGTCACTACAGATCCAACTGTCTTATTTAGACGTCAGAATAGGCTCTGAGCCGAAGTTTGCTTAGTTTTATTGTACGGTGAAGCAGTAAAAGCCTCCTAGGTTATCTGTGACGTCAAAAAAAGGTTAACGTCTCCTCCTAGTAGCCGATCACTGAAACATTCCATAAACAAGAAAGCTGTCTTACTTTTTGTTTTGGTGTTACCAAATAAATGAATCTCTACCCTACTCTATATATCATAAATAATCATAATACAAAACAAGAATCGAGAATTTGCTCTACATTTGCGTACTGCAAACAGAGAATTTGGAACCGTAATTCTTACAATCCTTGAACTAACAACGACTCGCGAAGTCTACTTTCAATTCGCTAATTTGCTTTGTGAATTTATAAATGGTAATCGTGCGTTGCGTTCGCTCAATTTAGATTGTATGAATTTGACTTCTTTAACACGGTAAATGGATAACTTTTAACTATTACGTTAAGATTTGTACACTGATTGTCAACTGTAATAAAATATGGTGACAGATACTTAGTTTGCCTAATGTAACAGTCGCCTCGCCACCTCCGTATCCCGGGTTCGACTCCCGCGCAGGACAACTATTTGTGTGGCCCATAAATAGTTGTCTGGATGTAGTAATTTTTATCCGTCGAGTTACTTTAAAAGATTTAGTATGTTTGTAAAGTACGTCGCGTCACAGGGATTAGATTCCATAGGATTCCATAGGATAGGATTATATTCCGTGCGGGAGTTGTCTTTTCTTAAAAAAAATGTTAAGTATACCGAGCATCGACGCCTGTATATATCATAAATTAGGCCGAAAACCCAAAAACTAATGAGATATGATTCGGCACACTCTTAATAATTATGTTTTAAATACATAAAACCGACTTTCACTTTTCTTTAAACAAAAGATTTAAACAAATATTTATGATGGAACAGTCCGAGAGATCCCTATAAAAAAAAACGAAAGCGCTTCACAATCAACGAAGAAATCACGTAACATACCTAGAGAAATATACATATATAGTCCAACTAGTCTAAGAATTCCCCCAATAGAGATCTTCTCTCTATGACTGGACTACGCTTAGAAAACAGCGGCATGCAATTATGAATGATTTATACTGACTACCTCGCCGGTCTTGCGGTAGCGTGTTTAACCGCAGAAAAATGGACATGGATCTGTTCCCGGATCGAGCCAAAATATGTTATTAATTTTTTTCTGGTAAGAAAAACCCCTAGTGGCAGCCCGGAATCAGGAAGATTATACTCCCTTGCCTTGAAGATCACATAAAGCAACGAGGGTGAGAGTGAGGGAATAGAGACTGAACCCGTATTACGCACACATTCCTTGAATAGTAGTTTTTTTTTAATACAACTCTAGCACTAGAGAAATTAATCCCTTTGTCGCGGGGTACTTTACAAACATATAATTAACGGACATAAAGTACACCCAGGATCAGAACAACTACTTATAAGTCCCACAAATAATTGTCCTGTGCGGCAACCGAACCCGGGATACGCAGTGGGGAACCGACCGTCTTAAGCGCTGCGCCACACGTGCAGTCAAAAAGTTGGCGAGCCTCTATTGACATTAGCCTCCGTAGCCGACATTCGAGGAGCCCAGGAGCATTGTTATTATGATATTTAATATAGGACTAGCTGTGCCCTGCGGCCAAACACCAATTTTCTTGTCTTTAACTTCAAATGTGACGGATTTTCATACAATTTTTTATTGCCTATTTTACCGCCTTATGGGATAAATTTCCAAAAATCCTTTCTTAGTGCTCCCCTACGCTATAAAAGGAACCCCTGTGTTTCAAGTTTTGAACCCTTATAGTTTAGGCCCTGCGTTGATATGTCAGTCAGTCAGTCAGCTTCTCCTTTTATATATATAGATGTAGGTCGAATGCTCACGCGTCCGTGGGCCTTAGCCATAGGTTGCCAAGGTTTACACCAATTTTATAGTTTACAGTAAGGTAATACCTATAAGTTTATACTTATTCATACTATCTTACTAAAATATTATATTCGCTAGACACTGATTTCATACCATTTTATACCTCATCAACAAAGTGCTCATATAAAGAGCATATAGATGTTTCATTGCTTTAAGTATAATTAATTAATGGATGTATAGATATTTTCCAAGCTTCATTGCGATTTCTATGCGTAGTGGCAACATCTCTTGTATGAGTGCAATACAAATCTTGACTATTCATTCAGAATACTGATGGCGTTTATATATTCGATCTCTTGCACTATCACTTTTCAACTTTCGCCAATATTCGTCGTTTCCTTTTTACACGTGTTTTTACATCATTTATATATTGATACTTGTTTACTTTTACCACTTTTTATTCTAGTATTTTACTTTATTTAAACATTAAATATAATGAATTGGCTTAAAACATGTTCTTGTTAAAATAAATCATAAGTTATGAATAAACTACAAAATAATATATACTTATTAATAATGATTTATTAAGTTTAGTTTTTTGCATACGTGCTTTCTATTCAATTTCTTCAATTGAGAAATATGTTGTTGCTTAATATAGATACTCATACTAACCCGCTATTTACTCATATTTCAGAGCATTTTACGTCAAATTGAACTAATTTAACGTAAAAGCTTCTGTATTATTGACAGGTGTCATAAAAGCATTCAAACAGCGCGGCCGTCCTTATTAGTTCAGAACACTTTATGTCAAATTGACGTAAAATGTTCTGAAATGACAGGTGTCATGAAATAGTTCTTTCAAACGCTTCATATAAGAGTACTTAATAAGGGCAGCAAATTAGCTAAAGCAGACCTGAAAGTTATGGAGTTCATAGCGACTACGATTTAAAAAGTTGAAAACTCTATGCTCGTTCACTATAGACACTAAACTTAAGTACTCTATGTTACCTAAGTTTGGTGTCTATAGCAAACGAATAATTACTACTCACAAACTAATTATATTTTAAGGTTAATTTAGCTTTTCGCATTTACGTAAAGCCTAATAAACCATCGACTGAAACGCAGATTTAATCAGTATTAAATGTAAATTGCCGGTTTTGCGATAGTATAGGCATCCAGCGGTTTCCAACGACACTCACAAACTCACAAGAGATTTTCGAGGCCTATGTCCACCAGTGGAAGTCTTTCGGCTGAGACAATCGCAAAATTTAAATTAGAATAGAAGTAATATTATTATTATATGAATATTTTTTTAAAAGACAAACCGTACCGTACCGTACGTTACAAACATATAATTTACGGATACAAAGTATGTAATTATGTTCTGTCTATTTACAAACGCCTTCTTTAAGTTAACGTTAATATTTTAAATTTATTTATAATTGATGTATTTCACAGCAAGCTTGTATTAAATGATTTACCAAGCAACTCGGTCGCGTAACAACTTGAATACAAGTTATAGTTTTAAATAATTCCAGCTTTATTACTGTTTTGATTTGACTAGTAATAACATGATTTCCTTCAATTTATCTTAAGTAGGTATGACTGTAATTATCTAGTCGAGCCACGTCGCCGAATACGCTTTGATTTTGATAGGGACTCTATTACGTAGGCAGTAAGGACTGTTTTCGTAATTATAGTGAATCCTTTGACGTGCCGTCGACTATATTAGACTATTTATTCATGCGTAATTTAGGGCTGATATAGCTAAATGTCTAGCCTTAATACATCCTTCTCCACTAATCATAATCTAGATCCATATTCTAGAGAATATAGAGAATATAGCTATATATACCCTTCGTTTTACCTACCTTAAACCTAACCTTAACCTTACCTTCAACTTTATGAATAGCCTATGTGTTATTCGGATATAAAAGCTATAAAGCTTATTACTAAAAAGTTTGATCAAAATGCATTCGCTAGATTTTGCTATAGTAACAAATATCCATACATCCATACTCATAAACTTTCGCCATTATAATATTAGTGTGACTAGGATAGTGGATAAGTGGTGTATCATAAAAATTGGACATATCTTATTTGTATTTGCATATAAAACTTAAAAAGTGCAATGCATCAACATCCTAAATACACAAAATAAAGATTAACTTTCCATATATTAATATTATATATTATTAATTGATTATCCTTCGTGTATGTGTATTTAAGGGTGCAAGCTTTCGTTAAGTTTCATCCACTATTTATGTTACACCTTTCATATAGAGATCTGTACATACTATAGTTCGTTTTTAAAATAGTGGAACAGAATGTAAATACCGATTAAAAGTATTATCAAAAAATTATTTAGTAGCTTTACATATAATTTATTTACAGCTCATAAATCTTCTTATTTAGGAAGAGAATAAATAACTGTGTGTATTATTTAATGCTATGTGGTGACGGCGACAAATATCAGAATCAGAATATCATCACCCCATCTCATCCCGTGGGGGGCGTAGAAGTCGACCCGAGGGAAAATCTACCAGAGGATGGGCAGCAGCTTCCTTCTGAGTACTATGACCATTTTACTGCGATCGCCAACCCGTCTGCCAAGCGTGGCGATTATGGCATATCCCTCCAAGACGATTCTTGAGGGAGGCTTGTCCAGCAGTGGACTTATTTAGCTGTAATGATGATGATTATTTAAATATATACTTAAAGATGATGAATATGCTGAAATAACGCTATGATTATCATAATTCTCAAAGTGCTACTTTTGTTAGTTTGTTTTTTACCTCGTCGCTCCAACTGCACCGATCGGTTTGAAATTAAGGACAAAGCGAGATCTTAGTTCGGAGTAACACGTAAATTACAAAAACGTTTATTTAAATTATTTTTCTCATGGACTTACAAAATAAATAAATAAATATCTACAAACATACTGCCATCTGATCAGATCAGATCAGATCCCAAACTCGGCAGAGCCTGTACTTTGGCAACTATATAACTGATAAACAAACTTATATACATTTTTTTCTATAAATACATACATATTTTAAATAAATTACTTCCAGACACAATACAACTAATCGTCCTCAACACACAAAGGTTTCCGGATACGTGTATGGGCGGATATCGAACCCTCGACCTCTGACTTAGCAGTCAGTTATTAAAATATAGTTATTTAATTTATATAATTGTCAAGTAATTTATTCATTCATCAGCCTGATATCATCCACTTCTGGACATAAGCCTCCCCAAAAGGTTCTTATAACGTTGCCATTTGGAGGAGTTTGCCATAGTCATCGCGCTTGGCATGTGAGTTGGCGAGGGCTGTTAGGTGGTGGCTAGTACACAGGTGGCGCTGTAGCTCGACTGCCTGGTGTATCCCTTAGTCGCCTTTTACGACACCCAGGAGGATAGTATGGGGTGGCCCTGTTAATCTTTCTGAGCCGGAAACCACAAGGCTCATTAATGTTTTTAAACTTTCGCGTATTGTACACATTTTTATATACTGTGGACACGGGTCTCATCGCGATAAAGATTTAGGTAACGTAGTTAGGTTTCGGTACACATGACATTAAGTACTTAGTGTCGTGTGTACCGAGAAAATATCAAGACCATGCGAGGGTAGATACCGAAACCCGAGCTTCACAGAGACGACGCTGCCGAGCCACACCAGTCGACCCGTGACCACGGCTGGTGCAATCCATGCCGAAACGTCGGGTAACCAAGGTAATAATATACCTAAATCTTTATCGCGATGAGACCCGTGTCCACAGTATATAAAAATGCACACGGCTCTCATATTATTAATTTTATCAATATACATATTTATTAAATATTCTGAATATTATTTTATAATTTTATATAGGTATATAATATACAATAATATGCTCTTACAATTGTTATAAAGTAATTTAATTAACATTAAAAATATGGAACAGAAAACAGGAAGTATTAATAACTGTCATCCCTGAATCGTAGCAGCTGTGTGAATGTCACAGGCCTTGGCCTAAATTTACCTAGAATTAGGTCGAGGCGATATCACCTGCATCCACCCCAAGCAGCAAAATGTGGTCTAGTAATTGTCCTGGAACCACCATTTCATTAGGACTATAACGGAATAGTAAGCAATTATAACCACGGAAAAGGGCCCAATTTATAGGCGTATTTTAGCTAATTAAATATCTATAGTAGACTTGGTGAATACCATTTTGACCAATAACGGCCATATAGTTGGACTATGTAAAACTATTTTCTCCCGCGTAGCCAACTATCAGCGCTTAATGGAACCAATCACGCCAATAGTAACCTTATAGTTAGACCACGTAGAACTATTTGCTCTCGCAAAGCTAACTATGAGCGCTAAATGGAACCAAACACGACAATAACGTACACAGTGAATATCTTACAAGCTCATACAAAGTGATGTGGATTGGTGAATGTTGCTATGCACATTTGTAAAGATTAATTAATATTGATAAAGGTAAGTTATTATATTTTTATAATAAATATTATCTAGAATAAGAGTAGGGTGTTAGTTAACAATAAGTGAAGCCGTGTTTGAATGTGCATGGCGCAGGTATATTTTCGGTGAAGTGTAATAAGTTTTTTGTCAAAATTTTTAAGCGCCCCTCGAAATTCACGTTTTCATTAAGTTGAATTTTAAAATAATGTTGGTTTCAGTAAGACATACAACGAAAAGTCGCCATCTTGACAAACTT
This sequence comes from Pseudoips prasinana, assembly GCA_951640165.1. Classification (NCBI taxonomy): domain Eukaryota; kingdom Metazoa; phylum Arthropoda; class Insecta; order Lepidoptera; family Nolidae; genus Pseudoips; species Pseudoips prasinana. The sequence continues at coordinate 25,068,916 of OX621237.1, read as the reverse complement.
GGTCTTCCCAAATACATTAACAAACCGTTATAGGCGTACTTTGTTTAAAAATGGTAAATATCCGAACTATTGCTTGGCCATATTGTTTGGAATTAGAGTTCCGCAAATATTGTAATGTTACTCTATGTTGTTATTAGGTACCGATGTCTTATTTTCATATTTTTGTTTAAGTGTCAGGTGTGAAAATGGTAATGTTTCTGGACGTCGATAGCTTTATAACTAAATGGGATTTTCGAGCTTTAAAAATTGTTTGAAATATTTTCTACTTCTATTTTTGTGCTTTCCCTTGTTAACTTGGTTAATTGTTTCACAGAATCGTGATCAAGACCAAATTAGTGAGATGCCAACGGTCTCTCGAGAAGATACTCGTTCAAATACTACAAGATCACTTCATTTACAACAAAACTCGGCTACCATTCAATCCGGTTCAGCAATTTTACCTGTATCTTCTTTTGTCGCGCAAAACCCTCGACTTGTCATAACAGAAGCAGAAGAAACACTGTCAGATGTCAATTTAAATGCTCAACATTGCGTTCTTTACAACACGGATAACCAAATACAGCCTGTCGAGGTTGGTCAAATTCCACAACTTCAACATGAAGTAAAGTCAATCAAAGAAGACATTATAACCATCATACCAAATCAAAATGCACTTTATGAAATACAAACTAACATGTGCTGAGTGCTGTGTCGAAGAGAGATTCAGAATGAATTAAACTCGTACATTAAGACGTAGATGTAGACATGTTATAAGAGATCTAAGAGAACTTGAAGAATTTGAAACAAATACATTTATTCAAAATTTCTAATAAAAAATTGAATGCCGCATGTCGTATTGTATTCTACAGCCCATTTTCTAAGATCGCTATGTAGTTGAAAATTGGAATAGTTTTCAATATCGCATTCATCTTCTTGTACAGGTTCCTCACTAACACAATCTTCCAAGTGTACATTTAAAATTGCTTTTATCGATTAAACGTTTTTTCGTGCAGAATCATTAAAATAAACATTTTGTCTTAAATTTTCACAATAACAATTTTGTACGGAACCTTCTCATATTTCTACGATTCAACAAAATCAAAATATCCGTACTGAGACTATAACCGAATTTGCAAGACCATTATAAACCAATGTTTTCTTGTTCAGGACACCACGGATATAGTTTTGGATACTAAGTATATTATATTAAACCTTTATAAGCGTGTTAACATTATAACGATATTGGTATATACCACTATATAACCGCTCCATTTTACTGATAATTGTTCTGTAAAGTAAATTTATAAACCCTTATAAAACCAAGTAATAAATGCAAATAGTATCCAGAATGTTTAGTTATGTTTATCACTCTTATTGGTGTACTTTACTTATAGTGGTTCTATAATGTTTCTTGTTAGTAGTTATAAGCATAGCTTACCAGTTTATCTGCTCTTGAGTGCGTTTACACCCTCGCGATACTTTTATAGGTCACCCAAGCTTATATTTGACTTTTAATTTCGGCCTATAAGTAATTATAAGTTAATGTATAGGAGGAGATATACTATAAGGCCCAACTAACTCCATGCTTGCTATTATAAGCGATGCAGCAAAAACTAGAACCCTTAAGAGAACATTAAAAGTGCTGGAGTCCTATAACGTCTGCACTATATGATAATTTTGCTGCTTGGGACTACGCACCTCATCGATAATGATAGCAATTACATACTCATTTTGTTCTTTATTATTTTTGCGCACATTTTTTTATCCGACACTGAAAGACGGCTTTTATAAATTTGAAGCTTATGTCATTGTATAATCGTATGTCTTGGGCAACGTACCTCCCAAACAGATGCTCCTATTTAAATGCGCGTTTAATTGTTACATAAAATACCACCAAGTCTCATTAATGCTCTTTTTCTCAAACCTCTTACAACAACATTTTGACAGTCAGGCTTCAAACTATTGTCTGTCAACATCTTGTTCGATAAAAAATTGAATAGTACAATGGAAAAGTATAATTCGATAAAAATTTATTGAATTATACTTTTCCATTGTACTTTTCCATTATATATTATACTTTTCCATTATTAAAAAAAATAACACATTTCTATGCTATAACTTTTCCATTAAAATCAATCGTTCTCTTCGGTTCGCTGGAACGAATATTACCGTCGATTGATTTAAACGCTGAAAGGAAAACAATTAAAATACCTATAAAATCACATGGCAATTCCACCTTTATTCGAACTAACTAAATCTAGATATTTTGATGCATAATTACTAGCCTACTACGATGATTGCTATCTGACGTGTTACTCCGGTCAAGAAATCCCTTTTGTTTTTATTATTTTTTAAATATTACGCCCGCGCTATGATATTAAATCACAGTGTTTCGCAGGACACCGATTATAACATAAAAATATAACATAGACCAATTTCAGAATAATGATATAAGTATGGATTACCTTTGAATCTAAATATTTGAACACTTATAGGTACCATATATATCCAATTAATGCTAACTATTTGAAAGAAATTGTATGTTAAGTGATAAGGAACGTCAAGTTTATTGAATAAATAAGAACGGATTTTATTAAAAAAAAACGCTTGTTAATGTCAGCAAATTGTAATACTAAATTAATAATTGATAATTAACTATAGGTACAAGTACACAATTAGAGTTGTTACTCTCATAAATAACTAACTCAAATATTATTGTTTGTATTGAATAATTTACAATTAACATTTAATTTATGTTACCAATAATAAAGTAAATTAACTAGCTTATTTAAGTTACGTCAAAAAGTTTATTCAGATATTTTTAGTTTTAGATTATTTCACCGAAAGCTGCAGGATGCAGGTAGTGCACAGCTCTTTTGAGGAAGGTCTTTGTCCAGCAGCTGATATAATGATGATGGTTTTTCACTAGAGCGTGTCTGAATGGTTCTGACGATATTGAGGTAAGAATTGAATATTATTATTATAGCGGACCTTGTGTAGTGTTATGAAGTACTCAATAGCCGCGCAACGGTTATGACGTAGCTGCTATGTTATAATAATATCACACACTATGATTATTTATTTGATTAGTGATTATCATTTTATTAATTACTGTAATAATTCTTTAATAATTTTACATCTTAAAATATTAATAATCGATATTATACTTTCAAATGGTTGTCACTGATAAAAGTATAAATAGGGTAGGAGAATTATTAAGGAGGCATTCTTTGTACGACGGTAGATAAGAACGTTACTCTGTTCGATTAAATATTGTGTGTGGAATATATCTCGGAGTTTTAATGTGCAGAACCTACGAGTGCGTAACATTTCAGAAGTGGGATTTTACCCACAATGCCGGGACCATATTTCGCCAGTTTGGGGAAACGTAAAAGGAAGCACAACGAATCAAACAGCTCTGTTGATCAAGACAGCCAGATTTTTTTTTCTCAGACGTCGCGTCGGTAGCATTAATAATGTGTACAACAAAAAACAACACGTCTCACGGGTTCACAAAATAGACCAGCTCGGCGACGTCTACAATTGGGACGACACTGATCGCACGTTTATAGATCTTGAAAACTATGACTTCACCTGGGATGGAGGGAAGGAGATGCTGAGGGTCACTTTTCCGCTATCTACTGATTACGCGGACAAACTGGAACACATGCTGGCGAGAATTAAGGATGACAAGGTCACTATGACGAAGTATTATCACGAGATGCTATTTCATGTATAATTCGAGGATTCTCGACTTGAAAGCCAACGCAGCGGACACACCACTGCGGCCTGCTGGTTTGGCGCCGGAAGTGTCAAGACATCAGGAAACCCACGACATAAGGTTAGTGAAATATTGCATATCACTTATGATAATTATAGTGGTAGATATTTACTAAAGAACAGTGACGGTCGATGGCAAACAGCTCAGAGCATACATAAAAACTGGCAGTAAAATCAATTTACTTTGGACCTCGCAAGTTCAGAACTTAAGAATTAAAATCGAACCTAGCACTACTATTATGGAAGGTTACGGTAGAGCAGCATGTGTAAATTCACTCGATTGAACGGAATAGTCTAATTAACTAATTTCATAACATTGGACATTGATCTATTCATTGGACAAACCATGAATAATAATAATAATGTTAGCTTGGTGACCACTAACGAAGAGAAACATTACCATAGTTACGAGCTCAAAACACTCTTTGTGGTTCAATCTCTCAAACATTTCCAAATATATTTAATAGGCTTCAAAGTGAAAGTTATTGCTGACTAGCTGTGCCCCGCGGTTTTACCCGCGTAAAATTTTGTTAATTATCACAGCTCCTCCCCCGTAGGTGATAGCGTGATAATTTGTACCCTATATGTTGACCCGATCTTTTAGTAATATTCATGCAAAATTTGAAGTAAATCCATGCAGTACTTACTTTCTGAGTTTAGCTCGGACATACATACAGATAAACAGACAAAAAATCTAAAAACTATATTTTTGGCTTCGATATCTATTGAAGATCACGCCCCAAGTATCCTTTTAAAATAATATTCAATGTACAGTTTTGACTTTTCTACGATTTTATTATATGTATAGACTACGCAGCTTTAGTTCCACCCTTGTAAAAGGATTTAATTCCTCGGATAGCTCGTTGATGGCTCACAACGGATGAAGCATGTATGTACATGCACTGAGTAGAAATCCCACGAACAATACTTATGATTGACAATTCCGATTGGCTATTAACTTTGCTTACAGGATGACAATATATAAAGTATTATTACTAGACTTACGATAATTCAGATTCAAATTTATCAACGAATTACATCGTTAAAGATAATAAAATACGCGAATAATGTCTCAAAATCAGAATATTTCATCGTAGTCGTGTTCCTTACGATCTGAAGTGTAGCAGTAGATGTATCTGAAAGGAAAGATGGGTATCTGGAGTTTTAAGACCATTTAATAAAGTGCGACTGACTTGTTGGACTTGGCCATTGGAGCGAGGGCTGGCTATTGCATTTAATGTGTTTGAATTGATTTCCTTCGGAAAATATCTTAAAATATCTACTCTTAAAAGCTTTACCACTACTGTAATTATTCTAACTAGATAACCAAACTGCAAAATAATTTATTTTATGAATTGAATGGTCTTCAATCGAATTTGTCTCGTATCTAAAATATTTTTAGCAGGTCGAGCGAATACAAATTTTGTAAAGCGACTATTACTACAATACATAAGGGTTCCTCTGACGACTTTTGGCAAAAAGGACCTAAATGATCTGCGTGCAACGTATGCATAGGAAGGGCAGCCTTGTTGATTGAATGTAGTATTAAAACACCGTCCAATTGACCATCGTTGCGCTTGTTAAACGCACATTGTAAACAAGAGTTTACATATTGTGTTATAAATCTTGTCATACCTTCAAACCGAAATGGAGTTATAATAGATCACATTTTTCATATCTGGGGTATCCTATTTGACCGTGGAGTTTTTGCAGTAGACGGTATTTAGCTATTGGTATCACAAAACTTTCACCAGCAACAGTTTTTCTAAAAAGCATATTATCATATAAGTAAAGCTAGTGGTGTTATTAAATTGTGTGTATACTTGATAAATCTATATCCTCACCGATCGATCGATCTCATAGAAAGTGCATTAAGTACTCTGTACGACAATTGGTATTATGGTAAGGGGGAGCTACAAGAGAAAACCACTGCGAATATAACTAGGAAACTTAACGGTTTATATACAGGGCCTTATAAAGTGTATAAAGCTGACCACTCACTGGATCGCTATACGATAGGTGGTATCAAGGGTATGTAAGGATATCGAAAATTGTACGCGGCGAAATCCTCAGATCGTATAATTCGTCTATACCTGATGAAAATAGCAGCAGTGACCATGAAATTGATAGGGATGATTCAAAATCAAAAATCGTTTATTACATTTAGGTACACTTAATACACTTATGCATGTCAAAATTGTAAACAGAGATTAATATAAAAAAAAAAAATACAATTTAATTACATACAGTGATATGTCAAAAGAAAAATAAATAAATAAAAATAATTATTAGAATAACAATTTAACAATTAGATTGAATACTATATTTAAGCGACAACAATGCGCTACATCAATAAAATAATATGTAAAACTACTTATAAAATGGAAACAAATCACTCGCATCATTTACTTATTTAGAGACTAAGATTGAAAAGCATTCTTGTCATTTAAATAGTCATTTACTGGGTAATATGCCTTTAGAATTAAACAAGATTTTGTTTCCGATTTCAATTGTTTAAAAGGTATAAAGAGGAAACTAGAAGGAATTTTATTTTTATTTATTAATTTTTGTACACGCAAAACAATAAATTAATACAAGTACGAAGAAATGATGAGTACAAAGGTACTATTATCTCACAAGAAATTTCTTCCAGCAGACCCGCGACAGGAGAAAATTTTGTAAACCATAATAATGTGTGTAGGTCTATAATACACGTACATACTAATAATTACATAAATACTCGAATACATATTATATATAACAATTAAATCCAATTTAAAGTTAACATTATACTAAATACTAATACATTCTATGAGGATGAAATTGAAAGATAGTGCTTCTTTACTTGTCTTTTGAAAGGGATAATGGTTTTACTGTTTCTTATATTTGGCGGAAGAGAGTTCCACAATCTGCCTGCATGAACAGTAAAGGAGTAGGAATAAAAATCTGTTTTATGGATGGGGAGTTTTAGGACGGATTTCAGGTGAGACTTACAAAGAGCATCGATTGGAGATTTATAAGAATACCGCTCACGCAGATAGAACGGCGACGGAGGATTAATCGAATAGGAAACCACTTGTGGTATTTACGGAACTTGGAAACATGGTCGAACTTTTTCAGTCCAAATACAAACCGAATGCATTGATTTTGTAGACGCTCAAGTTTATTTAGAAGCTTGCGGTCCTAATCCAACAAAGGATCCGTGAACTTTACGTAAACGATGATATTGATTACATAAATCAATATCATATCTTTATTAGACCTGTAAGAAAGTTAAATAAATATTTAATTACCTATAAATCCTATAAGATTGATATGAATAGCGATTAGATGTAGTTAATAAAAAGCCAAAACAGATATGTAGAATGGAAAATGATTAACCTTATTTAAATACTTGTGTAATTGTCATGGATGTTTTCTATGTATATAAGTATTTATATAAGTATGTATATCGTCGCCTGGTACCCATAGTACAAGCTTTGCTTAGTTTGGGGCTAGGATTAATAGTGTGACATTGTCCCCAGATATTGACAGCGTGATTATACGACACATAAAAACTGTGTGATTTGGTATACATAAAAGCTGTGTGATTTGGGATACATAAAAGCTGTGTGATTTGGGATACATAAAAGCTGTGTGATTTGGGATACATAGAAGCTGTGGGGTATGGGATACATAAAAGCTGTGTGATTTGGGATACATAAAAGCTGTGTGGTATGGGATGCATAAAAGCTGTGTGGTTGGGATACATAGAAGCTGTGTGACTTCCACGTTCATTTTGCTATCAACAGTATAATCCTTAAAATTTTGGTTGTATTCGCTTCATGGACATGCGGTCCTTTATGATTGACTTTTATTTCCGGGGTAGTTGTGTGTTAACTGAAAGTAGTCACTATTTGACAATGATGCTGATAATTTTTGTTAGTTCTATGTACTGTATTCTGTGTTCATAAGAAAAGAAATGAAAACTTTGTGACTAAACAGAAATACCGCTGATCAAATAAGTATGACCATTACTTCAGGTGTGGCGCAGCGGTTAAGACAGTCGCCTCGCCGCTTCGTGTCTCAGGTTTGATTCTCGCACAGTAAATCTATATGTGTGACCCATAATTAGTTGTTCTGATTCTGGATCTCCATGTGGTTGTGTTCGTCAATTATATGTATGTAAGGTACCTCGTAACACAGGGATTTAATTCATAATTCCATACAGCGAGCGTTTTTCAAAAAAAAATACTACAAAATTCAGTTTCATTGGATGTATAACTCTTTAGTGTAATAAACATTCTATAGTAATACTTAAAATGTATATAAACAACAAGTTACTGCGGAAGCATATTTCTATTCCAGGACTCTGGGTTCAGCTTCGAAGCGCAGCAGAACGCGGGCCGTGGGACACGACCTTCACAGGATGGCCGAGTGTTATGAAGTACTCAATAGCCGCGCAACGGTTATGACGTAGCTGCTATGTTATAATAATATCACACACTATGATTATTTATTTGATTAGTGATTATCATTTTATTAATTACTGTAATAATTCTTTAATAATTTTACATCTTAAAATATTAATAATCGATATTATACTTTCAAATGGTTGTCACTGATAAAAGTATAAATAGGGTAGGAGAATTATTAAGGAGGCATTCTTTGTACGACGGTAGATAAGAACGTTACTCTGTTCGATTAAATATTGTGTGTGGAATATATCTCGGAGTTTTAATGTGCAGAACCTACGAGTGCGTAACAGTATATAATGACGGTCGGTTTAATGCTACCACGAGTTCAAAGGCGCGTCAATTGAGCCTTTTTGATTTAAAATCCGTAACTCTATCCAATAGCCAGATAGCAGACAAGTAAAACTACATACGTCACATACGCACGCACCATTAACTACGAAAATGAAAAGCTTGCACTCTCGTCAAAAGTAAAAGCAATTCGAAAACCTGTTTTCCCCCATAAACAAGATTTGTCATCTATAAATCACATCACATTGAACATTTTTATAGTAGACGAGAAAATAATGTTATGACATTTTCTGAAATATTACAGCATGGATTTTTCATTAATGATAACAGAACAAGTGTCTAGTATTTCTTGCATTTTATAAGAATGATTTTAATCGAACGCTGCTATTATTGGAGTAAAACAAAAGATTGAAAGTATTAGATAATAATTTGTACACATTATGTTATGCAATCAGCGAATCTTTCCTTTCTATTTGAAAGACGTTGATTTTTTTATACTACCTATACGATACTGATGGTAAGCGGTTACACACGGTATCAGCGGTGTGTTGGTGACCTTTCTCCACTGCCTATTGAAGTCTTGTAGCATTACTCACGTGCAGGACGACAACATATTGTTAATAATGATTTTTAGTACCTGCAGCGTATTATTTTTCTATTTTATTTAGTGCAGTTATGTTACAGGAGGTTTTATCAGCTCCACTTGACGGCAGAGGTAAGCAAGGGCTCAATGGGCTCCTCAAATGAAAATATTTAAAAATCTCTTAAACGAGTAGATTTAATGAAACTGACACTTGACTTTATTCGCGAAGACGCAACTCTACACGTTCTGAACATTCATTCTTTCTTGAGCTGAATCCGTGCTAGCGCCACTTACCACGATAAGCTGCGTAAATTAATAGGTGGCTGTCAGATACGCATTAAGATTAGAATCAGCATCTGTATATGTTCCGCCGATCACGATATGATTGATAAATACGTTTTTCGTGTCAAAATGATTGAGCTATAAAATATATTAGAAGATACATATGTATCTGCGTGTCTTGGGTAGATTGACTACTTATTTCTGATATATTTTTCGATAAATAAAGTAAGAAATTGAAATTTTATAATTTTACTACTTTACTGGCCCAGCCTCTATAAATATAATAGAAGTTCAGTGCCCATTTTCCGAAAGACGTTCACCGCTGGAACCTTCCCGAATGTTTATGATTTAGGGGGTAATAGTTAATACCATACCTAATTGGCACGCTTGGCAATCGGGTTGGCGATCGCAGTATGATAGTACACAGAGAAACGCCGCTTGCTGCCAACTCTCTCCCATTCCCTCAGGGCGACTTCTATGGCCACCAGATGTGGCGGGGTGGTGATATAATTTTCCATCAGCCAAAACACCACAACTTACAATATACAACATGTAACTTTATTAACGCACATCCTGAAAATAGTTTGTTCAGAATCGTTTACTGAATCGATTTATATAATTTTTAATACAGGTAATTTTTTATTCCAAAATAATTTAAAAAATACAGAAATTATTGTCATGTTAACCCTGTACAGTCAAAACCAATTGAAATGGACCGTAAGTTAAAGTAATACGACTTTTAAAATCGCAGTTTTATTTGTATTCATACAAATTCCATCATTCAATACAAAATAAAGATAACTAAACTTTATTCCAAAAACTAATTTAGTATATCACAATGCATATACATGTTAAATAAAAAAATCAGTGTATGTATTATGATTACAACATAATATTCTAATTGGGGTGTTTGAGGGTGTGCATTAATTACGTTACATGTTGTATAAAACCACATAGTAGCTTGATGCGGGCAGCAAAAGCCCGGCCATTGTGGACACTGGAAATCCTTGGGGGATGCCTTTGTCTAACAGTGGACGTCTTTCGGTTAATATGATCATGATAATATGCAATAACGGTTTTCTATATATAACTAAACGGCTTGTAGAACATGCGCTTACAAAAAATGTGCAAATGTTAATTCTTTTCTGCAGCGGCTTCTGACGAACTACATAATATGTTTATGAGCGGACAAATTTTGTTTACATAATTGATATGGTTCCACTGTGTTAATTAAGTTCATTTCCATGTAAAAGTTGTGAATTGATGATATTTTTCTCACTGAAATAGTGTTGAAAATCGCATGACATAATTATGTGATGATATTAAATTAAATAAAAAAGGTTTTTATTCACGTAGACTTTAAAAAAGCGCTTGTAAATAGGTAGGACATGTTTGTAGTATATAGTTATAGTATATAGTTGTATACCTACATTATTATTTCTAGTAACATACATATTTAGGTACACATTGTATGAAAACATTTATAAAATTTATTTTATTATAGCAATGATATTTAGCTAGCTCGTATCAAGTTATTGTCAAGAGATTATGTTTAACCAGCTGCGCCCCGCGGTTTTACCCGCCTTAAACTTTATAAATTATCACAGCTCCTCCCCCTTAGGTGCTAGCTTGATAATATGTACCCTATATGTTGACCCGACCTCTTAGTAATATTGATGCAAAATTTAAAGTAAATCCATGCAGTACTTTTTGAATTTAGCCCGGACATACATACAGACATACAGACAAAAATTCTAAAAACTATATTTTTGGTTTCAATATCGATTGTAGATCACGCTCCAAGTATCCTTTTTAAAAAAAATTCAATGTACAGTTTTGACTTTCCTACGATTTTATTATATGTATAGATTATCTAGTTTAAGTCTAATATCTTTACTACATATTGTCAATGGTTTTCATTGGTTTATTTACTTTTACGATAAATTAAAGAGTGCCCGCTTATTTAATCATTACTACCACGAACGTACATGTGTATTTGTATAAATTTGTAAAAAAATATTGTATAATGGGTACATAATTGTATGTCTTAAATTAACATGTCTTATATATTTATTTTTTATTATGATGGTATTATAGGAACCTACTACGAGATGAATTGTAACTAGCTGGAAGCAACGCAATGATTAATACTGACTTATATCCGCATTTCTCTTGAAACCCATTACCTATCATAGTCAGTATAATGACAAACAAAGTAGCGATAGGAGATTAATGGAAGGTAAATCCGCTGTGACAATAGTAACAGACAGAACAAACCAACCTTGTTATCTATCAAACAATTTTTTTTAATTTGGGGTTTATAGATAGCCTACTCTAGGAGGCTTTTAGTACTTTACCGGACACCATAAGCAGGCAGGGATTCAAGCAGTCTAACAACATATAGCTAACGAGTGGGCAAACTGGTCCCTATTTTGTATATCGGCGGACGATACCGAATAACTGAGTCATGTACTTAATAAAAACGTATTATTTTTATATATGACCAATTCTTATTATGGTTAATGGATTCTCTGCCAATACCTATCCACTGTAAAACGGTGGCTAATATAATAAACCGTATTTACAAACTAACGAAGATAGTTTTCTTTAGCTTGTAAATAAGGTTTGGAAAATGGGACCAGGATTCATAAAGCGGGTCATATAATCACTTGTGTGACAATATTCTGTAAGTATAGAAAGCGCAAAATGATTATACTTTAGCTTTAAAGGTTGCGATACAAAATTATACGGATATATTTAATTATTCTTTCATCTCACTTAAGCATAAAATGTTAGCCCCTATTGCCTTTAATCTTGTTCTTGTCTTCCAAGACCGTGAGAACCGTTTGCACGTACTAGTACGCTTTTTATAGGGACGACCTTGTAGTTTTTAGATTAAGTTTCTCTTAGATTTAACAAATCTGTTTCTTTATCAGAGTAGACTTATCTATTTCTATGTTTATTATTAAGTCTATTGCCCATTGCAAAAAGGACAATTGCTATTTTCAAACATTTATCTCAATATCTTGTTTGAAATTTATGTCCAGTTAACGTGTGCCAAGATGAATTTAAATAGGATAATTAATTTTTTGACATGAAAAACGGGCAAATGTGGCACCTGATGGTAAGTTATTACGATTAAGAATAGGTTCACTTCAATATCGAATGCTGAGCAGCGTAGATGAACTTCTTATTAGGTATATCAGTTGGATAAGATATTTTATACACAATTAGTGAACCAGCGAAATAGAATGATAACAGAAAGTAAGAAGGTAAGGAATGAGGTAAAGCATTTTACTACTGTTTTTGTACTTTACAATTTTATAGTTATTATGTAGAGTCGATGCCACATCAGTGGATACACTTGCATTACGAATACCACCTTTATTGCATAAGTACTAGAGACTCTTTCAAAGTAAATCCACCCGTGATATACAATTGGCGGTCTTATCGCTACTGCTATTAATGTCATTCTATTACGGTGGTCGAGGAATTTGAACTCCGGCACTAAACTGGTAAAATTAAATTTGAGAACGAAACTTCGTAGGAATGTATGGCCATCAATAAAAGATGATTATAAACGTAAGGTAGGTTCTTTCTCTCTGTTATGGAAGTACCCCTTACATAACACAGACACAGCCCTCATAATAGCTTCGTACTGTCTAATGTGGTTAAGGTTCTCAGATATCTTTAGGCTAGGGGGAAACGTTGGCAACACATGCATCTGCCATAGGTCTCTCAAGCAACATAGTCTAGGATACTCTTAACAAGACGTGGGGGTCTGTCTGCCCCCACGTCTTGATAGGAGTATTGCTGTTTGTTGTATGTTTATATAATTTCAGTATGCCTATATAGCCTAGATGCATGTGAAAATAAGGTAATGTATTAATTATACCGCGATCCCGGTAGTCAAAATTAAAGTGTTTTTAAAGTCATGTTCTTTCGAATACAAACACCTAACCCAATAGCAGTCGAGTGTCAGGAAAAACTACGCTGTTTTGAATTCCAAAATAAACCAACAAACAACGCGGTAGACAAACAAGAGACGGCGCAAATACATTTATCTCAAGATAATTAGATTTACAACTAGAGTAGCTATAAAGAATCACGGGCAGAAATAGATGATACCATGAGTGAATAGCGTCATCAGTATTCCGCTGATAACAGTGATTATGATACTGAATACTGACATATTTTATTGAGAATACCACCCTCTCACCCAGCACTACAACTCCTGTAAGCAAGGCTCTACAGTGTCACCGGAGCAGCATACCCGCGTTACCGGGGCTTCCCCCACTAGGTGCCAAGTGAAGTCCAGACCAGGTCAGGTATAGTCGGTATGAGTACCACATACCAACCCGCAGATAACTTTGGCAGGCATACACATATCCCCTTCCTTAACACGAAAAAAAAAATAAAAATGCTTGACAGTGGCACACAATAAAAAGAGGCGCAACCCGGGAAAATTTCAAAGATAGAATATGTATAATAATAACATCGTTATTTTTATAAATTAGAAAGAAACAATGAGTTAGAAATAAGTAGTTCCAGTTACTAAGTACCAAAGCAAAGCGGGAGACAGTATGAAAATGCCTCATAAAACGAGAGAATTGCAACCAGAGAAGCCAGCTGCAATAGCACCTGGGGTACCTATATTTTAATGGTCTTATCGATTACGTTTCTATACTGGATTACTATTATTAGACATGGTAAAAGTGCGAAGCTGAAACATGGCATATTTAAGTAAACGACTTAGGGAGTCACTTTCTCCAAAAAGTGGTAGGTTAAGCGTCAATTGTAAGTTGCGCCCCAAAAATTAGGTACCCATTGTACAAAAACGCTATGCTGTACCTCTGTACAGCATAGCGTTTTTCTACTCTGTGTGCAGCATGACTAGGGAAGCACCTCTTCAATATAGCCAACTATTGATGTATTTTTCGGCTGATGTATTTTTTTTATAACCTTAACTTTACGGATCAGTATCTTGCGCGATTAGTTCTTTGTTTCTGAACTGTGGTTTAATTAAGCCGACAGGGAAAGGTTTCGGAATGAAAATATTCCCATAGAAATCTTGTTTCATTAAAAATCGATCGTTGTACAGGAAAGTCAATATCTGTGCTATGTTTTTAAAACAGTAACTATTTTAAAATAAGTTAATTATATTAATAATATAATAATATTGTATTCTTGCGTGTACGTCAGGTCCTCTCATCAGCACTCATCAGGGACGGAGGAACTATCATATATGTCTCCAGCGTCATACGTCACGGTTAATACGCCGCAAGTCTGTTTGCCGGTTCAATTGTATAAAAACAAAGTGTTGTTGAATCCGCCCAAGTGTTTTGGCGTTCAGAAATTCAAGAACCGTATACTAATTGACAACAAATGTGACAGCTAGGCTATCAAGCATAATATTACGGTTATAACTTTGGCAATAATAATACATGTTATTATGAATGATAAGTGGAGGTATTACATTCACTCTTGCAATTTTATCCTTACGGTCGGTGGGTTTACAGTACGTAATAAACTAGGCGACCGATAGCGCTAATAAGTCACACGAATTAGCAATTTAAGAGCAATTATTGCGAAAATATGCAATAATTACTTTTAAAATACAAAATTGTGTTACTTATCAAAGATAAGTAACATAAAAATTACGATCATAGAGGATTTTTTTTTTAAGAAAAGCAATGTAAACGACAATGATGACCATCTGATGGTAAGTGATCATTGCCGCCAATGAACACTCGCTACAACGGAGGATATCCAAACACGTCTTTTATTTATTTGTAACGTAAATATCCCTATCGCTATATGTCTTCAAAAATTGTACTACTTAAAATCACCTAGTCACCATGCTTACCTGGAGAAATGTTTTGTCTATAACTGTCAAATGTCAATAAAACATGAGTACAATGAGTACTTAGGTACTCGATTGGTTAATGTTGCTGTTAAAGTTTTAAGGTTAATGTTTATAAATCAAACTCGATTTCGAGTCATAGAGAGTGTTTAAAGTCACAATTAAGACACTCATTATTAAATCTGATCCTCGAGTATAACATAAATAACAGTACCGAGTTGTTTATAATATAAAAATAAATACCGACATAAGAGATGTAGAGCTTTTCAATGACATTGAAATTATTAGTCCAGGAGTTAGCGCCAATACATTTCAGGCCGTCCTCTTTCTCACAAAATAGAATATTTATTTTCCAGCGAGACATATTCATATTTATTATGTCTCACGTGGGCAGACACGGCCATGATTCATATCACTTTTACTATATCGGTATATTTGAGATGACGGCAATGACGACTACCAATCTTGTAAAATTAGCAAAATCTGAATGTTTACTATTAATAGCGCTGGAGTCATTGGAGGAACTGTAGCATGTTCTCCAGACAGAACAATATTATACATGTCAGCGAGATAATAATTCTAAGCATTTAGAAATTATATGCAGTAGTCTGCTTGGTGGATTGGAATTGGACTAATATTCATGCATTTATTTTGTTTTTCTTTTATTTTGCGTACGCTTTTAACAGAAAATTTAATGGGGCCTCAACGACTCAATCTTGGTTATACAATAAACTATACTAACACTATTTTTTGCAGTTGTAGAGGACAGTTACTGAAGTAACGATATCGCGTGCGTCACCCACAACCCCGTGAAATTATGCCCGGAACGGCTTAGAAACTATAGTTGGACATTTACAATTAAACTTGACGCGGCATACATAATTTAATCATAGTATTGTCGATGATCATCTACACTCCATCTTCAATTACCAAGTTTGATGTAATCAACATTTGTAGTGTTCTTAAAATTAACTCTATTAGACATCTTTTTATTTGCTTAGGAATAAAAACAAAATTACAGAGTTACTGGACTATGCAATTTAATTTGCTGTTATTAACTACTATTAGAATATCGGAATCTTATTAAATAAGGATTTTGCTAATTAGTGATGAATAAAAATAATTTTAATAATATGTGTTCAAAGTTTATAAAACTTTTTTCTCTCTGGTGTCCGACATCACTATACAGTTTATTTTTTTAAATCTATAGTAGACTACTTACCAATAGTCTTGAGTATCTGAAGGTCGTCGAGTTCATACTCTTTTTCTTCTTCAGTATATTCAGACTCTGTGGTGGTGGAATCTTGTTCTTCGGTGGACGAGGCTACAGACAGTGACCTCACGTCCGAACTCAACTCCGAGCTACAGTCCCTCACCATTTTAGCACTGGCCATCATCATTTTAAAAAGTTTAAGTCACAGTCAAAATAAAACCCAAAGTTTGCGCTAAGAGTTCCTAAGTTCGTTTATTTGTTTACAGAAAATATTAAACATCACAATATTTTAATTAAAACGTCAGAAATGCTCACGGATTAACGATTGAATTAAAGAAAGTAAGTCATAAAAGTAGTTATTAAAAAGAAAGATGTTTGATTAAATCGTATGTTATGTTAAATACGCGCGATATAAGAGAGACGGCGGCGAAGCGATCTGTTCGCACTGCGGTCTGTGTCTCACTGGAGGTGCCCTCGGCTGTCAAGCCGCGCGCCTCACCGCACCAAGCCGCGGCACGACGAACAAGAGTGCCACGATAATTTTATCGTGTTATAGTTTATTTAAACGCTGCGCTGACCAATTCTTCACTCAGCATTCGCCGACAAAGTGGACGCTGTTTTTTTATGTACAGTGATATTTTAAATACTATTCATCAATTTGACTACAAACAACAGAGACCTTGAATGTAAATAAGATTTTTTGTCTAGTGCTTCATTTAATATCTTTTGTTTTACAAACTACATAGAATTTTTCTTTATTATAGTTATTTTTAATATATGTTGCTTTTGTCGTCCCCACTAGTCAAATCCCAGATCGCAAAATAATCGACAAAGTTAAGCACCTAGGCACTTAAAATGGGACTAATTCCTCCGTCTTACTCCCTCCTGCAACTTCTGTCAGGCACACAATGTAATGTCACTGCGATAAATGTCTGGCATATGCCAGGGAATCTCTTCAGCTATCTTAGATCCCGCAACAAATTTAATCAGAAAGAAAAAAAGGAGAGTTAGAAAAGTAGTGCCAGTGGCTTCTCAGTGTATCGGAGAATACGTCAAAATGGCGGACTCAGCTGTCAGAGGCCTACTGGGTGACTTAAACAGCTCATATGGGTATGGCATCTCGTTTTTTTTATTAGCTTAATATCCTGGGACATAAATAAAATTGCGGGAAGCCGCTGGATGCGGGCAGCACATGGTCGGTTGACCATTGTGGAGATCCTTGGGGAAGGCCTTTGTCCAGCAGTGGCCGCCTTTTGGATATGATGATGAAGATGATATTACTTGTCTCACAAGATACTGAAATCTCTATCGCAGGGGACTACACCAACATGGATTTCATGAACACAAAGCACATCCATATTCAGAACAGTTATTTATGAGCCACGCAAATTTAGCTCAATAAGAGGATCCAATAGAACTATGTATTTTGTGAATTTGAAGACAGGTAGGGCACGCACAGCGTTCGTTCGCTCATAGAGCAGCCCGACTGGGTAAGTACCTCCACCTTACAGAAGACATTCCTTAATAATAACACTAATAATTTTAATGTTGTGTTTCTGCGTGTGAGTAAAGTCGCCAGAGCTCATCGGGGGGAGGGGCAACACTTGTTTGCTGACTCTTAAAGGCCGGCAACGCACCCGTGACTCCTCTGGTATTGCAAGTGTATATGATCACTTACCATCAGGTGACCCACTTGCTCGTTTGTCGCCCTCTGATATAAAAAAAACCCCTCCTAACACTAAAGGCATTCACTGCTTCACCGGTCATTAGTACTGTATAGGTATTGATAAAATCATTAATCATACGTTTAACATTTGTTTTCTATCGTCCAGTATTCGTATCTATGACTTATGAAAAATTCTTGACAGATTAATTCATACAGATATTATCTCGAATGCATCATGTTTTATCCCACAGTCTCCATTTCCGGTGGAAATTCCGCATGTTATCTGTCGACGCTCTTATTTGTGTACATTTATTTTCAATAAACTTAAATACACCCATACATCGAACGATTGTTATGCGGACTATATTTTCATATAGGTATGTACTTCAAATCTCTAACAAAGGAGGCATTGTATATATCTTCCACTTCTCACCTTACTTCTTAAATTCACTTCATACTCTTTATTGTATGTATCGCTCATAGCCAGAGCTCTCACCGGTCCGTAAGTGATTGGCGAGGTCAAACAACTAGGTTTGCGGTCAGTCTATAGATGGGTGACCGCCAAGTGGTTTAATTTCTGAGCGTCTCCGTGCTTCGGAGGGGACGTTAAGCTGTCGGTCCTGGTTGTAGCCATTAAGTAAGTAAGTAACTCTTTATTGTTCACCAAAAAATAATACATAAAAAGAACTATGATTATGACAAATGGCGGCCTTATCGCTAAGTGCGATCTCTTTCAGGCAACCGTTAAATGGACCAGGAGTACAGAAAAGGCATTTTCGTATTTGTTGGCATAATTAGCAGAAAGGATTTTTTTGTTGTTTGAACTTTTCATAATATAATAGATAAATACATACATATATATGTATATATATAAGGCAGGTCATAGGAGAATAAGATATACAGTAATTTAACGTTAAAGAGAAAGATAGTAACTCTTCACCATTTTCTTAAAAATGTCCAGTGACTGAGCACTTCTCACTGTCTCTGGCAAAGCATTCCACAATCGGGCAACTTGTACGGAAAAGGAATGGTCAAAAAATTTTATGGAGTGCATTGGTATCTTGATTCGTAAATTTTTCGATGATCTCAGCAACCTCGAATGTGTCTCGTGGAGGAACTCAAAACGTTTAAGCAACAGTCGTTGCTTAAACGTTTTGAGGCGCTTGGGCGGCTTGAACAACTCTGACACTAGGGTAACCACTGCCCACACGATAAATAATAATATAATTGTATGTATGGAAACATCACATACAGAAGCACATAATTACATAATACACAATTGGCAGACATATTACTAACTTTCGTCCAGATAACCAAGGAAAGGGTAGGGACGTGGTATATTTGAAGGGGAGCAGTCTCCTTAGGACGTGATAATAGAACCTATCGAAGCGCTCATAACCAGCTCCTCTCACCAGCCAGCAAGTGATCGTCAAGGTTAAGCATCTAGGTACGCGGTCAGCCTAAAGATTGGTGACCGCGTATAATTTCTGCTATGAAAGGCACGTTAAGCTTTCGATCGCGGTTGTATACTTTAGACAACAGTCGTTTAAGCCTTGGTAACTTCTCAAGTCTCCATAGATTAATGACATTTCTTTTTTACCTTAAGGTATATGACTGTGGGGAGTTGCAGCCATATTCCTACAGATGACAAAACAAAAATCATGATCATAATCATCGGTTTTCGATTATACCATTAGGTGGGCCGTATGCTTGTTTGTTGAAATTTATAAACAATTATAAAACTATCGTGGAGACCTGTAATTGGGCTTCAATTACAGGTTACGTTAGTTTTATAATTGTCTCCATGAATAGGCAGTGGTATATATAATAAGTATGTGATCAGGTTAAATAAACTTATTTTCTAAGTGTTACAATTAGATAAAAAATCTAGGCTGAGTGCTCGTCTCACTGTTTCAGTTTTATCGACAAATATGTCAAAAATAAACGATTTTATTTGTTTTTTTAATACATTACTTGTTCGCCACATGAATGCATTCTGGGAATACTTTATAGATACTAAAGGAAGATTATATGTATATATAGTGTCTCACTGCCATCACTGCCTTTGAAGGGGTATTAAATGAGATGCTGTTCAGTAAGACAGTATATAATATAGAAGATATGTTGAATCAGCTATTTCACGACGATTAGTTAGGGGCAAAATATGAAACTTGGCACATAATTTTAAGTAGCTGTCGGAACGAAATTTTTGCAGTAAAGTGTAGGTACTTTTTCGATCCGAGCTATATATAAGTATTGTAGTGAGGATTCATGGCAATACATATAACCCAAACAAAACTTGTATTTGTATACAATAATAAACATTTATAATCTGAAGTGTTTTCAAATAATTTCAGATGCATGTCTTTATTTAGAATTCAGATAAAAGACAAAGGCTTTAGCAAAATGACAATCAATCAAACCGGGGTCTTTTTATCTAACCGTGTATTATGCAATGGTGTAAATGATTCACGTCGAACAAGAAGCGATCACGTGTTGACTTACAGATACCTACCTACCTTATTCATCTTGTGGTTTAACTTTCTTAGCGTTAAGGCGCATTCCAACGGTGGTCTTTTTTGCTAGCGACAAGTTCTAAGTCACGTGGTACAATTAGACATTTCCTTGTAGGTATATCGGAAAGCGCTCACCAGAAGAAAAATGTTTCGCTAGATATTCATAGATACCGTTGCAAAAAAAAATCTACATTTTAAACGCATAACACCTGGTAACATGCGAATAAGTCCGTATAAGCGACTCTTCAAGAAATAAAAACAAACAAAAATAAACTTTTATAATCACAGAATTGACCAGAAGACACAGTTGGCATTTATCATGTAGAGTTATTGTCCAACTTGTAATCGACAGTTAATTAACTTTCATTTTGATACAATTAATCTCAATTCAAATGTTTCCTTATTTTATTAGGAATTATAACTCATCATCAGCTACAAAGGTACCTAAAGTCTGTCACACAATCATAAAGAACAGTGGCAAAAATCATTACTTAGGTTTTACTAGAGATTTTTTGTGTTCTTGACTACTAGGTTGTGGGTCGATCCTCAACCAGGACAAATCTTTGCATGATGGGTACGATTATTTGTTCAGTGTCCGAGTATTATTTAAAAATATACAAGCATGTTTATAACCTGTCTGGTTGCCATAGTACAGGGTCTGCCTAGTTTGGGTTCAGATGGTAGTATGTTAGTTATCCTAATATATTTTTTTATTCTTGTTATTATCGCCGTGGACGAGTAACTCCTGTGTAAATACACCTTTGTTATCGTTCGCCGAATAGCAGCCAACCCACATGGAATCTTATTGTTGAACAAAGCTGACGACAGATTGGGCCACACATTTTAATTACTGTAGGTCAGTGGCAAAGTTAGATGTACAATATATTAAGACAATATCAGAATAGGACTGTTTTCGCACTTCTTAATCACTTAAGTTATTAATGTACCATGTACTTATAATACTTTGAATAAGTTTCAAATCCCAATACGGCAGTTTTATTTTGTTATGTCTTCAATTCACTTGCTTTGCTAATAATATATCATCACGTTCGGGCTTAGAACCGTAGTACCAGGAAGGGAATTTGATCGGTAGATAATACCAGAACAAAAGAAAAAGGATAGGTGATGAAAGGGCCATACAAAATTCTTAATGCAATAATTGACAGTAGATATTTCTAGAATTAAATAGAAAGAGATATATGAAGACAAGGACAGAAGCATTACGATTAATCCGCCATATTATAAATATATAGGCGAAGCTTCGCGAAAGAAAAGTATGACGTTCGAAATGTTTAAAATTTGGAACAATTTAGTTAGGCCCACTTGCACCAAAAGCTAGGCTAAAATAAATTAAATCGAGTTAAGTAACTTCGGGTTAATTCTTTAAAATTGAAACTCAACATTCTGTTGCGCCAATGAAAAATAACACCGTGTTTTTATAGTTTACGTTGGTATCATTAGAGAGGTTTTGTTCCGTAATGTAATCCAACCAAATATGAATGAGTGAAATATTTATACACCTCTTTTTGTCACTAGAAAACTTTGTATATGGCTGTCTCATGTGTCAAGTTTTAAAAAGACATTTCAATTTGATCGTTTGTGTTTGAAACCAATCTGTCAATTTCGAGTCCTTCAAATATTGTCATGGCAACGTGGACATGATCGACCTTTCTGCAACTCTTCTTTTATAAAAGTCCGAGCAAATATTATATTCGACGATTTCTTCTTCATCATCAGGCAATAAATAATCTCTCATAATTGGCTAGGACACAAAACTGTTTTAAAATCTCTGACATTCACTTCTGCAACCCAACATCACCCTTTCAAACGAAACAAATTTGACATTAATAACCCGGAGTTAGTGATTTAACCCACCAAAATAGCTGGGTTAAAATTTTAATAAAATAACCCAAGGTTAGTTCCTAACTCTTGGTGGTGCAAGACGTAATTGTAATTTAACCCCATATTAGTCACTAACTCTGAGTTAATTCATTTAACCTGGGGTGGCGCAAGTGGGCCTTAGGAGTATATAAGCGGAATGTTAAAGCGGAATTGGAATTTTAATTCAAGTGAAATCGAAGGCGAATTAAGAGGAGGAACTAAAGTCGAAAACTGAACAGGTGCAAGTGACAGCAAACAGTGCCAAGTGTTCCCTACACAGTGAGAAGTATGCCGTGTACGTCGGGACTTAGGCTTTGACAGTGCTCGTCACGGGAACTCTCGAAGTGCGCTACGAGTAGACTCTAAAAGAGAGCTAGTTGCCGGGACTCGGAGTACGCGTGCGTTACGTGATTTTTGTTGTGAACCAAGTATGACTGTCGTCGCCAATAAAAGTTCTTGTGCAAACATTACTTTCTTTTCCAATCCCCTGACCCACCGCTCGCCACAATATCATAGTTTATATTATACATAGTCCTATTCTGACATTCTAGTTTATAAAAGGTACCTACATCCATTGTCACGAAGGCTTTAGGGCTTGTATACTTTGATCTAACTGGCATAATATTATTTTACCCACGACAACGCTAGACATAGGAAACGTATAACATTTTAGAAAAGTGACGGTTCTCAATCATGATGGAATATCGTCAAAATAAGTCTCTGCTTTTTTTAAAAGTTGGTTAATAAACTAATCGCTTTGGTAAACTGGAATGATATGGTGGAACGAATATAATAGCGCAGTAACGCACACTGCACTGAAGCAAAAATCTAGTACCATAGACAAAGGCCAATTAAAAACGACCGTAGCCTAGTTGGTAGTGCTCCTGCCTACGAAGCTGGTGGTCCTGGGTTCGAATCCCGGTAAGTGCAAATATTTGTGTGATGAGCAAGAATATTTGTTTCTGAGTCATGGATGTTTTCTATGTATATAAGTATTTATTTATCTATATAAGTATGTATATCGTCGCCTGGTACCCATAGTACAAGCTTTGCTTAGTTTGGGGCTAGGATGACCTGTGTAAAAAAAAAAATATAAAAATTTCTTTCTTATCGGAAATCAATGTCGTATGTTTAGCTTACCTTTTATCATGTCATATACATATATCATAAACATCTCATATTTAAATACCTTATTTGGTTTATAATAATAATAATAATCGTTTATTTCGGATTTCTCCATATATTGTTAGTACAAAGTTCTTAACCTAATGTTAGTAATCTTATAATATAGTAACAAACAATGCACTGAATAACAACCACACAACTGGGTAGTAGCTGAATCCAGTGCTTTAACATTGGGAAATCCCACCTATCACATAATACGCGCAGAATGCTGTGGGAGCTGACACGCATTCTGTGCAATATTGAAGCGCTACGCTTGCGGATGATGGCAGCAAAACCATCAACCGACGCCTCCGCAAACATCGCCGATGCACTACAAAAACGCGGCAGCCCCATCAGCATCCTGAACGCATTGTTGTACTGCACACGCAATGCACTGAATGCCCGCTGCGTATATCTGCTCCACAGATTGCAGGTGTAAAAAGTTTGGCAATAAGCCCTAAAAAGATAAATTTTTACATCTCTTGTGCATTTTCCAAACCTGCGGATCAACATATTGCTTCGGACAGCCAGAGCTCTGCGTTCTCTCTCTATGTCTTGGTTATCATTAAGGTCATCGGTGACCCAGTGACCCAAGTATTTGGCCTGTGTCACTCGTCTTAGTGGAGTGTTTGCAATTGTTACTAGTGGCACTTTAGGGTAACATTTGGTGCCCGCCTTAAACACTAACAGTTCACTCTTTTTGGCATTATACCTGAGTCCCTGAGCCCCCGCATAACCCTCACAAATCTGAAGAAGTTGTTTCAGTGCTCTGATTGAGGAGCTCAGCAGCATCATGTCATCAGCGTAGGTAATATTATTTAGGCATACGCCGTCAACATGACAACCAACCCTTGTATTGCTGAGCTCCACAATCAGCCGATTTATGTACAAGTTAAACAGACGGGGCGAAGTAATCCCCCCCTGCCTCACCCCGCAGCCCAACGGTACACACCCGACAACTCCCCAGCCCATTTCACATAATTCATTTGATTTTTGTACCAATACTCAAGAACAGAAATGACCTCCTCGCCTACGCCACTCTCTTGTCGCAGCTTACTCCACAGTAAGTCATAAGACACCAGGTCAAAAGCTTTAGATAAATCAAGAAAGCACGCATAGACCGGCGTCTTCCTATCAGCATAGTACTGAACCGTCTGCCGTCTGTCGTTTAAGCACAGTATGGCAGACTCCGTAGATAGCCCGGGCCGAAAGCCGAACTGGGCATCGTGTAGACTTATACGACTTGCCATATGTGCGTCCAACAGACAGTCCAGCACTTTAGCTATAACCATAGCTAAAGAAATTGGCCTATAGTTGGCGGGATCTGCAGCATCTCCCGTCCTGTTCTTAATTATTGGTACAACTATCGTTTTCATGAGATCATCTGGTAAGAAAGAGTGACTTATACAAAGTGAGTAAAACATGCTTAATACCCTCGGCAGATGTACACCGGCGTATCGCAGGTGCTCAAAGCTCAGGTGGTCATGTCCCGGAGACTTACCTCTCACCATGCCCTTGATTACATTATTAACCTCCTTGGCGGAGAATTTTATTGTTGGTTCCGGGGACATGGTCACGGACTTAGTCCCCAATACCGACGATAACGCAGGCACCAGTGGCGAATCAACTTTAAAATGACTAATAAACATATTAGCTATCTTGGAGGGATCACACTCACCTGCCACGCTCACTGGGAGACTAGGCCTGGGGTTCATTTTATTTGTGGTTTTCCAAAAATTCCCAAAATGTTTCGATTTGTGGTGTTCAGCTAAAATATCTAAACTTATTTGAGATTGGTTGTTTCGACACCACTTTAACTTAGCTAACAACTTACGCGTCTCACGCATTCGTTCATAATAATATCCCACCGTCGGATTATTATGAAGATGCCACAATTGAAACGCAAGCCGAGCCTCACAGTGAGCACTTTTAACATGTTTATTCCAGCCTATCAGAGGTTTGTATTTAATTTTCTTTGCACATTTTGCACTACATACCGCAGCCCTCGATAAGCTTTGAATAATTTTATTATACATAGCGATTAATACAACACGATGATTCGAATCGTCACATATCTTACCCGCACAACTAATTAATTCTACTGGAAAGTCTAATTCCCGTAGATAAGAATGACATAATTCTCCATACAATTCGATCTGTTTGGAGTCTCTGTTCCCCCATATAACTTTGTTTTGTATAGGTTGGTGTACTACAATGTTAGGTTTAATTAGTTTTAAGTTACATGTTATCTGCAAGGGCATATGATCGGAACAATAACTGTCATACAATACCTCCGCATTAACTACCGTCTGCCGCGCAGCCTCAGTCACCAAGCAATGGTCGAGCCAGCGCTTGCAGCCGTACACGTCACTAATAGACTACAGGCCCGTGTTAAAAAAATGATGGGTCATTTGAACCACCAGATGATCAATGTAGAACGATATAAGAGCATAAAATAATAAGATTCAGCATTATGCCGTCACTTGTAAGCTGTCCAACTGAGTGCAGGTGAGAATTCAAAAGTACAGGTAGAGTGAGTACATTTTGGTCATATATTTTTGTACGGCATTCTTACCATCGATAGATCCATGAAAAATAATAAGAAAACGCGTAGTGCCGTAAAAAAATGGTGCGCCATAAAGTCGGAATATTTTTTTCATTTTCCGACAATTTCCAGGGTCAATTTGGTCATTTGATTTTGTACGGCATCAGTTTCATACTATTTCAATACTGCTTCTAATCCATTATTCCGCAACGCCGTACAAAAATCATGCGACAAGGGGAAAAAACCGAGGGTTGCAACCCCCTCTCTTTCCGTGGTCCAGGGGGTGATTTGAAAAAGTACGGATTCGGTTCCAAAACATTATCTAGCACTTAAAAGTACTATTAAAAATAATGTCGTCAAAAAATGATTGTTCATTTGAATGTATATCAATAATTATCTTAATTTCATCGTATTCTTGATTGTGACGGCATAATGCTGAATCTTATTATTTTATGCTCTTATATCGTTCTACATAGGTCATCTGGTGGTTCAAATGACCCATCATTTTTTTAACACGGGCTTGTAGTCTATAACAAACGTATAACTATCAGGTGGTAACAGTTCAACATCTGCACAGGTCCACTTTTGCTCCATACAAAAATTTTGTAATTCATTATAGAAAAGCTCGTTTTTATGCGCATTAAAGTCTCCTAACATAAAAACAGATTGTATATTACTACTTTCTATAATAGCGTTAATTTCACTTAAAGTGTCAGTAAATTCGATTAAATTGCCATTACAGTCAGTAGGCATATATACTGAGAAAATTAGTAATTCGCATTCCAGTAAGTTCGCTTTAAATGACGCAAGCCGTACACTATTGCACTGCACAGTCGTCACCGATGAGAACACACTCTTTCTCCATAGCAGCGCCACACCGCCAAAGGGTCTACCTTTCAAAAGACCCGCCGAAGTATCCATAGCAGAAGTACCAGTATAGGCGAAGTCATCATGTGTATTACCCAATACCGGTAAATCATCGGGCGTTAACCAATGTTCTTGTAAAGCTATAATATCAGATGATACACACAGGCGACCAATGCATCCAATTGACGTTTTAACATTCTTACAATTAAAACTGGTTATTTTCGTTAATCTATCATCCATTATTATTGTAAGATTTCTGCATCTGACCAGAGCCTTTATTATTCTTCATAAAATATATAAATTTAGACGAAAAAAATATATTATGGTAAAATTTGTATGGAAGAAAATACAAAACGTAAAATATCTCTGGAACCAAGCCAGTGCGCAATATTCCCTCTGTCACGATTAATATACTCATATTGTGGTATTTTTTGTTTCCAATCCAGGCAGCGAATGTTCTATAGGGAGATTCTCGAAAAAAAATTTCATTTCATTAAATAATAATAAATAAAATAAAATAAAAAAGGTTTTTATTCACGTAGACTTTAAAAAAGCGCTTGTAAATAGTCAGAACATATTCGTAGTAATATATAATTAATTTATAATTATTTCTAGGTACATATAGATATTTAGGTACACGGATTGTAGGAAATAATTTACAATAAGATTTATTTTATAACAGTAACGATATTTAACTAACTTAAATTAAGTTATTGTCAAGGATCATGTCTAGGTTTAATTATCAAAATTTTAAATTTTAGCTATATTTTTACTACATATTGTCGAATGGTTCTGTCTATATTAAGGTACGAATTAAATGTTATTATTATGGCGGACCTTGTGTTAATAACGACGGTCGCGCTTTAATGCTACCACCGGATCCAATGCGCCCCAACTGAGAAGACCCAGCGAAACCAACTCAGCGGGTGTCTCTACTACCGGTTTCAACACGGCCCAGTTGAGACGCTCCGGCGAAACATACTCAATGGGGCATATACACGAGATTTGGTCTACTTACTGAAATTATTTAGCAGGCAAACACAATATATGTTCGATCGGTTGTCTGATTAAATATTTATTTTAGGTTCAATATATTAAAAACAGAAAATAAAAACGTCATAATAAAAGTAACATTAATCATTTTGAGACACAACCAACATTTCTGAAATTCGTAGAATATTTGAATAATACATAGATTTATTACAGATAGTTCATGTAACATAAAATATTACTCATGTCTATATGGCTATAAGATCCCCAGTTCACGTTTAATGTGTGACTTAAACTTATTATCAGGTAGTTTAGTTATATGAATAGGGAGCTTGTTATAAAACCTAATACAATTTCCCATGAATGACTTATTAGTTTTGCTATCTCGAAAGGCTGGTATAGCTAGTTTGTCCTTATTTCTAGTATTGACATTGTGCAAGTCACTCCGTTTTTTATATTTATCTATATTTTTCCGGACAAACATTATATTCTGGTATATATATTCAGATGGAACAGTAAGTATATTTACCTCTTTAAAAACGCTTCGTAGAGACTCGCGACTGCCTAGATTATAAATAGCTCTGACTGCTCTTTTTTGTAATACGAAAATAGCACTTAAGTCAGCTGCTGAGCCCCACAGCAGAATACCATAGGACATAATGCTATGGAAGTAAGCAAAATATACTAGTCTAGCAGTTGGTTCGTCTGACAATTGTCTGATTTTTCAAACTGCATATGAAGCTGAACTTAATTTGGCAGATAATTTTTCAATATGCGGACCCCATTGTAATTTTGAGTGAAGTGTTATTCCCAAAAATACGGTCGAAGGAACTAAATCTAAAACTTCCTCGTCAAGTGCAACCGTTGGTTTAATATGAGTCACATTCGGCAATGAGAATTTAATGCATTTGGTCTTTCCTGCATTCAAAAGAAGATTATTTGCCGAAAACCAATTTGATATGAGGCCGAGAGTTTTATTAGGTTCTATAAGATCCTTATCTTTCCTACTCACTTTAAATATGAGTGACGTATCATCAGTAAATAGAATTATGTCTGATACTTTCTCTACTAGTTATGGGAGATCATTGATATAAACTAGAAATAAAAATGGACCAAAAATCGATCCTTGGGGCACCCCCATTTTGACAGAATGTCGTGTTGAATTTACCCCGTCTATTGAAACCAGTTGTTCTCGACCTGATAAATAGGACATTACAAGATTAAGAGATGTGCCAAAAATTCCATAGTATTTTAATTTCACAATGAGCGTGTGGTGGTCTACGCAATCGAAAGCCTTAGAGAGATCACAGAAAACTCCCAACGCATCCTGCGACCCCTCCCAAGCCTCCAACACAGACCTCACTAGTGTACACCCCGCATCCTGAGTAGAACGGCCCCTTGTAAACCCAAACTGCTTGTCATGCAATATCCCATTCACGTTAAAGTGCGACAACATCTGGCTGAGCAAGAGGTATCTCTATACTGCGGCTGCAAAACATTGCTACCATAAAGCTTTTAAGAGCATTAAAAAAAAGGGCACAGAGGATTTATGGGGACTGTCTGTAATGGCAATTGAATCAGTCATACAAAACATTGCTACCATACTTGCAAACATCTTCAATTGTTGTGTAAGTGATGGCGTCTTTCCAGACCTCATGAAAATCAGTAAGGTAGTACCTGTTTTCACATCAGGTTGTTCAAATAATGCCACAAATTATCGATAATTTCTTCTTGCCACGCTGATAATTCTGGCACCAGAAGATTTTTTTTCTCATATAACTGTACCGAGACTTATCTCACTAACTGTATATCATAACATAAATCACTTATAAATAAAATCAAACAAAGCTATAATTTTAACATTAAAATTTAAATTATTATTGACCCATTTGGTAACATCATTGTATATTTCCTATAAAAACACCCACATATTTTTAGGTACTTTTTTATAGCAAGGGATAACCAATAGACCATCATTTCAATAAAACAATATTATTTTTTTAAAAAGGTTTATTTGCAACAAGCATATCACAATCAAACAAGATATACAGGAAAGTTAAATTAAATATCACTGTACAATCCGATATATGTTTTAGATTATAACCTAAAATAAATAGACTAACGCTAGATTTCTGTCAAGGTATTTCTGACACAGGAATTGATGTATACACACATAATTCGTACGGTAATTTTAAAACTAAAAAATTATATGTTGGTACACAAAATTACTAGTATTATTATACATGAATATGGCGATGATTAGGCAGAATTAACTTTATTTTTTTTAAATTGAAATTATTTAAATACATGCATACATTATTAAGTACACTGCCCCCATCTGCTTTTGTGAGGTTTTGTTAGGTCACGATACATTTTTTTAAATACTCGCTATGTACGACGTGTCTGTTTATCTGTTCTTTACAACCAAAGGGTCATTCTTGACTGATTATTCCCAATACGCATTGGCATAAAATACGTAGCTATTCTTGTAATTTTTTGCAATCTGTAGTGTTAGTTTCTGCCTTAACAAAAAATATAGGACATGGGACCAAGATTTTATAATATTCTACCTATATATTTGAAAGCACACAGGCAGTCTTACATGGCGACTGCACTAACACGGCCAAGACTCTTTGTTTCCGTTTGCGTTGCGTTCAAACAATAAACTTACGGAATCATTGTATCATGAATAAGACAATTTTACGATTTCCTTACCCAAAGGCACTTGAATCAGGTCTGTAGTTCCGAGTTGGGGTATATCAGAAGAGGTAGACCAAGTTTTCTGGTTGCCTCAAATACCTCCACAAAAATTGGTGCCAGCTCTCGGACTAAGTGTAATGCTAACACAACGCATACTACCGGAACTAGGCGTAAGTGTAATAATGAACCAGGCAGTGAACGCGTCATATAACAAAACATATGAACCTGTATAGAGTTGGAAATAATTATTATGGTCGTCGGTTCAAGGATAAAAACGAATATAAATAACGTGAAACAAAAGATCCAGGGACGGCTGCAATAATATTAATAACTTTTTTAGCTGATAATAGGTATGTATCCTTTAAAAAAATAAAACATTACATAACTTGGATGATAACAAATATTAAGGCTGAACTGTCAATTAAGCGTCTTCTACACGGTTGCAAACCAACGTTAGATGGTCACCCTGGTGGTTGCCATCCATCTAGACTGCCGTTGTGCAGTCTAAATGGTCACCCTGGTGGTTGTCATCCATCTAGACTACACTTGTGCAGTCTAGATGGAGGGCAACCATCAGGGTGACCTCTGTTGGGACTTTGGTTTGCAACCGTGTAGAAGACGCTTTACTCTATAAGTTTGTTACCTTTTCGAACATGACAAAATATATATATTTTATGTATTATATCCACCTAAAATTACTAGAGTACTTACAATATGTACAAGCCAATATAGCCCTTAATATAAAAACTACTTTACAAATGACACGTCCATATTGCTCGCCTAAGGCCATTTTTTCAACTTCAGATAAAACTTATAGTTGAGTAATGCTACTAACTAGTACTACACCTCGAACGCTCTCTTATTTTGACGCTTTTCTTATACTTCGTTTAGTCTAACGCTCTTCTACTATTATTAAAGCAAAATAAAAGAGTATCGATAATTTAATCTTCAACTTAAGATGTTGAAATTATCTGTAGTCAGTGAATGGATGCTGCATGCATAATATTCATACAGGCAAATTATAACCGCCATATCTTCCGTATTTACATAAAGCTGTGTAGGATGGCTTGATCTACTCTTTTGAAACAACTAATAATAGATAAAATATTTCAAGACACAGGGTTCATCTACTGCAAGCTTCTATGCTCGAAGATTGCAAGACTTGCTGGAGGATTTCGCGTTATGGCATAAAATTCGTGTTCCGGATAAAAAGCAATCATATTATCATAAATGTATATACAATTCACAAATTGCTAAACCTTCGAGAAAAATAATATTCTTACATAATATGCCAACGAAATTCAATAAATGTAATATATTTCGGCTTTATTACATGTTGAACAGTAAAATATAAAACTGAACCCCGTTCGCAGTCGATTTTAAACAATCTGGCGTCTGAGAAATACTCAACCGCAACATACTCATCTTGTATACGACCTTGAATTTATCTGAATTTGCTTATTGTTTTTAGTTCCGTATCAAATTCAAGAACAATTGCTATATCTACACGCCTTGTTGTAATTAATTCAATGATTCAAGACCATATTTTATATGGTAAAGTTCTAAGTTCAATACCATAAGCAGTATAATCCGTCTCGTTCTACTTGTGTTAGGTAAAATTGATATTCCTTATAGGTTTTCTCTATTCCAACCGAAATAGAACAAATGCAGCCTTATGACCTACTTTAATTGATTTATATAATTTCTAAATAAAAATTATTGACCATTTGGGCCATTACTTTTGTTTCATTCAAACTGCAAAGTATCGCAAGGATATTTTTGTGCGATGATATTATATAATACCACAATAACGCTAACATCTACCGTTATTGATTATCCTCAAGTTTGTACGGAACAGAGCCGGTATTTTATTTAAAAAAAGTATCGTTGTCATGGAAAAACATATAACCCAATTTTCGAAATAAATGTTTGGAATGAATAGGTCGGAGACACGCTCTAGTAGATGTAACATTATATATAATTTTGAAAATTTTGATTTGCTTATGTTAATCTACCAAGCAACAAATTTTAATAATTTATTTAAAAAAGGAGCAACAAAGGAGTTAGCGAACGAGCATACGGACAACTGCTTGTAAGCGGTTACCGACGCTTATGGAAGTTTCCAAGGTTGACTGGCAGACAAACAGTGTCTAGTATTTAATGACTGGAGTCATGGGTTCGATCCCCACTCAGGACAAATCATTGTGTGATGATCACGATCATTTGTACTGTATTTAGAAATATATAAGTATGTTCAGCAATTATCTGGTTGCCATACTCCAGGCTCTGCTTACTTTGGGATCAGATGAAAGTTATTCCAAGATATTTACTTATTTATCCCCCTCCAAAATAGGCTATGGCAAGCTTATTCGTACACATTAACGTAACATGAAGCTATTAATAGTACATGTGTTCCTGCAAGGCGGAGGTACTTCCCCAGTCAGGCTGTTCCTAGAGCGAAAAAACACTATGCCCTTACACAAAGGTGATATCGTTACGTAATTACCTCCACCTATTCAATTGGTACCCATGTCGAATAATCATAACTTGACATTGACATATGGCAAATAAAAGTAAATTCTTTGACGTGACGCTATTGTTGTCTAGACAATTACTATTATTATTAAATAAAATTGGAATACTAATGGCGCCATTAGAGCTTGCCAAACTATACTTATGTAAGACATTTACTACTCCTTTTTTTAGTTTGGACTAATATTTTTTGGCTATAAAAAAGAAAACATATACATAGTTTGGAGAAGTTTGTTCCACCTAGAGAAGGATTACCTCGACAAGCATAGTAGACATTTCATAGCAATCGAGAAATAACAGTGTATTGAATCAAACCTAATTAATATAGAATATGTAATTGTAACTTAATTAACGCACATCCTGAAAATAGTTTGTTCAGAATCGTTTACTATATCGATTTTTATTATAGGTAATTTTTTATTCCAAAATAATTAAAACGGGAAATTATTGTAATATTAACCCTGTACATTCAAAACAAATTGAAATGGACCGTAAGTCAAAGTAATAAGACTTTTAAAATCGCAGTTTTATTTGTATTCATAGAAATTCCATCATTCATTACAAAATAAAGAAAAATAGACTTTATTCCAAGAAACTAATATAGTAAATAACAATGCATATACATGTTAAATAAAAAAATTCAGTGTATGTATTATGATTACAACATAATATTCTAATTGGGGTGTTTGAGGGTGTGCGTTAATTAAGTTACATGTTATATAATTACAGACAATGAAGTTATGGCGAACATATGCCGTGTGGTGACGGCGGCAAATACAGTTTTTTTTTATAATTAAATACACATTCCCTTTATTTGCCTCGTCTCAACCTGTGGGAATCCCGAGGGAATACCATACAACGAACGCTAACTCATCTGGTGTGCAACAGTGGCGATTGTGTCATATCATCCAAATGTTTCCTTGGAGGAGGCCTATGTCCAGGAGTGGGGGTATTTTGCTTGACATGATGATGATAGTAGTGATAACATACAGGATTCCGCTCAGGCATAGCTCAGGTTTGATCTTGTGAGGGTCGCTGGAAGTATTTGACGAGCCTGTTGGCGTGGTTGGTAGATACGCTGTCTTTCACGCCGCAGGTCGTGGGTTCGATTCCCACCCGGGACAAATAT
Source organism: Pseudoips prasinana (assembly GCA_951640165.1). Classification (NCBI taxonomy): domain Eukaryota; kingdom Metazoa; phylum Arthropoda; class Insecta; order Lepidoptera; family Nolidae; genus Pseudoips; species Pseudoips prasinana. Next base: position 25,034,481 of record OX621237.1, on the reverse strand, counting down.
TTGTGTGCACGAACATGTCTGTTTGTCCTGAGTCTGGGTGTAAATTATCTATATAAGTATGTATTTACAAAAGAAAATAATATATGTAGTATATCAGTTATCTGGTTTCCATAGTACAAGCTCTGCTTAGTTTGGGATCAGATGGCCGTGTGTGAATAATGTCCCAGGATATTATTATTATTATTTGAGGGAGGCCTTTGGCCAGCAGTGGGCGTCTTCCAGTCGATATGATGATGACGATAGTTCAGCGCTAATAGTTTTAATACACGTGTATTTTATCAATATTTACTATCCCCATTATCTTTATAAATACCACCCAAAATATCAATTCTCATTTGTCATTGGCAAAAGCAAAAAGGGGTTAATATGGAATGCCATTAAATAAATTTGAATTAGAACAAACAATTTAAAACGAACTTTACGAAAGTGTAATCAGTCAAACAGTAGATTTGAACTAAGATCAACTGCCAAATATAAATATAATAACAAGATAAAACAAATTTAATATTAATAACAAGTATATAGTTACATATTTATACACACTAAAAATATATTCAAATGCTGTACAGACGCCAGCACATCAAGCTACCCCAACCTGTCAAATTTCCCCAATTGAAAGTGAACCTTATTCTTTGGTGATAAAGTTGAAAATCTATAAAAGATATTTTACATATTGGGGTACCTGCATGTGCTGGCATCTGTACCATATTAGCATAACAATAATAATGTTATACACACTTTGACATAAAGCTATTACTAGACATAAGCTTTTGTACAAGTATTCATTAGAAGTCTTATTATATATATTATACAATTTTATTATTAAGCTTGCGACGCATTTTCGTCTGATCTAAATATTAACGCTTAGTTATTCATATCTACACACAATTGTATTGATCAGTGTTCGCATTGAAACCACTGCGAATTAAACTGTTGTCGACTATACCTTAAATACCAGCCTATAGAAAACAAATGCATAATGTATTTGCATTGTGAAATCAACATTTTGATTTTCAAATGACTTTCCGCATTATTCAAAACAATTTGAGTATTGTGCCTAATAGAACGGATATAAATAATTCAAGGCCTAATATCTATGAATGTTTTGCTTTACCTGGTGCGTTATTTAGAAAGAAATTTATTCACAGTGGAAGGGGCGTTATGTGACGTAAATGAAAAATAAAGATATCACATAAATAAATCTGTTAATGTAAACAATATTAGAAGGTCAGTAAATTTTTTTATCACTCCTCTAGTTTTATTACAATAAAAACCATTTTAATAACAAAACACTGAGGTTAAAACCAACAAAATAGTATTAAATAATTTTATACATTTATTATTGTTCAAACAAACGTCTTTAATTTTAATCTACTTAAGTGACTTCCTGATCTAAAATTTTAATTCGTTACCAATTTATATTGATAAAATTCAATCCGATATGATTTTAACATTAAACACCTCTCTTCCAATCTCCCTTTCAAATCAAGAAGCACTGATTAAAATCTGTTAACAAACACTGTTGAAATCGGAGTTTATAAACGAAAAATAAGACAGTTAAAAAGACTCAATCAGGCTCATGGGATACTAAATACTTTACTATTACTACTTGATTTTCGCAACTAATCATAGCATTTAAATGTTATCTTTGGTACAACACTGTGATTGAATGTAAGTGATAAAACAATCCCAACTAACGAAAATATTATTACAAAGTGTAGACATTAAAATAACCTTAACTCTAAACTTATATACAACGTTTAACATACTAGTGTTGTATACTTAGACTTAATCTACCCATGAAATTGAAAAACTTGTAAAACGTAAATTAACTTATGGCTTTTTTAAATTATTTATATAAGTATGTATGTACCAAAGAAAAGTAGTATATGTAATATATAATAATAATATCCTGGCACATTATGTAACACGGCCATCTGATCCCAAACTAAGCAGAGCTTGTACTATGGAAACCAGATAACTGATATACTACTTTTCTTTTGTAAATATATACTTACATAGATAATTACACCCAGACTCAGGACAAACAGACATGTTCATGCACACAAATATCTGTCGTGGGTGGGAATCGAACCCACGACTCCTGCCAGTTCGGCACAGCGACTGTACCACAAACAGATCGCTGTCTTCCCGGAGCCGCTTTAAGCCGCTTTAACGTGGCGGCAGGAGAGAACACTTCTCATACTGCCACCGCAGCCCAACATACAGAAAACTAGCTTTAGCAGAGTTCATGATGTCCGTTATTTCTGGATGGAAAAGATTATTAGAAAGAAATAGGTACTTAAAATCAAGCTAAACAGTCTCAATATTTCTATAAGAGTGTAACTGCGTATTTTCGTTTGTATTGAACACTGTTTGTTCTAGAAGTTATTCAGTTTGATGAGTAGATTGTAGTTTTAAGTATTTGACACAATAAAAATTATGCATATTATAATTATTAGTTTAGGAAATTACATAATTTTATTTAATTACAGCCATTAGTAATTGTTTCCGAGTGATTGATACACTAATTTGGCCCCTCGCATTAAACAATTTGTTGAGTACCTATTGGAAACACTGCAATGAAGAGAGCCAAAATTCGGGAACCACGATGCTAATCCTATCCCAGAACTAATACGACGTAATCTCAATTTAAAACCTTAATTAAAATACCATAAAATAGTTTTTACTATACACTTACGTTCATATTTATATCACTGGTAAGGCTAATAAATTTATAACAATATATTATTACTATGTATAAATAAGTTTGTGTATTATTTAATACCAGTGGCGAAAAACAAATATTACAGGTTTAAAAAGCGTCAGAATCGGGCTGACTAACTAATAAAACTACTTAACCGATTTTAACATCTTTCATCTCTTTTTAAGGACGCTCATAAGACAAGGACAATGTGTTCATTAATTTTCATTAAATACCGACGTTTACTGTATTCGAACCATCAGTATATAAGTTTATCTACTGCGTTCGACCAGTGAAACATTGTAAATTATCTACAATTTCTTGATTTTACTAGTCGAACACAGTAGATATATTTGTGCCCTGCCTCTGATATATGAAGCGACCGTAACGTGACGGTTCCTTTAAAACATCTTACTATGTAAACGAACATAATTAGTAGATTTGCCTCTATTATTGAATGTAATGGGCGCCTCGCTTGCATATTAGGAACGGAACGGCTGCTTTACACTTCGCCACTGTTAAATATTCTAACAATAATATGTTAATAGTTTTCATACGTTGAGAATGAGTATGAGCCCGGAGTGCAGCGCAATGGCAAGCTTGTGGTGGTGGTTGGACGCGGGACAGAACGCCATGGTCGCGACGTCGCTGAGCGGGAACCGTTCCGGGCACGCCTCCTTGGGCATCGCATTATACTTCTGCTGCATCGGCTGTGACCAAAATATTTCCACATTATTTATAGGAATCATGCTATTTTTACTTCTAGCATTATTAGACTGGCCTATGCCATCCCGATGTCACAAATTCCTCTTGACGTGAATGTCATACATATTGTACTAGATCCCGTACACCCGCAGAAATTTTACGGAAAGTTCTGCGCGTTAGAACAAAGTATTTAAATATTCAATCGGTTAGGTTATTTTTTTGCCGGTAACTGTACTACTCGACTTGATGAGGAGTATATTAAAACACCTTAAATACATAAAAATATATATGGTTAAATGGTTGTATACCATTACCTAAAATATTTTATTTTATTTATTACGTAATTTATTATTGACGCGATTGGGGTTTCGAACTCAGGAATATTAGCGGTTATCTAAACATGCTACGGTACAGCAACTAGACTAGAAATTAAGTAACCCGCCAGAGAAACCTCTGAGCCAAGATTCGAACGCTAAAGGGGGTGACTTTAGCGTTCGAACCTTGACTCAGGATGACTGACGTGGAGATTCCGGTACTTTAACACACGAGGAAGCGGGGCGCTCGTCCGATTGAGGAACGGACACAGCATTTCATGGATACGGATGCATAGTAACGGACACAGCATTTCATGGATACGGATGCATAGTAAGGTCGTGCGTCTTGTGAATACGACGGTCCTACGTATGACTTCTTTTCGGTCGTATGGTAATGCTTAAATGTGAGGAAATGGATAATACAACTTTGCACTGTAACATGCACTAGGCAAAGAGCTAATGTCCTTAAGGACCAAGCCGTATATGGTACCGTCGACGTGATGTCAGTAGATACATTAGATCTGCGCGAACCGTACTAAATCCGTAATAAAGACACTGCCAATTCCAAATTGTATCCATCGAACTGCCGAGCTAGCAGTGCGACGAAGCCTCCTTGCGCCTCTACAGAACTGAACTAATCCCCATGCATACAGACTCGTGGACTCGTTGTATAAAGATATGCGTCTTGGTCGCCGTGTTCTAGGATCGAGGACGGAAGAGATTTTATATATAATTAAAAGCGTAATTATAACATTTGGCTCAAATTCAAATGGAAGAAATAACAGTTACAGTTTGTATTAAAGAAAAATAATGAGTGTTTTAAAATTTCTCTTTATAAAAAAATCACTAGTTTCTAAACATCAAAGATATTGACAGGCCATCAGTGCATAAAATCGAAATGTTGGCAACGAAAACAAACATTTTGCGGCAGATTGCTTGTCTAAATCTCAATTAGTTGCGGCAAATGGAGTACATTACGGTTTTCTACTTTCAAACCGCTAAATTAGACGTTACTGATTACAGCTGTGATAGTCATTGCTTTCTGTCTATTATTTTTAGTAGTATACTAGCTTTGGCACGCGACTACGTCCTTGAGTTAATTTAGTACAACATAAAAAAACAACAAATCATAGCATAGTCGTAATTTAGCAGTAACTTTCTTCTATGTCCAGATCTATATCTGGACAGTTTAATGACAGAAAGGCAAGATATTTTTTATAAGCGAATGCTACCTTAGTTGTACGTTCAATCAAATAAATATCAGGACCCAATTGGGCTATTGGGGGTCAAACTTATTGAGATTCTTCAGTAAAGAATAGCTAGATGCTCTCACCGGTCCGTAAGTGATCGAGGAGGTTAATAATGGGTTTCGGAGGGCACGTTAAGATGTCGGTCCCAGTTGTAGCCATTAGACAACAGCCATATCAGAGGCCTATTAGGCGGCTTGAACAACTCTGACACTAGGGTAAATACTTCATCTTCATTCTTCCATTCAATAAGGAAAGTAACTCTGAGGCTGAGATCTATAGAGCGTACTTAGACTTTGCTCAAACTTTACTTACGTAAAACGTTGCTAAATGTATGCTAAGCTTATACTTTGATTTGGTATTTATAGACTTTTTGAAGTTAAGATTGTGCTTAGCATAAGCTAAGACAGACAAAGTCAAAACACCAATTGTAATTTCGTTACATGCATTAACTTCTGTCTAAGTAAAGCCTGAGCAAAGTCTAAGTACGCTCTATAGATCTCAGCCTGACAGTAAAAGCCTCGCAGTTGTCAGTGTAATATACCAACACCTAAAATAACAGTATCTGGAATTTGACTAATAATTTCGCTTTATATTTAGTCAATATTATACTTACTTATTATTAGTGCAATGTGGTGACGACATAGAATATCATCACCCCATCTCATCTCGCGGAAGGCGTAGAAATCACCCGAGGGAATACCTACCTGAGAACGGGCAGCAGCGTTTTTGTGTGAACTATGACCATCAAACTGCGATCGCCAACTCGTCTGCCAAGCGTGGCGTTTATGGCATATCCCCCCCTTCTTTGGGAAAGCTTTTGTCCAGCAGTGGACGTACTTTGGCTGACATGATGATAATACTTACCCTGTTTTTACAAGTGACCTGTTTGAACTCAATGCCATACTTCTTGGTGGCATCCTCATAAGTGGTAGGCTCCACCACCATGGATAACTCGTCGTTTTTCTTCCGCTTCAGTTTATTGTTGAGTGGTAACATTTGCAGTGTCGCGATGACCTGGATAAACAAACATTGGGGTTTTTAAATCGTTGGCATGCGCTAAGAACTTCCACATATACTTTATATTTAATATATAGAATGAGCACTACTATCACACTTCTCTATTTTGGAAAAGAATAAAATTATAAATTTATATTTTATAGCATTATTCGGAATGCAAAGCGTTTATCTAATCTCAAAAATGGGAAATCATAAATTTGATCTGCCGGCGTGTATCGTTCGTAGCTTAACGCAGAGCGCCTACCCCGGATTGGTAGATGGTGCAGGTTCGAGACCCGCTGGACGATAAAATTTATGATTTCTCATTTTTGAGAATAAAATTATATTTCTACTCTAACAGGTAATACACTCTAAATGACGGGGAAAAATAAAAATGAACTTTTTCGCTAAGGTGTAAAACCACGCATCCCTTTTCATGTTGTTACAGACATAAAAAAGCAACCGAAAACTATAAAATGGGTTATCGACATATGACAGATTGTACTTATTACATATTCTACATTTGACAGATTATACAGATATTTTATAGATAACCGTTTTATAGTATTTCGTTTTACCTATTTTTTTTCTCATGTTATTCCATATTTTATAGTTTTTTTTTATAACTTGTTTATTGATCGTGGTCACGGGATGGCCGATGGTTCACACGAAAATATGTATCTAAGTATATCATTTTGAAGACTGCAATATTTTGTCTAAAAAAATCAGTCATAGCGCCCATTCTCAATGGTGGTTAAACTGGACGGGGCATATTAATACACAAGTGTGTGCGCAAACACTGGTGCACTCTCTATTCTCCTACTCTCATGATACGATCGGATGAGCTAGCCGACATGACCGGAAAAAAGTCACACGCGGTTCAAAGCTTTACGTGCCACACCGCCAACTTCCCAATATTACCTACTTACTTACTACCTATTAATTTACCCACAATTTGAACCCAGGCATTCATCACCTGTGGTTGAACATGGTAACGCTAGACCAAAGTGGGAGTCAATCAAGAAGTCAAACGTGTATCTACTATCTTTCGAACATAACTGACCCATTTATTTGTTCAAAACGTAGTAAATATACGTTTGAATCCAAATAAATTTTATAAATAAATTGTCATGCTATGCTCATTTAACAGAAAACTCTACTGTACATATTTATACAATTATCATCGTTTCAGACAGGGGAGCTCAGGCGCACAGTATAAGTAGCAGTGTACCTGTTTGTATATGTCGTTGTAAGCGGGGTGCGTGCGCATGGTGCGGATGAGCGGCGGCGTGGACGCCACGAACTTGCCGCACCACGCGCACGCGCCCGCCGCGCCCACGCCGCCCAGCCGCCGCCCGCAGCCCCACCACTCCAGCTCGTTGACCGACAGGTTCACTGCAACCAATCACAACCACTGTCAAATATGAAACTGTGCGATACAAGGACCGCTACACAATGAGAACGATGACAGTAGCGTAAGTTGAACTACTTATAAAATTAATATTCATTTTTTATTTTTTATTTATTAGAAACAAACAGTCGTACAAAACTCAGATACTTAAAAATAGAATTTATATAATTGTAGACTTAAAGTTTCCTATATGAGATACATATTATATGCTAAATAGCTCTTTTTTACTTAAAATATAAGTAGATGTCTCTTAGTTTCGAGAAGTTTGAATTAATATCCTGGGACATTATTTACAGACGGCCACCTGATCGCAAACTAAGCAGACCTTGTAATATGGAAACCAGATAACTGATATACTACACATACTACTTTTATTTTGTAAATATATACTTATATAGATAATTACACCCAGACTCAGGGCAAACAGACATATTCAGGCACACAAATCTGTTCTGGGTGAGAATCGTACCCACGAGACCTCCGGCGTGAAAAGCAAGCATTTGCCAAACACGCCAACAGGCCCGTCGTTATAAGATATACCTAAGTTCAGGCAACATTATGGTTGAATGATCACATTAAGACTTGGATGCGATACTTTACTACTCGGAATATTTTCCCAACGTACGGCAGTATACACAATATTTAAATATTTGCACGTTAAGAGTCTGATAAACAACTAAAAGTAAAAAAATAAGTCTAAAATATTTATAAAGATTTAAAAAATCTGCTAATTTCTGGGCGGAGGCGCCCAGATTTATGCGCGTGCAGCGTGCGTGCTTCAAGGAGTACATTAAATTGTCGGTCTCGGTTTTTGTCTGTTAGACAGCAGTCGCCAAGCCATGTCAGAGACTTACTGGGCGGCTTGAACAACTCTGACCCCAGAGTAACCATTCCCCATACCATATAGAAAAAGAGAGGGTCCACATTATTTTTTATTTTTTTTTTGTTTATATTTAATAAAGTACCAAGTGTAGTACTTTATATATATTACAATCTAGTCTAGAGACTAATAAGTAATTTTATATTAACCTAAACTTCTACATAAACATAATTAATTCTAAGAATCAGTCCACCGACTTTCCTTAGTCATATTTGTTAAGGGGAAGACACTTTGTTCATGTGTTCTTTATAATTACATTATTGCTAACACTAATCACTAAATACACTAATCACGACACTAGTTCATAGGGTTTTGTTCTCTTTAAACGTCTCACTAGCTCTGTAATGTCGAGGAGCTGGATGGCCTCGACGTTCACATGATGTAGAAGCCTATGTTCATGAGCTGTAGCGTATTTCCGAATGGTCTCTGCAACGGAGTCCATCTTTAGATCCCGGTGTAAATCGTCATTTCTTATATACCAGGGTGCATTTACGATATCTCGTAACACTTTATTCTGGAATCTTTGGATGATATTAATGTTGCTTTTTTGGCACAACCCCACAATTGTATGCCATAAGTCCATACGGGCATTAAAATTTGTCTGTATAACAAAAGTTTATTATGTACTGCCACTGGCGAAGATCTTCCAAGTAGCCAGTACATTTTTTTATATCGCAAATCCAACTCTTTTCTTTTCTTTTTGACGTGCGCTTTCCAGCGTAATTTGGCGTCGAGTGTCATTCCCAGATATTTAGCAGTATCTGCGTGTGGAACTCGTTGGTTGTTGATATATATCGAGAACTTATGCGGTTTTTTGTTGGTAAAATCTACCTGTATGGACTTTGACTCATTCAGCTCAATTCTCCACTTTCTTGTCCAATTAAAAACTTGGTTTATGGCCAGTTGCAACTGTTCAACAGCTTTTTGATGGCTTTCGCCAACGGCCATTATTGCTGTATCATCAGCAAACGTTGCCATGATAGTGTTTTCTGGTTTTGGGATATCATAGGTGTATAGTAGGTACAATATAGGACCTAGTACACTCCCTTGGGGCACTCCAGCTCTTATCTCGATTAACTCAGAATAAGCGTTTTCTTGTTTTATTCTAAACTTTCTGTTAGAGATATATGATGTTAAAATATCTGCGAACTGTTGTGGTAAGAAGAGTTTCAATTTATATATTAAACCCTCATGCCAGACTTTATCAAAAGCTTGGGCAACGTCAAGAAATACAGACGAGCAAACTTTTTTCGTTTCTAGTGCATTTTCTATTATATTAGTAATCCTATGGACTTGATCTATGGTGGAATGTTTTTCTCTGAAGCCAAACTGGTGTTCAGGAATTACGTTTCTTTTTTCTATTAAAGGTTTTAATCTTTTAAGCAAAAGTTTCTCAAACAGTTTTGATGTCCACATTATTTACATATCAATTATTTCCATAAATTAAACTTTAATCATATCAGCCAAAAAACTTGACGATCACCGTAGCCTAGTTGGTAGTGCTCCTGCCTACGAAGCTGGTGGTCCTGGGTTCGAATCCCGGTAAGTGCAAATATTTGTGTGATGAGTACGAATATTTGTTTCTGAGTCATGGATGTTTTCTATGTATTTAAGTATTTATCTATCTATATAAGTATTTATATCGTCGCCTAGTACCCATAGCACAAGCTTTGCTTAGTTTTGGGCTAGGATGATCTGTGTGACATTGTCCCTAGATATTGTTGTTGTTATTGTTCCATTACTAGTAAAAAGCAGTATGATGTTCATGGTACCCAGAAAGACGCTGCTGCCTGTTCTACGGGAGATATTTCCTCGGGACGAATTACGGGTCACCGTAGCCTAGTTGGTAGTGCTCCTGCCTACGAAGCTGGTGGCCCTGGGTTCGAATCCCGGTAAGTGCAAATATTTGTGTGATGAGCACGAATATTTGTTTCTGAGTCATGGGTGTTTTCTATGTATTTAAGTATTTATCTATCTATATAAGTATGTATATCGTCGCCTGGTATCCATAGTACAAGCTTTGCTTAGTTTGGGGCTAGGATGATCTGTGTGACATTGTCCCCACATATTATATTACTCTCCCCAGGAGGTGAGGCAGGCTGGTGATATTCGTCAACGTCCTACACAGGAATTTCTAGTGGATGTATTTTAAATTGGCAATGCTTACCTATACAGTCGTCGCCGGCGAGCAAGGCGGCGGGCCAGTGCGGCGGGAACAGTATCCTAGGCGAGGCGGTGTGCGAGTGCAGCGAGCGGGGCCGCGCGCCGCCCGCGCCGCCCGTGGACGTGGCGCCGCCCACGCTGCCCGTCGCCACCACGCCCGCGCCCCACGCCTCCGACGCGCTCGGGTATATGTCCACGTCTGTTGGGACAACCACACTCAATGGAAGAAGCCCGTCTATTAGAATAAAGGGTCCTCCCACTCCTTGATTTATATAATAGGATTGATATTATTTAAATTATTAAGTAACCGTATATTGAACATCAAATTAAATACAAAAATTAATTATTAATACGTCTACCAGCTTGCATAAAAGGCGCCCTTAAAACACCTTTTCCAGAGAAGCGTTGAATGGACAAGGACTAAAGAAAACGTAATACTTATTTGTTGCCACTATTAGTGAACATTTTTTCACTAACTGTGGCAACAAATACCCAACCATACCCAATTTTTTTGCCGATTGTACTTTTATAAGCTTATTATTATATACAGAAGAAAAAATAAGATACATCGAAGTTAAGAGTCAAGTATAGAAATATCAAGGGACTGAGCAATAATCATGTCACGCTGTCTATGACAAAGCAAACTTGCCAGAAATGGTGAGACGTGTTTATTATAATTGCACACTAAACAAACACCTCCTCAAGATTGGCGTCACCGACAGCTCCATGTGCAGTGGATGCATTGAAAATGAAGAAACACCAGCAAACGTACTGCTATACTGTCAAAGAGTTAACTTAAACTCATGAACAATCCGAAGACACTGCAGGACGCCTCAAGCCAAGCCTTCGTGGTCTGCTGCACTTCTGAATGGAACTGAGATGATTTGAGAAGCCAAATAAGTTCACGCACAATGATTTTAATCCATTAGGAGACTAAGTGCGAAAACCAATCGCCCACCTAACTTATTATTATGACAAAAAAACGACTGTACTAGAGAAAAAAAATTACTGGAATTTAAAAATCATACAATTCATTGACACAAATTACAACCCGACTCGTAACAAGTATGGTTATACAAATAAAACGAATACTAACCTTCAATACAAGCATTTAGAGGACGTTCATCATGATAAGGATAAACAATGGTAACGTCGTCTTCAACCGTCGTCAGAAGTGGGGATGTCCCTACCAAGTCGTAATACGCAGTCGTGCCGTCCGAGTAACCGACCACGATGATAGCATGTCCTTTTTGCTGTAAAATTATTAATTGTTAAGAGTGCAGTTAGCTATTAAATAATATAATCAAAAAGTCGGTAAAATGGTACAGTTGAGAGAAGACGACCACAACGAATATATTCAAATATTAAGCCACTTGTGGTTATTCGATTCATTTAAATGGTAGCTTTGGGAAAAGAAAACCTCGTATATATTCTCATATTAAACGATTAATATTTAGAAAGTTCCTAATATCATGAACCAATTTTTGTTGGTTGCATCAAACACGTGCGTTCAATGCCTTTGACGAACTCAGGGCTTGTCTTTACTTTATATCAAAAGGCTCTTGATATTACAGTATTAAAATAATAATTTAATCTTTATAAATAGAAATTAATCACCAAAATGTTTGGACGCTCATAACTTCATAAATCTTTCTTATATGTGTTCGTTATTGTCAGAAGCTTTGCATGAAAAAAAAACATTGCAATAAAAAAATATCAAACAAGTGGGTGGGCGAATGCGACAGAAGACTGTGAGACTTCTTTATTTATATATTTCTTTTTTGGTCGTAATTTCTTCAGCACTGAAAACAAATAGTGCAGAAGAAACAAGACTAAAAAGGAATATATAAAAATAAAAAGTCTCACAGTCTCCGGAAGGAAAAACCAAAAATATTGTACATTGCAATGCATTAAAATATTGGACATTTTGCCGTCAATACTGTCTGTATTGATGACAAATAATATGGCGGTACGAATTACGCTGAGACAGCTAGTTTATAATAAAGCATAATGGACTTTTAAGTTGACGTTAACTTGAAGGAAGCGGTACTAAATCTAACATTGATATGAGTGTACATACCGTGGTCCACTTGATGGCTGAGGCCTGGCAATTATTCCTATTAGATGATTTTGTGACTAATCTCAGTTCTACCACCGGCTTTATTCTGTAGTATGGTGTTTTCCTGTAAAAGTACATTAAATTTATATTTATCTACCTTAAACTTTATAACATAGCCTATAACGTTATAAGCTATAATACTACAAAGTTTCATCAAAATCCGATCATAAATGCTCCTTTATGAAATATGTAATAATAGATATATCTGCATTGATTTAAGCAATAAATTGTGTTATATTGTTCCAAGGACTGTGATTAGGAAGAAGTGCGCACACGTCCCCTATTTGCCGTTGCGTCTTGTAAAACCAACGCAGGTGTCCGCGCTCCTCTTCGTCGCATATGTAGCAATTATAACAATTTGTTTACTGATATAGACATTTCTCCTTCACCTGCTTATACATTTAAGAAGAAACTAATGCAGTATGTACAGAACATAGAATAATAAGTTGAAATATCTTTTACTTTTTAATAATATAAAGGATCAAAATTGTCTATTTGAAGAAGATAATTCGTGGATAACGTTGTTAGTGCACATTAATGTATACTTTAGTTTAGCTATACTACATAATTTTATTCATTGTGTTACTGTTTGTTTTCCCTAATTAATAAAATAAAAAAAAATAAAACATCCATACTCGCAAACTTTGGCACTTATAATATCAGTAGGATTATATCAGATGAAACAACGTGTGGCAGGTCTACATTAACAACATTGATACTTCATACTTACTTTTCTTCAGTAGTGGGCGGATATGGAACAGGTAATATGTATGCGGAGCCGTTAGAACAAGCTATAGCAAGCAAGCCCAATCTAAGGTTCTTGATATCATCTGGTTTGGAGCTGATTAGATCCCTCGCGCCAGATGGACACCAGTCCAGTGCCCACACGGAGCCGTAGTCGTGAGCTATGCCAAGTGCAAACTCTCCTAGTCTAAAAAACATAATATTTAAATAAAATACAGCGGTGATATCCTTCCGGTCAGGCTTTTCCGAGAATAAAGGTGATAAAATTATGATTCTATTTCCACATCGAATAAAACTTATCGCAAAGACGAAGATTAGAGTAGGGGTTGATAAAGGGAATCCGTGCTTCAGAGAGCATGTCAAGCCGTGTCGGTCTTGGTTGTAAAGAGGACTTCTATGACAATTGTTACAGATCTAGCTTTAAAAACTTACCTTTAAAAATAGGATTGGAAAGGGTTTCTATGAGGTAGGTTAAATATTGCAAGCGCATAGGCTTCGGTGATTGCTTAAAATAGGCCAACCGTATGCTTATTGGCCGATTGCTTTAGTATATTTGAAAATAAAATAACACTGCTGGTGTCGTATAACACCGGATGTAATCCCGACATATTCATTTCATTCACTAAACCTTACTTCATTCCCTATTTTCAGATATTACCAAAATTTAATAATTCTAGACCCAACGGTTAAGTCCGTATATTGTCAGTTCTAATTAGTTTTTAGAATGGCTAATTAACAAATAAGTAACGAATATTCCAAACCAATTAGCCATTACAAATGCGCGTGTACTACAGGTCGAACACTTAACACGCGATGATACGACATGAAATTAAAAAAATCGTCGATGTTTATTTTTACATATAAAAGCTTCACAGATTTCATCTACCTACATATAAACTTTTAAATGATTTCACAAAGGTTGTCGTCGTTAGCTTTGTGAGACAAGAAGCCTCCTGTACGTACAACATTATTTAACTAAGAAAATACAAAAAGCTATAATAGAAAACTTTGATTACTCACGAGGTCATATTGTGGAAATTCCAAATCTGTATAAGTCCTGGCGTCTGTGGTAAATCATAACACGAGTGGCGTGGAGCGTCGGTGCCGAGGTGGCAGGCCACCGTTAAGTACTGCTTCGCGGTACACGCAGCCGCTTTCTCCACATGCAGAGGCACCCACATAATAGTATGAATACTCGCGCCCACAAACGATACGAGAACGTTTCCTGAAAATAACAATAAAACGTATACAGATAAACTTACGTGGTACATCATTCGGCCAATGAAATCGAAGAAATGAACACCAGTCTGTGACTGCGAACATGGGGATTAGTCATACATTGTAGAGAGAGATAAGTCGGATCTTCGGTACCTTCGGCGCTTGCCATGAGTACTTATGGGTATCGCTTACGCGTTGCAGACTGCTTAACTTTTATTTATAGTAAAATACTCACTCCCAGGAACACAAAGATAACATCATAATTATTACTAATAACAATTAAACGTATATAGAATAATCTTACGTATATATACAGAATTCGGCCAATGAAATCACATAAACAAACACGAGTCTATGACTGCGAACGTGAGGATTAATCAAACGCTGCATAGAGAGACGAGTCTTCGTTGCCATGATAGCTCGATTGATGGTATGCGGTTACCTATCGCTTGCGATGAGCACTAGTGAATATCGTTTACCCGTTGCAGACCGCTCTACTTACTTAACCTATTAACTATTTGTATTGAATAATACGGCCGATGAGGCAGAAAGGTTCTCGAGTGGCGACCACGAACCGGAAGACGCAGCGTGGGCACGCCCCCTACAAGATGGACCGATGATCTTGTGCGGGTCGCTGGAAATCGCTGGATGCTGATAGCGCAAGACCGGCAATTGTGGAGATCTTTGGGGGAGGCCTTTGTCCAGCAGGAGACGTCTTTCGGCTGATATGATGATGATTGAATAATAACCTGGACTTCTTCTGGACTCGAACCGCGTGTAGGTGCTCCAATCAGTTTCCGTGTTGAACTTAGCTTGGCACGACTCTTCGATGGGCGGCGTATATTTTACGGCTTCAGTTTCATCCAAAATTTCATAACGTATGTTACGCCATTGCGGGAATAAGTCTTCATCGGTTAAATATGTTGCAGCACTGAAAAAATGAAAGTAAACTTTAATGAAAAATTATTTTACAGACACGCAGTCACTGAATGCACTGGCACTTAGAAAACTGCCTTAATGCTTACGTAATAAGTCTACTGCTGCTATAAGAATTAAGAAGTCCACTGTTGGGCAAAAACCTCCCCCAAGAATCATCTTGGAGGAATATGCAATAATCACCACGCTTGGCAGACGGGTTGGCTATCGCAGTGAGATAGTCGTAAAACTCAGGAGAACGCTGCTGGCCGTTGTCTGGAATATACCGGAGAACCTTTTTCAGGACGACTTCTACTCCCCTCACGGGATAAGATGGGATGACGATATTCTTTATGCCACACAGCCACAGTACAAGTCTACAGTACAACCAGGTACTAATACCTTTTTATATTAAAAACAACGACCGCATTCCTCTATCATGCGGACACAAAGTAAACCCCGACTCAGAACAACTATACATATATGGCCCAGACAAATAGTTTTCCAGTACGGGAATCGAGCTGGAAACACGTAATAGCAAGGCTATGATAATCATCGCGCCACACGTGCAACCCGAACGAATGATACTGAGTAAGACTTGATGAAAGCTCAGTATCGGACGACGGTGAACCATTTTGTAACTTTTTACAAGTTAGCCGATAATGAAACTTGGTGCCAGTGCAGCAGTGGGTAGTTTTTAGATCAAGTTGCAGTAAAGTACTAACAATAGTTTAATGCATTATTAGTTACTAAAAATGGACAGTCTGAAATATGGATTATTTTTATACTTATTGAGCTTATTATGTGGGATTAAAAATAAACTTACAATTCTTCTGTACTCTTCTTCATGTATGTAGGAACATTTTTTATCAAGTACGGCAGTCGTCGTATCCTACTCGCCGCTGAACCTTTGAAATTTGCTGGAAGAAACATTTTTTAAATTCAATACATAGTTCAACCCATAGTCTTCTGCTTTTTATATTTCTAAAGGAGTGGGATTCTCGTTTTAGATATAGCGGTTAGCTGCCAAAATTAATAAAACAAAAAAAAAAAAAGGGGTTTTATTCACGTAGACTTTAAAAAAGCGCTTGTAAATAGTCAGAACATGTTCGTAGTAATATATAATTAATTTATAATTATTTCTAGGTACAAATAGATATTTAGGTACACGGATTGTCGGAAATAATTTACCATAAGATTTATTTTATAACAGTAACGATATTTAGCTAACTTAAATTAAGTTATTGCCAAGGATCATGTGTAGGTTTAATTATCTAAATTTCAAATTTTAGCTATAATTTTACTACATATTGTCTGAATGGTTCTGTCTATATTAAGGTACGAATTAAATGTTATTATTATGGTGGACCTTGTGTTTATAACGACGGTCGCGTTTTAATACTGCCACCGGATCCAATGCGCCCCAACTGAGAAGACCCAGCGAAACAAACTCAGCGGGTGTCTCTACTACCGGTTTCAACACGGCCCAGTTGAGACGCTCCGGCGAAACATACTCAATGGGGTATACTCAATATAGCGACTGTCATCTGCCACCGAAAACCAATTGAGAACTAGTAACCAAGACACCAAGACACAACTAGATGTCTCGATCAATAGGCGTCTGATTAACTATAATGACAGTCATTAACGTTCTCATGAGAACCGAGGCCAACGGTTGAACATTCTCTCCGGGCTACGGACCCCTAAACCAAACCGGCACCAAAAGACATCTTCCGTTTTTGCAATAAGATTGAACAGTGCAAGAATCGAACCGCTCGGATCGAAAAACCGCAAAAATAGGCGCAGAAGCCCAGAAAAAAATGAGCACTGCAAATAATGCTAATAACTAAATTTGATATTTTGGAAGGCGTTATCTCTATGATATGATAAATTTACATGCAACTGTGAAAATATCAGTCGGACATATTTCTGGGAACAAAGGCGATGGATAACACCCACATCGTTCGAAATGGTGTTAGAAACGTAATCCTAAATTAGATCTGTCAGTGCGTATTGTTCGTAGCCTAACGGCAGAGCACCTACCCCGGATTGATAGAGACCCGCCGGATGATAAAATTTGTGAGTTACCATTTTGGAGTTTACATTTACGCTTTGCGTTACGAATAATAATAATATCCAGGGACATTAGTCACACACGGCCATCTGATCCCAAATTAAGCAGAGCTTGTACTATGGAAATCAGATAACTGATATACTACATATACTACTTTTCTTTTGAAAAAACATACTTATATAGATAATTACACCCACACACAGGACAAACAGACATGTTCATGTACACAAATATCTGTCCTGGGTGGGAATCGAACCCACGACCTGCGGCGTGATAAGCAAGAATTTACCAACCACACCAACTGCGCTATAATAGGCATTAAGTCCGCCTATGTACATTCCCATTTTCATATTTAAGTATTTATTTCTTTATATTATTTTATACTTCAGTAAAGTATAAAATAATATAAAGAAATAAATACTTAAATATGAACGTTAAAACTTAACAAGTTTAATACAACAGTATGTATAATAGTCGACCGATTTTTTTTTAATTGACACATAAAAGGTCGTATTGGGTATAAACCTGTCATGTTAATTATATGGTGTTAAATAAATAAATAAAACAAATAGAAATAAAATAAAAGTATTAAATAGCAATCTTCTGTTTCGGCTATTTATTACTAAACCAGACTATTTGGCCAGCTTCTAAACTACTGCTTCTAACGGCTTGTGACGCTCTTCCTGTCGTTGTGATTGGACACTTATTCTTAGGACTTAAATTTTAATATGGGTACACGATGACTTAGATTAATGCGCCATTGATTTTAATTAATCATCAAAAAAGGAAACAAAGTTAAGGATATCAAAGAATATAAGGCACCCTCACGTCAAACATTAATTAGCAGGCTAATTAGTAAAAGTAACACGGGGGTTATTGGTGTAACGGTACATCATCCATATATCATTTCAATAATCTCATTCCTCATCACCTTGAATTCACGTACCTACTGAATTTTAAGGTAGGACTTCATCGTCCGTATTATTATTAGCTTTAAGTTCAATATTCTTTGCTCCGTTAGTTCTAGTAACTGCTAAAGGTAAAGTAATATTATTCTACACAGTTAATTCAGCCCGCGGTCCCTTTGATCTGCTGCAATTACAATTTTACTGCGATCGTAAAGGGAAACACGGGACGGCAGGTAAAACCTACTGTTATAGTTTTTTACCCTTGGTGGTTTTTTAGATGAGCTCTCTCAAATGTATTATGGGGCTGGAGGTGTGGTACTGTAGACATCTGCTAAATGTTTTTTATAAGGTAAAAGGTATTCGGTTGAAGTAAGAGTGTGCAAATTTTTCTTTAATTTATCTAAATTTATACTCACAATATTCACCTATTTTCTTCTTTTTATTGCCACCGCTTTCCATTTGCCTGGCTTCATCTTCCTCTTCCGAGACGTTAGAATCGATTTCAGTCTCGCTCGACTCGACATCGCAATGGTCCAAGTCAATCGACGCGTCGTCATCACTATTATCTGAACTCTTTTCGACGCAATAGTGACTCAAAAATTCACTTTCAACATCACTACTAAAACTGCACGTTTGACAGTAATGTGCAGCCTGAAAACAAAAAAAAACAATTATTTTGTTGAATAATCCCTCGCATTCGCCTCCCATTGGAACTCCAGCAAGCCAAGACTGTGGCACACAATAAAACAATTGTAGTTGTTGTGGTGTAGTCTCAGTATAAAAATAAACAGTACGGAAACTAGCTAGAAACGGTCGAAACGGCACACTCACAAAAACATACAATATTTTTCCCAAAAATATTGTATGAAATATTTATGTGAGTTTAATCTATTAATTAACAAAATTAATTAAGTTATTTTAAATTAATTAATTTTATGTTAGATGTAAGTAGGTATATAAAAAATGTTGTACACTTTGTTCTATAGTATTTTTTATTTATTTCTATGTATACTAATAATATGAATATTTTAGATTTAAATTTAATAGTAAGTTATCTTATCTGAATTATGTATTATTTTAAGCGTTGATTTTATATGTGTTTAGATGTTTTATTTTTATCATGTTATAATTATAATTTTTTTTTTGAACTGTTAACTGTATTTTTGCATGTGGTGTTAACCAGTAAAAGATTGTTACATTTAAGCAAGCATATTGTCATCACAAACGAATAATAGTATTAATGTAAACAATCGTTGGTTAATCAAATAAATAAATAAAATAAAATAAACATCCGCATGCGGTTGTCGCGGTGCTGTCTGTAGTTGTGCCGCGTCAAAACGAGTGGTCGCGTGTAAGTTTATTGCGTTATATAAATTTCTCTTTTGGAACGAAGTTCCTTATCGCGCGTTGCGAAAGGGGACCTCGACGAAAAAAATTAAGACGAAAAGTTGTAACGACACTTTTTGCTATAGTAAGCTATTGTAAGCCGTGTGGCGTTTTGTCTTTCTATTTCGCATTGAACAATGTGGTGTCGCGACGATTATTTTTGTTGAGTGTATACAGGTTTTTTGTACATAATAAATAATAAAAAATAACTTCGTTCCATCCGGGTGTCCCTTGACACCTCTCAAGTTTTTTATATTATCTTTTTAAAAATCCACGTGCGTATTGCGTATTATACGGCTGTTTGACCTCAGCGTCATCAAAACGGGAGCTTTTTTATTTTAACCGCCCTGTTGATTTATAAAACAACATTGTTTTAATAAAAAAATAAAAAGGTATCTAAAACATTAAAAGTTACAATCCTAGAGCTTCAATAGAGCGTAGGTAATTATTTCGTCAACTAGGCTTAGTTACCTTACTGTCCATATTTATACTGTGGCGTGAGACAACTGTCTTGGATCCTAAAAGATAATTTCAACTACCTTCCAGCGCAGTTATAATAAAAATAAATAATCATATAAATACTCGTATATATCTTGGGACAAATTATACACAGCCCACTCCCACACATCCCAAACTAGGCAAAGCATGTACTATGGAATCCAGAAAACTGATAAACATACTTATATATTTCTAAATACATACATATTATAGATACATTACATTGAGACAGATAAAATAATCGTGTTCATCACAGAAAGGTTTGTCCCGGGTAGGAATAGAACCCACGATCTCTGGCTTAGCAGTCACAGTCACTAACTACTAGACTTAAGGGCCAGACAAATAATATACTAAGACCTGATGAGTCATAAGATCTCAAACAAAACTGGTCCAGCTGTCCAATTAACGTATACAAAAATAAATAATGTGAAATATACAAAAACATTACAACTAACCTCTTTCAAATTATCCTTATACTTTTCTATAACATTCTTAGCCCTGAAACAAAGTAGGACAATTATTATCAATACATGTCACATAAGTAATCAATGAAAACTTTTATTCACATAAACCGATTAGGACAATAAGAAGATAATCACAATATCATTTGTGACTATTAGCAAGTGGTAACATACGATTTTGATATTAAACCTGCGTTTTACTTCATAATTAGTTCAACTAACAAAGTTTAATAAATATATTATCTTAATAAAAAGTTCATATAATTAGTTACGCCTGTTATCGTATCTGAATTGAGGTGCGCATTAAGGAAGTTATTATTAGAGCTAAATTGTGTGACGACGGCCGCGCTTTAATTATTCTATTATATATTCTTCACATATAAAATGACTTATTAAACTTTCAGCGTTTGAGCCAAGTTAGCAATACAGAGAAGAAAGCCCTCTTACTTTTCCGCAGCCTTCCGTTTCCCTCCAGGTAAGATGACGGCGTCTTCTATTTCAGTCTCCTTTATAATTTCCTTTTCCTGAGCGAGCTTCATTCTACGCTCCAGCGCGTACTCAGCCTCTCTGTGTGACGTCATGTGCTGGCTCTTGTATATATTCAAGTACTTGTTGTTGCATATCTCGCACATCGTCTTGTAAACGTCCATTTGCTACGGAAAAAGATTAAAATTTTAACTCTTTCACACTACCGGACCCAATACGGTAGAACGAGCGTTCAAATAATAATTATAATAATAGTTTAAAAACTAAAAAACACGCTTTTAGCACGCACTAAAAATGACAACAAACCCTTTCATTTGATACCCATATCATGGGGGTGCATTTCTAATAGCCTGTGCGCCTTCTTAGACGTCCGCCATATTGGATTTAAGTCAAGTGACAATTTTTTTCGTATTCCTGACAGCAAACCTTTTCATTTGATACCCATATCATGGGGTGAATTTCAAACAGCCAGTCCGCCATCTTGGGGAGGCCGCCATATTGGATTTGTAATGACGTTTCTTAGCTAATCATGTATCATGTCATGTCATCAGAACTAAGAGCGTGTGCAAAATTCATCCTAATCGGAGATCGGGAAGTGGGTCAAATTAAGATTCCAAGATTTTCTTACATACATAGTTACAAGTGAAACTAATAAAAGCGTGTTAAAAAACTGCATTGAGCTTAAACTCTTTTCCATACATTTTCAGCTTTTATGAAAATGGCAATTTAAATTTATAAGCCATTACGCCCACACAAGGGGAATGTAACTCTGTACATGTTTAAAGGCAGGGTTCTAAGTAATTATTTAGTGTCAAAATTAAGTTAAGACAATGTCATGTTGATTACTTAAACAACGAGCATTCGTATGCTTACACTCTCATATTCCTTTTTCGCAATCTTTCATTTGAAATGAAACAAAAAGTAAAATCAAGCCAACTGTTAAGCATAACATATGATAAGAATAAGATACCAACCTCTTCAGTTTTACCGCATTGTATGATATGAGCATAGAAACCAACACAGGACACTCTCTTGATGCCACATATCTTACAAACCAGTTTGTTGAACTTATTCCAATATTCCCTGATGTAAGGCTCCACCGCGTAAGGAGCGTTTATATCCTGAAATAAAAATAAAACTTTTTGAACAGAACTGTATAGACATGGATTTAACACAGATATTAGGGACAGCATGAACTCTATCTAGCGAGTTGTTGATTAAAGGGCACTAGTAAGAAGCGGATTTATTTTAAAGGCATTCTTTACCAGTCAACCGTTTTGTGATGCTGATTAGATGTAGTGCAATATTGTTTTAATGGAGAAATAAAAAAAAATATCTAGGGTCAATGTCACACAGATCATCCTAGCCCAAAACTAAGCAAAGCTTGTACTATGGATACTAGGCGACGATATACATACTTATATAGATAGATAAATACTTATATACATAGAAAACATCCATGACTCAGAAACAAATATTCATGCTCATCACACAAATATTTGCACTTAACTACCGGGATTCAAACCCAGGACCACCAGCTCCGTAGGCAGGAGCACTACCAAAGGCTACGGTGACCGTCAAGAAATAAACAAGCAAATACAACAGGCATAAGAACAAAATTCTTATACACCAAGAAAGCATTCCCAAACGAAGTGCACAACATACATAAAGTAAAATGTACTCTATTTTATATCAAACACAATGCATTATTTGTGTTAGCTATACAAAAAATATTATGGCCTTCTATTATTGTGGGACTA
Source organism: Pseudoips prasinana (assembly GCA_951640165.1). NCBI lineage: Eukaryota > Metazoa > Arthropoda > Insecta > Lepidoptera > Nolidae > Pseudoips > Pseudoips prasinana. The sequence goes on along the minus strand of OX621237.1, from coordinate 25,011,489 downwards.
GCGATATAGTGGTAAGTAAAAATAATAAATTACCACTCGGTAGCGCCATACTAGCATTATTTCAGTGGGGTAGGGAATAGTGTCATTACGTAGTATAGTATCGTACAGCGACGATAGGAGTAACCCAGCCACTTAACAGAACGTAGTTTAAAGCATTATTGTCCAATGTGTGAGTAAGGTCGTAGTACGTTCTGTAAAGTGGCGGTGTTTCTCCTATCGTACAGCGACGATATGAGGAACCCCGTCACTTTACAGAACGTAGTTTAAAGCATTATTGTCCAATGTGTGAGTAAGGTCGTAGTACGTACTGTAAAGTGGCGGTGTTTCTCCTATCGTACAGCAACGATATGAGGAACCCCGCCACTTTACAGGACGTAGTTTAAAGCATTATTGTCCTATGTGTGAGTAAGGTCGCAAGACCTCATCCGTCGTCACGGGCCACGTGCGTTACAAACGTTTTAGCATATATTTTGGTTTTACACCGTCTCGATATTATACAAAAAAAAATCATTTACCCATACTATATTGTAAGGTGCAAAGTACCTAAATGTTGCTCTAAAGAACAAAAAATTAACATGAAAGTAAGATGGAGATCTATCGTACAAAACCTAGCATAAGGTTTCACTGGTATTGTGGTGTTCAGTCCAGTCAATGCAGAAAAAAAAATTGCCTTTTTTCCCATAGATTTTTCGGTAATATCCAAATACAACGTGTAACAGAAAGTGTGAACGTAACTTAAGGGGGTTATAGGGCATCAGGACGGCTACCTATGGACGAAACTTCAAACAGAAATAATCATTTTTTATTCAACTAGTAATTTATTTTTCTATCGACCACCTAAATCAACAAGAAAGATTACCGACATTATGAACAACACTAAAAACTCAGCCGCAAGGGTAATGAACCTTACCGAGAACTCTTTGGGTACCTACTACTTAGACTGTAAATAAAAAGTGTGGTTCTGTACAGTCACATAATTTATTACACGTGTTTATTTTAAGATTCAATCAAATGTTTAACTGAATTTTTGCTCTAATTTTTAACCACATTTTAATCATTCATACTTTGATAACTAGGAAAAATCACTTAATTTAATTTAAATTGATATTCCGCAAGATGTTGGATCTAGGAGAAATAAATAATTTAATTGACTTATGTAACTGCAGATATTTTTCTGTGTGTTAATAGTAAGAATATTAAATTTTTCTTTCAGTATGTGAATTTAATCTGGCCGGAAACGAATAGGTACTTAATTTTTAATACAAACTAAACAAACTAACCAGATAAATCCACGCGGTACGACTACTGATAAATTACGAAACAATATGAATAATGTACTAGGCTCATATGAACATTAGGGGACATTTCGAATTCCGTCCTGATTTTGTCGCAAGGAACTCTAATACGGCGGCGAATACAAAGGATTGATGTAGGTAAATAATAAATGGTTAAATATTTTTTAATATTCATCAAAGCGGGCCCCGCGCGCCGCGCCATTTGAATGAATGTGTTCGTGTATAACTCATTGGTCTAGCGGTAGCGTGTTAGCCTGCAGATAATAAAGTCCTGGGATCAAATCCCGGGTCGGGCCAAAAAGTGATTATGGGAATAATGAAGTCCTGGGTTCAATTCCCGGGTCGGGCCAAAAAGTGATTATGGGATTTTTCCGTAAAAAGAAATTTCTCAGTATCAGCCCGAAGTCTGGGAGTTGACGATATTACACCCCCATGCCTCGGAGAGCAAGTAAAGCCGTCGTTCCTGTGCCTGACCTCTTTCCGGTCGTATCTCTAGTCGTCCCATCGGATCATGAGAGTGATGGAATAGAAAGTGCAGGGGCACTTTCAATTCCACCTTTAAAATTTAGAGTGATACACTCCAAATTTTAAAGGTTCCCTAAAGGCATTAATCATTCATACAATACATACAAATAAAAAAATATGAATAATGTACTAGGCTCATATGAACAGTAGGGGACATTTCAAATTCCGTCCTGATTATATCCAAAGTTACACTAATATGGCGGCAAAATCAAAGAGTTGATGTAGGTAAATAATAAACGGTTAAATATCTTTTAATATTCATGTAAGCGAGCCGCGCGCGTCGTCGATACCTAGGCGGCTCTTTTGAGTGGACTCAAAGACGCCGCCAAAGGGGCCGCGTTCGAAGAAAGCCGCCAAATTCATCAAATATTGTGCAATTTCATTTATTTAATAAAAATATTAAAATCATCAGTTGTTCGTAAACTGCTGTCTATTTAGGTCGTGTTTAGTTACTCAATCGTCTAAAATGTCGTTTAGTAATGAGTAAAGTGTTCCGCGAAATCCTTAACTATGTCGTTTAGTGATCGTAATAATTTGGAAAATTTCGTGCATTCATCTATGAAAGAATAGCCTCAGACGTGCACTTTGTGATGATGAGGATTCATAGGTCACAGAATTTAAGGCTGTTTAATTACGAGGAACCTATGTCGTGAAGGGTACAGTGTCGCGATGGAGGCCACGCCTCTTTATAACTAAGAAACATGAAAGCTTTACGATTCTATGAATATGTTGTACATGAGAGAGACTCGTGTTAGTTGGCAAGTCTTAGAGTTAAGCTTTCGGTGTCGGTGCAGATTTTAGTGAACGTGAAATAATGAAATTCTTCCATCAGTACTGAAAACAACTTCAACTAGAAGTTAAACTATAAAAAGGATCTCGTAATGTGTTTGTGTATCACGTACTTATACGATGTAAAGTATACAATAGCTATTCAGCAGTGCTATAAATAAAAACATAACTCTAAAATAAAACAAAATATGTGTAGTGAGTGCAATCGGAATCAAACTACCAGGCGTGCATAGAAACACAGAGGTATGTCAAACAATGTCTAGCGTAAATCAGAATCAGCTGTGCTGTGTTAGTACGGATGTTCGTTATATCGATAAAAATACTTGTCGATATATTGAACGGTATGTTATTTTACGATCAAGATTAAAATGATGGTATTTCGGTATGAGATTTTGTGTATAGGTAGGCTTAAGGAGACCGTATATGCCCCTTAAGTTACGTTCACTCTTTCTGTTACACGTTGTATATCGGCATTTTCGCAGCGGTAAGGATTCATATGTTAATTATTAACTTACAATAGGGGGAGCCCCGACCACCCAAGCAACATTATAGTGTTCCTTCATAGCATGTTCCTGCCAGCGTTTAGGCTCCACTTCCTCTCTACAGACGGCGCATTGTAACGTATCTGAAAAAAAAATAATTAAAAAGTTTAATCTCAAAAATGGGAAATCATAAATTTAACCGTCTGGTGGGTCTCGAACCTGCACCATCTACCAATCCGGGGTAGGCGCTCTGCGTTAAGCTACGAACGATACACGCTGGCAGATCAAATTTAGGATTCCCTTGCTAACACCCTTCCGGAGGATGTAGGTATTATCTATCGGATTTGTTTTCTAGAAACATGGCCAACTGATTAAAAAGATTAAAGTTTGTTAGTGGGATTTAACCCGACAATATCAGCTACGCACGGGTAGATAAAAACAAACTAATATTTTAAATTGTTATATTATGTAAAACAATGACTTTTATTTTCCATAGTGTTAGATTACTATACTAGTTATTTTAAAAATTAAAATACGACCCTTGTTACTCCTGATAATGTATTTTTTATAAGTGAAATAATATTTACACAAAATGTGCAATATCTTCTCCTTATAATTATTTATAAAAAATATTTTTTTATACAAAAAGTGTAATAACCTCTCCATATAATCCTCTATTCACACACGGCTATCTGATTCCAAACTAAGCAGAGCTTGTACTATGGAAACCAGGTAACTGATATACTACATATAATACTTTTTTTGTAAATTCATACTTATATAGATAATTTCCCAAACTCAAGACAAACAGACATGTTCATGCACACAAATATCTGTCCTGGGTGGGAAGCGAACCCACTACCTGCGATGTGAAAGGCAAGCAATTACCAACCACGCCAATACCTAGTAGCACCTTTTCATTGAAATCTCTCAGCTAACAGGTTTACTATATTAAAAAATCAATTACTTACTTTTACTTTTAAAATCGTCACTAAGTAACAAATTTTGTAAGGTTGCTTTACAAGACTCCATATGGGTCAGGTACGAGCGGACGTATTTGCGGACTATCCCACATTTGGAACACGTCAGACCGCCAAGCATTTTGGATAGATCATATAAATATTTATTTACTGCGTCTTCATCTTCAGTATCCTGCAATACAAGGCTATATTTAGTTTCGACAAAGGATATTGGCAATATTTGCTTTGATATCAGCTCCATTTTAATCATAAAACTAGTTTTTTTATAGGTACTAGTCCCTCCATCTTACCTACCACTGTAACTCCTGGGAGCCAGGATAACCAGTGGCACTCACACAATGGAATGACACTGAGCGGTGAGGCTCAGGCATGTCCCGGGGAATTGCTTTAACTGTCTTGGATCCCGCAACGAATTTAATCAGAAAGAAACAAGGAGGAATTACAAAATAAATAGCTAATAAAAATAGTGAACATAAAAAGTCTCGTAATAAAAATATAAATCACACTAATATTAAATTATTTTAATTAAATTATTTGACATTAAATCTGAAGATAAATTGATAATATCTGTTGGACAAAATGATTATAACACCTTGAAAATGACAACCGAATTGTGCTTATTTTTACAATCTATTAAGTGTCCTGTGATCATATTATGCGTGAATAAAAACATCTGCTCCAATAAAATAAGTCTTAATAGAATGATAAAACTAATTTGCACACAAAATAAAGATTGCTGTTTTGTAGAAGATTATTATAATAGAACATCACTTTGTTACAAAATTATTCTTTTTATAGATCAAATAGACTACAACAAACGGTTCTTATCTTTCAAAAATTGTCACAATGAAAACTTAAAGGTATTGGGATCGAAGCCTAGACAAAACAATTTATCCGTAAAACACCAAAGCTCACAAACGGACATGTCGTTATTTAACAGTAAGACTGAAAATAAATTACCGTTCTTAAATAATGCGAGTAAAAAAGATAAAATAAACAATTCAGTACAGCAACATTTTTTTCGTGGCCAAGAACTATAATATAACGATATTACACCAAAATATTGCCGGTGTCATAAATAAGTTAGTAAGTAACAGTAAAATTAAAGATGAGTTTTTAAACATTATATACAATTATAACTTAAACTATCATATAAACAAAGCCACAAGACAAAATACATGCATTGATAATATATTAAGTGATATAAAAGACGCTAAAGGGGAAATCCATGAACTAGGTCTATCAGACCATAATACGGGACAAACTTTAATAATCAAAGCAAAGCATGACTGTAATGTAAATAGACAATGGTTTGCCTATAGAAGAGACATGTGTAATGAAAATATAGAAAAATTTCGCTATTATCTAAGGAACATGTCATTTTCTGAAGTTTTTTCTGAAACTGATGTAAACCAAGTATTTTATTCTTTACACGATGAGATCTGCTTCTTTTATAATCTGTGTTTCCCAATTATAAAAATTAAAATGAATAAAAATTCTGCTAAACCAAAATGGATCACGAACGGTCTAAAAAGATCATTCATAAGTAAGAGAAAGCTCCAAAGCAGGTACTATAAAAATAAGACTTCTCATAATAAGAAAAAATATAATGACTATAGAAAAATACTTAAACAATGCATGTCAGATACACAAAGGCATAAAAATAAAATATATATACAGAAATCTGAAAACAAATGCAGGGCGACATGGAAAATCGTTAATGACAAACTAAAACAAAACGATGTAAATAATGAAATAAATGAATTAGTTGATTATCAAACTTCACTGACAAAGGGTGAAGATATAGCGACATTCTTTAATGAATACTTTATAAACATTGCAAAGCCTACTGAAAATTTAAATTATACAAAAACCCATGAAAATGTTCGACGATCAACACATTCCATATTTCTAGAACCTGTAGACTGCTTAGAAGTTTTTAAAACTACAATGCAATTGCGTAACACAAACTCAGCGGGGTATGATAATATTACTACAAAGATTCTAAAACAAAATATACTCCCCATACTGAAACCTTTGACACATATAATAAATTTATCTTTGGAGAACGGTATATTTCCCGCTGGTTTAAAGTTTTCCGTAGTAAAACCAATTTTCAAGAAGGGATCTAAATCTGAAGCTGGAAATTACAGGCCAATAACCTTAGTTCCTGTTATCTCTAAAATATTCGAAAAAATCATGTGCACCAGGCTTATGAGTTTCTTTGATAAAAATAATATAATCAACTCGCAACAAAATGGTTTCATCAAGAATAGATCTACTTCATTAGCATGCTTTAAACTTGTGAAGGAAATTCTTGACGCATTAGATAAAAAACAGATCCCACTAGCCGTATTTCTAGATTTAAGCAAAGCATTCGATATGGTATGTCATGACAGGCTATTAAGCAAGCTTGAGCAGTATGGAATCAGAGGGCCTGCTTATGACTGGTTCCAAAGCTACTTAATAGGTCGGCAACAGTGTACTGAAATCAAAAAAATTTGTAAAAAGACTCAATTAGAAGAAACTTTCAGATCACCGTATTTGATCAACCGCTACGGCGTACCACAAGGTAGTGTGCTTGGGCCTATTCTATTCATAGTATACATCAACGAATTACCTAACTCAACTGACCAATTTACTATATTATTTGCAGACGATACTACTATTTTAACAAAAGAACAAACTATTGAAAATGCAGTATCTGTAACGAATAAAGCTTTAATGGATATAATAAGCTGGCTAGAAGCTAATAATTTAAAAATTAATATTAGTAAAACTAAATTTATGAGATATTTGACATATAATAATAAAAATATAGGTAATATAGGAGACATATCTTTGATAATATTGACATCGTAGAGGTACATGACATAAAATTTTTAGGAATAATTACTGACCGTTTCTGCAACTGGAAAGCTCAAGTAGATAATGTATGTAAGAAAATCAATAAATTCATATTTGCGCTTACGAAAATTAAAAATATAAACAGCTTTAATGGTATACCACAGCCATGTGTGCTCTATTCTTAGATACGGTGTGATCTTATGGGGAAACTCGACCGACGCTGAAAGAGCGTTTATAGTACAAAAAAAATGTTTAAGGTCAATTTTCAATCTAAAGTGGACAGATTCCTGCCAACCGATATTTATAAGAGAAAAAATACTTACATTACCGTCAATATACATATACGAGATGTGCAAATTCGTGAGATATCATATTTTACTCTTCGAAAAAGACAAAAAGGCAGAAATTAAAAGAAAAATTGTACGCAAACCATTAGTAGCACCACGAAGTAGGCTAAAACTATGTGATAAGAACAGCTATAATATGGGTGTTAAGGTATATAATAAACTTCCAGAAAAACTTAGACACCTACCAGACAATGAATTTTTCAGGACGCTCTTTAAGTGGCTATGTGACGGATGTTTTTATTCAGTTGATGACTACATTAAATATAAATTCACATAAATATGTAATTAGCCTAAATATTTTGACATTAAAATTTTATTTGACATTTACTAATCTCTAATAACTAACATTGTTTTTAAATCTTATTTTTACTTATTGTTTTGTATTCAATCATGTATTACCTACTATTAACAAATTAAATAATTACTAACAATTTCAATGTAAATCTTAAATTATAATGTATTACTTTAAATATTTGCACGACGTATTCTGTCGAATATAGTGAAACCAAAATATAATACCATCAAATGTAACCTGTATTCTCGCAAATAAAGAGTTCATTCATTCAATATTATAAATGCGAAAGTTTGTGAATGAGTGAGTGTGTACGTTTGTTATATCTTCACATCTAAACGGCTGCTATAAATGGAAATAAAATTTAATTTTCTGAACCCCATGGATCAGAAAATTAAATTTTATTTCCATTTATAGAAGAGTATATTTTTTTATTATTAACTAGCTATGCCCCGCGGTTTTACCCGCGTTAAACTTTATAAATTAGAGCCTATGTGTTGATCCAGAGTATCAGCTAACTACATACCAAATTTTATTAAAATCGCTCCAGCCGTTTAGATGTAGATTAATCAAACACCGCAATAAAATTGTACAAATTAGGCATTAAACTATTTTCTAAATGAAAGTCCCTATTATCTGACTTCAATTATTATAATTTAGGTTCTTAACATCATAAAATCAGATTTAAAACTTTGGTATTGGTCCATCCATGTGAAGTATCTATATATATAAAAATCAATGCCACTTTTCGTTGTAATGTTATAACTCAACAACGCCTTTACAATTTGGCTAATTTAGGTATTGAATTATTCGTCGAAGTCCAGGGAAGGTTTGTACGAAGAGAAAATTTAAAAAAGGTCTTGAAAAAGTGTAAAATCAACATCTTTCTATACTCCCATATACAAACAATTTGTACTAATACTTAAAACGTAGCGAAGCACGTACCGGGCCGCTATTATGTAATAAAGGTCAAAATTTTTTTGCTCAACTAATACACTGCGTTCCTACGTAGTTACCTAAATTTACCCCCATTAATAAATTTCGAACATAGATATATATACTCACGATAGGCTGCTGACCTTCGGGCCATGCAATATAATTATGTATATCTTGTATATGTCGCACCCAATCTTTACCGTCCACTAGCTTCTGACACACACCACATGTCACAAACTTGTCTGGCAACTTTAGCGTCACTGAAACGTCATTCCCAGCAGTAGATTCGTCCAGTGTAAATGCGGATAAGATTGATTGCGCCTAAAAAATAAAATGTTAGAAATTAAATATAATAATATAATAATAATAATAGGGTTAGGCTATCGGTTGCGGAGAGGGGGTGAGACCATTTCTCATCTTCTGTATATGGATGACCTCAAGTTATATGCTCCGAATAAACCAAATCTGATATCCCTACTAAACCTCACAGAAAGATTTAGCAGTGATATTGGAATGGAGTTCGGTGTAGATAAATGTGCGGTCATACATGTACAGAGGGGCAGAGTTGTAAATTCTGATAATTTACAACTCACCGAGAGTATGTCTCTCAGATCCCTCTCTGAAACCGAAACCTACAAATACCTTGGTATGTCTGAGTGTCTAAATATCCCAGATGGGGACATTAAGCAGTTGGTGAAGGAACGCTTCTTTAACCGCTTGACAAAAGTACTGAAAAGTCTATTGTCAGGTGGTAATAAAGTCCGTGCTTTCAACGGCTGGGTAATGCCTCTACTGGTTTACACCTTCGACATACTAAGGTGGACTCAAACTGAGTTAGATGCCCTGGATCGAAAAGTCCGGAAACGCCAAACGACGTACCGTATGCACCATCCACACTCTTCACTAATGAGATTGTATATCCCACGGAAGTGTGGGGGTCGAGGCTTCCTCAATGCCAAGAACCTACACAACCGTGAGTTGTGCAATCTCAGGGAATATGTCCTTGGTGTTGAGTGTGGGATGCATCGAGACGTCGCCGCCGTTGACAACGGACTCACGCCGCTCTCCTTGGCTATATAAGACTGGAGAAAGCCCGTCCTACTTAGCACTCGGGATCGAATTGACGTATGGAAGAGCAAGGTGCTTCATGGTAGGTTCCACCAGGCCCTACATAGTGCTCATGTGGACTTACAAGCATCTGTGGCCTGGCTACGTTTTGGTGATCTATTTGGTGAAACTGAAGGTTATGCTTGTGCAATTGCTGATGAAGTTGTCAAGACGAGGAACTATCGGAAGCACATCTTCAAGGACGGTACCATCGACATTTGTCGGGCGTGTCACCGTCCCGGAGAGTCCATCAGACACATTGTTTCCGGTTGTTCCTATCTTGCCAACGGCGAGTACTTGCACAGGCATAACCAAGTTGCCAGGATTATCCACCAGCAGCTTGCTCTTCGGTATGGTCTTGTAGACTCCGAAGTGCCGTACTACAAGTACGTACCGGAACCAGTTCTCGAAAGCGGTTGTGCCAAACTCTACTGGGACCGGTCTATCATTACAGACAGGACTATTGTTGCCAATAAGCCTGATATCGTTTTGGTAGACCGGTTGGAGCGCCGGGCATTTATTGTTGATATCACTGTCCCATTTGACGATAACCTCGTAAGAGCCGAGACTGACAAGTTGTCGAAATACTTAGATTTGGTTCACCAGGTTACCGCCATGTGGGATGTGGACTCAACAATAATTGTCCCGATAGTCGTCTCCGTAAACGGTCTCATAGCGAAGAGCCTCGACCAACATCTTAAGAGGCTTTCGCTAGATCACTGGGTCAAGGGTCGGATACAAAAGGCGGCAATAATGGGAACGGCACGCATTGTGAGAAGGTTCCTTACTCTGTAGCCCTGACCACCGGCGGCCTAGGGCGTCAAACCTCGCCGCTGGAGGACCTCTATTTTTTTTATATTTATTTATATATTATTGTTTTCTTTTTTATTTCAATTTTATAGATATAAATATGTAAAAAATAAGAACTTTAAATAAATAATTTGGAATAATAATAATATATAGGGACAATGTCACACAGATCATCCTAGCCCCAAACTAAGCAAAGCTTGTACTATGGGTACCAGGCGACGATATACATACTTATATAGATAGATAAATACTTAAATACATAGAAAACATCCATGACTCAGAAACAAGTATTCGTGTTCATCACACAAATATTAGCACTTACCGGGATTCGAACCCAGGACCACCAGCTTCGTAGGCAGGAGCACTACCTACTAGGCTACGGTGATCGTCTATAATATATAAATAGTTTGCTGGAAGAGAACTCATAATTGAATTAAGCTCGCCTGTGTACATGATATGTCTAATCTCTTATATAAATATGTATTTCTGTGTGTAATAAATAAATAATAAATAAATTATTAAGTATCATTGTTCATTCGTTCAAAGTGTTCAAACGCATCCAGAACAGTACCAACGCAAACAAGCAAAATTTTTTTTTATGTTCGTTATGGTCTAATTACGACTCTGCACAACTCTGCAATATCGCCACCCCATCTCATCCAGTGGGGGGGGGGGGGGGGAGGGAGAGAACGGGCAGCAGCGTCTCACATTATACTGCGATTCGCCAGTCGGGCTGCTTTTTGAGCGAATCTACGCTGTACCCTACGTCTCTTATATTCCTAATGCATCTCGGTTTTGTGTGTATGAACATAAGACTATTTACTTATTTCTAAATAAGTTGTAAAGGGACAATATTTAATACCTTCTCGTCTCCAGAACAATCCGCTATATGATGTAAATAGCTCTTTGCATACTTCTTAGTAACACCGCACTTATGGCAAATCAGTCCGCCAAATCGATGTGAAAGTCCCTTCAAATAATCTCGCACACTATCTTTATCCTCTAAATCCTGCAAAAAATGAAAAAGCAGAAAATTGATATTTTTCTTGCACTTTATAAATAAAAAACAAAGTCAGTAC